>OU911089.1:13062500-15685000 GCA_918358865.1 Melinaea marsaeus rileyi | reverse complement strand
TTAACGCAAACGTACCACAAAAACCGCTATTAAACTTAATATCTCCACATTAAGAAATCGATACACGAACTCAACGGCAATTTTAAATTCTACATAAAACTCCTCCGGACCTACGTAATCTTAAAATTAACTCAATACAGACGTGCCTCGGGTCCGTGCGCACTGCAAATAAACGTTTAAAATAAAGAATCGAATTTAATATCTTTCAAAATTACAGATCGGTCCGTAGACGAGTTATCGATACACGAACTAAATCTCGCCATATTTCTCTCGTATACGCTATAAGTTATATACGTGTAGAAATAATAGTAATTTAAAATTATAAAAAATGTTATTTAACGACACTTGAAAAATATTCTATGTCCGATACACGAACGGATAGCGAACCGATCGATACACGAACTCTTAGCGGACTCTTCTTTCGACCTCCGGGTCGCAGTTTAAACGTCACGCGGGACTTTCGCACCTCGTCTCGAGGGGCCAGAGGGAACGCACCGTTTCGCTTTAAGATTTCCCCCCGGTTTTGTTCCGTCTCCGAGATGAGGGTCGATAAGTTGAAATTACATTTAAAAATCTATAAAAAATACACTTTTACTCTCACCCGACGCCAACCCATATCGAGACGCGCGTCTCGCTTGCCCGCATCCTCCGACATCCGTTTCGTCCGATTCAGACCTACCGTTCGCCGGTTATCGACAAAAAACCGTTTCCCACTACTCGGTTAAAAATCAAACTAAAAATCGTCAACTACGACTACAATGATCCGATATGTACGTAATTAACACTCTACATGTATATCAGGATAAGTAATTCTTTTTTCTATATATACACACACAAACATACAAAAGTATATATATATATATATATATACACCTATATATATATATATATATATATATATAAACTTATAAATATATACACACACAAACACAAAAGTGCCCTACACGTATTATTTACAAAGTCCAATCAATACACGAACAGATACCGACCGACCGACATTACCGAATGTCATAATCGTCGCCCCGCATATATATGAGGTGGTGGCGAGCTTGAATGTGTCGTGATAGATTCGATGTTTTATTTTAATATAATGTTCGATTATCACAATCTTTCACTGTTCGTAGCCGGCGAGCATTTTGGAACGTTGCTATTTATATATATAATATATATATAGTGTTTCGTATAAAGTCGTTCTGTCGGTATGTACGTTGAACGATTTGACTTACGACGACGCTTAATATTTTATTATATGTATTCTATAAAGTCATCCGTGTTGACCGCCGACGGTTCCGCGCAGTACTTTGATTATTTAATTTCGATTTGATTCGTTATTTTATTATTCGACGTACGAGCGTGATCGTTCTAACGGGGTCCTATGATACTGAAAACATTGCTCCCGTCACCCAGTGACCGGATCGCTCTGTCGATGTTATTTTGAAATCAGTCTCAGTGCAAGCCAGCCGTATTAAGGGGCGATACAGCGAATGGCTCAATATCTCAGTTTTGGTTCCTTATATCTTACTCAGTTACTTGGATAACTGTGGTAATTCTAGAGCTAATACATGCAATCAGAACTCTGACCAGTGATGGGATGAGTGCTTTTATTAGATGAAAGGAAATCGACGGAGGGCCTCGCGTCCGAAGTCGTTAATATTGATGAATCTGGATAACTTTTACCGATCGCATGGTCCAGTACCGGCGACGCATCTTTCAAATGTCTGCCTTATCAACTTTCGATGGTAGTTTTTGCGACTACCATGGTTGTCACGGGTAATGGGGAATCAGGGTTCGATTCCGGAGAGGGAGCCTGAGAAACGGTTACCACATCCAAGGAAGGCAGCAGGCGCGCAAATTACCCACTCCCGGCACGGGGAGGTAGTGACGAAAAATGACGACATTAGCGCACCTCAAGTCTTAACACAGTTAACGCAAACGTACCACAAAAACCGCTATTAAACTTAATATCTCGACATTAAGAAATCGATACACGAACTCAACGGCAATTTTAAATTCTACATAAAACTCCTCCGGACCTACGTAATCTTAAAATTAACTCAATACAGACGTGCCTCGGGTCCGTGCGCACTGCAAATAAACGTTTAAAATAAAGAATCGAATTTAATATCTTTCAAAATTACAGATCGGTCCGTAGACGAGTTATCGATACACGAACTAAATCTCGCCATATTTCTCTCGTATACGCTATAAGTTATATACGTGTAGAAATAATAGTAATTTAAAATTATAAAAAATGTTATTTAACGACACTTGAAAAATATTCTATGTCCGATACACGAACGGATAGCGAACCGATCGATACACGAACTCTTAGCGGACTCTTCTTTCGACCTCCGGGTCGCAGTTTAAACGTCACGCGGGACTTTCGCACCTCGTCTCGAGGGGCCAGAGGGAACGCACCGTTTCGCTTTAAGATTTCCCCCCGGTTTTGTTCCGTCTCCGAGATGAGGGTCGATAAGTTGAAATTACATTTAAAAATCTATAAAAAATACACTTTTACTCTCACCCGACGCCAACCCATATCGAGACGCGCGTCTCGCTTGCCCGCATCCTCCGACATCCGTTTCGTCCGATTCGGACCTACCGTTCGCCGGTTATCGACAAAAAACCGTTTCCCACTACTCGGTTAAAAATCAAACTAAAAATCGTCAACTACGACTACAATGATCCGATATGTACGTAATTAACACTCTACATGTATATCAGGATAAGTAATTCTTTTTTCTATATATACACACACAAACATACAAAAGTATATATATATATATATATATATACACCTATATATATATATATATATATATATATATATAAACTTATAAATATATACACACACAAACACAAAAGTGCCCTACACGTATTATTTACAAAGTCCAATCAATACACGAACAGATACCGACCGACCGACATTACCGAATGTCATAATCGTCGCCCCGCATATATATGAGGTGGTGGCGAGCTTGAATGTGTCGTGATAGATTCGATGTTTTATTTTAATATAATGTTCGATTATCACAATCTTTCACTGTTCGTAGCCGGCGAGCATTTTGGAACGTTGCTATTTATATATATAATATATATATAGTGTTTCGTATAAAGTCGTTCTGTCGGTATGTACGTTGAACGATTTGACTTACGACGACGCTTAATATTTTATTATATGTATTCTATAAAGTCATCCGTGTTGACCGCCGACGGTTCCGCGCAGTACTTTGATTATTTAATTTCGATTTGATTCGTTATTTTATTATTCGACGTACGAGCGTGATCGTTCTAACGGGGTCCTATGATACTGAAAACATTGCTCCCGTCACCCAGTGACCGGATCGCTCTGTCGATGTTATTTTGAAATCAGTCTCAGTGCAAGCCAGCCGTATTAAGGGGCGATACAGCGAATGGCTCAATATCTCAGTTTTGGTTCCTTATATCTTACTCAGTTACTTGGATAACTGTGGTAATTCTAGAGCTAATACATGCAATCAGAACTCTGACTCTACTTTGATAATATTGATATGATATGATATGATATGATTATAAAGTCGTTCTGTCGGTATGTACGTTGAACGATTTGACTTACGACGACGCTTAATATTTTATTAAATGTATTCTATAAAGTCATCCGTGTTGACCGCCGACGGTTCCGCGCAGTACTTTGATTATTTAATTTCGATTTGATTCGTTATTTTATTATTCGACGTACGAGCGTGATCGTTCTAACGGGGTCCTATGATACTGAAAACATTGCTCCCGTCACCCAGTGACCGGATCGCTCTGTCGATGTTATTTTGAAATCAGTCTCAGTGCAAGCCAGCCGTATTAAGGGGCGATACAGCGAATGGCTCAATATCTCAGTTTTGGTTCCTTATATCTTACTCAGTTACTTGGATAACTGTGGTAATTCTAGAGCTAATACATGCAATCAGAACTCTGACTCTACTTTGATAATATTGATATGATATGATATGATATGATTATAAAGTCGTTCTGTCGGTATGTACGTTGAACGATTTGACTTACGACGACGCTTAATATTTTATTATATGTATTCTATAAAGTCATCCGTGTTGACCGCCGACGGTTCCGCGCAGTACTTTGATTATTTAATTTCGATTTGATTCGTTATTTTATTATTCGACGTACGAGCGTGATCGTTCTAACGGGGTCCTATGATACTGAAAACATTGCTCCCGTCACCCAGTGACCGGATCGCTCTGTCGATGTTATTTTGAAATCAGTCTCAGTGCAAGCCAGCCGTATTAAGGGGCGATACAGCGAATGGCTCAATATCTCAGTTTTGGTTCCTTATATCTTACTCAGTTACTTGGATAACTGTGGTAATTCTAGAGCTAATACATGCAATCAGAACTCTGACCAGTGATGGGATGAGTGCTTTTATTAGATGAAAGGAAATCGACGGAGGGCCTCGCGTCCGAAGTCGTTAATATTGATGAATCTGGATAACTTTTACCGATCGCATGGTCCAGTACAGTACCGGCGACGCATCTTTCAAATGTCTGCCTTATCAACTTTCGATGGTAGTTTTTGCGACTACCATGGTTGTCACGGGTAATGGGGAATCAGGGTTCGATTCCGGAGAGGGAGCCTGAGAAACGGTTACCACATCCAAGGAAGGCAGCAGGCGCGCAAATTACCCACTCCCGGCACGGGGAGGTAGTGACGAAAAATGACGACATTAGCGCACCTCACGTCTTAACACAGTTAAAGCAAACGTACCACAAAAACCGCTATTAAACTTAATATCTCCACATTAAGAAATCGATACACGAACTCAACGGCAATTTTAAATTCTACATAAAACTCCTCCGGACCTACGTAATCTTAAAATTAACTCAATACAGACGTGCCTCGGGTCCGTGCGCACTGCAAATAAACGTTTAAAATAAAGAATCGAATTTAATATCTTTCAAAATTACAGATCGGTCCGTAGACGAGTTATCGATACACGAACTAAATCTCGCCATATTTCTCTCGTATA
Organism: Melinaea marsaeus rileyi; assembly: GCA_918358865.1. Taxonomy (NCBI): domain Eukaryota; kingdom Metazoa; phylum Arthropoda; class Insecta; order Lepidoptera; family Nymphalidae; genus Melinaea; species Melinaea marsaeus. Next base: position 15,679,986 of record OU911089.1, on the reverse strand, counting down.
CGCTATAAGTTATATACGTGTAGAAATAATAGTAATTTAAAATTATAAAAAATGTTATTTAACGACACTTGAAAAATATTCTATGTCCGATACACGAACGGATAGCGAACCGATCGATACACGAACTCTTAGCGGACTCTTCTTTCGACCTCCGGGTCGCAGTTTAAACGTCACGCGGGACTTTCGCACCTCGTCTCGAGGGGCCAGAGGGAACGCACCGTTTCGCTTTAAGATTTCCCCCCGGTTTTGTTCCGTCTCCGAGATGAGGGTCGATAAGTTGAAATTACATTTAAAAATCTATAAAAAATACACTTTTACTCTCACCCGACGCCAACCCATATCGAGACGCGCGTCTCGCTTGCCCGCATCCTCCGACATCCGTTTCGTCCGATTCGGACCTACCGTTCGCCGGTTATCGACAAAAAACCGTTTCCCACTACTCGGTTAAAAATCAAACTAAAAATCGTCAACTACGACTACAATGATCCGATATGTACGTAATTAACACTCTACATGTATATCAGGATAAGTAATTCTTTTTTCTATATATACACACACAAACATACAAAAGTATATATATATATATATATATATACACCTATATATATATATATATATATATATATATATATATATATATATATATATATAAACTTATAAATATATACACACACAAACACAAAAGTGCCCTACACGTATTATTTACAAAGTCCAATCAATACACGAACAGATACCGACCGACCGACATTACCGAATGTCATAATCGTCGCCCCGCATATATATGAGGTGGTGGCGAGCTTGAATGTGTCGTGATAGATTCGATGTTTTATTTTAATATAATGTTCGATTATCACAATCTTTCACTGTTCGTAGCCGGCGAGCATTTTGGAACTTTGCTATTTATATATATAATATATATATAGTGTTTCGTATAAAGTCGTTCTGTCGGTATGTACGTTGAACGATTTGACTTACGACGACGCTTAATATTTTATTAAATGTATTCTATAAAGTCATCCGTGTTGACCGCCGACGGTTCCGCGCAGTACTTTGATTATTTAATTTCGATTTGATTCGTTATTTTATTATTCGACGTACGAGCGTGATCGTTCTAACGGGGTCCTATGATACTGAAAACATTGCTCCCGTCACCCAGTGACCGGATCGCTCTGTCGATGTTATTTTGAAATCAGTCTCAGTGCAAGCCAGCCGTATTAAGGGGCGATACAGCGAATGGCTCAATATCTCAGTTTTGGTTCCTTATATCTTACTCAGTTACTTGGATAACTGTGGTAATTCTAGAGCTAATACATGCAATCAGAACTCTGACTCTACTTTGATAATATTGATATGATATGATATGATATGATTATAAAGTCGTTCTGTCGGTATGTACGTTGAACGATTTGACTTACGACGACGCTTAATATTTTATTATATGTATTCTATAAAGTCATCCGTGTTGACCGCCGACGGTTCCGCGCAGTACTTTGATTATTTAATTTCGATTTGATTCGTTATTTTATTATTCGACGTACGAGCGTGATCGTTCTAACGGGGTCCTATGATACTGAAAACATTGCTCCCGTCACCCAGTGACCGGATCGCTCTGTCGATGTTATTTTGAAATCAGTCTCAGTGCAAGCCAGCCGTATTAAGGGGCGATACAGCGAATGGCTCAATATATCTCAGTTTTGGTTCCTTATATCTTACTCAGTTACTTGGATAACTGTGGTAATTCTAGAGCTAATACATGCAATCAGAACTCTGACCAGTGATGGGATGAGTGCTTTTATTAGATGAAAGGAAATCGACGGAGGGCCTCGCGTCCGAAGTCGTTAATATTGATGAATCTGGATAACTTTTACCGATCGCATGGTCCAGTACCGGCGACGCATCTTTCAAATGTCTGCCTTATCAACTTTCGATGGTAGTTTTTGCGACTACCATGGTTGTCACGGGTAATGGGGAATCAGGGTTCGATTCCGGAGAGGGAGCCTGAGAAACGGTTACCACATCCAAGGAAGGCAGCAGGCGCGCAAATTACCCACTCCCGGCACGGGGAGGTAGTGACGAAAAATGACGACATTAGCGCACCTCAAGTCTTAACACAGTTAACGCAAACGTACCACAAAAACCGCTATTAAACTTAATATCTCGACATTAAGAAATCGATACACGAACTCAACGGCAATTTTAAATTCTACATAAAACTCCTCCGGACCTACGTAATCTTAAAATTAACTCAATACAGACGTGCCTCGGGTCCGTGCGCACTGCAAATAAACGTTTAAAATAAAGAATCGAATTTAATATCTTTCAAAATTACAGATCGTTCCGTAGACGAGTTATCGATACACGAACTAAATCTCGCCATATTTCTCTCGTATACGCTATAAGTTATATACGTGTAGAAATAATAGTAATTTAAAATTATAAAAAATGTTATTTAACGACACTTGAAAAATATTCTATGTCCGATACACGAACGGATAGCGAACCGATCGATACACGAACTCTTAGCGGACTCTTCTTTCGACCTCCGGGTCGCAGTTTAAACGTCACGCGGGACTTTCGCACCTCGTCTCGAGGGGCCAGAGGGAACGCACCGTTTCGCTTTAAGATTTCCCCCCGGTTTTGTTCCGTCTCCGAGATGAGGGTCGATAAGTTGAAATTAAATTTAAAAATCTATAAAAAATACACTTTTACTCTCACCCGACGCCAACCCATATCGAGACGCGCGTCTCGCTTGCCCGCATCCTCCGACATCCGTTTCGTCTGATTCGGACCTACCGTTCGCCGGTTATCGACAAAAAACCGTTTCCCACTACTCGGTTAAAAATCAAACTAAAAATCGTCAACTACGACTACAATGATCCGATATGTACTTAATTAACACTCTACATGTATATCAGGATAAGTAATTCTTTTTTCTATATATACACACACAAACATACAAAAGTATATATATATATATATATATATATATATATACACCTATATATATATATATATATATATATATATATATAAACTTATAAATATATACACACACAAACACAAAAGTGCCCTACACGTATTATTTACAAAGTCCAATCAATACACGAACAGATACCGACCGACCGACATTACCGAATGTCATAATCGTCGCCCCGCATATATATGAGGTGGTGGCGAGCTTGAATGTGTCGTGATAGATTCGATGTTTTATTTTAATATAATGTTCGATTATCACAATCTTTCACTGTTCGTAGCCGGCGAGCATTTTGGAACGTTGCTATTTATATATATAATATATATATAGTGTTTCGTATAAAGTCGTTCTGTCGGTATGTACGTTGAACGATTTGACTTACGACGACGCTTAATATTTTATTATATGTATTCTATAAAGTCATCCGTGTTGACCGCCGACGGTTCCGCGCAGTACTTTGATTATTTAATTTCGATTTGATTCGTTATTTTATTATTCGACGTACGAGCGTGATCGTTCTAACGGGGTCCTATGATACTGAAAACATTGCTCCCGTCACCCAGTGACCGGATCGCTCTGTCGATGTTATTTTGAAATCAGTCTCAGTGCAAGCCAGCCGTATTAAGGGGCGATACAGCGAATGGCTCAATATCTCAGTTTTGGTTCCTTATATCTTACTCAGTTACTTGGATAACTGTGGTAATTCTAGAGCTAATACATGCAATCAGAACTCTGACTCTACTTTGATAATATTGATATGATATGATATGATTATAAAGTCGTTCTGTCGGTATGTACGTTGAACGATTTGACTTACGACGACGCTTAATATTTTATTATATGTATTCTATAAAGTCATCCGTGTTGACCGCCGACGGTTCCGCGCAGTACTTTGATTATTTAATTTCGATTTGATTCGTTATTTTATTATTCGACGTACGAGCGTGATCGTTCTAACGGGGTCCTATGATACTGAAAACATTGCTCCCGTCACCCAGTGGCCGGATCGCTCTGTCGATGTTATTTTGAAATCAGTCTCAGTGCAAGCCAGCCGTATTAAGGGGCGATACAGCGAATGGCTCAATATATCTCAGTTTTGGTTCCTTATATCTTACTCAGTTACTTGGATAACTGTGGTAATTCTAGAGCTAATACATGCAATCAGAACTCTGACCAGTGATGGGATGAGTGCTTTTATTAGATGAAAGGAAATCGACGGAGGGCCTCGCGTCCGAAGTCGTTAATATTGATGAATCTGGATAACTTTTACCGATCGCATGGTCCAGTACCGGCGACGCATCTTTCAAATGTCTGCCTTATCAACTTTCGATGGTAGTTTTTGCGACTACCATGGTTGTCACGGGTAATGGGGAATCAGGGTTCGATTCCGGAGAGGGAGCCTGAGAAACGGTTACCACATCCAAGGAAGGCAGCAGGCGCGCAAATTACCCACTCCCGGCACGGGGAGGTAGTGACGAAAAATGACGACATTAGCGCACCTCAAGTCTTAACACAGTTAACGCAAACGTACCACAAAAACCGCTATTAAACTTAATATCTCGACATTAAGAAATCGATACACGAACTCAACGGCAATTTTAAATTCTACATGAAACTCCTCCGGACCTACGTAATCTTAAAATTAACTCAATACAGACGTGCCTCGGGTCCGTGCGCACTGCAAATAAACGTTTAAAATAAAGAATCGAATTTAATATCTTTCAAAATTACAGATCGGTCCGTAGACGAGTTATCGATACACGAACTAAATCTCGCCATATTTCTCTCGTATACGCTATAAGTTATATACGTGTAGAAATAATAGTAATTTAAAATTATAAAAAATGTTATTTAACGACACTTGAAAAATATTCTATGTCCGATACACGAACGGATAGCGAACCTATCGATACACGAACTCTTAGCGGACTCTTCTTTCGACCTCCGGGTCGCAGTTTAAACGTCACGCGGGACTTTCGCACCTCGTCTCGAGGGGCCAGAGGGAACGCACCGTTTCGCTTTAAGATTTCCCCCCGGTTTTGTTCCGTCTCCGAGATGAGGGTCGATAAGTTGAAATTACATTTAAAAATCTATAAAAAATACACTTTTACTCTCACCCGACGCCAACCCATATCGAGACGCGCGTCTCGCTTGCCCGCATCCTCCGACATCCGTTTCGTCCGATTCGGACCTACCGTTCGCCGGTTATCGACAAAAAACCGTTTCCCACTACTCGGTTAAAAATCAAACTAAAAATCGTCAACTACGACTACAATGATCCGATATGTACGTAATTAACACTCTACATGTATATCAGGATAAGTAATTCTTTTTTCTATATATACACACACAAACATACAAAAGTATATATATATATATATATACACCTATATATATATATATATATATATATATAAACTTATAAATATATACACACACAAACACAAAAGTGCCCTACACGTATTATTTACAAAGTCCAATCAATACACGAACAGATACCGACCGACCGACATTACCGAATGTCATAATCGTCGCCCCGCATATATATGAGGTGGTGGCGAGCTTGAATGTGTCGTGATAGATTCGATGTTTTATTTTAATATAATGTTCGATTATCACAATCTTTCACTGTTCGTAGCCGGCGAGCATTTTGGAACGTTGCTATTTATATATATAATATATATATAGTGTTTCGTATAAAGTCGTTCTGTCGGTATGTACGTTGAACGATTTGACTTACGACGACGCTTAATATTTTATTAAATGTATTCTATAAAGTCATCCGTGTTGACCGCCGACGGTTCCGCGCAGTACTTTGATTATTTAATTTCGATTTGATTCGTTATTTTATTATTCGACGTACGAGCGTGATCGTTCTAACGGGGTCCTATGATACTGAAAACATTGCTCCCGTCACCCAGTGACCGGATCGCTCTGTCGATGTTATTTTGAAATCAGTCTCAGTGCAAGCCAGCCGTATTAAGGGGCGATACAGCGAATGGCTCAATATCTCAGTTTTGGTTCCTTATATCTTACTCAGTTACTTGGATAACTGTGGTAATTCTAGAGCTAATACATGCAATCAGAACTCTGACTCTACTTTGATAATATTGATATGATATGATATGATATGATTATAAAGTCGTTCTGTCGGTATGTACGTTGAACGATTTGACTTACGACGACGCTTAATATTTTATTATATGTATTCTATAAAGTCATCCGTGTTGACCGCCGACGGTTCCGCGCAGTACTTTGATTATTTAATTTCGATTTGATTCGTTATTTTATTATTCGACGTACGAGCGTGATCGTTCTAACGGGGTCCTATGATACTGAAAACATTGCTCCCGTCACCCAGTGACCGGATCGCTCTGTCGATGTTATTTTGAAATCAGTCTCAGTGCAAGCCAGCCGTATTAAGGGGCGATACAGCGAATGGCTCAATATCTCAGTTTTGGTTCCTTATATCTTACTCAGTTACTTGGATAACTGTGGTAATTCTAGAGCTAATACATGCAATCAGAACTCTGACCAGTGATGGGATGAGTGCTTTTATTAGATGAAAGGAAATCGACGGAGGGCCTCGCGTCCGAAGTCGTTAATATTGATGAATCTGGATAACTTTTACCGATCGCATGGTCCAGTACCGGCGACGCATCTTTCAAATGTCTGCCTTATCAACTTTCGATGGTAGTTTTTGCGACTACCATGGTTGTCACGGGTAATGGGGAATCAGGGTTCGATTCCGGAGAGGGAGCCTGAGAAACGGTTACCACATCCAAGGAAGGCAGCAGGCGCGCAAATTACCCACTCCCGGCACGGGGAGGTAGTGACGAAAAATGACGACATTAGCGCACCTCAAGTCTTAACACAGTTAACGCAAACGTACCACAAAAACCGCTATTAAACTTAATATCTCGACATTAAGAAATCGATACACGAACTCAACGGCAATTTTAAATTCTACATAAAACTCCTCCGGACCTACGTAATCTTAAAATTAACTCAATACAGACGTGCCTCGGGTCCGTGCGCACTGCAAATAAACGTTTAAAATAAAGAATCGAATTTAATATCTTTCAAAATTACAGATCGTTCCGTAGACGAGTTATCGATACACGAACTAAATCTCGCCATATTTCTCTCGTATACGCTATAAGTTATATACGTGTAGAAATAATAGTAATTTAAAATTATAAAAAATGTTATTTAACGACACTTGAAAAATATTCTATGTCCGATACACGAACGGATAGCGAACCGATCGATACACGAACTCTTAGCGGACTCTTCTTTCGACCTCCGGGTCGCAGTTTAAACGTCACGCGGGACTTTCGCACCTCGTCTCGAGGGGCCAGAGGGAACGCACCGTTTCGCTTTAAGATTTCCCCCCGGTTTTGTTCCGTCTCCGAGATGAGGGTCGATAAGTTGAAATTACATTTAAAAATCTATAAAAAATATACTTTTACTCTCACCCGACGCCAACCCATATCGAGACGCGCGTCTCGCTTGCCCGCATCCTCCGACATCCGTTTCGTCCGATTCGGACCTACCGTTCGCCGGTTATCGACAAAAAACCGTTTCCCACTACTCGGTTAAAAATCAAACTAAAAATCGTCAACTACGACTACAATGATCCGATATGTACGTAATTAACACTCTACATGTATATCAGGATAAGTAATTCTTTTTTCTATATATACACACACAAACATACAAAAGTATATATATATATATATATACACCTATATATATATATATATATATATATATAAACTTATAAATATATACACACACAAACACAAAAGTGCCCTACACGTATTATTTACAAAGTCCAATTAATACACGAACAGATACCGACCGACCGACATTACCGAATGTCATAATCGTCGCCCCGCATATATATGAGGTGGTGGCGAGCTTGAATGTGTCGTGATAGATTCGATGTTTTATTTTAATATAATGTTCGATTATCACAATCTTTCACTGTTCGTAGCCGGCGAGCATTTTGGAACGTTGCTATTTATATATATAATATATATATAGTGTTTCGTATAAAGTCGTTCTGTCGGTATGTACGTTGAACGATTTGACTTACGACGACGCTTAATATTTTATTAAATGTATTCTATAAAGTCATCCGTGTTGACCGCCGACGGTTCCGCGCAGTACTTTGATTATTTAATTTCGATTTGATTCGTTATTTTATTATTCGACGTACGAGCGTGATCGTTCTAACGGGGTCCTATGATACTGAAAACATTGCTCCCGTCACCCAGTGACCGGATCGCTCTGTCGATGTTATTTTGAAATCAGTCTCAGTGCAAGCCAGCCGTATTAAGGGGCGATACAGCGAATGGCTCAATATCTCAGTTTTGGTTCCTTATATCTTACTCAGTTACTTGGATAACTGTGGTAATTCTAGAGCTAATACATGCAATCAGAACTCTGACTCTACTTTGATAATATTGATATGATATGATATGATATGATTATAAAGTCGTTCTGTCGGTATGTACGTTGAACGATTTGACTTACGACGACGCTTAATATTTTATTATATGTATTCTATAAAGTCATCCGTGTTGACCGCCGACGGTTCCGCGCAGTACTTTGATTATTTAATTTCGATTTGATTCGTTATTTTATTATTCGACGTACGAGCGTGATCGTTCTAACGGGGTCCTATGATACTGAAAACATTGCTCCCGTCACCCAGTGACCGGATCGCTCTGTCGATGTTATTTTGAAATCAGTCTCAGTGCAAGCCAGCCGTATTAAGGGGCGATACAGCGAATGGCTCAATATCTCAGTTTTGGTTCCTTATATCTTACTCAGTTACTTGGATAACTGTGGTAATTCTAGAGCTAATACATGCAATCAGAACTCTGACCAGTGATGGGATGAGTGCTTTTATTAGATGAAAGGAAATCGACGGAGGGCCTCGCGTCCGAAGTCGTTAATATTGATGAATCTGGATAACTTTTACCGATCGCATGGTCCAGTACCGGCGACGCATCTTTCAAATGTCTGCCTTATCAACTTTCGATGGTAGTTTTTGCGACTACCATGGTTGTCACGGGTAATGGGGAATCAGGGTTCGATTCCGGAGAGGGAGCCTGAGAAACGGTTACCACATCCAAGGAAGGCAGCAGGCGCGCAAATTACCCACTCCCGGCACGGGGAGGTAGTGACGAAAAATGACGACATTAGCGCACCTCAAGTCTTAACACAGTTAACGCAAACGTACCACAAAAACCGCTATTAAACTTAATATCTCGACATTAAGAAATCGATACACGAACTCAACGGCAATTTTAAATTCTACATAAAACTCCTCCGGACCTACGTAATCTTAAAATTAACTCAATACAGACGTGCCTCGGGTCCGTGCGCACTGCAAATAAACGTTTAAAATAAAGAATCGAATTTAATATCTTTCAAAATTACAGATCGTTCCGTAGACGAGTTATCGATACACGAACTAAATCTCGCCATATTTCTCTCGTATACGCTATAAGTTATATACGTGTAGAAATAATAGTAATTTAAAATTATAAAAAATGTTATTTAACGACACTTGAAAAATATTCTATGTCCGATACACGAACGGATAGCGAACCGATCGATACACGAACTCTTAGCGGACTCTTCTTTCGACCTCCGGGTCGCAGTTTAAACGTCACGCGGGACTTTCGCACCTCGTCTCGAGGGGCCAGAGGGAACGCACCGTTTCGCTTTAAGATTTCCCCCCGGTTTTGTTCCGTCTCCGAGATGAGGGTCGATAAGTTGAAATTACATTTAAAAATCTATAAAAAATACACTTTTACTCTCACCCGACGCCAACCCATATCGAGACGCGCGTCTCGCTTGCCCGCATCCTCCGACATCCGTTTCGTCCGATTCGGACCTACCGTTCGCCGGTTATCGACAAAAAACCGTTTCCCACTACTCGGTTAAAAATCAAACTAAAAATCGTCAACTACGACTACAATGATCCGATATGTACTTAATTAACACTCTACATGTATATCAGGATAAGTAATTCTTTTTTCTATATATACACACACAAACATACAAAAGTATATATATATATATATATATATATACACCTATATATATATATATATATATATATATATATATATATATATATATAAACTTATAAATATATACACACACAAACACAAAAGTGCCCTACACGTATTATTTACAAAGTCCAATCAATACACGAACAGATACCGACCGACCGACATTACCGAATGTCATAATCGTCGCCCCGCATATATATGAGGTGGTGGCGAGCTTGAATGTGTCGTGATAGATTCGATGTTTTATTTTAATATAATGTTCGATTATCACAATCTTTCACTGTTCGTAGCCGGCGAGCATTTTGGAACGTTGCTATTTATATATATAATATATATATAGTGTTTCGTATAAAGTCGTTCTGTCGGTATGTACGTTGAACGATTTGACTTACGACGACGCTTAATATTTTATTATATGTATTCTATAAAGTCATCCGTGTTGACCGCCGACGGTTCCGCGCAGTACTTTGATTATTTAATTTCGATTTGATTCGTTATTTTATTATTCGACGTACGAGCGTGATCGTTCTAACGGGGTCCTATGATACTGAAAACATTGCTCCCGTCACCCAGTGACCGGATCGCTCTGTCGATGTTATTTTGAAATCAGTCTCAGTGCAAGCCAGCCGTATTAAGGGGCGATACAGCGAATGGCTCAATATCTCAGTTTTGGTTCCTTATATCTTACTCAGTTACTTGGATAACTGTGGTAATTCTAGAGCTAATACATGCAATCAGAACTCTGACTCTACTTTGATAATATTGATATGATATGATATGATATGATTATAAAGTCATTCTGTCGGTATGTACGTTGAACGATTTGACTTACGACGACGCTTAATATTTTATTATATGTATTCTATAAAGTCATCCGTGTTGACCGCCGACGGTTCCGCGCAGTACTTTGATTATTTAATTTCGATTTGATTCGTTATTTTATTATTCGACGTACGAGCGTGATCGTTCTAACGGGGTCCTATGATACTGAAAACATTGCTCCCGTCACCCAGTGGCCGGATCGCTCTGTCGATGTTATTTTGAAATCAGTCTCAGTGCAAGCCAGCCGTATTAAGGGGCGATACAGCGAATGGCTCAATATATCTCAGTTTTGGTTCCTTATATCTTACTCAGTTACTTGGATAACTGTGGTAATTCTAGAGCTAATACATGCAATCAGAACTCTGACCAGTGATGGGATGAGTGCTTTTATTAGATGAAAGGAAATCGACGGAGGGCCTCGCGTCCGAAGTCGTTAATATTGATGAATCTGGATAACTTTTACCGATCGCATGGTCCAGTACCGGCGACGCATCTTTCAAATGTCTGCCTTATCAACTTTCGATGGTAGTTTTTGCGACTACCATGGTTGTCACGGGTAATGGGGAATCAGGGTTCGATTCCGGAGAGGGAGCCTGAGAAACGGTTACCACATCCAAGGAAGGCAGCAGGCGCGCAAATTACCCACTCCCGGCACGGGGAGGTAGTGACGAAAAATGACGACATTAGCGCACCTCAAGTCTTAACACAGTTAACGCAAACGTACCACAAAAACCGCTATTAAACTTAATATCTCGACATTAAGAAATCGATACACGAACTCAACGGCAATTTTAAATTCTACATAAAACTCCTCCGGACCTACGTAATCTTAAAATTAACTCAATACAGACGTGCCTCGGGTCCGTGCGCACTGCAAATAAACGTTTAAAATAAAGAATCGAATTTAATATCTTTCAAAATTACAGATCGGTCCGTAGACGAGTTATCGATACACGAACTAAATCTCGCCATATTTCTCTCGTATACGCTATAAGTTATATACGTGTAGAAATAATAGTAATTTAAAATTATAAAAAATGTTATTTAACGACACTTGAAAAATATTCTATGTCCGATACACGAACGGATAGCGAACCGATCGATACACGAACTCTTAGCGGACTCTTCTTTCGACCTCCGGGTCGCAGTTTAAACGTCACGCGGGACTTTCGCACCTCGTCTCGAGGGGCCAGAGGGAACGCACCGTTTCGCTTTAAGATTTCCCCCCGGTTTTGTTCCGTCTCCGAGATGAGGGTCGATAAGTTGAAATTACATTTAAAAATCTATAAAAAATACACTTTTACTCTCACCCGACGCCAACCCATATCGAGACGCGCGTCTCGCTTGCCCGCATCCTCCGACATCCGTTTCGTCCGATTCGGACCTACCGTTCGCCGGTTATCGACAAAAAACCGTTTCCCACTACTCGGTTAAAAATCAAACTAAAAATCGTCAACTACGACTACAATGATCCGATATGTACGTAATTAACACTCTACATGTATATCAGGATAAGTAATTCTTTTTTCTATATATACACACACAAACATACAAAAGTATATATATATATATATATATACACCTATATATATATATATATATATATATATATATATATATATATATATAAACTTATAAATATATACACACACAAACACAAAAGTGCCCTACACGTATTATTTACAAAGTCCAATCAATACACGAACAGATACCGACCGACCGACATTACCGAATGTCATAATCGTCGCCCCGCATATATATGAGGTGGTGGCGAGCTTGAATGTGTCGTGATAGATTCGATGTTTTATTTTAATATAATGTTCGATTATCACAATCTTTCACTGTTCGTAGCCGGCGAGCATTTTGGAACGTTGCTATTTATATATATAATATATATATAGTGTTTCGTATAAAGTCGTTCTGTCGGTATGTACGTTGAACGATTTGACTTACGACGACGCTTAATATTTTATTAAATGTATTCTATAAAGTCATCCGTGTTGACCGCCGACGGTTCCGCGCAGTACTTTGATTATTTAATTTCGATTTGATTCGTTATTTTATTATTCGACGTACGAGCGTGATCGTTCTAACGGGGTCCTATGATACTGAAAACATTGCTCCCGTCACCCAGTGACCGGATCGCTCTGTCGATGTTATTTTGAAATCAGTCTCAGTGCAAGCCAGCCGTATTAAGGGGCGATACAGCGAATGGCTCAATATCTCAGTTTTGGTTCCTTATATCTTACTCAGTTACTTGGATAACTGTGGTAATTCTAGAGCTAATACATGCAATCAGAACTCTGACTCTACTTTGATAATATTGATATGATATGATATGATATGATTATAAAGTCGTTCTGTCGGTATGTACGTTGAACGATTTGACTTACGACGACGCTTAATATTTTATTATATGTATTCTATAAAGTCATCCGTGTTGACCGCCGACGGTTCCGCGCAGTACTTTGATTATTTAATTTCGATTTGATTCGTTATTTTATTATTCGACGTACGAGCGTGATCGTTCTAACGGGGTCCTATGATACTGAAAACATTGCTCCCGTCACCCAGTGACCGGATCGCTCTGTCGATGTTATTTTGAAATCAGTCTCAGTGCAAGCCAGCCGTATTAAGGGGCGATACAGCGAATGGCTCAATATCTCAGTTTTGGTTCCTTATATCTTACTCAGTTACTTGGATAACTGTGGTAATTCTAGAGCTAATACATGCAATCAGAACACTGACCAGTGATGGGATGAGTGCTTTTATTAGATGAAAGGAAATCGACGGAGGGCCTCGCGTCCGAAGTCGTTAATATTGATGAATCTGGATAACTTTTACCGATCGCATGGTCCAGTACCGGCGACGCATCTTTCAAATGTCTGCCTTATCAACTTTCGATGGTAGTTTTTGCGACTACCATGGTTGTCACGGGTAATGGGGAATCAGGGTTCGATTCCGGAGAGGGAGCCTGAGAAACGGTTACCACATCCAAGGAAGGCAGCAGGCGCGCAAATTACCCACTCCCGGCACGGGGAGGTAGTGACGAAAAATGACGACATTAGCGCACCTCAAGTCTTAACACAGTTAACGCAAACGTACCACAAAAACCGCTATTAAACTTAATATCTCGACATTAAGAAATCGATACACGAACTCAACGGCAATTTTAAATTCTACATAAAACTCCTCCGGACCTACGTAATCTTAAAATTAACTCAATACAGACGTGCCTCGGGTCCGTGCGCACTGCAAATAAACGTTTAAAATAAAGAATCGAATTTAATATCTTTCAAAATTACAGATCGTTCCGTAGACGAGTTATCGATACACGAACTAAATCTCGCCATATTTCTCTCGTATACGCTATAAGTTATATACGTGTAGAAATAATAGTAATTTAAAATTATAAAAAATGTTATTTAACGACACTTGAAAAATATTCTATGTCCGATACACGAACGGATAGCGAACCGATCGATACACGAACTCTTAGCGGACTCTTCTTTCGACCTCCGGGTCGCAGTTTAAACGTCACGCGGGACTTTCGCACCTCGTCTCGAGGGGCCAGAGGGAACGCACCGTTTCGCTTTAAGATTTCCCCCCGGTTTTGTTCCGTCTCCGAGATGAGGGTCGATAAGTTGAAATTACATTTAAAAATCTATAAAAAATACACTTTTACTCTCACCCGACGCCAACCCATATCGAGACGCGCGTCTCGCTTGCCCGCATCCTCCGACATCCGTTTCGTCCGATTCGGACCTACCGTTCGCCGGTTATCGACAAAAAACCGTTTCCCACTACTCGGTTAAAAATCAAACTAAAAATCGTCAACTACGACTACAATGATCCGATATGTACTTAATTAACACTCTACATGTATATCAGGATAAGTAATTCTTTTTTCTATATATACACACACAAACATACAAAAGTATATATATATATATATATATATATATACACCTATATATATATATATATATATATATATATATATATATACACCTATATATATATATATATATATATATATATATATATATATATATATAAACTTATAAATATATACACACACAAACACAAAAGTGCCCTACACGTATTATTTACAAAGTCCAATCAATACACGAACAGATACCGACCGACCGACATTACCGAATGTCATAATCGTCGCCCCGCATATATATGAGGTGGTGGCGAGCTTGAATGTGTCGTGATAGATTCGATGTTTTATTTTAATATAATGTTCGATTATCACAATCTTTCACTGTTCGTAGCCGGCGAGCATTTTGGAACGTTGCTATTTATATATATAATATATATATAGTGTTTCGTATAAAGTCGTTCTGTCGGTATGTACGTTGAACGATTTGACTTACGACGACGCTTAATATTTTATTATATGTATTCTATAAAGTCATCCGTGTTGACCGCCGACGGTTCCGCGCAGTACTTTGATTATTTAATTTCGATTTGATTCGTTATTTTATTATTCGACGTACGAGCGTGATCGTTCTAACGGGGTCCTATGATACTGAAAACATTGCTCCCGTCACCCAGTGACCGGATCGCTCTGTCGATGTTATTTTGAAATCAGTCTCAGTGCAAGCCAGCCGTATTAAGGGGCGATACAGCGAATGGCTCAATATCTCAGTTTTGGTTCCTTATATCTTACTCAGTTACTTGGATAACTGTGGTAATTCTAGAGCTAATACATGCAATCAGAACTCTGACTCTACTTTGATAATATTGATATGATATGATATGATTATAAAGTCGTTCTGTCGGTATGTACGTTGAACGATTTGACTTACGACGACGCTTAATATTTTATTATATGTATTCTATAAAGTCATCCGTGTTGACCGCCGACGGTTCCGCGCAGTACTTTGATTATTTAATTTCGATTTGATTCGTTATTTTATTATTCGACGTACGAGCGTGATCGTTCTAACGGGGTCCTATGATACTGAAAACATTGCTCCCGTCACCCAGTGGCCGGATCGCTCTGTCGATGTTATTTTGAAATCAGTCTCAGTGCAAGCCAGCCGTATTAAGGGGCGATACAGCGAATGGCTCAATATATCTCAGTTTTGGTTCCTTATATCTTACTCAGTTACTTGGATAACTGTGGTAATTCTAGAGCTAATACATGCAATCAGAACTCTGACCAGTGATGGGATGAGTGCTTTTATTAGATGAAAGGAAATCGACGGAGGGCCTCGCGTCCGAAGTCGTTAATATTGATGAATCTGGATAACTTTTACCGATCGCATGGTCCAGTACCGGCGACGCATCTTTCAAATGTCTGCCTTATCAACTTTCGATGGTAGTTTTTGCGACTACCATGGTTGTCACGGGTAATGGGGAATCAGGGTTCGATTCCGGAGAGGGAGCCTGAGAAACGGTTACCACATCCAAGGAAGGCAGCAGGCGCGCAAATTACCCACTCCCGGCACGGGGAGGTAGTGACGAAAAATGACGACATTAGCGCACCTCAAGTCTTAACACAGTTAACGCAAACGTACCACAAAAACCGCTATTAAACTTAATATCTCGACATTAAGAAATCGATACACGAACTCAACGGCAATTTTAAATTCTACATAAAACTCCTCCGGACCTACGTAATCTTAAAATTAACTCAATACAGACGTGCCTCGGGTCCGTGCGCACTGCAAATAAACGTTTAAAATAAAGAATCGAATTTAATATCTTTCAAAATTACAGATCGGTCCGTAGACGAGTTATCGATACACGAACTAAATCTCGCCATATTTCTCTCGTATACGCTATAAGTTATATACGTGTAGAAATAATAGTAATTTAAAATTATAAAAAATGTTATTTAACGACACTTGAAAAATATTCTATGTCCGATACACGAACGGATAGCGAACCGATCGATACACGAACTCTTAGCGGACTCTTCTTTCGACCTCCGGGTCGCAGTTTAAACGTCACGCGGGACTTTCGCACCTCGTCTCGAGGGGCCAGAGGGAACGCACCGTTTCGCTTTAAGATTTCCCCCCGGTTTTGTTCCGTCTCCGAGATGAGGGTCGATAAGTTGAAATTACATTTAAAAATCTATAAAAAATACACTTTTACTCTCACCCGACGCCAACCCATATCGAGACGCGCGTCTCGCTTGCCCGCATCCTCCGACATCCGTTTCGTCCGATTCGGACCTACCGTTCGCCGGTTATCGACAAAAAACCGTTTCCCACTACTCGGTTAAAAATCAAACTAAAAATCGTCAACTACGACTACAATGATCCGATATGTACGTAATTAACACTCTACATGTATATCAGGATAAGTAATTCTTTTTTCTATATATACACACACAAACATACAAAAGTATATATATATATATATATATATATACACCTATATATATATATATATATATATATATATATAAACTTATAAATATATACACACACAAACACAAAAGTGCCCTACACGTATTATTTACAAAGTCCAATCAATACACGAACAGATACCGACCGACCGACATTACCGAATGTCATAATCGTCGCCCCGCATATATATGAGGTGGTGGCGAGCTTGAATGTGTCGTGATAGATTCGATGTTTTATTTTAATATAATGTTCGATTATCACAATCTTTCACTGTTCGTAGCCGGCGAGCATTTTGGAACGTTGCTATTTATATATATAATATATATATAGTGTTTCGTATAAAGTCGTTCTGTCGGTATGTACGTTGAACGATTTGACTTACGACGACGCTTAATATTTTATTAAATGTATTCTATAAAGTCATCCGTGTTGACCGCCGACGGTTCCGCGCAGTACTTTGATTATTTAATTTCGATTTGATTCGTTATTTTATTATTCGACGTACGAGCGTGATCGTTCTAACGGGGTCCTATGATACTGAAAACATTGCTCCCGTCACCCAGTGACCGGATCGCTCTGTCGATGTTATTTTGAAATCAGTCTCAGTGCAAGCCAGCCGTATTAAGGGGCGATACAGCGAATGGCTCAATATCTCAGTTTTGGTTCCTTATATCTTACTCAGTTACTTGGATAACTGTGGTAATTCTAGAGCTAATACATGCAATCAGAACTCTGACTCTACTTTGATAATATTGATATGATATGATATGATATGATTATAAAGTCATTCTGTCGGTATGTACGTTGAACGATTTGACTTACGACGACGCTTAATATTTTATTATATGTATTCTATAAAGTCATCCGTGTTGACCGCCGACGGTTCCGCGCAGTACTTTGATTATTTAATTTCGATTTGATTCGTTATTTTATTATTCGACGTACGAGCGTGATCGTTCTAACGGGGTCCTATGATACTGAAAACATTGCTCCCGTCACCCAGTGGCCGGATCGCTCTGTCGATGTTATTTTGAAATCAGTCTCAGTGCAAGCCAGCCGTATTAAGGGGCGATACAGCGAATGGCTCAATATATCTCAGTTTTGGTTCCTTATATCTTACTCAGTTACTTGGATAACTGTGGTAATTCTAGAGCTAATACATGCAATCAGAACTCTGACCAGTGATGGGATGAGTGCTTTTATTAGATGAAAGGAAATCGACGGAGGGCCTCGCGTCCGAAGTCGTTAATATTGATGAATCTGGATAACTTTTACCGATCGCATGGTCCAGTACCGGCGACGCATCTTTCAAATGTCTGCCTTATCAACTTTCGATGGTAGTTTTTGCGACTACCATGGTTGTCACGGGTAATGGGGAATCAGGGTTCGATTCCGGAGAGGGAGCCTGAGAAACGGTTACCACATCCAAGGAAGGCAGCAGGCGCGCAAATTACCCACTCCCGGCACGGGGAGGTAGTGACGAAAAATGACGACATTAGCGCACCTCAAGTCTTAACACAGTTAACGCAAACGTACCACAAAAACCGCTATTAAACTTAATATCTCGACATTAAGAAATCGATACACGAACTCAACGGCAATTTTAAATTCTACATAAAACTCCTCCGGACCTACGTAATCTTAAAATTAACTCAATACAGACGTGCCTCGGGTCCGTGCGCACTGCAAATAAACGTTTAAAATAAAGAATCGAATTTAATATCTTTCAAAATTACAGATCGGTCCGTAGACGAGTTATCGATACACGAACTAAATCTCGCCATATTTCTCTCGTATACGCTATAAGTTATATACGTGTAGAAATAATAGTAATTTAAAATTATAAAAAATGTTATTTAACGACACTTGAAAAATATTCTATGTCCGATACACGAACGGATAGCGAACCGATCGATACACGAACTCTTAGCGGACTCTTCTTTCGACCTCCGGGTCGCAGTTTAAACGTCACGCGGGACTTTCGCACCTCGTCTCGAGGGGCCAGAGGGAACGCACCGTTTCGCTTTAAGATTTCCCCCCGGTTTTGTTCCGTCTCCGAGATGAGGGTCGATAAGTTGAAATTACATTTAAAAATCTATAAAAAATACACTTTTACTCTCACCCGACGCCAACCCATATCGAGACGCGCGTCTCGCTTGCCCGCATCCTCCGACATCCGTTTCGTCCGATTCGGACCTACCGTTCGCCGGTTATCGACAAAAAACCGTTTCCCACTACTCGGTTAAAAATCAAACTAAAAATCGTCAACTACGACTACAATGATCCGATATGTACGTAATTAACACTCTACATGTATATCAGGATAAGTAATTCTTTTTTCTATATATACACACACAAACATACAAAAGTATATATATATATATATATATATATATACACCTATATATATATATATATATATATATATATATATAAACTTATAAATATATACACACACAAACACAAAAGTGCCCTACACGTATTATTTACAAAGTCCAATCAATACACGAACAGATACCGACCGACCGACATTACCGAATGTCATAATCGTCGCCCCGCATATATATGAGGTGGTGGCGAGCTTGAATGTGTCGTGATAGATTCGATGTTTTATTTTAATATAATGTTCGATTATCACAATCTTTCACTGTTCGTAGCCGGCGAGCATTTTGGAACGTTGCTATTTATATATATAATATATATATAGTGTTTCGTATAAAGTCGTTCTGTCGGTATGTACGTTGAACGATTTGACTTACGACGACGCTTAATATTTTATTAAATGTATTCTATAAAGTCATCCGTGTTGACCGCCGACGGTTCCGCGCAGTACTTTGATTATTTAATTTCGATTTGATTCGTTATTTTATTATTCGACGTACGAGCGTGATCGTTCTAACGGGGTCCTATGATACTGAAAACATTGCTCCCGTCACCCAGTGACCGGATCGCTCTGTCGATGTTATTTTGAAATCAGTCTCAGTGCAAGCCAGCCGTATTAAGGGGCGATACAGCGAATGGCTCAATATCTCAGTTTTGGTTCCTTATATCTTACTCAGTTACTTGGATAACTGTGGTAATTCTAGAGCTAATACATGCAATCAGAACTCTGACTCTACTTTGATAATATTGATATGATATGATATGATATGATTATAAAGTCGTTCTGTCGGTATGTACGTTGAACGATTTGACTTACGACGACGCTTAATATTTTATTATATGTATTCTATAAAGTCATCCGTGTTGACCGCCGACGGTTCCGCGCAGTACTTTGATTATTTAATTTCGATTTGATTCGTTATTTTATTATTCGACGTACGAGCGTGATCGTTCTAACGGGGTCCTATGATACTGAAAACATTGCTCCCGTCACCCAGTGACCGGATCGCTCTGTCGATGTTATTTTGAAATCAGTCTCAGTGCAAGCCAGCCGTATTAAGGGGCGATACAGCGAATGGCTCAATATCTCAGTTTTGGTTCCTTATATCTTACTCAGTTACTTGGATAACTGTGGTAATTCTAGAGCTAATACATGCAATCAGAACTCTGACCAGTGATGGGATGAGTGCTTTTATTAGATGAAAGGAAATCGACGGAGGGCCTCGCGTCCGAAGTCGTTAATATTGATGAATCTGGATAACTTTTACCGATCGCATGGTCCAGTACCGGCGACGCATCTTTCAAATGTCTGCCTTATCAACTTTCGATGGTAGTTTTTGCGACTACCATGGTTGTCACGGGTAATGGGGAATCAGGGTTCGATTCCGGAGAGGGAGCCTGAGAAACGGTTACCACATCCAAGGAAGGCAGCAGGCGCGCAAATTACCCACTCCCGGCACGGGGAGGTAGTGACGAAAAATGACGACATTAGCGCACCTCAAGTCTTAACACAGTTAACGCAAACGTACCACAAAAACCGCTATTAAACTTAATATCTCGACATTAAGAAATCGATACACGAACTCAACGGCAATTTTAAATTCTACATAAAACTCCTCCGGACCTACGTAATCTTAAAATTAACTCAATACAGACGTGCCTCGGGTCCGTGCGCACTGCAAATAAACGTTTAAAATAAAGAATCGAATTTAATATCTTTCAAAATTACAGATCGGTCCGTAGACGAGTTATCGATACACGAACTAAATCTCGCCATATTTCTCTCGTATACGCTATAAGTTATATACGTGTAGAAATAATAGTAATTTAAAATTATAAAAAATGTTATTTAACGACACTTGAAAAATATTCTATGTCCGATACACGAACGGATAGCGAACCGATCGATACACGAACTCTTAGCGGACTCTTCTTTCGACCTCCGGGTCGCAGTTTAAACGTCACGCGGGACTTTCGCACCTCGTCTCGAGGGGCCAGAGGGAACGCACCGTTTCGCTTTAAGATTTCCCCCCGGTTTTGTTCCGTCTCCGAGATGAGGGTCGATAAGTTGAAATTACATTTAAAAATCTATAAAAAATACACTTTTACTCTCACCCGACGCCAACCCATATCGAGACGCGCGTCTCGCTTGCCCGCATCCTCCGACATCCGTTTCGTCCGATTCGGACCTACCGTTCGCCGGTTATCGACAAAAAACCGTTTCCCACTACTCGGTTAAAAATCAAACTAAAAATCGTCAACTACGACTACAATGATCCGATATGTACTTAATTAACACTCTACATGTATATCAGGATAAGTAATTCTTTTTTCTATATATACACACACAAACATACAAAAGTATATATATATATATATATATATATATACACCTATATATATATATATATATATATATATATAAACTTATAAATATATACACACACAAACACAAAAGTGCCCTACACGTATTATTTACAAAGTCCAATCAATACACGAACAGATACCGACCGACCGACATTACCGAATGTCATAATCGTCGCCCCGCATATATATGAGGTGGTGGCGAGCTTGAATGTGTCGTGATAGATTCGATGTTTTATTTTAATATAATGTTCGATTATCACAATCTTTCACTGTTCGTAGCCGGCGAGCATTTTGGAACGTTGCTATTTATACATATAATATATATATAGTGTTTCGTATAAAGTCGTTCTGTCGGTATGTACGTTGAACGATTTGACTTACGACGACGCTTAATATTTTATTATATGTATTCTATAAAGTCATCCGTGTTGACCGCCGACGGTTCCGCGCAGTACTTTGATTATTTAATTTCGATTTGATTCGTTATTTTATTATTCGACGTACGAGCGTGATCGTTCTAACGGGGTCCTATGATACTGAAAATATTGCTCCCGTCACCCAGTGACCGGATCGCTCTGTCGATGTTATTTTGAAATCAGTCTCAGTGCAAGCCAGCCGTATTAAGGGGCGATACAGCGAATGGCTCAATATCTCAGTTTTGGTTCCTTATATCTTACTCAGTTACTTGGATAACTGTGGTAATTCTAGAGCTAATACATGCAATCAGAACTCTGACTCTACTTTGATAATATTGATATGATATGATATGATATGATTATAAAGTCGTTCTGTCGGTATGTACGTTGAACGATTTGACTTACGACGACGCTTAATATTTTATTATATGTATTCTATAAAGTCATCCGTGTTGACCGCCGACGGTTCCGCGCAGTACTTTGATTATTTAATTTCGATTTGATTCGTTATTTTATTATTCGACGTACGAGCGTGATCGTTCTAACGGGGTCCTATGATACTGAAAACATTGCTCCCGTCACCCAGTGACCGGATCGCTCTGTCGATGTTATTTTGAAATCAGTCTCAGTGCAAGCCAGCCGTATTAAGGGGCGATACAGCGAATGGCTCAATATTTCAGTTTTGGTTCCTTATATCTTACTCAGTTACTTGGATAACTGTGGTAATTCTAGAGCTAATACATGCAATCAGAACTCTGACTCTACTTTGATAATATTGATATGATATGATATGATATGATTATAAAGTCGTTCTGTCGGTATGTACGTTGAACGATTTGACTTACGACGACGCTTAATATTTTATTATATGTATTCTATAAAGTCATCCGTGTTGACCGCCGACGGTTCCGCGCAGTACTTTGATTATTTAATTTCGATTTGATTCGTTATTTTATTATTCGACGTACGAGCGTGATCGTTCTAACCGGGTCCTATGATACTGAAAACATTGCTCCCGTCACCCAGTGACCGGATCGCTCTGTCGATGTTATTTTGAAATCAGTCTCAGTGCAAGCCAGCCGTATTAAGGGGCGATACAGCGAATGGCTCAATATCTCAGTTTTGGTTCCTTATATCTTACTCAGTTACTTGGATAACTGTGGTAATTCTAGAGCTAATACATGCAATCAGAACTCTGACTCTACTTTGATAATATTGATATGATATGATATGATATGATTATAAAGTCGTTCTGTCGGTATGTACGTTGAACGATTTGACCTCCGACGACGCTTAATATTTTATTATATGTATTCTATAAAGTCATCCGTGTTGACCGCCGACGGTTCCGCGCAGTACTTTGATTATTTAATTTCGATTTGATTCGTTATTTTATTATTCGACGTACGAGCGTGATCGTTCTAACGGGGTCCTATGATACTGAAAACATTGCTCCCGTCACCCAGTGACCGGATCGCTCTGTCGATGTTTTTTTGAAATCAATCTCAGTGCAAGCCAGCCGTATTAAGGGGCGATACAGCGAATGGCTCAATATCTCAGTTTTGGTTCCTTATATCTTACTCAGTTACTTGGATAACTGTGGTAATTCTAGAGCTAATACATGCAATCAGAACTCTGACCAGTGATGGGATGAGTGCTTTTATTAGATGAAAGGAAATCGACGGAGGGCCTCGCGTCCGAAGTCGTTAATATTGATGAATCTGGATAACTTTTACCGATCGCATGGTCCAGTACCGGCGACGAATCTTTCAAATGTCTGCCTTATCAACTTTCGATGGTAGTTTTTGCGACTACCATGGTTGTCACGGGTAATGGGGAATCAGGGTTCGATTCCGGAGAGGGAGCCTGAGAAACGGTTACCACATCCAAGGAAGGCAGCAGGCGCGCAAATTACCCACTCCCGGCACGGGGAGGTAGTGACGAAAAATGACGACATTAGCGCACCTCACGTCTTAACACAGTTAACGCAAACGTACCACAAAAACCGCTATTAAACTTAATATCTCCACATTAAGAAATCGATACACGAACTCAACGGCAATTTTAAATTCTACATAAAACACCTCCGGACCTACGTAATCTTAAAATTAACTCAATACAGACGTGCCTCGGGTCCGTGCGCACTGCAAATAAACGTTTAAAATAAAGAATCGAATTTAATATCTTTCAAAATTACAGATCGGTCCGTAGACGAGTTATCGATACACGAACTAAATCTCGCCATATTTCTCTCGTATACGCTATAAGTTATATACGTGTAGAAATAATAGTAATTTAAAATTATAAAAAATGTTATTTAACGACAAATGAAAAATATTCTATGTCCGATACACGAACGGATAGCGAACCGATCGATACACGAACTCTTAGCGGACTCTTCTTTCGACCTCCGGGTCGCAGTTTAAACGTCACGCGGGACTTTCGCACCTCGTCTCGAGGGGCCAGAGGGAACGCACCGTTTCGCTTTAAGATTTCCCCCCGGTTTTGTTCCGTCTCCGAGATGAGGGTCGATAAGTTGAAATTACATTTAAAAATCTATAAAAAATACACTTTCACTCTCACCCGACGCCAACCCATATCGAGACGCGCGTCTCGCTTGCCCGCATCCTCCGACATCCGTTTCGTCCGATTCGGACCTACCGTTCGCCGGTTATCGACCAAAAACCGTTTCCCACTACTCGGTTAAAAATCAAACTAAAAATCGTCAACTACGACTACAATGATCCGATATGTACGTAATTAACACTCTACATGTATATCAGGATAAGTAATTCTTTTTTCTATATATACACACACAAACATACAAAAGTATATATATATATATATACACCTATATATATATATATATATATATATATATAAACTTATAAATATATACACACACAAACACAAAAGTGCCCTACACGTATTATTTACAAAGTCCAATCAATACACGAACAGATACCGACCGACCGACATTACCGAATGTCATAATCGTCGCCCCGCATATATATGAGGTGGTGGCGAGCTTGAATGTGTCGTGATAGATTCGATGTTTTATTTTAATATAATGTTCGATTATCACAATCTTTCACTGTTCGTAGCCGGCGAGCATTTTGGAACGTTGCTATTTATATATATAATATATATATAGTGTTTCGTATAAAGTCGTTCTGTCGGTATGTACGTTGAACGATTTGACTTACGACGACGCTTAATATTTTATTATATGTATTCTGTAAAGTCATCCGTGTTGACCGCCGACGGTTCCGCGCAGTACTTTGATTATTTAATTTCGATTTGATTCGTTATTTTATTATTCGACGTACGAGCGTGATCGTTCTAACGGGGTCCTATGATACTGAAAACATTGCTCCCGTCACCCAGTGACCGGATCGCTCTGTCGATGTTATTTTGAAATCAGTCTCAGTGCAAGCCAGCCGTATTAAGGGGCGATACAGCGAATGGCTCAATATCTCAGTTTTGGTTCCTTATATCTTACTCAGTTACTTGGATAACTGTGGTAATTCTAGAGCTAATACATGCAATCAGAACTCTGACTCTACTTTGATAATATTGATATGATATGATATGATATGATTATAAAGTCGTTCTGTCGGTATGTACGTTGAACGATTTGACTTACGACGACGCTTAATATTTTATTATATGTATTCTATAAAGTCATCCGTGTTGACCGCCGACGGTTCCGCGCAGTACTTTGATTATTTAATTTCGATTTGATTCGTTATTTTATTATTCGACGTACGAGCGTGATCGTTCTAACGGGGTCCTATGATACTGAAAACATTGCTCCCGTCACCCAGTGGCCGGATCGCTCTGTCGATGTTATTTTGAAATCAGTCTCAGTGCAAGCCAGCCGTATTAAGGGGCGATACAGCGAATGGCTCAATATCTCAGTTTTGGTTCCTTATATCTTACTCAGTTACTTGGATAACTGTGGTAATTCTAGAGCTAATACATGCAATCAGAACTCTGACTCTACTTTGATAATATTGATATGATATGATATGATATGATTATAAAGTCGTTCTGTCGGTATGTACGTTGAACGATTTGACTTACGACGACGCTTAATATTTTATTATATGTATTCTATAAAGTCATCCGTGTTGACCGCCGACGGTTCCGCGCAGTACTTTGATTATTTAATTTCGATTTGATTCGTTATTTTATTATTCGACGTACGAGCGTGATCGTTCTAACGGGGTCCTATGATACTGAAAACATTGCTCCCGTCACCCAGTGGCCGGATCGCTCTGTCGATGTTATTTTGAAATCAGTCTCAGTGCAAGCCAGCCGTATTAAGGGGCGATACAGCGAATGGCTCAATATCTCAGTTTTGGTTCCTTATATCTTACTCAGTTACTTGGATAACTGTGGTAATTCTAGAGCTAATACATGCAATCAGAACTCTGACCAGTGATGGGATGAGTGCTTTTATTAGATGAAAGGAAATCGACGGAGGGCCTCGCGTCCGAAGTCGTTAATATTGATGAATCTGGATAACTTTTACCGATCGCATGGTCCAGTACCGGCGACGCGCATCTTTCAAATGTCTGCCTTATCAACTTTCGATGGTAGTTTTTGCGACTACCATGGTTGTCACGGGTAATGGGGAATCAGGGTTCGATTCCGGAGAGGGAGCCTGAGAAACGGTTACCACATCCAAGGAAGGCAGCAGGCGCGCAAATTACCCACTCCCGGCACGGGGAGGTAGTGACGAAAAATAACGACATTAGCGCACCTCACGTCTTAACACAGTTAACGCAAACGTACCACAAAAACCGCTATTAAACTTAATATCTCCACATTAAGAAATCGATACACGAACTCAACGGCAATTTTAAATTCTACATAAAACACCTCCGGACCTATGTAATCTTAAAATTAACTCAATACAGACGTGCCTCGGGTCCGTGCGCACTGCAAATAAACGTTTAAAATAAAGAATCGAATTTAATATCTTTCAAAATTACAGATCGGTCCGTAGACGAGTTATCGATACACGAACTAAATCTCGCCATATTTCTCTCGTATACGCTATAAGTTATATACGTGTAGAAAAAATAGTAATTTTAAATTATAAAAAATGTTATTTAACGACACTTGAAAAATATTCTATGTCCGATACACGAACGGATAGCGAACCGATCGATACACGAACTCTTAGCGGACACTTCTTTCGACCTCCGGGTCGCAGTTTAAACGTCACGCGGGACTTTCACACCTCGTCTCGAGGGGCCAGAGGGAACGCACCGTTTCGCTTTAAGATTTCCCCCCGGTTTTGTTTCGTCTCCGAGATTAGGGTCGATAAGTTGAAATTACATTTAAAAATCTATAAAAAATACACTTTTACTCTCACCCGACGCCAACCCATATCGAGACGCGCGTCTCGCTTGCCCGCATCCTCCGACATCCGTTTCGTCCGATTCGGACCTACCGTTCGCCGGTTATCGACAAAAAACCGTTTCCCACTACCCGGTTAAAAATCAAACTAAAAATCGTCAACTACGACTACAATGATCCGATATGTACGTAATTAACACTCTACATGTATATCAGGATAAGTAATTCTTTTTTCTATATATACACACACAAACATACAAAAGTATATATATATATATATATATATATACACCTATATATATATATATATATATATATATATATATAAACTTATAAATATATACACACACAAACACAAAAGTGCCCTACACGTATTATTTACAAAGTCCAATCAATACACGAACAGATACCGACCGACCGACATTACCGAATGTCATAATCGTCGCCCCGCATATATATGAGGTGGTGGCGAGCTTGAATGTGTCGTGATAGATTCGATGTTTTATTTTAATATAATGTTCGATTATCACAATCTTTCACTGTTCGTAGCCGGCGAGCATTTTGGAACGTTGCTATTTATATATATAATATATATATATAGTGTTTCGTATAAAGTCGTTCTGTCGGTATGTACGTTGAACGATTTGACTTACGACGACGCTTAATATTTTATTATATGTATTCTATAAAGTCATCCGTGTTGACCGCCGACGGTTCCGCGCAGTACTTTGATTATTTAATTTCGATTTGATTCGTTATTTTATTATTCGACGTACGAGCGTGATCGTTCTAACGGGGTCCTATGATACTGAAAACATTGCTCCCGTCACCCAGTGACCGGATCGCTCTGTCGATGTTATTTTGAAATCAGTCTCAGTGCAAGCCAGCCGTATTAAGGGGCGATACAGCGAATGGCTCAATATCTCAGTTTTGGTTCCTTATATCTTACTCAGTTACTTGGATAACTGTGGTAATTCTAGAGCTAATACATGCAATCAGAACTCTGACTCTACTTTGATAATATTGATATGATATGATATGATATGATTATAAAGTCGTTCTGTCGGTATGTACGTTGAACGATTTGACTTACGACGACGCTTAATATTTTATTATATGTATTCTATAAAGTCATCCGTGTTGACCGCCGACGGTTCCGCGCAGTATTTTGATTATTTAATTTCGATTTGATTCGTTATTTTATTATTCGACGTACGAGCGTGATCGTTCTAACGGGGTCCTATGATACTGAAAACATTGCTCCCGTCACCCAGTGACCGGATCGCTCTGTCGATGTTATTTTGAAATCAGTCTCAGTGCAAGCCAGCCGTATTAAGGGGCGATACAGCGAATGGCTCAATATCTCAGTTTTGGTTCCTTATATCTTACTCAGTTACTTGGATAACTGTGGTAATTCTAGAGCTAATACATGCAATCAGAACTCTGACTCTACTTTGATAATATTGATATGATATGATATGATATGATTATAAAGTCGTTCTGTCGGTATGTACGTTGAACGATTTGACTTACGACGACGCTTAATATTTTATTATATGTATTCTATAAAGTCATCCGTGTTGACCGCCGACGGTTCCGCGCAGTACTTTGATTATTTAATTTCGATTTGATTCGTTATTTTATTATTCGACGTACGAGCGTGATCGTTCTAACGGGGTCCTATGATACTGAAAACATTGCTCCCGTCACCCAGTGGCCGGATCGCTCTGTCGATGTTATTTTGAAATCAGTCTCAGTGCAAGCCAGCCGTATTAAGGGGCGATACAGCGAATGGCTCAATATCTCAGTTTTGGTTCCTTATATCTTACTCAGTTACTTGGATAACTGTGGTAATTCTAGAGCTAATACATGCAATCAGAACTCTGACTCTACTTTGATAATATTGATATGATATGATATGATATGATTATAAAGTCGTTCTGTCGGTATGTACGTTGAACGATTTGACTTACGACGACGCTTAATATTTTATTATATGTATTCTATAAAGTCATCCGTGTTGACCGCCGACGGTTCCGCGCAGTACTTTGATTATTTAATTTCGATTTGATTCGTTATTTTATTATTCGACGTACGAGCGTGATCGTTCTAACGGGGTCCTATGATACTGAAAACATTGCTCCCGTCACCCAGTGGCCGGATCGCTCTGTCGATGTTATTTTGAAATCAGTCTCAGTGCAAGCCAGCCGTATTAAGGGGCGATACAGCGAATGGCTCAATATCTCAGTTTTGGTTCCTTATATCTTACTCAGTTACTTGGATAACTGTGGTAATTCTAGAGCTAATACATGCAATCAGAACTCTGACCAGTGATGGGATGAGTGCTTTTATTATATGAAAGGAAATCGACGGAGGGCCTCGCGTCCGAAGTCGTTAATATTGATGAATCTGGATAACTTTTACCGATCGCATGGTCCAGTACCGGCGACGCGCATCTTTCAAATGTCTGCCTTATCAACTTTCGATGGTAGTTTTTGCGACTACCATGGTTGTCACGGGTAATGGGGAATCAGGGTTCGATTCCGGAGAGGGAGCCTGAGAAACGGTTACCACATCCAAGGAAGGCAGCAGGCGCGCAAATTACCCACTCCCGGCACGGGGAGGTAGTGACGAAAAATAACGACATTAGCGCACCTCACGTCTTAACACAGTTAACGCAAACGTACCACAAAAACCGCTATTAAACTTAATATCTCCACATTAAGAAATCGATACACGAACTCAACGGCAATTTTAAATTCTACATAAAACACCTCCGGACCTATGTAATCTTAAAATTAACTCAATACAGACGTGCCTCGGGTCCGTGCGCACTGCAAATAAACGTTTAAAATAAAGAATCGAATTTAATATCTTTCAAAATTACAGATCGGTCCGTAGACGAGTTATCGATACACGAACTAAATCTCGCCATATTTCTCTCGTATACGCTATAAGTTATATACGTGTAGAAAAAATAGTAATTTTAAATTATAAAAAATGTTATTTAACGACACTTGAAAAATATTCTATGTCCGATACACGAACGGATAGCGAACCGATCGATACACGAACTCTTAGCGGACACTTCTTTCGACCTCCGGGTCGCAGTTTAAACGTCACGCGGGACTTTCACACCTCGTCTCGAGGGGCCAGAGGGAACGCACCGTTTCGCTTTAAGATTTCCCCCCGGTTTTGTTTCGTCTCCGAGATGAGGGTCGATAAGTTGAAATTACATTTAAAAATCTATAAAAAATACACTTTTACTCTCACCCGACGCCAACCCATATCGAGACGCGCGTCTCGCTTGCCCGCATCCTCCGACATCCGTTTCGTCCGATTCGGACCTACCGTTCGCCGGTTATCGACAAAAAACCGTTTCCCACTACTCGGTTAAAAATCAAACTAAAAATCGTCAACTACGACTACAATGATCCGATATGTACGTAATTAACACTCTACATGTATATCAGGATAAGTAATTCTTTTTTCTATATATACACACACAAACATACAAAAGTATATATATATATATATATATATATATATATATACACCTATATATATATATATATATATATATATATATATATATATATATATATATATATATATATATATATATATATAAACTTATAAATATATACACACACAAACACAAAAGTGCCCTACACGTATTATTTACAAAGTCCAATCAATACACGAACAGATACCGACCGACCGACATTACCGAATGTCATAATCGTCGCCCCGCATATATATGAGGTGGTGGCGAGCTTGAATGTGTCGTGATAGATTCGATGTTTTATTTTAATATAATGTTCGATTATCACAATCTTTCACTGTTCGTAGCCGGCGAGCATTTTGGAACGTTGCTATTTATATATATAATATATATATAGTGTTTCGTATAAAGTCGTTCTGTCGGTATGTACGTTGAACGATTTGACTTACGACGACGCTTAATATTTTATTATATGTATTCTGTAAAGTCATCCGTGTTGACCGCCGACGGTTCCGCGCAGTACTTTGATTATTTAATTTCGATTTGATTCGTTATTTTATTATTCGACGTACGAGCGTGATCGTTCTAACGGGGTCCTATGATACTGAAAACATTGCTCCCGTCACCCAGTGACCGGATCGCTCTGTCGATGTTATTTTGAAATCAGTCTCAGTGCAAGCCAGCCGTATTAAGGGGCGATACAGCGAATGGCTCAATATCTCAGTTTTGGTTCCTTATATCTTACTCAGTTACTTGGATAACTGTGGTAATTCTAGAGCTAATACATGCAATCAGAACTCTGACCAGTGATGGGATGAGTGCTTTTATTATATGAAAGGAAATCGACGGAGGGCCTCGCGTCCGAAGTCGTTAATATTGATGAATCTGGATAACTTTTACCGATCGCATGGTCCAGTACCGGCGACGCGCATCTTTCAAATGTCTGCCTTATCAACTTTCGATGGTAGTTTTTGCGACTACCATGGTTGTCACGGGTAATGGGGAATCAGGGTTCGATTCCGGAGAGGGAGCCTGAGAAACGGTTACCACATCCAAGGAAGGCAGCAGGCGCGCAAATTACCCACTCCCGGCACGGGGAGGTAGTGACGAAAAATAACGACATTAGCGCACCTCACGTCTTAACACAGTTAACGCAAACGTACCACAAAAACCGCTATTAAACTTAATATTTCCACATTAAGAAATCGATACACGAACTCAACGGCAATTTTAAATTCTACATAAAACACCTCCGGACCTATGTAATCTTAAAATTAACTCAATACAGACGTGCCTCGGGTCCGTGCGCACTGCAAATAAACGTTTAAAATAAAGAATCGAATTTAATATCTTTCAAAATTACAGATCGGTCCGTAGACGAGTTATCGATACACGAACTAAATCTCGCCATATTTCTCTCGTATACGCTATAAGTTATATACGTGTAGAAAAAATAGTAATTTTAAATTATAAAAAATGTTATTTAACGACACTTGAAAAATATTCTATGTCCGATACACGAACGGATAGCGAACCGATCGATACACGAACTCTTAGCGGACACTTCTTTCGACCTCCGGGTCGCAGTTTAAACGTCACGCGGGACTTTCACACCTCGTCTCGAGGGGCCAGAGGGAACGCACCGTTTCGCTTTAAGATTTCCCCCCGGTTTTGTTTCGTCTCCGAGATTAGGGTCGATAAGTTGAAATTACATTTAAAAATCTATAAAAAATACACTTTTACTCTCACCCGACGCCAACCCATATCGAGACGCGCGTCTCGCTTGCCCGCATCCTCCGACATCCGTTTCGTCCGATTCGGACCTACCGTTCGCCGGTTATCGACAAAAAACCGTTTCCCACTACCCGGTTAAAAATCAAACTAAAAATCGTCAACTACGACTACAATGATCCGATATGTACGTAATTAACACTCTACATGTATATCAGGATAAGTAATTCTTTTTTCTATATATACACACACAAACATACAAAAGTATATATATATATATATATATACACCTATATATATATATATATATATATATATAAACTTATAAATATATACACACACAAACACAAAAGTGCCCTACACGTATTATTTACAAAGTCCAATCAATACACGAACAGATACCGACCGACCGACATTACCGAATGTCATAATCGTCGCCCCGCATATATATGAGGTGGTGGCGAGCTTGAATGTGTCGTGATAGATTCGATGTTTTATTTTAATATAATGTTCGATTATCACAATCTTTCACTGTTCGTAGCCGGCGAGCATTTTGGAACGTTGCTATTTATATATATAATATATATATATAGTGTTTCGTATAAAGTCGTTCTGTCGGTATGTACGTTGAACGATTTGACTTACGACGACGCTTAATATTTTATTAAATGTATTCTGTAAAGTCATCCGTGTTGACCGCCGACGGTTCCGCGCAGTACTTTGATTATTTAATTTCGATTTGATTCGTTATTTTATTATTCGACGTACGAGCGTGATCGTTCTAACGGGGTCCTATGATACTGAAAACATTGCTCCCGTCACCCAGTGACCGGATCGCTCTGTCGATGTTATTTTGAAATCAGTCTCAGTGCAAGCCAGCCGTATTAAGGGGCGATACAGCGAATGGCTCAATATCTCAGTTTTGGTTCCTTATATCTTACTCAGTTACTTGGATAACTGTGGTAATTCTAGAGCTAATACATGCAATCAGAACTCTGACTCTACTTTGATAATATTGATATGATATGATATGATATGATTATAAAGTCGTTCTGTCGGTATGTACGTTGAACGATTTGACTTACGACGACGCTTAATATTTTATTATATGTATTCTATAAAGTCATCCGTGTTGACCGCCGACGGTTCCGCGCAGTACTTTGATTATTTAATTTCGATTTGATTCGTTATTTTATTATTCGACGTACGAGCGTGATCGTTCTAACGGGGTCCTATGATACTGAAAACATTGCTCCCGTCACCCAGTGGCCGGATCGCTCTGTCGATGTTATTTTGAAATCAGTCTCAGTGCAAGCCAGCCGTATTAAGGGGCGATACAGCGAATGGCTCAATATCTCAGTTTTGGTTCCTTATATCTTACTCAGTTACTTGGATAACTGTGGTAATTCTAGAGCTAATACATGCAATCAGAACTCTGACTCTACTTTGATAATATTGATATGATATGATATGATATGATTATAAAGTCGTTCTGTCGGTATGTACGTTGAACGATTTGACTTACGACGACGCTTAATATTTTATTATATGTATTCTATAAAGTCATCCGTGTTGACCGCCGACGGTTCCGCGCAGTACTTTGATTATTTAATTTCGATTTGATTCGTTATTTTATTATTCGACGTACGAGCGTGATCGTTCTAACGGGGTCCTATGATACTGAAAACATTGCTCCCGTCACCCAGTGGCCGGATCGCTCTGTCGATGTTATTTTGAAATCAGTCTCAGTGCAAGCCAGCCGTATTAAGGGGCGATACAGCGAATGGCTCAATATCTCAGTTTTGGTTCCTTATATCTTACTCAGTTACTTGGATAACTGTGGTAATTCTAGAGCTAATACATGCAATCAGAACTCTGACCAGTGATGGGATGAGTGCTTTTATTATATGAAAGGAAATCGACGGAGGGCCTCGCGTCCGAAGTCGTTAATATTGATGAATCTGGATAACTTTTACCGATCGCATGGTCCAGTACCGGCGACGCGCATCTTTCAAATGTCTGCCTTATCAACTTTCGATGGTAGTTTTTGCGACTACCATGGTTGTCACGGGTAATGGGGAATCAGGGTTCGATTCCGGAGAGGGAGCCTGAGAAACGGTTACCACATCCAAGGAAGGCAGCAGGCGCGCAAATTACCCACTCCCGGCACGGGGAGGTAGTGACGAAAAATAACGACATTAGCGCACCTCACGTCTTAACACAGTTAACGCAAACGTACCACAAAAACCGCTATTAAACTTAATATCTCCACATTAAGAAATCGATACACGAACTCAACGGCAATTTTAAATTCTACATAAAACACCTCCGGACCTATGTAATCTTAAAATTAACTCAATACAGACGTGCCTCGGGTCCGTGCGCACTGCAAATAAACGTTTAAAATAAAGAATCGAATTTAATATCTTTCAAAATTACAGATCGGTCCGTAGACGAGTTATCGATACACGAACTAAATCTCGCCATATTTCTCTCGTATACGCTATAAGTTATATACGTGTAGAAAAAATAGTAATTTTAAATTATAAAAAATGTTATTTAACGACACTTGAAAAATATTCTATGTCCGATACACGAACGGATAGCGAACCGATCGATACACGAACTCTTAGCGGACACTTCTTTCGACCTCCGGGTCGCAGTTTAAACGTCACGCGGGACTTTCACACCTCGTCTCGAGGGGCCAGAGGGAACGCACCGTTTCGCTTTAAGATTTCCCCCCGGTTTTGTTTCGTCTCCGAGATGAGGGTCGATAAGTTGAAATTACATTTAAAAATCTATAAAAAATACACTTTTACTCTCACCCGACGCCAACCCATATCGAGACGCGCGTCTCGCTTGCCCGCATCCTCCGACATCCGTTTCGTCCGATTCGGACCTACCGTTCGCCGGTTATCGACAAAAAACCGTTTCCCACTACCCGGTTAAAAATCAAACTAAAAATCGTCAACTACGACTACAATGATCCGATATGTACGTAATTAACACTCTACATGTATATCAGGATAAGTAATTCTTTTTTCTATATATACACACACAAACATACAAAAGTATATATATATATATATATATACACCTATATATATATATATATATATATATATAAACTTATAAATATATACACACACAAACACAAAAGTGCCCTATACGTATTATTTACAAAGTCCAATCAATACACGAACAGATACCGACCGACCGACATTACCGAATGTCATAATCGTCGCCCCGCATATATATGAGGTGGTGGCGAGCTTGAATGTGTCGTGATAGATTCGATGTTTTATTTTAATATAATGTTCGATTATCACAATCTTTCACTGTTCGTAGCCGGCGAACATTTTGGAACGTTGCTATTTATATATATAATATATATATATAGTGTTTCGTATAAAGTCGTTCTGTCGGTATGTACGTTGAACGATTTGACTTACGACGACGCTTAATATTTTATTAAATGTATCCTGTAAAGTCATCCGTGTTGACCGCCGACGGTTCCGCGCAGTACTTTGATTATTTAATTTCGATTTGATTCGTTATTTTATTATTCGACGTACGAGCGTGATCGTTCTAACGGGGTCCTATGATACTGAAAACATTGCTCCCGTCACCCAGTGACCGGATCGCTCTGTCGATGTTATTTTGAAATCAGTCTCAGTGCAAGCCAGCCGT
This sequence comes from Melinaea marsaeus rileyi, assembly GCA_918358865.1. Taxonomy (NCBI): domain Eukaryota; kingdom Metazoa; phylum Arthropoda; class Insecta; order Lepidoptera; family Nymphalidae; genus Melinaea; species Melinaea marsaeus. The sequence goes on along the minus strand of OU911089.1, from coordinate 15,643,267 downwards.
ATTAAGGGGCGATACAGCGAATGGCTCAATATCTCAGTTTTGGTTCCTTATATCTTACTCAGTTACTTGGATAACTGTGGTAATTCTAGAGCTAATACATGCAATCAGAACTCTGACCAGTGATGGGATGAGTGCTTTTATTAGATGAAAGCAAATCGACGGAGGGCCTCGCGTCCGAAGTCGTTAATATTGATGAATCTGGATAACTTTTACCGATCGCGCATGGTCCAGTACCGGCGACGCATCTTTCAAATGTCTGCCTTATCAACTTTCGATGGTAGTTTTTGCGACTACCATGGTTGTCACAGGTAATGGGGAATCAGGGTTCGATTCCGGAGAGGGAGCCTGAGAAACGGTACCACATCCAAGGAAGGCAGCAGGCGCGCAAATTACCCACTCCCGGCACGGGGAGGTAGTGACGAAAAATAACGACATTAGCGCACCTCACGTCTTAACACAGTTAACGCAAACGTACCGCAAAAACCGCTATTAAACTTAATATCTCCACATTAAGAAATCGATACACGAACTCAACGGCAATTTTAAATTCTACATAAAACACCTCCGGACCTACGTAATCTTAAAATTAACTCAATACAGAGGTGTATATTGTAATTTTTTAACTCAATATTGTAATTTTGAAAGATATGAAATTCGATTGTTTATTTTAAACGTTTATTTGCAGTGCGTACGGACCCGAGGCACCTCTGTAACATGTTAAATACTAATTGATAATATATTGATTAGATTCAAAATCAATGACTTATTTAATTTTTATCTCTCAAAAAATTTTTTTAATAACTAAAATTTTTTGAGAGAAGCGAGCGGAGCGCTCTATGTGAGAATTTTTCATCCCATGACCGGGGTTGGCACGACGACGGCTTTACCGATCTTCATTAAATTTTGCACATTTATAGCGATGTTTATTGCAATGGTATTTTAAAAAAAAAGTAAAAAAAACTCATGTAGTTGACGAATAATCATCAAAAAATTACAGTCCCATAGACATCAAGGTAAAAAAAAATTGCGATGTGATATTTTAGTATTCTATATTTTTTGCCTGTCGTTTTCAGCTTTAAACGCTGGTTTGAATATGGGTTACTCACTTCGCTCAATTCACCGAACTCTACCGAGATCAAATCGAGATCAAATCGATCAACGAGTCAAAATTGAGGTCCGGTTGGCGCACCTATTATACTTTTGGAGATGTTATTTATGTTTCTTTATATTCCGTGACTTAATCGTTGGCAGCCACAAACTTTTTTATGATTTTTTATAAGCCACATAAGTCTAGATAGATAGCAAAGCGGTACTAAGCTCTATTTAGAATTCATTGCTTTATTATAAACAATTATAACCAAAAATAAAAATTACATTCTATACTTTAAGTCACTTAATCGATCTTGATAATAATCAATGTATGTCTATTAAAATATTATTCCTTACATTTATCTATTTCGATAAAAACTATCTAAAATAAATCTTAATTTAAGTAACATTTAAACAATGTATATATGTTTGTTCTAACAAATAGTACGATGCCAATCGTGTGTTATGTGAAAACACAATTTAACATTTAGACTATAAGTGTACCCTTGTAAGGGGATTTAGGGTTATATAAATCTTTAAGTATTTACCTGTCTATTGCGAGCGGGGCTGACATTATTGTGCCGTAAATTCTCATACAATATATTGCTTATGGAATACGAATTATATTTAGACCAGACTGATAACAGCTGTTTTATTTAGAAGTTTGAAACATTTCATATGTATGTTCATAAAATATACATAATTTTCATCTTATGGTATCATAGTAATCACGTACATAAGTTGTTGGACTAAAATTCTCAAATCATTTATTTTTCAGCTTAAGTAAGACGTTGATCGGCTGGAAAATTGGGTTTCGTTATATTTTTCTTTAGTTACCTTCTAAATGAGTTGTATAAATTAGTACAGAACCGTGTGGGTCGTTATATCAACGGACATTGACAGATTTATCTAATGTATTTCTAACATTTCGGACAAAGCATTTGTCACTTTTTATGTTAGTAAACAAACCGACGGCCATCAATATAGTAAGTAGTAAACTTGCTTGTCGAAGAAGTGATTAAAAGTCAGGACAAAGAAAGTTAGTCTGATAGTTCTTGCATTCTGGTCTCTTATTTGACTAGATAGTTTTTTCGTTTCAAAAGCGCTATGGTAAAAAATACTTCTGTATTTGACAAAAAATTAAATATTTTTTCATATAAATAACTAATTGTGCAACATATATCTTTGTCTACCTAAAATATATTCATTATTTTATAGCGAAACATGGGGCGTATCGCTTTTTTAAATCCATGATTCAATTTTCGATCTTTAAGTCGCTAAATTTTAATTCTATTGATTAACTCGCTAAATTTGTATTTTCAATTGTAAAACATTGTATTACATAACTTTTGATTACTGGAGAAAATCCTTACTGATCAGGTGTAAGGTATAATAGATATAAGAAACTCTGTTTGCTCAATTATTTTAAGTTATAAAGTACTTGTGAATAGTATTGTATATTTTTTTTATAAAAAGCGACCCACACGTTTAACAATAAAGACGTAGGATAACTTATCAGCCAACAAAATATTTTGCCAAAAACATACCTTATAATATTTTATTACCTATTTTTCTCACATATTCTCGAACGTGATATAAGGTACATATAACTAAGGATGTTTAAGAATTTTTTGGGAAAGTTGTATAATATTATTTGTATATTGTAATGAAATTTATTTTATATATATTGATATGTCAGTGTTATTATAGTTGAAATATTTTCAAAATACTTTTGCATCCGCTTTTGTTGCACCACACTATAATCTCCTTGAAATCGGATCTCTGGACATGATGTATGGAACGGAAACTCTAAGAACAACTTCGTAGGTCGTATTTAATCTCAATGGGCCCTTACTTCTGACTTTTAGCGTAATAAACCGGCCGAACCTCAAACTTCATATACAAATTATGTATAAAATTATCAAATCTGCTTGATTTTTTAAAACATCATACTATATGTATTATTTTTTAAATAGGTTCTATATCTCTTAACTGAAACAGTTTATTTACTTGTATAAATAATTATCAATAATTGTGAATACAATTGCTTTAAGTGGAGCAGTTGTAGTAATTCTACATTCGAAAACTCAAACTTTAATTACATTTAAACAATATTTTCAGATTAATTTTATAATAAACTCATATATTTATATTATTATTATATCATTGAGCTAAGCGGAAGCGAAGCTCTTAACCGTTTGGGAGACCTTATTTTGTGTTAAGTTGTCTCTAGAATGCGACGAGATAATGAGCTAAAAATTTTCTCGTGTATGTTTGAGCCGAAGACGCATGTTATAGCTGAAACAGATTGAAAACGTTTAGCCATTCAAAGTCATCAAGAAAAGAAGAAAGGAGAGGGGCACAGCTCAACACCCGCCGCGCACGGTTGGCGGATCCTTGTATATACGAGTATGTTAAGGGTGAAGAAACTGGCAAATTTTATATTCCGACGAATAATAAAATTATAAAAAAACTAAAGATCACTAACTAAAATATTATATTTTGAAAAATATAACACCTATTATAAATAATGTGTTTTTGTATTAACAATAATAGTAAGTCTATTTATTACTATTTTACAAAATTGTATGCAGCAAAATTGCTTACTACATTAATTTGTATGTATATGACCCTGTGATTATTAGGTTTCACTAATTTAAGTTAAAAGTAATAAAAAACATAGCCAAAATCATTAACAACAAATATTAATATTACTAAATGCTTAGTAGACTTAATTAGTCAAATTAATGAATCGTGTTTTATGTATAATTAATTAACGCAGAACTTTAAGTAGTTCAAGAATTTATATATTTGCTAAACATTTTATAAAAATATATATATTTGTTTTCAAAATAACTTTACCTATGAAACAAAAAACTGATTTCTATTTCTATTTTCTTTATCCGGATCCCGAAGAAATCAATTCTCAACGGTAGACCAATAATGATGTCTAAATTATTTATTTGCTCAGACTTTTTTATATAAAGTAATACTAATATGTAATGTTACTAAATGAACATGGGTACTGAGACTACTGACTTACTACTAAGTATTTAGACTATAATCAAATTAATCGGATTACTCAAACAAAATAAAAAACATTACATTCTTACTTCAAGACCACTTAATATTTATTTTCATTTCCAATAACATGTAACCCAGATTGGTTGAATTTTAAATAACTTTGATGGTTTTTAATATTAATCTTGGACAGTTGTCTGAGTAACCATTACCAATACAATTATATTATTGGAGAAGTAATGTTTTCGATGTTTAATTACATTTACATTACATTTAATTCAAAGGCTTACTTTAATACAACCTTAACAGTTATTTTTCTCTAAGTCTTAAACAAATGTTTTCATAGGTTGAAAATGTCACTAATATTTAAAACATATGAATATTTTCGGACAAATGAATTTTAAACTCTTTCTAAATCTGTATTTACACTTTGTGAGGAATTTCAAATTGCTGTTAATTTATAATTTAATGGAAAACAAAAACATCTGCTACAATGAATTACTTTTAACCGATTATACATATTTGTTAGCCGCAAATCAGTAAAACATAGGCATTGTTTCAATCAACCTAATTTATTAAATATATTGCCAATATAAATTAATTGTGGATCATAATTTAAAAAAAAAAAAAAATAAGTAGACAATTTTATAATATCTGGTACATATAATATTAATCAAAACAATAACGGATGAAAACAAATATTGATAATCGATGCCTCTTTAATGTCCTTAATAACAACACAAAATAATTATATTTCGTGCTTGGTATAAAATTAATCCTGTGTCCTAATAAATGCTTAATTAATAATCTAGATTATGACTGAATGTCAAAACCTTTTAAAAAGAGTAGAGAAGTTTTATTAAAATTATTTATTTGAATTAATATTTTTATAAGGTAATTAATATAACTAGAAAAAGCTGAAAATACACCAAAATCTCTAAACTTTTTGTAATAGTTTAAAATATTTTTAATATTTTAAAAATCATACCTATAAATTTTAGTTAATTAACCAAATACTAATTCTTAGTAATGTCCTAATCAATGTCTAATGTCCTGTCTCAGACGATTGGCGAGGTGCAGTCATCGTACCTTTGTATAAAGGTAAAGGTTCACAGATAGAATTTGCAAGCTATAGGGCTATCAGTTTGATTAGCTTGGGTGGTAAAGTTTATGCTAAAATATTAGCGAGCAGAATGCAAGAGAGATCTGAAAGGCTGTTGTGGGAGGCCCAAAGAGGTTTTACACCTGGAAGAGGGTGTGTAGATCAGATCTTTTCCCTCCGCATGATCACGGAAAAGATTTTGGCCCTAAACCAAAAGGTTTTCTGTGCTTTTGTGGATTTGGAAAAGGCGTTTAACAGGGTTGTGAGAAAGAAGTTATGGGAGATACTGCCCCGATACAATGTGAACGAACCCTTGCTACAGGCTGTAAAGTCTCTTTACAGAGATTACTCAGCCTGTGTTCCCACACAGGAGTTCCCACACAGTTCCTACTCCCGTAGGAGCTGGCATGTTGCCCTGGTTTGACATCCAATCGGGTGTTAAGCAAGGTTACGCTATGTCAGCTTGGTTGTTCAATTTGTATTTGGATAGTTGTCTCCAAGGCGTGAAAGACAGTGACACGGGAGTGAAAGTAGGTGACCTTAAAGTCAATTGCTTGCTATATGCAGATGATGCAGTGCTCATTGCATCATCAGAATGCAATTTGCAGGTATTCGTCACCACTCTGAACGATGGGTGTGAAATTAATGGTCTAAACCTGAATGTAGATAAGACGAAGGTTCTGATATTTGAAAGAAATGAAGAAAGAACAGAATGTAAGATCCACGTGAATGATAAGATAATAGAACAAGTGAATGAAGTGGTATATTTGGGAAGCATGTTTAGCAGAGACGGAAGATACGAAATGGATGTGGAAAGGCGTCTTGCTGCCAGTAACAGAGTCAACGGTGCTTTGACTGCATTGTTGAGACGTCAAAACGTCAGCATAGCTGCACGTTTGGCTGATTGTCGTCTCTGGCTAGCCAGCAAGGGATATGGCGTGAAGCTAAATTATGAGTAGCACTTTAGATTATATTAGTTTTAGTTGTTTAGTTCTTTATAGCTGTTTTCTTTTTTTTTTCATATTATTGTTTTTTCACTTTGGTTTATCATGTGATATGTTTTATTTGTTCATTCAGCCAGAGGTTGACTGGAAGAGATTCCTCCAGGAGATAAGTTCGCCTTTGTGCATATTTTTTTCCTGTTATACATTTAGCTATGTACTTTAATATTATTTATGTACAATAAAGAGCATACAAACAAACAAAACTGACAGATATCTTATAATCAGGAAAAATTAAAAAAAGACTAATTTTAAAACAAAAATTCATTTTTATTAAATATGTATATGTTAGTTAAATATCTATACTATATTAGAATTATATATAAAAAGAACGTAAGATCTTACATTATTTCTACTTAAGAGACGAAACCAATATAAAGAATGAGTCCCTTTAGTTGTTTGCTATGTCAAGTGTGTCATCCGTTAAATTAGACCTATATCATTATACTAGTGTACTATTAAAAACAAAATATTATTCCAGAGAATAAAAATAGCATATAATTAAACGAGTAAAATATGACGTATATTAAGAAGGGATCAAAGAAACAATTTCAGGTTCTACTGAAAAACCAATAAACAAAATCCTAAACTGTGAGAGTTTCAAAAACTCACTATTGTTTGTTATCCAGGTCATCTCTTATTCATCCAAATACAAAATCAATATGTGCGATTCTTTTAGCTATCCCAGATTATATTCATTTTATTTTTACACATATTTTAATAAATTGCACGTTATGAAGGTAGGATATAGCAGGTGACTAGGGACTTTAAGAATCTTTTAAAAAAAGTAACCTAACTTTTTTATAAAAAATAATTTATACATATATATATAAATTATTCAGTAACATCAGTCAAGATGATACACGATAGTATTTCACAAAAGGATCAACAATTAATATAATATCTCTTGCAGCATTACTGACTGAGTTTACTAATGTGAGAGTGAGTGAGTGAGATTTACAAGACGGAAAACAATACTCCAGTTCGAGTAATATTTTTCTGTGGTTTATTATGTCTGAGCCCAATTTCCTTATGCACTTTAAGCGTTGCGTCGACTAAGATAAGAAGTGTATAGAGATTATAAGATTAAAGATTTGCAAAATGTTACTACTTTTGAAGAACTTTAGATAATTTTAAGGAATAATAATTTATATATAATATTTATATTTCTGTATATCAGGCACAAGTATAAAGCAATGAACTCTAAACTGAGTTAAGTGCCACATTGCTGGCCTCTATCTATTCTAATAAGGCTTACAAAGGACTTAAGGCTTACTATACTCTTTGTGGCTGCCAACGTTAAACTGAAGGAATATATCAGTTACTCTCGAACGGGATCTTAATTTAGTTTAATTGCTAATAATGATACATGTTTATATTACCGCAAAAAGGTATTTCATATTAGAATAATGAAATGGTTTTTAATATAACTTTATAATACAACAAAATTTTTTAAGTTACCTTGATTTTCACACTATATCTTAAACTTAGATTCTTAAGTCCCTTTAAGGAAACGTGTTTAAAATGTTCTTTAAAACAACAAAATTTAATAACTTTTTTATTCTCTTGAGTGAAAATATTTCTTTGTTTTGAAGGTGTACAAATGTGTACAAAGTGAGCGGTAAGAGAGACAGTGGGAGGCCTCGAGTGACCTTTGAAAACACATGTTATGTGTCTATGTTACTTTAGGAAGGTCACGTAAAAAGCATGAGGACCTCCTGGAGGGCATGAATGAAGAGGTTGATGTCTGTGGCCGAGGCGAAAGAGGTATGCAGGGACCGTTGCGTTTGGCGCTGCGTCGTCTCTGGCTACCCCGCAAGGGATATGGCGTGAAGATAAATAAATAAGAAATATAAATAAATAAATAAATAGATAATAATACCTGAACCTGGAACCTGGAAACCTGAACCCCAAAGTTTCCACGGTCCTCAAAGTCAATAAGAAGTCCCCCAGTGAAGAATTTTTTAACATCGGACCAGAAATTGCTGAGATATAGCATATCGATACCAGGCTAAGTACCTGAAAGTACTTTAAAAAGAGGTATATCGGAAAAAACGCTTCGTGTTGTACTTCTCCAGCTATGAAGGAACCTATATGCCAAATTTCAGGTTTCTAGATTCAACGGTTTGGGCTGTGACAGACATGTTTAACAAAAGTTTGACCCGTGAAGGAATTGAACCTCCACCCTCCGATGGTCAAAGTTAAAATTTATAAATTGGCGCTCTAACCTGCTGATCTAACGAGCCCTATGTGAAACAAACCAAACATTGTATGCTAAGTCATTATGTAGAATAATGACTTAATCCACATCATTGTGACCTCTTGACGACTAATGAATGAAAACTATTATGGAGCAACACAAATTTATGAACTGAAAGAGTTAAAATTACTTTTAAAGTGGATCAGGATTTTCAATTTAAGTGTGGAATTTAATTTAAGGTGTAGAAACCAATATTTTATGAAGTGTAACAATATTATTCCTTGCTCATTCAAAGTTATGGTAATAATTTATGATATTTATCTTGTATGGTGTATGACTGTTTATAACGAAAGACAATTATTAATAATTCTATTACAATTAGTTTCCCTATTAACACCATATTAACATGTGTTAATATGAACTATGTTGGGCTACGTTGGTCACACTTTATGTTACATTGATACTTGACAGAGAAGCACCCTTTGATCTTTATATGTTATAAAACATCGTTAACAAAACAAAAGATTAATATTTATCAGAATATATTTACAGGTATATAGATACAAAGCTGTCCCCGTACACTGTCCGTTATTGTTAACTACTGGTAATTAATTATTAGTATAACGTGAGTAAACTTAACGCTTTTGGAGCCTTTTTTATGTGTGTTTGTTTGTTATTTTATAAAGTTATACATATAGTTTGTATAATATTTAAAATATCAATAATAATGACAACTCCACTGTCTCAATTTCTATAGCTATATCATATGCCAAGCTTTTATATTTATCTTTCACGAGAAAATCAATAAAACCCCGATAAATGATACGAATTTATGTAATGTAATCAATATAAACTATCAGTCATACTCAATGACACATTTTATTTTTCATGTAATTTATAAATGACCGATTAATATTATTGAGTTTAGGACACTGTTAATTAATTCACAGTGGAACAATATTTGTTTATATTTTTAACCTATACTTATTGTTATTTTTATTTTTAACAGACTTGCATTTAGATGTTTAAAGTAAATTTTCTCCGACGCGTAAAATAAAAAACCCAGTGAAATTAATGATCTACTAGCCTTACAAATAAATCAATTAAGTATGTACAATATCCATAAAAACAACTCCTCAAATAAAACTGAAAAGCAAACATAAAATAACACATTACAAATTATAAGGATAAATCCATTTATTCAAATCCGTGACTCGATCACTGTTTACTAAACTCACATTAGTCAATTTCACGGTTGGTTAAGCTCTAAGAGGGTATATCCACGCACGGAGACACACGTCTCCGTGCGTGGATATACCCTGGATTTATGTTGCTGATTGTTCATATTAACGTATTTGATTTATAATCACTCTTGTTAACTTAAAATGTTCATTTAAATAAAATAATATCATACTAATTTGTTTTTTTATAGAATTATAATGTTAGAGAGTGTTTAGTTTATTGAAGGCGCTAATGTCTAAAACTATTCGTCGAACTTAAGAAATTGTTATTGAATTTCATATCATATTTATTTGACTCAGTCTTTACATATGTTATTGGTTACACTTTTCTTTTTGAATCTTTAAATATAAATTTCCATCAAATTGATAACTAAATTAATAACATCAAATATATGATTTCAACAAGATTTCTTAAGTGTCACTGAGACCTGTATTAAATAATTATTGTATAATATAATACAAATATTAAGACTTTTACCATCCATTCAGAAAGGAACACTGATGTCTGTAGTCATCTTAAAAATTAATCATTACTTAATTATGAGAGATTCAAATGATTTTGAAATGTGGAAGTTACTTCTTTCTTTTTTCATTGGTTTATTTTAATCATTGTTCATCATTTAAGTAAAACTTGATTTATTAATATATATAGAACATTATATATGGTATACAATGAATTACTTCTTTTCTACATTATTAAACAATATCAATTCATAATCAATATTTAAGTGACATTTAACTATGATTATATTTGTCCTAACAATTAATACGATGCAAACTTGTGTTATGTGAAAACACAATTTAATTTATATCCCACTGAGTACACCCTTGCAAAGGGTAAGTGGTGTTTAGGGCTAAATAAGTCCTTAATTATTTGCCTGTCGAATGCAAACGGAGCTAACATTATTGCGAAGTAAATTTTAATATGTAATAACATACACATAATATATAATAAATACATACACAAAATTTCGCCCGCATGAGGGGTTGGCAGGATATTAATAAAAAAAAGAATATAAATTTCAAACTGTTATATTACATCCTCTTGAATGAAATTAATAATAATTTTATATTACTTTTCATAAAACAAGTTCGTTAAATAAGTTCATAACAAAACCGTTAAGATCCTTTTATAAAAAGACATGGACTAATTATATGTAACTTATTTTTCCCTTTTCTTCTAATATAAAAAAAAATATTATGTTAGCAGTAAGCGAGAAGATGGTCAACCATATAATAAATAGGGAACTCACCTTATATCAAAGCTAATATAGAAATTTAAGTAGATGAAATATTATTAAAGGAAATTACAAATACGGTTAGAAAAGTCGGATGGTTTGTGCGTACGGCTCTATTTTGATAAGATTATTTGTATTATTTAGTGACTAGGAGTAACCAATTTACTTTTTTATTTCATAAGAATGTAATTTTTTTTAGTTTCCAAACGAAATGTGCAATGAACATAAACACAAATTGTTTAAACACTATCTTTATTCATTGGCCGTTCTACATATTAAACAGTGTATTCAGTATTCAGAAATTTAGCTATTTAGCTTTAAGCCAATAAAATGGACTTTCAGCTATGAAATAACGTATTAATAATAACAAGATCTTCGGAGTGAGACCTTACTTATCATCTATAAGATTTTATGGGTACAAGAATCTATTTGTTTGTAAAAATGCACTAAGTATTAAAGTGTTTCTGCATTGCAATGATACTTAACTCATTATGTAGGGTAAAATAATCATATAAATAAAACAACCATTTCGGTTTAATTAAACAAAATTGTAATTGAATTGCCTTATCGAGCCATCGCAAAACAAAATTAAATAGTTATTTAGCATTTTTGTTTAATTAAAGCCAAAAATTTTTGTTTCAGCCGTTTTTAAATGGGTTTAAAAGTTTAAAGTTGTTTGAATTATTCTAGAGGTTGTGAAAATATAAATTATGAGTTTCTGTTTTCTTCTATTTGTACCTTATAAAATATTCCAAAGATATCGGAAAGGATTTTTTTACTTATTTCATTATAATGATATTGAAAACAAAGTTCTTTAAAAATTTTAGTTAAATGTTTCACTCAAATGTGTAATTATTCATTGATTGAGAATTGAATTTGAAATGTTGGTCAAACTGATTCACTGGGTAGCTGAGCTAACTCCACAGAGAGTTACGTTTTAAAACGCACAAATAAGATGTAATAACTGCCAATTATCAAATTTTCAACGATTAAATTTAAACCAATTTGATGTTGCACAATTTACAGACATAGATAATTTTTACACAATATTTATTATTTTTGTCCTTTTTATTTATTTTCAGACTACTTCTCTGTTGCAATGAGTAAAAATGTAAGAAGTAAGTAAGGTTCTTATCACCTATCATCTTATTCATATCACCTAGAGACAAAATAGGAATTTAAAATTTTAGTTACTGTTTATAAATTTGAAGGACAGCTTAAATAAAGTTGCTTTAAAAATATTCCTTGTAAATAACATAATTCCTATTGCAAGTCCTTCTTCTTCGTCAATAAGAGTTTTAATGAGATATTGGAAAATCTATGATGATGTTATATTATTTTTTTATTTCTTCTTCTTTAATTATAAATTCAAAATATCCCATTATTAAACCTAACGCAATAATATAAAATATTTTCTTATATAAAAACATACAGTTGAAGAATACAATAATAGCCTATAAGTAGCTTAAATTTAATTATATTTCAAAGATGTTTTCGTGACATCCGGCTGTCCTTAGAGTGTCATGAATTGAATTTTTTACTTTTGGGTAGACCTCGAAGAATTCGGTCTGCCCATTCATTTGTCCCCTACTTTCGAATTTTGGAAAAATTTCTTCACAGGAGGTCTTCTTATGACCGCCTGAGTCCGAAATGACCATTGGTCAAAAAGTTTATATATATATATATATGCGTGCGTGCGTCCAGATTCGACTTTTGTCAGCACGAACAACAGCAAACATCCAAAAATGAAGGTCAAGTTCATTAACCAGAGAAATCCGGCCACAGGGGGCGCTAGGGCCTCACTTTTTCTGATTTCAGTTTTTCGACCATAACTTTTTCCCTATTCAAAGAAGATCAACTGCGTTTATATCATATGATGTCTTTGATGAATATCTATAACTAATGTAAATAAACTGAAAACCTAACTTCAATAACTTAGGGGTGGGGGTAAAAAAACCGAAAATTTTTGGAAAAAAAATTCATAACTTTTTTCTGGTAAATATTCTTACATCACAAGTATTTTTAATAGAAAGGTTATTTTTTTACTCTAAATTTAGGTACCAAAAGTTTTTCCGTAAAAGGTACAGTTTCCGAGAAAAAAAATAAAAACCACATTTAGCTTGAAAATTTAAGGTAGGTAAAACCACGGCAACTTTTTCCTGGTAAACATTCCCTTCTCGCAAATATTTTTAATAGAAAGGTTATTTAGAGAAAAAAAATTAAAACCGCTTTTTGCTTGAAAATTTTTGATGTAAACAACGGCATCATGTATTATTCTTAGGTAGTGAGTTATATTTTAAATGAGTTATACACGAGGTCTACCCACGCGTGTCCCCCTGCGGGCACGGATTTTTTCGTTTACGGTTATTTTTATTATTTTAAATGTTTAATAATATGACTGGTTAATCAATTTATTATGCTGCTTACTAAATATAATATATTTCTTTAAAGCCAATATTATTATTTCATTAAATTATTGAAAACCTTTATTTTTCTATATAAATCCCTTTTATAAATTATTCGTACAATAATTATGAACTTGAAACAAATGTTAAACAATTCGAAAGCTCGATCTCGTACACACGTGTACCAACTTTGTTCCTATTTGGAAAATAAAACTTTATATACCTTTCATAATAGAATAAAACAGGCGTTATTATACCGAATTCTAATCTATTTTGTATTATTCTATAAATAAAAAGTAATCATGTTGTATTAATATCTTATTTTCTTGACACATATTTCGAAAATGAAATACAGTTAAATAAATTTATGACAGGATATCGATTGTAGAAATATTTTCTAAATAATAATCACAATACAAAAACTTTAAAGTAATTGTAATTTAAAAACTAAAATATACAACCTAAACTCTATATTAAAAAAAATCCCAATTAAACTATCATGAAAGGTTTTAAATTATATTCAACAAATGTTTTTTGACTTCAAATAGTCTTGCAAATATAATAATAAAAAAGGATGTGGTAAAATTTAACAACCCTATCTGTATCATTAACTTTTGATTATTATTTTTAACAATTTATTTTTAAAATCACACAGAATATTTAACTTTACTGACCGCTGTTTGTACATACAAGTTATTTTTACGAAATATTAATTGAAGGCATTTAGTAACGAATTTTTGTCTGATTGTTTGTGCGTTTATGAACGCTTATCTCTGGAAAAGCTTATTCGATTTAAATGCATTTTTTAAGATGTATTGTTGTAGCACTCTCTGAATATTTTGTAGTTGTTTATTTAATTTGGTTAATAAATAAAAAACTTGTGTTAATTACCAAAAAAAATGTTCGATCACTATATTATTGAAGAACTGTTTCGTTGAATTGTCTAAACCTTTTTCTATTCTGTATTCAAACGTAAAAATTTAAATAGTTTATCATAATTGTATTTTCATCTTAGTGTCAAATAATAAAACAATGTTACATTTCAAAGATTTTGCAAAGTGTTTGGTTCATGGTGTAATTATATTAATATTTTCAATATATTTTCTTTGGTAAATCTGTGACGTAAACATTTACTTTATAAAAAGAGTTGTTTTTAATTAATATGCAATTATTAAAACATATTTAGGGCCCTTTTTATGTTCTGTTTTCTAATTAATTTTCAATTTTTTCAAAGTATTTCTTTCTTCTACCTTGTTGATTTTTTTTTTACCTATCCATTTCTTAAATAAACAATACTATAAATACACAGGTATTTTTTTATTAGCTTACCGCTTTACTACTCAATAATATTTAGTAGGTATATAAAAATTTATTGAACGTTATATCAGACTTATTTTTATATAATAATTTCAAGTTTTACTAGGTCACACACTTAAACTTAAAACAGCTGGCATTTTATAGGCACATAAACTTCGCACGGTCTAACTGTATCTAATATACTTTTATAGTCTTAGTTTAATAATAAAGTTCGCTTGAAACACAAAGTTCCACTTTGAAATTCTTGATCCAATTTGGACTTCAACTAGCATTATCTAGTAGTAGAGTATTCGAAATATTTAATTAAATTAAAATACACTTTAATAAACTTTAGTTTTTTTTAATGGTAGTATAGAATTATTTTGGTCTTAGTTTATACAACTTTGCTTACGTAGTTTATAGGGTGTTACTCGTTTTTAACTTTATTTTAAATCTGACTGTACCCCTAAAGATACTTTGTTAAATCCTTTTAGTATTAGAAAAAGTCTACAATTTTTTTTATAGACATTTTGTAATACTCGTCAGGATCGTAGCGTCTTACTAGACAGCAATTTCTCTCAATGAATCAAATATATAATGACAAAAGATATTTCAGATATAAATCGACTACTAGATCAAATAAAAAAATACTTGTTTTAGAACAAATTAGATACAAAAAAAGCTTTTTTTTTATGCAATATATTTCGTATATTTCACTACGTAAAATAATAAAATATATAATAAAATCATGTAACAAGATTAATATATGAAATAATATAAGACATAATCCGGGCAGCTTCTTAATTTATTGCAGTTTTTTCAGCATTGTGTAGTATAAAAGTAATAAACAAATACCTCCTGTCTTAAGAAAGTCAGCAGACTGAGACTGCACTGCAGTATTTTATTCTATCACAGGCTTTTCACTTGATGAGAAATTGTATAAAGAATGCGTCGGTATTGTGTGGTCATTTTTATTGATTTATTTATTTATTTCATTATTATTTACCATTACATAGGGCAATAAGTTAATACTTTTAATTTATAATTCAATTGATTTGATAAATGACTGAATAATTCACGATATCAATTTCTAAAACTAAAACTTTTACTATGAAATAGTAGTAGTAGTAATGTTCTAACAAAATTACCCAAATTTTAGAAACTTTTTTGCTTCTGCACATTGAGAGTATATGGCTCTGAGCAAAAAAAAACTGGAAATCTAACAAAGGTTTGTACCTTTCGGAAAAAAAGGTAATAATTTAGTATTCTAACCATAAACCCAGTTAATGGTCGGACGTTGTTAGCAAATATTTTCCGCTATAAATAGGAAAATTTAAGGTTTGTATAATTTTGATAAATAAACCATTTTAAATGTTTTTAAAGCTGTTGGAAAAATATGGTTAAATAGATTTTATTAGGATAAAGTATTAAATGATTGGACCTTAACAATATCTGTTGGCTATCCTAGAGGTGATCCACTTTAATGTTACATATTTTATGAAAGAAATTCGTACATAAAAATAAAAACAAATATTTTGTTTATAAATTACGGTTACGTTGGCTTCATACGAAGCAGAACCAATAATGTCTCGTAAGTTGTAATAAAATAAACACTTGTCTAGATAATGTGATAATTAATCTGTAGCGTGACCATTGAAATAATGTAATTTTAAATTAATAATATCAATATTACCAAATTATCTCGTTTCCCTTTTTTATTAAGTTAATTGTAAAATAAATCCAAGCAGTATTCATTAAGTGTGTAATATAATGCAGAAAAAAATTATAAAAAGAAAAGGTTTGTTTCATTGTTAACAATAAACTCTAAAACTATCGAACAGATTATAATTATGCCATATGTATAAGATAACTGTATCATCCTTGATAATATAACAAAAAATATGTGAAAGAAATAAGGATCAGTTCTACGTATCTCGACGTATGTGTATGATATCGGAAGAATTAATGCTGGCTTATCAAAATATGATAGCATAATTTATTAATAATTGCAATTAAAAAGAGAGAATTATCAATTCGATATGGATGCTGCGGTAAAAAAATATTCTGTTATAAAGTTATTAACATTCTTCTTTTATAAACGTAACTGCGATTAAAACTGATGTAACTTATTTAGTAAGACAAATAGCAAAGAAACGCATTACGGTAAATCAGGACCTTTTAAACGACCCAACGTACTACACACCTTTCTTAATTAATTCCCAACTAGAATGAAGAAAGTTGCCTCGCTTTTAATAAGCTTCCATTTGGGATCCTAACTCTCTGAATGTGATTACCTTTGTTTATATACAACAACTTACCTATACCTATTTAAAATTACAAATTTATGGGAAATGTATGAATTATGTAATACAAATATAACGTGTTGAAAACCAATTTATGTCTTCGCTTAATGAATAAAGTGAAATGGATTTGTTACAAAGACGCCAGTTTCAATAACGTATCATTTCAACAGATTTTTATCTTTTATTAAAATGTGTAATTTAACATAATAATTTTATAAATTTTGGTGTAAAAATTTACGTAACAATTTTATTTTATTTTTAATATACAGAGACGAGTAGCGAATATAACAGGATAAAAGACATTGTAACGTTTTCTTGCTTTTGAAAGCGGGTGTACTTTTTATAAACTGAAGCCGTTCACAACAAGCTATGTAAAAAGAAGAAGTAACACTCTAATTAGGTAGTTTCAGTCTCCTGTTTATTAAAACTTTTAAATATTTTGTTATTTGATCCTATTTTAGGTTTAAAACGTATTAGTATTTACTCTTTACAAGCTTCACCGTTATTGATATTAACCGGTAAGGCTAACCACTTAATAAGATATTTATCCTTAAATACTTTAGTGACCTTCAAGTTCAAACAAACATTTGTAAAGTAGATATAGGGATTAGCAGATTAAATACAATTTGACCAGTTCGCTGATCTCCGATGAGTTTAGACTTGACCCAAGATTAGCTAATGGGTTATTGTAATGTAAAAATTGAAAGAGCTTATTTGGGGAATGTGGTAGACTAAAATTGTATACTGAAGACATTTTATATTTAATTAAACTTGCTTTTATTAAACCTATTAAAATACTTTAGAAACATTTTTTCATCACCAGTAGATGTTACGATTAATTTTTATAATTAAATTATTAATATAATCCAAGTTCTAAAACTTATTTCGTTGATCGTTATTAAAATATCGGTGGAGATAAAGTTGAGGCATTATATACAAATTTTTAAACATGTAACATAATTAGATACTTTTTAGATTATTTTAATAAGAACAACTCTAAAAGAGTTAGCGACACGATCACAATTTCTGCATAAAATTTATTTATGTGAACTTCAAACCACTTACTTTTATAATAACTAAAATAAAGTTTCAGTTTAATAATTATAGTTAAAAATCGTAAACAAATCTCTTGATTTCATTTAAAACTTAAGCAAATTTTTATTGAATCCAAACTATTAAACTATTGCATCTAAAAAATATAAAAATTTGTTTTATTAAAAATAAAATCTAATATTTTATTTCGTGTTTGTCCATAAAATATTTAAATATTACAAAATAAATTAATTGTAATAATTAAGAACATACGAACATACATTAAATAAAACTGATGTTTTATTAAAATGTATTTATAAAACTTATCTGAAGTTTTCAAATATATTTATTCAATATAATAGTTGCTTGAATATTTTTATATTACCACCATCGATTCTCAGAAATGTTTCAATTAAATAATTCTTAAATGTATTCAATTAATTTTACATTAATAATAGAATTTTCATTTTAAAATGAATGTATACTTTATTTCGGTAATATTTTAGATTAGAATCATGTATTTATTTCATAAGAGTGTAGATGTAGTTTAAGTAGGTTATTTTATTTATTGAGACAGTTATTAAACAAAACTTCAATTATTATGATATTTTCGTAGATGCTTAATTTATCTGCTGTGGCTTATATGTAATTAATTAATTGATTAGGTACATTCTGTGAGAAATGATTAATAGATATGTTAGTTCTTCTTATGTAGTTTAAAATATTTATTGTAGATTAAACAGGTAGTAGATGTAAGACTTGGATTATATTATGTACAAGTATAATTTTTAAAGCATTAAAGAAATAGTAGTCAATTCATATTAATCTTAAATATACAAATTCACGGACAATGTTTTTAAAACACTTAATGGTGGTAAAAGCCACATCAAGTCAATTACTGCAGCTCGTATTGAGGCTGACTTGACAGGACACTGCCTCCTCGACTCTCACCAACGTTGTCATAGAATTTCAGCGTAAATTACTAAGGTTTTGTTTGAGCTGAGAGAAAAAGTCAAAAGATAAAAAAAACACTTCTCTCCTCCTCTAATTGGGTCCTATCTTTAGATAAATTTGCAGTTGGGATATTTTTTATCAATTGAAGCCACTGGTAAAATAATTGTATATCATATAAAATATATATAAAATTTCTATTATGATAAATTTAACGTTATATTAGGGACATATTGTATAAAATAGTCTGTGTGTTATCTAAATGTATAAGCAATATTACTGTAAAGATTCTTTTAAATTCCTTTATGTCTTTAACATTTTGATACTTTTAATATCATTTTCAAAAATGTATACTGGTGTCTATACTCATGTAACAAGCATTAATTTAACATTTACACAATTACACTATAAATTATTAACAGTTTTAATGATTTTCACAGAATAAGCAGTAGGTATAACTTTTTTGTATTGTGTCAATTTCAAAATTATTATTGATTTAAGTGTATTAAAATTTATACATCGTGAATAAACTAATAATATGTTTTTAAATGCAACAAAACTTTATGTAAGTAACTTCTTAACGTGTTTATTTGTTCTAATCAATAACACGATGCAAACTTGTTTCATATGACAACACAATTTTACATAGCTATACCCTTGTAAAGGGTAAGTGGTCTTTTACCTGTCGATTGTTTGCGGAGCTGACATTATTGCGCAGTAAATTTAAAATATGTTGCTTATGCTATATGCGTTATGATTGCATCAGACTGATAATGGGCGTTTTTTTTTTAACAGTTAAAGAAGAGGTAGTGAAACATGTACTGTTTCTGAGTACTTATAGATAGCACATATTTATTTATGGTTAGATTATTCTATCAACATACTTTACAAATAATAGGGATTTTTCTAAAGCATTTTTCTAAAACAAACGTTGATTTTCTTCGACTGCCGAAAGTGTTATAATAATGTATAATATTACTACATTACAGAGAAGAAGAAGAAGTAAAAGTATTCACTCGAAGTAGACAACAAATCACTTCGTGCGGACACTTGACATGTTTAAAATAAAGCGGTGACACAAATCCGTTCCGCTGGTTGTTCAACGGAAGGATAAGAAAAGACAAAATAAATTTAGTATTCGAATTTCAGTTCCCAGAGCGTATTCAATATAGGCTGATAAATAAGCACCTTTTAGACAATAAACGAAGTGTTGGGGGTTTATTTGTAGGAGATAATCTTTGTTGACTTTTCTATTCATCTCACTCCATTATGTCTTTAGACGGCAGTTTTCCATTATGTCTTCAGACGGCATCTCAGATATTTCGTGAAACGTCTGAAGGGGCGTAAGTTTAAGATGACCAGTTATTATTACCAAAATGTTTCTGAAAGTTGATGTAGTAAAGTGTAGTGCAGTCTTATTATTGATGTTTCATGTATCAAATATGAAATATATTAAAATGTATTTATAATACAAAAGAAATACATATATTTCATACTATTTACAAAAAAAAATCATTAAAATTCTATTTTACCAAACCTAGCAGAAAAGTAGTTGAAGACTAACTTTATAATGACACAGATTAGGAATTGTTATTATTTGTTAATTGAAGTTTGTGAAATTACAATAAATACATACTCTGTTGAGTTGTTGTGTATGTTAGTTCTCCTCAGAGACGAATGCGGTTGGGACCCTCGTAGCATTAATTTTTAATTAGATAGTGTACACAAAGGGTTATTTCGATAAGTATGGTATCAAAATAGGCCCCATTTTATGGACACTGTGATCACACAAGTGTTCACTAGCGTTTATTCAAAGTAGAAAAGGTATACATAAAAAAATAAACACCGACGGCAGAAAGCCGATTGGCTTGTAAGTTTATAATAAAATAATAGGAAATCATTAGTCTTTAGATATATACCGCCTACAGCGTACCTTGTCTTACATGCATAATCTTATACCATACTCTTGTAAACGGGACGATGAATACTATAATGTTTAAAATATTATCATCATTCTATACAGAATATTTTAGGCATTATAGTATTATGATTCTATACAGAATGATGATAATGTAAGATATTTATTTACTTACACACAATACTATTGTTTGGTTGAATGGTGGCATGGTGATATCAATGGGAGTTGTCTCTTTATATAGTGCTCCCACACCAAGTATGACACGGGTTATAAATTCAAAACAATATTACAATAGTTATATTTTTTCAATCCAGACTATTTCTTTAAATTAAACAGAAAATATTCCAAAAAAATAATTTAATTATTTTCATGTTTTATATAAATCTAGTCATCAATAAGATTACTGTTACTTATATAATTTTTTAAATTAAAGTTTAAGAGGTATATTAATATAGTTACATACATACGGTCATTTATTATAGTTCATTGGTATCTTTATTATTAACTATTATTATCTTTATAGTAATCATTATATGTATATTTATTATTTATTATAATTCATTATATTATGGATAGTGTATATGTTGTATGGTTTTTTGTATTCGTATTATTTTATCAGTTGTACCTCTTCCGTCTTTATTTGTTGTAACTCCTACGACATTGGGGTTACCTGGAAGAGATCGCTTATTAGCGATAAGGTCGCCCTTTGTACATTTTTTGTTTTTGCTGTTACTGTATATTTTATTACTTTCTAAGGATGTGCAATAAAGAATATTATTAATATTATTATTAAAAATCCGCTACCAGATAACCTTGAAATCAACGACTGCCCCCGATATATCCTGACCTCTGTTGAATGACTTATTATTTTTAAAGCGGGGTCGATGAAACTCACTCTGACGGGTCAATCAGATAAGGATTCTACGTATATATTATACATAACATTTATCTATCACAGTTATTTTTAAGTGCCATTTCAGTTCGGTAAGTTCGTATTTAAGTGATCTTTCATTTAATAACTTTGTTTGATTAGAACTTCTCGAGCAAGTAATAAAATTTAACCTTATATAATATTTACTTTTTTATTTCAGTGAAATATAAAAAGTAATTATAAATATAAAAAATATAATAAGTTTTATAATCAATTATAAAATCAAGTATAAATGCACAATGCCAGCTGGTATATTGAGCGTATTATTATAATTTCATGTATATTTACATGCAACAAAAATTCCAGAGTAGTTTTTCTCAATTTATGCAGTGGCGGTTATATATTCTTTTTTGAACAACATTTTATTATTAAATTCTGTCATAAAATCGACTTACTCGTATCCGTACGAATAATTACACAGGCACACAAAAAAAAAAGTCATGAACCAGAGGGGAGACCCCATTATTCTTAGGTTTTTGGGATCGCTGAAACCGAATATAACAATTAAAACTAATTTTAAATGCCAGTTTTCCCGCTAGCACCCCCTTACTACCTCTTAAGGGGTGAAAATTGAAATTTTTGTATAAAATCAAGATAGATGTCTATTTCTACGTTTTTTGGGATGCTGAAACCGAAAATGATAATTAAAAATAAATTCATGACCACTATCACCCCTTACCACCCCTTACGGGGGGTGAAAATTTAAATTTTTCTATAAAGTCAAGATAGATGTGTATTTCTACGTTTTTTGGGATGCTGGAACCGAAAATGATAACTAAAAATAAATTCATGACCACTATCTCCCCCTACCATCCCTTACAGGGGGTGAAAATTTCAATTTTTCTATAAAATCAAGATAGATGTGTATTTCTACGTTTTTTAGGATGCTGGAACCGAAAATGACAACCAAAAGTGAATTTGATACCTCTTTTACTCAATACCACCCCCTAACCATCCCTAATGGGGGGTTTCAATTTTGTATAAAATCAAGATGTATGAAGAAATTTTATACAAAATTGAATCCCAAAAAACGTAGAAATACACATCTATCTTGATTTTATAGAAAAATTGAAATTTTCACCCCCTGTAAGGGATGGTAGGGGGAGATAGTGGTCATGAATTTATTTTTAGTTATCATTTTCGGTTCCAGCATCCCAAAAAACGTAGAAATACACATCTATCTTGACTTTATAGAAAAATTTAAATTTTCACCCCCCGTAAGGGGTGGTAAGGGGTGATAGTGGTCATGAATTTATTTTTAATTATCATTTTCGGTTTCAGCATCCCAAAAAACGTAGAAATAGACATCTATCTTGATTTTATACAAAAATTTCAATTTTCACCCCTTAAGAGGTAGTAAGGGGGTGCTAGCGGGAAAACTGGCATTTAAAATTAGTTTTAATTGTCATATTCGGTTTCAGCGATCCCAAAAACCTAAGAATAATGGGGTCTCCCCTCTGGTTCATGACTTTTTTTTTTTGTGTGCCTGTGTTATTATTAAAAAAAAATTCTATAATTTCTATTTTCATCTACAACTTTTAGAATAGCTTTAAGAAGGCCTAAATGACCAGAATCCAGTTATATGGCAACTTTCTACAGCTGCTTCATCCGTCCATATATAATAAGATATAATATATGGCTTCCACAGCCTTTAGAATGCGGGTACATTAAAATATAAAGGTCCTATAACACAAAAAATAATCTACCAGCAATGAGATTTCGTGGATCGGTAATATAATATCGATGGAGATAGAATTCAGAGAACATTAAAAATCAACAAAATAATATTAAAAATAAAATCAAAATCTTAATTATGTGATATGTAATGATTAAGAACACGAATAATATAAAATAAAAGCCATGTTATATTAAAATGTATTTATAAAACTTATACGTTGTTACGTAGATTAGTTCATTTCTGTAGTAACTTAAATACTTAGTCACACATTAAAAGTTTTATGATGTTTGCCTGTGGTTCATTAATTAATTGTTGACAGGAAATTCACATGACTTTAATAGTCTATGACATTTCGTATTGTTTTAGAAATTAGATGTTGCCAGCTTGAGGATACTTTCGATTCCTCAAAATATCATACTATTTCATTATTTAGATTCAGTGTTATTCTTATAGTCATAAATTATATAAATTAATAGTATACTACTGTATATTTTTTAAAATTAGCTGAAATTCGTTTCAGATGTTTAGATGCTGCCTACGTTGTCATATTGATATATTTAAATTATATTAAAATGTTGTGAATAAATAATGGTTATTTGTTTCTAAAGACATTCAGTTTTATAATTTAAAATTACAAAATTAATTATTTTCTGCATAGGGTATCACTATTCGTATTTATTGTGTAGAATTCACTACCTTTCTATAAGAAGCACTTTCGATTTTTTTTTAAATAGCCTTCGGTGGGTGTGGTTGAAATTAGTATTCTTAATAACGCTCATAAGGCGTTGATCGTTTCAATTAAACATATGAATTATTGCAGGGTTGATTAAATATTATGGAATAACCACAATTCATATTGCCCGCTTTTACCGGTTAGTATAAAAATTTAAAATTTGAGGGACATATGGTAAGTTGTTTGGATTTTCACTATAGATTAGGAGGTGTTCTTTAGTCTTCAAAACTTTCTTTAATGCTTTAGCTTGCAAAATTTCAGTTTTTGTCCTGTTTTGACAATTGGAGTCATCATAGGCTAAATTATTGCTTGTGAGGCCTTTTTCCTCCATTAGGCATAATTTGATAATATTTGAAAAGATTAAAACGTGATTAGTGTTATTTCGTAGTTTAACCTGTATATTGTTAATTACAGGGTTTTTTTATGCTTATAACAAATCTTCATGACGTGCATAACTTCGGGTCGTCGACCTGCATGTCCTGCTTCTGAACTGTTGCTGTAACTGTAGCTGCATATGAGTTCTTCCTTTAAATGCCTGCTCCTCGTTAATTATTAAGAAGCTATCTGGTGAAGTACTATTATTATTATTCTACACTATAAATGAATATTGAAAAAATAAATATTTGACTGCAGTCTTCTTGTACTAACAAACAAGGTGACTCTGTATATCTTCACTTGTCCATTGTCAGTGGCGCCTGGGGATTTAATTTATAAGATTCATGTTAAGGATATTATTCAATATACATAAGTATTTGAGTTTAGTTTACCTCAAGTGACCCAACGCTGAGTCAACGCAAGCTTTCAAATTATCAATTGTAATCAAATAAATTTACGTAAACATTTAATTTTAAGTGTTATTTTACATTTATTAGTGGTATTTTACACTTCATCAACCATTTTATGTCAATGTAGCTGCTGACTGGGCGATCTCAGTTTGTCAACGAAGAAAATTGATTATCAGGTTTGATCGACACGTATCGATGTTATTTTTATCAATAGTATACTTCAAAGCAGTTACTTTTGCGTCACTTAGCTCATATAAATTCTTTCAAAAATATTTGAAGTAGAGTAGAAGTCACTCAATGTTGATATAATGTTAATACCAAATGGGAAAATTAAAGTAATAATTTCGGATTTCGAAACTTTTCAAAGTAACGTAACTTTATTTTTTCACCCAGAAGTATCAATTATAATTTTATAATCGCATAATAAATCAACTTTATAACGGTGTTATTAAATCAAAAAAGTTTTACGAAGAAGAGAAAATATTCAGATAAAAACAAATACCAAAATTTTTAGACAGGAAAATAAATTCATATTAAATAAAATAATCAGTGTGATGTTATTAATAAAAGACCACTCCGCTATTTCAAGAGTGTTTCCAACATGTTTTCAACATTCAATGGCCTAGTAGAATAAAAAGCAATGAAAACGTGTTGATTGAAACTTTGCATGCGAATTGTTATCTCATTCATTTACTAAGCTATTCGTGATGGCGGTAATGTGCTGTTAAAACCATTATATACACTGTAAATACTTTAGTTTTTAAATATAATAAATTTTAAATATAATAACCTTTTAAGTTAAAACTAACTTTGTAAGTTGAAATATTTAGCCTCGTCTATTTAAACTAATAGATAGATAATTTTACAACGAACTGATGCTTTACATTCTAATAAATAATATTAAGATTCTTATTTGTCATTAAGATGATTTTATTTAAATAAATAAATAGGTAATTAATATTATCAAAAATGTATTTCTGCAGAGCTAGGATGGGTCAATAGTCTTATGCTTTTTTCCTTTGTACTCAAATATTGTTCGCTTATTAGTAGTGACGTTCAAACAGAACTTATATATTATGCATAGAAAATGCGTAAAATATAACGTTTACTAACTTTCGTTTTTACAAAGGGATTTTTACGGTAGTGGTTTTGATGTTTATAATAACCACTAATAATTAAATTTACATTATAGGGTAAATTATAATACTTGGTCAAATATGTTTATTAAAATGAATATCTATTTCACCACAACCAATGTTCAAATAAATTTTTTGAGCTTTAAATGATTTTTTTACTATACTAGCTATTCCGCGCATTAATTACAAACGGTTGGATCGTCATATTTAAAATATTCATTGATCCATGAAGAAAATGGCCTTTTCCCCTTAAAAAAAGTTTTTCAATATTATAATATTGGTATATATTTTGACAATCTCTTAGCATATAAAAATAATGCTTCTTACTTGGAAAATCGCTCTTTCTTAATAAGTGTCAACGTCATAACAGAAAACTGCGGCAAAATTTCCTATTGACATCATAATTAAGTGACTTTTTTTCGGACCTACAGTTAATTATGTACTTACGTAATAAGTAACATAGAAACTTTGATTATATAAAAAAAAATATCGACTAAAACTACAATTGAATATTTTATAAACCTAATAAACTATTTCGTTTTACTTAGTATTTTTTAAACTGATCTTAGACGTGTGTACATTATCCAATGAACCAATAAGTTAGTTAAATTAAGATAAGTTTGTTAGTTAAGATAAGTTAGTTAGTTAAGTTAGCTATGTTTTTCCAACAAACATTTACATAAATAACTAGAAATATATAAACTATATTTAGTACTGATTTTTAGACTTTATCCTAAATATCCTTATTTTTTTTATTTCAGAATCAGAATTCAGGTAGGAGACAAAACGCCCTAACAGTAACAGATACTGTCAAAATTTAAATTTAAATCAATTAAATTTACTTCTATTTTAATGACAAGATTAAGAAACCAAAGGACCTACCGTTAAATTAACTAGAAAATAAAATTGTATTTCCTACCTCCATAATATGTAGGTGTACTAGGTAAAAGATTAAAATATGCAAGGTGTATTTAATCTGGGTTTGCTTAAACAATCGCACTTAGTGATCTAGTGTTTGGAACATAAGTAACAGTTGACCTGGATAGAAAATTATAGTGGATTTTTGGAAACTTTCAGCTTAGGACAGAATTAGTTTATTAGTTTTTTTCAGTAGAAGTTTCTACTTTAGTCCTTTCCAAATATACGTCATACTTTAATCGTCTACACTATACTAAAATACTATTGTAGATAAACTGGTATAAGGGTGCAGATCTAACTTAACAGATGACACACTTAATATGGTAATAACTAAAGGGAGTTTTTTTTGTGTGACATCTTTCGCAATTTTTATATAGTTTAATCCTAATAGAGTATAGATTTTTAAATATAATTTAAAAAATAATAATGACATGTGTTTATTTATTTAGTTTTTTATTTATATTACTTACAATTTAATTTTAATAATTATAAAATCTATGGTATAATAATACAAATCTAGTCTAGCTTGATATAACTGGTAATATACTTGTGCTTTCATTAACTGTAACATAGTTAACCACATACACATAGAGAGATAATGGATATTCGGTACCGCTACCCAATAAGATATATGGAAGGTTTTAAAATTAAATAAGGTTATGTATATATATATGACAATGTAATTTTACAAATATGCTTTAATTAAAATTCTTTCTTATATTGTAATTTAGAATATAAAGAAAGAAAGCAATTAAAAATAAAATTTTAGTTGAAATGAGTAAATAATATATTTTTACAAGGTAAATAAAAATACTTCTCTATTTACCAAGGTATTGTATTACCAATTAAAAATCGTCTATTTATTCTTAAATACTAGTTTCTATAAACATGTTTAGATTATAATATAATTATGAATAGTACAATTATGAAACCGAACGTTATGAAATTTTCCAAACGCGTTGTTAGGGGTACAGATAAGGACAAAGCAAAGAAACACCTTCTATTCCACAAAAGTGGTATCTCTGAGAAGTAAAAAATATTTTTACATTGTGTTGTGACTTAACCAGACTGTTACCTATTAAACACGGTCGAAGTAGCTACAAAACCCCGTTTAACATACAAGTTGGTTATATATAATATAAGTTATATGTGTCCATATATGGTTTATGCTAGGATCTAAAAATCGATTAATCGATTAAATAGTCAAGTTGATGAAGTCTATACGTAGCGATTTGATAATGCTAGTATTTTAGTAACAAAATAATAATATAGCTATACCTGGCCCCGAGATGTGAACATGGATATGGATATGAAAACTACAATTGAGAATTGAAAATAGATGCAGAAGAGTATAATCCACTGAGAGAGAGAGAGAGTGGGAGGATCTTGAATTATTTATTATTAAACTAATCTATTCTAATTAAGGATATTAGGTCAGTGTTAGTCATTATCTTATTATAGAGAGCAAACGAGCTTGCGAGACACAAATGGTACGTAATCATCGATTCAAATCACACACCCAAATTATTTTATCTGAATCCTATTTTTGATTAATAATATGATATGAGTAGTTTTAATTTTCTCTACGTTATGATAAATATAATGTTGTCGAATAACGTCTCTAGAGATTAAAGCTCATGTATTCGGATCATGATACACATATGACATTACATCACGTGTTATCTAAAGACATGTTTAAAAAGAATTGTTTTATCATAAATAATAATACATAAATTGAATGAAGAGCTCCACAGAATGGCAGATACTATCAAAGATGTTACAGTGAGAATGAAGAAGAAAGGTGGTTTGGGCACGTCGAACAATTGAGTGATGAAAAAATGGTAAAAAAGATTTATATAGGAAAAGTGAGCGGTAAGAGAGACAAGGGGAGGCCTCGAATAATCTTTGAAAACACAGTATCTATGATACTGGAGGAAGGTCATGTGAAAAGCATGAGGACCCTCCGGAGGGCATGTATGAAGAGGTTGATGTCAGTGGCCGAGGCGAAAGAGGTATGCAGGGACCGTAGCATTTGGCGCTCCGTCGTCTCTAGCTTCCCCGTAAGGGATATGGCGTGAAGATAAATAAATAAATAACTAAATAAATAAATAAATATTTAATTTAATATATGTACATTTGTCAAGTCAAGCAGGTATTGAGTTAAAAAGTACAACCAATTGCTTTTCCCAATATTAATTCATAAACAAATAACTTCATACAATGGGCTAGCTAGAGCTTACATAATATAAATTTGTATCCAGAATAAGAAAAGTTGTTTATTTTGAAAACAAAACCAGCAACTAAAGATCTTAAAACACAAGTTTTATAAAGTAACAGCGTTCAAACGTACAGCCGGGAACTTACACTATCAATTTAAACGTTTTTTTAACTTAAAAAAATAAGTTTTGTTGGATCAGCTGCTGTTACCTCATAGGAAGAGTAAAAAAACTATAAAAGGTTGATCACTTGTAAAATACGCATTTTATTCTGTATAATAAAATAGCAAGGTATATTTTTTATATACTTCAAATTATTTCTAACACTATAAAATGATAGTAATAATAATTTACAAACTTATTAATTTAATACTTTGAACACACGCTATCATTTTGAAATCGTAAGCGTAACTTAATCGTTTAATATCATAACAATTCATAAAATAATATGACTGTATCATTTTCATTTCATATTTAAATTAATATTATTTGAACATTAAAATGTTTAGAAATCGAAACAAATAAATAATGATATCTTATTCAACGTTACATCTCCAGATTGAAGTCTAGATTACAATTATTTACCAAGCCATTCAAAGGATTCCAGACAGATAAATAAACACGTACATGTATGTACGAACTTGAATATATATATATAGCATTGATATATATTAAAATATTCAGATGTAAATGCTATAAATATATTTTATACATTTTGTCTTAAAGAGCATTGTTGCTAAAGATGTTTATTATAGTCATATGCTTGATCAAAGAATTTGAAATGGGTGCTTTAGGCAATTCTGATCTCTGAAGTTATTTGATAGCGATTACTTGAGATCACGACCCTTATCGAACGTCATATGTGTATGTATGTAGGTTGAGAGTAATTTCAGGCTAGTCAAGTTTATCATAAAATGTGTTAACGATTATTAAAATGATAATATGATTTGCAGGAAAAGCTTAACTTAAAATAACACTATTTATATTTATCGTATCCCACTCCTTCTAACTTAAATTATACGCCACGTATCGAAATTATAGATTTATACAAATTCATAGTTTATCTTACGTTTTTAAATATAATAATGGCCTAACTAGCCTAAATACTTTTCGGGCGGCGTTTGTGTTCAGTTTTCTTATTAATATCCAAATTTATCAAAGCTTTTTTACAAACACCTTGTTGATATTGTTTTGAAAATATTATCTGTTTCTTATAAAAACAATAAAACAATAATATAAAAAAAATAATAAGGGTATTTTTTATTGGCGTAATGGTTTATTATATGAAAGTGTATGAAAAGTCATATCACGTATTGTTAGATATTTATTATAAATTTTATTTCACTTGTTACCTTTAAACTTTAAACACCCGATATTTTATGGTCACATTAAATTCACACGAATGAAATATAAATTTATGTTGTTAGTTTTATAATAAGGTCCGAATGAAATACAAAAGATACTTTCACTTTGAAACTTGAGATCTAAATCAGACATTAAAATCAGATCTGATCGAACCCTTAAAAATATAGTTTTATCCATATTCGTTGTTTTTTAGATGATTGCCAATACTCGTAATAATATGAGGGTCGTAGTATGTTATTAGAAAGATTTTTTTCTCGGAATCGGATATCCAATTTCAAAAGATTTT
Source organism: Melinaea marsaeus rileyi (assembly GCA_918358865.1). NCBI lineage: Eukaryota > Metazoa > Arthropoda > Insecta > Lepidoptera > Nymphalidae > Melinaea > Melinaea marsaeus. The sequence goes on along the minus strand of OU911089.1, from coordinate 15,612,422 downwards.
GCAAATAATATAATTCGACTACTAGATCAATTTGAAATATCCTGTTTCAATACAAAGTGAAATCCAAAATTACTTCTACATTTTTTATTATACATTAAGTATTTCATATATAACATTGTTTTATTATACTTTAAGTATTAAAACAGTGTAATAATATATGAAATAATTTTTGAACAAAATTCTGGCAGCATCTTAATTCTTTTTTTTTTTGCAGTTATTGCATTTACATTTTGTAGTAAAACAGTGGTAAACATCCTTCCTAATGATGCTTTAAGAAAGTCAGTAGCTGAAACTGCAATGTAGTATTTTATTCTATCACTGGCTTTTCATTTGATGAGAAAATGTTTTGCCACATAGAGAATGCATCTGTATTGTGTGGTCATTTCTACTCAAATTTATGTACAAAGTAAACTAATTCATTATGCGACAATGCGTTAATATATTTAATTTATAATTTGATTGATTTCATTATTAACGGAATAAATAAAAGTATGAATTTCTAAAAATATTTTTCATTAGTAACTTTATTCGTTCTGTATTGTTTTCACTTTTCTCAGATAGATGGATGTATAAATGTCTGTGGACAGGAAAAAAATCATTACTGTCGAGAGATGGCGCTGTTCATAATTTACTGATTTAGTTTATTTTCATATTTAATTATATTACTATTTTGTACTATTATTAATCACACTTATTTGTTATTTTTTAGTAATTATTAATAAACACGTATTTAACATTTTCTTTTCTTAAATAAATTATTATTATTTTACTTAAATATCAATTGTTTTTTTATTAACATTTATAATTACGTTAAAGTTCTTTATGGGAGTTACCCTGGGTATTGGCATCTTCAGTGGTTTTAATTATAATCATAACTAAAAAACTTTGTTTCAAATTTATATACTACTTATCATATTTCGAATTATTCGATGTTATATTTTTTTTGTCTAGATCCTAGTTGTCGTTTTCCATCCTTACAATGAAAATTTTATACGGGCTAGCTTGACTGGAGTTGATCATACCAAAAATAAGTGAGTGATATCCACCTCTTTCACTCAGTGACTTCTTCCTACCGTTTCTATACCACATTCGTTAAAAGGGCTTGGCATTTTTTGTATTTATTATCACTATAATAATATTGTACTGATTTAATTAGGTACTAAGCTTACTTAAACAAACTAGCTTATCTAAATATACGCTTAAAGTCACAGTTCGCGTCTGGATACAAATTTAATTCTACCAATATTTATTTATAAAATTCTTGTAATTTAGTTGTTACGAGTAGTTATATTATATTCAATCACCAATACATTATGTTGCCGGCTCTTATCTATTAATTTTATTTTACAATATACATAATAGTTGTCTTATATCTAAAACTTAATTGCATATATTTTTTGTTCAAACTAATTAATTTTAGCTAATTTTCGACGATTGTTAAATTGTAAGCTATTTTAACCGTCCCTTTTGACTCCGATGAGACTTTAATAGATAGGTTTATAGGTTTATTTTGTTTCTAATTCTAGTAAAAGCTAAAGATCTTTCGTAGTTGATATAAAATATTTATACTAAAATTACCCATATAATACCGAATTTCCTCGTGCACGCTAATATAAGATAAGATGTTATTTTGAAATCTAATAAAGGCTTTCGAAGTATTTTTTTCATATAAAATAAGCATTATGTTATATTATAACATATTATATTCTGACCGTGAACCTAGTTAATGGTCGGGCGCTGTTGATAAAAATATTTTCGCCTATAAATAGGAATATTACGGTTTATTTGAAGTAAATAAATAAACTATTGTAAACTTTTTTCAACGCTTAGAGATAAATAGGGTTAAATGTATTTTGTTAGGATAGAATTATAAACGAGTGGACATTAACAATATCTGTACGCTGTAAGATATTCTACTATAAATATAAAAAAATATCCAAATTTAATATAAAATATACACTAGCTTAATAAGAAGCACAACCAATAAAGCTGTAATAAATTAATCCCTTGTCTTGATAATTGGATAATTAATCAAGAGCCTGGCAATTCATACAAATTATGTAATCTAAAGTTATTTTGGCATTAATATCAATATTGCCAAAATTATTTAGTATTCCTTATTGTTTAAATAAATTGGTAAGTATGACCTAATAGTAATAATTAAGTTTGTATTTTAAAGAAGTTTGTTTTTTCTTTGTTTACAATAAACTATAAAACTAGGAATCAAATTTCAATTATTGTTTAAACTGTATAACTGTGTTATCCTTGACAATATAAGCATTTTTATGTTAAAGAGAAAAATGTCAATTTTTCTCATCTCTCTCAATGTTTGTGTATGATGTTGGAGGATTTAATGCTGGTTTTAATATATGTCAATTTATTAATTAAAAACAAAGAAATTATCAATTTTATATGCGATGCTCCGGTGAAAATAAACGCTCTGTAATGAATTTGTTAAAATTTTCTTCTCGTAAAACTTAACTGCGAAAAAAACTGGTATATCATATTCAGTAAGCCTAAATGCTATGAAAAACATTTTTATAAATTGGGAACTTTTAAAAGACCTAAGTAAGTAACTAATTAATTTCTAACTAGTATGAAGAAAGTTGCGTCATTTGCCACATTTGGGATCCCGACTCTCTAAATGAGATTACACTTGTTTCTATTCACCAACTTAGAATTACTTATTAATTGTTAATGTCATTCTGTTATTTAAATATAATTTCTTGAAATTCAATTTCTTTCTTCGTTCCATTAAATAAAGTGTTTATTTTTAATTATTAAAATATTTCATATCTTAAATTCAACGTAAAATTTTGTAAAAAAGTCGCCAGCTTCAATATCGTCTCTTAGTAACATTTCAATAGATTTTTATGTAACGATGTTATATTACCAATGTACTTTTGTACCATTTTTAATATACAGAGACGATTTGTTACGAGTAGCGAATATAACAGGATAAAAGACATTTTGAAGTTTGCGTGTTTTTAAAAGAGGAATTACTTTTCATGTAAGTTAACCTCCAGAAATCAACAACAAGCTATGTGAAAAGAAAAAGTAACACTCTAATTAGGTAGTTTTAGTATCAAATTTATAAAGGCTTTGATATGTTTTGTTAAGTGCTGTTTTGTTTTCATGAAGACAGTTTGACCGCTATTGACATGAACCGTTAATGAAAACTAATTAATGAGATATTTATACTCACATCCCTTAGTGACCTTCAAGTTTAAATAAACAATTATATAAGAAGGGATTGGATGTAATGTAGACATAGAGATTAGCAGAATAAATACGGTTTGAACAGTTCAGTGATTGTCAATGGGTTTAGACTTGACCCAAGATTAGCAAATGGGTTATTTTGATGTATAAATTGAAATAGCTTATTTTGGGAATGTTGTAGACTAAAATTATATACTGAAAATAAATATATTTTGAATTTTATAAAATTTCATCTATATTGGATGTTAAGTATACGTTGTGCTATTTTGTTTGTTTCTTACTAATAGATATTAGTGTACAAGGATATTACATAAATGATTTTAAGAGTATTTACTTTATAGTTAATTGTTAAAGATAATAGTAGTGGTTATGTCCATTAATATAAATAACAATGTTTTGTTGTAATAAATTCATTTACATAAATGAATTTGTTTAACATATACTATAAAGTTAGGTATAAATCATTTGATGCCTAAAAATATAATGTTATTTTTTTAATTACCTTATTATTAATTATTTTTTTATTATAGCTTGGTAACAATAAATTGTTGAAAACATCTGTTGCACTATAGAATTAAAGATATTCATATATAAAAATAGATATTTTTGTACATAAAAATGTTCTGTGCGTGAGTGGACACCTAAAAAATTAAAAATTTACTGCACTCACTAAGCTCAATACACAATTTGCAACTAGATAACGATAACTATTTCTCACCCATGCAAATAGAACATGCCACTGTTAACTGTGGTAGGGTACAGCTCAATAAACACAATAATTGCATAACAGTGATAAGTTTTAAAACCGTTATATATAATTTCCATATTATATGATCTTCTGTAATCTTAATGTATGAATTGTATTTTCTCTTAATTTTTTACATAATTTCAAAACCGTTATATACTATAGTCTAACATTTTCAGAACCATTAAAAATAAGAACAACGTAATATAGAAATATTTTCTGCAGTAATAAAAATGTATTACTTAATTATTCAACGACCGGTAAGACAAAAGTTTCGACGTCCTTGTCCTTCATAATAATTAATAGCAGACAAAGATGGATTAGTCGTTCAGAGGTAAGTTACAAAAAAGTTAGACAAAATAATAGTTTCGCTCAAAATGTTTGTAATATTATTACATTTTACAATTAAAAGATTAGAAATATGAATAACGTAAAATAGTAAATTATGAATTATGATAAATATTTTAACAAATATTACGTTACTATTTTTTAGGAAAATGATATATTTTTTGAGAAGTTAATAATTAAAAAATCTTATTTTTTTTTTGTATAACTAGATTTCATATTAGACAAAGACAAATTGTCAATAAATATAAAATATTACTGAAATAATAATCTTATTTTAATATTTTTATAAAAAACAACAAACCCTGAGTATGAATCTCATGAAAAAGTTTGACCGTACTGTCCAGTTATATATTAATATGGAAAAATAATAAATATAATTATTTTTAAAAAGTTAGACCCGTGAAGGATTTGAATCTTCGCCCTCCGATGACCAAAGTTAAACTAAGATAAATCGGCGCTCTAACCTGCTGAGCTAACGAGCCCTAATTAAAACAATCCAAATATTTTATACTATATCTATAAAATGACGTAATACATCGTTGTGACCATTTGACAACTAATGAAGGAAAGCTATTTTGTAGTGATACAAATTCAACTTTATTTATGAATAATTAGAGTTAAAATTAGTTTTAAAGTGAATCAGGATTTTCAATTTAGAGTGTGGAATTTTACATTAGATGTAGAAACCATTATTTTATGAACAGTAATAATAATATAATCCCTGCTGACACGAAAAACATAATTTATGATGTTTATAGTATATCATTTAATGGCTATTTATTACGAAAGAAATTATTAACAACTCGAGCAGACTTTTCTAGTAGTTAAAGACGTTTTTTTTATATTAACAACATAAAAGCATCTGTCCATATTAACTATGTTGGTCCATATTCAAATAATATTTATACTTGACACTTTTGAATTTTATACGACTTAGATAACAAAACATTGACAATAACTGAATATTTTCGATCCAACAATAATAAGAGTTATTTATATATAAAACTGTACCCGGTCTCCCGTTTAACAATATCAATATACTTCATATGATACTTCTTCTTCTCCTTTTTATTAATTCTAATAATATATAATATTAGGATACACAAGCATATACGTATTTGAATGAAATATTGTATGAATATTGAGATATTCGTCCCATTATTGTGGGTGAAAACAATATATGTCAATCAGTTATGTCATAAATTTCAAATAAAAAAGATGCATATTAAGTTACTTACTATAAATTCTATTTTTAGTTTCTACAATATTTAAAATTATGTTATTAATTATTAATTATGCTTATTAAGAATTTTATATTATACATATTAAGAATTTACTATTTTATAAAAATATATAAAATAAATGAAATTTTATTTTATTCGTAATTTCATCTTAACCAGCCAAACTATGTCAAAGAACACAACAGCTTATATAAAATGTGTGTGATACTTATTTAGCTCTAGAAACCACCGATCTAGATAATTGATCACTCAATACACAAGAAATTTCAATGAAAAAAAAATCCGTGCCCGCAGGGGGACACGCGTGGGTAGACCTCGTGTGTAACTCATTTAAAATATAACTCACTACCTAAGAATAATACATGATGCCGTTGTTTACATCAAAAATTTTCAAGCAAAAAGTGGTTTTAATTTTTTTTCTCGGAAAAGGTATCTTTTTTGGAAATACTTTTGATACTTAAATTTAGAGTAAAAAATAACCTTTCTATTAAAAATATTTGCGAGGAGGGAATGTTAACCAGAAAAAAGTTGCCGTGGTTTTACCTATCTAAAATTTACAAGTTAAAAGTGGTTTTAATTTTTTTTCTCGGAAACGGTACCTTTTACGGAAAAATTTTGATACCTAAATTTAGAGTAAAAAATAACCTTTCTATTAAAAATACTTGTAAGGTAAGAATGTTTACCAGAAAAAAGTTATGATTTTTTTTCCAAAAAATTTTGGTTTTTTTACCCCCACCCCTAAGTTATTGAAGTTAGGTTTTCGGTTTATCTACATTAGTTATAGGTATTTATCAAAGACATCATATAATATAAACGCGATTGATCTCTTTTATATAGGGACAAAGTTATGGTCGAAAAACTGAAATCAGAAAAAGTGAGGCCCTAGCGCCTCCTGTGACCGGATTTCTCTGGTTAACGAACTTGACCTTCATTTTTAGATGTTTGATTTTTGTGCAAAGTTTGAAAGCGATCCGAGCGAAACTGCGGCCGCTATCGTGCTGACAAAAGTCGAATCTGGACGCACGCACGCATATATATATATATATATATATATATATATATATATATATATATATATATATATATATATATATATATATATATATATATATATATATATATATATATATATATATATATATAAACTTTTTGACCAATAGTCATTTCGGACTCAGACGGTCATAAGAAGACCTCCTGTGAATAAATTTTTCCAAAATTCGAAAGTAAGGGACAAATGAATGGGCAGACCGAATTCTTCGAGGTCTACCCAATATATATTAATAATATAAGTGTAAAAAAATCCGTGCCCGCAGGGGGACACGCGTGGGTAGACCTCGTGTGTAACTCGTTTAAAATATAACTCATTACCTAAGAATAACACATGATGCCGTTGTTTACATCAAAAATTTTCAAGCAAAAAGCAGTTTTTATTTTTTTTCTCGGAAAAGGTATCTTTTTTGGAAATACTTTTGATACTTAAATTTAGAGTAAAAAATAACCTTTCTATTAAAAATATTTGCGAGGAGGGAATGTTTACCAGAAAAAAGTTGCTGTGGTTTTACCTACTTTAATTTTTCAAGCTAAAAGTGGTTTTTATTTTTTTTCTCGGAAACGGTACCTTTTACAGAAAAACTTTTGGTACCTAAATTTAGAGTAAAAAATAAACTTTCTATTAAAAATACTTCTGATGTAAGAATGTTTACCAGAAAAAAGTTATGAATTTTTTTCCAAAAATTTTCGGTTTTTTTACCCCCACTCCTAAGTTATTGAAGTTAGGTTTTCGGTTTATCGACATTAGTTATAGGTATTTATTAAAGACATCATATGATATGAACGCCATTGATCTTCTTTGTATAGGGAAAAAGTTATGGTCGAAAAACTGAAATCAGAAAAAGTGAAGCCTTAGCGCCCCCTGTGGCCGGATTTCTTTGGTTAACGAACTTGACCTTCATTTTTGGATGGTTGATTTTTGTGCAAAGTTTGAAAGCGATCCGAGCGAAACTGCGGCCGCTATCGTGCTGACAAAAGTCGAATCTGGACGCACGCACGCATATATATATATATATAAACTTTTTGACCAATGGTCATTTCGGACTCAGGCCGTCACAAGAAGACCTCCTGTGAAGAAATTTTTCCAAAATTCGAAAGTAGGGGACAAATGAATGGGCAGACCGAATTCTTCGAGGTCTACCCAAAATATTTAGCTTATCAGATTTTATTCAGAATCAAATCGTAGCCGATTAATACTAATTTAACAGCTACAGAGGCGCCGGTGACCGTGAATGGCATTTCGTTACAATCATAACTTTAAACATTTCAATCAGTAAAACGATAACAAAATAATTTTTCCTAAAAATTCTGAATCTTCTTTCGTATATTATATGTACATATGTAATATTTTAATATTTTTTTTCTCTTTTTCAAAAAGTTACTTCAAGTCAAACAATTCAAGTCAAAACAACAAAAACGTAGACAAAGAATCATTTTCAGTACTAAAAAATTCCATACTTAATTATTTAACTAAAGTTGAGACAAAACTTTTGATATCTTTGTCCGTCATAATAATTAAAATGGATTGGTCGTTCTGAGTAAAGTTACGCAAAAAGTTTGACGGTATAATAATTTATCTTCAAATGTCAGTTTTTTTGTAAGCTTAGCAAATTTTTTGAAATAAATAATAAGAAAGATTATTGATATATTCACGTAAATTTTAAGCTTCAGGAGAAAACAAACTCCAAAGGTCAGATATTTAATGAAGTATTAATAAGAGATTGTACTCATCAGGTAGCGAATTTTATAATTAACATCTTTATTACATTGCTTATGTCTCTCAGTACAGAGTGGCTCGTCAAACCTATATCGTGAAAATCGAGTACACAAAATTTAGATTCATTCAACAATAACAAAAAAAGTAATTACTTAATATGTGCTGGTTTTTAGGAAAACGGAAGAAAATGCAACCCTCATAAGATTACTTTGGTATCTGTCTGACTGCCGTCTGTTTGTCTATATAGACGAAACACCCTAGAACATGAAAACCCCACCGTAAAAAAATAATACTTACAAATTAACATAAAAAAGTAGGGCCGTTGTCATACCACAAAAAACACATGTTTCTACACTCTCAAGGGAATTAATATGAAATAGGATACTTCCCGGTAATTTACAAGTATGAAATTAACAAAATCTGAAAACTACACATTTGTAATTAAACCATATAAAAAATATTATTATAGGTGCCGAAATTTTAAATTAAAGTAAGGGCATGATGGGTAAAACATTTTGTAATTACAACATGTAACAAATGTTAAAATTAAATATTTGTAACGAGTAGTACGATTATAAATAGTTATTTACAATGAAAAGTCTTTAAAATTTGTAAAGTTAAAATAATTTGAAATAATTTGTTCTACAAATTTGTACGGCAGCCTCAGCGGGTGAGTGAAATTAGCACTTACTACTACTTTATAAAAATAAAACGAATGTTAAATGAAATTAGTGGAAAAAAAAATACTAAAAAGAAAAATGTCTTAAATAAATTTTCTCTTTCTAAACTCCTTTTTATTAGTCACTAAAATGAGGTATTTTAGATTATTTTAAATATGCATTATATTATTTAGGCTTCAATATAAAAAGCGATGTCATGTTCAGAAGAACGTTTAAGTGTCCAGTTTTATTAATAAGTTTGTGTGAGAATGTTATAGTTGTTGTAGTTGTTATAATTTTCAGATATTATGAGGACAATTATTTTACTTTACACATTATTAATTAAAATACTTACACATTATTAATAAAGTTTTAATATTTTATTACTTGTACCTTACGTTACATAATGGAAATGTGTTGGCATAAATGCTAATTTTAAATCAAAAGAAACAACAATTTTCAACATAAATCGGATCTTTTATTTAAAAATTCTTGAAAGTAAATGAAATTTATAACAAGTAATAAAACAGAGTGAAACAGATTGTATTTAAGTATCTATAATAATACTGTAATAAAAAGAATAAAGACATGATTACAAAAAGTTTGACCCGTGAAGGATTTCAACCTCCGCCTTCCGATGACCAAAGTCAGAACTTATAAATCGGCGCTCTAGCCTGCTGCGCTAACGAGCCCTATGTAAAACAATTCAAATATTTAATACTATATTACTAAGATGACGATATCCACACCGTTGTGACCATTTGAAGACTAATGAAGGAAAACTATTTTGTAGCAACTCAAATTTAACTTTATTCATGAACCGACAGAGTTAAAATTAGTTTTAAAGTGGATCAGGATTTTCAATTTGAGTGTGGAATTCCATTTAGGGTAACAAACGTAACAATATTAATCCCTGCTCAATCAAAGTCATGGAAATCAAAATCAAATCAAATAAAAAAAATTACGTGTTTTTCAAATCGTAAATGCTCATCTATTATTATTCCTAAATTTCGTCCTTCTGAAACACATTCGATTTGCGAATCATTTATAAATATATTAGGAAGCCTTAATGATATATTTTTTATATGGATATTATTGCCAATAACAAAAAAAATTGTTTTACTAGGGTTCAGCTTTAAATTATTGAATTGTGACCATATGTGTATGCTACTTAAATCCTCATTAATGTTATTAACGGCTAAGGCAATGTCATTAGGTATATTATTATTAGGTTTAGGAAATATTTAATTGTATATCGTCAGCGTACATGAGATCTGACAGGGGACTGGTGTGATTTGAAAAAAATGTATAAGAGAAGGAGAAATAGTGACTGTTTGTGACCGGAATGTTTAAAAAATGAGAATTGCTATAATAGATAGATTGATAGTAGTGCTTTAATATGCGCTTTATCTCTGATTATTATCATTTTATTAATATTGTATGTTATCCAAGGTAGTTTAATATCTTTATAAAAAGCTTTTTTCAGTGGTGCTAATATATCAAGCACAGTAAGTAAATAGCCGTTAAATACAGAAACCATATCATTTATATTATGGATTTCTGAGAGCTTGTATCACTCAAATGATCGCAAACTATTCTGAAGTACATGATTATCTATATCGGCATATTGTCTGTAGTATTTGAGTACTTTCTTAAAGTTTATCTTACATGATTTAATTTCAAAAGTAAAAAAGGCATGATTTCTGAGAGCGGGAATATAATCAATGCTTACGTTATTAATATTGACATCTGCACACACCAAATCGAGAAGCAACTCGCTGTAAGTAGTAAAGTGACTCGGTTTAGTTAGTAATTGTTTTAAGTTAATGTACGTCAGAAACTCATGCAACTTGGGGGTGTTATTATTAACGTCTAAAAAATGTATATTAAAATCACCAATAAGTAGGAGATGATCATGCTTCGGAAATCCTATGATTGCATCAGTTAACGCTCCGAAGAAGATACTTGGATTTAACCATGGCGGTCTATAAGCTGTCCCTATTATAATTTTTTTCACGTCACCGTCAGTTATACCCATGGAATCCATATTGCGTCGAACACGAGCCGCTCTTAGAACTTCGTCTTGAATACTCCGACGCACCAGACGTACTACAATTTTGCGTGGCTTATTTGTTTGTAATTGCTGTCTTGAACCCAATCGCTCGGTGCTAACAATGTCTCTGTTATCAATTTCGACGCCAATCTTACTTCCATTTAGGTTCACAATATTACCTATGTTCTCCCCTGATTTTTCTGGAAGGCTCAAGATTTCAATATCGTTGAGTAGAAATGTTTGATCCCTTTCATTTAATTCCGATCTTAAACTTGAAATTAGGTCGAGTGAAGAACTAGACTGAAGCACGTCTTTCTTTAAAATTTTCTAAAGCAGATAATCTATCTTCCACCGCACTAACTCGTTTATCGAAATCGGCAATAGTCATATGTAGATGTGACAGTCTATCCCTAAAAGAATTCATTTCCCTGGAAACCGCAGCCATTTCTTGTCTTAACATACGAATTTCATATATAAGAGTTGATTGTGGATCATTTCGTAATAAATCTTCACCAACAGCTTCCCCCGCCGCCACAGAAGGGCTCTCTTCCAACGGTTTGACTGGAGTACAAAGCTTAGTGTTCTTAATTAATTTACAGTCCTGACATTGCCACTTAGCCGATATGCGAGTATCTGGGCTAATATTCAAACAAGCTCGATGATATCGCAGTAAACATTTTGAACACTTAGCGCCCTCTGTTGCGCTGATAAACTTTCCGCATTGATTGCACTTGTGACCCATTTTTATAGAAGCGTAGATATGTAAAAAATTGCTAACAGATGGCTCTTTACGCAAACAAGTATTTACTCGTAAATAAAGTTCTCAGGATTAACAATGTTGTGGATCCAATTTATTATTTTTTTTAACTCACACTTAGCATTTTTATTTTTTGTCCAGAAGTAGCACTAGAATTATAGTCCAACTCAATAAAGTACAATTAAATGTGATATACGTGGGTAGGTAAACGTAACAGCTTATTAAGCACTACTATCCAATGTACTAATAACTAATCATATTTATGATGTATGGTGTATGACTGTTTATAAGTGAAAGTTAAAGTTCCACAAGATATCTTAGACCTTCCTTTTCTTGGTTTTAAATCTAAAATCAAAAGTTTATTATTAAGTAAATCATATTATAACGTTCAAGAGTTTTTAGTGGATCGAAATATGTGGAACTTAAGTTGTTGAATCATTTGAACGATTTATATTTATATTATATATGTACATCACCTAAGATTGTTATATTTCTTTTGAAAAGAGCAACTGTCGAGTTTCTGGCCGGCTCTTCTCAACAGAGTAGCATTCCGAGCCGATGGTAGCTTACTTACGGACTAACTACACTGGCCTTTTTTTGTATTGTAATAATTGACGATTCAAAAGTGCGTATAAATGCCTACTTGAATAAAGATACTTTGAATTTTGAATAACGAAAGACAGTTATTAATAACTCGAGCAGAATAACCTGTTAGAATAAGTTTTCCCTATTGACCCCATATTAACATGTGTTAATATGAACTATATTGGGCCAGGTTGGTCACACTTTGTATAACATTTATACTTGACCGAGAATCACCCTTTGATCCTTATATGTAATAAAATATTGTTAACAAAACAAAAGATTACCATTTAGTTGAATATTACCGGTCAGAATATACTTACAGTTATATAGATACAAAGCTGTCCCCGGACACTGCGTTATTGTTAACAACTGGTAATTAATTATTAGTATAACGAGAGTATACTGAATGCTTTTGAAGCCTGTTTTTGTGTGTGTTTATTGTTATTTTATTGTTATACAACTTATTTTCATTATTTTTCTTAATTTAAGTAAAACTTTATTTATTATTATATATAGAACCATTATATATACAATAAATTACTTCTTTTACACATCCTTCCTTTAGATAAAATTAATTCATAATAAATATTTAAGTGACATTTAACCATGATTATATTTGTTCTAATAATTAATACGATGCAAACTTGTGTTATGTGAATACACAATTTAATTTAGATCCTACTAAGTATACCCTTGCAAAGGGTAAGTGGTGTTTAGGGCTATATTAGTCCTTAATTATTTAGCTGTCGATTGCAAGCGGAGCTAATATTATTGCGAAGTAAACTCTATTATATAATACCATACACTTAATATATAATAAATATATACACGAATCGTCCGCATGGGGATTGTCAGGATATTAACCCTAGATATATAACGTTTCTACATAACCTCAATAGCATAATGTGAGGTCAATTTGACACACACAACTCACAACCAATTTATAAACGATAACAGAATTGTTTTTTAATATTTCAATAAAGTTTGTTAAAAAACATGTTAAAAGATATTTCAGACATAAAGTAAAAACATCAATTAATTGTTTTTTTTTATTATACTTGAAAACAAAAAAAGGTAAAAATTATTTTAATTAAAGGATTTTTTTTTTATAATTTCCTTAAGGATCCGTTTTTATTTAAGCGTTTTAAAATAATGCAGCACTTGATCCTCTTGAATGAAATTAATAATGAGTTTGTAATACTTTTCAAGAAACAAGTTTGTTAAATAAGTTCACAACAAAACCGTGAAGATCGTTTTATAAAAACAATTATATATAACTTATTTTTCTCTTTTCTTGTAATATAAAAAAATATATTATTTTAGCAGTAAACGAGAAGATGGGTAACCATATAATAGTTAGGGAAATCACCTTAAATCAAAGCTAATATAGGAATTTCAATGGATGAAATATGATTAGAGGAAACTAGAAATACGGGTAGGAAAGTCGGATGGTTTGTGCGTACGGCTCTATTTTGATAAGATTATTTGTATTATTTAGTGACTAGGAGTAACCAATTTTCTTTTTTAATTGATAACAATTTATTTATTTTTTTCAAAACGTAATGTGCGTTGAACATAAACACAAAGTGTCTAAACACTATCTTTATTTTTATTTTTTTTATTTGTTTAATTAAAGTCTCAAATTGTTGTTTCAGTCGTTTTTAAATGGGTTTAAAAGTTTAAAGTGGTTTGAATTATTTTAGAGATAGTGAAAATACAAATTATATCTATAAGTTTCCCTTTTCTTCTATTTGTACCTTACAAAACATTACAACCTTATCGTAAAGGACTTTTTAAATTATTTCAATTTAATGTTATTGAAAACAAAGTTCTTTGAACATTTTAATTAAATGTTTTACTCAAATTTGCAATTGTTCATTGATTGAGAATTGAATTTGAAATGTTGGTCAAACCGATTCACTGGGTAGCTGAGCTAACTCCGCAGAGAGTTACGTTTAAAGCGCACATTGAGATTAGTTACTTCCAAGTATTATTAAGTATCATATTTTCAACGATACAATTTACTCCAATTTGGTGTTGCACAAATTACAGACATAAATAATTTTTACGCAATATTTACTATTTTTGTATTTTTAAAAATTTTCTGATGCAAAGGGGAAAATTTTTAAAATATTGTATAATATTATGAGTGAAGAGATTTTTATCATATCGTCTAGAGAGAAAATAGCATTTTAAAATATAAACTCCTATTTCTACGTTATTAAGACAGATAGAAACAAAATTGCTTTAAATATTCCTTGCAAATAACATAATTCCTGCAAGTCCTCTGGAAGCCGCAGAGCTCTATTTGCATATTGATTCTTTGTCAATGAGTTTTAATGAGATATTGGAAAATGTATGATGTTATTAGGTTGTATCGTTTTTATATCTCTTCCTTTTTATTTTTTATTAATCCATTGAATCTTATTGTTTGACTTTATCTTATATTTTAAAACACCTTTTTTGTGAAAAAAAAATATAGTTGAGTCTAATTACAATAGCCAAAATTTAATTAAATTTCAATGATATTTTCATGATACCAGGTTGTCTTTAAAGGTTCATGATATGAATTTTGTACCTTTTTATTTAGGTTTATTTTACTACATTAAAGATTTGATAATGTAACTGGTAATGTTAAGCAGTTTCTTATGTTGTTTAGTAAATATAATATGTTTTTTTAAAGCCAATATCATTATTTAATTTAATTATAAAAATATTCAAGAAGCTATATTTTTAATAGTCATATTTAAGAATTAAAGAATATGTCATTTTATTAAATATTCATACAATAATTATGAACTTGAAACAGATGTTAAACAATTCGAAAGCTCGATCTCCTATACGAGTGTACCAAATTTTTTCCTATTTAGAAAAAAAAACTTTCTATACCTTTCATAATAAAATGAAAGAGACGTTATTATACCGAATCCTAATTTATATTGTATTATTCTATGAATAAAAAGCAATCATGTTTTATTGATATCTTATTATCTTGACACAATTATAGGTAATGAAATTCAGTAAAATAGAATTTTGGGAGGATATTGGTGAAAATAGAAAAGTGTTCTAAGCAATAATCACAATATAAAAAAATCCGTGCCCGCAGGGGGACACGCGTGGGTAGACCTCGTGTGTAACTCGTTCATATCAAAAATGTTCAAGCAAAAAGCGGTTTTTATTTTTTTTCTCGGTAAAGATATCTTTCTTGGAAATACTTTTGGTACTTAAATTTAGAGTAAAAAATAACCTTTCTACTAAAAATATTTGCGAGGACGGAATGTTTACCAGAAAAAAGTTGCCGTGGTTTTACCTACCTTAAATTTTCAAGCTAAAAGTGGTTTTTATTTTTTTTCTCGAAAACGGTACATTTTACGGAAAAACTTTTGGTACTTAAATTTAGAGTAAAAAATAACCTTTCTATTAAAAATACTTGTGATGTAAGAATGTTAACCAGAAAAAAGTTATGAATTTTTTTCATTATTTACATTAGTTATAGATATTCATCAAAGACGTCATATAATATGAACGCGATTGATCTTTTTAGTATAGAGAAAAAGTTATGGTCGAAAAACTGAAATCAGAAAAAGTGAGGCCCTCGCGCCATCCGTGGCCGGATTTCTCTGGTTAACGAACTTAACCTTCATTTTTGGATGATTGATTTTTGTGCAAAGTTTGAAAGCGATTCGAGCGAAACTGCGGCCGCTATCGTGCTGACAAAAGTCGAATCTGGCGCACGCACGTATATATATACGAGTATATATATAAACTTTTTGACCAATGGTCATTTCGGACTCAGGGGGTCATAAGAAGACCTTCTGTGAAGAAATTTTTCCAAAATTCGAAAGTCGGATACAAATGAATGGGTAGACCGAATTCTTCGAGGTCTACCCAAAAGAAATCTAAAACTTTTGAGACTAAGTCTCGCAGGCAAACTATTAAGAGAGATTTTAAATTCTATTCAACAAAAGTTAGTCGTCAAATGATCTTGCAAATATATAAATAAATAAGGATGCAGTAAAATTTAAGAATCATAACTATATTGTTTTCTTTTGATAATTACACAGGCACACAAAAAAAAAATATCATGAACCAGAGGGGAAACCCCATTATTCTTAGGCTTTTGGGATCGCTGAAACCGAATATTACAATAAAAGCTAATTTTAAATGCCCGTTTTCCCGCTAGCACCCCCTTACTACCTCTTAAGGGGTGAAAATATAAACTTTTGTATAAAATCAAGATAGATGTGTATTTCTACGTTTTTTGGGATGCTGAAACCGAAAATGATAACTAAAAATTAATTCAAGACTTCCGTAACCCATTAACACTTTCTTACTACCCCTTATGGGGAGTGAAGTTTTTCATTTTTGTATAAAATAAAGATGAATGTGTATTTCTATGTTTTTTGGTATGATGAAACCGAAAATGACAACCAAAGGTGAATTTGATACCTCTTTTACTCAACACCACCCCCTAACCACCCCTAACGGGGGGGTGGGGGTAGTTTCAATTTTGTATAAAATCAAGATGTATGAAGAAATTTTAACGATTTACAGTAAATGACATGTTTATCAAACTAGTTTGAGGTTACTCTTAGCTCTTATATTAGAAATTCAAATGCTTTATCGATCAGGAGTATCTGATATATATTCATGATTTAATTCTACTCTTAGCGTAACCCAGGAACAACGGCGTGGACGTAGTAGATTTCTGTTCCCTTTTGGGGTGCTGGATTAAAGTGAGTCCCCTTGCCTCTCACTATACAGCGTCTACTTGTTTCTACGATAACGAACTCTCTTGTTGTCAAAAGTTCTTCTAAGTGGTTTCCTTTTATTGGTTCTTTTCTATTCTGGCAAATCTCTTTTTAAATTCCAACAGTAGTTTGCTAACATATTGACATCCCATTTACCCCGATAGCACTGTTCCATTGTCTTAAGATTCTGTCTGATGGAACCTTTCAACTTGCTCCTCCCTGTATTCTCCTAAATTGTCAGGAAAATAGTCCCTTCTATTTCGGAGGCATAGAATTAGGTTCAGCATCTTTTAGTCTCCTAAATTGTCAGGAAAATAGTAACAATTCTATTTCGGAGGCATAGAATTAGGTTTAGCATCTTTTAAGCGTTTTACAAAACTGCCGGATGGATAACAGTATAAGTAGAATTAAATAGAAAACAAAAAAAAAAACAAAAATGAAAAACTTGTTAAGAATAGGACAAAAATCACGATTCAGTCTTATCATCATAATAACAAATATATGCATACAATAAGGTTACCATATACTTTATAATCATTTTTTCTCTCAGCATCTTGAAAAACATAGAAATTCACATCCATCTTGATTTAATATAAAAATTGAAATTTTCACCCCCCGTAAGGGTTGGTGAGGGATGTTAATGGGTGATAGAGGTCTTAAATTTATTTTTAGTAATCATTTTCGGTTCCAGCATCCTAAAAAACGTAGAAATACACATCTATTTTGATTTTGTAGAAATTTGAAATTTTCATCCCCTTTAAGGGGTGGTAAGGGGATGATAGTGGTCATGAATTTATTTTTAGTTATTATTTTCGGTTCCAGCATCCCAAAAAACGTAGAAATATACATCTATCTTGATTTCACCCCCTGTAAGGGGTGGTAAGGGAGTAATAGTGGTCATGAATGTATTTTTAGTTATCATTTTCGGTTCCAGCATCCCAAAAAACGTAGAAATACACATCTATCTTGATTTTATAGAAAAATTGAAATTTTCACCCCCTGTAAGGGATGGTAGGGGGAGATAGTGGTCATGAATTTATTTTTAGTTATCATTTTCGTTTTCAGCATCCCAAAAAACGTAGAAATACACATCTATCTTGATTTTATACAAAAATTTCAATTTTCACCCCTTAAGAGGTAGTAAGGAGGTGCTAGCGGGAAAACTGGCATTTAAAATTAGTCTTTATTGTCATATTCGGTTTCAGCGATCCCAAAAACCTAAGAATAATGGGGTCTCCCCTCTGGTTCATGACTTTTTTTTTTTTTTGTGTGCCTGTGTAATTAATCGACTTAGTTATCAAATAATATCGAGTATCTCAATTGGGTGTTTGGTTTACATTGTTATTGCTAATTCGATTATTACTCACTAATAGATGTCATGTAAATAGTTTTGATAATATTCATTTACTTTATAGTTAATTGTTAAGGACAACAATTAGTATGTATATCGCACAGTTTAAATAACAATGTTTTGGTAATTTTATAGTAAATTTGTGTAATATATTATATACATTATAAAAATAAAAAGTATATATCCCAGGAAGTGAAATTTCAGAAGCTAAATCGAAAGCTAACTTTTATGTAATAGTATTTTATATTGTATTATATATTATTAGAATTTAAAAACATTTGATAATTGTATTATTAGTAATATTTTTTTTGTTAATATCTCAATCTCAGTCAATTAAGTTCATGTAACATAGTTATGTAACATAGCGTTAGTAAGTTCACTAACACGTTCCGTTGTAATAGTGATATGTGAGTATCACACAGACTTGCTACATATAATTGAACAAAGTGTCGTAACATGTCTTAAACTAAATCGTACATTGTGTCAATAGATTAAAAAATAATAATAAAATTTTGAATCTTAAATTAATTAATACTGTATTTGGGTAATATTATAAATTTATTTAATTTGTTTTATTTAATAATCACGTTAAGTAGGACTGCAGATTTATACTAAGTACGTTTATTTTATATTATCGAAATAGATATTTAAAATAACAACTTTTGATTAATTATAAAAGTTTGACAATACTTAATTCCAGTCTGTCGTGCCTTATAATATACGTAATTAATTGCTTAGCTAAAATCTGTGATAAAGGATTAATAGATATGTTAGTTGCTTTTAAATTAAATAAAAATATATATTCTGGGTTAAACAAAAGTAACAGATGTAAGACAATAATTCTGTTGTACAATATTAAAAGTAGTGAAAAAATAGTAGTCAACATAATTCATAATAAAATAGAAACCGACAAAACAAAAGTTTTTAAAACACTTAACAGTGGTAAAAGCTAGATCAAGTTAATAAACTGGAGCTCGTATTGAGGCTGGCTCGACAGGATACTGTCTCCCCGATTCTCACCGATCTTCTCACTAAGAAAACTCTCAAGAAGATATTACTAAAGCTTCGTTAGAGCTGAGAAAGTCAAAAGATCACAGAAATTCTCCTCTTCTCCCCTAATTGGATCTCTTGATATTAATTTCCAGTTGGGATATTTTTATCAAGTGAAACCACTGCTTAAATATCTACATATAATATCATATATAGATAAGATTTCTATTATGATATTCAGTTCCGTATTATAAAACTAGCTTAAACTCGCGGTTCCGCTTTTGTTAAGTCCGACATTGTTGGGGAATTTCTTACTTTACCCACGGCTTTGACGGTGATTTTTTTATATTTATTAATATTTTATATTCGTACTATGTGAATAACAGTGTAAGTCCTTTAAATATCATAACCTATAAAAAGTTAACATTTCATAAAATACATATTGATAGATGTAAAAAAAATATTGTGTTTGAAATAAGGTAACCAATTTTATTGTTTATATTTATTATTATAGCAACTTTTATTTTCAAAAATACACTGCGGTATCTGTAGTTATCTAAGAAACATTAATTTAATATTTATTCAAATTGACAATAAGTTAAGTCCGGTTTTAATGATTTCCATACTATAAGAGGTAGTTATTACTTTTTTGTGTCGTATCTATTTCTGATTTTTAAATAAACTGATTATCACTTTAACATATATGCTTTTAAACGTAAAAAAACTTTATTTAAGTTACTTTTTAACGTGTATATTTGTTTTAACAAATAAAACGATGCGAACTTATTATATGTGACAACACAATTTAACATAGACTCTATTAAGTATACCCTTGTAAAGGGTAAGTGATCTTTATATAAATCCTTAATTTACCTGTCGATTGCTTGCGGAGCTGACGTTATTGCGGAGTAAACTTACAATAGGTTGCTTCTGCAATACGCGTTATGTTTTGCGTCACACTGATAACGGGTGTTTTGTTCAAATTAATTTAAAAACATAATGGTATACTGAATATGCACTTATAATACCGAGAGGATATGCAATCGTTATATGAAAGGACGTGGGCAAATTTATCTAACATTTTTTCTTTTCCATATTATATGTTATGTATATTTTTTATGTTAGACCAGGCTTTTAAGTCTTCAATATATTTAAAATTTACTAATCAAATCCAAACTTTATAATACCATTTATAACATATAGTATTTTTGGTCAAAAAGCATTTGTGATTGACCCTGCGGTTTTGAAATCTAATTGACTCATGATAAAAATAATAAAACTCTTAACTAAGCTTTAAATAAAAAATAATTAAAATAACTTAATATTTTCTTAATGAATCGAAATAACCTTATATGTGTTATTTACAATTGAGGTTGGTTAACACTTTTATCAGCACAAAGACGAATTTCTTTTACTATTATGTATAATAAAATCGTCCTTTCATCAACATTTTATAACAATCCATAAAGCTAAATAAAAACTAAAAAGCTCTAAGTATTAAAGTGTTATTACCTATTTTGCCACGTATTTGCGAACGTAAAATGATGTATTTATGTTGGAATGTTTAAGAAATCTTTTGTAAGAACTTATTAAAGATTATCTATATAATATTAAGATATTTATTTTATATTAGCCAGTAGCCAGGGGTAACCAGAGACGATAGAGCGCCAATCTAATTTATGTGACATACTGAAAGGAGTTGTAGAAATTATTTATCAACATTTACATCACAACTTTGATTCCTTCGAGAAATATGCATCTTTGAGGCGTAAACTGCCGTATATCATTAATTTAAATAATAATTTACTTTAGACTTTAGTATGTGGTTTTAATCGGAACTCGATATATTCACGTGTTCTCAAAATTAACGATCGTGGCAAGTGAACAGATGGGAGGGCGGATGGACTGAATGACGACAAAGTGAGGCAATAAGGGTGCTATTTATTTTATCATAAGGTGCGGAACCTTAAAAAAGCTTCGAACTACGTGCAGTCTTAGGTTTATAAGCTTTAAACTTATAGTTGTTGTTACTATAAAAAAAAGTCTGGCTTTTTAATTGTTTTATTGTTTTGGGAGGGTTTATCAAAGGTCGTCGATTATCATACAAGCCTATTAAATCAAAGTTAAGTTCGCACAAATTTAAAAATAAGAAGTACTTTTAATTTTTAAAATCTTAACTTAACCTTAATGCATCAAGTAATGCTAATCAGTATATTTCACTATTCCTAAACGATCGCGGGTTATTTTCTACTAAGTAATCAGACGAGATGATGGAAATAGGATTAGCAAAATGAATCAGATTTTTACAGTTCATTGATTTTCATAGAAATTAGATGGTATTTTTGTAGTTGGATTTAAGACGACGATATATTTATAACTGTAATGATCTTAAATAATGTTATTAAACAGTAATATTGAATAATTATTATCAACATAGTAAAAGGATAAAAATCATAAGAGAAATAAGGTTTTACTTTTATATATATTTAGTATTATCAAAACTTGTTTAAAATCAGCAATACCTTTTCTGTAAGTCTTAATAAAGTTTTTTGTTTCTTATAACTGTGATTAATACTTTAAAAACTTCAATTTTTTAAAACTACTATCGAGTCTGTATCGTACTTACACTTTATGAGGAAAAAATATTATAAGTTACTTCTAATTTTATAAACAGAAACACTACGTTATAATCGTTAGCCGCAAATTTATAAATGAAATAAGTTTAAAAATCGGGCATAGTTTTAATCAACTTACTATATATAGTAAGTTGATTAAAACTATGCCCGATACACATACAATATATTTAATATTGTATCAAGTGAGCTCTACTAATTCAATCACTAAAATTGTACAATAAATATTTTTTGTATAATAATATAAAATATATGACTGTTTGTTTCCATTTTACAATAATATTGTAATATATTTTATGTTATTTAATGTAAAGAAATATATTTGTATATTATTTGTATATTTGTAAAAATTAAAAACTATTTTAAAACCTCAAACATCAATAATATATTTTATCAACAATCTACAGTCTGGCGGCTAAGTCCCCATAATTAATAATTAAAATTAGGACATTATTATTTTATACTGTGTATTACGACGATAATAACGGCTTTTCCAGTTTAATCTGAACGGGTGCAACTTTTCATGTGATTGACCTTTGCGAAGACCACTAAGAAAAATTCAAGGTTTTGGAAAACTAATTGTCGCATGTTCGCGAGACATCATCCTTAAATTTACGCAACAAAAATTCAATGGAAAAATATATCCATCTATTCTTGGCCCCTTTTTGTTTTTATTATATATTAATTAGTAGCCCGTTGTCATAAAAGATCTTTGTGCCATTGTAGTTTTTCATTCTGTCTGACTCAACAATTTTCTTAGTTATAACTTAATATAAAAAGCTCTAGTGGAAACCTCATTTCATAACTCCGGCAAACTCAGCTCGGGCGTCTCTGCAATTAAAAAAGTAAAACAACTAACGGTTGGTAATACAGCTCGGCTCGTAATTTCAATTATATTCATAATATCTGGACTAAAGGTATCTTATTGTAGGGGAGTTTATTAGGTATTATTTTTATATTTTTCGTCTTTTACTATTAATTTATAATATCTTATTCTTGAACTTAAAGCTCTATTTTAAAATACTTTCTTGAATAAAAAAAATGGTTGAGGCCAATTATAATAGGATATAGGTAGTCAACGTTTAATTAAAATTCAAAGATACTTTCGTGATATCAGGCCGTATACCTATTAAGTGTCATGACTTGAATTTTGTACTTTACTTAATTACGGTTATTTTTGTTATATTAATAGTTTAATTGATTAATCAGTTTTTTAAGTTTTTTAATAAATATAATATGTTTTTTAAAGCCATTATCATTATTTAATTAATTTCTAAAATATTAAAAAGTCTTATTTTTCTATAGTTATATTTATAATATGTCCTTTTGACTATTTATATACTCAAGCACTTGATAGAAAGATTAAACATTTTGTAAGCTAGATCGCATACACGTGCTATTCCTATTTGGAAAATAAAACTTGCAATACCTTTCATAATTTTAATCTATTTTGTATTATTCTATGAATAAAAAGCAATAATGTTGTATTGATATCTTATTATTTTGATGTAGTTATTGTTTCGATAGATTTTTTGCAGGATATCGATGATAGAAATATTTTATAACCAATAATTTTAATAAAATAAACCAAACCAAGCCTTTATAAAAAGATGAAATTAAAACTTTCGACACCGAATCCCGCAGGCGAACTATTATGATTGATTTTATGTCTATTCAACAAATGTTATGTGATGTTAAATAGTTTTCAAACTATAGAATTAAATTACGAAGTGGTAAAATTTAAAAACCGTATCTATATTGTCATCTTTTGATAACTGTAACATCACACAAATTGCTTGAGGATATAAACATATAATAAATCAGTAAAAGACCGCTGTCTGTACATATTTGTAAGAAATAATTACTAGAAGAATTTCGTAAAGAATTGCTAACTCTGAAACTGCTTATTCGATTTATATGGATTTTTTAAGGATGTATTGATGTAACTTTCACTTAATATTTTGTAGTTGTTTATCTAATTCAATAAATATAAGCGTTGTGTCAATTACAGACTAAACGTCATACTGCCTTTGCCTAATTTTCGATAAAAATATTATTGAAGAACATATCGTTGAATTGCCTAAAATTTTATAAATATTGTAGCTTACCGAAAAGAATATAATTGAGCGAAGCGAACGAAGTGAGCGGAGCGTTTTACTGGAGACTTTTTACATTCTTTGTCACGAATTGGCTCGAAAACTATTTGACGGAAAATTATGAAACTTTGCAATCAAAAAGACACAAATTAGGTGATGGTTTTTTAAAATTTTTTTTTGAAAAATGTCCTCAAAAAAATTTTTTTTTTTAAATATCTTGTCAAAAAATTGATATCCCTTTGAAGTCAATGGGAAACGATGAGTCAATATACTGGGATCGCTTCGCTCAATATGCAAACGGCACCCGAGATTTCGTGAGCGCAGCGAGTCGAAATTGAGGGTTTGTTGGCGCCCCTAGTTATAACACCACTTTGTCCTTAGGTGCAACATTATTTTATTCCCATCCAGGAAATTTGAAGATCAGCAGTCTTCATGATACAGTAGTTACGCACTACTATTAAAATGACTACTTATTGTATTTGTCATTTTAGTCTTATTAATATGACTACTTATTGTATGTCTCATTTTAGCTTCCATGCGCAATTTATTGTTTCTAATAAAAAAGTATTTTATATTGTCTGTTTTATATACAAAATACTGTGTTTAATCTTATACGGCTGATGCTATTTAACAATATGTATTTAGGAATAACGAAGAATAAATAGTTAACTATTTACAATGTTTGATAAAATATTTCAGTTTTATTAGAAAATCTTTTATAAATAATTATTAAATTTGAATTTTTAGCAGACTGACTTTTAAAATAAAAAATACATCATCTCATAAATCACAGCACGATTATACATAAGTTATATACATAAATATCTTTTAAATCTGTAAAGATATTGTAGACATTTTTTCTTCAAATCAATTAATCCCGGTCACTGAAGTACGACGAAAGTCCGTTAACTGATCTTTAACTTTGGGCTAACACGCAATGTCACGTGATTGGCCGATTAAAAAAATTGGGCAAATATTTTTGTTAACAAGATTTTTATTTAATACAAATCTAATCATTTTGGATAAACATTTAAAATTGCTTAATTAACATTACTAACAAAAACACATTTTGTTCCTGTTTGACATTGGAATAGCGTGCAGTAGATACGCTACCGGGAATGTTTGCAATAAAATAAATATTTGAATTTGTTTGAACGTCACACGCTGATTGTTGGTCTACCGATCCGAATCATCTAACCATTTCAAACATAATTATATATATTTCTTAGGTCTTGTTTAAAAATAATTATTTTAATTACTTCTATATGGTATTGATTGACGTCATTAAGATAGTATAAAGACTACAAAAAAATATAAAATACATACAAAATTTATGATCATATAATGAAAATATTTTTTTTTGCTGTTCTTACAAAATCTTTCTACACTGTTTTAAAATCTTTAAACACTGTTTTGAAGCAACTGTGACACAAACTAACACAATTAGAAGAAAATCAATCGATTATTCAGCCATACTTATTAATAAATGTTTGAACAATAAAGTGCCTAAAAAATATTCTTTAAAGTAAATTTAATTTAGATTTCGATTAAATCAATAACAAATTATAATTTTTATATTTAAAAATGTTATATTCGTCGTAACAATAAGGAACATGATTGATTAAATAAATAAATCAAGCCCTTTATTATAAAGCATACTCCATTGTTCTAGTTAAAGGTTTTAATACTATTTTAAAAAGTATTCATATATCATTATTGATAATTCGCCGAATTTAGATTTCAATAATAGTTTACTAATTAGTACCACAATATTAATACAATAATAAGGTACTTCCAACCACCATAACCTTCCTAATTGTGGTTTATTCGTGCCTGCAATAACACAAAATTATGTAAATTATCTTTATTTTCAAATCCATCACTGGATTAATTATTTGGTTTATTTGAATTGTCAGGAAAAATCAGAATGGTAAAAAAATGTTTGATACCAATATATTAAACAAAAATCAAAACAACACTGAAATACTGTTAACTTATAGTAACAATAGGACAGTAAATAATAAACTTTTTTACTTAATTTTTGTCCAGAGAGGATTATACACCTGTTATTATTCGTAATATAATAAACTATGAAATCTAATATATCATATATCTAATATATCAAAATTTTGTACTTAAAACTTTTAAATCATCAGACATACAAAAATGGATTTAAGGTGGTTTTTCATTATTTCAATATTTTCTATCTCCTTTAAATATTAAACATATATGAAATGTTATTCAGAAAATATTTGCTGGCATGTAGACGTAAAATCGATATAAAAATGGTGTTGTCTCACGTGATACTGAAATCCTAAGCTTTTGATTCACATCACACAACCAAAATATTTTATCCAGAGTCCTATTATCCTGTAATAATATGATATACAGGGTGGGCAAAAATTTTTGCAAACAGCAACACTTGATTTCTCCAAAACCGTGAGAGCAAGGGGTGCGCGGGTGGCGGGGAATTGTGCGTCGTTTAATGCAATTTTTGTCACGATGGAGCACTTCACGGGACAACAGTGTGCTTTTTGCGTAAAACAATTTTACAAAAACAATGATTCCTACGTTACTGTACGACGCCTCTTTAAAGTTGAATACGGATTACAACGTGTAAGTGAGTGTCCAAGTGTTAATTTAATTAAAGCTTGGGTTGAAAAGTTTGAGCAAACGGGATCGACAACGAATATTAAACAAACTGGGCGGCCAAGTTCAAGAAGAAGCGAAGAGAACATTCGGGAGGTTGAAATTTCTGTAAGGGACGATCCAGAATCATCTACGCGTAAGCGGTCGGCAACTCTTGCTATATCATGAACTAGTCTGCAGCGAATCTTGCATTTGGACCTTAAACTGCACCCATATAAGCTTCAAATTGTACAGGAGATGAAACCAAACGATTACATTCAACGCAAGTTATTTGCTGACACTATACTGGAGCGATTCTCTAGCCTTGAGAAAGTATGGTTTACGGACGAGGCCCATTTTTACATTAATGGTCACGTAAATAAACATAATTGTCGATATTGGAGCACGGAAAACCCTCACTATAAACACCAAAAGCCTCTTCATTCACCAAAAACGACAGTGTGGGCTGCCATATCCGCAAAGGGCATAATCGGTCCATACTTCTTTGAAAATAATCAAGGAAATAACGTAACTGTGAACTCAGTGGAATACGTGAAAATGTTGCGAGAGTTTTTGACACCACAGTTGCATGAATTTGAAGCATACAATAGCCGGACTTGGAAGCAACAAGATGGAGCAACATGCCATACATCAAACGTGACTTTACCCATAGTCAAAGAAATGTTTTCTAACAAATTTGTTTCTCGCAGAGCTGATATCCCATGGCCTCCCAGAAGCCCGGACCTTACACCTTGCGATTTTTTCTTGTGGAGATATCTGAAGAGTCGAGTATACCTTAATAAACCGACGACCATATCCCAATTAAAAGAAAACATCTACGAGGAGATAGCCGCGATTCCTCGCAGCATGTTTCAACGAGTTTTCCAAAGTTTACGTAGTCGATTGCAGGAGTGCCAACGACGAGACGGAGCACATCTCGACGATGTCATTTTTAAAAAATAAATTTTAATAAATGATAATTACGTTAAATAAATCATAAACAAAATAACATTTGTACTTTTATTTCTTGACATGTTTCAAAAGTGCAAAAATTTTCGGCCCACCCTGTATTTATATTCATTTTCCTTTACGTTATGAAAAATGTAGTCATGTCGACTAGCGTCTCTAGAGATTGAAGCCATAGAAATGTATTCAGATCATGATACGTACAGATAAGAGATTACATCGCGTGTTATATAGAGACTTTTACGAAATAATTGCTTTATCATAAATATTAATATGTTTAAATGTTTGTCGTCAAGCAAGTTCAACATTAGTTTTAATACTAAAGAAGGTACGAGTAGATCAAGTCATTAAAAATAAAATTTAAATTGCATTTTTTTATTAACATCCTTAAAATAAAAATATTATTCTCTACAATTAAATGGCGAGGTATATTTTTTATATATTCCAAAAACACAATACAACGTCGATAATAAAACCTTATAAGTTTAATAATGTTTTAGTTTTTATTCTAAACACATGCTACTATTTTGAGAAAATCGAGTAAGGTAATCTTTTAATTTGATAACAATTAATATAATCAGAAATAAAAAATATTGTAACATTATCATTTCATATTCAAATCTACTATCTATCTATCTGTTTTTTTTTTGCAATCTCTTGAAATCAAAATGAATAAATGTTGATATTCCATTCAAAGTTACATCTCTCGATTGAAGTATAGATTACAATTAATTGCCTAGCCCTCCACAGGATTCGAGACAGATAAATAGGCACGTATATATAAGATACTCGTTCTTGAATAGGTATTAATAGTATTTATATTTCATACATATTACCTTAAAGATCATTGTTGCTAACCATGTCTACTATAATCTTATTCTTCCTCAAAGCATTTGAAGTGAGTGCTTCAGGCAATTCTGATCTTTGAAGTAATTTGATAGCGATTACTTGAGATCACTAGTGACCCTTATATAACGTCACACTCAGATAGGTTGCGAATTTGGTTCAGACTAGTATTAATATTCTGTTATGAATTGCATCATAAGCATTACTTAAAAATAAACTATTTATACTTATTATAAACCAGCGACTTAGCCTTAGTTTTTAAATAAAACATTATTGCCTAACTAGCCCTTTAATTTTCTTGAGCCCTTTTGTGTTGTTTTCCACTTAATTTGCAAATCTATTAAAATATTTCTCTCACCTTATTGATATTTTTCGAAAGTTATTATCCATTTCTTAAATAGACAATATTATAACTATATACGTCTTTTTTATTTGCTAATCGCTTTTCTATTCAATAATATTAAGTATATGAATGTTTATTAAACATGCGGACCTGTTAGATATTAATTAAAGTATTATTTTACTAGGTCACAACTTTCAATTTGAAAGAACTGGCATTTTATAGTCATATAAACTTTGCAGTCTAAATGTATTTAATACATATTCTTAGTTTTATAATAAAATGAAGACCGTTTCACTTTGAAACTCTTGAACGAACTCGAACTTCACCTAGCATTAACTGAGTATTTAAACATTTTTATTAGAATGAACTTTAATAAACAATTTTTAATGTTACTACTCGTGTGTGTGTATATATATATATATATATATATATATAAATATATATATTAGTTTTATTCTATACATAATACCCTATGTATAATACCCGTTTTCAATTTTAGTTTTAGATCTGAAAGAACTCTAGAAAGTTTGATCTATATTCGCCTTTTTGTAGTTTTCCAATACTCGTTATAAAGGACGTAGTGTGTGTCGATGTGAAAAGTCCTATTTCGATACAAAATAAACACGAAAATTCCTTTTTTTTATTTATTATACATTATTTACACAGTATATTTCATATATCACACTATTTTATTATATTTGAAGTAATAAAACAATATGGCAAATGAAAGAATTTTTACCAAAACTAATTTGATTTTATTAATAAAAGAAAAATTTAAAGAATGAATTTCTAAAATTATTTTTCTTACTTTTTGACAATAACTAAAAAAACAATATACTGCTTTATGATATATTTCGAATTAATCAATTTTATATAATATTTTAATATCTAAATCCTAATTGTCATTTTCAGTTCTTACAATTGACTGGGGCTGGATATACCCAGAGTGAGTAAGTGATATCAACATCTCTCACTCATTGACCTCTATCTAGTGTTTCAGTTCCTTATTCCTTAAAGTGGCAAAGCATTTCTTGTATTTACTATTACGATAATAATATTCTACAAATTTAATTAGGTACTAAATTTACATAATCAAACTAGTTTACCTAAAATATACACTTATAGCCACAGCTTCATTAGCGTCGGGATGAAATTCGTTAGATTTAATTAAATTGTACCAATATTTCCTTACACAAGTGTTGCAATTTAGTTGTTACATTATATTCGTTACGAACCCATTTTATATGCACAATCAGCAATATAATATATTGCTGGCCTTTATTTGATTTTTTTTTGCCACAGATTACTAAATCAATGAACATATAATTAACACTTAATTGTATATTTGTTATGTTCAAAACTAGTTTTAGTAAGTATTCGACGATTGTTGAATTGATATAAAATTTATTTTCAATCGTCCTTATTGCCTCCTTTAAGATTTTTTGAAAATATACAATACTTTTGTTTCTAATTATGGTATTTAAGATTCAAAAATAATTCAAATTTAATAATAAAAATAATTTTGTATTAAACCCAGTTATACCAAAATTACCCATGTTTCTATAGCTATTTTGATTCTGCACACCATTATAAGAGTAGATGGGATTTGGAAATCTAATAAAGGCTTGTGAAGCATTTCTCTCCTACACAATAAGCATTATATTATATCATACTTTTAGAACCTTTCGTAAAAAGGGTATTAATATCATATTCTGACCGTAAACCCAGTAAATGGATATGCGTTGTTGGCAAAAATAATTATCGACTATAAGTACGAAATTTTACAAATTATTTTTTTTTCATTTCATTTCTATAATTAAAAATTTATGTGTCGTAAAATATAAATAAAATATGTTTTGAAATATCCAGATCAAGCGCTTTCATACT
This sequence comes from Melinaea marsaeus rileyi, assembly GCA_918358865.1. Lineage (NCBI taxonomy): Eukaryota > Metazoa > Arthropoda > Insecta > Lepidoptera > Nymphalidae > Melinaea > Melinaea marsaeus. The sequence continues at coordinate 15,581,557 of OU911089.1, read as the reverse complement.
CGTATACCTCACTTGAACTAGTAGCGTTAGTTTTAATTTTGACTCCCCATAAGTCAATGTATTTATTATTCAATTATTAATGTATACAGTTTTTAAATTATTACTACCAAATTACTACCATTACTAGCCAGATAATGTCTTTTTATAGTGTACTATAAAGCTCATGTTCATATTTCTAGGTCAGAAGTGTACTATTTTATACATTTTGGTGCCTTTGAGAAAAATGAGTTTTTTGTATGTTTAAGACTTTTAAATATATATTATATTATTTAGGTTTCAACATAAAAAGCGTTGCCATGCTCTGAAGAACGTTTAAGTGACCAGTTTTATTTATAAGTTTGTGTGAGAATGTTATAGTTAATAATTGCAACATTATTATAATTTTCATTTATAATGAGAACAATTATTTTAAACATTATTAAAAGAATTGAATAATAAAGTTTTATTATTTTAATATATAACTTTTTATAAGAAATGTATTGCTATATAAAGCATATTTAAACACAACAGAAAATATTTTATTCATTTTATAAAAAAATGCTAGAAATAATTGAAATTCATAATAAGATTTAAATTTCAATTATAATTATAAGTACGTATCTATAATAATACTGTAAAAAAGAACAAAAAAAGTATTACAAAAATCAAATGTTTGACCCGTCAAGGATTTGAACTTCCACCCTCCGATGACCAAAGGTAGAACCTATAAATCGGCGCTCTAACCCGCTGAGCTAACGAGCCTTATATACAACAAACTAAATGTTTTACGCTATATCTACATAATGACGCAATTCTCGTCATTGTGACCACTTGACGATTAATGAACTAGCTTGTAGCGATACAATATCATTTACTGGCTATTTATAACAAAAAACAATTATTATTAACTCTAGCAGAAAATCCCATTAGAAATAGTTTTCCATATTAACCGCAAATTAACATGGATATATGTACATGTACTACGTTGGGCCACGTTGATCACACTAATTTTATATAATGTTAATACTTGATCAGATAATATTAACAGTTATATGGGTACAAAGCGGTACCCGGACACGGTCGCTGCTGTGGATTATACTCCATTTTTATTTTTTAGCATGACGCAACAATTTTTATATATGTATTTGATATTTTATAAAGTTATACACATAAATTATACAATGTTTAAAAATAGCAATAATAATGAAAACTGCATTTTTTACATTGCACCTACGTATCTACGTATGTTATTTCATTTACTTTGTTATATGCCATTACTCCTGACACTTGTAAATTATCACAACATGACGTAAAGTAGTTTGATTAGATTTTATAATTACCTTCAATATTAAAATAAACAAATTAATACCGATATGTTCTAATATACTGCCATATTCAATAACACATTTTATCTTTTATGAAATGTATAAATAATTTTTAAATATTATGGAGAGTGAGAGGGATTCCTAAATAACTGACAATGGAATAACATTTCTATATATTCTAGGCTTTAAATCGTCTATATTTATAATGGCTTTCTATTTTGGTTTGTAAGAAACAATGTGATGCTTAAGGTAAATTTCCTTCTAAACTACTATTACTAAACAGCAATATTTAAATACTAAAATAAAAAAAATCCATACGCGCTCTTAACACCGTATAATTTACTGAGACGGCTGATTGAACTAATGTGATGTAAAGTAACGTGTGCCAAAGTGCGTAAACTTCATGTTCGAGTGAGCACAACATTATGAGTTTGTAGTTGTATTAACATAAAACAATTTGTAAATGATTTGGGCTATCAAATAACATGCAATGTTTAAAAGTCAAAAATGGTATTACCGCTATTTAATTTAGTAAATAATCATTCCAGTGATTGTAGTTATTTGATATAAATTATAAATAAATATAATTATATAACACAATATATTCCTAACAAAATCTTAATATATTATTAATATTTGATTTTACTCTAAATCTAACCCTATCCGATCATCCAAAATTTATATCGGTCCTCACGCTCAAATAGTTGATATCGTTTGAATCAGTTGAATTTCGTTTTATCTTGCATCGATGTATAAAATGAGAAACCAGCGAAAATAATGACCTACAAATAAATAGATCTATCACAATGAGTCTATAAAAACTAGGCCGCAAATGAAACTGAAAAGTAAACATAAAATAAACGCATTCTAAATTCTAACCTAAAATAAACACATACAAAATTCTGAGGATTACTTCATTATTTCGAATGCGCGTCTCGTTTACTGCTTACTAAACTCTTATTACTCAAATTTAACAGTTAATTGCACTGCAGAGCGTCATTATATCTGTGTGCGTCCGTGCGTGGACATACTCTGGATTTATGGTGCTAATTTATTTAGGTTTATGTATGTATTTAATTAAAAACCGGCCTTGTTAACCTGAAATGCTTAGTTAGTTATTAGGAGTATTTGGAAAACTATTTTTAAAATTGTTGCCTCATTTACCTGTCATGGTTTCATATAATCACGATACATTTTTAATAATAAAGCCTCGAAATTGTAACTCTTTTCTGTAGTCCATGTGGGCGGAGTTGTGGACAACTGAGAGTGAAGTATAATATGAACAGTATGTTTGATAATTTAGTATGATACTCTAGTAAAAATATATTAAATATTCTCTGTTGTTTATGTGAGATATTTTTAATGTGTAAGAAGATACCTCAAAAATATACCAAAACTCGATTTACATATCTGTCTGTCTGTCCGGAGAGGAATATGAATGTGATTGTCTTTTTTGAGTTGTATTTAAATCATAATTGTCCTTTTTCGACATAAAAACCACTACACTACAACATCAGCATACCAAGGAGAAAGAAAAATACACACAAATACACTTATAATATTTTGTATGGGTATATCTATTATAAAAAAAAACATTTATTAATGTATGTAATATTTATATATATTTTTAATTTAACTCGATTCCTTCTTTACATGATTTTTATTAAACATCCATATTTGCCTTTGAATGGGTAGGTCATAAGTGACCCCGACCATTAAAAAATATTTACAAAGCAAATACTTATATTTGTCAAGGGCATTTAATTATAAAGAGAATCACTATCTTTGGACAAATGTTATTGTGAGTTATCTGTCAAATCCAGTAGTAATACTAGTTAGTTTAAATTAATATTTTACTATTTTTTGGTCTAGAATATTATGTAAATTTGAAGCTTAACTATATATATTACTCTTTCGTTATGTGTGTAGGGTCCCCTTAAAATCTAAAGAGTATAACATACAGAATAACTATAAACCAATTAGTATTGTCTTTTATTCAATATTTGACAACAAATTTTCTAAATTTATTGTCAAATATTGAATAAATATTTGTTGCCAGTTAGGTGAAATATTTTTATTATTATGCACGTTATTAAAAATAACACTTGTACTAATATTGATTACGTTATGGCAAATAAAGCAAAAGTTATTAATTATATTAGAAGCCTTGTCGGGTTTCATTAAAGTAGATGAAAGATCATGCAATGCAATACAGAATTTAATTCCATATAACAGTAGCAATTAACTTTTGTTATCTATTTATTTATTTATATATTTTCTACTTTGACTCCATACCAGTGATCACTTGTGTACGTCAAAAGGAACTGACAGGAGGGCCTATTTTGATATCGTATGTATAAAAAGTATCCCTTCTGTAAGGACACTCCAACTTAAAATAAGGCTACGAGGGTTTCAAACGCGCCCTGGCCTGAGAAGAACCACACAACGAACTCAGTCGGGTTTTTTTTTATTGTGATCACTGTTTCACAATCTCACTGTAATCTCATTGTATCTCAGTTATTATCTTCTTATATTGTATAAAGAATTGTGTAGTATATTGTATTAATTTTTAAATATTATACAAAATTGAGCCTTAAATTTAATTATAAGTTATGTTTATGGAGACACTAGTGTCTATACTTAAATATATAATTTATATTAACTTGTACATTAAGATAACATATCACTCATACGACATTAAAACAAATTCCTTGATTTAAAAAATGTAAACAAATAACAAAATGATAAATAATGTGGATATTAATTTCTATTGTATATTAATTTACAATAAATATTGTTCTGTTAATTGTCTCAACCATTAAACTTCACTGGTCTACTGTTATTTGTAATAACTGTATTAGACAAAGGAGTATACAAAGCTTGTGGTGCAGTTTTATTTAAAAATTTACCTCTTATTTCTAACAATGTGTTTTTAAATCCTACATAATTTGTTTAATAATACCTCGGTTATGGTTTTGAAATATTTCCAATTCTAATATAATATTTATTTTAACCTATATCAACTAATAATTAAATAGAGGTCTGATTTGAACACAAATTGTTTCACATAACTTGTAATTAGAAGTTTAAGTAGTAAGTAAGTATCTCATCTTTTTTATGATTCTTCATGGTATTAAATAATAATATCTTTAAATGTAAAACTGCAGGATGATAGATTAATAAATATTAGATTGTTGAAACTCTAAAAATTTAGTGAATTGATGATAATCAAAAATCAAATGTGTCTTATTGTCCATACGTAAAAAAACTTTTTATTTGTACCATAGGTGAAGTATTCCGTGAGTTGCATGAACTTCTTCGATTCTACGATAATTATTTTGTTTAATTATTATTATTTTGAAGTATCTTTGCATTACATTACATAAGGGTATATCTACCGCAGTATGATATATAACTAATACGGATCTTGGAATACGGATACACAATTGTTCATTGTGTATTACTAATGCAACTGTGTATGTGACAACTGATGCTTTACAAGACACGACTGCTGTTTCAACGGGAAAACCCACATAGGAAGAGCTTTGAATGGTTGACATGTATCAGCAATATATAAATATTTACTGAATTGCAAGTAAGAAAAAAAAATAAAAGAAAAGTAATTTCAAGTGGTTATTTATTGTAACTTTTGTTGAGGTCTTGTGCATTATTCTATTTTTTTGGACATGATTCTTGTAACTTATACTGATTTGTGTATAAGATGACATCTGAATATTACCTTTAATATATAACATTTGACAGTTCACAATTTAAATAAAAATGAAAATGATTTTAAATATTAAAATCTCAGAATATATTAACAAAGTAAGTCATTAAAAGTTATTCGCTTCATACTTTAATTGACTAAGTGTGTATAGAATAAAGTTTAATTGAAATAAGAGTTAACTTATCAATTTATTTAAAATGTCTGATAAAATGTAAAATAATTGTGCTTGAGCTATAAATAATTTTAATAAAAAAAGACATATTTTATTAATAATAAAATCAAATTAAATGTAAAATTTTGATAAAAAAAATATATTTCAATTAAAACAAAACAAATAATAATAATGCTTAAGAATTGCAAACATTTCTTAAACGTACAATAACACTATAGCTGACAACTATAATTTGTATGTATTTTGGAACTATTATCGACTACGGAAAATGCACGAAAATTCAAACACGGTATTTAAGTTGAAACATTTTATAGATAAACTAAAGTTTTCCGGGTGTTACCATAATGACGAGCTGCAAGTGGGGCACTTCAGTGCTGGACAAAATCACCGAGGTCACCTACTGGCTTAATTCTTAGAAAAAATTACTGTTACTATATACAATATCTTGTTTGTTGCTTAAGAAACACATAAAATTAGTTACATACACAATAGTAATCTGCAATACTATAATATTCAAGGATTACCAAATAACCTAAGCGGTTACCAAAAGTTCAACGTTTGCCTCCGATACTTGATTAATTCTGCTAAGTGTCTTATTATTTTTGACGCGGGGTCGATGAAACCCTAATCTAATGGGTCAACCAGATGAGGAAGTTACTTATATATTATGGATAACATTTATTTATCACAGTTTTTGGTAAGTGCCCCTTGAGTCTGGAAAGTTCGTATTTAAGTGATCTTTCATCTATTAATTTTATTAGATAGAAGTTCAAACAAACAATAAATATATATATTATATTTTTATTTTTATTTAAATTATGTGCATAAGCAATAATAAGTTATACGAACTATTTTTCTATTCTATTATTTAAATATCTGATAATATCCCTAATTATAGTGAAGGGCATTTATTGTGACAATTGTATATAATTCGAATGTAGAATATGTTACAATCAAGGCACTCTTCGATTAGTATTTTTTATCCAAATTTGGGATACTAATTTATGATAAGGATAGTAACAGGTACATTTACGAATTTTATAAGGAGTGTAACGAGAGTTGTACGAATAATTAAAAAAATATAATTTTAATAAATTTTAATTAAGGCTTATAATATATGCATACTGAAATATAGACTATAAATGTGAGTATACTTACATTTCAATGAAAATAAAAACATTAATTATTTTAATAATATACTACAGACAACATTTTAAAACTGTGCAGCTTTTAACATTATTTTGATTAAATTATTCTTTCCTGCTTATAAAATCAAGTATAAACATAGAATGCCTGCTCGTATATACTGGACGAGCTATATACTGGACGTAATATTGCAATTCAATGTACATATTCAGCTTTTCACAATTCCACAGTATTTTAACTCAAATTTTGCAGTTGCTGTAGCTATATAAATATATTTTTTATTATTTGGATTATCTTTTATTATGAACGTTAGCCATAAAATGTACCTAAGCGTATACATACTCGGCGGTAGTAGAATCTATAGCAACAACAGTAGCCACAGCAGCTTTCTCAGCAGCTGCAGTAGCAATAACAGAAGAAGCATCCTTGACAACATCAGCAAACTCGACACCCAAAGCAGTCGCAACATCAGCAGCAGCAAAAGCATAAAAGTTGCGCAGCATCGACAGCCGCAACCGGAGCAAGAATAGCCTCAACACCTGCAGTCGCAGTAGCAGCAACAGCAGCAGCAGAAGCAGCGGCACCGAAAGCCTATACTTTTTGGTAGGAATCTTAAAAATCTGTTCCGGCGCACGATTTATTCAGTCTAACATGTTACCCCGAATACCATCAGAATAACAACGATAATATTTCCTGCAGTCAGTTTATTATTAACGTACAAGAATAATCGACTATTTTAATTAAAAAATGGCAGATAGGAAAATAAAAATAATATTTTCATTCTTAGAAACTTCCAAACAAAAATGAGACTAATTTTTCAACATAAAGTTTCATTACAATTTTAAAATCAGATGATTATTAAATTTTGTTCCGTTTAATTAATAAACAAGGTTTATTAAGGAGTAAAAAATATTAAGGTAGTAACAAATACAAAAAAAATATGTGTAAGTGTGATGTTCTTAATTGAGGACCACTCCGCCTTTTCTGGAGCCTCTCCAACATACCTGCAACATTTAATTGTTAACATAATAAAACATGAAAACTTATTATTGTTATCTCTTTTATTTACTAAGCTATTGGTATGATATAATTTATAAATAGTTAAAAAAAATTAAACACTGTAATTAACTTTCAAAACAAGATCAGAACTACAATTGAACCTGAGAAATACGCATTTTTCTAATACTGTTGGTAATGGCGTATTGTGATGGTATGAAACCGTGACAAATATGATACCATATTTGTCAAACGAAGTAACGGGGATTTCAAATACTACTAGTAGTTTCTACCATAGGCGCCTTCAATAGGTCAGACTAGTAATAAATCAAATACACACATTAACGTTAATAATTCAGCACCATAAATCCAGAGTATATCCTCGCACGGATGCACACAGAGATAATGAATTAAATTCCTTCATCACAATTTTTACTAGTAAATTTCTTGTTTGACGTGCGCTAAGAATAACTGAGTCAGAAGATATAAATTATTTGAGGGTAGCAGTTGATAGATAAATCGAATATCAATAGACTTTTCACTCTATCTTACTTTTTTCTTTGTCCAATATAATGAGTTGACTGTGAATTCATAGTGATATGGAATAACTAGAAACTAAAGTAATAAAATAAAACTTTCTAACTCAATATGATATTAGATAGTACAAATTATTTACAAATTAAATTATGGTGAAAACCAAGTACAAATTCACATTATTGTGTGCTCACTCAAATGCGAATTTCACGCACTTCGGCACGCCTTACTTTACATCACATAAGTTCAAGCAACCGTTTGAATAAACGATACAGTGCTTAGAGCACGTATTTTTTGTATACTTAAATATTTTTATGTAGAAAGAAATTTACCTTCAGCAAGACATTGTTGTTCTTTTACGAATGAAAATAGAAGAACATTATAACATACATTTTAGTAGTCAATAAAGGATTTGATATTAAATGATTTTATATGATATTTTTATATAACCGATATGTTATAATACCTATTTAGAAAATATTTTGTTTATTCAAATTCTTAAAAGATGTACGTTGTACCTTCCGACTAATTGGAACATTTGCAGTAGTTACAAAAAGAAACTCGCAAAGAAAATAAATCACATTTAATAATCCCCTATAGTCAGGTAAATACAGAAAGTAGTAGGAAGTTAATCAAGTACTAACACAATTAATTAAACCTGTCCTGAGTTTTTGTGATGAAATGTAAAAAGCGAGACAGCTAAGAAAAATATTCTAAATATCTTTTGTGTTCCTTTTAATTTATCAATTTATATACAAATAAAGAAAAAAATAATAAGAAACTCCATGCATACTCTTTCTTTAAGTAATTAAAAACAGGAATACTTTAATATTGTTTAAAATAAAAAACCAGTCTAATATTTGCAGACCTTATAACTCTACCAAAGTGTACTTCGAAATGATTTATTTAGAGAATTAATGTTCAAAGTTTTATATTGCATTCCAACGGCTTCACTTAATTGAATTTAAAACTTTTTAACTTTTGCGATAGTTTCAATAGTTTATAAGTATCATTCGATATTCGATTAACTAATCGTACTTGAGTAACTACTCAAGTGGCATTTTAATATAAAGTACTCCGTTTTACAACTACATCTTTAAAGAAATCGATGAATGTATTTTAATTTTTATTTCGTTGTCAGTTAATTAAGAATATCCTGATCTGCATAATAGTAATTGATCATTTGTAAATTCCATAAAAGAAGAAAGGTATAATTGAATATGTGATTACAATAAAAAAAACCGCCTCAATCTGTTGTGTTGTTCTCAGAACAGGGCACGTTTGGAACCTTCGTAGCTTTAATTTAAAGTTAAAGAAGATCGTAATAAATAAATTTATGTATGTATACATAATTATTTATGATAATTTTAATGAAATTATGTTAACATAGAAGTTATAAAATATTTATATTTAAATCTACAAAACGAAAAATATATCGATTTTCAAATCTTTCTATAACTATATACGAGTACCTAGGAAATATAATTCAGGTATTTGAAAATTTTATTGTTTTGAAATCGTGAAGGATTTGATTGATTTGATTCTTAATCAAGGAAGGTGAAATATCGGCGCTCTTACCTAATGAATGTCAAGAAATAAAAGCGATGACAAACTAAATATCTTTATTGAAGCAGTCATTTACAAACACTTTTTAATCGTCAATTATTATAATAAAATGGTCAGGATAGTCAGTTTGGAAAGCTCAACAAGAAACTTGCTCTTTTTAAAAGAATTTAAAATGTGAGATGATGTACATTATAATAATTAACGATGTGAGTTAAAAACGGCAAGACTAAGTTTTGGAAAAAACTTTAAAACATAACTGACTGTTAACGATTATAATTTTTTGTTGTGCTTTTTATACTATAAACGTGAAAGTAATAATATATCGTTAATTTTATCGTTAATATGAATGTTCATACAATATTGAATTCCAATACGCCTATGCTTGAATATTGAATGTTATAATGTTATAAGAAGTATATGTCTCCTCTGCGACTGTGTAATGGGTAACCGAGTACTCGTTTAACTGTTATTAATGTCGTTTAAGTTATTACCAGGAGTTTGAATGAGAAGGGATTAAAATTCTAACTCTACATAAAATAATAGTTCCTACATCTAATGTGAATTCAACACTGTAAATTGAAAATCCTAACTTTTATTATTACTTTTTTATAGTATTAGCTTTCATGTTAAACTTTCATGGCTTTCGGATCCTCTCACTCAGCGTTGGAATACAACCAAATGAATTTGGTTACTACACGTCGATTTTCTTTGAGAGGGTGGTCCCTCCCCGGTCGAGCTAACCCAATACGAGCTGCAGTGAAATAGCTATAGCTAGGCTCTAGCTAGAAGGTTATTAGGTCTGTTTATGATTAGAATACACCAGAAAAGCATAATTCGTACTGTTATATGTAACATTATTCTTATAATGATTTAGAAAGTTTAAGAAAAGTCGAAAACCTGTTATGAATTAATAGACGACAGGAAGAATGAGAAATAAATATTATTGGGTTTCATACATAATAATTTACCACCATAAAAACTCTTTTAACACATTAAATACAAGGTAATGTATATTTCGACATAAAACAAATACCTTGATATTAGAAATTTTAATTCGTACGAAATAAAAGGAAATGATAAATAACGTCAATATAAATACCTATTGTGTTACAATAAACATTGTTTTGTTAATTGTCTGACCCATTAAGCCGCACTCGCTCTATTGTTATTTGTAATAACTGGAAAAGACAAAGCAGTACACAAAACGTCTAGTGCAGTTTTAATTTATAATTTATCTTTTTTATTACTAACAGTATTTTTATTTGAATTACACATACTATGTACTTGTTTATACCTTAGTTATGTTTTTAAAATGTTTCTGATGACAATATCATTATTATTTTAACCTATATTAATCAACAGTTATTGGTTGAAAACAAATTGTTTCACATAAATAAGAAATAGTAAGTGCCTCATTTATTTAATAATTCTTTATATATACATATATAAAGAATGATATTTCACATTAAATATCAATATCTTTAAATGTAAAGTTGCAAAATGACAGATACATATACTACTACAATTGTGTATTTAAAAACAAGAGTATTAACTATATATAAGTTTCTTGGAAGCTTTTTGAAACTGTAAATACGTACTGAAATGATGATAATCAAAAATCAAATGGAATCAAATCAATCAATCAAATGGTCACGAAAAAGTTTTTTTTATACCACAGGAATGAATTGAAAAATATTCGATTCTTAATTAATCATTTATATGATTTAATTTTTACGATTTTGATGTTAAATATACATAATAATAGTGTCGCAGAATAGCATACAACTATTAACGATCATGGTTTAAGGTTACTTACTTATTGATTGTGTGTGTGACATCCTCATGTGACAACTGATTGAACTTACGAAGAAACGACTACTATTTTTACGGGAACGCATATAGGAAGCATTTTAAATGTTTGATAACAGCAACACGGTAATATTTATTATATTGCGAGTGCGAACGAGAATTAAAGAAAGAAAAGTAGTTTCAAGTTGTTAAATATTGTCAATATTGAGAACTATTGTCATCACAATCACTATTATTTTTAATATACATCATGTGACAACAATTTTCAAATAATCCCCATTATCAGGACATGAACTGACGTCCTCTCGAGGTACGTTTCTATCGCTAAAGAATTCAGCTATCGGGACGATATTCATGTGGAATTGAGCAGTTTATAAATTGTAAAACATTAATTGAAAACCCTCGTAATTATTAAATTGCATAAATATGTTAAAATGTACTTTTTCCTTAATATGTTATACAATGTTTTTAAAATTATAAATATGATACACAATTTAAACATACGGAATATAAAATGAAATCTTTAGTGATTATTTTTGTATAATATTATGAAAGTTTATGAAAATAATAATAAAAAATACTACGTCTATTACTAATTTTCTATTTAGGTACTTACCAGAACCAACATGATAATCACTTATTTTTGCCTTATAATGTTGTTAATAGTATATCTTTATATCTTTGTCACACATTTATTAATGATGTTGATAAAGAACTGTCATTTCGGAAATTAATAAAAGAATATTAACGTATAAATATCGTATACATCTTGAAATTTCAAATGAAAATTATGATATAACGCTGAACAATTAACATGCGATCTATAAATCCTATTTATATATGATAAATGTAGGTTGAAGCTTTCCGATATTATTTATTTTATTTATTTATTTATTTATTTATTTATTTATATCTTATCCACTTTGAATCATTATCAGTGATCACTTGTGTACGTCAAAATGGAAGTGTCAGGAGGGCCTATTTCGATACCAGATTTATCGTAATAAATCTGTAAAAGAATTCTGTAAAATCACTTTCCAACTTAATGTTAAAGCTATAAGGGTTCCAAACGCGTCCTAGTCTGAGAAGAACCACACAACAAACTCGGCCGGATATATATTTTTTTATATTGTGATCACTGTTTCACAAATGTCAATCTTAAAAGCTATTTTGGAACAACTAGATTAACATTTAACATATTTAAATTTAATATTTTTAAATTCATTGTCAAGAATTAATCTTATTCACTTGCTTACTATATAGCAAAAAAATATTTTTTTTGATTGTAATATCCACATTATAAATTTCTTCTAAATAACAGTAATGATGTCCAAGCCATCCTTGTCTCTCTTCAATTAATCATTATGAGGTACATTAATGTTATTATATTTTATGAGTAAGAATAAAGAATTTATTATTTTTGTCCATTACAATAATATTAGACAAATAAACGATACTGTGTTTACTTAAGAAATAATATTAAGGAATGAGATATTTTAAAAATGCTTAAAAATTTTAATAGCTTGTCAGCATATTTTGCCTCTACTAATATTTTATCATCCGACACAGCTTCGGATATATATACACCTAAGTCTGTTTTTACACGGAAATTGGTTCCAGAAAAAACCGTGTAAAAAAAGACATTGATCGTATGCAAAAATAGGTGATTGGTTCCTAATCTCTAAAATTAGTGAAAAACAAGGATTTTTTAAGAACAAGTATTCATGTTTATTTAATTAAATCACATATACAATGTTTATTTTTACAAGCATAGTTATTGAAGATTATTCACAAAATATTAACACATTTCAATTGCTCTGACCAGTAAATTTGCTTGTATGCACAAAAAGGGAATTCCCCTAAATTTGTAATATGAACATATTTCGCAGAAATTAAATTTGAAAAAAAAAATTAAGCCCAAAAAATTTTTAATCGTGCTAAATGGAATAAAATCGTGTAAAAAAAATTAAAAATATTTTATTTTCAAACCGTGTTATTTCAAAACCGTGTTTTGGCACTGGCACATATTTATTCTGCCCAATACCACTAGCTGATTCCCGCCCGCTTCGCTGGGTACATTATTAATTTGGATAGGAACTTAGACTTCTTGTATTAACAAAATGTTTCATTTCTATTTTACATTTAGTGTAAATTTTTAAAAATTTAAATAGAAATAATAATAAGAAATATAATGCCAGTCAGCGAATACACAGATATCCACATCACCTATGAGGTACTGTGTATTGGGATTCGTTCTCGTTATGTAATGTGGCGGGATCACCAGTAGGCCTACACCACGAAAAATTTTCCAGCATATAACTAAGGACAAATTTAGATTTTTTTTTAATAATATTGATTTATTTTGCAAATATATAATTTTTTATTTATGACACTTCAATTTTTAAATTTCATCTTTTTGCATCCCCCAAACATCATCTAAACTCTAGTTGCCATGGTAACTGTTGTCATAGTATCCGTTGACAAGATAACCGTTGTCATGGTAACCGGATGCGTTAAGTGTATAGCTCCTACAGGTTTAAAACCTGGCGGAATTCAAAAAGTTGAAATCATAATAAATTGATAATTTGTATATTTAACGGTAATTGATCATGCAAAAGGATTTTTATACTATAGTTACTCTACTTGGCGTGAATTTGTTAATTTTATTTAACACAATTTTCTGTAAGTTTTCTGTCAGATACATGATTTAAATGTAACTTTTTTACACTACATTGTAAAATAAAATGATATAAATAAATATATAATAACAAAATGATATATGAAATGAATAATTAAAATGATTTTTACAATAAATTTTTGTATAGTAGTCTCAAAAATATTAAAAATATAGTCATTTTACGTTCCTAACGGTAAATTATTTTTAGCCGAGAATTTTGGAAATTGACGTTATCTTAATAGGAGTTTTTATAAACTTCAACTTGAACATAACCCATAAAATACTTAATGCTATAAAAAAGTTAGGCAAGGAAATAAAAAAATACTGTTTTACGCAGGCGTCCTTATTAGATGCTTAAAAGTATATTTTAATATGAAAAAAACATTAAGTAGTAACAAAAAGTTTATCAGATTCAACTGTATCTGTTTTATATTTATTAAACTGTCTTGTTAAAAACAGAAGCTATAATGTACTAAAAAATGTAATTTAAATCATCATTTAAGTTTATATTAATATTGCAGCAGGAAATAAATAATCTTTGGATAGGTACCAACTGTAACATACCGGATGTGGATTGTATATACGTATACCATGTTATAAATTAAAATAGATTAATAAATTATTAACGAAACGAGAAAATGTATAATATTTAAAGTAGTATCATCAGTGTATAATTACTGGTAATATAAGGGATTTATTTACCAAGACACAATAATATTCATTGGTTTATTGGTGCCATAGTGATATCAATATTAGTTGTCCCTTTGATATAGTGATCTCCCATCAAGCATGACACAAGTTAGAAATTCAAGAAAATATTGCCATGATTGAAAGTTAAATATGGTTATGGTGATAGAGCCTAGCTGTAGTCTTTTGACTGCAGCTCGTATGGTACTGACGCGACCGGGAAAGGACCACCCTGTCACGGAACATCGACGTGTAGTAACCAAATTTATTTCATGAAATCCCTGATTAAGATTACGGATTTTTTTTTGTGAAAGTTGAGATAACTCATAAAAGTCCTACAACTAAAAAACAAAATTTTGTTTTTTAATAACCCAATTCCGAATATCATTTTTTGATAACTTTTGAATGGCTAAACATTTTTTCAATCTGTTTTCGCTATGACATCCACGTTCGGCTCAAACATATATGAGAAAATTTTTAGTTAATTATCTCGTCGCATTCTGGAGACAACTAAACACAAAAAAAAGGTCTCCCAAATGGTTAAGAGCTTCGCTTGCGCTCAGCTCAATTATACTAAGTGTAAATATAAAAAATTCCAAGTAAGTAAATAGTAAGTAAGTTTACTCTGGGATAGCTAAAACAACCGCACATATTGATATAGAATTTGGAAGATAAAAAAGAGCTCACGTGGATAACAACCAATAGTAGGTTTTAGGAAACTCTCTCAGTTAAGAACAGGATTATTTTTATTGGTTACTTCTGGAGAACACGAAGTTGCTATTTCAGCCCTTTCTGAATATACGTCACACTTCACTGGTCAATAATAAAAGAATATTAAAATCTTATATGCTCTTTTATCCTTATCCTTATTCTCTGGAATACTATTATGTTTTAATAGATAAATCAGTAAAAGGTAATATTAGAGCTGTACGGTCTAATTAAACAGATTTCACACTTAACATAGTAAACAACTAAAGGGACTTTTTCTTTATTTTTGTTGGTTTGACTCCTTAGTTAGAGTTTATGTAAAACCTAATGGGCTGTTCTATTAGAGATTTAAATATAAGGCTAAAAAAGGAAACAAAAGGAACTATCGGTTAAAAATAGTAAAAATATCTGTTACGTTTCTGACGAGTAAAGTCGTGGCCAAAAGTTATCTACTACGAACAATTCTTAACATTAATAATTCACCCAAATGCCCATGAAGTTGTTGAAGTAGAATAGGAGCGCCCCATATCCCAGGGGTGTTGTTTAAGCCGGCTAAGAGGCAATAATAGATGTGGATTCTATTCTAAACCATTTAACTGAAAGACGAAGGGAACACTAACGACGCACATATTCAGCGACGATTGATACAAGGTCGATTGTCGTTCCTAAAAACATTTTCCAAATATCTTGCAATATATCTCTACAAAAAGGTGTGATACTGGGGCTAGGTTAAATGACAATGGCAAATGACATCCAGGAACAATATCTGGCTAAGGAGAGAAATCGACATAGGTTGCTGTATCACCTGCGGCAATAAAAAAATTGAACATCTAAAGATATGAGTACATACATATAGTATACTTACTTACAAAAAAGCGAAAAATCTAATGTTTAATATATACGTTATTAGATAAAAAATGCTTGTAAAAAAAGTTTTGTGCTCAAATTTCTAGGAACAGAGGTATAGCTCAGAATCCTTAATCTAAAGGTTGCCTGGTAGAGATCGCTTATTAGCGATAAGGCCGCCGTTTTGTATAACCAAATTACTGTATTTTCTATTTGTAACGTGTAAATTAAAAATATTTGTTTTTCAGGTGTGAAATAAAGTATATTTATTATTAATATTATTATTATCTCAGAAAGTGAAAATTCGAACATATTTAAAAAGGTTGTTGATAGAATGTTAGATTTGATTCATGCGTAGTAAGTAATGAGACAGGAAATTATATAAGGATAGTGGGAAAGTAGTTGTTTTCTGATTCCTAAGGAAATAGTGCAATAGACTACTAACTACGTGAAAAGACAAACGGGATGCAAATGATTAAAAATTTTGGAAGAAGCAAAAAGGTAAGTGAAAACAAAACCATATATAGCTTTGATTAATCCAGCGTAGGCTGGAAGAGAGGCAGATAATATTTGAAACTTAATTGGGAACAATACAGGGGGAAACAATTTATTTAGTGTTTGTGACTCCGGACTTGTAAAAAAAGGCAGAGTACGTCCTTTAGTATCAACAATTAGCAGTTTTTAACGACTTCACGTAGACTAAGAGTAGCTGAAATATGACGATACAAAATATTATATACTGTTTGAACTACTATTTCAAAAAAGTAAGTACAGAATCACATTTAAAATACTCTGCTTATTTTTAATCACTTTTCTATTACTACCTAAATTAATTATATGGGATAAATGGGATGTTACTTTTTTGTAAATTAATCATCAGTTGTAATATCTTTTAAAATTTGAATCCGCAGATTAACAAGTTACAAAAAACGAGCTTTATAATATAAAAAAAATCCATTCACAGTTATTGACTATGGGTACATGATAATATACGAGTATTTTATGCTGTTTTCAAAGGATGAACCTTACTTTGATTTTGATTGATTTTACAGTCTTACCGAATCTGTCTCGTATTTGTGCTTTGTGAACAAATATCAATTTTAAAATGCTGTTAATTTATTCCTTAATAGAAAACAAGAACATCTAGAATAACGGATTAACATTAACCGATTATATATTTTTATTATATATTTGTTTCGCCAGGATCAGTAAATGAATAGATTTTACCATAGACCATAGAGTTTCACAATATCTAATTTATTAAATGTATTGAGAATATATAAATGAGAAGATAATTTTTACATTTTTTTATAGTAGAGATATAGATAATACTAAACAAAGCAAAGAGTTAGGTTAAAATTAAACATTGATAACCGATGCTTCTTTTATATAAGGATGTAAAGAAGCATCGGTTATCAATGTTAAATTTTGTTGTTGTTTTTAAGGAATAACAACACCAAATTGTTATATCCATATTTTGTATCAGGTAATTATTATATAATATTTTTTTTACTATGTACTTACATAGTAAAAAATGTATGTATGTATGTACTTACATAGTAAAAAAAAATATTACTACTACTTAAAATATGTATTGCTGAAGGTAAAACTGTAAATGAAGAAATGAGAAAATTAAAAATTAAATATTTTCTAAATATGATTCAATAACTATTATATTTATGAAGACAAACTGGGGTTGATAAATAAACTATTTGCGAATTTAATTACTTCAATTTATTATTATTTTCATTGTGATTCATAATTTCAGTTTATTAATTATGACATTAAGAAACTCTTCTGACTTCTTACAGTGTCATTGTATTATGTAATGAAATTGTCTCTTTTAAAACCTAAATAACAAGTTAGAACAATATTAAAATAATAGGATTACAATGGTGATAATCTGAGAAACAAGTCTTGGTATTGTAACACTGAAATAATTTCATCGTATTTAACAAGGAGGAGAATATTTTGTTTGTCTAGACTGTGCAGTAGTAGCATGAGTGCTGAAAAATATAAGCTTTGCGTCAGAGATCACGTCACGGGTTTTTAAAACATGTTTCAAAATATTTACTTCGGTATTTAGTATATAGTAAATTACCCCATTGTATTTTAAAAAACATATAATAATATAGTTATTTTTTAAATACACAATAGCACTAATCTGAATGCACTGCAATGGTATCTTTATATGCACTATGATATTATAGGTGTTTGTACAAATAAAGATTTACAAAACTCGACGCATTTAATAATACAAACATTATATCACGGAAACAAAAGTATATGAATAGGGTTAATTATTTTAAAAGCAATACTTATAATAAGAATTAGGTGTAGAATGTCAGTGCATATTCAATTGATAAATTTTATATGTATTTCATTAAATTACTTATATTTCATTTATACAGATCATAATTCTAATCAGATTCAAAATCAATGATTCATTTAATTTAAATTTGTGTATTAAAAAGCAATATTTTAATAAGTAAAGATTTTTATACTCGTGGAGATGTTATTTACATGTTTCATTATATTCCTTGAGTTAATCGTTGGCAGCCACAAACGACTTTATGATCCTTTATAAGCCACATAATAAGACTAGGATAGAGGCTAGCAAAGCGGGACGCAACTCAATTTCCAATACATTGCTTTATAATTATAATAATAGATAATTATAACCGAAAAAAAGTGTTACGATTATTTATTTTCGACAAAAACAATCTAAAATAAACCTTAATTTAATTGACATTTAAACATAATGTATATATGTTTGTTCTAACAAATAGTACGATACCAATCGTGTATTATGTGACAACACAATTTAACATTTACCCGATAATTGTAAGGGGATTTAGGGTTATATAAATCTTTAAGTATTTAGCTGTCGATTGCGAGCGGGACTGACATTATTGTGCCGTAAATTCTCATACAATATATTGCTTCTGGAATACGAATTATTTTTGGACCAGACTGATAATAGCCATTTTATTAAGAATTTTGAAACATTTCATATTTATTTTTATTAATTTATTAAAACTTCATTGCACAAAAATGGTACAATTGGTGGACTTAATGCTATCTAGGCATTATCTACCAGTCAACCAACAATGTTAACAGAATAAAAAAATATATATGTTCATACACTATACATAATTTCTTTTCTTATGGTATCATAAGTTGAACAAAAATTTTCAAATCATATGATGAAACATATATATGTTTATGTTTAAATAAGACATTGATCGGCTGGAAAATTTTGTTTCGTTACATTTTTTTTAGTTACCTCCTAAATTAATTGATTTATAATGCTTTTAGAAAAACAAATTAGCACAGAAACGTTAGGATCATTATATCAACGGACATTGACAATGTGTTTGTCACTTTTTAGTAACAAACAAACGGTCATCAATATAATAAGTATTAAACTTGCTTGTCGAAGAAGTGATGAAAAGTCATAACAAAGGAAATTAAGTCTGATAGTTCTTGCATTCTATGCATCTCTTATTTGAAAAAAAAAATCCATACCCCAAGGGGACACGCGTGGGTAGACCTCGTATGTAACTCGTTTAAAATATAACTCACTACCTTTATCATTATTCTTAATAATATTCCTTGCGAAAATAAACTGTGATAATTTTATTTGGCTTAGTCAAAAGAGTACCTAATGTGTTACCTTAAATTTAGAGTGTATAACCTTTCTATTAAAAATATTTGCGAGGAGGGAATGTTTACCGGAAAAAGTTGCCGTGGTTTTACCTACCTCAAATTTTCAAGCTAAAAGCGGTTTTTATTTTTTTCACGGAAACGGTACCTTTTATGGAAAAACTTTTGGTTCCTAAATTAAGAGTAAAAAATAACCTTTCTATTAAATACTTGTGATGTAAGAATGTTTACCAGAAAAAAGTTAGGATTTTTTCCAAAAATTTTCAGTTTTTTTACCCCCACCCCTAAATTATTGAAATAAGGTTTTCGGTTTATTTATATTAGTTATAGGTATTCGTCAAAGACATCATATAATATGAACGCAATTGATCTACTTTGTATAGGGAAAAAGTTATGGTCGAAAAACTGAAATCGGAAAAAGTGAGGCCCTAGCGCCTCCCGTGGTCCGATTTCTCTGATTAACAAACTTGACCTTTATTTTTGGATGGTTGATTTTTGTGCAAAGTTTGAAAGCGATCCGAGCGAAACTGCGGCTACTATCGTGCTCACAAAAGTCGAATCTGGACGCACGCACCCATATATATATATATATAAACTTCTTGACCAATAGTCATTTTGGACTCAGAGGGTCGTAAGAAGACATCCTGTGAAAAAAAAAATCCAAAATTAAAAAGTCGGATACATCTGAATGGGCAGACCGAATTCTTCGAGGTCTACACAAAAAGAGTATTTGTGTTACAAAAATAGTACTTTAAAAAATACTTTTTTATTTGACAAAAAAAAATTATATTTTTCATATTAATAACTAATTGTGAAACATACATTTGTCTACCAATAATATATTATATATTTTATAGCGGATTATACATGGGGCGTAG
Source organism: Melinaea marsaeus rileyi (assembly GCA_918358865.1). NCBI lineage: Eukaryota > Metazoa > Arthropoda > Insecta > Lepidoptera > Nymphalidae > Melinaea > Melinaea marsaeus. The sequence continues at coordinate 15,560,841 of OU911089.1, read as the reverse complement.
CGCTCGTTTGAATCTATGATTCAGCTATCGATTAACTCGCTAAATTATAATTTCATTTGTAAAACAATGTGTAACATAACTTATGATTACTGGAAAAAATCCTTACCGATCATTTGTAAATTAAAGGTATGTAAAAATAATTTAGGTATGTAATAATAATGTAGGTTAAAATATACAAGAAACTCTGTTTGCTCAATTATTTTAAGTATTAATATTTCTACAAGTATTTATTTAAGTATTTGTGAATAATATTGTATATTTTTATAAAAAGCGACCCATACGCTTAACAATAAAGAGGTAGGATAACTTATCAGCCAACAGAATATTTTGCCAAAAACATACCTTATAATATTTGATTACCTATATTTCTCACGTATTCTCGAACGTGATATAAGGCACATATAAATAAGAATGTATAAGAATTTTTTGGGAAAGTTACATAATACTATTTATATATTGTAATGAAATTTATTTTATCTTGATGTGACAGTATTATTATAGTTGAAATATTTTTAAAATCTTTTGCGGCCCGGTTGTTATACTACCCTAAAATCTCCTTGAAAGCGGATCTCTGAACCTGATGTATGGAACAAGATCTCTAAGAACTACTCTGCCTCTCGTATGTCATCTCAATGGACCCTTAGTTCAGAATTTGAGATAATAAACCGGGACAGGGACCTCAAACTTCATATACCTACAATTTAGGTATAAAATTATCAAATCTGTTAGATTTCTGAAAACATCATATTACATATATAATTTTTTTTAATAGATTTTATATCTCTTAAGTATAACTGTTTATTACTTGTATAAATAATAATCAATAATTGTTAATTCATCTGCTTTAAGTGAAGCAATTATAGTAATTCTACATCTAAAATCTCGAAACTTTAATTACATTTAAATAATATTTTCAGATTCATTTAATAATCAGCTCATATATTACTATATATACAAAGGGTGAATGAAGGACAGGGGCAGGTGCATTCTATGGATGACTTTTACCTTAGGATGCACGCGTCCTCAGTCTATTCACCTTTCCTCCAAGTGATAGACTGGCGAACGGCTAGGAGGGGGAGCGCAAAAGTCGTGTAGATCCTCATAGCAAGGCTGATGGTGTTCTCCTTCCCGTGGTGCTGCCTGTTATTGGTTTGATCCCCTCAGGAACAAACGTAACTAAAACACAAAGCCGAACCTCTACATCCAACAGTCCAACCTATCCACCTTCCACTATTCCCTTCAATCTCACAACTCCTGTCGACACCCGCTCCAAAACCCAATCCATGGTGTGATGCGAACCGTGCCTAAGGATGCATGGCTGTAGGGAAGCACAGTCGCGAACGGTGCCACCCGATACCGGGGCGCCTCGGGGTGTATCCAATGCCCTTCTGGCCGGCAAGCGGGGCTCTGCCGGTCAGCAACCTTTATATCCCTAGCTACTCGTGGGACTCATATGGAAGAACTTGACATTGAGAACTTGCTACTATCCTCCCCCCAGCCAATGGAGGGAACCACATCTGCGACGGAAGTGCAGTTAATTGCCTCCTCGGAGAATGCTCATGAGGCAGGCGTTGGGACGAGCCAGGAGGAAGCTGGAGGCAGTACTGACTCCAGAAAGACTCCTGGGACCGCCCAGACGGACCCTGCAAGTAGACCACTCCGTTTATCAGGAGCCGCCCGGAAACGGTTACAAAGGCTGAAAGCATCGGGTGTAAGCGCTGAAGAGGCCTTAACCCTATGCCGCAAAACCTGGGCCGAAATTCCGGACAGAAAACCACCACCGGAGGATGCGAGGGCGGTTAAGCGCACTCGATCCGAGGAGGAGTCACCTCGCACGCAGCCGCAGGCCAAAAAGTCTGCCACTGCCGAGGCACATACTCCTCCATCATTCTCACAGGTGGCGGGGTCGTCACGTATCGGTGTTCAGAACACGACGCCGATGACGGAGGACCAGATGAAATTGGTGCATAGCGCTCTGGTTCGGGCCATCATTGGGATCGAATCGGAGAGCGTAAAACCAAAATTTGGAGGTTTCACCCACAAGCCAGGCTGGATTCTGATCACATGCATGGATCAGGTCTCAACGAACTGGGTTGTGGAGGTAATCCCTAAACTATCGCCTTGGGACGGGGCAAAACTCTCTATTATACCCGAGAGTGAGCTGCCCAAACCGACCATCGCGGTGACATTTCTGCCCACCAGTGAGGTGGAGAATGTGGAGCAGGCTCTACTAATCCTGCCCAAGCAGAACACGGGTCTGAATGTCGGCCTGTGGAGGGTTCTGCACAGTAGGGCTGTGGAGAATGGTCAGCTTGTGACGTTCTCCATGGACGAGCCCTCTGTGGAGGCACTCCGTGGACGAAATTTCATGGCTGCTCTTGGCTTTAAAAACATCACTTTTAAGGTCAGGAGTGGTCAGGAATCAGACCCAAAGCCCGGGCCGAGTAGGACCGAGCCACAACCCACTGGGGAGCGAAGAGTACGCCCTCAGGCTGGCGGCACGGAGCCGGCCAGTGAGGCGAACACCCGGATTCATGTGGTGCGACCGCCTCTTGGTTCTGGCAGAGTGCCAAAATATGCCGGTAGGGGTGCCTACAGGGGCAACCCTGCGGCACGGGGTAGAGGTAGGGCTGACTGTGGACTGATGGGGCCGCAGCAAAAGCCCAAACCGAAACCATCCGGGTCGCGCAAACCTTGCCCCGGTAAGTAATGGCCTTTACCGGGGAACCAGCGAGGCTCCTCCAGGCTAACCTCCATCATGCTGTGGCTGCGACCGCTGTGATGGAGTGCTGCCTCAAGGAGGGGAAAGCTAGCCTCGCATTACTCCAAGAGCCCTGGATTCGTGGCATCAAAGTTCTGGGACTCAACACCGCGGGTAAGATACTTGTTAACAACAACGGCACTAAGCCCAGAGCATGCATTGTGTATAATAAGAATATACAGCTCCTACCAATTTCAGAGTTGTGCACCGACGACCTGGTTGCAGCGTTCTGCAATCTCAAAGGGTGGAGTGGCTCCCGAGTCATTATTTGCTCGGCCTACCTTCCCGGAGAGAACAGTAACCCCGCTGAGGAGCTTGAGCGGGTCGTTGAATACGCCCGCAAGCACCGTGCCGAGCTCCTGGTGGGATGCGACGCGAACGCCCACCACACAATTTGGGGAAGCAGCAACATCAACAGAAGAGGTGAGTTGCTCCATGACTTTTTATTAGTAAATAACCTCTACATACTGAACCGGGGCAATAATCCTACTTTTGTAACGAAATCCAGAGCTGAGGTCCTGGATATAACCTTTGCCACTCAAAATCTCGCGAGGCATATTACTGACTGGCGGGTGAGCGACGAAACCTCGATGTCTGATCATCGACACATTGCGTTCGGACTTATGGCATCAATCGACGACCAAGTCATGGCATATAGGAATCCCAGATCTACAAACTGGGAATCCTATTGTGCCAATTTAAAGCAAAACCTTGAGGACTTGCCTGGCAGTATCAGGACTCCTGATGGACTGGAAATAGCGACGACAATGTTAGAGGAAGGCATACGTTCTGCCTACTCTGACAGCTGCCCGCTGAAAACAAAGACATCAAAGAGGAAGGTACCATGGTGGAGCTCTAAGCTGCAAAAGCTTAGAGAGAGAACTCGCAGGTTATTCAATAGGGCCAAACGGACTCGCGATTGGGAGGAGTACCGAAGAGCTCTAACCAAATACAACAAAGAAATTAGGAAAGCCAAAAGAGCTTCGTGGAGGAAGCTCTGCGAGGAAGTGGAGAGTCTGCCTCAGGGAGCACGACTTCACAAAATGCTCTCTAAGTCAGAGGCCAGCCATCTGGGCATACTAAACAGACCAGATGGAACTCACACCTCAAGTGAGCATGAAACTCTGACTGAGCTCATCAGAGCTCACTTCCCTGGGGCGGATTGCAGCGGTGCTGCTGCAAACGAACCGGCCCTCCAACATAGAACTCGTACTGAGGACTGGAGAAGAGCCGCTTTAGTAATCCGCCCGAAGCAGCTGGAATGGGCCATAGGCTCTTTCAAACCATATAAAGCATGCGGACTGGATGGTATCTTTCCAGTACTCCTCCAAAAGGGATTGGAGATACTGCGGCCGCATCTAATTAAAATCTACAGGGCAAGTTTTGCCTGTGGATATATACCTTCTTCTTGGAAAAATGCAAAGGTTATTTTTATACCAAAAGCTGGCAGGAAGGACTACAGTACAGCGAAAGCCTTTCGACCAATCAGCCTTACTTCATTCCTTCTTAAAACGATGGAAAAAATACTCGATTTACACATCAGAGAAAGTATCCAAATGGTGAAACCTATCCACCCCTCACAACACGCCTATCGCAAGGGCTGGTCTACCGAAACTGCCCTTCTCAACTTGGTTGACAAAATCGAAAAGGCGCTTGAGGACCGTGAAATTGCCTTGGGAGCTTTCCTAGATGTGGAGGGAGCATTTGACAACACGCCTGTCAAATCCCTGGTCAAGGGCCTTGTGTGCAAACAAACAGACCCGACCACGGTGAAATGGGTCGAATCAATGCTCTCTAACAGAAGGGCAACTATTACCCTCAATGATACCACTGTGGAGTTTACATCCACCAGAGGATGCCCACAGGGTGGCGTTTTATCGCCGCTTTTATGGACACTGGTGGTGGATGAGCTGCTGCACAGTATGGCTGAACTCCGATATGATGTGCAAGGGTACGCAGACGACCTTGTCATTGTCGTTCGTGGTTTCAGCCAAATGACCGTCTCTGACATCATGCAGAGGGCTTTGAGCCTGGTTGCAAGCTGGTGTGTGGAGAACGAGCTATCCATCAATGCGGATAAAACGGTGATTGTTCCATTTACAAATAAGAGGCGTCTGGACGGTCTACGGTGCCCAGTCCTCAATGGGAAGGTAATTCCTTTCTCCCGTGAAGTCAAGTACCTAGGCGTAACTTTAGACCAAAGACTGAAATGGAACACCCACATTGATAACACCATATCCAAGGCTAAGATGGCCTTGGGAGTGTGTGGTAGGATGGCGTGCGGCAGGTGGGGCCTTCAGCCCAAGATGATGCTGTGGCTCTATACCGCGATCGTAAGGCCGGTGGTGACTTACGCATCCGTGGTATGGTGGAGCAAGTGTCAGCAGGTTGCGGTCAGGGACAGGCTGAACAGCCTCCAAGGGACTGCCTGTCGCATGGTGACTGGCGCCATGTCCAGTTGCCCAGGAGCGGCTCTGAATGCCCTACTGGATCTCCCACCTCTCGACTTATATGTCAAGAGGGTGGCTGGGGGCAGTATTCTCAGAGTATCGGCCCAGGGCAATACAAACTGGATGTCGAACAGGCTGAGGACCTTTAAGGACTCGGTCATGAGCGACAACGTACTGGCGATGAATGGCGACAGCATGGTTCCACACTGCAACTTTGTGCAGAACTATTCTGTGGAAATACCGACAAGGGAGGAATGGTTGACCGGCCTCCCCTGGAGGAACGGGTGCCTTGTATGGTACACCGATGGATCTAAAATGGGACCTAATGTAGGATGCGGGGTATATGGAGAGCGCCCTGGCCACAGGGAAAGCGTAAGCCTGGGCAGATATGCCTCCATTTTTCAGGCAGAGGTGTACGCCATAACCGCTTGTGCGACCCTGAATCTGCAGCGCAACTACACGAACAGGACCATTTACATCAACTCGGATAGTCAGGCGGCACTAAAGGCCCTAAACTCGAACACCATCACGTCGAGACTGGTGCTTGACTGCCTGACGAAACTAAACACTCTGGGCTGCAAAAACAGAGTGGTCCTAAGATGGGTCCCGGGCCACGAGGGCCATGTCGGCAACGAGATTGCCGACGAGCTGGCCCGTGCAGGAGCTAGGAGCAAAATATATGGTCCAGAACCAATATGTGGTGTTCCAAGCAGCCTAGCTCGTATGACCCTAAATAACCTCACTAGGTGCGAGGCCATGAGGCGTTGGGAGGAGATCCCGGGCCACAAGCATTCCAAAGCCCTTATCAAACCCTTTAATGCGAAAGCAGCTAAGGAGCGCATTGGGCTGAGCAGGAATAATCTACGCATCATAACTAGAGCGCTTACAGGGCACTGTTGCCTGAATAAGCACCTTGCGACCCTCAAATTAGTGGATGGAAAAGTGTGCAGATACTGCCACGAGGCGGATGAAACCCCGCTCCATCTGCTATGCGAGTGTGGCCCACTGATGCGCAAACGCACCGACATCCTGGGGAGACACATCCTGGACCCAGTGGATGTCCGACACCTCACTGCAAAGGAAATTCTGCAATACCTCAGAGTGGCAGACCTATGCAGTGAACTGTAGGCAGTGGCGATCACAATAGATCTTTCAGGTCGCAGTGATACTGGGCTCTCACAGCCCTGCACAGCCGCGCTTTTTAATAATAATAATAAGGGTGAATGAATAGGTATATTTGGTATTGATACATGTCATTAAAATAGTGGATTAAGTCAGCATTACTAACCTATTGAGATATTATAAATTATTTAGCAAAATATTTAGACACAACAATAAAATAATAAAGAACTAAAGATCACTAACCAAAATGTTATATTTTGATAAATATAACACCTATTATAATTAATATGTTTTTGTATTAACAATAATAGTAAATCTATTACAATTATTATTAACTATTATTCTTCTAAATACTGGAATCACTACATATATTTGAATTATAACATAATATTTTAACGAGCAAAAAAGAACGAATGAAAGCAGATCAAAAATTTATGTATGTATAACAATGTGATTACAAGATTTCACTAATTCAAGTTAAAAATAATAAAAAACTTAGCCAAAGTCATGAACAATAATTATTAAAATAACTAAATGCTTAATAAGCTTAATTATTCAAATTAATGAATCGTGTTTTATGTATAATTAATAAACGCAGAACTTTAATTAGTTCTAGAATTTATATATTTGCTAAACATTTTATAACAATATTAATAATTGTTTAAAAAATTATTAGTGTTATTATAAACAAAAACCGAGTTCTACTGTATTTTCATTTTCTTTATCTCTACAAAAAAAAAACAATATTTATAGTAAGGCCAATAATGATTTTCAATATTTAAAATTTAAGAATATTTTGATCGGAGAAATGCACTTCCAAATATCAAACTATTACTCAATCTGTATACTACACTTTGTGAAGAATTTCAAATTGCTGTTAATTTATAATTTAAAGGAAAACAAGAACTTTGGTACAATTAATTACTTTTAACCTATTATATATATATAAGTTAGCCGCAAATCAAAACAGCATAGGCATTGTTTCATTCAACCTAATTTATTAAATCTATTGACAATATAAATTAATTGTGGATCATAATTTTATAAAATAAATAAATGAGTAGACAATTTATATAGTATCTAGTACAGATAATATTAATCAAAGCGATAACAATAAGGATGAAAATGAATATTGATAACCGATGCCTTTTTAATATCCTTAATAACCACACAGGATAATTATATTTTGTACTTAGGATAAAATTATTCCTTTGTCCTAATAAACGCTTAACTAATAATGTAGATTAATATTTGTGTTCAAAGACTTTCTAAAAAGGAGAAGAGAAGTTTTATTAAAATTATTTACTTGAATCAATATTTTAAATATAACTAGAAGGAACCGAAAATGTACTAAAATCTCTTAACTTTTTGTAATAGTTATTTTTAATATTTTAAAAATCATACTTATAAATTTTAGTTAATTAACCACATACTAATTCTTAGTAATGTCCCTCGAGACAATCCTGTATATTTCACAAACTTCTAAGCTGTCTTTAACAACGTATAAATAAATGTATCTATATATATTCTTATTTCTTATTTATATTATTATACACACAAATATACAAAATCTTGTTTAGTAGACTATACCAGGCCATTTACTTACAAATTAAGTATAAAAAATTACATCTTTGTACAGACAGTTATATTACATATTATTTCAGGCCGATCAACACATTTATTAAGTTCATATAAGGTATTTTCATGTAGAAAAGTTTCACAATATGCTAAAGCTACGGTAAAAGAAAAATAACGGGCTGTCGTTAACATAATCACCGGCTATTTGATTAATGGTAGTAATTACACTAAATTGCTGTTAGCCGAGAGAAGCCAATTTATGTACGTTATAAATACCAAATATAATAAATGAGCTTGTACCGATAAACTGTTATATCGTAATATAATATATGTCAAATAATATCGATATTTGTCTGTCTCTTTCACGCAGAAACGAATAAATGGATATTAATTAAATTTTACAATATTATAGCTGAATCTTTTGGAATAACACATAAGCAATTTTGTGCAGAAAATATATAAATTGTTTAATATATTTGTGTAATATACTATAAATATTGTAATGAAGTATAAGAGTCGAGTAAGTGCTGCCATCTGCAGGCTATTTTGACGTGCGCTAACTAATAATGTAATATTCTGAATAAGAAGTATAAGTTCATAAGTCTATTACTTTAACGACACATAATTCAATATGATATATTTTTAATTTAGATTTAGTATTAAACAGATTTCTGTTTCATGTTAAATATAAGTTGCCAGAAAATATTAAAAGATAACACAAAAACTCCAACTTTTACATAGACGTAAGCTTTTCCTCTGAAAAATATATGAAATTTCATTATTAAAAAAACTTTACAAAACACGTTTCATTCTTTGAAAAGAGCTTAAAACATTATGTAACCATTTTAAATATAATGTGTATAAGTTAAATATATATATTTATTTATTTATCTTCACGCCATATCCCTTGCGGGGTAGCCAGAGACGACGGAGCGCTAAACCTCTGCATACCTGTTTCGCTTCGGCCACAGACATCAACCTCTTCGTACATGCCCTCCGGAGGGTCCTCATGCTTTTTAGGTGACCGGATGGTCACGTAAAAAGGAGGATTCCAGTATCATAGATACTGTGTTTTCGAAGGTCACTCGAGACCTCCTCCTGTCTCTCTTACCGCTCACTTTTCCTGTATAAATCTTTTTTACCATTCTTTCATCACTCATTCGTTCGACGTGTCCCAACCACCTAAGCACGTTTTTCTTCATTCTCATCGTGACATCTTCGCTAGTACCTGCCAGTCTGTGGATCTCTTGATTGCAAATATTAATCGAAATAACTTGCATGTAATTGGATTTATATTTTAACCTTAAAATTTTATTGTATCAGTTACTGTAAGTGCACAAAAAGTGGTTTTTGATTAAATTGCTGAAGTATTGGAAGTATGTTTTTGCTTTAGTCATTTTATTCAAGGCTCATTAAGTATTTTTGTAATTAGTTTCATCAGCCTCCTGTATTTCATGAGGGCGGAGTTGCACGAATCAAGAAGTGGTTAAAATATAAAATCGATGCTTTAGAACTCGACGAAATTAATTTCAATTTTGGTTGTGGTGAAATAGATATTCATTATAATAAACATATTTGACCAAAATTCACTATTTACCAGATAATATTGATTTCATTATCAGTGGTTATTATAAACATCAAAACCACTACTGTAAACAACCCTTTAGGCAAACTAAGTTACATAAATGTTAAATTATGTGCACTATTAATATATAATATAATGTTAGTACTATTTAAACATCTGGTAGTAAGTGAGCAATATTATTAGTAATGAAGAAAAAGCATAAGTTTGTCACTTTTATAGAAACTAGTGACCTATACCTACTAATTAGTGATAAGCGCGCTTATGAAGATAATATTAATTACATTGGTTTTATAAGTTTCACTATCCAGTGGTTTAGATTGTATATTGTGTAGAAACAGTAAATTTTTGATCACATTTTTTATAAAAATACACCAAATTGGCAAGATATCTTAACCTATTAACGGGGTATGACGAAATATTTCGTGATACATAAAAGCCTACTGCAATGGACATGACGACATTTTTGGTCATGGAAATTAATCGTAATATATTGAACGCATTACGTTCTACTTTGTTCTTATCTATTAAAAACGATATTCTTTTATTATTTGAGGTGTGATGATATTACTTATGACTAGGAAAAAAAGGTCCCACTTGTGAAACGAGTTGAACAAAAGTTTATTCCACCGTTAACAGGTCAATTATTAAACAATATATTATTATAATATGTATATACGTATTATAAGTATATATATATATATATATATATATATATATATATATATATATAATATGAAACTTATAATACCTACGTTTATTATTATATTTGTTATTTCATTGGAATTTAACTATAAATTACATTTTTGAAATCATACATATGAATTAGTATTCAACAGTTTTATTTTATACTATTAATTTTATTAATCTTGAGATTGTTTTATTACAAATAAATTACTGCAAATAGTAAAAGTAACATTTTAAATAATTATAATAAAACCACATTTAGAGGACCTGTATTTGAATTTTAAGATTAATCCGTAGTTTTAATAGTATTCTGTAATTTGAGCTGGATTTCTAGAGATCTTGTGTCCCACTTAATTCAAATTCGTTAAAATATTTTCATTCGGAAATTAATTGTAGGATGCATCCTTGCGGTTTTAATTGCAGCCTTGGTTGGTATAACAACTACTAATATACATTTAGATAATATTTAATCAATTATATATTGAATTTTATTGTAATTTTGTTTTTCTAAATATTGTACAATTTGTTAAATGAAATCATCTTAATGAGGAATTAGAATCTTAATATTATTTATTACAATATAAAGCATAACATTGGCTGTCCATCTAGTAGTTTATACAGATGAAGTTAGTTTTAACCTAAAGTTAAGATATTATATTTAGAAAACTAAAGTACTTACAGTGTTTAATTTTTTTTTAACAGAACTTTACTACCATTACCTACAGCTTAGTAAATAAATAAGATAACAATTAGCATACAAAGTTTTAATAGATGCTTTTTTCATATTTTTTTATTTTAATATGACATTGAACGTTGAAGATATGTAAGAGACACTCTGGAAAAAGCGGAGAGGTCCTCCAATCTATCACTCACATCACTGCTTTTTTTTAAATATGAATTTATTTTTATCTTTATAAAAATGTGTGGTATTTGTTATTATCTTAATATTTTCATTTCGTTATAAACTCTTGTGATTTAATAACGGCGTCATATAAACGAGTATCTATACGATTATTAAATTGTAATTGATTCTTCTGGGCGAAAACTTAAAGTTTCATATCTTAAAAAAAAATAAAGCCGAAATTATTACTTTAAATTTTCCATTGCCATTATTTCAACATTTAGTTACTTGAGTCTTAGTGTTACTTGAGTCTTAATGTTAGTGCGGATTAAACTTTTATGCCATAATGAACATATTTTTTTGAACCATTCCAACAATTCTTATTTGCGATTGAAGTTTCAAGTAAATCACAATTTTAAGAAGGTCCTGTGTACTTTTTTTCTACTCTACTTCAAATATTTATTTTGAAAAACGCCAAATGACGTAGAAGTAAATGCTTTGAAGTATACTATTGATAAAAGTATCTAATATCGATACGTGTCAATCAATTCTGATCGTTGACAGACAGACGCCGGCCAGTCAGCAGCTACATTGACATTGAATGATTGATGGACTGTAAAATATGATTATCTTGTATACGATGCCTTAAGTCATTTATCATAACAGTACATCGATGGTCTGTTGTCTATCTTCTTGGAGAGTTTGTGAGTTTGAGAAAATTAAATACTAATCGACATTATTACAACAATTTCAACATTTTTATTGAAAATAACTATGATAAGATCATAGGGTTTCCTAAGATTTTTAAGAGTAATACACAGTTGAATACAACTAAAATATTTTACGCATTTAACAAACTTGGAATATGAGTAATTGCAGATATAACCTTGATAAATATGGAGAACTTAAAATTACTAGAATTAGAAGGATGTATTGGACTTTAGGTTCTGTTATGAGATCTCACTATATATATATAGAGTAAGATTTATATTACATATGTCGGCGATTTACGAGTAAGTGCATTTTATTATAATTTTATCTGTCTTATTTTAAGATAAATTTAATTTCAAAGGACCTTTTTTACATTATATAAATTAAAACTTTATAATTTCACAAAATAATGTTTAGGTAAGCTAAACGCAAATCATGGCGTTGAACAGAACAGATTAATGCTATAATATAAAATAACTCCAAAAATTTTTAAAGAAACTAATTGCTTAACAGGTATGCTTAAAATGTACGTATATATATTTGCATCTTAAGTGAACAAAAACGAAGACTTAACTTAATGCAGTTTTAGCAAGAAATCATGATTCGCAAGAAATTTGTATAAATGATGTATGAATGTTCTCCGAAGGTGACTATAACAACGTTAGATTTAGACAGAATATTTAAATTGAGTTCATTTTTAACAACTTTAACCTCTTAACACATATAATCGTAGTATGATATAGTAATGATGTTAAGTTGTCAAAACTTAACTCAATTATGTAGTCGATAAAATAACTATTTAGATTAATCGAATAGCAAGATATGAGACAATAAAAAAAATTGCTAATATTAAAACTTTAGTTTGACTTTAGTTTAACTTTAGTTTGAATGTGACTCAGATGCAAGAACGTAATCAATAATACTTATTCAAATATTATTCCTAAGCCTCTGCTCGTTATTCAATCCCCGAGATGCAATACTTTGTTATTTATGTTTTCAAACATTGCATTACTGTTTTTCTTTTTTCAAGTAACATGAATAAGTGAGAAAAAGTTTAGATTACCCTAGAGCCTTTAGTAGTTCAATAAAAATATATTCATAAATAACGTGATATGAAGATAATATTGATGGTGGTGGTTATTACTAGTTTAATAATACAACTGTTTTAGCAATTTATTATGTTGTTTACTAAAAATAATATGATTTAAAAGCCTACATTTAATTCAATAAAAAAGAAAAATAATTATTTACTTACATTTTAAAAGCTATATTTTTATTTATTTATTTATTTATTTATTTAGCTTCACGCCTTATCCCTTGCGGGGTAGCCAGAGACGACGGAGCGCCAAACGCTACGGTCCCTGCATACCTCTTTCGCCTCGGCCACAGACATCAACCTCTTCATACATGCCCTCCAGGGGGTCCTCATGCTTTTTACGTGACCTTCCTCCAGTATCATAGATACTGTGTTTTCGAAGGTCACTCGAGGTCTCCCCCTGTCTCTCTTACCGCTCACTTTTCCTATATAAATCTTTTTTACCATTCTTTCATCACTCATTCGTTCGACGTGCAAAAAAACAATTGGTCACGTTCTTCTTCATTCTCACCGTGACACTGCCGTATAACAGCGTCGGTAGCAAAACTGCATTGTGTACCGCCAAACGTGCAGCTACGCTGACATTTCGCCGTCTCAACAATGCAGCCAAAGCACCGTTGACTCTGTTACCGGCAGCAATACGCCTTTCCACATCCATTTCGTAGCTTCCGTCTCTGCTAAACATACTTCCCAAATATATCACTTCATTCACTTGTTCTATTATCTTACCATCCACGTTGATCTTACATTCTGTTCTTTCTTCATTTCTTTCAAATATCAGAACCTTCATCTTATCTGCATTCAGGTTTAGACCATTATTTTCACACCCATCCACACCCACACAGTGGTGACCAATGCCTGCAAATCGCATTCTGATGATGCAATGAGCACTGCATCATCTGCATATAGCAAGCAATTGACCTTAAGGTCACCTACTTTCACTCCCATGTCACTGTCTTTCACGCCTTTATTTTTCTAAAGTTATATTTAAGAATTAAAGAATATGTAATTTTTATTAAATATTCATACAATAAATATGAACTTGAAACAGATATTAAACAATTTGAAAGTTCGATCTCGTACACGTGTGTACCAACTTTGTTTTTAATTGAAAAATAAAATTTTCTATACCTTTCATAATAGAATAAAGGAGGCGTTATTGTACCGAATTCTATTTTTTATTATTATTCTATATATAAAAATCTATATATAAAATTATGGGATATGAAATTAAAAAATAAAATAGAATTTTGGGAGGATATTGATGAGAGAAAAGTGTTCTAAGCAATAATCACAATACAGAAAATATAAAATAATTGTTATTTGTTACACTAATACGTTTAATCTAACTTCTATATAAAAAAGAAATCTAAAACTTTTGAGACCAAATCTCGCAGGCAAACTTATATGAGATTTATTTTAAATTCTATTCAACAAATTTTATTTGATTTAAAAATAATCTTGGAAATATATAAATAAAAACGGACGTGGTAAAATTTAAGAATCATAGCTTTATTGTTATCTTTTGATAATTATTTACAATTAATTTATAAAATCACACAAAATGCTTAAGGATATAAACTTTAATAAATCTGTAACTGACCGCTGCGTGTACATATTACGACGGAAAAATTACTTGGGTTATTTTGTAATGACTTTTTGTTGTTTGTTTGTGCGCTCATGAACGCTAATTTCTAGAAGAGCTAATTCGATTTAAATGCTTTTTTTAAGGATATGTCGTTATAACTTTCAATTAAAATTTTGTCGTTGTTTATTTAATTCAATAAATAAAAAAGTAGGGTAGTGTATTTGAGTAAGTTTTGTAGGGTAGAGGGTAGATCGTGGTATAATACAAAACAAATAATAAAATAAACAATGGCGGGATTAAATGCAAATTACAAAATTATTGTTGTGTATTATACAACGAATCTTATTCCGAAATCAGGTCATTGTATACACCGAAAATTTTTACAATGTATAATACACGTTATATAATATATTAATTCAATTATGGCTTACTCTAATATAAAACGTGTTAGCAGGCGTGTTTTATCTTTTGACATTTACACAATACGACTTAGAACTTAGACTAACACAATTAGAAGAAATAAAAAGAATATTCCTGCGTAATAAATTATTTACTCATAATAACAAGTGAGTTTTATGGAGATTACAATTATGTCGTTTAAAAATGATAATTATTTTATATAAAAATGATATATTGGTTATTTAATCCATTAAGCTGCTTATTATAGAGCATAGTTAATTATTTAACGTAAAGTTTATAAACTAATTTTAGCATAGTTTAGATTTATCAATACTCAAAATATTTGACTAATTAAAATTTCAATTATAGTTCATTAATCTGTGACACAGCCGCAACGCAAGGTGCTCCTAACAATGATTACTTTCTTGATCGTGGTTTATTTGTGCCTGCAATAACATAAAATTATGTAAATTTTAATTACTTTCCAAGGCGACACTGGATCAATAATTTGATTTACATGAATAAATAAAAAAAACAGAACGATCTCAAAATATCTGACACCAATATACAATATTTAAATAAAAATAAAAACACATCTATTACTTTTTTGTCATTTGTTATTCACTTCTAAAATATTGTTAACATATTATAAGCCAGTGAAAAATAAACTCTAAGCAGATTACAAATTGTCATTTATGTACGGGGTGTATTATCATCGGGTAATATAATTTAAACTAGGCAATATATATTATTATATTACGTAGAACTTATGTACGTAGAACTTTTAAATTCACACATGAAACATATATGAATTGTTTAATAGAAAAGTTTGCTAGTATGTAGATATAAAAATGTTATAAAAATGGCGGTGTTGTCACACGTGATACTAAAATGCTAAGCTTTTGATTCAAATCAAACACCCAAAAGATTTCATTCTGACTCTTATTTTCTAATAACAATATTATATATTTGTATTCAATTTTTTCTACGTTATGAGAAATATAATCATGTCGACTAGCGTCTCTTGAGATTAAAGCCTCATGTATTCGGAACATGATACACATAAGATAATACATTACGTGTTACCTAGAGACATGTTCCAAAATAATTGATTTATCATAAATATTAATATATTTATACATTTGTCAAGTCAAGCAGGTATTGATTTAAAAATACAACCGATCTTTTCCAATGTTAGTTCATAAGCAAATAACTCCATGTAAGGTATATGTTGCAACGTAAATAGAAGAAATAAGAACAAAAGCTTACATTAAACAAATTTGTACCCAGAACGAGAAAAGTTGTTTAATGTACTTATAACATTAGTTTTATAAACTTGCAGCTATCACACGTACAACTTAAACAATAAATTTAAACTTTCTTTTCAACTTAAAAATGTGTTTTGATGGATCAGCTGCTGTTACCTTATACTAAGAGTATCTTAAGGCAGATCTTAGTTTGGAAAATATAAGATAATCTTTTAATTTGATAACAATTGATCAGAAATAGAAAATATTGTATCGTTTTCATTTCATATTGATATCGACTTTATCTCTTTGTTAAAGTTTTAATACTTTTTTTTTTTCATGTAATATAGACTATTTATATTATTTATTACTATTCTATACTATACATTATTTCCTTTTATAATATACAAAACATTTTACTATCTGTAACCAACTTCATCTACGTAGATTATAGGGTGCTACTTACGAGTATTATCATCTTTATTTCAGATCTGATTGAACCTTTAAACGATATAGTCTTATCCATATTCACCACTTTTCTTAGATCTTTTCCGGTCATTATAAGGGTCGTAGTGTTTTACTAAAGAGCTAATTTTCTTTATGAAACGGATATCCAATCCAAATCCTTTTTTTTTGCAGTTTTTCCAGTTTTGTGTAGTAAAAAAGTTATATAGAAAATCCCTCTTAATAATGTCTTAAGAAAGTTAGTAGACTAAGATTGCAATGCAGTATTTTATTCTATCGCTGGCTTTTCACTATCACCTAGAGAATGCATCTTATTGTGTGGTAATTTTTATTTACATTTATGTACAAAGCCAACTAATTCAGTATACCACATACATTGAAATTATAATATGATTCATTTAATAAATAACGGAACAATATATATAATTTTTTCCAAATTTTAGTAATAATACAATGAGAAATTTGTAAGAACTAGCGTAACTGGACAACTCCAGTTACGATATATCCAACGATATACCTAGAGTGAGTGAGTGATATCTATCTTTCTCACTCAATGACTTCTATCTAGAACTACTATTCCTCATTTCTTAAAGGTACATTTTCTGTATTTACAATTACGATATTAATGTTATACAAGTAATACGATATTAATGTTATAAAGTAATAACGTACTATACTTACCTAAACAACTAGCTTTTAAATATAGATTAGCTCAGCATCTGGATCAAATTCAATAGATTTAATTAAGTTGTACCAATATATCTTTGCACAACTGTTAGAATTTAGTTGTTACTTACATTATATTCGTTACTTGATTTTTATTTTTTTACAAGAATTTACTAATTCAGTGTTAATACATTTTGTCTTATACCTAAAATTTAATTTTATATTTATTTTGTTCAAAATCGACAATTTGTCTTAGTTAGTATTCGACGTTTGTTGAAATGAAATAAAGTGTAAGGTATTTTGAATCGTCCTTAATGCCACCGCTGAGAGTTTATGAAAATTTACAATCTATTTGTTTTGTTTTTAAATATATTAAATATCAAAGATTATAAAAAAATATATTAAACATTATTTTGTATTAAACCTAGTTATACTAAAACTACCCATGTTTGTGTAATTATTTTCCTCCAGCGCACCAGTATAAGAGTAGATGTAATTTGAAAATCTAATAAAGGCTTGTGAAGCATTTAAGCGCTAACACAGTAAGCATTATATTATAACATACTTTTAGACCTTTTCGTAAGAAGGATATTAATTTTATATTCTGACCGTAAACCCAGTTAATGGTCGAGCGCTGTGGGCAAAAAATATTTTAGGCTCTAAGTAGGAAATTTATATAAATAAGCCATATTAAACATTTTAAGGTTAAGATTTTATTAGGATAGAGATATAAATGACATCAACAATATCTGTAGCTATCATAAAGATATAGTACCATAAATAAATATATATATATATACATATTGAGTGTAAAGTATAACAACACTATCTTAATATTGAACACGACCAATAGAGCTGTAATAAATTAATCCCTTATCTTGATAATTGGATTATTAATCAAAAACCTGGCAATTGATATAAATGATGTAATTTAAAGTTATTTGGGCATTATTGGCAAAATATTTCATAAAACCTCGCATTTAATAGTCTTACATTTGGGATCCTAACTCTCTGAATGTGATTACACTTGTTTATTATCTTATTTAGAATTACTCATTTACGGAAAATGTATTGATTCGGTTATATGAATGCGAATTTATTTCTTCGTTATAATAGAAAAATCGGAATGGTGACAAAATGTCTCATACCAATATAATAAACAAATACCTCGTTCGATAGGGTCGATCGTGTTAGGTAGATTCCCGTCGGTCGGATCGACAAAAAAAAACTAGCCAGAAGTATTCTACTGGTCATTACGAGTCTTATGACGGGTCACTCTGCATATATTGGGTGAGTGGGGAACCACCCTCCATCCCTATTTCCTAAACGGGGGGTCGCATCAAAAATCTTTTCGGACAAAAAAGTTTCCTCTTTTAATTTGTTAATTTTCTAAGATTTTTTCGACAGCAAAATTTTGCCTTCTTCTGTGACTTTTTTCGGTTTTTAACTTTCAGCCCCCCCAGCCCTCCAACCCCCCGACCGATTTCCCCCGTTCAAGAACTTAACCTTCATTTTGTCCTTAAGAATGTGTATACCAAGTTTTAAAATCCTCCATCAATATTTGCGACCTGTAGCGTGTCCCAAAGGTTTGCACTTTCACCCCCTCTCCCAGCCCCCTTTTAATTTTTTCCAAAAAAACGAGATGCTACGTTTGTCCTACAAATTTATCCTATCGACCTGTAAAGTCAGATTTTGCCTACGATGAATTTGGACTAATGGATCATATATACATATAGATATAGAGGGATATATATTTTTTTTTCAACGGATTCTTAATCTCCAGTCCATAAACGGCGTAGCGCCCCTACTCTGGGGTCTGGGTCCCGTCATCACATCGATTACAATAGGTAGATTCATCTATGGAATCTACCTAAAATCAAAACAACACTGAAATACTGTTAACTTATAGTAAGAATAGGACAGTAAATAATAAACTTTTTGACTTAATTTTTGTCCAGAGAGGAATATACTCCTGTAATTAATCGTAATATAACTGAAGCTATGAAATATAATATATTATATAACGTAGAACTTATGTACCTACAACTTTTAAATTCAGACTTACAAAGATAAATTTATGTAGTATGTTCATTATTTCAATATTCTCTATCTCCTTTATATATTAAACATGTATGAATTGTTATTTAGAAATATTTGGTACAATGAAAAAACGATATAAAAATGGTGGTGTTATCTCACGAGATACTGAAATCCTAAGCTTTCGATTCACATCACACGACCAAAATATTTTATTCAGACTCTTATTATCCTGTAATAATATGATATATTTATATTCAATTTCCTTTACGTTATGAAAAATATAGTCATGTCGAATAACGTCTCTAGAGATTGAAGCCTTATGTATTCAGATCATGATACGACAGAGAAGAGATTACATCGCGTGTTATCTAGAGACTTTTACGAAATAATTGTTTTATCATAAATATTAATATATTTAAATGTTTGTCAAGTCAAGCAAGTTCAACATTAGTTTTAAGCAAATAACTTCATATAAGATGCAAGTTGTGCTGAAAATAAAATGAATATGAGCTAGAGCTTACATAAAATATATTTGCTTTTAGAATGAGAAAAATTGTTTATTTTGAAAACAAAATCAGCAACTAAAGAACTTACAATACAAGTTTTATAAAGTTGCAGCGTTCACACGTGCAACCTGGAACTTACACAATAAATTTAAAATTTTAAAATATTTTCTGATGGATCAGCTGCTGTTACTCCATACTAAGGGTATAAGAAACTAAAGAAGATCGACCAATTCATTGAAAATAAAATTTAATTGCATTTTATGGTACATTTTATTCTCTACAATAAAATGGCGAGGTATGTTTTTTATATATTACGAAAACACAGTATAATTTTAATAATAAAACCTTAAAAGTTTAATAA
Source organism: Melinaea marsaeus rileyi (assembly GCA_918358865.1). Classification (NCBI taxonomy): domain Eukaryota; kingdom Metazoa; phylum Arthropoda; class Insecta; order Lepidoptera; family Nymphalidae; genus Melinaea; species Melinaea marsaeus. Next base: position 15,540,741 of record OU911089.1, on the reverse strand, counting down.
ATTGTTATTTTTTAATTTAAACACATGCTATTATTTTGAGAAATTTGTGTGAGGTAATCTTTTAATTTTATACAATAGATCAGAAACCAAAAATTATTGTATCATTTTCATATTTTATTTATCTTCTTTTTTCTTTCAATCTTTTGAAATCAAAACGAATAAATCTTGATATCCCATTTAATGTTACATCTCTCGATTGAAGTCTAGATTAAAATTAATTGCCCTCCACAGGATTCGAGACAGATAAATAGGCACCTATATATAAGGTACTTGAATATATTAATAGTATATATATTTCATACATATTACCTTAAAGATCATGGTTGCTACTTATGTCTACTATAATCTTACGCTTCCTCAAAGCATTTGAAGTGGGTATTTCAAGCGATTCTGATCTCTGAAGTTATTTGATAGCGATTACTTGAGATCACTAGCGACCCTTATCGAACGTCACACTCAGATAAGTTGTGATTTATTTCAGATATAGCGTTAACGATAATTAAAATGCTGTTATGAATTGCAGGATAAACCTTACTTAAAAATAAAATTATTTATATATATTATAAGCCACCGACTTTCTTCTGACTTAAATTATAAGCCAAGTATCGGAGTTAAAATTTATACAATTTTATATTTTATTATACCTTTTTTAGATAAAACATTATTACCCAACTAATCATTGTATTGTCTTGGGTCCTTTTTGTGTTGTTTTCTTATTAATTTCCATATTTTTTTAATATCTCTTAAAAACACCTTATAGATATTTTTTTAAGTTATTATCTATTCCTTAAACAATATTATAACTCTATACGTATTTTTTTTATTTTTAACGCTTTTCTATTCAATAACATTTAGTATATGAAAGTTTATTAAACGTTAGCGGAACTATTTTTAGATATTAATTTCAAGTATTATTTAATATATTCTTGGTTTTATAATAATATGAAAATCGTTTCACTTTCAAATTCTTAAATGTCTCAACTAAAAAACTCAAACATCATCTAGTATTAACTGAGTATTTACAAAATTTCATTAGAATGAACTTTAATAAACATTTTGTTTAATGTTACTATATATATCTATATATATATATATTATAGGTATAATTCTATAGATAATATTTTACTATCTGGCGCCTACTTCGTTATAGAATATATTATACTCGTTTTTAATTTTATTTGAGATCAGATCGAACTCTGGAAAGATATAGTTTTATCCATATTCGCCTTTTTTGTAGTTTTCCAATACTCGTTATAAAGGTCGTAGTGTGTGTTGATTTGAAAAGTCCTATTTCGTTACAAAATAAAGATGAAAATTACGTTTTTCTTTTTATACCTTATTTATACAGTATATTTCATATACTACACTATTTTATTATACATTGAGTAATAAAACTGTGAAAAATTAAATAATTTTTACCAAAACCCTGGTAGCATCTCTATTTTTTTATTGCAGTTTATCCATTATTTTGTGGTATAGAAATAGTAAAGAAATTCCTCCTTATGATATCTTAAGAAAGTCATAGTTGAGGCTCGAATGCAATATTTTATTCTATCACTGACTTACAGCTTACTAATTCAATGTACATAATTGTCTTAACACTTAACTGTGTATTTGCTTTGTTCAAAACTCGTTTTAGTAAGTATTTAATGATTGTTAATTTGAAATAAAGCTTTTTTTCAATCATCTTTATTACCTCCTCTGAGTTATTATGAAAATATACAATAGATATGCTACTTCTGTTTCTAATTATGTTTTTTTTATATTTTATTAGGAGATGTAATTTGGAAACCTATTTAAAACATATTTTTAGACCGTTTGGGAAAAAGGGGTATTAATTTTATATTCTGACCGTAAACCCAGTTAATGGACAGATCCTGTTGGCAAAAATTATTTTCGACTATAAGTACAAAATTTTACGGTTTGTCTAATTTATATAAATAAACAAACAAAAATAAGGTTAAGTGGATTTTATTAGAATAGAATTATGAAAGACTGAACAATATCTGTAGGCTGTCCAACTGATATTGAACGACAAATAAACAAATATTTTGAACGCAAATTATAATAACACTTGCTTAATACGAAGGGTAAAGAATAAAGCTGTAATAATTAATCACTTGTCTTGATAATTGAATAATGAATCAAGAGCTTCGCAATTAATATAAATTATGTAATGTAAAGTTGTTTGAGAATTAATATTAATATTGGCACAATTATTTCGTAATTCTTATTAATAAGTTTATATCCTACTTTATGATATATTTCAAATATATCGATTTTATATTTTAATATCTAAATCCCAATTATCATTTTTATTCATTACAATTGACTGGAGTTGGACATACCCAGAGTGAGTAAGCGACATCGACATGTCTCACCCATTGACCTCGATCTAGCGTTATTGTTCCTAATTCTTTAAAGGGTCAAAGCATTTGTTGCATTTACTATTACGATAATAATATTCCATAAATTTAATTAGATACTAAGTTTACATAATCAAACTAACTTACCTAAAATATACACATAAATAGCCACAGCTCTATTAACATTGGAATGAAATTCATTAGATTTAATTAAATTATACCAAAATTTCCTTACAAAAGTGTTGCAATTTAGTTGTTACTTACATTATATTCGTTACGAATCTATTTTATATGCACAATCACCAATATAATATTTTGACAGCCTTAATTTGATTTTTATTTTTTTACAACAGATTACTAATTCAATGTACATAATAGTTGTTTTATATCTAACACTTAATTTTATATTTGTTTAGTTCAAAACTAGTTATAGTAAGTATGTGGCGATTGTTTAATTGAAATAAAGTTTATTTTCAATCATCTTTATTGTCTTCTCTGAATTTCAATCGTCTTTATTGTCTTATTTTATGAAAATATACAATAGATATACTACTAACCTAATAAAGGCTTGTGAGACCATTCTTTCCTACACAATAAGCATTATATTACTAGTCGTTCTGTGAACAGTAGACCTCAGTACGTTAGGGGATGAGACAATGTTTTAAGTGCCTTTTCCAAAAAGGAATAAGTGTACCTATGTATGTATGTAGGTACATAACTACTGAACGAAATTTGGCTCCACCAAATAACAACGGAGTTATTCAACTTTAAAATTTTTGATAATTCGCTATGGCCGCCATTTTGGATTTTGAAATAACAAAAAAACATCTTAGATTTTGGCAAAGAATACTTAGACGAAATTTTAGCCCTCTAGCTGCCGCAAAGTCCGTTTTTGTGGTACGGATAAGAAATCCGCCATTTTGAAATTTTTCGCCCAAGCAAAAAAACGGCTCGACATAAAAAATTAAATAATTCAAAGAACACACCTACCAATTTTCGTGACGATTGCATAAACAATACGTCTGCTACGCCAAATCAAAAACTTAAATCACCGCCATTTTTAATTTTTTCTCCCAGTACGAAAAATGGCCAAACAAAAAAAAATTTACAACTCAAAGAACATGATCACCAATTTTTGTGGCGATCGGATGAAAATTGCTTCTGCTATTCTAAAACCAAAACTCAAAAACATCATCATTTTGGATTTTTTCACCCAAACAAAAAAACAGCTCATTAAAAATTCAAATATTTCAACGAATACGTCCGCCGATTTACGTGACGATAGGATGAAAAATACGCCGGCTACGCCGGAACAAACTTGCTGGGATACATACGGAAAAATAGCAGAATGGGCCTATCAAGTGGAAACGTAGTCCTTCGGACAAACGCTTTGCTACGCTCAGCATTCGTCCGTCGGTCAATAACATATTTTTAGACCATTTGGGAAAAAGGGTAATTTTATATTCTGGCCGTAAACCCAGATAAGGGACGGGCGCTGTTGGCAAAAATAATTTTCGACTATAAGTATAAAATTTTATGGTTTGTCTAATTTATATACATAAACCATTTTAAACATTTTCAACGCTGAGGAAAAAATAGGGTTAAGTGGATTTTATTAGAATAGAATTATGAAACAATGCAAAATATCTATAGGCTGTTCGACTGATATTGAACGACAAATAAAATAAACAAATATTTTAAATGTAAATTATAACAATACTGGCTTAATACGAAGGACAAAGAATAAAACTGTAATAATTAATCACTTGTCTAGATAATTGAATAATGAATCCAGAGCTTGGCAATTGAAATAAATTATGTAATGTAAAGTTGTTTGAGAAATAATATTAATATTGGCAATATTATTTCGTATTTCTTATGAATAAGTTAATTGTATAAATATATAAAAATTAGTATAAGAAAAGGTTAATTTCTTTCTTTGTTGACAATAAACTCTAAAACTATCAAACAGATTTCAATTATTGCATCAACTTAAATATATTCTATTGTCAAAGATAATTCTTTGATAATATAATATTATTTTCATGTTTAAGAAAAAAGTTTCTGTTTTCAGTGTCTCGACGTTTGTGTATGTTGTTGGAGGAATCAATGCTGGTTTATCAACATGTGATGGCCGATATAGCGAAGTTTATGAATAATTGCAATAAAAAAGAAAGAAATTATCAATCCGTTATGCGCTGCTATGGTAAAAATAAATGCTCTGTCCTCAAGTTAATAACATTCTCTTTTTTTTAAAAAGATCCAACGTACTACACACCTTTCATAATTAATTCTCAACTAAATTGAATAAAATTGCCTTGCATTTAATAATATGGGACATTACATTTGGGATCCTAACTCTCTGAATGTGATTACACTTGTTTATTATCTTATTTAGAATTACTCATTTACGGAAAATGTATTGATTCTGCGATATAAATGCAAATTTATTTCTTGTTTATAATAAATAACGTTTTCCTCAATTAAAATCTTTTAGAACGTAAAAACAAAGTTCATTTGGATTTGTTACAAAATCGCCAGTTTCAATATCTTGTCCAAGTAACATTCCAATAGATTTTAATTCTTTTTTTAAATTATGTAATTTAATTTTCTTGTAAAGACGGTTTCTAACCATTCTGTTCCATTTTAACACACACAGACTATTTGTTACAAGTAGCTAATATAACAGGATGAAACACATTTTCACTTTTCTTGCTTTTAAAAGAGAATATTTTATGCAACTGAAGCCGTTCTCAAGAAGTCTACAAAACGCTATGTAAAAAAAAATACAATATAATGAAGTAGTTTTACTTTCAAGTTTATTAAAGCTTTGAATTTTTTTTTTCTTGCGGTTTACATTTAAAAATTATTTAAAAAGCTCTTGTATTCAGTTTTCATGAAATCGGATAGACCGTATTACCGTATTACGTATACCGATAGATAGTATTGGCAGGAAACAAATTAATTAGATATTTATCTTTAAATCCTTTAATGTCCTTCAAGCCTATATAAACCTCTGTATAAGAAGAGATTGGATGTAAAGTAGACAAAGGGATTAGCAGAATAAATAATTTGAACAGTTCATTGAATTCCAATGGGTTTAGACTTGACCCAAGATTAGTTAATGGGTTATTATAGCGAATAAATTAAAAGAGCTTATTTGGGGAATTTATTTATATTTTTTATTGCACACCACATATGTCATAAAATCAATTAAAAAATTATAACAATAAAGAAATAGAAACTGATGGAGATACAAAAGTCGGTCTTATCGCCTGTTGGCGATTTCTTCCAGACAACTAACGTTAATATTGAAATACAATTAAGATTCTATGGAGCAGTAGGTGGCGTAAGTGTACAGAAATGCAGTAGACAAAAATTTTATACTGAAGATACATATAGTTTGAATTTAATTAAACTTGCTTTTATTTTCTAAACCTATTAAAATACTTTATAGGAATATGTTTTAATCAACAATAGATTAGTTAACTTCTTTTATAATTAAATAAGTACATTGTTAAGATAATCTAAGTTAAGAAACCTACTACGTTGATTTGTAAGTTTAAGTCTAAGTTATTATTAAGACAACAGCCCGATTAACTAAATTAATTAGAAGTGTTGGATTTGACAGATTATTTCAGCAAACTATTACGAAACAAAACCGCAAATGAAACGAATATCCATAGAACCTCTTTTATTATAGAAAATTGATTGAAACAACAATAAATATAAAAAAATGGAACGTATTTGCAATTCGGGATAACTATTTTGAAATTCTAACGCTTTGAACAGTTCTAACGATTTTGTTTTTTACTCTTTTAGAAACAGACGCAATAGTAGCTAACGACAACTATTCCTCACGAATGCAACCAGAATGTACCACTGGGAAGTATAGTAGGGTACAGCTCAATAAACTTCTGTTTATTATTACTATTTAAATAATTATTTAAACATATTTTTACCTTTATTAAGATTTTGGAAGAGTGTCTTGTTTGTCTAGGTATGGGAGTTAGGGCGATAGTGTTGATTCATAATATAAAATCTACAAATATTTTGTTTTTTGAAACATAACATAATTAGATACTTTTTAGGTGAATTTCTACATTTAATTTATGTATATGTAAAACGAACGACTCTTAATTATATTACTAAAAATATAATTGTCGATATTTTATATTTATAATTATATTATTAGTAACAAAATTTTTATTAACATCTCAATCATAGTCAATTAAGTTCATGTAACTTAACTTACTAAAGCGTACCGTTGTTAACAGTGATATTTGAGTATCGCACTAAGTCTGTGCGATACTCAAATATCACTCGATACATAAAATTGAAGAATGTGTCGTAACGAGTCGTAAAGAAAGGTCAAAGTAGAATTTTAAAATGATTTATTAATGTATTTGGTTAATAATTATCATGAAGTTATTATTTTTTTACATTATATAATCATTTTGTTAGTATAAGTGGCAGTTGATACTTGTTTGTATTGTTTAACTTTCAAATTTTTTACTGATTTAAGTGTATTAATTAAAGTTCTAAAGTTTTATTGCTTTAAGTCTATTATAAATTTATACTACTTAATAAACTTATTATCAAATTTGCGTTTAACAAAATAAAATATTTTTTGACATATTTATATTTGGTCTAACAAATAATACAATGCAAACTTGTTTAATGTGACAACACAATTTAAAGTTTACTCGATAGCGTATTACTTTTCTAAATTCCAAGATAGAAAAATGATGTTATAGTTCTTGGCACAAGAGATCTGAAACGTAATTTCTTTTAAACCTCCTTTTCTCAATCTACTGGCATATTTTCCAAAATGACGAAATGTCTAACAAAAGTAACAAAATTAATAAGATTGTAACAGTTCATTGATTTTCACAGAGATTAAATTTTATTTATATTAGTTACAATTAAAAGAATGATAATATTATAACTTATATGATTTTAAGCAGTAGTAATATTAAACAGTAATTAAATTAGTAATTATTATCAACATATTAAAAAAGTTATATATGATTGGGGAGGAAAATATTCTAAAATAAGGTCGTACTCTTTATTTGTCTTTCCCTTGAAAAACTTATCTTAAGGTTACTTTAAAATAACCATAGGAAATTCAATCCTTTTTGTAGGTTTAAACTATTTTTATCCTTTTTTATAACTAAGAATTATTGAAATAAAATATCTAGGAACATTTTGAACAAAAATTTTAAACTCCTGTCGAGTCTGCCTCTTATTTATAATTTGAGAAGAAATAGCATTTTTAAATTTCTGTTTATTTGTTATTTAAAGGAAAACAACATCTAATTCAACAGATTACCTTTAAGTCAGTATTAAATGATTAGCCGCAAATCAGCAAATCAACTAGATATGTCGGAGACGGTCATGAGTAAGAAAGCTAAACGAGACGCAGCACGTTGACCAAGAGGTGGCAGCACCGTCTTGTTTACGTCATCAGATGAATATTTCGTGTTACGACGGAACTTACATTATGGTGCTAAAATACACTAATGCTAAAGAACGGAGACTTTTCTTTGAGCTACGCTGAAGACTACTACAACTCCTAGTGAGCGATTGGTCATACATTGAGATGTAAATTAAATGAGTTTAATGAAGACTACTGCATATATTGAGGATTCATTTTACATTTTATTTAATTTGGTCAATTACCCAACGAATCACCCACGTGATATCTGACGGAACACCTTATAATGATGTCGATCCGATGTACAGATAACAGATTTTTATCTCGAAGTAAATTGGTGTCCCTCAGTTTCATTAAAAATGGAAAACTGCTGAATAGATTTATATATTCTTTTATTGTTTTGTCTACTTTAAAGGGAGTTGGGGTAGGCGGAGTTGTGCCAAAATGAAGAAAAAAGTTTCAAATAATCTCTAAAATTATATTATATGACTTACTTGACTTAATGTCCTAAGGCTTCCATGTGGGGCAGAGAGCGTCCACAGTGCTCCGCCATCGCGTTCGGTTCTGGGCTATTCGCTTCGCCTCGGACCACGTCAACCCGATTGCCTGACACTGAACGTCTCCAAGTATGTTTAGGACGGCCATGCTTACTTTTCCTTTGTGGTATCCGTTCCAGGGCTTGCCTTGGAATGTGGTCAGGAGCTCTTCTTAGGGTGTGACCAATCCAAGTCCACATGCGGCGTTTTATTTGGAGACCGATCGGCGTCTCCGAGTAGTGATCCCAAAGGTCGTCATTGGAGATCTTTTCCGGCCAGTAGATACCAAGGATCTACCTGAGGCATTGGTTGACGAAAACCTGGACGCGTTGCATGATTTTCTTGGTAACCCTCCACCCGTACAGTAAAACAGACTTTACGTTGGAGCGAAATATCTTTAATTTAACTCTCCGAGTCAGTTTTGGGGACTGCCACACGGATCGTAGTTGGGCGAAGGTCGCCCGGGCCTTGGATATCCTGGTAGTAATGTCCTGTTCCGTTCCCCCAGTCTCCTGTCATTCAGCATCTTTTAGTCTCCTAAATTGTCAAGAAAATAGTAACAATTCTATTTCGGAGGCATAGAATTGGGTTCAGCATCTTTTAAGCGTTTTACAAGACTGCCGGATGGATAACAGTATAAGTAGAATTAAATAGAAAACAAAAAAAAAAAACAAAAATGAAAAAACTTGTTAAGAATAGGACAAAAATCATGATTCAGTCTTAGCACCATAATCACAAATATATGCATACAATAAGGTTACCATACCACTATACCATAGAAATTCACATCCATCTTGATTTTATATAAAAATTGAAATTTTCACCCCCCGTAAGGGGTGGATGTTAATGGGTGATAGAGGTCTTAAATTTATTTTTAGTAATCATTTTCGGTTTCAGCATCCTAAAAAACGTAGAAATACACATCTCTCTTGATTTTATAGAAAAATTGAAATTTTCACCCCCTTTATGGGGTGGTAAGGGGGTGATAGTGGTCATGAATTTATTTTTAGTTATCATTTTCGGCTCCAGCATCCTAAAAAACGTAGAAATATACATCTATCTTGATTTTATAGAAAAATTGAAATTTTCATCCCTTAAGAAGTTATTAGGGGGGTGCTAGCGATAAAACGGGCATTTAAAATTAGTTTTTATTGTCATATTCGGTTTCAGCGAACCCAAAAACGTAAGAATAATGGGGCCTCCCCTCTGGTTCGTGATTTTTTTTTTGTGTGCCTGTGTAATCATTCCAATGATTGTAGTTTTGATATCAAGTATAAATTACAAATAAATATAATTAAATAATATTATATATACCCTAACAGATAACTATTTTATTACTTGTTATTAATAATAAATAATTTTACTCCAAATCTAACCCTATCCGATTATACAATCTATACATCGGTCCTCACGCTCAAATAGTTAATAACGTTTGAATCAGTTGGATTTCATTTAAGCTTTCAATCGATGCGTAAAATGAAAAGCGTAAAAAAAAAATAATACCTTAGTAACCTTACAATCTATCAGAAAATCTATCAGAATGAGTCTATAAAAACTAGGTCGCAAATGAAACTGAAAAGTAAACATAAAATAAACGCGTACAATATTATAAGGATTAATTCATTAATTCGAATCCGCGTCTCGTTTACTGTTTACTAAACTCTCATTAGTCAATTTAATGGTTAATTGCGCTGCAGAGCGTCATTATATCTGTGTGCGTCCGTGCGTGGACATACTCTGGACATGTGGTGGTAATTTATTTAAGTTTATGTATGTATTTGATAAATGAACTTATTAACCTAAAATGCTTATTTATAACAAAATTAAGGCGCTTTTGGTTAATGCTATTAATATTAATAATGTAGTTGGTCTTGTCGTCGCTGCCTTCTTGGATTCAGCAGTAGTTCTGATCTTATATTTCGAAATTGTAACTCCTTTCTGTATTCCATGTGGGCGGAGCTGTGGAAAACTGATAGTGAAGTGAATATAAACAGTATGTATGATAAGTTAGTATGATACTCTATTAAAAATATATTAAATGTTCGGAGTTGCTTGTGGAGATATTATTTGTGTAAGAAGAGACCATAAAAATGTACTAAAAAAGGATTTTTAATGCATGTTTCCAGTGAGGTTACTCTACGTCGGAATATTATTTTATAAAATCTTTATTGTTTGTCAAACACTACAAAAATACCATGTCAAGGAGAAAAAAATTACAGACAAATATAACTAATATAACTTTAAAGACCCCTATTGCAGGAAGTAAATTTTTTAGTGAAGAACTAAGTAATCATTATATTTCCTAATAATTATTAATTAATTGTATTTCTTATACTAAATAAACTATTTTTATACTGTATAGTTTAAAAAATAACGCAAGTTTTAATAAATTAATAGCATATGTTTATAGGTATTTTATTATTAATTTTATTATTAGTAGGTATTCATACATATATATTTCATAGATAGATATGATATGATCTAGATATGATCTTTATATATATATATATTAAAACAACTAAAGAAATATTTTCACTCAAGATAATAAAAAAGTTATTAAAATTTGTTGTTTTGAAGAAAAAATTCTAACATGTTTCCTTAAAGAGCCCTAAGAATTGAAGTGTTAAGATATGGATTAAAAGTCAAGGTAATTTTAAACATTTATTTGTGTTATAAAGTTATATTAAATACCATTTCATCATTCTAATTTAAATATATTTTTTTGTATATATCGCAATAAACGATTACCTTCTTCGCGATAATATTAAGAATTTTCATTCGTAGAAATAAAATTAAGTTCCCATATGAGAGTAGCTGATATATTTCTTCAGTTAAGCAGCCACTAATTACTCATATTACGCTTTTATGATCCTTTAAAAGCTTTATTAGACTAGATAGAGGCTAGCAATGTGGGACTTAACTCAGTTCATTGCTTTATACTTGTGCCTGACTATAAATAATTATAACGTAGATAAAAGTTAAACTGTTGTTCTACGTCACTTAATTGATAATAAAAATAGCACTTACATATTTCTGTTAAATTATTATTCTTAAAAATTATCTAAAGTTCTTTAAAAGTAAGAACATTTTGCAAAATCTTATCATCTTTAAATCTCTATACACAAGTGCCCAGCAAACTAAACGCCTAAAATGTATTGAGAAAATGAGGCTCAGAAATAATAAATTACAGAAAAGTATTCATCGAACTGGAGTATTGTTTTCCGTGTTGTAAATCTCCCTCATTCACTCTCACAGCAGTAAACTTAACGGTCAGTTATGCTGCAAGAGATATTATATTAATTGTGTATCCATGTGTAATACAATCGTGTATCATCTTGATTGATGTTACTGAATTAATTGGTTTGAGGTTCAATATTATTAAAGGATTTAATTTAACATACGAGTATGTATAAATTATATATTATGTTATGTTGTCTTTTTGCAAATTAGGCACCATAGGCACCTGCTATTCATTTAGTAAATGTAAATATTTTTTTTGTACTTAAAGATGTTTTTATATACGAAGACACATTTTTATTATAAAAATATGTGTTATTTTGTTATATTCTTTTGGTGACTGCCTTGATATGTTGATTTATATTTAAATACGGAGTGAATCGCGCAATGTAGTTAGGTGTAAATAAACGTATGTCAAGCAACGCCGATGTTTCACTAAATCACGAACAAGTAATCATGACTCACATACATAAAATAGTATTGTTTGAAAGTGGCTGGTTTAGATACCACAAAAAATTTTGATACTTCTCATTTATATTTGGTTCGTAAAAATGAGTGAATCCATCGAAAAAATTCCGTACATTTTAAAATTTTAATTTAAAAAAGAGAATATGCCACTTAAGAAAAAAGATGGTGATGTTTATGAACTTATTGCATGGTCAGTAAGTGTATCACAAAATTGGTTTAAGCGTCTTCAGTCAGCAAATTTTGATGTCAAAAATGTATTTCTCTCTCTCTCTCTGGTCGTCCAGTTACGAATAAACTGACCACATTTTTAAAAAGACTTAATTATTGACCATAGAATAGTTTTGATCCATTTAAAAAGGCTGGTTATACTTAAAATCTCGAGATATGGCTGCCACGTGAACTTACTCAAAAAAACATAATAGTATACTCATTTGGCGATTCTATCTTAATAACATTCGGAACCTTTTTGAAGGGATAATATAGATACGATATATAAGAGCTACGATAAGATTATACAAAAAAGATCGTGGTCCAAGGTCGGTCAAGCTACATAGACTATAGCCAAACACACAACGGGTTTACACACAAACAGCCGGATAAAATCATTGATTGAATTTTATTGTCAACAGCTGATTAATTAAGCAGGAAATTGAGAAAGAGAGGATAGAATTGTTTAACAGAAAAGGTGTGGTCTTACATTATGACAATGAATACATACATATTTAGCCACTCAACAAAAAATTTTAGTTTGACTTGGAAGTCTTAACACATTCACCATATAGCTATGTCATTGTACCCTCATATTTCCATCTGATTCAGCCCTTTCAGGTTTTTAAGTAGAGTAAGGTTAACATAAAGAGAGGACTGTCAAAACTACTTGTAGCGGTTTAATGCGAAGTCCTAAAATTTCAACAGCATCGTAATCAGGACATTAAATACGAGATGCCAACAAGTTATCGAACAAAATGGTACATACATATAAAATTTTGTAAAATCTTAACTTGAATACCGACCGCGATAAAGAATCCATATATTTTTATCTTAATACTAGTAAAACCTTAAATAATTTTTTTATTAAAAAAAAAGTATAAATGACTTATTCATATTCATATTCATATTCATTCATATTCATTTTTATTTGGTAACTAGACTTTTGGTACGAGGGCCAAACTGAAAGTTTTTAGAACTGGCCACTTAAAAGCATTATATTAAAAAAAATAGTTTAAATTTTGAAAATAGAACTCTTTACCAATATTATTGAGTGTATATTTCATTCATTTGTCATTTGTTTTACGATTTGGCGGCAAATTGAAAATTGTCTGTGCACGTCAGAATGAATTTAAGCCGAGGAAATTTTCGTGCAATGATTTTTTATGACTTTCGATGTCATTTAAGTCAACAAGAAAGTTATGATAGACTTCGATTGGCTTTTCACGATGAAGCCCCATCTCGTGCCACAGTTTACAACTGGTTTAATGAATTCAAACGTGGTCGAACTAATCTCACCGATGATTTGCGTGAGGGACGGCCTTCTACAGAGACGACTGAAGATAACATCAGTGTTGTGCGGCGTATGATAGAGACTGACAAAAGAGTGACCTATCAGCAGATTCGGACAAGTCTAGGCATAGGTATGAGTCAAGTGCACAAAATCCTCCATGAACATTTAGCGGTCAAGAAGCTTTGTGCCCGCTGGATACCGCATAATTTGACCGAGGCTCAAAAACTCCGCCGTGTTGATTGGTGCCGAGAAATGATCCAAAAATTTAACGGAGGTGACTCAAATGCTGTGTTCGACATACTAACGGGTGACAAAAGCTGGATTTACTGTTATGATCCGGAAACCAAAAGACAGTCTGCTCAGTGGGTGTTTCCTTCCGAAGAGTTGCCAACTAAAGTGAAGAGAGGTCGAAGTGTTGGAAAAAAGATGGTGGCCTCGTTCTTCGGAAAGACAGGTCATTACGCGACAGTAATCTTAGAGGATCAGAAAACGGTTAATGCAGAGTGGTATACTAACAATTGTTTGCCACTTGTCTTGGAAAAAGTTCGAGAGAAACGACCTCGCAGCAGGATCCTCCTTTATCACGACAATGCCTCGTCGCACACCGCCAGGCAAACGATCGACTATTTGGTGACCTCAGACGTGGAATTACTGGGTCACCCGCCATATAGCCCCGACCTCGCACCTTGCGATTTTTATTTATTTCCGAAAATAAAAGAAAAACTTCGAGGAAAACGTTTTATAGACGCCGAAGAAGCAGTGGCTGCGTTTCAAAACGCCGTCGAAGATAACCCTAAGGCCGAGTGGGCAAGGTGCTTTTATCAATGGTTCCATCGAATGCAGCGATGTATTGATGTAAATGGACGCTATTTTGAAAAGTTACAATAAAACTAATAACTTGCTAGAATGCTTAGTTTTTGAGTTTCTAAGAACTTTCAGTTTGACCCTCGTAGGTCGACTTATATATCAAAGCCTACACAACAAATTTTATTACAATATGTCAACTATTTTTTTATATTGGAATTATACCCGAACCTTATGATATCCCGCGGAAAAAAAAATTGACTGTTGACTGACCTGTTGACTTATACAATTATTAAAATCAGATAAAAGCAATTCAAAAAGACTTATGGCAAATAGTATAAATTTAAATGTTAAACTTTATTTAATATATTTATATCTCTCACTCTCTTGAATTTCTATATTTTCCATAAATTTCAAGCTGGATAAAAGAAAAAAATGATAGACATCGCCAGCTAGCATCACCTTAATTTAAGTCAGAGTTATCTAAAGAGCCCTTAAAATCTAAATAATATAAGATACAGCAACCATATAAACTAATTACGATTTTACTTATTAAAATCTTTATAATAGATTTAGAAAAAACTTCTCACTCACTTTTTATCGGGATAAAATATATAATTAAATATTGAATATACATTTGTCCCTGGCTAGGAGAAATATTTTAAACTTTTAAACAGAAACCGAAAAAAAATAATTACATTTTGATCAAATAATTAAACCAGAAATTTTATTATGTTATAAATATTTATGAAGATATCTAATGTCTATAGTTAAAAACTACAATTCATGTTAATTTATACATTATAAAATATCCCCCATACGACATAAAAGCAAATACCTTGATATTAGGATTCTAAAAATAAACATTTTACTATAAACATTATGATTTTAATTGTTTGAACGATTAAGCCTCACTCGTTCTATTGTTATATGTAATCATTCTAAAAGACAAAACAGTATACAAAACGTCTGACGCAGTTTTAGTTTAAAATTTGTTTATTTATTTGTATTACACATATATACGTTATTTAGTAGTTAGTTATATTTTCGAAATGTTTCCACTTACAATAAAATATTATAATCTATAACAACTAATAATAATCGGTCAACTAATTATTATATGAATAATTAACAATAATTTAATAAAAATATAATAAGAGAGTAATGTTGACCGATTTTTTAATACATAATTCTGTTTAAAATCTACCGTAATTATTGAATAGCTATCTCCTTGTTATTTTCCATTAAAAATATTTTCAGTAGTTATATAGTTCTTAAGTTATAGCGCTAACCAATTTCTATATTTTGCGTGAAGTTTAGAGAATTTTCCAGGGTAAAAACTAAAACATATTGATGGAGGCAATAACAGGTTACGTTAGCTACAGTTGGAAAGTAAGAAAAAAGAAAACTACTTAAAACCAATCTTTTTTTCACAAATAAGTTTATTATTTAACAATAAAAGTTTAATTTGATGTAAGTTTAAAAATATCTCATTTTTTATATGTTTTTATTAAACACTGTAGCATAAAGTAACTATACCTTTTACTATTGCTATTACACATGGTGTACACATAAGGGACAGTACACAAGAATAGTCTCTGTTTATAAGATAAGAATTTACTGTGTAATCATCTCAAGTATCATAAAATACTTGAGTAGCTTAAAAACTGTCTCCTTTCTTGGTATGTAAATTAGATACCAAAGGAAATATAATGTGATAATAAAGATACCTCCGTAAGGAAATAAATGAGGATAAGTTTATGTGGTCGTATTTTATTTGAATTTGTATTGAATTTTAAAATATAATATAATTTTCATTTAATTACCTCATTACTGTCATATCGCAGACTAATTCTGATCTTTTGTTTTTGATTATTGTTAAAATCTCAACAAATATTATCTTTATATCATGTTATTTATGAATGGAAGCCTTTTTATTGAACTACTAAAGGCTCTAGGGTAATCTAAACTTTTTCTCACTAATTTAGTAAATGTTACTTGAAAAAAGAAAAACAGAATTGCAATGTTTGAAAACATAAATAAAAACTTTTGCATCTCGGGGATTGAATGTTGAATGTTTGAATAAGTATTATTGATTACGGTCTTGCATGTGAGTCACATTGAAACTAAAGTTTTTTGTTAATTAGTTATTTTATTTTAATTCTCTTATATCCTGTTATTCGATTTCTTTTAACAGTTATTTTCTCGACTAGATAATTGAATTAAGTTTTGACAACTTAACAACATCATTATATCATTCTATGATTATCTGTGTTGTTAGGTTAAGGTTGTTAGTAATCAACGCAATTTAAATACTCTGTCGAAAATATTAAGATACATACATTTTAACCGATTACTGTGTTCCATTGTCATCAGAAATTTTTAGCTGTTAAAAAATACAATATCATAAGTTTTCTGCGTATTTCATAAAATCTACTTCTTAGCATTTTAGTAAATTTGATTACAAAATCGAATCAATATTCTTAAATTTTCGTACAGTTATGTAGTATTTTCCATTAGCTTGTTAAAGGTCGTCGGTCACGGAATTACGTACCAATCACAACTCACTTACGTATGAGGTCTTTGTGGGGTCGGTCACCCTTGATAAAGGATCGTAATGCGGGACCAACTGGATTGAGTGCTCGATCCCTGAACGAATCTAACGTTGTTATAGTCACCTTGGGAGAACATTCATACATCACTTATACAAATTTCTTGAGAATCTTGGTTTCCTGCAAAAACTGCATTAAATTAAGTATTCATTTGTCACTTAAGATGCAAATATATATACGTACATTTTAATGATACCTATTAAGAAATAAATATCTTCAAAATTATTTGGGGTTATTTACTATTATAGCATTAATCTGTTCTGTACGATGCCATGATTTTCGTTTACCTTACCTAAAAAGGTCCTTTGAAATTAAAGTTAATCTTAAAATAAGAAAAATAAAAATTAATAAGTATTATTATTCTTCTGTCATTACTTGAAATCCAGTGATTGATTTTTTTGTTATTATTGCTCAAATGCAGCACAAAAGATATTATATATTTTGACGATGGCAATGAAAAATAACTATGCACAGTCAAACAAACAGACAATAAATAGGTATATATCATATTGTGTTAAGTTTTGTTAAGCAGTGAATATAAAGCAATTATTTTTTTCCAAAAATATTTTATGTAAACATTTGGTCTCATTACTTTTTTATCATAAAGCTAGAGAGTGCGGCGCAAAAAAAAAACTGTTTAATAATGTAGTTATGTATAAAAATAGAGGTAGCCGTCTGTCATGGTATGGGCATGTTATGAGGAGAGGTGAAAGGTACGTGAACAAAAGAGTGCTGGATGTGGTAGTGGAGGGATGGACAGGTAGAGGACGGCCGAAGAAAAGAGGGATGGATTGCGGGAAAGACGATATAGAGAAGAAAATAATGTGTTCAGAGACGACAAGTACAACAGAGTATGGCAGGAAAAAACATACTGCGTCATAAATTGGGATAATGGCAAGAAGATGGTGATGAATTTAGTTACGTATAAACATTCAAATTAGGTTATCGCCTGTGAAAAATTACATGTTATTAAGTTTTTTACGTTCTTACCTTGAAGTTTCAAATCAGAATTATGATAATTCTCCGCAGTTAACATGCGACC
Organism: Melinaea marsaeus rileyi; assembly: GCA_918358865.1. Lineage (NCBI taxonomy): Eukaryota > Metazoa > Arthropoda > Insecta > Lepidoptera > Nymphalidae > Melinaea > Melinaea marsaeus. The sequence goes on along the minus strand of OU911089.1, from coordinate 15,522,738 downwards.
TATAAAACTGAATATATTAGTGATAAGTGTAAGTTTAAGATTGCCGATATCAACATTCTTAAAATAACTTCATTATAATTTTTTATTATAAGACAATCATTATGAATAATAGCAGTAACAATGTCCAATCCATCTCTGTCTCTCAGTTATCATTATGAGTAATGAAAATGTATTTTATGAGCAAGTATGAAGTATTTATTTCTTTTAACTTTTTGTCTATTACGGTTACAATAAATAAATACACGGAACAATAAATGATCACCATTACTAAAGAAATGATATTAAGAAACTTTTTTCACAAATGCTTAAAAATTATAATGTTTTTTCGCTACCAATAATTTGATCAACGGAAACTTCTACTCTGTACACCTATAAATATATATAGATAGCACTTAATTTAACCAAATAATTTTTGTATCCTAGTTCTCACATCAACTAGTAGTTTAACTTACATTTACCACCATGGGAATATGTACCGCTCTTAAGAGAAATTTGTTGACAATCGCTAGTTGTATTGTAACATTTAATATGGATATTCAAGCATAGGCGTATTGGAATTCAATATTGTATGAACATTCATATTTACGAAATATTATTATTTTGACGTCTCTACCATAAAGAGCACAAAAAAATAATAATCATTAACAGTATGTAAATCAGTTATGTTTTAAAGCTTTTTCAAAACTCAGTCTTGCCTTTTTTAAACTACAGCGTTAAATTTTATATTGTACGTCATCTTACATTTTAAAATTTCTTTTAAAAAGAGCAAGTTTCTTGTGGTAGTTTCACAAACCGACTACAATTACTATTTTAATATCATAATTGACGATTCCAAAGTGATGTAAACGCTTACTTGATACCTATAAAGATATTAAATTTTTTTATGGATTTTATTTATTGACATTCATTAGGTAAGAGCGCCGATATTTCACCTTCCTTGACTGATGATCAAATCAATCAAATCCTTCACGAGTCAAAGAGTTTTGACAGCGACGATTTCAAAACAATCAAATTTTCAAATACCTGAATGACACATCCAGGGTATATTGTTAAAGAATGATTTGTAGATCGATATATTTATGTATTAATACAAATATTTACATTACACTAACCAACGAATTTGATTGTAATAATTGATATCTGGAGAATACAAAAGTGAAGAGGATAACCAGTAACGTCAAGACTGTACCTTTTATATTTCACAACATGGTACACAATTAATTTAAAGTCTTGCAGCAAAAATTATTGTTCAATTGATCAGAGACGGAAAACAAATTTACAAAACAAAAGATCAAAACCATTCTTTAACCGCCGAAAGCAGCAATATCCGAGACAAACTTCTACTTAACGATATATTTTTGAAACTAACTTTTCTATTACTGTTAGTAATGCTGCATAGTGATGATATGAAACTATGACAAATAGATATGACATCAAATTCAATAACAATTTCTTAGTTAGACTTACGGTTTTAGTCCTTTGTGTTCTTAATAAACTAAACACTGCTACGTATTATAATTTTAGTAAAGATTAAAATCTTATGATAAACAGAAAAAATATTATTCAAACAAGCATTTAAAATTAACAAAACTAATCGTATAACATAAAGAAATTAGCAATATAAATCTCAAGGACAACGACGCACAGACACTCACAGATATAATGACGCTCTTGTAGCGTAACTAATAACTAAATTGACCAACATGAGTTAAGTAAACACTAATCGAGACACGGATTCGAAACAATGAAGTAATCCTTATAATTTAGAATGATTTTATTTAATGTTTCTCGTTTAGTTTTTATTTGCGAACCCTTTTTATTGATTCGTAAGTCTTTCTAGGTCATTATATTCACTGGTTTCTCATTTTACGCATCGATTGCATGCTTAAACGAAATCCAACTGATACAAACGATATCAACCCTGTGAGCGTGAGGACCGATATATAGATTGGATAATCGAAAAAGGTTAGATTTTTTCACTGTACCTTACTTTTTTCACAGTACAGTATAATCAAATAACAAATATGATTCTTTTCCAAATTAAATTATAAAAATATTTTTATCTTTTTAAAACATTGCCCAACTCATTTTTACATTCGTATAATGATGTGCTCACTCGTATACGAATTTTACGCACTTTGACACACATTACTTTACATCACATTAATTCAAGCAGCCGATTGAGTAAATGATGTGGTGCTTAGAGCACGTACGCGTTTTTTTATTTTAATATTTAAATATTCAATTTATGTAACAGGAAGGACAAAATTTACCTTAAGCACGACATTGCAAGTAATCGTTAATCAAAAAAGACATTGTAAATTTTGTTTTAAATTTTTTCACCTTTAAAAGTTATAAACAAAATAATTGAAATCTATAAAACTTCATGTATTTGATTTCACAACTATAGTGCATTATTGAATTCCTACACAATATAATCGACAATATAATACAATACAATAATAATACATACAAATCTATTTATAATTATCTTTCAAGTCTATGAAAATTTATTTGTTTTATCATTTACACCGAGTAAATTTAATGCTAATAAACCATTTTTAATAGTTATATACAATACAATATCTATGTGTATAATGTGTATGTGTATGTTAAATGGCTTCCTATGGTCGAGTGATACACCGGCGCTCTTATCTGCGCTATGACTTATAAGTGATATGACGTCATAAACATGATAACAATGATATCGTATTGTAAGACGGCCGACCCCGAAAGACTTTTAAAAAAAAAACTCAATTTAATTAACACACCCGTTTATTAAATGGTCACAATTTTGGGAAACTTAAAATATGGTTTTACAATTACTGGGACCACTACCAGTCTCAACGACGTCCAGAGTACAACTAAACTAAAAATATGATGTACATTTAAAACAATATAATTAAAAGCGCTGACACAATAATGTGGAAAAGTACACTAGGAATACAGAGTTACGAATATTGTATAATAGACATTATTTACATAAATACAAGGGATATAACACCTCCCCCCTTAAGACGGAGCATTCCGAACTTAAGATGAATGCGAAGTTACAATTTAAAATAATCATTTTAATAAAAGATGTGTCTTGAATATAAAACTAGTAATAAGTAAATTACGAAATAGTAATAAGTAAAATAATAACTTCAAATTAATGGTTACATAAGTTCCTGCTTGAGGGAGATTGACATTTATTAATTTTAAGAGAAGGTTTACAATATTCTGGATTAGGTAAAGATTTAATTGAGTTAACATCATCATCGGAAGTTGAGATTTCATTCATTTCAATAGAAGTTGATACTTTAGAATTATACTTGGATAATTTCTTATTGTGACATTGATTAAATATTTGGATACAATAATTGGATGAATTTTTTCGTTTTCTGTAACATCGCAATAATTTATAAAATAGGCTTAGAAATATTATTACAATTACAATATAAGTAAACGTAGAATAATAGTGTCCATACTTAATAAAATGCGATTGTTCTTCTAAATTATTAAGTTCTTTTTCAAGATTATCTAATTGATGATTTTGATATTTTAAAGATTCTAAGTCGATTTTACTTAGAGAAAGAGGCGTTAGAAATGGTAGCGTTTTATTAAATATGGATTTCATACAACAGTCATCTGACGTAATATCAAAACTTATGTCTAAATAAGGTTTTATATTTAGTGTATAACTACTTGTTGGCAATAGTTGAATAGTTTTTGAGAATCCAATACAATTTTCAGTTAATTTAACAATTCCTGTGCCAGAAATAGAATAGTCAATTATATGATTGTCACATTTTACAGTTAATTTATTAGCGTTGGATTGAACATAAATCCATGTGTTATTTTGTAGCTTCTGCCATATGTCTATTTTACCAACTAAAAATTTAGTATTACATTCTGATGGAAGTGTGAGAATCACTTCAGTTAATAGTTTCGATTCACAACTAGGATAATTTATCGTAGAAAATATAGAAATTAATCCGCAAATAGAGTAGTTCTTATTTATAAACTTACAAGTATTTAAATTATCTAAAAATGTATAATGCATCCTATCGTCGCTTAAAGCAATAAAGGAATGTGAAGGTTGGATAAGAGCAAAAGTAGGAGAGTATGATTGAGAATTATCATGAGGAGTCGGTAATGGAATACTTTTGTAAACAATAAATTTTTCTATTGTTATTAACGGAATTTGCAAAATAAAAACTATCTTCTTATTAAAATAATAAGAACTCAGTTCGGAAACGTCTATTAATGAGCTGATATGATCAATATCTAATGGAACTGGAAAATCATATCTCTTATTAATCTGATTGCTATGTTTAGACAGTTCACTTAAAAGATAAGTAGGACTTATAACACTAGGATGTAGAACATTTAACTTAGAAAATAAAATTGCATTTAATGTTGTCTCTAACAAATTAGAAACAGACATTAACGAACTTTCAATAATATTAAGCAAGTTATGAATCTTAGAAGTATAAAATAGTAAATTATCCCTTTTAGTTATTTGAGATAAAATACCGTTCATAGTATTTATTTGTGTATTTAATTTTATTTCATTCTGGTTTAATTTAGAAATTGTACAATTAAAGTTATTAATTGCAGATTTAATTATATGTAGGTTATCTTTAAATAAATGAAATAATTCGGAGTCACTTTTTTGACAAGATGCTATGGCGGCATCGTATTTTCTGGCATCATCAGCATCTAAAGTACCGAAGAAAAATTTAAGAATTTCACCACCAAATTCCAAGGATCTCTTGACCTTGTTATTGGCTTTATTACAGATAATATGAGAAAGAGATTGTAACTTTATTTGGTTTGATTGTATTAGAACTTCAGCAGGGCTAGAAAAATCTTTACACTGTGATAAATTTTCAGATTCAATTTTATTACAAAGATCTAAAGTTGATTGTAATAATGTTTCAATTTTGTAAAGATATGGATCCAATGTAAGTATATCCACATGGGTGATAACTTTCCAATAGTCATTATAAAATTGTATATGCGTAATAGGTTCAAAATAAATTCCTGGACTATGAATGATGGGGATGATACTTGATTCAGCGTGGCATCCATAGCAATAAGCTCTGAAAATAAATATTTATATGAAATATTATAAAGATTATGAAGATACAGCGGGCTTAATTTCATTGACATGGTGTTTTACATGTTTTCTACCAATTTGCAATGTAACATTTTGCTTATTATGTACTTTTATGATTTTGTAAGGACCTTTCCATACTGGGGATAAGGCTTTACGGAGTCTGTGGTGATGCTTCAGATAAACTAAATCGCCAACTTTATACGTTACTTCACGTGAACTAGAATCGTAATATTTTTTAGATCTTCCTTTGCTATTATTTATATTTTGTATAGCTTTTTCACGGCTAAAACGCATTCTATATTGTAAAGCTCGGATATATTCATTATACGTAGTATTAGTATTAGTATCGTATAAAGAGTTAGGAATATTTGGTTTATAACCATATAATAATTCATGGGGTGCAAAGTTAGTTGTAGTGTGAGGAGTGGTATTGTATGCTAATATAGCGGTAAATAAAAAACAGTGCCAATCATCTTGGTCTTCGTTTATAAATGACTTTAAATATTCTTTTAAAGTCGCATGAGAGCGTTCTAAAGCGCCATTTGTTTGGGGGTGATAAGGAGTAGTAAAAAGAGCTTTAATTTTTAAAATACTTGTTAGTTGTTTGAATAAGTCAGAGGTAAAACATGTGCCTAAATCGGTTAAAATAGTTTTAGGGAAGCCGAAGAGAGATATGAAATGAACAAGATTTCGTGCTATCTCTTCACTAGTGGCTGTTATCATGGGATAAGCAGAGGAGAATTTAGTCAAATCGTCCTGGAGCGTTAAAATAAATTTAAACTTTTGGAAACCCGCTTCAGGTAGGGGACCTACGATATCAAGAGCTAGACGTTCAAACGGTCTAGTTGAAGTAGATGTGATCTCCATTGGAGCTTTATTTGACATTCTTAATGGTTTATTTATTTGGCATAATTGACATTTCTTAACATAGTTTTCTATGTCAGATCGCATACCTTTCCAGTAATAAGCAGCTTTGATTCTTTTAAACATTCGATTTGACCCTGGGTGACCCGCGACAGGGGAGTCGTGATTTTCTTTTAAAATTTTAGGCACTTCAACTGGGGTTGGGTAAATCAACTTATTTTTATAAATATAAATTTTTATATGTGTGCTATGAAAAACGTAAGAAATCATATTATAGACCTTAGTATAAGCTAGTTTTGAAAAAGGATCTGAAAAATCAGATATTGCTAGGTCATTTATTTCAGGACTTTCGATTATTATTTTATCTCTAAGTTTTATTAACAGATTATAAATATCTCTAAATTTGGTATCCTCATAATGGTGAATTTTAGTATACAATAAATAATAAGTTTTATTATTATCAACTACAGATCGAATCGTGAATGGTTCACGTTCAGAGTTTAATAATTCATCACGGTTTGTTAACTGAGATAATATCTCTTCACAGTGAGGAATAGAATAATCGAAGTCTAATGATACGGGACAGACTATTGTTTTTAATTTAGTTAAATGTTAGGCCTGTGTGCATTCTTCGATAACAGTATCAGATGTGGAAATACGGTTAGTAAATTGAGCCTTGAAATAGTTTTCATAAGACAAGTTATTTAAATTAGAAATATCAATAGCATTAACTGGACAACGAGATAGCGCGTCAGCATTTGTATTGAGTCGACCTTGTTTGTGAACAATTTCATAATTGTATTCTTCAAGCTTAAGACGCCAACGAATGAGTCTGCTACCTGGGTCCTTGACATTAAATAACCACACTAAAGGACGGTGGTCTGTAATTATTTTAAATTTGTTTCCATATAAATAAGGACGAAATGTTTTTACAGCAAATAAAATAGCTAATAATTCCTTTTCGGTTGTGGAATAGTTGCCTTCGGCGTGATTAAGTGTACGGGAAGCAAACGCGATCGGCTTGTCTTTTCCGACAAAACCTTGAGAAAGAATAGCGCCTACAGCGTAGTTACTAGCATCCGTGGTAACTAAGAATGGTTGTGAAAAATCTGGATATTGCAGAATCGGAGCAGTAAGTAGTTTTTCTTTCAGGATATCGAAAGCAGTTTGCTGTTCGACAGACCAGTGATATGCTACATCTTTCTTTAGCAGAGAGGTAAGTGGCTTAGTAAGTTTAGAAAAATTATTTATGAAACGGCGATAATAACCTATAAGACCTAGAAACGATTTGATTTCCTTAGGATTTTTAGGAACTGGAAACTGGGAGACGGCCTTGACTTTTTCAGGATTTGGAGAAACACCTTTATCGGTAATAATATGGCCAAGGTAAGTTACTTCACGTCTCAAGAACTCGCATTTATCAGGCTGGAGTTTTAAATTTTATTCTCGTATTTTATCAAATACTAATTTTAGCTTTTGTATATGGGATTCCAAGGTCGAACTGTACAAAATACAATCATCCAAGTATATATAACAATGTATACCTTGTACACCTGATAACACGGTGTTCATGAGTCGTTGGAAGGTTACAGGAGCATTTTTCAGCCCAAAAGGCATTCTGGTAAATTCATAGTGTCCAGATATGCTTGAATTAGAATTTATTGTGAAACCCGTTTTTGGGGCGTCCTTGGGGGACATTTTAAGTTGGTGAAAGCCACTAGCCAGATCTAGTGTGCTAAAATATTTAGAGTGACCTAATTGGTCAAGGATATCAGTGATGAGAGGCAAAGGATAACTCTCGGAAACAGTGACATCGTTAAGACGACGATAGTCAATGACTATTCGCCATTTTCTTTTGCCAGAGGCGTCTAGCTTTTTGGGAACTACCCATACAGGGGCGCTCCAAGGTGAAATAGAAAGGCGAATAATATTTTGATCTAGCATTTTACGAATTTGAGTGTCAACTTCCTTTTTATGGCATTCGGGGAAGCGATACGACTTAACATGTATAGGAGGTGCGTTACCTGTATCTATATTGTGTTCGACAGCATTAGTAGAAGATAAAGGTTCACCTTCGACATAAAAAATATCTGTATACTCCGAACAACAATCAAGAAGAGCTTTTTCCTCCTCATTATTAAGATGTGAAGAGCGAATTAAGCTTAAAACGTGATCTGCCCTATTAGATTTAGAAAAAGATAGAGAATTAATCTTATGAAAAGATTCGGAGTATTTAAACACCTCAATAGGTGACAGTTCTACTACATAATCTTTGAACTCTAGGTCAGTGTCGGTGGTATTTAATATAGTAACATTAACCTTTTTATTTGGTTTGATAAATACTACACAATTCGCGACATAAACACCATCACATAAGGTTTGATCTAGTACGAGAGCTTCATTGTTATGATAAAGCTCGGCAGAGTAATTTGATACAGTGCACTCGATAACGACCTCGGAACGTGCCGGAATTATATAAATCGGTTGATAAAACATAATGGGCAATTTACAACCATCTATTGTTAATAGTTTAGTATTATAATCAATATTAACTTTAAAAATTCGAAGAAAATCTGTACCTATTATACCGTCAAATTTTAGATTAATCGTATCATTTATGACATGAAATTTATGTTCATAGGACTTTGGAGATATAAGCAAAGTTAAGTAAGTAGAACCTAAGGATTCACAGTAAGTATCCTTGTCATTTATTCCTTTTATTTTAACCTTATCAGAATTTGTTATAGGAATATTTAAACTTGAAGATTTAATAATACTGATGCTCGCGCCAGTATCGATAAGAAAAGTAAGTGGTTTATTTGAATTCTTAGTAAGCATATTTGTATATGGTAAGGATATTTTATATGTGTTTATACTCGTTTCAAAAATAGGAGTTGGATCGAGTTTACAATTAAAGGAACTAGAAAGATTAATATCTAATTTATTATAAAAATTTGTGTGAGAGTTAGAATTAGTAGGGCTCAGTTCCCTTTTGGGCTCTTGAGATGTAGAAATAGTATTAGATTTAGTATGACTCAGTTCCTCGCTGGGTAACTGAGATGAAAAACATTCATAAGGACTCGATTCCTTATAGGGTAATTGAGATATAGAAGATTTAGGACTCGGTTCCTTGTAGGGTAATCGAGATATAGTAGATTTAGGACTCGGTTCCTTATAGGGTAACCGAGGTATAGTAGATTTAGGAGGAATAATCGTGTCATTAGAATTAGGAACTTTCGGTAGACACGTAGCCGAAATTCCATTTAGTTTAAATGTTCTGAATTCTCGGTTTCGGCACAAAGATATGTTAAATTCACAGGAGGACTACTAGAGCTAGGCTTTGAATTAAAAGTAGAAGGGTTAGAGTAAGAATTCTCGCGATTTTGCATATTGAATTTTCGTTTGCGACATTGGTCAATGGTATGCCCAATGTGTTTACAATATTTACAAATTTTTGTGCTAGATGTAGAAGATTTATGAGTAGTATTTTCATTAGAATTAGAATTAAAATTAGAATTATAAGGCTTTTTCTTGTAACATTCAATTGCTGTATGTCCAAGCTTATTACAGCTAGAACATTGCTTTTTATTCGTCTTAAAAGACCTTGATTGTAAATTATATATCTTTTCTTCCTCGATAGCTAACTGTACGGCTTCATCAAGGGAAGAGGGATTTCTACATCTTACAATATTTGAAATTGAAAAGCGTAAACCTAATAAGAATGTATTGAGAGCTAGATCCTCCATGGCGGCTATCCTGCCAGGAAGTTCGTCCTTGGTTTTGCAGTTATAGTGTATATCTGATTGTATTCGAGTAAGAAACTGTTCAATTCTTAAGGAAAATTTAGTAACATCTTCGGATGCTTCCTGTTTACAATTTTGTAAATCAAGTAATAAATGCGTGGCATGTTTTTTCTCACCGAAATTTTTCCTTAGAAAGGCTTTTAAATCTAGCCATTTTTCAAATGTTTTTAGACTACAGGCTACTTGAGCTTTTCCTTCTAATTGAGAGAGAATGTATTTGCAAAGTACTGACTGTTGTTCGGTACTTGCAAGAGACATAGCATTGTCACAATTAGTGAGGAAAGCCGGTAGACCTTCCTTGTCACCGTTGTAGGTTTTAATAAATTTTGTTAAAAAAGTAAGGGCTATTTTGTCGGCTACACTTTCCTTTTCTACTTTTAGCGACATATTACAAAAATAATCAGTGAAAAAATAGAAAAACAAAAATATAGAAAATACGATTTTAAATATTACAAAAAGAAAAAAAAATATATATATCTAATAAGTTTAGTAACTTACAGGATTACTAAAATTTGAGTCAGCGACATTCGCGGAAACGTTGTGTAACGCCGTGTTCCCAGGCGCTGTAATCCGATGCTGCGGCTCACGTTGCACCGTCGCTAGCACGGTCGTCGTCGTACACGTGGAAAATAGAAAATGTAGAATGTAGGTGAAGAAGGAATGAAGATGAGTTGTACCTTGCTGTCGATAAGTCTGCTGCTGCGGATGCTGGAGCGGGCTCACGCTAAGAAGCGGAGACTTAACGTCGTCCAATTGTCGTTGTCTTCTTGACGTTGAGTTTTTCGTGGTGCAGGCTTAGACGCGGCTAAGTCTTATTGTCGACCAACTAGTCTCAAAATTCGGGGGCCTTGTAATTCGAGATGTCAGTACCGTTTGAAGGTTTTCTGTCTGACATCCCACTTCTGACACCAATTTGTAAGACGGCCGACCCCGAAAGACTTTTAAAAAAAAAACTCAATTTAATTAACACACCCGTTTATTAAATGGTCACAATTTTGGGAAACTTAAAATATGGTTTTACAATTACTGGGACCACTACCAGTCTCAACGACGTCCAGAGTACAACTAAACTAAAAATATGATGTAAATTTAAAACAATATAATTAAAAGCGCTGACACAATAATGTGGAAAAGTACACTAGGAATACAGAGTTACGAATATTGTATAATAGACATTATTTACATAAATACAAGGGATATAACAGTATGACAACCAGCTAATACTACTTTATAATAATGACGCGAAGATCAACCACGTACGCTGCGTAAATAAAGTTGTGGGAAAATAATATATGGCTCAATTATTTATTTATGCTAAGTATTTGGTATAAATTATTAATATTACAAAATAGCTTGAGCTGGATTATTGATTAAAAATGTTTAAATGTTTCTTAGGATATATTTTTTTATAAAAACAATAAAACCCGGCAATAATTCTCGTGTGGAAAAATTTACTTATACTATCCAGTTGTTCAACAACATATAAAAAAACAAAAATAAATAATTACAATAAAGTTTGAAATATAAATCCGCCCTCCGATGACCAAAATTAACTAAACTAAACTAAGATAATCGGCTCTCTAACTTGCTAAGCTAACGAGCCTTATATACAATAAACCAAAAATTTTATGCCATATCTACAAGATGACGTAATACACATCACTGACCACGAAGACTCACGAAGACTAGCAATACAAGCTCAACTGTATTCATGAAGCGACAGAGCTAAAATTAGTTTTAAAGTGAATAAGGATTTTCAATTTAAGTGTTGAATTTACATTACAAGTAAGAACTATTATTTTATGTAGAGTAAGAATTTTCATCCTCATTAAAAGTTATGGTAATCAGTTAAGTTAATAATATTTATAGTGTATAATTCAGTAGCTGCTTATCACGAAAGACAATTATTAATAAGACAAACAGAATATCCCAATAAGTTCTACTATGTTGAGTCTCATTGGTGTATGTTGAAATAGTATTAGTAATTTACAGCGACGCATATTTGATCTTTGTATGTTAAGAAACATTGTTACCCAATCCCTTACATTGAGTGAATATTACCGATCAGAAAATACTAACAGATATAACTATATATATATATATATATATATATATATATATATATATATATATATATATATATATATATATATATATATATATATATATATATATATATATATATAAAATTCTCGTGTCACAGTTTTCGTTGCCATACTCCTCCGAAACGGCTTGACCGATTTTGATGAAATTTTTTGTGCTTATCCGGTATCTATGAGAATCGGCCAACATCTTTTTTTCATACCCCTAAATGTTAGGGGTAGTACAACCCAAAATTATTTTTTTTAATTTTTTAAACAAAATTTTTAATTTCTATTTTTTTATGATACAACATACAAAAATACATACAATCCTCAATTTTCACCCTTCTACGATTAACCCTTATTTTTTAATAGCCATTTTAGTAATTTAATAATTTTTCCTTTCCGGTCGAAAACTGATCAATCGTCATTTAATTAGTTATCCCCGACAGATGTCTACAGGTGTCACTTCTGACCCAGTAAACAGCACTGAGTAGGGATGAGAACGAAGCCGGTCTCCTTTCTTTCTCACTCCCTACACAGTTGTCGGCCATCATTATTGTTTATGCATCAAGTGTAGTAGTAACGTTGACAATTATTATTTTGCTATCTCAGTGTAACTCTCATATTAACTTTTAATCATTCCTATTTTATCAATAATAATTAAATTATCAATTTTTAGTGTATTTTGCACGATTAGTTAATCAAGTGATTTTATAACCGCAAAATTACTCAACACGTGACACGAGCTTCCAATAACAACGGATTTTGTGTTGTAAGTATCCTTTTTTTTATTTATATCGAAAATGTTGTTGATCTTATAAAAATGTAATTGAACAATTAAGATTTTCATAGTTTCCAAAAAATCAATCATTATGAATCTTTATTTTGAAATGTCAATGGAAATATTGGTTGTATGAAAAAATTATAAGAGACAATGTTTTCATAAAATTTAATTTTTTACTTTTGTTTGAAAATTTTTTCCATAAAACTTATATTTTTGTTATAATTTCATAAATTAAAACTAATCATTTCAAAATTGCGGCAAAAATCCTGGCCCTAATTATACTTTCAACATTTTTCATCATTAAATAATTTCATTAATTTTATTTATGTATGTTTTGTACAGTGAGCAATGCCAAGAAAACGCAAAGGGGCTGATTTGACCCGCAGTATAAGTAAAGCTCGAAACTTGCGAAATAGCAGATCCGAAAGAACAAATCCAGCAACAAAATACTGTTGCACGTGTCAGAATGGCGCAATTGCATCAAGAAGATCTAGAAGATACACGAGCTGAACGCAAGTCAGAAGCATAGAACAACGACAATCACGCCGTTTCACAGTCAATAGACGAAGAACAAATGAAAAACAACGACAACAGATACATCGAGCATTTATATCTGATTCATTCCTGCGTCTAGCATTCCAGTATGAGCCCGATATTGAATATTATGCTCATTCAAAAGTGGTAATTGGTGCTATGGACAAGGAATGTCCGCATTGTCATGCTGTGAATTTCAAAAATGAGCCAGCTGGGATGTGTTGAGCGTCAGGAAAAGTGCAACTACCTGAAATTGAAACACCACCTGAACCATTGAACGGCTTACTTATCGGCACGGATCCAGATTCTAACGTGTTCCTGAAGTCAATTCGAAGATCCAATTCATGATTTCAAATGACATCGTTCGGAGCAACAGAAATAGTTCGAAATACTAATGCAAATGGTTAACAATTCAATTCTACATTCAAAATCAGAGGCCAAGTTTATCATAAAATGGGCTCACTGCTGCCAATGCCAAACGAACCACATAAATTCTTACAAATCTACTTTATGGGCGGCGAGGATTCCGGAAGCGCACTTGCCAATCGCGTGAATGCACGTTGTGATTATAATAACCTTGATTCACTTTATGCCAGGCGCATCGTCAGCGAGCTAAGCGATAATCCCGCTATCGTCATTAATCCTGATAAAACACCAGCTGGAGAGCTTATTCATAGATTCAATGCACCCGTTGTTGATGATGTTGCTGGAATCATGGTTGACGATTATACAGCTGCACGAGAAATTGTGATTCGTAGAAGAAATAATAATCTTCAGTTCATTGCTGACACACATCGTTCATATGACGCTCTCCAATATCCAATATTCTGGAAGGGACAAGACGGATATTGCATAAACATAAAACAACGAGATCCCGTATCAGCTACTTCATTGATTATTAATTTGATCATTAATCATTTAACAAAACAATTAAATTATTGAACGTAATAAATTTAAATTAATTTTTATGAACAAATATTACAGGAGCTGAAACAAACAAGAACGTTAGCTCAAAGGATTATTATGCGTACCGATTAATGATTAGACGTGGCCTGGACAACGTCATTTTACGATGTCGTGAGCTTTGTCAACAATTCATGGTCGACATGTACGCGAAGATTGAGAGCGAACGACTACGATACTTAAGATATAATCAACAAAAGCTGCGCGCGGAAGAGTACATTCATTTGCGAGACGCTATCAACAACAACGCCGACGTCGCCGAAATTGGTAACCATGTCATTTTACCATCATCGTACGTAGGCAGTCCACGTCATATGCAAGGATATATACAGGATGCTCTGACTTTCGTGCGCGAATATGGACGACCATGTTTATTTATCACGTTCACATGTAATCCAAAATGGCCAGAGATTACATCTTTGCTACTGCCTGGCCAAAATGCAATACATCGCCATGACATTACAGCACGTGTGTTCAGACAAAAGTTGAAGTCTTTAATAAGTTTCATTACTAAATCACATGTATTCGGTCCCACACGTTGCTGGATGTATTCGGTTAAGTGGCAAAAGCGAGGATTACCTCATGCACACATTTTGGTTTGGTTCATCGACAAAATCCGTCCTGAAGAAATCGATAGTATCATTTCTGCGGAAATTCCAGATCCATCCACTGACCAACTGCTGTTTGATATTGTTACAACAAACATGATTCATGGTACATGTGGTACTCTTAATAGTTCATCGCCTTGCATGGCTGATGGAAAATGTACTATAAATTACCCTAAAGATATTACCAATTATACGGTCACAAATGTCGACGGATACCCAATATATCGTCGAAGAAATCCTGAAAATGGCGGACAATCATTTATTAAAAATATCATCAACACAGACATTGATATTGACAATCGTTGGGTGGTGCCATATTCGTCTCTGCTGAGCAAGACATATAATGCTCATATTAATGTTGAGTTCTGCAGTTCTGTGAAGAGTATCAAATACATTTGCAAGTATGTCCATAAAGGCAGTGATATGGCTGTATTTAGAGTGGAAAATACTAATGTGAATGCTCCTCCAGTGAATAAAAACGATGAAATTACGCTCTACCAAATTGGTCGGTACATCAGCTCCAATGAAGCTGCTTGGTGTATCTTTGGTTTTCCAATTCATGAACGGGATCCAGCAGTTGTTCAGTTAGCCATCCATCTTGAAAACGGTCAGCGTGTATTTTTCACGAAGGAGACAGCGATTGAACGTGCAATAAATCCACCTAAAACTACACTCACTGCATTTTTTGAATTGTGTAATCGTTCCGATGATTTTGGTGCCTTTGCACGAACATTACTCTTTTCACAAGTACCACGCTATTTCACATGGTCTCAAACAAAAACATGGATGCCCCGCAAGCAAGGCTCACCAGTTGCTGCATGTATCAATTTATTTAAATCAAACGCCTTGGGGCGATTATTTACAGTCAATCCAAGACACACTGAGTGCTTTTATCTTCGA
This sequence comes from Melinaea marsaeus rileyi, assembly GCA_918358865.1. Taxonomy (NCBI): domain Eukaryota; kingdom Metazoa; phylum Arthropoda; class Insecta; order Lepidoptera; family Nymphalidae; genus Melinaea; species Melinaea marsaeus. Next base: position 15,507,094 of record OU911089.1, on the reverse strand, counting down.
CTGTTGTTGGTTAATGTTACTGGCCCATTATCATTTCAAGATATACGTAAGGTGAATGGGCAACAATATCCAACGTATAAAGATGCATGCCTTGCACTCGGTTGGCTAGAAGACGACAACCAGTGGGAATGCATGCTTGCTGAAGCTGCATTGAACTGTACAGCTATACAAATTCGACGACTATTTGCTATAGTGTTGACTACATGGTCCCAGCCCGAGCACAGATATTATGGGAAAATCATAAAGATTCAATGACTGATGATATATTGCATCAACATCGTATACGGTGCCACGATCTAACCATAACATTCAGCGACGAAATGTACAATGAAGCATTGATTGCTATTGAGGATCTTTGCATTGTCATTGCCAACTTACCAATTAGTAATTTCGGTATGAATTCGCCAAATCGAACTGCATCTGATTTAATGAATACTGAAATGAATCGTGAACTGCAGTACAGTACTGTAGAAATGGCAGCGATTGTTGCCCGCAATGTCCCACTAATGAATGAGGAACAAAGAACCATTTATGATCGCATTATGCTCGCAGTTTCAGCTGGACAAGGTGGGTTCTTCTTTTTGGATGCACCGGGTGGAACTGGCAAAACATTCGTTATTTCGCTAATTCTTGCTGAAATACGATCAAATAATGGCATTGCATTGGCCGTTGCATCATCGGGCATTGCAGCAACTTTATTGGATGGAGGTAGAACAGCTCATTCATTATTTAAGCTGCCACTAAATATTCAGAATAACCCTGACGCAGTATGCAACATTAAGAAATAATCGTCCATGGCCACTGTGCTGAAACGGTGTAAAATTATTATTTGGGATGAATGTACTATGGCACACAAACATTCACTTGAGGCGTTGAACAGGACATTGAAAGATATTAAAAACAGTGACAAACTATTTGGCGGAACTCTGTTGGTCCTTTCAGGTGATTACAGATAAACACTTCCAGTCATTCCACGTTCAACATACGCTGATTAGATCAACGCTTGCTTAAAATCATCTCCATTGTGGCGTAATGTTGAAAAATTACAGCTAAAAATAAATATGCGCGTTCAAATGCTTCAAGATTCATCCGCTGAAACATTTTCAAAACAACTCTTAGATATCGGTGATGGAAAAGTTGCTATAGATGAATCTGGATACGTAAAATTACCGACCGATTTCTGCCCAATCGCTGATTCGCAAGATACTCTCATTGAACAAATATTTCCCGATGTACACACACAGTACATAAATCATGAGTGGCTTGCAGAAAGAGCAATTTTAGTGGCAAAAAATGTAAACGTTGACAATTTAAATCTGAAGATACAAATGTTGTTGCCAGGGAACTTGGTATCATATAAATCTATTGATACAGTTTGCGACGACAGCGAAGCAGTAAATTTTCCCACAGAGTTTTTGAACTCATTGGATCTGCCAGGCATTCCACCGCATAATTTACAATTAAAGGTTGGATCTCCAATTATCTTGCTTCGTAATTTGAACCCGCCCCGGCTGTGCAACGGTACGCGATTAGTCATTCAAAAATTAATGAAAAACGTGATCGAAGCAAGGATTTTAAATGGCAAGTTCAGAGGTGAAAATATACTCATACCACGGATTCCTATTATACCTACAGATGTGCCAATTCAATTCAAACGTATTCAGTTTCCGATTAGATTGGCATTTGCAATGACTATCAACAAATCCCAAGGTCAAACGATGTCTGTTTGTGGATTAGATTTGAGAACACCATGTTTTTCACACGGATAATTATACGTGGCATGCTCTCGAGTGGGTAAACCATCCAGTTTGTTTGTGTTAGCTAAAGATGGACTAACAAAAAATATTGTTCACGCTATAGCATTAAGAGATTAATATTGTTTAATAGTGTTACTGTCGTAATTGTTTAATTAATGATATATAATTTTAAGGAATAAATTATAATAACTTAAAAATAATGTTTGCCTTTTGTTATTTTTATATTCCCTCATCGTTCACAGCGCTCCATGCTTATTTCACGCATATACTACATTCTTACATGCATACAATATACACATTCTAACATACATACATACATACTCACAATAAGTAAGCTATTTTTTGTCTACACTAGAAATTACTAGGAAATTATTTATATGGCAAAAAAAACGTTTGCCGGGTCAGCTAGTATATATATATATATGACGGCGCAGCTAATGACATTTGCAATTCTTAGTTTTTGACGTCGGCAACAGGATGACATAACGACAAATGACAGCTGTCATTCTAGCGGAACGTCAGATGAGTGGCAGCGAGGCGGCCATCGCCCCTTTTCCGTGTTGACAACCGCCTGCGCACCACGCTCACGACGAATCGCTTGTTACCGACGCAATCGTTAATTATTATAATTGTAATTCATGTCTGCTAGATCATTAATGCCTTTAGAAAGTTAGTTGATTTGTTATTTTGTGATTTAAGTGAATTGTTAAGTGTAATTAAATCACTAGAAACCATTTTGGGACTTTTTTGTCATATAACATACGTAAATAAATATGGATAATTCTGAGAAAGACCATCCTGAGTCCATATATATATATTCGGTCACCCGTTTAACAGTCACAGAAGACATATACTTTTTCTAATATTATATATCAGGTATCAGGAAAATTCAAGCACAGGCGAACTGGAATTAAATATTACATAAACATTCATATGTAATAATTTTCACGCCTTTATCATAAAGAATACAACAACAAAAAACATTATTAGTATGTCAATCAGTTATCTTGTAAAGGTTTTGCAAAATAACTGTCTTTCCTTTTTTAAACCACAGTGTGTTTGTAAAAAATAACAAGTATAAAATTTATATGTAGATATAATAGGAATGCATGAAGTATTCTCTAAATTCCTGCTCGGTGTGTGTTATTTCATTAGCTATGTTATATATAAGCATTTCTGTCAATCCACTTAGTCCACAATTATCATCAAGACGTTACATAGCAATAAGATTAGATCCTAAATTTGTCTTTTAAGACTAAAATTAAAACAGATTAATTATTATTTTTAAAATTCCTTATCATAAAAAATGTATTTTCAACCAATGAGCTGGTCCTCACTTTATGAATCATAAGAAACATTTAAAACATTATTTTTAATCAAAAATCCCGATCAAGTTTTTTGAAATATTAATAATTTATACCAAATCCTTATAATAAAACATAAAAATATATTGGGATTGGTCCCTAGAAGGTAATAAATAATTCAGTCGTATATTATTTTCCCTAAACTTTAAATACTCAACGCCGTACACGTACGTGGTTGATCTTCACGTCATCTAATATATAAAATTCTCGTGTCACAGTTTTCGTTGCCATACTCCTCCGAAACGGCGTGACCGATTTTGCTGAAATTTTTTGTGCTTATCCGGTATCTATGAGAATCGGCCAACATCTATTTTTCATCCCCCTAAATGTTAGGAGTAGTACAACCCTAAATTTTTTTTTTTATTTTGTAGACAAAATTTTTAATTTCTATTTTTTTATGATACAACATACAAAAATACATACAATCCTCAATTTTCACCCTTCTACGATCAACCCTTATTTTTTAGTAGGGATAAGAACGAAGCCGGTCTCCTTTCTTTCTCACTCCCTAGACAGTTGTCGGCCATCATTATTGTTTATGCATCAAGTGTCGTAGTAACGTTGACAATTATTATTTTGCTATCTCAGTGTAACTCTCATATTAACTTTTAAACATTCCTATTTTATCAATAATAATTAAATTATCAATTTTGAGTGTATTTTGCACGATTAGTTAATCAAGTGATTTTATAACCAAAAAATATTCAATACATGACACGAGCTTCCATAACAACGGATTTTGTGTTGCAAGTATACTTTTTTCTATTTATATCGAAAATGTTGTTGATTTTATAAAAATGTAATTTTAATTTAATTTTATTAAAAAAATGTAATTGAACAATTAAGATTTTCATAGTTTCCAAAAAATCAATCATTATGAATCTTTATTTTGAAATGTCAATGGAAATATTGGTTGTATGAAAAAATTATAAGGGACAATGTTTTCATAAAATTTAATTTTTTACTTTTGTTTGAAAAATTTTTCCATATTTCCATATTTTTGTTATAATTTCATAAATTAAAACTAATTATTTCAAAACTGCAGCAAAAATCCTGGCCCTAATTTTAACATATTTCATCATTAAATAATTTCATTAATTCTATTTATGTATGTTTTGATGGAGGAGCTGTTCTAGCTCATTCAGTATTTAAGCTGCCACTAAATATTCAGAATAACCCTGACGCAGTATGCAACATTAAGAAACAATCGTCCATGGCCCCTGTGCTGAAACGGTGTAAAATTATTATTTGGGATGAATGTACTATGGCACACAAACATTCACTTGAGGCGTTGAACAGGACATTGAAAGATATTAAAAACAGTGACAAACTATTTGGCGGAACTCTGTTGGTCCTTTCAGGTGATTTCAGACAAACACTTCCAGTCATTCCACGTTCAACATACGCTGATGAGATCAACGCTTGCTTAAAATCATCTCCATTGTGGCGTAATGTTGAAAAATTACAGCTAAAAATAAATATGCGCGTTCAAATGCTTCAAGATCCATTGGCTGAAACATTTTCAAAACAACTCTTAGATATCGGTGATGGAAAAGTTGCTATAGATGAAACTGGATACGTAAAATTACCGACCGATTTCTGCACAATCGCTGATTCGCAAGATACTCTCATTGAACAAATATTTCCCGATGTACACACACAGTACATAAATCATGAGTGACTTGCAGAAAGAGCAATTTTAGCGGCAAAAAATGTAGACGTTGACAATTTAAATCTGAAGATACAAATGTTGTTGCCAGGGAACTTGGTATCATATAAATCTATTGGTACAGTTTGCGACGACAGCGAAGCAGTACATTTTCCCACAGAGTTTTTGAACTCACTGGATTTGCCAGGCATGCCACCGCATAATTTACAATTAAAGGTTGGATCTCCAATTATCTTGCTTCGTAATTTGAACCCGCCCCGGCTGTGCAACGGTACGCGATTAGTCATTCAAAAATTAATGAAAAACGTGATCGAAGCCAGGACTTTAAATGGCAAGTTCAGAGGTGAAAATATACTCATACCACGGATTCGTATTATACCTACAGATGTGCCAATTCCATTCAAACGTATTCAGTTTCCGATTAGATTAGCATTTGCAATGACTATCAACAAATCCCAAGGTCAAACGATGTCTGTTTGTGGATTAGATTTGAGAACACCATGTTTTTCACACGGACAATTATACGTGGCATGCTCTCGAGTGGGTAAACCATCCAGTTTGTTTGTGTTAGCTAAAGATGGACTAACAAAAAATATTGTTCACGCTATAGCATTAAGAGATTAATATTGTTTAATAGTGTTACTGTCATAATTGTTTAATTAATGATATATAATTTTAAGGAATAAATTATAATAAATTAAAAATAATGTTTGCCTTTTGTTATTTTTATATTCCCTCATTGTTCACAGCGCTCCATGCTTATTTCATGCATATACTACATTCTTACATACATAATATACACATTCTAACATACATACATACTTACAATAAGTGAGCTATTTTTTGTCTACACTAGAAATTACTATGAAATTATTTATATGGCAAAACAACGTTTGCCGGGTCAGCTAGTTATATTATAAAATAGTATTAGCTGGTTGTCACACGATATCATTGTTATCATGTTTATGACGTCACATCACTTATAATTAGTGCCGATAACAGCGCCGATACATCACTTGACCATCGGAACACATATAAGTTGTGTATGTGTGTGTGTAACACACATACACAACTTATATTTATATATTAGTCTGGTCAATTTAGACCTAAAAATGAGAGCGAAGGTACATAAATTCCCATCAAGCTGAAAATCAGTAAAAAATTGTTGGTTGTTTAAAATATGATTAAAAATAAAATTTGAAAGTTCCCCTGTTTCTTTCCCCTGTGAGGAAAAAAATTTATTCAAGGTCAAAGGTCAAAAAAATTAGTTTTTCGCGATTTTCAGCGAAACGGTAAGTTTTATCATAAAAATATTTCAGACAAAAATTGTACATCATAAAATAATCTACAAAAAAATTATTAATACTTTTTTCCTACAAGCAACCGTTTTTGAGATAAAACGTATTTAAAAAGTTGTTCAAGTTGTTATCGTCATAATATGCATGAGTGCGCCACGTATATACGTTGTTATATATGTTGAAATATTTTTCTGTCGGTGATTGTAATATATGCTTAAAATATAAAATATACATAAGTTACAACTATAAGAATATCACGTCAAATGAAACCCAGTCCCTTACTTCATACGCCAGTGTAACTTCGAGACTTTCTTCTTTCTTCTTTCTATGTATGGAGCTAAAAAAAAAACTACCTGCTTATATAAGCATCCATATGTATGTTTCGTTAAAAACACTAAAAATAAAAGCAAGTTCAATTAGCTTCTCTTCCTCCATTCTCAGTTGCTGGTCATCAACATCTTCTTCGGGTATATTACTAAGTTCAAGTGTGGCTTGGTTATCAGCTAGACCCTACAGACTGGAGTTGGAAGTTGGTCGACAATACATTGGAACCAATTCAAACTTTACTCCCACCTGCACCGGAAAAACTGCTGAACACAATTTTTTGCAACTGCAAAAAGGGATGCAGTGCTAAATGTGGTTGCAAAAAAGTCGGACTGTTTTTTTCTCTGTCAAGGCCGGTCGTATTCCAATGTTGAATCACTAACAGAGGAGGATTCGTTTGATACCTACGAGGATACATCTTATCATATATATATCATATCTTTTCCAATATTTACAAATTTCCCTAATTTTGCAATAGTTCCAAATTAAACAGGATCACAACTGACCGGTGGCGTAGGCCTACGGGGGAAACCACGTTAAAAAAAACGCGCTAAGCACACTACCTCATAGGTGGCGTGGAAAGTGTGCATATTATGACGATTGCAATTTGTACAACTTTTTGAATCGTTATATCTCAAAAACGGTGGCTCGTAGGAAAAAAAATATAAACATATTTTTTGTAGATTATTTTATGATCTATAATTTTTGTCTGAGATATTTTAATGATAAAACTTACCGTTTCTTTCGTTAAAAATCGCGAAAAACTCATTTTTTTGACCTTTCATCTTGAATACAATTTTTTCCTCACAGGGGAAAGATGGGGAACTTTCAAATTTTATTTTTAATCATATTTTAAACAACCTTACTGATTTTCAGCTTGATGGGAATTTATGTAGCTTCGAATGTTTAAATTGACCGGACTAATATACATACATATATATATATATATATATATGTATATACATTGTTTGGTACAAATAAAAACAGATTTGGTGGTGAGCATTAAATTTACTCGGTGTAAATGATAAAGCAAATAAATTTTGATAGACTTGAAAGATATTTCAATAATTATTATAAAAAGATTTGTATTGTCTTATCGATTATATTATGTAGTAATTCAGTTGTGAAATAAAATACATACACATTTTTGTAGATTTCATTTTTTTTATAAATTTCAAAGATTAACAAAATTTTATCCCCGATTTTTTTACCGACCTATTCAAATTAAATCATCATTCATGTTATATATAAGACATTTTTTTTTAATTCTGTTGCATATTGGATTATTTTGAAACAAAATACCGCTCAAGTAATTAATTTAACGTCGTATAATACTGATAGACCTCAGTTACCGTGAAAACAAAAAGTATTAAAATCTATTAGACGATGTCGCTGTAATGTAATTCAAAACTTTTAAGATAAAACCTTTGAGTAACTTTTATGTTTTGAAGTACGTTGTAAGTTTACAAAATCTGCATAAATTATACTTTGCATAGAAAAATCAATATTAACGTGTCTCTTTTATAACCTGATGAAATTTCATATGACTCTGCATACATTTTGATATTTAAGCATTTTATAATTAAATTACTACAAAGATTGTGGATGGAGTTATTTGGTAGTTAGCCTGGACATTTGACTATATATGTGTATTCGTAGAACAAAAGGAACACAAAAATCTTTGATGTTAAGAATATTGTTCTCAGGCGTCTGTTCACATTGTATCACAAGAGCTCTGAACGCCTTTAAATAATTCTGTAAATGTTGACTTCCTACGACTTTCTGTATTTATAACGCAGAACTCTAAAAATGTGAGAAAAGAATCCAATAATATTAAAAATAAATTTGGCAAGTCGTACATAGGTATAGACAAGTGCATGTTGAAAAAAAACAAATGTTAATAAAATTAACAATGTCTTTTTTTAATAACGATTACTTGCAATGTCGTGCTTAAGGTAAATTTTCTCCTTCCCGTTACATAAATTGAATATTTAAATATTAAAATAAAATACGCGTACGTGCTCTAAGTACCACATCATTTACTCAATCGACTGCTTGAACTAATGTGATGTAAAGTAATGTGTGCCAAAGTGCGTAAAATTTGTATACGAGTGAGCACATCATTATACGCATGTAAAAATAAATTGGGCGATGTTTTAAACAGATAAAAATATTTTTACAATTTAATTTGGTATAGAATCATATTTGTTTGTTGATTACACTGTACTATGAAAAAAGTAAGGTACAGTGAAAAAATCTAACCTTATTCGATTATCCAATCTATATGTCGGTCCTCACACTCACAGGGTTGATATCGTTTGTATCAGTTGGATTTCGTTTAAGCATGCAATCGATGCGTAAAATGAGAAACCAGTGAACATAATGACCTAGAAAGCCTTACGAATCAATGAACAGTTTTCGCAAATGAAACTAAACGACAAACATAAAATAAACTCATTCTAAATTATAAGGATTACTTCATTGTTTCGAATCGGTGTCTCGATTAGTGTTTACTAAACTCATGTTGGCCAATTTAGTTATCGGTTACGCTACAAGAGCATCATTTTATCTGTGAGCGTCTGTGCGTCGTTGTCCTTGAGATTTATGTTGCTATTTTCTTTATGTTATATGATTTATAATCAGTTTTGGTAATTTAAAATGGTATTATTTATAATTATAATAATATTTTTTCTGTTTATCATAAGATTTTAATCTTTACTAAAATTATAATACGTAGCAGTGTTTAGTTTATTAAGAACACAAAGGACTAAAACCGTAAGTCTTATTTAGAAATTGTTATTGAATTTGATGTCATATCTATGTCATAGTTTCATACTAAAACAATGCAGCATTACTAACAGTAATAGAAAATTTCGTTTTACAATATATAATTAAGTAGAAGTGTGTTTTGGAAATTGCTGCTTTCGGCGGTTAAAGAATGGTTTTGATCTTTTGTTTCGTAAGTTTGTTTTCCGTCTCTGATCAATTTGGAAAACATTTTTGCTGCAAGACATTTATTTAATTGTGTTCCAGGTTGTAAAATATAATAGGTACAGTTTTGATGTTACTGGTTACACTCTTCACTTTTGGATTCTCCAGATATCAATTATTATATTTTCAGAAGATGCGGTATTTTATATTAAATATACCGTTAGATTAACTCCCTGAAAGCTTCAAATACTACAAGATGTCTTAAGTGTCATTCAAATCTGATTTTAAGAGTTGTTTAAAATATATAAAAAGTCATATACACAAGATATTACTTCCTTTACACATCCTTATTGTAAACAAAATCAACATAAAATGTTGTATATATATATCTATATATGAGTACATACTCATCACGATATCTTTGGAACTATAAGGTCTAGGGACTTCACACTTATAAGAATACACTTTTTGCCGAGTAGAGATCAATTAAGATTGAATTTTACAAAAAAGATGAGAATTTTAAAATTATAGCTGTTATAATGAGAAGTGATAAAAAGTTCAAAATAGAAAATAATTTAACTTGTAGTCTATGTGGTTTATGCCACGCGCTGCTCCGGAGGACAGCTGACATATTGGATATTATTTCTGAAGCACATAATATTACGTTCTGCCCATTATATTAAGAAGATGTTAAAGATATTTGTTCAAGGTTGTGATTTTTATTAAAGCGTTGTGAATGACCGTAGCACTTGCTCATTTTGTTCCTCTTGAATGAAATTGATTTGTAATTTTTTTGAAGAAACGTATTGCTGCCCACAAAACCGTGTGGATTTTAACATTTCCTTCTAAGTTCCACATTATTAACAATGTATTCACCTGAAAATGAATTCTAATGTATGAAATCAATTAGATGAAGTATTTTTTTTATGCTGGAGGAGGACAAACGAGCTTGCGGGTCACAGGTGATATGTGATCACGCCTTTTGAAGAAACCCATGTGGTATCGATCTGGAAATTACCGTTTACTAACAATATATACCTTTATAATTAATAGTAATAAAAACAATATAATTATTTTTATTATAAATAAGTATAAAAATAGATATATTTTTATAAGGAATGACCCTTCCCTTAAACAATGTAGACGTAGGATATCAGACAATAAAATACACGTTTTGTCGAATACATATCTTATAATGTTTTATTTCCTATTTTTCTCACGTAATCGCGAACGTGTAAGAAGAACATAAGAATATTTCAGAAAACTATTGTGGAAGTTATGTAACTTTATTTTTATATTATAAAGATGTTTATTTTGTATTATTTTAATATAATAGTAAACGTTGAAGTCCTTAAAGCGGATCTGTGGGCAAGGAACGGGCCCTTTAGGAAACCACTTTAGGATAATGAATCCTGACAGAGGAACCCTTTTACATACCCAAGGTTGTCTGTATTTTGATATATACATAAATTATAAGATCTGTTAGATACCTTTAAAAAGTCGCACAGTTTTTTATTCTATTCTATGTTCTCTTTTTTTATAGATTCATTTTAGTTGGAATACTTGAAACTGTAGTAGAAATTATTTATCTAATATCCCAAAACTTTTACTATATAAAGCTATATTTTGAGATTTATAGAATAATAAAATCATATATGTATACATATTTGCGAAAGAAGAATTTATGTCTTATTCTGACCTTAGACACCGCTAATGATAAAGTGGTGTTGGCTGAAATACATTTTACTTTTTACCGTTAGAAAAATCGATTACGGATACTCGGCCAAGAAGATGAAGGCCGAGGTGTTAAGAGCCAGCAAACTGTCACTTTTAAAGTTACTTACTAAAAAACCAATTAACGGAATATTTACATCTCCAGATATTAAAATACTTACAAACACAAAGCTCCCAAATTTTTTTTTCGTAATTACAAATTATACAGTTTAACTCAACCTTTGGTAAAAGAATTCGAGTCGGCTGGGCTCTATTAAGTAAAATCTATTTAAAATTTCTCAATCACAGATATTATTATTATTATTATAAATGCGGAAATCATAACTTTATTATACTATTAATTTCATTTCATATGTATTGTTAAAAAAAATCAGGACAATCATTAAAATCAAAAATATGTGATTTTGTATATATTTTAAAACATTTTATAATAAATGTAAAATAATTTTTAAAACAAAAACATAGTTTCCTAAATTTCCATCCTCTTTTAAAGCTTGTCCTTCAAAAAACTTGTTATCGACGTTAAGTTAATAATGTCTTCGGAACGGTAAATCTTCTCAGATATATCATATGCATCCAGTAATACTAACCAGTATTAAACTACTACTAGTACACAATATTCAAGGAACTTGGTTCATTTACTACTAGGTTATCAGGTGAAATGATGGAAGTAAGTTTAGCATAATGAATAAAATTTTTACAGTTTATTGATTTTCACAAAAAATTTATATTACCAAAGTTGGGTTTAAGGAGAGGGAAATTTATAACTTTGATGATTTTATATAATAATGTTACCCAGTAATATTGAGAAATTATTATCAACAGTAAAAATATCTCCTTAAATGACAAGACAAGTAAGGTCTTATTCTTTATATACCTTTCCTATTATCAAAGCTTACCTTAAGTTTACTTAAAATCAACAACAACGTTCCTGTACTGTAAGACTTAATAAAGTTTTCTCTTTTGTTACAACTGACAGTTATTGAAATTAAAAACTTAGAAACATTTAAACAGGGCAACAAACTTCAAAAATTTCAAGCTACTGCCGAGTCTGTATCGTATTTATACTTTGTGAGAAAATAAATATTTTTAGTTTCTTGTAATTGTATTAACAGAAACAGATGTTTTTGTTAATTAGAACATTACAACAGATTATATTTAAACGGTTTTATAATGGCTAGCTACAAATCAGTAAATGAAATAGATTTTAACATCGGACTTAGTTTTAATCATAACGTATTGATAATTTCCATAAAAATGTTTCATGTGAATGAAATGTATTATGTAAATGACAAAAAAATAAGGAAAAGATAATTCAAATGAGATATATACCAAAGTCTAATGTCTTTGTCTATTTTGTTTCCATTCTATAACTCATTCTAAACTCATTGTAGTTTGTTGTGTATTTTATTGATGATATTAACAATTTTTTTACAACGATAAATCATATACATAACTGTTTTATATAAAAAATACGAACAGTTTTTTTATATAAATCAGTATACCTAATTGGAGTACAATTTGATAATCCTTGTATTAATTAAAGTAGACGAGCTAATATAGGATTGAAATGAGAAGCTTTTTATTATGATCCTTTAAATAATTAAGGTGCTACCTCCCGGCAGCTAAGTCCGCAGAATTAGTAACTAAAAGTAGATCATCATTTTTCATATTCAGATTATAATAACGGACGTGCCATTTTAATCTAAGATTGCTAATGAGATTAATCTTTGCAAAGACCACTAAACAAATCGCAACGTTTCCGTGTTGCGGAAATAAATGTCGCATGCTTGCGAGACATCATCCTTGTGTTTACGCACCGGAAAACTTAACAAACATAAAGTTTATTGGACAGTTTAACAATAAATACATGTATTTGTCTTTCATGTTAATAAAAGAGGTTGAATTAAGGAAATAATTAACAACAATTCAAACTGTACGATGCAACAAGTCCGAGTTTGATCGATCTCCATGAATTGGAGTTTAAAAGGTGATTATGATTAATAATCAAAAGTTATTATTTAATCGTAGATAATCCATTTGGCGTCTTTTGGCTAATTAAATAACAAATAATAGAGATATCGACACGAAATGAAGAGCTTATAAAAAATGAATAATAAACTGGATATATAACTTTATCCATATGAACTATGTTGTTCACACTTTATATAATATTAATGCTCGATCACATACTACTTACAGTTATATGGGTACAATGCTGTACCCGGGCATTGCTCACTCCTGTGAAGATATTTTTTACAGCTGTAAGTGACTATAGGTCTGTAGGTATATATAAAGTAACGTAAAAAAAGATACGGTTGTTTATGCCACAACAAAAGCGCAAATTTCGACATTCTCAAAGAAATCAAAATTGACAGGGTACTTCCTGTTGACCTACAACTATGATATTTGGAAAGTAACAATTTCAAGAAAAAACTGTATATTTGTAATTAAATCATTTAAAAATAAATACTATACTAGTCTAAGTAATGTATCTCATGAAAGGTCTTGATAGTGATATTTCAAAAGTTACAGTTAAATAATAGTCCAAGATTCAATTTCACAACTTTTTGTAACCTATAAAGTTGTACGGAATCCTCCGTGGATCAGTCAGATTTGCTTTTGTATGATTTTTTATTCTTTTCACAAGGAAATTTTTGATCATTAATATTAGTAGATTTTAAATAAAAATATTTTCATAGACAACTCACGTTTTACTAAAAAAAGGTACTAAAAAGAAATAAAATATTTTAAAAATACATTTTCTCTTTCTAACTTAATTTTTATTCGTCATTAAAATACAGTGTTTGAGACTCGTTTAAATATATATTATACTAGCTGACCCGGCAAACGTTGTTTTGCCATATAAATAATTTCCTAGTAATTTCTAGTGTAGACAAAAAATAGCTTACTTATTGTAATTATGTATGTATGTTAGAATGTGTATATTATGTATGTAAGAATGTAGTATATGCGTGAAATAAGCATGGAGCGCTGTGAACAATGAGGGAATATAAAAATAACAAAAGGCAAACATTATTTTTAAGTTAATATAATTTATTCCTTAAAATTATATATCATTAATTAAACAATTACGACAGTAACACTATTAAACAATATTAATCTCTTAATGCTATAGCGTGAACAATATTTTTTGTTAGTCCATCTTTAGCTAACACAAACAAACTGGATGGTTTACCCACTCGAGAGCATGCCACGTATAATTGTCCGTGTGAAAAACATGGTGTTCTCAAATCTAATCCACAAACAGACATCGTTTGACCTTGGGATTTGTTGATAGTCATTGCTAATGCCAATCTAATCGGAAACTGAATACGTTTGAATTGAATTGGCACATCTGTAGGTATAATAGGAATCCGTGGTATGAGTATATTTTCACCTCTGAACTTGCCATTTAAAGTCCTGGCTTCGATCACGTTTTTCATTAATTTTTGAATGACTAATCGCGTACCGTTACCGTACCACAGCCGGAGCGGGTTCAAATTACGAAGCAAGATAATTGGAGATCCAACCTTTAATTGTAAATTATGCGGTGGCATGCCTGGCAAATCCAGTGAGTTCAAAAACTCTGTGGGAAAATTTACTGCTTCGCTGTCGTCGCAAACTGTATCAATAGATTTATATGATACCAAGTTCCCTGGCAACAACATTTGTATCTTCAGATTTAAATTGTCAACGTCTAAATTTTTTGCCGCTAAAATTGCTCTTTCTGCAAGCCACTCATGATTTATATACTGTGTGTGTACATCGGGAAATATTTGGTCAATGAGAGTATCTTGCGAATCAGCGATTGTGCAGAAATCGGTCGGTAATTTTACGTATCCAGTTTCATCTATAGCAACTTTTCCATCACCGATATCTAAGAGTTGTTTCGAAAATGTTTCAGCCGATGGATCTTGAAGCATTTGAACGCGCATATTTATTTTTAGCTGTAATTTTTCAACATTACGCCACAATGGATATGATTTTAATAAGCAAGCGTTGATCTCATCAGCGTATGTTGAACGTGGAATGACTGGAAGTGTTTGTCTGAAATCACCTGAAAGGACCAACAGAGTTCCGCCAAATAGTTTGTCACTGTTTTTAATATCTTTCAATGTCCTGTTCAACGCCTCAAGTAAATGTTTGTGTGCCATAGTACATTCATCCCAAATAATATTTTTACACCGTTTCAGCACAGGGGCCATGGACGATTGTTTCTTAATGTTGCATACTGCGTCATGGTTATTCTGAATATTTAGTATATCCAATAAAGTTGCTGCAATGCCCGATGATGCAACGGCCAATGCGATGCCATTATTTGATCGTATTTCAGCAAGAATTAGCGAAATAACGAATGTTTTGCCAGTTCCACCCACCCAGGTGCATCCAAAAAGAAGAACCCACCTTGTCCAGCTGAAAATGCGAGCATAATGCGATCATAAATGGTTGTTTGTTCCTCATTCATTAGTGGGACATTGCGGGCAACAATCGCTGCCATTTCTACAGTACTGTACTGCAGTTCACGATTCATTTCAGTATTCATTAAATCAGATGCAGTTCGATTTGGCGAATTCATACCGAAATTACTAATTGGTAAGTTGGCAATGACAATGCAAAGATCCTCAATAGCAATCAATGCTTCATTGTACATTTCGTCGCTGAATGTTATGGTTAGATCGTGGCACCGTATACGATGTTGATGCAACATATCATCAGTCATTGAATCTTTATGATTTTCCCATAATATCTGTGCTCGGGCTGGGAAACATGTAGTCAACACTATAGCGAATAGTCGACGAATTTGTATTGCTGTACAGTTCAATGCAGCTTCAGCAAGCATGCATTCCCACTGGTTATCGTCTTCTAGCAAGCCGAGTGCAAGGCATGCATCTTTATACGTTGGATATTGTTGCCCATTCACCTTACGTATATCTTGAAATGATAATGGGCCAGTAACATTAACCAACAACAGTCGAAGATAAAAGCACTCAGTGTGTCTTGGATTGACTGTAAATAATCGCCCCAAGGCGTTTGATTTAAATAAATTGAGACATGCAGCAACTGGTGAGCCTTGCTTGCGGGGCATCCATGTTTTTGTTTGAGTCCATGTGAAATAGCGTGGTACTTGTGAATAGAGTAATGTTCGTGCAAAGGCACCAAAATCATTCGCACGATTACACAATTCAAAAAATGAAGTGAGTGTAGTTTTAGGTGGATTTATTGCACGATCAATCGCTGTTTCGTTCGTGAAAAATACACGCTGACCGTTTTCAAGATGCATGGCTAACTGAACAACTGCTGGATCCCGTTCATGAATTGGAAAACCAAAGATACGCCAAGCAGCTTCATTGGAGCTGATGTACCGACCAATTTGGTAGAGCGTAATTTCATCGTTTTTATTCACTGGAGGAGCATTCACATTAGTATTTTCCACTCTAAATACAGCCATATCACTGCCTTAATGGACATACTTGCAAATGTATTTGATGCTCTTAACAGAACTGCAGAACTCAACATTAATATGAGCATTATATGTCTTGCTCAGCAGAGGCGAATATGGCGCCACCCAACGATTGTCAATATCAATGTCTGTGTTGATGATATTTTTAATAAATGATTGTCCGCCATTTTCAGGATTTCTTCGACGATATATTGGGTATCCGTCGACATTTGTGACCGTATCATTGGTAATATCTTTAGGGAAATTTTTAGTACATTTTCCATCAGCCATGCAAGGCGATGAACTATTAAGAGTACCACATGGACCATGAATCATGTTTGTTGTCACAATATCAAACAGCAGTTGGTCAGTGAATGGATCTGGAATTTCCGCAGAAATGATACTATCGATTTCTTCAGGACGGATTTTGTCGATGAATCAAACCAAAATGTGTGCATGAGGTAATCCTCGCTTTTGCCACTCAACCGAATACATCCAGCAACGTGTGGGGCCGAATACATGTGATTTATTAATGAAACTTATTAAAGACTTCAACTTTTGTCTGAACACACGTGCTGTAATGTCATGGCGATGTATTGCATTTTGGCCAGGCAGTAGCAAAGATGTAATCTCTGGCCATTTTGGATTACATGTGAACGTGATAAATAAACATGGTCGTCCATATTCGCGCACGAAAGTCAGAGCATCCTGTATATATTCTTGCATATGACGTGGACTGCCTACGTACGATGATGGTAAAATTACATGGTTACCAATTTCGGCGACGTCGGCGTTGTTGTTGATGGCGTCTCGCAAATGAATGTACTCTTCCGCGCGCAGCTTTTGTTGATTATATCTTAAGTATCGTAGTCGTTCGCTCTCAATCTTCGCGTACATGTCGACCATGAATTGTTGACAAAGCTCACGACATCGTAAAATGACGTTGTCCAGGTCACGTCTAATCATTAATCGGTACGCATAATAATCCTTTGAGCTAACGTTCTTGTTTGTTTCAGCTCCTGTAATATTTGTTCATAAAAATTAATTTAAATTTATTACGTTCAATAATTTAATTGTTTTGTTAAATGATTAATGATCAAATTAATAATCAATGAAGTACCTGATACGGGATCTCGTTGTTTTATGTTTATGCAATATCCGTCTTGTCTCTTCCAGAATATTAGCGGATATTGGAGAGCGTGATATGAACGATGTGTGTCAGCAATGAACTGAAGATTATTATTTCTTCTACGAATCACAATTTCTCGTGCAGCTGTATAATCGCCAACCATGATTCCAGCAACATCATCAACAACGGGTGCATTGAATCTACGAATATGCTCTCCAGCTGGTGTTTTATCAGGATTAATGACGATAGCGTGATTATCGCTTTGTAATTGGTGCATATGTGGGTTGAATATTTTCAACAACTCGTTGTGCTCGTTCAAAAGAGCATCTAGCTCGCTGACGATGCGCCTGGCATAAAGTGAATCAAGGTTATTATAATCACAACGTGCATTCACGCGATTGGCAAGTGCGCTTCCGGAATCCTCGCCGCCCATTAAGTAGATTTGTAAGAATTTATGTGGTTCGTTTGGCATTGGCAGCAGTGAGCCCATTTTATGATAAACTTGGCCTCTGATTTTGAATGTAGAATTGAATTGTTGACCATTTGCATTAGTATTTCGAACTATTTCTGTTGCTCCGAACGATGTCATTTGAAAGCATGAATTGAATCTTCGAATTGACTTCAGGAATACGTTAGAATCTGGATCCGTGCCGATAAGTAAGCCGTTCAATGGTTCAGGTGGTGTTTCAATTTCAGGTAGTTGCACTTTTCCTGACGCGCAACACATCCCAGCTGGCTCATTTTTGAATTTCAGAGCATGACAATGCGGACATTCCTTGTCCATAGCACCAATTACCACTTTTGAATGAGCATAATATTCAATATCGGGCTCATACTGGAATGCTAGACGCAGGAATGAATCAGATATAAATGCTCGATGTACCTGTTGTCGTTGTTGGTCATTTGTTCTTCGTCTATTGACTGTGAAACGGCGTGATTGTCGTTGTTCTAATCTTCTGACTTCATTGCGTTCAGCTCGTGTATCTTCTGGCTCTTCTTGATGCAATTGCGCCATTCTGACACGTGCATCAGTATTTTGTTGCTGGATTTGTTCTTCTGTTCTTTCGGATCTGCTATTTCGCAAGTTTCGAGCTTTACTTGTACTGCGGCTCAAATCAGCCCCTTTGCGTTTTCTTGGCATTGCTCACTGTACAAAACATACATAAATAGAATTAATGAAATTATTTAATGATGAAAAATGTTAAAAGTATAATTAGGGCCAGGATTTTTGCTGCAGTTTTGAAATGATTAGTTTTAATTTATTAAATTATAACAAAAATATAAGTTTTATGGAAAAATTTTTCAAACAGAAGTAAAAAATTAAATTTTATGAAAACATTGTCCCTTATAATTTTTTCATACAACCAATATTTCCATTGACATTTCAAAATGAAGATTCATAATGATTGATTTTTTGGAAACTATGAAAATCTTAATTGTTCAATTACATTTTTTTATTAAAATTAAATTAAAATTACATTTTTATAAGAACATTTTCGATATAAATAGAAAAAAGTATACTTACAACACAAAATCCGTTGTTATTGGAAGCTCGTGTCACGTGTTGATTTTTTTTTGGTTATATAATCACTTGATTAACTAATCGTGCAAAATACACTCAAAATTGATAATTTAATTATTATTGATAAAATAGGAATGATTAAAAGTTAATATGAGGGTTACACTGAGATAGCAAAATAATAATTGTCAACGTTACTACTACACTTGATGCATAAACAATAATGATGGCCGACAACTGTCTAAGGAGTGAGAAAGAAAGGAGACCGGCTTTGTTCTTATCCCTACTAAAAAATAAGGGTTGATCGTAGAATGGTGAAAATTGAGGATTGTATGTATTTTTGTATGTTGTATCATAAAAAAATAGAAATTAAAAATTTTGTCTAAAAAATAAAAAAAAAATTTAGGGTTGTACTACCCCTAACATTTAGGGGGATGAAAAATAGATGTTGGCCGATTCTCATAGATACCGGATAAGCACAAAAAATTTCATCAAAATCGGTCAAGCCGTTTCGGAGGAGTATGGCAACGAAAACTGTGACACGAGAATTTTATATATTAGATTATTATTAGGTTTCCACATAAAAAGTTTTGCCATGCCCTGAAGAAAGTTTAATAATAATAATTAATAATTGCAACATTATTATAGTTTTCAGATATTATGAGGACAATTATTTTTGACATTAACATATCTCAGAATGTTTTAACATTATTAAACAAAACATTATTTTAATGTTTTAATGTTTTATACGTTATAAAAAGAAAATGTATTGATATAAAACGCAAATATATCAAATCAAAAGAAAATATACTTTTTTAGATATATGAATCATTTAATTCAAAAAATGCTCGAAAGTAATTGATATTTATAACAAGAAATAAAACAGAAAATAATTTAAGTATCTATAACAATACTATAATAAAAGGAATAAAGAAATGTTTGCAAAAAGTTTGACCCGTGAAGGATTTGAACCTCCGCCCTCCGATGACCAAAGGTAGAACCTATAAATCGGCGCTCTAACCTGCTGAGCTAACGAGCCTTATATACAACAAACTAAATGTTTTATGCTGTATCTACATAATGACGCAATCTTCGTCATTGTGACCACTTGACGATTAATGAACTAGCTGTAGCGATACAAATTCTACTTTATAAATGAACCGTCAGAGTTCAAATTAAATGGGACCAGAATTTTCAATTTATATATTGGATGTACACTAATGTACATTAGTTGTAAAAACTGTGCTTTTATGTTGATTAACAATATTTTTCTCTGTTTATTCTAAGTCAAAGTCATAACTTATAATTTATATGGTGTGTCATTAGTGTTTACTGGCTATTTATAACAAAAAACAATTATTAATAACTCTAGCAGAAAATCCCATTAGAATTAATTTTCCATATTAACCGCAAATTAACATATATCCATTTGTACTACGTTGGGCCACGTTGATCACACTTTATATAATATTAATACTTGATCAGATAATATTTACAGTTATATTGTCATTTATACAGTGTGTGTGTGA
The DNA here is from genome assembly GCA_918358865.1 of Melinaea marsaeus rileyi. NCBI lineage: Eukaryota > Metazoa > Arthropoda > Insecta > Lepidoptera > Nymphalidae > Melinaea > Melinaea marsaeus. The sequence continues at coordinate 15,486,397 of OU911089.1, read as the reverse complement.
CACTGTCCATTGCTGTGGATTATACTCTTTTAGATTTTTTAGTATGACGCAACATTTTTAAGTACGTATTTGATATTTTATAAAGTTATTTATACATTTAGATTGTACAATGTTTTAAAATAACAATAATAATGAAAACTGCATTTTCTTAATCGCGATACCTATGTTATTTCATTAACTATGTTATATACCATCACTCTTGACACTTATAAATTATCAGCATGACGTTGTAAAGTACTCTGATTAGATTTTATAATTATCTTTAATAGTAAAATAAACCAATCCCCGATAAAGTGATACCTTGATTGATTCCTACATGCTGTCATATCCAAGGACACATTTTTTATGAAATTTATAAATGACTGTTTAATATTATGAAGATCAGGACAAGCAATGTGATGCTTAAGGTAAATCCTCTTTACTACAACAGCAATATTTAAATATTAAAATAAAACCCCATGTCTGCTATTAGCATCGTATCATTTACTGAGACGGCTGATTGAACTAATGTGATGTAAAGTGACGTGTGCCAAAGTGCGTGAACTTCATATTCGAGTGAGCACACAATGATATTAATTAATATTTAGTTGTATTATAACATGTAATGACTAGAAGTAAAAAATGGTATTACCACTATTTAATTAAATAAATAATCATTCTAGTGATTATAGTTATTAGATATCAGGTATAAATTATAAATAAACAGAATAATATAATATAATATGTTCCTACCGTATCTTAATATATTATTTATTATTAATATTTGATAGAGCGATACTGTGAAAAAAGTAATGTACAGTGAATAAATCTAACGCTATCCAATTATGAAATCTATATATCGGTCCTCACGCTCAAATAGTTGATATCGTTTGAATCAGTTGGATTTCGTTGGTAATGGACGCGTAAAATGAGAAACCAGTGAAAATAATGACTTACTAGCCTTAAGAATAAAGAAAACTGGTTCGTAAATGAATCTGGAAAGATAACATATAATATTTATTTTATTTATTTATTTATTTTCCACTTTGAATCGATAACAAAAACAAAAAACAAAAATTTGATATCGTACGTGTCAAAATAAGCCCTTTTGTAAAGACACTCTTTAACTTAAACTAAGGCTATGAGGCTAATAATATAAACGAATTCATAATTATAAGGATTAATCCATTATTTCCAATGCGCGTCTCATTTACTGTTTACTAAATTATAATTAATGCAATTAATTAATCAATTTAATGGTTAGTTGCGCTGCAGAGCGTCATTTTATCTGTGTGCGTCCGTGCGTGGACATACTCTTAACTGCGATGTTAATTTATTTATGTTTATGTTTGTATTCGATTAATAACTCGCCTTGTTAACTTGAATTGCTTATTTATAAAACAAAATTAAGGCGCTGTTGGTTAATGCTATTAATGTTAATAATGAAGTTGGTCCGCCCGTTGCTGCCTTCTTGTATTCAGCAGTAGTTCTGATTTTATATTTCGAAATTGTAACGCCTTTCTGTAGTCCATGTTAGCAGAGTTGTGAAAACTGATAGTGAAGTATAATATAAACAGTATGTATGATACTCTAGTAAAAATATGTTAAATATTTGCTGTTGTTTGTGGGAGACATTTTTTGTGTAAGAAGAGACCGTAAAAATGTAACAAAAATGGTTTTTAATATTTTTTCCTGTAAGTTCACTCTACGTCGGAATATTATTTTATAAAATCATTACTGTTTTAATCAATTGTAGGTTGGTCTGGAGAAGAATTTCTTTTTTCTTGTTAAACTGTCTGTCTATCTCGACATAAAAATAATAACACTACAACAACATCATAACAAGGAGAAAAAAAATTACCGACAAATACCTTTAAAAACATATTATAAAAAAAGACATTTATTAAAATATCTTATTTTTTTTACTTTACCTCGATTTATTATATACATTTTTTTTTAAGCATCAATGTTTGCTTTTGAATGGAGAGGTCACAAGTTTGACCCTGACCAGTAATCCATATTTGCGTACTAATATTTGAATTAGGTACAGAAGACATTATCAAGATAACCGCTATCTGAAGACAAATGTTATTGTTAGTTATCTGTCAAATCGAGTAGTAATACTGCTACTTTGTATAAAATAATATTTTTTTACGGTATACTTTAAATACACCCATTGCAGGAAGTAAAATTTTTAGTGAAGTACTCATTATATTTTCTAATAATTATTAAATCATTGTATTCCTTATACAAAACTAGCAGGTTACCTGTGCTTCGTGACGGGTATAAACATGAAAAAAAATTGACTTTCGTGAATATTCACCGCATGGATATAAAAGATATTCTATTTTTTGATAATGGCAATGTACAATAACCATGCACAGTCCAACAAACATACTTTTCATATGTATATATCTAGTGTTTTAAGTTTTGTGAAGAAGTGAATATATAGCAATTACTTACTTTCTTACTTACTTACTTATCTTCCCGCCATATCTCTTGCGGGGTAGCCAGAGACGACGGAGCGCCAAACGCTACGGTCCCTGCATACCTCTTTCGCCTCGACCACAGATCTTAACCTCTTCATACATGCCCTCCGGGAGGTTCTCATGCTTTTTACCTGACCTTTCTCCAGCACCGTAGCTACTGTGTTTTCGAAGGTCACTCGAGGCCTCCCCCTGTCTCTCTTACCTCTCACTTTTCCTTTATAAATCATTTTTACCATTCTTTCATCACTCATTCTTTCGACGAGCCCAAACCGCCTGAGAACGTTCTTCTTAATTCTCACCGTAACATCTTCGCTAATACCTGCCATTCTGTGGATCTCTTCATTGCGGATTCGGTCAGCTAAACTGACTCCGCATATTCGATGAAGAGATGGCATCTCCACAGCATTCATCTTTCTTACATTCTTCTTTTCTGTTAACGCGTTTGGCTGCTGTATAACAGCATCGGTAGCAAAACTGCATTGTGTACAGCCAAACGTGCAGCTATGCTGACGTTTCGCCGTCTCAACAAAGCAGGCAAAGCACTGTTAACTCTGCTACCGGCAGCAATACGCCTTTCCACATCCATTTCGTATCTTCCGGCTCTGCTAAACATACTTCCCAAATATACCACTTCATTCACTTGTTCTATTATTTTACCATTCACGTTGATCTTACATTCTGTTCTTTCTTCATTTCTTTCAAATATCAGAACATTTGTCTTATCTGCATTCAGGTTTAGACCATTATTTTCACACCCATCTTTCAGAGTGGTGACCAATGCCTGCAGATCGCATTCTGATGATACAATGAGCACTGCATCATCTGCGTATAGCAAGCAATTGACTTTAAGGTCACCTACTTTCATTCCTATGTCACTGTCTTTCACGCTTTGGAGACAACTATCCAAATACAAGTTGAACAACCAAGCTGACATAGCGCAACCTTGCTTAACACCCGATTGGATGTCAAACCAGGGCGACATGTCAGCTCCTACTCGCACACAGGCTGAGTGATCTCTGTAAAGAGACTTTACAGGAAAAGATATGATCTATACACCCTCTTCCAGGTCTAAAACCTCCTTGGGCCTCCCACAACAGCCTTTCAGATCTCTCTTGCATTCGTCTCGTTAATATTATAGCATAAACTTTACCGCCCAAGCTAATCAAACTGATAGCTTGCACAGTCTATTTGTGAATCTTTGCCTTTATACAAAGGTACGATGACTGCACCTTACCAATCGGCTGGGACCTCCCCCGATTTTCAGCATACGAGTAAGTCACACAAAAGCCAGAACAAGTCCGAGACGCGTGGCCAACCATATTTGATCATCTCGGCAGTAACTTCAACTGCTCCCGCAGCCTTACCACATTTCAGACTTCGAATCGCGCTCTTCACTTCTTCTAAACTGATTTCACAATCGGCTACATCCGTACTCAGCGTTTCGCTGGTACTCAAGGCCGAGGAGTCCTCACATTCATACGTCTTCTTGTAGAATTCCGCTCACCGCTGCAAAACGTGTGCTTGCTCTGTTAAAATTTTGCCGCTCTTCGAAAGCATCTTTTTCATTCTACAGATTACCGAACAACCCCGGGAATCACTAACTTCTCTCCAGAAAAGCTTCGTGTTTTCCCGGCAGTTGTTCGTCAACCTTTCATCTCTTTCTCTCTCAGAATTTTCACGCTTCACCTTTATAAATGAAATTTAATTACAAAATGCCAAAATTCATTTACAAAATTCCAAAATAAGCTTTCCAGCCTCATTTACTCTCTTATCACCGTACTTGCCTGGCACGCTTTCGTAACCACTTCGCGCGGTTCCAACTCATCCATTAACATCCCCACATACTATCAACTTTTCATTACTTCTGGTACTACTTAGAACATCCCTGACACTTTATATTTTAATTAATATAGCAATTACTTAATTTAATTACATTATATTTTAATTGATATAGCAATTACTTTTGTCAAAAAATATTAAATGTCTACATTTGGTCTCATTAATATCTCATAATGTAGTAAAGTAGTGCGGCGCACAATTTTAATTACAAAAGATATCTGTTTAATAAATTAGTTGTGGTTTATACATAAAAAAATAGAGGTAGCCAGCCGTCTGTCATGTCTGTCATCTGTCTGTCATCATGTCTCCGTATAATATGCTCGTATGAGCATGAGCATGCGCTCATACGAGCATATTATACGGAGAGATGAAAGGCATGTAACCAAAAGAGTGCTAGGTATGGTAGTGGAGGGATAGACAGCTAGAGAACGGCCGAAGAAAAGATGGATGGATTGCGTGAAAGAGGATATGAAAACGAAGAGATTGTGTATAGAGATGACGAAAATTGGAATAAGGGCAAGAAGATGATGAATTTAGTATAAACATTCAAATGAATTTATCGCGTGTGAGAAATTACATGTTATTAAGTTTTTTACGTTCTTGAAGTTTCAAATCAGAATTATGATAATTGTCAGCAGTTAACATGCAACCTATAAAACTTAATATATTTTCGATAAATGTAGGTTGAAGATTGCCGATACCAAAATTCTTAAAATAGCTTCATTGTCATCGATTAATCTTATTCACTTGCTCAATATATGAAAACATTATTTTTTATTATAATACCATCATTATAATTGTCTGCTGCTTAATAACAGTACAAATGTCCAATCCATCTTTGTCTCTGTTTAATTCATCATTACAATTATGAGTACGGTAACAATAGAGAAATAAACTACATAGTAAATTTATTAAAGAAATAATATTAAGAAATATTTGTTTTTCACAAATACTTAAAAATTGTAATAGCTTATCAACGTTATATATATATATATATATATATATATATAGACATAAAAGTAGCACATATATATTTACGTAGAGATTATTATTTAAACATATAGTTTAAATCATACTTACTATTTTTGTAAAGGGACATGTTCTAGGTCTGTTATGGCTACTACAATGTTTCAAACAGATGTTGTAGTAATGTGTACTGTAGTGTTAGTCTTACTGTACCATACATAAGAAAATAAAATACGAAAGAAATCTTCATATTTCACAACAGTTAGTTAGTTAGTTCACACAGTTAATAAAAACATAAATAAAAAAAATATATATTTATTTGTATATTTCCAGGTGATTCATCACGCAAAAAAAATTTCATTCCACAAATATACTCTACTTTTTTTATTCTATTCAAGACAAATTTCTGTAAGTTTATTATGATACATATCATTAAAATGTAATTGTACTTATACTAGTTCTCACATCAATTAGTAGTTTAGCTCACATTTACCACCATAAGAATATGTAGGGGAGACCTATCTAAAACCGTATAGCTAAGCGGAAATGTATATCTCTGTAATAATACAATATAAAATCGTAAAATCAACATTTTTATTGACCGATCTTATCAGATACATAATTGCAAGAACAAAAATTGGAAGATGTTACTTACGAGTATCTACGAAATAAAAATATAAAAACTAAAACACTTCTTATTACGGTTTTACCCCGTGTACTGTCCAAAACCGTACACAATATACGATTTTGCCCCACCATTCACACCAAACATTTAGTGCACAAAAAATCATCAAGATCATCGAAATCGTAACCTGTACAACCTTCATGGGCCCAACCTTTACAGGAAGTACATTGTACCCAACCCTCATCCATGCGACTTTGACCATATTTTTCAAGACAGTACAGGCAAAGATCTTTACTATCTCCAGTTTCACTTTCTACTTTATCTTTATTTTTTTTCTTACTTTCTGACAGATTCAACTTTGGTTTCGACTGCGGATTACTTAGAAGTTCGTCTTTATATGGAGATGATGTAACTATTGCCGTTTTACCTCTGCGACGTGTGATGCGTTTATTGTTGTTGTCTACTCGAGGCACAGGCATTATATCCGACGGTGATACAAAATAATTTGAATTGACTGCTCGGCTACTGCCTGATGTAGTGGAAATAATACACGGTATTTTGCTTATAGACTCTGTTTGCAATTCCACAGGTGTGGATGCAGAAGTAGCGGATGACGACAATACGGAAAAAGCTAAAATTTGTGCAAATAACGGTTCTTGCGAAATAGATGACTTCAAAGAAGATGTAGAAGGTATAATAATTATAATTGCAGATTGATTGGCATTTTCTTCTGGAAAAACATATCCGTTGTTTCAGCGGCTGCAAAGTCTGCATCTAAAGACATTTCTATCTGTAGGGTATATGCTTGTCTTGGAGAAACCGGAGAAAGCATTTTGCATTGAAGCCACCCTGGCGTAAGCTCTACCAAAGAGTCTAGATAGCTGAAATTGCGTGACAATTCTTGCAGGATTGTTTCGAAGAAACGTGTTTACTTCCTGTGTGTAGTAAGTACTCAGTAGGCTCATCAAACTTACGTCCAATGGTTGCAGTCTATGGGTACAGTGTGGGGGAAAGCTCAGCATAATAACTCCATTGTCTCGAGCTTTCTCTATCAATGGAAAGTTTTTTGTACGTGTGGAATGTCCATCCAGCAAGAGCAAAATAGGGTTTTCTTTCGTTGGCTTTAAAGACGAGATCAGATGATCTAACCATTGTACAAAGATTTCACTTTGTATCCAACCACTTTGATGGCACACTGCTATAGTGCCCGGTGGAGCGCCATCAAGCAATTCAGCCTTCATGCGTTTTCTTGGAAATATTAGCAGCGTTGGCAGGTAATATCCAGAAGCAGACATGCAAAGCACAGCAGTAGTCAGCTGACCTCTCTAGGCAGAACTTGCTACACCAACTTGCTTCTTCCCTTTCAAAGCGAGAATTCTGCTCTGTCTTTTAGGCACGGTAGTCAGACCGGTCCCATCAACATTGAAAATATGAGTCGGCGGAAATTTGTGTTGGTCCATTAGGCTTTCAAGCAAAGCAAAAAACTTACCCACACTAACCCTATTAAAACCCATCGCTCTTGCAATAGAGGTTGGCTCAGCAGCACGCAGTGACAATTCGGGATGTCTCTTCATAAAACAAGATAACCAATCCTCTCCAGCTTCTTTCCGATCTTTATTAAAATTATGGTGGCCATTGGCTTCAGCGAGTTGGTAAGCTAATACTCGCAGGTCCTTGTATGTTAGCCCAAACAAACGTTGGTCCATCAACAGAACGTGTTGAACTAAAGTAGCTTCTTGATCAGTTGAAAAAATTGTCTTGAATCGACCCAATCCTTTTTGTATTGACACTGTTAGGTCATTATTTTGTCTATATTTACTAACACGATCTTGCAAGGTACTTTTTGGCACACCGTAGACCTGAGATGCTTTGAGGTATCCAAAAGTTCCTTCAGACACACTTATTATGGCCTTTTTCATTGGTTCGACGTCCCAGTCCTATCTAGTAATCGTTCTTGAATAATTGCGGGGCATTTTTGATCTGAAAAAAAAAATTGTTAGCATATCGGGGTATAACCGTATACTAACCGATTTTACCCCGTACGGTTCTGCCCCAAGGTATCCTCAAATGAATATTTTGTTCACCACAACAAACACAAAAAAAAATCGGTTAAGGCAAGCACTGAAAATAATAGTAGAAACACATACAATGATATAGTAAATTACGTACTTACATTGAATTCTGTTAACAGTATACACTTGTATTAGTTATTTAGTTAATAATTAGATTACAGTACCGAAAAACATTAAATTTATTTAATTTTGTACCGAGCGTGGCAGCATTAACAAGTTTTTGTCGACAAATGGCTCTTATTGGTAGAACCCATTGACTGAAGTTTGAGCGGCAAATTCAAACAACCAGCAGTTCTAAGGGCACCATTCGGTTATACCCCGGTATACGGTTTTGGACAGGTCTCCTACCACCCTTAAGATAAATTCACTGACAATCATTAGTTATAAATAATAATAATAAACTAAGGTGCATTGTAAAAAGTAAAAAAATACAAAATTATAGACATTTTACTTACAAACTAGTAAATTATTTTGAGCCGAGTATTTTGGAAATTTACCTAATCTTAATAGGAGTTTTTATAAAGTTTAACATGAACTTAACCCATAAAATACTTAAGACTACTAAAATGTTAGACAAGAAAATAAAATGTTAACAGTTTCACAAAGGTTTTTCTTACATGCTTTAAAGTATATTATAATGTGAAAAAATCATTAAATATCAATATAAAGTTTATCAGCTTCTACTGTACCTGTTTTATATTTATTGAATAATCTCGTTAAATATAGTACCTATTATGTACTAAAAAACTGTAATGAAAATCTTTTTTTACAAAAATTATTATAAATGTAGTTGAAATTTCATTTATATTATATATAAAACAATATTAAATGATTCGGAAGGTACAAATCGATATTCCTTATTGATTTTGTAGGTTTCGTATAATCGAAGTTGCAAATTATTTATAAAACTCATACCAAAATACCGTCATGACTCTATTGAAAAAAGTTTATACTAATATTTAAAGAAATAATTAATCTTTTGTTAGATATCGACTGTAGCATACCTTATGTGGCTTGTATAGACTTATACCATGTTCTAAATTAATATAGCTTCATGAATTGTTAACAAGACGACAAAAAGTAATAATATTTAAAAATAGTATCATAAGCGTGTAATTGCAGGTAATATAAGAGATTAATTACCAACACACAATACTATTGTTTAGTTGAATGGTGCCATGGTGATATCAATGGGAGTTGCCTCTTTGATATAGTGCTGTGCCACTAAGTATGATATAGGTTAGTTAGATACTGAACAAAATATTGCCATGGTTTAAAGTTTTTCAACCCAAACTATTCCTTAAATATTTTGTACACCACAGTTAAAAGTACTGTTACTATATAATTTTTTTTATTGTTATTTCAAATGTATACTATATTAGTTACGTACATACATAAATAATCCGCAACGTTGTAAGAATCATGGGTCACTAAAGAACCTTCAAGTTCAATGTTTGCCCCCGATTTTCCGTGACCTTTTCTTCGTGCCTTATTATTTTTGATGCGGGGTCGACGAAACCCTTATTCGACGGGTCAATCAGATAAACAATTTATTTATGTTTTATTGATAATATTTATCTATCTAAGTTTTACAATATTTTTTAAAATTACCATAATTATTTATTTGATGATATCCCTATATTCCCAATATCACTTTAAAATAAATAATAATAAAAATTCCATAGTATTTTATTAAAATTATGAAGTTGCTGTACCTATGAGAATATTTTTTTTTTTGAAAATATTTTATTATGAAAGCTTATAATGAAATGCACTTACTCGTAGATCTCCGACATATATATTATAAATCTCACTCTATATATATAGTGAGATCTCATAACACACAGAACCTAAAGTTCAATACATTGTTTCTTATTTTCTCCATGTTTATCAAGGTCTTATTTGCAATTACTCATATTGCAAGTTTATTAACTGCGTAAAATATTTTAGTTGTATTCAAATGTGTATTACTCTTAAAAATCTTAAGAAACCCTATGATTTTATCATTGTTGTTTTCAATAAAAATATATTAAGTTCTGTTATAATGTCGATTAGTCTTTAAAATTCTCAAACTCACAAACCTTCCAAGAAGATGGACAAAAGACCGTCGACGGACAGTAACGAAAATGACTTAAAGCGTCATACACAAGATAATCATATTTTACACTCCATCAATCATTCAATGTCAATGTGTGTTCTGCAATGTAGCTGCTGACTGGCCGGCGTCTGCCTGTCAACGACCAGAATTGATTATTAGGTTTTAGAGATAGGTCTTACTTTTATTGATAGTACATTTCGAAGCATTTACTTCTACGTCACTTGGCGTGTTTACATTTTTTCATAATAATTTGAAGTAGAGAAAAAAAAAAGTGCACAAGATGTTCTTAAAACTGTTGCGATTTACTTCCTTAATACTTCAATAGTAAATGAGAATTGTTGAAATGGAGTAAAAAATATGTTCATTGTGGCATACAAATTGAATCAGCACTAACATAACAATAAAAAAACTCAATGTTGAAATAAAGGCAAATGGAAAATTTAAAGAAATGAAATTAAAAAAAAAAATGAAACTTTAATTTTTCGCCCAGAAGAATCAATTTCAATTTTATAATCTCATAATTAAACGTCTTTATGACGCCGTCACTAAATCACAAAGCTTTATTACGAAGTGAAAATATTAAGATAATAACAGATACCAACATTTACAAAGTAAATAAATTTTTATTAAAAAATAAACCGGAGTGATGTTCTTATTAGAGGACCTCTCCGCTTTTTCAAGAGTGTCTCTAACATGTCTTCAACGTTCAATGGCATATTAAAATAAAAAAAAAACATGAAAACGCGTTTAGTAAAACTTTGTATATTAATTTTTAATTCTATTTATTTACTAAGCTTTAGAAAATGTTGGTAAAGTTCCTTTAAAAAATTTTTAAACAACGTAAGTACTTTATTTTTTAAAATATGATGTCTAATTTTTTAAGTTAAAACTAACTTCTGCAAAGACTACTAGATATACAATCGATGTTATGCTTTATACTCTGATATATAATATTAAGATTCTAATTCCTCATTAAGATTAATATTCCTCATTTTATAAATTGTACAATGTTAAAAAACAAAAATGTACCATAAAATGTAATAGATAGTTGATTAAATAGTATTTAAATGTAAATTAATAGTTGTTATACCTACCAAGGCTGTAATTAAAACCACAAGGACGTATCCTAGAATTAATTTCCGAATGCAAATATTTTAACGAATTTGAATTAAGTGGGACACAAGATCTCTAGAAATCCAGCTCAAAACACAGAATACCATTAAAACTGCGGATTAATCTTAAAATTCAAATACAGGTCCTCTCAACGTGGTTTTATTGTAATTATATTAAATTTTACTTTTAGTATTTTACCGTAATTTATTTGTAATAATACAATCTCAAGAGTAACACAACCAATGCTATAAAATATAGCTTTTAAATACTAATTTGTACGTATGATTTCAAAAAATGTTATCGTATATAACTACTAATAGTTAAATTAATTTTAAATAACAAACATATTTAGAAATAAACGTTTTATAAATATATACGTATTATATATTTTTTTTATTACACAATATACAATCTAAACCACTGGATAGCTTAAAAAACCTATGTAATTAATATTATCGTCATAAGCGCGCTTATCATAAATTAGTAAATTGCATTTCTACAAGGCAAGGACTAGAGCACACACAGGACTAGTTTCCTTATTTTATATATATATATATATATCTTTAGATTTCAACCTGAAAAAACCAACAGTTATATAGTTATGAAAAACATTGAAGGATATTTCTTGCTTGATGAATTATTTTTTATTGTAAAAAAACAATCTGTATTACTGAATGTTATGAAGAATAAAAACCTTGTCCTAGGCATATTTAACACTAACCTAATGTCCTAAGATATTATAGATTTTCTTATTTAATACGAGTATATAGAACAAGATCTCGCCTTCCGCTTTTAGTGTGTCCCTACTTTTCTGGATCTATTTCTTTGAGAAATGTCTCTGAAAGTTTTATGTTCACACAGCGGGGCCTCGTTCAGCATATCACTTTTTGTTACAAAAAATCAAAAACTTTGAATAGCATCATCAAATCGCTAGATATAGATTTTATAGATAACTAGATTGTATAACAGATTTTTTAATCCTGGCATAGACCAATATATACGAGACCACATTAGTATTAGTATGTACACATACTTGGACTAACTTATATGTGAAACTAGGTTTTGCAGCGACTTGGCCCGCGTTTAAAATTAAGAAAAAAAAAACAAAATGTCTTAAATCATGTAGACATTTACACGCACTTTTGAATCGTCAATTGTTTTATCTTATGTTACATGACAGTGTAGTAATATTTGTTTTGTTTTTAAATCTTGACATTGAAATAAAGCTATATTTAATGGAATTAAATTGCGTATGTTGGATTTATATTTTTCGATATATATATATTTAACATAATTAAACTGTGGAAAAAAAAATCTGTATATGTTATAAAGGCTTGTAAATTATTTATGAATGAAAGAATGAAAAGAAAATCTAATTATTAAAAGTAGCTAGAGATGACAATTATCAGATCTAGTGTGTATAGAAAATTATATAGCTACACTACACAGCTTTGATGTTCAGAGTCGACTGGAGATAAAATACGAACCTTTTTTGGCATAAATACAGGTGAAGACCAGTTTTATAATATTAGAATATAAAAACTTGTTCATTCTATTTTTTAAATATAGCGTTGTACTATTTATTTTATAAACATTATATTTACAATGGCTACATGATAATGTTTTATGCTGTCTTCAAAGAATGGAACGTGTTTTGTAAAGTTTTTTAATAATGAAATTTCATATATTTCTCAGAGGAAAAGCTTATAAGTCTATACAAAAGTTGGAGTTTATGTGTTATCCTAGAATATTTTCTGGCAAATAATATTTAACATGAAACAAAAAAATTGGTTAGATATAACATCTAAATAAAACTATGTAAATATATATTTAATTAAAAAATAATTAAATGAAAATAATAGATTAATGAACTTATACTTCTTAATTAAATAGATTAATGAACTTATACTTCCAGAATATGGCATTATTGGTTTTACAGCGCACGCCAAAATAGCCTGCAGATGGCAACGTTTACTCTACACATTTATTTTATTACAATATTTATGGTATATTACACAGCTTTATTGAACAATATACGAGTATACATTATCTGTGTAAATTATAACGTATACATTATTCTAAAGAATGAGCTATTATATTGTAAAATTTAATTAATATCCATTTATTCGTTTCTGCGTGAAAGAGACAAACAAATTCGATCGATATTCTTTGACATATATTATATTACGATATAACAGTTTATCGGTACAAGCGCATTTATTATAATTTATAACGTACATAAATTGGCTTCTCTCGGCTAACAGCAATTTAGAGTAATTACTACCATTAATCAAGTAGCCGGTGATTATGTTAACGAGAGCCCGTTATTTTTCTTTTACCGTAGCTTTAGCATATTGTGAAACTTTTCTACATGAAAATACGTTATATGAACTTAATAGATGTGTTGATCGGTCTGGAGTAATATGTAATATATCTGTCTGTACAAACATGTAATTTATATTTAATTTAATTTAATTTATATATATATATATAGCGATACTTTGTTAAAGACTTACAAGTTTGTAATATATACATGGTTGTCTCGAGGGAAAATTCACTAAGCATTAATATAGGGTTAAATAACTAAAAGTTAGTATAGGTTAGTTGTATTCAAAATAATTATTCAAGTGAATAATTTTAATAAAACTTCTCTTAAAAGGTTTTGACATTCAGTCATAAACTACATAAAAAAGGCATTTATTAGGACAAAGGATTAACTTTATATCAAAAACAAGATATAATTATTCCGTGTGGTTATTAAGGATATTAAAGAGACATCGGTTATCAATATTCATTTTCATCCTTATTGTTATTGCTTTGATTAATATTATCCGTACTCCTTATTGTTAATGCTTTGATTAATATATAAACGAGGAGAAATTATCTGCTCAATTACTTATATTAATTTATTTATTTAACATTTTTGTACACATAGAATATATAAAAAACAGACTTATTTAAAAGATTCGTTCAAAGGCACTGTATATATATATATAAATATATATATATAAATATATATATATATATATATATATATAATTATTTTATGTTGTCAATAGATTTAATAAATTAAGTTGATTGAAACAATGCCTATGTTTTACTGATTTGCGGCTAACAAATGTATTTATTTATTTATTTATGTATTTACCTTCACGCCATATCACTTGCGGGGTAGCCAGAGACGACGGAGCGCCAAACGCTACAGTCTCTGCATACCTCTTTCGCCTCGGCCACAGACATCAGCCTCTTCATACATGCCCTCCGGGTGGTCCTCATGCTTTTTATGTGACCTTCCTCCAGTATCGTAGCTACTGTGTTTTCGAAGGTCACTCGAGGCCTCCCCCTGTCTCTCTTACCCCTCACTTTTCCCATATAAATCTTTTTTACCATTCTTTCATCACTCATTCGTTCAACGTGCCCAAACCACCTGAACACGTTCTTCTTCATTCTCACCGTGACATCTTCGCTAGTACCTGCTATTCTGTGGATCTCTTCATTGCGGATTCGATCAGCTAGACTGACTCCGCATATTCTGCGAAGAGATCGCATCTCCACAGCATTCATCTTTCTTACATTCTTCTTCTGTGTTACCCACGTTTGGCTGCCGTATATAATCGTTATATTTTTCTTTAGTTATATTATATTTTTCCTAAATTAATTGATTTATAATGCTTTTAGAAAAACAAGTTGTACAGAACTGTAACAAATGTATATAATCGGTTAAAGGTAATTAATTGTAGCAGATGTTCTTGTTTTTCATTAAATTACAAATTAACAGCAATTTGAAATTATTATTTCTTCACAAAGTGTAAATACAATACAGTTTGAGTAAGAGTTTGATATTTGGAAGTTCATTTGTCCGATCAAAATATTCCTAAATTTTAAATATTGGAAATCATTATTGGTCTTAGTTTAATGTAGTAATTCCAGTATTTAGAAGAATAGTAATAGACTTATTATTGTTGTTAATACAAAAAAAAAACATTAATTATAATAGGTGTTACATTTATTAAAATAAAGTGATCTTTAGTTTTTTTTATAATTTTATTAATGTTTTTAAATACTTCGCTAAATAATGTATTATGTCTCCTTAGACTAGAAATGCTGACTTAATCCACTATTTTAATGACTCCAATGATCTATCAAACAATGCCCCAAAGGACATGGTTTATCACCGACCATTAGCTGTGCTTACTCTCGGAATACCAATTATGCCTGTTCCCTCACCCTTAATATATATAATATAAATATATGAGCATATCATAAAATAAATCTAAAAATATTGTTTAAATGTAATTAAAGTTTGAGATTTCAGAAATAGAATTACTACAACTGCTTCACTTACAGCCATTCTGTTAACAATTATTGATTATTATTTATACAAGTAAATAAATTGCTATACTTAAGAGATATAAAACCTTTAAAAAAAAAAATATATGTAATATGATGTTTTCAAAAATAAAGCAGATTTGATAATTTTATACATAAATTGTATATGAAGTTTGAGGTTCCGCTGTCCCAGTTCATTACCTCAAAATGTGAACTAAGGGTCCATTGAGCTGACATACGAGAGCCGGCATAGTTCTTAGAGATCTCGTTCCATACATCAAGTCCAGAGATCCGCTTTCAAGGAGATTTTAGGATAGTACAACAAATGGGGACGGAAAAGTATTTTGAAAATATTTCAACTATAATAACTCTGTCATATCAAGATAAAATAAATTTCATTACAATATACAAATAATATTATATAACTTTCCCAAAAAAATTCTTAAATATTCTTATTTATATGTACCTTATTACACGTTCGAGAATACGTGAGAAATATAGGTAATAAAATATTATAAGGTATGTTTTGGCAAAATATATTGTTGGCTGATAAGTTATCCTACGTCTTTATTGTTAAACGTGTGGGTCGTTTTTTATAAAGACTATACAATATTATTCACAAATCATTTATATTTTAAAACTACGATCTGCCCATCGTCCGTATTGGGAATTGAGATGAGCGCAGGAAAATCCATTAGAAAAGAATAAAAGAAAATAAATATTTAATAACAATAATATACAATTAATTGAAAAAGTGTGCCGCCATGAAAGTTAAACTACGAGCGACACAATCACGAGTCTCTTGGTTTTTTCTTTATAACTTTTGATTTTATCAAGTTCTTCATTCCATTTTTTCCGAAGATGCTTATTTATTAGTTCTGCATTCGTGCCAAATTTGACTAAAATCGCTCCAGTAGTTTTCATGTGATGAAGCGACTCAGCTCATTTTGAGGAAAACGATCGGCAAGCGCACGCGAGAATAGTTAAGCTTAAGTCTATGAGGATTCAGTTTTTCAACTATAACTTTTGATCGAATCAAGATTTTAATAATCAGTTTTTTATTATAGAAGCACGTCAACAAGAGCTACAGTAATACTAATTTTGATGAAAATCGACTAAGTAGTTTTTATGTGATGTGGCGACATAAAATTGATTCCTAAACGGTTAAGAGCTTCGCTTACGCGCAGCTCAATAATTGAGAAAACAGAGTTTCTTGTATCCATTATACCTTACGTATAGTAAGTAAGTAGGTAAGAATTTTCTCCAATGATCAAAAGTTATGTAATACATTGTTTTACAATTGAAACTACAAATTAGATTGAAAGCTGAATCACGGATTCAATAAAGCGCTACCCCTCATGTATGAAATAATGAAATTATTTTAGGTAGACAAATGTAAATAATAGTTACGTATTTATTAAAAAAAAAATCTTCATTTTTTGTCAAATAAAAAAAATATTTTTTAAACTACTATTTTTGTAACGCAAAATACTCTTTTCTCAAGTAAGAGAACAGAATACAAGAAGTATCAGACTTAACACTTTTGTCCTAACTTTACATTACTTCTTTGACAAGCAAGTTTACTATTTACTATATACAATAGTATATAGTAAATAGTGTATATAACCGTCTGTGTGTTTTTACTAACACAAAAAGTGAAAAATACATTATCCGAAAAGTTAGAAATACATTAGATATATCTGTCAATGTTCTATGATGTAACGACCCACACAGTTTTGTACTAACTTGTTTTTCTAAAAGCATTATAAATCAATTAATTTAGGAAAAATATAACTAAAGAAAAATATAACGAAACAAAATTTTCCAGCCGATCAATGTCTTGAAAATAAGTGATTTGAGAATTTTAGTCCAACAACTTATGTATGTGATTACTATGATACCATAAGATGAAAAAATTATGTATATTTTATGAACATTCCTATGAAAGGTTCGAAACTTCTAAATAAAATGGCTATTATCAGTCTGATCCAAATATAGTTCGTAGTCCAGAAGCAATATATTGTATGAGAATTTACGGCACAATAATGTCAGCCCCGCTCGCAATCGACAGGTAAATACTTAAAGATTTATATAACCCTAAATCCCCTTACAAGGGTACACTTATCGGGTAAATGTTAAATTGTGTTGTCACATAATACACGATTGGTATCGTATTATTTTTTAGAACAAATATATATACGTTATGTTTAAATTTCACTTAAATTAAGGTTTATTTTAGATTGTTTTTATTAAGAATAGAAAAATGTAAGGAATAATTTTTTAATAGACATACATCGACTATTATCAATATTGATTAGGCGACTTAAAGTATAGGTTGTGACTCTTTTTTCAGTTATAATTATCTATTATCATAAATATTAAGCAATCTATTGGAAATTGAGTTGAGTCCCGCTTTGCTAGCCTCTGTCTAATCTTATGTGGCTTATACAGGATCATAAAGACGTTTGTGGCTGCCAACGATTAAGTTATGGAATACAATGAAACATGTGAATAACATCTCCAAGAGTATAATAGGGGCGCGAACCGGACTTTGATTTTGACTCGCTGCGCTGGCTAAATCTTGGTAGAGTTCGACGAATTGAAGGAAGCGAGTAACCCACCTTCAATTCAGCGTTCAAAGCTGAAACTGACAGGCAAAAAATCTAGAATAATCAAATATCACATAGCCACATTTTTTTACATTTAAGTCTACGGAACTCTCATTTTTTGGTGAATATTCCTCAACGACATAATTTTTTATTTCACTTTTTATCATAAACCATCGCAATAACCATCTCTGTAAATGTGCAAAATTTTATGAAGATCGGTAAAGCCTTTTTCGTGCCAACCCCGGACATGAGATGCAATAAGTGTCACATAGAGCGCACCGCTCGCTTCGCACAAAAAATTTTTACTTACTAAGGTAGGTATTACTTTGTAATACACAAACTTAAATTAAACGAGTCCTTGAATGTAACCAATACAATATCAATTACTATTTAACATGTCAAATAGCAATTGGTATTAGTACTATTGATTAGAACATGATCTGTATAAGTTAAATATAAGTAATTTAACTAAATATGTATAAAATTAATTCATTGAAGGTGCACTAACATTCTACATGTTATATTTATAACTTTTTTTTTATTTAAGTGGAGGGCCAATGAGCTGGCGGGTCACAGATGGACGTGATCACCGCCACCCATGAAACCCTGCAACATCCGAGGAGGTTAATGCCTTTTTAAAGGTACCCATGTCGTACCGATCTGGAAATACCGCCAAAGGGAGTTCGTTCCACAAGCGAATGGAACGTGGAAAAAAGTTCCTTGAGAACCGCACAGTTGAGGATCTGTGTCTTCTGGGGATTGAACTGAACGTGGTTCAGTTCACCCCACTCAGAGACCATCCCTCAAGGAAGTCTCTATAGAAGAAACAAGTTTCTTTCGGCACTCGTCGACGTTTTCCCGAGAGAGACCTGCACGGCCGGAATATACCGCATCCCCAGTGCTGTCGTCCGCATAACATTGTATGTTGGAAATATCCAACATAT
Organism: Melinaea marsaeus rileyi; assembly: GCA_918358865.1. Classification (NCBI taxonomy): domain Eukaryota; kingdom Metazoa; phylum Arthropoda; class Insecta; order Lepidoptera; family Nymphalidae; genus Melinaea; species Melinaea marsaeus. The sequence goes on along the minus strand of OU911089.1, from coordinate 15,467,334 downwards.
CATTGATGTGCAGGAGGAACAGACTTAGGGATAGCACGCAGCCTTTGGGTACACCAGCGTTCACGGGCTCGGGGTCCGAGCAAAAACCGTCGAGAACGACCTGTATGCTCCGCCTATTTACTACAGCCTTATATTAAAGAAGCATCGGTTATCGACATTTAATTTTACCCTTACTCTTTGATTTTTTTAACATTATCTATACTATAAAGAACTGTGAAAATTATCTGTTAATTTATAATTTTTTCATAAAACTATGACTCACAATTAATTTATATTTTCAATACATTTGATAAATTAGATAAAGTGAAACTATGCCCTATATTAAAATCTATTCCATTTACTGATTGTGGCGAAACAAATATATATAATCAGTTAATGGTAATCCGTTGTTCCAGATGTTCTTGTTTTCAATTAATGAATAAATTAACTGCAATTTAAAATTGTTATTTCTTCACAAAACGTAAATACGATACAGATTCGGTAAGAGTGTGAAATGTTTGAAGTTTTTTTCAGACCAAAATATTTTTAAAATTATCAATGACATTTGGTTACAATATATTACAAAATTTGGTTAAGAGTTACTGTTCTCAGTAACTCTTAACCAACACAAAAGATCCTTCTGGATCTTTTGTGTCTTGAAATTGGATTTCTATAGATTTACAACATATCATTTTATAGTACAAGCGCTGCGCGTTGCCGACTGCGCTGCGGTTGTCGCTGATGTGGTATTACCAAGGCAAGCTATGTATACCAAGTTCTGTGTTACCTCTTAGTAGCAAATTACGACCTTGGTATGATGTGTCTGTTAGGGCTGCAGCAAAAGACAGGCGTATCAAGCAAGGGGTAACGCGTTAGTCACTAAGGATTCGAACTCTAGATTTCTGAAGAGGAAATATAACCGTACCTTCATATTCTTGAAACAGGAAATTGCAAGGAAGAAACCATTAAACAACAGCTCCCAACCTACTTCGAGGATCGTCAGTTGATCAATGACAGACAATGTGGCTTTTCCCATGGTCGATCGTGTGGAGGTTTTCTATTACACCTTACGCACCATAGATTAGCGGTTATTGAAATTAAGGGAGAGGTTTTGACAGATAGGGATAGTTAGAGTTTCTGCAAGTGAATCACCAGCTTTCCCATCGGGTGAAATATATAGTTCATTCTCGACGGTTTTTGCTCAAACTCCAAGCCCGTGAATGCTAGTGAACCCCAAGGCAGCGTGTTATTACCAACTCTGTTCCTCTTGCACCTTAATGATATGTGAAATATCTCTAACATATTATTATGAAGAAGACAGTACTGGGGATGCTGTATATTCCTATCGTACAGGGCTCTCTCAGAAAATCGTCGACGAGTGCCGAAAGAAAATTGTATCTTCCATAGTAAACTTCACAGGGTGGGAACAACACAACAGGGAATTAAACCTCGTTTAGTTTAATTCCTAAATGACACAAGTTTGTGTATTTATCACTAAGATAAACACAGGGAGTATTTCGAAGAGTTGTTTGATCTGATGCCTGCCACCGAATTTCATGTTCACAGCACATTATCGCCTCCAATATCATCCCTACCAACTGGATACATGGCGAACTGCTAATGTGCGGTTTTCAAATACTTTTTTAAGATGCTGAATAAACTTCCTTCGGTATTTCTGGTTTGATATGATTTGGGTACCTTCAAAAAAGGTACTCCCATCCACAAGACCGGCGGCTTTTGCGATTTCCCAGGTGTTCCAAGAGTTCATGAGTGTCAATAATTACTTGACATCAGTGACCCGCACGCCCGTTTGCCCGTCTTTAACACAAAAAAATTAGGTTTGTGTTTTCAATTTAATTCAAGTTTATAATATAGAAATAAGAAGATTTAAAATGAACGTTCAATGATATCATATTCTTCCAGAGAGATTTTAACGAAATTAAAAAAGTCATATAAAGTATTTTCATGGAGAATATTTTCACAATATGTTAATACCCAGGAAAATAAAATTAACGGGCAGTCGTCAACATAATCACTGGTGTTAATCAAAAAGATTAACATCAGTAATTATTCCTAATTGTTGTTAGCTGAGATGAGGTAATTTATGTAAGATGTTAGTATTAATAAATGACCTTGTGTTTATATACTGTTATAATAAGTTAATTATTAGAGTAAGTCGAGAAAATACTGAGATATTCTCGATGGTAAGTAAAAGTTCATAAATGTATTATTATCGCAGTAGATAATTCAATATGATATAGTTTTATTTTAATATTAATATTTAATATTTTTGTTTAATGTTAAATGTTATTTGAAAAAAATATTTCAGTATAACACATAAACTTCAACTTTCAGGCTTATAAGCTTTTCCTCAAAAAATATATATAAAATTTCATTATTGAAAAACTTTACAAAGCAAAGTTCATCCTTTGAAAACAGTATAAAATACTCGAATATTATCATGTAAAAAAAATATATATATTTTTTTTTATATTATAAAGCTTATTTTTTTGTAATTTGTTAATCTGTGGATTCAAATTTTAAAAGATATTACAACTTTTGATTAATGTTCAAAAAGTTTACATCACATTCAAAATATAAAACTAATTTACGCAATAGAAAAGTGATTAAAACTACGCAAAGTATTGGAAATGTGATTCTATAATTACTTTTTTTAAATAGTAGTTCAAACATTAGTTAAGATCTAATATTTTGTATAATCATATATCAGTTACTCTTAGTCTACGCGAATTTGTTAAAAACTGCGAGTTGTAGTAGTACTAAATTAAAGGACGTGCCCGACTTTTTTGCAAGTCCGGAGTCACAAACAATAAATAAATTGTATCCACCTGTTTTTATCCTTCCAACCATCCATCCTTCTCTGGACTAATCAAAGCTATATTAAGTTTTATTTTCACTTACCTTTCTTTTCTTCTTTCAAACTTTACCACATTTTTAATCATTTGCATTTGTCTTTTAACATAGTTTGTAACGTTTCAGTCCACCACAATGTATATTTGTCTACCGCACACTTTCCTTGGGAATCAGAAAAGAATTGATTTCCCACTATCCCTATATAATTTTCTGTCTCATTACTTAATACGCATGAATCTAATCTAACATTTTATCAACAATCTTTTTAAGTATGCTTGAATTTTCACTTTCTGAGATTCTGAGCTTTACCACTGTTCCTAGAAATTTGAGCACAAAACCTTTTTTACAAGCATTTTTTATCTAATAACATATATAATAAACATTAGATTTTTCGCCTTTTTGTAAGTAAGTACACTGTACGTATGTACTCGTATCTTTAGATGTTAAATTTTTTTATTGCCGTTAGTGGTACAGCAACTTATGTCGATTTCTCTCTACAGCCGGATGTTTTTCCTGGATGTCATTTGCCATTGTCATTTAACCTTCCCATTATCACACCTTTTTGTAAAGATATATTGCAAGACATTTGGAAAATGTTTTGAGGAACAACAATCGACCTTATATCAACCGTCTCTGAATATATGCGTCGGTAGTGTTTCTTTCGTCTTTCAGTTAAATGGTTTAGAATGGAATCCACATCTATTATTGCCTCTTAGCCGGCTTAAACAACACCCCTGGGATATGGGGCGGCCCTATTCTACTTTAACAACTTCATGGGCATTTGGGTGAATTAATAATGTTCGAATAGTTAGTAGTAGATAACTTTTGGCCATGACTTTACTCGTCAGAAAATTTAAATAACATTTTTTTTTACTGCTAATGTAACGGATATTTTTTCCTATTTTAACGGATAGTTCCTTTTTTTTTAATTTGCTAGCCTTATATTTAAATATCTAATAGAACACCCTATTAGATCTTTCATTAATTCTACATAAGGAGTGAAACCAACATAAAATAAAAAAAAAGTCCCTTTAGTTGTTTACTATGTTAAGTGTGTCATCTGTTAAATTGGACCATACAGGTCTAATATAATCTTATACTGGTTTATCTATTGAAAACAGAATAGTAATTCAGAGAATAAGGAACCGGTGAAGTGTGACGTATATTCAGAAAGGGCTGAAATAGCAACTTCAGGTTCTGCTGAAGTAACCAATAAATTTAATCCTATCCTTAATTGAAAGAGTTTCCTAATACCCACTATTGATTGTTATCCACGTGAGCTCTTTTTTATGTTTCAAATTCTATATCAATATGTGCGTTTGTTTTAGCTATACTAGATTAAGTTTTCTTGGAATATTTTATATTTACACTTAGTTTAATATATTGTGCATGAAGTATGAAGTAGGAAAAATCTAGTTAATTTACCGGTTGGCTCTTTTATTGGGTAGACCTCGAAGAATTCGGTCTGCCCATTCATTTGTACCCGACTTTCGAATTTTGGAATCGAAATGACCATTGGTCAAAAAGTTTATATATATATATATATATATATATATGCGTGCGTGCGTCCAGATTCGACTTTTGTCAGCACGATAGCGACCGCAGTTTCGCTCGGATCGCTTTCAAACTTTGCACAAAAATCAACCATCCAAAAATAAAGGTCAAGTTCGTTAACCAGAGAAATCCGGCCACGGGGGGCGCTAGGGCCTCACTTTTTCTGATTTCAGTTTTTTGACCATAACTTTTTCCCTATACAAAGAAGATCAATTGCGTTCATATTATATGATGTCTTTGATGAATACCTATAACTAATGTAAATAAACCGAAAACCTAACTTCAATAACTTAGGGGTGGGGGTAAAAAAACCGAAAATTTTTGGAAAAAAATTCGTAACTTTTTTCTGGTAAATATTCTTACAACACAAGTATTTTTAATAGAAAGTTTATTTTTTACTCTAAATTTAGGTACCAAAAATTTTTCCGTAAATGATACCGTTTCCGAGAAAAAAAATAAAAATCATTTTTAGCTTGAAAATTTAAGGTAGGTAAAACCACGGCAACTTTTAACTGGTAAACATTCCCTCCTCGCAAATATTTTTAATGGAAAAGTAATTTTTTGCTCTAAATTTTAGTACCAAAAGTATTATCAAAAAAGATACCTTTTTCGAGAAAAAAAATAATAACCGCTTTTTGCTTGAAAATTTTTGATTTAAACAACTGCATCATGTGTTATTCTTAGGTAGTGAGTTATATTTTAAACGAGGTCTACCCACGCGTGTCCCCCTGCGGTCACGGATTTTTTTTTAAGTCTTGTGATTGAAATAAAACTATATTCAATCGAATTATCTTGCTTGTTTTTGAGTTTATAAATTAAATTTTAACTGTGTCATTTCTGCTACTAGTAGAGAATACAACAAAATTATTTTAACTTTTGGTTGTGGTGAAATTTTTATTCACAATTAAACGTCTTAACGTCTTGTTGTCTATGTATTGTTGTTATATATATATATATATATATATATATATATATATATATAACAACTATAATATATATATATATTTGTGCGTCCAGATTCGATTCGACTTTTGTCAGCACGATAGCGGCCGCAGTTTCACTTGGATCGCTTTGCAAACTTTGCACAAAAATCAACCATCCAAAAATGATGAATATGATGAATATATAAATATATATATATTTATATAAACTTTTTCACCATTTCGGACTCGGGGGTCATAAGAAGAGAGAAGAGACTTCCTGAGAAGAAATTTTTCCAAAATTCGAAAGTCGGGTGCAAATGAATGGGCAGACCGAATTCTTCGAGGTCTACCCAAAAGCTATGGAATTTTGAATAGCGGAATATATATGGAATTGTATTATAAGCTCAGTATACGAGCAGCAATTCTGCATTTTTAATGGGGAAAAAATATTTAATCAAAATAATATTAAAACTGCACTGTTTTCAAAATGTATTCAGCCAACTCTCAATACTGACCTCAAAACTCATAATTGTACCTGATTTTATAGTTACATTAAAATAATATTCGGAATTAGGTTATTAAAAAACAAAATTTTGTTTTTAAGTTCTAGGTTTTTTTTATGAGTTATCTCAACTTTTACAAAAAAGTTTCGTAATCTTAATTAGGGATTTCATCAAATAAATTTGGTTACTACGCGTCGATGTCCCGTGACAAGGTGGTCCTTTCCAGGTTGCGGCAGTGCTATAGGAACTGCAGTCAAAAGAGTACAGCTAGGCTCTATCACCATAGTTTAACTTTCAACCATTTCAATATTTTCTTGAATTTCCAACTTGTACTTGTATTTATGGGTTATGTTCAAGTTGAAGATAAACTTTATGAAAACTCCTATTAAGATAACGTCAATTTCCAAAATTCTCGGTAAAAAATATTTTACCGTTAGGAACGTTAAAGGACTATATTTTTTATATATTTATATAATTTTGTGAATATTACATTATCTACAACTAGCGATTGTCAGAGGATTTCTCTTAAGGGCAGTACATATTTACAAGGTTGTAAATGTCAGATATACTACTAACAGATCTGTATACAAAAATTTATTGGCAAAATCATTTGAATTACGGTTCGTCTTTGTAGTGTAAAAAAGATATATTTAAATCATATATCTTACAGAAAACTTACAAAAATTTGTGTTAAATAAAATTAACACATTCACGCGTAGGATATTCATTCATTCATTCATCTATAGGATAAAAATCCTTTTGCATGATCAATCACCGTTAAATATACAAATTAGATTTTTTTATGATTTCAACTTTCTGCATTTTATTTATTTTTTGTTTTATTTTATTTATTATTTATTTATTTTAAACCTGTAGGAGCTATACACTTAACGCTCCCGGTTACCATACGAATGTTTACCATAGCCACAGTTACCATGACAACGGTTACCATTGCAACGGTTGCCATGGCAACCAGAGTTTAGATGATGTTGGGGTGGCAGTGCAAACAGCACTGCCACCCCAACATTTGAAAAATGAAAATAAAAAATTGTCATAAAAAATGATGTTTGAAAAAAAATATATACTCGTATTATTAAAAAAAAAACAAAATTTGTCCTTAGTTCTATACTGGTTATTTCTTCGTGTTGTAGGCCTACTGGGGATCCTGCCACATTACATAACGCAAACGCATCACAATATACAGTATTCTCTCACTAGCAATATATTTCTCTATTTAAAATTATAAATTATTACACTAAATATAAAATAGAAATTAAACATTTTGTTAATACAAGAAGTTTCCATCCAAATTAATAGTGTGCCCAGCCAAGCGGGCGGGAATCAATCAGCTTGTAAATAAATATGTGGCATCTATGTACATATATATCCGAAGATGTTTCGGATGATAAAATATTAGTAGAGGCAAAATATGTTGATAAGCTATTAAAATTTTAAAGCATTTTTTAAATATCTCATTCTTTAATATGACATTGAAGTTATTTTAATAATGTTGATATTGGTAAGCTTGAACCTACATTTATCATATATAAATCTGGTTTTACAGGTTGCATGATAGTTGCTGAAGTGTAATATTATAATTCTGATTTGAAATTTCAAGATGAAAACGTACAAAAGTAATAACATGTAATTACTTAAACGGGAAAGTATTATTTTAATTTTTATAAATAACTAAACAATTATATAGACATCCTTACCAATTTTAATAGTGCGTCGTATTACCTACATATATGATAATATAGCCTGTATACCAAATCTGGACAATAAATGCTTTCTGAGAAAAGTAATGACTACATTTCCAGTGCATAACAGAGCTTAAAACACATTTGTAAATCTGTTTGTTTGACTGTTTGTCTTTAGGTCTTTTAAATAAATAATTAGATAAATCTGACAATAATATCACAACAAAATTTTTTATTATTATTAATAATTATTACTGTTTTTTATTCGATATTTATACGTTAAAATTCTTTTATTATTTTTACGAAATTACAGTTCTTTGTCAACATCATTAATAAATGTGTGACAAAGATATACTATTAACAACATTATAAGGCAAAAATAAGTGAAAATCATGCTGGTTCTGGTAAGTATCTAAATAGAAAATTAGTAATCGACATAATATTTCTCATTATTATTTTCACAAACTTTCATAATATTATTCAAAAATAATCACTAAAGATTTCATTCCATATTCCGTATGTTTCAGTTTTGTATCATATTTGTAACTTTAAAAACATATTAAGAAATAAGTAAATTTAAATATATTTATGCAATTTAAGAATTACGACGGTTTTCAATTAATGTTTTACAATTTATAAACTGCTCAATTCCACATGAATATCGTCCCGATAGCTGAATTCTTTAGCGATAGAAACGTACCTCGAGAGGACGTCAGTTCATGTCCTGATAATGGGGATTATTTGAAAATTGTTGTCACATGATGTTTATTAAAAATAATAGTGATTGTGATGAAAATAATTCTCAATATTGACAATATTTAACAACTTGAAACTACTTTTCTTTCTTTAATTCTCGTTCGCACTCCCAATATAATAAATATTACCGTGTTGCTGTTATCAAACATTTAAAATGCTTTCTGTATGCGTTTTCCCGTAAAAATAGTAGTCGTTACTTCGCAAGTTCAATCAGTTGTCACATGAGGGTATCAAACACACAATCAATAAGTAAGTAACCTTAAACCATGATCGTTAATAGTTGTATGCTATTCTGCGACACTTATATTATGTATATTTAACATCAAAATCGTAAAAATTAAATCATATAAATGATTAATTAAGAATCGAATATTTTTCAATTCATTCCTGTGGTATAAAAAAAACTTTTTCGTGACCTGTTCCATTTGATTTTTGATTACCATCATTTCAGTACGTATTTACAGTTTCAAAAAGCTTCCAAAGAAACTTATATATAGTTAATACTCTTGTTTTTAAATACACAATTGTAGTAGTATATGTATCTGTCATTTTGCAACTTTACATTTAAAGATATTGATATTTAATGTGAAATATCATTCTTTATATATGTATATATAAAGAATTATTAAATAAATGAGGCACTTACTATTTCTTATTTGTGTGAAAAAATTTGTTTTCAACCAATAACTGTTAATTAATATAGGTTAAAATAATAATTATATTGTAATCTGAAACATTTCAAAAGTATAACTAAGGTATATACATAGTATGTGTAATGCAAATAAAAATATTGTTAGTAATAAAAAAGATAAATTATAAATTAAAACTGCACTAGACGTTTTGTGTACTGTTTTGTCTTTTCCAGTTATTACAAATAACAATAGAGCGAGTGCGGCTTAATGAGTCAGACAATTAAGAACACAATGTTTATTGTAACACAATAGGTTTTTATATTGACGTTATTTATCATTTCTTTTTATTTAGTACGCATTAAAATTTTTAGTATCAAGTTATTTGTTTTATGTCGTAATATATATTACCTTGTAAATGATGTATTAAATGAGTTTTTTAATACTGGTACATTATTATGTATGAAACCCAATAATATTTATCCCTCATTCTTCCTGTGGTCTATTAATTCCTAACAGGTTTTCAACTTTTTTTAAACTTAATCTACTTCTGATATTGAAAGTCTATATAATTTATGATTATTAATTTCTAAATCATTATAAGCATAATGTTACATATAACAATATGAATTATGCTCTTATGGTGTATTCTGATCTCTTCCTCCGTTAAACATGAAAGCGATTCATCAAAAGTATACCCCGATTTATCGATACCATATACAGCCTAACATTTGCAGTATCACATATTCTTTCTATGTTCATTTACATCAAGATCGATTTACGGTTTTCGTGTTATAGAAACTTAAGTAAATATGTTATTAAAACTTATTTATTGCTGTAAAGACTATTATCTATTAAATCGGCGCTCTAACCTGCTGAGCTCACGAGCCCTTTACTTTACATAAAGTAACTCAAATATTGTATGCTGTATCTATAAAATGACGTTATCCACATCGTTGAGATCACTTGAAGACTAATATGAAGGAAAACTATTTTGTAACGATATAAAATTAAACTTTATTCATGAATGACCAGAGTTAAAATTAGTTTTTTTTTAAAGCTAATCAGGATTTTCAATTTATAGTGTTGAATTTACAGTAGATGTAGGAACCATTATTTTATTTTAATCTATCCTCATTCAAACTCACGGTAATAACTTAAGATATATATATATATATATATTGTATCGTATCATTGAGTGATTATTACCGACTCTGTCACCCATTTCACAGTCACAGAGGAGACATATACTTCTTATAACATTTAATATTAGGAACATTCAAGCATAGGCGTATTGGAATTCAATATGGTATGAACATTCATAATAACGATATATCATTATTTTCACGTCTTAACCATAAAGAGCACAAAAAGAAATTAATAACAGTATGTAAATCAGTTATGTTCTAAAGCTTTTCCAAAACTCAGTCTTGCCGTTTGTAACCCACATCGTTAATTATTAAAAAGTACATCATATTACATTTTGAAATTTCTTTTAAAAAGAGCAAGCTTCTTGTGGTAGCTTCACCAACTGACTACACTGGTCGTTTTATTACAATAATTGACGATTCAAAAGTGCTTGTAAATGCCTGCTTCAATAAAGATATTTAGATTTTTTATAGCTTTTATTTATTGTCATTTATTAGGTAAGAGCGCCGATATTTCACTTTCCTTGATCGATGATCAAATCAATCAAACCCTTCACGGGTCAAACAGTTTTGATAGCGAGGATTTCAAAACAATCAAATTTTTAAATACCTGAGTGATTTTTCCATGGTATATAGTTAAAGAAAGATTTGTAATTCGATATATTAATGTATTAATACAAATATGTGCACTACTACTAACTACTACTTGACTGACAACGAAAAAAAAAATTAAAATACATTCATCTATTTCTTTAAAGATGTATTATGTCAAAATGTCACTAAAGTAGTAACTACTTAAGTTAAGTACGATTAGTTAATCGAAAATCGAATGATACTTATAAACTATTGAAACTATCGCAAAAATTAAAAAGTTTTAAATTCAATAAAGTGAAGCCGTTGGAATGCAATATAAAACTTTAAACATTAAATCTTTACAGAAATAATTTTGAACTATACTTCGGTAGAGTTATAAGGTCTGCCAAAATTTGACCATTTTTTATTTAAACAATCTTAAAGTGTTCTTGTTTTTAATTACTTGATGACATTTAGTATGACTTTGCATACATGTGGTTTTTAATATTTTACAATTAAATTAAAAGTATGCATGGAGATTCTTATTATTTTTTCTTTATTTATAGTGTTAAATTAAAAGAAACACAAAAGATATTTAGAATATTTTTCTTAGCTGTCTCACTCTTTACATTTCATCACAAAGCTCTGAACGGCTTCAATTAATTATCTAAGTACTTAATTAACTTCCTACTACTTTCTGTATTTACCTGACTATAGGGGATTATTAAAAGTGATTTATTTTCTTTGCGAGTTTCTTTTTGTAACTACTGCTAATGTTCCAATTAGTCGAAAGACAAAACCACACACATTTCTTAAAAATGTGAATTTAAAAATAATTATTATAAAAAAAATAATAAGAATGACAAATCATTTATTGATTACTAAAATATATTATATTCTTCAATTTTCATTCGTAAAAGAATTACAATGTACTTAAGGGAAATTTCCTTTTTCCTAAACAAAATATTTAAGTATACAAAAAATACGTGCTCTAAGCACTGTAGCGTTTATTTAAACGGCTGCTTGAACTAATGTGTGCCAAAGTGCGTGAAATTCGCATTTGAGTGAGCTCACAATAATGTGAATTTATACTTGGTTTTCACCATAATATAATTTGTAAGTAATTTGTGCTGTCTAATAACATATTGAGTTAGAAAGTTTTATTTTCTTGCTTTAGGTCTAGTTTGGTTTGTAGTTATTACATATCACTGTGAATTCACGATCAATTCATTATATTGGATAGAGAAAAAAGTAAGATACAGTAAAAATTCTATTTATCTATCCACTCTTACCCTCAAATATTTTATATCCACTGACTCAGTTATTCTAATCGATACGTCAAACAAGAAATTTACCAGTCAACATTTGTTTGATGAAAAAATTTAAGTCATTATCTCTGTGTGCGTCCATGAGAAGATATACTCCGAATTTATGGTGCTGATTTATTAATGTTTTTTGTATGTATTTGATTTACTACTAGTCTGACCTTTTGAAGGCGTTGATGGTAAAAACTACTAATAGTATTTGAGAAACGATTTTTAAATTTGATATTCCGGTTACATACCATATCTATTACGGTTTCATACTAACTACTTCTACTAGCCATTACTAACAGTATTAGACAAAATCCATATCTCTCGGGTTCAAAGGTATTCCTGATATCTTGTTTCGAAAGTTAGTTACAATGTTTATTTTTTTACCAATATATAAAATATATTATACAAATAGCTTAGTAAAACAAGAGATAACAATAATGAGTCTTCATGTTTCTTTATGGTAATATACAATTCAATGTTGCAGGCATGTTGGAGATACACCTGAAAAGACGGAGTGGTTATGATTAAGAACATCACACTTACCGATATTCTTTTTTGTATTTGTTACTATCTAAATATTTTTTACTTCGTAATAAACCTTGTTTATTAATTGAATATCACAAAATTTATTAATCACCTGATTGTAAAATTGTAATGAAACTTTATTGCGAAAAGTTAGTCTCATTTTTGTTACTAAGATTCTAAAGACGAAATTTTTATTTTATTTTAATATTTACCATTTGGTAATTATAAGTCGATTATTCTTGAACGTAAGTAATAAACTGACTGCAGGAAATACTATCGTTGTTATTCTGATGGTATATGGGGCAATGTTTTAGACTGAATAAATCGTGGCGATAGACACATATATTAAGGTTTTTTGGTTGCGTCGGAAGAGATTTATAAGATTCCTACCAGAAGGTATATGCTTTCGGTACCGCTACTTCTGCTGCTGCTGCTACTCCGACTGCGACTATTGCGGTTGAAGCTACTGTTGCTACGGTTGCAGCTATCGATGCTGCGCTGCTTTCTTGCTTCTGCTGCTGATGTGGCTACTGGTGCTGCTGCTATAGATATAGCTAACGTTCATAATAAAAGATAATAGCTACTGTAAAATTTGAGATATAAATGTACATTGAATTGCAATACGAGCAGACATTCTACGGTTATTTTTACTCTATAAGCAGGATAATAATAATTTAATTAATATAAAAGTTAAGAGTTGCACAGTTTTAAAAATTTGTCCAGTATAGTTATTAATATAATCAATTAATGTTTTTAATAAATTTATATAAATATCAGTATACTCACATTTATTATCTAAATTTTGGTATGAATATATTATAATATAAGCCTTAATATTCAGGTATATTATTGTATCCCAAGTTTTAGTGTTGAAAATTATATTAATAGTTATTTTTCTTAAATTTATCCTCCAAGAATTCCTCCAACTCTCATTACAGTACTCACAAAACTCACAACTGTACCTGATATTATCGTTATTATAAATAAATATCCAGAATTTGGATAAAAACAAAAATATATTACAAAAAAGCTGCTTGCATGTATCAACGTTTAAAATACTAATCTAAGAGTGCCTTGATTATAAAAAAAATCCATATTCTAATTACATACAACTTTCACATAAATGTCCTTCTCTTTAATTAGTAATTTTATCAGATATGGAAATAATTATAGTAATTATAAAAAATATTCCTAAAACTTATTATTATCTTTATACATTTGACTTAAATAAAAATATAAATATTATAAAAATGTTTTTGCTTGATCTACTTTTAAATAAAATTAATAGATGAAAGATCACTTAAATACCAACTTACCAACCTCAACTGGCACTTACCAATAACTGTGATAAATAAATGTTATCCATAATAATATATAATAATATATAAGTAGAATCCTTATCTTGTTGACCCGTCAGATTAGGATTTCATCGACCCCGCATCAAAAATAATAAGGCACTTAGAAGAGTTCATGAAGTATCGGAGGCGAGCGTTGAACTTTTGTTAACCGCTTAGGTTATTTGGTAATCCGTGAATATAATAGTATATAATAGCATAGCAGATTACTAATATGTATGTAACTAATTTTATATGTTTCTTAAGCAACCAACAAGATATTGTATATAGTAACAATAATTTACTCTAAGAATTAAGCTAGTAGGTGACCTCGGTGATTTTCTTTTATCCAACACCGAATAGCCCTTCTCGCAGCAGCTCGTCACCGCAGCACATGTTCAATTTCAAGCCAGTTGCGTTGAAGTTAAACCCTAGTGGACACAGTCTTGATCTTGACAACATTGCTGACAAGGGACTTGTGGACGAGAAAACCGACGCGTCCTGGGACGGTTGGTCGCCCTCCCTGAAGTAAAATAGATTACCTGACTTAAGACCAATTATATTTAACATTCAACATTATTGTAACACCCAGCAAATTATACTTGACAGCTACAGTGTAATAGTATGTCAGAGAAATGTCTGCAATTCTTAAGTACTATTATTTTGTTTTGTTTTAATTGAAACGTATTTTTCTTATAAACATTGTATAATAAATTTGATTTTATTAAAGAAATTAATAAAATATGTCTTTTTGTCACCAAAAATATTAATAGCAGAATTTCTTATTTAAATTTGTTTTCGATTGAGACAACGGCTTTATTGCCGTTTCTTAGGAATGCAAATTGTTATTAGTTTATTATAGATATGATGATCCCCAACAGATAAAATTCTTAAATTAAAATAGAGAAAACACAAATCTCCTTAGTTAAAACAAAAAAGGGTGAATGGGTTCTATAGTTGGTAGTACCAGGTCCAGACTATGACATGCCTAACTTTTAAAAACTATTTAAAGTTATATTAAAAAAATAATAAGTATAATTTGTAGTTTAAATCTAAATTAATTTAAATTTAAACGGTTTTTCTTGTATCATTTTAAATAAAGTGAAGAATTAACTCTTATTTCAATTAAACTTAATGGTCAAATGATGTACATAAAAGGTAATATTCAGATGTCACCTAATACGCAAATCAGTATAAGTTACAAGAATTATGTCCAAAAAATATAATAATGCACAAGTCTCCAACAATAGTAAACACTTGAAATTACTTTTCCTTCATTATTCTTTCCTTCTTACTTGCAATGCAGTAAATATTTATGTGTTACTGATACATGTCTACTTATGTAAATTTAATTAGTATATTATTATTACTTGTATTGTAATCGTGTATTTATGTAAATATATATATATGGATATATATTTATCTTTATTATGTATGTTGTATTATATATATGTATGTAATATGTATGGTTTCTCTCTAGTGCAGTACCTATATCCACTTATACCTCATGTCCTCTACCAAAAGTTTGCCGTATTAGTTGTTTGTCATACTGCTATACATACACTTATATAATGTAATTCAGAGATACCTAAAAATAATGTTAATTAAACAAAATAGTTATTGTAGAATTGGAAAACTTCATTCAACTCAAGCGATACTTGAAACCATTCAACTATGGTATGAAAAAAAATTAAAAGACGTTTTCACATATGGAAAATAATGAAAAGTATAGATAATAATAAAATGTGACAACATTTGATTATTTATTATCAACATTTCAGTAAATATTTAAAGTTTAAACAATCTAATATTTATTAATCTATCATCCTGCAGTTGTACATTTAAAGATATTGATGAATATATAATGATATAATATGAAGTATCATGCAGAATTATAAAACAGATGAGTTACTTACTTACTAACGCATACTATTTTCAAGTTATGTGAAACAATTAGTTTTCAAATTAATTATTAGTTGATATAGGTTAAAATCAATATTATATTATGATTGGAAATATTTATTTTTATATTTATTAAACAAATTATACGATACAAAAACTTATGGTTAGAAATAAGAAGTAAATTTTAAAATAAAACTGTACAACAAGTTTTGTATACTCTTAGAGTTATTACAGATAACAATAGAGCGAGTGACGCTTAATGGTTAAGGCAATTAACAACACAATATTTATTTTAAAATTAATATACAATAGAAATTAATATTCACATTATTTATCATTTTGTTTTGTTTCTTACATTTTTTAAATTAAGGAATTTGTTTTATTATCGTATGAGTGGTATGTTATCTTAATATATAAATTGACATAAATTGTATTTTTAAGTATAGACACTAGTGGCTCCATAAACATATATAACTTATAATTAAATTTAAGGCAAAATTTTATGATGAATAAAAATAAACACAATTCTTTATACAGTATAAGAAGATAATAACTGAGATAACAAAAATTATTTGCTACTATTATATGCAATTAAATTCTGTATTTCAATTTCATGATCTTTCATCTACTTTAATGAAACCTTACAAGGCTTGTCAGGTTTCTTTAAAGTAGATAATTATTATATAATTAATAACTTTTGATTTATTTTAAAAAACTTAATCAATATTTGTACAAGTGTTATGTTTATTTGCGTGCAAAATAATATAAATATTTCACATAACTGGCAACAAATATTTATTCAATATTTGATGATATTTTTTGTCCCCATAAAATTTTTTTTGAAAATATATTATATATTTTTTTTAAATACAATAGTAATTGGTTCATATTTATTCTGGATGTTATGACTCTTTAGATTTTATGGGGACTAGAATAGTTTTCCA
This sequence comes from Melinaea marsaeus rileyi, assembly GCA_918358865.1. Taxonomy (NCBI): domain Eukaryota; kingdom Metazoa; phylum Arthropoda; class Insecta; order Lepidoptera; family Nymphalidae; genus Melinaea; species Melinaea marsaeus. Next base: position 15,450,674 of record OU911089.1, on the reverse strand, counting down.
AATATTTGTTGGCTGAAACTCAGCCAACAGCGCATTAATTTTATTTCATAAGTAAGCATTTCAGGTTAACTAGGTCAGTTATTATTCAAATACATACATAAACTTAAATAAATTACCACCAAATGTCCAGAGTATGTCCACGCACGGACGCACACAGATATAATGACGCTCTGCAGCGCAATTAACCATTAAATTGACTAATGAGAGTTTAGTTAACAGTAAACTAGACGCGGATTCGAATTAATGAATTAATCCTTATAATATTGAATGCGTTTATTTTATGTTTACTTTTCAGTTTCATTTGCGACCTACTTTTTATAGACTCATTCTGATAAATCTATTTATTTGTAAGACTATTAAGGCATTATTTTCACTCGTTTCTCATTTTACGTGTCGATTACAAGCTTAAACGAAATCCACCTGATTCAAACGATATCAACTATTTGAGCGTAAGGACCGATATAGATTGGATAATCGGATTTGGTTAGATTTTTTCACTGTACAGTAAAATCAAATATTAATAATAAATAATATATTAAGATTTGTTTTAAAAACATATTGTATTATGTAATTTTATTTATTTATAATTTATATCAGATATCTAATAGCTACAATCACTAGAATGATTATTAATTTAATTAAATATCGGTAATACCATTTTTGGCTTTAAAACATTACATGTTATTTGCTAGCCCAAATCATTTACAAATTGTTTTATGTTAATACAACCAAGTACAAATTCATAATATTGTGTTCACTCGAATATGAAGTTTACGCAATTTGGCACATGTTACTTTACATCACATTAGTTTAATCAGCCGTCTCAGTAAATGATACGTTACAAAGAGCAAGTATGAATTTTAATATTTAAATATTGCTGTTTAGTAATAGGGACGAGGAAAGAAATTAACCTTAACCATCACATTGTCTCTTACGAATCAGAATAGAAAGTCATTATAAAAATAGGTTTTTTAAAGCCTAAAATATATAGAAATGTCGTTTCATTGTGAGTTAATTTTATATCCTAATCTTTATAATATTAAACAGTCATTTATATATTTCATAAAAGATAAAATCTGTCGTTGAATATGACAATTTGTAAGAACAGATCGGTATCAATTTATCGGGGATGGGCTTATCTTACTATTAAAAATAATTATAAAATCTAATCAAAGTACTTTACAACGTCATGCTGATAATTTCTAAGTGGCAGGAGTAATGACATATTACATAGTAAATGAAATAACATACGTATTGCAATTTAGACAATGCAGTTTTCATTATTATTGGTATTTTAAAATATTATACAATCTACATGTATAACTTTTTGAAATAATAAATAAACATACATTAATAGTGTCTTTAAAGACATTTATTAAACTCGCGGTATACTAAAATGTTCTAACACTATAATCCACAGCAATGGACAGTGTCAAACACACTGTATAAATGACAATATAAGTACTGTAAATATTATCTGATCAACTGTGTGACCAACGTGGCCAAACATGGAACATGTATATGTTAATTTGCGGTTAATATGGAAAACTAATTTTAATGGGATTTTCTGCTAGGATTACTAATAATTGTTTTTTGTTATAAATAGCCCGTAAATGATACACCATGTATATCATAAGTTATGACCATGACTTTGAATAAACAGGGAAAAATATTGTTAATCAACATAAAACCACAGTTTCTACAACTAGTGTAAATCCAATATATAAATAGAAAATTCTGGTCCCATTTAATTTGTACTCTGACGGTTTATTTATAAAGTAGAATTTGTATCGCTACAAGCTAGTTCATTAATCGTCAAGTGGTCACAATGATGAGGATTGCGTCATTATGTAGATACAGCATAAAACATTTCGTTTGTTGTATATAAGGCTCGTTAGCTCAGCAGGTTAGAGCGCCGATTTATAGGTTCTACCTTTGGTCATCGGAGGGCGGAGGTTCAAATCCTTCACGGGTCAAACATTTTCTTTTTTGTAATACTTTTTTTGTTCTTTTTGTACAGTAATATTATAGGTAAGTACTTATAATTATAAGATATAGTGGTATATCGGGGTGCAGTAATTTTGTTTTTTTTTTTAAGCTAACACAAACCAACAGAACATTATTGGATACAGATATATCTTTATTTCTGTATGTATATTTTTTGTTCTACAGTTTAACAGATGCTTTAAACAATTCATTTTTCAAATTGTAAGTGAGCTAGTCTGTTAAACTTCTGGTAAAGGTATTAGTAAACTTAGTTAACTTTATATACTAACAATACCTAGATAATTGTTTTACATTAAGAACACTACTTACACAGCTATAACAAAAATATAAATAAACAAAAGATAAGATCTAATAATTATCCATATCTAACCTAATACATATGAAATAAATTCAATAAAACATTATTATTGATGTTAACGGATACACTTACTATTAATTTTCTTGGCGATTAAACATAAAGTAAATGTATATTCTTAAAACTATTTATATATAAACCAATAACTATTAATAAAAAATAAACAAAATAGCACAATGTGTGTCAGTCATGGTATGGGCATATTATAAGGAGAGATGAAATGCATATGACTAAAAGTGTGCTGGGTATGGTAGTGGAGGGATGGACAGGTAGAGGACGGCCGAAGAAAAGATGAATGGACTGCGTGAAAGACGATATGGACAGGACGGGAGTGTGTACAGAGATAACCATTAACAGTATATATGGAAGGAAAAAACATACTGCACCGATCCTAAAAGTGGTAAAAGGGCAGGAAGATGATGAATCTAAACCAGAAATTTCAATCAATCAATTTCTATAATAGAAGAGGTTATAATGGATACCCACTTCATTTGCTCAAATAATCTGCCAAATCCAACACTTCTAATTAATTTAGTTAATCTGGATGTTGACTTAATAATAACTTAGTATTTAAACTTAACGTCAACGTAGTAAGTTTCTGAACTTGGATTATCTTAACAATGTACTTAATTATTTAATTATAAAAGAAAATAACTAAGTTAATGTTGATTAAAACATATTCCTAAAGTATTTTAATAGGTTTTGAAAATAAAGGCAAGTTTAATTAAATTAAATTATATTTATCTTCAGTATAAAATTTTAGACTACTGCATTTCTGTACATTTATGCCACCTACTGCTCCATAGAATCTTAAGTGTATTTCAACATTAACATTGGTTGTCTGAAAGAAATCACTCATAAGCGATAAGACCGCTTTTTGTACCCCCATCATTTTCAATTTTTTTATATTGTTATTATTATTTACTTGTTTTTATGACATGAATGGTATGCAATAAAGAATATATAAAAATCCCCAAATAAACTCTTTCAATTTATTCGCTATAATAACCCTTTTGCTAATCTTGGGTCAAGTCTAAACTCATTGGAGATCAGCGAACTGTTCAAACCGTATTTATTCTGCTAATACCTATGTCTACTTTACCTCCAATCTCTTCTTATACAAAGGTTTATTTAGGTTTGAAGGACATTAAAGTATTTAAAGATAAATATGTAATTAATTAATTTCCTGCCAATATCGGTCTATCCGTTTTCATGAAAACTGAATTTTGGTGAGAAGTTTTTAAATAATTTTAAAAAGAAAAACGCAAGAAACAAAATATTTCAAAGCTTTAATAAGCTGGAGCGTAAAACTACTTTATTAGAGTGTAGTATTTTTTTACATAGCATTTTGTAGACTTTTTGAGAACGGCTTCAGTTGCAAATAACATCCGCTTTTAAAAGCAAGAAAAGTAAAAATGTGTTTTATTCTGCTATATTAGTTACTCGTAACGAATTTTCTGAGTGTTTTCAAATGGAACAACATGGTAAAAAACCATCTTTACATGAAAATACATTAAGTTGTATTTTGTTATATTAAATTATATAACTAAAAAATATATATTAAAATCTATTGGAATGTTGCTTGAACAAGATATTGAAGCTGGTGATTTTCTAACAAATTCAAATCAACTTTGTTTTTACGATATGAAACATTAATGAAAATAACATGTCATTTATTATAAGGAAGAAATAAATTCGCATTCGCATTCACATAACAGAATCAATACATTTTTCGTAAATGAGTAATTCTAAATAAGATAATAAACATGTGTAATCACATTCAGAGAGTTAGGAACCCAAATGTAAGCTTATTAAATGCGAGGCAATTTTCTTCAATTCAGTTGGAAATTAATTAGGAAAGGTGTGTAGTACTTTGGGTCTTTTAAAAGGTTACAAAATACCTATTTCACAAAATTTAGCAAAATGACAAAAAGAGAATGTTATTAACTTGACAGAACATTTATTTTTATCATGGTATCGCATAACAAATTGATGTTTTATTTTTTATTGCAATTATTTATAAACTTCACCACATTGGCCAACACATGTTGATAAACCAGCATTGATTTCTCCAACAACATACAAAAACGTCGAGATACTGAAAACGGAAACGTTTTTCTTAAACATGACAATAATATTATACTATCAAAGAATTATCTTTGACAATATAATATTTTTGAGTTGATGCAATAATTTAAATCTGTTTGATAGTTTTAGAGTTTATTGTCAACAAAGAAACCAATTACCCTTTTCTTATAATATTTTTTATATATTATACAATTAACTTATTAATAGGAAATACGAAATAATTTTGCTAATATTGATATTAATGCTCAAAAAACTTTACATTTCATAATTTATATCAATTGCTAAACTCTTGATTGATTATCCAATTATCTAGACAAGGGATTAATTATTACAGATTGATTCTTTGTCTTTCGGATTAAGCGAATTCGATGTTGTTACAATTTACATTTAAAATATTTGTTTATTTTTTATTTGTCGTTCAATATCAGTAGCACAGCCTACTATAATATTGTTAATGTTCGATCACTTACAACTTTATTCTAACAAAATCCACTTAACCCTATTTTTTCCGCAACGTTGAAAACGTTTAAAATGGTTTATTTATATAAATTAGACAAACCGTAAAATTTCGTACTTATAGTCGAAAATTATTTTTCGAGCAGGGCCCGTCCACTGGGTTTACGGCGAGAATATAATATAAATACCTTTTTTCCCAAATGGTCTAAAAACATGTTATAATATAAAACTCATTGTGTGTAAAAGAATGGCTTCACAAGCCTCTATTGGGATTCCAAATTACACCTCCTAATAAAATATATAAAATATAATTAGAAACAAAAGTTGCATATCTATTGTATATTTTCACAAAATCTCAGAGAAGGCAATAAGGACGATTGAAAATAAACTTTATATCAATTCAACAATCGTCAAATAAAATCAATACTTCAATCAATCAAATACTTACTAAAACTAGTTTTGTACAAAACGAATATAATAAGTGTTAGCTATAAGACTACTATTATGTACATTGAATTAGTAATCTGTTGTAAAAAAATAAAATCAAATGTAGGCTGTCAACATACTATATTGGTGATTGTGCATATAAAATAGGTTCGTAATGAATATAATGTAAGTAACAACTAAATTGCAACTCCACGAGTGTTGCAATTTGTAAAAAGATATTGGTATAATTTAAATAAATCTAATGAATTTCATCCCGACGCTAATGAAGCTTTGGCTATAAGTGTATATTTTAGATAAACTAGTTTGATTAGCTTACCTTAGTACGTTATTAAATTTGTAGAATATTATGATCGTAATAGTAAATTAAAAAAAAATCTTAGCCCCTTTAAGGAATGAGGAATAGAAACACTAGAGAGATGAATATCATTTACTCACTCTGGTATGTCCAACTCTGGTTAAAATGGCTCCTTAAATTTTTTAACTGTAACGACTGAAAATTACAATTAGAATTCAGATATAAATATAAAAGATCAAATAATTTCAAATGTATCATATACTAGTATACTATACTATACAAAATTCAAAACATGACATAAAATAATACTAAAATATATATATATAGTAATATTAAGAAAATTGTTTATTAAAGTTCTTTCTATTGAAATTTTGTAAAAACTCAGTTAATGCTAGGTGATATTCGAGTTTAATTAAGAGTTTCAAAGTGAAGCGATCTTCATATAATTATAAAACTAAAAACATAAATGTATATTATACACATTTAGACTGTGCAAAGTTTATATGACTACTCGTATAAAATGCCAGCTGTTTCAAGTTTAAGGTTATGACTTAGTAAAATAATATTTAAAATTAATATCTAACAACACGTCCGCTATGACGTTTAATACACTTTCATATACGAAATACTATTGAATGGAAAAGCATTAAGCAAATAAAAAACTATGTATGTAGTTATAATATTCTTTGCGTTCGTAAGAAATGATTAAAAAAATTGGAAATTTATAAGAAAACAACACTAAAAGGGCTCAAAACAATAAAAAGGCTAGTTAGGCAATAACGTTTTATTTAAAAATTTATATTTATAAATTAAATTTATAAATGTAAAAATTTATATTTATAAATTAAATTTATAAATCCTATACGTGGCTTATACTTTAAGTCAGAAGGAAGTTGATTGGGACAGGTTATGTCGCCGACTTATAATAAATATAAATAGTTTATTATAATACATAGTAATAGTTCGTTAACACTAGTTTGAAATAAATCACAACCTATCCGAGTGTGACGTTCGATAAGGGTTACTAGTTATCTCAAGTAATCGGTATCAAATAACTTCAGAGATCAGAATTGCCTGAAGAACCCACTTCAAATACATTGAGGAAGCATTAGATTACAGTCTTTAATGTAATAAGTATGAACTATAAATACTATTAATATATAGGTACCGTATATATAGGTAATTAGTCTCGAATCCTGTGGAGGGCAATTAATTGTAATCTAAACTTCAGTAAGTATGATGTAACTTTAAATGGGATATTAACATTTATTGGTTTTGATTTCAAAAGATTGAACAAAAAGATAGAGTAGATTTAAATATGAAATGAAAATGTTACAATATTTTGTATTTCCGATCAATTGTTATCAAATTAAAAGATTCGAATTTCTCATAATAATAGTATGTGCTAAATTAAAAACGAACTCATTATTAAGCTTTTAAGGTGTTATTATTGACATTGTATTGTGTTTTCGCAATTTATAAAAAATATACCTCGCCATTTTATTGATTCAATGCAATAAAATGCAATTTAAATTTTATTTTCAATGAATTGATCAATCTTCTTTAGTTTCTTAAACTCTTCGTATGAGGTAACAGCAGCTGATCCGTCAAAACATATTTTCAGTTGAAAAGTAAGTTTTAATTTATTGTGTAAGTTCCAGGTTGCATGTTTGAACGCTGTAACTTTGTAAAACTTGTGTTGTAAGTTCTTAAGTTACTGGATTTGTTTTCCAAATGAACAATTTTTCTCATTTTAAATGCATATATATTTTATGTATGCTCTATCTCTTATTCGTTTTATTTTTAGCGCAACCTGGATCTTATATGACGTTGTTTACTTAAAACTAATGTTCAACTTGCTGAATTGACAAATGTTTAAATATATTAATAATTATGATGAAAAAAATATTTCGTAAGTCTCTATATAACACGCGATGTAATCTCTTATCTGTACGTATCATGATACCTTATGTATTCAGATCATGATCTTAATACATAAGGCTTCAATCTCTAGAGACGTTAGTCGACATGACTACATTTTTCAAAACGTAATTGAAGGAAATTGAATATAAATATATCATATTATTACAGGACATGACAGGAGTCTGAATAAAATAATTAGTTTGGGTGATGTGAATCAAAATTTAGGATTTCAGTATCACGTGAGACAACACCTCGATTTTTATATTGTTTTTACGTCTACATGCTAGCAAATATTTTTCTGAATAACATTTCATATATATTTAATATTTAAAGGGGTTACAAAATATTGAAGTAATGAAAATATACCTTAATTCTATCGTTGAATGTGTGAATATAAAAGTTTTAAGTTAATAAGTTCTTCGTTATATTACATATTTTTAGTGTAGTTAGTGTTAGTGTGTTAGTTTAAATTATATTGTAACTAGTGTCTAGCTGCAGTCATCTGACTGCAGCTCGTATTGGGCTGGCTCGACCGGCGAAGGACCACCCTCTCACAGACCGACGTGAAGTAACCAAATTCATTTGGTTATGTTCCGTCGGTGAGTGAGAGAATCCGGAAGTGAACTCTGGCTGCGCGTGGACATGGACGACCATATCAGAGTCTACGAGTGCCTCTACAGGTCCCATAGTGGTAATGCAGAAACGGTTCAACTCTTGGGTCATGTGCAGGCGAAGATTGACGATCTGCTTTCACAGATTCCCCCCGCCGAAGTCGTAGTCTTTGGGGACTTCAATGCGCACAATGCCGATTGGCTAGGGTCACGTGCTACCGACTACGTGTAGAGATCTGTGTTTGACTTTGCTCTGGCAATTGGTCTGTCCCAATTGGTCAAGACGCACACTCGTCTACCGGACGTGAGCAGCCATATGCCCTCTTTGTTGGATCTTCTGCTGACTACACATCCCGGAAAGTACCAAGTCACTGTCGAGGCTCCCTTAGGGTCCTCTGATCATTGCTTGGTACGGAGTGTAGTGTCCATTGAACGCCCAGCTCATACAAGACCTGAGACTCGACGCGTTTGGCACTACAAGTCAGCGGATTGGGATGGAATGCGGTCTTTTTTTGCATCCTACCCATGGGGGGCGATTTGTTTCTCTTCCAATGATCCTAGTAACTGCGCTGCGGCTGTAGCTGATGTGATACTTCAGGGCATGGAACTATTTGTACCAAGCTCTGTGGTACCACTTGGTGGCAGATCGCGGCCTTGGTTTGATGCGTCTGTCAGGGCTGCAGCAGCTTGCAAACGGCAGTGCTTATTAAGCTTGGGCTAATGCGTTACTCACTAAGGATCTGAGTTCTAGAGTTCTGAAGAGAAATATAATCGTGCCTCCAGATTCTTCAAACGGAAAATTGCTAGAGCAAAATTAATTAATTTGAATTCAAATACGTATATTAGACCGTATCCTCCAATGATAAAAGCTTCTTTTTGAAGTAGAAGGGATTAATTTAAAATCTTCAACGAAAGCTGGAAGAGTTATCCTAAAATTTTGGATTATGACTAACAAAATTCGATAAAATACTCAATACACGAACAGTTTAACTACAACCGTATCGGCAAATTTGGTTATTGCAGCTCATTGAGATGATAGTTTTTCCCCATGTAATATTTTAACAAAATAACTTCAAATCGATGGAAGAAATTAATTTCTTATTTTTAATTATTTTGTTATATTATGTAACAGACCTTAAGGTCTGTTACATAATATAACAATAGATTCAGCATCCCAAGAAACGTAGAAATACACATCTGTCTTGATTTTATAGAAAAAAATGAAATTTTCACCCCCTGTAAGGGATGGTAGGGGGTGATAGTGGTCATGAATTTATTTTTAGTTATCATTTTCGGTTTCAGCATCCCAAAAAACGTAGAAAGACACATCTATCTTGATTTTTTACAAAAATTTCAATTTTCACCCCTTAAGAGGTAGTAAGGGGGTGCTAGCGGCAAAACGGGCATTTAAAATTAGTTTTTATTGTCATATTCGGTTTTAGCGATCCCAAAAACCTAGGAATAATGGGGTCTCCCCTCTGGTTCATGACGTTTTTTTTTTTTGTGTGCCTGTGTAATTATTTAAATAGTAACAAGAACAGCAAAAAAACAAAATCTTTAAAAGTGTTCCAAACATTCGAATTTCAAAACAGTCATCCCGAATATGTATCATTTTTTTATATTTTCAGTTTCAGCGGCTCATGTAAAATGGAAAGGTGCTTTATGTCGAACACAATTTAAAATAAATAGATATAGATAGGATAGAATAAAATAAGATGGAAAGATAACAACCATCTCTAAAATGGGTGGTATATCGGGGTGCAGTAATTTTGTTTTTAAGCTAATACAAACCAACAGAACATTATTGGATACAGATATATCTATATTTCTGTATGTATATTTTTTTGTTCTACAGTATAACAGATGCTTTAAACAATTCATTTTTCAAACTGTAAGCGAGCTAGTGTGGTAAAATTCTGGTAAAGATAAGTAAACTTAGTTAACTTTATATACTAACAATACCTTAATAATTGTTTTACATTAAGAACACTACTTACACAGTTATAACAAAAATATAAATAAACAAAAGATAATATTATATAATAGGCTTATAAACCAATAACTATTAATAAAAAATAAACAAAATAGCACAATGTGTGACAGTCATGGTATGGGCATATTATAAGGAGAGATAAAATGCATATGACTAAAAGTGTGCTGGGTATGGTAGTGGAGGGATGGACAGGTAGAGGACGGCCGAAGAAAAGATGAATGGACTGCGTGAAAGACGATATGGACAGGACGGGAGTGTGTACAGAGATGACCAGTAACAGGATAGTATGGAAGGAAAAAACATACTGTGCCGACTCCAAAAGTGGTAAAAGGGCAGGAAGATGATGAATCTAAACCAGAAATTTCAATCAATCAATTTCTATAATAGAAGAGGTTATAATGGATATCCATTTCATTTGCGGTTTTGTTTTGTTTGTAATAGTTTGTTCAAATAATCTGTCAAATCAAATACTTCTAATAAATTTAGTTAATCTTGCTGTTGACTTAATAATAACTTAGACTTAAACTCAACGACCAACGTATTAAGTTTCTTAACTTAGATTACCTTAACAATGTACTTATTTAATTATAAAAGAAGTTAACTAATTTATTGTTGATTAAAACATATTTCTAAAGTAGTTTAATAGGTTTAGAAAATAAAGACAAGTTTAATTAAATTCAAACTATACTTATCTTCAGTATAAAATTTTGGTCTACTGCATTTCTGTACACTTAGGCCACCTACAGCTCCATAGAATCTTAATTGTATTTCAACATTAACGTTAGTTGTCTAGAAGAAATCGCCAATAGGTGATAAGATCGCCTGTTGCATCTCCATCATTTTCAATTTTTTTATATTGTTATAATTATTTACTTGTTTTCATGACATGAATGGTTTGCAATACAGATTATATAAAAATTCCCAAATAAGGTCTTTCAATTTATTCACTATAATAACCCATTAGCTAATCTGGGGTCAAGTCTAAACCCATTGGAAATCAATGAACTGTTCAAATTGTATTTATTCTGCTAATCCCTATATCTACTTTACATCCAATCTCTTCTTATACAAAAGTTTATTTAGGTCTGAAGGACATTAAAGAATTTTTGACGATAATTTTTTGAGTTGATGCAACAATTGAAATCTGTTTGATAGTTTTAAAGTTTATTGTTAACAAAGAAATAAATTAACCTTTTCTTATAATAATGTTAATATAGATTATGACATAAATTAAACGTTTAATTATACAGTTAACTTATTGATAAGAAATACGAAATAATTTTCCAATATTGATATCAATGTTGAAACAACTTTACATTACACAATTTACCAAGCTCTTAATTGATTATCCAATTATCTAGACAAGTGATGAATTATTACAGCTTTATTCTTTGTCCTTCGTATTAAGGCAGTGTTGTTATAAATTACATTTAAAATATTTGTTTATTTTTTATTTGTCGTTCAATATCAGTAGCACAGCCTACAGATATTGTTAATGTTCAGTCATTTATAACTCTATTGTAATAAAATCCACTTAACCCTATTTCTTCCTCAGCGTCGAAAACTTTTAAGATTGTTTATTTATATAAATTAGAAAAACCGTAAAATTCCATACTTATAGTCGAAAATTATTTTTGCCAACAGGGTCCGCCCATTAACTAGGTCACGGTCAGAATATGAAATTAATACCCTTTTTTCCAAACGGTGTATAAAATATTATAATATAATGCTTATTGTGTGCAAAAGAATGGCTTCACAAGCCTTTATTAGATTTCCAAATCACATCTACTCCTTTATTGTTGTGCAGGAGGAAAATAGTTATATAAACATGGGTAATTTTTATATATCAATCTAACGAGTTTTAATATAATTTTCAATGATTTTTGAATCCTAATAACTATAATTAGACTCAAAAGTAGCAAATTAATTGTATTTTTTCATAAAATCTCAGAGTAGGCAATAAGGACGATTGAATATAAACTTTATGTCAATTAAACAATCGTCAAATACTTACTATAACTAGTTTTGAACAAAAAAAAAACAAATATATAATTACATTTAAGCTACAATATAAGACAACTAATTTGTAATCTGTTGTAAAAAAGTAAGAATCAAATGAAGACCGGCAACATATTATACTAAATAGGTTCGTAACGAATATAATGTAAGTTACAACTAAATTGCAACACTCGTGTAAGGAAATATTGGTACAATTTAAATAAATCTAATGAATTTCATCCCGACGCTAATGAAGCTGTGGCTATAAGTGCTATATTTTAGGTAAACTAGTTTGATTATGTAAACTTAGTATCTAATTAAATTTGTAAAATATTATTATCGTAATAGTAAATACAAGAAATGCTTTGCCACTTTAAGGAATGAGGAACTGAAACACTAGATAGAGGTCAATGAGTGAGAGATGTTGATATCACTTACTCACTGTGGGTATGTCCAGCTCCAGTCAATTGTAAGAACTGAAAATGACAATTAGAATTTAGAAATAAAATATATTAAATCGAATAATTCAAAATATATCAAAATTTATTTTTTGTATGATCAAATAATAAAAAAACTTATTTTAGAATGTCATACTATTAATTATTCATTTATTAATCAAATCAATCAAATTATAATTTAAATGTATGTACTTATTGTCGCATGTACTGAAGTAGTTTACTGTGGATGTAAACCTAAGTAGAAATGACTACACAATACAGATGCATTCTCTATGTAACATACATTTTCTCATCAAGTAAAAAGTCAGTGATAGATTAAAAACTGCACTGGAGTCTCAACTATTCTCTAAAGTGATTTAATTTACCACACTGTTAAATTACTTAAAGTAAAAAAAAAACGGGGTAATATATGAAATATACTGTATAAATAAGGTATAATAAGAAAAACGTAATTTTCATCTTTATTTTGTAACGAAATAGGACTTTTCAAATCAACACACACTACGACCTTTGTAACGAGTATTGGAAAACAACAAAAAAGGCGAATTTGGATAAAACTATATCTTTCCAGAGTACGATCAGATCTAAAATAAAATTGAAAACGAGTATAATATATTCTATAACGGAGTAGGCGCCAGATAGTAAAATATTGTGTATAGAATAATACTAAATTATATATATAGTAACATAATAAAATTTTGTAAATAGTCAGATAATGCTAGGAGATGTTCGAGTTCGATCAAGAGTTTCAAAGTAAAACGATCTTCATATTATTTTAAAATTAAGAATATATAAAATAATACTTGAAAGTAATATTTAACAACAGGTCCGCTATGACATTTAATAAAATTTCATATACTAAATATTAAATAAAAAAGGCATAGATAAATATAATATTGTTTATTTAAGAAATGGATAATAAATTTTAAAAAATATTACCAAGGCGTTTGTATATTTTTTTAAAAATAAATTTGGAAATTAATTAGAAAACAACACAAAAAGGGCTCAATAAAAATAAAAAGGCTAGTTAGACAATAATGATCTATTTAAAAACGTATATTAAACTATAAAATTGGATAAATTTATACCTCCGATAGTGGCTTTGGAAGTTAACTAGAACAGGCTAAGTCACTGGCTTATAATAAACTTAAATTGTTTATTTTTAAGTAAAGCTTATACTGCAATTCATAACCGCATATTAATAATCGATAACAGTAGTCTGAAACTAAATCGCAACCTATCTGAGTGTGACGTTCGATAAGGGTTACTAGTGATCTCAAGTAATCGCTATCAAATAACTTCAGAGATCAGAACTGCCTGATGAACCCACTTCAAATGCTTAGAGGAAGCATAAAATTATTGTAGACATGGTTAGCAATCATGATCTTTAAGGTAATATGTATAGAATATAAATACTATTAATATATTCAAGTACCTTACATGTACATGCCTATTTATCAATCAAATTTTTTGAGAAATAGGCAATTATTTGTAATCCATACTTCAATTGAGAGATGTAACTTTGAATGGGATATCAACATTTATTCGTTTTGATTTCAAAAGATTGAAAGAAAAGATAAGATAAATATGAAATGAAAATGATGCAATCATTTTTTATTTCTGGTCAATTGTTATTCAATTAAAAGATTAACTTACTCGAATTTCTCATAATAATAGCATGTGTTAAATTAAAAACTAACAAAATTTTAAGCTTTTAAGGTTTTTTATCGACATTGTATTGTTTCCGTAATATATAAAAAAACGTATCTCGTCATTTTATTGTAGAGAATAATATTTGTATTTTAAGAATATCAATACAATAAAAAGCAATTTAAATTTTATTTTTAATGAATTGATCAGCCTTCTTTAGTTTCTTATGCTCCTTGTATGAGGTAACAGCAACTGATCCATCAAAACATATTTTAAAGTTGAAAAGAAAGTTTTAATTTATTGTGTAAATTCCAGGTTGCACGTGTGAACGCTGCAACTTTATAAAACTTGTGTTGTTAGTTTAGTTACTGGTTTTGTTTTCAAAATGAACAACTTTTCTCATTCTAGATGCACATATATTTTATGTAAGCTCTAGCTCTTATTAGTATTATTTGCAGTTAATATTTTCTTATTCTTATTATTTTCAGTTATTATTAAAACTAATGTTGTAATTAATACTTATGAGAATGCATTTATTTTCGAATATGTCTCTAGATACGTGATGTAATCTCTGATGTGTATTATGATCCGAATACATAAGATTCAATCTCTAGAGACGTTGGTCGACATGACTACATTTTTCATAACCTAAAGGAAATTGAATATATATACATAATATTATTACAGGATAATAGGAGTCTGAATAAAATATTTTAGTTGTGTGATGTGAATCGAAGGCTTAGGATTTCAGTATCACGTGAGACAACACCATTTTTATATCGTTTTTACGTCTACATGCCAGCAAATATTTTACTTATATGTTTAATATTTAAAGGAGAAAGAAAATATTGAAATAAAGAAAACGCACCTTAAATCTATTTTTGTATGTTTCAATTTAAAAGTTGTAGGTACATAAGTTCTACGTTATGTAACATATTATATTTTATAGTTTGAATTATATTACTAATAATTACAAAAGTATAATCCTCTCTGGATAAAAATTAAGTAAAAAGTTTATTATTTACTGTCCTATTGTTACTATAAGTTAACAGTATTTCAGTATTGATTTCATTTTTATTTAGTATATTGGTATGAGACATTTTGTCAGCATTCCGATTTTTCCTTACAATTCAAATAAATCAATTAATTAATCCAGTGATGGATTTGAAAATAAAGATAATATACATAATTTTGCGTTATTGAAGGCACGAATAAACCACAATTAGGACGGTTATGGTGGTTGGAATTACCTTACTATTGTATTAATATTGTGGTACTGATTGGTAAACTGTAATTGAAATCTAAATTCAACGAATAATCAGTATTGATGTATGAAAACTTTTTAAAATACTATTAAAAACCTTTAACTTGAATAATGGAGTATGCTTTATAATAAAGGGCTTGATTTGTCCTAAGAAATCTATATAATTATGTTTCAAATGGTTAAATAATTCGGATCGATAGACCAACAATCAACGTGTGATGTTCAAACAAAGTCAAATATTTCTTTTATTGCAAACATTCCCGGTAGCGTATCTACTGCACCCTATTCCAATGTCAAACAGGAACAAAATGTGTTTTTGTAAGTAATTTAATTAAGCAATTTTAAACGATTAGATTTGTACCAAAACGATTAGATTTGTATCAAATAAAAATCTTGTTAACAAAAATATTTGCCCAATTTTTTTTTATCGCCCAATCACGTGACCTTGCGTGTTAACCCACAGTTAAAGATCAGTTAACGGACTTTCGTCGTACTTCAGTGACCGGTGGATTAATTGATTTGAAGAAAAAATATCTAAAATAACTTTACAGATTTAAAAGATTTTTATGTATGTAACTTATGTATTATCGTGGTGTGATTTAGAAGATTATGTATATTTTACTGTTCAAGTAAATCTGCTATAAATTCAGATTATCAACAAAAAAATCTAATAATACTAAGATATTTTAAGAAATATTATAAATAGTTAAATATTTGCTATTTATTATTCCTACATACTGATACCCAACATACATGTTGTTAAATCTCATCAGCCTTATAAAATGAACACTGCATTTTCAATACAAAACAGTACAATATAAAATAGTTTGTTATTAGAAACCATAATTGTGCATGAACGCTAAAATAAGAAAAACAATAAGTAGTCATATTAAGACAATAGTAGTGCGTAACTTTTGTATCAGGAAGACTGCTGCTTTTCGAATTTCCTGGATGGGAATAAAATAATTAAGCTGTTCCAGAAATCAGCACATTAAAATTCTTTACGAAATACTTCCAGTAATTATTTCTTACAAATATATACAGACAGCGGTCAGTTACAAATTTATCATATGTTTATATCTTAATGCAATTTGTGTGACAATATAGGTGTGTAAATTTTACCACGTCGTAGTAATTTATTTCTATATTTTCAAGACTATTTGAAATATAACATGTGTTAAACAGAATTTAAAATCATTCATAATAGTTTACTTGCGGGATTTGGTCACAAAAGTTTTGAATTTCTTCTTTTTATAGAGGCTTTTGGTTTGAAAGCTTTTGCTTTATTTTTTTCTATTTTTTGTATTATGATTATTAGTTATAAAATATTCTTATCATTGATATCCTGCAAAAAATCTATTGAACCAATAACTACATCAAAATAATAAATATCAATACAATATTATTGCTTTTTATAAATACAGTAATACAAAATAAATTATAATTATGTAAGGTATTGAAAGTTCTATTTTCCAAATAGGGATAAAGTTGATAAACACGTGTATGCGATCGAGCTTACTAAATGTTTAACCTTTGTTTCAAGGGCTTGTGTATCGGGTGAATAATTAGTTTAAGGGAAAAAAATGACTTTTTAATATTTTAGAAAATAATTAAATAATGATAATGGCTTTAAAACTATTCGTCAAAACTATTAAACCATTAATATAACAAAAATAAACGTAATTAAGTAAAGTACTAAATTCAAGTCATGAAACTTTATATACGGCCTGATATCACGAAAGTATCTCTGAAATTTAATTAAATGTTGGCTAAATATTTCCTATTATAATTGGCCTCAAACATTTTTTTTAATCAAGAAAGAGACGAGACGAGCTGTATTACCAACCGTTAGTTGTTTACGTTTTTAATTGCAGAGACGCCCGATCTGAGTTTGTGTGAATTATGAGATGGGGTTTCCACTGTAGTTATTTATATAAAGTTATAACTAAGAAAATTGTTGAGTCAATCAGAATGAAAAACTACAATGGCACAAAGATCTTTTATGACAACGGGCTACTAATTAATATATAATAAAACAAAAACGGGCCAAGAATAGATGGATATATTTTTCCTTTGATTTTTTGTTGCGTAAATGTAAGGATGATATTTAGGGAACATGCGACATTTAGTTTTCCAAAACCTTGAATTTTTCTTAGTGGTCTTCGCAAAGATCAATGACATGAAAAGTTGCACCCGTTCAGATTAAACTGGAAAAGCCGTTATTATTGTCGGAATACGCAGTATAAAATCATAATGTTCTAATTTTAATTATTAATTATGGGGACCTAGCCGCCAGGCTGTAGATTGTTGATAAAATATATTGTTGGTGTTTGAGGTTTTAAAATAGTTTTTAATTTTTAGAACAAAATATTCCTTTATATTAAATAACATAAAAAATATTACAATATTATTGTAGAATGAAAACAGAGAGGCATACATATATTTTATATTATTATACAAAATATTTATTATACAATTTTAGTGATTTAGTGATTGAATTAGTAGCGTTCATTTGAGACATGTTGTATTAAAATTTACAATATTAAATATATAGTAAGTTGATTAAAACTATGCCCGATTTTTAAACCTATTTCATTTATCGATTTGTGGCTAACGATTATAACTTATTGTTTCTGTTTATAAAATTTGAAGTAATTTATAATATTTTTTTCCTCATAAAGTACGATACAGACTAGTAGTTTTAAAATGTTGAAGTTTTTAAAGTATTCATCACAGTTACAACAAACAAAAAACTTTATTAAGACTTACAGAAAAGGAACTGTATTGCTGATTTTAATCAAGTTTTGATAATATTAAATATATATAAAAGTAAAACCTTATTTCTCTGATGATTTTTATCCTTTTACTATGTTGATAATAATTATTCAATATTAATGTTTAATAACATTATTTATAAATATATCGTCGTTTTAAATCCAACTACAAAAATACCACCTAATTTCCGTGAAAATCAATGAACTGTAAAAATCTGATTCATTTTGCTAATCCTATTTCCAACATCTCGTCTGATTACTTAGTATAAAATAACCATCATCAACGATCATTAAGAAATAGTGAAATATACTGATTAGCATTACTTGATGCATTAAGGTTAAGTTAACATTTTAAAAATTAAAAATACTTCTTATTTTTACACGTAATTCAAAGCTTTTTTAAGGTTCCGCACCTTATGATAAAATAAATAGCACCCTTTTTACCTCACTTTGTCGTCATTCAGTCCATCCGCCCGCTCATCTGTTCGCTTGCCAAGATCGTTA
This sequence comes from Melinaea marsaeus rileyi, assembly GCA_918358865.1. Taxonomy (NCBI): domain Eukaryota; kingdom Metazoa; phylum Arthropoda; class Insecta; order Lepidoptera; family Nymphalidae; genus Melinaea; species Melinaea marsaeus. Next base: position 15,431,851 of record OU911089.1, on the reverse strand, counting down.
ATTTTGAGAACAAGTGAATATATCGAGTGCCGATTAAAACCACATACTAAAGTCTAAGGTACATTTTATTTAAATTAATGGTAATACGGCAGTTTATGCCTCAAAGATGCGTTTTTCTCGAAGGATCAATATTGTGATGTAAATGTTAATAAATAATTTTTAAAAATCCTTTCAGTATGTCACATAAATTAGATTGGCGCTCCGTCGTCTCTGGCTACCCCTGGCTACTGGCTAATATAAAATAAATATCTTTATATTATATAAATAAACTTTAATAAGTTCTCACAAAAGATTTCTTAAACATTCCAACATACATACATTATTTCACGTTCGCAAATACATGACAAAAATAGGCAATGACACTATAATACTTAGAGCTTTTTAGTTTTTAATTAGCTTTATGAATTGTTATAAAATTATGATGAAAGGACGATTTTATAATATTATAATAGTATAAGAAATTCATCTTTGTGCTGATAAAAGTGTTAACCAACCTCAATAGTAACTATAACATATAAGGTTATTTCGATTCATTAAGAAAATATTTAGTTATTTAAATAACTTTTATTTAATGCTTAGTTAAGAGCTTCATTATTTTTATCATGAGTCAATTAAATCTCATAACCACAGGGTCAATCACAAATATTAATAGATCACAAATACTATATGTAATAAATGGTATTATAAAGTTTGGATTAGATTAGTAAATTTTAAATATATTGAAGACTTAAGCCTGGTCTAACATAAAAAATATTATAACATGTAATATGGAAAAGAAAAAATGTTAGATAAATTTGCCCACGTCCTTTCATATAACGATTGCATATTCTCTCGGTATTATAAGTGCATATTCAATATACCATTATGTTTTTAAATTAATTTGAACATAACACCCGTTATCAGTGTGACGCAAAACATAACGCGTTGTAGAAGCAACCTATTGTAAAATTACTCCGCAATAATGTCAGCTCCGCAAGCAATCGACAGGTAAATACTTAAGGATTTATATAAAGACCATTTACCCTTGTAAAGGGTATACTTAGTAATAAGTTTATTTAAAAATCAGAAATTGATACCTGAAATCATTAAAACCGGACGTAACTTATTGTTAATTTGTATAAATATTAAATTAATGTTTCTTAGATGACTACAGAGAGACAGAGAGAGAGATACCGAAGTATATTTTTGAAAATTATGTTAAAAGTATTAAAGTGTTTAAGATATTTAATGATATTTCGGATAAAACAATAAAGGCGAAAGTTTGTGAGGATGTATGCATTACTCTAAGATGCAAAAAGTACTAGAGGGATTTATTATTATTTTTTGCTTATACAAAAGAATAACACATAGAATATCAATGGCCCTAATAAAACTTTAAATATCAAGTTAGTGCGAATAACTCTTGCATTATGAGAGTTATTTTTTGCGGGTGCTAAGTTACGTTAAGTTGAAATAACGTGAAGTAGGTTACCATTGCTTATATTAAAAACGTCACGAATCAAAGCATACCTAAAGTTGCTCTATAAACAATATAATTGGTTACCTTATTTAAAACACAATATGTTATTTACATCTATCAATATGTATTTTATGTAATGTTAAGTTTTTATAGGGTATGATATTTAAAGTACTTACACTTTGTTATTCACATAGTTCGAATATAAAATATTAATAAATATAAAAAAGTCACCGTCGAAGGCGTGGGTAAAGTAAACAATTTACAAGCAATGTCGGACTTAACAAAAGCAGAACCGCGAGTTTAAGCTAGTTTAGTCTAGCATAATACGGAACTGAATATCAAATCTTATCTATATTTGATATTATATGTGTTAAGCAGTGGTTTCACTTGATAAAAATATCCCAACTGGAAATTTATATCAAAAGATCCAATTAGGGGAGGAGAGGAGAATTTATGTGATCTTTTGACTTTCTCAGCTCTAACGAAGCTTTAGCAATATCTTCTTGAGAGTTTTCTTAGTGAGAACATCGGTGAGAGTGAGAGAGAGAGAGAGAGAGTGTCCTGACGAGCCAGCCTCAATACGAGATTCAGTTTATTGACTTGATCTAGCTTTTACCACTATTAAGGTTTTAAAAACTTTTGTTTCGTCGGTTTCTATATTATTATGATTTATGTTGACTACTATTTCTTTACTACTTTTAATATTGTATATGTAGATAACAGAATTATTGTCTTACATCTACTACTTTTGTTTAGCCCAGAATAGATATTTTTATTGAATTTAAAAGCAACTAACATATCTATTAATCCTTTATCACAGAATTTACATAATCAATTAATTACGTACAATATAAGGCACAACAGACTGGAATTAGCTATTGTCAAATTTTTATAATTAATCAAAAGTTGTTATTCTAAAAATTTATTTCAATAATATAAAAAAACGTACTTAAAATAAATCTGCAGTCCTATCTAAAGTCATTATTAAATAAAACAAATTAATTGCATTTATAATATTACCCAATTAATTAATTTAAGAGTCAAAAGTTTATTATTATTTTTTAATCTATTGACACAATGTACTATTTAGTTTAAGACATGTTACGACACTTTGTTCAATTATATGTAGCAAGTCTGTGCGACACTCACATATCACTATTACAACGGAACGTGTTAGTGAACTTACTAACGCTATGTTACATTACTATGTTACATGAACTTAATTGACTGAGATTGAGATATTAACAAATTTTTTTTACTAATAATACAATTATCAAATATTTTTTAATTTCTTATAATATATAATACAATATAAAACAATATTACATAGGAGTTTGCTTTTGATTTAACATCTGAAATTTCCATTCTTGTTATATATACTTTTTATTTCTATAATGTATATAATATATTACACAAATTCACTATAAAATTACCAAAACATTGAAATTTAAACTATGCGATATACATACTAATATTGTCCTTAACAATTAACTAGAAAGTAAATGGATATTATTAAAAACATTTACATGATATCTATTAATAAAAAATAATCGAATTAGAAATAACAATGTACACGTAACATACAATTGAGATTCTCTTTCGATATCTTAGTCGATTTAATATTTTCTGTTTATTTATTTCTCACGACTATTCATGGTTTCAAATAACAGAACACTTGCAAAAATGCAATAGTTATATTTTGATAGCCTTAATGGAAAGTTTCGACCAATTTTTATAATGGATATCCATTTCTTTTTAAATTTTTGTATCATAACGGTCAACGAAATAAGTTTCTGAATTTAGTTTATCTTAATAAATGTACTTAGATTCTTTAAATATTAAGGAAGTGTTTAATTGTTAACATCTTTGTTCATAAGTTATTATAACATTTTTTTAAAGCAATTTAATAGGTTAAATAAATAAAAGCAAGTTTAATTAAATACGAAATACTCTGTTAAAAAGAAAGTCTACAACTTTCCCCAAATAAGCTCTTTCAATTTATACATTACAATAACCCATTTGATAATCTTCGGTCCAGTCTAAACCCATTGGAAATCAACGAACTGTTCAAAAGGTATTTATTCTGCTAATTCCCATGTCTACTTTACGTCTAATCTCTTTATGTACAAACGTTTATTTAGACTTAAGGGTCACTAAAGGATTAATTTACTTGTTTCCTTTACCGGTTCATGTAAATACAGGTCAAACTGTCTTCATGAAAACATAATACTAGTGCTTTTTTAACAATTTTGAAATGAGTAGCGCAAGTAACAAAATATGCGAAGCTTTAATAAACTTGAGACTAAAACTACCTAATTAAAGTCTTTTTTTTCTTTTCAACTAGCTAAAAAATCTAAAACAAGATTTTTAAAGAACGGCTACAGTGGCCTAAAAAGTACCTCCACTCTTAAAGAAAGAAAACATATAAATGTCTTTTAACCTGCTATATTAGGTAATGCTAACAACTCGTCTGTGTGTTAAAAATGGAAATAAATGATTAGTAACCGTCTTGATACGAAACTATATTAAGTTTAATTATGTTAAATTACATAATTTAAAGAAATGATAAAAATCTTTTGGAACGTTATTTGGACAAGATATAGAAGCTGATGATTTTCTATCAAATCCAATTCACTTCGTTTTTACGATTAAATATATTAATTAATAAAAATAGACACGTTATTTATTATAACGAAGAATTAAATTTGTATTTTAAATAAGATAATAAACAAGTCTAATCACATTCAGAGAGTTGGGATCCCAGATTAAAGCTTATAAATGCGTAATATTTTGTCAATATTGATATTAATGCCCAAATAACTTTAAATTACATAATTTATATCAATTGCTAGGTTCTTCATTAATTACCCAATTATCAAGACAAGGGATTAATTTATTACAGCGTTATTGGTTTTGTTACTAAGCCGGTGTAGTTATAATTTACATTCAATACATATATATATATATATAGTTTTGTTTATCGTACTATGTCTTTATGACAGCCACAGATATTGTTAATGTTATTTATATCTCTATCCTAACAAAATCTTAACCCTATCTTTCCCCTAAAAACGTTCTAAATAGTTTATTAACGAGTATATAAATAAGACACACTGTAAAAATTCCTACTTATAGCCAATGATATTTTTTTCCAACAGCGTCCTACCATTAACTGGGTTTACGGTCAGAATATAAAATTAATACCCTTTTTACGAAAGGGTCTAAAAGTATGTTATAATATAATGCTTATTGTGTAGGAGAGAAATGCTCCACAGGCCTTTATTAGATTTTCAAATTACATCTACTCTTATATTGGTGTGCTGGAGGAAAGTAGTTATACAAACATGGGTAGTTTTAGTATAACTAGGTTTAATACAAAATCATGTTTAATGTAAATTTTTTATAAGCTTTGATCTTTATGATATTTAAAAACAAAACAAATAGCTATTGTAATTTTCATAAACTCTCAGTGGTGGCATTAAGGATGATTCAAAATAACTTACACTTTATTTCATTTCAACTAACGTGGATAACTAACTTAGATGAAAATTCGAATTTGAACAAAACAATTACTTCACAATTATGTTAAGATATATTGGTACAACTTAACTTAATATATATATTATATATGTATACTTATAACTTAATATACAATATAAATCTATATTTAAAAGCTACTTTGTTTAGGTAAACCTCGAACATAATTAAATTTGTATAAGATTACTATCATAATAATAAATACAAAAAATGCTTTGCCTTTAAGGAATGAAGAATAGTAATGCTAGATAAAGATCATTGAGTGAGAGAGATGGATATCACTCACTCACTCTAGGTATATCCAACTCCAGTTACGCTAGTTCTTATAAATTTCTCATTGTATTGACTATTACTACAATTTATAACAAATCTATTAATTGTTCCGTTATTTATTTAATAAATCAAACTATAATGAATTAACTCATTGTCGCTTAATCAACTAGTTTACTTTGTACGTAAACCTAAATAAAAATGACGTCAGAATAGAGATGCTTTCTCTATGTAGCATACATTTTCTCATCAAGTGAAAAGCCAGTGATAGAATAAAATACTGCATTGCAGTCTCAGTCAACTAACTTTCTCAAGACTTCATTAGGAGGGATTTCTTTATAACTTTTTTACACAGAACTTACTACACCGAAGTGGGAAAACTACAAAATAAGGATTTTACATTGTTTTATTACTTAAAATATAACAAAGCAGTGTAATATATGAAATATACTGTATAAATACGTTTTTTTACATTGAATCAGTAATTTTTAAATCGACTTAGTAGTCGATTTATATTAAAAGTTTTTATTAGACTCATAGAGAAAAATCGTTCTTTAGTAAAACATTACACCCTTATAACGAGTATTGGTAAAGATCTACGAAAAGTGGTGTATATGGATAAAACTATATTTTTAAGGATTCAACCGTATCCGAATTGAAGATGATAATAACTAGCACCCTATAATAAATTTGGCTGCAGATAGTAAAATGTTTTGTATACTATAAAAGGAAATAATTCTATAGTCTATACTATAATTAAAAAAAAAAAGTTTATCAAAGTATATTTTGATGTCGTTTGGTATATTATATTTTGATATATTATATTAATATTTATTCGGTGCGATTAAAAACGTTAAAAAAAATAAATTCGATATAATTTGAAATGAAAATGATACAATATATTTTTTTATTTCTGATCAATTGTTATCAAATTAAAAGATTATCTTACGCGAATATTTCAAAAAACCCCGTGTTTAAATTAAAAAATAACATATTTATTTATTGAACAGAATAATATTTGTTTTTTAAGAATATTAATAATTAAAATGCAATTTAAATTATACTTTGAATGAATTGATAAACCTTTTTTAGTTCTTTATACGAGTACTCTTCGTATGAGCTAACAGCAGCTGCTTCATCAAAACTTATTTTTATAAGTTGAAAGAAAGTTTAAATTTATTGTTTAAGTTCCAGGGTGCTCGTGTGAACGCTGCAACATTATAAAACTCATGTTATCAACTTTTCTCTTTCTGGATAAAAATTTGTTTTATGTAAGCTCTTGTTCTTATTTGTTTTATTTTCCTTGCACCTTATATGAATTTATTTGCTTATGAACTAATATTGAAACTTTGGTTGTATTTTTAACTCAATACCTGCTTAACTTGATGAATCAATATATTAATATTTATGATAAAACAATTGTTATGGAACATGTCTCTAGGTAACACGTGATGTATTATCTTATGTGTATCATGTTCCGAATACATGAGGCTTTAATCTCAAGAGACGCTAGTTGACATGATTATATGTCTCATAACGTAAAGGAAATTGAATACAAATATACAACATTGTTATTAGAAAATAAGAGTCAGAATAAAATCTTTTGGGTGTTTGATTTGAATCAAAAGCTTAGCATTTTAGTATCACGTGCGACACAAACTTTTCTGATTAATATTTCATATATGTTTCATGTGATAATTTAAAAGTTCTACGTACATAAGTTCTACGTAATATAATAAAATATATTCCACCCTAAACATAAATGAGAATTTGTAATCTACTTAGAGTTTATTATTTACTGGCCTATAATATGTTAACAGTATTTTAGTACTGAATAACAAATGACAAAAATAATAGATGTTCTTTTTGTTCTATTTAGGATATTGTTTATTGGTATCAGCTATTTTGAGAAGGTAAATATTTTTTTGTAAAAATTCTAATAAATCAAATTATAGATCCAGAGTTGCCTTTGAAAGTAAAGAAAATTTCCATAATTTTATGTTATTGCAGGCACGAATAAACCATAATGAGGAATCAATATATTTTTAAAATTTCATACAAATATTACTAAAACAACTCTTTTTTATAAAGTTAATGCTTACGTCACATTAACTTACCAAAAAAAAACGGTAACCAACATAGCAAAACAGCGCTAACAATGATCCCAAAGATTCGGTCAAAGGTAAAAAAATTGTAGTACGAATAGTATTTTTGTTAAATGACACTCCTTTTTTATTTATTGAATTAAATAACCAATTATAAAATTTTAAGTAAAAGTAACAACAATACAACCTCAAAAAACGCATTTAAATCGAATAAGCTGTTCTAGAAATTAGCGTTCATGAGCGCACAAACAAACACAAAAACTCTTTACAAAATAACTCCAGCAATTGTTTCGTACAAATATACAGGCAGCAGTCAGTTACATATTTACTGAAGTATATATTCTTAAGCATCTTGTGTGATTGTGTAAATTTATTGTAAATAATTATCAAAAGATAACAATATAGTTATGATTCTTAAATTTTACTACATCCTTATTTATTTATATATTTGCAAGATTGTTTGACGTCAAATAACATTTGTTGAATAGAATTTAAAATCTCTCTTAATAGTTTGCCTGCGAGACTTAGTGTCAAAAGTTTAAGATTTCTTTTTTATATAGAAGTTAAGTTAAACGTATTAGTTTAACAAATTACAATAATTTTATATTTTTTTTATAGTGATTATTGCTTAAAACACTTTCTCTCATCAATATCCTCCCAAAATTCTATTTTACTGAATTTCATTTCCCATTATTGTGTCAAGATAAGATATCAATACAACATGATTGCTTTTTATATATAGAATAATACAAAATAAATTAGGATTCGGTATAATAACGCCTCTTTCATTCTTTTATGAAAGGTATAGAAAGTTTTATTTTCTAAATAGGAAAAAATTTGGTAAACACGTGTAGGAGATCGAGCTTTCGAATTGTTTAACATCTGTTACAAGTTCATAATTATTGTATGGATATTTAATAAAAGTGACATATTCTTTAATTCTTAAATATGACTATATAAAAATATAACTTCTAGAATATTTTAATAATTAAATTAAATAATGATATTGCCTTTAAAAAAACATATTATATTGCCTTTAAAAAAACATATTATATTTAGAAACAACGTAATAAACTGCTAACCTTTACCAGTTATATTATCAAATCTTTAATGTATTAAAATAAACGTAAATAAAAAAGTACAAAATTCATATTATGAAGCTTTAAAGACAACCTGATATCTTGAAAATATCATTGAAATAATAAAATTTTGGCTATTGTAATTGGACTCAACTATATTTTTTTCACAAAAAAAAGGTGTTTTAAAATAAAAGATAAAGTCAAACAGTAAGATTCAATGGATTTATAAAAAATAAAAAGGAAGAGATAATAAAAATGATATAACCTAATAACATCATACATTTTCCAATATCTCATTAAAACTCATTGACAAAGAATCAATATGCAAATAGAGCTCTGCGGCTTCCAGAGGACTTGCAGGAATTATGTAATTTACAAGGAATATTTATAGCAATTTTGTTTCTAACTGTCTTAATAACGTAGAAATAGGAGTTTATGTTTTAAAATGCTATTTTCTCTCTAGACGATATGATAAGAATCTCTTCACTCATAATATTATACAATATTTTAAAAATTTTCCTCTTTGCATCAGAGCTAAAGTATCAGAAAATAAAAATAAAATACAAAAATAGTAAATATTGCGTGAAAATTATTTATGTCTGTAATTTGTGCAACACCGAATTGGAGTAAATTGTATCGTTGAAAATATGATACTTAATAATACTTGGAAGTAACTATATCTCAATATGCGCTTTAAACGTAACTCTCTGTGGAGTTAGCTCAGCTACCCAGTGAATCAGTTTGACCAACATTTCAAATTCAATTCTCAATCAATGAACAATTGCAAATTTGAGTAAAACATTTAATTAAAATGTTCAAAGAACTTTGTTTTCAATAACATTAAATTGAAATAATTTAAAATGTCCTATACGATGAAGTTATGTTTTGTAAGGTACAAATCGAAGAAAAAGGAAACTTATAGATATAATTGGTATTTTCACTATCCTTAAAATAATTCAAATCACTTTAAACTTTTAAACCCATTCAAAAACAATTGAAACAAAAATTTGAGACTTTAATTAAGCAAAAACGCTAAATACCTATTTAATTTTGTTTGTATGACTCGATAATCCAATTACAACTTTGTTCAATTAAACCGAAGTGTTTGTTTCATTTACCTGATTATTTTTTTGATTATTTTATCCGGAATAATGAGTTAAGAATCATTGCAATGCACAAACACCTTAATACTTAGTACATTTTTTAAAACAAATAGATTCTTGTACCCATTAAATCTTATAGTTGATAAGTAAGGTCTTTCTCCGATGATCTTGTTATTATTTATTTATGCGTTATTTCATAATTAAAAGTACATTTTATTGGCTAAAATCTAACTACCATAGCAAAATTTCTGAATACTAAATACACTGTTTAATACGTGTCTGTCTTTATTACACATTTTGTTTTGAAACAAAATATTGTTATATTGTTACCAAATAACAGTAAATAAATTATTACTAGTCACTTAGAACTACAAATAATCTTATCAAAACAAAGAGCCGTACGCACAAATCATCCGACTTTCCTACTCGTAATTCTCTTTTCCTCTAATCATATTTTATCCACTTAAATTCCTATATTATCTTTGATTTAAGGTGAGTTAACTATTTATTATACGGTTGACCATCTTCTCGTTTACTGCCACCATAATATGTTTTTTATATTATAAGAAAAAGAAAAACTAAGTTATATATAAGTCCTTTTATAAAACGATCTTCACGGTTTTGTTGTGAACTTATTTAACAAACTTGTTTCTTGATAAATATTACAAATGCATAAATAATTTTATTCAAGAGTATCAAGTGCTTCGGTCATTTGAAACGCTTAAATAAAAACGAATCCTTAAGGAAGTTATATAAACGTCATAAGGTTATTTACATATGTATGTACATAATGTATGAATAAGATATCATTAAAATTTACTTAATAAGGTGACCATGACATAATATGAACTCCAGAAGCAACATGCTAGAAATTCCTCACCCGCTCCGTCTTTCAGAAGATACATAGATACAAACTTTTAGTTATTTTTAATTTTTAAAACATTCACACTGCTCTTTGTGAGTGGAATTAAATATCTTCTTTGTAATTTTTAATGTGCAAAACGAATATTTTGGACAAGTTTTTTATCTGTAATATTATATATAAAAACTTTAATAATTTTTTAATTAATATCCTGGCAACTCCCCATGCGGGCTAAATTTCGTGTATATATTATATATTATGTATATGTTATTATATAATAGAATTTATTTCGCAATAATGTTAGCTCCGTTTGCAATCGACAGCTAAATAATTAAGGACTTATATGGCTCTAAACACCACTTACCCTTTGCAAGGGTATACTTAGTGGGATCTAAATTAAATTGTGTTTTCACATAACACTAGTTTGCGTCGTATTTATTGTTAGGATGGGATCGTATTTATTATTATGGATTCATTTTGTTTAAAGGAATGGTGTGTAAAAGAAGTAATTCATTGTATATATAATTCATTGTGTGTATAACGATGTATGTATGTTAATAAATTAAGTCTTACTTAAATTAAGACTAATAATGAAGATAAACCAATAAAGAAGAAAAAAGTAACTTTCACATTTCAAAATCATTTTAATCTCTCATAATTAAGTATTGATTAATTATTAGATCATGCAGTGTTAATTCCTGTATTTAAGTATTTGTATTATATTATAATATAATTATTTAATACAGGTATCAATGGCACAAGAAATCTTGATGAATTACATATTTGATGTTATTAGCAATCAATTTGATATAAAATACCACATCTGGAAATTGAAATTTGAAGATTCAAAAAGAGAAGCATAACCAATAACATATATTAAAACTGAGTCAAATAAATATTACAGGAAATTCAATAATAATTTCTTAAGTTCAACTAAAAGCTTTGGATATAATTTGGATATTAATATTGGCGCCTTGAGAAACTAAACACTCTTGAACATTATAATTTTATAATAAACATAAATTAGTATGATATTAACATTATTTAAATGAACATTTCAAGTTAACAAGAGTGATTATAAATCAAATACATTAATATGAACAAATCAGCAACATAAATCCAGGGTATATCCACGCACGGACACACAGCTATAATGACGCTAATACAGCGTAACCAACCGTGAAATTACTACTAACTAACTAAACTCACATTAGTCGAGTTTAGTAAACAGTGATCGAGTGAGGGATTCAAATTAATGGATTTGTCCTTATAATTTGTAATGTGTTATTTTCAGTTTCATTTGAGGAGTTGTTTTTATGGATATTGTACATACTTAATTTATTTATTTGTAAAGCTAGTAAATCATTAATTTCACTGGGTTTTGTATTTTACGCGTCGGAGACAATTTACCTTAAACATCTAAATGCACGTCTGAAATGAATAAAAATAACAATAAGTATAAGTTAAAAATATAAACAAATATTGTTCCATTGTGAATTAATTAAGTGCGAGTGTCCTAAACTCAATAATATTAATCGGTCATTTATAAATTCAATAAAAAAAATAATGTGTCATTGAGTATGACTGATAGTTTATATTAATTACAAAGTTAGCATACATTGGTATCATTTATCGGGGTTTTATTGATTTTCTCGTGAAAGATAAATATAAATTCAACCAAACCACGTCATGTTGATAATTTCTAAGTGGAAGCAATATTGGCATATGATATAACTATTAGCTAATATACGTATAGAAATTGAGACAATGGAGTTGTCATTATTATTGATATTTGAAATATTATACAAACTATATGTATAACTTTATAAAATAACAAACAAACACACATAAAAAAGGCTTCAAAGCATTAAGTAAACTCACGTTACTAATAATTAATTACCAGTAGTTAACAATAACGGACAGTGTCCGGGGACAGCTTTGTATGTATAAAACTGTAAGTATATTCTGACCGGTAATATACAACTAAATGTTAATCTTTTGTTTTGTTAACAATGTTTTATAACATATAAAGATTAAATGCTGCTTCTCTGTCAAGTATCAATGTTATATAAAGTGTGACCAACGTGGCCCAATATAGTCCATATCAACAAATGTTAATATGGTGTTAATAGGGAAAACTTATTCTAATAGGTTATTCTGCTCAAGTTATTAATAATTGCCTTTCGTTATAAACAGCCATACACCATACGCCATAAATAACATTACTTATTACCATGATTTTCAATGATGAGTGATTAATATTGTTATTCTATATAAAATAATGGTTCCTAACCTTAAATTAAATTCCACACTTAAAATGAAAATCCATATTAATTTTAAAACTAATTTTAATTTTGTCGCTTCATAAATAGAGTTGAATTTGTGTTGAGACAGAATAGTTTTCATTCATTAGTCGTCAAGTGGTCACAACAATGGGTATTACGTCATTATGTAGATATAGCTTAAAATATTTGAATTGTTGTATATAAGACTCGTTAGCTCAGCAGGTTAGAGCGCCGATTTATAGGTTCTACCTTTGGTCATCGGAGGGCGGAGGTTCAAATCCTTCACGGGTCAACCTTTTTGTAATCATATCTTTTTTCATTTTATTGTAGTACTAGCAGACCCGGTCACGCGTTGCTGTGACTATTGTTTTTGATATATTACATTGTAGTAAAATATTTAAGGGGTAACGTTCAGAGTACTTCTGTCATTAAAATCATAATGTTTTCTTACAGTCGATATTAAGCAAAAATAGAAACAAAATTATTTTTTAAATTTAATCCAAATTTATAACACTATTTGTAAATTACAAAGTTTTTAGTAAATAACTTGGAACACTAAACTTGCGAATGAGGTAGGGTAGATACATCATTCGTAATTATTCAATCCAGTCAACAGACACCGCCATCTTTTAGAATTGTTAGGAGCTAACTGCAAAATAATAAACAAATAAAATAATATTGCGACTATGAATTGAGTTGAAAATTATTATATATCTTTTAAGTTAGGTCAAACTGTACGTGGTGTGTAAATTTATTAAAATCGGTTAAGTAGTTTAGGAGTCCATCGCGGACAAACAACGTGACACGTGATTTATACATATTAAGATTTCTGGTGGATCTTTTTTGTCATTTAATATTTTAAATAATATGATAATTAAATCGTAAAAGTTATCCTTTTTTTATGTTACTTTATCATTTTAATAAGATGAAATAAAGAATAATGAAATAAAACGTATATAAGTATTTTCAGTAATCGTATTAATAACAAAAATCTGTTTTATTTTTATTGTAGTGCTTTATGATACACAATGTTTTTTGTTTGATTACCTGGTGAATACAAACAAATCTGATGGTTTTCCAACATGGGAACAGGCAACGTACAATTGACCCCTGGGACTTATTTATGGTCATAGCAAAAGCAAGCCGCACTGGAAACTGTCAGTCGGAATCATTGCGATGCGTGGTATCAACACGTTTTCTCCTTTATACTTTCCTTTCAGTATAGTTGCTTCTATCACGTTGTTCAATAATTTTTTATCGCTAACCGTGTGCCGTTGCAAAGACGTGATTGGTTGATATTTCTCAACATTATAACTACCGATCCAACCTTTAATTGAAGATTGTGAGGTGGCAATCCTGGTAAATCCAGCGAATTTAAAAATTCAGGCGGATAGTTGACGACTTCATCTTGGTTAGTAGCCGAATCAACTGATATATCCTCAATTCGCCTGTAATTTGTTCTTGAATTTTGAAATTTAATTCATTTACATCTATGTTTTTTGCAGCCAATATAGCCCTTTCGCTCAACCAATCATGGTTTCTGTAATTTTGAGCAACTTCTGGAAACACCTTTTGAATAAGTTCATCTTTTGATCTAGTTAACTGACAAAAACTTTGAGGAAAGTTAATGCAAGCAGTCAAGGTGTCTATATGAAATTTGCCATTACCAATGTCAATGAGTTGTTTAGAGAATATGTCTCCAGATTGGTCATTTTGCAACTTGACACGCATATTCTTACTTAAATATAATACCTTCACATGCTTCCACAAATTGGAGGACTTTAAATATGCATTAAGTTCATCAGCTGGCGTTGATCGTAGAATTACTGGCAATATTTGACGAAAATCTCCTGCTAATACAATCATTGCACCACCGAATGGGTTATGATTGCTCCGTAGATCTTGTAAGGTTCTATCTAAAGCCTCAAAAGATTTTTTATGTGCCATCGTGCATTCATCCCAAACAATCAATTCACATTGCTGCAAAACCTTTGCCATTGCAGAGTTCTTCGAAATGTTGCAGGTTGTGGTTTCGTTGTTTTGCATGTGTAATGGCAATTTTAGTGCTGAATGAGCTGTTCTACCACTTTCAAGCAACGTTGATGCGATTCCCCACGAAGCGAGTGCAAGTGCAATTTTATTTTGTGAGCGAATTGTTGCTAATATCAATGAAATAAAAAAAAAATCCTGTACCACCAGGTGCATCTAAGAAGTACATCCCTCCTCTTTTATCATTGAATACTTTCATAAGTGTATCAAATACATACTTCTGTTGTTCATTCAATAGTGGAAGATTTGTTTGATTTAATTCTTTCAAAGTATTGAGATCATACAGTTTTTTTCGGTGCAACTCTTGGTTAAAAGCATGATGCATTGGACGATTGGGCGCGGCCAGGCCTAATTGAAATAATAGTTTGTTTGACATCATCAAGCACATGTCCTCAATTGAAATCAATACTTCATTGTAAATTTCTTCGCTTATTTGTATATTTGGATTTCCCCTTCTAATCCGTATTTGATACAAAATATCATCACACATATTATCTTTGTACTTGATCCACAAATCCTTTGAGTTTGATGGGAAGCATGTAAATATGATTATAGAAAACAATGTTCGTATTTAATGAGCTTGTGATGATATTACAGCATCATTGAGAGTTTGATCCCAATGAGCATTTTTCTAGCAATCGCAAACTTTGGCAAGCTTTTTTGTATGATCCACACAAATCACCATCAGCAGTTCGTACATGTTGGAATGATGTTGGGCCACGTACATTGTCTAATAGCAGTCATGAATAAAAACTTTCATCATTGTTTTGATGTACTAAATAAATTCGACCAATCGCATCGGTAGAATATACATCTGGGTATCCTGAAACTGGTTTTCCTTGATTCCGTGGTATAAATCTCCTTAAGGATTGATTCCAAGTATAATATTTTGGCATTTCAGAATATAACAATGTTTGAGCAAAAGCGTCGTTTTGGCATGTCAAAAAAAACTGGTTAATGTAATGTAGATGGTGGCTGTATAGCTCTTTGTATTGCGTTCTGTGCTGTAAAATATACCCTTTGTCCATTTTCTAAATGCACAGCTAAATGAACAACAGTAGGGTGTCTCTCATGAATAGGAAAAGAAAATATTCGCCAAACTGCTTCATTACTACTAACATACCAGCGACCCATTTGATATTGGGTAACTTCATCATTGGAATTCTTTGCATTAATATCCATCACAGCCATATCACTCCCTTTGGTTACATATTTACAAATGTATTTAATAGATTTTACTGAATGTCAAGATTCAACGTTGATGTGCGCTTTGAAGGTCTTTGATAAAATGGGTGAATATGGAACAATCCAGCGATTATCTATTTCAATATCTTGTTGATTTAATTTGACAATTGTTGATGTTCCATTTTCTGCTGTTGATCGGCGACGATACAAAGGATAACCAGCAATACCGGTGATTGTTTCAGATATTAATGTCCGTGGATATCGTTTTGAACATTTACCATCCACCATACATGGCATATGTCGAGGGCTTACGATGTATGTTGCTGGAAGAATAGTTATTCGAATAAGATTCTGTTCATTAACATCAGTATTAATCGCATCTCGAAGGTGAATATACTCTTCAGATCTGAGTTTTGTCTGATTCAACCTGATGAATGTTAATCTCTCCGTTTCAATTTTAACATACATGTCTACAACATACTTGTGATATAATCGTCGACGTTTGAGTATGTGATTGTCATCATTAGGCGGTAGGAGTAATAGTTCATTGAACTGACTTTTTTGTTGGTTTTAGAACCTGAAAATAGATTATTGTTTTCATAACATTGAAAATAAAAAAAAATAATATAGTGACTGATAATATATCTCCTTGCTAAACTAATATTTTTTATTACCTGTAATGGGATTTATCACCTTGTTTGAGAAATCATAGCCATCTTCACCTTGCCAAAATATAATGGGATGTTGCAATGCGTCATATGAGCGGTGTGTTTCCTTTATACGTTGTAATTGATTATTCCGACGATGTAAAACAATATCAAGGGATTCCAAGTTTTCTCCAACTACAACGATGGCAACTTCATCAATAGTTGGTGCATTAAAACGTCTTGCATGTTGGCCAACAGGTGTTTTATCAGCTCTGATTACAATTTTGTGATTATCAGATGGCATCAGATCCAGTGCAGTTTTAAACAACATAATCAATTGATTGTACTCATGAAATAAAGTTTGTAATTGTTCTACAATAGACCTCTTTACTGAATTGTTATTTGAACAACGCATATCAATTTCTTGTGGTAAATTGCCAATGAAATAAATGTGCAGGAATTTGTAATTGCTATCTGACACTGGTAACAGTGAACCTACGCTATGATATAGTTGGCCTTGTATCTGTAAATTTAAAAAAAATGATTTTTGTCAAATATAAATAATATTTGTTCGTAAAAAGTATATCTGTCTCCTAATTTGAATCCCCAATTTATAATTGATATGCTTAGGTACGTCAATATGTAATAATTCGTTGTAACTAATATCCAT
Source organism: Melinaea marsaeus rileyi (assembly GCA_918358865.1). Classification (NCBI taxonomy): domain Eukaryota; kingdom Metazoa; phylum Arthropoda; class Insecta; order Lepidoptera; family Nymphalidae; genus Melinaea; species Melinaea marsaeus. The sequence continues at coordinate 15,414,600 of OU911089.1, read as the reverse complement.
CATCAAATAATTATATTGTGTTTCAAAATAATAAAAGTATTGCTAATACTGAATCACCGAATAATATTATGACTAAGTAATATATTTCTTGGGGATTAAGGAACTGAAGGTTAATGACACACCTTCACTTAATTAACAGGAAATTTTGTTCACTAAAATAATAATGATTAACTGCTATAATACCTACCTTAAAATTTGGCATGAAATTTTCCCGAACTACGTTTGTTGCCCCAAATGACGTCATTTGAAAGCAATTGTTATATTGTTGGATATTTGACAAAAAGTGTATGGAATCTGGTTCTATTCCTGAAACCAATGAGTACAATGGCTGTGGTGGTAGATCCAATGGTATCAATTTCACTTTCCCATTTGCGCAACACAATCCTTTGGCTTCATTTGCCTTACAATGAGAGCAAACCAAGTTCATAGATCCAATAGTAACATATTGGTGGTTACTGTAGTCAATTGACAAATCATAATTGAAAGCAGCTCGATTCAAACTTTCGGGATTATTGGTTGAATCTCTCGCTCTCGCTTCCCGCGTTCGTGATATACGAATTCTTTCACATTCTTTTTGGTCGTCACGTTCTTGTGCAGTATGATAAGACCGGTAATTAGTTTGATTTGTAGCATTTCGGGTTCTTCTACCTAAATTACTTCGTCTTATAGGAGGCATATCGAATATACTCACCTAAATTATGTCACATGCAATAATTATTAATCACAGGTATTAAAACACTTTGCACAAAACACGATATAAAACAATTAAAATTAGTTATTAAATATTATAAACGCTTTTTAACGCGGTTTGTTTGACAGATGCAATGACGTGAAAACTGATGACAATTTATGTCGCATTCCAAAACTAAAACAAAAGAAAGAATATATTCCAAGGCCAATCAAATCTATAGCTCTTAAATTTTTTGACTTTTCAATTTGGTCTGGTTCACGATATTATCACTTTTGCGTGAACCTGCACACATATATATTTGATTGAATTTGAACTTTGTGCAGAGACAATAAAGTGCGAATTGACTCTTCGACGTTAGCAACACACCTACATTGTTTAGACAAAAATGAGTGCTTGTAATTTAATATGAACTTTATTATATAGCAATACAGTTCAAATTGACTCTAAATTTAGAAAATATTTTTATAGGAAAAAGAAAAGGGCTCTTTTAGGGTTTTCCTGGAAATTATTCGATTTTTTCTCGCCGTAAGAACCATCCTTGGGCTTCAAGGAATATTTAAAAAAAAGAATTGTTAAGATTGGTCCATGCGTTGTTGAGTTGTGCGCTTACCAACACATTTTGCGATTCATTTTTATATAATAGATTATTATAGATACTTAAATAGAATCTGTTTCACTCTGTTTTATAAATTGTTATAAATTTCAATTACTTTCAAGTATTTTTTTAAATAAAAGATTAATATATGTTGGAAATTGTAGTTTCTCTCGATTTTAAATTTGTTTTTTATGCCAAGACATTTTATTATGTTACATAAGTATGTATGTTACGTAAGGCAAAAGTTTTAAAAGATTAAAACTTTATTATTTAAGTATTTTAATTAATAATGTGTAAAATAATTGTCCTCATAATATCTGAAAATAATAAAAACGTTGCAATTATTAATTATAACATTCTCAACAACAAATTTATTAATAAAACTGGACACTCAACGTCCGAGCATGGCAACGTTATTTTGTATTGAAACCTAAATAATATAACATATATTTAAAGGAATCTTAAATACTTTATTTTAGTGACTAAGGAAAACGACGTTAGAAAGAGAAAATGTATTTTTAAGCCAATTTTACGCTAATTTAAAAGTTAAATTCTTTTATATATGATTTAATCTTTCAGAGTCTTTCAAACAACGGACTGACATTGGAATAGACAGATACCAAAGTAATCTTATAAGGGTTACATTTTTTTCCTTTTAGATTCAAGTTAAAAATCAGCGCAGCTTAAGCGAACTGCTTAGAGAACTGCGAACTGCGAACTGCGAGAATTATAAATTATTGTTTATTTTTTTTTCCTAACATGTTGTGTACATTTTGAAAAAATAACGGTAACTACGTAAAATTAAAGTCATAGGTTTGACGAGCCACTGTACTGAGAAGCATAAGCAACGTAATAAAGATATTTATTAAAAAGTTCGCTCCTGATGAGTACAATCTCATATTACATTATATTACTTTAGTAAAAATTTTACCTTTGAAGTTGTTTTTCCTTGAAGCTTAAGATTTACGTAAATATATCAATAATCTTTCATTTTATTTATTTCAAACAATTAGTTTACAAAATAACTGACATTTGAAGAAAAATTATTATGCCGTCAAAATTTTTGTTACAATTGTTTTACCGTCCACCTCAAAACGACGAATCCATTTTAATAATTATGACGTACAAAGATGTCAAAAGTTTTGTCTCAACATTGGTTGAATAATTAAGCATGAAATATTTTTAGTACAGAAAATGATTCTCTGTTTACGTTTTTGTTGTTTTTAATATGTTTGAGTTTAAGTAACTTTTAAGAAAAGAAAGAAAAAAATTTAAAGAAAATAGTACATATGTATAATACTTATATATTAAGAATTTCCTATAAAAATATATACAACTAATTTAATTGAATTTTCTTTATTTGTAATTTTATCCTAATTAGCCAAAGTATGTCAAAGAAACCAACAGCTTATATTAAATGAGTGCGATACTTATTTAGCTCTAGAAGCCACCAATCTAGATAATTGACTCACTCAATACACAATAGATTTCAATGAAAAACAAATAATATTAATAAGGATATAGATATAAATATACTTAGCTTATCAAATGTTGTTCAGAATCAAATCATAGGCGTATTTGTACTATTTCAACAGCTACAGAGGCGTTTGGCTTTTCGTCATAATCATAACTTTAAATATTTCAATCAGTTAAATGATACTTAATTCTTAAATGTATTTGTATTAACTATAACTCACACATTTATATTTAACGTAAATTCGTTAAACCATATACCATCGTTAGTATAAACCATAACAATTTAAGAATATAAAAATGACTTCTGCCAATTGTCAAATCAATAACTTTTACCATTTTAATATACTTTATTAAGTTATAGTAATAACTTAATCAGTAGTAACTGATCTGAGTAATTATCAATTCTCCAATCTAATAAATACAATAACAATTAATGAACATTGTAACACATTTATATTAATTAGTTTTCCTAGAATTAAATAGTTATGTAAGCAATAATATTGTTAAACAATTACATTACAATATATTATATCACGAATATGCTAAATATGTAGTTAATGATACATAAAATATAATATGAGCAACACAGAAACGTGATTTGCTTAGTGGACTTTGCAAAGGACATTCACATGGGGAATTGCGTCCCTTAGATTAAAATGGTAACTCCATTATTATCATTGAAATATGGAGTACAAAATAGTCAAGACCTACTTTTAATTACTAATTACGTGGACCTAGCCGACGGGCGGTAGCACCTTAATTGATTTAAGAATTATGTTATAATGAAATGCCTCTCATTTCTATACTCTCATCTACTGTAATTAACACAAGGATCTTCATGTTGTGTTTTGGTTAACATAAACTAATAAACATTTTTTTTTATATAAATCGGTTATCTATAATAATATAGATGTATAAACATCGGTGGATATAAATGGTTGATATAAAACTGTTGATGTTTGAGATTTTTAAAGAGGTTTGAATCTTTACGTTTGAAGAAACGGGGAAAAATAATTATATATACTTTCCATCTCCTTTTATGAAAAAGATCTTCACGGTTTTGTAGGTATTCACTTGTTTCTTGAAAAGTACTACAAATTCATAATTAATTTTTATTCAAGAGGAACAAGTGCTACCTTCATTTAAAACGCTTAACTCCGTAAGGGTGTTATATAAAATGTAAGACTTAACATCATGTATGTCTGTAGTATATGAATGAGGTATCTTTGACATCTACTTAATGAAATGGCCGTAATATAATATTAATTTCAGCATCAATATATTTTACTCGTTGTTCCTCGATATAAGGTACCTAGTTTAAAAGTTACATTATATTTTATTATTAAGGCATTCACACTGCTCCTCTCTATGGGTGGAATTTAATAAAAATCCATTTTTAGTAATTTTTAACATGACAAAGAAAATTATGGAGAATTTTTATACCTGTAAGAGCTATAGTTTGAAATTGTGATTATTTTCTTGATATCATCTCCCTCGTGGGTGAAATTTAGTGAAATTCCTTTTTCGTTAGCTGATTTTTCTCTATTCGGCGTAAAGAATATTCTTAGAGCCTTATATATATCTATATGAGAAAATTATCCCTTTGTATTTACTTATCACGATATCGATTAGAATTTATTTGGCTGTAATGTCTTCTCCGATAGCAATGCATAAGTAAAAACATAAGGATTTATATAACCTTAACATCACTTACCCTTTATAAGGTTATAATTATTGGGGTCTATGTTAAATTGTATTACTACATAAAACAAGTTTGAATAGTATTATTTAGATCAAATATAGATATATTTTAATGCCAATGAAATATATATATTTTTGTTGATTCTGTTAAAAAAGTATGAGATAAGAAATACATTGTGTGTGCGTGTTTCAAATACAATACCACATCTCGAATTTTATATCTGGAGATTCAAAAAGAAAACAGTGTGCTCAGGAACATCAAAAATATTGTATCTATTTCACAGCGCAGTTCACAATTAATATAATATCTCTTGCAGTAAAAGTGATCGTTAAATTCATCAGAAATGGAAAACAAACTTTCCAAATATAAGATTACAACAACTATAGAACCTCCGAAAGCAGCAAATACTTAACCATATATTTTTAAAAGGCATTTTTCCAATATTCTTAGAAATAGTGCATTGTCATGGTATGAGACAAATGAATATGATATCAAACTCAAAAATAATTTATTAAATCCGACTTATAGTTTTGGTCATTAGCACCTTCAATAAACTAAACACATTTGATAAAAAATCAAATAAATACATTAACATTAACAAATCAGCAGCATAAATTCACATTATTTCCACGAACGGATATACACATATACAATGACGTTGTTGCGGCCAAACTGGCCTACTGATTAGAATCAATAGAGTAATCTTTATAATTTAGAATGCGTTTATTTTATGTTACCCTTCGGTTTTTATGGATATCGCCCATTCTGATAACTGTATTTATTTGTAATATAAGATCATTATTTTCTCTGGTTTCTCATTTTACGCGTCGATTGCGAACTTGAACACAATCTAAGTGTCTCAAACGATATCGGCTATTTGATCGTGAGAACTGATAAAAAGATTGGATTTTTTCACTGTATCTCGCCTCTTTACAGTACATTTTAATCAAATAATGGATACGTGTTAGGATATGATATGTAATTTATACCTGATAATTAACAACTTCAATCACTAGAATGATTCTTTACTGAATTATAAAGTCATAATAATATTTTTGGCTTTTAAACATGATCAGTTACTACACCGCCCAAGTTATTTACAAATTATATTATGGTAGTGCAAGCATTTATTTTTTGAAATCCTAAGGAGATCTGCTTTGTATGACGATGCACATATGGATGACATTCTGAAGAATTGGAAAGTTAGCAGAAGTTACGAAGAGAGACTAGGAAAGAATAAAAATAACGTCTTATAACTCTCTGATCGGGTAAAAACATATAGACTAGTAGGAAGTTCATAAAGTACTTATATAATTAATTGAGGCCGTACAGAGCTTTTGTGATTAAATATATGAGAAACAGCTGTACATATTCTAAATGTCATCCTTTTGAGTTATTTTTACAATATATACTCGTAGTAATCATGGCAGATTTTAAAAAATAAAGTGAGGAGTAATTTAATTGTAAAAATGCTTGAATACTCAAAATGAACGCAGTGGTACTAAATTTCATCATGTAATAAAATACGAGAATTTAATATTGAATTAAAAAAAAAATCTTTAATTGCTGCAGATATTTGAAACTTAGAGAAGCGTATTTCAATGATTTTATGTTAAATGTTTCAAATTGCATTCCTACGACATCATCTAATTGATTTAAAAACTTTTTCATTTTTCGATAGTTTGAACATTCTCTAAGGATTATCCGCGGTTCGATTAATTATCTGGGTATTTTGATTCAAACTAATCCGTTTTACAATTTCATTATTTTTTTTAGAAAAAATATTTTAACATATCGTAATGCTTAAAAAACATAGGTTATTTAAAAAAAATATAATAAAACCATTTAATAAATACTATGTTGTAATTTTCTAAACTATATTTTATTTTGAGGTTTGGTTCGGACCATTGTTTAATATATAATTAATTTCTAAGTATACATAAATTTCTTAAATAAATTCTTAATTGTTATTTTTTTAAACATTAAACCTTTGTATTGCAATTTCGTTTTAGGTCTTCCAGAATATATAAACAGATTTAGAATTTATAGATATTTGAATCTTGAGTGGCCATAGAGGCCATCTTGATTTAATAAAATACACCGAAGATAATGTACGGCTTAATTATGTACTTATCAGTATATAACCTAAAAAATTTATAGTACATTCTACGAATCACTTGTAGTGTTTGCCTTTTTATCTTCTTAATTTTGATCAAAATGTTTAATCTTTGAAAATTTTGAAATTTTATAATTGAATGTTTTTTTTTTCAATAAAAAGGAAGCAGAAATTCATTTATTAAATATTCGCTTTTTGATATAAGAAAACTGTGAAAAGAAAGTAGTCACAAAGTAATAGTGGTAACAGTCTTCTTGAGAGATAAATATAAAATTTTAAGTAACTGCTCTATAACGTTATGTTGATAAGATAGGTATAGTATATATAACGTCATGTTGATATGATATGTTGTAAGTGGAGTGATAAGATTGCTGGCATGTAAAATAATTAATGAAATAATATACGTGGTATTGAAATATAGACAATGCAGGATAATTAATAATTAATAACATAATTTTAAATATTGTACAAACTAGAAATAGAATATATAATAAGTAACAAAATATGCATGTTTTTCATTTGAAATTTATACGAGTAACATATTGATTGACATATATCGTTTTCACCCACAATGATGGGATGAATATCTCAATATTCATAACGGGAACGCATCACAATACACAGTACCTCATAGGTGATATGGAAACATGTGTATTCACTGACTGGCATTATAATTTTCTATTTTAAATTTATAAAAAAATACTCTATATTAAAAATAGAAATTAACAATTTTGACAATACAAGAAGTCTAAGTTTACATCCAAATTAATAGTGTGCCCAGCGAAGCAGGCGGGAATCAGTTAGATAGTATATACATATAACTGATGGATCGTAGATATTAGTTATCTATGTTTTGTTATCTATAATGTTGTTGTTTTTTGTTTAAACAGGGATTATGTTATCGTTACTTTACATGAAATAATAGTTTATATAAAAATTAAAAATCCTTGCCTCATTTTAAGACAAAATTTAACTCTATCGAGTCATGTTGTATTTGTTATATTACAGCATAAAATGTTGGGTTCGTTTTTTATAAGGCTCGTTAGCTCAGCAGGTTAGAGCGCCGATTTATCTTAGTTTAACTTTGGTCATCGGAGGGCGGAGGTTCAAATCCTTCACGGGTCTAACTCTTGAAATAAAATGTGTATTTATTATTTTTCCTTATTAATAAATAACTGGACAGTACGGTAAATTTTTTCATGAGATCCATAATCAGGACTTGTTGTTTTTTATAAAAACATTAGGTTAAGATTATTATTTCAAGAATAACCTGTTATGTGTAAATAATGAACTTTGATTTTATCAGCAGTTTTTTATATTTATTGATAATTAGTTAGTTTTTTTATATGGAATCTAGTTTTAGAAAAAAAAAAATTAAGATGTTTTAATTATTGACTCCTAAAAATATATGAGTTATAATTCCTTTGTCCTAAAAATTTTATATATAATATTTGTAAATATATTTATCAAAATTCATTATTTACTATTTTACGTTATTCATATTTCTAATCTTTCATTTGTAAAGCGTAATAATATTACAAACATTTTCAGTGAAATTATTATTCTGACTAACTTTTTTTTAACTTCCCTCTGAACGACTAATCCATCTTTGTCAACTATTAATTATTATGAAGGACAAGGACGTCGAAACTTTTGTCTTACCGGTCGTAGAATTAAGTAATACATTTTTTATTCCTGCAGAATATATTTCTTTATTAAATTGTTCTTATTTTTAACGCTTCTGAAAATGTTTGACTATAGTAAATAACGGTTATGAGGTTATGAAAAAAGTTTAAGAGAAAATACATTCTAAAAAAATCCGTGCCCGCAGGGGGACACGCGTGGGTAGACCTCGTGTGTAACTCGTTTATATCAAAAATGTTCAAGCAAAAAGCGGTTTTTATTTTTTTTCTCGGTAAAGATATCTTTTTTGGAAATACTTTTGGTACTTAAATTTAGAGTAAAAACTAACCTTTCTACTAAAAATATTTGCGAGGAGGGAATGTTTACCAGAAAAAAGTTGCCGTGGTTTTACCTACCTTAAATTTTCAAGCTAAAAGTGGTTTTTATTTTTTTTCTCGGAAACGGTACGTTTTACGGAAAAACTTTTGGTACTTAAATTTAGAGTAAAAAATAACCTTTCTATTAAAAATACTTGTGATGTAAGAATGTTTACCAGAAAAAAGTTATGAATTTTTTTCCAAAAATTTTCGGTTTTTTTACCCCCACCCCTAAGTTATTGAAGTTAGGTTTTCGGTTTATCTACATTAGTTTTAGATATTCATTACAGACATCATATAATATGAACGCGATTGATCTTCTTTGTATAGGGAAAAAGTTATGGTCGAAAAACTGAAATCAGAAAAAGTGAGGCCCTAGCGCCCCCTGTGGCCGGATTTCTCTGGTTAACGAACTTGACCTTCATTTTTGGATGGTTGATTTTTGTGCAAAGTTTGAAAGCGATCCGAGCGAAACTGCGGCCGCTATCGTGCTGACAAAAGTCGAATCTGGAAGCACGCACGCATATATATATATATATATGTATATATATATATATATATATATATGCGTGCGTGCGTATATAAACTTTTTGACCAATGGTCATTTCGGACTCGGGGGTCATAAGAAGACCTCCTGTGAAGAAATTTTTCCAAAATTCGAAAGTCGGGTACAAATGAATGGGCAGACCGAATTCTTCGAGGTCTACCCAAAATGGTATATTACATGGGATTTAGAGATAATACAATTAATACATTAAAAATTGGATATTATATGGAAACTATACAATTATAAATTTGTTTTTAGTTGTAATTTAATCTTAACAAGTCAGAGGTTATCAATAAAGCCAAAACCTTAAATTAAATGAAAAGTGTGATATTTAGTAAGCACTAAATGAACTTTGCATTACTTACAATTGACTATTAATCCAAATCTATCTTCCAACTCCAATTTATATAGATGAATAATATTAGTTGCATCGTATACAGTTTGAATTGCAGTTTGTTATTTCTTCCATTCAATGTCTTATTTACATAAATCTACGTTTTTTTGTTATATTTTCCAGTGTGTAAATCAACCGTGTTATAATCCATGATTGTAACACGGAATCTCGAACCAAATGAATCAATTTTTCATTTATTTTCATTAACAAAATTGCGCCTGGTCTTGCGTTTTGGTAATCGCAAAGATAAAAGAATTATACCTATCCAAAATGAAGCAATTCTGTTGGTGTCATTGGAATATGTAATATACTAGTAAAATAATCATGTCTTAATTTAAATTGCGAATAATAATGAGGTATCCTCCAACTCACACCTAAATCAAATTATGGATCGTAACGGAATGCCTCTTTCTTTTGAGATTCATTGTCGGCTTTGTTTCTTTTCTTCGTGCTCGTTTTTTGTGTGTCATTATCAACATTGAAGCTAGATTTGAAACTCAAGTCGTATTTTTTGCATAAGATCGATCAATTTAAAAACTCAAACTAAAAGTCATGCTAAAATTTCAGATTATGTTTAACGAAACCAAAAAAATATTAAATTAAACTTCAATCAGTATAAATACACACGCAACGAAGAAATGTGAATTTTGTTTAACACGTCACTATATGTTTTACATATACCATTTTTTAAAAACTAAATTGAAATGGTAATGGAAGAAATAAACGTCTATTATAAAATATAAAGTAAAATGCAAATTTTTAAACATTACACTTTTTTTAGACCTTGTCTCCAGACTTTGTTGCTCGCTTGCTAGCTCGCTGCTTATAAAGTTATAAAGATATAACACACACTTAATGATTACTATTAGGTCATAATTGCCAATTTAAATAATATATAAGGATTACTAAATAATTGCGGTAATACTGTTATTATGCCAAAATATCTTTAGATTACATAATTTGTATGAATTGCGAGGTTCTTGATTAATTATCCAATTATCAAGACAAGGGATTAATTTATTACAGCGTTATAGGTTGAGCTTCTAATCAAGCTAGAGTGGTTATATTTTATATCATCAAAATTATGTTTTTTTTTATTATTTATAGTATAGTAGAATATCTCTAAGATAACCTACAGATATTGTTAATGTCCAGTCATTTATAATTCTATCCTAATAAAATCCATTTAACCCTATTTTTCTCTTAGCGTTGAAAAAGGTTTAAAATGATTTATTTATATACATAAAACAAACCGTAAAAGTCCTATTTATAGCTGAAAATATTTTTTGTCAACAGCGCCCGACCATTAACTGGGTTTACGGTTAGAATATAATATTAATGTCCCTTTTTTCGGAAGGAACTGGAAGTATGTTATAATATAATGCTTATTATATTGGAAAGAAATCACAAGCCTTTATTAGATTTCTAAATTATATCTGATCTTATATTAGTGTGCAGAAGGGAAATCGGTATTAAAATATGGGTAATTTTAGTATAAATATTTTATATAAACTTTGAAAGATCTTTGGCTCTTACTAGAATTAGAAACAAAATAAACCTACAAATCTATGTATTAAAATCTCATCGGAGGCAAAAGGGACGGTAGAAAATAGCTTACACTTTATTTCATTTCAACAATCGACAACATTAACTAAAATTGATTAGTTTGAACAAAACAAATATGCAATTAAGTTTTAACTACAAGACATGTATGTACATTGATTGACAAAAAATAAAAATAAATAAATAAAAGCCTGCAACATGGTGTATTGGTAATTGAATATAATATAACTAACCACTAAATTGCAAGAATTTTGTAAAAAAATATTGGTACAGTTTCAATTTGATCCAGATGAGTACTGTGGCTATAAGTGTTTATTCAGATAAGCTAGTTTGTGTAAGTAAGCTTAGTACCAAATTTTTAGTACAATATTATTATAGTGATACTAAGTACAAAATATGCCTAGCTCTTTTAAGGAATGTGGAATAGAAACGCTAGAAAGAGATCGCTGAGTGCGAGAGATGGATATCACTCACTCACTTTGGGTATGTCCAACTCCAGTCAAGCTAGCCCGTATACAATTTTCATTGTAACGACTGAATACGACAACTAGGATCCAAATAAAAAAAATTAAAATCGAATAATTCAAATTATGACATAAAGTAGTATAGAAATTTGTGTATTAGTTTTGGTCAAAAATTAAAAAAGTATTTTTAGAAATTCATCCTTTAATTATTCCGTTATTAATGAAATCAATCAAACTATAAATTAAATCTATTAACTCATTGTACCATAATGCATTAGTTTTCTTTGTAAGTAAACATAAATAGAAGTGACCACACAATAGAGGTGCATTCTCTATGTAGCAAAACAAATTCTCATCAAGTGAAAAGCCAGTGACAGAATAAAATACTGCTTTGCAGTCTCAGTCTGTTGCCTTTCTTAAGGCGTCATTGGAAAAATTTTTGACACTTTTTTTTCTACAAAATGCTGGAATAATTGCAAAAAATATATGAAACATATTGTATATATAATTTATTATAAAAAATGACATAAGACGTAATTTTGGGTTTTATTTTTTATTGATTTTTAAAATTGACCTAGTAGTCGATTTATATTTGCAAAATCTTTTGACATTGGATATCCGATTCAATGAAAAAAAATTTCTAATAAGATACTACGACCTTTATATTACCTTGAGTATTGGAAAACAACTACAAAAATAGCGAATATGAATAAAATCATATCTTTTAAGGGTTCGATCGATCTGATTTTGATGTCTGAGTTAGATCTCGAGTTACAAAGTGAAACGATCTTTTGTATTTCACGCGGACCTTATTATAAAACTAACAACATAAATGTTTATTATATATATTTCGTTCGTGTGAATTTTATGTTCCCATAAAATGTCGGTTCAAGTTTAAGGGTGTGTACTAGTTAAATAAAACTTGTAATCAATATCTAACAATACGTCTGATATGACTTTTCATAAACGTTCATATAATAAACCGTTAAGCCAATAAAAAAATACCAATAATAATATATATTATTATCTATATAAAAAATAGATAATATTTTCAAAACAATATCAACAAGGTGTTTGTAAGAAATATTGTGATAAATTTGGATAATAATAAGAAAACAAAACACAAACGGCGCCCAAAACGTATTTAGACAAATAAGGGCCTAATTATATTTAAAAACATAAGATAAACTATGAATTTGTATAAATTTGTAATTCCGATACGTGGCGTATAATTTAAGTCAGAAGGAGTGGGATATGATAAATAAAAATAGGTTTATTTATATAAAATAGGTAAAGCTTATCCAGGAAACCATAAAATCGTTTTAATACAGAATAATACGTGTATTTTAGAAGTGATCAACCTTTTTTAATTTCTTAATTCTTTAATTTCTTCGTATAAAATAACAGCAGCTGATCCATCAAAACATATTTTTTTAAGTTGAAACGAAAGAAAGAAAAAAAGTTTAAATTTTTTGTGTAAGTTCCAGGTTGCACGTGTGATAGTTGCAACTTTATAAAACTTGTGTTGTAAGATCTTTAGCTGCTGGTTTTATTTTCAAAATGAACAACTTTTCTTATTCTCGATACAAATTTATATTATGTAAGTTCTAGTGCATTATATGAAGTTATTTGTTTATGAACTAATGTTGAAAAAATACTTGGTTGTATTTCTTAACACAATACTTGCTTGACTTGACAAATGTATTATAAAATATTTATGATAAAACAATTGTTTTGCAACATGTCTCTAGATAACACGTAATATCTTATGTGTACCGTGATCCGAATACATGAGGCTTTAATCTCAAGAGACATTATTCGACAATATTATATTTCTCATAACGTAGAGAAAATTAAAGATTATCATATTAATTATTAATGAAATGAAAATAGGATTCAGAATAAAGTATTTTGATGTGTGTTTTGAATCGAAAGCTTAGGGTTTTATGTGAGTTCATGGGCGGCGGTGATTTACTAATCATCTGTCTCGCAAGCTCGTTTGCTCTCCTCTTACATAAAAATAAATAAATAAATATTGTCCTAGGCATATCTAATACTGACCATATATCCTTAATTATAATAGATTAGCTTAATAATAAATAATACATGATCCTCCCTCTCTCTCAGCTTGTCTTACTCTTCTGCGTCTGTTTCCATTTCTCATTTGTAGTTTGCAAATCCATATCCATATTCACAATTCCGGTCCAGGTATTTTGTTACTAAAATACTAACATTATCAAATTGCTACGTATAGATTTCATCAATAACTTGACCAGACCAGACCAACATATACGGACTACATATACTGTATATTATATATAGCTAACTTGTATATGAAACGAGGTTAGGCAGCTACTTTGACCGGGTTTAATAGGTAACAGTCTGGTTATGTCACAAGACAGTGAAAATATATTTTTTACTTCTCAGGGATAGTAGGTACATTATGTGGAATAAAAGGTTTACTTTGTCCTTATCTGTACCCCTAATAATGCATTTCGAAAATGTCATAGTGTTCGGTTGAGTAGTTAATGCTTGAAAGCATATCAAATTAATTGATATTTGCTTATTTATTTTATTTATTTATTTATATAATATTAGTTCGGATATAGTTTTAATAATTATAAAATCTGTAGCGTAATAATAAAAATCTAGTCTACCTTGATATAACTGGTAATATACGTGTGATTTTATTGACTGTAACATAGTTAACCACATAACCACATACACATACACAGAGAGGTAATGGATATTCGGTACCTCAACCCAATATACCTTATATTGAAAGTTTAAAAATTATGTACAGAAAATTTTTCTTTACAAATATACTTTAATTAATATCTTTTGTAATATTATGTAGAATATGTAGAAAGGAATCAATTGAAGATAAAATGTTTGTTGAAATGACTAATACAATATATATTTACAAGGTAAATAAAAATACCTCTCTATTTACCAAACTATAATGTTCCCAATTAAAAATCGTCTATTTATTTCTTAAATTATAGTTTCTATAAACATGTCTAGTTACATCTAGGTTAATTATGTTTTAAAAACTATAAAATGAAGAATTCTTTGATGAAGGCAAATTCGATTCTTCGGACAGAAATCAAATTTGCGACCTCTAGGAAATCATTCCGTAATAAGTCTATCTCGACTTATTACTGGATATTTGACCTCATCGATCTTTAGCCTAAAAAATCCTTAATGTTATCGGTTTGTTAGTTATCTTATAAGTAAGAAAAGTGTGTAAGTGATTAATTTTAAAACAATTTTTTTTAATAAATTATCTGTGTTATTTAAAAATCTTTAGAATTATATATAAAGATGGCGTAAGATTTTTTTATAAAAAAACCTCTTTAGTTATTACCAAGTCAATTGTGTCATCTGTTAAGTTAGATCTGTACCCTTATTCTGGTTTATCTCTAATAGTAGTTTAGTATAGTGTTGACGAATAAAATATGACGTATGTTTTTTTAGAAAAGGACTAAAGTAGAAACTTCAACTGAAGAAACTAATAAACGAAACCTATCCTTAACCGAGAGTTTTCAAAAATCCACTATAATTTTCTATCCAGGTGAACTGTTAGTTATGTTCCAAATACTAGCTAGATCAATATGTGCGATTGTATTAGCGATCCCAGATTTAATATACCTTGAGTATTTTAATCTTACACCTAGCTTTGTAACAAATTGCATATTATGAAGGTAGGAAACATTTTTATTTTTTAGTTAATTTAACGGTAAACACGTCAAAATCGGTTTAAAAATACTTAGGACAACTGAAAAGTTTATAATCCTACTTTAGTAGTTTTAGTTGAGCAAATTTTTTTATATAATGTAAGCTTCTACGTTACTTATTACGTATGTACATAACTAACAATAAAAAGTCACTTAATTATGATGTCAATAAGATATGTTGTCGCAGCTTTCTATTATGACGTTGACACTTATTAAGAAAAAGCGATTTTTCCAAGTAAAATCATTATTTCTTGTATGCTAAGACATGGTCAAATGTTGTCTAAAATATATTCCAATATTATAATATATATTGAAGAACTTTTTTTAAGGGAAAGAAGACATTTTCTTTATGGATCAATGAGTACTTTTAAAATGACGATGAAACCGTGTATTGTCCCTCTATAGTTCATAATGGTAAAGTTACGCGGGATAGCTAGTCTAGTAATAAAATCCTTTAAAATTCGAAAAATTTAGTTTGAACACTGGTTGTAGTGAAATAGATATTCATTTTAATAAACAAATTTGATCAAAAATTATAATTTACCAGATAATAATAATTTCATTATCAGTGGTTATAATAAACATCAAAACCACTATTGTAAATATCCCTTTTGGGCAAATGAAGTTCAGTACACGTTAAATTGAACGCATTTTCTATGCATAATATGTTAGTGCTATTTAAACGACATTATTGATAAGGGACCAACATTTTGAGTACAAAGGAAAATAATATTAGACTGTTGACCCGTCCTGGCTCTGTTGAAATGCATTTTATATAATTTTAATTACCTATGTTTTACGAGCTCCAGTATCCGGTGATTTAGATTTATGTTGTGTAAAAACAGTCAGCATTAACGTACTGAACAATATATTTTATTTATTAAAAAAATTATATAAATTTCCAATCTGGTGGCTTATTGACAAAAATATATACTTAATACAAAACTTATAATATGTATATTATAAATATAACTACTAAAAAATATATAAAATAACATTTCCGAAGTAATATTTTATATGATTGATTATTTTAATCCACCTTAAGATTTTTTAAATCACAGAATAAATTACAGAAAAATAGTAAAAGGACAATATAATATAACTATAATAAAATAGATCAAACATTAAGCAAACCTTACAGTGTATAAAATGGTTTTAACAGCACATTACCACATTCACGAATAGCTTAGTAAATGAATGAGATAACAATTTGCATGCAAAGTTTCAGTCAACGCGTTTTCATAGTTTTTTATTCTACTAGGCCATTGAATATTCAAGATATGTTGGAGACACTCCTGAAATAGTGGAGTGGTCTTCCATAAATAAAATCACACCGATTATTTGATTTCATATGAATTTATTTTCCTGTCTAAAAATTTTGTTTTTTGTTTTTATCTTCTCCGTAATATAATTTTTAATTTGATTTAATAACACCGTCATAAAGTTGATTAATTATGCGATTATAAACTTATACTTGATACTTCTGGGTGAAAAATTAAAGTTTCATTACTTTGGAAAGTTTCGAATTTCCTAAATTATTATTTTAATTTTTCCATTTGCTATTATATCAACATTGAGTTACTTCTTTACCTACTTCATTTTTTTTGAAAGAATTAATATTCGCTAAGTGACGCAGAAGTAACTGCTTTGAAGTGTACTATTGATAAAAGTAATATCGTTACGTGTCTATCACACCCAATAATCAATTATCTTCGTTGACAGACACATACCGGCCAGTCAGCAGCTACAATAACATAAAATGGTTGATGGAGTGTAAAATATGATCCTATGTACGATGCTGTAAGTTCCTATAGAATACATTTAAGAATTATTTAAATAAAATATTTTTCAGATCTGATAATGGTAATATAAAAATAGTTATAGATAGAAATAAGAATAAATAGCAGATATATAATAAAATTAAGTCATAAAATACTAATAGTAATTCCAAATTATAGAATAGGAAATCAGCATATAGTGTTATTTCTTATAAGTAGTAGTTCTATGTAAATTAAACTGTAAAGCTTGTAATAACCAATAGAATTAATAAACAAAGAGCCTTGACGACGTCAGGGGAGAAAAAAGCTACAACACCCCGCGAAGGCGGGTGCTTTTAAAAAAAAATGTTAGTGAATAAATATATTTCAAAACATTTTATAAGTTTTATTTATTTATTTATTTATATTTTTTCCACTTGGAATCTATACCAGTGATCACTTGTGTACGTCAAACGGAAGTGACAGGAGGGCCTATTTTGATATCGTACGTATCAAAATAAGCACTTCGGTAAAGACACTATCCAACATAAAATAAGGCTACGAGGGTTCTAAATGCGCCCTGGTCTGAAAAAATATATAACATGGGTTTTATTTAACATTATTCATATGTTATCAATGATTACAACTAACTTACTTTTTAATATTTTTTATTTTTTATGAACAAAACTCAAATTGATATTTTTAAAATCAATAAAAGCAGTACGTAAAAGAAGTATTCGTACGAATACGAGTAAGTGTATTTTATATTGACAGAAATTTAATATAAAATATTTTTCAAAAAAGAAAATATTTTTATAGGTACAGCAACTGCATAAATTGATAAAAACTAGTATGGAATTTTGAGTAGCTGAATATACATGGAATTATATTATTATGCAGAATACGAGCCGGTATTGTTCGTTTATACTTGATTTTAAAAGCGGGAAAGAATAATTTTATCAAAATAATGTTAAAAGTTTAGCACTGTGTAAAATATTGTTTGCACTAAATTTATGTAATTTCATTCATATAACAAATTAATATTTTTAATTGTGATGTGGTTTAAGTAAATTACTTTATCTCAAGGTTTAAATATTTCATATTATGTTAAAAGATATGTCTTGTAAATTATGATTACATTTTTTGTACATAATATTTCTAAGAAATATAAATTAGATAAATATACAAAAGTCACAGTGGAACCTGATAAATTTTGTTACTATTTAATGGTTTATTTTCATATTAAAATATTTTTAGAAGCAACGCCAGGTTAATACTGTAACATTTTATTTTCTTGTCTTATTTTAAAAATCAAATTAAAGCTAAACGTTATAAAAACTCCTATCATGATAATGATTTCCAAAACACTCTTTAAAATAATTTACGATAAGTTGAAATAGAAGGTTACATTATTTACTACTAGCGTTTGCTAGTAATAACTTTTTCACAAGGTGGTAATCGTGATTTTAACTACTAATTCACGCAAGAACGATTACATACAAAAAGTAATTGACAAAATCGTATTTATTTGCTTTCCTTCCTTGTAGCTAAAATAATAAGATTTCAATGATTAGTCTAACAGACACCTTACATAAATTAGTCTTAAATAAAAGAAACAAATTCACGCTAAATACAGAATTTATTGGAAAAAAGCTGTCACGTGAGTAATCAAATAAGCAGATTTTTTTATTTATTTTGAATTTTTTATTATTTTACTTAACTAAAATATTTTCAAATTTTAGTGTTTCTTGTTTATTATATTTTATTATATATTAAATACCAATAATAAGAATGCACTACACTTTACTACGCCAACTTTCAGAAACATTTTGGTAGTCATAAGTGGTCATCTTGACAGACATTTTACGAAATACCTAGACGAAATACCGTCTGCAGATATTATGGAAAACTGTGAGAAGAATAAAGAAGTCAACAACGATGATCCCTTACAAATAAATTCCGAACACTTCGATTGTTGTCTTAAAGGTGCAATTTATCATACTTTATTGCATACGCTCTGGGAACTGAAAATCGAATACAAAATTTATTTTCTCTTCTCTTATCCTTCAGTTGAACAACCAGCGGAACGGATTTGTGTCACCGCTTTATTTTAATCATGTTCGTGCGAAGTGACTTGCTTTTATCATTGTAGAGATACGGGTATATGTCCTCCAAAATGAATGAATTCTTTCACTTCTAAAATGTAAATACATAGTAGGTACTACATTATTATAACATAATCGGCAGTCGAAGAAAATCGATGTGTTTAGGAAAAAGCCCAATTACGATTTGTACAGTATGTTGATAGAATAATCTAGTCATAAATAAATATGTGCTATCTGTATGTACTTATATACATAGTAAATGTTTCACTAGCTTTTCTTTAAATTGTTTTAATAAAACACCCGTTATCAGTCTGACGCAAAACATATAACGCGTATTTCAGAAGCAACGTTTTGTAAATTTACTGCACAATAATGTCAGCTCCGCAAGCATTCGACAGGTAAATACTTAAGGATCTATATAACCCTCAAGACCACTTACCCTTTACAAGGGTATACTTAATAGGGTCTATGTTAAATTGTGTTGTCATATAAAATAAGTTTGCATCGTATTATTGGTTAGAACAAATAAATTTAGAAGTTACTTACATAATTTTTTGAAATTGACCCAATAAAAAAAGTAATAACTACCAACCGGAAATCATTAAAACCACTCATAATTTATTGTTAAAATGTGTATATATTAAATTAATGTTTGTTAGATGAGCACAGATATCAGTGTACATTTTTAAAAAAGATGTTAGAAGTACCAAAATGTTGAAAATATTGTATGAAATTCCCGCTAATACAATAAAGGCGAAAGTTAGTGAGGATGTATGTATGTTTGTTATTGTTAAACGTAAAAAGTACTAAAGGGATTTAAAATAAACTTTACAGTAATACTGCTTTTATATTTAAATAACACACAGAACATTAACATAAGTTAATGTTCTGTTATTTATAAAAATATTTAATATAATCTGGCCCTAGTATATCGTTAAATATATTATAATAGAAATTTTATATTGATTTGATATGTATACAGTTATTTTACCAGTGAGATCAATTGATAAAATATGTCCCAACTGGAAATTTATATCTAAAGATAGGATCCAATTAGAAGAGAAGAGTTTTTTTGATCTTACGACTTTCTCTCTCAGTCCAAACGATGCCTTAGTAATTTACGCCGAACTTCTTTGAGAACGTTGATAAGATTCGGGGAGGGAGTGTCTTTTCGAGCCAGCCTCAACACGAGCTTCAGTTAATTGACTTGAGCTAGCTTTTACCACCATTAAGTGTTTTAAAAACATTTGGTCGAAGCTTTGCATATTTAAGATTATTATAAAATAACTACTACTTCTTTAATTCTTTAAATATTATACTTGTACCTTATAGAATCATAGTTTTACGTCTACTACTTGTTTAATCTACAATAGATATTTTAAATGATGTTAAAAAGAACTAACATATCTATTAATGTTTTGTCACAGAATATCACAGAATTTACCTGATCAATTAACTACTTACATATAAGCCACAACAAACAGATTTAGTATCTATGATAATTTCATAATTATTCGAAGTTATTTTGTTTAGTAACTGTCTCAATAAATAAAAATAACGTACTAAATATACATCTACACTCTTGTCTAATAAATAGATGATTATTTAATCTAAAATATTGCCGAAATAGAGTATACATTCATTTTAAAATGAAAATTTCATTAGTAATATAAAATTTACTGAATATATTTAAGAATTATTTAAACGAAAGATTTCTGAAATTGGATGGTGGTAATATAAAAATATCCAAGAAACTATTGTATTTAATAAATGTATTTGAAAACGTCAGATAATTTTTATAAATATATTTTAATAAAACATGAGTTTAATGTATGCTCGTATCTTCATAATCCTTACAATTTATTTATTTTGTCGTCTGTAGTAGTATTTTGTAGTGTATAGTTATAGTATAAGACGAAATAATTTTTTTTTATTTTATTTTAAATAAATCAAATAATTTATCAGATGCATTTTAAGATTTTTAACTATAATTATTAAATTGTTACAACTTTATTTTAGTATTAAAAGTTAATAGTTCGAAGGTCACGTGAAAAAATTTTATGCAGAAATAGTGAGGTTGTCGCAAACTAAATTCAAGTTTTTTGTTATTTAAATAACCTAAAAAGTATCTGATTATGCTACATGTTTAAAATATATATATATATTATGCTTCAACTCTATCTCCTCCAATATTATATTAACGATCAACGAAATAAGTATTAGAACTTGGATTATCTTAGTAATTTATTTAATATAATTTAATTATAAAAGTTAATTATAACATCTACTGGTGATTAAACCACGCTAAGAAAGTATTTTAATAGGTTTAATAAAAGCAAGTTTAATTAAACATAAAATGTCTTCAGTATAAAATTGTAGTCTACAACATTCCCCAAATAAGCTCTCTCAATTTATACATTACAATAACCCATTAGCTAATCTTGGGTCAAGTCTAAACTCATTGGAGATCAGCGAACTGGTCAAATCGTATTTAATCTGCTAATCCCTATACCTACTTTACAAATGTTTGTTTGAACTTGAAGGCCCCTAAAGCATTTAAGGATAAATATCTAATTAAGTGGTTAGCATAACCGGTTAATGATATCAATAACGGTGAAGCTTATAAAGAGTGAATGTTAGTAATTTTTAAACTAAAAATAGTTGAAATAAGAAAATATTTCAAAGTTTTAATAAATTTGAGACTAAAACTACCTAATTATAGTGTTACTTTTTTTCACATAGCTTGTCGTAGATTTCTTAAGAACGGCTTCTGTTTATAAAAAGTACACCTGCTTTTAAAAACAAGAAAATGTTAAAATGTCTTTTATCCTGTTCTATTCGCTACTTGGGTCTGCATATTAAAAATGGAACAAAATAATTACGTAAATTCTTATATCAAAATATATAAACTTATTATATTAAATTATATAATATAAATATACGATAAAAATCTGTTGAAATGATACTTGGAGATGCTATTGAAACTGGCGCCTATCTAACAAATCCATTTCACTTTATTTCTGCAATATGAATTATATTAATTAATAATAATAATCACTTTATTTATTAAAACGAAGACAAAAATTGGTTTTCAAGATATTATATTCATATTACCTAATTCATACATATCCCATACACTTGTAATTTAAATAGAGTAAGTTGTTAAATATAAACAAATGTAATCTCATTCAGAGAGTTAGGATCCCAAATGTAAGCTTATTAAAAGAAAGGCAACTTTCTTCATTCTAGTTGGGAATTAATTAAGAAAGGTGTATAGTACGTTGGGTCGTTTAAAAGGTCCTGATATACCTAAATGTGTTTCTTTTCTGTTTGCTTACTTAATAAGATACATCAGTTTTTGATGATTTAACATTGTATATTTACAGATTTAACATTGTATATTTTTTAAAGGTACAATCTAATCTAAAATAATGTTGAGAACGAGTAACACCCTATAAACTATGTAAACGAAGTTGTATAGAAAAAGACTAAAATAATTCTATACTACCATTAAAAAACTAAAGTTTATTAAAGCGTATTGTAATTTAATAAAATTTTTCAAATACTCTACCACTAGATAAAGCTAGTTGACATCTGAATTCGACGAAGAATTTTAAAGTGAAACTTTGTGATTCAAGCGAACTTTATTATTAAACTAAGACCATAAAGTATATTAGATACAGTTAGACCGTGCGAAGTTTATATGCCTATAAAATGCCATCTGTTTTAAGTTTAAGGGTGTGACGTAGTAAAACTTAAAATTATTATAAAAGAATAGGTCTGGTATGACGTTATATAAATTATAATATACGAGTACCTACTAAATGTTACTGAGTAGTGAAGCCAATAAAAAAATATCTGTGTAACAATAACACTGTTTATTTAAGAAATGGTTAACTTTAAAACAAAATCGACAAGGTATTCATTTAAATATATTTTAAAATTGAAATAAATTAAATTTTAGTAAAGTACATTAAAATCTATAAATTAATATCTAATTGAGAGATAACGCAAACTTACTAAAATAATTATAATAATGTTTAAATTAAGAAATCAATTATTAAGTTTGTAAGAGTATTGACACTGTGTTGTGGTAGAAGTTGTTTTCGTGTAAGTTATATTCCTATATACTTGTGTTTATTAATTAAATGTTTCTTATATTATTATTTATACAATTGTAAATTCGCATTTATTATATTCTCACA
Organism: Melinaea marsaeus rileyi; assembly: GCA_918358865.1. Taxonomy (NCBI): domain Eukaryota; kingdom Metazoa; phylum Arthropoda; class Insecta; order Lepidoptera; family Nymphalidae; genus Melinaea; species Melinaea marsaeus. The sequence continues at coordinate 15,391,248 of OU911089.1, read as the reverse complement.
AACCGTGGAAACGCTGATTAGACACAGGTGCATTGTATCATGTTAAAATCCCAGAATGTAATGTAAATCTGAAACCCTTGTTTGTTCCATTTATTTCCCTGTATTCTTTTAATTATAATTTCATTTTATTATATTCATTCTTGTCTCCAACTTTTAGCAAGGGTAACGTAGTTTATATTTTAAATATAATGATTAAATTTTAAGTCACTAAATTTTTTATTCTTTTGGATCCTCCGGTTGTGACTGCCGTAATTTGTATATATAGAGATATTTTATTATTATATTTACATAATAATAATATTTTTATTTGAAAAAAGTTATTAAAATTAAATGCAATTTTAATTTCAATGAACTGATGTTTTAATTTATTGTATAAGTTCCAGGTTGCACGTGTGAACGCTGCTACTTTATAAAACTTGTGTTGTAAGTATTTTAGTTACTGGTTTTGGGTTTCAAAATGAACAACTTTTAATATTCAGGACACAAATTAATTTTATGTGAGTTCTAGCTCTTATTTGTTTTATTTTCTGTGCATGTACCTTACATGAAGTTATATGCCTATTAACACGCTAGGTTTAGTAAATGTATTTATTTTATAATCAATATATCAATATTTATTATAAAACAATTATTTTGGAACATGTGTCTAGATAACATGTGATGTAATCTCTTATGTGACATAATTGATTGCTCATAACATACACGAAATTGAATATAAATATACAATATTATTAAAATAAATACACTCTCGACATTAAGCAATATTTGAAAGCTAACTTTAAGAAAAAATTATATACTGTTGTGTTAGTACTATAAACAGTAGTAGTATTGTTTTTTATTTTATTTAGGATATTGGTATCAAATATATTGTCACCATTTTAGTTTTTCGTTACAATTCAAATAAATTAATTAATTGGTCGACTGGTGACTTATAAAATAAAGATAAATTGCACAATTTTGTTATATTGAATGCACGATTAAAGATGTTATTAGAGTAAGCCATAATTGAATTAATATATTATATAATGTGTATTATACATTGTATCATTTTTCGGTGTATACAATGGTCTGATTTCGGAATAAAATTCTGTATTATATTTTTAAATTTTCTTTTAATCCCGCGATTGTTTATTTTATTTTTGTTTTGTATTATATCACGATCTATCATATACCTTACAAAGTTATTCAACTAATATGACCTATGTTCAAATTATAATTATTTTACAAGTTTTTATATTGTGATTATTGGTTCAAAATATTTCTGTCGTCGATTTCCTGCCAAAATTCTATTTAACTGTATTTAATTTCCAAAAATTGTATCAAGATAATAAGATATCAATACAACATCATTATTTTTATTTATAATATTGCAAAATATATATGAATTCTGTACAACAACGTCTCTTTTATTCTATTATGAAAGGTATAGAAAGTTTTACTTTCCTAATAGGAATAAAGTTGGTACACACGTGTACGAGATCGAACTTTCACATTATTTAACATTTGTTTCAAGTTCAAAACTATTGTATGAATAATTAATAAAAGGGACTTATTGTTTAATACTATAGGAAAATAAACGTTTTCAATAATTTGATGAAATAATAATCTTGGCTTTAAAGAAATATATGATATTTAGTAAACAACATAATAAATTGATTAACGAGTAATATTATTATAAAAATAAAAGTAAGTAAAAAGTACAAAATTCAAGTCATAACATTATAAAGACAGCCTGATATCACGAAAACATTTTTGAAATATAATTAAATTTAAGCTACCTATAGGCTATTATTATTTTCGTCAACTGTATGTTTTATACAAGAACATATTTCAAAATATTGCGTCAGGTTTAATAAAAGAGGAAGAAATGTAAAAATAATATAACGTTATTATACATTTTCCAATATCTCATTAAAACTCCTGTTGACAAAGAATCAATATGCAAATAGAGATATAAACCTGCAATAGGAATTATTTACAAGGAATATTTAAAGCAATTTTGTTTATTACTAGTTTTAAATTTATATTTTCTCTCTAGGTGATATGAATAAGGTTACTTACTACTTACGTTTTGCTCATTGCAACCGAGAAGTAGTCCGAAAATAAGTAAAAAGGTCAATAATAGTAAATAGTGGTAATTTTTTTATGTACTTAAATTGGATTGAATTGTAATGTTGAAAATATGAGTACCTAGTTTAAGAGTTACATTTATATTTTATTTTAAGGCATTGACATTGCTCCTCTCTATGGGAATAATTTAATCTAAACTATTTTAAGTAATTTTTAACACGATAAAGAATATTCTGCAGCATTTTGATACCTGTTAGAGCTAAAGTTTGAAATTGTGATTTTTGATAATATCTCCCTCGTGCGGGTGAAATTTAGTGAAATCCATTTTTCGTTAGCTGATTTTATAAAGAATATTCTTAGAGACATATATATATATAAATATATATATATATATATATATAGAAATTAAAAATAAGAAATTTCTACCTTTGTATGAACTCATCACGATATCGATTTCTTGGGCTATAATGTCTTCTCCGATCGCAATCAATAAGTGAAAACTTAAGGATTTATATAATCTTAAAGACCACTTTCCCCTTTATAAGGTTTTTATTATCGGGGTCTATGTTAAATTATTATATAAAACAAGTTAGAATCGCATTTGTTAGAACAAATATAGATATATTTAAATGTCACTGAAATATATTATTTTTCTTATGGGTTTTGTTTAAAAGGTGGATGTAGCTGTATAAGATAAGAAAAACATTGAGCGTTTTTTCGTTGTATAATGTATACCTTTTAATAACAATTTAATTTATTTTACCATTACGTTTATTTTATCAGTTTTATGAATATCGCCCATTCTGATAAATGTATTTATTTGTATGTTTAGTAGATCATTATATTCTCTGGTTTCTTATTTTACGCGTCGATTGCGAATTTGAACGAAATCTAAGTGTCTCAAACGATATCAACTATTTGAGTGTGAGGACTGATAAAAAGATTGGATAATCGGATAGTGTCAGATTTTTTCATTGTATCTCGCTTTTTTACAGTACTTTATAATCAAATAACAGATGTGTTAGTATATTATCATATTCTGACATTTAATTATAATTTATACCTGATATTTAATAGCCTTAATGACTAGAATGGTTCTTTACTGAATTACAATATCATAATAAAATTTTAAGCTTTATTATCAGTTATTACACTGTCCAAGTTATTTACAAATATTATTGTAGTACAAGCACTTCTTTTTTTAAATCTTTAAGAGGTCTGCTTTGTATGACGATACACATACGGAAGATGTTCTGCAGTATTGAAAAGTTAGCAGAAGTTACGAAGAGACTAGGAAAGAATATAAATAACGTCTTATAACTCTCTGGTCGGGTAAAAACATATAGACTAGTAGGAAGTTAATAAGGTACTTATATAATTAATTAAAAGCTCTGTACTTTTGTAATTAAATGTGTGAGAAACTGCTGTATATATTCTAAATGTCATCATTTTGTATTCTCTTTATCTCTTGTGTTTTAAAGTAATGACAGCAGATTTAAAAAATGAGGAGTAATTTAATTGTAAAAATGCTTGAATACTAAAATGAACGCAGTGGTACTAAATTTCATCAGGTCATAAAATACGAGACTTTTATATAATATAAAAAAAATAACGCTTTAATTTTTGCAGACATTTGAAACTTAGAGAAGCGTATTTCAATGATTTTATATTAAATGTTTCAAATTGCATTCCTACGACATCATCTAATTGATTTAAAAACTTTTTCATTTAACGATAGTTTGAACATTCTCTAAGGATTATCCGCGGTTCGATTAATTAGCTGAGTATTTTGATTCAAAATAATCCGTTTTACAATTTCATTATTTTTTTTAGAAAAAATATTTTAACATATCGTAATGCTTAAAAAACATAGGTTATTTAAAAAATATATAATAAAACCATTTAATAAATACTATGTTGTAATTTTCTAAACTATATTTTATTTTGAGGTTTGGTTCGGACCATTGTTTAATATATAATTAATTTCTAACTATACATAAATTTCTTAAATAAATTCTTAATTGTTATTTTTTTAAACATTAAACCTTTGTGTTGCAATTTAGTTTTAGGTCTTCCAGAATATATAAACAGATTTAGAATTTATAGATATTTGAATCTTGAGTGGCCATAGAGGCCATCTTGATTTAATAAACTACATCGAAGATAATGTACGGCTTAATTATGTACTTATCAGTATATAATCTAAAAAATTATCGTTGATAGTACCTTCTACGGATCACTTGTAGTGTTTGCCTTTTTATCTTCTTAATTTTGATCAAAATGTTTAATCTTTGAAAATTTTGAAATTTTATAATTGAATGTTTATTTTTCACTGAATAGGAAGCAGAAATTTAGAACCATCATTTATTAAATGTTCGCTTTTTGATATAAGAAAATTGTGAAAAGAAAGTAATCACAAAGTAATAGTGGTAACAGTCTTCTTGAGAGATAAATATAAAATTTTAAGTAACTGCTCTATAACGTCATGTTGATAAGATAGGTATAATTGTAAGTGGAGTGATAAGATTGCTGGCATGTAGAATAATTAATGAAATAACATACGTGATATTGAAATATAGACAATGCAGGATAATTAATAGTTAATAATATAATTTAAAATATTGTACAAACTAGAAATAGAATATATAATAAGTAACTAAATATGCATGTTTTTTGTTTGAAATTTATAACATAACTGAATGATATATATATTGTTTTCACCCACAATGATGGGATGAATATCTCAATATTCATAACGGGAACGCATCACAATACACAGTATAGGTGATATGGAAATCTGTGTATTCACTGACTGGCATTATAATTCTCTATTTTAATTTTTTTTACAATACTCTACATTAAAAATAGAAATTAACAATTTTGACAATACAAAAAGTCTAAGTTTACATCCAAATTAATAGTGTGCCCAGCGAAGCAGGCGGGAATGAGTTGTATATACAGATGACTGATGGATCGTAGATATTAGTTATGTTTTTTTATCTTTGTCGTGTAAAATACAAAAAGTGTTTAATAAACAAAAATCTGTTTCTAATAGGATAGTCTGCTCGAGTTATTAATAACTGTCTTTCGTGATAAACAGCCACACTATAAATAGTTATTACCATGTTGTTGTTTTTTTTATTTAAACAGGGATTATGAAATAATAGTTTATATATAAATTAATAATCCTCGCCTCATTTTACGACAAAATTTAACTCTATCGAGTCATGAATAAAGTTGAATTTATTATATTACAGCATAAAATGTTTGGTTCGTTAGCTCAGAAGGTTAGAGATTTATCTTTGTTTAACTTTGGTCATCGGAAGGCGTAGGTTCAAATCCATCACGGGTCTAACTCTTGAAATAAAATGTATATTTATTATTTTTCCTTATTAATAAATAACTGGACAGTACGGTAAATTTTTTCATGAGATCCATAATCAGGACTTGTTTGTTTTTTATAAAAACATTAGGTTAAGATTATTATTTCAAGAATAACCTGTTATGTGTAAATAATTAACTTTGATTTTATCAGCAGTTTTTTTTTTATATTTATTGATAATTAGTTTTTTTCTTATATGGAATCTAGTTTTAGAAAAAAAAATATTTAAGATGTTTTAATTATTAACTCCTAAAAAATATATGTGTTATAATTTCTCTTTCCTAAAAATTTAATATGTAATATTTGTAAAAATATTTATCAAAATTCATTATTTACTATTTTACGTTATTCATATTTCTAATCTTTCATTTGTAAAGTGCAATGTGTAATGTTACAAACGTTTTCAGTGAAATTAATATTCTGCCTAACTTTTTTGTAATTTCCTTCTGAACGATCAATTCATCTTTGTCTACTATTAATTATTATGAAGGACAAGGATGTCGAAACTTTTGTCTTACCGGTCGTTGAATAATTAAGTAATACATTTTTTATTCCTGCAGAATATATTTCTTTATTACATTGTTCTTATTTTTAAGGGTATGAAAATGTTAGACTATATTTTACAACGGTTTTGAAATAATGTAAAAAAAATAAGAGAAAATACAGTATAAAAATTGTTATTATATGGAAACTATATACAATTATAAGTTTATTTTTAGTTGTAATTTAATCTTAACAAGCCAGAGGTTATCAATAAACCCAAAATCTTATAATAAATGTAAAGTGTGATATTTATTAAGCACTAGATGAACTTTGCATTACTCACAATTTAATTATATCTTAGATTATTAATCCTAATCAACCTTTCAACTACAATTCATTGAGATACATAATATTAGTTATTTCTTCCATTCAATGTTTTTTATTTACATGAAAGAGAAAAGTTAGTGATAATCTACGTTTTTTGTTTTATTTTCCATCGTGTAAATATACAGAAATAATCCATAATTATAACACGGAAACTCCAGCCAAATGAATGAAATTTCCATTAATGTGTATAACAAAATTTCGTCTGGCCTTGCGGTTTGGTACTGATCTTCGCAAAGATAAAAGAATTTGCGTTCATCTAAAATGAAGCAATTCCGTTGGTTTCATTGGAATATGTGATAAAAAACAATCATGTCTTAATTTAAATTGCTAGCCACCCACATCTAAATCGAATTATGGGTCGTAAAGGAATGCCTCTTTTTGAGATTCATTGTCGCCTTTGTTTCCTTTCTTCGTGCTCGTTTTTATCGTGCTCATTATCAATTTCTGTAGCTTGATTTGCGTCAAAGCGTATATACGTCTATTATAGAGTATAAAGTAAAATTCCAATTTTTAATCTTTATTTTTTTTACCTTGACCTTGACTTTAGACACTGTTCCAGGCCAGTGCTTTTGTTTCCCATTAAGGAATAAATTTAAAATAGTTATTTGTTAGCAAAATACGTTTAAATACACGATATTTTAAAGCTCATTTGCTCATTTAAAGCAAAATGTTCATAAATAGTGACGAAGTATAAAAGCTGTTTAAGACTTACAGAAAACGATTCGATAGCAGGAGTTATTCTTTTAGAGAGTATCCATAAGAAGAATTTTCAAGGGAAGAAAATAAATTAAACTACTTTTTTTTTAATCTTTTCTTCTCCAATCACATAATTCCTTATATTATGTTGATAATAATTAATCAAGATTACTGTTTAATAAAACTACTTTCTACGACCATTAAAGTTATAAAATTATCCTCTATATTTTAACCAAGATGGTTTAAATTTTGTACTCGTTTGACGTTACGTCATTTTGAAAAAAAAGAACGGTAAATTTGAGAAATAGAAGTTACAATAGAAAAAAGGCTTTAGGAGTTGAAAGTTAATAAAGTATATTTTGTTAGATTTTTTTTTATTTAAATGAAATGTATAATGAAATAGTTGTATTGATAAAAGTTTTAAAACTTCATTGTAAATAAATCACATGTAGGTTTTTAAGATTTATTAAGGAGCTGTTTAGTTATCAAATAAACTTATATTGGTTTTCCACACTTTTTATGCTTCGTTTAAGTGCTTTATTATTTTTAAAACGAGACAATTAAATATATCAGTCAAAAATAATAATGCGTAATTTAAATAACCTTATTGATTGGTAAGTTTTATATATATTGTAGGTAAATGCGTTTAGCCTAACATAAAAAATTACCATAATATTGAAAGTACAGAGAAAAATACGTTAGATAAATTTTACCATGTCCTTTTTATTACAATTGCATATCCCCACGGTTTTATAAGTATATACATATTTTATGATTATGTATATTATAAAAAAAGTTATTTTTTTTTAAATAAAACGTCCATTATCAGTCCGACTCAAACATAACGCGTCTTGAGGAAACAACATATTGTAATACAATTTACTGTGCAATAATGTCGGCCCTCAATTAACAGGTAACTAATTAAGGATTTATATTACCTTAAAGACCACTTCCCTCACTTAAATAAAGTTTTGTTACAAGTAAAAACATAAATGATAGTATTATAAATTTATTACGTTAATACCTTTTAATACAATTAATACAATAAAATTAAAAAAAAATAATAATAAAAGGAAAATTAATAACTGCCGATTATATTATCAAAATCATTAAATCCCATCATAATTTATTGTTAATTTATGTAATTATTAAATTAATATTTGTTAGATTTTTACAGAAATCAGTCTATTTCTTAAATTGTTTTAAAAGTATCATTATGTTGAAGATATATTACGAGTATGATAGTACCGATAATATAATAGTTTGTGAGTATGTTTGATACTTTTTCAAGCTAAAATACTAAAGGGATTTTGATGAAACTCTACAGCAATATTGTTTTTTCATGAGAATAACATATAGACTACAATTTACAGATTTTATATAATTTAGCCAAAGTATAACAAAATTAAATGATGTATTTAAAATTTCGACATTTATATTTATGTAATTAAATTAAAAGACGTTGTAATTTTAATTTTATGCTGAAATTCACCGAGTCACACAGACTATTTAGAATTGTCATTGGTTAAAAAACCTAAAAACATCTAATTATATGTTATACTATTAAAAAACAACAAAATTATTGTATATTTTGTATTAAGATTCAATCCTATCTCCATAACTCCCATACCATATCCTAATATTGTATAAATATTTAATTAATTACTAATAAGAACAGTTTTAAAATTTATCCCTGTTATGGAATTATGTGTTTATTGAGCTGTATCCCACCACAGTTCGCAGTGGCACGTTCTGGCTGTGTGGGTGAGAAAGAATTGTCCTTAGCTAGTTGCGTCTGTTTCAAAAACAGAAAGAAACAAAATCGTTAAAACTGTACAAAACGTTCGAATTTTAAAATATTTGTCCCGAATTGCAAATACGTTTGATTTTTTTTGTTTGAACAGCTGGTGTCGTATATTGTGTCAAAATTGTACTCAATTGGTGCTGTAAATTTTTAGTTTTTTAGGTATCCACGGACACACAGTACATTTTTATGTAGAAAGTCATCTATTTCTATATATGAATATCTTTAATTCTACAGCGCAACAAATGTTTTAAACTATTTATTGTTACTGAGCTATAATAAAAAAATAATTAATAATAAGTAATAAAAAATATCATTATATTTTTAGAGATATAAAAATGATTCATTTGTAACCTTATAGTATATATTAAACAAATTTGTTTATCAAAATGAATTTGTTACGACAAAACATTTTTATTTAAATTAACGGACATAAATACTACTTTTATCTTTAACAATTGATTATAAAGTAAATACTCTTAAAATCATTTATGTAATATCCTTGTACACTAATATCTATTAGTAAGAAACAAACAAAATAGCACAACGTATACGTAACATCTAATATAGATAGAGGAAATTTAATAAAATTCAAAATATATTTATCTTCACTATACAATTTTAGTCTACAATATTCCCAAAATAAGCTCTTTTTATTTATACATTACAATAACCCATTTGCTAATCTTGGGTCAAGTCTAAACCCATTAGAAATCAGCGAACTGTTCAAATCGTATTTAATCTAATCCCCATGTCTACTTTACGTCTAATCTCTTCTTATATAAATGTTTATTTGGACTTGAAGGTCATTAAGGGATTTGAGTATAAATATCTCATTAATTGGTTTCCATTATCGGTTCATAGCGGTCAAACTGTCTTCATGAAAAAACAACCAAATAAAAACAGAAGACTAAAACTACCTAATTAGAGTGTTACTTTTTCTTTTCACATAGCTTGTTGTTGATTTCTTGAGAACGGCTACAGTTGCATGAAAAATAATTCGGCTTTATAAGTAAGAAAACTTTAAAACGTCTTTATTATTATTATTTATTTAGCTTCACGCTATATCCCTTACGGGGTAGCCAAAGTCGATGGAGCGCCAAACGCGACGGTCCCTGCATACCTCTTTCGCCTCGGCCACAGACATCAACCTCTTCATATATGCCCTCCGGGGGGTCCTCGTGCTTTTTACGTGATCTTCCTCCAGTATCATAGAAACTGTGTTTTCGAAGGTCACTCGAGGCCTCCCCCTGTCTCTCTTACCGCTCACTGTTATTTTCACTACTCGTAATAAACCGTCTCTGTATATTAAAAAAGGTACAAAAGTACATTGGTGAGATAACATCGTTACATAAAAATCTATTGAAATGTTATTTAGAGACGATATTGCAGCTGGCAACTGTCTTATAAAATTTTACATTGAATTTACAATATGAAATATTTTAATTAATAAAAATAAACTCTTTATTTTTAGAACGAAGTAAGAAATTGGTATTCAAGAAGTTATATTTAAATAACAGTATTACGTTTTCAATAAATAAGTAATTCTAAATTGGTGAATACAAACAAGTGTAATGTCATTTACAAAGTTAGGATCCTAAATGTGGCAAATGACGCAACTTTCTTCAGACTAGTTAGAAATTCATTAAAAAGGTGTGTAGTTAGTTAGGTCTTTTAAAAGTTTCGGATTTACCAAAATGTTTTTCATAGCTTTAATGGCTTACTGAATATGATATACCTTTTTTATTTGCAGTTAAGTTTTCCGCAAAAAAAATGTTAACAATTTGATTACAGAGCCTTTATTTTCACCGCAGCATCGCATATAAAAATTATAATTTCTTTGTTTTTGATTGCAATATTAATAAACTAGGCTGTTATATATTGAAAGCAGCATTAATTTCTCCAACATCATCCACAAACATAGAGATTTGAAAAATTGACCGTTATGTCTTTAACATATTTTTTTAATATATTATCAAGGATAATACAGTTATTTAATATTTAAACAATAATATACATTTGATCCATAGTTTTATAGTTTATGATTGACAAAGAAACAAACAAACCTCTTTAAAACACACACTTAATGATTACCGTTAGGTCTACTTACCAATTTATTTAAATAATATGCAATACTGAATACTTTTGTCGGTATTGACATTAATGCCCAAAAAAATTTACATTACATATTTTATATCAATTGTCAGGTTCTTGATAAATTATCCAATTATCAAGACAAGGGATTAATTTATTACAGCTTTATTGGTTGTGCTTCTTATCAAGCTAGTGTTGTTATATTTTATATCAAAATTTTGATATTTTATAATTTTTATACTAGAATATCTGTAAGACAGCGTACAGATATTGCTAATGTCCAGTCGTTTATAATTCTATCCTAAAAAAATCCATTCAACCCTATTTATCTCTCAGCGTTGAAAAGGGTTTAAAATGTTTTATTTATTTACATTAAATAAACCGTAAAATTCCTATTTATAGGTGAAAATATTTTTTGTCAACAGCGCCCGAACATTAGTTGGGTCTACGGTCAGAATATAAAACAATGCTTATTTTATAAGAAAAAAATACTTCGAAAGCCTTTATTAAATTTCAAATTACATCTTATCTTATATTAGCGTGTACGAGGAAAGTCGGTATTAAAATATGGGTAATTTTATTATAAATATTTTATATAAACTATCTTTGGCTCTTATTAGAATAAGAAATATGGGTGATTTTATTATAAATATTTTACATAACTATCTTTGGCTCTTATTAGAATTAGAAACAAAATAAAACTATAAACCTATCTTTTAAAATCTCATCGGAGGCAAAAGCTTAAAGGAGGTTAAAATAGCTTACAATTTAATTTACATTGTAACGTCTAAATACGACAAATAGGTTCTAGATTAAAGAAATATAAAATGGACAAAAAAGAATTAAAAAAAATATTTTTGATTAGTCTGTCATTTATAAAATCTATCAAATTATAAATTTAATTTAATAACTCACTGTCGCATAATAAATTAGTTTACTTTGTTCATAAACCTGAGTAGAAATGACCACACAATGCAGATGCATTCTCTATGTAGCAAAACATTTTCTCATCAAATGAAAAGCCAGTGATAGAATAAAATACTGAATTGTTGTATCAGTCTGTTGCCTTTGTTAAGGCATCATTAGAAAGGATCTTTGACACTTTTTTACTATAAAATACAGGAATAACTGCAAAAAAATATTTCATATACCACACGCTTTATTACTAAAAGTATAATAAAACAATGTTATATATAAAATACTTAATGTATAATAAAAAAATGTAGACGTAATTTAGGGTTTTATTTTGTATTAAAACAAGATTTTTCAAATTGACCTAGTAGTCAACTTATATTTGTAAAATCTTTTGACATTGGATATCCGATTCATTGAGAAAAATCTTTCTAATAACATACTTCGACCCTTATATAATAAGAGTATTGAAAAACATCTACAAAAATAACGGATATGGATAAGACTATATCTTTTAAGGGTTCAATCAGGTCTGATTTTATGTCTGATTTAGATCTCGAGTTTCAAAGAAAAACGATCTTCTGTATTTCACGCGGACCTAATTATAAAACTAAAAACATAAATGTTACATAAATATTATATTACATATATTTCATCCGTGTGAATTTTATGTGCATATAAAATGTCGGGTGTTCCAAGTTTAAGGGTGTGAACTAGTAAAATAAAACTTGTAAACAATATCTAGCAATACGTCTGAAATTATTTTTCATAAACGTTCATATAATAATGAATACATTAGTAATTATATTATTGTTTATATAAGTAATATATAATATTTCAAAACAATCTCAACAAGGTGTTTGTAAGAAATATTTTGATAAATTTGGATTTTAATAAGAAAATAGAAGACAAACAGCGTCCAATAGGCAATAATGTTTTATTTAAAAACGTAAAATAAACTATGAATTTGTATAAATTTATAATTGCGATACGTGACGTATAATTTAAGTTAGAAGGAGTGGGGCCGCTGAAATCGCTGGCTTATAGAAATGGCTGGCTTATGACGAATAAAAATAGGTTTATTTTAAGTAAAGCTTATCCTGCAATTCATTATACCATTTAAATAATGGTTTACACCTTTTATAATAACCTTGACTAGCCTGAAATTACTCACAACCTAACTGTGTATGACGTTCGATAAGGGTCGCTAATGATTCCAAGTAATTGCTATCAAATAACTTTAGAGATCAGAATTGCCTGATGCACCCACTTCAAATGCTCTGAGCATAAGACTATATATAATAAACATGGGTAGCAACCATGCTCTTTAAGATGAAATATATAAAATATATTTATAGCATTTATACATGAATATATTAATAATATGTATTGTGATTTGAATCGATGATTACATATCATCTGCATCTCGCAAGCTCGTTTGTTCTCCTTTTACATAAAATGTAAATAAATAAAAATATATTGTCCTAGGCATATCTAATACTGATTTATTATTAAGTTATTCACTTATAATTAATATCCTTAATTATAAGTGATTAGTTTAATAAAAAGTAATACAAGATCCTCCCTCTCTCTCTCTCTCAGCTGTCTTACTCTTCTGCATCTACTTCCATTTCTCAATGGTAGTTTGCAATTCCATATCCATATTCTCATCTCGGGTCGAGTTTTAGCGATATTATTATTTTGTTGCTAAAATAATATTTATCAAATTGCGACATATAGATTTCATCAATAACTTGACTATTTATATACGGACTACATATAGTTTATATTATATATAAATAACTTGTATATGAAACGAGGTTTTGCAGCTACTTTGAGCGGGTTTAATAGGTAAGTCTGGTTATGTCACAAGACATTGTAAATATTTTTTTTACTTCACAGGGATACTACTGTGGAATAAAAGGTGTGTCTTTGCTTTGTCCGTATCTGTAACCCTAACAATGCGTTTGGAAACTTTCACAATATTCGGTTGAGTATTTAAATCTTGAAATCGTAACAAATTAATTGATATGTTAAGCACATATTTTAATTAGTTATTTATATAATATTACTAAGGATTTAGTTTTAATAATTATAAAATCTACGGCATAATAATACAAATCTAGTCTACCTTTTCATAACTGGTAATATACGTGTGCTTTTATTGACTATACTATAGTTAACCACATCACCACATACACATAGAGAGGTAAGGGATATTCGGTACCTCAACCAGTAAAGTACAGGGTGGGCCATGAATTAGTTAACATTTGAAAAAATCGTATAAAAAAAACCATTTAACATATTTTAGAAATAGTTTATTTACGAGAAAGCTAATTAGTTGTAATTTATTTTTTAAAAATTATTTCGTCTAAATGACCACCGTTTCGGTTTTTGCACTCATCTAAGCGAGTCCTGAAGTTTTCGAATACTCTTCTGCAAAGAGACCGCGAGATCGCCGACATCTCTTCGATGATTTTTTCTTTAAGTTGACGGAGTGTATTCGAAGGTCACTCGAGGCCTCCCCCTATCTCTCTTACTGCTCACTTTTCCTTTATAAATAATTGTAATTTAGAATATATAGAAAGAAATCAATTGAAGATAAAATGTTTGTTGCAATGAGTAAGTAAATATATTTAGAAGGTAATAGTAGTAGTATATATGTTATCTTATAAGTAAGAAAAGTGTGTAAGTGATTAATTTTAAAACAATTTTTTTTAATATATTATGTGTGTTATTTAAATTCTATACTGTATTAGTAATATATATGAAGATGGCGTAAGATGTTACATAAAAAACCCCTTCAGTTATTATCATGTCAAGTGTGTCATCTGTTAAGTTAAATCTGCACCCTTATACAGGTTTATCTCTAATAGTATTGTAGTATAGTGTAGACGAGTAAAGTATGATGTATAATCGGTAAAGACAAATGTAGAAACTTATTTTGAAGAAAATAATAAACCTATCCTGTCCTTAACCGAGAGGTTCCAAAACCCCACAAAAATTTTCTATCTGTTATTTATGTTCCAAATACTAAATCAATATGTACGATTGTTTTAGCTAAAAATGAAAGTTTCTGCGTTACTTTTTACGTAACTATATAACTATATAACAATAAGTCCGAAGAAATTAAACTCAATTATAATGTCAATAGGAAATTTCGCAGCAGCTTTCTATTATGACGTTGGCACTTATTAAGAAAGTGCGATTTTACAAGTAAGAAGCATTATTTTTTGTATGCTATATTGTCAAAAATATATACCAATATTATAATATTGAAGAAATTATTAAGGGAAAGAGAATATTTTCTTCATTGATCAATGAGTAGTTTTAAACTGTGACGATCAAACCGTGTATCGTTCCTTTATAATTTATGATGATATAATTGCGCTTAAAAGCCAGTATAATAATAAAATCCTTTAAAGATCGAAAAATGTTATTTGACCACAACTTACCACAACCAATGTGGTAAAATAGATATTTCATTTTAATAAACAAATTTGGCCAAAAATTATAATTTACTCGATAATATTAATTTCATTATTAGTGATTATTACAAACATCAAAACCAAAAAATCAAAACACTATTGTAAATATCCCTTTTTTGCAAACGAAGTTCAGTAAACGTTATAATACGCATTTTCTATGCATGTTAATACTATTTAAACGACACTATTATAAGTGAACCATATTTTGAGTACAAAAGAAAAAAGCATAAGACTATTGACCCGTCCTGGCTCTGCAGAAATACATTTTAGATAATATTAATTACATATTTATTTATTGAAATAAATTCATCTTAATGACAAATTAGGATTTTAATATTATACGAGTATACTTGAATATAAAGCATACATTCGTAAAATTGTCTATGTGCTAGTCTATATAGACGTGGCCCGAAGTTTGTTGTAACTTAAAAAGTTAGATATTATATTTAAAAAACTAAAGTACTTACATTGTTAAAAACGTTTTTATTGTATATTATCCTCATTACGAATGGCTTAGCAAATAAATTAGATAACAATTAGCATACATAGTTTTAGTAAATGCGTTTTCATGTTTTTTTTATACTATGCCACTGAATGTTTAATACATGTTGGAGACACTCTTGAAATAGCGGAGTGGTCTTCTATTAATAACATCACACTGATTATTTTATTTAATATGAATTTATTTTCCTCTCTAAAAATGTTGGTATTGATTTTTATCTTAACATTTTCTTTTGTTCGTAATAACCCTTTTTGATTAATTGTGCGATTATAAAATTATACTTGATACTTCGGGGTGAAAAATTAAAGTTTCATTACTTTGGAAAGTTTGAAAATTCGAAATTATTACTTTAATTTTCCTATCTGGTGTTATATCAAAGTTAAGTAACTTGAAAAAAATAATATTAGACAAGTGACGCAAAAGTAACTGCTTTGAAGTATACTATTGATAAAAGTAATATCAATACCTGTCTATCACAGCTAATAATCAATTATCTTCGTTGACAGACACACACCGGCCAGTCAGCAGCTACATGGACATTAAATGATTGATAGAGTGTGAAATATTATCCTATATCCGATGCTGTAAGTCCTTTTTGATAGGATTAACTGCTGGATTCTTGTATCCTCTATAATACATTTAAATAAAATATTTTTCAAATTAGATAATGGTAATATAAAAATATCCAACGGACTAATGTCAGTGAAAAAATATATTTGGAAACATTTCAAGGTTATAAATACATTTTAATATAAAACGGGTTTAATTTAATATTATTTGTGTTCTTAATCACAACAATTAACTTCTTTTGTACTATTATTTAGTTTTTATGGACAAAGCTGAAATTATGATTTTTAATTTTATTTATTATATTTTTTTGTTGATTTTTAGTTATTAACGATTAACCTCATTGCCGGTAGATTGTGTTTTGTGTTACAGGACGTTAATGTTTGAATGTAACCGCATTTGAAGGGCTGTGGAAGCCACTACCATGCTTCGTGCTGGTCATCTATAGGCAACGAATGAAGCCGCTGTAGGAAGTTGCCATATAAATGGATCCTGGTTCATTAGGTCTTCTTAAAGCTGTTCTAAAAGTTGTAAATGAAAATAGAAACTGTAAAAAAATAAAAGGAGTACGTAAAAGAAGTATTAGTACGGATACGAGTAAGTGCATTTTATGACAGAAATTTAATATAAAATATTAAAAAAATATATAAGATACTGTTATAGGTATAGCATCTGCATAAATTGAGAAAAATTTGTATGCATTTTTGAGTAGCTGAATATACATGAAATTATATTATGTTGCTGAATACGAGCCGGCATTGTGCGTTTATACTTGATTTTATAAGCGGGAAAGAATAATTTAATTAAAATAACGTTAAGAACTACACTCTTTAAAACGTTGTTTGCACTAAAGTTTTGTAATTTCATATAATAAATTAATATTTTTAATTGTGATATTGTTTAAGTAAATTACTTTACCTCAAGTTTTAAATGTTACATATTATGTTAAAAGATATGCCTCGTAAATTATATACTGCCAACTCTCATTACCGCTCTGAAAACTCACAATTGTAGCTGATATTATAGTTATCTGAAAATGATATTCGGAATTGAGATGTTGAAAAAAAAACTGACTCTTAATTTGTGGGATTTTTATGAGCTAACTCATCTTTAACAATAAATGAAGGACATTTATTGTGAAAGATGAGTTACTTTAATTAGAGATAAAATAAATAATTATAGTAATTGTAAAAAATTATTGTAAAACTTATTTTTATCTTTTAACTGTTAACTGAAATAAAAATGAAAATATTATATAAGCTTAAATTTTATTGCTTGCTCGAAAAGTTCTAATCTAACAAAGTTATTATATGAAAGACCACTTAAATACGAACTTACCGAACTAAAAGGGAACTTAAAAATAACTGTGATAGATAAATGTTATCTATAATCCATAAGTAGAATCCTTATCTGATTGACCCGTCAGATTGGGGTTTCAATGATCCCGCATTAAAAATAATAAGGCACTCAGCAGAGGTCACGATATACCGGAGGCAATCGTTGAATTTCAAGGTTATCTGGTAACCTGGAATCTTTAAAACATTGCGGATTATTAATAATAATATTTATAATATTCTTTATTGCACATCCTCTGAAAGTAATAAAAGTACACAGTAACAGCAAAAACTAAAAATGTATAAAAGGCGACCTTCTCGCTAATAAGCGATCTCTTCCAGGTAACCGCTATTTCGTAGGAGTTACAACAATTAAAGACGGAAAAGGTACAACTGATATAATAATAGAAATACAAAAACCGTACAACAAATACACAATACATAATATAATAAACATTTAATATATTTGAGATATAATACATATTATAATGATTACTACCTGGCTACCTGATTACTATAAAGATAATAATAGTTCATAATAAAGATATCAATGAATTATAATAAGTGATCGTATGTATGTAACTATTTTAGTATACCATTTAAACAAAAATAAAAAAATGTAAATATTAACAGTAATTTTAAGGATGAATAGCTTTATACAAAATATTAAAATAATTTAATTTCTATTTAATTTTAAGAAAAACTCTGGATTCAAAAAAATAAAACTATTGTAATATTATTATAATATAATATGTGAAAGTCGAATACTAAATTTATTTTGTCTTTTCTTATCCTTCCGTTGAACAACCAGCGGAACGGATTTGTGTCACCGCTTTATTTTAAACATGTCAAGTGTCCGTACGAAGTGATTTACTTTTGTAATCTATTGCTTTTATCATCTAGATATATGTTCTCTATAAAGAATGAATATTTTTACTTCTACAATATTACATAGTACTACATTATTATAACATATTCGGCAGTCGAAGAAAATCAATGTCTGTATGCTTTAGAAAAAAGCCCATGACTTGTAAAGTATGTTGATAGAATAATCTAACCCTAAATAAATATGTGCTATCTGTAAGTACTCAGAAACATAGTACATGATTCACCTCTTTAATTGTTTTAAAAAAACGCCCATTATCTGTCCGATGCAATCATAACGCGTATAGCATAAGCAACATATTTTAAATTTACTACGCAAAAATGTCAGCTCCGCAAACAATCGACAGGTAAAAGACCACTTATCCTTCACAAGGGTTAGCTATGTAATATTGTGTTGTCATATAAAACAAATTTGCATCGTGTTATTGATTAGAACAAATAAACACGTTAGGAAGTTACTTACATAAAGTTTTGTTGCATTTAAAAACATATTATTTGTTTATTTACGATGTATAAATTTTAATACACTTAAATCAATAAAAATTTTGAAATTGACAAAATACAATAAAGTAATAACTACTGTTTATTGTTTGAAAATCATTAAAACCGTTCATAATTTATAGTGTAGTTGTATAAATGTTAAATTAATGTACGTTAGATGAGTATAGATACCAGTATACATTTTTGAAAATGATGGTAAAGGTATCAAATGTTAAAGACATAAAGGGATTTAAAAGAAACTTTTCAGTTATATAGCTTATATATTTAGATAACACACTGAATATTTTATATAATATGTCCCTAATATAACGTTAAATTTATCATAATAGAATTTTTTTATATATTTTATATGATATACAGCTATTTTAAAA
This sequence comes from Melinaea marsaeus rileyi, assembly GCA_918358865.1. Taxonomy (NCBI): domain Eukaryota; kingdom Metazoa; phylum Arthropoda; class Insecta; order Lepidoptera; family Nymphalidae; genus Melinaea; species Melinaea marsaeus. The sequence goes on along the minus strand of OU911089.1, from coordinate 15,371,772 downwards.
GTGGCTTCAATTGATAAAAAATATTCCAACTGTAAATTTATCTAAAGATAGGTTCCAATTGGAGGAGGAGAGAAGAGTTTTTTTTATCTTTCGACTTTCTCTCTCAGCTTAAACGAAGCCTTAGTAATATACGCTGAACTTCTTTGACTACGTTAGTGAGAGTCGAGGAGGCAGTGTCCTGTCAAGCCAACCTCAATACGAGCTGCAGTTAATTGACTTGAGCTGGCTTTTACCACCATTAAGTAATTGACTGCTATTGCCTTAAATATTATACTTGTACATAATTTATTCAAAGTCTTACATCCACTACTTGTTTAATCTACAATAGATATTTTAAACAATATTAAAAATAACTAACATATCTATTAATTTATCACAGAATGTACCTAATCAATTAATTACTTACATATAAGCCACAGCAGATAAATTAAGCATCTGCGAAAATTTCATAATTATTCGAAGTTATTTTGTTTAATAAATGTCTCGATAAATAATATAACCTACTTAGTATACATCTACACTCTTATGTAATAAATAGATGATTATTTAATCTAAAATATTACCGAAATAGAGTATACATTCATTTTAAAATGAAAATTTTATTATTAATGTAATATTAATTGAATATACTCGTATTTAAGAATTATTTAAATGAAAATTTTCTGAGATTGGATGGTGGTAATATAAAAATATTCAAGAAACTATTATGTTGAATAAATATATTTGAAAACTTCAGATAAGATTTATAAATACATTTTAATAAAACATCACTTTTATTTAATGTATGTTCGTATGTTCTTAATTATTACAATTAATTTATTTTGTAATATTTAAATATTTTATGGACAAACAAGAAATAAAATATTAGATTTTATTTTTAATAAAACAAATATTTATATTTTTTAGATTCAATAGTTTCATAGTTTCAATTCAATAAAAATTTGCTTAAGTTTTAATGAAATCAAGAGATATGTTTACGATTTTTAACTATAATTATTAATCTGAAACTTTATTTTAGTTATTATAAAAGTAAGTGGTTTGAAGTTCACATAAATAAATTGTATGCAATTTTACTTTTTTAGACTGGTTCTTATTAAAATAACCTAAAAAGTATCTAATTATGTTACATGTTTAAAAATATATATATAATGCCTCAACTCTATCTCCACCGACATTATAATAACGATCAACGAAATAAGTTTTAGAACTTGGATTATCTTAATAATTTAATTATAAAAATTAATCGTAACATCTACTGGTGATGAAAAAATGTTTCTAAAGTATTTTAAAAGGTTTAATAAAAGCAAGTTTAATTATATATAAAATGTCTTCAGTATACAATTTTAGTCTACAACATTCCCCAAATAAGCTCTTTCAATTTATACATTACAATAACCCATTAGCTAATCTTGGGTCAAGTCTAAACACATTGGAGATCAGCGAACTGTTTAAACCGTATTTAATCTGCTAATCCGTATATCTACTTTACAAATGTTTGTTTGAACTTGAAGGTCACTAAAGTATTTAAGGATAAATATCTAATTAAGGGGTTACCACGATCGGTTAATGATGTCAATAACGGTGATGCTTATAAAGAGTAAATACTAATACGTTTTAAACCTAAAATATATCAAATAACAAAATATTTAAAAGTTTTAATAAACAGGAGACTAAAACTACCTAATTAGAGTGTTACTTCTCCTTTTTACATAGCTTGTTGAAGATGACTTGAGAACGGCTACAGTGCAATACAATAAAAAGTACACCTGCTTTCAAAAGCAAGAAAACGTTAAAATGTCTTTTATCCTGTTATATTCTATGTTATATACTCGTCTCTGTATATTAAAAATAAAATAAAATTATTACGTAAATTTTTACACCAAAATATATAAAATTATTATGTTAAATTACACATTTTAATAAACGAACAAATCTGTTGAAATGATACGTTATTGAAACTGGAGTCTTTGTAAGAAATCCATTTCACTTTATTTATTAAACGAAGACATAAATTGGTTTTCAACACGTTATATATTTGTATGTAATGTAATTCATACATTTCCCATAAATTTGTAATTCTAAATAGGTATAGGTAAGTTGTTGTAAATAAACAAATGTAATCACATTCAGAGAGTTAGGATTCCAAATGGAAGCTTATTAAAAGCGAGGCAACTTTCTTCATTCTAGTTGGGAATTAATTAAGAAAGGTGTGTAGTACGTTGGGTCGTTTAAAAGGTCCTGATTTACCGAAATGTGTTTCTTTGCTGTTTGTCTTACATAATAAGATACATCAATTTTAATCGCAGTTACGCTTTATGAAAGAAGAATGTTAAGAACTTTATAACAGAGTATTTTTTACCGCAGTATCCATATCGAATTGATAATTCTCTCTTTTTAATTGCAATTACACAAGCACACAAAAAAAAAAAACGTCATGAACCAGAGGCGAGACCCCATTATTCCTAGGTTTTTGGGATCGCTGAAACCGAATATGACAATAAAAACTAATTTTAAATGCCAGTTTTCCCGCTAGCACCCCCTTACTACCTCTTAAGGGGTGAAAATTGATATTTTTGTAAAAAATCAAGATAGATATGTCTTTCTACGTTTTTTGGGATGCTGAAACCGAAAATGATAACTAAAAATAAATTCATGACCACTATCACCCCCTACCATCCCTTACAGGGGGTGAAAATTTCATTTTTTTCTATAAAATCAAGACAGATGTGTATTTCTACGTTTTTTGGTATAATGAAACCGAAAATGACAACCAAAAGTGAATTTGATTCCTCTTTCACTCAATACCACCCCCTAACTACCCCTAACGGGGGGAGGGGGTGGGGGTAGTATCAATTTTGTATAAAATCAAGATGTATGAAGAAATTTTGCCGATTTACAGTAAATGACATGTTTATCAAACTAGTTTGAAGTTACTCTTAGCTCTTATATTAGAAATTCAAATGCTTTATCGATCAGAAATATCTGATATATATTCATGATTTAATTCTATTCTTAGCGTAACCCAGGAACAACGGCGTGGACGTAGTAGATTTCTGTTCCCTTTTGGAGTGCTGGATTAAAGTGAGTCACCTTGCCTCTCACTATCCGGGGTGCTGAATTAAAGTGAGTCCCCTTGCCTCTCACTATTCAGCGTCTACCTGTTTCTACGATAACGAACTCTCTTGTTGTCAAAAGTTCTTCTAAGTGGTTTCCTTTTATTGGTTCTTTTCTGTTCTGGCAAATCTCTTTTTAAATTCCAACAGTAGTCAGTAGTATTGACATCCCATTTACCCTGATAGCGCTGTTCCATTGTCTTAAGATCCTGTCTGATGGAACCTTTCACCTTGCTCCTCACTGCAGTCTCCTAAATTGGCCGAAAAATAGTAACCTTTCTATTTCGGAGGCATAGAATTAGGTTCAGCATCTTTTAAGCGTTTTACAAGACTGCCGGATGGATAACAGTATAAACAGAATTAAATAGAAAGCAAAAAAAAACAAAAAATGAAACAACTTGTTAAGAATAGGACAAAAATCATGATTCAGTCTTAATATCATAATAACAAATATATGCATACAATAAGGTTACCATATACTTTATAATCATTTTTTCTCTCAGCATCTTGAAAAACATAGAAATTCACATATTTTCGGTTCCAGCATCCTAAAAAACGTAGAAATACACATCTATCTTGATTTTATAAAAAAATTGAAATTTTCACCCCCTTTAAGGGGTAGTAAGGGGGTGATAGTGGTCATGAATTTATTTTTAGTTATCATTTTCGGTTCCAGCATCCCAAAAAACGTAGAAATATACATCTATCTTGATTTTATAAAAAAATTGAAATTTTCACCCCCTTTAAGGGGTAGTAAGGGGGTGATAGTGGTCATGAATTTATTTTTAGTTATCATTTTCGGTTCCAGCATCCCAAAAAACGTAGAAATATACATCTATCTTGATTTTATAGAAAAATTGAAATTTTCACCCCCTGTAAGGGGTATTAGGGGGTGATAGTGGTCATAAATTTATTTTTAGTTATCATTTTCGGTTTCAGCATCCCAAGAAACGTAGAAATACACATCTGTCTTGATTTTATAGAAAAAAATGAAATTTGCACCCCCTGTAAGGGATGGTAGGGGGTGATAGTGGTCATGAATTTATTTTTAGTTATCATTTTCGGTTTCAGCATCCCAAAAAACGTAGAAAGACACATCTATCGTGATTTTTTACAAAAATTTCAATTTTCACCCCTTAAGAGGTAGTAAGGGGGTGCTAGCGGGAAAACTGGCATTTAAAATTAGTTTTTATTGTCATATTCGGTTTCAGCGATCCCAAAAACCTAGGAATAATGGGGTCTCCCCTCTGGTTCATGACGTTTTTTTTTTTTGTGTGCCTGTGTTATTAATAAATTATGCTATCATATTTTGATAATCCAGCATTAATTCTTTCGATATCATACACATACGTCGAGATACGTAGAACTGATCCTTATTTCTTTCACATATTTTTTGTTATATTATCAAGGATGATACAGTTATCTTATACATATGGCATAATTGTAATATGTTCGATAGTTTTAGAGTTTATTGTTAACAATGAAACAAATCTTTTCTTTTTATAATATTTTTCTGCATTATATTACAAACTTAATGAATACTGCTTGAATTTATTTTACAATTAACTTAATTAAAAATGGAAACGAGATAATTTGGTAATATTGATATTATTAATTTAACATTACATTATTTCAATCGCCACGCTACAGATCAATTATCACATTATCTAGACAAGGGTTTATTTTATTACAACTTACGAGACATTATTGGTTCTGCTTCGTATGAAGCCAACGTAACCATAATTTATAAACAAAATATTTGTTTTTATTTTTAGACATTCTTAGGAGATATTTGTTTACTACTTTTATATGAATAATACATAATACTGAAAAAACTGCAATAAATGAAGAAGCTGTCCGGATTTTGTCTAATAATATTTCATGCTTTTTATATGATTTTATTATATGTTCTATTATTTAAAGTATAATGACGTAGTGTTATAAGTAAAATATATTGCATAAATACAGAAAAATAAAGCTTTTTATTTGTATCTATTTTGTATTAAACACGATTTTTTTAATCGATCTAATACTCGATTTATATGAAACATCTTTTGACATTTGATATCCGATTCATTGCGAAAAATTGCTCTCTAGTAAGACGCTACGACCCTAACGAGTATTAGTAGACAAAAAATGTAGAAAAAAAATTGTAGACATTTTCTAATACTAAAAGGATTTAACACAGTATCTTTTAAGAGTACAACCAGATCCAAAATAAAGTTGAAAACGAGTAACACTCTATAAACTATGTAAACGAAGTTGTATAGAATAAGACTATGATAATTCTATACTACCATAAAAAAAAACTAAAGTTTATTAAAGCGTATTCTAATTTAATTAAATTTTTTAAATACTCTACTACTAGATAATGCTAGTGGATGTCCGAATTCGACCAAGAATTTCAAAGTGAAACTTTGTGATTCAAGCGAACTTTATTATTAAACTAAGACCATAAAATTATATTAGATACAGTTAGACCGTGCGAAGTTTATGTGCCTATAAAATGCCAGCTGTTTTAAGTTAAGTGTATGACCTAGTAAAACTTGAAATTATTATATAAGAATAGGTTTGATATAATGTTCAATAAAATTTCATGTACCTAATAAATATTACTGAGTAGTAAAGCGTTAAGCCAGTAAAAAATACCTGTGTAATAATAATATTGTTTATTTAAGAAATGGATAACTTGAAAACAACATCAACAAGGTATTTGTTTAAAAATATTTTGAAACTATAAGAAAATAAATATTAGTAAAGTATATTAAAATCTATATATTCTTATCAAACTTACAGATTACGTAAACTTAATAAAATAATTATAATAATGTTTAAATTAAAAATAAATCAATTATTAAGTTTGTAAGATATTATTGACACTGTGTTGTGGTAGAAGTTGTTTTCGTGTATATACAGAAATATTTTATTATTTTATTTACATAATGATATTTTTTTTATTTTAAGAAAGTTAATAAAATTAAATGCAATTTCAATTTTATTTCCAAAGAACTGATCAACCTTCTCGATTTCTTAAACTCAGCAACGGCTAACAGGTAAAAGTAGCCGATCCATTTAAACTTATTTATTATAAGTTGAAAATAATGTTTTAATTTATTGTGTAAGTTCCAGGTTGCAGGTGTGAATGCTGCAACTTCATAAAGCTTGTGTTGTAAGTATTTTAGTCACAGGTTTTGGGTTTCAAAATAAACAACTTTTCTCATTCTGGATACAAATTTATTTTATGTGAGCTTATTTGTTTTATTTTCTGTGTAACATGTACTTTGTATGAAATTATTTCCTTATGAACTTGCGTGACTTAATAAATGTGTAAATATATAAAAATTTTAAATAAAACAATTATTTTGGAACATGTCTCCAGATAACTCGTGATGTAATTTGTTATGTGACATGATTATTTTTCTCATAACAGGTAAAGGAAATTGAATATGAATATACGATATTATTGTTGAAAAATAGAATTTTGAATAAAATATTTTGGGTTTTTTTGATTTGAATCGAAAGTTTAGGATTTTAATGTCTCTTGAGACAAAACCGCGAATTTTATATCATTTTAAATTCCACTTGCTAGCAAACTTTTCTGATTTCATATTTATTTCATATTTTAAGTAGATAGAAAAGATTGAAATAATGAAAACATACCTTAAGTCTTTGTTCATAAGTTCTATGTGATGAAGAGTGGATTTTCTTCTATAATCGGAAGCACTCATTGCAATAGCTGGCAAGCCAGCCAAATCCTACCGGAAGCGAAAATTGACCCTAAAAAAAAATTTCGTTTATTTCAGTTTTCTCAAATCTGGCCAGACGATTACGGCATGTATCTATTGTCAGCAACTTTAAACCTTGATGGTAAAGCTAGCTAATTAAACCGAGGGTGGTCAAATGCTCTACGCCTTTGTTGCTTCACGACAGTGCTAGACCACACTCGGCAAAACCGACGGCTACCAAGTTAGAAGACCTGCAATGTCTAAGACATCTACATTACTTCCCGGACCTTGCTCCAACAGATTAATTTTTTTTTCGAAATTTAGATTACTTCATGCAAGGAAAAAACAATCCACTTCTTTGAGGAAGTCGACACCGCCTTCAAAGATTAATTTTGTTAATTTCAGTCTTAATGGTTGTTTTAGTAAAAACATCAATGAACTTCCTATGAGATGGAAAACGTGTATAGATAACAATGGCTTATTCTTAGATTAAATATAAATATTATATTAAAAATATTCAACTTCTTGTTCCTCCCATACCAATTTCGTATGTAGGGACGTAATATTATATTCCATGGTTTCAAACTGCAATATTGTCATATGATACACTCTAGACATTAAGCAATATTTGTAAGCTAACTTTAAAAAAGTTAAGTATTTACTGTTCTGTTAGTACTATAATAAACAGTATTTCATTATTGTTTTAATTTTATTTAGGATATTGGTATCTTATATATTGTCACCATTTTAGTTTTTCGTTACAATTCAAATAAATTAATTAATTGTCCGACTTATTTGCACATTGAACTAATTGCACAGTTTTGTTATGTATATACACACCTTCAATCACACATTCAATGCACGATTGAAGGTATGTTTAGAGTAAGCCATAATAGTATTAATATTATATAATGTGTATTATAGATTGTACATTTTTTCGGTGTATACAATGGTCTGATTTTGGAATGAGATTCGTTGTGTATTATATTTTGTAATTTTCATTTAATTCCGCGATTATTTATTTTATTTTTGTTTTGTGTTATATCACGATCTATCATTTACCCTACAAAACTTATTCAATTATTACCTACCTACTTTTAAGTTATAATTTTTTTCTAGTTTGTGTATTGTAATTATTGGTTAGAAAATATTTCTATCATCAATATCCAACCAAAATTCTATTTAACTGGATTTCTTTACAACCATTGTATCTAGATAATAAGATATAAATGCGACAATTGATTGCTTTTCATATATAGAATAATACAAAATATATAAGAATTCGGTATAATAACGCCTCTTTTCTATGATATTCTATGATAAAAGGTAAAGAAAGTTTTATTTTTCAAATAGGAACAAAGTTGGTACACACGTGTACGCGATCGAATTTGCCAATTGTTTAACCTTTATTTCAAGTTCATAACTATTGTATGAATAATTAATAAAAGGGATATATTGTTTAATACTATAAGAAAAAGCTTTTTTAATATTTCAATAATTGAATGAAATAATGATATTGACCTTAAAAAACAAATTACATTAACTAAACAAGTTAATAAATTGATTAACCAACATAATAAAAAGTTATATTATTAAATCAATAATATAATAAAAATAAACGTAAATAAAAACTACAATTCAAGTCATAACACAGCCTGATATCACGAAAACATTTTTGAAATATAATTAAATTTAAGCTACCTATAGGCTATTATTATTTTCCTCTACTGCATGTTTTTATATAAAAAGATATTATACAACAAAATTAGGTGTTAGGTTTAATAATAAGATATTATGCATTAATAATAAAAAAGAAAAATATAAAAATAAGTTAAGCTAAGTATTAGCAGTTGCCTTTCGACATTTCGACCGATTGTCAGTTTTATGGTTATCTGGAGAACAAAGTCAACAATCAATAGAGAGAGGCAGTATTTCAGGCCTATCCAAGGACTTGCGCGCTATAAGGCACACGTCCGCCACACATTGACTATCTGATTGATTGATATCATCTGGTCCGATCACTCCAGCATCAGCTACTACTTTTTCACCGCGTACTACGAAGAGCCGCTCTGATTGTTAAGGACTCGGTGCCATGGAAACGGTTGGACGGTTGGAGTATTGCATAGGAGCGTGGCTTTTCTGTGCATCTTTTAAGTTTTTACAACTGGGAGTGTTCCGAAGAGATATTCGATCTGCTGCCTCTTGCCGAATTCCATCACGATATATCGCGTCGTCCCCTTAAATAACATCTTTAACTGTGCTCTTTTGAAGGAAATTTCTTCCACGTACCGCTTGAATGTGGAACGAATACCTTTGGCGGTTTTTCTAGATATGTTCTCGCCTCCAAAGCCGGCAGCGCTCTTGTAAATCCTTGGATGATGCAAGACTTTTTGGATGGCGCTGATGACGTATCATCAGTGACTCGCAAGATCTAACATAAAAAAAAGAGCCGGACGCATAAGCCATCCGAAATTCCTACCTTGTATTTTAGTTTTCTCCAACCATATTTCATCCACTTTATTTTTTTCATTAGAATTCGTTCTTAGGTGAGTACACTACTTACTACTGCTACCATAAACGGGCAAAATAAGTAATATATATTTGTCCATATCCTTATAAAACTTTCTACGGTTTTAAAGGTATTCAATTGTTTCTTGAAAGTATTACAAATTCATTATTAATTTTACTCCAGAGTAACAAGTGCTGCGGTCATTTAAAATTTTTAAATAAAAGCTATATCCTTAAGGGAGCTACATAATTATATAATTAAAGGTCATACATTTTATATATATTTATGTATATAACATATGAATGAGATATATTTAAAATCTACTTAACAAAATGCATTAACATAATATGTATTGTTTTAGTGAGTGGAATGTCATTAATTTTGTCTTGGTAATTATTATTATTAATCCAAAAATATATTCTAGTCTATTTTTATACCTGTAAGAGCTATAATATAAAATCGTGATTACTTTATTATTAATGTCCCGGCAAACATGTGGGTGAAATTTCGTGTATGTATATTGACTAGTATTTATTGTGCAATAATGTTAGCTCCGCTCGCAATCGACAGGTAAACAGTTAAGGATTTATGTAACCCTTAAGACCACTTACCTTTCACAAGGGTATATTAAATGGGGTCTTTGTAAAATTGTGTTGCCACATAAAACAAGGTTGCATCGGTTAGAACAAATATAGTTATATGTTTAAATGTCACTTATATAAATATTTATATAGCATTTATTTTGTTTAAAAGTATAAAAAATAAATGTATGTATTAATTTTTTATATTAATAACCTTAAACCAAGAATAATGAACATATTTAAACAATAAAAAAAAGAAAAAACTACGTTTACTTATAAACTAATTTTAATCCCTCATGATTTGCTCGTTTATTTAAATGTTTAGTTATTAGATGTTTACAGATATTAGTGTTATTTCTGAATTGATTAAAGTATCTAAATCTGTATTATAGTATACAATAGTTACGTAAAACTCACTGACATTTAACAAATCTTGTAAGTATTTAAGGTTATTAGGGAGTTAACCTCGCAGTCTATTTGATATAAAATACCACTTGTTTAAATTAATATACCAATCAATATATATACTTACAAGGGGCGCCAACAGACCCTCAATTTCAACTCACTGCGCTTGCGAAGTCTAAGCCACCTATGACCACATTTTCGCTTTCCATTATATGTAATGTAGTCAAGCATTAACCTAGATGGTATAAGAAAAGGAAAAGTAATACTAATTAAGACTGTACCTATTATATTTCAGAACCTGATACACATATTTTACAGAACCCAAATATAACAATGTATACGGAAAGAGAATTTGGTCCAACATCCTGCCTTGTATCCTTAATAAGTTACCAAAGGAGTTGATTACAAAGATTAAAAGCCATAATTTGAAACAAACAAAGAAAATTGTAAAGAACTTTTATGTAAAAAATAAGAATTTACCCATATCACAAATCTAAGGCTATGAACATGTTTAACTTTGTTTCTTTTTAATTTTTTTAATTTTTTATTGTTAATATATATACATATACATAATTTTATATTGTAAATGTAATAAACAGAAATAAATAAAAAAAAAACGTAACGACGTTGCAACGAAAATGATAGTTAGAATGGATAATGTTGATATATGAGATGGACAACAAATTTTAGAAACATAAGACCAAAACTACTGTTATACCTTCGAAATCAGCAAAAGTTAAGACGTGGGTCTTAGCTTTTGCTGATTTTCTATACTATATTATATATTAAAAAAAAATCTGAAACTATTAGTAATGGTGTGATTTTTAACTTTCAGTTTCATTTTGTCGAATCGGTGTTCCACTTTGCATACATCCGTTGCGGGTACCACGCTAATCTCTGCTCTCTCATTAGTCATTTTTTATCACAAATGGAGTTGTAGTTATGGCGTTTTGTCCTCCCTTAGGTGTTAAGGTTGGTAGAAATAGTCCGCCGAAACACATTTATTCACACAAGAATATTTTTTTTCGCACAAAAATCAAAATTACTAGAAGAATAATCTATCTTTTGCTGTATCACTAACGGATAATGACTAATGAGTGCTAAAAATCTATTGGAATCTTAATTGGAGACGATATTGAAGCTGACCATTTTCTAACAAATCCAATTCACTTTATTTTTAAGATATCAAATATATTGATTAATAAAAATTTTGATTTGTCAAATCAAAGAAATAAATTTGTTTTAAATCACAAAATAAATACATTTTCCGTAAATGAGCGAGTCACAAATTTTAGCAAAATGTCAAAAAGAGTATGTTAATAACTTGAGGACAGAGCATTTATTTTTGCCGTGGCATTGCATGAGAGCTATATAATTTTTCTCCTTTTTATTGTAATTATTCATAAAGTTCAGTATTAATTCCTCCGACAACATAGGCAAATTTCGCGATACTGGAAATGGAAACTTGTTTCTAAAACATAAAAATTTTATTATATTATCGAAAATAATGCTTTTGTCTGTTTACTTTTAAGTTTTACATTTTAGTGGTAACAAAGAAACAAATAAACGTTTACTTTTTATAGTATTTATATAGATTATAACATACCTTAACTACGTAAGTTTATTTTACTATTAAGTTAATTAATAATAAATCTGAAATAATTGGCCAATATTGATATTAAAGCCTAAACAACCTTACATTACATGATTTATATCAATTGCCAGGCTATTGATTAAATACCCAATTTATAGACAATTTATTACAGCTTACAAGACATTATTGGATGTACTTTGTATTTAAGCCAGTATAGTCATAATTTATAAAAATATTTGGTTATTTTATTTTTAATTCAAATGTAATTTAGAGGATTTACATCGTAGAAAAAAAAATAAAAGTGCTACTCATCTATATAAAAGCCAGGTCGTACATTATTAATATCCAGTTATTTATAATGCTATTCTAATTAAATCCACTTAAACGTATTAACGTTCCCTCAGCGTTGAAAATATTTAAAATGGTTTATTTAGATAAATTATACCGACCATAAAATTTCTTATTTATAGCTGTAAATATTTTTTGGCGACAGCGCTCGGCCATTAACTGAGTTTACGGTCAGAATATAAAATTAATACCCCTTTTTTTCGAAAGGGACTGAAACTTTTTTAGAACGTAATGTTTATTGTGTAAGAAAGAAATACTTCAAAAGTCTTTATTAGAAAGGAGGATTAGAAACAAAAGAAATATACCTATTGTAAATTTTCACATACTCTCAACGGAGGCAGTAAGGACGATTGAAAATAACTTACACTATATTTTATTTCAATAATTGTCGAATACTAAGATGAATTATCGAATTGAAATAAAAACAAATATACAATTAAGTTTTAGATAAGAGTACTATTATATAAGTTGAATTAGTTATTTGTCGTAAAAAAATAAAAATCAAACAAAGGGCGGACCCATAATGCATTAATATTTGTGTATTAAAAATAGGTTCGTAACGAATATAATGTAATTAATAACTAAATTGCAACATTTTGTAAGTAAATATTGATACAAATTAATTAAATCTATAAGTGTATTTATAGGTAATCTAAATTATTTGGGTCGGCTTAGTAGTAGATACATTCACCACACCATACAGATGCATTCTCTATGTAGCATACACTTTCTCATCAAGTCAAAAGCCAGTGATAAAATAAAAAACTGCATTGCAGTCTCTGTTTTTTGACTTTCTTAATACATAATTAGGAGTGATTTCTTTACTATTTTTATGCCAAACAATTCTGAAAAATCTATAATAAAAAGATTCAAAAGCGAATTGGATTTTGTTCACAATTATTTCCTAGATAATACAACAGTGTAATAATAAAATAAAAATATTGTATAAGCAATATACAAAAAAAAGTAATTTTTATTTTTAATTTGTAGTGAAACAGGATTTTGGGTAGACCTCGAAGAATTCGGTCTGCCCATTCATTTGTACCCGACTTTCGAATTTTGGAAAAATTTCTTCACAGGAGGTCTTCTTATGACCCCCTGAGTCCGAAATGACCATTGGTCAAAAAGTTTATATATATATATATATATATATATATATATATATATATATATATGCATGCGTGCGTCCAGATTCGACTTTTGTCAGCACGATAGCGGCCGCAGTTTTGATTGGATCGCTTTCAAACTTTGCACAAAATCAACCATCCAAAAATTAAGGTCAAGTTCGTTAACCAGAGAAATCCAGCCACAGGGGGCGCTAGGACCTCACTTTTTCTGATTTCAGTTTTTCGACCATAACTTTTTCCCTATACAAAGAAGATCAATCGCGTTCATATGATATGATGTCTTTGATGAATACCTATAACTAATGTACATAAGCCGAAAACCTAACTTCAATAACTTAGGGGTGGGGGTAAAAAAAAACAAAAATTTATGGAAAAAAATTCATAACTTTTTTTTTGGTAAACATTCTTACATCACAAGTATTTTTAATAGAAAGGTTATTTTTTACTTTTAATTTAAGTACCAAAAGTTTTTCCGTAAAAGGTACCATTTCCGAGAAAAAAAATAAAAACAAGTTTTAGCTTGAAAATTTAAGGTAGGTAAAACCACGGCACCTTTTTTCTGGTAAACATTCCCTCCTCGCAAATATTTTTAATAGAAAGGTAATTTTTTACTCTAAATTTAAGTACCAAAAGTATTTTCAAAAAAGATACCTTTTCCGAGAAAAAAAATAAAAACCGCTTTTTGCTTGAAAATTTTTGATGTAAACAACGGCATCATATGTTATTCTTAGGTAGTGAGTTATATTTTAAACGAGTTAAACACGAGGTCTACCCACGTGTGTCCCCCTGCGGGCACGGATTTTTTCTAATCGAACTAATAGTGAATATGGATTTTCATCCATATTTATGAAATAAAGTTGCAAATGACTAGCACCCTATTATCTACGTAGACGAAGTTGGCCTCGTATATTAAAATATAATTTGGTATAAAGTAAGATGAAAATAATTCTGTACTATTGTTATGAGAAACTAAAGTATATTGAATATATTTTCTTATAAAATTTTTCAAATACCCATATACGCTAGGTGATGTTCGATCAGGGGTTTAAAAGTAAAGTAATCTTTTGCATTTTATTCGGAATTTACTATTGAACTACGACTATAAAAGTAAATTAGATACATACAGACTATTCGAAGGTTATGTGTCTATAAAATGGATGCTATTTCAAGTTTAAGGTATTACCTAGAGAAATACCTAACAATAAAGCTGAGATGAAGTTTGGTAAACTTGCATATACAGTATATTAATAGTAAGACGTTAATCCAAACATTTTACCTGTATATTATTGTTTATTTAAGAAATGGATAATATCTTTAAAACAATACGAACAAGTTGTTTATAAGAAATATTTTGATAAATTTGAAAATTAATAGAAATACTGAAAATAAAAAAAAGCCTAAAAAAACGCTAGCGTTAAACGTTATATTTTAAAAAGAATAGTAAACTCTGAATTTGTATAAATTTATAATTCTGATACGTGGCTTATTTAATTCAGGAGGAATGGGAGTGCGACAGACGAAATCGCTGACGAGGAATAAATATAAATAGTTTTATTTCAGGTAAGACCTGTCCAGCAACTCATAATTTCATTTTAAATATCGTTAACACAACTTTTAAGAACCTTGACTAGTTTAAAATTACTAACAACCTATCTGAGTGTGACGTTCGATAAGGGTCGCTAGTGATCTCAAGTAATCGCTATCAATTAACTTTAAAGATCAGAATTGCCTGAAGCACCCACTTCAAATGCTTCGAGGAAGCACAAGACTATAATAAACATCGTTAGTAATAGAGATTTTTAAGATAATGTTGTATGAAGTATAAATGCTATTAATACTCGAGTACCTACATATGTGTACATATTTATTTATCTATCTTCACTTCTTTATAGGTCAAGGTAATGTAATCTAGAATTTAATCTAGAGATGTAACATTGAATGGAATAACAACATTAATACTTTTTGATTTAAAACATAAAGAAGATAATTTGATATCAATGCAATATCATATGCAATAAAAATGATAGAAATATTTTTTTTATTTCTGAATAATTGTTATCAAATTTGAAGGGGCTAAATTAAAAAGTATTAAATTACTAAGTGTATAACGTTTTACTTTTAAAAAACTATTGTGTTAGAAATTGTATTCATAATAAATACAAAATATAATTTATTGTATAGAATAATATTTGTATTTTAAGTATGCTAATATGATAAAATAATTATTTTGGAACATGTCTCCAGATAACACGTGATGTGTGATGTAATGTCTTGTGTATCGTGATCCGAATACATGAGGCTTTAATCTCAAGAGACGATAGTCGATATGATTATATTTGTCATAAAAGGTAGAGGAAATTTTAGGTAGAGGATTATTGATTCGAAAATAGAACTTTGATTAAATTATTTTGGGTGTATTATTAGAATCAAAAGCTTTTAGTATCACGTCAGACAAAATTTATATATTTTTATATAATTTTTACATCTACATACTAGAAAACTTTTTGGATTACCATTTGAATTGAATAATTTCCTAGCTTATAATATGTTTACAGTATTATATTTTTATTTAGGATATTGCATTTTGGTATCAGATATTTTGTCACCGTTCTGGTTTTTCGTAATAATTCAAATAAACCAATAAATTGATCCAGAGGTGCCTTTGAAAATAAAGAAAATTTATATAATTTTGTTTTATTTATTGCAGTCCACCAATAAACCACGATTAGGAAGGTTATCTTTGTTAGAAGCAACGCTCGGTGCTTTGCTATTGTGTCATGGATTGATGAGCTATAATTGAAATCCAAATAAGCCTAAAATTTCATTTAAGTAATGATACAAGTAATTCTGAGTAATTTATTAAAAATATTTCTTCAACTTGTAACTTGAAAAATGTTCTATATACTTATACTTTATAAAAAGAAGCTTGATTGATTAAATGTGACGAATATATCATTTGAAATATAAATGAAACTCACTGGTTTCAGAACCTTTTTTATTTTTAGATAACTTATTTTAGAAATTAATTATTAATTAATAAATAATTAAATTACGTAAATTATTGTTTCGTTGTGGTAAAATATTCATTTTGATAATCATATTTCTTCAAAAATCATTATTTACCAGATAATAATAATGTCATAATTAGTGGTTATTTTAAACATCACAACCACGAATGTAAACAACCCTTTAGGGAAACTAAGTTACATAAATGTTAAATTATATGCATTATTAATATATAATATTATGTTAGTACTAACAATACTAAACAGTACTATTAGACTTCTCTATTAGTAAGCAAACAATATTTTTAGTAATAAGGAAAAACGCATAAGTCACAAATTTTTATATAAACTAGTGTCCTGACTACGGCTTTATAGAAATGCAATTTACTAATTAGTGATAAGGGGGCTTATGAAGATCATATTAATTACCTAGGTTTTATAAGCTCCAAAGTCCAAAGTCGTTACAATTGTATATTGTGTAAGAACAGTGAGTCAGCATTAACGCACTGAAGGTTATTTTTCTTTATCCAATTTTATATACAAATACCCTCCAAACTGCAGAATTATCTGGTAGCTTTTTTAAAGAAAATATATATATATATAATACTTACTACTACTACTAAAATTATGTATGTCACTTAAAATTATTTTAACTTTTATTACATAGTCAAAATATTACATAATATATTTCTAATTATTTCGCATTTCATTTTAAAACAAAGTTAGCATTTAAAATTAAACCATTGTGATAGTTTCTTGAATTTCTAACCCGGGTCATATTTGGTGGTAGAGCACTATATAAAAGAGACAACTCCCATTGCTATCACCATGGCACCATTCAACCAAACAATAGTAATTACAGACCAATGGTACTATTTTAAACATTGTACTATTTATCGTCTCATTAACAATTAAATAATTAATTAATCTGTTTTGATCTGGAATGTGGTATACTATATACATGTCTACACAAGTCAAATAAGATAAACTTTATGTTACTTTGTAATGGTCTCTTATCATATTAAAATATTTTTTAAGTATCCAATAAGCAACCCCTGCGTAATATTGTAATATTTTATTTTCTCGCTAAACTTTTTTATGGCATAAAGTATTTTATAAGTTAAGTTCAAGTTAAAGCTAAACTTTATGATAACTCGGCTCGGCTAAATACTCGGCTTGAAGTAGGTACGTAAAAAGCCTATAATTTTTTATATTTTTACTTTTTATAACGTACTTCATTTTGTGATTACTAGATTGTCTGTGGCTTTCTCTGAAGGGCGGTACATATTCACAAGGTGGTAAACGTGAATTGAACTATTTATTCACTCGGGAACTAGTCCATACAAAAATTTATTTTGTATAATCTCGTTATTAATTGTCAAAGAATGACATTTCATTAATATATCTTACAAAAACCAATTATTTGTCTTGGATAAAAAACATATCCACCCAAAGGATTACCCACATGATACTCTCTAAAAGAAAAAAAACCTTTAGCAGGTTTTTTTGTTATGCACTCTACTTAATAAAATATTGTGAATTATGAGTAAGTCTTCTGTATTATATTTTTTTATGTATTGTACACAAAAAATAACATTACTTTACATTACTACACCAACTGTCTGAAACGTATCGGTCGGTAGCCGTGATCAAATAAATTCAAGATAATAATTATCTTGAATTTATGACCCTTTCTAGACTCAATACCACTTGAAGACATTGGAAAACTAAGAGAAGAGTGGAAATTTCTTGACTTATAAATAAATCTCCAATTCTTCGATCATTGAACTAAATGTAATAATAACTCATAAGCCTTTAATGAATACGCTCTGGAAACTGAAAGTCGAATGCTAAATTTATTTTCACTTTTCTTATTCATCCGTGGAACAACCAGCGGAACAGGTATGTGTCACCGCCTTATTTCAAACATATCAAGTACCCAAAAGAAGTCATTTGCTGTTACCGTCATAGAAATACATATTCTCCAAAACAAATGAATACTTACTTACCTCTAGCCTATTACTACATAGTACTATAATACTTTATTACAACATTCAAAGAAAAGCGAAGTCCACATGCTTTAGAAAAATCAATTATGATCTGTACGGTATATTAATATAATAATCTAGTCATAAATATATATACTCGTATGTATAGCACATACATATGTATACATATATGTAGTACTAGCTTGTGTTGATTAAAATATGGATGTATTAAAGAGAACATTTATTAATGAATAACTTGAATAGATTATTTTTTAATACATTTAACATCGATATGTTTGGATTGAAATTGAGAGGTCACGTGTTTGACCCTCGACTATTAAAAATATTTGCACACTGAATACTTATATTTGTCAAGGGCGGTGAATAATGACATTGTAAAGAAAACCGATGTCTTTGGACAAATGTTATTGTAAGAAATCCGTCAAATCAAGTAGTAGTAATTGTTTTTACAATTTAATCAAATTATAGTATACTTCAAACATATTCATAGCAGGAAGCAAACTTTTAGTGAAGTAAAAATTTTACAATAATATATTCTCCGTTAATGGTTAATTAATTATAATTCATATACAAAAATAAACTAAGTTTACAGTATATAGTATAAAAAATACACAAAATCTATTAAATTATTCACAGATTTTCTAATTTTTATCACCTATCATTAAATGTATGTAGGTATTTATTTATATTAATATAATTGCATCTCAAAACCGCAGTAGAACTAATTTGAATGCAGTGACATAATTATATGTCTTTGATCTTGTCGATAGTTCTACTAATATAATTATTTGTACATAATTGTTATTGGTTCATATATCTTAACAACAAATAAAATAATATAATTTTTACTTAAGACAACAAAAAGTTATTACATTTTGTTGTTTTTAAATAAATTTTAACACATTTTCTTAAAAAAGCCTAAGAATAAGATAATGTAAGATAATGTTACGCGAGAATCTAGGTAATTTTAAAATATTAGATATAGAACGTTGGAATGGAATTATCGAGAATATACTTTTAATATCTACTTTATAAATATTGTGTTAAGTAGTAATTAGCAATCTTTATAATATTATAAAACTATTTCATCATTCTAATTTAAATCTACAGATTTTTTCCGTATAACGAAACAAATGATTCTTACCACATTTGAGATAATATTAACATGTTTAATTTTTAGCAACTAAATAAAATTAAATTCCCTTTAGAGAGTAGCAGGTAGCAGGCAGACAAACAGCATTAGATAACCACTCACACGACGCCTTTACGATCCTTTATAAGCTTCATTAGACTAGACAGAGGCTTGCAATGAGGGACTAAACTCCATTACGAGTTCATTACTATATAGCAATGAACTCGAAATTTATGCCCGTCTGCAAATAATTA
Organism: Melinaea marsaeus rileyi; assembly: GCA_918358865.1. Classification (NCBI taxonomy): domain Eukaryota; kingdom Metazoa; phylum Arthropoda; class Insecta; order Lepidoptera; family Nymphalidae; genus Melinaea; species Melinaea marsaeus. Next base: position 15,351,970 of record OU911089.1, on the reverse strand, counting down.
TAAAAAAGAGAAAGGTTAGGACTTCTCCTCTGAGTCACTTGATGGATATAAAAGATAACCTATATATATATGTGTAAAATTATTCCTTACAAGCATTTATTAGCATTACTAATAGTTTCAGTCATCAGCGCCTTTAAATAACAAAAATCTCCTTAGCTTCATAAATTTATTTTATACATAAATATTTCAAAACAACGATGGTTATTAATCAAATACATACATTAACGTTAATAAATCAGCACCATAAATCCAGAGTAAGTCCACGGACGGACGCACGCAGTTGTAATGACGCTCTTGGAGCGTAACTGGTAATGGACTATTGTGAGTTTAGGAAACAGTAATCGAGAGATTTATTCGAATCAATGGAGTAATCCTTAGTATTCTGTTTATTTTATGTTAACTTTTCAGTTTCATTTGCGACCTAGTTTTTATAGATTCATTCTGATAAATCTATTTATTCTTACAAATAAAGGCGTTCTTTTCACTGTTTCTCATTTTACGCGTCGATTGTTAACTTGAATGAAATCCAACTGCCTCAAACGATATCAACTATTAGAGCATGAGGACCGATATATAGATTGGATAATCGAATAGGGTTAGATTTTTTCACTGTACAGTATAATCGAATGTTAATAATAAATAATATATTAAGATACTTTAGGGATATATTATATTATAAATGATTATAAATAAGTATATTTTACCGCCCAGGATATTTATACATTATGTTATGTTAATACAACCAAGTACTAATTCTTATTATTGTGTATTCACTCGATTATGATTTGGCACACATTGCTGTACATCACATTAATTCAAGCAGCCGTTTGAGTAAGTGGTGCTAAGAGCACGCAGGCATACATTGTTTAATGTAAATATTGTTTTTTTGTAAAATAAAGGAGGAAGTAAATTTATCTTAAGCATTACATTATAAGGATCTTACCAAACAAAATAGAAAACCATTATAAATATAGGTAATTTAAAATATTAAGAAATGTTATTTCATTCATTCAGTTAATTCAGTTAATGAAGAGTGCCCTAAACTCAATAATATTAATCAGTCAGTTACAAATCTCATAAAAGATAAAATATGTCATTGAATACGACTGATAGTTTATATTAATAAAAAGTTACAATTAATCGGTATCATTTATCGGGGATTTATTGATTTTACCATGAAAGATAAATCTAAAATCTAATCAAACCACGTCATGTTGATAATTTACAAGTGGAAGCAATATTGGCATATGACAGCTATTGAAATAATATACGTATTGCAATTTAGACAATGGAGTTGTCATTTTTAATATGTAATCTATATATACTAATAATGTGTTTATTTATTATATATATTTAATAGATTTAAATAATAAATAAACACATATATAAAAATGGCTTCAAAAGAGTTTAGTAAAGTCACGTTATACTGACAGTAATTAAAAATAACGGATAGTGTAACGCTTTGTAGATACAAAGCTGCAATAGGAGAGCAGTATATAGATATATAATTGTAGGTATAAACTGACCGGTAAAGTTCTCTAAACGTTAATATCTTGTTCTGTTAATGCTGTTTTATATTATAACATTCAAAGATCAAAGAGTATGCACCCTTTGTGTGTAAAGTATCAATATTATATAAAGTGTGACCAACGTGGTCCTATATAGTGCAAAGGGATATTTTAATATATGGTGTTAATATGGAAAACTTGTTCTTAAAAGTTATTCTGCTCGGGTTATTAATAATTGTCTTTCGTTATAAACAGTCGTACACCATACACCATAAATATCATTAGTTATTACCATGACTTTGGATGAGCAGAGATTAATATGGTTGCTTATTACATAAAATAATGGTCTGTACAACTAATGTAAATTCAATGTATATATTGAAAATCCTGCTCTTATTTAAAACGAATTTGACTCTAAATGTTTATCAGTAAAGTTGAGTTCGTATCGCTTAAAAATAGTTCATTAGTCATTAAGTGGGCACATCGATGTAGATAACGTCATTATGTAGATACAGCATAAAACATTTAGTATGTTTTACATAGGGCTCGTTAGCTCAGCAGGTTAGAGCGCCGATTTATAGGTTCTACCTTTGGTCATCGGAGGGCGGAGGTTCAAATCCTTCACGGGTCAAACTTTTTGCAAACATTTCTTTATTCTTTTTATTATAGTATTGTTATAGATACTTAAATACTTTTCTTTTTTAGATCTTCTTATTAATTTCAATTACTTTCAAGCATTTTTTTAATCAAATGTTTCACGTATGTAATTCAAATGTAGTTTCTTTTGATTTAAAATTTCCTTTCTATCGCAATATATTTTGTTTTTACAAATTTACATATACATTTTAAAATTATTAAACGATATTAGTTAAGTACAGTTTTCAGAAAAAATATGGGTTCAAATTACACAGTTGTAGGAAAACGGTAATCAATTTTTATTTGCTTGAAAGTGTCAATATTTGCGATTTTTTGTGGCAAAAACGGTCGTATCTTTTTATTCGTTAACTAAATTTTTTTTATGGTTATAAGTGGCTGTAGACTATAGTAAGTTGTAGTATAGTTAGTAGACTATAGTATAAATATAGTTTTAATTTTAACACGACATCTCCACGCGTGCCCGAAACAAAGGGTAGTGCTAAAACGATGAACGGACGGACGGACAGAAAGAGAGGCGGAAAACAAGTAATCTTATAATGAAGAACAAAGATGTCAAAACTTTTCTTTTAGAATTTGTAGAATAATTATGTATGGATTATTATTATCAATTAGCACAAAAAGTAATTCTCTGTCTAAGTTTCGGTTGTTTTCAAATTGTTCGACTAAGTTACGTTTACGATAATACGGAAAAATAAAGAAATAATACGAGATAATAAGAACCTAAAATTGTTTAAATTATATACAGTTTTCTTTTATTCGTAATTTTATCTTAATAAGCGAAAATATGTCAAAAACAAACAATAATTGCATTAGATGACAAGTGCGATATTTATTTAACTCTAAATACAACGGAAAACTTTGTGTTATCTACGATCTAATAATAACTTACGGTTAAAACACCTAAACAACTTTAATAAAGTGTATTGTTAATTTAAATAAAATATGTAATAAATAAATAGCACTATGTTATTGATTAAAATCAATGGATAGCCGCAAATAGTTAATTTAACAATCTGTTGTAGCCAGATGCGTTTGTTAATATAAATAACAGTTATTGCTAAAATATATGTAGGTATGGAAATTACTCTTTGAAAAAAATTACCGCTTATATTATAAAAATCATTAAAACCCATCATAATTTATAGTTTAATAATGTATATATATATTAAATTAATGCTTGTTAGGTGACTACAGATACTAGAGTATATTTTTTAAAAATGATGTTAAAAGTATCAAAATGTATAAGATACTGTATGATATTCTCGCTAATACAATAAAGGTGAAAGTTTGTGAGGATGTATGTACCTTTGTTAATGTGTTAATGTGGCCTTAATATAACTTTAAATATTAAGTTAGTGCGAAAAAACCTTGCCTTGTGAGGGTTATCTTGGCGTTACTGCTTAAGTTACGCTAAGTTGGAGCTATGTGAAAATAATGTACGTTAAGCATTGCAAGGTTAAAACTTCTTCTTCAATGTCCAACTTAACACGAGCAGAACCGCGAGTTTGAGCTAGTTTTCTAAAACGGAACTCAATATCACAATAGAAATCTTATCTATATTTGATATGGTGTCTAGTTTTAGCAGTGAGTTCAATTGAAAAAAACTGCCAACTGGAAATTGATAACTAAATTTACAACTAAGGATCCAATTAGGGGAGGAGAGAAGATTTTCTTTGATCTTTCAACTTACTCATCCCAAACGAAGCCTTAGTAATTTCCTCCAAACTTCTTTGAGATGGTCGGTAAAAGTCGGGGAAGAAGAGTCCTGTCGAGCCAGCCTCAATACGAGGCCCAGTTTATTGACTTGTTTTAAAAACTTTTGTCCGTCGGCTTGTATATTTAAGATTATTATGAATTGATATGAATATATCATATCAATTTATTTAATCAATTAAGTATTAATGAAAATTTCATACTTATTCGGAGTTGTTTTCTATTAATATCTGTCTCGATAATTAAAAATAACATCCCTAATATACTTCTACATTCTTTTCTAACAATTAGGTCATTATTTAATAATAAGAATTAAATACTTCACAACTATTATCGAAATAGAAAATTCATTCATTTTAGAATAAAAATTTATTATCAATGTATAATCTACAGCTACAACTTTCCTTTTTCTTATTATTAATTATCGTTAGGACGGCTTATCGAATGGTTTGCGATGGTTCTAGTTGTTCGTACATTGCTCACTAGATATATTGAAGTTTGTGAAATAGCGATCCCAATGAAAAAAAAAACCCGACTGAGTTTGTTGTGTGGTTTTTCTCAGACCAGGGCACGTTTGGAAATCTTGTAGCCTTATTTTAAGTTGAAGAGTCTCTTTACAGAAGGGCTTCTACGTACGATATCAAAATAGGCCCTCCTGTCACTTCTATTTGACATTTGATCACTGGTATGGATTCAAAGTGGAAAATATGTAAATATATAAATAAATAAAAAAGTAAATAAATAAATAAACTATTTATTGACACGAGATATTATTTTTACTGTGACATGCTTTCGATTTGTTACGACACCTTCAATTATATGTATCAAATCTGTGCGATACCCATATATCACTATTAACAACGGAACGTGTTAGTAAGTTATGTTTTATCAACTTAATTGACTATGATTGAGACGTTTACAACAATTTTGTAACTATTAAGGTAATTATCAAATGTTGACTAACATATACATAATATCAATCTATTATAATATATTTACATGGGAGTTAGCGTTCGATTTAGCTTCTGAAATATCACTACCTCTTCTTTAAAAGTAACACAACCCAACCCTCCGATTGGAAGGAGATACAGACTCTATTTACAAATGACATTAAATGTTAAGCATTAATTGATATTTATTTTCTTTGATTTTAAGATTACATTTTATAATTCCATAATTTGAATGCTATAATAGAGTGTTTGTGAATTTATTGTTGGACTGTTTTATGCTCAATAATATATTTAAGATTTATTGAAATGAAATATTTTGACCGGTAATATATTTAACAGAACACTATTTTTATTGTAAAACTATATTTAGAAACTTCGTATAAATTTTATAAATACATATCATTAAAACAGGAATTTGATTTAACGTTTATGTATTTTTTAAATAATTCCAATTAATAGTTATATATTTTTATTAAATTAATTGATGAAACTTGATTTTTTATGAATAAAATATATATTTTTAACATATGTAACAATTAAATATTTTGAATTAAATATAAGTTAATTTAAGTTAAATCAATGAGATCAAGAAAGTTGTTTAGGATCTATTTAATTATAAATATAAAATTTGGACAACTTTATTGTAGTAATAAAATTGAAATTGGCTCACATACATTAATTTTATGTAAAAATTTTCCATATGACAAACACTATTCACACTTCTTTGGTTAAAGAACCTAATAACTATCTATTCATGTTATATGACTAAGAAAAACTAAATATTTGTAGATTTATATCATGTTCAACCCTATCGCCATAACTCTCATTCCTTTACAAATATGATACCCCTTCAAAATCTTTAATATATCTTAATACAGGTATAAATATGTCTGCTCCTGCTAACGATTTTCCAGGTATAGCTTATAATCTTATTATGTTATATTTATCGCAGTTTAATATTTTAATTTTTTTATATTTTTGTGATTGTTATTATTTATTTTTTAAGTTTCTCTAAATTTAATTCTTTTTACCCACTTAATAAATATTTAAGCCATGGTGTGAAAACTGTTGTTAAAATGTTAAAAATTTATTTACAGTTTTAATATAGTTTGAACTTTTAATTAATTTCCGATGAGTTTAACTATAAGTAAATTGTAGCCGGGTAAAAATAATATTTTTTTAATCTTTAAATATGATATATAAATTGAAATGCAATGGTACTAGTCTAATAGACATCAAATGGAAAGTTTAAATAAATTTCTATAATAATAGAGGTTTTAATGGACACCCCTTTTACTCGCGGTTTTGTTTCATATGGTATATCTTGCTGAGATAATCTGTCAAATTCAAATGTTATAGTTAATTAAGTTAATCTGGCTATTTGTAAAATAATAACTTAGTAATTGAACCTAACGATTAGATAAATGAATTTCTGAATTTGTATTATCCTAATAAAGTACCTTCATTATTTAATTATAAAAATTATAAATATTATTGGTGATTAAAACATATTCCTAAAGTAAATTAAGTAAATTAAGTTTAATTAAATTCAAGATATTTTATATATATTATACGAGTATGTATATAAAATTGAAATTTTAGTCTACAACATTTTCCAAATAATCTCATTCAATTTATATATTACAATATCCTATTTGCTAATCTTGGGTCAAGTCTAAACCCATTGGAAATCAGCGAACTGTTCAAACTATTTATTCTGCTAATCCCTATGTCTACTTTACGTCCAATCCCGTCTTATACAAAGATTTCTATAAACTTGAAGGCCACTAAGGGATTTGAGTATAAATATCTCATTAATTAGTTTCCATTATCGGTTCATGTCAATAGCAGTCAAACCGCCTTCATGATACTAAATAGTGCCCTTTAAACAACTTTGAAATGAATAGCGCAAGTAACAAAATATTTCAAAGCTTTATTGAGCATGAAATAAAACTAATTAAATTATAACATTTTCTTTTCACATAGCTTGTTGTAGATTTCTTGAGAACAACTTGAGTTTCATAAAAAGTACCTCCGCTTTTAAACTTATTCTAATTCTACTAATTTATATAAAATGTTTGCATTATTTGATTATAGATAAGCTATTATAAAGTTACCATCTTCCACTATTACATTATATACATCCTCAATCTTTTCTCATTCATTGCATAAGGAAGAACTTACTTTGATCATTATATGCAAATTTATTTAATGGAATGTGTCTGGAGCGAAACCGAAAAACTGTAATAAGTCCGTTAAAATATCAAAATAAAGACTAAAAATATATGACAGCGCTTCTGATATTGCAATTAATTCTAATTCCATTGTACAAATATTACTTTTAGTTTTTAATTTAATATGATCATAATAAACGGCATCATAAAAAAAGGCATTTTCATCCAAATGTTTTGAAGCACCAGTAATATGAATGAACCAATAATTTGTAGGAATAGCCATTTTAAGTTTTTAGGTTCGATAACATTAGGAATATCTATTTTAATAAAGCTTTTACAATTCATATAACTTTCTACCCCTTTAGTTCAGTAAATAGAAAGAGACTTGCACTTTTTATATTTATTTATTTTTTTCTTCCCCAAAAGCTTAGTACTATTTGAATCTGCCAATTTTTCTGAACTGTTTATTGTATAATTGTTATGAATTGATTTTAATTTAAGCCAAAACTTTCTTGCAAGATATTGTCGTCTTACAAATACTGTATGAAGACATAACTTGTTTTCCATTATAGTTTTTATGAAGCAACCCATAAACCTCAAGCGTAATTCTGTACCTCATTAAGTTTTTTAGCCTGATATTGTAAAGAGTCGTCATAATAGAAACAAGCATAATCCACTCTACTACGAATAATTAATATATACAATGTTCTTAAATATTTTGGATGCATGCCCCTCCAGGTCCAAATAGTAATTTATATATATTCAGAAATCTAGAAATGTTGATGATAATTTTACTTATGGATTAAATTTTATTTTTGGGGTATGGAATAAACATATTACTCCATTTTAATGAACGACCCAACCACAACCCTAAACACTTAATATTTTCAACACATTCCAAAAAGCAATTTTATAATAATAAACTACAATTACAATGCCTCAAGATCTTAAATGTACCGTAGAGAGAAAAGTCGTCAGCATACCGTGAAAATAATATTTTTCTAATTATTTTCCGGATCAATATATTACTAACGGCGAAGGTGGGTATTCTTATGCAAAAGCCTTGGCTTGTAATTCTACGTACAAGAGAGTCTCCAGTCTCCAAAAGATTATTGAGCATACTATCTTTATTGTGTTTTACATATCAAAATATTAAAAAGTTTTGCACAAGCATAACCTGAACGAAATGTGACGGAAGGTAGGTATTGTAGCGGGATCTCTACTAGATTAAAAAATAGGTACAATATTTATTTATTGCCATTACGGTGGTACAAAACCTAGCTGAGAAAACATATTGGAAAGAGATAATAATATAATTTTCACACACGATGGCAATTTTTTTTATCATAGGATCTTATCAAAATCCGGAGCAGCGTCTTTATGATTAAGAAAGTTTTCTAATTCTTTTAGTGTAAAAGTCCTTCATTCTTTAAGTAAAAATCAGGTTCTTTAAGGCAAGCAGAATCAGTACATAAACTCTGAAGAAGTTAATTTGCCTTCCAATTATAAATTTGAAATCTAGGTGTTTTATAACTTTCATCTACTACATACGTTTCCATATACCATACGAAGATATAACTTCATTAATAGAATACATGACCGATTGCCAAGATTTGGATTTATCTATTCTAATAAGCTACGGGGCTATCGCTCCTTTTTTCACAATAATATAGATTAGAAGGTGTGGGACGACGACGTAAACGACGTTGTGCAACTACTCATGAATATATATATATATATGTATAATATATATATGGCAGTACTTTACTCCTCATCCCTTCTATATAAATAAAAGGGTGTTAAATTGAACCTATAACTCCTTTGCAATTTTTTCTTATTGTAAAAGCATTGTTTTGTAAAATTTTCTTAATGTTAAATAAAAAATGTTTTATTAAATAAATCTTATTACTAGGATCCGCCAACCGTGCATGGCGAGTGTTGAGCTGTGCCCCTCTTCTTTCATGTAAATAGCTACAGGATATCAATTTATTAGGACTAATTGTCACATTTCTAGCTCAGCACATTTCTCGCACGAGCAGGGCAGCTCTAAATTATTGTCTATGGCAGGAGTGATCTTTTTTTGGTAACTTTTGAAAGGCTAAACATTCTTTAAAATTTATAGCTAACTATATCGTCGCATTCTGGAGACAACTAAACCCAAAAAAAGGTCTCCCAAACGGTTAAGAGCTTTGCTTACGCTCAGCTCAATAATTTTCTATTTTATTATAGAGAATAATATTGATATTTTAAAAATATTAATAAAATAATGTGCAATTTAAGTCTAATTTTCAATGAAGTGATCAACCTTTTTTAATTTCATATCCTCTTGGTATAAGTTTACCTGCTGTTGCAGTTGATTCATCTAAACTTATTTTTATAAGTTAAAAAGAAAGTTTAAATTTATTGTTTAAGTTCCAGGTGGCACGTGTGATAGCTGTAACTTTATAAAACTTGTATTATAAGTACTTTAGTTGCTGATTTTGTTTTGAAACATGAACAACTTTTCTCTTTCCGAATACTAGTTTATTTTCTGTAAATTCTTGTTCTTATTTGTTTTATTATCGTTGTTGTGGTAGAGACCCTATGAAGTTATTTTGCTTAAGAAGTAATATTGAAAAAGATTGGTTGTACCCTTTAACTCAATACCTGCTTGACTTGACGAACGTATAAATATATTAATATTTATGATAAAACAATTATTTTGGAACATGTCTCCAGATAATACGTGATGTAATATATTATGTGTATCGTGATCTGAATACATGAGGCTTTAATCTCAAGAGACGTTAGTTGACATGCTTATATTTCTCATAACGTAGAGGATATTGAATATGATATTATTATTGTAAAATAGGAGTCGGAATAAAATCTTTTGGATGTGTGATTTGAAACGAAAGCATAGGATTTTAGTATCACATGAAATAACTCCTCCGTTTTTATGACGTTTTATATCTCATGCTGGTAAATATTATGTATGTTTTAAAGGAGATAGAAAATATTGACACAAATCTTAAATCTTTCTTAATATGTGTTAATTTGATAGTTCTAACCGTCGCAATTCTAGGTAATACAATTCATTATATTCCATAGTTTAAATTAAATTATATTAGCAATTATTACATGATAATACACCCTGGACATAAAGTAAAATTTTTAATCTACTTAAGGTATATTATTTATATTACTAGCCTATAATATGTTTACAGTATTTTAGTACTGAATAACAAATGACTAAATTTATGTGTTTTTATTTTAAAATAGGATTCAGTTCTGTTTTGTTTGTAAAAATTCAAGTAACGCAATTAATTGATCCTGAGGTGCCTTTTAAAATAAAGAATATTTAAGTAATTTTGGGTTATTGCACTCACGAATAAACCACAACTAGGAAGGTAAGCACTATATGTTGCTATTGTATTACAGATTAATTTACTATAATTAAAATCTAAATTAGTCAAATATTTTAGATTATTGATAACGATAAATTATACTAATATTGTTTTATAAAGTTTTAAGATGAATACTGCTCTGCTTTATAATAAGCGATGTAATGGATTAAATAGGACGTATATACGATAATTTTTATAATTTTTAAGCGATATAATTGAAGTCTCAATTAAACTCACTTGATAGAAACTTTATTATTAGTAGGTAATTTATTACACAGGATTTTTTCTTCGATTTGTCTTACTTTTTAGCAAAACAGTGTTTAAGTAATTGTTTTTATAATAACAGCAAATGCAAAGTGTATGTATGTGTGTGTGTGATAGAAGTTTTAAATATATTTTCACTTCTCAACTTAAAAAAGAATCTTTTTTTGCAAATATTTGTACATCAAATTAATCGATTTAGTTTTGCTAATTCTCAATATGTTTGTGTTCAAGTTTTTGTATGTGTGTGTGTGTTTATCTGCTCGGGTGTGTATTTAACCACAGTGCTTTAGTAGGTATGCTAAGACATTACAGATGGTGTAAATATATAACATATTAATGAAATAAATATAACCCACATTTTAACCATTTATTATAACCATTAACGCAATATCTACAGACGACACTGAATACTTCAACGGGATTAAATTATAACGATAAATATTTTATCAACTATGAAGCTTTATTATAATTATTGCTGTTTTGATATTGTACATTATTTACATCAATATTCATTTGTTTTTTCATTAGTAAAACATTAAATAAAAATATAGATGACTAATAACAAGAGTGTTTAGTAAAATTACAAGTAACAATTTACTTTTAACACATCTTTACCAATTTTTGTTAACAGAATTTCGTTATAAAATGGGATCTATAATAACATTTTATGTAAAAAAAAATCTACAGAAAATATGAGCGATTGACAGCTCAAAGGCAATATAATTTTATATAATAACTAAGAATTTCCAGTGACATCATATATCTTATTTGATTAGTTTATTATTATTACTAAAATTCATAAGGTCTAACATATTCTATATACATCGATATTTACAAACTACAGCAAATATTCTATCTCACAGTAATCAATATTATTAAAAGTACAACACTTAATTACGTATTTGTTTTCCCCTTTGCAAAGTAATGCTTAAATACAACTTATTGCTACTCGCTACTTACTAAGAAACATTGAAAACTTGGAGGGAAATAGATGAAAATTATAAAAAATGTATTGATTAAAATAAATACTAAAAATACATTTAACAAACACCATCTATAATATTATAGGATCATATTAGTAGTCTTCATAATATCTTAATAGAATCAATCAAAACCAAATAGAAGTTATTATACTCGTAGATAAGTCCTAAGAAATTTATAATTATACAATGATGTAACAAAAAAAAGAAACGAATAAGATAGGTAAAATAAACTTATAAGTTATTTAGGTTGGATTATATATAAATTACTTTGCATAGAATTATTTAAATTGGCGCTATATTTAAATTAATTCAGGAGATATCAGAAACATATATGACAGACACAAAAAAAAACGAACCGTGAATAGCGATCCGTGGATTACAACAAAAATTTTCCAGTTTGAATTGAACCTACAACTCTTGGTGTAATAGTCAGGGTCAAATATTTCTTTGATTTCAAACATTCCCGGTAGCGTATCTACTGAACGCTATTCCAATGTCAAACAGAAACAAAATGTGTTTTTGTTATCAATCTTAATTAAGCAATTTTAAATGTTTACCCAAAACGATTAGATTTGTATCAAATAAAAATCTTGTTAACAAAAATATTTGCCCATTTTATTTAATCGCCCAATCACGTGACATTGCGTGTTAACCCACAGTTAAAGATCAGTTAACGAACTTCCGTTGTACTTCAGTGACCGGTGAATTAATTGATTTGAAGAAAAAAAAATTCACGGTCAATACGGATGAAAAAAAAATGCATATAACTTATTTAAAATACTGCTCTCATTGATGGAGATAATAATTTTTTAATTTTGAAAGGTTTTTTTTTTTAATTTAAATTTAAGTCATTAAATATTTTCGAATAAGAACCAAAAATTTTACTAATGTTTATAATTAGAATAGTTCATTATTTACTTTTCATTATTCCTACATACTGATACGCAACATACATATTGTTAAATCGCATCAGCCTTATAAAATGAACACAGCATTTTGTATATAAAATAGTACAATATAAAATACTTTTTATTACAAACAATAACGCATAAGTGTATGAACGCTAAAATGAGAAAAACAATAAGTAGGCATATGAAGACAATTAAAATAACTTAATTCAGGTTAATAGTAACATTATGTCTGCTTTACCTTAATTATCAAATCCTCAAATGATGACCAAGATTTAATACTATCGGACTGTATAATAAAGGAAAGTACATTTACGTGCATACATTCCATAAGTAACTATTGTAATATGTACAAACAACAACAGAATACACATTTTCTTTATATAATTAACAAGATTAATCTAACATTCTCTAAAGCGTAATCTTATAGGTGTTACGTTGCTCTAACCTCTATTATTTATTTATATATATTATACTGAATGTCCCATATTGTAAATACTTTAAGCAAAATTCTAACACGCATTTAACAAATGCCAAAGGATGCTACACACATTTCCCCTTTCATTTCTTTATAAGTACGCTTTAGATTAGAGCAAGCCATAATTGAATTAATCTATTTTTATAACTACATTATAAATAACAGTTGTCTATCTCTTAAAGTGATAAAATTATTGCTTTTCGGTGAACGTATTATATAATGTGTATTATACATTGTATAATTTTTCGGTGTATACAATGGTCTGATTTCGGAATAAAATTCGTTGTGTACTATATTTTGTAACTTGCATTTAATCCCGCGATTGTTTATTTTATTATTTGTTTTGTATTTTATCATGATCTACCATCTACCCTATAAAACTTATTCAATTATTATAACCTAGCTACACGTCTTGCTAGTACTAAAATCTTTCATTTTAAATAATTTAGTTAAGAGTTTATATATAAATGTTATGTATGTAAATCATTTTTCATAATTACAAAAGCAACTCAATTATTATCAAGTTCAGAATTTATGCTCTAAATTATTGCACACTTAAATGATTAAATTATTCAATATCATACAAACGATGCTGTGCCTGTATCCTTCCAACAACTAAAACAACAAGGCAGTGCACACATGAGCGTATTTTTAAACGCGTCTCTAAAATCTCGATTAAAATATGCATATATAAGTGGGTTTAGAGCGGAGTTAAAGTAACCGATCCAGAAAAGTACTCCAACGACCACATCCGGGGTATCACAGGGTTCACCACACACGTTTGTTGTAACGTACCTGTAAGACAAGACCAGCATTTATCATTTAACATCAAACATTTGAATTGTAGTATATTAGTAGACTAGTGACAATAAAATATATTTTAATAATTTTATATAACGTAAAAACAACTCTTATTTATAAAGTTCATGTTAATGTCACTGACTTACCAAAGAAAAAACGGTAACCAACACAGCAAAAAAGCGCCAACAATAATCCCAAGGGTGCGGGCCGCTTTATGTTCAGCCCGCCATGATTTGCCGGCTGCCCGTAATGTTGCACCTGAGAACAATGTGGTATTTTAATTATATAAACTATAATATCTATATATAAACAAATTGTGAATGATTAGGTATAGGTTGGTATTACTAAAAAAACAAAAAACGACTTATAACAATTAATTTATAACATCACACAAAATGCCTAAGGATATATACGAGTACATTTAATAAAAAAGTAGACATGGTTTGTAAATTTTACCACTTCCTAATTTTTTTCCAGATTCGCAAGACTATTTGAAGTCAAATAACATTTGCTAAATAGAATTTAAAATCTCTCATAGTAGTTAGCCTGCGGGATTTGATCTTTAAATTTATTTTTTATAAAGGTTAGAAGTATTAGTTTCAAATCATAATTATTTTCTATTCTCTGTATTACGCTTATTATTTACAAAATATTCCTATCATCGATATTCTGCCAAAATTCTATTGAAATCAATTTCATTTCAAATAATTGTAACAGGATAATAAGATATCAATACAACATTATTGCTTTTTATATATAGAATAATACAAAATAAATTAGAATTCGGTATAATAACGCCTGGTATATTATAAGAGATATTGAAAATTTTATCTTCCAAATAGGTTAGTTAGGTAAAATGGTACGCGATTGAGCTTGCAAAATGTTTAACCTTTATTTCAAGTTCATGACTATCGTGTGAGAAATTAATATATGACTACTGAAAAATATAGCTTTTTTATATCTTTGTAAAGAAACTTAAAATAGTTAGTAAACATCATGTTAAACTGATTATTATGAATTAATAATAAAAGAGTAAGATAGATATGGAGATATGGAAATAATATAACCTAATAACATCATACATTTTCCAATATCTCACTAAAGATTATATTGACAGAGAATGAATATGCAAATAGAGCTCTGGGGCTTCCAGAGGACTTGCAATAGGAATTATGTGATTTACAAGGAATATTTAAAGCAATTTTATATATAACTGTCCTACTAGTGTAACCTGTTTTTAATTTCTAATTTTGTCATGATGATCATCATTTGGGATTTGATAAGGGTCTCTATGCTCACAATACTTTTAAATTTTTTGTACATTGCAACGGAACTATAATAGCCAAATTGAATTAAATTGTATCGTTGAAGGAATATGATAATTAAAATACGAGGCAGTTACCGTATCTCAAAGTGCGCTTTTAAACGTAACTCTCAGTGGAGTTCGCCAACTACCCAGCTACTCAGGCAACAACCTTTCAAATTCAATTCTCAATCAATGCACGATTACACTATTTCAGTAAAATATTTATTTGAAATGATTTATGAAATTCTGTTGCTAATGTTATAAAATTTAAATAAGTAAAATCTTAACTTTGTCAATTAGAGTTCCAGAAAGAATACTTTCACTAAGAATAATCATTTAGATTTTTCTATATAAAGAATATAAACATACATTATAGATGTTACAATAAGGTTATATGGTTTTGAAAGGCATTCACAAAAAAATGCTTAAAGATACAAGAGCAATTTAAAAGTAAAGACAAAAGTATTTTAAAAATGAAGAAAAATCATAAAATAATTCAATAAAAATTCCATAAAAAACATTTCTCAACTTAACGTAATTTTGACTACCACTGCTTTATTATAAACTACTAGTTAACTATTTAAATTTTTTGTTATGGCTCGAGAAGGTAGTTCAATTTCAACTTTGTTTAATTAAATCGAAATGTTTATTTCATTTACCGTGAGGCTTTATGCTGATTATTTTACCCGGAATAATGAGATAAGAGTCAATGTAATGCATGAAACTTATGAAACAGATAATCTTATTTTAAAATATCAATTGACCTAATATATATTTTAAATCCAATTCTTTAACCTGTATGTATGATTTTTACACTATGTGGAATGACTAGAATTTATTCTTACTTAGATAACAATAAACATTTGGTAAATATTTATGATAACATGAAATATTTTTTTGCTAATTATTAAGCATTTATAAATCCATTATAAAAGCTTCAGAAGATTAAGTATAATAAACTAGCTGTTCCATCGCTATCCACAATAAACACTCATAATAGATAGATGCCGGTGGTTGAAATTCCCTAATTTTAGATTTTTATAATAAAAAACCTGCTAATTAATTTAATTCCAACAATAGTAATCGTCACATTAATAAATCGTTAAATTATCGTTAAAAATTGTTCGTAATAAAATTATTACTCACAATTAACTAATTTTATATTTTTTTAAACATTTAAAAGGAAAACTCACCTTGTGCATTTAACTCTGTTGCAGCCTTGGCCAGTTCTTTGCTCGCACTAGCAGACGTGCAACTAGGCCTCCAACCAGGAGGAGGTTGTCCACTTGAAGACCTCTTATTAGAACCTCCTGAACAATAACCTGAACTAGCTGTATCACAACTAATGTTCACAGACTTCCTTGGACTTGCTTCCTTACTTGGACAGATATCTCCTATTGCCATAATAACTTCTCCACCCAATTCAGTTTCTTCTGGACCTACTTCAGTAAATGTGCTGTAATTTGGACTTATGTCTGATGGCCTCCTGTCAGGATGTAAATAGTGGGAGTGATGTGCACTGTGTGAGGTATGTTTAATGTGGACAGAATTGAGCAAAATATTTGATGATGTTCTTGTTAATGCCTCCCTTTGCCTCACAGCTTCTCTAAATATCTTACAATACATTGATATCATCACTAAGCTCGGTATCCAAAAGGATACACTAGATGATATTATAGCGTAAACCATATTAGCTTTAAAAATACATACGTCAGGGTGTGCTTTTCGGAACTGTCTGTGGTGTTCTGTCGTATACCATCCCATAAAAATAGGAACAAAACTTATAAATGCAGGCCACAGCCATACATTTGCAAGCATGAAACAAACTGTTTTATGTGTCATTAAGACAGGATATTCCAAAGGTCGTACAATAGCATAATATCTATCAACTGATATGCAGCAAAGATGTAATATGGAAGCGCTTGAGAAGTAAACGTCAAGAGAATTAAAGATATCACAGACTAAAGGCCCAAAAAGCCAGGCATCGGTAAGTTCAGCACTTGCGTTAAACGTCATCGCACACAACGCAACCAACATATCTGCCACTGCGAGACTAACGACATAATAATTGGTGATAACACGAAGTTTTCTGTGGCGATGGACAGATATAATGACGAGGGCATTTCCCAGAAGAGCTCCAAGGATGATTGTGATAAAGACGAGGCCTTTGAGGACGATAGATATGGTATGCCAGATTTCAGGCGCGGCAGGCGGCAGCGTTGAAAGTAGTTCGTGCAGGAACGCTGGCTCCGTGCCGCGCCCTCGTATCTCTACCTCTCCTCGCAGAGCGCCATCTAAAAAATAAAAGATAATTAATATATTAATTTGTATTTTCGAAACTGCAAAAACTTATAATAAAATTATGCAACTTTTTTTCCAAATATATCTTTAATAATAAATTTATTAAAATATTTTTAAAGTTAATCCGCAATGCTAATACACCCTTGTTATTATTAAATAAAAATAGACGTTTAATTAAACAAAATATGAAGTTTTGTAAAAGAGCAAATAATAGTACTTATGAAAGCTTACACAGCAAGCTCGAGTCCCACGAGAAAGTTTTAATGAGGGTATATGTATCGCTGCAGACAGTCGTGGAAATAGTCATGTAAAGGAATTTTATACCTCTACAATACATCTTATTTACTACCGTATTAAAGCAAGTAGGTATCACTTTAATTACAGTTAACTATGTAGATAATTTATTTCTGCTTTTTGTAAGCTAATTTTTTTTCCGAACGCTATAGAAACGCTTAAATTAACGATCCACTTCATATATTTATTACTATTCTTAAAAAAATAATATTTTTGTTTAGTTTCCATATTATATAAGTTAAAAATGGATTTTAAAAAATATATAAATGAATATAATGACCAATAATCAATAAAGTATAATTAAGATTTTCCTAAAAGTTTTTTTTTTTAAAAGAGGCAGCAGCAGCAATAAGTTTTGAAGTTTTCTTTTCAAATTATGTAAGTACTCTCTCAAAGTATTCAGCGAGTGAATTAACATCATTACAGGTCTAATACTACAAAGCTTTTTTATGGAAGCTTTTTACCAAAACCACATTTTGACCGCAAGAGAGCTTCAAAAGCTTTCGAGAACTTTTCGTGAAGTTTAGTGAGGATTCAATTTGAAGCTAGAGTATAAACAGAACCTTTTGTTAATTTTAAAACATATTTTTTTAAGAACTTGCGGTCATTTTAAATATATTTTCAGTAATGGAGACTGATAAAATAGAATACTCACAAAATAGAACTGTATCATTTAGATATCTATAGAACAAAGCCCAAACCCCGGTTAGCTTCTCATTTAACGAGAACAATATTTAAGTATTAACTTCATATTACCTCAAATAAAGCTGTTGTAGCTTAGAAAATCTTTACATATAATAAAAATATAAAGATATATAAGATATGCCGGTTTTTTATATGTTGTTATAGTTTTAAAAGTAGTGACAGCGTATCTCTACAGACAAGGAAATAGAATATAAGAGAATATTGGAAGGATTTTGGTGAAATTTGGTAGCGTCTTAGCTTTTATAATCTAGGTCAACTTAGTAGACCTTTCACTGCGAAAAATATTCACGAAAAATGTTTAAAAAGTGATGTTTGCTATATATCATCTGCATAAATATTATAAACTTTTTATAATTTGAGAATATATAGGCTACTTTTTGTCAAATTAATAACGCTTGACGGCGGTAAAATCGGGGATGGACGTTATTTAAATCAGGGATATGAATAATATTTAAGCATTTTTATGATTTTTTTTCTGATCTGTTTTTGTGAAATCATTTGGTACTTATGAACTCGATCGGTAGCGCTGTGTTTGAGTTAGATAAAATCGTTAAGAGTTTAATGGGTTGTAAACAAGCCAGAAGCAACAGCTACTATTAGCAATAAAACTAAACTGTTAGAATTTCTAACCATTTTAAATGATAACAATTATTACATAGTAATGATTACTTTTTATTATCTATTTTACTGGCATAAATACTTTTTGTTTCGAAAAGTTAAGCTAACTGTGAAATTTACAATCTGCACCCTAAGGATATTTTACAAGATAGGTTTAAGAAATCTAATATACCCTAAGTTGCTTGTCAGATTATTTTAATATGTTTTAAATATACTATTGTAGTACGTATACAAGGATAATGATATTTTTATTAAAAAGAAGGAACATGAAGCGCTCCTTATCAGGTTACTTTTTTTTTTTATAAATGTAATATAAGTCTATAGTTTAAAAAAGAAGAAGAAAGAAATAAGAGAAGCCCGCTGAGGTTCTATCACCAGCATTTTCAATAAAAAAATATAATATTCAATAAAAATTTAGATTTAGATATTTTGTTTTTGGTCACAAAACAAAACCAACACTATAAAAAACAACATTTTAACATATCTTTGATCAGACCTGAATTTTTTTTTAGGAAACTAACGAATAAATTATTTTAAAATTAATTTATTCCTAAATAAATAAAAGATGACCTATATGATAGCTATGAAATTGTATAGCTTCCGTAGAAGTTACTAACGTAATTTTCGAAATGCAATTGCGACTTTGCAGCTGTCTTATCAGCAAGAGTTATATGTTTGCTGTCAGGAGAAATAATGTGATTGTCAATTTATACGGACCAATATATCCTATACTTAACTAAAGCGACGCAAAATATATTATTCTATCTAAATACCAAAATAAATTATTAATATATAGTGTTATTAATATATAGTCCTCTCTAACAACTTCACAATCAGTTGAACGGGTTACATGATGTATAGTAGGATGCCAGCAATATAGACTCTTTACCCTTTTTGACGCGTGTCTTTCAATCCCTCTAGGGGCAAGTAATCAAATTACTATTACTTTCATTCATTTATAACAGAACTAAGGTCAGGTCACTTCACAGATAAGACCACTTCAGAGCTAACGTCAGATTATTTTACACTCAATTTATCATCAGATAAATTAATATTTTAAAATAATTCATATGTTGTTAGAATTATTTTTCAAGGGAACATCTTATCCATTGCGTTCAAAACAAATCATTAAATTTAATTAGTATCTATAAATTGCATTGTTTTGGTAATGAATTCGTTTAAATTTATATTATTTGTAAATATCCTTATTTTATTTATTTATTGTAAAATACTTTAGGGTTTTCTTATTTACTGATTTGCATTTATAATATTATTTTTATTAATGATTATTAAAGAAATCCCTACTTACATTAACCTCAACCTATATACTCGTACATATATATATATATATATATATATATATATATATATATATATATATATATATATATATATATATATATATATATATGTTTTAGTACCATAGACCACATTCATACGCTGCGGCAGATTATACAGAAAACCGAGGAGTATAATCGGCCATTATGCTTAGCGTTTGTGGATTATGAGAAAGCCTTTGATTCGATCGAAACGTGGGCGGTACTGTCGTCTCTTCAGAGGTGCCATATTGACTATCGGTACATCGAAGTGTTGAAGTATTTGTACACAAACGCCACCATGTCGGTTCGAGTCCAGGAGCATTGCACAAACGCTATTCCTTTACAGCGAGGCGTGAGACAGGGAGACGTTATTTCTCCGAGACTATTTACCACTGCACTGGAAGACGCTTTCAAGCTCCTGGATTGGCATGGACTCGGCATCAATATAAACGGCGAGCACCTAACTCACCTTCGGTTTGCCGACGATATAGTAGTAATGGCAGAATCCCTGGAAGACCTCAGCATTATGCTCGGCGATCTTAATGGAGTCTCTCAACAGGTGGGCCTTAAAATGAATATGGACAAGACGAAAATTATGTCGAATGTCCATGTCGCGCCTATCCCGGTATCCGTTGGGAGCTCCATTCTCGAAGTTGTCGACGAATATGTCTACCTGGGACAAAAAGTCCGATTGGGCAGGTCCAACTTCGAGGGAGAGGTCAATCGACGAATCCAACTAGGATGGGCAGCGTTCGGGAACTTAAGGAGCGTATTTTCGTCCGGAATACCGCAGTGCCTTAAGTCGAAAGTCTTCGACCAGTGTGTGTTACCAGCGATGACCTATGGAACCGAGACGTGGCCTCTAACAAAGGGACTCTTAGAGAGGCTTAAAGTCACTCAGCGTGCGATGGAGAGGGCTATGCTGGGAATTTCGCTGCGAGATAGAGTTAGAAACGAAGAGATTCGCAGACGAACAAAAGTAAGCGACATAGCCCAACGGATTTGTAAGCTGAAGTGGCAATGGGCTGGGCATATAGCCCGCTCAAGTGACGGCCGATGGGGAAAAAGGGTCCTTGAGTGGAGGCCACTTACTGGCAAGCGAAGTAGAGGACGACCGCCAACTAGGTGGACAGACGACATAAAAAGAGCAGCTGGAAACCAATGGATGCGGGCCGCTTTGGACCGATCGCGGTGGAAGTCAATGGGGAAGGCTTACGTCCAGCAGTGGACGCATGACAGCTGATAATGATGATGATGATGATATAAATATTCCAAAATTATATTCTGTGTACGTGTAAACTGTTTTAATAGTAACAAAAAAATATTTAGTTAATATTTTAATATTGCTAACAAATGCCAGTTTTATCGTAATAAATTTTGTGAATCCTTTTTATATTATAACTGTAGTACTCGTAGAAGTAAGTTTTCTTTTTTGTTATAAAGTTTTAATAACAATATAAGGTCTTTAATATTCATAAATTCCTGAACAAATGTTTTTCCTTAATAAAAATACAATGTAGCTTAATGAAACTGTGAACAAATTTAAAAATATTATTAAGTAACTTTTTTTGAGATAACATTGCCAACCCTGACACTTGGCTATGATCCAAGGGTATGATAATGAATGACCTTGGCATCAAATCGATAGTTTTATTGCACCAATAAGAATTTCCTGTTGGCATAACTATAACGTTGCATTTTGCATGAAGATGCTTTGTCTGTCGATTTTGTAATTTTTACTAAGTTTGTATTGAATGTAGCATATTGAATATACGCATATCTATATTTCCAAGCCTTCATAATACGCTTCCTATTTTCATTTCAGTTATAATGTAAGTAGTAAAGCTTAGTTCTAGTCATTTAATTGTTGCGGTTGTGGTAAATATTACAAAATGTATTTGAAACTTTCATATTCGGCGGTTTCCATTGATGCGAGTCCATTTACCATCATAAAATATTAACAGATAATTATAAACCCACATTGTTTTTCTTGAAATATATAGTGTTTTACTTAATTGTTGTTACTTTTGATTCTTATAAGAGAGCTTTTAACTGAAATATAATAAAGCAGACATGAATGCATTATTGAAGAATTTGAATTATTTAATGGAGTGACAATATTGAAACAGTCACATACTAATACTATTAAATATACATAGTTATATACCGTTCAATTTATATTTCTCACGCCACTATAATCTAATCTACTCCAATGTCATTCAGTCTAGATTCTAGATGTGATGAAAAATTCATTCCATATATAATTTTATTTCCATTTACCCTGAACCAATTTGATATAACTTAATTTCTAAATACGATATATTACAGACCACAAAATTTGCAAGATATGTGTTTGTTCATGTAACTTAACTTTACTAAAAATATGATGATTCTAATATGTATAATTTTTCTACATAAGCCGAAAAGTAATCACAGTATTTTCACTGGACTGAAGCTCGAACAGTTCGGAGAGGTCCGGACTGGCTTGGTTTTGGTAGCACCACCATCTCTAACAGTAATTGACCTATTGCTGTCTCTTTTATTCCTATATTTCACTTCCCTTACTACTTACCTCCAGATAGACTGTTTGATAGATAACAAAAAACCATAACTTTTAGTGAAGTATTAGTTATATAAAATACAAGCTATAAAATGTCCGAAATATATTGATTTTGTACAGCCGAAGGTCATTATCTAGCTTTTGGCACAGAGCCTTGGACGGACGCCAAAGGTGTATTTTATTATAAGTTTCGAATTAATTTATGTTGAAGTTAACCCACACGTGCGCTTGTATGTATAATGTTCTTATAAATAAAGATTTTAGATAAAAAATTGTAAATGTAGTTTTCTAGCATATATTTTATATAGAATTATATGTTTCTTTTAAATAAATATACTTTGTATGATGGTTAGGGATGAGGTTTAGAAAAACAAACTTTCTAAGCTCCTATTAAAGAAATTATACAACACATAACACACATAATATTAACTTCAGCACTCAATGTTGCTATCTGAGATTTCTAAAATCTTATCATTAAACTGAATGTAACAATATCTGTTTAATTATTTTTATCTGCCTGAAGAACATTGCTTTGTCCATTATAATTAAAGTAGATAAAGTCTAGACTCCAAATCATTTCTATGAATATTTACAAAACAATTACGACCTTTAAATTGGTTTACGCTTTAAAGTGTCTTATTAATTTTAGATCGTTTTAGAAAATAAATTTCGAGAATAATAAAAATGAGTTAGCGAATACATAAATATTGTATATGCAAAATATCAATATGTAAAATACATCATTAAGTCAGCGCTATTCCATGCACTAGTTCGACTCTCATATGATTAAGGTCTTTGTGTAAATGTCACTTTTATGTAAAATTACAAAGAAAAAAATTAGACAGGTTTATTCACTTATCATCACAGTTTTATCACTGTACTAATATTACTCATATGTATTTTTTATTCGAAAAGAAACTGAACAAGTAAAAGTGTATCATAAACAACTAACTAATAGCTACTGTCAAAAACCCTCGAGTAACAATTGCCATTTATAGAAGCCATTATACAACATGTACAAAAATAGTGAAACGCACGCGGAGGCCTCACGATATTATACAGCCTTGAAATAACCTTGACTTGAATGTAATAGCATCACTACAATGCCATAAGCTTAAACTCATGGTTAAAATTAAAATGAAATGGTTTAATATTGAGGTACTTTAATTGATTTTTAATATATATGCTTTTTTTATGAAACCATTTAAAGTTTTATAAATATTTTTAGCGTTATTGCAACGGTAAAAAATAAAAAGACAAAAATAATAGGCAATAGAACACAAGCAAAAATAAAGGCGGTCTTATTGCCTAAAACGATCTCTTACAGACAACCTTTAACGAATATTAATAATAAGAGATCAGAAAGGATAGAATAGATAGAGATAGGAAGAGATAGAATAGATAGAGATAGGAAGGGATAGAAACATACTTATACTAGAAACAATATATACTTATAAACCTACATATTTTATATAATGTTGCTTTAAGCGATTTTTAAAAAGTGATAAAATAGGAGATTGTCTATTTACCAAGAGAAGAGAATTTCAGAGCCATATAGACTTTACAGAAAAAGAGTTGCAATAAGTGCGGATGTTATATGTCGATAGTTTCAATTTCAATTCATTGAGAGAACGGGACTAAGAACGAAACTACCTTAAACGCTCTTCAAGGTAGAAAGGAGTAAAAGAGTGCAAGAGGATGGTATATAAAATGAATCAGAGATGCAAATTTAGTCGTTTTCCTATGGGTAGCCATCAGAGCTGAGCTGTGTGGGATATCTTAAGACGGCAACTTGAGATTTATTCGTATTAACAGTTAGATCAAAAGCGTTGCTCATTAAAAGCTCTTCATTTAAGAAACTTATGGTGTTGTCGATATTTTCTGTATTTCCGGTGACATATATTTGTAAGTCAGCGGCGTAAATATAGCAAGAAGAAGAAAGGAGAACTGAAATGGTGACGGAGAGACTGTTTTAACTTTACAAACTTTGAATTGGTTTAAACTAGAATGTATTATCTTGGGGAAACATAGTTTTATAACAAAATTATTTCTACGTAATAAGATTACTAAATTCGGGTAAAGCATATATGTTTTAAAATCATATCCAAAATTTAAAAAACTTAGGAAATTAAAATTATAAGACATAACAGATCCGTTTCATTTCATCAGTACTATCTATCTTTTAGTGATATAATTTTATAAACAGGAAACGATCATGAGCTTAGTCATCTATTGATGTAAAAACCAATTATATCATATATCATTATTTTTTCTATTATTAAAATGTCAGGTGATAGTTTTATACTTGAATTAAAATAAAAAAAAAGGTCAAATGTTACTTGATTGAAAAGGTCAGCTCGATTCTTCCGGTTCGTGAGTTCTTTTATAATGAATTGAAGATAGTATCGAATTTATTGTAAGTACTGAAATGTAAAAACCTTGACATCATTTTATTCTATTTATTTTTAAAAGATCTCAAGCTTTCAATTTCTTTTAATTTTTATTTTTATTTTTCAATACAACTTTATATTCTGACTCCATATGCGTAACTTATAATAAAGTGAATTTGAATATAATAAGTATTTTTATAAATATAATTTCCTTCTAGCGATTGCCAGCAACTTTGCCTGTGTTCCCAACTTCAGTACTTGACTAAAATAATTACAACATTACTTTGATTTATGGAAATGCTTTATATCTGATATAACATATAGGATATTATATCAGATAATAAACCTGAGTCAAGGACTCGTGCGACAACGGCCTTATGATATCAGAATAACCGTTGGTTTTGGATGGATAGCTTTAAAAATGGCACCGTCCTTTATGCCGCCAGTTAATCCTTCATAAGAGTCCTGGTCATCACCTTGCTTTGTGGGTATTAATGAAGGTTTTTTTTTACGCAAAAAAAGGATAATAGATATTACTAAGTTTTCAAAATTCGACATATTCTTAACATGATTAGTATATGTAAGATTTATTTATTAAGTATTCCAATGTTTACTTTTGTTTATTGTTTGAAAGTCGGGACTTTCAAGAGACGGGTCTCTGAGGTGTCCTTACCTTTCTGACTCGTTTATCTAGTATCTTTTCCATATCACAATGTTACTTTACGAAGCT
Source organism: Melinaea marsaeus rileyi (assembly GCA_918358865.1). Lineage (NCBI taxonomy): Eukaryota > Metazoa > Arthropoda > Insecta > Lepidoptera > Nymphalidae > Melinaea > Melinaea marsaeus. The sequence goes on along the minus strand of OU911089.1, from coordinate 15,325,925 downwards.
GTATGTAATAGGTACCAACTTATCATTACTTTGGTAATTAGTAGAATCTAAATAATAACAAAATAAATACTATAGCTATAAATTTCAGGTCTATATTTTCTCTTATGAATATTTAGCCAAAAGTTAAAAAGTCAATAATAAATAATGAGACGCAAACCGATTAGATTTTATTTTTATTGTACAAAATTCAATAGTTTCTTACTTAAGTAATTTTTTTTAGATTAGAATAGAAGAAATTGATCAGATAATAAAAACATAATTCATTTTTAATTTCGCAATTTGATTCTTCTCCTAATATCAGTGTATACTTGTAATATGAATAGAAACACCCTTAAAAATACAGTCCTTCATTGTATAATTTGTTATCGGAATGGAAGAAACTTAATTTAAGTTTAATATCACCCGCGGAATATGAGAAGAGTGTGAAATATCGAGCGCTAAGTTAATTTGTAACAGGAAAATTGTTTTTTTCATCTTGAATATTTAAGAGATTAAGATTGTTGTAAAGGATTTGTTTTTATTTAAAATTCTGGCTTCCTCTGTATTCACATTTTGTTTCAAGGTAACGGAGATATAAAAATAAATCTCTTTATGAGTACTTTTAGATTCCCTGTTAATACTTTTAGTTTTGAATAAAAACAAAGATTTGCTTACGTGTTTAAAAAATATAGTCTATTTATTTTATGATAATTTCTAATATACTACTTATTTTCAATGATTCCATTAATGTAATGTATTGTAAGTACATAGTAGGTTTAAGTTAATATAATAATTTTTAGCATAAATATTAGCATAAATATTTTATTTTGTGCTTGTAAAGTAACTATATCCAACACTCCGAGCAACCTGAGATACTGACGCAGTGTCTTGGATGCTTCCACGTGTCATGGAAAAGATGAGGGTTCAGTTTTGCCCCTTAGCTTGGTTTCACATTATGAGACAGAATGCAAAATTATAATGTAAATATATTATAGTTTCTAATTATATTTAAATATAATTTTATTTGATGCATTTATTTTTATTGAGATTTTACATGCTTATGTAAATTTAGTAAAAGGTTTAAAAATAAAACTAAGTTACAATCGTATATTGATGTTTTTAAACAAAACATATATCGGGTTTTTTAAATGTATGTGATCAATATATTTAGTATAATAACGTTGTCAAAATTTATTTTATTATTCCCACATATATACACAAAACTATTCAAAACATGGTAGATGCTAAGCGAGACCTTTGTTGAAAATTAGCCCTGCAATGATAAAGCATGAAAAAAAAGTATAGAATATGTACAAAAGAAATAGAATACCTACACTTTATTTACAGCAACTTACTGAATGGAGTGCATTAGTCCTTGACAATAGGTCGTTAATTAAAAAATAAATTCTAAACAGTTGCACAATAAATGAAATATGGCATTCTAGAGGTTGAAAACTTAAAAAAAATCTAAATATCTATCTAAATATTCTGAATATAGGTGCGGTACAAATGTTTTGTGATCATTCTCCTAATTATAATTCCCATATTTTTTTGTTACTGTTTTACCTCAACCACGATCTTTCTTTCTTAATATATATGTGTAAAGTCAGTAATTTATACAATACATCGTCACAAAGTTTTCATAAATTTGAAAATGTAAAGCGCAGTAACTATTTTAAATCGTAAGAATTTCATTTTACGTGATTAAAAATTTATATCCCCTACTAAGAAAACGATTGTGCTGATAATGATACAATACATTGATTGTCAACTCCACTCATAATTTTATAAATTTAATAAGCAAACATTTTATGCAGAAACAAAATATTTAATGAGAAAATAATTAAAGTGGGTGTCGCTGACAATATTGAAATATTTTTGACAATATCGAAGTAAACATGTAAACGTAACGATATCTTTTCTGTATTCAGATTATTTAACTATCTTTTAAATTAAAAATATAGAAAGATAGTAAGATAGTAAGAAATAAATAAAATCGGTGCCAAACCAGTCTTTCATAAACACCTTCCCGTTTGATTTTCAAATATACTTAACTTTTAAAAATGTTAAAACTTACTCATTTCAGAGCTCAAGCTTGAAGAGCTTGAGCTCTGAAATGAGTTTAATAAAAAATATTTGATAAAAACATATTATTAATTTATAAATTTCACAACTATTTCGAAAGTTGTAGAATGAATCTTGATAATAAATATCAATCTTTTATTAATCTTAAAAATAAAACTAGTTAAATATAATGTAGGAGTAAAATAAAGTTATTATGAAAATATTTCACCTTAGTCTTCAAATTTATCTTGATTACCTACTAAAAGAAAATGAGATGCGATTATGCCTTATCAAGCTTTATGTAATTGCTTAAGTTCTGATTATTTAACAGACTAATATCAGCTGCTGGCTATAAGACACAATTTAAACGCTTAATGATATTATACTCTCTATTAATTGTGCTCGATTGTACATATCATTACAATAGGGACTATCGACAATCGTTAATAATATTTTATTCCAAATCTACATTTAATATTTTAACCAGGGCGATATAGTCTATTTAAGACATTTATGCGTACAATAGGTCAATATTTTTAACGCGAGAATGAATTTCTTACATTACCAACAAGGTAGAAGAAATTATTAAAATCGCGGATGGCTATATTAAGATCTATAAATATGCATAGGTTCACTGAAATTACAAATAAATTAGGAAAAGTTTACAGTATAATATATCCTCCCTAATGTATCTTACTTCTATATGGAGCTCACCTGTTTGGGTCGTGAAGAAAAAGGCTAACGCTTTGGGTAAAACTAAATTGTGTTTATGTCGTTGAATTACGATCTCAAACTTAATAACAAAACTTTATTTCTATACTACCCTCAGTCTTACTATTAAGGACAGCAAGATTGGGTAAAAAAAAACTCTTTTTGAATTTAAGTTTTAAGCTTTTTAAAGCATAATCAGCAAATGGCAATCAACCCTAATATGGTGCTTTGATATACATATTACACCATAAAACATGTGCACAATATTCAAAGTTAAATATTGAAGGAATATTTTCTAAAAAAAAAAAATAATTTGTTAGAAAATCAAAATAGTATTGATCAGTACCGTAAAGTAAATAAACTGACTTCAATTTTAAAATAAATATAATAAATGCATCAATTGATCTGCCACTTCAGCTACCGTGTTCTACTCACATTAAAGACTCTAGATATTAAGATTAAACATTTTGTATCTTTACATTATGAATAACATTCAAAAGATGCCCCATGGCTAAACATGTTCATTGATAATTTGAAACATTGATGCATTGATGCGATAATAAACATAATTTACGAGCAGGTTATCTGAGACATCATCTACCAAGTCAACATCAGTCAACAAATTAAAAAAAAATAAAGTGTGAAAAATAACTTTTCACTCATCATGACTCAACATAATAGATATATCGTAGAATAATACACTGGTCCCTCATCTCTAGCCATTAATTTACAGCTCCGATTTGCTAAATAGTGCAATTAACATTATATTGTCAAACAAGCTGTCCATATGAAGTCCGTATCCAACGCAAACACACTTTTACTCATTCTGATGTAACGAAAATAATAATAAATGCAATCGTTATAAAAAAACTATGAATGATTTTCAAAAATAGAATCAATATACAATGAGTTTACGCCATCCCAAGCCTAAGACTCCGCAGTATCTGTTCGGAGGATGCTGTTGAAACAGAACGAAATCCTAACATCGGTGATACAAGAATTTGGGTTTTTCAATGTTACTTGCGAACAATAAGGATTTTGTATTCATTCATAGAATCAGTTTTACGTATTAGACATAGTTAAAAAAACAAATAATCTTTAATGACTTACTTTGAAATATAATTAAAAAAATACATTTGGGATTTAGATTTTTCAAAATAAATTGTTCTCAAATATGAGAAATATGGAGAGACCTTAATTTTATAAGAATGCAATAATAAATTGTTTTCATTTTTACTCTTGTTTTGTTTGTATAAGATATTTTAGGTACACTTTGCTGCATGCTTTGCTTATGCTATTATGCTTAAAAGATTGTCTTCTCATATTACGTACGGTACAGATATTAAATTCTATGTTATTATTCATAATTTTTCTGATTTTATACATAAAATAGTTTTAATATTATTTTAAAAGTAACCGATTTCATCATTAATAAAGGATGTTCTAAATACAATAACTCAGTATTAAAACTAGTTTATATTACTGACTATTAATTTAAGTGCTTAAATAGATTGAAAAAAAAACTCTGCATTATATTAATATTAGTATATATAATTTTTTTTAACAAAGTTACTAAAATAAAAAAGTTAATCTTAATAAAGCAACAATAATTGAAATACAATGTGAATCTGAAGCCAGTTTATATTTAGGAAGTCGTTTTATGATACAATTTATACAAAAGTTTTAATTTATTTACAAAATAAGCCTATTCTGTCTGTCATTTCCGAAAAGAAAAACTAATTTAAATATCGTCAAAAGTTAAAACATAACAGTGATCGTATTAAAATACGTGTACATAAATGTTATGTATCAAAAATATAGACTTTTGGTTACATTTTAAATTTTGTGTGTCTGTCAGTCTGCTGGTTTCATTGATTTTGAAGAGTAGGAACACGGAAGAACTAAAAAGGAGCGAAATCTTTTAAACATATTAAAGTTCAAACCTTTTATTACTAATTTTCTATCTTTCTAGCGACAGTTGTTATTCACGCTGACCTTTAAAATTCATTTTGTTTGATAAACACTAGGAGTATCGATTGGTTAAAAAATCACCAAAAGAAAATGAAACCCTAATCCAGTTTATTAGAGATCAATTTACCTCACATCATTTTGTAATTTGTCATCAGTAGAGTGGAAAAAAAAAAGATTTATGTTCGAGGTTACTCGACTGCAAATGAGAAGGGTATGCGTTATTAGGCGTCGAGATGATTTAAAACAGGAAAATAGGTCACATTTTTATCTCTAATATTTACAAAGGCGTTGCTGTTTTAAATCATTTTGAATGTGATTTTTTTTCACACTCTGTTTCACATTAAGTTTTTCTTTTGAAGAAAATCTCAGCCAAACTAAGAACTTGCCTACTTTTAAGTGCTTTTAGAAAGCCTCGCCTTAAATGTTTTACGTTTTAGAGCGAAAATGCATGTCACTGCTTTTATGCCTATAAAATAACTGTTTTTAAAAATTCGTTTATTTTTACAAAATGCTTTTTACAAATAACCTAAATTGTACAAGCTGTCTTATAGTATTATATAATATGGTTCTATTTCAGTAATATACCAAACATAAGTGAAACTCTACATTTTATTAAATTTTAAATCAGAATACAAAATTATTTCAGGTAACCTAAAGTTTTAAATTTATTTTCATTTTATTTCAGCACACAAAATGCATGCAAAATCCAACGGTTCGTAAACTTGTTGGGAATTGATTTGATTCACTTTTTATTCGATCCCCTTATGTTTACCAACATTTTTAAATTCCAACTAAGCAAATTGAATGGGCTATTCATAATTACGGTTATAGAGTTTGATATATTAACTAATAATAAAGCTAATAAATACATATTGAAATACATTTTTTATTTTAGAATAGCAATAACATAAAACGAGGGGCGCCAAGAGACTCTCAATTTCGACTCGCTATGCTCGCGAAATCTCTGGTGCCGTTAGCATATTGAGCGAAGCGAGCCCAGTGTAATGACTCATCGTTTCCTATTGATTTCAATGACATGATATTTAAAAAAAAAAACTTTAAAAGCATCACCTAATGTGTGTCTTTTTGATTGCAAAATTTCATAATTTTCCGTCAAGTAGTTTTCGAGCCTATTCGTTGACAAAGAATGTGAAAAAGTCTCCAGTAGAGTGCTCCGCTCGCTTCGCTCAATTAGTTTTTCAATTGTAATGTTTTTCATAAATTTCAAGAGATTTGAAGGTTTTCTCAGTATCCCAGAAATTTCATGAAAAAGCGGCCTATTTCTAAATCGATCTCTGATATTTAAAAAATTATTACATCATATAAAAGTAAGGAATAAAAAAACTAAAGTAAAGCACAGTTTTATAAAAATATTGTCAGATTTTAATAAAAGTCCTATACGTACAAAAAAGCAGTTTTTATTATTCATGCCGAGCTGTACCATCCTTAGGGAGTTATTAAAAATGCAGCAATTGTTCGAGTTTAACGTATATTTCGTAGTTTCATTCTGCACAAGTTGCTTTTAAAGCTAAAGCTATATAATCTATTTAAAAACTTTATTTTAAATTACTATAGCGCATAATGGAATTTACTGAAAATGTTATATATTTTGAATGTGCCCTTCATGTCAAATAATCACAATACACACAATGTAATAAATTATATAATTATAGTGTAACACAAAGCTTGTCGTAATATAATATGTAACAATAAGTTTTGATTATAACTAAACTCAATATGTGTTCTTAGTACTCTTCTTGAATAGTCTTCTGTTTTGGAAATAGTCTTCTGTGCTTGACGATAACCCTTTCATGTAAGTAATATTTCTAGTCTTTGATCCTTTGTCAATAGAACTGGATTAGACCCATTATAAGGTTTCATTTCGAACAATGTTTTGTAATATTATTAATATAGTATTTTGATATTACTTTATTTTTTTCCTATAAAGAAACATTGATTATCAATATAATTATATGTGTAATAATTTCTATCTACTTACATGATGAAAGATGTTTTTTATGAATAATATACAATTTTCTTTCAGCTTAATTCACGGACAAATAATAATCAGTGTTAGTATATTCTACCTTGGTTTATTTATAACATATTGTGTGATTAAATTTATGGGAATTTACGGCCAGCACATGTCACTGTAAAAGCTAAGCATGCCTTGAACATCATTTATAAATATCGGGATTTAAAAGTCTTTTTTTTTCAAAACTACACAAAACTTTGTCGATTGCAAACAAATATTTCTCTCTATTCCTATATGATGTAGATTAATACAAATAAGTACTTAGTTTATTTCTAATAAACACCAAATAAGGTGATTTCAAAGTAATTCTATTTCAGTATTTTATATCTTTCATTAGCAATAACGCCTAATGTCATCAATTGTTAGCTGAAGGTTCTAAGTAAATTCTTTGTTTTACTGAAAGAGATTTTTATTGAATGAGATTTGGAAGATTCGTAATTAGCAAGAGATAAATGATTTTCTTTGTTCTATTGATTATGACTTCACATTAAAATAAGAATTTGAGTTGTACTTAATGAATTAAACTTAACTTGGTTTATTTCAAATTCTAAGCTCACTTACTTTTAAATCTTACATATTTAGTTTTAAGGTTACATTACCGTAGGAGTTAAAAGGACCATCTTATAATATTGACGACTTTTTTTACCTGTAAAGCTGGCATGGTTTATAAATACAACTTCAAATGGTTTCATACACGATATAATAAAATGAAATCAAAAGTATTTAACTAAAAATATTTTTTCTCATTAATGGTAACAGAAAGTTTAAATTTCTTCTTATTACTTTTATTTCGTTCTGTTTAACTTAAATAATTAAATACACTTTTTGAGGACTAGTAATGGATTTTAAGAGAAACCCGTGAAATGGGTGACAGCACCAGTATTGGGTTTCTTAAATCATCTGTAATTGCAAAACGATTAATTTTTTGTATTAATATCAATACATAAAACGTCTGTAATTTTGAACTTAGATTTGTAATTATAAGATCTACATAATACTTAGAGTACAAAGGTCGGTTCTAAACTTTATATTTTTATCAATACCCTACTGTTAAATCTAAAATTATATTTTTTACTTTATAAAGAGCTAGCATTATTATCCCCTTGCGAATTAATGTCCTAATCTTATAAATGAATAATCATTCAAACAAACTATGCCTCTAATTTAGCAAGGATTTATTGCAATTATTTTTTTAAATTCCTTCTGCTAGTATTAAAATAAATTATTATTTTAAAAGTTCCTGCAAGAATAAAATAATATGAAATAAAATAAAGTAGCATTTTAATAAATGCATCAAGAAGTTAATTTATTTTTACTTAAAAAGTAAGCTAAATCATTCATAATTCAGAGGGATTAATTATGCATGCGGACGCTAACTTGGTTGTCTTTCAGAAGTTTAAAAACTAAAACTAATTAAAATAAAAGGAAAGTGATAAAAATGTTGTACATTTTAATTGCTTTGGACAAAGTTTAACGAGGTTAACCGTAAAGCCGGCGATATTTTTATTTTAATGAATACCTCGAATAAAAATATTTTTTAATACACAATTATGACTGACAATTTTTTTATTTTCACAATAATTTAACAGTTTAGTTAATGTAGATCTTTTTTAAACATAGTTCAACTGTACCGCAGAATATACGTCTGTTCGAATCATTCAAGTTACCCGTAATTGAGATCAAATGTATATACATTTTCATAATACATTGTATTTGTCTAATATAACAATGACAACAAATATTGCATCAGGGTACAGTATTGTAGATTTAATAGCCGCCTGGTGTGGAGAATCAATAGAGTAATCAAGCTTATTCTAAATACACAACAAGACGATATTGTGTTTGTGTATATCTTTGATCTTTAGCTATATTGTTTGATGACAAATATATGGTATTACAAACTAGCTGTTGTCTGTGATTACTGAAAGGCGTTACACGTTCACGTCATTAATTCTGATATATTTTTTATTATACTGGTTGTAAGGAACATAGGATACATAGGACGAATACAAAACAATATATACTTATCAATTCCAACTGCTAATTCCAAAGTTTGGAATAATGTTATAAATAAATATTTGTAACATTATTTTCTAGTTTTGTCTTATTTTCGTATCTACAGTTAATAAAAATAATGCAACGGATTTTTTTGATCAAATTAATAAACGGCCTTTACTTATAATCAAATCAAGTTCTCATATTGGAATGGGAAGTCAATTATTATTTTCGCTGCATTTGAATCGATAAACTCACTAACGAATCAGAAGTGTGGTTATGTGTAATGCTCATAAAACCGGTGGCCTTGATTTTTGTTTAACTAATATTGATGGGTTCAGACAAATATTTAAACTGCATGTACGTAGCAATTTATAATGAAGCAAATAGATTGGCAATTCAATTGATAAACCATGTCAGCATTTTTTACTGTATTGAAAAGTTTATTTATGCAGTTGGTTTGAAATAAGTTATATTCAAACACTAAAATATCAGACTTTACAGTAAATATATCCTATCGCTTGTTATAATAAAACTGTTTAGGACAGTTTGAAATAAACAGATAATATTAGTTATTGGTTATATTGTTAATACATTGATAAATTTATTGACAAAATAAAATATTAATAACGAACTCGATATTTTCATACAAACATTTGTTACTATGGTTTTATATTGAGTGGACTGAACAAATTTATAGAATTGCTGAAGTGAGTATCGCATATCGGAGACTAAACTTGCTTTATCTGCACTTCGTAACCATCCCTGGTAGTACAATTTGGGTTAAATTCTAATCCTAAAGGGCAGCAATGCAGATGTTTTTGGGCAAAAATGACCTTCCACTTTAATCTCACTTTGTGTGCTCAATTGCTCTCACATAATATTTTAAAACCAACTTATAATACAATAAAAAATCTCTTTCAATAATTTAAAAGTAATATTATATAAGCCCGTTTTACCACATTAATATTATTGTTAAAAGTTAGCCCAGAAAAGTGAACCACTATATATAAAAACAAACCGCTAAGCGGACAAAGACTGAAAAATATTTAAAAACTTTTCAAATATTTGAAATAAGTGAGCCTCCTTAACTTAACAAAGTGCCTTATTATGACATTCAACTTTGTTACTTTGGGTATATAATACAACGCTATTAAAGAAAATGCTGGACAGCCTCTTATCTTAATAATCCTATATTTATGATGAATGACGAAACTTTTAAGTTTTAGAGGATTTAAGTATTATTATTCATTTCATAGTACTAAGTATTTTTATATCAATGTTTTGTAAAAGATATCGGTAATACTTTTAACAACTTTCACGTAAACTTTCGTTTCTAAACTATTTTCTAAAAGCTTGATGGTGCTTGTTTTTTACTAGTTGCTTGGTCGCGATTTGGTCCCCGGGGACAAAAGCTATAGATGTCAGGTAAAATTCCTTTATTAACCCACATGAGAAATAAAAAAACTTATTGAATTAGGTATTCACTTAGTATAATAAAGGCTATCATCTAATATTTGAATTTTCTAATATTATAAGTCTATACTTCGTTGCACCTTTGACAGTTAAGACGCTTCATAGTAATTAATATAAAACCACATAGACTTGTGCCAAGTATCAGCTGTCGTTACGATGTGTTAGTTCGTCTTCAGTCTTTATCCAATATGAAACCCATTAGATGTGAAATAGACAACTAAAAATTAAACTCGAATCTTATTTAGGTTAGTCTATATGATAAAAACAAAAAAAAAAAAATATTTTCCTTTGAATCATAATAAATTAGTTTTAGCCAGCTTTTATTTCTTAATTTAAATAAGTTAGCCTACGCTTTAAAGTATGAGGCTATTATTAGAGTAAGGTCCAATGTTTCAATCATTAGACAGCTTTTAACTACAGAATTTTTTTTAGATATTTTAGGGAAACTTAAAACTTCAGATTTATTCTTTGCGTGTTTATTTGATTGTTGTGTTTTAGGGAAACTTAAAACTTCAGATGTTTTTATCTGGGGATTCACAGACAGGACCTAAGCTGCAATATATGCGTTATATAATAAAAAATCGGAATCACATTTGCAACTGTAATTTTTTAACTTATCTTTCTGTTGCTAGATTTGTTTCGTTTAAGATTGCTACGTAAATTTTAGGATGAATTATTTTTTTACCATACATTACTTACCAAAATATCATTTTTTATTTGATTATAGTATTTTTTTTTTTCATTTTTTGTTTTTGTACATTTATTTAATATACAATGACAGTTAAATAAGAATTTCATAGTTATAAAATGTATTTTTATAATTATAGATTTTGAAAAAATAGATTAACCCAAAAATATTGCAATATAAATAATATTATAATATTACATTAAACTTTATCAACATTTGTTTCAATTATAGTCTGAAATAATTATTTTTTTTGTCAACAACTATGAAAATTGCTACATTCAATTAAATAATATGCTATAGTTAATATTGGCTTGCAAAAAATAAATTATTTATTATATACATTAGTTTAAAGTCTTATTGTATGTATACAATAATTACCAATTAGTTTAAAAAAGAAAAGATAAGTCCATTATTATCGCAGGTATATCTTCTAAAAGTAAACCAGGGATGATTTAAAATAAAAATAAATCGGTTAGTAAGCCAGCTGTCTCCAGTGACACAGATTTGTAACTATGTAGGTAACCTAGGTCTCAGTGGCGTTCTGTTCCAGACGAATAGACTCACATTTAAAATGTTGTTTTAAATAGACCGACGTATCTTCTAATTGAATTTTAGAATTTTTTTAACCTAGTATGCTTTTACGCGAAATACTCGTAAATAGATTTTTTAATAAAATATAAATTCATCTAAAATATAGGTAGTAAAGTTTTTTTATCTACGTTGTCGGAATATAAAAAAATATATTGACATGCAAACAATTTTTTTTTTCATCTTTCATCTGAAGTTATTGATGGAAATAAATTAAGTATTATCATCCCATGGCGTGAACGGAGTCCTAGAAGGTTTATCTTAACCCCGTATTATAAACATCCTATTCCTGTCTTTATAATTTAAGTCGTGCCATGTCTTCCTTTACGTGGCCTAAATTTTAAACATTCCAAAAATCTTAATCAGAACTATTTATACATAACATCTCCGTCAATGGTAGCTAAAGAACAAAGACGACACCAGACAAGTACACAGATTCTATTTATTTGTAATATTTTTGCATTAAAACTGATAACTGATGATCTTAAAGAATAAGTAAAAATTTTTTGAATCATAAATAAAAAAATATGTATGCAAGAAATAAAATAAAAATGTCCAACATTTAAAGATACAATATACATATTTTATATTTTTTGCTTATTTTTCATTATGAAACTATAAAGTTAAATTCAGAATTTAATATTACTAATATATTTATTTTTACCTATCTAATATATATATATATTTTAATTTTTAAGATATTTTTTTTTCATCTAAATTTTTCTCTAAAACTTCACAAAAAACTTGCCTTCCAATCCATAGAATCCACTCGCATTGCCTCGCACTATGATATTGTACGTTTGCTTCTCTGACAAAAACTTATCCACTTTTTACATAACAATGTACTCCCAGAACAATACGCAATATTCACACATACTAATATTTACGATTATCTGTTCCTAAAATTATATTGTGTAGACGTGCTACGTCTAACGTCTACGAGTGAATACTGCCGTAGATCGACGGCTACAGAGCTACAGACGGTATTACATTATTTTTGTTTCTTTCTGGGTTGTGATGTTTTATATGTTTGTCCTTGTCTTTCAATTCGTATCTTAATATGGTGGATAGCCGACTGTTTGCTGAAGGCTTCAATTGGAATCATTGTTGCCGTTTTGGCATTAAGAATTTTCTTTTGTTGGCGTGTGATTTTTCTGTAAGGTTAAATTTTTACTACGATATTTAGTTATAATTTATTTTTAAAATGATCATTAAAAATGTTCTATGCATTTTAATATTAAAAGTTCAAAAATATGCTGTCACATCTTTTCTTCAGATTTATTTATATTGTTTTATTCATTAAACTATTTTCTTAATTTTATTTATTTATCTCAAAATAATTAAAGATACAAGAACAGTATATAATATAGCTTGGGAATACTTTTCATTTTTGTGGCAAACTTATGTCTAAGTATAAAATTGCTTGTATCATAAATCATCGGTTCTAAATTACATTCTATTTGTGTGTTTTGGATCGTTCTATGCTTATAATTATAGTTTTATAACATTTTTCACAATTATACAAGAAATATCTTTGAAACATCATGATGCTAGACCATTATATAATACATTTATATATTATACGGCTTCCGTTATCATGTCTTCAATCTATACCTATAAATGAAATTACAGTATCTGTTTGTAATTCCAACGCTTTTCAATAAATGTGTATAAAACTAAATACATGTTTACGTAACTAAAACAAAAACCTGCCTCTGTCTGTCTCTTTATTCCAGCTAATGTCTGAAATAACTAGACTGATAGAATACTTTTATTAAAAAAATGTTTACTGCTTGAAGGAAGTCGTAGGCACAACTATCATATAAAAAATCTCAATTAACATAATGATACCGTTAAGAATTATATTTCATTGTCACGCGTCATGTTCATAAGTAAATATATCGATGATAGCAACTAAAATATATTAGGTATATCATTATAAATAAGTACAACATCCATACAAAATATATTTTAGACATTTTAAAACCCTATTACTAAAAATTGGTTTATTTATAACCAGTTATCATTGCATTAAAATACTTAATGTTGTTGAAGAGTTTCGAAAATAAACACTTATATAACATACATAATAATACGAAATAGTTTTCTGTAGACGAAAAATATTAAATATATACTGAAATTACCTTTAGTCTTATATAGTATACTAAAATCGGCCCTACGTAAATGCAGTTCACGTATAATGTTAAAATCGATAATGGTGAATGACCGAGCTATGACGATGCCAAGGGCGCTTCCGTGATCAAGGATGGCGTCGGATCGTCTGGAGACCTTGGCTCGTGAGGGTGGAAGTAAAAGTTGTTATTGCATTTATGGACTTGCCATTTACAACCTTTATAGGACGCGTGTATAAATAATTTTGGACGATATTAATTTTAAGTTTGGTTTATGCTTACATTTTTATAAAAAAATTAAATGTATATTCTGTAGTTATTCCACTTTATAGAAAGCGGCTTCCTATTAATGTCCATTAACATTTAGCGGTTTCCTGTTAATGTTCATTAATTAATACGCACCAACTATGCCATAAATAAAATGAAATAAACACTTTTAAGATACGTCACTGACATCGTCATCTATTCACGTACTTTTAACTCTTTAAATACTAATCTTTTATGTCAATGTTATTGATATAATTAATGATTCAGTAATAATTAATAACAAAATTTATTTGTTAAACCTAATAAATGTATGTAACTTTATTATATCTTATACCTTACAGTACTTTAGTTCCTCATTATTCTTGGAACCAAATATGAATTCGTAAGTCTATTATTGTATAGCTTCATAAGGAAATGACCTCGGACACAGTCGACAACAAACAACCGAGGTTCAAGGATATCTTTAACTGGCGTTCTGTCAGTAGAACGTGAAATTATATTGCATATTGCTGTAATAATTTATAAGCCTTGGAATATTATGTGAGCATTCGCTACAGCTGTTACATTAAGACTTTTCTTCAAGGTAGTTTATAATGTTGATTATGGATAATATTTTATACTAATAGATTTTCAAAGGCGTTTTTTCTAAAAAAATATTAAAAAGTTGTGTGTCTTATGTTAAGTTTTACAAATTTTTATTGACGTCTTCTGTACTAAATGTATATTTTCTATCAGTCAAATAAGAAAATGTATAAACAAATAATAATTTTAATCAAAGTATACATAATATAAAATTTTATAGCTACTAAAGTAGCGACTTCCGTCTGCTGAGTACGAACCTTAAATGCAGTGTGCCAAAAAACTCATAATGACTACACAGTCATTATAAGTTATCAGATCTTATACCTATATACAACTTTTAGTGTACTAGAAAACTTTGCAACAATTATTTATATTAAGGATAAAACTATAACAACTTCTTATTACAACTGTATCGAAGTCCCAAAAACAAATATATATTACTTTCTAATGAGGTAAGAAAATATCAACTTAATTTAAAAATATGCAGTAATATTTTTGATCGATCGAACGGATAAAGTATTTCGCAATTTTGAATGTAAGTATGTAAGTACCCTTGCAAATATTATCTTAAGACGTTTTCATATGCCTAGTATATATTTTAAAGAAATATTATTTTTAAAACATCTTGTAATAATTCTTTTGTAAATTATTTATTATCGAAAATATTGACATGGTATGTCGCTTAAAAATAAAAATACCTAATTGCCACTTTTATTTTTAAATAAAAAGAATATTGACTCATAACTGACTTGTCATCGCCCAGCTCAGAATTTTGGTCCTATAAGGCAGAAACTTTGTAGAAAAGTAATATCTATATTTAAGATTTAAACCTAAGGGATGTTAAATTATTATCATCCAACACTCGCCCTGGTGGTGTTCCAAAAGTCTATTTCACTTAGGGAATTTAACCAACCATATGGTGAAGGAGTAGTGTCGAGTAAAATTAATTTATATTTAAAGGTTCTCCACTATATAACCTAATTGAGTAATTTACTACAATTTTGTTGACACAAAAAAAAGTTCTACATATCTTTACAGAAACTAAAGTAAGATAATTTAGACTTTTAAAATTGAAAAACCACTTTAGTTAGTTTGAAAAAAATATATAAATGAATAAGTCATGATATCATAATTTCCTCTCATTTTAAGCAAAATAAATTAACTGTAAAAAGAAACTATAACAAATTAACTATATAAAGAAGACTTTAATATATACAAGCCGAATAGATGTCACCTCCGTCCCGATTATGACGAGGTAGGTTGCGACTCAACGGCTTAATAGATAGAGGGATGGAATAGTATCCTATAGGTGTCAGATTCGATTCCTGGCCGTGGTGAAATTTTTTTTCATTCTATATTTATTAAAAAAATTACATGTTACACATTCAAACCATAATTAAGATTAGAAACATAGTAGTTGTAAATTAATATTATATTTTTTGCTAAAATAATACCTACATGTTTCCACCGTTGCTGATTGTACAACAGCTTCCTACCTTCGATGCTGTCCTTGCCGTTAAGTGCTCTTGCCATTAAACATAAAAAGTCATTTTGTATACACGATCTATACTATTTTTTTTTTGTTTCCATCGACATAATATTCATTTTTATTAGT
The DNA here is from genome assembly GCA_918358865.1 of Melinaea marsaeus rileyi. Classification (NCBI taxonomy): domain Eukaryota; kingdom Metazoa; phylum Arthropoda; class Insecta; order Lepidoptera; family Nymphalidae; genus Melinaea; species Melinaea marsaeus. Next base: position 15,309,822 of record OU911089.1, on the reverse strand, counting down.
ATAATTAAACTGACCTTTCTGTGATCAAAATTTATCTAACAATCAAACAGATACGGATTGCCAAAGTTTGAATGTGACATATTTCATACGAAATACGTATAAGAGGAAAAAATAGATACAATTTGGCAGCGTCTGGAAACGTTTGTCTATTATCCGCCTCCGTTGCCAAAGTTTGAGGTCAAGTTCAAGGTGATCTGAATTCTATGTATATCTTACTTTTGATCCTATTGCGCCTGAAATATAATTGGTTATTTTGGTATATGACGGTGATGCATATTATAAAATCGTTTATAATGTTAATAAAGTCTTGGGTTTTATGTAAAGGAGGTTAAATATTTAACAAAGCAAAAAATAAGGAAAAAACAACTCTACATCCATTGAATGTTTAATAATGTTATATTTATGTACCTGTGGGAGACCTTTTTTGGTGTTTAGTTGTCTACAGAATGCGACGAAATAATTAGCTATAAAATGTATGTCCGCGTTTGGCTCAAACATACATGTCTCATGTATGTTTGAGCCAAACGCGGATGTTATAGCGAAAATAGTATAAAAAAATGTGTAGCCATTCAAAAGTTATCAAGAAAAGAAGAACTTCACATCAATTAAGCTTAAACATACAAATACAGATCTAAGGTTTTAAGTAGTTTGATGTGTAATTTGCTTGTATGCAATTGTTTGAAAGAAATTTTATTATTATTATCGGTAAATTTAATTCGGTAAGTTAATTATTTAACTACTTAAAACAGCAATAGGAGATTTTGATAATTAACTTAAATAAAAATATAAAAAATAACATAAAAAAACAGTTATTAATTTTTTAAGATAAAGGTTTGTTTGCTTGTTAAGAAAGCTTTTAATTATTTGTAAATTTAATTTTAAGAAGAAGAATTTAATCAATTTAAGAATATTTGGCCCGATTTATGGAAATAAAGATAATATTCTTAAATTCACATTTATATTGTACCAAATTAATTGCCAAGAAACGTAATAAATATGTAAGGTACAACATCTTCTTGCCTATTAGTATTTTAGTTTGGCACCAAATGTCCCTCTTTCACGTTCTTCTATCACAAGTCGATTAACTTCTTTTCCTTATATTTTGTCAATCCATCCATTATTTTTTCGTTTCAGGTTTTACCTTGTTATCATTCATAATATTATATCCATTCAAAAAATATTTTACAGAAATATACTTTGTGTTTATTTTATCCATATGTAACCTTGCAAAGACTATCTAACGACTATCTTACGACTCTCCAGTTGTGCTACGAACATGTGCCCCTGAGTTGACACCAGTGCTAACGCGTCTATTTCGGTTCTCCTACTTGAAAGGCGTAGTCCCGGTCTCATGGAAGCGTGCCTTTGTCCATCCGATCCCTAAAAAAGGTGATAGCTCGGACCCAGCTAACTACAGACCTATCGCCATTACCTCTCTGCTCTCTAAAGTAATGGAGAGCATCATCAATAAACAGCTCCTAACCTACCTCGAGGATCACCAGTTGGTCAATGACCGGTAATATGGCTTTCGCCATGGTCGATCGGCTGGTGATCTTCTGTTGTATCTTACACACCGTTGGGCAGCTGTTATTGAAAGCAAGGGAGAGGTTCTGGCAGTCAGTCTGGGTATGGCGAAAGCCTTCGATCGTGTATGGCACAAGGGGCTTCTTTCGAAGCTACCTTCCTATGGGCTACCCGAGAGTTTATGAAAGTGGATCACCAGCTTTCTCACTGGGCGGAGGTCGTTCTCGACGGTTTTTGCTCGGACCCCAAGCCCGTAAACACTGGCGTACCCCAAGGCTGCGTGCTATCCCCAACTCTGTCCTTCCTGCACATCAATGATATGTTGGATATCTCCAACATACATTGTTATGCGGATGACAGCACTGGTGATGCGGTATATTCCGGCCGTGCAGGTCTCTCTCGGGAAAACGTCGACGAATGCCGAAAGATACTTGTGTCTTCTATAGAGACTTCCTTGGGGATGGTCTCTGAGTGGGGTGAACTGAACCACGTTCAGTTTAATCCCCTAAAGACACAAGTTTGCGCGTTTACCACTAAGAAAAAGCCATTTGTCGTATCACCGCTCTTCGAGAGCACTCCTCTTATTACCTCGCCAAGTATCAGAATACTGGGTCTCGACATTTCGAGCGATTGTCAGTTTCGTGGTCATCTAGAGAGCAAGACCAAGTTGGCCTCAAAGAAATTGGGAGTGATTAAAAGAGCGAGGCAGTATTTCAAACCTGGTCAAAGACTTGCGCTCTATAAGTCGCAGGTCCAGCCACACATGGAGTACTGTTCTCATCTCTGGTCCGGATCACCCCAATATCAGCTTCTACCATTTGACCGCGTACAACGGAGAGCCGCTCCGATTGTCGGAGACCCGGTGCTTTGCGAACGGCTGGACTCTTTGGCATTGCGTAGAGACGTTGCTTCTTTGTGCGTCTTCTACCGCATTTACAACGGGGAGTGTTCCGAAGAACTTTTCGATCTGATGCCTGTCGCCGAATTTCATCACCGCACAGCGCACCATCGCCTCCAATACCATCCTTTCCACCTGGATGCGTGGCGATCCTCCACTGTGCGTTTCTCAAGGATCTTTTTTCCACGTTCCACTCGCTTGTGGAACGAACTCCATTCGGCGGTATTTCCAGATCGGTACGACATGGGTACCTTCAAAAAAGGCGTCTACTCCTACCTACAAGGCCGGCAACACTCTTGTAAATCCTCGGATGTTGCAAGAGTTCATGGGCGGCGGTGATCACAAGTCATCTGTGACCCGCCAGCTCGTTTGCCCTCCTCTTCCATAAAAAAAAAAGAGGAAATATTTTTTTCTACTACTACTACTAGGGGTTAATAACAAATTTATTTATTGGACTTCGGAACCTTCTTAACATTTACACACAGATGAGATTTTAAGAAAAATTAATAGGTATTCACTATTCAAAAATTTTTCTTTTCTCTTAATTTTAGAAAATTATTTGAATATTTCAAAAAAGTACTTAAGCTGTGCTTGAGGCTTAGAGCTTAAGATAAAAATAAGAAACAGCGCATTCCATCTCCGCAATGTTAATTATTAATTCATTCAGATTTGCAGACTTAAAGATTAATCTTAAGCAAATACTAAGTCTGTTCTAAATGTAAGTTTATTTTATTTAAACATTACGATGTATTGCCACCACCTTTATTTAGCAAAAGCCCAGAACGGTATAACAACCACCAAAATATCAGTAAAGTTCGTAAAGGAAGATTCGTCCAAAAAATCAAAACTAAAAGCTTATTCCATCTTGGACGCGTCTCCTGTTTGGCTCTCATGATGGACACGTATGAAAGGCAATACAATTATTAGGAAACCACTAAGATCCAAATAAAATGCGCCATATTATTGGCATCAACGTGTGCACATTCTTCAACACAAAGATTCTGATATAACTTGTAATACATAAACAAATAAATAATTGTAACTAATGTAATGTAATTGTAAATTTAAATAGCAATTCTGTTTATGATCTTGTTAAAACATTCAAAAAGTTAAATTCGATTTAAAAAGATGATGGCTCCTAATTGTTTGTTTAGCATATACATTTTTTCAAAATTAATGTTTTTAAGACTTTTACACATAATTCTCTATTTCCTAAAAGCAGCAATCAAAATATGTGGACTGTCTTCCATCTGATGGTAAATTTATACTATCTACATGGATTCTTTCAAAAACTAACAGAAAGGAGAATGTAATAGGAAAAGGAAAAAAAGAATGAAACAGAAAATGTTAGGAAATTAAATGTGCAGTCGAATCTTATGAACTATACGATCTTAAAAAGGAACAAATGAGTTTATTATTACAATACATAAAAAAACTTAATATTAATATTGAATCTGTTGGCAATGTACATCTCAAAAATATTAAAGCTTACATAAGTAGAGGATATGACATCACACCACGTACTGTTAGAACTTGCCAAAGGTCAAATTGAAGGAAATGAGATCACGAATTCTCTTTTTCTTGACCTAAACAAAAAGGTCTTGGCATCTGCGTCTAGTTTGTGAAGTTTTGTACCTGAGTGCAGTAGACAAATACTATTTATAAATTATTTAGTTCTGGGATCTCGTTTCTGATAACCATATATCAAAACAGCTGATCTCACAACCTCTGTATGTTATTCTATCTACTATAATGTCTATATAAAGTTATACGTATTAAAGTAGTACTTTTAAAGGAATATTACTCAATCATGTAAACTAATTTCGCTGGAAAAGGTAGAAATTCCAAATTCGTATAGACATGAACATTTATATGCTTAACAAACAAAACGTTTCTCTCTCACACATCCTTCCGTCTGCGTCATCCGAAATTTGAGGTCAATGTTCAAGGTCAGAAATATGTCGTGAAAAAACATTGCAGTATCGTTCTAGAAATGATTATAATTTGGATTTAATAATTTATGTTTATTTTATAATGCAATATCGACACTTTGTAAATTTACAAATTACGTGACCGCTTGTACATGTATATTATTAACTATATAAAGACAATAAATAATATATGTATATATATCTCTTTGTATACTATACTATAAAAATAAGTTTAAGCAGGAAGAGACTTAGTTACTTAGGGATACGCTGTGAATTGCCTTCAATAGCATATTCAATATAACATACAAATTATGTTGTGAGTTGTGTTATGATTGTGTGCGATGACAAAACACTACATATTGATCTCAATCAGTTACAGACACAGAGAACATTCAATAGAACATACAAATTATATTGTAAGCTATGTTATATTGTGTGTGATGACCAAATACTGCATATTGATCACAATCAGTCACAGACACAGAGCACATTCAATATAACATACAATTTTGTCGTTTTGTGCATTACCGTTTACTTTACGTAACTTCCTTTGAAAGCTTAACGAGTATTGACTTATACATTGTAGTCGAGGAACCCAGAAATATTAGACTAACTATAAAAAGTATGTAAGCAACGAAAGACTGACAATTAAATATACTATAAGAATAATTTATATTATAGGTAAATATTTTATTAAAGTTATTAAAGTAACAAATTATATACTTTCATCCAACTTTCCTTAAAATTAATTGAGGTAAAATAATATAGATTTAAAAGTATTGATTTCTTACGTTAAAACTGTGAAACATCATCTTTTTGTAATTCATAATTACACAAAAATCTAAAATCTCTCAAAGTTTATGTAGAATTTAGCATAGCTCTTACACTACAACACGAGCTTGGTAGCTTAGTGTTCGATTATGAATGTCAATTAAGATTGCGCTTAGACATTCGAAATTAGTTATACTTGTGAGAGATTTTGTTAGTTTTCAACGTATTTAACTTTAAATTCTACCATAATAAGATGTTAGGGATCTTTGATACAATTTTTTTTAATTAGAATATGAGGGTAGTTTTATGAAACATCACTCGCTTCACACGTGCTTCTCGCGTTAGCAGCCTATAAATAGATTAAACGTGTGTCGATAGATCAGACGTTGTCCGGACTCAGACACGGCACGACCTAGTGCTCTGAACTATCTCTGCGGGTCAGGTATGTGATTATTGTATTACTAATGTTTAATTAATTTTATTCTAAAGATATATTGCAAATATATTTGAATTTTATTGAGGTTATCTTTCTGTAATAATTTTATTATTAATACTCATGTAATCTTATTGTGTTTGTAATTATTATATGATCTATAACTTAAATTGAATGGTGTATTGTTGTTTTGGTAGCTTTTATCTTAAAAAAACGACTTTTCTGCCTTTACCCGCCTGAACTTTCTGAAACATCTAACAGTAGAAATGGCGCCGTCTATTTACCAAATATAGATTTATTAGGTTTTTTCCTGCAGATGTATTACGTATATATGTCATTCTTGGTCATATTTTATTTGTGAACTAAATCTCACTCAGGTGATCTCCCTTTTTAGGCATACCTACTCTGTCAAAATAAAAATAAGTAGAAATTAAGAAATAAAGTAAATGAAATGTTTTAATTCCAAAAATATACCAAAAAAAAGCATTAAATTTTGTTGTAGATAGAGAAGAAGACGCGGTAAGCGGAAATGGTTCGTGAATAGTATTCTTGTATTCATGTTAATATACCCACTAGCAAACTTCTTTGTAGATCTTTTACATTTCTACAATTCCTTGTTACGTTATTTTGTCTTATCTCTAACCATTTAAGCAGCGCACGTGAAAAAAGGAAATTTGGAAACATATTTTTTAACATTACCTGTTTTTTGCACAGGGAAAAATGTATAAGAAATAAATTTATAGTCTTTGTAACTTCCTGATAATGTTTTTAATAGTGAAAAAATAGTTTAAAATCGTTCCAGTAGTTTTAGATCCTATTCGATAAAAAACATTTATTAACAATTAACAAAAAATGTTCTGTTTATATTATTAGTATAGATGAGCAAAAAGTTTTAACATTACAGCGGCTTAATTCAAACTTTTGGTAATTGAAGTTCAAAATTAATTTGTTTAATTAACTAAATTAACATTGGATATTGCAAATGGTCATCCCTTGAGGATTGTTATGTAATTACGTAAACTTCAAATATTATACTGAGATAATCGCTAGGGTTTATAGGGTTTTATTTCTAGTAATTATGTAATGTTATTGTAAATGCCAATATATTCATTCTAAGAACAATAATTATATAAAAACAATTTAAAAACCACAAGTAAACGAATTTTTCAGTTAATAATTTTATATATATATATATATATATATATATATATATATATATTGTATGGACATGTATTGGCCACCGGTTGTACTTTAAATTTGTTATTTTGTTTATATTTTATATTTTGTGGTATACAATAAAAAATAAATAAAAGGATATCTTATTATTGTTGAACCATTTATATATTAAATATATTAAGATAAATATCTTATAATAAATAATTATAAATCCCTCGGATTAAGAATTTATTATCGGAGTTAGGCAGTATTTCAATCAAACGTCGAATCATTTCCCTTTCTTAGTGAGGTCGACGTAGGCGGTTTTGAAAACAAAACTAAACTGTCGACGTTCTCACAAAGTTGAATTTTGTTATTCTATTTACTTGAATTTTTGTCGGTATTGACAAATTATTATTCGAATTAGCACCGTCTTCATTGAATTTAGCATTAATAATTTATTATAAATGAGTATAATTTGAAGTTATTGGTAAAGGCTCTCCGCGATGTCGAATGACTACCTCTGAAGCTTTAACTCATAATTTCGTAGAGCTCACTGCTGACTTACAAACTATAATTTTCTTACTATCTTAAATTTCCTTCTCGCAACAACGAACTAACGGTATGACATCGTTTTTATATATACAGTTTTTGAGCCGTAATTCGACAAGGGTCAAATTTTATCTCGAAAAAAATATACTACATACATTTAATTACGATTATTCAATTTTATTTCTTAAAGTGTTCTAATATGATTTTCCATACGAGGATTACTTGATGTCATTTTCGCGTACCATAAGCCTTTGCACGTAACATTTAAACTTGGGAATGCAATATGCAAATTTTCCTAGAATGCATTAATGTGAAGTCAACACCAGGATAATATATTGCAAGCAATTTCAAAATAGTCTACTCAAATTCTTGCAAACAGTACTGACACAGCGCTGAGATTAAAATAACCTTACAAATATAGCGAAGTTGTTTTTATTCGTCAAAGTTATACTAAAATAAACTTCGTCGTTATCTTATCTTAAAAATTGTTAGAAATTAAGCTCATTAATAATTTAGATAGGCGTAAAAACTTTTAGTGTACAATTAAGTATAAGAAAATCATGTTAAAACTGCTAACAAAAATGCTCTATACTATGCTATATATACATATCATTTTAATTTAATCTATTTTATATTGAAATCCAAAATATCTTTATTTAAATAGGCATTTACACGCCCTTCTAATTTGTCAATTATTATATTAAAAAAGGTCAGTGTGGTCTGTCCGTGAGTTAGCTACCACCCGCTCAAAATGCTGCTCTGCTGAGAAGAACCATCCAGACATTTAACAGCTGCTGTTTTTGAAAGACATAAAAACTAAAAAAAAACTAGAATTATCTGGCGTTCATTAAAATTCATAAGAATATGATATAAGTTGTATTACGTAGAATCACCATGTAGATAATATTGATGTCACGTGTCAGGTATTATTCAACAAAACAATAAACATACATATTACTACGAAAAGGAGTAACTAAAAAGATATTGCCATGTATCTAGAACAGATAATATTTTAAAATACATTTTAACGAAGTAGATTCAAATAAAACAAAATAGTAAAATACCTTTACGTTTCCAGCATTCGAAAATCTAGGTCAGTGTTGGAAGTGAGGTAAGAATTTATGTAATTGACTACGTTTCCACTTGATAGGTCCATTCTGCTATTTTTCCGTATGTATTTCAGTATGTTTGTTCCGGCGTAGCCGACGTATTTTTCATCCTATCGTCACGTAAATCGGCAGGTGTATTATTTGAATTATTTGAATTTTTATGTCGAGCCGTTTTTTGTGATTGGGCAAAAAATGCAATAATTCGGCGTTTTTTTTAGTTTTGGTTTTGGCCTAGCAGGAGCAACTTTCACCCGATCGCCACAAAAATTGGTGATCATGTTCTTTGAGTTATTTAATTTTTTTTTGTCCGTCCATTTTTCTTACTGGGAGGAAAAATTCAAAAGGGCGGTGATTTCAGTTTTTGTTTCGGACATAAAAACAGACTTTGCGGTAGCTAATGGGCTGAAATTTCGTTTAAGTATGCTTTGCCGAAATCTAAGGTTTAAGGTAAGTTTTTTGTTATTTCAAAATCCAAAACGGCGGCCAAATTTCATCTCAGTATTCTTTTTTTTTATTGTTTTGATATAGGTCCAGTGTACGGAGGTTACGGGGTGGTGCTCATACTTGGTTCACGGATGAAATATCGTAACCACTGCACTTCGTGAAATTCACTATAAATAATTTCCCAACATTATCTCATCCCCTAACGTATTGAGGTCTACTGGTCACAGAACGACTAGTATTATTAATAACTGATGGATAACATTTCTTGTATATGTGTTATGATTTTAAGTTAAGTAAAAGTAGTCTTGAATTTTATTAGAATTGGACTATCTTATCATCTCACGAAGACCGGCGTAATATACTTATATCACAGTTGCATATCTTAAGGCAAGTGAGAATTGAAAAAATAACTATGTATGTTGTGCTCTAATTTTCTTCTTACTTCGTTCTTCTACAAAAAACTTAAGTCGTAATTGGCCATGCCTCGACTCGCTTCTGCCATTTATATAAATGAAAATAAAATAATCATAAAATTTCTGCAGAATCCCAAACTACTGTAAAGCGCAGAAAACAAAACAAATAAAATCGAGTCAGAAAAATTGTTTTTCACAATAAAATTGATTTTTATAATATGAAAAGGCCGCAGCTACGCGGTTTAACGCATACCGCTCCGGGTTCCGCTTATCGACGCGCGAAATACAATTAATGTATGGTTTACAATTATTTTCTTTGTATACAATAGGAAAAATAATATAATTATATTTAATCAAAATATATCACGTTATTCAGGGTTCGTAATGTTTTTTTAACTGTGGTTGTGGTAATATTATAAAAAAATTGTGGTAAAATATTTTAATGTTTTATAAAGTTAAAAAATATATAACGAAAAAAGTTTAAATTAACCCATAATAAAAAGTAAATAACAAAATTATACTACACAAGAAAAAGTAACCTCACTGGTATATTTGAATAACTTCCCCTCAATGTTTAAAGGACTGTGTTGCAGCCAATGGAAAACACTTCAAATAAGCTTCAATATATTTTTAATGATTTTATATTAATGTACTAAACTCACTGTATTAGTAATAAATATTACTTACAATAAAAAAAATTTGTATTGCTTTCTAACAATATTTATGGTAAGACTAGATGCTTATCTACTAATTACTGGCAGCATTGAATATATATCTTGAAGATGATGCAAAACTTATCAAATGAGTTATATTACAATGAGCTAACGGATTTCTAAAAATAAGCATTTAAAAAAGGACTACTACTCCCAAGATATAATCCAAGCTATTGAACTAAATCTATACTAGCTCACATTTAAAAGTCTATTTTTATTTTCCATTTTCAGTGATTTTTATTTCGAAGTATTAATAAATTATAATTTCAAAATTATTTCTACAAACTATTCTCTGTATTTAAATTTATTACCACAAACTTTGAGAAAAGTTCAACAAAAAGTTCCAACATCAATCATTTCAGTGGTCTAACTTTGAAATACCGGTAAAAAATTAATTTGTTTAATTAGCTTTATTAAATGTACCCTTGAGTATTGAAAATGTTCATGTCTAAAGTAATGTTAACTGCGTAAACATCAAAGTGCGTGTAACAATTAAACAATATCAAACTAATGAAAATGTAATTTTAATTTTATTGTAATATATATATAAAAATATATATGTATTCATATGAATAATTTTTAGTTAATTAAAATTTTAATAAATATCCTGATATTTGAAATGTAACTTTATTAAAATATTAATTCTGAACATTCGTTACAAAAATATATTATGCCAAATTTTCATACGGAATAAGAATATTTAAATTTTTTTTTAGGAGCTAGTTCCTTCTCTCTAAAACCAAATTGCATATTTTTATCAAATCAAAACCAGAATAATTTCTTTGTTTCATAACTTGGTAATTAAGATTATGTATATTCAATAAAAGCTTCTCATTTTCATAACAAACAAAGAGAGCAAACTATTACATATAATCATAGTAAAATAACTAGGAGCGCCAACAAACCCTCAATTTCGACTCGCTGCGCTCGCGAAATCTCGGGTGCCGTTTGCATATTGAGCGAAGCGAGCCCAGTGTATTGACTCATCGTTTCCCTTTGACTTTAATGGGATATCAGTCTTTTGACATAATATTAAATTTTTTTTTTTTTGGAGCACATTTTTAATTTTTTTTTTAAAACCATGACCTAATATGTATTTTTCCGATTGCAAAGTTTCATAATTTTCCTTCAAGTACTTTTTGAGCCAATTCGTGACAAAGAATGTAAAGTCTCCAGTAAAACGCTCCGCTCAATTTGTTCGCTTCGCTCAATAATCACATTTGTAAAGAATTAAATTTAAATTTAACTTTAAATTTTTAATTCTATTAGTGTTTAATGTTTTAGATACACATTTATTGCTTCCCCTGTTCCGCAAATCATATCTCATAAAAAAATAGACTAAGATTTTTATTCTTGTTAACGAATGAGATATTTTTTTTTACATTCCTAAGTATTTTTTATAACAATGTAGATAATTGAAAACAATAACATCATAACTTATTGAAATAAAAATAGGAATTGTACATAATGCTTCAATCGTATTAACTAACTAGCTTTTGCCCGCGACTTCGTCCGCGTTTCCGTCGTTTTTCGAAAAAAAATTAGCAGATGTCCTCCCTCATAGTTTTGACGTAACAGGCAGATTCACTTTCGTATTTTAGAAGGGCAATAGTAATATAATATGCCAATCCACAAAACTGTTGAAAAATATAAGTAACCGCAGAATATTATAATATACATATTAATATATATTAATATATATATTCGGACTCGCGAGATAAAATATGACGTTCGCGGTCAGCTGTAAGCCGTAATTCCCTCTCAGTGAAGGTTTCAGACTCGCGAGATAATGTATGCCGTTCGCGGTAAGCTGTGAGTCGCAATTCTCGTTGTAAAGCAGTTTCAGCTTCTCGGGATAACGCATGTTGTTCCCGGTCAATGGAACGCCTTAGCTCTCGTTGAGAAGAGCTTTGAGAAGCCCGTGTTGTAGCTCGTCTCGCTCTTTCAGCTGCTAATCGCATCTCTCTTTCTGGAGAGCTTTCATTAGCTCGAGATGTTGAGGCACTAACTCTCATAGAGTTTAACCGATGTGCTCTTTCCTCTTCCGATTCTTGAGAACGCGTCATTCTCATTCTCCTAGCTTGACTCGAAGTTCGAGATAAAGATGGTCGTTTTTTAGGTGGCATCGTTTATTTTATTTTTAATCGACGGTAACTTAAATTCTATTTAGTTACCCAACAAAAAACTTACGTCAGAGGTCCTAACTATAGCTAAGTATATAATAAATAGAATATAAATCTAAGTGCCTATTAAAACTAAAATAATATTCTAATCGAATTATAAATATGTACGTAGGTACCTACAAATTACAAAAGAATAAAAAATGAAAATAAAGCTATACTTAATGCGTGTGCAATACTATCTACACTTACCTACTTCACTTAAAAATGAATAATAAGAAATACCTACAACTACTGTAATTAATCAAAGTACCTATGCTAATACAAAAAAAAACCTTAGATGTTCTAAGTACAGCTGCTATATAATAAAAAAATATAAATCTAAGTGCCTATTTAAACTTAAATACCTAATATTCTAATAGAATTAAACTAAGAAATATGTACCTACCTACCTACAACTTAGGTACAAAAAAAAAAGAAATGAAAATAAAGCTAAAACACGTGTGCAGTATAGGTAGATAGTAGGCAATATCTACCTATACCTACTTCACTTAAAAATAAATAAAAAATACCTATGAATACTATAATTAATAAAAGTACCTACCTACGCTTTTATCTACTCAATACAAAAAAAACTAAACATAAAATGCCCAAAACTAACCTATCAGTAACTAAAAATCTAACAATAATCTAATCTATCTATCTATTATCTAATCTAAAAATCGAATCTAAATCTACTTAAAAAGAAATAAAATAGGAACTATTAATAGTTAAGAATTTAAACAAAACTAAAACTAATTTAGAAAATAACAACAAAAGAAATTAAAATAAACTATTTAAAGACAAAAAGTCGCGCTGATAAGCACGGTTTATAAAATAACAATTATTGTCTGTCAATAAAGTTCAACACTCTGAACGCATCAACAGCCAAATATTGAATGACGCTTGCGCTCGCCTCCCGCCCCTTTTATACTCTGCCGCCGCGAGCCCCGTCGAGCGCGGCAACCGTTACGCAAAAATAATCCTTATAGCTTGATTCACTATTCACGCGCGATGTCTTGTTGGCGTATTTCATGTAAGTAAGTATAAGTTTGGTGTTTCTATACCGATTTCAATGATTCTTTTTTTATTAAATTGGTGCTAATGTTTATTTTTTTTTAAATTAGGAATGATGGTGAGCATTATTGGTTTTATAAACGTAAAAGTAAACAAATATAATAAGAAATCTCCGAACTGCTAAGCTATCGAGAGTTATGCGTGTTATTGTGAGTTAACTATAAAAGGTAGATATATGCTGTCTTGGAATATTTTTCGTGTATTTTTATGTAGAATATTTCCGTTATACATAGTTTCTATGTAGCTCTAACCATTAAGGCTGCACACGCGACGGAAGCTTAAAAAATCAAGCAACTTCTCCCATTTTCTCAACATTTCCTTTCACTGCTCTGCTCCTATTCATTGTAGTGTGATGAAAAGTATACTATTACCTGCCCAGGAGTATAAAGAATAATTGTACTAAGTTTCGTTAAAATCCGTCGAGTAGTTTTTTTTTCTATAAATAACATACAAACAGACAGACAGACAGACAGACAGACAAAAATTTTTTTAACTGCATTTTTGGCATCAGTATCGAACACTAATCACCCCCTGCTACTTATTTTGTAAATATATTTCATGTACAGAATTGACCTCTCTACAGATTTATTATAAGTATAGATAAACAGAATTCTGATTTTAATTAATTTGATATCTCCGTATTGTTAAAAATTAAATTAAAATATTTATTTTGCGACATTTTGTTTCAGTTTCAATCTATTGACTGTTATTTTTTATGTTACAGGGTGGTAAATGATGATGATGATGATGATGAGTATTCACCGCCACCTACGAACTCCCTCTCCGTTGTATGCTGTCAAAAGGTAGAAGCTGATATTGGAGTAATCCGGACCAGAGATGAGAACAGAACTCCATGTGTGGCCGAACTTGAACCTTATAGAGCACAAGTCTTTTTGGCCAGGATTTTATAGTGCCTTGCTTTCCAGGTGACCACGAAATGTCAACATATCATGGCTGTGCAGGAGGAACAGAGTTTTGTTCAGATTCTCTTACATACCGACGGAATATAACCAAATGGATTTGTTTCCTACGTGTCGACTGTAATAAAAAAATATTCTCAATTTGAGTGTCGATTACATATTATGTTTTTGGTAAAGTTATACTAAAATAAAATCATATTTATTTTGGATTTTTATACAATAATTTTAATTTCCTGACCTAAATAAATTGTTAACTTTATATAAGAGTTTCAACTTTACTTTTTTCTAGAAATGCGAAATTAAAACACAGTTATAAAATAATACAACAGCATGATCTGTTATTATTTTAATATTATTGTATGATAGACGATTTCTTCAGTTTCAAATAAATTTCGTTATTACAGTTATTCTAACTTTTGTAGGTACCCACGAATTATCAGTTTGGGAATTCTGAAAATGATTTAGTTAAAATGTTTGTTGTTTTTTAAAAAATACAATTCAAATAGAAAGTGGAAATGTACTTTATTTACTAAAACACCATTTTAGGTCTATTTTATAGTGTTAGTTGAATAACTTAATAAAATACCTTAAAATTTAAAATGTGTTTACATTGTAATTTTTACTTCACTTTTAAATTCATGTCCATCACGATAATTTAGAGATATTAGGACTTTTAAATAAAATCCTTGTAAGAGTGAAAGCAGTGATATTGCTTCACGAAGGAAGTTACGTTTACGTGTCATCACGTCTGCGTGACATTCAGTCTGGATGTATTATATTCATAAACACCCTGTGGCAATCTGCTTTGCAATTGAGACATATTTATTATACGGTACTTTTGGTCAAATAAACTAAACCAAAGATAGACTAAAGTTTAGTTTATTTGACTCTGTTTAGTGATAATGAAAGAAATATTCTTTATGAATCTTTATCTAATTACTCAATTAAGTGTGTATGTATTTTTTGACTTATTATACAAAATATACTTAAATTTTTCAACCTAGAATCAATATTATTAAATTTAACGTTACAACGGTGTACTATTTCCTGCGAAGTTACCATTGCAATGAAAATCATGACAAAATTGTTTTAAAATTACAATGAAAGGCATGGACAAATGTCTATAGATATTAAGTTATAACAAAAAAAAAAATGTTAATTGCATTTGTGTCAATTAGCCCACTTATTTTTTTATCAATTTGGAATTAATAATTATTGCTTTTTTTTCCTTCAAATATTTGCTTTTCTTTTATTTTTATATTGTTGTGTAATTTTTTTGTAATTTAGTATTACAGTTATCATTTCACAAATGCAATTTGCATTCATCTTTTACTATTCATATTTATGTATGGTCTCAGACGCTTTAAAAAAAGTAAATAATAATGCTTTGGGCGGTTCACTGAAGTAAGAAAAACGTAATTAAGAAAAGTGGCACTAAAAGGATACCTAGGCGTTTTCACATGTTAACTGAACTTTGTTTCCTATAATTCTTATTAATTTTTAATATTAATTATTTCATTCATTCCATTATTAAATAGGATAAGAATATATGAATAATATAAAACGAAACGAAATGTTTATCTCTCTTTATAAGGTATAAAGGCTAGAATAAAAAAGGCACTCACATCCGTCGAACAGATAATTTGGCCGCCTCTTTAAGAAGTACAAATATATTAAACATCTTTGGCATCTCTATTTTCTACAGAACACTATAAGCTTTATTAAAAAAATATATAATATTATTTTTTTAAAGAAAAAATTATTTGTTGGGCATATTTAAAAAAAACTAGTATTTTGTTCTATAGGAAAGATTTTTTTTTTACTTAAAATATGTAATGTTTTTGTATCCTTCTAGGTGAAGTTGAGGTTTCTTCTAAAGTATTTGAACCATCATAGCTTGTAATATTGACGTTTCTTTATTTACATGAAATGCATGAAAGAAATTACATGTTAAAAATTGTTTTATGAATTAATTTAATGGTATTTAGTAAACAAATAAATAGGAAAAATGACATTAATTTTTAATAGCGAGAAAACTGTACAACTTGAAAAATAAATATCAACAAAGCTCTCAAAAGGGACTCCTCGACGCGGTGTCGAGTAAAATTAATATCTAATGAAAAGGTTCTCCACAATATAACCTAATTGAGTAATTTACTACAATTTTATTTACTCAAAAAGAAAAATCTACATATCTTTACTGAAATTTAGGAAAAATAATTTAGAGTTTTAAAATAGATAAACCACTTCAATTTGTTTGAAATTTAATATATAAATGAATAAATAAATGTCACCTCCATCTCAAAAATTACTAGGCAGGTTGCGACTCGATAGCTTAACAGATAGAGCGTGGAATAGCAATAGGTCGAAGGTTATATTCCTGGGCCTGTCGAAAAAATTCTCTCATTATATTTATTTATAAAATTACCTATAACACATTGTAACCAAACTGATATTATATTTTGTGCTAAAATAGTAAATGTTTCCACCGTTATAAGCAGTTATAGTTTCCATTGTAATAATATTCATTAATATTAGTAGAATTAAACTGTGACCTTTCTGTGATCAAAATAATCTAACAGATACGGATTGCTAAAGTTTGAATATGACATATTTCATACGAAATACGTATAAGAGGAAAAAATAGATACAATTTGGCAGCGTCTGGAAACGTTTGTCTATTATCCGCCTCCGTAGCCAAAGTTTGAGGTCAAGTTCAAGGTGATCTGAATTCTATGTATATCTTACTTTGATCCTATTGCGCCTAAAATATAATTGGTTACATGACGGTGATGCATATTTTAAAATCGTTTAGAATGTTAATACAGTCTTGGATTTTATGTAAAGGAGGTTAAATATTTCACAAAGAAAAAAATAAGGACAAAACAACTTTACATCCATTGAATGTTTAATAATGTTATATTTATGTGTATTGTTCTTCCTTTTTCCCAATTTAACTAACTTTCAAATAAAGAAGTGAGAAGCATCGGACTAAATTATGTTATCAGAACTTTTAATATTATTAATAATGCTTCTTTTAAAATAACATTAACCTAAACATATCAATAACAATTAGATGTTAAATGTTAAATGCTACTAAAAAGATGTTAAATGTTAATTAATTCAACACTCTTTTCAAAATATGTCATTTTGTATAAATATGAATTTATATCGTAATACAATTTTATTCAAATCCACCCCTGAAATATCATTTTAGTAAAAAACATTGTCCAAGTTTCAACCGTTATTTGTTTAGGATAAACCCTGAATTACGCCTCAATATGTCGTCCGAAAAATTATAAAGTGATCCTTGAATATTAAATATAGCAATAAATATGTATTGGGCTATTAAGTTGTTATTCCAGTTAAAGGGCAATAAATTTGCTAAACTCCATACTAATAAAAAAGAAAAAGTATTTCAATAAATATGGATTAAATCCTTAATACTCAGATGTTTCAGCCTTAAATTTTATGTTCAACAACTTATATTTTTTTACTATTTTTATACGTAGGGAGAACTTTATGATCAATTAAGATGACACACACAAATACAGGTCTAAAATTTTACGTAGTTTGATCTGCTTGTCTGCAATTGTTTGAAATAAAATTTATTATTATTATCAGTAAAATTATAACTAACTATTTAAAACAAAGCAACAGCAGATTTTGATAATATCATAAACTTATATAAAAATATTAAAAATAGATGACTTTACAAAAAAGTTATTAAATTTTTAAGATGAAGTTTTGCTTGTTTGTTAAGAAAGCTTATAATTATTTGTAGATGAAACAAAGATAACGAATGTATATTTATGGACATTTATCTTTTAGAGTATATTATAAATCTATTATTATTTGTTAATTAATTTACTTTTAAATGCTTTTAGTATAATAACGGGAACTTTGTTTTTAGAATTAGAATTCAACCAATTTAACGATATTTTGATCCAATTTATACAAATAAACATTCTCAAAGTCACATTTTTTAATTGTTCAAAATTTATTGCCAATAAATGTAATGAATACCTAAAGTACAATATCTCATTGCCTGTTAATATTCTGAGTTGGCACAAAATGTCTCTCTTTCACGTTCTTGTACCACAAGTCGACTAGCTTCTGATATTTATATTTGGTCAATCCACCCATTATTATTTTCAATTATCGTTTTATCTTGTAATCATTAAATAATATCTTATATCCATTCAAAATATATATTACCGTATCATACTTTTGTCTTTATTTTATCCATTAAGCGTAACCTTGCATAGGTTATCTTACGACATTGAACTAATAATAATATAATACACTCAACTGCTATAAAACTCAATTACACTCGATTTCAAACTGATTCTATCATAATAGATTACGATCATATATTGTGATTCTATTATATTTTATTTTATGACATAATAATTCCTCTGATATTAAAAAAAATTGTCTGTATAAATATCCAACTGGAGACAACCAGGTTTTCAGGTATATGAGAAAATCATTTTTTCTAACTACTAAAACTACTACTACTAGAAGTTAATAACAAATTAATTTGTTGGACTTCGGAACCTTCTTAAAATTCACACACAGGTGAAATTTTAAGAAAAATTAGTAGGTATTCAGTATTCAAATATTTTTCCCTTCTCTTAATGGTAGAATATTATTTGAATATTTCAAAAAGTATTTAAGCTGTGTTTGAGGCTTAGAGCTTAAGATAAAAATAAGAAACACAGCGCATTCTACCTCCACAATGTCTTTTATTAATATATTCAGATTTGCAGATTTCAAAAATTATCTTAAGGAAGTGCTAAGTCTCCTCTAAGTGTAAGTATATTTTATTTAAACATAAAGATGTATCGCCAACCTTATGTTACCTACATTTGTACATATTTCTTTATAGAATGTTAGATTAGATCATTCTAAAATATTTTATTCTTAAACACCACACCTAAATACCTCAAATACGTTCAAGCTCTACCGTCAACAAATTTTAAAACCTATTTCTTTTTTGTAATAAGTAATACCAAGACAAAATTCGTCCTATTCTTCTTGCGTTGACATCTTTCAATGTACTAAAATCATATATATTTTTTGTTGAGACCGAACATAAAATAATATTTTATTTGAAATAATAGTATTTTTAGATAATACCTGTGTATTATGATTAAATGCTTATAAAAAATCGTTCTACAGATTATTTTATTTGTAGCATTAACAACAGCTTCTATGCTTTTTTAAAGATTTTAACTTCAATAGCTTTGAACGCAATAACTCGATATTATATAGAATACGCCAAGCTTTTAAAAGATATATAAGAATCATTTTTAAGCTTTTATGATATTTTTAATACCCCTGAAATCTGTAATTTCGAGACCCTTTCAATTTAACAAAGTAACTCGTTAGATTTAAGTAAATTAGATCTACGTTATCGTCCCTGGAGCAAAGATTTCACAGCAAGTGTCTGTTTATAATTCCAAATTAACAGTTTTTTTCAAAATGTATATATAAGTATATACTTTTACACAAGTAACATAAACACGTTACTTGAATAAAATAATTTAAAAAATCTCTAACGATTTGTTTCGGCTAATCTCTGAACGGGCTGGACCGATTTTAATATGACTTCCACTAGTTGAGCGAAGCGAACGAAGTGAGCGGAGCGTTTTACTGGAGACTTTTTGCATTCTTTGTCACGAATTGGCTCAAAAACTACTGGACGGAAAATTATGAAACTTAGCAAACAAAAAGACACACTTTAAGTGATGGTTTTAAAAAAAAAATTTGAAAAATGTCAAAAAAAATTTTTTTTTTATATCATGTCAAAAAACTGATATCCCATTGAAGTCAATAGGAAATGATAAGTGAATACACTGGGCTCGCTTCGCTCAATATGCAAACGACACCCGATATTTCGCGAGCGCAGAGAGTCGAAATTGAGGGTTTGTAGGCGGCCCTAGTCGATAGCTGAAGTTATTAAGCGAAGCGAGCGTAGCGTTCTATTGGAGACTTTTTTACTTTCTTTGTCACGAATAGGCTCGAAAACTACTTGACGGAAAATTATGACATTTTGCAATCAAAAAGACAGACATTAGGTGATTGTTTTAAAAAAAAAATATTTTAAAAATGTCACGTCATTAAGGTATAATCGTCAAAAAACTGATATCCCATTGAAGTCAATGGGAAACGATGAGTCATTACACTGAGCTATAAGAATAGGAAAGAAAGAATGAAAAAGAAAATGTTAGGAAATTAAATGGGCAGTCGAATTTTATGAACTTTACGACCTTAAATCGGAACAAATGACTTTATTATTACAATAGATAAAAAAACTTAATATTAATATTGAATTTGTTGGCAATGTACATCTCAAAAATATTAAAGCTTACATAAGTAGAGGATATGACAACATACCACGTATTGTAAAAGCTTGCCAAAGGTCAAATTGAAGGAAACGAGATCACGAATTCTCTTTTTCTGAGTGAAGTCGACAAATACTATTTATAAATTATTTAGTTCTGGGATCTCGTTTCGGATAACCATATATCGAAACAGCTGATCTCACAACCTCTGTATGTTTTGCTATCTACTATAATATCTATATAGAGTTATACATATTACTTCTATAGGAACATCACTCAATCATGTAAACTAATTTCACTGGAAGAGGTAGAAATTCTAAACACGTATAGATATGAACCTGTATAGACATAATATGCTTAACCAACAAAACGATTCTCTCTCACACATCCTTCCGTCTGCGTCATCCGATATTAAAGGTGAATGTTCAAGGTCAGACATATATTGTGAAAAAACATTGCGGTATCGTTCTAGAAATGATTATAATTTGGATCTAATAATTTATGTTTATGTAAATTTACAAATTACGTGACCGTTTATACATGTATATTAACTAACTATTAAATAAAGACAACAATATATGTACACATACCATTATATTTTCTGCACTGAAAACATCTTATATAAAAAATAAGTTTAAGCAGGAAAAGACTCTCAGTTATTTAAGGATACGGCGTAAATTTAATTTTTTGTTGTTGTTTTATTCAATTAATTTTTTTCCTAATTTTATTTATTTATCTCAATAATAATTAAAGATACAAGGACAGTATTTAATATAGAGTGGGAACAGTTTATTTTTGTGGCAAACTGATGTCTAAGTATTTAATTACTTGTATCATAAATCATCGCTATATCAGTTATAAATTAGTTTCAACCTGTGTGTCCTTAGTTCGTTCGTTGCTTATAATTATAGCTTTATTACATTTTTCATAATAATACAAGAAATATCCTTGAAACATCAGGATGCTAGACCATAATATATTTATGTTTGGTACGGCTTCCGTTATCATGTCTTTAATCTATACGTATAAATGAAATTACAGTGTCTGTTTGTAATTCCAACGCTTTATACTAAATGCGTATAAAAGTAAATACGGCGCTTACATATAAATAAAAAAAAAAAGGTCTCTGTTCGTCTGTCTGTTCGTTCCAGCTAATGTATGAAACGCCTAGACCGATTTTAACAGAACCTTCCCTGGCGGATAACTGACATTATAATTTATTATGAAATTCGTATACCGCTTGAAGAAAGTCGTAAGCACAACCATTATCATATAAAAATCACAATTAACGTAGTGATACCGTTAAGAATTCCATTTCAATGTCAAGTTCATAAGATAACTATATATTGATAATAGTGACTATAACATATTATATCATTATAAATAGGTACAACATACATACAAAATATATTATAAACATTTTAAAAGATTATTACCAAAAAATTGGTTTATTTGGTTTATTGGTTTTTATAACCATTTATAATTACAACAAAATACTTAATATTTGTATTGGAAGAGTTTAAAAAATAAATGTACCAAACACTTATATAATATACATAATAATACGAAATAGTAAAATTTCTGTAGATGAATAATATTAAATACATACTGAAATTACCTTTAGTCACATAAAATATACTAAAATCGGTCCTACGTAAATGCAGTTCACGTATAATGTTAAAATCGATAATGGTGAATGACCGAGCTATGACGATGCCAAGGGCGCTTCCGTGATCAAGGATGGCGTCGGATCGTCTGGAGACCTTGGCTCGTGAGGATGGAAGTAAAAGTTGTTATTGAATTTATAGCCTTGCCATTTATAACCTTCATAGGACGCTTGTATAATGAATTTGGACATAATTTTTTTAATTTGGTTAATTTTTGTATTAAAATAGACCATAATTTAAAATGTGATCAATTTTTTTTGCTTATTTATGACAAATAAGCCACAGGTATACAACTAAGCGAAGAAAGAATGAAGGAATCTGGATAAAGGGAAGGGATATTGAATTCAAGTACTATCATCATACGAAGCATATTATATTAGCTCCTTGACATAATTCGTTTGAAAACAGGCCTGTCTTAAATTATAGACGGAAGTGTCAGACTGAATAAAAGATGCAGCCAATTGCAAAAAGATAATTACCTAATATGTAATAAAAACCACAACTAATACGTAACGTATTTAAGTATATATTTATCCTTGTGGGAGACAAAGTGAATGTGTGTAATGTAATGTATGTAATGTAATCTATAATTTGTGATCATAAAATTTTACAAAAACCAAATTAGTACAACTTTATCCAAAGCAAAAACCAGCAAAGAATTTTACGTTTAATTTTAATAATAATGACATTTCACTTGTTGACAATTTTAATTTGTTAGGTTTTAATTTTATAGGTATAGATAGTAATATGACATGGAATTCACACATTGACATAATTAAAAATAAATGAAATAAATTCATTTACGGTTTAAGAGAAATAAAAAAGGGGACAAATATAAATGTTGCTCTTTCAGCGTATTATGCTTATGCGTACGCCTGGATTAAATACGGTATTGTTTTATGGGGAAATGCCACAATTGCACATGAAATATTTATCTGTCAAAAAAAATATATACGCACAATAACAGGTATAAAAGTTACAGATAGCTGCCGGCCTTGGTTTGAAAAATTTAAAATATTAACAATGCCTTCCATCTATATCTTAGAAATGCTAATGTTTACACGAAAACAGCGCCACTTGTTTCACTTAAATGAAACTACATATAACAGTCGTAGAAAACAACATTTAGACAAAATGATGGCTTTAGTAAAAAAAGGTATATATTGTACGGCTATAAAGACGTACAATAAGTTATCAAATGAAATTAAAGAAACAAAAAATTACACTATTTTTTATAAAAAGATTAACATTTATTTGTTAAACCTAATAAATGTATGTAACTTTATTATCTTACAGTACTTTAAATCCTCATTATTCATGAAATCAAATATGAATTTGTAAGTCTATTATTATATAGCTTCATAAGGAAATGACCTCGAACACAGTCGACAACAAACAACCGAGGTTCAAGGATATCTTTAACTGGCGTCTACTCGTCTGTAGTAGAACCTGAAATTATATTGCATATTACTGTAATAATTTATAGGCCTTGGAATATAATGTGAGCATTTGCTACAGCTGTTACATTAAAACTTTTCTTGAAGGTAAGAACGTTTTTTTTACAAATTTTAATTGACGTCTCATGTTTCAGTATTAAATGTATACTTTCAATCAATCTAAAAAAAAAGTATATAAACAAATAATAATTTGAATCAAAGTATACAAAATATACAATTTTATAGCTACTAAAGTATCGACTTCCGTCTGCTGAGTACAAACCTTAAATGCAGTGTGCCAAAAACTCATAATGACTACACTGTCATTATAAGTTATTAGATCTTATACCTATATATAACTTTCAGTGTACTAGAAAACTTTGCAGCAATTATTTATGTTAACGAAAAAAACTATAACAACTTCTTATTACAACTGTATCGAAGTCCCAAAAACAAATATATATTATTTTCTAATGATCTAAGGAAATATCAACTTAATGGAAAAATATCTGATAATATTGGATCGATCGAATGGATAAGGCATTCCGCAATTTTGAATGGTACTTGAAGAGTACTACATACTCTTGCAAATATTGCCTTAAGACGTTTTCATATGACTAGCATATATTTTTAAAGGAATACTATATTTAAAACATCTTGTAATGTATCTGTATAACTAGGCGTTCTGAAATTGGGATGGATGGAGGGATGCTAAGTATGCCAGCTATGCCCTGGCATGCTTAGCCATATAAATTATTAAAATGATTAACTGCTATTGAAGGTACTTTATAATATTTTTTATTAAATATCGATAATATTATTGGAACATCACTGAAAACTTTTTAAGAATATAACATCACAAGCATAGCATAGCTCTACCGTCAACGAATGTTAATTTTTTCGTCGTTTTCTTTTTGCGTTGACATCTTTTCAATTTACATGAATCATATTTTTTTGCTGAGATTGAACATAAAATATTATTTTATTTAAAATATTACTATTTTTTAGATATGTATATGCGTGTTGTAATTAAACGCTTACAAAGAATCGTTGTACAGTTTATTTTATGTGTTATAACAGCTTGTAAGCTTTTTTTATAGATTTTAACTTCTATAGCATTGACCACAATAACTCGATATTATATACAATACGCCTAACTTTGAAAAGATGTATAAGAATCATTTTTAAGCTTTTATGATGTTTGTAATACTCCTAAAAGCTATAATTACGAGACCCTTTAAATTTAATAGAGTAACTCTCTTAGATTTTAGTGAACTAGATCTACGTAATCGTTGCTGTAGTAAATATTTGACAGCACGTATACTTATCTATATATATAAATAAAATTTAAGTGTCTGTTTGCAATTCTAAATTAACAGCTTTTCACTAAATACATATGAAAGTATATACTTCTATATAAGAAACGTAAACACGTTACATAAATAAAATAATAAAAAAATCTTTGTCTATTTGTCTGTATCTTTAAAACGGCTTGATGATTTCTAATAGGACTTTCACTGGACGATAGCTGAAATTATACGAAGTAATTTAGAATACTTTTATTTTTAAAAACATTCCGTTCGAATGAAGTCGTAGGCACAGCTAGTATAACATAAAAAATGACAATATGGAGACCGATAAAAAAAAACGAGATATCATAATAATATCTAGTTGTTAATTAACCATGATCTTATTATTATATCACTTATGGTTGTCCTATACTAAAATGTATTTTAAAATTTGCAATCTTATGATTATTTAAGTATTGGTAAGTATTTAAAACAGTACATATATAAGATCTTTAAAATAAATGAGAAAGAAAATATAATTATTGGTTAAAAAAATTTGTAAAACAATGATTTTCTGTTTCGATTTCAATATGTAATTTAAAAAAAATGATAATTAATTAAACTCGAAATATTATTTTGCAGGAAATGTATTCATGGAAAATAACAAAAAAATGTCATCTTTTAATCTATTAACATATCACTTACCTTATACAGCTTCTTAGATTTCGGGAATTGAATTTGTATACAGAATGCTTTGGATGAAGGGATGGTATAATGTGTTCACAGATGTGGCACACGATTATCAAATTTCACACAAGAAAACCCACCATATAGTCATATCACCCATCACTTAACCTAACATAGATAAATTTTATTGACATCTAATAAATAAGTAAAATAATTAAAATTTTCTAATCTATTAAAGACAAGACATGATGTATTTTTTTGTGGTTCTAATTTTTTTTACCTAATCAAAAATATATAAATAAAAACGCATTATATGAAATAAACAATTTTCTTATAACTATCTAATATGAAATTGTATGTATATTAATTATTATAAAAGCTCTTGACATTAATCTAATTATGCTATAGTGTTTGTGCATAAAACATGTTGGAACTTACAAAGGCTTGCAATGCAAGGACTCGGTGTACGCACACTTTGTACGAATCTGCGGAAGGCGGCGTTTTAACAACAAACAATTTTGAATGTTCAAAGTCATATTTAACCTGCACTTTTCAAAGAACTACGACTAACTGTTTTGTCTTTGTGAAATTTTGTTTGATTTAAGTTTGTTATAAATAAACAGTACCAGTACTGGAATTTTAATTTGGAATCAATTTTTTTTCTACATTTTCAAATTCGAATATAATTCATCATTATAAAAATTTTAGTATATGCAACATCTACGGAATACAAATTGTTTAATTGACCCTAAGTGAATAATTTTTTAATTTCTTTTTCTATTTTGATTATTAAATATCATATCTTACTACGTGCATACAATACAAATCCGCATTAATCAGAAAATATATCATATAATAAGAATGTATTCTGATATTGTATTTTATATATAGGCTACAAGAGAGTATGTAGAAAAAGGAATAGAACACTTAATATCTATGTTGGGCAACCACTAAGATCCGAATGAAATGCGCCATATTGTTGGCGTCAACGTGTGCACATTCTTCAACACAAAGATTCTGATATTATTTGTAATACATAAACAAATAAACAATTGTAACATACAATATATTTTTGAAAGAAATGAAGAAAGAACAGAATGTAAGATCAACGTGAATGATAAGATAATAGAATAAGTGAATGAAGTGGTATATTTGGGAAGTATGTTTAGCAGAGACGGAAGATACGAAATGGATGTGGAAAGGCGTATTGCTGCTGATAACAGAGTCAATGGTGCTTTGACTGCATTGTTGAGACGGCAAAACGTCAGTATAGCTGCACGTTTGGCTGTACACAATGCAGTTTTGCTACCGACACTGTTATACGGCAGCCAAACGTGGGTAACACAGAAGAAGAATGTAAGAAAGATGAATGCTGAGGAGATGCGATCTCTTCGCAGAATATGCGGAGTCAGTCTAGCTGATCGAATCCGCAATGAAGAGATCCACAGAATGGCAGGTACTAGCAAAGATGTCACGGTGAGAATGAAGAAGAACGTGCTCAGGTGGTTTGGGCACGTTGAACGAATGAGTGATGAAAGAATGGTAAAAAAGATTTATATGGGAAAAGTGAGCGGTAAGAGAGACAGGGGGAGGCCTCGAGTGACCTTCGAAAACACAGTAGCTACGATACTGGAGGAAGGTCACGTAAAAAGCATGAGGTCCTCCTCATGTGGAGGAGGGCATGTATGAAGAAGTTGATGTCTGTGGCCGAGGCGAAAGAGGTATGCAGAGACTGTAGCGTTTGGCGCTCCGTCGTCTCTGGCTACCCCGCAAGGGATATGGCGTGAAGGTAAATAAATAAATAAATAATAATATATTTTTGTTATAGAAATTTAAATAGCAATTCTGCATATGATATTAATAATTTGTTTAGTATATATGTTTTTTCAAAATTAATGTTTACAAGACTTTTACACATAATTCTTTATTTCCTAAAAGCAGCAATCATAATATGTGGACTGTCTTCCATCTGACGGTAAATTTAAACTATCTACCTGGCTTCTTTTAAAACCAACAGGAAGAAGAATGTAATAGGAATAAGAAAGAAAGAATGAAACAGAAAATGTTAGGAAATTAAATGAGCAGTCGAATCTTATGAACTACACGATCTTGAATAGGAACATATGAGTTTATTATTACAATACATAAAAGAAACTTAATATTAATATAGAATGTGTTGGCAATATACATCTCAAAAATATTAAAGCTTACATAAGTAGAGGATATGACAACACACCACGTACTGTAAGAACTTGCCAAAGGTCAAATTGAAGGGAACGAGATCACAAATTCTCTTTTTCTTGACCTAAATAAAATGTCTTGGCATCTGCGTCTAGTTTGTGAAGTTTTGTACCTGAGTGAAGTCGACAAATACTATTTATAAATTATTTAGTTCTGGGATCTCGTTTCTGATAACCATATATCAAAACAGCTGACCTCACAACCTCTTTATGTTATTCTATCTACTATAATATCTATATAAAGTAATACGTATTACTTCTAAAGGAATATTACTCGATCATGTAAACTAATTTCGCTGGAAGAGGTAGAAATTCCAAATCCGTATAGATGTGACCATTTATATGCTTAACAAACAAAACGATTCTATCTCACACGTCCTTCCGTCTGCGTCATCCGACATTTGAGGTCAATGTTCAAGGTCAAATATATGTCGTGAAAAAACATTATCGTTGTAGAAATGATTATAATTTGAATTTAATAATTTATGTTTATTTTATAATGCCATATCGACACTTTGTAAATTTACAAATTACGTGACCGCTGGTACATGTTTATTATGTAACTATATAAAGACAATAAATAATATATATATATATATCTTTGTATATTATACTGATAAAATCGTACTTAAAAAAAGTTTCAACAAGAAAAGACTCAGTTATTTACGCTGTAAATTGCCGTTCAATATGTCGCCGTAATATATTATGTAAATTAAAGTGACACCACAACTTCATTTATTCAAAATTAAGCCATATATTTCTCAGAAGATATTAAATAAACTATAATAAAAACATGTGTCGTCTTTTCAATGATCTATTAATATGTATATGTCGGCATTATTAACTTAATAATAATTTGTTGTTAATTTCATATTTTAATTTTTTAAATATATAACTAATATATAACTAAAAATATAAAAAAGTCTTAGACATAAAATATGTATTTCTTGCTAATAATGAAATTATATTGTAAGTTGTGTTCTATTGTGTGTGATGACAAAACAATACATATTGATCTCAATCAGTTATAAACACAGAGCACATTCAATATAACATACAAATTATATTTTAAGTTGTGTTATGACCGTGTGTGATGACAAAACAATACATATTGATCTCAATCAGTTACAAACACATAGCACATTCAACATAACATACAAATTATATTGTAAGCTGTGTTATATTGTGTGTGATGACCAAACACTACATATTGATATCAATCACTTACAGACACAGAGCACATTCAATATAACATACAATTTTGTCGTTTTGTGCATTACTGTTTACCTTACATCACTCCCTTTGAAAGCTTAACGAGTATTGACTCACAAATTGTAGTCGAGGAACCCAGGTAACGAAATATTAGACTAACTATAAAAAGTATGTAAGCAACGAAAGACTGACAATTAAATATACTATAAGAATAATTTATATTATAGGTAAATATTTTATTAAAGTTATTAAATTAATAAATAATATACTTTCATCCAAATTTACTTAAAATTAATTAAGGTAAAATAATATAGATTTAAAAGTATTAATTTCTTACGTTAAAACTGTGAAACATCATCTTTTTGTAATTCATAATTACACAAAAATATAAAATCTCTCAAAGTTTATGTAGGATTTAGCATAGCTCTTACACTATAACATGAGCTTGGTAGCTTAGTATTCGATTATGAATGTCAATTAAGATTGCATTTAGACATTCGAATTTAGTTATACTTGTGAGAGATTCTGTTAGTTTTCAACGTATTTAACTTTAAATTATACCATAGTAAGATATTAGGGAACTTTGATACATTTTTTTTAATTAGAATATGAGGGTAGTTTCATGAAACATCACTCGCTTCACACGTGCTTCTCGCGTTAGCGGCCTATAAATAGATTAAACGTGTGTCGATAGATCAGACGTTGTCTGGACTCAGACGCGGCACGACGTAGTCCTCTGAACTATCTCTACGGGTCAGGTATGTGATTATTGTATTACTAATGTTTAATTAATTTTATTCTGAAGATATATAGCAAATATAATATGTATTTGAATTTTATTGAGGTTATCTTACTGTAATAATTTTATTATTAATACTCGTGTAATCTTATTATGTTTATAATTATAATATGATCTATAACTTAAATTGAATGGTGTATTGTTGTTGAATAAGATATATCTTTATTTCTTTGATATTTCAATATTTTTTTAACCCTTCTGACACACATTTTAAAGTATCAAAAATTTATAAAACTAGTTAATAGTAGAAATAGAATAGAACATTTTGGTAGCTTATAGCTTAAAAAAACGACTTTTCTGCCTTTACCCGCCTGAACTTTCTGAAACATCTAACAGTAGAAATGGCGCCGTCTATTTACCAAATATAGATTTATTAGGTTTTTTACTGCAGATGTATTACGTATATATGCTATTCTTATTTTATTTGTGAACTAAATCTCACTCAGGTGATCACCCTGTTTTAGGCATACCTACTCTGTCAAAATAAAAATAAGTCGAAATTAAAAAATAAAGTTAATGAAATGTTTTAATTCAAAAAATATACCTTAAAAAAGCATAAAATTTTGGTGTAGATAGAGAAGAAGACGCGGTAAGCGGAAATGGTTCGTGAATTCTTGTATTCATGTTAATATACCCACTAGCAAACTTCTTTGTAGATCGTTTACATTTCTACAATTCCTTGGTACATTATTTTGTCTTATCTCTAACCATTTAAAAAAAAGGAGATTTTGAAACGTATTTTTTAACATAACCTGTTTTATGCAAATATAAAAATTTTTAAGAATAAATTTATAGCTTGTGTTACTTCCTGATAATGTTTTTTATTATTAGAAAAATAGTTAAAAATCTGT
The DNA here is from genome assembly GCA_918358865.1 of Melinaea marsaeus rileyi. NCBI lineage: Eukaryota > Metazoa > Arthropoda > Insecta > Lepidoptera > Nymphalidae > Melinaea > Melinaea marsaeus. The sequence continues at coordinate 15,279,192 of OU911089.1, read as the reverse complement.
CGAGTAGTTTTAGATCCTATTCGATATAAACAAATGAACAAAAATTTGTATAGATGAGCAAAATTGTTAACATTACAGCGGCTTAATTCAAACTTTTGTAATTGAAGTTTAAAATTAATTTGTTTAATTAGTTAACAAAATTAACATTGGATATTACAAATGGTCATCCCTTGAGGATTGTTATGTAATTACGTAAACTTCAAAAATTATATTGAAATACTTGCCGGGGTTTTGTTACTAGCTAAATATGAAATTTAATTGTAAATGAATACCAATAATATTTATTCTAAGAACATTAACTATACAAAAACAGTTTAAAAACCACAAATAAAAGAAGTTTTTAGTTTATAATTATATGTACAATGTAATGAACATATATTGAACAAAATATAATGATAAAATTAGAATTATTGATTATGTACATCATAGTATGTATATTATTTATTTATTTATTTACCTTCACGCCATATCCCTTGCGGGGTAGCCAGATAAGACGGAGCGCCAAACGCTACGTTCTATGTATATATGTATTATTTAACAAAGTTACTTTTTAATAATAAAAACATAATAAGTACTGATAATAACGTTCTTTGAAAGTTTTAAAAATCTTTTGCTATTGGGAAGTATATACACAAAAATTATATTTTTTGGCACATGTCATTGTAAGTATGAAATTAAATATTTTTGAACTATTTATATAGTAAAGATATTAAGGGAAATATCTAATAGTAAATAATTATAAATTCCTCGAAATTAAGAATTTATGTCCGGAGTTAGGCAGTATTTTACTCAAACGTCGAATCTTTTCTCTTTCTCGGTGAGGTCGACGTAGGCGGTTTTGAAAACAAAACTAAACTGTCGACGTTCCCAAGAACTTTTGTCGATATTGACAAATTATTATTCGAATTAGCTTGGTCTATATTGAATTAAGCATTAATAATTTATTATAAATTAGTATAATTTGATGAAACCGATATTGTTATATTATCAAACTATGGCTCTCCGCGATGACGAAAGACTACCTGTGAAGCTTTAACTCACAATTTTATAGAGCTCAGTGCTGACTTATAAATTATAATTTTCTTACTATAGATTGATAGATCATTGGCTTGTATTTCCCTTTTGCAACAACAAACTTAAGGTATGATATTGTTGTGTATAAATAGGTTTAAGGCCGTAATTCGACAAGGGTCACTTTTTATCTCGAAAAAAAAATGTACTACATACATTTAATTACTAATATTCAATGTTATTTCTTAAACTGTTCTTACATGATTTTGCACACGAGGATTACTTGATGTCATTTTCGCGTGCCATAAGCGTTTGCATGTAATATTTAAACTTGGGAATGCAATATACAAATTTTCCTAGAATACATTAATGTGTAAGTCAATACCAGGGTAATATATTGCAAGTAATTTCAAATTAGTTTACTTAAAATCCTGCAAATAGTACTGACATAGCGCGGAGATTAAAATTACATTAAAAATATACCGAAGTTGTTTTTATTCGTCAAAGTTATACTAAAATTTACTTCGTCATTATCTTAAAAGTTGTAAGAAAATAAGCTCATCAATAATTTAGATAGGCATAAAATACTTTAAGCGTACAATTAAGTATAAGAAAATATTCTTTAAACTGCTATCAAAGAAACTCTATGCTATACTGTATCATTAATTATTATATTAAAAAAGGTCAGTGTAGTCTGTCCGTGAGTAAGCTACCACTGGCTGAAAATATTGCTCTGCTGAGAAGAACCGGCCAGAAACTCAGCAGTTGCTCTTTTTAAATGAAATTTAACAATATTTGATTTATTATCAAACATAATATTATACGGACTACGGACTCTAAACAACTGCAGACACCTGTGTTGTTATTACAATATACTAGAACTATCCGGCGTTCATTGGAATTTATAGGAATATGATATAAGTTGTATTGCGTACAAAACCGTGTAGATAATATTAATATCACGTGTCAGGTATTATTCAACAAGACAACAATAAACATATATATACGAAAAGGAGTAACAAAAAAAAATATTGCTATGTATCCGGAACAAAATATATCTTAAAATACATTTTCACGAGGTAGATCCAAATAATATAAAATAATAAACTACCTTTCTATTTCCAACATTCAAAAATCTAGGTCAGTGTTAGAAGTGAGGTAAGAATTTATGTAATACTGAATGATAATATTTCTCGTATATATGTTATGATTTTAAGTTAAATAAATGTAATCTTGAATGTATAATTATTTAAATAGTATTAGACTATATAATAATGTTATGATTGGTGTAACATAGTTATATCGCAGTTGTATATCTTAAGGGTATGAAGCGATCGCTGCCAGGCTGCTTCAAGATTATTTTTTTAGTATTGTGTAATGTATTTATGTAATTTAGAATTTAAGAAAAAAAAAATACAAATCATGACAATCCCACTGAGTTTCTGTCGCCAGCTCTTCTCAGGTCTGTGGAAATAATTTTCCGAGCTGGTGGTAGCTTTGACAATGAAAAAATGTTTTGTATGAAACTTATTTTCAATAAATATTTTTGATTTTGATTTTTTTAAGACAAGTGAGAGAGTCGGAAAAACAGCTATGTATATTTTGGTCTAATTTTCTTCTTACTTTGTTCTTCTAAAACAAACTTAAGTTGCAATTGGCCATTGCTTGCTTCTGCCGTTTATATAAATAAAAATAAAATAATCATAAAATTTTTTGGAGAATCCCAAAATACCGTAAAGCGCCGAAAATAAAACAAATTAAATCAAGTCAGAAAAATTATTTTTCACAATAAAATTTATCTTTATAAAATGAATAGGCCGCAGCTACGCGGTTTAACGCATATCGCTCTGGGTTCCGCTTAACGACGCGCGAAATACAATTAATGTATGGTTTACAATTATTATCTTTGTACACAATAGTAAAAATAATATAATAATTATATTTAATCAAGATATATCATGTTATTTTTTGGTTCGTATACTATACAAATATATTTAGTCTGACCATAAGGACTGTTACAATTAAAAACAATATAACTTTTGAATTTGGATTTTGGAAGTTTTATATAACTGTTCATTGTGTTTTCTTATATTCACGTAAATATGTTGTAAAATATTTTCGATATTAAAATAGAGTAGGGTGATAAATAGAACCGAATCGCTGTGATTGATTTACATAAAGTAGGTATGGAGCAAAATAAATTTTTAAAATCCTCCAAACGTTTGGTATTAGTCAAACGTATATGTATCTGACGGGATATTGATACGTACAATAAAAGCTCCTCTATGATAGAAAAAGACTTGGCTATCCACATACTGTTCATATGAAAACGGCTATCAAAGCAGTAAGAGAAAAAATCGAATAAATTCTGTCCGATAGCAAAAGAGATCTCGGGAGGTGAAAATAGCACATATAACCATGTTACGTGTTTTAAAAGCTAACTTATAAAAGATGGACAGCTCATTTCCTAACTGATAATAGGATGGTAAAATCAAAACAACTAAGTGGTACAAAAAGGGAGGTCACAGAAAAAAATTGTTTACTGATGGGAATTATTGTACACTTAATTATTATATTTAACAAACAAAATGACTGTATTTATGCTGAAAGCTCTAAAGAAGCTTCTCAATTAGTTCACAGAATACAACGTGAGCATCATCCAACCTCAGTGATGGTTTGGTGGAGTGTTGGCTATGAAGGAGTGAGTGACTGAGTTATATTTTTGTAAAAAATGGTGTTAAAATATCGGCACAACTATATCAAGATACGATACGATTTTTGAGATGTGTAAAGCCCCTTAACAAAACATGTTGAATAACTAAGAATGGCCCTTTTGGTTGTAAAGCTCGACCCATTCAATCTTTGTTAGACGCATACGTTTCGGACTTCATCAGAGTTGAAGACTGGCCGAAATCTAATCCTGATCTTAATCCACTGGATTGTTATGTATTTATAGTCAGTTTTCGAGAGTAAAACTTACTCAAAACGCCATGATAATTTGGAATCCTTAAAACAATCCAGTGAAGAATTTTGCTATAGAAAGTGCCTGCGTGGTTGCTGCTTTTGATAACTGGCCTCAACGTTTAAAGGACTGTATTGCAGCCAATGGAGACAACTTCAAATAAGCTTCATATAGTTTTAATAATTTTATGTCAATGTACTAAACTAACAAGCTGTAATAGTAATAAATATTACTTACAATAAAAAAATGTTTTTCTTTGTAGCAATTTTTATGGCAAGACTAAGTTTACTAGACGATTATCTACTAATTAGGTACAGCATTAAAACATTGTATCTTGAAGATGACACAGAACTTATCGAATCTGTTATAGGATATTGAGCTAACGGATTTCTGAAAATAAGCATTAAAAAATGACTACTTCCCAAGATATATTCCTAGTTATAGATCTAAAACTATACTAGCTCACATTTCAAAGTCTGATTTTATTTTCCATTTTATTAATAAATTATAATTACAACATTATTTCTACAAACTATTCTCTGGATTTAAAATTTATTACCACAAACTTTGGGAAATGTTCAACAAAAAGTTCCAACATCAATCATTTCAGTGGTTTTTCTTTGAGATACAGTTCAAAATTAATTTTATTAAAAGTACCTTTGATTATTGAAAATGTTCATGTCTAAAGTAATGTTAATTAAATAAAGATAAAAAGTGCGTGTATCAATTAAACGATAGTAAAGTAATGAAGATATAATTTCAAATTTGTTATAAAATGTATATAAAATAAATATATGTATACCTATAATTTAGAGTTTATTAAAATTTGAATAAATTTTCAAATGTAACTTCATTAAAATGTTATTTCTAAAAGTTCGTTATAAAACTAAACGTATATCATGTCAATTGTCATACCAATTAAGAACATGTTAAAGTTGCTTAGAAGCTAGGAACTGCTCCCTAAAACCTAATTGCATATTCTCATCAATGTACAATTCACAAATTAAAACTAGAATACCTTCTTTGCCGAGTCAGAACACGTTTTATATCATGGTAATTAGAATACTTGTTCAATAAAAAGCTTCTTATTTTCATAACTAATTTAAGGAGAGCCAACTATAACATATAATAATAGTAAAAATAATAATCACAGTTGTATAGAACTATTTTCAACTCTCTTAGTTCTTAATGTGTTAGTACACATTAATTGCTTTCACTGTTCAGCAAATCATCTCTCAAAAAAAAAAATAACTAGCTAACGTTTTTATTCTTCTTTACGAATGAGATATTTTTATTATATTTTTTTTATTGAAAACAAGAATTTCATTACATTAAGAAATACAAATAATTGGCAATTGATAATGTTATTCAAATAATAATAAGAATTGTAAATAATGCTTCATCCATAATAAGAATAAACATAATTCAAATTTTAATTAATTTGACATCTCCGTATCATTAAAATTTTAATTGGAGTAATTATTTTGCGAGATTTTGTTTCAGTTTCAATCTATTGATTGTGTTACAAGTGGGCAAACAAGTGTGCGGGTCACCGATGAAGAGTTTTCACCGCAATCTACGAACTCTTGCAAAATCTGGTGAATCACAAGAGCGTTGCCGCCCTTGAAGGAAGGTCGTTTCACATCTTAGTAGTATGTGTAAGAAGGTCCTTGAAAACTGCATAGAAGAGGATCGCTACGTATCCAGGTAGTGAGGATGGTATTGCAGGCGATGTCTTGCTGTGCGGTGATGAAATTCGGCGGCAGGTATTTCAAAAAAAAAAAGGTAATTTCAAATAGCTCTTTGGGATACTTCGGAAAAGCGATAGAAGACGCACAAAGAGGCCACGTCTTTACGCAATTTCAGAGAGTTCAAACATTAACAGAGCATCGGATCCTCAGCAATCCGAATGGCTCTCCGTTGTACGCGGTCAAAGATAGAAGCTGACATTGGAGTGATCAGGACCAGAGAAGAGAACATTACTCCATGTGTAGCTGCACTTGCGCCTTATAGTGCGCAAGTCTTTTTAGCCAGGATTGTAATAATGCCTTGCTCTATTGATCACTTCCAAATTCATTGAGGCCATGTTCTCGCTCATGGTCTCGCTCTCCAGGTGTCCACGAAATATTAACATATCATTGATGCGCAGGACGAACAGAGTTTTTTCCAAAAAAATATACATATTATCTTTTCGGTAAAGTTATACTTATATAAAATAATATGTTTTTATAATATTTTTTTTATTTTTATACAATAAATTTAATTCGCATGACCTTAATAAATTGTCAACTTTATACAAAAGTTTCAACTTCCCTTTTTTTGCAGAAATGCGAAATTAAACCATAATTAAAATAATACTATCACATGATATGTTATTATTTTAATATTATTGTATGATAGACGATTTCTTCAGTTCCAAAGAAACTTTGTTATTACAGTTACTCTAACTTTTATCGATATCTACGAATTGTCGGTTTGGGAGTTCTGAAAATGATTTAGTTAAAATGTTTGTTGATTTTGTTTTATTAATACAAAAGCAAATAAAAAGTGAAATGTACTTTATTTACTAAAAAAACCCTTATAAGGCTATTTAATGAAGTGTTAGTTGAATAACTTAAAAAGTAATAATAATTTTAAAATTTAAATGTTTCAAAATTGTTCTTTTATTTTAATTTTTAATTCACATCCATCACAATAATTTAGAGATATTAGGACTTTTAAATAAAATCTTTGTAACAGTAAAAGCCGTGACATTGCTTCACGCGAAGGAAGGAACGTTTACGAGTCGTCACGTCTGCGTGACATTCATTGTGGATGTTTAATCTTCATAAATAACATTCTCAATCCAACTGGTTTGCAATTGAGACATATTTACTATACAGTACAGTTTGGATTAGTCTATCAGTAGTTTATTTCACTCTGATTAGTGTTAATGGAAGTAATATTCTTTTGAATCTTTATCTATATTTAATGAATTTAATGTGTTTGTATTATTTTGTTTTTCATCCTATAATCAATATTATTAAATTTAACGTTAATTGTATTTGTCTCAATCAGCTAATTAATCACGATTTATAATCAATTTGGAATCAACAATTTTTCCTTTTTTTTTCTTTTAAATATTGCTTTTCTTGTATTTTTTATATTGTTGTTTCATTTTTTTGTAATTTAGTATTAAAGTTATTATTTGACAAGTGAAAATTATATTCTTCTAATACTGTACACATTTATATGTGTGTTCGCATACTAAAAAAATTAATAATGAAGCTTTGGGCGGTTCACTGAAGTAATGAAAACGTAATTAAGAGAAGTAGCACTCAAAAGATTTATGGGCGTTTTCACATGATAATTGAACTTTGTTTACTATATTCATTTCTTATTATTATTATTATCTTATTAAACAAAATAAGAATATATGAATAATTTAATAAAGATATGTTAAAAACGAAACGAATTGTTTATCTCTCTTTATAAGGTATAAGGGCTAAAATAAAAAAAGACACTCTCATCCCTCAAATAGACTAATACGGCCGCCTCTTTAAGAAGTATAAATATATTAAACATCTCTAGCGCCATCCCATCATCAGCTCTTCTACAGAAGATTTTAAGCTCTATTCAAGAAATATATATATATATATATTTTTAAAGAAATATGCACTAGGCATATTTAAAAAAAAACTTGTTTTTTGTTAAACAGGAAAGATGTTTTTTGTAACAATGTGATGTTTATGTACCCTTCATTCAATAATTAACTTCTAAAACACATATCATAAACTTTTACAAGAGTTCTTCCCGTAAAGTGGATGTTTTGAAGTAAATATATTTTTATAACATGTAAAACAAAATTTTATAAAAGCGCTTTAAAACGTGATACAACATAAAAGTCACTAATGGTATTAAAAGATTTATTTTGGCTTAAATCCTAAAACCATTTTAAGACATCAGAATATTAAATTTTATTTCAGAAGGTTTTCTTGAAAATATATGTAATTAAATATCTTTATTTAAATACACTACATCGAATATACTTAAAAAATATACTATAATTTGTTAATATATTATTACTATATAAAAAATAACGTTTTGCGGCAACAGAATCCAATTGTTCTTCTTTGCTGCGCAAACAATTACATAGATGAAAATTTCAAAGACTATGCTTTACGCACATGTGTCATTAAACTACACCAACAGAACATTATATCACTAACCACAAAAGAAAATCAACTCTAGTATCACCATATCTAATGTACAACGTCAGTGTTTGAATATAAGTATATTTAGATATTAATTTGAAAGAAATGAAGAAAAAACATAATGTAAGACCAATGTGAAGGGTAAGATAATAGAACAAGTGAATGAAGTGGCATATTTGGGAAGTGTTTTAGCAGAGACGGAAGATACGAAATGGATGTGGAAAGGCGTATTGCTGCCGGTAACAGAGTCAACGGTGCCCTGGCTGCATTGTTGAAACGGCGAAACGTCAGCATAGCTGCACGTTTGGCTGTACATAATGCGGTTTTGCAACCGACGCTTTTATACGGCAGCTAAACGTGGGTAACACAGAAGAAGAATGTAAGAAAAATGAATGCTGTGGAGGTGCGATCTCTTCGCAGAATATGAGGAGTCAGTCTAGGTGATCGAATCCGCAATGAAAAGATCCACAGAATGGCAGGTACTAGCGAAGATGTCACGGTGAGAATGAAGAAGAACGTGCTCAGGTGGTTTGGGAACGTTGAACGAATGAGAGATGAAAGAATGGTAAAAAAGATTTATATAGGAAAAGTGAGCGGTAACAGAGACAGGGAGAGGCCTCAAGTGACCTTCGAAAACGTTTGATAAATTAACATCGAACTAAAACCAATAATAATAGTAATGTATTTTATGTAAAGACAGACTTTCATTGTTTTAGTACATACCAAGTCATTCAACTACCATTTATTTAACCTCCTCTAAGAAACAATAGATCAACAGTACAATTATTAGAACAATAAAAACATATTAAAGAAATATGAACTCTAAAATAATGCTTTGAAGATCTTTTATTAAATACAGGCTGTATTTAAATCCCTTGTTACTTCAAGTGATTTATAACGTCAACAACGATCTGGCGAAATGAACCAAAGTGATTAATTCTGCTTACCGCCTCCAATAAAACATGTGCTCACTTCACAAATCAACAAGTTTCTAAAATGGACATGTTTTGGAAAATCCTTCTTTCGTAACCTTTAAATATCTAGAATTTAGGTAAGTATTCTACTAGTCTAGTAAGATAGTAAAGTAAGGTCAGAATCAGAATTTATCCTACCAGTATTATACTCGTAACTCTAAAATTGTAAGTTTTTTTTTCAATCACGTGGCAAGACACACATTGAATGGATATTGAAATTCTATATTTAAAATATGTTCTGTTATTGTATAGTCTTTTCCTCCTATTTTCTTTACTAAGAGCGAGCGAGCGCAGGTAACAGCATGTGAAATATAAATTTTGTTCTTAACTGCATAACTAAATTTTTTGTTCTTTTCCAACTTGTATATAGATACTCAAGCTGATTACCGTCCGCTTCGCTGGGCACGCTATTAATTTGAATGTGAACTTAAACTTGTTGTATTGACAATCTTCAATTTCTATTTTATATTTAGTGTATTTTTTTTAATTTTAAATAAAGAAATATAATGCCAGTCAGTGAATACACAGATTTCCATATTGCCTATGAGGTACTGTGTATTGGGATGCGTTTCCATGGTGTAATGTGGCGGGATCCCTAGTAGGTCTACACCACGAAAAAAATGCCAAAATCTTTAATAGTTTTGAATAAAAGAAAAGTTTTACAATTAATATTGTAAAACAATGTCCTTAACCGTCGCAATTTTAATGTTAAAATTATGTTCGTCATTCTTGGGTCTTTATACGTGACATGGAAATATATAACCCGTATGTAGATTTTTACCTCTTTTGTTATTAACATAAGAAGCGAAGAAAAGTTTTTCAAGTTTATAGCAACTTTTAAACAGACATTAAAACGAAATAATATATTGGCTGAGAATAAACAAGTATGTCAATATTAATAATTTTAAATTAAAATTTTACTCAAAAATTTTAAAATCATATAACAAAATTATATGTATAATTAAAAAAATATAATTAAAAAATTAAACTTAATCAATACTTTTTCTTGATGATAATGTGTTCTGAATAACTTGAAATAATATATTTGAATCGTTTTTTTTAACATCTTTCACCCCTTTTACAAATAAATGTCCATGTCTAAAAATAAAAATAAAGTTAAAAATATACGTTATATTTTTAAAAATACATAATTTCAATCAACCTTTTATCAAGTCAGTCGATCAGTTCTTTCTGTCAAACTTATTTATTATTTTTAAATGATTGTAGGTTATATATAAAGTATTGATTTAAATATATTCGCATGATATTTACTCTTATATTAATGAGGTTTCAAGCCACTCAAGGCGTATTTTTTTTTATAGAATTCTCTTTTAATTCTGTTATTATTCAAATTATAATTTATAAAAAATATCTTGATTACTTAATTCTGTAAAATTACAAAAATTTGATATTAGGTAGCTTAGGAGCTTTTACATTCATCTCCCACGGGACAGCGGGCGAATGCTAATTAATGTGGATTAACATTTAAGCGAACAATTATTTTAGTGTTGAAAAATTCCTAAAAGTTAGTGCTACTATTAAATTTGTGATAACAGTAGATAAGGTTTTAATGAGTTTCATCAACCTCTGATTTAGAAATGTATGAACAAAAGTCGAATAATTGAGTCACGATTCCAATTATCCTCAACTTCCCCTTTAAAACCATTTCACTTTGAACTCCTTTGAAACATTGTTATGGCATTCCAAAGTAAATTCGCCGTGGGAGATAGATGACATGTTCTTATTTGTGATACCAGTTCTTTTGGATGCCGCTTCTTCCTCGATCTCAAAAAAAGTGTAATTCATGAGTTTTAAGTTTTTATTGCGTTTAATATGATTAGTTATATTATAGAAATCGTGATCGTGTTTAAACTGACTTCTAGACATCTTAAAAAATATCAAAGTATCTTTAAATAACCCCTCAAAAGTAAGATCACGTACCTGGCGCACTTAAGAACAGTGGTCGAGATTAATAGACGACCTTGAATCACTTCATGATCACCGCCTCCAATAACAATCGTGATCTGAATTATTTAAGAGAACGGATGAATTAAAAAAAAATAGGGTAGAGTTGATATTTTTATTTTAAATATATTAAAATTTATTTTATTTTATAATTGTTAATAATTAAAGTGTCTTTAAACATCATATTAACTAATAGTCCAGGCATATTAGGGGTTTCACCTTGGAATGAGAGATAGTCGGCTATAAACTTGTATAAACCTTTATTTCAACACCCTAAACTTGTCTCAAAAACTACTTATCGTAGGGTGTCTGCGACTACAGATATTCCAAGGTCAAAGGTAAAAAAAATCGATTCTTTACACATTTGTTGCAAATATCTCGTTTCCTATGAGTTTTACGCTGTTTGTATTTATTATAAATATTATGAAGGATTAAATTCTCTACAACTTTTATTTAAACATTTTTTTATATCTTCAACCATTTTCGAGATAGAGGGCAGAGCGCGCGCAGTGTTTATCTACATACAGTATCTTTCGGAGTCAACCTGTAGTCCCGATTAAAAACACGCCGATTAAAGTTTTTAAATTATTAATAAATATATAATTATAAATGATTCGCATTCTTTATTAACTTACCTGCACTTACCTGCACGTCAAATTATAAAATTATTAAGGGAAATACTTTAATTATTTCTTAATTCTAATTATTTATACTAATTACTTCTAAACTAAATAAGAAGAAAAGAATTAAATTTTTAATTAATATTTTTATTCAAAAATACCGTTTCATACATTTATCAACGTTAAAAAATTATAATAATAATAAGAACTACAAGTTCTAATTTTAATTTTCTTCTTCTTCTTCATCATCATCGTCTTCCAATGGCTGTAATATTTCAAATTCCTCTGCGTTCTCGTCTTCAACGACATTTGTCTCAAGTTCTTCCAAGATTTCGGGATCAAAAGTACCGTCTTCATTCAAATCACTTTGATATGGTGAAGCATTAAGACAAGCTTGCCCATTACACTGGCCGCAAGCTAAAGAGCACTGCAACCCTGCTTTCCTGCATCCACATCGCAACCACAACCATTTTTGCAGTTGCAGAATATGGTGTTAAGCAATTCCTCCGGAGCTGGTGGGTTCATTGTCATAACAGGTTCCAGAAATTCATCACGCAATATCCAACCCTAATTCTGGGGTTCTAAATCATGCCCTAACCAAGTCTGAACTTGATAATAAACACGATTGAAATGTTGAAGAGTTGCTGCACTCGTTGGTGGAAGAGTTGATAACTGCACAAGTTTATTTAGTTTTGTTAACTTGATAAACTGTGCATAGCGAAGACAATCGATGCAGTTCTCAGATTTTGGAGCATTATAGATTGCCAACAACATTCGCACTCCATTTCCAAACAATGATTGAACCGGTCAATTTTGTTTTTCAAACGCTGCAGCAATTTGATCCAAATTTATAATTTCACGTGCAGGTAAGTGTTATTAAATGAATAAGCACTTAATTATTGAAAAAAAATATTAATGATAATGTAATAGTTAATAAAAAATGCGAATCATTTATAATTATGTATTTATTAATAATTTAAAAACTTTAATCTGCGTGTTTTTAATCGGGACTACAGGTTGACTCCGAAAGATACTGTATGTAGATAAACACTGCGCGCGCTCTGCCCTCTATCTCGAAAATGGTTGAAGATATAAAAGAAATGTTTAAACAAAAGTTGTAGAGAATTTAATCCTCCATAATATTTATAATAAATACAAATAGCGTAAAACTCATAGGAAACGAGATATTTGCAACAAATGTGTAAAGAATCGATTTTTTTTACCTTTGACCTTGGAATATCTGTAGTCGCAGACACCCTACGATAAGTAGTTTTTGAGACAAGTTTTAGGGTGTTGAAATAAAGGTTTATACAAGTTTATAGCCGACTATCTCTCATTCCGAGATTCTTGCCCTCATATGTCTAATATGCCTGGACTATAACATGTTAATTATCTATGACTTAAAGAAATTTCATTAAATGGATGTATATAACACAGATTTTATCTCAGAGGTTGAATCTTGCTTGTATTGAAATTTCATTCAATACATATTTAAAGAATCATAGTTTTTATCAATATATTGTTTTATTTCTTTATGTATAATATTTTATTATTATTTTAGTTATAAATGAAATTATTTGACAGAAAATGTTTAATACAACTGATAGAATTTTTTTTTAATAATTATGATTATTTCAATTACATTATATTTTTTATTCACTCTTAAATATTTAAGAACTCATATGAAATTACTTTCGGTGAGCAAAAATATAATGTTTGCAAATGATTAAAAACAAATATACCAATAAGACATGCATATAAATAATAACTATAAATATAATTATTCATCCAACTGTCACAATAATACCAGATGTTTGTGATATTGAAACAAGAACCTCACTACAAACAAGTAACAAGTACAAAACTTTTGCGAAAAAGAACTAAATCGAACTAAAAAGTTATTTATATTAACCGAGGCGTTTCCATAACAGAATGAGCTAGAAACAAAAGTTTCTAGAGTTTAGCTTATTTATTTTACTTTGAGTAATTAGATTTTTTATCTTAATTTCTAAATTACTAACAAAACATCAAGTTATGTAAATAATATGTATATATATATATATATATATATATATATTTATATATATAGCATGTAGCATACGGTCAATATATCATATTATGTAATTTAATAAATGTAATTTAGTAAATCAGAATTTGGCATTTAATAAAAGACTAATTTATTCCAACATAGACAATGGACAGAGTATTGCACAGGCTTGACACCGGGTGGCGCTACTATTAACATTTTGATATCATTAAGAACAATAACATAATAACACTAAAAAATAAAACAATAAAAAACATATGAAAAAAAAAAGAAAAGTATAAATTGTGTTTCTGATAAAAGCTTCGAACAATTTAATTTAGAGTCAACACAAGCCTAAAAGTTAGATAAAGTTTTGGGACCAAATCGTTTATATTCAATTGTATTACAAGTAGATTGCGTAAACTACAACTAACGAGGTTGAATATTTTCATTTCTTAGGGGACATTCGTGTAGCAAAATATTAGAAGTTTATCATGTCGTCCAATCTCAAAAACTGTGTGAAGTGTATTGTTACTATAACACACTGATATATTTTTTTAAATATATTAATAATGGAAATAGTCCATGAATTTATTTCAATTTTAATTATATGTGATCGATCAGGTACGATATAAAGTAAGTTTAAACAAAAAATACACATTCTTATTGACAAGTTTTCAATTTCTTTAAGTAAGGTTATTGTACTAGCACTGGCAATGCAATGTTGCAGCATATTATTATATTGGTTTTGACTACATTTAAAAAAACTTACATGAAATCAAGTCTCTAATTGCTAACTCAGCAGATCCTGTTTGTGCCAGCCCTTGCAGCAAATACAGAGAAATGCTACACGCAAAGCCTCCGACTCACGAATAAGTTTTTACGAATTTGCCGGAAACTAGTCGGACAAATTTTCAATTTAATTTAAATGTTACTACCGCCGGTGAAAATATATACGTCTTTTTTAAATTTGTTACTTTCTTTTTACTTTATATACTTTATATATTTGTATATTGTTTCATATAAACGAAGAAGTTCTTATAATAATCATCTTAATATTTGAAGACGTATTATGTCAGCTGTTCAAAGATTATTTGAGGTTTGTTATCACTCATCACTCACTAAATTCGTGAAATTAGAAACGCTGACATTCATATTCATAAATAGCTGACGATCCCAAAATAACTATTCACTTACAATTATTATTATCATTATTCGACAGCGGGAAGATGCTAATTAATATATCAATTTCATATCCTCAACTCTTTACCTGCTTCGACACAACTAAGGAAATGTAAGAACTTCGTTAATAAGTTATAATTACTAGTATTAGTTATACTTGTATTGCGTTATACCAATAATATCATAGTTTTAAAATAATTAGATATTTGAATAACATACTTCTCGTTAGTTAATAATGTTTTTGCTGTCAAGCGATTAAGTATAACAATGTTTAGTGAAGAGAGAATTAATAAGTACTTAATAGTTAAATAATATGTTTAATCGTTTTTTATTGTTTTAATTACTATACATTTTTATATAATTACATTATAATAAATAAATAAATAAATAAAACAAATATAATTATTATTGTCTTTTATTGAAAACCACCTTAAGGATAAATATAAAATAATATATATATATATATATATATATATATATATATATATATATATATATATATATATATATATATATATATATTTTACTTGGAAACGTATTGTTGTTGCAAGCAAGCAGCGTACAAAATTTGTTTTGTTATATTATAAATCAACGCTCGAGTTCACTTGTGGTGGTTGCTCATGCAATTGTTGTAATATTTGAAAGGAACATCTGCATACTTCCAATGGTCTGATTGCGGAACTTTACTTTCTTTAAGTCCTAAATATTAATCTTAATGAGATGTGTAGCTGTCGATCCATAGTCTTCGTTCGTGGAGATATATGAAAACCCCATCTTTCGTCGCTCACCTCACAGTAGACAAATATAGTTTTGCCTTTTTCTTCTTTAGAAGCTCTTCTCGTTCAGAGATTCACGGATTAGGGTATGTCTCTTCTTGAGAATCTTTGGCGATGGACCCTATTCAGCTGATGTTGGAAAGTAATAGTGTTTGTAGATATTTTCCTTACAGTCACTCGTACTCTTTGAGAGTGATTGTAGCTTTAACAATCGATACAGAGCAAAATAAGTACAAAAATAAAAGGAATACAATAGTAGAGATATAAAGAAAATATTATAATATACTCACATCCATATTGACTGTCGTGAGGAACCTAGGTAGTCTTCAGTTACAGTAGGTAGAGCAGCTTCATTAAAGCGTCGTGTTTGTCGATAGAGAAGTTCGATAGTTAAAAATAATAGAAGAATGTAATCAGTGCTAAAGGTAGAGTATTTCTTTTTATTTTTTGTAGGTTTAATTTTATTTGTACCTGTTTGTATCTTCTATAACAAACGTTTTCTCATTCATGGATATCTGGAACAGATCTTTTCATATTTATAAACTCATCTAATGTCCACATCTTTATCACGGTAACACTTAATATGTTTCTGTAGTAAAAATAGTGTAATCTGGTATAGGTATAAATAAAAAAATAATAACTGAATTATTACAAAACTAAGTAATTAATTTCTTTTTAAATTACACAACGTCTATGGAACATTGATTCATTATATAGTTTCTACCCTATTCTTTTCATATTTTTACTTTCCTTTTCCTATTTGGAAAAATAATTTTATAGTACTTCTCATATATGCAACATTTCGTTCTAATATTAAAATATTAATTTTCTCTAATTCTACCTAATCTACCATAAGTACTGTTTTTTAACTCTTTTGCATTTTCCTCTTCGATACCATTTACTTCAAAGCGGAAGCTTACTTTACAGCGTTCTTCAACTACGCGTCGCATTGAGGACATGCCTCGGTATTCTCGATTAGTCTCTTTGATATACGAGTAGCTATTTCGTTGGTTATATTAAACCTACAGATTGAACTGATCAACCTTGTTCGGGATGTTGGTCGTCTATTTTTACCATATGTACGAGTACGTATTTTAAAGTAATGATAACTTGGTTTTACTACGTTTAATTACCTTTGTTTATTATTTTATTGAATTTTATTGTATTGGTATTACTTTTTTTATTGCCTTTCATAACACCTTTACAATAATAATACTGCATCGGCAGGATATCACACGATGAATTGTTTGATAAAAGTTGTTATATTAATACAAAAATAAAGAATGGGATAAAGAAGAACTCACTACTATGAGAAATAATCTTAAGTGCTGAAGAAATCTAAAAGAAAAATATTTACTTGAACATGAGATATCCATAAGCAGAATGGTTTGAAAACTTCTACAACTGCTGTTTATAGTTATATGCTTTTTAATTTTAGTATAAAAGAGTTTGCAATTTTATGATGAGAACATTTATACCATTCGGTAGAATACGAGAACAAAAGTAAATAAATAAATTTTGTTAATACTTTATTGATACGACCCCTGGTGACGTCTGTAACTTATAATTTATAAAATATCCGAGATCACAACTGTTTGATATATAAAAAGATTTTAACATACTTTTCCAACTTTCTTGGAGCTTAGTTCTACAAGTTACAAAATTATTACAAGATGTTTTCTCAGTATTTTTTTAAATATTTATTATTTTTTTAAATATAACTAGATACAGTTCAGTTATTTAGTATAACAATTTTATAATATAATTATTGAACATACAAATCAAATTACTTAAGTCATGTACTTCTTCTTCTTAATGAAAATTGACACATGTTCTCGTGTGTTTTGCTAAAATCAATACTATTGTTTAGAACTTCAGAACACTTGAGAATATAGTATGTACTTACAAATGGTTTTAAGCTCTAAACATGTTGAACATTTTAAATCTTGAAACAAATTTTATTTATTCGTACCTACCTATAATAATATTAATATCTATTAATCTTTAAACATTTTGTCTTTAATAAAATTAAAACTCCAAAAATATAATATATGTTATATAAATTATTTGCCACAAATACAAACAATTATCACTTATGAGAGGCCCAAACAATTTTTTATCCGTTGCGATCGTTAATGTCGCTAGAAATATGTAAATGTTTACAACTTTTCTTCATTTCGATTTATGTTACTTTTGTTTTTGTTCTGTATATTTCTTCAATTTCTTCCAATGGAATCTTCTTTTAGTTGAGAGTTAAATCTCTTATATATTTGTAACGTAACAAGTAAGTAACAAGAAAGCATTAAAACCTTAATTTCACTTAATGTTTTTTTAATTATTTTAGATCGCGATTAGTATTTCACACCAATGTATTATAGAAATAATAATCCTTGTCTTCTGGAATGTACCGAATTACTTTTCAGTTAACACAAGTTAAGCTTTCAAAGAGAATTCTGTAATGTAACCGCTAAAGCAAACCCAGAATGCCATTTCATTGCGGTCAAAATTTTCAAAGCATTTCTAATTAAACTTTTTACATGCAAAAAACAAATAAACTCTCTGTTTTAGTGATTTAATAAACTTGGGTTTTATTATAAAATGACAAAATTAAATGAGATATAAAACAAACTGGATAACAGGCTAGTTAAAATAAAATTTTCATAAACTTTATAATACTCTCACAAACATTTTTCTTTGTTAAACAAAGTTTTCCCGCGTATATGTTTTTTTTTTGTATTGATAAAGTATCAGTTCATACAACTTTAACAGCTCTCAGTAATGGAAGGATTGGGGAACTTTTGAAATTTTCTTAAATAAAACTTTTTATTAATATTATTTATTGAGATCAATAAATGTGCTCAAAAGAAACAATGAAGTATCGGAACGAAACTATAGAAATTGTTTAACGCGTTAGTAAATATTTTGAAGAGGATATCTGTGTTTGATTATTTACTTAAGTTTTCTTATTATAAAATCAAAATCTATTAACTGTTTTAGAAATATGACTTTATACGAATTCCACTTTCTCAGTTTTTTACATGTGTGATAGAAATATTATTTTATATCATAGATTATCCCAAAACCTTAAATAGATACCATTTTAGATCTATTTTGCGTTACGTTACAAATATATAAGAGATTTAACTCTCAACCAAAAGAAGATCCCATTGGAAGAAATTGAAGAAATATACATAAAAAAAAACAAAAATAACATAAATCGAAATGTAAGAAAAGTATATATATATATATATATAGATATATATATATATATATATATATATATATATATATATATATATATATTAGGGCGCTTCAAAAAAAAAAAAAAATTTTTTTTTTCTCGGAACCAGGCTCAAAAGTTTCGTTTAGATGCCAAAATAGGCCTGTGAAAATATGAGCCCTTAATATTAATATTAAGGTAGTCCGCATCGCACTTTTCGATTTCCCATAAGAATAACACAGGAAAAAATTTTTTTTTCTTTTGATTTTTATAACTAATGAACGATATATTGTATTGCAATACCCATTCATTATTTTTGTAGAGAATTTAACGCTCTACAAGAAAGGTTTGAAGTAAATTTTTGATAAATCAACTCAGTCAAAAGTTATTCAAGATCAAAGTTTAAGTTACTCTCAATTCAGCTGTTTTTTAGTAGATTTCATAGAAATCTAACTATTGCATTGGTCCTCATGACGGAACTTTTGAAAAAAATTGTCATTTCCTTACTCAGCTCGGCGAGCTGATTAAGAAAATATATATGGTTCAAAAGTTTATATATATATATATACATACATATATAAACTTTTGAACCATATATATTTTTATATATGTATGTATATATATATATATATATATATACATACATATATAAACTTTTGAACCATATATATTTTCTTAATCAGCTCGCCGAGCTGAGTAAGGAAATGACAATTTTTTTCAAAAGTTCCGTCATGAGGACCAATGCAATAGTTAGATTTCTATGAAATCTACTAAAAAACAGCTGAATTGAGAGTAACTTAAACTTTGATCTTGAATAACTTTTGACTGAGTTGATTTATCAAAAATTTACTTCAAACCTTTCTTGTAGAGCGTTAAATTCTCTACAAAAATAATGAATGGGTATTGCAATACAATATATCGTTCATTAGTTATAAAAATCAAAAGAAAAAAAAATTTTTTTCCTGTGTTATTCTTATGGGAAATCGAAAAGTGCGATGCGGACTACCTTAATATTAATATTAAGGGCTCATATTTTCACAGGCCTATTTTGGCATCTAAACGAAACTTTTGAGCCTGGTTCCGAGAAAAAAAAAATTTTTTTTTTTTTTTGAAACGCCCTAATATATATATATATATATATATTTGTCATATACCATATATTTGTTATTAATTTCTTTAATAATAAATATAATGTAAACGTCCATTTCTATAATAAATAAAAATAATTTGTTACTACACTTTTTAAATTTTATAATGTATTGTGACAAATCCTATCTTACAATTATGAATATGATTATTTTAATTATGTTAAGTATGATGTTGCCAATTTGAATATACAACAGAAGATAGTGGATAATAAAATAACACTCACTAGGTCTTATTATAGAAGATTTATTTTTAAGAAGTTATACACTTATTTCTATCCTAATCTAAAAAAATAAGCTACTATAACTGTCTTCCATTCGATTTTATTTTTACCTTTAAATAATATCGGATATCGTATTGCATGCCATTATAAAATATGTTTGTCAAATAATCTTGTTTATTTTTAACTAAGAAGGAATACGCAAAGACGATTAAATTACTACGATTAAAGTGATTCTTGTTTCTAATATTATGGGCATTATTTTAAGCATAAAACAAAATACTAATACTTATTGTTTATAATATATAGGAGTATTAGTTTTCTTATTAAAATACTAGAAGTTATAAATTTATAATTATTTATTTAGTCGTTTTAGTTAGTTATTTATATTTTTACCCACATATTTATGAATTTGTTTTTCAAAAGACAAATAGTAAACGAATCTTAATAATATTATTGTAAAAGGACTTATAGTAAGTTGTACTCAACAAAATTTATTTTTACAGTAAAGTTATTTTTACAGTTAATTCATTAAAACTATTTTTATAAATTTAGTTTGATCCAGTTATTTTTGATTTCAGTATTAATGGTGTCTCAAGTCCTAACTTTCCATCTTTATAATACTTTGATCTGTGTAGTTGTGGCTGCGTATAATTTTTTGTACAAGTACTTAAGGTTGTAAGAAGCAGAGGCTATTTGACTTCCATGAACTCACTACAGTGAGTTATATACCTTTAAATAAAGACAGTTTGATAAGTCACTGACCTCTTAATGTTCAGTGAGGCTCCTCAATACCCTTGTATTTGTTAAATAAATAAAAGCTTAAAATACCAACTTTTTTAAACAAACCTTTTGTTTACTATTTCATATTGATAAAAATAGAATTGTGTGAGAGAATCTATAAATAAACGACGGACTGAGCCGTTGGCAAAGGCAGGAGTGGTAATTTAGTTTTCTATACTTATTTTTATATAATTTTTTAAATAAAAAACATTTGCTTAAGCTGCACTTAACGAAAACTAGTGAAATTATAAAGATAAGAGCAAATATGTAAATGCTTTGGGATACTAAGTATAATAAATATTATAAATTTCCTCTACATTTCTTCCTAATGGTAAAAAAAATATTTTCAAGTAGAACCAGTGAAGATGCAAATACCCAATAATTTCTCGAACGGCCTTTGATGAAATTGTAAAAAAACAATTGATTTTTAAGTAAAATGATTATTATTTATTGAAGAAAAGAAAATGTTAAATAAATATTTATTTATAATTACTAAAAAATTACAAAAAAGTGTGATTAATAATAATACAAAATAGTATTATAATTAAATATGAAAATAAACTAAATCACTAAATTGTAAACAGCGCCATCTCTCGACAGTAATGAAAATTTTTCCTGTCCACAGCATCCATACATCCATCCGAGAGAAGTGAAAACAATACAGAACAAAGTTCGTTCGTGAAAATTAAAGAAGAATTGTATTAGTCTCAATGTCTTGCGAAATTGTTATAATCAATTATGATTTTTATAACTTTTTATTCTTTGCTTAAAATTAAAAATAATAAAAATCATCAGGTTGTTACAATCTCAATTCACTTCTTTGCAATATTGTTATTATAATGTAATCATATATATATATATATTTATGTAAAATATTTGAAATGAAATAAAACTTGCAAAACAATTTAATTTAAACTCAAATGTATATCCGAATTCCATAATGTACTCGAGGTTAGATCCAATGTTTTTTAAAAACTCCACGTGTTATCAAATACTATTCAGACTACATATATAACGACCTAGTGTTCCATAATTTCAAAGATGACATACAGAATTAAAAAACTGCAGACTCGACTAGCGCTACTTACCGTTTCAAATTGTGATTACAAACCAAGATCCAAATACCCAACATGATCAACAAAATTATTTAAATGTGTAGGAGAAGATCAGAGAAAAAAATACATGTGCAGAAATATGTCTTTTTAATTGAAAGCAAATGTTTGCTCTAAATTAGCAGTCTTCTAAGGCAAAACCCACATTTCTGCTTATTATCAGCGTAAGATGTTAATAAAGTCATGAGAACTAACTTAAGATACTTAATAACAGAGGTAAATGTCAATAAAATTATGAAAAAAAACTGTTCAGTAAAAGAAATTCCTAACATTTTTCTAAGGTTAATTCCTGTACAGAGACAAATTATTTTGGAAAACTGTAAATTTTATACACATATCTCGAAACTAATACTAATAATAAACATTTTCATTTTCATATTAACAATTATAATTATACATCTAACAGAATGAAACAAAGAAGAAAAATTTACTTCAAATTCGATCATCAATATATAAAACAAGAGAGGTTTTCAGGTGAAGCATTAAAAGGAAACAGTACATACATTATTCAACAGTTAATTCTTCACACGAGGGTCAAGGAGGATCGGATATGGATTAAGATGACTCAAGAAGGAAATCCGCAGAGAAGATAATATGTTGCGGTAAATCACGTGAGGCGAGATATAATGTTGCTTTCACCGCATTTGATATAGAAAAGTTATTGTCGTGTATCTTATTAATTTTTGAAAAGTAGTATGAATGATGAGATAAGATAAAACTTACTCTTGTGAAAGTTTAGTTTTCCTATGAAAATGTATTTTGAATCACAAATATTGAAACTAAGCCACATTATATAATATGTACTCTTATTTTAAAATAAATCTTATTAGTTCGCTTTAGTTTTCAACAAAACAATTCTATTACTACTTCAAGAAATATGAGTGGTAGTTTAGAATTAAATAGAATGAATGTATTTATTTCAGTAAATATAAATTTGTGCACAAAGAAAATATATACATATTTGTGACAGTAATAAATTCCTAATTATAATCTTGTTGCGCCATTGTATAAACATTTTAATTATACACATATTATTTATATAAAATAAATTAATGTACATTTAAATATGGATGCTGTTCGATGGTCGGAAATCGATATACTGTCGTTAAATTATTCATAGTTCAAAATAGTATGATTGTGCAGCATATACACAGCGGCACCACTGACAGTGTCAGATAACTAATTGATACTGTTATCAATGCCATCTATGTTATTGAAACTGTTGATAATATCGACATTGTAACTAATTTTTAAAACATACACTATAAAGGTTCTATATCTTCAGTTAAATTATCTTATTATGTGTTATATTTACCTAAAAATTAACCTTTTTATTATTATAAAAGGGTTTGCAACATGATATTTCAAGTTCAAAAGAAAATGTCGATATCAATCTGAACCGATAAATATTTCTCAGTAAAAAATAAGTACTTAATGGTAAGAGTTAAGTAAAGACTAATTATTATACAGATTATTTCATTTAATAAATTGATATAAAATCATTGATTGCCTTAAAGATTGATTTCTACACAGCTCAAAAATAAACATTCAGTGAACTTTTCATCAAGAAAATATTTTTTTACCTTATGTGACCCGATTTACAATATTTATTTAAAACCTATTATTTAATAGATTGAAAAAATTAAAAACTAAGTAAAACTATTTGTAACTACTGACAAGACTAGATCAACGCTGAAAGGTTTTTATTCTTCAGACCGAAAGTCTCCACAGCGAAACTTCTATTGCAGCAATACTAATAGAATTTATATTATAATTGTATTATAATAAACACAATCAGTAAAAATAATAAGATGATATATTATAAACATTCATACATTTTGTAGAAAAACAATCAATTTTTTTATTACTAACTTGAGTATTGTAACTGATATCAATAATATTTTACTAAAACTGAAAACATAAGCTCTAAATTAAATCATTTATACAAATTTAAAGTCAATGCAAATTTTATTACAATATTAATAGATAATCTAAAAGCGATTTGAGGGAGGTCTTATTTTAAGTCGGGAGATTTATGAAATTATGAAAGAAATTAATTTTGCCAATCTCTTCGTTTCTTAATCTCCTAACTTTCATGAGAATTAATGGCTTAGTCATCCTAGTAAGAGATGGTTATGGTAAGTTATACCTTAGTTGTAGATTACATATTATGAAAGTTTATAATGTACTTATTAAACGATATTCTGCTTTTCTATTCTAACATTTGTTTTATAAGGGTAAGAATTTTTTATACTTTCTTCATCTAAACTTGATATATATTTTTTTGTTTGTTACTGATAAGTAATTTCTCGTGGTGTGATGTTTAACTTTTTAAATGTTTTTTTAGTGTAAATATTTTTCCAGATTCCAGACAAAGGAAAATAGGTAATTGTAATTACGAAATATATTTTACAAAAACAATACTAACCGTGTTATATTAAATAATTATACAAACTAGCAACATACTACAATCACCGACAAAAAGGAGAAAATAATTGACTTACTGCTACGAAACTGTTTTCACAAAAATTCTCTTAGGAACACAAATTTGTAAGTTGTTATATTAATTTGAGTCTATCATTTACTTTACTATTTTTAATCTTAAATGATTTAAAAAAAAAAACATTCAAATAATAAAGGTATGGATCGTCACATATTAAGTTTAGAAGATAATAGATATTTATTCTAAACCCTTGATTTTTTTAGAAGTTCCCTCTTACCCACTCGTAATACTATCGTGACAAATAGCGTGTACAGTAAAACCCCTGAAGGAGAGATTACAAAAATATGTGTATAACATTAGTTTAAAATACTTTAAAAGAAAATATATCGTAGCTTGTTTTATTGATCATTTATGGAACTTAGAAAAAGACTAGATCTTATTCTTTAAATGTATAGACCTCCCTCCACTAATTTATTTTCGTTTCAACCTACATCAAAGCGGGCGTTAGCTAGCTCAGAGTGACGAAAGCACCCATAGTGCTGAAAGCCTAACTCTGTATATATACGCGCAATATCGATTTTTTTATACAGGAGACCTTCTGGTATGAGTGTGGTATTTTTAGAAAGCCCTTGGCCCATAGACCCAGAAAATGCATTTACACTTAGCAATATACCCACCGTCTCCACCTCTACGGCCGTTTGAAAAATGAAACTAAAATTTAGTTTTTGGCTCCAGTATAAAATCACCTATTTCCACCTTGAAAAGAAAGGTTTCAAAAAGGTTTTCCTGAAGGTTCTTGTCGAGACCTTTTCAACAAGCCCAAAAACGCCAAAATCCGACCACCGGTTGATGAGATATGACATTTTGAAAATTTTGACTGGCGCGTCCATCGATGATTACTTTGTCCGTTTGTGGGTATATTCGTAGTTTCAACTGATTTTGTTCAAACTTTCAGGGATTAAAGTACATCAAAAACTAAGACTTTTTTGTTCCACGACATTTCGATTTGGCCGCCATGTTGGCCGTGGCCAGCCCTCGAAAGGCCAAAATTTTTCGTACAGGGACTGTGGCCAAACCAGTTGATGTACATTGACAAATTGGGCATCATTGGAAAGGTCTCAAGCTCATCTTTTGAATTATGTCCATTTTAATGGCAAAAACATTTGTTGGCATGACATTTTTGGTCAAAAGGCAAAAAATGGCCAACTGGCTGGGGACAGATCGGCCATTTTCTCGAAAACGGCGCCAACGATTTTTCGAAAATTTCCTCATTCGTAGCTCCAAATTAGAGCTAAAATTTGGTATATAGCATATATCTGGAAAAACTCGTTATTTTGAGATATGGCCGTGAGAAGTTCAAAAAATCATGAAAAATGACCAAAAATGGCCAAAAAATTACTTTTAAAGCCAGAATCGTACTCACAACACGGTTAAAATTCAATACTAGTTGCACAGTGAATAAACTCACTAACGCATTGCCGTCTGTAACAATAAAACAAAATTTACAGAAAAAAATCCGAATACTGAAGAAATTCTGTTTTGAAGCAATGAATTAAAAAAATAAATGGAAACTGAAAAAATCAAATGAAAAAAACCTGTGGAAATCGAACTCGAGGTCTCGTCTTTGTCATTACAACGCTCATTCTCTGAGCCAAAACACTCTCATTTTGTCAGAGGCAACTATTCCAAATAAATGAGTATATATTTGCATGAAAAATAATCGCACAGCATTTTGTTTCCAATCCTTTTACAAAACTATTGATATCAAAACAAAAACTTCTCAACGAAGTAAATACCGAGTGACGAAAGCGAATCCACTGACAAAACTCCTGATATGATTTTTGCGACGAAAAAAACCACGAACATTTTTATTCACAAACGTAAACAAACACAAAAAATGTGAATGTGTTCGGAACGTTGGCAACTTGCCTTGATCAATCGAATAAAATAAAATCAAAAATGCAATTTGTGCAACGTTTCGAGCACATTCACATTTTTTGTTTGTATTTTTTTTGTTTGTTTTTTTGTTTGTTTGTTTGTTTGGCTTTGGATAGGTTATACACGGTATACAGGCAATACCAATGCAACATAAAAATCGAAATACATATTTATATTATATTCAACCGAAAAACGTATTTGGATCAGATAAAACATTTAAATCATATAAACAAACTCGAATACAAACCTAAAAGTTAGATGAAGTTTTGGGACCAACCGTTATTTGAGAATAGAGTTATATTAAAAGTGAAACTCAGAATTTTGAATCTTCTCTAACTTAAAATAAGTTTTATGTTCACATGACAAAATTTTAAAGTTAAGATGTACTACAATCCGGTGAAACTATAACATTACACTAAATACATGAAGATAGTCAAAACATTCTTAAAGTATAATATTTTTTGAAAGTGTGTTGTAGATCAGATAGTTATAAAACAATGTTTCAAAAATATTGTTAGGTATTATTATTTGGATATTATTGTTATTTGTTTTAAAAAAAAGGAATACATAAAATTTTGTTCCCAAAACGTTGATTTATATTTAAGGTAAAAGCAACCGTAATAAAAAAATGTATATATTTTGTATTAAAATAATTTCGCATTATGGGAAATTAAATTAAATTAAATTACCAAAATTTATAGTTATAACAAAATAAGAGACCAAGTGGTATATTTGAATGAATGTACTGCCTTCGTTCTGAATTTTATCTGTTTAAGATTTGTTAAGCTTATATACAAATATTACAATATTTTTATATATAAAACATGGTGTCGAATTGTACATATCTAAATATAAAAGATCTTAACATATTCTTTAAAACTAGTATAAAATGATACATGTGTCTAAATCTGCTCATGACATCAACGTAAGAATCCCATCTCAGATAAATTTCTGAACGTAGATATAGGATTACTAGATGCTATAATGAATTTCATAAGTTACTTTCAGTTTTTCAAACTCTATCTTATAAGCTTAGCTTATATAATATATGTTTCACACACATAAGTGCACTTAACTCATAATTAGTAATTGTACAATAATTGTACTCATTCACACATTAAACAGAATAATATTCCGCAGGAACTATGTCAATATATTCAAAAAAATACTATAACGGATAAGAAATATAAGTATTAAAGTAAATACAATACATTGCCTGATATTTTTTCTAATTTCGATATAAATAGAACAGTGTATCTCCTTTAGGTCTGTAGTTCTCAATAACTTTAATGCGGAGTAGAAGAAATTAATTGTCTTTGGGGTCATAACTTGTATATAATATAAGATATAAGCATGTGTTGAAGTAATTGCATTGTATGCATATAATACTTATATTTCATCTGTATTTGTCACCGTATTTCACTAAAATATAAATTTGTAGTTTATTTATTCCCCCCATTGAGAACTGAATGGAAATGAATGATGTCTATATTTCTTGAAGAGTTTATCTGCAAATGGAGAACTCTAGAATTATGATAGTTTTGTAAAAATAATTAACAGTTTTGATTACAAATTGATTTGATAATATACCATTGTATATAATCATAAAAATATTTTTAATCAGGTGTTATAATACAATTATTTTCTACATTTTACTTTATAACTATTGCAAGTAGCTACATTTGAACAAAAATAGTAGTAGTGAAATATGATTAGAATTTAAAAGGAAAATCAGAGTACATTTTGTATATATAAAATCATAAAAACTATGGAATGTTAGAATTAGAATTATTAAACAAACAACTATTGGTCTATTATTTAAAATATTTTCAATAAAATAAAATGAAAACATTATTTAAATATTTCCATTTCATCTCCAAACCTCAAAGTGTAATTTGTAAAATGTGTTATTCTAATCAATGCAAAAATATATATGTATTATTCATGATTTGATTTACGAGAAATAAACACAATGAAACGAAACCTTTGGTTATTGTCTTGGGTATTGTATTTGTACAATATTATAAAATTATTCCGAACTTGGTTAAAGAATACAATTCGTCTAAAAAATCTTAGGCGTGAGACAAAATTGAAAATATTGAGATTTCGATTCAATATCAATACACAAACATCATGAGATGGATCACAATTTTGTGCCGCATTTCAAAAGATAATTTATATAAAAATTGGTATCGAACCAGCAACCCTTTTGCCAACTATCAGGTGGAAAGAGTCGCGGGTAATTAAAATTATATTGAAAAACTCCAAGTAATTTACTTGTAAAAAAAATGTATATCAACAAGTGATATATTCAAACTCTCATAGAATCAAAAATCAAATTAAATATACGTACATGTATGAAAATCGTGTATTATTAATTTCTATGAATTTCAGTTTTCGAGTATTGAGTCTGAATAGAACGCCAATGGTACTTGAAGCTTTGATTTACATTGTTTTGATTATTTTTATGATTTGATATAAACTATTTGACTTGTTATTGAAAAATTAATCTTAGTGCATAGAAATAAGATTTCTAATTAATTAATTTTAACTATTTAATTTGAATGTAATTAAGTTTTGTTATTATCCAACAGAAATTAAATGATTGCTCCCAAAATATAATAAGGTTATTTGTTTATTTTACCAATTTATATTAGATTTAATATTATGTCAGTCATTGTCAATGGTGTTAATAATTATAAAAATATTGAATTATCTAACTACTACAAAATACTCTGATGCTATAATTCCTCTCATACTACTATATAAATAGATACAAAAACTTTCTTTAAAAAACTCAAAAATTTTTCTTATTTAGAGCAAAAGTATAACAGTAAAATTACTTTGTCAAAGTTATACTTTTTTATGACATGTGTTGTAAATAGAAAAAAGTCACTTAAAACCCAAGGAAGATTTTTACAATTAATAAAATTTTACGTAAAAAAATCTTAAATTGCTATATAACAATAAGAATCCTACACTATTTATGATTATATCTCACTTATATTTATCTCTAAACAGAATTTTTCCTCTAATGATATAATACATATTATTAATAGATAAATAAATCAACATCTACATCTCTTCGTATAAAAAAAGATACTGAATATAGTTATTAGACTTGCAGTTTAACAGCGATGTTTATTTGAGTCTCTGAGTTATTAAATTTATTCTATTGTATTGTACTTATGCAACGCTAAAGGCAAATAAAATTTAAATAATGAAATTAAGTAATAATAAAAAAGTTTATAAATAAACTTGAACCTAAATGTCCTATATGAATAAATACTTCAAATTTCTTTACAACTATTTTTGTGATTGGTAACGATGATATCCAAGTACAGCAATAAGTGCACCTGTACTTCACAAGAATATGTACAAGTATTGTAATATAGTATAGTGTCTGTAGATTTGGCTTCTCCACTTGTAAAGAAGTTGCTTTTATTACTTTATTTTGTACACCGTAGAGTGCTTGTAGATTTAGTGAGTGGACGTTGAGATGCACAGGAACCTCGTGATGAATTTCAATGCTTAATGGAATTTTTCAATTTTTGGGGCTTACCCTTTGTTTCATCATTATAATTCACAATAGTAAATTCAGCAGAAGTGTTATTAAAAATCTAACGTGGAGTTATGTAAATTCTTGTCTTTTGAAAACTATTTGAACTTTGGTAACACGAGAAAATGAAAATACATAATGTTGATCATCTAATTTTTCCATTGCTTCTTTTGATAAATTAACTTATAGTATACTTGCAGTATTCATTTAAGATTTGACGCTGCTGCATGCAGTCAGGTTCTGTTCGAATGTACCGATTTATTTTCATTTCAAAGCGGTACCAGTATTTGAGTTTCTAACATTCTGTCTCTATGTACAATGACGACTTCTCGTTAAGGATATGGAGGTATAGGGGTATTTTATTAAGGACAATGACTTCAGATGTGATTTCTAAATGTAATTAGAATGTTATATTACATCACAAATTTAAATACTAAAAACATTAATATCACCAAACATAACTCACATATCAGAGAGGAATACGAGTACAAATATCTTGTGATTCAAAATAAATCCTTCGATGAGTTTGGGAAAGGAAAATATAAAATACAAAAATCGTTCAAATACCTTACTTTCTTTGATTATGGCGTATTACTTTCAATATCTGTTTATATCACATGTCATAATTTTAATTTTACTTCACAAATTGATGAATGATAGAAATATTGTTATTATCATTGTAATATTTCAAGTTTGTTTGGTTCTAGAGAGAGTTCTTGAATCCATAACACAAGTTTAATCTGAGTTTGGATACTAGAGATTAAAACCCTGTGATTTCTTTTACGGGTTCTACAAAAGCTCAATTTATGCAGCTCATAGCGATGGCTAATCTGAAAAATGGTAATAAATAGTTAGATATCGTTTTACTGTCTTATGTATCTTTTTATTCATATCCCATATATAATGGTTAACAATTTAAGTATAAGTGTAGTTTCAAATGTATCAGCGCATAGCACTCGGGGAAGTTGATTTAGAAAATAAATAGAAAGTACCTGATATAATTGAAATAGTGTTAGCAGAAAGTATATAATGGCCTTTAATACTTTAAAATAAATAATAAAATCACAGTTATTTGAAAAGTTATTATAAAACAATTATTTCTTTAGGAATCAATTCTTTAGATTATGATTTTAGAATGGCAGAATGATGAATGCTGTCTTTTATTTCCGGAAACGAAACATTTCAACTTGGACATACAAAATATTAGATGATGATATATGGTTTATTGATCAAATCGGGGGAAAAATTATATAAAGATATATATATGCGTTGTGTTCAACAAGTATTTTCAATACATACTCATGAACAGCCGGAAGCTTCAACCCTTCATCCATTGTATAGGAGAATGCTCTTGAGAAACACGAAGATATAAACGATGTTATTTCCGTATTTCGCAAAAGTGGCTACACTTTAATAAGTACCAAAATGTTGCAGTTATTCTCCGTGACAATAACCACGATTATCAGGTGGACTACCTTATTAACAACTTTTTCAGGAAAAGCAACAAATGAATCTATTATAACTCTAAAATTTTTTTATAAAAGGTCTTTTATTTCTTTTTAGGTGGTCACCTTTGCGAGATCATAAAGAAAAAAAAAGAAAATATTTATATTTGCTGAATAAAAAAAATGTATTTTAAGTGCTGTCTGATCCTCTTTATTTATGATATTTATATTCTTAATATTTATATTAACATGTATTAATTGAATTTAAAAATAATCCCTCTTTTTAATCATAAAAGTCTTTTCCCTCCTTGGCCTGTTAATTTCGTAAACAACACTATTTATTTATTTTACTTATTTACGAGTTCTTAATTAATTTGTTAAATAAGCTTTATTAAAAGTAAAGTAAAGTAAGTAAGTAAGTAAGTAAGTAAGTAAGTAAGTAAGTAAGTAAGTAAGTAAGTAAGTAAGTAAAGTAATTTTAAGTGCGTAAATATAATAGTGTCTGTTATAAATAGATTATAAAAATTATTATAAAATATAACAACATAAAAGATTATTATTCAAAACTTAATTTTGTGTAAATTAATTTGTAAATTAGATTTTATATTTCTATATAAATTTCTTACAAAAATATATCACGCAAATTTTATAATGAACAAGCATAACTTAAAGTTATTTCAGAAGCCGGTTCCTGTTCATTAAAACTAGTTCGTATATTCTCAACAAATCAAAAGTATAAATCATAATTTGCTGAGTCGGAACAAGTTTTATAACTTGCTAGCTAGACTATATTTATTCAATGAAGTGAAGTGAAGTGAAGTGTATAAAATAATTATTACACAAACTAATTGTTAAAGAGAGCTGGGATTGTGTAAACCAAGTAACACACACAATTTATCTGAAAGATAAATGTGAAAGCAGGAAAGGAAAAAATTAAAGGATTTTGAAGATAGACATTAGAAGAGAAAAATTAAAATGTTGAGAGTAAGAGGAGTTATTGCCCTTTAAGATAATCTCACATCAAGTTACTAGTATATTTATTTGCAATATAGTTATACTATTGAAAACCTTTTTTTTAACACTAGTGATAGTTATTGACATAATTAAAAAAAGGTAAATTGTCTTTATCTTTTTGGTTGCGTTTCATCTCTTGTTAGATTTGTTTGTAACTATCGAATAAAAATAAAAATAAAATAATTGCCGTGCTTTGCTAGTTTTTCAATTTCCTTTGAATAATTCTGACCTATATCTGCTTTGATTATTGCATAGTGTAGTTTTGTTATTGCTTTCCCTCTTTAGCAAATCATATCTCATTTAAAATGAGTTAATGTTTTTATTTTTATTTACGAATGAACATAACATAAAAAGCACAATTGAATGTTATTTTATATTAATTGTAAACAATACTTGATTCGTAATAATAATAAACGTAATTCAGATTTTAATTAATTTGACATCTCCGTAATTGGAGTATCATTGAAAGATGAATTTGAATAATTCTTTTGTGAGATTTCGTTTCAGTTTCATTGTATTGATTGTAATTATAAATGATTCTAACTTGATTGTTGTTAGATATTTTTCTTTATTAAGTACATTCTACAATTTGTATACATATTACCTTTGAGGTAAAATTTTATAAATATATGTAAATATAAACTCTATTTTTTATATAAAAAAAGATAGATTTGCTTTGCCTAAATAATTTCTTCGTTTTACCTTTATTCATTTTATGGAATGGGAAATTTACTCACCATGAGCTGTTAATATTTAGCTCAGTACTATTGTGTGGTAAAAAAATATTTTGTCAAGTATTATTATTGTAAGAGTCAAAAACGTACATCGCTTCATTCAAGGGACATTAATTTTAAATATTTAATCATCATAAAAGACAATCTACGGCGAGCTGCCTTGTAGTTGAGACTTATTAAGCGATACCGGTGATTAATTGTAGCTGTAGTTTATTTTGATTCTGATTAGTGAAATAGAACTATTATTATTAATAAAACAACACAGCATAGCATAGCTTAGCGTAACATTGTTTTTATTTCCATGACACTTATCAAGGTTACACTCTAGTTTCCCGGTTCTAAGGAGGAAGTTCATGGAGATAAACCGGCACGGAATTCTATGGATACTCTTTTCTTTTAATAATAACTTCAAATATTTATGTAACTTAATAACACATGTTATATGTTTATAGTATCAGAGCAATAACATCTACATTTTATTATAATAGACGCAACTCAGTTTTCTGTATCATCTTATTGAAAATAAACGATTTATCCCAAAACTATTGTAGTTTTGGGTTTCATATTTGTATTTGGATTTAATATTCAAATGATAGAATAAACTTTGTCAAGTCTCTAAGAGTTAAGAG
This sequence comes from Melinaea marsaeus rileyi, assembly GCA_918358865.1. Classification (NCBI taxonomy): domain Eukaryota; kingdom Metazoa; phylum Arthropoda; class Insecta; order Lepidoptera; family Nymphalidae; genus Melinaea; species Melinaea marsaeus. The sequence continues at coordinate 15,245,240 of OU911089.1, read as the reverse complement.
TCCTTTTAAGATTATAATCTAATCTTTGAAAGGATTCGTCGATTGAACATTATAATTCGATTAATGACGATTATTATAATTTTACTATTTAACTACTCTTTCGAACATGATGAAATTATACATACCCATAGTGACTGATATAATGAAGGACATAGGGTACTTTTTATAAATAGCACTGGCCCCGAGGGAAGAAACGACGCGTTTATCTACTTATACAGCTAGGGATTGGCCACTTGCATACGCTGGCTATTTATAATTTGCTAAATTTTAAATGTCTTTACAAGTTCAATTATTATTCGATTGTAGCTTATTTGTACATCCCACTACCACTTGGTATATTAATTTTATTGTTCTCTTTTTTCACCAATGGGCTTTCACCCTTGTTGTGGTTGTTTATTCTCACAATTTACTAATACTAACTTATCATAAAACCTAAATCTTGTTGAAAAGAAATTTCTAAACACAAAAAAAATATCGTTTATACGAAGGAACTGCAGATTTCTGTCATTCTGTATTTATCTGAAGTGCTCTACAAAAAACTTAGAGTACTGATTTTATAAGTATATATATGTATAATGTTATAAACATGCAATTTTATAAAATTACATTATTAATATATATGTTTTGGCAAACTTTACACAAAAACATAAATTTACTTTGTTTCACATAAAAATTCCTAATTTATAAGTAACCCTTAATACAATCATAAAAGTAAGTATTAAATACTAAATGTGATGATTATGTTACTCATTTTGTCCTTAAATACATTATTGGGTTATTTACATTTATACCTCTATACTATTACAAAAAATGAAATACTTGTTTTTTACTATCCAAAGTTATGAATAATGAAATATTCTTTATAACTTCAGACCAAACAGAAAAATAGTAAAACATGTACAATTTATTATAATCGACCACGATGTATTAATCAAGAGTTTATATATATATATATACAAACTCTTGTTGTACTTTTTTTACATCTTTCATTTCTGTTATTATTCAAATTATAATTATATATTACGTTATTAGTCTTTAGTAACGCTTTTAGTACCGTTGACTTGGATATACTTCTAGCTATTCTAGGTTCTCTTAACATATCTCCCGAGGTGATTGAATGGTTTCATTCATACTTGCACGGACGAAGGCAAAGAGTAAGAGTCAACGACTCTTATTGTGATTGGATCCCAGACCCAATCAATTATTATTGACAGTTACAGACTTTTGTCAAAAATTAACCACTTGAAACTATCCCCAATAATATTTGATGGTGTTCCAGTGCCATTTACGAATACAATAAAAAATCTCGGTGTTGTCTTTGATCAGAACCATTCCTGGAGACCACAAATTGCTGAGGTGAGCAGGAAAATGTTTGCCTCTGTTGCTTCCTTAAGGAGATTACGTAATTTTCTCCCTATTTTCACTATAATTGCCCTTTCTCAAACCCATTCTTGACTATACTGACGCTTGCTACCTTGATGTTACTGCAGAGCAGCTAAACAAACTTGAGCGCTTACAAAATTTATGTATTAGGTTTATATTTGTTTTGCGTAAATATGACCATGTTTCTCTTTTTCGCGAAAAACTCAAGTGGCTGCCGATTAGCTTTCGCTGAAAAACTCGTATGCTTTGTCTTCTCTACTCTATACTGCTCAACCCAGTTACTCCTTTCTACCTAAAAGAACGATTTGAGTTTTTAAAAGACTCTCATAACCGCTCACTTCGTTCCATAGACAATTTATTGCTTAAAATTCCTTCTCACTCTACTACCTTCTATACAAACTCCTTCACATTCCAAGCTTCTCGTCTCTGGAATTCTTTGCCTCTATATATTCGACGCTCTCAATCCCTATACATTTTCTAAAACGCTGTAAAAAATATTTCCTTTCAAAGTAATTTTCTCCTACCTATATATCCATTCTTTATTGTATACTTTTATCTTATCTTTTTAGTAATCTGTATTGATGTATTATATCTCAAATATATATTAAATATTTAGTATATTGTATTATATTATGTATTATGTATTGTGTATATGTAGTATTAATATTATTTTGTCAGTTGTACACTTTCTCCGGATTTATTTGTTGTAATTCCTTTGACGTCGGGATTACCTGGAAGAGATCGCTAATTAGCGATATTAGCGATATCCATATTAGCGATATCGCTATTAGCGATAAGGTTACCTTTTTTTATTTTTTTTTTATTTTGTTTTTTTTCTTGTTGTTACTATGTATTTTTACTACTTTTTGAGAATGTGAAATAAAGAATATTATTATTATTATTATAAAAATATCTTGACTACTTAATACTGTTAGTTAATTCTTTAAAATTAAGCTGGTGCTAATTAACTTGGGAGCTTTCACATTCATCTTCCTCCGGACAGCGGGCGAATGCTAATGAATGTGGATTAACATTTAAGGGAACTCTTATTTTCGTGTTGAAAAATTTCTTAAACTTAGCTATTGTTAAATTTTTGCTATTCTAAGTAGTAAAGTCTTTTATGAGTTTCAGATAATAAGTAATTTAGGCTATTTTTCACAAAACTTTAATCTTTTACTTCGACTGGACGTTTAATTGTAATATTTTTTTAATATAAACTTTAATTTTAATGACGTATTAAAAATATATTTAATGATTATATGACTTAAACTGGTTTCGACTGAACCTTAGACTTATTATGTTAACATCAACCGGGAACATCTATAAATATGAGCATTTGTAGATACTTTGCCAACCTTGAAGAATAGGAACGAAAAACAGTATAAATAGGCGGGCAGAGTAAATATTTACCTATCAGATCTCTTAGTCACTGCAAGATAAATATCCATAATAGCTTTACACCGATTTTCTATGAGAGGATTATATTAGCCCTTTGAGACAGACCGCATGAATTGCTATCTGAAGAAAATAACTTGTCTCAATATTTTATAGTTTATAATATTTAATATCTTTGTAGGCAAAGATTAATCAAAGATACAAATTATTGATAAGTCTACACTAATTTAATATTATTTTTACTGTAAATAATTGTTAATAATTTTGAATTATTTATACTTTATTCATATATGACATGTCTTCTGTATAAAAATTACGGTCGATACATCTTATAGAAATGGCTGGTAAGAGCATATGCCAAACCCACGCAACCCTATGATTCAAATAATTTTTCTTTCCTGACATTTCTGTAGGAATCTTCTGATATATTGTGCTAAACATGATTAGCTATGTTATAGAAGTCGTCATCTTGTTTAAATAAACGCACGGTTTTTAAAAAAAGTTAATTAAATATCTCGAAATAACCATTAAAAAGTAAGATCACGTACCTGGCGCACTTTGGAACAGTTGTTGAGAGTAATAAACGACCTTGAATCACTTCATGATCACCGCCTCTAATAACAACCGTGGTCTGAATTATTTTATATAAACGATTTTATATAAAACGATTTTTTATATAAAACGATTTTATATAAAAAATATAATAAATTAGTAGTTTTTTATAGGACAAAGCTAAAATTTTCATTTGAAATAAATATATTTTTTTTAAACAGTTTATTATTAATAATTAAACTTATATATTTTATTAACTTACTTTTCAATACTCTATAACATGGAAAAAAATCTCATAAGTAAAATTTTAAAATAATTGATATAATTTTAAACATTTAATGTAGTTCATGTAAACTGGCATATACGAGTATGTATATATAAAATATTTATACCTTCAATATTTGAATATAAATAGGAATTTAAATTGAAATTTCGAAAACACCTAGTTTTTACAATAATACTAATTATCAATATAAAGAACAATGCTTTGTCTGTTAAGAAAATGTTTGATTCTGAAATAAAATGTCTATGCCTAGGTACGAAATTCCTATGTAACCTAAGTAAGGATAATAACTGTATATCAAGTTTTCTCTATTAATCACTCCCAGTTTCACTGAGGCCAACATGGCTTTGCTCTCCAGATGTCCAAGAAACCTACAGTCGCTTAAAATATCGAGACCAATTATTCTTATACTTGGCGAGGCATTGAGAGGAGTGCTCTCGAAGAGCAAAGATATGACATATGGTTTTTGTTTAGTGTTAAACGCGCAAACTTGTGTCTTTTGGGGATTGAACTGAACGAGGTTCAGTTTACCCCATTCGGAAACCATTCCACCACCTTGTGCCATGCAGGCTTTTGCTATATCCAGACTAACTGCCAGATCGTCTCCTTTGCTTTCAATAACAGGTGCTCAACGGTGCGTAAGATATAACAAAAGATCACTAACCAATCGACCATGACGAAAACCATATTGCCCATCATTTATCAACTGGTGATTTTCGAAGTATCTTAGGAGAAAAGAGAGGTAATGGCGAATTGTCCCGTATTGTAGAATTTTGTTTTAACCGTAGCAATGATAGATCTTGAAACTTTTGACTGAGCTTAAGCAGAAATTAGCGGTCTGTCTTTATTTGGTATAGAGAGTAACCTTTGACATTAATTTAAAAATTTCAAAAGCACTTCAGTTATTATAACTAGACGATTGCTTTAAAATAACAGATTATGTGTTCATTTATGCTTTGGATTAATAGAATTTAGTAACGATTAGAATCAAAACAGTATAACTTATTAAATATATTAAAATATATGATTTTTTATGTTAAACTCTTTACGTTTTACCCTTTACAAATTTATATTTACTTTTATAAAAATATAATGAACATTACGAAACAATATGAATGTCATTTATAAGGAATAATTTGAGTCTGCTAATATTACTTTTATATCTATCTTATACTTTATTACTAACTAAATAGTATTCTGAAAGAAATCCCAAAGAAAAGAGTTAAATAATATTAAATAATATATAAAATATATTTATTTATTTATTAGTATTAACGCACACACATGAAATATTTTTTTTATCTATTGAGAAAAAAAGATATGAATGCCTAGAAAGTTCTATTTTCAACTAAGATTTACGTACGCCGTTTCCTGCGTGAAATAAATTATTACATTGGATACAAATAATTTATCATCCTATAATATATCGTACGTATTAGAAGTAGGAACGGATATTTTATATCACATTAAATTAAATACTTTTATTAACAAAGTAAAGTAACAATTAAAGTATCTAATATCTTAACATAATAAACTATATATACGAGGGGAGGTCCAAAAGTTCGTGGAATGGAGAGGATGGAGCGGGGGTATGGGCGTTCGCTTGGTGTCATACGAATGGGAGACTCATCATTAGCATAAATACCGAGTTTCCACCCGATTGCGTCATTCGTTTACGAACAGTCGCCTGTTAAACAAGTCAATCCGGAAGAAAACTGAAACTATGGAGAAAATTGAACACCGCGCTGTGATAAAATTCCTTACCAAGCAAGGAAAGAACGCTCAAATCATTTTGAATGAAATGTGAGTCGTTTATAGGGAACAATGCCCTAGTAAATCAATGATTTACAATTGGCATGGTCTTTATAAACATGGTCGAGAGTCAATTGAAGACGACCCCGCTAAGGAAGGCCAGTTGAGGCCACCACATCGGACATCGTCGAAAAAGTGGAGAAAATTGTACTAGAGGATGCCCGTTTGATGAAAAAACAATAATCTGCATTAGTTGGAGTACAAGATACCACCATTTTGCAAATCCTACATGACCACCTGGGTATGACAAAAATCAGTGCAAGATGAGTACCGAGAATGCTCACGCCATTTCAGAAACAGCAGCGCGTCGATGCCTCAAAGCATTTTTTGGAGTTGTGTGGAGATAAACCTGCTCAGATTTTAGATCAAATTGTTACGAGAGATGAAACATGGGTTCATCACTTTGAGCCTGAGTCCAAAAAAGAATCCATGCAATGGCATAAAAAGGGGACACAACCGCCAAAGAAATTGAAGGTGACGGAGTCGGCTGGAAAGATGATGGCTACTGTTTTTTGGGATTGTGAGGGGATAATCTTGATTGATTACAAAGAAAAGGGAAGGACTATAACCGGAGAATACTACGCAATGATATTTAAAAAAATAAAGGATGCCATCAAGGAAAAGCGGCGAGGAAAATTAACAAAGGGTGTGTTGCTGTTGCAAGACAACGCGCCGGTTCACAAGAGCAGAATTGCAATGGCTGCTCTGTACACGCATGGGTTCAAATTCCTAGTTCACCCACCCTACAGTCCAGACCTGGCCCCGAGTGACTTTTTTTTACTCCCCAATTTAAAAAAAGACTTAAGGGGAAGGAAATTTTCCGACGACAATGAGGTAAGGGAGGCAATTTCGGCTCATTTTGACGGAAAAGATAAAACATTTTTTATAGTGGTTTAGAAAAATTAATTTATAGGTCTAATAAATGTATTGAGCTTAAGGGTGATTATATTGAAAAGGAAAAATAGTTTTGTTGTTTTATTTTTTTTTTATTTTATTTATTTTATTTATTTATTTGGGAAACATACAATTATAATAGCACCTATACAATAAAAAAAAATTACAAAATGTTTAACATAAATCAATTAAGTTTCCACAGAAAGTTAAAACAAATAATTGAAACTCAATACAAAAAATACAAAAAATAAAAACAGAAAGCAAAACTATGAAACAGTTTAAATATTACAGCCTATGACAATTTACACAAAGTTTTCTTATAATTACTAATTTTCATGTTGAATATGTCTAAAGTTTTACAGTGTTTATTATAATTATTACACGCACGTAACAAGAACACATTTTTTGCATAATCATTTCTACAACGAGGTACAAAAAATAATGGTCGATTTCTTGAACTAAGACGTGGACATTCAAATAAAATTTTACTAAGGAGGCTTTTAGAATCAACAAGATTATGGACAATTTTGTAAAGTAATAATTGATCTCTCAAGCCTCTACGTATACTCAATGGGGTAACATTATCAAGAACTTTACTGTTGGAATAGTCGGAACAGGCATCTCTAAATCGCAAATGTTTTAATAATTTTGATTGAATTTTTTCAATTTTATTTATATATTTTTTATAAAATGGGCTCCAAACCGTTGAACCATATTCCAAGAGGGACCTTACATAAGCGTTAAAAAGTAGAATATGCGTGCGGCAATCTTTAAACTCCCTTGTAGATATAAGAATAAATCCAAGCATTCGATAAGCCTTAGATGTTACATAATCTATCTGATACGCATAACTTAACTTTTGATCCAAGAAAATACCCAAATCTCGAATCTCAGAGACTCTAGACAAAACGGTATTCTGTAATTTGTAGTCGAATGGTATAGCCTTTCTCTTTCTTGTAAATGTTATAGCGCTACACTTTTTTATGTTCAATTTTAAAAGGTTATACTTACAGTAATTCTCCAAGTTTTCGAGATCGTTCTGAAGCAAAACGCAGTCCTGATGAGATTCGATAACCTTAAAAACCTTCATATCGTCAGCATAAAGTAAAACACTAGAATTATGAATGTATCCTGTTACGTCATTGATAAAAAGATTAAACAATAATGGTCCTAGATGAGAGCCCTGGGGTACCCCGGAAGTAACGGGCACAAATGACGAACAAAAACCCTTAACAGCAACAGCTTGACTGCGATCCCTCAAATAAGATTCAAGCCAACGAAGCAAATCACCGTGTATACCAATACCGCAAAGTTTTCTGACTAACAGATCGTGAGAAATCCTATCAAAGGCTTTTGAAAAGCCCGTGTATACAACATCCACCTGCCCACCCATATCCATTGTCATTGTAAGTTGATGAGTCAGTTCACAAAGGTTTGTTTCAGTCGATCTACCATCGATAAATCCATGCTGCTGATCAATGATCAATGGTCTTACAACCGGATATAACTGATCATAAATTATCTTTTCAAATAGTTTTGCAATGGTGCTTAGTTTAGATATAGGTCTATAATTCTGTATATTCTGTCTGTCTCCGGTTTTGTAAAAAGATACTACGAAAGATTGTTTCCATATTTTAGGCATTTTACCTGTACGGAGAGAAATATTAAATAATATAGATAGAGGAACATCCAAATTATTGTAGCAAGATTTAAGAAAAAACGGAGGGACACCATCAGGACCACTCCCTTTCCCAATATCCAAACATTTCAAGTATTTCCTGACTAATTTAGTGGAGAGATCAACTGAACCAATAGATACTGTTTGAGTGTCACGGCTGTGGTTTAACCGCAAAGTATCACTGTCACTATAACAAAGTGAGTCAGATGCAAAGGCAGATTGAAAATGAGAATTAAAAAGCTGACAGATTTCGCTACCATTAGATGATTGAATTCCGTCAGAAAACATTATGTCCGGAATAACGGATGAGGCTTTTTTGGACTTAAAAAAAGACCAAAATAACTTGGTGCAACGCTTGATACTACTTTCAGCCCTTTCGATATATTTATCATAACAATCCGACTGGACACGTTTTTGACGATCGCGTAAAAGGTTAAAAGTGCTATAATCACTCTCTCTCCCAAATATTTTCCATTTTTTATGAAATTTTAACTTCTCGTTTATTATTTTCTTGAGCGATTTAGTATACCACGGAGGATATCGTGCACTTTTACACTTTTTCGTTGGAACATATTTTTGAATAACTAAATTAACTACTTCGTAGAATTTATTCAGTGCTACGTCCACATCACATGTATCCAAAACCATAGTCCAATCAATAGTAGACAATTCTAAATTTATGGCATCGTAGTCAGCAGCACGAAAAACAGACACAAAACGACTTGGAGGGCGCAACTCCAGAACACTTAAAAAGCAGGGAGATACAAGCAAAGCCGGATGATGAGAATCCTCAACAACCAACGGTTCCTGATAATGGGTAACGTAACAGTTTACATCTGCAATCACTAAATCAAGAAATCTTTCATTAATATTCGGAACAACATTAAATTGTTTAAAGCCTGTAAGTTGCAAAAAAGTGTAAAGTGACTGAACTGAGATATTATCAATATTCATATTTAAAATTTGATTAGTACAACAGTCAGAGCAGCTCCACCTAGCACTACTAATGTTAAAATCACCTAGTATTAAAAAGTGATCGCAAGGTTTATTCAAATAATAATTTGAAATGGATTCAAAAAACTCAATCAAAGCATCAGAATGACAAGGACCATGAGGAAAATAGCAACAAAACAATTGGAACACAGCTGACGATGATAGCTTGCTAATCCTTAATGTAACCTGTATAAGATCTGCAACAGCACCAGGAAATTCTACAGTTCTTGATTCAACAACTATGAAGCCACGTCTAACTGCTATAAGCACTCCTCCACCCATCCGATCCCCCCTAGTAATATAATCACGATCACATCTGTAAACGTTGTAACGGCTATCAAATAATTCAGCGTCATAAATTCCGTGAATCAACCAAGTCTCGCTCAAACAAACAATGTCATAATCATTGCACATTAAGTTACTAAAGAACGTACTAGTCTTAGTACGAAGCCCACGCACGTTTTGGTAATAAATAGAGAGTTCAAACGAACCCATTGTTTAAGTAAATCAATATGACATAAACATCTATCACATTATAATATAAGTGACCTCTCCGAAAATTCTTACAGTTTTTAGTGTACAGATATAATAATAAATTAAGATATATACCCCAGGCATACCAAATATAATAATTACTACAATATGATGAGCGAAAATGAAAGCTAACAATAATACAAACATTATTATGATAAATCAAATAAAGACAATAATAATAATAATAATAAAATCTATATCCAAACATACACCAACATAAAAAATAAAATATATCAAAGAAACAAGCAAAACGAACTATAATATTATGATAGTAAAAATTTAAAGCAATATACAGAATCAGTTTCAAAATTAACAAAACCCTCACTTTATTTTGTTTAAATCCGACATACCCGAAATATGGATGATTGGACTGGTATCTGTTCGACGTACCATTATCGCACAGTTTTTCACCCATGTATATAAATAATTGCTTTCCTTCGCCTTGATTTTAACTCGCTGCAATAGATATTTATTTGCACTGGTCAAGTGATCATTAAAAAATATTTTTGAACGATTGTCCTTAAAGCCAAAATCATTAGCATCCAATTTAGTTTTTCTCGCCAAACTTAAGAAATCATCCTTCTTATATCGCGCCAAAAATCTAACAATAATTGGTTTCACTTTTTTAGAATCGCGACTCTTAGGTACTACTCGGGTTATGAAGTCTAAATCACGGCCAACATCCAACGGAAAGTCAATGCGCTTCGAAACACATTCCAAAATGTGAATTAAATTTTCGCCTTTCTTTTCCGGAATTCCATAGATCTCGTTATTGGATCGTCTAGCCCACTGTTCGCGATTGTTTATACTCCAGCTCATCCGTATTTTCTTTAATTTCACCAACAGTCGTTCTCGTCGCCTAGTGTTTTGATTTCATTATCTATCATATCGACTTTTTTGCTTAAACTCTCGTACTGGCTATTCATAAACGATATGCTTTGTTGAAAGGCAGCAATTTCTTCCCTAATAGGCGATAGCTCAGTCGAAATAATTTCCGAAATATTGGTTTTCACCTTGGACCATAGCCTTTCGAACTCAACAGCAATAATCTCCCGTATCTGCTCACATGAAACCTGCGACTCCATTGAGATATCAGGAGAATTTTTTGACGCACCTCGCTTGGTTGTAATGTTTTCTAGCGATTCTGTATCGTTACGTCTTAAAGGTGTATTGTCGTTGTTTATTTGTCTCGGTACGCATTGCGGGCAGATCCACTTTTTTTTAGTCTCGGGTTTTTTCTTATCGTTCGGATACAGACAAGCAACATGATAGTTATTTTTACAATTTAAACATGTTATCATTCCAGTAGCTCCTTCTACCGTCGACCTACAGCAAGCAAACTTCATTGTAGTAGAATGTCTTATAACAGAAACTTAAAAATTGAAAATAAATATAAATCCAATAAAGTAAGCTAGACCGATTTCCTTCGGGATCGAACTCAGATCACACGGTGAACACCAGAAGTTGAGACTATGAGTCGTACCACTAGACCAACTTCAATGTACCTTTATAATTGAAATTTTTGTATTGTTTTTTACTATCAAGAGTGTATTTATGACATTAATCCAATCAATCAATCACGTACAGTCAAACGTACACTTCACTAATTCGAAGAAAAAAAACGGTCTTGGAATGTTTAATTAATAGATTTAGCACTTTAAAGATAACAGTTTTCGTTTATTTCACACTTTTGATAGTTATTAAGCTATGATCAGTATAATCGAAACTATAATAATGAGAAACGATTATAATCCACTTAGATCCTTTTAACGGCACGTATGTAACACAATTCGGTATTAACTTTAATAACCGCACCTTCGAAACAGTCACAAACGATAGACAGTAACTATTAGCCAATAATTTCAAAAAACAACACTACTTTAATGACCTAGGCCCCATCTTACTATTTTTAATTGTATTTTCAATACAGAGACAAAGAGAAAGATTTTATTTACATCCCTTTCATTAAACTAACTTTTGGACCTCCCCTCGTATAACATAATTATATATTTATTTATCTTCATGCCATATCCCTTGCGGGTTAGCCAGAGATGACGGAGCGCCAAACGCTACGGTCCCTGCATACCTCTTTCGCCTCGGCCACAGACTCTTGCTCTTCATACATGCCCTCCGGGGGGTCCTCATGTTTTTTATGTGACCTTCCTCCACTATCATAGATACTGTGTTTTCGAAGGTCACTCGAGGCCTCCCCCTGTCTCTCTTACTGCTCACTTTTTCTATATAAATCTTTTTTACCATTCTTTCATCACTCAGTCCTTAGACGTGCCCAAACCACCTGAGCACGTTCTTCTTCATTCTCACCGTGACATCTTCGCTAGTATCTGCCATTCTGTGGATCTCTTCATTGCGGATTCGATCAGCTAGACTGACCGCGCATATTCTGCGAAGAGATCGCATCTCCACAGCATTCATCTTTCTTACATTCATCTTCTGTGTTACCCACGTTTGGCGGCCGTATAACAGCGTTGGTAGCAAAATTACATTGTGTACAGCCAAACGTGCAGCTATGCTGATGTTTCGCTGTCTCAACAATGCAGCCAAAGCACGGCTGACTCTGTTACCGGCAGCAATACGCCTTTCCACATCCATTTCGTATCTTCCGTCTCAGCTAAACATGCTTCCCAAATAAATCACTTCATTCACTTGTTCTATTATCTTAGCATTCACGTTGTTCTTACATTCTGTTCGTTCTTCATTTCTTTCAAATATCAGAACCTTCGTCTTACCTATATTCAGGTTTAGACCATTAATATCACACCCATCTTTCAGAGTGGTGACTAATGCCTGCAAATTGCATTCTGATGATGCAATGAACACTGCATCATCTGCATATAGCAAGCAATTGACCTTAAGGTCATTTACTTTCACTCCCATGTCACTATCTGACACGCCTTGGAGACAACTATCCAAATACAAATTGAACAACCAAGCTGACATAGCGCAACCTTGCTTAACACCCGATTGGATGTCAAACCAGGGCGACATGCCAGCTCCTACTCCACACAGGCTGAGTGATCTCTGTAAAGAGACCTTACAGCCTGTAGCAAGGGTCCGCTTACATTGTCTATTTGTAGCTCCGCCCTCGGAACATGGCGTGTTGGTTGGCGGTCCCCAACGTCGCATTCGTTCATATATAATAAGATATAATAAGATCATAATTATATTTTACTTCTACAATATTATAAAAGTTATAAATATACTTACCTAGAATGACGTTACACACTACATTACAATAGGTTATCAGAGTCCGATTAGTACCGCCTTGAAGCAGAGTAGTGATTCCTTCCACAACTGCAAGTGTTGAGTTGTGGTAGCGCTCTTTTATAATGGATCACAAACAACCCTACCCTAGGCCACTATTGACTACCGTTTATGAAGTAATCCAAATTGCTTTCTATTTCGAATAAAATAGTAAACATTAAATATATTCCATAATAATCAATCATCATCTTCCTGCCCTTATCCCATTTTGGGGTCGGCACAGTATGTTTCCTTGTTCCCGGGCTAGCTTCTCGCGTGGCACCGGTATTACCATACTGCTTTAAAGATTTGGCTTAGTTTTACGGCCGGCTGCCTGCCTGACGCCAACCCTCCTTGGGAAAATTCCATAATAATCAATATATAATATTATTTCTTTAATAAGGATTTTAGATTTAGAATTTATTAATCGACGATTTCAAATACTTTGTAACAGTTCTATTTACAAAAAGACGAAATGTATATATTTCTCAATTAATTGATAAACACCTTCGTATGTATCAAATTTTTTGCCTATTGAACGCGTTATATACAAAAACTTATATCAAAACAGTTGTTTTACTTTCTGAGCTTTCTATAGGCTTATACAACAAAATTAATATAAAACTGTCGTAATAATACCACATGTTTGTGATATTAACAAGAGCCTCACTACAAACTTTTGGAGACTGAAGGCGCGGTGTTATCTTAATATTTCAGAGACGGTTTTTTTTAAACTTCTCGTATAATTATACCAGCACCTAAAATGTATCATTACATAAATGTTGTATACCAAAGTCTGATATATACGTGTCCTGTTTAAATAAATTATTTTGAGTGTTAATGTCTAGATATTATTAAAAGGAGCTATGACATATACATGTTTAGACTTGAGTTGCCTCAATGCTGAAAATATTCCCCCTTTAAAAAGTTAGTATTATTATAAATAATGCATTATAAATAGATTAATTTGATGAATAGTAGTGTAAGCACACTAGCATACGTTTTACACATACAATAAATTTAAAGACTAATTGTTTAAGTTTATACTATCAATGTCAAATATATAATTTGACACAAAGCAGTTTGTAACAGGAAATAAGATAGTAAAAGTATAAAAATATGAATACAATGATTATGAGTTTTATATTTTTCTATAAATGATAAGAATGCAAAAAAATTATGAATTAATAATATGTTTATTATCATTAACCTTAAAATTTTGAAACCTAGTTAAATTTTCACCACTTTGATGACTTCTAGTTAAAATAATTTGATTGTTTTTGTATCATAGTAAAAAAGTGTTATTTGGTTCCATAATTTACTGTTTTGTTACTATTTTAAACGTGAAATTAAGATAAAAAATTGCAAATCTATTTACTTAAAATATTATCTAAGAAAGTAACTGCTGCTTTTGTTTTTAGCTCCATCTGTTATAAAACCGCCTCCAGTTAAAAAATATTTTTTCGCCTCCAGTGTACTTGTTAGAAGTTTGTAGATAAAGAACAAATAATGTTTTAAGTATTCAAAATAAATTAACTAGTAAAGTATAAGAGATATGATTGATGAAAACAAACTGAACTGAAACTAACTAAAGATATTATTTATAAAAATAAGTAGTAATACTCTTTACGAAGACCAATTTTATCGACGTAGTCGGTCATCAAGTTAAGACCCAAAAAGGCATCAATGTATAAATTATTCAACAGTTCATTTTTCAGTCGAGGGTTGAGAGGGGGGGGATATGACTCAAGATGGCTCAAGGATCCGCAGCGATAATAAGAAACTCCAGGTCCATGAAACGACATATTATATTGTAATATTAACGAGATATAATATTAACGGCGGATTTAAGGTTAATTTAATTAATTTACTCGTATCTTACCAAATTTAAATTAAAGAGTTGTAGGTCCAAGTTTGTTAAAATACGTAAAAAATTGAATATAGTTCGTTATTGACATATCATTTCATAGAGAAAATAATATACACTATTCAAACGCACGTACGCCTTTTAATTGTTACATGTAACAGATAGATATGTAACGTATATGTAACAGAAAAATGACACACGCTCTAAGTAAATTTAATTTTCCTACAAAAATTACATCAAAGACGAAAAATTACGAAGACGTATTTAAACCAAACTCGGTTTAACTAAAAAATATTTAATACTCCCACATTTGAACTATTTTGCATAAACATATTTTATTTAGTAATGTACTATTTATTTTTTCTTTGCCCTGATCTCTTGTAATAGAAACATGCATATTAAATTGGTTCGCATTTGATTCTTTTTTTTCATTAACGCTATGCCCTTTGTAAAATTCCTATAAGTGTTATAGTAAAAAGAGATTTAAAACATGGCTCCAGGATATTTTAACTTTTGGGTAGACCTCGAAGAATTCGGTCTGCCCATTCATTTGTCCCCTACTTTCGAATTTTGGAAAAATTTCTTCACAGGAGGTCTTCTTATGACCGCCTGAGTCCGAAATGACCATTGATCAAAAAGTTTATATATATATATATATGCGTGCGTGCGTCCAGATTCGACTTTTGTCAGCACGATAGCGGCCGCAGTTTCGCTCGGATCGCTTTCAAACTTTGCACAAAAATCAACCATCCAAAAATGAAGGTCAAGTTCGTTAACCAGAGAAATCCGGTCACAGGGGGCGCTAGGGCCTCACTTTTTCTGATTTCAGTTTTTCGACCATAACTTTGTCCCTATACAAAGGAGATCAATCGCGTTCATATTATATGATGTCTTTGATAAATACCTATAACTAATAAAGATAAACCGAAAACCTAACTTCAATAACTTAGGGGTGGGGGTAAAAAAACCGAAATTTTTTGGAAAAAAATTCATAACTTTTTTCTGGTAAATATTCTGACATCACAAGTATTTTTAATAGAAAGGTTATTTTTTACTCTAAATTTAGGTACCAAAATTTTTTCCGTAAAAGGTACCGTTTCCGAGAAAAAAAATTAAAACCACTTTTAGCTTGTAAATTTTAGGTAGGTAAAACCACGACAACTTTTTTCTGGTATACATTCTCTCCTCGCAAATATTTTAATTAGAAAGGTTATTTTTTACTCTAAATTTACGTACCAAAAGTATTTCCAAAAAAGATACCTTTTCCGAGAAAAAAAATTAAAACCGCTTTTTGCTTGAAAATTTTTGATGTAAACAACGGCATCATGTATTATTCTTAGGTAGTGAGTTATATTTTAAACGAGTTACAGACGAAGTCTACCCACGCGTGTCCCCCTGCGGGCACGGATTTTTTAGTAATCCGTTGTCGCGGATGCTTGGTCTCCAGTCAGTCGTAAAACGCTGAAATTCACATTTACACCACACAGAAAGTGGGATAGACATAACGCTTCTTTTGTATACTGTGTGCTATGTTTGATCAAAAATATATATTTTTAATAATGCCGTACAAGTGAAACTATATCGATATGTGTGAAATACACGTCATTAACTTCATCAAACCCAACACTAAGACTATTATAAATAAATATTTAATAAAAATAAAATGTTAACTACATATAGAATGCAACATTTATCATTGCGCCTAGTTAGCGTCATGGTCGCTCAGTTGGCATGGGACTGATTCCAGCGGTCATAGTATCCAGTTCTGCTCGTGTGCATTTCTATATTTTTTTTAAAACGAAATAACTTCCACATGACTAAACATGTTGTATGACATTAAATAATCAAAGAATTTTGTATGTAACAAATCCTTGGTACAAAATAAAGTTTAACAAAAGAGCAGTTGTTGACCGACTGTTTGTTTTGTGGAATTTATGTGATCAGTAGTATTAAGCTTTTCAAAACAGGTTTAAATAAAATAAAATGAATGCACCAGAGAGTAATAAAAAAGTTAAATTCTGAATCAAATCAATATTCTTAATAAGGAAAGTAAAAAAATAGTTTAATGAACCTATACAAGTATAGTAAAATTTGGTTAAAATATCTATTGCTAGATAAGATTACACAAGTCATTTATCTTATACCTATAAATGTACAATGAATATAATCCACTATTAGAAGCACTATCCACGATTGGTATCGTTAATGACATCCGTTTTATTGTATCTGTAACATAAAAAATATATCAC
This sequence comes from Melinaea marsaeus rileyi, assembly GCA_918358865.1. Taxonomy (NCBI): domain Eukaryota; kingdom Metazoa; phylum Arthropoda; class Insecta; order Lepidoptera; family Nymphalidae; genus Melinaea; species Melinaea marsaeus. The sequence continues at coordinate 15,228,339 of OU911089.1, read as the reverse complement.
ACTCTGTAATATATCAATTTTTTTTTGTCATATTTGTAAATTTTTCATAGCCATAAATAACTGTAAAAAAATATTATTTCAAACAATGGATGCCATGCCTCAAGTCATTAATCTGTTACTAAAACACGCTATAATAGCTCAGTATTAAGAGCGAGATTAACAGACGCGCAGAGGTAGTTAATTCGAGTATCACTGGTGTTAAAAAACAAACCTCTTTGTTAATATATATATGAAGCATAATTGAAAAAATAGACTTTGCGGTATATGATTAGTTACTTAAAGAATATTAGTTAAAATATTCGACAAAAACTTTGCTGATGTCGCGATGTCCGGTTAATGTCAAATTTAATATGTTTATAAAACTCTCAAATTAATTACAGTTAATTATTATTACATGATAGCAAAGTTGGCAGAACTATGAAGAGAACAAGATTATGTAATATTACAGAAACTAGAATACAATATTAAATTTTACGTTTTCTACATAATAAGTACAAGAAATAATAGATTTAAAATGATTTGCAAAAAAAAAAAATATTCAAATTTTTAATTTACAAATATATTAAAATAAAATATAAGTGATATTTAGTATAAATGCTTTTAATGATGTATCTATTAAGGTGTCTTTAAATATAAAATGATACTTTATCAAGCAAACGACAATACACATTCACAAGTGAGAGTTGTAACAATTTATAATTTAAATATTACATTATATAACATTTTAAAATATAAAACATTGCAATTAAAGAAGTTTACTTTTTAATTATTATTTGTATGTATTATTTAAAGTAACTTTCCTCTCACACTATTTGGAAGTAAATCATCAATATCGAAACAAATATCTATTGTCAAAAAAGTAATATATTTAATTTAATAATAGTAATGAAATTGTGTAAATTTGTAAAAAATAATAAAAACTGCAACTTGAATATTTTTTTAAACAATAAAAATTTATGAAAGCTTTTTTTTGTGTTATAGTAAAATATTATCTTGATGCCAAATGGGTTTCCTCTTTGTAAGTTTGTATTGCTTTGCTATTTTTAGAATTTTTAGAATAAGTGACAATACCAAAGCAATTAAACCGCCCTATGAGATTATTGATATTATATATTGAATATTATTGTGATTTTATGGAAGAGGTAATTCGAAATAACTAATTTAATTTCAAAAGTATATGTACCGATTTTAAAAATATATATTATGGTGTTTAATGAGACCTTTCTAGAATGGATTACATAGAAAAATATCTAATAAATATATGTATATGTTAGGCCCAAAGACCGAAAACGCTCAGTGGACGGAAAAAACGGCCACATCGCGTTCTGGCTGTCTTCAAATGCGCAGAACGCGTTTTGGCTGCTCTTAAATGCTCGCAACGCGTTCTGGTAATTGTCGAACGGCCAGAACGCGTTTTGTCATCCGTCAAGCGCTCAGAACGCGATCTTAATGCTTGCCACTCTCTACCTGCGTACAATAAGATTAATTTTATACTTATAAAACAAATGAATCTTGATTATTGTTCCACGCATTTTACTTCTTGTGCAGTACGGAATAAACTTAAATTTATGATCTTTTGGTTAATTATCAATTATTGTTCTTTGGTTCTTGGAAGAAATTTACACTACATATACACTTATATTGCAGAGTATATAAAATATGAAAGAATGAAAAATTGAATAGGAAAAGTTATTAAAAACCTTTTGTTATTTTGGGATTTTTTCAACTAATTTTGAACAATAGAGGCCTACCGTTATTGGCAATAGTTATAAATTTTATTCTATGATCCTCTGTAATTAGTTTGATCTTTTCAGCAAATTCAGAACAATGCACGTACCGATGACTACATACAAACTTTTGTTTCAATTATTTCCAAAATGATACTATTGTCTAGAGATATTTTTTCGACAATATTCCAATTTAATTACATCCAATGACACCGAGGGGGGTATTGCTTTTGAGTATATAACAACGAACTTGAGTTCATGAAAAATCTGTACAATTCTCGTCAGTGCAAAGACAAGACCAGTTTGTCGTTGACCAAGCAACTTATTAAACTCAATTGAAAAGTTTAACTTTCGTTAAAATGACTGATAAATCAGGGAAAGAAATTTTTTACGATGAAGTGAAAACAATTTTTGAGGATTGCAGCGAGAACAAGGAAAACGTCGAAGACACAAGTAGAAGGAAAAATTCTATTATGAATAGAAAAAAAAGTTCTATTCGTAAGGAACAAAGCAATGCAAAAAAGAATTTACAAAAACAAGCAGAGAAAATGGTAGCATTGTCCGATCAAAATTTTCACCAGCTGAAATCGGAACTAGTGTTGTCGTAAGAGTTCCCGATGTTGATCGCGGACGATTAGCTCCCAGAAACGTGCTAGCAGTTGCCACTCAGGTTCCTCCGGTCTTTACAAATTAGGTACAAAAAATGGTACTCTCGAACGTCTTTATGCTCGCAATGAATTTACAATTTCCGACAGTAACTTTGTTAAAGAAAGTGAGGTATCCGCAGAAAAACTATTTCTTTACGATTAGCTTCAACTCTATCTTCAGGAAGCAAATAAGGTTTTGTTTATTGTAAGTGTAAACGATATTGTACTGATAAGAAATGCACTTATCGAAATTTGAATGTAAAATGTAACTCGAAATGTCATTCAAGCAGTATTAGTAAAAATAAGTAATGTTTTGATGTAATAAAAAACATACGTCCTTTGTATTTATTTGTAGTCATAGAAGATTCAATTATTTAAAATTATGTGAAAAGATCATAAATATAAGTATATTTCGTACCTCGAAATAACTTATGTGTGTAGAATAATAATCAAAATTAATTTGTTTTATAAGTACAAAATGAATCTTATTGTACGCAGATAGAGAGTGGAACATAATACGACTCAAACATTAAGATCGCGTTCTGAGCGCTTGACGAATGACAAAACGCGTTCTGGCCGTTCGACAATTACCAGAACGCATTGCGAGCGGTTAATAGCAGCCAAAACGCGTTCTGTGCATTTGAAGACAGCCAGAACGCGTTGTGGCCGTTTTTTCCGTCCACTGAGCGTTTTCGGTCTTTGGGCCTAACATATACATATATATATATATATATTAATAAAATATTTCTCAAAAAATAATATACTATTTTATATGTCACTCAATCCTTAACAATTTTTTGATAAACGTATATCTCATTTTATTAAAAAATTACACCCATGAAAAGACTATCAAGTCGCAATAAGTATGTGAATGTTTTCGACTTTTCTTTCATTTCTATTCTGAATATGTTTTTTTTTTGTTATGTATATTTTTTCAATTTCTTCACATGGGGTAAAATAAATTACAATCTTCTTTTAGTTGAAGCTAAATCTCTCAATATATATGAATGTAACGCGAAATTGATCCAAAAAGGTATCTATTGAAATGTTCGGATAATCTATCAAATAAAATAATATTTCTATCACACAATGGTTATGTGAAAAGATGAGAAAGGGATATTCGTATAAAGCTATATTCTTAAAATAGATAATAGGTGTTGGTTTTTTTAATAAGAAAATTTATTGTATTTAAATAAATAATCAAATACAGGTGTATGTTGAAGAAAACTACATATTTTTTGACGGTTTAAATAATTTCTATTTTTGGTTCCGATGCTTGATTTTTTTTTTTTTTAATTTCGTTTGAATTGGATCTCAAAAATTAATATCATTAAAAATTTATTTAATCGAAGAAAACTTCAAATTTCCACAATTCTTCTATTATTGAAGACTGTCCAATTTGTATAAACTTATACTTTAGCACGACAAAAAACATATACGCGGTTCAATTTTATTTTTGAAAGAAAAATGTATATAAGAGTCTTCCTGTTATAAACTTGAGGAAAATAAATTTAATTGTAACTAGACTATTATATAGTTTTTATTATATCTCATTCAATCATGCTATTTTATATAAAATCAGAGTTTATTAAAACGGTTTAAATCTAATGGACAAAAAATCAAATAATAGATGACTTATAAATCAGAAAGTTTATTTGGTTTTTCATGTAAATAATTTGAATTGCTTTGAAAATTTTGACCTCAATGGTTTGCGTTAACGGTAACATTACAGAATTTTCTTTTAAAGCTTAACGTGTAGTAACTGAAAAGGAATTCAATACAGTCCAGGAGACAAAATAATTAACATGAGGGTAAATAAAATTAAGGTTTTAAGGATTTTTATTTTAATATTTTTGTAATAGATGTTTTTGAATAATCGATTCCTAGAGCTTTAAGACTAGCTTTTCTTTAAAAATCTAAAATATTTGATAAAGGTTTTAATTAAGATGGCATTTTGGAAATAACAGCTTTAGAAAGACGTTTTTTACTAACTACATGTTGGAAAAATGATTCATTACTACACTGCACTATCGAGCGTTACAATTTAAACTTCATAATGTTTTGTTGAGTATTTACTTAATTTTGTTAACTTATTGGATTCACGGGCATATTACGTTATGTTCTTTTCGGTTGCTGAAATTTTCGTTAAAATGCTCGTCATATTTTTTTTTTCAAAATGCAAAGCCAAGAAAATAAAACTTCTGAAATTTTATTGGATTAAGGTACACAAAGGACAATGTAAGACCGACTAGATGGCCGAGGAGGCCACACTGCATTCTATAAGAAGAGTTGACTACGACAGTTGCCCTATCTCCTTCGTCAAGAGAAAGTTGAGGAAGAGAGGTACTGCTACAGGAATCACAAAAGCGATTATGCCATACATTCGAGCCGCTACAAGACGATCAGACACATAAATATAAACACTGTTATATCCCAAAACTGACCGGACACGGGGGCTTAGCAGCATATCTGCATAAATTAAAAGATAACAGCAACCCGGCCTGTAAATTTAACAACGGAATAGAAGGAGGCATAATACACGTACTATCGTAATGCCACAGTCTGCCAAAGAAAGAAGCGTTTTAGTAAACTAATTAGAATAAAACATATAAATAGACACACTTTAAGAAGGAACCAAAAATGAATACAAACAAAATAATGAAATAAATAACATGAACTCCGAAATTTAATAAAGTACACATTCAATATAAGACAGTAAATACAGTAAACACATGCAAGATAGAAAGACAACATAAAACAGGATTACAACAACAGACCACAAAAAATTACAACAAGTAATGTACTTAAACATATACGAGTATAACCGTAGTACAAATAACCCTAGAACAAGGCAAAACTTTTTCCCCGACCCCAGGCTTTGAAATAGGTCGAAGAAAAACAGCGTGAGGATAAAGAAAAAACGTATTTAACAAACTAACTAAAATAGCTATTCAAAAAACTAAAATAATTATAGTTGTAATCGATAATAGATATATTTGTTTTTTTTTTATTAAAATACGTTAATAACTTTTGTTTAATTTTTATATTTTGATAGTCAACTTAACACCGCAAATTTGTGAATTTGTTTTACTAAGGCTAAAGACTAGAAATATGTTAAAAATATTATTTGAAAATATTTATACTAAGTCGTACTAAACAAACTTATTTACAGGGTAAGGAATTAAATAAAAACGTTTTATAAATTTGTCATGATCCTTTTATTTTTGATTTCGTTATTAATTGTGTCTCAAGGCCTCAGCATTAAAACTATATAATACTTTAATCTGTATAGTTTTTGGAGCGTGTAATTCCCAGCACAAGTATTAAGGTTGTAATGGTCAGAGACTACTTGACTCCCATGACTCCTATTTTCAATTTAAATTTTTAAATTAAATAATATTTACTTATGTTTTCAAACTCGACAAACAGGTTTTATATTTTAAGCTACACTTAAAAACAAATAGTAAAATTATTATGGGTAAGAGCAAACATATTTTTTTATAATGAGTATAAAAGATAATATACATTTCCCCTACATTTGTTGTTAATGGTGGAAAATGAACGTTTAAAGTAAAAAGATTTATTTAAAATTATATTTTCTTCGGGCTCCTTAAATCTTGCAAAAGTCTTATAATAAATTATAATTTTTATTACTTTTAATTCTTTACTTAAAAATAATAAATTTCATCAGTACAGAAATTTACTTCTTTGCAATCTGCTTTTCATAATGGAATCATAAAAATATATATTTATATTAAATGTTTGAAATTAAATAAAACCTGAGAACAATTGCATTTAAACTCAAACATGTATATCCGAATTCCATAATGAAACCCAATTTTTTAAAAAAAGTTCACAAGATGTCAAATACTTTGAAGAACTACGAGATTTTTATAGTTACATCTATCCATAGAAACCAGCGCACGTCCTGTCTGGAATATAATAAAAAATGCTGAAACCCGATCGCAATACCAACTTGCGAATCCATTTGTGAATTGAAACTATCTACTTAAACACTAAAAATATTAAAATATTTCTGTTTCTTAGTTGGTATGTACTAGTTCTGCCCGTGGTAATGAATATTTAATTTAGTATATATATTTAAAAATGTATATTTTATATTACAATATATGTGCCTATTAATTTAATACGATGATCATCTGAAATAGTACATGAGATGAAAGAGTGAGGCACAATCTGGTATCATCTAACAATGAAATGGATGGCACGAAAATATTGTCTATATTATACACATACCTAGTATTCCCAAATATAAAACAATGAAACACACACATTTACAAAACCGTAAACTCGACTAGCGCCACGTACCAGAAAAATTGTGAATCATAACCATTCAAATCCAAATCTCCAAAATGATCATCAAAATTAATTAAATGTTTAGAAGAAGATCAGAGACATGTGAAAAATTATATCTTTTTAACTAAAAGCAAAGAGTATAGAAAATATTATATGCATATTCTAAGAATTGTCATGTAATTTGATAACGATATTATAACGTTTAAAAATGTGTAAGTTTTACAAAAGTTTAAGAACAGTCAATTTAACCGGTACTTGGTAGGTTTAGTGGTAAAGAAAACATCATCAACGGAATTCGTTCTAAATACTTTGTCACCTAAGCTATCTCTTCTAAACTAATTAATTTACCATTAATTATATACTGATAATTTTTAAATATTATATTCATTATTAGGTCCTTACGTATTAAAACCAATTTTGCTCTATGTAAATTATGAATAAAAACTGTTCAGTAAAAGAAATTCCTAACATTTTTAAAAGTAAGATTAATTCCTGTATAGAAACAAATTATTTTGGAAAACTATCTATCTATATATATGTGTATAAAACTAATCTCGAAACTAATACTAATAATAAAAATTTGCATTTTCATATTAACAATTATAATTATACATCTAACAGAATGAAACAAAGAAGATATATCTACTTCAAATTCGATAGTCATTATTAAAAATAACAGAGGTTTTCAGGTGAAGCATTAAAAGGAACCAGTACATACATTATTCAACAGTTAATTCTTCACACGAGGGTCAAGGAGGATCGGATATGGATTAAGATGACTCAAGCGGGAAATCCGCAGAAAGATAATATGTTGCGGTGAGTTACGTGAGGCGAGATATAATGTTATTTACTTTCACCGCATTTGATATAGAAAAGTTTTTGTCGTGTATCTTATTAATTTTTGAAAAGTAGTATGAATGATGAGATAAGACAAAACTTACTCTTGTGAAAGTTTAGTTTTCCTATGAAAATGTATTTTGAAGCACAAATATTGAAACTAAGAAACATAATATAATACTCTTATTTTAAAATAAATCTTATTAGTTGGCTTTAGTTTTCAACAAAAAAAATCTGTTATTACTTCAGAAAATATGAGTGGTAGTTTAGAATTTAATGGAATGAATGTATTTATTTTAGGAAGTATAAATTTGTGCACAAAAAAATTTAATACATATTAGTGATAGTAATAAATTCCTAGTTATAATCTTGTTGCACCATTGTATACACATTTTAATTATACACATATTCTTTATATAAAATAAATTAATGTACATTTAAATATGGATGCTGTTCGATGGTCTGTAATCTATCGATAGTATATCTACTATCGTTAAATTATTCATAGTTCAAAATAATATGATTGTGCAGCATATACACAGCGGCACCTCTGCCAGTGGCAGATAACTGATTGATACTGTTATCAATGATATAGATGTTATTGAGACTGTAACATTGTAACTAAATTTTAAAACATACACTATAAAGGTTCTATATCTTCAGTTAAATTATCTTATTACATATTTTATTTAAATAAAAAGGTATGTGTAGCATTTTAATATAAAATCTATTTTATTATTATAAAAGCGTTTGCAACTTGATATTTCCAGTAGAAAAGAAAATTTTGAAATCAATCTGAACCGGTATATATAACTCAATAAATATTATAATAAGTAGTTTATGGTAAGAGTTAAGTAAACATTATTTATTATATGGATTGTTACATTTAATAATAAGATATAAAATCATCGATTGTCTTAAAGATTGGTTTCTACACAGCTCATAAATAAACATTCAGTGAACTTTTCATCAAAACAGCAATTTTTTATCTTATGTGACCCGATTTACAATAGTTATTTAAAAACTATTATTTAATTGATTGTAAAATAAAAACTAACATAAGTAAATATACTTAATAATGCAACATTTGTAATTGCGCCTAGTTAGCGTCATGGTAGCTCAATTGGCATGGGACTGATTCCCAGGGGTCATAGTATCCAGTTCTGCTCGTGTTGAGAATTTTATTTCTATTTCTTTTTATCGAAATAACTTTCACATGACTAAACATGTTTGATGACATCAAACAATCAGAGACTTTTGTATTTAACAAATCTGTGTTATAAAAAAGAATTTTACTAAAGAGCATTTGTAGACCAACTGTTTGTTTTGTGGACTTTATGTGATTAGTACGAAGGTGTTCGAAACGGGTGGAAATAAAATTGAGTAGGGCTTGAAAATTTATCTTTCCTGTCAATGCACCAGAGAATAATAAAAAGTTAAATTCTAAATCAAATCGAATCAATATATATATACCTATACATATATATATATAGTGAAATTTGGTTAAAATATCGATTGCTGTATAAGATTACACAACTCATTTATCTTATAACTCTAAATGTACAATGAATATAATCCACTATTAGAAGCACTATCCACGATTGGTATCCTTAATGACGTCCGTTTCATTGTATTTGTAACATTAAAAATATCACATTGTATAATACATCTAGTTTTATTTATTTGTAATTTTTTGTGTCATAGCCATAAATATCTACATGAGTAAAATAAATATTATTTTAATATTTCAAAGATTGAATTTTCTAGATATAAATAATATTCTGTTGAAAATATAAGTTTTTGAATTTTGAACTTCATTTAAGATTATTCAGAAAAACCTAACTTTTTAATTAATTTCCATAAATTATTCGTGAGAATTTCTATTAAAAATGTTCATTGTCAAGTTACCTGAAAGATATTTTAAAATTAAACCTTCATTGCATCGTAAATAACTGTTACGGTGTTTTGTTTTATTTGCTTTTCCTTTAATGCTGTAAATTTATGTGTACAGTTCCTGAACGTTACATTATTAATAAAATCACAGATGTATTAGGATTTATTTATAGTGCCAAAAATGTATACATGATATGAATTAATTTTAATTTTATTTCTGTGATTTAGGAATAATCACTTTAGATATTCGAAAAAAAAAAAAATTCGGCGACCCGAGTGCCGCCATGTGCTCGCCACCACAATACAAAAAAAAAATCTAATTTAGTTTTCCTGCTCTTTTTCCCATTTGTGTAGAATACAAGATATTTGAATCTATTCATTGAATGAGATATTTAAATCTATTTAGAGATAATTATTTATTACGTCACACAGCTTAATCGCCATGGTATCGGAAAATTCATGTATAGAACTACCAATAAATTATTAAACACATGGGATGAATATCTTAGTAAAATATTTTATTTAATTATTTTTATTAATTTATTAAAGTTTTTGTGTATACATGATGTTGTGTACTGATTTGTATTGCAAAAGTATCAATGAATGAAAAAAAAAACTCTGCAGTATATAAGTCGTTATTTATTTCAAATTTAAAATAACCATTACTAACACGTTTACGGATAATTTATAAATATTAATTCTAGTTATGGTATCTTTACAATATAATATTAAACTGTATAGTTAAGAATATTAGTTAGAATTTTCGAAAAAACCTTTTTTGATGTCGCGATGACCCGAAAATGACGAATTTAATATGTTTATAAAATCTCAAATTCATTAAAGTCAGTCATTACACGATAGCGAAGTTGGCAGAACTAAGAAGATGAACTCACAGAGATCAAGACTATGTAATATTATGGAAGCTGGAATACAATATTCAATTTTATATTTTTAAATTCAACCATGGTTGAAGCCAACCTTTACAGCCTTGAACACAAACGTAGAATTGCTAACCTCTTTGTATTCTATAGTATACATTTCGGTGAGTGTGCGCTGGAATTACACGACCTGATTCCTCCGTCCCCCTTCAATCACAGGACGTCCCGACGCACGGCAGGTATCCATCCTTACGTTGTGGACATTCCCCCTGTCCGAACGAAGCGCTTTGCTTGCTGCTTAATTCGCACAGCGAAGGACTGGAACAGCTTGCCTGCGTCGGTTTTTCCGTCCGAATACAATGTGGGCGTCTTCAAGAGAAGAGTGAATAGGTTACTAAGTTAATTCGCTTTACCATCTGAGACTACATTTTCACTTTCCATCAGGTGGAATGTAGTCAAGCACTAACCTAGATGGTATAAAAAAAAGAAAACGTTTTTTTACTAAGTAGATATTAAAATACAATTAACCTCAGATACATGTACCAACATACAATTTACATAAATATGTAAAATTAGATATAACTACAATTTTTAATAGGCATAATATATACTATTAAAAGTTTGTATGTCTGTTAGAGAAATTATATCGTATATCCTATACTATACCATTTTGAACGAAAATAATTTCAACAATAAGAATTGGGTAATAAAAAATAATAATACAGTACAATACCAGATCATTTGCTGTAAAGTACACGAGAATCAAAAGAAAATATATTAATTCATGTATAAATGTAGCAATTTCAAACTTTTACAAATGCAGTTTAAATAGTTAGTTTTTTTTTAATAAATAATATTATAATTTTTATTTATTAAAAAAAACTAACTACTTCATTATTTTATATAACAATACACACAATACACATACCATTATAAATGTTACAATGTTTGTCTTTTGCAATTAAATAAATATACATATTATTTGTTATAATTTTTATATTTTAATTTATACAGAACCCTGCCACATCTATAACTTATACATATATTATAAAGGGTACACAATCAGAGCAGTTTGATAATAGACGTCAGTTTAATCAACTGTTACATCCGCAAAAAATATACACGGAGTACCACAATGAAAGTGGGGAAACGCAGGATAATTGAAAATTTGAAATTCAAATCATATAAAGTTCAGTTAGAAGCACGAAAACATTCTGTTTTATCAAAAAAAAAAAAAAAAAAATACAAGAAGAAATAAGTCACGTGTTTTATGTAAAGACTTTAATTGTTGTAGTATATATTAAAGTCATTCTACTACCATTTAATTAACCTTCTCTAAGAAAATACAATACATCTTAGATTGGCTTCAATAGTCGAATTACAAAACAATAAAAACAGTTTAAAGAAATATGAACTCTAAAATAATACAACGAAGATATTTTGTTATACGACAGTCTTTATTTAAATCCTTTGTTACTTGAAGTGATTTATAACGTCAACAAAGATCCTGCGAATTGAACTAAAGCGATTAATTCTGCTTAACGCCTCGAATGAAATATTTGCCCACTTCACAAATCAACAAGTTCCTAAAATTGACGTGTTTTTGAAAATTCTTTTGTAACTAAACGTAAATTTAAATATATCACTAAAAGTGAAAAATGTATTAATATAAATTCTCAGATAGTGTAACTTTATAACCAATGAAGATTAAATAAAATAAATTGTCAGAAAACAAGTATCATGTAAAAGTGTAAGTAATTGTAATAAAAGTTGAATGGACTGGATACTTTCGCAGTTCTAGTACAATATTCAACGTAACACGGTCATTTGGGAGGTGATAAATTTAATGAGATACAATTTCTTTTCACACCGTTATGCTAAATTCACCTAAAATGATACCAGACTTTATTATAAAATACTAGAAAATAAGGCAGTATTGCACAAAAACATTTTTGTTATCTTAAATGTTTTGGACAACTCTCAGATAAAGAATGTCTATCATATTTTATGATTCCAATGAATTTGAGACGGGAGTGTAAAATTAATGATGCTTAAGCAATTTAACTTTTTGCTTTGTACTCTTTGTAAAAGATATTGATCTGAAAAAGTTATATTATAGTTAATCTAGTTAACAAAACATATAATTAAATATATAATATTAGATAAACTAATAATTTATAAATTTCTTGAACATATTTTTACACTTTTATAGTGGATCTATGTTATCATTTTATCAATATCTTTTGACCAAGCATACTTCAATAAAAAATAGACATATCAATATCCTGACTTAGCTATTAAGTATACAACTTACAATACCAAACACGTCAGAACATGTTCCAAATCTTAGGGGTTCAATATATGAAACCAACGTTGATAATCTAACTTTGTAGAATAGTTTAATAATATGATCGTCAAGTCTATCGTGACTAAATAGATAATGTATTACATTATCTGATATTTTTTTGTATTATAAGATGTTTAATAGAATTTTTTTATTTTAATAGAATTTTTTATGTAACGTCCCTAATTTTGTTCGCAAATATTCTTTTGAACTCTATTTAAAACTATTTTCATAAAAAGTTATATCCGTAACCGCATCATAATTCATGAATTAAAACCTTTAAACGTTTATGAAGGCTTTTAACGCTTAAACTAATGAGCTCTTTGATAGCTTGTTGAATGAGTAAATTACTAACATAAATAGATTGTGAATCTTAAATTTTGATTTATTGTTGGTTTAAACGCTAATAATAGTTTAACTTTTACGTTTATATATTGTATTATTGATAACTAGATTCTTACAACGGCTTAGTGACAGCTTGTTCTAGATTTTGTAATATAAAATATATCTGTTTTTTTATACTTTATTTTAGACTTGACCAGAGAAATATATAAATGATATGTAGATTCTTGCCTCTTATATTAGATGCCAAGATAAGTTTTAGAGGTTAATAGCATTTTAAATAAGGCATAGAGATGATATAATTAATATGTTGGTTAAGAATACAATTTATACAAATATTTAATTAAATAGTAGCCATAACTCCAAAATTTTATAAAAAAAAACCTTAATCAATATTTCATCTAAATGATTATATAAATGTACATTATATCCCAAATATATAAATATTTAATTACTAAATTTGAGAATCCGAATAAATAAATCATTGGTTATGTGACATCTTTTATTTGTTTAACAAATATACTTTTAACTTTATTCTTGTCTTTGTAAACATGAAGATCGTAATTAAAATAAATTATTAATTATTAAAGTAGGTCGGTCAGCTTTAGCTGTCAAAGTTATTCAGTACATTAATATGATTGTAAGTTTTTATAAAGTAGGGGTTTTAAATAAAATCATATGATCTTTACTCATATAGTAATGTTGTATTATGCAACTCTTATCACATCGTTTTTATTATATACGTCTTTCATTTCTGTTATTTTTCAAATTATAATTTAGAAAAGATATCATGATTACTTAAACTATGGTTCATTAATTCTGTAAAATTACCAAAAGCTGACATTAATTAACTTGGGGGCATTTACATTCATCTCCCACGGGACAGCGGGCGAATGTTAATTAATGTGGATTAAGGTTACAGGGAACTCTTAATTAAACTTAGTGATATTCTTATACTTGTTTTTTTCTAAAAAGATAAGTTTTTATGTTTTTCATTAACTTTCATTAACTTAGAAATAAAGTCACGATTCCAATTATTATAATTCCAACTTCCTCTTTCGGACCATTCCTGTACAATTATCGACAATTTCCCTTTTATGACCATATCAGTCCTAACTCCTTTGAAACTATGTTCACCTCGAATCCAGTTCACGTATAATGTTAAAATCTATAATGGTTTGTGACCAAGCTATGACGATGTCGAGGACGTTTCCATGACCAAGAGTGGTGTGGAATCCTATGGAGATCTTGACTCGTGAGGGTAGAAGTAAAAGTTGTATGACATTTATGGTCTTTATCATAACACACGCGTGCGCGTATGGTCTTTATCATAACATAACACACACGCGTGTGTGAGTTTGGCCAAAAATAATTATAAATTTGGTTGATGCTTGCGTTTTCAATAAAAAAATCATTAAAACAATATTATAATTTAAATAATGTTAAAACCCTTTATTGTTTATTAAGATATGTCAAATAAGTCACAAATATACAACCAACTGAAGAGAGAATGAGGGGAATCTGGATAGAAGTAAGTGGCATCGAATTCAATTCCTGATAGCTTGACTCCAGTTTTTGGATAAAATTCAGTTGGTATTCGGATGCCCTAGACTCAATGAAAGCTGTAGCCAATAGCAAAATTTAACTATCAATGTTCTTTTACCTAATATATAATTCGTTAACTACAACTAATATATGTATGTATGTAAATATTGTTGTAGGAGACTAAGTGATACATTCACTATTTATTTATAGTTCATCTATTTCATAGAAAGTGGTTTCCTGTTAATGGACGCCCACACTTACTCTTACCAATTATGAAACAAATAAAATAATATACACTCACTTAAGATACGTCACTAACACTTACTAATGCCTTGATTTAGTAATAATTAGTTACAACACATATATTGTAAATCGTATCGGTCCTTATTATATATGAATTGGAAATTACGAAATTATATTATTGTATAGCTTCATAAGGAAATGACCTCGGACACAGTCGACAACAAAAAACCGATGTTCAAAGATGTCTTTAACTGGCGTCTACTCGTCTGTAGTACGTGAAATTATATTGCATATTGCTGTAACAATTTATAGGCCTTGGAATATTAAGTTAATCTTCGCATAATGACTTTTCTGTAAGGTTTTTTTTATGAGGACAATATTTTATTCAAAAATAATTTGTAAAGACGTTTTTTATCAGCCAAATAAAAGAATACAAAGAAATAATAATTTGAATTATTTAGACAAAATAGTTACAAAATATAAAATTAACTAAAGTATACAAAATATACTAAAGTTAATAAAATAAGCTTAATTTGAATTTGTGTGCCCAAAAATAAATACACACATTTTGTAAAGTATGTAGACATATTATTAGTGTTGGTATTATTAATATTGGTGATCGGTTGAATGAAAAAATAATGCCGCAATTTTGAATGTCGCAATACTCTTGCAAATATTGCTTTTAGACATTTTCATATACCAAGTATATAATATATAAATATTTTGTAAGTTTCTTTTGTAAATTGTTCATTAGGATGATAAAAAATTATTATTTGGTGATAGATAATAAAAGATGTCACTTATATATTTAAATAGAAGAAATACTGACTCATGACTAACTTGTGATCGCCCAGCTCACAATTTTGTTCCGATAAGGCAGTTTTTGTATAAAAGCAATATTTGAGATTTATTTCTAAGGGATGCTAAAGTATTATCATCCAATACACGCCCTGGTGGTGTTCTTCAGGTCTACCTCACTTATGGACAGAAAACGGAGCTTAACTAACCACATGGTGAATAGTGAAGCAAAATTATTTAACTAGGTTTTGTACAAATATATTACGTGAGGTCAATTCTAAAATATTTGTACTATCGAAGGTTGTAACATTAACATTTCTTTACTTACCCTCATTTGGCAAATAAAAAAAAACTGTTTTATAGATTGCTTTAATACCATTAAAGTAACTCATAAAACAATAAGAAAATGTAATTAATTTTGAATAGCAAAAACTGTACAAATTGAAAAATAAATATCAACAGACCTCTCAAAAGGGACTCCTCGACGCGGTGTCGAGTAAAATTAATTTCTATTGAAAAGATTCTCCACTATACTCTCTAATTGATTGTCCTCTTGGGAAAAATTGTGGAGTTGTTCTGGGTTGAACATTTTTGTGTGTATTTACTACAATTTTGTTCACTCAAATAGAATTCTATATATCTTTATAGAAGTTTAGGTGAAATAATTTTAACTTTGAAAACTTGTAAACCCCTTCAATTGGTTAGGAAAATAATATATAAATATGATTTTGATGGTGATGAATTTCCCTCCATTTAAAGCAAAATAGATTATTTATAACAAAGACGCTATAACTAATTAACTATATAAGGAAGACTATATTTTATAGGCCTAATAAATGTCGCCTTTATCCCGGTAAAGATGTGCGACGGTAGCTTAATTTATAGAGTGATGGGATAGTTTTCCAGAGATCGTAGGTTCGAGTCCTGCCCATGTCTATAATTGTTGTATTTATTACATCATACATTCTTTTGCTTTCACTTTGATGATCTGTACTATCAAATTAGTTGTTTTGTTTTTATATTTGATGTCTCATGTTAAATGTAATTGGCATGTTTTCTTTTCAAAATATTAGTATACATTAGTGTAAGTAACTCTTACCTTTCTGTAATCAAAATAAATCTAGCAAATATGGCTTATTAAAATGCGAATACGACATATTTCATATTAAATACGTATAAAGGAAAAATAGATACAATTTATCAGTGTCTGAAAACGTTTGTCTATTATCCGCCTCTGTTGACAAAGTTTGAGGTCAAATTGAAGGTGATCTGAATTCTATGTATATCTTACTTTTGATACTATTGCGCCTAAAATATATTTGATTATTTTGGTATATGGTAATGATACAAATATATATATTGTTTACAATGTTAATGCATTTTCTTCTTCTTATGCGAGTATCTCGTAAGGAATGTTATATCTATAAGAAATGCAAGTTATGAGACTTCTTTTAAACTAACATTTATCCAAATGCAATAGGATTTCATTAACAGTAATATTAAAATAAGAAATAAGAAAAGAAATATGTTCAATAAATTAACGTTATTAATTTATTGAACATATTTATAAAAATATTATAATATAAAAACTTGTACCATAATATTTATTTTATTCAAATCCTTCCCTGAAATATCATTTTAGTAAAAAACAATGACAAAGTTTCGACCCTTACTTTTTTAGGATAAGCTCTGAATTACGCCTCAATTTGTGGTCCAAAAATAATAAAGTGTACCTTTAATAATAAATATAGCAATAAATATGTAAAAGGCTATAAACTTATTATTCAATTTAAAAAGGATTTAAATTTGCTAATCTCCATACTAAGAATAAGAAAACGTTTCAATAAATACGGATTAAATCGTGACCACTCAAATAATTCAGCTTTAAATTTTATGTTCAATGTATACTTGAATAATAATTTAATAAATTTATTTTTTTATGCAAAACTAATAAGAGTTTTATAATTAATTAAGCTTACACATACAAATCAGAGCTGAGATTTTAAATACTTTGATCTGCAATTCGCTTGTCAAGATGCAAATAGTTTTTGTTAAATAAGTAACATTAATTTTATATCTATTTGTGTTTTTATTATTTTATAACAATTACCAATTCTATGTGCGTTAAATATATCGCGAAAAAAAGTAAAAAAGCTCTGTGTTTAGCAGATGAATTTTATATATTTTATTTTATCATTTTTTCCAATGATGTCTTACGAGCCAACAGAGGAACAAGTTTTCAGGAAGATGTTCAGCAGTGTCCTCTGCTTACAGTACTAACTATTTAAAACAAAGCAACATAATTTTTTAATAATAAGTTGAACTTAAATATAAATACTGAAAATAAAATTAAATTTTAAGAAAGCTTTCACTTATATGTACATATAATAAAGAATTATTACTTTGACATTTATCTCTTGGAGAATATTATAAATCTATTGATATTCGTCAAATTTCTATTAAATGCCTTTGATATGATAACGGTATGTAAAGTATCGTAGCGGAAACTGCGTTTAAAAATAGAATTCAATCAATGTAATAAAATTTGTATGTAATATATGCAAATAAAGAAAATATTGAAGTCGCATTTTTTATTGTACCAAATTTAAGTAAAAAAATTATAAATGTCTAAAGTACAACATCGTCAGTCTTGTCTGTTAATATTCTGGTT
Source organism: Melinaea marsaeus rileyi (assembly GCA_918358865.1). Classification (NCBI taxonomy): domain Eukaryota; kingdom Metazoa; phylum Arthropoda; class Insecta; order Lepidoptera; family Nymphalidae; genus Melinaea; species Melinaea marsaeus. Next base: position 15,210,097 of record OU911089.1, on the reverse strand, counting down.
TGGGACAAAATGTCTCCATCTCTTTCAAGTTCGTCTATCGCCATCGACTACCTTCTTTTACTTATATTTTGTCAGTCTGTCCAATATTTTTCGATTCCCATCTTATATTGTAATCATTAATTAAATTATATTCAATCAAAAAAATATTTTAGAGTAGTATTTTTTTGTGTTTATTGTATCGATTAAGAGTAGCCTTGAAAAAGCTATCATCCGATATTAGATTATGTGTTATTTACCACAACAAAGGTGAATAAAAGTCGATTTTAAACTGATTGTATTATAATAGAGACTATATATACATTGTGGTTCAATTACATTATATTTTCTTGTAAAAAGTACCAGATACAGAGACAACAATCACTACGATTTTAAGAATCAATCTACTAATATTCCACTGAGGAAAACCCAGTTTCCTTTCAAATGGCAATGAAGGTAAGGTAAGAAATACACTTCTGCATTCTACTGCTATTAACTAATAGCACAAATTTAATTCTTACACTTCGGAGCTTCTTAAGATTTGATAAAAAATAAATAGGTATTCATTATTCAAATTTCATAAATTTATTTATTGATAATGTTAGAGGAGTATCACTAAAAACTTTTAAACATAAAATATTTGAAGCTTACTTAAGGTTTACCATTAAGTCGCTAAAGTCATATCTAAAATAAAAGAGATTAAGATTTGTAAAGTATATTACCATGATAAAATTCATCGTGTTTCTCCTATTGACATCTTTTCATTTTATTTTTATCTATAATCATATTTTTTTTTTCTGTGGTTGAACATAATTTTTAATTGATCAATTTTAGTATTTTTTTTTGGATTTGTAATGATTTAATTTATGATGTATTATGTTTAAATATTTACAAATAATTGTTCTGCTGATTATTCTGTATGAAGCATTAACATTAACTTGTTAACGGTTTTTATAGATTAAGATGGCGTGCTGTGCGATGATGAAATAAATTCGGCTGAGCACATCAGACCACAAAACCGACATTCGCTCGAAATGTCGAGACCTAGTATTGTGATACTTGGCGAGATATTGAGAGAAGTACTCTCGAAGAGCGGAGATACAGCAAATGTCTTTTTTTATTTTTTTTAAGCTAATTTCCAAATAATTAAATAAAATTAGATCTTTCTTAATTCTTAATAACTACTGATAGAAGATTTGAAATTTATAAATAACACAGGCACACAAAAAAAAAAACATCATGAACCAGAGGGGAGACCCTATTATTCTTAGGTTTTTGGTATGGCTGAAACCGAATATGACAATAAAAACTAATTTTAAATGCCCGTTTTCCCGCTAGCACCCCCTTACTACCTCTTAAGGGGTGAAAATTTAAATTTTTGTATAAAATTAAGATAGATGTGTATTTCTATGTTTCTTGGGATGCTGAAACCGAAAACCCACTATCACCCCCTACCACCCCTTACAGGGGGTGAAAATTTCATTTTTCTATAAAATCAAGACAGATGTGTATTTCTACGTTTTTTGGGATGCTGGAACCGGAAATGATAACTAAAACTAAATTCATGACCACTATCACCCCCTTACCGCCCCTTACAGGGGGTGAAAATTTCATTTTTTTTATAAAATCAAGATAGATGTGTATTTCTACGTTTTTTAGGATGCTGGAACCGAAAATGATTACTAAAAAGAAATTTAAGACCTCTATCACCCATGTGAATTTCTATGTTTTTCAAGAAGCTGAGACAAAAAATGATTATAAAGTATATGGTAACCTCATTGTATGCATATATTTGTTCAGGATCAGGATCTTAAGACAATGGAACAGCGCTATCAGGGTAAATGGGGTGTCAATATGTTAGCAGACTACTGTTGTAATTTAAAAAGAGATTTGCCAGAACAGAAAAGACCCAATAAAAGGAAACCACTTAGAAGATCTTTTGAAAACATGAGAGTTCGTTATCGTAGAAACAGGTAGACGCTGAGTAGTGAGAGGCAAGGGGACTCACTTTAATCCAGCACCCCGGATAGTGAGAGACAAGGGGACTCACTTTAATCCAGCACCCCAAAAGGGAACAGAAATCTACTACGTCCACGCCGTTGTTCCTGGGTTACGCTAAGAGTAGAATGAAATCATGAATATATATTAGACACTTCTGATCGATAAAGCATTTGAATTTCTAATATAAGAGCTAAGAGTAACCTCAAACTAGTTTGATAAACATGTCATTTATCGTTAAAATTTCTTGATACATCTTGATTTTATACAAAATATTGAAACTACCCTCCCCCCTCCCCCTTAGGGGGTGGTTAGGGGAAGGTATTGAGTAAAAGAGGTATCAAATCCACTTTTGGTTGTCATATTCGGTTTCATCATACCAAAAAACATAGAAATACACATTCGTCTTTATTTTATATAAAAATGGAAAACTTCACTTGCCATAAGGGGTAGTAAGAAAGTGTTAATGGGTTATGGAGGTCTTGAATAAATTTTTAGTTATCATTTTCGTTTTCAGCATCCCAAAAAACGTAAAAATACACATCTTTCTTGATTTTATACAAAAATTTAAATTTTCACCCCTTAAGAGGTAGTAAGGGGGTGCTAGCGGGAAAACGGGCAATTAAAATTAGTTTTTATTGTCATATTCGGTTTCAGCGATCTCAAAAACCTAAGAATAATAGGGTCTCACCTCTGGTTCATGATGTTTTTTTTTTGTGTGCCTGTGTAATCTACCAATAGAAATCATTTAATTAACACTAAAATTAATATTTTTTCTATTTAAGCCATTATAAAATATCATACAAAACATTTTTTTTATTACTGCGTGCTTCAGGCACAAAACATTACAAATCTTATAAAGGGCTTTAATAAAGAAACAAAGTATTAATATAACATTTTCTTACAATATATTTTATATATGTGCTACTAGAAAGTGGTTAGGGAAAAAGGATGCTAACCAGCAACCACTAAAGTCTTAATGGTAAGCGCCATGTTGTTAACGTCAACCTGTTTTCATGATTCAACACAAAGTTACTGATATTATTTGTAATACATAAATAAATAGGTATTTGTGATCGAAACATAAATAATAATTCTATTTATATTTATACAACATTAAGTTAAAAAGGTACGTTCAATTTAAGGCTACAACTGCCCCTAATTGTTGATTTTCTTAAATTTCATGTTTTTTTTTACTACAGTTTCTTCCGTGCTGATATAGTCAGTATTCTATATAATTCTTTTTTGCTACAAGCAGCAATCGAAAGTTGTGGACTGTCTCTCACCTGAAGATAAATTACTGCAGACGATTGACAGAGGTCTAGTACTATCTAGTAAATTTGTACAATATGCTTCCTTTCAAGATTAGACAAAATTATGTTAATAAGACAGAAATTATTCTGAATAAAATTGGCAATCAAATCTTATACACTTACATGAAATTAAAAAGGATAAATGAGTTTATTAACATAATGCAAAAACACAACATTTATGGGAATTAAAAAAATACAACTTATTATTAATGTTGATTCAAAAGTATTAAAACTTACATAAGTAGAGAATATGACAAGACACCACGTACTTTGAGTGCTTGCCAAAGGTCAAATTGAAGGAAATGAGATCACGAATTCTCATTTTTCTTGACCTAAATAAAATGTCTTGACCTCACCGTCTAGTTTGTGAAGTTTTGTACCTTAGTGAAGTCGTCCAATTCTATTAATAATTTATTTCGTTATTGAATCAAAACAGCGTATATCACGACCTCAATATATTTTTCTGTCTACCATAATATCTATATAGATTTACCATAATATACCACACACCATAATATACCACTATATACGTTTTACTCCTTAAAGAATACAAACTGCTCAATCGGGTACACTAATTTCACTGGAAGAGGTAGAAATTCCAAATCCACATAAATATCAACATTTATATGCTTAACCAATAAAACTTTTCTATCTCACACGTCCTTCCGTTTGCTAAATTCGAGGACAATGTTCAAGGTGAGACATATCGATCAAAAACATTTCATTGTAGTTCTAGATTTATATAATTTGTATTTAATAATTCATGCTTAAAATTCCATATTTTAAAATGCAATGTACAATGTACATTTTGTAATTATTTTTTATGTATGAGGAGGGCAAACGAGTTGGCGGCTCATAGATGATTTATAATCACCACCGCTCATGAACTCTTGCGACAACCGAGGATTCACAAGAGCGTTGCCGGCCTAGGAGGTGGGAATCAAGTAAGTAATTGAAATACTGACGTGACCTATAAAACATTTTTTATTGTAAAAAAGCTTATACATAAATATTATCTACTATTAATTTAAAACAACAATATGTGTATATCTCTTTATATACTATACTGAAAACATCTTACGTAAAAATAAGTTTAAATGTGACAAGTCTCCCATTTATTTCGAGATACGCCGTAAATTGACTTTAAATATGTCGGTGGAACAAGTTATGTTAATTAATGTGATACCACAACGTCATTTATTCTAAATCTATTTGTCAAAAGTAATACTGAAATGAACTTCGTCATTACCTTAAAAGCTGTTAGAAGTTAAGCTCATCAATAATTTAAATATTCATAAAATACTTCTAGGTAGAATAAAGTACAAAGAAATCATCTTTAAACTCTCTGTTTATTTTCTCTCTATGTTTGTTTATACATATATCATTCAAATTCAAATTATCTTTATTCAAGAAGGCACTTTCAAGTACTTTTGAATAGTCAATTATTACATTACGAAGATCATTGTAGTCAATCTGCTCTGCTGAGAAGAGCTGGCAAGAAAATCAAAAGTTGCTCTTTTTAAATAAAACATAACAAATTTTGATGTATAAGTGTAATATTTTACGATGTGTATGTATTATATTCTAAACAACTGCAGACAGATGTTAATAAAATTTCGAATGTGGTAGATTGTATTATTTCAGAAAATACATTTAAAGACAATTTTTAGATTACAAAAAAATTTTTGTGCGAATAAAAAAGCTAGTGTTAATATTGTTATTACAATAAACTGAAACTATCCGGCGTTCATTATTATTTATAATGAAATTATATAAGGTATTATTACCTACATTCACTCTTTGGATAATATTGCTTTCGAGTGTCGAGTAAAATTCAATAATACAAAAATAATAATATATGACAGATTCAAACCTAAATTAGAATTTTAAAAAAGATCAGAGTCGATGAATCTGATGGAGTCATTGATTCTTATCAGTATTACTCATACTTATCAAATATAAAGTCAAATACACTAAAATAAACATTTTAATTAATTAAAATACATTAAAATTTATTATCAGTAATAAATTTAAAATAATCAAAGTTCTCTAATACAATCACTTTTTATAATCACTACAATAAATGAAATATCAACCGAACTTAATATTTCATTAGGAATAATTCAAATGTTTAATTTGAAGTAATCGAAGTTCTCTAATACACCCACTCTTTATAATCACTCATAATAAATGAAAACTTAACTAAACTTAACATTTTATTATGAATAACTCAAAGAATTATTCACTAAAAGTTTCTAAAAGAATAAGTAAACATTTATAATTACTCAAAGCACAATACCAATATGTTCTTATCAGTTTTCAACACGAGCACCAGGCAAAAAATGGGGTAGTCTTAAATCTACATTATAATCACACTAGACTATCTTATGATCTCACGAAGATCGGCGTAATATAATTAATATCACAGTTACATATCATAAGGCAAGTGAGAGTTTATGTAAAAGAGTGTTTTTTATGTAAATAAAAAAATAATAACAAAATTTCTACAGAAACCCAAAGTATCGTAAAGCGCCAAAAACAAAACAAGAGAGAAGTGAAAAAAATTGTTTTTCACAATAAATTTGAATTTATAATATGAAAAGCAGTTACGCGGGTGAAACAGCATATCGCTCCGGGTCCCGCTTAGCGACGTGTGAAAATCATTTTTTGTACGGTTTTTGAATATTTTTTTTTTTATATACAATTGGTAATATTTCATCAAAATATATTGTCATTGTAAACTTTTGTTATGGTAATATTAAAATTGAAATTTTAAATAGTATTTATGGTATAGCGATTGATTTCGAATGGTGGTAATATATTTTTATCCTTTAAATAGTTTATGAAAAAGGTAATGAAAACAAATTTAACTAACCCATAAAATAAGAAAAATACTAAGTTAATAATGAAATCATACTGTCTAATAAAAAGTAACAACAGTTATAGAAGAATTATTGAATTATAAAATAAAATATGTCAAAATAATCCATTGAAAATTAACTTTGATATATATTTATATCCACTGTCGACATTAATAAAAAAATAAAAATAGATTATTTTGCTACTATTATATATAAAAATCGATAATAATAATAATCAATTGGACAGTTGTTAGCTATGTTTTAAATAAAAAATAAATCAAACTTGCCTTAATGCTATAATATAAATATAATTAGAATGTTGTCACTCACACCCAGATCCTACTCGGTATATTTGGCATAAACTGTTTAATGTTAGAAACGGCGACCCGGACCCCGGTTTGTGGGTTTGTGTTTTTTAGGAATCAGATTTCAATTTAAAAAGTTGAGAAAGCTGATATAAATGCTTGTTACTTTTTCAAATATACTTATTATTAATTGTTGAATATGATACAGAACTTATCAAAGTCATATGTTAACGAACTAATCAAGTTCTTAAAATATACATTGATTTAAAATTCTCAGGATAGAATTATAGTTGAAGCATAAAAAACTTAAATCTATATTGGTACACATTTCGAAGTTGAAATTAATTTTCTATGTTCCATAACACAGACACACAAAAAAAAAGTCATGAACCAGAGGGGAGACCCCATCATTCTTAGGTTTTTGGGATCGCTGAAACCGAATATGATAATAAAAACTAATTTTAATTGCCCGTTTTCCTGCTAGCTACCCCTTACTACCTCTTAAAGGGTAAAAGTTTACATTTTTGTATAAAATCAAGATAGATGTGTATTTCTACGTTTTTTGGGATGCTGAAACCGAAAATGATAACTAAAAATTTAATTTAATTCAAGACCTCCATAACCCATTGACACTTTCTTACTACCCCTTATGGGGAGTAAAGTTTTTCATTTTTGTATAAAATAAAGATGTATGTGTATTTAATGTACCATCAATCATTTCAGTGGTTTAACTTTGGAGTACGAGTTATATATTAATTTGTTTAATAAGCTTTATTAAAAGTATTCTTGAGTATTGAAAACATTCTTGTCTAAAGTAATTTTAAGTGTAAACATCAAAGTGCCTGTTTGAAATAGATAAAATCAAACTAATTAAGATGTTATAATAAATTTATTATAAAATATACTCGTATATAAAACTTGATATTGTGAAAATTAACTTATTAATATAATTTTAAAATTCCTGGTCTTTAAAATGTGATTTAATTAAAACATAAAAGTTCTGTAAGTTTCTTTTAAAAATATAATATACAAATTTTATTTAAGCAAGTTTTAAAGTTATTTTAGGAGTCATTTTTTGCTTATTAAAACCAGTTCCTATATTCTCGTCAAATTAAAACTAGAATACCATCTTTGCTGAGCCAGAACACGTTTTATAACTTGCTAACTAGACTGTCTTTATTCAATGAAAAGCTTCTCATTTCCATAAGTAACTTATTATCATCACATTAACTAATTACTAAAGACAGCTGGGATTGTGTAAACCAAGTAGGAGACATAATCTACCTGATAGATAATTGACCAAGAAAGAAAGAAATTAAAGCAACTTGAAGAAACTTAGGAGAAATAAATTAAAAATGATGACAATTTGGAGGGTTTTCACCTCTTAAGATACTTTCATATCTACACGTATACTGGAAACAAATATGTCAACATTATTAAAGAAAGGTAAATTGTCCTTATTTTTTTTGGTTTAATTTATTTTCTTTTAAGAGTTGTGGGTAATAATAAAGTTGTAGTGCTTTACTAGTTTTTTAATTTCTTTAAAAAAATACTGACCTATTTTCAATTTATTTTATTATTGCATTGTGTTAGTTTATTGTTGCTTCTCCTCTCCAGCAAATTATATCTCATTAAAACTGAGCTGATGTTTTATTATTATTAACAGATGAGATTACCGTTGGTTAATTATATCTGTAGTTTATTTTGATTTTGATTAGTGAAATGAAACTATTATTCTTAATAAATCTTTTATCTACTTAAAAATAAAATTATTTAAGATACTGATCATTATTTTAATGATTATGATGATGATAATTTTTTACAAAATTTATTTTAATGATTATATGATTTAAACTGGTTTCTAACGAATTTTAGACTTATTATGTTAATATTAACCACGGAAATCTATAAATATGAGAATTTGTAGATACTCTGCCAACCCTAAAAGATGGGGGCAAAAAAAGTAGGCAGACACAGTAAATATTTGCCTGACAGATCTCTTAGTCACTGTAAGATCCATAATAGCTTTACACCGATTGTATTAGCCCATTGAGACAGACCGCATGAGTTGCTATCTTAGGATGTACGAAAATAACTTGTCTCAATATTTTATAGCTTAGAATATTAAATATGCTTGTGGGCAAAGATTAATCAAAGATACAAATTAATGATAAGTCTAATTTAATAATATTTTTACTATAAATAAATGTTCATAATTTTTAATTATTTATACTTAATTCATATGAGACATGTCTTCTAAATAAAAATTACGTTCGATATATTTTAAAGAAATTACTGGTATCAGCATATGCCAAACCCATGCACTGTGAGTCGTATAAATTTTCATTCCTGACATTTGTGTAGGTCTTCTGATATATTGCGCTAAACATGATTACTTATGTTATAGAAGTCGTCATCATGTTTAAACTAATGCACGTTTAAAAAAAATATCTCGTAATAAACATCTAACAGTAATATCATGTATCTGTCGTAGTTTGGAACAGTTGTTAGAGTAATAGATGATCTTGAATCACACCTCCGCCATTATCATCACCGCCACCGATTACTATCAAATTTTTTTGAAACAATTTATTATTAATAATTCAACTTAAATATTTTATTAACTTACATTTCAATTCCCTACAACGTGAAAAAATATCTCTAAAGTAAATTCCCATAACTTTGACTTTATCACAAAGGTCCAATCTTGCTTCTGTTGAATTTTTCAATTAAAATTTGTTAAAAAATTATTGTTTTTACTAACGTTTTGTTTCTTTATATAGTAATTTTATTTTTATTGTTATTATTTATGAAAATTTTCAACGAAATATTTGTAATAAAAGTGTTAAAATTTAGAAGATTAAGGTGTAAAAATTATAATTATTTCAATAACATCATATTTTTTAATCGGTCTTAAATACTTAAGAGCTTATACGCAATTACTATCTGTAACAAAGATATATTTTTTGCAAATATTTATTTATTTATTTAGCTTCACGCCATATTCCTTACGGGGTAGCCAGAGACGACGGAGCGCCAAACGCTACGGTCCCTGCATACCTCTTTCGCCTCAGCCACAGACATCATTCATCTTCTGTTTCATTCCTCCTCTTACATTCCAGGTAGCTATTTGTAGCTCCATCCTTCACCTTCCGCCGTTGGGAACATGGCGTGTTGGTTTGGCGGTTCCCAACGCCGCAAATAAATAAAAACAAATATACCAAGTGAGACCAAATAAATAAATATAAATTAAATTTAATGATTCTTTTATCACGAGGATATGTCCAAAAGACGAATGATTTAAAAATAGTATAATTAACTTTAATTAATTAATAAATTAAATTATTTTCGAAAACACCTAGTTTTATTTTAATAATTATCGATACATAGAACAATATTTTGTTTGTTAAGAAAATATTTGATTCTGAAATAAAATGTCTATGCCTAGATACGAAATGCCTTAATATCCTAAGTAAGGATGATAACTGTATGTTAAGTTTTCTCTATTGGTCACTTCCAATTTTATTAAGGCTAACTTGGCCTTGCTCTCCAGATGTCCACGAAACCGACAATCACTCAAAATGTCGAGACCCTGTAGTCTGATACTTGGCCAGGCAATGAGAGGAGGGCTCACAAAGAGCGGAGATAAGACAAATTTGTTATTAATGGTACATGTGGGTCGTTTGGGGATTAAACTGAACGAGGTTCAGTTCACCCGATTCTAGTACCATCCAGGAAGGACTCTATAGAAGACTCAATTTCTTTCGGTTCTTGTCAACGTTTTCCTGAGAGAACCCTGCACAGCCGGAATATAGACCCTTGTGCCACAAGCGATCGAAGGATTTCGCCATGTTCAGACTAACTGGCAGACCCTCTCCTTTGCTTTCAATAACAACTGCGCAACGGTGCCTAAGATATAACAGAAGATGACTAACCAATCGACCATGGCGAAAGCCATATTGCTGGTCGTTGGTCAACTGGTAATACTCGAGGTACGTTAGGAGAGAAGAGAGGTAACGGCGCATTTACTTGTATTGTGTAATTTTGTTTAAACCACAGAAATGATTGATGTTGAAACTTTTGACTCAGCTTAAGCCGGAATTGACTGTCTATCTTTGAATTCGAGAGTAACGATTAACGACATTAATTATAAAAGTTTCAAAACACTTCAGTAATTATAATTAGACGATTGCTTTAGAATAATAGATTCTATATTCATTTATGATTAATAGAAATTAGTAATGATTAGATTCAAAACAGTACGGTATCAAAACTCTTTACGTTTTACCATTTTAAAGATTTATATCAACTGTTATAAAACTATAATGAACATTACAAAATAATATGAATGTCATTTAAAAGAAATAATTTAAGTCTGCTAATATAATTTTTTATGTAATTTCTGATACTTTATTTGTAGCTAAATATATTAGTATTCAGAAAAATATCTCAATTTAAGAGTTAATCTTAATATACGAGTGTATAAATTACGTGTCACGTTGTTTATACGCATTGGACTCCTAAACTACTTAACCGATTTAAATAAAATTTTCACACCACGTGCAGTTTGATCAGACTTAAAAAAAAGAGTAGTTTTCATCTCAATTCCTAGTCGTTATAATATTTTATTACAAATTATTTGTACATTATTCTAATGGCAGATGTTCTCTTACCGTTACTCTTTAAATAGTTTACTACAATCTAATATAACTAAAACCATAGTCACAGCAACGCGTGGGCAGGTCTGCTAGTAATATTATAAAATATATATTTATTAGTATTAATTTTATACTAGTATCGTTCACTTTAAAATTGTAATCGGCACTTCACAACACTTGAGTTCTATCCTACGAAAATTCGTTGCTAGCTGGTGGTTTTTACTATTTTTAAACACGATTGAATGCAGACCGACAATGCAGCGATATTTACGTCTCGAGAACCGGAACCGGAAAATCAATAGATAATATTATTTCTTAAATAAGGTAAGGTATTTTGATTTAGATTTTTTTAATCAACAATTTAAAATACTTTGTAACAGTTCTATTTACAAAAAGACGAAATGTATGTATTTAGCAATTAATTAATAAACACCTTTTTAGTTTCATAGTTTTTGTCCATTGAGTGCATGCGTTATGTACAAAAACTTATATCAAAACAATTATTATACTTTCTGAGCTTTTTACAGGCGTATACAACAAAAATAATATAAAACTGTCGTAATATTACCACGTTTGTGATATTAACAAGAACCTCACTACATACTCCTAACAAGTACATTTGAGGCAAAAAAATATTTATTAGAACGGTAGGCGGTTTTGTAACAGAAGGAACTAGAAACGAAAGCAGAAGTTACTTTTTAGATAATATTTTAACTAAATAGATTTTCAAATTTTTATCTTAATTTCACGCTTAAAATAGTAGCAAAACAGTAAATTATACAACCAAATATCACTATTTTACTATGATACAAAAATAACCAAATTGTTTTAAGTAGAAATCGTCAAAGTGGCCAAAATTTGTCTGTAATTCAAAATTTAAAGGTTAATGGACTTGTAATTTATTTATAATATAATTTTAATTTTGTCTATAATCATTGTATTCGTCTTTTTATAATTTTATTTTCCTATGTCGGGTTAATTTGCTTTGTGTCAAATTATATATTTGACATTGACAGTATTAACGTAAACGATTTGTCTTTAAATTGATTTTGTGTGTGAATCGTATGGTAGTGTGTGTACAGTATTATTTACTAACTAGCTTTTGCCCGCGACTTCGTCCGCGTTTCCGTCGTTTTTCGAAAAAAAATTAGCAGATGTCCTCCCTCATAGTTTTGACGTAACAGGCAGATTCACTTTCGTATTTTAGAAGGGCAATAGTAATATAATATGCCAATCCACAAAACTGTTGAAAAATATAAGTAACCGCAGAATATTATAATATACCCACGCTATACCCACGACTCGGTCAGCGTGTAACTCCTTGTTTTTTATTAAGATAATATATTGCTAATATTTTTAGATCAAATTAAAATGTTTCAGCGCAAAGCTTCTGGGTAGACTATGTTAAGAGTCGACCCGTCCGGCACGTGAACGTAAAGATTCCTAGAATTGCTAACCCGGGAAAGAGCGACGTATAATTGACCATGCGAGAAACAGCTAACACCGAGATCTACTCCAGCAACACGAAAAGTCTGCCCTTGAGCTTTATTGATAGTCATGGCATAGCACACCGATACTGGGAATTGCGTTCTTTTAAATTGGAATGGAAAATTATTTGGTATTATGGGAATTCTGGGAATAAAGACAGTTTCTCCTGCACCGCAACCTGTTAAAATTTGAGCCTCGATTACATTTTGTTGCAACTGGGTTACTTTTAGCCGAGTTCCATTGCAAAGTTGAGGTGGTCTTAAATTTCGGAGCAGAATTATCGGTATGCCAATTTTTAAACAAATTATATGAGAAGGTAGTCCAGGCATACTTAAAGAATTTAAAAATTCTATCGGGTAATTAGTGGCTTCTTGTTCATCAACCATTCTATTTATTGAACTATAAACTTTGCTTTCTCCCTGTATATTAGACAGTATTTTATTATTAATTTCAGATGCCTGGTCATTGCGAGGAGTCAAAATGGACCTTTCGCAAAGCCAAGAATTGTCCCTATTTAATATAATTGTTATGTCACCGTAAACCGAAGATATAAGATGTTGTTGGGATTGCACTATACAACATAACTCAGGTGTCAGAATAAGTTTTCCTTGGTGTAGTTGTGGATAGGTACCTTCACCAATCTTCAATAATGTATCAGAAAATTCACGATTATCTGCGTTGTCTCCAGTTCTCACTCGCATATTTATAGTCAAATGCACCGATTGTATATCACGCCACAAATAAGAGCTTTTCAGGCAAGCCCTAATCTCATCAGCTCGGGTTCCCCGTGGTATTACCGGTAAGGTTTGTCGGAAATCACCACAAAATAAAACCGTAATACCGCCCATTGGTCGATCATTTTGTCTTATGTCCCTTAGAGTTCTGTCTACTGCTTCTACTCCTTTTCGATGGGCCATCGTACATTCATCCCATACGATTAAATTACACTCACGCAATACCTTAGCTTTGTCGCTATTTCTTGAAATACTACAGGTTGGACTTTCCGTGCGATCTAAATTAATTGGTATTTTAAACATAGTGTGAGCAGTCTTACCTCCTGGTAGCAATGTTGCAGCTATACCTGATGAAGCCACGGCAAGAGCGATTTTACGCTGATTTCGAACATAAGCTAATATTAATTTAGTCAAAAAAGTTTTCCCAGTTCCTCCAGGTGCATCTAAAAACCATATTGTTCCTAAATTATTCTGCACACTCTCGCACACGCGATCATAGACTAAGCGTTGTTCTGCAGTCATCATTGGGACACCGTTTTCTAATGTTACCAGCAGTTCCATTGGGTTGTAACCAATCTCTGCGGAATATTCCCTATTGGTAACCTCTCCGACTGAGGTTGGCGTTGGCAAACCATATTCACAAAGTGATTTACCGCCTACTGCTGTTAAGTTTTCCTGAAGAGCTAATAAGCACTGATTTATAGCCAGATCTCGAAAATTATCATTAGTTGCGCCTTCATTATTGTGAGATAAATTCCGAAGAAAGTCTTCTGCAAATTTTTCTTTATATTTTTCCCATAATTGGACAGGATCAGATAAATTACAAAATGTGAGTAATGTTACAAATAAATGGCGTAACCGTCGTGGATTATCACTAACACAGGATTCTGCTAAAGCGTCATCCCAATGTTGATCATTTTCAAGCAAATGACGCGCTTGGCAAGCTGCATGATAAGTTGGATAAACAACATCGTCTACTTTTCTCAAATCTATAAATGATGTTGGTCCTCGCACTGTATGTAATAATAATCTCAAATAAAAACACTCTGCGTTGTTAGGATGAACAGTATACACTCTACCAAGAACATGTTCTTTGAAAATACCTGTCTCGCCATCTACAGGCCTGCCTCGGCGTCTACGGTTAAAGACACCTCGTTGTTTATCGTAGGTATAATACGATGGAACTTCTTCATACAAAAGAGACTTTGCGAAATTATCAGTTTGGCAAAGTCGAAAGAATGCCAATAAAGTTGTTTGTCTAGGGTTCTCTAATCGTTCTGTAACATTTTCGGCGTTAAAATATATACGTTGACCGCCTTCCAGATGAACATCCAGATGGGTCACAGGTGGATATCTTTCGTGAATATTAAAACTTAAGATCCGCCACACAGCTTCTGAAGAGCTGATATATCTGCCTGACTGAAATCTAGTAACTTCATCATGTTCATTTCTTAACGCAAACGTAGCTTGGTCACTGCCCTTGTTAATGTACTTACAAATATATTTAATTGACTCTACACTATTACACATTTCTACATTTATGTGAGCTTGAAATGCTCTGGACAATACAGGCGAATACGGAACGACCCACCTATTATCTAAAGTAACCTGTTGTCCAGACATTCGCTTTTCAACAGTAAAACCACCATTGTCTCTTGAACGGCGACGATATAATGGGTATCCATCATGTCCTGTTACAGTTTCATCCACTAATGCTTTTGGATACCTTTTAGTGCAACGACCGTCTTGCATGCAAGGAGCATTTGCGTTAAATGCACCACATGGACCATGTATCATATGAGTTTTAACAATGTCGTATAACAGGGGATCTGCAGTCGGATCTGGAATTTCAGCACTGATTAATCTGTCTACATCATTAGGTCGAACCTTATCTTTTAACCAAAGCAAGATATGTGCGTGAGGTAAGCCGCGTTTTTGCCACTCAACACTATACATATAACACAATACTTCTCCAAAAATGTTATCTTTGGTAAGAAGATCTATCATTGATTTTAATTTTAAATGAAACACTCTTGCAATAATATCATGGCGGTCATGCGGTGCCTGACCCTCAAGAAGCTCCCGAGTGATTTCATCCCACTTGGGATTGGTAGTTACAGTAACAAATAAGTCGGGACGTCCATATTTTCTTACGTAACAAAAAGCGTCTTGAGTACGTTCATGCATGTAGCGTGGACCACCAGTAAAAGAAGAGGGTAAAATAACTAAACGACCCATATTCACAGTATCGTTATCTTGCTGCATGGCATCGCGAAGGTGCACGTATTCTTCAGCGCGCAGCTGCCTTTGATTAGATCGTATATAAACTAATCTTTCGGTTTCAATTTTTGCGTACATGTCAACAATAAACTGATTAAATAAGCCACGAAAACGTTGAAAGTATACCAATCTATTCCGTCTCACTTGCAGGTGGTAACAATAAAATTGAAGGCATGACACCTTTTTATTATAATTAGGTGCGCCTGTGCGCGGATCGGTTTGGTATACAGCGAAATTATAACCATCTTCCCCTCGACAGTATATCATAGGATATTGCAAACTGTCGTAAGCCCTGTGGGTTTCGAAAATACGTTGCAAACGATTGTCTCTGGAACGTATAACGATATCACGCCTATCACATTCCTGGTCGACCAGTACTACAGCAACTTCATTCGAGGATGGAACGTTATGACGCCCAGGGTGTTCCTGAGTTGGACGCTTATCGGCATTTATAACAATTTTATAATTGTTATTACCATCTTGAGAAAGGGCTTCTAATGCCGATTTAAAACTGCATACATACGAATTAACCAGATGTAACATGTTCTGAAGTTGTGAAATGAGTTCAGTATTTAAATTCGGAAAATATTGATTTCTTATATTCGACTGTTCGTTGTAATCGGATACAAAATATATTTGAAGAAATTTAGGTTGTTCTTCAGGCAAAAGGGACCCTATCAAATGGTAAACCTGATCTTGTACTTTAAAAGTAGGCATGAAAGGGCCTTCTGAGATTTGTTTAGCACCAAAGGATGTCATTTGGAATGCACTATTATAAGTGCGAATATTATCTAAAAACTATTTGGATTGCAAATGTTCCCCTAAAAGTAGTGATTTTAAAGGTTCCGGTGGGTCTTCGAACGAAGGCAAATTTATTTTACCTCCAGAACAACAGAAACCAGCAGACTCCTTCCTCCACTTCGAAGCATTACAAAAGGAACATACTACGTTCATATCGCTCTATTTCAGAAGATGATCTGTAATCAATTGTGAGGTTATAAGCAAACCCACTTTTATATTTATCGGACCACGCCACCGAATTTGTAGATTGATCTACCACGTGTATATCTAAGTCATTAAGACCATGTCGAAATCTATCTGCAGTAAGACGGGCCTCTCGCTGTTCTTCTGTTTCAAGCGACCGAATATTTTCAATTCTTAATCTTTCATTAGATAAAGTAATCAATTGTTCTTGTCTCAAAGAATTGTAATAATCGCGTCCCGACTCTAGTCGTTGTTCATGCTCATGTTCATCTTCAAGAGATCGAATCATGTTATGGTGCGCCCTATCATTTGTCAAACGGTCTTGATATTGAGTAAAAGTTTCAGATTCTCGAGACAAAATATGACGTTCGCGATCAGCTGTAAGCCGTAATTCCCTCTCAGTGAAGGTTTCGGACTCGCGAGATAAAATATGACGTTCGTGGTCAGCTGTAAGCCGTAATTCCCTCTCAGTGAAGGTTTCGGACTCGCGAGATAAAATATGACGTTCGCGGTCAGCTGTAAGCCGTAATTCCCTCTCAGTGAAGGTTTCAGACTCGCGAGATAATGTATGCCGTTCGCGGTCAGCTGTGAGTCGCAATTCTCGTTGTAAAGCAGTTTCAGCTTCTCGGGATAACGCATGTTGTTCCCGGTCAATGGAACGCCTTAGCTCTCGTTGAGAAGAGCTTTGAGAAGCCCGTGTTGTAGCTCGTCTCGCTCTTTCAGCTGCTAATCGCATCTCTCTTTCTGGAGAGCTTTCATTAGCTCGAGATGTTGAGGCACTAACTCTCATAGAGTTTAACCGATGTGCTCTTTCCTCTTCCGATTCTTGAGAACGCGTCATTCTCATTCTCCTAGCTTGACTCGAAGTTCGAGATAAAGATGGTCGTTTTTTAGGTGGCATCGTTTATTTTATTTTTAATCGACGGTAACTTAAATTCTATTTAGTTACCCAACAAAAAACTTACGTCAGAGGTCCTAACTATAGCTAAGTATATAATAAATAGAATATAAATCTAAGTGCCTATTAAAACTAAAATAATATTCTAATCGAATTATAAATATGTACGTAGGTACCTACAAATTACAAAAGAATAAAAAATGAAAATAAAGCTATACTTAATGCGTGTGCAATACTATCTACACTTACCTACTTCACTTAAAAATGAATAATAAGAAATACCTACAACTACTGTAATTAATCAAAGTACCTATGCTAATACAAAAAAAACCTTAGATGTTCTAAGTACAGCTGCTATATAATAAAAAAATATAAATCTAAGTGCCTATTTAAACTTAAATACCTAATATTCTAATAGAATTAAACTAAGAAATATGTACCTACCTACCTACAACTTAGGTACAAAAAAAAAAGAAATGAAAATAAAGCTAAAACACGTGTGCAGTATAGGTAGATAGTAGGCAATATCTACCTATACCTACTTCACTTAAAAATAAATAAAAAATACCTATGAATACTATAATTAATAAAAGTACCTACCTACGCTTTTATCTACTCAATACAAAAAAAACTAAACATAAAATGCCCAAAACTAACCTATCAGTAACTAAAAATCTAACAATAATCTAATCTATCTATCTATTATCTAATCTAAAAATCGAATCTAAATCTACTTAAAAAGAAATAAAATAGGAACTATTAATAGTTAAGAATTTAAACAAAACTAAAACTAATTTAGAAAATAACAACAAAAGAAATTAAAATAAACTATTTAAAGACAAAAAGTCGCGCTGATAAGCACGGTTTATAAAATAACAATTATTGTCTGTCAATAAAGTTCAACACTCTGAACGCATCAACAGCCAAATATTGAATGACGCTTGCGCTCGCCTCCCGCCCCTTTTATACTCTGCCGCCGCGAGCCCCGTCGAGCGCGGCAACCGTTACGCAAAAATAATCCTTATAGCTTGATTCACTATTCACGCGCGATGTCTTGTTGGCGTATTTCATGTAAGTAAGTATAAGTTTGGTGTTTCTATACCGATTTCAATGATTCTTTTTTTATTGAATTGGTGCTAATGTTTTTTTTTTTTTAATTAGGAATGATGGTGAGCATTATTGGTTTTATAAACGTAAAAGTAAACAAATATAATAAGAAATCTCTGAACTGCTAAGCTATCGAGAGTTATGCGTGTTATTGTGAGTTAACTATAAAAGGTAGATATATGCTGTCTTGGAATATTTTTCGTGTATTTTTATGTAGAATATTTCCGTTATACATAATTTCTATGTAGCTCTAATCATTAAGGCTGCACACGCGACGGAAGCTTAAAAAATCAAGCAACTTCTCCCATTTTCTCAACATTTCCTTTCACTGCTCTGCTCCTATTCATTGTAGTGTGATGAAAAGTATACTATTACCTGCCCAGGAGTATAAAGAATAATTGTACTAAGTTTCGTTAAAATCCGTCGAGTAGTTTTTTTTTCTATAAATAACATACAAACAGACAGACAGACAGACAGACAGACAAAAAATTTTTTAACTGCATTTTTGGCATCAGTATCGAACACTAATCACCCCCTGCTACTTATTTTGTAAATATATTTCATGTACAGAATTGACCTCTCAACAGATTTATTATAAGTATAGATTTTGTCTATTTGTAATGCAATATTTATAATAATATTAACTTTTTGCCGTTCTTCTCCATCTAAACTATAACTTTGCCAAATTACATTTGCCTCCGCCGAGCTCCTACTTCTTATTATTTCTCTTATAAAGGGGTACAAAGTTTTCCCTTTACGTATCAAGATAAAAATAAAGTAACATTTAATGTTATGTCTGTATTATATTTATGATTAAACAGTAATATGTTGAAAACAATAAATGCCAATTATTCTCAAATCAATTTTATTACATTTTTGGTATGTTTTTTAATCACGAATATGGCATTTTTTTTTTAATCACAGCTGGTACATTGTCACACTTAACGTTAATAATTATATTCATATCTAATAGATCGTCGGTCGCCTATCTAGCTTTTAAAATTTTTATTCTTCAGTATTATCAATATCGATTAGATATCGATTCTTAATTCATAACTTTCAAAATTAAATTTATAATAGAATGCGCTGTAATGTCGCAACTCTCAATATTCCTAACTTGATTAAAATGGTGTTTTAAAAGTCAGGGAATGTTTATTTTTATTACTATTTTTTGTCACCAAGGATAGTTGTCCCATAATAGTTGATAATTATTTATGTGAAAGCGATAGTTAGTTACCTCTGTTTTGTTTTTATAGTAAAAATACTATTAATAAAAAAGAATAATCCAAAGTTACCTCGTACCAAACAAAATGAAAAATTTTGTGAAATTTATTGTTAAATTTTGTCTGCTATGTATAATTCAAACTTTTCAATAAGTTTCACATTTTTTCAATAAATTAGAAATAAAATGTAAACATAATTTTAATTTTCCAAAATATATTCATTATAAAAAGTGTAATACGTATATGTAAACATATGTTCATTTGTTATATATTGTTATTATCATATTAAGTAATATGATATTATATTTTACTTTCATAGCCTCTTAATAACAATTAAAATAATTAAAAAAAAAAATTAAAAAGTAAAACATCTTACAGTTATAATACAAATTCTAAAGAAGTCTTAAAGTTTTGAGGTCAATTGTTTTTAAGACCATTATATTAGAAGTAGATTACGACAACTACAAATAACATTACACACATGTTATTATATATATATATATATATATATATATATATATATATATAATGTAAGAGGAAGGTAAACGAGCTTATCGGTGAAAACTGATGACAGATCAGATGAATAGCATATCCGGGGAATTGCAAGAGCGTTGCCGGCCTAGGAAATGGGAGTAAAGCTTTTCTTGAAGGCACTCATATCATATTGATCCGGAAATACCGCCAAAGGAAGTTTGTTCTGTATTTAAGTGGTATGTGGAAGAAACTTCCTTGAAAACCGCACAGTGGAGGACGCATCGCAACTAGGTGGTATTGCTAGTATTGCAGGCGATGACGTGCTATGCGGTGATGTAATTTGACGGCGGAGATCAAATCAAATAGTTCTTTGGAACACTTCCCAATGTAAATGCGATAGAGGACGCACAAAAAGGTCGCGTCTCTACGCCAGAGAGTCCAGTTGTTCACAGAGGACAGGGTCTCCAACATTGCGAACGGCTCTCCGTTCTACACGGTCCGCCGCGTGAAATTAAGATAAAAATATGGTAAGTCTATTTATTTAAAACAAAATATTATCCAAGGAGATAACTCATAACTGCTTTTGTTTCTACCTTCTGTTATAAAAAGGCTTCAAATTTAACTAATTTTTTTCGCTTTAAATGTACTTAGGAGTTGTTGGGAGATGTTAGGAGTTTGTAGATAAGGAACAAAGAATATTTTAAGTATTCAAAATAAATTAACTAAAAGCATAAGAGATATGATTTATGAAAACAAACTTAACTTGTTTTTAGAAGAAAAAAATTAGCTAAGGATATTATTTATAAAAATAAGTAGTAATACTCTTTAGAAAAACCCATTTTAATCGACGTAGTCGGTCATGAAGTTAAGACCCAAAAAGGCCACAATGTATAAATTATTCAACAGTAAATTTTTCAGTCGAGAGTCGAGAGAGCGCCCTCTCTCGACTCTCGACTGAAAAATTTGACACAAGATGGCTGAAGGAAGATTCGCAGCGATGATAAGAAACTCCAGGTCTATTAAGCGAGATATAATTATAAAAGCATAAAGAAATTGGTTAGCATTTGATCCTCTTTTTCATGAAAGCCCTTTATAAAAATGTTCTAAGTACTATAGTAAAAAGAGCTTTTAAAACATGGCTGACATTTATACTTTTTAGTATTTAGTATCTGTTATCGTGGATTCTCGGACTCGAGTCAGTCGTAAAACGCTGAAATTCACATTTACACCACACAAAAAGTAGATATAACGCTTATTTTGTATACCTACTCTGTGCTATGTTTGAGCAATAGAAAATCAATGTTGGAATTTGTCGGGGATCAAAGATATATTTTTTTAATACTGCCGTACAAATGAAATTATATCGATTTCTGTGAAATACACGTCATTAACTTCATCAAACCCAAAACTAAGACTATTATAAATAAATATTTAATAAAAATAAAATGTTAATTGCACACAGAATGCAACATTTATTATTGCGTCTTGTTAGCGTCATGGTCGCTTAATTGGCAAAGGACTGTATCCCAGGGGTCATAGGATCCAGACCTACCCGTGTTGAGAATTTATTTTCTATATTTTTTAAAATCTAAATAACTTTAACATGACTAAACAAGTTTTATGACATCAAATAATCAGAGAGTTTTGTATTTAACGAATCTGTGGTAAAAAAAAGAATTTCAGAAAAGAGCAGTTGTTTACCGATTGTTTGTTATGTAGAATTCAAATTTCCATTACCGAAAGCTGTTAAAGTTGTATAAACTGATACTTTACCAATACAAAAAAAAACATATACTCGGGAAACTTTGTTTAAGAAAGAAAAATGTTTGTGAGAGTATTATAAAGTTTATGAAAATTTTATTATAACTAGCCTGTTATCTAGTTTTTTTATATCTCTTTCATTTATGACATTTTATAATAAAATCGAAGTTTATTAAATCACTAAAGCCTCTGCTTATAAACTCTCTAGTTTATTTGGTTTTTTGGTCATGTAAAAAGTTTAATTAGAAATGCTTTGAAAATTTTGACCGCAATGAAATGCCATTCTGGGTTTTGCGTTAGCGGTTACATTACAGAAATCTCTTTGAAAGCTTAACGAGTATTAACTGAAAAGAAATTCAGTACATTCCAGAAGACCAGTATTATTATTTCTATAATATATTAGTATGAAATTGTAATCGCGGTCTAAAATAATTAAAACCAGGTTAATAAAATTAAGGTTTTCATACTTTTTTGTTACTTTTCTTAAATATTTTTGTCATAGATATCGATTCCTGAATTCTTAAGACCAGCTCAACGTTAAAAATCAAATGCTTAAACATTATAATACAATTTTTAAACTCAAAACATTTAATTAAGGTTTTTAACAAGATGGCGTTTTGGAAGTAACAGGATTAGAAAGATGAATCTCTGATGTTTTTCGCTAATTACATGTTGGAAAAAGGTTAATATTCTACAATTAAAAGAACTAATAAGGAAATAAAAGCGTCAAAGTGTATATACAATATAATAATATATAATATAAAGTAATAATATCTATTCGATTTTACAACCTTTTATTTTTAAGTTAAAATCAACTTAAAAAGTTAATACTCCTTAATAATCCTTTACTACTAAAACCTGGTATTTTTATTTTGTTTTATGTTAGAAATCTCGGACCGCGGATTTCTGTTAGCTTATTTAAAGTTCATATAAAAAATTGCACATCCGATAATCCTATCATCCTATATATGTATATATATAGATAATAATAAATATAATGTAAATGTCCAATTCTGTATTAAGTAAAAATTATTTGTTACTGCACTTTTTAAATTTTATAATGTTTTGTGATAAATCCTATCTTACAATTATGAATACGATTATTTTAATTATGTTAAGTATGATGTTGCTAATTTGAATGTACTACAGAAGATACTGGACTATAAAATACTACTAAAATACACTCACTAGGTCTTATTATACAAGATTTCTTTTTAAGAAGTAATACACTTATTTCTATTCTAATCACAAAAATGATACTACTATAACCGTTGATTGATTACTGAAAATTACTGAAAACTGTTAATTGATTATCCATAAAACAATAATTTCATACATCATCAGTGAAATATTTTATACGTTTGGGAACCCTCGTCTTATGAAAACTGTCATGGTGTCATACAAGTTTGGAATGGAGTTATAAACTGGTTTTAATTCAAATAATGTATACTGTATATGAAACTATGGCTGGTATTTCAACATCACTGTATTTAATCTATATCTTATTTTGTAAAGATAAAACTTTGTATTTTTTTAAGTACATTGAGCAGTGAGGTTTAGCATAGTTAATGTTTCTTCTTTCTGATATACTCGTATGCAGATTTATTGTCAATTAATTTGCCATTCAAGCTTTAAATAAGTAATACTGAACAATGAAATTTGAATATCCATTTTTCTTTTACTTATTACCCGCTGTGTCATGATATTAACAACATGATATTAACAACAAAGTATATTTGTTAGAAGGTAAGCATATGGTTTGTTCAAATATAATATGTAATCGAGAATTCTGTATTTTGGAACTCAGCTTCTAATAGTTGGCTACAAATATAATCATCATTGTTTTAGATGTAACGATCATTAAATCCTGAATGGCTGCTCAGCATAAATATCAAGGTTTTATTATTCTAAGTGTTAAACTTGTAGTCATTTCACTGAAACTCTTATATGAACCAATACTACCAGGATATTACAACCATGGAAGATTGGCGACATGTAGTCATTCCCGAAAGTCCATTAAAAAGGTTTTTTTTCAATATATTATCTATTGCAAGCAATTTTTTTGTTATTTGTAATAGCTAATTTACTAGGATCCCCCACCCGTGCGCGGCGGGTGTTGAGCTGAGCCCCTCTCCTTTCTTTTTTTCTTAATAACTTTTGAATGGCTAAACATGATTTAAATCTGTTTTCGCTATAACATCCGTGTTCGACTCAAACATACATGAGAATTTTTTTAGCTAATTATCTCGTTGCATTCTGGAGACAACTAAACACAACAAGGGTCTCCTAAACAGTTAAGAGCTTCGCTTACGCTCAGCTCAATTAAAACAAGTTTTCCCGACTCCATAATTCTGTCCAGCTCAAAAATTACGTCAGTCAAATCATTGTGACAAGAAAAACGCATGTTTTAAATTTAAGAATTGAAACATATTTTTATAGTTCTTGAATTTATTTTGTTTTCGTTGGCTCGCCTTTTCAGGTATTTTGCTAAAATTAAGAAGCAGATTTTGATAAAATTTTATTTGATTTTAGCTTATTGCTGAAGTAAAATATAGTCTACTTTTTTACAGGATATTCTCTAATTACACGGGTAATCACAAAAAATGATTTCTACTATAATAATACTACTAACTAGATGATAATTGATTAAATTTAATTTGATGACAGCTTTTTATCAAAGTCCACGTATATATTTTTTTAATAACCTATTTTTTATTTTCGCCAACAGTACATTTCTAAACTTTTCTCAGCTTATATGATATATGATATAATATGATGCATATATGATATATGATAATATTAGAGATATAGATAACTTTAATGGAAACTTAGGACGGAATTAACAAACTCCACAAATGGATAAATCATAAATTTCTAAAAATATAAGAGCTTAAGTAATGTCTTTGTAAAATTTAAATTATTATAAAAAAAATCCAGAGAAAATGTTACAACTGTCATCGTAAGGCCGTGCCATCCTTTGTCTTCTATTCGAATTTTATTAGTTACTTTAAATAATAACAAATATCGTATTGCATGTCATTATAAAATCTGTTTATCAAATAATTATGTATATTTTTTACTAAGAAGGAATATGCAAAGACCTTTAAATAATTGTAATTGAAGTGATTCTTGTTTCTAATAATATTGACAAAGCAAAAAATAAGATGCCAATAATTATTTTATATTTTATATTTCTACCCACATATTTATGAATTTGTTTTTCAAAAAACAAATAGTAAAAGAATCTTAATAATATTATTATTAAAAGACTTATAGTAAGTTTTTCTCAAAAAAATGGTTTTTATAGTACAAAAGAAATAAAAATGTTTTATAAATTTATTTTGATCCGTTTATTATTGATTTCGATATTAATGGTGTCTCAAGTCCTAACTATCATCCATCTTTATAATACTTTGATCTGTGTAGTTGTGGCTGCGTATAATTTTTGTACAAGTACTTAAGGTTGTAATAGGCAGAGGCTACTTGACTTCCATGAACTCACTACAGTGAGTTAAGCCTTTAAATGAAGACAGTTTGATAAGTCACTGACATCTTAATGTTAAGTAAGGCTCCTTAATACCGTTGTTTTTGATAAATAAATTCATCGTCTTTGAAACAATAAAAGCTTAAAATACCAACTTTTTTGAACGAAGGATGAATGCTGAGCGTAGCGAAGCGTTTGTCCGAAGGACTACGTTTTCACTTGATAGGCCCATTCTGCTATTTTTCTGTTCTATTATGTTTGTTCCGGCGTAGCCAGCGTATTTTTCATCCTATCGTCACGAAAATTGGCCGGCGTATTATTTGAATTATTTAAATTTTTATATCGAGCCGTTTTTTCTTGATTGGACGAAAAAATCCAAAATGGCGGCGTTTTTTAGTTTTGTTTTTGGTCTAGCAGAAGCAATTTTCATCCGATCGCCACAAAAATTGGTGATCATGTTCTTTGAGTTATTAATTTTTTTTTTAAATGTTAATAATTGTTAAAAAATTCAAAATGATGGTGATTAAGGTTTTTGTTTTGGCGTAACAGACGTATTTTTTATACAATCGTCACGAAAATTGATAGGTGTGTCCTTTGAATTATAGAAATATTTATGTCGAGCCGTTTTTTTGCTTGGGCGAAAAAATTCAAAATGGCGGATTTCTGATCTGTACTACAAAAACGGACTTTGCGGCAGCTAGCGGGCTGAAATTTCGTCTAAGTATTTTTTGCCGAAATCTAAGGTGTTTTTTGTTATTTCAAAATCCAAAATGGCGGCCATGACGAATTATCAAAAATTTTAAAGTTGAATAACTCCGTTGTTATTTGGTGGAGCCAAATTTCGTTCGGTAGTTATGTACGTAGGTATACTTATAGGAATACTTATTCCTTTTTGGAAAAGGCATTTAAAACATTGTCTCATCCCCTAATGTACTGAGGTCTACTGTTCACAGAGCGACTAATCGATAGACCATGTCGATAAAAATAGAATTGTGGATTTTGCTAATATAAAAATAACATCAGATTTTATTAATAACGACTTTTGTTCTTGAATGCGATTTAAACAGATTAAATAATGAAGGTGATGCTTTGTATTTCCTTCATTGTTTCGAGGGAATTATTCATTCATTCAAAAATTCCGTGAAAAGCTGTTAATTGAAAGTTTATTTATATTCAAAATGTTAATTGTTACATTTTAAATAAATTTATCTAATTGATATCTTTGCGAAAATCGCAAAACTTTACTTAAGAAATAATACAAATCATTAGACGTACATGTTTCATAATTTCAAAGATGAAATACAGATTTAAAAAACTGCAAACTCGACTAGCGCTACTTACCGTTAAAAATTGTGATTATTACAAACAATCGCATTCCAAATGCCCAAAATGTTCATAAAAAAATTAAATGTTTAGGAGAGAGAAGATAAGAGACAAAATATCTGCAGAATTATATCTTTTTAATTTGAAGCAAACGTTTTGCTCTAAATTAGGAGTTATCCGAGACAAGACCTACATTTCCAGTTCTCATCAGCCTGAGCTGCTATTAAAATCATCAGAGGTAACTTAAAATATTTAACAATAGATTTCCGTCTAAATAAAATTGTTATATTCAGTATTTAAAGCTCAATTAAAAAAAAACATGTAGAGTCATATCCATAATTTTTTACGATGTAACGAAGTAAGCAAACAATGTTACAATTCGTATTTCCCCGGGCAATAACAAAATAGGTCCAGAGGGACGCCTGATTAAATACAATTTATTCAAATTAATTGGAAACATTCCCATTGACAATTGATATTTATCGTTTGAGGCGTCTCATACGATGTATTGAAAGCGATGGATTGCTATTTTTCTGAAAATAATATTTGATTCTAAAATTGAGACACACAAATTATAGATTTTAATAAATATTAAAAGAAAACTTCAAATACTTATTTCAAATTCTATCATCAATATACAAAATAACAGAGGTTTTCAGGTTAAGCATTAAAAAGAAACAGTACATACATTATTAAACAGCTAATTCTTCACACGAGGGTCAAGGAAGATCGGATATGGATTAAGATGACTCAAGGACGAAATCCGTAGTGACGATAATATGTTGCGGAAAGTTACGTGAGACGAGATATAGTGTTATTTGTTTTCACCGCATTTGATATAGAAAAAAAAATTGTCATGAATCTTATTTATTTTTGAAAAGTGGTATAAGTGATACGAATAAATAAATCTTACTCTGGTGAAAGTTTAGTTTTTCTTTTAAAATGTATTTTGAAGTACAAATATTTAAACTAAGATACATATAATAATAGTCCTATTTTAGAATAAGTCTTATAAGACCTCTTTAGTTCTCGACAAAACAATTGTATTACTACTTCAGGAAATATGAATGGTAATTTAGAATTTAATTGAATGAATGTATTTATTTCAGGAAGAATAAATTTGTGCACAAAGAAAATATATACATATTTGTGATGATGATAAATTCCTAGTTAAAATCTCGTTGCACCATAGTATACACATATTAATTATAGACATACCATAATATATTAATTTTAAAATAAATTAATGTACTTTTAAATATGAATGCTTTTCGATGGTATATTATCGTTAAATAATTAATTCATAGTCCAAAAATAGTATGATTATACGGCAAATACACAGCGTCACCACTGCCAGTGGCAGATAACTGATTGATACTGTTATCAATGCCATCTATGTTATTGAAACTGTTGATAATATCGACACTTAACAAATTTTTTAATCATACACTATAAAGGTTCTATATCTTCCGTTAAATTATCTTATAATGTGTTTTATTTACATAAAAAAGTATGTGTACGATTTTAATATAATAGTTTTTCCATTATTAAAAAAGGTTTTGCAACTTGATATTTCCAGTAAAAACAAAAGAAAATGTCGATATCAATCTGAACCGGTACATATTTCTCAATAAATAATAAGTATTTTATGTTAAGAGTTAAGTAAAGATTATATATTATGCGGATCGTTACATTTAATAACTTGATATAAAATCATCGATTGCCTTAAAGATTGATTTCTACACAGCTCATAAATAAACCTTCAATAAATGTTTCATCAAGAAAACAATGATATATCTTATGTGACCCGTAATATAATATTTATTATAAAACTAAAAAAAATAAAAAAAATAAACTTAAACAGATAGCGAAAAAAAATATTGAAAACTATTTGTTATTTACTGACAAGATTAGATCAACACTGAAAGGTTTTCGTTTTATATTGCAGTAATTTTAATAGACTTTTTATATTATAATTGATGTAAAATAAACAATCAGTAAAAATAATAAGATGATATATTACATACAATATAAACATACATTGTGTAGAAAAATGGTAATTTTTTTTTATTACTAAGTTGAGTATTCTAACTGATGTCAATAATATTTTACTAAAACTAAAAAACTAAGCTCCAAATTACTCGTAAATCATTTATACAAATTTAAAGTAATTGCAAATTATTTTACAATATTAACAGATAATCTAAAAGCGACTTGAAAGAGGTCTTATTCTAAAGTTCGGGAGATTTATAAAAGAAATTATTTTTGCGTATCTCTTCGTTTCTTAATCTCCTAACTTTTATGGGAATTAATGGCTTAGTCATCCTTGTAAGAGATGGTTATGTTATATACCTTTTTTGTAGATTACGTATTATGAAAGTATATAATGTACTACTTAAACGATATTTTGCAATTGTATTCCAACCTTCGTTTTATAATGGGTAAGAATTTTTTATACATTCTTCATCTAAACTTGAAATATTTTTTTCTGTTTGTTACTGATAAGTAAACTCTCGTGGTGGAATGTTACATGGTATTTTCTAATAATGTTTTTTTTATATAAATTTAAACAATATTTTGCCAGATACCAGACAAAGGAAAATAAGTATTTTTTTTTAATTTTTTTTTATGGAAGAGGAGGGCAAACGAGCTGGCGGGTCACAGATGACTTGTGATCACCGCCGCCCATGAACTTTTGCAACATCCGAGGATTTACAAGAGTGTTGTCGGCCTTGTAGGTAGGAGTAGACGCCTTTTTTGAAGGTACCCATGTCGTACCGATCTGGAAATACCGCCGAAGGGAGTTCGTTTCACAAGCGAGTGGAACGTGGAAAAAATGTTCTTGAGAACCGCACAGTAGAGGATCGCCACGCATCCAGGTGGTAAGGATGGTATTGGAGGCGATGGCGCGCTGTGCGGTGATGAAATTCGGCGGCAGGCATCAGATCGAATAGTTCTTCGGAACACTCCCCGTTGTAAATGCGGTAGAAGACGCACAAAGAAGCCACGTCTCTACGCAATGCCAAAGAATCCAGCCGTTCGCAGAGCACCGGGTCCCCGACAATCCGAGCGGCTCTCCGTTGTACGCGGTCAAATGGTAGAAGCTGATATTGGGGTGATCCGGACCAGAGATGAGAACAGTACTCCATGTGTGGCCGGACCTGCGCCTTATAGAGCGCAAGTCTTTGTCCAGGATTGAAGTACTGCCTCGCTCTATTAATCACTCCCAATTTCGTCGAGGCCAACTTGGCCTTGCTCTCCAGATGACCACGAAACTGACAATCGCTGGAAATGTCGAGACCCAGTATTCTGATACTTGGCGAGGCAATGAGGGGAGTGCTCTCGAACAGCGGTGATACAACAAATGGGGTTTTCTTAGTGGTAAACGCGCAAACTTGTGTCTTTAGGGGATTGAACTGAACGTGGTTCAGTTCACCCCACTCAGAGATCATCCCCAAGGAAGTCTCTATAGAAGACACAAGTTTCTTTCGGCACTCGTCGATGTTTTCCCGAGAGATCTGCACGGCCGGAATATACCGCATCCCCAGTGCTGTCATCCGCATAACAATGTATGTTGGAGATATCCAACATATCATTGATGTGCAGGAGGAACAGAGTTGGGGATAGCACGCAGCCTTGGGGTACACCAGCATTCACGGGCTTGGGGTCCGAGCAAAAACCGTCGAGAACGACCTGTATGCTCCGCCCAGTGAGGAAGCTGGTGATCCACTTGCATAAACTCTCGGGAAACCCATAGGAAGGTAGCTTCGAAAGAAGCCCCTTGTGCCATACACGATCGAAGGCTTTCGCCATATCCAGACTAACTGCCAGACCCTCTCCCTTGCTTTCAATAACAGCTGCCCAACGGTGTGTAAGATACAACAGAAGATCACCAGCCGATCGACCATGGCGAAAGCTATATTGCCGGTCATTGACCAACTGGTGATCCTCGAGGTAGGTTAGAAGCTGTTTATTGATAATGCTCTCCATTACTTTGGAGAGCAGAGAGGTAATGGCGATAGGCCTGTAGTTAGCTGGGTTCGAGCTATCACCTTTTTTAGGGATCGGGTGGACAAGGGCACGCTTCCATGAGACCGGGACTACGCCTTTCAAGTAGGAGTACCGAAATAGACGCGTTAGCACTGGTGTCAACTCAGGGGCACATGTTCGTAGCACAACTGGAGAGATACCATCTGGCCCACTCGACTTATGAACTTCCAAGGAAAGGAGGGCTTTTCGGATGAGTTTTTGCCGAAAAACTACTTCCGGCATTAAGCTCGGACACCGTGGGATGACAGGCGGTGCCTTCCCCTGGTCGTCCAAAGTCGAGTTTGAGGCAAAAAGAGTGCCCAAGAGATCGGCTTTCTCTTTTGCCGTGTGGGCCAAAGAGTCCTTCCCAGTGTGCAATGGCGGTAGGGATGGCTGACAGAAGTTTCCCAGACTGGCTTTGGAAAGCGCCCAGAACTTGCGCGTGCCAGGTGGGTACTTTGCCAGCTAATCCCCAATTTTGACGACATGCTTGAACTTTGCTCTAGCAATTTTCCGTTTGAAGAATCTGGAGGCACGATTATATTTCCTCTTCAGAACTCTAGAGTTCGGATCCTTAGTGACTAACGCATTAGCCCAAGCTTGATAAGCCTGCCGTTTGCCAGCTGCTGCAGCCCTGACAGACGCATCAAACCAAGGCCGCGATCTGCCGCCAAGTGGTACCACAGAGCTTGGTACAAATAGTTCCATGCCCTGAAGTATCACATCAGCTACAGCCGCAGCGCAGTCATTAGGATCATTGGAAGGGAAACAAATCGGCCCCCATGGGTAGGATGCAAAAAAGGACCGCATTCCATCCCAATCCGCTGACTTGTAGTGCCAAACGCGTCGAGTCGCAGGTCTTGTGCGAGCTGGGCGTTCAATGGGCACTACACTCCGTACCAAGCAATGATCAGAGGACCCTAAGGGAGCCTCGACAGTGACTTGGTACTTTCCGGGATGTGTAGTCAGCAGAAGATCCAACAAAGAGGGCATATGGCTGTCCACGTCCGGTAGACGAGTGTGCGTCTTTACCAATTGGGACAGACCATTTGCCAGAGCAAAGTCAAACACAGATCTCCCCGCGTAGTCGGTGGCACGTGACCCTAGCCAATCGGCATGGTGTGCGTTAAAGTCCCCGAGGACTACGACTTCGGCGGAGGGAATCTGTGAAAGCAGATCGTCAATCTTCGCCTGAACATGGCCTAAGAGTTGATCCGTTTCTGCATTACCACTATGGGACCTGTAGAGGCACGCGTAGACTCTGACATGGTCGTCCATGTCCACTTCAAAAACCTGAAGGCGACGGTAGCAGATATCCTCCCTTACGAACACAGATACCCCGGCGTGTGGTATAAAATGATGTTCTAGTTTATACCCGGGGTATGATAGGTACGCTGTGTCGCTAGGTTGAGATATCTGCGTCTCCGTCAGAAACAACAAGGCCGGCTGCGCCGTCTCTAGATGATAGTGGACGGCGTTCAAGTTGGAATGAAGTCCCCGGATGTTGCAAAAGTCCACATTTAGAGTGGGTCGGGGTGCCGCTGCGTTGACTCGTCGTTTGCTCTCAAGAAACACAAAAGGCGATACTTTGCCCGCCCCAGATACGACGGGCAGCCCGAGCAAAATCCGAGAATCATTTCCCCGATTTTGCTCGGGGAGGGGGTCCCCGGCTTCATCAAAGCCGGTACCCTCCTGGGGTATTTTTCTTGTAGGCATCGCTTTCATGTTTGGCGTGGGGGGGGGCTTGGGCTTCCGGATTCTCTCACTCACCGACGAAACATAACCAAATGAATTTGGTTACTACACGTCGGTCTTCTGTGAGAGGGTGGTCCTTCCCCGGTCGAGCCAGCCCAATACGAGCTGCAGTCAGATACTTACAGCTAGGCTCTACCACCTAAAAGTAATAGTAATTACGAAATATATTTTACAAAAACAATACTAGCCGTGTCATATTAAATAAATGTAGAAACGAGCAACATACTACAATCATCGATGAAAAGGAGAAAGTTGTTAATCATTTACGATAAAAACCTTACTGTTACAAAACTTTTTAACAAAAAATTTCTTAGGAACACAAATTTGTAAATTATTATGTTAATTTGAATTTATCATTTACTTTGGTCAAATATGTTAATATTTTAATAATGTTTTTAATAAACCTTTAATATTGAAGATAATATTTCAAATTAAATATTATTTAATTTTTGATGCAATTATCGGTACATAGTAATAAAATCTTAAAGTTAACGTAGTCATTCAAGTATTTTAATGTAAGCGGATCTCTATAATCTTAAATGATTAAAAGAAAAGTAGTCAAAATATAAAAATATTGATGATATTAAGTTTAAAAGATATTAAAAATTTATTCTAAATCATTGACTTTGTCAAAGCTTCCCTTTTACCCACCTCACCACTCGTAATACTCGTAATACTCCAGGAGTTCTATTGCAAATGATAAATAGCATGTACATTAAAACCCCTGAAGGAGAGAGTACAAAAAATATCTATAGCATTAGTTTACAATACTATGAAAGAAAATATATCATAGCTTATTCTATTAACCATTTATGGAACTTAGAAAAAGAGTAGATATTATTCTTTGCAAGTGTAGACCTCCCTCAACTAATTTCTTTTCTTTTCAAATTTCGTTCCAACCTACATAGGTTATACACGGTATATAGATAATACCAATGCAACAAAAAAAAATGAAATTCATGTTTCTATTATATAAAACCGGAAAACGTATTTGGATCAGATAAAACATTTAAATAATTTAAATAAACTCGAACACAAACCTAAAAGTTAGACGAAGTTTTGGGACCAACGGTTATTTGAAAATTGTTTTATATTAAAAGTGAAACTAAGAATGTTTTGAAGATAGTCAAAACATTCTTAAAGTATAATAATTTTTAAAAGTGTGTTGTACAACCGATAGTTATAAAACAATGTTTCAAAAATATTGTTTGGATAAGGAATACATGAAATTAAATTTCCAAAACGTAGATTTATATTTAAGATAAAACAACCGTAATAATTTTTTTTATGTATTTTGTGTTAAAAGCATTTCGCATTATGGGCAGGTTTGTGAACAGCTTTTACATGGACAACCCTTAACATGGAATGAAGCCACCCCACCAACATTTACCAAAGTCATAACAAAATAAACTTATATCATTACTTGTATAATTATTTGTATTGAATATAAGTTTCAATTGCCGATATTTTATTTTGCCTCTGATTTTTACTGATAAGTTTTCTAAAATAGATTTTCTCGTATCGTTTTGGTTTATCGACCAAATCTGGACAAATGTGGAACAGTATTCATCTTACTATTCTCTTTTTCTGATCGGGATTTATAAGCGGGATCGACCGTCATAAGCGTAATGCACAAAAATGTAAAATAAATTACATCTAGTATTAGAAAAGTTTTTGAAAGCAAACTTATGTTATTGTTATTTCCTTCTTAGTTCATTTAGTTAACTATTTTGTCGTATTACTATTCTGGTTACCAGGAGTCGGTACTCCTGGTAAGTAAAAGTAGAGATAAACCGGCGTGTATCTCTACTTTTAATAAATAATTAATAAAATAAGAAAATATATCATTTTACAAAAACATAATATATAATAGCCCAAAATAAAGTATATAATCTGGTTTAATTCTGGAATTGGTTGATCCTGGAGTAAGTCACAGTATTTTTACGGCCTGGCTCGACTGAAAAGTATCAGACTCCTAATAATCTAATGTAAAGAAGCCCGTCAAAAAGTAGCTATTATATCTATATTTCGTACGGTAAAATTCTGAAAATCAAACTTCTACTTTTTCAACGCAACGATGGCAACAATGGCAACGCATGTGCAAATATCTAAAACCACCGTTTACTACCAAGTGGATTATATGCTCGTTTGTTGTTATCACATTAAACAAAATAATACTATACCTCAATATATTCAAAAGATGACTATGAAGAAATATATTAAACAGAATACAATACATTTTCTGATATCAATTTGGATATAAATAGAACCGTGAATCTACTTTTTGTCTGTAGTTCGCAATAACTTTATTGCGGAGTGGAGGAAATAAATTGTCTTTTAGATTCATAATTTGTATATAATATAAGATATACACATATGTTGAAGTAATTGCATTGTATGATAATTATATCTGTATTTGTTTTATTATTTTATTATTCCCTCATTAAAAACGAAATGGAAACGTTTGATGTCTATATTTTTTTAAAAGTTAAAAGAGCACCTGGAAATGGAAAATTCTAGAATTACTTTTGTAAAAATAATTAACAGTTTCGTAAACAGTACTGATAAATTGATTTGATAATATACCATTGTATAGAATATTAAAATACTCTTAATGAGGTGTTACAGAATACAATTCTTTCCTATATTTTACATTAACAGGTACAACTATTGCAAGTAGCTACATTTGAAGAAAAAGAATAAAAGTAAAATATGATTAGAGTTTAAATGGAAAATCAGAGTACACTTTGTATGTATAAAATCATAAAAACTACGGAATTTTAGAAGTCATTTTATAAATATTATTAAACAGTTATTTAAACAAAAAGCTATTTACCTATTAATAAAAATATTTTCAACAAAGAAATATGAAAACATAGTACATTTAAATATTTCCATTTCATCTCCAAACCTCAAAGTGTAATTTGTAAAATGTGTTATTCTAATCAATGTAAATATATATGAATTATTCATGATTTGCGAGAAATAAACAAAATGAAACGAAACCTTTGGTTATTGTCGTGGGGATTCTATTTGTAAAATATTTTTACATTATTAAATTTATTCCAAAATTGGTTAAATAATACAATTCGTCTGAAAAATCTTTGACGTGAGAAGAAATTGAAAATGAGATTTTGATTTAATATCAATGCACAAACATCATGAGATAGATCAGAATTTTGTGCCGTATGGTTTTGTTTTTTAAACAATAATTTATATACAATTTGGTACCAGCAACCTTTTTGAAAACTATCACGTGCAAAGAGTCCCGTGTAATTAAAATAATATTGAAAAACTCCAAATAATTTACTTATTCAAAAAATTTATATTAAAAAGTGTGATATATTCAATCCTTCATAGAACCAAAAATCTATGTTCAAATTAAATATATGTACATGTATGAAGATTGTATATTATTAATTTCTAAAGATTTCACTTTTCAGAGTAGTGAGTCTAAATAGAACGCCAATGTTACTTGAAGCTTTGATTAATATTGTTTTGATTATTTTTATGATTTGTTGTAAACTAATTGATTTGTTATTGAAAAATTAATCTTAGTGCATAGAAAAAAGATTTATAATTAATTAATTTAAACCATTTAATTTAATTGTAATTAATATTTATTATTATTCAACGGAAATTAAATCATTACTCCCAAAATGTAATAACGTTATTTATTTATTTTTCCAATTTATATTGGATTTAATATTTGGCCAGTCATTGTAATTGGTGTTAACAATTATAAAAAAATATTGAATTATCTAACTGCTACAAAATACTTCAAGCTATGATTCCTCTTATACTACTAGTCCCTACTTTATTTGAATTCTTTATGTACAGACGAGTGTTTGATTTTAAACGTAATATAAGCGTAATGGTATATATTTATTGTATACTTCGGTTTTTAATTAATTTTAAAATCAAATAAAAATTATGAAGGTGGATTATAAATTTTTAAATAATCGTTATTTAACCAAAACTTCTATAAGAACTTTAAAAAGATGTAACTTTTTTAAGATGTAAAATTTAACACAAACAAAATAAGCGAAAAGACAAAAAAAAACACTTTTTGATGATAGTAAATTTTTCATAATTGAGTGATTTAATCTGAATTAAACATTTAACATCATTCAAATTTGATAAAAAAATATTACTTTGCTTCTTACACTTTCTCATTTAATAAATGTGGAAATAAAAAGAAATATATAATTAAATACTATTGAATATCTTCTAAGACATAAGATATGTATAGACTATTAATATATACAATGTACTTATTGTTAGTGGATACAATACCGATGTATTATGTAGGTAACGTCATGGAAGATAAAAGACCGGTCGTTTAAAGGAATACAAAGGATTCTTATTTAACTGCAGTGAAGAAAGGGTTCGTTCAGTATTTAAGAGAGAAAGAGAATTATTATCTTACTCGTCTTATTTTTACTTCATATGTGGTGTATAAATTTTATACAATAAATATTTTATATAGTAAATGTTTTACTTATTAGTTTACTTTTTATTCAAACACATATATTTTTTTAAAATAAATTCATAATTATGTTTTCTTTATTAATATTTAGAGATGTTTCAGTTATCATTAGACATTATTCTAATTGCTTTATTATATGACTTTATTTATATCATTATTCATTAATTTTGTTAAATTACTGAATCACTGTTAATTAATATCTTACATTATTATATTATAACTAAGCAACGAGAAGATAATAAATAATTTAAATTAACATTAAGGGAAGACTGTTCTTTATATAATATTATAAAATGTCTTTATATAATGTTATAAAATATCGATAATACGAATCAGGAATGTATTTTTCTGGACATATGAATGTGACTGATATTATGTAACAGTTAAGTTATCTCCACTAAATGCCACCGGTTTCTCTCACCGTCTTAGTCTGACTCTACGGGATTTCTATTCGCTCTCACCGTAACGCATTGGAAAGAAAACTTTTTGTGCATTTTCCTAAGTGGACATTAAAATACAATCAATTCATCAATCAACCTCAAATTCATGTCGCAATATCTGATATAGGTAGAAAAGTATATAAAGCTAGATACAATAATTTTCTTTAAAAAGTACAATAATACCTAACTAAGGATATCTCTTTTAGAGCAAAAATAATATAAACGATATAAAACTGAAATAGTTATTAGAGTTGTTTGTTGACCTTGCAACATAAATTACTTGTCTACAATAAAGTCGATCATTGAAGATTTGCTCTCCACACATCTTGTAATCATAGGTCAATGTAACACCTACTTGTTTAGGCTAACAGAACTCCAGTAAAAATCGCTTGCGACAACTAATTGAGTCTCTTAACCTAGAAATTTTAAATCTTAGTCGAACATACCATACCTCCTCATCAAATCTTTTGATAAATAGAAAGAAACTAAAATTTCTGGTTTATTAACTTAAAAACACCCGGAACATTCTTGCAAAACTAATCTAAGGACCATAACTTATAGCAACTGATTACAAGTACAAGCAAACATGATAGTAGAGAGCGAATTAGTTTTTCAAGCTTTGTCGGGAACAATTTCAAGAAACTGTTTATCTGATAACAATATCTATTTCAATTACTTATCTCCGTTAAGTCAGGTACATAAGGCTAGTACATAAGATTAGTATATAAGAGAAGTACATAAGGGAAATGTATAAGGTAAGCACATATAATGCAATTCCTTTAGGCTAGTAAATAAGGCAAGTACATATCAGTAGTAGAGAAGGGAAGTACTTAAGGCTACTACATAAACATAGGCTATTACGTAAGGCTAGTATTTAACTGTACTTATGCAACTCCAAAAGACAAATAAAACATTAAAATAAAATGTATGTGATGAAGTTAAGTGATAATAAAAAAGTATATAAATAAAGTTGTACATTTATGATTTGTAACTATATGACCTATTTCAATAAATGTACCAGATTTCTATCAGACAACCTACTCGTAGGTTCGATGTAAACTACTAAAGCATACAATGCCAAGTTTCCATATTTTACTTAAATAAAGTTTTTAAAACTTATGACTCCCGCTTGTTATCAAGCTAATTACGTTAGCTACAGACGGAGAGTCGAAAAAAACTAGAACTACTTTAAACTAATATTATTTAAAAAGAATTACAATCATAAACTTATTACTACTACAAAAATGTATGAACTACTCGTTTTAAATCCAAACAATAATAACTTAAAATATTATTTAAAAATCATATAATAATCAAAATGCACCATGCATTCCATCGCGACGACACATTTAGTTCCCATCGAGGGAATTTGAACTTTAATCTTCCTTAAGTATGTGAAAATAACTAGCTTGTCTTTGATACAGGCATCCCTTTACTAAACTACTGTTATATTTCATTTAAGTATTTTGTAAGGATGTACTTAATTTATTTTGAACTAAATGATATCTGTATTGTATATACTATTCAATTAAAACTTATTCACTAAAACAACACAAATATATAAAATTTTAGATTTATAAATTCAAGCATCACTCTATAGAGGAACAAAAAGGTTCGACACGACATGAAATGGGTGCAGACAATGAAATGGGACGGGACATCTGCAAAGAAGTGATTGATGACGGATCAAATTAAAGTCGTCGAAATAGGAACTATGTTTTAAAAATATAATAATTTAAGTTAGATTTTATATTACTTATGTAACAAATGCTATGTAAGAATTTACATAAACAAAAAAGAAAATGTTAAACGTGAGTATTAAGCACTATATTATAAAAAATAACTTCAATTGTGATTTTTTTTTATTTCTTTAAAATCTGTGATATTAATGTATCACAAAACATAACTCACATATCAGAGGTGATTACTAGTACAAATACCTTGTGATTCAAGATTCAAGATCAAATCCTTCGATAAGTTTTGTCTTATGTATCTTTTACTTAATATCTCATATATTTAATGGTTAACAATTTTATGAACAGAGTTTCAAACACATCAGCGCTTAGCACTCGGGGAAGTTGATTTAGAATATAAAAGTACCGGATAAAGTTTTAATTATCAAATAGTGTTAGCAGAATGTATATAATGGTCTTTGATGCTTTAAAAAAAATAAATTCGAAGTTATTCAGCAAGTCAGTTAGAAAACAATAATTTCTTTAGAAATCAATTCTTTAGATTATAATCTTAGAATGGCAGAATGATGAATGTCTTTTATTTCCGTAAACGAAACATTTTACCTTGGACATACACAATATAAGATGATGATAGATGGTTTATTGTTTGAGTCGGGGGGAAAACGATTCAAAGATATTATTTCTTTATTTATAAAACTTCATTCCTCAAAAAATGGTACAATTTGCAGACTTAATGCTATCTAGGCATTATCTACCAGTCAATTTACAAAAATTACAAAAGAAAATCACATATAAATGAAATATACTATACTATACTAACATAATAATATAATATACTATACTATACTATACTATACTAAAGGAATAATAAATACAACGTAATTATCTTATCGCTATAAAATAAACTAAATACGAAAGTGTAAATATTTTACTCAAATTTAAGATTCAGGTAGTAAATGAACAATAAATATTCACTGCGTTCTCTCATGAAGATACTCACAAATGCGCTTCTTAAATATTTGTCGGTTGGGAGCACGACGAAGTGTATCAGGAACACAGTTTAATGGCGTTTACTGTGAAGGAATTAGACATAAAACCAGTATGGTGCGAAGGGAAACATAAGCTTAAGTTCGACGATGAACGGAGAAAGTCATGAGTTGTACTCAGTAGTTGAAATTTGGACTTCAAGTACAGAGAAGATGAATCCTGAATGAATGATGAATGAAGAGGAATGAATGAAAATAGATAATAACTGACAGAGATTTCTTGAAATTCTTCTTTTACGGATGGGAAGCCAGTCCAGCTTAGAACGGTATTCAGATATGTAATCATATTTACGGAAGTTAAAAATAAAGCGAATGCAATTATTGACGAGACGGTCCAATTTATTTAAATTGGCTTCAGAGATATTAGAATAACATTCATCAGCATAGTCAATAAGTGGAAGAATAAGAGACTGCACCAACAGAGTTTTGGTTCGAATGGGTAAAACGTTTTTGTGCCGATAAAGTGAACGTAACGAGTACATAACTTTTCGACATAACTTAGTTATATGGACACTCCAACTGAGCGTATTATCAATATGAAGGCCGAGATTTTTTACGGCGTGAGTGGTATCCTAACAGTATTATAAGCCTCTGGTGTTAGGGCGATGTAGTCTATCTTGCTAAGACCATGCTTACTGCCGATAATTATCGCTTGACACTTTTGTGGGTTAACAGAAATTCCAAAGTTCTTACACCAATCATGGATCCGAATCAAGTCCATGTTAACACAATCGATAGCGGAGTTAATAGAGTCAGGGTGTGGCATGAGCATAAATTTGTAGATCATTTGCATACAAATGGTAAGAGGAAGAGAGGTTAAAAATAATAAAATTTTGAACACAGAAAAGAGAAGCGGGGAGAGAATGCCACTTTGCGGGACACCAGATACTAAGATGCACCACTCTGACAAAATTTTTTCAATGCAGACGGCTTGCTTGCGTTCCCGAAGGTAGAAGGAGAACCAGTTTAATTCCTTGGAAGAAATATTAAGATGTCTTAAAAAAGCTAGAAGTATGTCATGATTAACTGCATTAAAAGCCTTAGAAAAATCAATTAAAACTAAAACAGTTAATTGAGAGTGCTTCCATGTGCCATCGCTTCTCGGACATCTTCAGTAACTTTGAGAAGAGCTGTGGAAGTGCTGTGACCAGGACGAAGCCAGACTGAAAACTACTTAGAAGATTGTCCTTTAAAACCTAGTCACAAAATTATTTGTGAACAATTGCTTCAAGGATTTTGGACAGGTAGGGTAATATAGATATGGGTCGAAAATCATTACAAGCAGAAAGGATTAGAAACTTTTGGAAGAGGAAGGACATGGGCGCTCCTCCAAAATTTAGGAAAATACCCATTGGATAAAGAAGTATTAATGATATGAGTGAGAGTGGGTAGGATAAAATCGAGTAATGTGACAGTCATACGCTGGCTAATATCGTCCTCGCCAACAGCATTTGATTTAATTGACAGCAAAACTCTTTTAATTTTTTCCTTGGAGACTAAAGAAAGAAAAGAAAATGGGACATGAGTAAGATTTGGCAGGAAAGATATATATGAAATGGTTTTGAATTTAATATTATTGTTTAGAGTAAAAACTTTAGAAAAATTACGATTTAATTCATCAGAAGAAAATGAGGTTAGACCAGTGGAACTTTTAGATGGCACTACACCTAGAGCCTCAAAAAACTTCCATGTCACTGCCGAGGACGAAAATGATAATTTATCATGAATATGGAGACGTTTGGCAGCTCTTACCATCTGATTGCAACGATTTCTTAAAAATTGCACCAGTTAACTTCGTTTCGGTTTAGTTTAAATTTAAGGAAAGCCCGATACCGTCTCCGCATGGCTGCCCTCACATTATTGGTAATCCATGGAGCAGGTGGACGTTTCAACTTTACAGTTTTCATTGGCGCATGTTTGTCAAAGAGACCCAAGATATTTTTGTTCAAAAAATAGTTCAATTTTTGTGTCAACATCCATCACGTACCAAATGTCACTCCAGTTTATAAGAGAGGCATCCCTTAAAATACTATCAATATTTAATTTAGAAAAACTCCGTAAGTGCAGTATTAAAGGTTTGAGTTTAGGAGGCTTAAGGTGATAAGGAATAATAGGTCGTGTTTAGAAAAATTGGGAGCGGGTAGCTGACCATATTTATCACCTTATCGGGAGAAGCGGTGAGCATCAGATCAATCCATGTATCAGGGATATTAAGGTTAAGGTGGGTAGGGTCCAAAGGTAGAATATAGAAACTAACAAAACTAAGAACGGATCTCAATTTTTGAGAAGTAGGAGAATCCAAGAGAAGGTTAGTGTTAAAATCACCCATAACTGTCTGACGCATGTACTATGAGCTAATGCTTTCAAGAGCAGGCTCTAAGTTAGAAAAATAGTTAATAGAAGGAGGACAGTACACGACACCAAGAACAGCCTTTACTCCTATAAATCTAATATGTAGGAAAAGAAATTCGGCTGAAGCAGAAAAAGGAGCATGTGACATGTTTAAAATTTTCTAAGGTATTTCACTTCGAAGATATATCGCAACTCCACCGCTTCTTTGACCAATACGGTCGCATCGGATTACTACAAAACCAGGTAAGCAGTAAGCGGTGGAGCAAAGATTAGGTTTCAGCCAAGTTTCTGAGATAAGAATTGCATGTAATTTAGTATGATAAAAAGTGTTCAATAAATCAGGGTAATGTTGAGGAATACTTTGAGCGTTAAGATGACAACAGTTAAAGGAATTTTGTTGAAGTGATAATTTAGAAGAATGTTCTTCGCTCAAAGATGAGACAGAAGTATCTGTCGAATTTAGAGAGAGACACGAACCAGTGCTAAAAGCAGAGTAGTAGGAGTCACTATCAGACATAATAAACGTATAAATCAATATATAATATAAAAAGATACAATATTTGTATGGTATAAATAAATAATTTAATATATATAAAACAATAGTATATGTATGTCGTAGAAAAATATATAAAAATTATGAAATGTAAAGTATACTAATGTATATTATAAAACTAAAAACAAATTCTACACAACCTGCCATGGAAATGTAGTTATGTAAACTATGGCAGACAAAAATAGTGTTTGCACAAGCATAACATCACCTTCAATATGTTACATACAAAACAAGAAAAAAATCAAACTAAACATTAGAGTAGACTGAATAAGAAATACAGAAAATAAGTTCAGGTCCAAAAATATCTACAGTCGATTATTAATAATAAAAGTAATAAATTGATATCAATATAAAAACAATAAAAAAATAATATAAAACAACAGTTTAAGCCAACATGTAAAAAAAAAGATGTGACAAATATAAGTAAGATTTTTAACTTGGTCAAAGCATAAACGTAAATAAAACGATATATAGTTTAAATTGTTAAATTAACTATACTAAAATAATTTGTCAATGGCAATATCGCTAATGTCATTGTCATGAAATCTCTTGCTGTCAGCTGTCAACAAAAGTTGTT
This sequence comes from Melinaea marsaeus rileyi, assembly GCA_918358865.1. NCBI lineage: Eukaryota > Metazoa > Arthropoda > Insecta > Lepidoptera > Nymphalidae > Melinaea > Melinaea marsaeus. The sequence continues at coordinate 15,166,295 of OU911089.1, read as the reverse complement.
ATTGACAAGAAGTATTATAAAGTTTATAAACATATGTAACACTTTTAAAATCATTATTTAATTAAGTTTATAGCTTCACAATATAAAAGCTGAGATGAAAACAAAAGTGGCAACTATAAGCTAGAAGATAGATAGGATATTATTATAAAACACATTTAGTAAATACTTATCAAACTACAATATATCTACAGAAAAAAAAAGTTAAATAAATATGTTATCAAGTAAAAAAAAATCTCAAATGTCCAATATATTAGTAAAATAACTAAGAAAGTCATCGGAGATAATTTATTTATTTATTTATTTATTTCTTGGGTAATCCAACAGTGCATACATAATTTTAAAGTTACAGTAAATAATATTTTCATAAAATAGGACCAAAAAAGGATTACACTATTTAACAATACTACGAAAAGAAAAATAAAAATGAAAATAAAAACAGTGTTTAAGTTTAAGCAATTGATAATTAAATCGAATTAAGGGGAAAAAATTTAAAATTTACAAAATTTTGGGGGTAAAAGCTACTTAAGGGAGTGAGTGTAAGTGTGGATGTAATGTGTGAAAGTGTTGATGTGTGTGTGTGTGTGTTGATGTGGTGCAAGAATGAATTTATGTGTATCTGAGATAATATAATTTAATATTTAGTTTGTTTTATGTGTTTCCTTAAAGCTGATATAGGTATATTAAAAAAATCTATATGTGAATAAAATTTATTATACGTAGAGGTCATACGATGGACAATCGAATTAATAATGCCAATACAATACTACAACTAAATTGAAAGAAACAAGAAAACAAAAACAAAATCAAAATCAACCAAATTAAATAAAGAAAAATAATAAACCATAACACAAAGAAACACAAAAAAGAAATAACTATTTCTTTTTACTTATGAGTCTTTTAGCACGGCACAGCCTCAGATGTAGAAGTGGTTTTGGGACCATTTGCCGGGGACTTAGATGGTTCCAGCCTGGTGGCCGGTAACTGCAGTAGAATGACATCTAGCTCTTTTTGAGTATGGATTTTCTTCGAGTTGCCAGCAGGAAGTGTCCAGATATTCCTCATTCCAATATGGTTACGGGCTTATATAAATAAAGACTGTCGGTATTTTGTAAGGTACTCACTTAAGACATATGAAGAACCTTTAAGGCAAGCTTTTTTACTCCAGACTATTGTTTTCATGTTCCGGTCAGTAAATTTAATTAATATTGGTCTACACTTATCATTAGACACTTTGCCCAAGCGACTACAAATTTTAATAGACACTTCACTGTTAATTTTTAAATTATTTGATAAAGTTGAAGTGACGCTGCTTGTAATGTCCTCAGTGGGTGTCTCAGGAACACCCATCAATAAAAGATATTTGCTGGGATGTCGTGACTCGGAGTAATCAAGAGTCTTCATTATTTCATCGACTTGTTGTTGAAGCAGACACAAAATATCACAGACATGTTGCTTAAAGCAATTAAACTCCTCAGTCAAGCGAAACACTGAATCAGTACTGGGTGACACTTTACTTTTTAACTGTTTCTCAAAATCTGCCATACGAGCCATAAGTTCTGAACTTAGTGATCTCTTTGTTTCGGCAATGGAGTAAATGGTCGTCATAATCACAGACTCAGATCAAGCACTTTAGATAACAGATGTTTAGGCAAAAATGAATAACAATCTTGAAACTTAATGTGTAGGCAGGAATGTGAAGTGCTGTATTAAAGAGTATGTGAACTCATTTGCTACAAATTATTATTAACACTTTTAAAATGGACTTTGGTGATGTAAATAAATACAATTTTACTATAAAAACATGTTACGAAAGCATAGCCAAGGGCAATTGTTATAGTAAGAACCAACTTGGTTTCACACGGTTAAATGCTGACACCACGCTTCGAGTATCCTGAAGACGACACCATACGGCTTGCGTTCTCACCATTGATGGGAATCGAGGATAAAATATATTCATTCTTGGGTCAATCGCTGACCTGGAATCACCTTTTTTTAGTATTAATTAATTATAAGTTTTAATTGTAACTCTTTAATATAATTTTATAAAATAATTGTTTTTCTTTGCATCCTTCGCTGCCACCAAACTTAATTGGCGCAGTCGGTAGGATATTCGAGATATTATATTCGGTACGCGTCGCGTCAAGATTTCCCCTAATATCGGTGCGAGATCCCGCGTGACTAACCGATTTCGAGTATCCGAATCTACATACATCGTGGAGGCCAGCGAAGGTGAATCCGAAAATCGATTCGGCAAGAAAATCATTTTCATGTAAGTACTCTGATTCTTTCAGGTCCTTACCTTTCCTAATTTTTAACCTTAATCTTTACCTAATCTAAGTATTTTTTTTTAATTTCAAGTAAATTACTATTTAAAGTATTTTTTGAAGTTACTTAGAACTTTAAAGCATACATCGATATATTCTGAGTGAATTACTTTTTTATTTGTCTATTTGTAGTGTTTTAAATTAGTTTTAGATTTTCTATTCAAAAGAATCGAGTAGCTGTAGTTTGTAGAAGTAGACCTAGCAGCATTAGTAAAAAAAATATAAGTCAAAATCTAAAAAAAAACCAGGAATTATTTCAATTTGTTGATTTAAGACTAACTATTCTCATAACTAGCGATAACGTTGATAGGTTATCATAAGAGATATCTAAGCTACAGAATTTTTTAGCTTTTGTAAACAACATTTACAGCTGACTATGAAGTTTTTAATTTAAACTCTGATAGAACTATAATTAATAAGTAACGTAGTATATATGGCAGTAATAAAGTATTAAATATACGAGCGAGAGAATATTAAGATATGATACAGTTAAAGAAATAATCATAGTATATCAATTCCTAATTTTTCTATTCCACACGTGATTTATATAAGATATCCATAGTAACTAACGAAAATCATGAGATTCCTGTCCCTCACTTCCAATACCCTGCAATCCATCTGAAAGATTTCAAGTACACAGAGGCAGAATGCCCGAAGTTCACTAAAGGGTATCTATGTGAAGAGATACACAACATACATAGTCCTACATCGCCGGATTGTGTAACAGCCCTCGTTACTACGCAGCAAAAACTCCTCGAATGTAAACCAGTCACCGTATCCCTACTTACTCGAGAAACTCGACGATCGCCACTACACCATCAGCTTTCCAACTCTTACTAAAGTATCCTGCGATCAAGATATCTACAAGATGTTGCAAGGAAGTTATCTCGCTATAATTCCATATGATTGTTTCATTCAAACAACAGAATTCATCATCTCGAACTTCAACGATCGACTAAAAGGTCAAGCCTTGAAGATAATAGATGTCCCTATTGAAAATACACTCAGTTCAGCAGTACATCTGATATTCAAATTTAACTCCATTAATTTGACTAATCTTCACGCTACCAATAGAGAGGTTATTCTACAGTCACCAGTAAACTTAAGCAAGAACAACGATATAAGCGTCTACCATACAACAATACCTTTATATGCGTTACTATTCGGTGCATGTGTACTAATTAGCGGCCTTGCATACCGGAAATACCGACTTAAACATACGAAACACACCATCCAAAAAACTAAAAGGGATGAATCAGAACTTCCAGCGCAATTTACAACGAAGGTCTTCAATAGTCGCTGTTCTACGGGGGGAGGTGTTACGAAAGCATAGCCAAGGGCAATTGTTATAGTAAGAACCAACTTGGTTTCACACGGTTAAATGCTGACACCACGCTTCGAGTATCCTGAAGACGACACCATACGGCTTGCGTTCTCACCATTGATGGGAATCGAGGATAAAATATATTCATTCTTGGGTCAATCGCTGACCTGGAATCACCTTTTTTTAGTATTAATTAATTATAAGTTTTAATTGTAACTCTTTAATATAATTTTATAAAATAATTGTTTTTCTTTGCATCCTTCGCTGCCACCAAACTTAATTAACACATAAATTACTATTTTAAAAATAAATTATAAGCACTAGCACTTCTATTCTTTTTAAAGCCTACCCTCCTTTTCCTCCTATATATGCTTTGTGTTCAACAAATATTTTGTATACATATACATGAACAGCCGGAAGCTTCAATCCTTCATCGATTGCATAGGAAATTGCTCTTGAGAAAAAAGAAGATATAAAGTATTTTACCTTCGTATTTCTGAAAACATATTAATAAGTACCAAAATTTTGCAGTTATTCTCCGTGACAATAACCACGGTTATCAGGTGGATTACCCTATTAACAACTTTATCAGGAAAAGCAACAAATGAATCTATTATAAATCTAAAATTTGGTAACAAGAGACCTCTTTTGCGAGCATAAGCTAATAATAAAAAATAAAACAAGAAAAAATATATATTTGCTGAATAAAAAAGAATTATTTTAAATGCGCTCTGATCTTTTTTTATCTATGTATATTTTAAAATTTATTCAAAACTTAATATTGTGAAAATTAAATTAATGATTAGATTTTATATATATAGTATTTGAAATGTAATTTAAATTAAAATTAAAATTCTGAAACTTCCTTACAAAAATATATCATGCAAATTTTATAATGAATAAGAATTACTAAAAGTTATTTCAGAAGCCGGTTCCTGTTCATTAAAATAAGTTCCTGTAATATCATCAAATCAAAAGTAGTAAGTATACCACCTTTGCTGAGTTGGAACAAGTTTTATAACTTGCTAGCTAGACTAACTTATTCAATGAAAAGCTTCTCATTTTCATAACTAACGTCTAATTATTACACCAACTAATTATTAAAGAGAGCTGGGATTGTGTAAATCAAGTAGGAGACACACAATTTATCTGATAGATAAGTGTGTAACTAAGTAAGGAAAAAATTAAAGCATTTTGAAGAAAGACGTTAGGTTAGATAAATTTAAATTGTTGACAACAAGAAAAGTTCTCACCTTTAATGATAATATCACATCTACTTACTAGCCGCTTTGTTTCCAACATACTTATTGGAAACAAATTGGTTAACACTTGTGATAATTATTGACATAATTACAAAGAGGTGAATTGTCTTTATCTTTTTGGTTTAATTTATAAGAGTTGAAGTTTTTTTGACTTTTTTAAAATAATTCTGTATTTTTATTACTATTTATTTGTTGTAGGTTTTTTATAGCTTCCCCTCTTCAGCAAATCAGATCTCATGAAAAATGAGCCTATGTTTTTATTCTCATTTACGAATGAGATTAAATTCTTATATGCTTAATAAAGATTTGTAGTATAATTACATTAGAAAAAAACACAATTTAATGTTATTTTATATTAATTATAAACAATACTTGATTCGTAATAATAATAAACGTAATTCAGATATTAATTCATTTGTCATCTCGGTAATTGGAGTATCATTAAAAGTTGAATTTAGATAATACTTTTGTGAGATTGAGTTTCAGTTTCATTGTATTGATTGTAATTATAAATGATTCTTAATTCGATTGTTGTCTTATATTTTTCTTTATTAAGTACATTCTACAATTTGTATACGATTATTACCTTTGTGCTAAAAATTTTAAAATAAATGTAAATGTTAACTTAATCGATTTTTTATAAAAAAAAACTAGACTACGAAATGATTTTTAATATAAAAAAAAGAGACAACAAAACGAGTTTTTTATTAAAAAAAACCTCGCTTTGCCTAAATAATTTCTTCGTTTCATCTTTATTCATTTTATAGAATGGGAAATTTACTCCGCGTGAGCTGTTAATATTTAGTTCGGTATTATTGTACGATAAAAGATTTCTACACTTTCAATGAACATTGTTATTATAATAAAGTTACTCTTACCTTTTATTTATAGTTACTAAATATCGCTTTGGTAATTCTGAAAATAATTTAGTCAAGTAATATGACTGTGAGAGTGAAAGACGTACATTGCTTCATTCGAGGGAAGTTACGTTTACGTGACCTCACGTCCTCGTGATATGAATTTTAAATATTTAATCATCATAAAGACAATCTCTATCGAGCTGTCTTGCAGTTGAGACGTATTAAACGATACCGTTGATAATTATATATGTAGTTTATTTTGATTCTGACTAGTAAAATAGAACTATTATCTTTAATGAATCTTTTATATAATTAAAAATAAAATTGTTTAAATAACTGACCATTCGTTTATGTTTTGCCATCCATGTTAACTATTGATAATATTTTGGATTGTAGTAAGTTTCATTATTTGATTTGAAATGTTATAATTGGAATTGAGGCTATATTCTCTGTACGTAACGTAACGTAACGTAACGTAATGTAATGTAATTTAATTTTAATATCATATATAAAGTCAGTGTCGTTGTTTTTATTTACACTTCCAATAGTCAGACGCTAGTTTCATTGTTCCAAAGAGGAAGTTCATGGAGTAAAACCGGCATGGAATTCTATGGATTTTCTTTATTTATTTATTTTATTTTATTTAAGCTTCACGCTATATCCCTTGCGGGGTAGTCAGAGACGATATTATATGGGTAATCTTTTTTTTATTATTATCGTAAAATGTTTAACTCTTAATACAAACATAATGAAAGTATATTTATTAAATGCTAAATGTGATGATTGTGTCGCTCATTTTGTCCTTAAATATCTTATTGGGTAATTCCTATTTATACCTCTATAATATTACCTAAACTAAACATGTTTTTATAACACAATGTTACAAATAATAAAATACTTTCTTTATAACTTCAGACCAGACAAAAAAATAGAAAATAACAGTACAATAATTTATTATGACTTCTATAATATATATCTATATACATTGTTGTCGTATTTTTTTACATCTTTCATTTCTGTTATTATTCAAATTACAATTATAAAAATATCTTGATTACGTAATACTGTTAGAAATTCTGTAAAATTAAGTTGATGCTAATTAACTTGAGGGCTTTTACATTCATCTACCTCCGGACAGCGGGCGAATGTTAATTAATGTGGATGAACATTTAAGAGAACTTCTATTTTAGTGTTCGAAAGTTCCTTAAACTTAGCGCTATTATAAAATTTCTGATATTCTAAGTAGATAAGTATAATGAGTTTCAAAAATTAGGCATTTTAAGCAATTTTTTTTCAAAACTTGTAACCTTTTACTTCGACTGAACATTTGATTGTATTATTTTGTTTAATATTTACTTTATTTTTAATGACGTGTTAAAAATATATTTTATGATTATATGATTTAAATTGACCATTTATAGACACTTTTCCAACCTTGAAGAATAGCCACAAAAAAATAGAATTAGGCGGGCAGAGTAAATATTTACGTGTCAGATCTCACAGTTACTGTAAGATTAATATCCATAATAGCTTTACACCGATCTTATGTAAGAGGGTTGTATTAGTCTAATGAGACAGACAGCATGAATTAATTTTTAATAGGCATTTTCGACATAGATGTAGTCAAAGTTTAATTCATGTTTATATTTAAATATTGAAGGTATAAAATTAATTATATACTTTGCATAAAAAATGTTAAATGTTCTAAATTGGCAATGATTATTTTAAAATATCAACGATACGAAATAAGACTGTTCGATTTATAAATGAATGAATGAAAGTTAATTAATACTGTTTTTATTTCAATTTAGTCAACTTCCTTTGGATATATTTTCGTGATGAAAGCATCATTGAATTAAATTTATAGCTTTTATTTGTTTGTAAGCCTCACTTGTTATATTTGTTTTTATTCAGTTGCTAAACTAAGATATATATCTTTATAACAGCGAGAATTTTCCAATACCATTGCGATTAAGAAGTGTGACGTAATAAATTATTACCTCTAAGTAGATTGAAATATGTTTCTTCTCATCGATATACAGTGAAAGATATTATTTATAAAAATAAGTAGTAACACTTTTCACAAAAACTCAATTTTATAGACGTAGTCGGTCATCAAGTTAAGACCCAAAAAGGTCTCAATGTATAAATTATTCAACAGTTCATTTTTCAGTCGAGGGTCGAGAGAGGAGGGATATGACTCAAGATGGCTCAAGGAGGATCCGCAGCGAAGATAAAAAACTCTAGATCCATGAAACGAGATATAATATTGTAATATTAACGAGATATAATGTTACCGGCCGATTTAATGTTAATTTAATTAATTTATCTCACCAAATTTAAATTTAAAGGGTTGTTTGTAGATGTAACTTTGTTGAAAAACGTATAAATGGATACATAATTCGTAATTGTTATATCATTTGGTAGAGAAAGTAATATACACTACCCAAACAGACCTAATTTTTATACGTATCTAATATCTCTTGTAATAAGAACATGCATAAAAAATGGATTCGCATCTGATCCTTTTTTTTTATGAAAGCTGTGCCCTGTATAAAATTCCTATAAGTGTTGTAGTAAAAAGAGCTTTTAAAACATGGCTCCAGGATATTTTTACTTTTTAGTAATCTGTTGTTGCAGATCTCGAGTCAGTCGTAAAACGCTGAAATTCACATTTACACCACACAAATAGTGGGATAGATTTGCGCCATGTTTAAGCAAGGGAAACTCAATGGTGGAATTTGTCGGGGATCAAAGATATATTTTTTTAATACTTTCGTACAAGTGGAATTATATCGACATGTGTGAAATACACGTCATTAACTTCCTTTTATTTTTATAAATATTTAATAAAAATAAAATGTTGATTACATATACAGTGCAACATTTGTCATTGCAGCTAATTAGCGTCATGGTCACTCAATTGGCAAAGGACTGTATCCCAGTGGTCATAGGATCCCGACCTACCCGTGTTTAGAATTTTTTTTCTATATTTTTAAAAATCTGAATTACTTTAACATGACTAAACAAGTTTAATGACATCAAAAAATCTGAGAATTTTGTATATAAAAAATCCTTGGTACAAAAGATAATTTGACAAAGGAGCAGTTGTTGACCGAATGTTGCTTTTGTGGAATTTATGTGATCAGTAGTACTAAGCTTTTCAAAACGGGTTTAGATAAAATAAAATGAATGCACTGGAGAGTAATAACAAAAATTCTAAATCAAATCAATATTCTTGATAAAGAAAGTAAAAAAATAGTTTTAATGAACCTATACAAGTATAGTTAAAATTGGTTAAAATATCTATTGATGTATAAGAGATCACAACTCATTTATCTTATATCCATAAAATAATCAACCAATATAACCCATTATTAGAAGCACTATCCACGATTGGTGTCGTTAATGACGTTCGTTTCATTGCTTCTACAACATAAATAATATATCGCACTCTGTAATACATTTACTTTTATTTACTGTATTTGTATTTTTTGTCAAAGCCATAAATATATATATCAGTAAATAAATATTATTTAAATATATCAAACATTGGATTTTCTAGATATCGAATAAATAATATTCTGTTAAAAATATATGTTGTTGAATTTTAAACTTTAAGATTATTCAAAAAACCCTTACTTTTTAATTAATTTAAATAAATTATCCGTAACAAGTTCTATTGAAAATATTCACTATCGAGTTACTTGAAAGATATTTTAAAATTAAACCTTCATTGCATCGTAAATAGCTGTTACGGTGTTTTGTTTTATTTGCTTTTCCTTAAATGCTGAAACTTTATGTGTACAGTTCTTGAACGTTTTATTATAAATAAAGATATTGTTTTGTATTAGGATAATATATTAGGATTTGTTTAAAGTGCCAAAAATATATACATGATATGAATTAATTTTAATTTTATTTACGTAATTTAGAAATAACCACTTTAGATATTTAAGATAAAAAAGACGGAGGACAATACAAAAAAAATTAATAGTGATTTTGTTCTAGTGCTCTTGGTTCCTTATTTTAAAAACAAATATAAAAATTAATAGAAGTTAGAATACCTAAGCAATTGAATAATTATTTCATACATACGTCCTACAATACACTTTTAAAATTTATTGTAGTTTAAGAAAGTATTGATTGTCTTCATATTTTTAGTGTAATATTATTTATGTCGAAGGATTGGAAAACGTACTTTAAATTTTATTTTACTGTATTGTAATATGTACCTTATTTCAAGAAAGACAATGTTCAATGCAACTTTTTAAATATAATTTACTTCTCATATAACTTTGCTCCCAAAACTTCGTCTAACTTTTAGGTTTTTGCATGCGTTTATTTAAATTATTTAGTTATTTTATGTAATACAAATGCTTTTTCTGTTTTAATACAAACATGAATTTCGAATATATTTTATTGCATTGCTATATATAGATCGGAATGAAGTTTGAAAAGAAAACAAGGCTATGGAGGTCTGTATCTCCACAGAATAAATAATATTTTATCTATTACTGCATATCCTATGTCCCATGGACCAGTAATAGAATAAGCTACGATATCTTTCTTGTCTTTTCATTGCAAACTAATATTGTATACATATATTTTTACTCCATCCTTCAGAGAATCTATTGTAGTATTGTGAGATAGGAGTGAGGCAGCCAGGCCAGGAGCTATGGTGAAGCAGTCATTAGCTTAGAATCAATTTCTATTATCTTTTAAACTTCATATCCGACGATTAATACCTTTATAATGTCACTACTTTTCTCTTAAAGCAACTTAGATTATAGAAATCAGTTCACATTATAATACTTCAATGACTACTTTAATCTTAAGGCTTTGTGGCTATTGATAATATCCTCCACATTTAGGGTTGGTTAAAATATTAATACCAAATTAAGGTAAACAATAAACTCAAAAAAACCTAACTCCTGCTCTTTTTCCCATTTGTTTAGAATACAAGATATTTGAATCTATTAGTTGAATGAGATATTTAAATCTATTTAGAGATAATTATTTATTACGTCACACATCTTAATCGCAATGGTATCGGAAAATTCATGTACCAATAGAACTACCAATAAACAGTATAAATTATTAGTGACACGTGAAGGGATGAATATCTTATTAAAATATTTTATTTTTAATTTTTTGTGTATGTATGATGTATTTTTTTTTGTGTACTAATTTGTATTGCAGAAGTATCAATGAATGAAAAAATAAACTTTGCAGTATATAAGTCGCTATTTATTTAAAATTTGAAGGTACCATTACTATCACGTTTACGGAAAATTTATAAGTATTAATTCTACTTATGATAACTTTACAATATAATATTTAGTTAAGAATATTAGTTAGAATTTTCGAAAAAAACTTTATTGATGTCACGATGTCCCGATAATGACAAATTTAATTTGTTTGTAAAATCTCAAATTCATTAAAGTCAGTTATTACACTATAGCGAAGTTGGCAGAACTAACAAGATTATGTAATATTAAAGAAACTAAAATACAATATTCAATTTTGCGTTTTCTAAATAAGAATTACAAGAAATAATATATTTAAATGATTTAGATAATTAATATTGAAATATATTAAAATAAAATATAAGTTATATTCAGTACAAATGCACTTAATGATGTTTCAATTAAGGTGTCTTCAAATACAAGATGTCACTACATCAAGTAAACAATTACACATGAGCGTTGTAAAAATTTATAGTTTAAATATTATACTATATAACATAATTTAAATATATAAAATATTAAAATTAGAAAAGTTGTTTCTTAAATTATTATTTGTATGTATTACTAAAAGTAACTTCCTTCTAACACGATTCGGAAATAAACAATATTTAAACAAAACATTATAAAGTAATTTATTTAATTAAATAATAGTAATAGAATTGTTTAATATGAATATGTAAAAAATAATACAAACCATAACTTAAATATTGTATAGACAGTAAATATTAACGAAAGCTTTTTTGTGGTATACTAAAATATTATCTTGAAGCCAAATGGGTTTTCTTTTTATAAGTTTGTATTGCTTTGAATTTTGTAAAAGAATATTTTTCTTTATATCTTTCGAATTGGTAAATAAGTGACCAGTACCAAGTAATAAAACGAACCTATGAGATTATTGATATTATATATTGAATATTTACGACATTATTGTGATTTTTTTTTAATTTATTAAGTAATAGGTAATTCGAAATGCTCATTAAATTATAAAAGTATATGACCGATATTAAAAAATATATAATATTATATGATATTTAATGAGACCTTTTTAGAATGGATTAAATGGAAAACATGAAAAACTCAGGGTATTTCCGGAACGAACTTTAACGAAATTATAAATGTTAATAAAAAAACAATTGATTTTTAAGTAAAATGATTATTATTTATTGAAGAAAAGAAAATGTTAAATACATGTTTATTAATAATTACTAAAAAGTTACAAAAAAGTTTGATTAATAATACAAAATAGTAATATAATTAAATATTAAAATAAACTAAATCACTAAATTGTAAACAGCGCCATCTCTCGACAGTAATGAAACTTTTTCCTGTCCACAGACATCCATATATCCATCTGAGAAAAGATACATAACAAATACAGAACAAACAAATTTCGTTCATGAATATCTAAAAAATTATATTATACTATTATAAAATATCTACAATATGTATATATTAATTGACCGAAGGACGGATGCTGACCGTAGCGTAGCGTTTGTCCGAAGGACTACGTTTCCACTAGATAGGCCCATTTTGGTATATTTCCGTATGTTTTTCAGTATGTTTGTTCCGTAGCCGGCGTATTTTTCATCCTATCGTCACGAAAATCAGCAGGCGTGTTATTTGAATTATTTGAATTTTTATGTCTGTTTTTTTGATTAGGCTAAAAAATCCAAAATGGTGACGTTTTTTAGTTTTGTTTTTGGCGTAGCAGGAGCAATTTTCATCCGATCGCCACAAAAATTGGTGATCATGTTCTATGAGTTATTTATTTTTTTTTGTCCGGCCTTTTTTCTTACTGGGAGGAAAATACCAAAATGACGGTGATTTGAGTTTTTGTTTTGGCGTAGCAGGCGTATTTTTCATGCAATCGTCACGAAAATTGGTAGGTGTGTTCTTTGATTTATTAAAATTTTTGTCGAGCCGTTTTTTTGGTTGGGCGAAAAATTTCAAGATGACGGATTTCTGATCCGTACCACAAAAACGGACTCTGCGACAGCTAGCGGGCTGAAATTTCGTTAAAGTATTCTTTGCCGAAATTTAAAGTTTTTTTTGTTATTTCAAAGTCCAAAATGGCGGCCATAACGAATTATCAAAAATTTTAAAGTTGAATAACTCCGTTGTTATTTGGTGGAGCCAAATTTCGTTCGGTAGTTATGTACATACATAGGGATACTTATTTCTCTTTGGAAAATGCACTTAAAACATTGTCTCATCCCCTAACGTACTGAGGTCTACTGTTCACAGAACGGCTAGTTATATATTGCTCATAAACTAAAATATTATTTTATGTATCATTATAGGAAGTTACATCCGGTAATGAGATATTTCTGATTATAATCCACCCAATCCTTAATATTTGTTTGCTAAACCTGTATTTCATTTTTTTATTAGAAAATTGCAGTTATGAAAAGACTATCAAGTCGCAATAAATATGTAAATGTTTACGACTTTTATTTCATTTCTATTTTCAATATATTTCTTTTTGTTATGTATATTTTTCTATTTCTTCCAATGGGGTAAAATAAATTACAATCTTCTTTTAGTTGAAGCTAAATCTCTCAATATATATGAATGTAACGCGAAATGGATCCAAAAAGGTATCTATTGAAATGTTCGGATAATCTATCAAATAAAATAATATTTCTATCACACAACAGTTATGTGAAAAGATGAGAATAGGAAATTCGTATAATGCTATAGGAGTATTTCTAAAGAAATAATAGATTTTGGTTTTATAATAAGAAAAGTTATTGTATTTAATTAAATAATCAAACACAGATATCCTCTTCAATATATTTCCCAACGATTTAAATAATTTCTATATTTCCCGATACTTGGTTGTTTTTTAATAAAATTTCTTTTGGATTGAATGTCAATAAATATTATTAAAAACTTTTTTAAGGTAAGAAAACTTCAAAAGCTCCACAATTCTTACATTATTGAAGGCTATTAAAGTTATATAAACTGATACTTTACCGATACAGAAAACATTTATGCGGTACAATTTTGTTTTCGAAAGAAAAGTGTTTATGAGAGTCTTATATTATAAACTTAGGGAAAATTTTATTGAAACTACGCTGTTATTCAGTTTCTATTATATCTCATTCAATCTTGTTATTTAATAATAAAATCGAAGTTTACTAAAATGTATTGAATCTAATAAAAAAAAAATGTCAAAAATTAGAGAGTTTATTTGATTTTTCATGTAAATAAATATAATTTGAATTGCTTTGAAAATTTTGACCGCAATGAAATGGCATGCTGGGTTTGCGTTAGCGGTTATATTACAGAATTTTCTTTTAAAGCTTGACTGAAAAGGAATTCAATACAGCCCTGGAGACAAAATAATTAACACCAGGGTAAATAAAATTAAGGTTTTAATGTTTTTTCGTTACTAATATTTCTAAATATTTTTGTAATAGATATCGGTTCCGTAAGTTTTAAGAGTAGCTTCATTTCAAAAAACTAAAATATTTTATAAAAGTTTTTATTAAGATGGCATTTTCAAAGTAATAGGATCAGAAATATGAATTTCTTGTTTTTTACAAATTACAGGGTGGAAAAAGCTTAATTAATTTTGAAATTAAATATCGATGTTAATACTCAGCTCCTTTACAACTAAAACTCGGCAATTATATTTTATGGTTTATGTTAGAAATCACGGTCTTCCGATATTTTACTGGATTAAGGCATACAAAGGGCTATGTACAGGATGACCATATGGCCAAGCAGGCCGCACTGCACTCGATAAGAAGATTTGACTACGACAGTTTCCCTATCTTCTTCGCCAAGAGGAAGTTGAGGAAGAGAAGCACTACCATAGGGATAAAGAAAGCAAACATGCACATGAAATACTCGTATAAACACTTTAATATAGCAAAAACTGACCCGATATGGGGGTTTAGCACCATAAATATGCTGCTAAATATGCTAAATACAGATGCATAAATTCAAATTTAACAGCAACCTGTTCTGTAAGTTTAACAATGGAACAGAAGGAGGCATAATACATGTACTATCGGAATGCCACAGGTTTCCCTATGAAAGAAGTGTTTTAGAAAACTAATTAGAACAGGACATATAATTAGAGACACTTCACGTACTATTAAACGAAGAAAAAACAAGTGGCACATTCCCGAAGTACTGTCACAAAATAGCTAAGATAATAATCGCAGAAAACAAAACTCACACTCAGCCAACAAATAACCAAAAAAGGAATACACACAAAATAATTAAATAAATAACATGAATTCCAAAATCTGATAAAGTACACAAAATATTTAACACAGTAAATAGAGCAAGATTGAAAAACAACATAAAACAGGACTAACAGACCACAAAAAAGTTAACAACAAGAAATATACTGAAACATGTATAACCGTAGTACAAATAACCCAACAGCAAGGCAAAACACATATAAGCACAACATACCACAAACAAATAAAAAAATACACCCTGAAAATCTTTTACCCTGACCCCAGGTGTTGAAATATGTCGAAAAAAACAGGGTGTGGATAAAAAAAATATATTTTTATACTTTTAACTAAAATAGCTATATAAAAACTAAAATAATTATAGTTATATTCAATATAGCATACCTTAAGCCATTATAAAATACCTTAAGCAATAACCTCAAGTCTGTTTTTATATTTTAAAAGACATACATTATTATATACCACCACATATTTGTGAATTCGTTTTACTAAGGAATACAAAAATCTTAAACATATTATCATGTAAAAAATACTAAGTTGTACTCAACAAACTTATTTTCGGGGTAAGGAATTAAATAAAAATGTTTTATACATTTGTACATTTACATATTTTTTTACATTTTATTCGTTTATTTTTGATTTCGTTATTAATGGTTCCCAGACCTCAGCATTAAACTTTGTAATACTTTGGAGCGTGTAATTCCCAGCACAAGTACTCGAGGTTGTAATGGCCAGAGACTACTTGACTCCCATGAACTCACTATTCTTTTATATTATAAAGGCAGTTTGTTAAGTCAATGACCTCCTAATGTTAGGTGAAAATCCCTTATACAGTTTTATTTATTATATTAAATAATATCATAGTTTTTAATAGAATAAAAATTTGAAGTTCAATTATTAATATCTTTTAATCATGTTTATAATCATACCTTTTGTGTTGTGGATTGTGCTAACATAGAAATAACATCAGAGTTTATTATTAGCAGCCTTGTTTAATCCTGAATGCAATTTTAATTGTCTTTACTTGAGTGTTTCGAAGGATTTATTTTCTTTTATACAAAAACCCGTGAAAAGCTGCCAATTTCAGGTTTTTTGAGATTAAAAATGTTAATTGTGACGTTTTTGATAAGATTATCTGATTGATAAATCTGCGCAAATAGCATAACTTACGGTCTTATCAAAACTTTTGTGTAAAGCCTTCTTCAATTTGATCTTATTAAGATAGAATTAGAAATATAATTTTTATAAATAAAACATAAATTTTTAAAATTAGGTATTTAGTTTTCTATAATTTAAAGAAATATAGTAAAATTATAAGAAGTTCCTTGTAAATAAAATTATAATATTCAGTATATGGAGTTCGATCTAAAATATCATATCCATATTTTTTTGTGGTGGTACGAAATAACCGACCTATATTAAAATTTGTATGTCCTTGGGCAATAATAAAATAAGTCCAAGCGACGCGTGGTTAAATACAATTTGTTCAAATTAATTAGAAACATTCCGATACCAATTAATGTTTATTGTTTGAGTTGTCTCGTACGATGTATATTTCAATGGATTATTATTTTTTTCTAAATATAAAATTTAAAACCTAAATTAATATATACATAAATAAAAGATTTTTTAAAATTAAAAATTAAATAAAATATCATCAACGAAATCTAAGTTATATCTTTTAAACGTATTAATTTACTATTTAACATTAAATCATTACTCATAAATCTTTCTATAATTATTTATCATTGTGATTAATCAAAAAAATGTGTTTATAAAAAAGTTTGAGAAACAACCTATAAATAATAGAATGTTCTGTATAAATAGTATTTAATGATTTTAATCGCTCTTCCAATCTTCACACTGGCTTCATATTTGTTTTACTAACGATGTTTACTAAACGCTTTAGAGTCCTCTCAGACACCACTTTAAGAAACTTTTAGATTTAATATTTTAAAGTGTTTTGGAATTTAAAATTATGTTATATTTTGATAGTATTTGAATATTATTATTATATTCATTACTATTTATAAGTACCTTGAAAATATTGTCTGTCTAATATTGTTTTGTTAAATAAATGTAACGTCTACTAATTGTTATAGGTTATTTTTTAACTTCTTACTGCTATATTTTAACTTAAATTTATAAACATCTAAAATTTTTATTAGTATTATTATAGTATTCATAAATATATACAAATTTATTATAAAAAAAAGAATATATTTAAGTTTCCGCCACTACTCCGTAGTGTTAGGTCTACTGTATGGAATAATTTCGTATTTATCATTTCTCTCGTTAAATTATAATAAAGAAGTAAGAAACAATATATTTATGAAATGAATATCTATAAACATAAGCAATAATAATACTTATCAATATATTTAATTTAGTGCCTTCTTAACTTAAATACTGTACTTAACGTACTAGTATAATATAAAAGTTAAAAGTAATAACTTATACAAAAGTTTAATTAGGTGTAAAAATAAGAATATAAAGAAAAACCCAAAATATCGAACAAAACTGGATACAGTTTCAGTTTTCAATTTTGAAATGAAATTGAAACACAACGCCACATGTGGACTTCGGCGAACAAGGTTATCGTGAAAATGAAATCTCTCTTTATGTTATATAACTAAAATAAATTAAAACTACATAGAATAGATGTATATAAATAAAAACTATATAAAATATCCGAATAATTGATTCTGAAAAGGTTGTAATATTGTTAAAAAAATTACTTATATCAATCTGCTAAAAAACCATTGATTTTTTTCCCTTTTATTACTAACAAAAAAAACACCTAAATGTTTATTTTATGTGCTAGAATAGAATCTGCACAGTGTAAATTATAAAAAAAAATTGTTCCGAGAAGCAATTCATTTTTTATATTATCGTATAATTATACATGATGAAAAAAATTATTTTACCAATATTTCTAATAAGAACAATTTCTGTAATGAATGATAAAAAAATATATGATTTATAAATAACAAAGAATGAAAAGAAAAAGAAATATTCATTTCTAATTTGGTCATCGATATGTAACACCAAAATTTTTCAGGTGAAGCTTTAAAAAGGCTACAATAAATATATTATTCAGTGAATTCTTCACTCAAGGGTCAAGGAGGGATATGAATCAAGACGACTTAAGAAGGATATCCGTAGAGATAAGTCGCTGCGGGGAGTTATGGTAAAGGAAATATAATGTTATATAAGCCTTTATGGGGGTTAGTCAATTACTTTTATTTAACAAGTTAATTATTACTACAAATGTAAAATCATTTTCTTAAAACGTTCTGTATCAAAATTGTCTATGGAAGGAAAAGATGGAATCTTATCTCATGAGAAATAGTTTGCTTTCATCGCTTTTGATGTAGAAAAGATTTTGACACGTTTCTCATTAATTATTGAAAAGTAGTGGTGGTGGTGATTGACGGCATAAAATAAAACTGACGGTGAAAGTTTATTTTTAATATGAAAATGTATTTCGAATTAGAAATATTAAATAGTTTACTTTTAATAATGCATTAGTCTTATTTAAAGAACAAACCTTATAAAATCGCTTTAGTTTCCAAGAAAATTCTATTATTACTTCAAGAAATATGAATGATATTGAATATTGCAATTCCAGATTCAATAGCTTTGGATTTAATTGAATAAATTTATTTAATTCAGGAAGCATAGGTTTGTGAACCACATAAAATATATATTTGTGATGATATCTTAGGTGTATTATGTGTATTATGTGGTGTGGTCAGTGAGAAAAACATTAAAGCACATTTCATTATATGTTTATCTCAAACCAAAGTAAAACTTTATTAGAACTTATAATATTGTTGCACCATATTTTTATTATTATTTAATATTTTTAGTAATGAGGCTATTCAACAAATACTCGTTCAGATGGACTTTGTCAATAACTACTTTTTATTATATAACAAGGTAATAGAAATCAAACAAAAGACAATACATACCTGGATAAACCTTATAGTGGTTTTGATTCTGTATTGACATGGTAGAATGCAACAGAGGTCCTGCGAAATCCCACTATGATATTGAGGGTTGGATTTTAATAGATATATTACTGCTCTCCATGCCGGCAACAGCAACATAAGATATAAGACTCTGTACTTCAAGCCTATAGTGAAACTATCTCAGTATAGACTATTATTTTATATATTGGCTTATGTATGTGCCAATCTAAGTATAGGCAAATATTGAAATGTGTGTTGAAATGTGTACCAGAATAGGGGTTCTAGCACACATTCTAGTTATGATGTCGATCTGTGGATCGACTTTGTGGGGTTTTATACTATTTCCTTCTGAGCGTGATGACAATATCGCATTGTAAATAAATTATATTAATTTTGGCCTAATTAAGGAAGATGAATTATCACTAGAGTTTGTGGTTTTAAACTAAATATTTTTCTTTCAAAAAAGCGAGTTAGTAATTATGATTGTGTCTGAAATGTATGAAATGTGTTAAGACATTATACGAATGTTTTCTAATTTATGTTAAAATTTTACTGTTATAGCTAGTAAATATGGTATCATATTCATATGTTGAGATGAAACAAGATGTCTGTCAGTGTCTCATTTTCATTGGCAACCATCAACAACGGCTCTTAGTTCCGGGAATCAAGATCACACGCACGTCACGTACACAAAATACAATTACTATATCTCTGGAACATATTTTCCGATATATATTATAAAATATTTTTTTTAATGTTTTAGATAACATAAAATGGTAGTACCTACTTCTATACTTAAATATTGAGTAACGTAGTACTTTGTACCTAAATATATAACTGAAGTAGGTACTGGCAATACGTGAATAAATAAATATTAATGTTAAAATAAATCAATTTTTATTTAGATTCATAATGATATTAATTCATAGATTATCTATCGATGGTATATCTATTATCGATAGATAGTCAGTATTCCAGAAATAATATGATTGTACAGCAGACACGCAGTAGCACAGCTATCAGTAGCAGATAACTGATTGGTAACAATAAATGCCACCAATATTATTGAAACTGTCGATATTATCGATATTGGAACAGATTTTTTAAGTAAACTAGATTCAGTATAAAGATTCCATACCTTCAATTAGTTTATTTTGTTACGTCTTGCATTTACTTAATAAAGGTATGTGTATTTCTTTAATGTATGTAATATGTAGTGTAATATGGTAAACTATTTCATTATTATAAAAGGGTTTGCAACATGATATTTACAAGTAGAGGTGAAAGGAAATATTAATATCGAACCGAAGCCATATTTATTTCTCAATAAAAAATAAGTATTATTTGGTAAAAGTTTAGTACAAATTATTATCTGTATTGCTATTTTTGGCAACTTCGTATAAAATCATTGGTTGTCTTAAAGATTGATTTCTTTACGACTCATTAAATACACATTGGAATGAATTTTTCATCATTTCATATTATCTCATTTGAGCCTTATTACAATATTTAAAAAAAAATTAAATACAAATTAGTTAATTTAATAAAAAACTATGGATATTATTACATTGAGTTCAAAACGAAAAGTAAAGTAACGAAAAAGAATGATTGAAAACTATTTGTAAATACTAAATATATTAAATCAACGCTGAAAGGTTTCCGTTACTTTTACTCCAAAAATGACCACAAAGATACTAAATATTGTAGCAATTTTAATACAATCCATATTATAATATTACACTTGCAATATAATAAACACAACATTTTAATCAATAAAATTTAATAACATGATATTTTGTAAGCAGAGACACTCGTATATACATACTGTAAAAAAAATAATGCCTCATTTTTATTTCTACATTATTAACTTGAGTATTATAATTTATATCGATAATCTATACTTATAATAAATCTGTAGAGAGGTCAATTCTGTACATGAAATATATTTACAAAATAAGTAGCAGGGGGTGATTAGTGTTCGATACTGATGCCAAAAATGCAGTTAAAAAAATTTTTGTCTGTCTGTCTGTCTGTCTGTCTGTTTGTATGTTATTTATAGAAAAAAAAACTACTCGACGGATTTTAACGAAACTTAGTACAATTATTCTTTATACTCCTGGGCAGGTAATAGTATACTTTTCATCACACTACAATGAATAGGAGCAGAGCAGTGAAAGGAAATGTTGAGAAAATGGGAGAAGTTGCTTGATTTTTTAAGCTTCCGTCGCGTGTGCAGCCTTAATGGTTAGAGCTACATAGAAACTATGTATAACGGAAATATTCTACATAAAAATACACGAAAAATATTCCAAGACAGCATATATCTACCTTTTATAGTTAACTCACAATAACACGCATAACTCTCGATAGCTTAGCAGTTCGGAGATTTCTTATTATATTTGTTTACTTTTACGTTTATAAAACCAATAATGCTCACCATCATTCCTAATTAAAAAAAAAATAAACATTAGCACCAATTCAATAAAAAAAGAATCATTGAAATCGGTATAGAAACACCAAACTTATACTTACTTACATGAAATACGCCAACAAGACATCGCGCGTGAATAGTGAATCAAGCTATAAGGATTATTTTTGCGTAACGGTTGCCGCGCTCGACGGGGCTCGCGGCGGCAGAGTATAAAAGGGGCGGGAGGCGAGCGCAAGCGTCATTCAATATTTGGCTGTTGATGCGTTCAGAGTGTTGAACTTTATTGACAGACAATAATTGTTATTTTATAAACCGTGCTTATCAGCGCGACTTTTTGTCTTTAAATAGTTTATTTTAATTTCTTTTGTTGTTATTTTCTAAATTAGTTTTAGTTTTGTTTAAATTCTTAACTATTAATAGTTCCTATTTTATTTCTTTTTAAGTAGATTTAGATTCGATTTTTAGATTAGATAAAAGATAGATAGATTAGATTATTGTTAGATTTTTAGTTACTGATAGGTTAGTTTTGGGCATTTTATGTTTAGTTTTTTTTGTATTGAGTAGATAAAAGCGTAGGTAGGTACTTTTATTAATTATAGTATTCATAGGTATTTTTTATTTATTTTTAAGTGAAGTAGGTATAGGTAGATATTGCCTACTATCTACCTATACTGCACACGTGTTTTAGCTTTATTTTCATTTCTTTTTTTTTGTACCTAAGTTGTAGGTAGGTAGGTACATATTTCTTAGTTTAATTCTATTAGAATATTAGGTATTTAAGTTTAAATAGGCACTTAGATTTATATTTTTTTATTATATAGCAGCTGTACTTAGAACATCTAAGGTTTTTTTTGTATTAGCATAGGTACTTTGATTAATTACAGTAGTTGTAGGTATTTCTTATTATTCATTTTTAAGTGAAGTAGGTAAGTGTAGATAGTATTGCACACGCATTAAGTATAGCTTTATTTTCATTTTTTATTCTTTTGTAATTTGTAGGTACCTACGTACATATTTATAATTCGATTAGAATATTATTTTAGTTTTAATAGGCACTTAGATTTATATTCTATTTATTATATACTTAGCTATAGTTAGGACCTCTGACGTAAGTTTTTTGTTGGGTAACTAAATAGAATTTAAGTTACCGTCGATTAAAAATAAAATAAACGATGCCACCTAAAAAACGACCATCTTTATCTCGAACTTCGAGTCAAGCTAGGAGAATGAGAATGACGCGTTCTCAAGAATCGGAAGAGGAAAGAGCACATCGGTTAAACTCTATGAGAGTTAGTGCCTCAACATCTCGAGCTAATGAAAGCTCTCCAGAAAGAGAGATGCGATTAGCAGCTGAAAGAGCGAGACGAGCTACAACACGGGCTTCTCAAAGCTCTTCTCAACGAGAGCTAAGGCGTTCCATTGACCGGGAACAACATGCGTTATCCCGAGAAGCTGAAACTGCTTTACAACGAGAATTGCGACTCACAGCTGACCGCGAACGGCATACATTATCTCGCGAGTCTGAAACCTTCACTGAGAGGGAATTACGGCTTACAGCTGACCGCGAACGTCATATTTTATCTCGCGAGTCCGAAACCTTCACTGAGAGGGAATTACGGCTTACAGCTGACCACGAACGTCATATTTTATCTCGCGAGTCCGAAACCTTCACTGAGAGGGAATTACGGCTTACAGCTGATCGCGAACGTCATATGTTGTCTCGAGAATCTGAAACTTTTACTCAATATCAAGACCGTTTGACAAATGATAGGGCGCACCATAACATGATTCGATCTCTTGAAGATGAACATGAGCATGAACAACGACTAGAGTCGGGACGCGATTATTACAATTCTTTGAGACAAGAACAATTGATTACTTTATCTAATGAAAGATTAAGAATTGAAAATATTCGGTCGCTTGAAACAGAAGAACAGCGAGAGGCCCGTCTTACTGCAGATAGATTTCGACATGGTCTTAATGACTTAGATATACACGTGGTAGATCAATCTACAAATTCGGTGGCGTGGTCCGATAAATATAAAAGTGGGTTTGCTTATAACCTCACAATTGATTACAGATCATCTTCTGAAATAGGCGATATGAACGTAGTATGTTCCTTTTGTAATGCTTCGAAGTGGAGGAAGGAGTCTGCTGGTTTCTGTTGTTCTGGAGGTAAAATAAATTTGCCTTCGTTCGAAGACCCACCGGAACCTTTAAAATCACTACTTTTAGGGGAACATTTGCAATCCAAACAGTTTTTAGATAATAATCGCACTTATAATAGTGCATTCCAAATGACATCCTTTGGTGCTAAACAAATCTCAGAAGGCCCTTTCATGCCTACTTTTAAGGTACAAGGTCAGGTTTACCATTTGATAGGGTCCCTTTTGCCTGAAGAACAACCTAAATTTCTTCAAATATATTTTGTATCCGATTACAACGAACAGTCGAATATAAGAAATCAATATTTTCCGAATTTAAATACTGAACTCATTTCACAACTTCAGAACATGTTACATCAGGTTAATTCGTACGTATGCAGTTTTAAATCGGCATTAGAAGCCCTTTCTCAAGACGGTAATAACAATTATAAAATTGTTATAAATGCCTATAAGCGTCCAACTCAGGAACACCCTGGGCGTCATAACGTTCCATCCACGAATGAAGTTGCTGTAGTACTGGTCGACCAGGAATGTGATAGGCGTGATATCGTTATACGTTCCAGAGACAATCGTTTGCAACGTATTTTCGAAACCCACAGGGCTTACGACAGTTTGCAATATCCTATGATATACTGTCGAGGGGAAGATGGTTATAATTTCGCTGTATACCAAACCGATCCGCGCACAGGCGCACCTAATTATAATAAAAAGGTGTCATGCCTTCAATTTTATTGTTACCACCTGCAAGTGAGACGGAATAGATTGGTATACTTTCAACGTTTTCGTGGCTTATTTAATCAGTTTATTGTTGACATGTACGCAAAAATTGAAACCGAAAGATTAGTTTATATACGATCTAATCAAAGGCAGCTGCGCGCTGAAGAATACGTGCACCTTCGCGATGCCATGCAGCAAGATAACGATACTGTGAATATGGGTCGTTTAGTTATTTTACCCTCTTCTTTTACTGGTGGTCCACGCTACATGCATGAACGTACTCAAGACGCTTTTTGTTACGTAAGAAAATATGGACGTCCCGACTTATTTGTTACTGTAACTACCAATCCCAAGTGGGATGAAATCACTCGGGAGCTTCTTGAGGGTCAGGCACCGCATGACCGCCATGATATTATTGCAAGAGTGTTTCATTTAAAATTAAAATCAATGATAGATCTTCTTACTAAAGATAACATTTTTGGAGAAGTATTGTGTTATATGTATAGTGTTGAGTGGCAAAAACGCGGCTTACCTCACGCACATATCTTGCTTTGGTTAAAAGATAAGGTTCGACCTAATGATGTAGACAGATTAATCAGTGCTGAAATTCCAGATCCGACTGCAGATCCCCTGTTATACGACATTGTTAAAACTCATATGATACATGGTCCATGTGGTGCATTTAACGCAAATGCTCCTTGCATGCAAGACGGTCGTTGCACTAAAAGGTATCCAAAAGCATTAGTGGATGAAACTGTAACAGGACATGATGGATACCCATTATATCGTCGCCGTTCAAGAGACAATGGTGGTTTTACTGTTGAAAAGCGAATGTCTGGACAACAGGTTACTTTAGATAATAGGTGGGTCGTTCCGTATTCGCCTGTATTGTCCAGAGCATTTCAAGCTCACATAAATGTAGAAATGTGTAATAGTGTAGAGTCAATTAAATATATTTGTAAGTACATTAACAAGGGCAGTGACCAAGCTACGTTTGCGTTAAGAAATGAACATGATGAAGTTACTAGATTTCAGTCAGGCAGATATATCAGCTCTTCAGAAGCTGTGTGGCGGATCTTAAGTTTTAATATTCACGAAAGATATCCACCTGTGACCCATCTGGATGTTCATCTGGAAGGCGGTCAACGTATATATTTTAACGCCGAAAATGTTACAGAACGATTAGAGAACCCTAGACAAACAACTTTATTGGCATTCTTTCGACTTTGCCAAACTGATAATTTCGCAAAGTCTCTTTTGTATGAAGAAGTTCCATCGTATTATACCTACGATAAACAACGAGGTGTCTTTAACCGTAGACGCCGAGGCAGGCCTGTAGATGGCGAGACAGGTATTTTCAAAGAACATGTTCTTGGTAGAGTGTATACTGTTCATCCTAACAACGCAGAGTGTTTTTATTTGAGATTATTATTACATACAGTGCGAGGACCAACATCATTTATAGATTTGAGAAAAGTAGACGATGTTGTTTATCCAACTTATCATGCAGCTTGCCAAGCGCGTCATTTGCTTGAAAATGATCAACATTGGGATGACGCTTTAGCAGAATCCTGTGTTAGTGATAATCCACGACGGTTACGCCATTTATTTGTAACATTACTCACATTTTGTAATTTATCTGATCCTGTCCAATTATGGGAAAAATATAAAGAAAAATTTGCAGAAGACTTTCTTCGGAATTTATCTCACAATAATGAAGGCGCAACTAATGATAATTTTCGAGATCTGGCTATAAATCAGTGCTTATTAGCTCTTCAGGAAGACTTAACAGCAGTAGGCGGTAAATCACTTTGTGAATATGGTTTGCCAACGCCAACCTCAGTCGGAGAGGTTACCAATAGGGAATATTCCGCAGAGATTGGTTACAACCCAATGGAACTGCTGGTAACATTAGAAAACGGTGTCCCAATGATGACTGCAGAACAACGCTTAGTCTATGATCGCGTGTGCGAGAGTGTGCAGAATAATTTAGGAACAATATGGTTTTTAGATGCACCTGGAGGAACTGGGAAAACTTTTTTGACTAAATTAATATTAGCTTATGTTCGAAATCAGCGTAAAATCGCTCTTGCCGTGGCTTCATCAGGTATAGCTGCAACATTGCTACCAGGAGGTAAGACTGCTCACACTATGTTTAAAATACCAATTAATTTAGATCGCACGGAAAGTCCAACCTGTAGTATTTCAAGAAATAGCGACAAAGCTAAGGTATTGCGTGAGTGTAATTTAATCGTATGGGATGAATGTACGATGGCCCATCGAAAAGGAGTAGAAGCAGTAGACAGAACTCTAAGGGACATAAGACAAAATGATCGATCAATGGGCGGTATTACGGTTTTATTTTGTGGTGATTTCCGACAAACCTTACCGGTAATACCACGGGGAACCCGAGCTGATGAGATTAGGGCTTGCCTGAAAAGCTCTTATTTGTGGCGTGATATACAATCGGTGCATTTGACTATAAATATGCGAGTGAGAACTGGAGACAACGCAGATAATCGTGAATTTTCTGATACATTATTGAAGATTGGTGAAGGTACCTATCCACAACTACACCAAGGAAAACTTATTCTGACACCTGAGTTATGTTGTATAGTGCAATCCCAACAACATCTTATATCTTCGGTTTACGGTGACATAACAATTATATTAAATAGGGACAATTCTTGGCTTTGCGAAAGGTCCATTTAACTCCTCGCAATGACCAGGCATCTGAAATTAATAATAAAATACTGTCTAATATACAGGGAGAAAGCAAAGTTTATGGTTCAATAAATAGAATGGTTGATGAACAAGAAGCCACTAATTACCCGATAGAATTTTTAAATTCTTTAAGTATGCCTGGACTACCTTCTCATATAATTTGTTTAAAAATTGGCATACCGATAATTCTGCTCCGAAATTTAAGACCACCTCAACTTTGCAATGGAACTCGGCTAAAAGTAACCCAGTTGCAACAAAATGTAATCGAGGCTCAAATTTTAACAGGTTGCGGTGCAGGAGAAACTGTCTTTATTCCCAGAATTCCTATAATACCAAATAATTTTCCATTCCAATTTAAAAGAACGCAATTCCCAGTATCGGTGTGCTATGCCATGACTATCAATAAAGCTCAAGGGCAGACTTTTCGTGTTGCTGGAGTAGATCTCGGTGTTAGCTGTTTCTCGCATGGTCAATTATACGTCGCTCTTTCCCGGGTTAGCAATTCTAGGAATCTTTACGTTCACGTGCCGGACGGGTCGACTCTTAACATAGTCTACCCAGCAGCTTTGCGCTGAAACATTTTAATTTGATCTAAAAATATTAGCAATATATTATCTTAATAAAAAACAAGGAGTTACACGCTGACCGAGTCGTGGGTATAGCGTGGGTATATTATAATATTCTTCGGTTACTTATATTTTTCAACAGTTTTGTGGATTGGCATATTATATTACTATTGCCCTTCTAAAATACGAAAGTGAATCTGCCTGTTACGTCAAAACTATGAGGGAGGACATCTGCTAATTTTTTTTCGAAATCGACGGAAACGCGGACGAAGTCGCGGGCAAAAGCTAGTATTTTAATAAAGTGAAAAGATAAGCTCCGAATTAAGTCATTAATGCAAATTCAAAGTCAATGCAAACTTAGTAACGATATTAATAGGTAATCTAAGCGCGACTTGAGAAAGGTCTTATTAAATTCAATTAGCAAAAGATTTAGAAAGATATTAATTTTGCAAGTCTCTTCGTTTCTTAATCTTCTAGCTTTCACAGGAATTAAGTAAGGCTTAGTCGTCCTTGTATTAAAAATATGGTTATGGTAATTATAACTTTGTAACAAAAGTTATCACATATAATTTAACAATATTCTGCAATGCCATAAAAATAGTTTTACGTATTTCAAACAACGAAAAATAAGTAATTACGAAACATGATTTACAAAAGGAATACCAACAGTGTCATGGTAACAAAATATAGAAACGAGCATAATACGAGTACAACAATCACCAACAACAGGAAAAATTTAATGAACTTACCAGAAGAAAATTATTATTTCTCAGGAATACTTATCTGTAAGGTATTATGTTTATTTTAGTTTATCAAGTGTATAATTGTGTTATGGCTTAATGTATTGATATTAGCAATAACATTTTTAGTACGGAATTTTTTTTTATATTTTATTCATAAGTAATAGTAGATATATTTAACGAGTTGGTTTAATTTGGCTTAAATACTTACATTTGGTACATTACCAACAGCTGGATACATATAGCCAATATAAGACCTAATTGTTGCCGATATTACATTTTGTTCGTGATTTTTACTTATAAAATTTACTCGTGTCGATTTTCTTTATCTTACAATTATCTTTTGCTGTCTGGGATTCATACCTGGGATGGACCTTCGTAAATGAATGGCACAGAAGTATAATAAAATATAACATAACATAACAACAATAGCAATACCTAACCTAACCACATATTATAATTAACAATATATATATATGTAATATTAAACGTTAAGTGATGCAATAGCGTATTGTTAAAGTGAAATATACAATCTCACGGGTCGACAAATACGTTGAACTTCTGTTCAAATAAACCTTTCAGTTTTAGGAATATTATATTTACAACATTCTTGTCAAAATGTATGCAAATTTTACGTAGATCTTCCATTCAGATAAAAAAAACATTTGTTAACTTATTTATTGAGCATATTTACAGGCTTATAACATTAAATAAAGTACAAAGGACCAATGCATGTAAAAGCATTAGTAAAATATAAAGCAAGCAAGCATTAGTAAAATATAAATTATTTCAACTATAATAATTGCATAATGAAGAAATAAAATAAATGTCAAAGTATAAAACCAAATCATTTGCTTCAAAATACAGAAGAAAATCAAATGAAAATATATTAATTCGAACTTCAAGCTTTTATAAATGTAGACATTTTAAACTATTACAAATGCGTAGTGGTACGAAGTTAGTTTTTAACAAATAAATAAAATAAAAAAATTTATGACATCGTTTTTTATACCACACAATACACGTATAATAATAAATGTTACAATGTTTGTATTTTGCAATTAAATAAACATACATACTATTTGTTCAATTTTTTATATTTTAATTTATACACAACCCGGCTACATTTGTAACTTATACATATACGTATGTTACAAAAGATACATACTCGGAGCAGTTTAATAAATAGAAAAATACTAACATTCTGTTTCAACTTTATCTGGAGCAAAACTGGGAACAATTTGAAGAAACTGTTTGTCCATGTGATAACCATATCTATACAAATAAGGCAAGTACATAAGACAAATACTTGAGAAAGGTACACAAGGGCAGCACATTAGGAAAGTACATAAGAAAAGTAAATAAGCGACTTAGTTTCCCAAGCTTCTTTGGAAACAATTTGAAGGAAATTTTTGTGTCATAACAGTATTAGCTAATGGTACTAATCAATCCAAAACAAAATATAACTTTACGTAATTGATTGTCAGTTTTTTAACAATTTTATAACAAAAGTTTACTAAATATAATTAAGAATGATCAGGAACATTTTTATGTATAATAACAGTAAAATTACTTTGTGGAAGTAACCACAGATTTATATGATATATTTGTGAATAGAAAAAGTCACTTTAATATTTATAATTAATCACTTTACGAAAAAGTCTTAAGGTACCATCAAACGATAAAATAAAACTAATAATATTTATGAACAAATCTCACTAACCTTTTCTCCCAAACTAAATGTAGTTTTTTTTATACATTATTTTTCTTTTTACTGTAAAAGTGTACATATAAAAGAAGTACTTAATATATTTATTAACTTATACTGGAGATGTTAATTTAATTTGAGGCTATTAAGTATAAAGTTATTTTTTTACAACGACACAAGTAAATGTAACATTAACATGATATTTATATGACAACACTGGATAAAAATAAAAATTATAAATAAAATATAAATAAATGGTATCTCTAAAACTACCTAGGTTTAGTGTAAGCCACTAAAGCCAAGCTTTCCGTATATTACTCAGGCAAAGTTTGCAAACTGTTGATTCCAGCTTGTTATCAAGCTTGTCTCTAACGCAGACATCCACTTTACTAAATTACTGTTATGTTAAGTTTAAGTGTTTTGTAATGATTTATCTATGTACATATAAATTAAATTGAAGTGTCTGTTTCTAATTCAAAACTAACAGCTTTTTACTATATGTCTGTTTGTTTGATCCCACTAATATCTAAAACGGTTTAGCCGATTTTAGCAGAACGTTAACTGGCAGATATTAAAAGTAGTAATTCAAGCTACTTTTATTTTAAAAAACATATTCTGCCCAAAAGACATCGTGGGCTAGTACTTAATATATTTTAAGAAACGGAAAAATGTATTACATATACTAATTATTTAATTAAAACAACACAAATACACAAATCCTGAGGCTTTCAAATTCAAGCGTCGCTCAGGACAAGAACCAAAAGGTTGGACACGATATGTACACACACAATTAAATAGAACATCTGCAAACACTTGTTGAAGGAATTGCGTTGTAGGACACTTATATTTTATCTGTATTTACCTGCGAATTAAACCTCTTTGTGTGTTCACCAGCAGGTGTTTTGTCAACTCGAATGACAATATTATGGCTATCGGATGGGATCCGATCCAATGCTATTTTGAACATGTTTACTAAATTATTGTCCTGATGAAGTAACATTTGTAATTCTTGGACAATAGTTCTCTTCACTGTTGGATTTTGAGCACAGCACTTATCAAATTCCGCATTTGAATTGCCCATAAAATAAATTTGTAAAAATTGATGATCTGCATCTTGTATTCGTAACAACGCTCCCAGTAAGTGTTAATGTTGTCCTTATATCTGTGTTTTTTAAAGATTTGTTTAGTAATTGTTTGTGATATATATTTTAATACAAACTTTAATATTATAAAAAACTAAAAGGCTATAATTATCTTAAAAGTGGGCATGAAATTGTCTTGTATAATATGTGTCGCGCTTAACGATGTCATCTGAAAACAGCCATTATATTTTTGAATGTTGGCCAAGAAGTGATTAGAATCATTTCCCATCCCAAAAAATAAAGAGCGTAAGGGTTCTGGTGGTGGAACTAATTGTGGCAAATTTACTTTGCCTCCAGCACAACATAATCCAGAAGATTCACCAGTGTATTTTAACGATACAATATTTAAAAATCATTATTATTTCCCCGACTGTTACCGATTTATCGGATAGTCTGTTCTCGGATTATAGCCTTATAAATTATATAAAAATAATCTGTTAACCAAAATTAAATACAGTTTTTACCTCCTGAGAATTAATATGTACTAAGAAAGATATAAGTATTCCAATTAGCTATTAATTTTTAACTATTTTTTCAATTTTAATTTTAATTTGATATCTGAACAACAGAACTAACATCAAATGTTTGACACGTAGGAACAGTTTCTATGGGAAAACTAAATTGTTGTTTTTACTATATTCCTAGCATTTTTTTTCATTTTACTCACTTTTTAAACCTTTCTTAAACTTCCACAATTAATTAAAAACCAAAATTAACCAAATCGGTTCAGCTGCTCTCGAGTTTTAGCGAGACTAACGAACTGAACGCAATTGATTTTCATATTTTACCCACTCAGCAATCTGGTTTTCGGAAACGACATAGCTCTACCACTGCACTTTACTTTACTTTACTTTACTTTGGTCTAAAAATAATAATTTATCTTTGAATCCATTAAAATGCACATATATTATTTTGGGAACTAAAACACAAATTAACACATCTTAGAGCGCCTGAAGTTGCCATCGGTAATATTATAATTAAAGATTCATTTAAAGTTCGTAATTTAGGTTTAATACTTGATAATGCGTTGCGTTTTAATGAACACATCGATCAAAAGATCGGCAAAGCATACTCAGTGCTTAAAATGCTGTATAAATTTAGATCACATTTAAATTCTGCAATCAGAAAAAAACTCGCTGATTCATTAGTTCTTTCACATCTTGACTATTGGCCCTTATTTAAGCAAAGAATTTTAAAAAAATCAAAGAGTGCAAAATTCCTGTGTCAGATTTTTTTATAATACAACGTGCCGCCTCGCAAAAATATAACACCCTTTTTAAATTCATATAATATCTTAAATATGAAAAACGGCCGAAAGTACAAATTCAGTTCTCTAATTTACAATTTACACAAAAATATCGGCCCTCGTTATTTAATTTCCAAGCTCGATTGGCAGAAGAATAGAAATGAAAATGTTTCATATCGTCCATTGCAGAATTTTAATCTAATCGTACCTAGACCAAATCTCTCTCACTTTAGGGGTAGTTTTCGTTTTGCAGCTTCAAAATGTTGGAATGACATTCCTGCACCTATAAGAATGTCAAAGCTTACAAGATTTAGATTGTTATGTAAAGACTGGCTTCTGAATGTTCAAAAACAACAACATAATTGGACTGCACTACCTTAAAATTTGTTTAATGTATTGTCGCTTTCTATGCTTACATTTTTATTACTATTATTATTTTTTGGTTTTCAATTTTATATTTTAAATTTTCTTTTTATTTGTACTATTTCTTTTTAAAAAGTAACTCAATTATAGAAGTTTTTATACCTTATACTCTACAACGACAGCTTATGTGTTCACCCTAAGTAACTAACACTAACAACTCGATAACTTTTTACCATAATCAGATTGATAACAATTCATTCTATTTTTTTTGCAAATCGCTTTTTTTATTTTGTCTAGTTAAAATTTTTGTCTGCATGCTGTGGCAGCATTGGCACAAGGCTTGAACTGAAAAGCAGCTCTAAGCTGAGTTCATTACCTTTTCAGTTGCGTACATATACCTAATTATTAAATTTATTTGTGTGTGCTTCTTAAATAAAGTTCTTATTATTATTATTATTATATAGATTATATTATAACAATATTCTTTCATTGTAAATTATATTTATTTTTTATTCAATATCTATGATGTCGATCGATAGAACAACAGGAAATGAAGATGTTAAAAAAGACATGTATTTAATTTTTTTTTTTGTGTTTTTTTATTCGTAAATAACACCGGTATACTTCTAGGCCAATAGCTGACAATAATAGTCTCTCGTATTTTACATTTATTCAACACGTGTCAATAAAGTGACCCCAGAGGATATCCTCAGATAAGATAAAACGCTACGGGTAGATACGTGAGATGAGATATGATGGTCTATATACCGTGTGTTATAAGGTCACATTGTAACCTATTCCATATTTTATATATTATAAAATAATTTTACTTTTTTATTAAGTCTATCTATTATGTAATTAAAAAACCTGAAAATGGGCATAAAACAAATAAAATAAATAAATTTTAACAGTTTTAAGAAATCATAAAAAAGGAGTGAAAATACAAATCAAAAGATAAATATAACTTTGAAACTAATGTATTTAAATACATATTCAATAAACTATAACGATATAAAAATGATAATCATAAACAGACATGTGGTTGACTCCTATAAATCTTTCAAGATAACCTTTTTTTTAGTTTTGTAAAAATAGATTCTTTTTATTTGTATGGAACACGCAACACTGCCATTATAATAGATCTAATTCTAATAATAACATAACATTGAATGAATTCCTGGTAAAGAGAATACAAGGTTATCATTTAAAAAGCTTGTTGACTAGAGCCTTGACTATGATCGATAAAGTCTTTTGATATGTCTTGAAATATCTTTGAGTATTGCGAATTGTTTCAGTTTACATATTTACCAAACAAGAATAAAAATACAATAATAAAAATAGATGATAGAAATAAGAACTTAAATAAACATATATGAATTTACTGAAATGCGCTATTAAGTAATCATCTGTTTTTTGAACAGATAATACAGTTCAATTATAGCTACAATTATTTTTGGTAGCTTGTCTAATATTCCACAGAAGTGCAATCAGGAACAAACCAAATCAATTATGTACTTTCCTGTGTTCCCATAATAATATGAGAGAGAAAAATATCATATTTTGTTATTTTATCTATATGTATTGTAGTAATGTTTGATGAATATATAATATAAATACGTATTAGTAGAACATTTGATTTTATAAACCTATTTTATGGTATATTGTTCAAACTGTTTAATTTTTCTCAAGAAAATTGTAATAAGAGACTTATTTCATGAAATCTGCTTTTTAATATGCTTTAAAAAAATTGAAATTGTGGAGAAATACGCGTTAATTTAATAGTTTAAGAGTAATATTTCACACGTACCTAACTAAAAAGAATATATATTTTTTTAGTTAGCCGCGCTTTAGACGTTATACTATGAGTAATTTTCTGTGTTTTTATATTATTTACTTCTTATTAGTGAGTGTTTTAAATGTTGTTACTAATTCTGCCTCTAGCTTTACATAATGAAGTTAGCTTTCATGTGTTTCGACGGAATTGAATAGCATATGAATGGTTTATTTGTTATTGAATAAATCTTAATGCATACAAATAAGTTTTCTAATTGGTTAATTGTAACTATTGGCGTAATTGTGTTATTATCTAAGAGGAATGAAATGATTGCGCCCAAAAGGTAATAAGGTTATATTTAATTTCATATTAGATTAATAATGGAAAAAATAAAAGTAAATATACAAATATCATAGCTGTTAATAATATAAAAAAGTATAGAATTATCAGAGTACTACAAAATACTAATAATGAATATGTTTTATTAGCAATATGCTGTAAAATAATCATTATCATTTGATAGTATTTCGTCATATTATCCATCAAAAACAACGAGTAAAAAAAACTGTGTCGCAACATCAAAAAAGTTATAAAATACGATCTAAATCAAGTCGGTCAATTCAGTACACCTGTCTGTCAATGGGAGCTTCTATCCAGCTACTTTTTCATAATTGATACCTTAACATCTTAATGAAGTAACCTAGCAAACGCAAATGGCAAAAGAGTAGACTATTAATATTGTAAATGCAGAATAAATTATCAATATTATAAGTCTGTCTGTTAAATCACTGAACGCATATGTATTTATTCAGTATGTATTTGTAATTATTATTACAATTCACAACAACGATGCAACGATGTCTTTGTTATAATGTAATCATCTAAGTGGTTTCAAAATATAATCTAGATTCATAAAAAGCTTTGATATCTCAAATTAGGATATGTTTCTTATCTAACCTACATTATTTTGTATATAACAGTATACAAATTAAATTGTGACTGTGCTATTATATAGCAGTTGAGTTAAATCACCTAAATCCCACCCGTCACCCTTAGTGCCTTAGTCGGACTCCACGGGATCTCTGCTCGCACTCACCGTAACGCGTTGGATCACGTTGGAAAGAAAACTTTTTAGGCGCATTCCTAAGTGGACATTGAAACACAATCAACCTCAAATTGATGTCGCATTATGTCATATACATACATGAGTATATAACGCTAAAAAAATTTCTATAGAACCTTATCTCATTTAGAGCAAAAATAATATAAGCCATATAAAAGTGAATAATAATAGTAATAATAAAAGTACATAACATGATCATTTGCTTCAAAGTTTACGAAAACAAAATATAATTATTCGAACTCGAAGCTTTTATAAATGAAGCGATTTCAAAACTTTTACAAATACGAGTACTGTTGAGAAATACGTAGTTTTTTTTTGTAGAAAAACAGGATTAAAATTCAATGATATCATTTTATACACTACACGTGCAATAATAATTTTTAATCGGATTGTCTTTTTACTTTTAATATACATATTGATTGTTACATTATTTATATTTTAATTTATACGGAACTTTGCGACATCTATAACTTATATTATAATATATATATCGCAGGAGTTTGATAAATAGAAAGAATCTCTAAAGTTTGAAAACTTATATAAACATATTTTTGAAAATTTATTGTTACTTAAAAACACAAACAAGCTCATAGCAAAACAAATATAAGTACCATAACTTACGATAACTGGTTACGAATACAAGCAAATATGATAGTTGAGAGTAAAGTAGTTCAAGCTTTCCTGGGAACAAAAAAAAAAATTGTTTGATAGCAATATCTATTTAAATCTTAAGAGATGTAAGCATCCCTCAAGGAAAGTACATAAGGCATCTAACGGTTGTACATAAGATAAATATATAAGGGTAATACATAAGGCTAGTACGTCAGAGTAGTACATAAGGGTAGCACATTAGGGATGTGGATAAGGAAAGCCCATCAGAAAAACTAAAAGAAAGTCACTACTAATTTTGCTAGCTTTTACGAAGACATCACTCTATAATCATCTTTATCGGGACAAAGGTGACATCCATTACGCTTCTTCCACAATATCATGATCACGTTTCTAACTTACTTTTATATGATAATTTTGTAAAGATATAACAAACAAGATTAATGTTTGAAATTTTATATACACATTCTTATCCTCTACAGGTTAATCTCTATTTTTTATTAATTAATATAAACATTTAAAAAAAAAACTGAAGGTGCTATGAAATGATAACGTAAAGAATATTATTAACTATTAAATTTCACATACCTTTGTCTCCCAAATCAAGGTGTGTTTTATTTTTCTACTTTTTCGTCATATAATTATTTAACTTGCTTTTTATTAGCGTTTTCTATCTAAA
The DNA here is from genome assembly GCA_918358865.1 of Melinaea marsaeus rileyi. Classification (NCBI taxonomy): domain Eukaryota; kingdom Metazoa; phylum Arthropoda; class Insecta; order Lepidoptera; family Nymphalidae; genus Melinaea; species Melinaea marsaeus. The sequence goes on along the minus strand of OU911089.1, from coordinate 15,129,101 downwards.
TTTAGATTCTGTATGATTCTAAAACCTATTCTATTGTAATTATACCACATTATAAGTAAAAGGAACAATGTCATGATATTTATATGATGAAAGTGGGTAATAATAAGTAAATATATAAGTATGCTACATGTTGTTTTGACTTAAATGGCTAAATGTTCCAGGTTTCTATCAAACTACCTAGGTTCAGTGTAAGCTACTAAAGCTTACAAAGCCAAGCTTCTCGTATACCGTTTAGGCGTACTTTGTAAACTGTTAGTGTACTCCAGTTTATTATCAAGCTTGGCTTTGACACTGGCATCCCTTTTACTAAACTACTTTGCTATTAAGTTTAAGCATTTTGTAATTATGTATACTTAATATATTTTAAAGTTATGGAAAAATGTATCGTATATACTAAGTATTTATTTGAAACTTATAAATCTAAATAACACAATCATACTAAATCTAAGGTTTACAAATTCAAGCGTTACTGAAGAGAGGAGCAACAAGGTTAGACACGATATTGGAAGGGACAATGAAAGGAACGGGACATCTGCAAAGTAGTTGATTACTGACTAAATTAAAGCCGTCAGAGTACCACCTGCGTTTTAAATTTAAAACTTTTCTTATATAAATAAAAATTTTATTACATATTTAGTATGGGTTATTTAAGAATTAATTATGAATTATTAAATTTTACATTATAAAAAAAGCTATGAAAGGTGACTTAATAACTTTAATATAAAAAATAGTTAAATTTTAATTTCGGTACGTAAATAGAAATGTTACATTTTATCACAAATTTAGTTTAAGTTTTAAAAAACTTCAATATCATAAAATGTAACTCACATACCAAATGTAAATATGAGTATAAATATGTCGTGCGATGAGTTTGGGAAAGGAACATACCAAATAGAAAATCACACACACAAGTAGTTTCAATAGATTACTTTCTTTGTTGGTGACGTATAATACTCCATATTTAAGATCTATTATATTTCATGTTCATTATAGTTTAAATTTACACAAATTAACAGATAATAAACATATTGTTATCATTACTAAATTATTTTAAATGTGTTTTGTCCTACTAGAGAGAGTCCTTGAATACATAACACAAGTTTTATTTGCACTTGGATGCTACAGATTAAATGAATGGTCTACATTTATATGAACAGAATTTTAAATATATCAATAGCACTCGGAAGTTGATTTAAAATATAAAAGTAACTAATGGAATTTAAGGTATTAAATAGGGTTAGCAGAAAGTATACAATGGTCTTAAATTTGATTTAAAATAAATAATAAAATCACAGTTATTCAAAAAGTCAGTGGGAAATCAATTCTTTAGATTATGATCTTAGAATAGCAGAATGATGAATGTTGTCTTTTATTTTTACGGAAACGAAGCGTTTCACATTCAACGAAGAAAGTATTAGATGATCATATATAGTTTATTGTTTGAGTCACGGGAAAAATGATAGAAAGATAAATAAATATCGATTTTACATATTGCAAAATATATTAAGTATCAGTTTCTAACAACGACTGAACTTAATCAAGAATAATTATCATCTACAATAACCACGAAGTTCAATAATAACGAAGTCTACTCGTGACTGTTCAAATGCACCTGTGTATGTAACATATATTTTGAACGTATAAAGCAACCATTGTTGAAATGAATTTGCTTTGTAGCCTTTGTATGTGATACGTTACATACTGAAAATACAATGAACTAAGTTAGCTAGCGTAGTAGTTGCTTCTACAGAGAAAAACCTTACTAAGTATTTTGTGTACTTATACATGTACAGCCGAAGCTTCAACCCTTCATCTCTGGTTTAGAAAAACACTCAACAAAAAACAAGACACAGAGACTTGAAAATTTTTATCTCAGTAATCTTCAAGAGTGGATACACCTTAATAAGTACCCAAATTTTGCAGTTATTTTTCTTAACAATAACCACTTTTATCAGATAGATTATTTGTTCATTTAATACATATCTAATTAAAAGAGTTACTCATGTAAAAACTTGTTCTTTCCACACATAACCGAAACCATTGATATGAAAAAAATTACTTTGAGTTACAGACTTCTTTTACGCTAAGCCTTCCAATTACTTCCCTTTCAACATTAAAGCATAGCAATGAAAACTGCTATGAAAGATGCTTCGTGATTTATTTACTTTTCTTCGTTTGTAATTGTGCTAAGGTCTTATTAATCTTTATTTTCATTTTAGTTACATTATTAAGGAAAAGCCACATATTTTCTTTATTTCAATGAAATATTAAACAATAAACAAGGGTCTTAACGGTTTGTTCATAAAAATCAATAATATAGCGGACAAGCAATGCAATACGGAAACCCATACTTTTTAAAGTGTGTCTGTTTGTTTGTACGCATATCACTCTACAGACCACGGACATTAAATAACTACAGACAGATTTTTAATAACCTTTGGGATATCTTATGTATTACTTCAGTTCATATATTTAAAGAAAATTTTTAAATTAAATAAAATTTTCTCCCTGAAAAAATAAAAAGTATCTTATTACTGTTATTACTATAAACTTAAACTATCCTTCGTTCACTAAAATCAATAATAAGAAGATATAAACTGTATTTACAAACAATCACTCTGCGGATACTATTGATAACATTTAACACATAGTATTCAAGATTAAAACAATAAAAATATATATTGCTATGAAATGGAATAATAAAAAAGGCATTGTAATGCAATGCAATGCAATCCGGAACAGAAAATATTTTAAAATACATTTTCACGAGGTAGATTCAAATAATACAAAATAATAAAATACTTTTACGTTTCCAGTATTCGAAAATCAGTGTTAAAAGAATTTATATAGTATCAATATCTGAGTAAAAATATTTGTTATATACGGGTTTTAATTTAAAATCAAATAAAATGTAATTCTGAATATATCTTATCATTTCGCGAAGGTCAGCGTAATACAGTTATATCACGGTTACATATCTGAAGGCAAATTGGAGAGTCGGAAAAGTAACCTTACTATTGCTTTACGGTTCTTTCGTCTTACCTAGTTTTTCTATGATATGACATAAGTCGCAAATGGTCACTTATCACTCGTCTTCATACAAATGGAAATAAAATAATCAAGTGAGAAAAATTGATTTTTTTTACAATAAAATTGAATTTTATTCTATGAAAAGCTCGCAGTTAAGCGATTTCACGCATATCGCTCCAGGTTAAGCTTAACGACGCGCGAAGTACAGTTTATGTATGGTTTTTAATTATTTGCGTAAAATATATCACGTTATTGAAGCTTCGTAATATTTTCGGACTTTTAAGATAATATTATAATTGAAATTTTAAATAGTATTTACTGTTTGGGGCTTGATTTCGAATGGTGGTTAAAAAGTTTTATGTTTACGAAATATATAATTAAAACAGTTTAAACTAACGCAAAAATAAGAAAAATACTAGGTTAATAATGATATCATACAATTGTAATTTTTTAATTGTAAAATTAAATGTATCAAATGTCAATGCATATTTAATTTCGATATACATCTTTATCCACTATCAGATCACGATTGAAAAAGTTGAGGAAGCTGATTTAAGAGCTTAAATTTCTTACAACATTTAAAACTAGATATATTGAAGAAGACACAGAATTTGTGAAATAAATCATGTGTTAAGAAACTAAATAAATAAGTATTCAATTAAACTTCCTCGAGTAAAACTTAGTTAATAAAACTTACTTAGTTTCAATCGATTTCTATTTTCCATACTCCATGAGTTTTCGAAGTTTTTCAAAATTTTGATGGTATAATTATAACATTATTACTATAATTTATTTTTTCCCTGGACATTAATATCATATCATATTAATATCACAAATTTTGGGGAAAGCTCAACAAAATATTCCAAAATCAATCATTTCAGTGGTTTAACTTTGGAAAACGAGTTCTAAATTAATTTGTTCAATTAGCTTTATCAAAAGTACACTTGAGTATTGAAAACGTTCTTATCTAAAGTAATTTTAAACATGTTTTAAATAGATAAAATCAAACTAATATTAAATTTATTATAAAATATATTAAATATTCATATCGTTTAAAACAAGACATTGTGAAAATTTACCAATTAATTAGATTTTATATTTCCTGGCATTTGAAATGTAATTTGATTAGAATTAAAATTCTATAGGTTTCTTCCAAAAATATATCACGCAAACATTATAAGAAATAAACAAATTTTAAAGTTATTTTATGGTAGAAGTCGGTTTCTGCTCATTAAAACCAGTTCGTATATTCTCATAAAATCAATACTACAATACCATCTTTGCTGAGTCAGAACACGTTTTATAACTTGCTAACTAGACTCTATTTAATGAAAAGTTTCTGGAAAGCAAAAAGTTTTCACAACTAACTTATTATCATCAGAATAACTAATTATCAAGGAGAACTGGGACTGTGTAAAGCAAATAAGAGCCACACGATCCATTTCGCAAATAAGTTTAAAACCAGGAAATGAGAAAATTAGGGCAACTTTAAGAAATGCGTTGATAATTGAAAATAATCACAAGAAGTGGGGTTATCATCTCTTAACATATTCTCACCTCTTCTTCATTATTTTGTAACCATCGGTCCTATGATACACTTTTAAAAAGTATTATAGTTTAAAAAAGTTTTCGTTGTCCTCATATCTTAAGAGTAATGTTATTGTTGCGACGGATACTGATATGATGAAATACATACTAATATCCAGATTTTGTTATGCGAATATGTACTTTATTTTAAGTTGGACAATGTTGAATGTACTTAGTTTTACTTTTTAAATATAATTTTCTTCTTATATAACATTTGACCCCAAAACTTCGTCTAACTTTTAGGTTTGTTGGAGTTTATTCAAATGTTTTATCGGATCCTTGTATTTTTTTCGGTTTAATATAAACCCGAATTTAGATCATATTCGGTTGCGTCAGTGTATAAAGATTGAAATTAAATTTGAAATTTTAAGAAAGAAAGATTAGAAAGGTCTATACAAGGAAAAGAAAAATATTTAGTCTACTTTTGCATACTCTACCTCCTATAAACGACTTTTTCTTTCTTTGTATAATCTAATAATTATATATTCTTGTAATCCTTCCTTCAGGAGTTCTGTTCTGCTAGATATCACAAAAGTACTAGAAGCGGGGAGGTGGAAGTTACGAGTTGGTGGGAGGTAAGAGGTGAGCTCACTGAAAACATGTAGTTTAGAATATATTTATTATATATTTTAAACTATAAGTATCCGAAAATTAGAATTTTACTACTTTTAAAGCTAGTCAAATTATAAAAATCAGCTTACAATTGAATATTTCTATTACTACTTAAATTTTTAGGTTTCATAACCTCATCCATCTTTAACGTCGGCTAAAACACTACTATATGATCAACGTAAGTGATATACTCAAATCGACCTAAAACCTTACGATATCATATTCCCAGGATAATTATTATTTTCTTTGTCGTCATCGGAAAGGTAAGTCCATTGATTTATTCTTTTGTCGGTGATGGATAATAACAATTCTGCTCGTTTTTATATTAATTTAACATGATACAGTTCGTATTGTTTTAGTAAATCTCGTTACGTAAATAATTACTTATTTTCGTTAGTCTATAGCTTAGAAAAATAATATAAATTATCTTGCAATATCACTATCACTACGATCCTTACAGATTACCCGTTAGTAACAAACAAAAAAAATCTTACAAATGTTAGAAATACATTTGAATGACATTCTCGTTCAATTAGTATACAATATATATACTTTCATAATATTTGATCTATAAAAACGTTAAAAATGATCATAAGCCTCTTTTTCTGAAGAGGGTAACTAAACCATTAATTCTCGTGATAGCTAAGAGATTGAAAAACCAAGTGTTACCGACTTTATGTATTAATCATAAAAACTTATATAAAACATTCAAATATATTGTAGACGGTATTATAAAAATGTTTAATTATATTAACTAAGTATTTCACTTGAAAATAAAATGTACTGTAATAAATGTATTCCTAAATAGTTGGATATTTTAAGAATATGGATTTCGTTTTAACTCCAACACAACTTCACAATAAAGTTGGTAGTCTATATAAATATCGGCCATTAGTTTGGAAGCTATTCTGAGGTATTTGAAATTGAAAATAAAAGGGGAAAGTGTCCTTATTTATTTCTTAATAATTGTTGAAGATAATATTCTATAAAGAAAGGTATCAAAAAAGGGTAATAAATAAGGTACAACAAGATTGAGTGCAGTGAATTATTTGGATTGGCTGTCTTGGACGCTAGTTCAATAGAAGAGATACGCAAAACTAATATCTTTCATAATTCTCTCACCAATTAAAACTTTTGAATAAAACTTATTTTAAGTTATGTTTAGATTATTTGTTAATTGTAATATCGTTGGAATTTGTATTAATGATTCAATTTGGAGCTTGTCTTTTCACTTTCATTAAAATAGTATTGATATCATTATAATACTCAAGTTTATTAACTTATAATGAAGTATTAAAAAAAATAGGGGTTATTTTGTTTCTTAATAAAAAAATACGGATTATGTAATGAGCCTTCTTTTTACAAATTATGTTTTTTAAATATTTACTTTAATTCCTTCGAACTATCCTTCCAAGTATCGAAATGGAGCTATAGAAATTAACATTGAAACAAATAGATATATTTAGAGAGTAATTAAAAAAACATTAATATTACATGTAGAAATCATAAAGGTGGAAGATAAGATTAGTATAAGTAGACTTAACAACGACTATAGTATAATTAAACTTAACAAACGACCTTTATAATAAAAAGAGATAGTGAGTTCAGTGGAATCAAGTAGTCTCTGCTCATTACAACTTTAAGTAATTGCTCGGCAAATAAACCGCCCCCACAACTGCACTGTATTATAAAGATATAAATATAGTAAATTCAGGGCACGTAGTAATTTATAAGGTCACCAAGATCCTGTGAAATTTGTCGGAGACGTTAATATTGCTTCGTCTCGAACAAAGCAATTGTTTATTTTATTAATCAACATTACAATTATCTTCGAAAATTTAGATAGATTGTATTTTATTTAAACTTAATGTTGATAAATGTAGTTATAGGTATTTTCAAATATATATTTTTACTTTTAAATATTTTAGATACACTGTAAAAAAAGAGAAACGTGGTAACATCTTTTAGTTTTGTAACTTTCAACCCCATGTACTAGCTCAAAAAGCTTTTGACTAATAAGCAAGTCAACAACAAACATTACGATAGTTCGTCCTGCAGTTTTTGTTAATTGTAACAGTTTTTTTGTATTTGTTGGTATAAAATTAAGAATCCTCTGAACTAAAAAGCACCTCAAACCTGGACCCTAAAAATAAACTATCCATACAGTCAATTTTATAAAAATTAAATAAATAATGAAACTAACATGAGACATATAGTTTTTCTTTTAACAAGTTTTAACATCGTAACAATGGTAATATATTACTTCATTTTTATTGAAGTTATGTGTTCTTTAGAATAAATTAGTATTTACGTATAATAATAATGAATAATCAATCATAGTCATTATAGTCGTTTAATATTAGGCTTTTGTAGTGTAAGAGCAGAGAATTAACATTTACCTTAATAAATTTCAAAATTTGTTATATAAACGAATAAATATTATTCTGTATAAAAATATAGTTACAAGATTATATTTATTTATCATTTTGTTCTTTCTGTTATAGAATATCACAAAATGTTCACCTTTTTCCATGTTACTAGTAGAAATATAAGAGATTTTTTAATCCTGATACTTCTAAAATGTTATCTTGATTAAAACCTTTATCAAATGTTTTAAGATTATAATCATTCTTCTTATATTTAAGTTCTAGGTCTTAACATCAAGCTCTTCAAAATATTGAGATGTATGTTATTAAAACTTTAACTTCGTTTACTCTGATGTTAATTAGTTTAGTTCACAATGTATTGAAATAATCTATTTCATAAGAATAATAAAACTATTCTCCTAGACTATACTACATTACTTTTCAGTTGATACTCGTTAAGGTTTCAAAGGGAATTCTGTAATATAACCGCAAACGCAAACCAGGAGTGCCATTTCATTGCGGGCGAAATTTTCAAAGCGCTTCAATTTAGATTTATTTACATACAAAAGCCAATTTCACTCTCTGCTTTATAAGTGATGAATTATTTCTTTTACATAATGTAAAAACTATAAATACATATTGGCCATAAATAATGTTACAATTAAGAAACCAATATTTTTTTTCTCAATTCGTTTCGATTCATTTTAACAAAATTTTTCGAGTTTTTTTTTTTTTATTAATACAATCAATATTATTAGAAAAAAACTTGATAACTGGTTAGCTATAAAAAAAATCCTAAAGTTAATAACACCACGAAGACACTCTCACAAGTATTTTTCTTTTGTATTAGTAAAGTATAGTTTAAATAACTCCAACATCCTTCACTAATGGAAGGAGTGTAGAACATTCAATTTGTAACATTATTTATTGAAAACACAAACTTTCTCAAAAGAAAAAATCAAGTATCGAAATGGAGCTATAGAAATTAACATTGAAACAAATAGTTTGAAAAGGATTACTGTGTTTGATTATTTATTTTAGTACAATAAATGTTCTTGTTATAAAACCTAAGTGTATTATCTATTTTAGGAATGTAGCTTTATTCGTATTTCCTTTCTCATTTTCTCACATTGCTATTGTGTTTGAAACGTTATTTTATTTCATAGATTATTCGAACACTCAATGCTTACCCTTTTTGGATCCATTTTGCGTTACATTACAAATATATATCGCCAATAGTGATTTAGCTTCAAAAGAAGATTGTAATTTACTTTACCCCATTGGACGAAATAGAAGAAATAGACATAACAAAAATAGTAATGTCAAAAACATTATAGATTTCTAAAAATTCGCCTGTCCTGTCATGGGTGCATTTTACTAATATAGGAAAAAAGACACACGTTTATCAAAAGTATGTTAAGTATATTTATTTCGTAGAATGGTTCTTGGTCCAGGCTATATTTTGTCTGTTAGTAAGAACTATAAATTATTTGTTATATCTACTTAATACAAAACCGCTATTAATATTCCAAGTTTTCCTGTAAATTTTACAAATTTGCTACTTATAAAACTAAGTTCCAAAAAGAATTGAAATAAGGTGTTCATCTCTTTTTATATATCAAACAGCACTGGTAACAAATTCTTTACAAAATATAAGTTATAGATGTCGCATGGTTTCGTATATTTTAAAGTATAAAAATATTTATTTATTATTTATTTATTTAGCGTCACGCCATATCCCTTACGGGGTAGCCAGAGACGACGGAGCGCCAAACGCTACGGTCCCTGCATACCTCTTTCGCCTCGGCCACAGACATCAACCTCTTCATATTTGGCCTCCGGGGGTTCCTCATGCTTTTTATGTGACCTTCCTCCAGTATCATAGATACAGTGTTTTCGAAGGTCACTCGAGGCCTCCCACTTTCTCACTTTTCCTGTATAAATCTTTTTTACCATTCTTTCATCACTCATTCGTTCGACGTGCCCAAACCACCTGAGCACGTTCTTCTTCATTCTCACTGTAATATCTTCACTCGTACCTGCCATTCTGTGCATCACTTCTTCCAAACTGATTTCACCATCGGCTACATCGGGACTCATAATTTAACTGGTAGTCTAGACCGAGGCGTCCTTGTAGAGTTCCGCACACCGCCGCAAAACGTCTGCTTGCTCGGTTAAAATTTCACCATTCTTCGAAAGTACTTCTTTCATTCTACAGGTTATCGAAAAACTCCGGGAATCACTAACTTCTCGCCAGAAAAGCTTCGTATTTTCCCGGAAGTTGTTCGTCAACCTGTCGTCCCTTTCTTTCTCAGAATTTTCACGCTTCATCTTTATAAGTGCTTTCGTTTTGTGCTTTTGAAGCGTGTACTCTCTTTTTCTTATCTCTCTCATACTTTTATCCTTACCCGAGGCTTTATAATCTAACTATGCTTTCTTCTTTAACTGTACAGTGTCTTTCACTTGATCATCCCACTATTCATCGTGCTTTTTACTAAAACCTCTTTTCCTTTTACCACATACTTCTGTCGCTACTTTCACCTTACCATTCCTAAGGTTCTGCCAGCATACTTCAAAACTTTCATTTTCAGGATCACAGCATTCAAGCTTCTTGGAAACCCTTTCTCGATATTCCACTCTGATCGGTAGATCTTGAAGCTTTTAGCTTCTTATGCGATAATTCGACTCCAAGCTTGGAAACGTCGTGCGGCTGCGCCAACCTGCAAACAGATCTCTTGTTCTAGCAACGACTAGATAATGTCTAAATAATGTATTACAATATCTGTTTAAATTTTTATATTTTAAAAAGTTTAATAGAATATTTATTTTTAAAGCATTTTTTTATGTAATAAATCTAATTTTATTCTCAAATATTCTTTGAACTCCATTTAAAACTAGTAGAGAGATGGATGAAGGTAGAGGACGGCCGAAGAATAGATGGATGGATTGCGTGAAAGACGATATGGAGAAGAAGGGAGTGTGTACAGAGATGACGAGTAACATCATTAAAGTAACTCATAAAACAATGAGATATAAGAAAAATGTAATTAATATTAAAAAGCGAGAAAACTGAACAACTTGAAAAATAAATATCAACAAACCTCTTAAAAGGGACTCCTCGACGCGGTGTCGAGTAAAATTAATATATATGGAAAAGGTTCTCCACTATACTCTCTAATTGATTGTCCTCTTGAGAAAAATTGTGGAGCTGTTCTGGGTTGAACATTTTTGTGTGTATTTAATACAATTTTGTTTACTCAAATAAAATTCTACAGATCCTTACAAAAGCTTAGGTGAAATAATTTTTACTTTGAAAGAATTTTTACTTAAGTTTTCTAACTCGAAAAAATGATTTTTTATTTTGAGCTGCACTTAAAGAAAAATAGTAAAATTATAAAGACTTCCTTATAAATAAAATTATAATATTCAGTTCGATCTAAAATATCATATCCATAATTTTTTATGGTGGTACGAAATAACCGACCCATATAAAAATTTGTATGTCCTTGGGCAATAATAAAATAAGTCCGAAGCGATGCGTGGTTAAATACAAATTGTTCAAATTAATTAGAAAAATTCCGATACTAATTAATGTTTATTGTTTGAGTTGTCCGATACGATGTATATTTCAATGGATTATTATTTTTTTCTAAATATAAAATTTAAAGCCTAAATTAATATATACGGAAATGAAATATTATTTTAAATTAAAAATTAAATAAAATATCATCATCGAAATTTAAGTTATGTCTTTTAAACGAATTAATTTACTATTTAATATTTAATCATTATTCATAAATCTTTCTACAATTATTAATCATTGTATTTAATCTAAATATTTACCAATATGTTCAAAAACAAGTTTGAGAAACAACCTGTAAATAATAGCATGTTCTGTATAAATCGTATTTAATAATTTTTATCACTCTTCTAAGCTTCACACTGGCTTCATATTTGTTTTATTATCGATGTTTACTAAACGCTTCACAGTTCACTCAGACACCAGTTTAAGAGACTTTAAGACTTAATATTGCAAAGTATATCAGAATTTTAAGTAATTATATTTCGATAATATTTGAATAAAATTATTATATTAATTTCTATTTATAAGTACCTTGAAAATATTGTCTGTCTAATATTGTTTTGTTAAGTAAATGTAACGACTAGTAACTGTTATAGGTTATTTTCTAACTTCTTACTATTTACTATGTATTTCAACTTAAAATTTATAAGCGTCCTTAATTTTTATTACGGTATTCATAAATGTATAAATATGAATTATAAAAATAATATATTTTAGGTTCCGCCGTTACTCCGTAGTGTTAGGACTACTGTATGGAATAATTGATATGATATTAAATTATCATTTCTCTCGTTAAATTATAATATAGCATAAGGTGAAAATAAATTATCTTAAAATGCTATTAGCGTTATTATTTGTATATAGTTTTTATTTATATAAATTTATTTCATAAAGTTTTAATTTACTTTAGTTACATAACACAAAGAGAGATTTCATTTCACGATAACCTTGTTCGCTGAAGTCCATATGTGGCGTTGTGTTTCTATTTCGTATCAAAATTGAAAACGGAAAATGTATCCAATTTTGTTCGATATTTTGGGTATTTCTAAACATTTTTATTTTTAGCTGATACACTGTTATATAATTAAACTTTTATATAATTAAACTTTTATATAAGCTTAATAGCGTTCAGTAACTTTCAGCTTTCAGTAACAGTAATCTGTTAACTGTTATATTATTTATACATTCAATTATTACATACATCACTGAAAAAATCAGAATAATTAATTCTGATAAAGTCATTATATTGTTAAAAAAATACTTTTAACAATCTGCTGCAAAAACCATTGATTTAAAGTTTTTTTTCATTACTTTTATTAACAAAAAAGGTACCTAAATGTTTATTTTACGCGCTGGAATTTATGTATAAATTATCAAGAAAAAACTGTTTTCGGATTTTTTTTTTATCACCGACAATATTCAGAAAAAAATCTTTGCTATTATTTCTAAATTTATTAAAAAAATCTTAGTTGTTGAATAAATACAAATGATTTTGTAAATTCATCGATTTTATATACAGGTCCAGAAAGCCTTCGTGGTTATTGACTATACTTATATAAAAAGGAAGAATAATAAATAATAATAAAAATATATGATTTATAAATGACAGAATTTAAAGAAAAAGAAATATTAATTTCTAATTTGATCATCAATATAGAAACAACAAAACTTTTCAGGTGAATCCTTACATAGATTATTCAGTGAATTCTTCACTTAAGGGTCAAGGAGGAATATGAATCAAGAAGACTTAAGAAGGATATCCGCAGAGTAGATAAGTCGCTGCAGGCAGTTACGTGAAAGGAGATATAATGTTATATAAGTCTTTATAAGGGTGTCGGTTACTTTTATTTAAACGAATTAATTATTACTACAAATGCGAAATCATTTTCTTAAAACTTTCCGTATGAAATTTGTCGATGAAATGACATGAATTATTTATTAAATGCGAACTTTTACATAAACAATGATGAATATCTTATCTCATGAGAAATAATTTATTTTCATCGCATTTGATATAGAAAAGATTTTGACATATTTCTTATTGAAAATTAGTGGTGGTAGGCATAAGATAAAACTGACGGTGAAAGTTTAGTTATCCGATGAAAATTTATTTTGAACTAGAAATGTTAAATGGCTTACTTTTAATAATACAATAGTCTTAAAAATAAATGTTATAAGATCGCTTTAATTTCCAAGAAAACAATTCTGCTATTACTTCAGGAAATATGGATGATATTCAACATTCCGACTCCGGATCCAATAGCTTGGAATTAAATTGAATAAAGTTATTTAATTCTGAAAGCATAGGTTTGCGAACAATATAAAATATATATTTGTGATGATGGTAAATACCTTAGGTGTATTATGTATGTATTATGGTGTGGTCGATGAGAAAAACATTAAGGCACATTGCATTAGATATGGAGGTTCTAAAAAAAAACAATGTTAGATATGTTTATCCCAAACCAAAGTAGAACTTTATTAGAACTTACAATCTTGTTGCATTAACATCGAATTGTCAATATTTATGTTAATGAGGCTGTACCACAAATACTCGTTCATTTGGACTTTGTCAAACTACTTTTAGGTACATTCCATAGATGAATCTACCTATTGCAATCGATGCGATGACGGGACCCAGACCCCAGAGTACGCTACGCCGTTTATGAACTCTAGATTAAGAATCCGTCGGAAAAAAATATTTATATATCCCGATATATATATATATACTCGTATGTATATATGATCCATCTGTCCAAATTTATCGTAGGCAAAATCTGACTTCACAGGTCGATAGGATAAACGTCTCGTTTTTTTGGAAAAAGTGAAAGGGAGGTCTGGGAGGGGGGGTGAAAGTGCAAACCTTTGGGACACGCTACAGGTCGCAAATATTGACGAGGGATTTTCAAACTCGTTATACACATTCTTAAGGACAAAATGAAGGTTAAGTTCGTGAACGGGGGAAATCGGTCGGGGGTTGGAGGGCTGGGGGGGTTTAAATTTAAAAATCGAAAAAAGTCACAGAAGGAGGCAAAATTTTAGCGTCGGAAAAATCTTAGAAAATTAACAAAATAAAAGAGAAAACTTTTTTGTTCGAAAAGTTTTTTGATGCGATCCCTGGTTTAGGAGATAGGGGTGGGAGGTGGTTCCCTCCTCACCCAATGTATGCCGAATTACCCCTCAAAAGACTTGTATTGATCAGTAGAATACTACTGACTAGTTTTTTTCTCGTTCCGAACCCCTCTAAGGGAGAGGGGGGCCCCCAGCCCCAAAATCACAGAAACCAAAAATTTTGTCAAATTCAATTCAAACTCGATAGGCTCATTCTTTAGGACATTCCAAGTTCCTGTGTAAAAAATGGGCGATGCCAGTTAAGGGGTGAAATGATTGGTGTGGTGATACCATCTTTTATCATACATTACATGTTTATCGCATTCTCGGTTTCATTTTTACCTTCGCATATTGCATATTGAGAATCGCGTGACGGGAATCTACCTAATAAGATCGACCCTATCGAACGAGGTATTTATTATATAACAAGCTAATAGAAATCAAACAAAAGTCGATACATAGGCCTATACCTGAATAAACTTTATTGATGTTTTCATTCTGTAGTGACATTATGGTTGAATGCAACAGAGGTCCCATGAAATCCCACTAAGGTATTGAGGGTAAGTGTTGAATTTAGTAGATATATTAATAGTCTCCATTCCGTCGCCAGCAGCATAAGGTATAAGACTTTACCAAGTCTATTGAGAGACTCATCTAGTCTATATCTCATTTTAGACTATTATTTTATATATTTGCTTATGTATGTGCCAATCTTAGTATTGGCAACTATTGTAATGTCTATTGAAATGTGTGCCAGAACAGTGGTTCTGGCACTCATTTTCTGGATCGAGTTTGTGGGGTTTTTATACTATTTCCTTCTGAACCTGATAACTACATCGCATTGTAATTAAAATATGTTCATTTTGGACTTGGGTGAGAAAGATGAGTTTTCCTTAGATTTTTTGGTTTGAAACTAAAATTTTGTTCTTTAAGCAAAGCAAGTTAATAATTATGATTGTGTCTAAAATGTATACCTACCTATTAACATCGGTAACCTATCAAAAAAATTAAAAGAAAGGATGTCGTTCTACCAATTGAGTCACCCATCTTCTACGTATCTAGTTTTCATATTTATCAGAACAAAGGCGACATCTATTAGGCATCTTAAGAAATACAAACCAATGTTTCTAACTTTTATGTATAGGCTAACTTTCTGAAGATGCCACAACCGAAAATAATGTTTGATTTTTTTTTTCAATAAAAGTTAAATGATTTTACTTTATTGATATAAAATATTAATTACCTAATAGTATTACCTAATTGTTTTGTTTTGCTACTAATCAATCCAAAACAAATTCAACTTTACGTATTTGTTTGTCAGTTTCTCCGTATTAACAATTTTATAACAAAAGTTTACTAATTATAATAAAGAAAGATCCAGAACATTTTTATTATTATATTGAAAGTATAAGCTAAAATAATAACAGTAAAATTACTTTGTAGAAGTAGTCACAGATTTATATGATATATTTGTGAATAGAAAAAGTCACTTTAATTTTTATAATTAAAAACTTTACGGAAAAAGTCTTAAGGTACCATCAAACGATAAAATAAAACTAATAATATTTATTAACAAATCTCACTAACATTTTCTTTCAAACTAAAGATGTAGTTTTTTTTATAAATTATTTTTCTCTTTACTGTAAAAGTGTACATGTAAAAGAAGTACTTAATATATTTATTAACCTTTACTGGAGATGTTTATTTAATTTGAGGCTATTAAGGATAAAATTATTTTTTTCTATTACTTATACAACTACACAAGTAAAAGTAATATTAACATGATATTTATATGACAACACTGGATAAAAATAAAAATTATAAATAATATATAAATAAATGGTTTCTATAAAACTACCTAGGTTTAATGTAAGCCACTAAAGCCAAGCTTCTCGTATATCACTCAGGCAAAGTTTGCAAACTGTTGATTCCAGCTTGTTATCAAGCTTGTCTCTAACACAGGCATCCACGTTACATAACTACTGTTATGTTAAGTTTAAGTGTTTTGTAATGATTTATTTATGTACATATAAATTAAATCGACGGATCTGTTTGTGATTCAAAACTAACAGCTTTTTACTAAATGTCTGTTTGTTTGATCCCGCTAATATCTAAAACGGTTTAGCCGATTTTAACACTTACAGATATTAAAAGTAGTAATTCAGGCTACTTTTATTTTAAAAAACATATTCTGCGCAAAAGACATCGTGGGCTAGTACTTAATATATTTTAAGAAACGGAAAAATTTATTACATATACTAATTATTTATTTAAAACAACAGAAATACACAAATTCTGAGGCTTTCAAATTCAAGCGTCGCTCAGGACAAGAACCAAAAGGTTGGACACGATATGTACACACACAATTAAATAGAACATCTGCAAACACTTGTGGAAGAAATTGCGTTGTAGGACACTTATATTTTATCTGTATTTACCTGCGAATTAAACCTCTTTGTGTGTTCACCAGCAGGTGTTTTGTCAACTCGAATGACAATATTATGGCTGTCAGATGGGATCCGATCCAATGCTATTTTGAACATGTTTACTAAATTATTTTTCTGATGAAGTAACATTTGTAATTCTTGGACAATGGTTCTCTTCACTGTTGGATTTTGAGCACAGCGCTTATCAACTTCCGCATTTGAATTGCCCATAAAATAAATTTGTAAAAATTGATGATCTGCATCTTGTATTGGTAATTTAGTAAGTGTTAATTTTGTCCTTATATCTGTATTTTTTAAAGATTTGTTAAGTAATTGTTTGTGATATATATTTTAATACAAACTTTAATATTATAAAAAACTAAAAGGCTATATTACCTTAAAAGTGGGCATGAAATCGTCTTGTATAATATGCGTCGCGCTTAACGATGTCATCTGGAAATAGCCATAATATTTTTGAATGTTGGCCAAGAAGTGTTTAGAATCATTTCCCATCCCAGAAAATAAAGAGCGTAAGGATTCTGGTGGTGGAACTAATTGTGGAAAATTTACTTTGTCTCCAGCACAACATAATCCAGAAGATTCACCAGTGTATTTTAACGATACAATATTTAAAAATCATTATTATTTCCCCAACTGTTACCGATTTGTCGGATAGTCTGTTCTCGGATTATAGTGGAACGCGGAATGGACACTGCGCCTGCGGGAGCGCTCAATTTCATTATGACGTGCTCGCTGTTGTTGTGTTTGATGAGCACGAACTCATTGCATTTTAAGCCTATCTACTTCATTGTCACTCATTGAAGAACGCAATTCTGACATAGCAATACGACTATTTTCTTGCTCTGTCTCTCTCTGGTCATCAGTGCTATTAGGACGTGAGGTGGCTCTTCGCACATTTGATTGGCTATGACAACCAAAGTCAGGTCGTCTTCTCTTTGGCATCGTAAATTGTAATTAATCAAATTGAAAAAAGTTCTCGCGCATGTAGCGGTAACCGTAACTCACAAAGGTAAAATAATGCAGTCTTTGTCCTAAGACGAATCGATCGACATTAGGACGATTTTAAATTTAAATTTGTTGGTTGACAAATGTCAAATATTATGATGCTTTCAGAGATTTAATTTGCGAAAAAGCTTAAGACTTATCAAATTATATAAAAATAATCTGTTAACCAAAATTAAATACAGTTTTTACCTCCTGAGAATTAATATGTACTAAGAAAGATATAAGTATTCCAATTAGTTATTCATTTTTAACAATTTTTTCAATTTTAATTTTAATTTGATATCTGAACAACAGAACTAACATCAAATGTTTGACAGGTAGGAATAGTTTCTATGGGAAAACTAAATTGTTGTTTTTACTATATTCCTAGCATTTTTTTTCATTTTACTCACTTTTTAAACCTTTCTTGAACTTCCACAATTAATTCAAAACCAAAATTAACCAAATCGGTTCAGCTGCTCTCGAGTTTTAGTGAGACTAACGAACTGCACGCAATTGATTTTCATATTTTACCCACTAAGCAATCTGGTTTTCGGAAACGACATAGCTCTACCACTGCACTTATACATATGGTAGATGAGATTCTCGCAGCTTCAAATTATAATCTTCCTACAATTCTTGTTTTATTAGATTATAGCCGTGCATTGGATTGCCTTAATCATAAATTGCTGATTACAAAAATTAATTGCTGATTAAAAAAAGAGTTACTATGGTTGTGATGAATTAGTATGCACTTGGTTTGAGAGCTACTTGCACAATCGGCAACAAATTGTAGAATACATAAATAATAAAAAATAAAGACACTGAGATCTCGGCCGCTTGATGTAAGCAATGGAGTTGTACAAGGATCCATCTTAGGGCCACTACTTTACTCTATATATACGGCTGATCTGTTAAAATGTATAAAGTCTACTTTACCGCACATGTACGCTGATGATAACCAAATTTTATTAAAATTACATACCAAATCAACACTTGTATCATAAAATTGTATAAAAAATTTAAATCGAGATCTAGAGCTAATCAATAATAATTTATCTTTGAACCTATTAAAATGTACATATATTGTTTTGGGAACTAAAACACAAATTAAGGCAGTTCATCTTAGAGCGCCTGAAGTTGCCATCGGTAATATTATAATTAAAGAATTATTTAAAGTTCGTAATGTAGGTTTAATACTTTATAATGCGTTGCGTTTTAATGAACACATCGATCAAAAGATCGGCAAAGCATACTCAGTGCTTAAAATGCTGTATAAATTTAGATCACATTTAAATTCTGCAATCAGAAAAAAACTCACTGATTCATTAGTTCTTTCACTATTGTGACATGGTATACGGCCCCTGTTTAAGCAAAGAATTTAAAAAAAAAATCAAAGAGTGCAAAATTCCTGTGTCAGATTTTGTTACAACGTGCCGCCTCGCAAAAATATAACACCCTTTTTAAATTCATTTAATATCTTAAACATGAAAAACGGGCGAAAGTACAAATTCAGTTCTCTAATTTATAATTTACACAAAAATATCGGCCCTCGTTATTTCATTCCCAAGCTCGATTGGCAGAAGAATAGAAATGAAAAATATGTTTCATATCGTCCATTGCAAATTTTTAATCTAATCGTACCTAGATCAAATCTCTCTCACTTTAGGGGTAGTTTTCGTTTTGCAGCTTCAAAATGTTGGAATGACATTCCTCCTCTTATAAGAATATCAAAGCTTACAAGATTTAGATTGTTATGTAAAGACTAGCTTCTGAATGTTCTAAAACAACAACATAATTGGACTTAACATTTGTTTAATGTATTGTCTTTCTGAGCTTACATTTTGTTACCACCCATTACTTACACATTCATTTGTACCCGACTTTCGTATTTTGGAAAACTTTCTTCATAAGAGGTCTTCTTATGACCCCCTGAGTCCGAAATGACCATTGGTCAAAACGTTGAACAAAAAATGAGGGTCAAGTTCGTTAACCAGAGAAATTAGGCCACAGGGGGCGGTAGGGCCTCACTATTTCTGATTTCAGTTTTTCGACCATAACATTTTCCCTATATAAAGAAGATCATTTGTGTTCTTATCATATGATGTCTTTGATGAATACCTATAACTAATGTACTACACGTCCAGAAAAGTACCAGATCACTGTCGAGGCTCCCTTAGGTTCCTCTGATCACTGTCTGGTACGGAGTGTAGTGCCCATTCGACGTCCTGATCTCACAAGACCTGCGACTCGACGCGTTTGGCACTACAAGTCAGCGGATTGGGATGGAATGCGGTCCTTTTTTGCATCCTACCCATGGGGGCCGATTTGTTTCCCTTCCAATGATCCTAGTGACTGCGCTGCGGCTGTAGCTGATGTGATACTTCAGGGCATGGAACTATTTGTACCAAGCTCTGTGGTACCGCTTGGCGGCAGATCGCGGCCTTGGTTTGATGCGTCTGTCAGGGCAGCAGCAGCTGGCAAACGGCAGGCTTATCAAGCTTGGGCTAATGCGTTAGTCACTAAGGATCCGAACTCTAGAGTTCTGAAGAGGAAATACAACCGCGCCTCCAGATTCTTCAACCGGCAAATCGCTAGAGCAAAGTTTAAGCATGTCGTCAAAATTGGGGATCAGCTGGCAAAGTACCCGCCTGGCACGCGCAAATTCTGGGCGCTTTCCAAGGCCACTCTGGGCAACTTTAGCCAGCCTTCCCTACCGCCGTTGCACATGGGGAATGACTCTCTGGCCCACACGGCAAAAGAGAAAGCCGATCTCTTGGGCACTCTTTTCGCCTCCAACTCGACTTTGGACGACCAAGGGAAGACACCGCCTACCATCCCGCGGTGTCAGAGTTCAATGCCGGAAATAGTTTTTCGCCAAAAAACTATCAGGCAGTCTCTATTTTCCTTGGACGTTCATAAGTCGAGTGGGCCGGATGGAATTTCTCCATTAGTGCTACGAACGTGTGCCCCTGAGTTGACTCCAGTGCTAACGCGTCTATTTCGGTACTCCTACCTTAGAGGCGTAGTCCCGGTCTCATGGAAGTGTGCCCTTGTCCATCCGATCCCTAAAAAAGGTGATAGCTCGGACCCAGCTAACTACAGACCTATCGCCATTACCTCCCTTCTCTCCAAAATAATGGAGATTATCATAAACCGACAGCTCCTAACGTACCTAGAGGATCACCAGTTGATCAATGACCGGCAGTACGGCTTTCGCCATGGTCGATCAGCTGGTGATCTTCTGTTATACCTTACGCACCGTTGGGCAGCGGTTATTGAAAGCAAGGGAGAAGGCCTGGCAGTTAGTCTGGATATGGCAAAAGCCTTTGATCGTGTATGGCACAAGGGGCTTCTTTCGAAGCTACCTTCCTATGGGCTTCCCGAGGGTTTATGCAAGTGGATCACCAGTTTTCTCACTGGGCGGAGCATACAGGTCGTTCTCGACGGTTTTTGCTCGGACCCCAAGCCCGTGAATGCTGGTGTACCCCAAGGCTGCGTGCTATCCCCAACTCTGTTCCTCCTGCATATCAATGATATGTTGGATATTTCCAACATACATTGTTATGCGGATGACAGCACTGGGGATGCAGTATATTCCGGTCGTGCAGGTCTCTCTCGGGAAAACGTCGACGGGTGCCGAAAGAAACTTGTGTCTTCAATAGAGACCTCCCTGGGGATGGTCTCTGAGTGGGGTGAACTGAACCACGTTCAGTTCAATCCCCTAAAGACACAGGTTTGCGCGTTTACCACTAAGAAAACCCCATTTGTCGTATCACCGCTCTTCGAGAGCACTCCTCTTATTGCCTCGCCAAGTATCAGAATACTGGGTCTCGACATTTCGAGCGATTGTCAGTTTCGTGGTCATCTGGAGAGCAAGGCCAAGTTGGCCTCGATGAAATTGGGAGTGATCAATAGAGCGAGGCAGTATTTCAAACCTGGCCAAAGACTTGCGCTCTATAAGGCGCAGGTCCGGCCTCACATGGAGTACTGTTCTCATCTCTGGTCCGGATCACCCCAATATCAGCTTCTACCATTTGACCGCGTACAACGGAGAGCCGTTCGGATTGTCGGGAACCCAGTGCTCTGTGAACGGCTGGACTCTTTGGCATTGCGTAGAGACGTGGCTTCTTTGTGCGTCTTCTACCGCATTTACAACGGGGAGTGTTCCGAAGAACTATTCGATCTGATGCCTACCGCCGAATTTCACTACCGTACAGCTCGCCATCGCCTCCTTTATCATCCGTACCACCTGGACGCGTGGCGATCTTCAACTGTGCGGTTTTCAAGGACTTTTTTCCCACGTACCACTCAAATGTGGAACGAACTTCCTTCGGCGGTATTTCCAGATCGATACGACATGGGTACCTTCAAAAAAGGCATATATTCCTTTCTCCAAGGCCGGCAACGCTCTTGTGTATCCTCGGATGTTGCAAGAGTTCATGGGCGGCGGTGATCACATACCAACGGTGACCCGCAAGCTCGTTTGCCCTCCTCTAACATAAAAAAAAAAAAACATAAACCGAAAACCTAACCTCAATAACTTAGGGGTGGAGGTAAAAAAACCGAAAATATTTGGAAAAAAATTCATAACTTTTTTCTGGTAAACATTCTCACATCACAAGTATTTTTAATAGAAAGGTTATTTTTTACTTTAAATTTAAGTATTACAAGTTTTTCCCGTAAAAGGTACCGTTTCCGAGAAAAAAAATAAAAACCACTTTTAGCTTGAAAATTTAAGGTAGGTAAAACCACGTCAACTTTTTTCTGGTAACATTCCCTCGTCTCAAATATTTTTAATAGAAAGGTTATTTTTTACTCTAAATTTAAGTACCAAAAGTATTTCCAAAAAAGATACCTTTTCCGAGAAAAAAAATTAAAACCGCTTTTTGCTTGAAAATGTTTGATGTAAACAACGGCATCATGTATTATTCTTAGGTAGTGAGTTATATTTTAAACGAGTTACACACGAGGTCTACCCACGCGTGTCTCCCTGCGGGCACGGATTTTTTTTTTGTGAACCCCTTTTTTTATTTTGTTTAGTTAAAATTTTTGTCTGCATGCTGTGGCAGCATTGGCACAAGGCTTGAACTGAAAAGTAGCTCTAAGCTGAGTTCATTTCCTTTTCAGTTGCATACATATACCTAATTATTTAATTTATTTGTGTGTGCTACTTAAATAAAGTATTTATTATTATTATTATTAATATTATTATTATTATTAATATTATTATTATATAGATTATATTATAACAATATTCTTTCATTGTAAATTATATATATATTTTTTTCAATATCTATGATGTCGATCGATAGAACAACAGGAAATGAAGACGTTAAAAAGGAAATGTATTTAATTTTTTTTGTGATTTTTCATTCGTAAATAACACCGGTATTCTTCTAGGCCAATAGCTAACAATAAAAGTCTCTAGTATTTTACATTTATTCAATACGTGTCAATAAAGTGACCCAAGGGGATATCCTCAGATAAGATAAAACGCTACGGGTAGTTACGTGAGATGAGATATGATGGTCTATATACCGTGTGTTATAAGGTCACATTGTAACCTATTCCATATTATATATATTATAAAATAGTTTTACTTTAATATCAAGTCTATCTATATTGTAATAAAAACACCTGAAAATGGGTAATAAACAAATAAAATTAATAATTTTTAACAGTTTTAAGAAATCATAAAAAAGGAGTGAAAATACGAATCAAAAGATAAATATAACTTTGAAACTAATGTATTTAAATACATATTCAATAAACTATAACGATATAAAAATGATAATCATAAACAGATATCGATGGGTCCTATGTATATGGGCCAAAATGCAAATAGTCAACTTTACAAGAGAGGCGGTCAAAGTTTAAATTTACTATAATATTAGATTGACAAAACAGAAGTATACGAAATTTTGCTTATTTGCTAAAACAATTATCCTCTACATTTTTACTACAGTATTTAATATATACATTTATAGGTTTTTTTTTTTTACGTCACATTGGCCCTTTTTTTTTAGTTTTTATTTAAATTATTTCTATTCAAAAACATCTTAAAAAGGCCAATGTGTCATATTGGCCATTATACGCGTATGTCCTTAATTAGTGTAACGTTAATCTTTACTTTATTTTTGTCTCATAAAATTAGTAAATAGTTGATGCAGTTAGAGTTGCAATTATTCAAACTAAAAGTACGTCGATATTAAGGTAATTATGTCACATTGACACTTATACGTTTTAAAACCTGCTAACCTAATAACTGAGTTACCAGTTAGATCATTATAAACAATAAAAAACACAGATTGGTTTCATTCATTTATTGAAACAAAAAATTAGCCTTAAAACTAATGTTATGGACCCGTATTCAGTCTTTTTGGTAATTTAATAGTAATAAAAAAATAATGAAGTACTTAAGAAAAAAACTTGTACTCAAGACCTAAGTTTAATTATCTAAATCAGGTAAGTAATATAAATAATGTAGGTACTTTACATTACTAAATTCTAGATAAATAACAAAAAATAACGTAACAAAAATAAAAGCCTGTCTGGCGTAAACAAAAATAAAAATATCTTTGTATTATAGTCTAGTACCTAATAAAACTCTCATAATCAACAATTCTAGTAAGTGGAAAATCTCTGTACCTATTCATTATCACTTTCATTGATTGACACAATGTCATTAGATGCTACTAAATTTTCATAATAACTATGGTATAAAGGTGGGATAATATTTTTTCGACATAAATCAAGTAAGTCTTTCTTCTTCGAAGGTTGTATTGGTAACAACTGATTGTAGCATGGTTGCAGGGGAATATCTGTTCGCCTATCAGTTATATTATTTTGTCTTCTTGTCCGTACTGGCTGATCGAAGATATTAATATTATTTTCAATAGCATCTTCACTTAAATCATATTTATAATGTAAAACGTATGATTCGTCTCGGCTTACACGAATTTGTTTTAATTTAGACCAAACAATCTTTTGTCCTTCTTTGTTTTTAGTCCAGTTAAAGTATGTATTTGTCTGCATCTTTTTGAAGTCATAAATCATATTTTGAGTTACGTCTATGACGTTATAAGGACTTCCTTTTGTTTTCGCCCATCGAATCAATGAGCTCCATTCAGATGGTGTGTAAATATTTTTATATTTTGAAGCTCTTTCTATTGTCGCGTGTATGGAGTCGCCTTCGTTCTGGGTGTGACCCACTTCCAGAAAAGTATGTTTTATATTCAAATTAAACTGTTTAGCGGCGTAAAGATACATAAAAAACATAATCCTGTTTCGGTTCTGGCCAGTGCAATTGTCTGACCAGAATCTAAGGTCTTCACAACCTTCTTGACTTTTTAATTTGATCATATCGTAAATACAGCTCGCTATTTCGTTCGATCCCTTCATTGCAATTTGCTCATTCCATAAATAACAGGTACCGAATAAATTTCCAATATCAAAAACTGACAAGTTATGTACTTTCAGCCTTTTGCTGTAATAAAATAGACTAATTTCACCACTCGGCGACAACAACACCTTTTGCAAATCGAAAGTAGCGCAGAATATTTTAGTGTCATTTTGTGAATCACGTTTATCTTTTTCTTTTAAAGATCTAGCTCGGTTCTTGTTAATTATATGATTATCATAAGATATTTTATTTTCAGAAGTCACAGGACCGTTTTTGAAGGAATGACAAACATGGCATTGGTCTTTTTTTGGCTGGTGGAATGATAAATTAATATTTTTGTTTACTATGTCCCTGTATTGCCTTAACGACTCACATTTTTTATCATATTTTGAGGGATCATACCATTCTTTATAATATAACTTGAACATGCGAATGAAACTTAAAGAGCCATCTAAATAAAGTTTGTTACTGTCTTTACGACAATAGTGTGAATCGACCGGCTCAAAGGACTTGACGTGGTCCAGCACACTTCTGATCATTTTCTCATCAATAGATGTTTTATGGTGATCATGTCGACCTCTATTATCAATCAACGTGAGCCTACTTGTATCAGCGAATTTACTCATTGCAGTTTGGATCATTTTAGGCCCACAGCTGATGGTGTTTAGAAACATCGTCTTGCATACCACTAGTTTCGTCTTTTGATTGTTATGAGTAATAGGTAAATGATACACATATGTGTATGACCTTCGTGAGTCACCTTGGGCAACCGTTCTTTTTTTATTTGTTCTTACTACATAGTTAACAATAAAGTCATATTGCTTGGAATGGTCTCCAATCATCCAAAATTGATCAAATATAGCACTCCTTACATCTTCATCAAGTTTTTCGTAACACTTCAGTTTACACGTGCTCTGACACGGTTCACCAATTTGTTTCTCATCTCTTAATTTACCATTCCTACTGTTATAAACTTTCCCAGTATTTTTAAGTCTTTTTCTTTTCGAATCTATCCATTCATTGCAAAATTTTTCTCGCAATCGTCCACTATCTCTTTTTTTAGTAAATTTTCTTTTCCTGGGCCGCGTAGGAGTTGAAACGTCACTTGATGAGTAATGTGAAATTGGGGACAAGGCAGTGGCATCTGATAACAATGACGGCACTGAAGGAATAGGTTCTTCCTCACCGAAAGAAGTGTAATTAGAAGACGGCATTGGGGTCGCATTATCGGCATCGCGTACATCTTCATTCAATAGATCTACATTTTGAATAAACTCTTCACTGTGATGTTCGATTGAAGATTCGAAAACTGTTTCGCCTGACAGATCTGTTGTTATGATTGATGACCTGGTAGCTATCGGCTCATCATTTGTTTCTTGTACTGAAAGACAGCATGAGTGTAAATCAGAGTGATTTTCCTTTTCATGAGTGTGGGAACACTTTTCATGGGGTTGGCTTAGTTGACTATTAGAAATAAAGATGTCATCAGGTTTGAGCAAAGTAGAATTTTCCAATATTTCATTTTGTCTGTCTTCTTGGGACTGATTATTTTTAAAAATATCTTTAAGCAGACTTAAACTGCAATTTTCTAAGATATCACTAGCTCTAAACGGCAAAGGAGCTGAAAAAAAATGAAGTAAGATTAGAGCGGAGTATTGTATTAAAATAAGTTAAATTGAGTTAATAATGTAGGTAATGATTTTAGTTTAGCAGATTCTGAACAAATACTTTTCCTAATAATACTTCAACCCTTGCTTTCCACATTATCAATATTCAAAACAGGTAAAAAGTAAAAAATACTGTAGGGCGAAAGTGTATTTTTTAGAATAAGCTACGTATAACGGCCAATGTACCACATTGGCCGTTCATTCTAAAAACTCGTGACATTTCATTTAATTTACTAAAAAAACAATAATTAATGGAAGTATAAAGATGTACTAGTATATAAAAACACAATTTTAAATACTTACAAAGATTATCATCGCTGTTTTCAATAAAATCGTCGTTTTCATAACCTAAATCGTTTCTCTGGGCACTGTTATTTTCATTTCCCAATGCTAAATTCACCAATTGCCGACTTCTACTTTTAGTACGATAATTAGATGCCATCTCTAGATTGTCTTATGAAATAAATTCTAACGCAAAACAATAGTTGACATTTTTAGATAACACTGTGCGACCATTGTTCCGATCAACGTACAAGTGTTAAACCGGCTCATTGGTCCAAATTATAAACAAACGCGCGGGTACTCCCCGCGTATAAGTCTCTAATTACTCTTTGGACCTTATACGTTTAAAATCATGATACATATGCCATTATACTTCAATACAATAACGTGTTTCTATGCAGAAACATATATTTTTTAATATCCAACATGATTAATTAGATCAATAAGAAGCGTTTACAATAGAAAAGGTAAAATAGCCAAATTGTTAGTTTGGCCCTTATACATAGGACCCATCGATATGTGGCTGACTCCTATAAATCTTTCGAGATAACCTTTTCTTTAGTTTTGTAAAAATAGATTCTTTTTATTTGTGTGTAACACGCAACACTGCTATTATAATAGATCTAACCCTAATAATAACATAACATTGAATGAATTCCTGGTAAAGAGAATACAAGGTTATCAGTTAAAAAGTTTGTTGACTAGAAGCCTTGACTATTTATATTTTGAATATTTATGATCGATAAAGTCTTTTGATACGTCTTGAAATATATATCTGGAATTATCTTTGAGTATTGCGAATTGTTTCAATTTACATATTTACCAAAGTAGATTAAAAAATACAATAATAAAAATAGATGATAAAAGTAAGAACTTTACATGAAGTGCAATCAGGAACAAACCAAATCAAATATGAGAGAGAAAAAATATCATATTTTGTTATTTTTATGGATATCTATATATATTGTAGTAATGTTTGATGAATGTATAATATTAATACGTATTAGTAGAACATTTGATTTTATAAACCTATTATATGGTATATTGTTCAAACTGTTTAATTTTTCTCAAGAAAATTGTAATAAGAGACTTATTTGATAAAATCTGCTTTTTAATATGCTTTAAAAAAATTGTAATTGTGGAGAAATACGCGTTAATTTAATAGTTTTAGAGTAATATTTCACACGTACCTAACTAAAAAAAATATTATTAATCTTTAGATTAATAATATTTTTTTAGTTAGCCGCGTTTAGGATGTTATAATATGAGTAATTTTCTGCTTTTTTATGTTTTTTACTTCTTATTATTGAGTGTGTTAAATGTTGTTACTAATTCTGGCTCCAGCTTTACATAATGAAGTTAGCTTTCATGTGTTTCGACGGAATTGAATAGCATATGAATGGTTTATTTGTTATTGAAAAATTGATCTTAATGCATACAAATAAGTTTTCTAATTGGTTAATTGTAACTATTGGCGTAATTGTGTTATTATCTAAGAGGAATGAAATGATTGCTCCCAAAATGTAATAAAGTTAAATTTCAATTTTATATGAGATTTATTTGAAAAATAAAAGTAAATATCATAGTTGTTAATATTATAAAAAATATAGAATTATCAGAGTACTACAAAATACTGTAACGAATATGTTTTATTATCAATATGCTGTAGAATAATCATTATCATTTGATAGTACTTCGTCATATTATCATAACTTGGCAAACGCAAATGGCAAAAGACTAGACTATTCATTTTGTAAATGCAAAATAAATTATCAATATTATAAGTCTGTCTGTTAAATCACTGAACGCATATGTATTTATACAGTATGTATTTGTAATTATTATTACAATTCACAACAACGATGGAACGGTGACTTTGTTGTAATGTAATCATCTAAATGGTTTCAAAATATAATCTAGGTTCATAAAAAGCTTTGATAGCTCAAATTAGGATATGTTTCTTATCTAACCTACATTATTTTGTATATTACAGTATACAATTAAATTGTGACTGTGCTATTATATAACAGTTGAGTTAAATCACCTAAATCCCACCTGTCACCCTTAGTGCCTTAGTCGGACTCCACGGGATCTCTGCTCACACTAACCGTAACGCGTTGGATCACGTTGGAAAGAAAACTTTTTATGCGCATTCCTAAGTGGACATTAAAACACAATCAACCTTAAATTGATGTCGCATTATGCCATATACATACATGTGTATATAACGCTAGTTATATTTTTTTAAAAAACCTTATCGCATTTAGAGTAAAAATAATATAAACTTTATAAAACTGAATAATAATAGTAATAATAAAAGTACATAACATGATCATTTGCTTCAAAGTATACAATAAAACGAAAAGAAAATATAATTATTCGAACTCGAAGCTTTTATAAATGAAGCGATTTCAAAACTTTTACAAATACTGTTTAGAGATACGTAGTTTTTTTTTTGTAGATAAACAGGATTAAAATTCTATGATATCATTTTATACACTACACGTACAATAATAATTTTTAATCGGATTGTCTTTTTACTTTTAATATACATAATGATTGCTACATTATTTATATTTTAATTTATAGGGAACTTTGCGACATCTATAACTTATATTATAATGTATATATTGCAGAAGTTTGATTAATAGAAATAATCTCTAAAGTTTGAAAACTTATATAAATCATATTACTGAAAATTTATTGTTACTTAAAAACACAAACTAGCTCATAGCAAAACAAATCTAAGTACCATAGCTTACAATAACTGGTTACAGTAACAATTTATAGAAATGATTTGTTTGATAACAATATCTATTAAATCTTAAGAGATGTAAGCATCCCTCAAGGCAAGTACATAAGGCATCTAACGGTCGTACATAGGATAAATATATAAGGGTAATACATAAGGCTAGTACGTCAGGGTAGTACATAAGGGTAGCACATTAGGAATGTAGATAAGGAAAGTCCATCATAAAAACTAAAAGAAAGTCACTACTAATTTTGCTAGCTTCTACGAAGACATCACTCTATAATCATCATTCCGCTTCTAACCATTACGCTAACCATTACGCTTCTTCCACAATATCCTGATCATGTTTCTAACTTTCCTTTATATGATAATTTTGTAAAGATATAACAAACGAAATTAATGTTTGAAATGTTATATAAACATTCTTATCCTCTACAGATTATGCTATATTTTTTAAAATTTAATATAAACCTTTAAAGAAAAAACTGAAGGTGCTATCAAATGATAATGTAAAGAATATTATTAACTATTAATTTTCACGTACCGTCTCCGAAAGCGAGGTGTGTTTTATTTTTCTACTTTTACTTCATATAATTATTAAACTTGATTTAATTAGCGTTTAGTGTTTTCTATCTAAATTTAGGCTGTGTAAATATATAAGTATGCTACATGTAGTTTTGACCTAAATGGATAAATGTTCCAGGTTTCTATCAAACTACGTAGGTTCAGTGTAAGCTACTAAAGCTTACAAAGCCAAGCTTCTCGTATACCGTTTAGGTGAACTTTGTAAACTGTTGGCTCCAGCGTATTATCAAGCTTGTCTTTGATACTGGTATCCCTTTTATTAAACTACTCTGCTATTAAGTTTAAGTATTTTGTAATTATGTATACTTAATATATTTTAAAGTAACGGAAAATTGTATCGTATATACTAAGTATTTATTTGAAACTTATATACCAAATTAACGCAACTATACTGAATCTAAATTTTACAAATTAAAGCCTCACTGAAGAGAGAAACAATAAGGTTAGACATGATATGGGAAGGGACAATGAAAATGAACGGACATCTGGAAAGTAGTTATTTACTGACTAAATTAAAGTTGACAGAGTACAACCTGCATTATGAAAGTTTTATGATATAACCGAAATTTTAAATTACTTATTTATTTAAAAAATAATTACGAATTATTAAAAATTACATTAAAAAAAGAATCTGTTAAAAGTGAATTAACCATTATAATATAAAAAAATAACATAAATTATGATTTGATTTGATGATTTCGGCCCGTAAATAAATTATATTTTGTCACAAAAATAGTTTAATTTTTAAAAAACATTAATATCACAAAACGAAACTCACATATCAAATGTAATTCAAGATAAATTCTTCGATGAGTTCGAGAAATAAAAATACAAAATAGAAAAACACACACAAGTAATTTCAATAAATTACTTTCTTTGTTTACGACGTATAATGCTCCATATTTAAGATCTACTTATATCTCATGTTAATTATAGTTTAAATTTTATTATTATAAAAACTTTAACAGGTGATAAATATACTGTTATCATTATTAAAATATTTCAAATATATTTTGACCTAGTGGAAAGAGTCCTTGAACACATAACACAAGTTTTTTTCTGAACTCGCATGCTAGGGATTAAAACTCAATGATTGTTTTTAAGTAGGCTCAATTTAAATTCACGGCGATATCTATTCTGAAAAATGAAATGGTATTAAAGGGTCAGATATTGCTTTTCTTTCTGTTGTGTCTTTTTAAGTAATATCTCATATAGTGAATGGTCTACATTTATATGAACAGAGTATTAAATGTATCAGCACATAGCACTCGAAAATTGATTTAGAACATAAAAGTACCTAAAATACCTACCCTAGTTAGAAACCGATTCTTTAGATTATAATCTTGATCATAGACACTATTAGATGATCATATATAGTTTATTGTTTGAGTCGAGAGAAAAATGATAGAATGCTAAATAAATAACGATTTTAACAATGACTGAATTAATTCAAGAATAATGATCACCTTATACATAACCAAGTCTACTCGAGACTGTTCAAATGCACCTGTGTATGTAACATACACTTTGAACGTATAAAGCAACCATTGTTGAAATGAATTTGCTTTGTAGCCTTTGCCAGAACACGTTTCATACTGAAAATACAATGAACTAAGTTAACTAGCGTAGTAGTTGCTTCTAGAGAGAAAAAACTCAACAAGTATTTTGTACACATGTACATGTACAGCCGAAAGCTTCGACCCTACATATCTTGTATCGGAAAACACTCAACAAAAAACAAGACACAGACACATGAAAAGTTTTATCTCCGTATTCAAGAGTGGATACACATTAATTAGTACCCAAATGTTGTAGTTAAACTTCTTAATAATAACCACTTTTATCAGGTATTTGCTTTTTTAGTACATATTTTTATAAATATATAATGAAAAGAGTTACTCCTGTAAAAACTTCTTCTTTCCACACATAAACTAAACCAGTAATATGAAAAACTTAACTTTGAGTTATGGGCGTCTTTTACGCTAAGCCTTCCAATTACTTCCCTTTTAACATTAAAACATAGCAATGAAAACTGCTATCAAAGAGGCTTCGTGATGTATTTACTTTTCTTCGTTTGTTATTGTGCTAAGGTCTTATTAATCTTTATGTTCATTTTAGAAACATTTTTAAGGAAAAGCCACATATTTTCTTTATTTAAATGAAATATTAAACAATAAACAAGGGTCTAAACGGTTTGTTCATCAAAAATCAATAATATGGCGGACAAGCAATGCAATACGGAAACCCATACTTTTTAAAGTGTGTCTGTTTGTTTGTACGCATATCACTCTACAGACCACAGACATTAAATAACTACATACAGATTTTTAATAACCTTTGGGATATCTTATGTATTACTTCAGTTCATATATTTAAAGATAATTTTTAAATTAAATAAAATTTTCTCCCTGAAAAAATAAAAAGGTATCTTATTACTATTATTACTATAAACTTAAACTATCCTTTGTTAATTAAAATCAATAATAAGAAGATATAAACTGTATTTACAAACTGTGTTTACAAACAATCACTCTGCGGATTGACTATTGATAACATTTGTCACATAGTATTCAAGATTAAAACAATAAAAATATATATTGCTATGAAACGGAATAACAAAAAAGGCATTGCAATGTAATGCAATGCAATGCAATCCGGAACAGAAAATATTTTAAAATACATTTTCACGAGGTAGATTCAAATAATACAAAATAATAAAATACTTTTACGTTTCCAGTATTCGAAAATCAGTGTTAAAAGAATTTGTATAGTATCAATATCTGAGTAAAAATATTTGTTATATACGGGTTTTAATTTAAAATCAAATAAAATGTAATTCTGAATATATCTTATCATTTCGCGAAGGTCAGCGTAATACAGTTATATCACGGTTACATATCTGAAGGCAAATTGGAGAGTCGGAAAAGTGACCTTATTATTGTTTTACGGTTCTTTCGTCTTACCTAGTTTTTCTATGATATCAAACATAAGTCGCAAATGGTTACTTATCACTCGTCCTCATACAAATGAAAATAAAATAATCAAGTGAGAAAAATTGATTTTTTTTAGAATAAAATTGAATTTTATTATATGAAAAGCTCGCAGTTAAGCGGTTTCACGCATATCGCTCCAGGTTAAGCTTAACGACGCGCGAAGTACAGTTTATGTATGGTTTTTAATTATTTGCGTAAAATATATCACGTTATTGAAGCTTCGTAATATTTTCGGACTTTTAAGATAATATTATAATTGAAATTTTAAATAGTATTTACTGTTTGGGGCTTGATTTCGAATGGTGGTTAAAAAGTTTTATGTTTACGAAATATATAATTAAAACAGTTTAAACTAACGCAAAAATAAGAAAAATACTAGGTTAATAATGATATCATACAATTGTAATTTTTTAATTGTAAAATTAAATGTATCAAATGTCAATGCATATTTAATTTCGATATACATCTTTATCCACTATCAGATCACGATTGAAAAAGTTGAGGAAGCTGATTTAAGAGCTTAAATTTCTTACAACATTTAAAACTAGATATATTGAAGAAGACACAGAATTTGTGAAATAAATCATGTGTTAAGAAACTAAATAAATAAGTATTCAATTAAACTTCCTCGAGTAAAACTTAGTTAATAAAACTTACTTAGTTTCAATCGATTTCTATTTTCCATACTCCATGAGTTTTCGAAGTTTTTCAAAATTTTGATGGTATAATTATAACATTATTACTATAATTTATTTTTTCCCTGGACATTAATATCATATCATATTAATATCACAAATTTTGGGGAAAGCTCAACAAAATATTCCAAAATCAATCGTTTCAGTGGTTTAACTTTGGAAAACGAGTTCTAAATTAATTTGTTCAATTAGCTTTATCAAAAGTACACTTGAGTATTGAAAACATTCTTATCTAAAGTAATTTTAAACATGTTTTAAATAGATAAAATCAAACTAATATTAAATTTATTATAAAATATATTAAATATTCATATCGTTTAAAACAAGACATTGTGAAAATTTACCAATTAATTAGATTTTATATTTCCTGGCATTTGAAATGTAATTTGATTAGAATTAAAATTCTATAGGTTCTTTACAAAAATATATCACGCAAACATTATAAGAAATAAGCAAATTTTAAAGTTATTTTATGGTAGAAGTCGGTTTCTGCTCATTAAAACCAGTTCGTATATTCTCATAAAATCAATACTACAATACCATCTTTGCTGAGTCAGAACACGTTTTATAACTTGCTAACTAGACTCTATTTAATGAAAAGTTTCTGGAAAGCAAAAAGTTTTCACAACTAACTTATTATCATCAGAATAACTAATTATCAAGGAGAACTGGGACTGTGTAAAGCAAATAAGAGCCACACACTCCATTTCGCAAATAAGTTTAAAACCAGGAAATGAGAAAATTAGGGCAACTTTAAGAAATGCGTTGATAATTGAAAATAATCACAAGAAGTGGGGTTATCATCTCTTAACATATTCTCACCTCTTCTCGTATATGGGAATAAATGTCATCACCATATAATATTCATATTTAAATTTGGTAAGTTGTCTATAAAAGTTTATGGTTCAGTTGCCGTGCTTAAGCCCACTCTTTTAAGTTCTTAAATTAATAATTTAATTCACTTATTGCATTATGTAGGTTTATTGTAATATGTAATATGAATTTCTGCTTCCTCTCTTCAGCAAATTATTTATCGTTTAACAAGAGGTAAAGTTTTTAGTCTTGTTTTCAAACGAGATTATTTTTTTACATTCTTAAGTATATTTTAATAAGGATATGAATATTTTCAAAACAACAGCAATTCGACATCTGCCTTATTGAAGTATCATTAAAAGTTAAATTTAAATATTTTTGTGAGATTTCCTTTCATTTCATTCTATTCGTTTTAATTAAAAATTCTTAAACGGATCTTTGACTTATAATTTTCTTTATTAGGTAAATTCTAGAATTCTAAAAATATATATATTATCTTATGGTAAAGTTATATTACATTGAATATTTTTTAAGTTATTTTATAAATTAATGTAAATAACAACTCAATTCATTTATATCTAATAATTTTAAATAGCCTTGTCTAAATAAATTCTCACATTTATATGAAAGTTCTGTGAGAAGTGAGACTTCTGAAAATTATTTCGTTAAAATATTTGTTGGTGTTTGTCTATAAATTCAAAAGAAAAATATAAAATGGAAAAGTACTTTATTTACTAAAATATAATCTTAAGCAGACGAATGGAGTGTTAGTCCAATAGCTTAAAAAAATTACTAGTTTAAAATTTTAAACAGTGTTTTCGGGGACATCTTAGTAATTTAAGGTTTTTTAATTAAATGCAATAAGTTGAATATATATACAATTTACACTTAAAAAAAATTAATTAGAAGTGCGAAATCATTCTTAAACTATATGTAAAAACGTTTGATAAAACAACATTGGGCATAAACATAAAGATAGACTCGAATTATTGTAGTACGTCTACTAAGTCATCAACTAAATTTTATTTCACCTTATTAAAAATACAATAAATTTTAGGTTGGTATCAATAGTACAATTATTACAACAATAAAAACATTTTAAAGAAATATGAACTCTAAAGTAACATAATGAATATCTTTTATTAAACGACAGGCTGTATTTAAATCCTTTGTTACTTGAAGTTATTTATAACGTCAACAAAGATCCTGCGAAATGAACCAAAGCGATTAATTATTCTTACCGCCGTTAATAAAACATTTGCTCACTTCCTAAATTAACAAATTTCCAAAGTTGACGTGTTTAGGAAAGTCCTTTTCTAACCTATGACCTTTAAATATATATATAGAAATTATGTCAGTAATCTACTAGTTTAGTGACAAAGTAAAGTATGAAAAGAGTAAGAAATCAGATTTTATCCTATTAGTATACTCGTAAGTATAAAATAGTATATATTTTTATGTTTTTATATATTATATTAAATGGATTTGTATTGAAACTTTATATAAAATTGTTGCAAAGAAACTCGACACAGTATAATATGATTCACATCGGAAAAAAGAACTTGAAATGCTCCTAATGTTTTAGTTTATTTGTTTTTATATATAATCCTCCTTTTTTCTTCGCTGCGAGCGAAACCGCAGGTAAAAGCTTGTCAAATATATAATTATGCTCGTAACTGCATAAGTTTTGTATTATATACTCGTAAATTACTAATTTTATATTTATTAAATGATAAATTAATCTTTATTTATATAATTAAACGTTGTTTACAAGTTGACATATAATTCCAAAGTATCAATTATTATTCAGTAAAAGTAAAAAAAATATTAATCTAAATTCTCAGCAAATGTAGCTTCATAAATATGAGTAAATTACGAAACACAAAAAAAACTGGTAGAAAACAATTAAAAAATCGTGTAAGTCAATGTAATAAAAGTTGTATGGACTTCGTTTATTCTTAGTTACATAAATATATTCAACATATCACGGTCATTTGAGAGGATAATAAGATAAATTCAAAGAGTTAAAAGTTGTTTTCACAGCGTTATTCTAAATCACATTAAATTCTACCTTATTCATTTATAACAGTCTAGAAAGTAAGGCAATATTGCACCAGAAACATTATTAATGTCATGTTAATCATTTCCCTAATTGCCTCTAGTTCTTGATACATAGGGAGCGCGAAATTCTCTCAGAGATAGACTAATTTATACTAATTTAAAAAAAACAAATTTATACTTAGTGCTTCAATATATTAAACCAACTTTCATTATTTATCACCTTTGTTTCTTTGTAGTATAATTTATTGATATGATCGTCATAACTACTCTGTTTAATTTAACAGGTAATATATTTCATTGTCTGTTAAAATATATAAATTATGAGTAGTTTAATGTAAAGTTTATTTATTTATAAACCATTTTTGAAATGTAAAATAACTTTAATTTTCTTCTTAAATATTCTTTGTACTCTATTTAAAACTATGTTCATTAAAAGTTTAAACCGTAATCGCATCAGAATTAATGGCCTTTAAGCGTTTATGAAAGCTTTTAACGCTTAAGCTAATGAGTTCTTTGATAGCTTTTTGAATAACACCATAGAATGAGTAAATTACTAACTAAATAGACTGTTTATATTAAGTAAGTGAATTTTACTTAAGTATTATTGTTTTTTTTTTGCCAATAAGACTTCTATCTTTGCATTGGTCGTTTGTCTTCACAATTCCCGAATCCCAGTGTAATATAAAATCTAAATGTTTAAATGGTAAAAGTAAATTCTAAGAAAGAAAAAAATATATTTTTCTAATTAATCGTTTAGCTAAAGAATCTAAAGATTTCTGGCATTCGATATTCACCTGAATTACTCTGAACGAAAGTTAAAGTACTTATTTTACAAGGACGGTGATTTGATTATCAACATGCAATTTTATAGTCTGGATATGACGAAATCATTGTACAAGGAGCTCCTTTTGAAGCTACGTTCTTATATGCTTCCCGAGAGTTTATGCTAGTGAATTACCGGCTTTCTTACTGCATGTAGCATACAGGTGGTTCTCGACTATTTTTGCTCGAACCCCAAGCCCGTGAACGCTGGTGTTAGGCTGCGTGTTAACCCCAGTTCTGTTCCTCCTGCACATGAACCATATGTCACATTTAGTACTGCGCTCATCTCTGGTCACGATCGCTCCAATATCAGCTTCTACCTGTTGGGGAAACGGTATTTTGTGAATTGCTGGACTCTAGCATTGCACAGAAATGTGGCCATTTTGTACGTCTTCTATCCCAGTTTGCAAACAGGGAGTTATGAAGTCCTCTTCAATCAGATGCCTGCCGCCGAATTACATCATTGCAATACAATCCGTACCACCTGGGGAGCAATACTCTACTGTGCGTTTTTCAAGAAATTTTCTTTCACATATCTTAGAGATGTGTAAAGAACTTCCTTTGGCGGTATTTCTGGATGGTTACCATATGAAGTCGTTCAAGAAAGGCGTATTCTGCCACCTCCAATGCCGGCAACACTCTTGCAAGAGATCGTGGGCGACGGTGAACACTTTTCATCGGCAACCCGCACTCTTCTTTGCCCTCTCTAGAACATAAAAATAATATAATAATAATATTTTTTAAAGAATCATTGTTAATGTTTTATTATATTATTATAAATAATGTCATTTTCTTACAGAGAATGTTTGACAAAAATTATATTGTTTTAGAAAATTTAAAATTAGAAGTTATAAGTATTTCAATTGTTACACTTTCATTCGTTCCTAAATATTTAAGAGCTTATATGAATTTACTATCTGTAACTAAGATATATGATTTAAAAATTATTAAAAATAGTCTATACATTTCAATATCGAATTACAAAATATATTTTAATACAAATAGCCCAAATGAGGCTTAAAAATTAATAACAGCTACAAACATTATTTAATGATACTCCATTCAAGAGGATATCTCCAAATGAAGCGTACCAAAATAAATTAAAATCAGTATTAATTTTCATTCATTTATAAATTGAACATTTAAATTCTTTATCGTTGATAATTTTAAAATAATTGACATAATTTAAAACATTTAATATTGTTCATGCAAATACATGTCTATATATGTTTTTATACCTTCAATATTTAAAAATAAATACTTAAAACAATTGATTGAAGAATAAAATATCTTTACCGAGATATGAAACTATAATCCTTATTAATTCCATATATTTATTTGACTGTATTTAAATGTATATTAAGTCTAGAAGAAGTAAAATTTTTAATTGTGTTATAACTAATACAAATAATAAGAAACAGTCATTTCGAGACATATTGTGTTTAAAAATACACAAAGTTTAAGCAAAACGCTATATTCAAAGATTATCTTGACGCCAAATAAGGACTTACTCAAAAGTTTAAATTGACAAGAGAATTGTTTAAGAGATTAATTTTCCGTTTCTCTGTGAGCCTATCTTCCGTAGTACGTAAGTACTCTTGTACTTACTATTAGAGCCACGCTTGATAATTAAACCGTGATTAAGATATTTGTAATTTTTGGTAAACCTAGTATAACTAAATTTTAAAATATGATCTTGACATTGAGTTTTAATCCCTTTGAATATTAGACGACTATAAATAGGAGTAGTAACTCAATTGCAAGTAAGCAAGTAATAAATTAATTAATATATTTGGGTAACTTTATTTGTTTTCCAAATAATTTATACGTGAGATCTAGTCCTAGTATTATTTAGAAGAAGTAGGTGTTTCGAGCTTAATTCTAATGTTTCTAAAGTAGCCATAGTAGCCATTACAGTTTGGACATTCAGAATGATCCTGTCTTAAATAAGCAATAAAATAAAGTTTGATTGATGATCCTCCTCGAGATGAGATGAGAAACATAGTACAAAAATGTTACTTAGTAGAATAATAGAATAATTACATATGTCCGAGGTATTTTATATATTTTATTTATTTCTCCTTAACTTTTTTAAAACAAATTAATTTAATCGTATTGTTAAATTTAGTTTAAACCACATCAATGATTGATGTTGAAACTTTTGACTGAGCTTAAGCCGGAATTAGCGGTCTATCTTTATTTGAATCCGAGAGTAAGTAACGTAAGACATTAATTATAAAAGTTTCAAAAACACTTCAGTAATTATAATTAGACATTTGCTTTAATATAAAAGATTATATATTAATTTATGGTTTGGATTAGTAGAAACAAGTAAGTATTAAGTTAAATAATTTAAGTCTTCTATTTTATTATGATTTATATATTACATAAATGCATTTTGAAAAGTATCTAAATTTAAGTGTAATATAATATTATAAATATATTTATA
The DNA here is from genome assembly GCA_918358865.1 of Melinaea marsaeus rileyi. Lineage (NCBI taxonomy): Eukaryota > Metazoa > Arthropoda > Insecta > Lepidoptera > Nymphalidae > Melinaea > Melinaea marsaeus. The sequence continues at coordinate 15,088,857 of OU911089.1, read as the reverse complement.
CTTCAGCATTAAGGCAGACACCTGAAACATTATTTTAATATGTTAAGATAAAATAATTTGTATGTCACATGTAACAAAGATTTACGTGTCCCGTTTCCTACTTGAAATAAAGTATACAAATACATGTAATACAAAGTATACACATACATTGGATACAAATAATTTGGCATACTACATCGCACGCTAGAATAAAAATAGAATAGGTACATTTCTATCTTTTCTTATCTTTACAAAGAGAACAATCAATGAACGTATCACGGCTAACCTATTCTTTATAGAAAATGATTTTCTTTTTCACCATTGAGTGTTCTTTCTGAGCACGTTCATTTATCTTATTGTTTTACGTAATATTTTTGTGTATTTCAATTGTTTTGTTATTTAACTATTATATAAAACATAAAATATTTTGTAGCAGTCCTATTCACAAGAAGACAAGACGTACATATGTATCTAGCAATCAAATGATGGGTCATACATTTCCATAGGATTCATTATTTTCACCTTTTAAATGCGTTATATATAAAAAAAAATATTAAAACCTAAAACGATGTTTTTGATAAAAACTTTTTCAGCCTTACACAAGTATTACAAAACAAAATAATAACAAACTGTCATAATAATACTAGATGTTTGTGGCAGTAAAACCTCGAAGACGAAGAACTAAAAAAAAATTATTTTAACTGGAGACTTTATTATAACAGAAGAAACTAGAAACAAATCCAGCTATGAGTTACCTTCTTAGATAATATTTTATTTGAAGTAAATAGAATTGCATTTTTATCTCTATTTCACACTTAAAATTCTAACAAAACAATAAATTGACTGAAATTTGACTATAATTCAAAACGTGAAGATTAATAATCTTATTATGATTTATGTATTTAGTCATTCCTTTTAATTTATTCTTATTATTTGTTTAGAAAAATATACACACCATAATCATTATATTTATCTTTATTCTATCAAATTGGGTGACAATCTACTCTGCGTCATATAAATACGAGACATATTTGACATTGACTCGTATTTGACATTGACAATATTAACGTTAACAATTAGTAAATTTTTTGTGTGTGTAATGTATGATAGTGTGTGCATTATTATTACTTATTTATTAATTTAATGTATTTCTAATACATCATTTTTAATAAAAATAACTTTTTACACTCCTTCTCCATAAACTAAATTCCTTTTCTCTATAAACTATGCCAAACTTCATAAGTATCTTCCAAGCTCGTACTTTTCTTATAAAGGGTACAATTTTTTTTCACGTATTAATATAATAATAAAGTAACTATATGTTATCTCTAAATAATGTTTATAATTAAACAGTAATATATTGAAAATGTGTTCAAATCAACAGTTTTTTATTTTTGGTATGTTTGTTGATGCGTGCGTGCGAGGATTTTTTAAAATTTAATCACAGCAGTCACTTTATCAACCCGAACGTTGTTTTAACGTTAAAGTTATATTTATATTGAATAGAAAAAGCGTCCGTCGCCTGTAAAAATTTTCCTATATTCATTATTCAGTAGTGTAGATATCGATGAAATATTGATTCTTAATTAAAACTTTGAAAATATACTAAGCTAAGCTAAGGTATACTATAGTTTAACGTTGTTTTTAATCTCAGCACTTAGGTGTATATCACGCCAACCATCTCAGTTCTTATAAACTACTCTATAGAGGCCTTCAAGTTCGATAATAATTTATAATTAAATAATTAGTATAATATGATAATCTCACGCAACATTTCAAAGTTCAATTTTACTCCTATTTCATTTATTTGTTACATGTTCATCGAACCTTGGTTGAACAGCTTTAATTTTGTCAGTGAAGTTAAATTTAATTGTTGAAGATTTCAGACACACTATAAGGTTTGTTAACTTTATTAATATACAATAAGACACTAATGTACAAGATGTATAAAAATAAATCAGTACCATCTAAGAATTGAACTACATCTCTGTGAACTAACTCTGCGAAATCTTTTCATCTTTGTTTCTTTAACAATAGAAGTGCAAGTAGTAGCTAGGGATGATATGATATAGAGATCTTTACAGATCTTTATTCAAAAATAGAAGGATAAATGAGACATTATGAAGAGAATGTATTAAAAGAAATAAATAGTAATAATTAATACTTATATTATTAATTACACTTTTGATTATACCGTATTAATTTTTATATATAAATTTATTACAAATTTTTATATGAAATAGAGGCAGTAATCATATTAAAGATAGAGTTTCAAACTTAAGTTGACGATAAATAAATTTACGAAATATTATTATTATACTCGATAAGTTAATATTTAAAGCCATATAATAGCCCATTTATTGCTAAATGAGTTAAATCTATCCATAAATTATATTTTAAACTACCAAATGGGACTTGGATGCTTAAAGAACTTAGGAGAAACCTTAGCATGTAAATATTTAATCGCTCAATTATTAAGACAAGTTACATGACGTACATAAACTTAGCTTAGATATATACAAATATTCCCATATATCATATTAAGCGCACATTAGTAGGATTTTCACTTAATAGTTTTAAAAAATGATTGCAGTGAGGCATTTACAATGTTTACATTAGGTAAGTTGTGATCTCTTCTTTGGTCTCTTGCAACATATTTTGTACAGTAAATTATTAAATTATAAATTGTTATTTATCTTAAAGTTTAAAATCAAATGATATCATGTTTATCTTTTTAATGACGAATACATAATTCTTAAATTGTTATACAATAACATACATCTATATCAATACATTTATGTTTTAGAATAAAGATAAAATAATCAATCAACATTAATCGAGCTAGGAAGCACCAATATTAAATTATATCATTATTAAATAATAATGTTATACATTTTACAAAATACCTTATGTTTTGAATACCCAGAGTACAGTTAAGACATTTATAGCAAAGAGTTAAAACATGGTATATATTATAATACGGTCTTTACACCGTTACACGTAATACAGTCTGTCTTTCTTATGGTAAGTGTGTTCGTCAAACTCATTTCCACTTTGTTTAACAAATTGACATTAGGTAATAAAAATTGTCAAAGAATCCATAGAGAATATTTACATTCCTTTTGCCTGTGTATCAGGACAAAAAGTGTTTCGATTGATCCACTCTAACTACGGTTGGGTTAGGTTATGATTCGATGAATCGACTTATATATATAGCTTATATAATATTTTACTGTACATGTAAAAGGTAACTGATGGGCTGCCAGTAATGTGGATTGTTAGGCCAGTATCTGTTATATTAAAACAAAGATTAAATCATTACGTTACACGTTACTATCATATATTTATGTATATTTAATTATCAGTAGGTATGTAGGTTGAATGTAGGTAGGAGGTATAAATAATATAAGTATAAAACTCTTTAAAAAAAGTTCTTTAAGTGCTGAAGAAAACTAAAAGAAAATATATTTATTTAACACGAGACGTTCGCAAATGGAGTGATTTTAAAACTTTTACAACAGCTTTTTATATTTATGTACTTACTATTTTTATTTAAACTAGATAAATTTATAAATTCTAATGGCGTATACTTTATGGGAGAATACGAGACTAAAAATAACGTGCTTATTCTATTTTAGTTTTAATACTTTATTTATTAGATTTTTTGACTTTAAAATATACAAAACTTTGCGACATCTATAACTTATATTTTGTAAAGAATTTGTTACCAGTGCTGTTTGATATACAAAAAGAAATTAACACCTTATATCAATTCTTCTTGGAACTTAGTTTTATAAGTAGCAAATTTGTAAAATTTACAGAAAAACTTGGAATATTATTAGCGGTTTTGTATTAAGTAGATATAACAAATAATTTATAGTTCTTACTAACAGACAAAGTATAGCCTAGACCAAGAACCATTCTACGAAATAAATATACTTAACGTACTTTTGATAAACGTGTGCCTTTTTTCCTATATTAGTAAAATGCACCCATGAAAGGACAGGCAAATAGAAATCTATAATGTTTTTGACATTACTGTTTCTGTTATGTCTATTTCTTCTATTTCGTCTAATGGGGTAGAGTAAATTACATTCTTCTTTTGAATCTAATTCACTATTGGCGATATATATTTGTAATGTAACGTAAAATAGTTCTAAAGGGGTACGCATTGAGTGTTCGGATAATCTATGAAATAAAATAACGTTTCAAACACAATAGCAATGTGAGAAAATGAGAAAGGAAATACGAATAAAGCTACATTCCTAAAATAGATAATACACTTAGGTTTTATAACAAGAACATTTATTGTATTTAAATAAATAATCAAACACAGTAATCCTCTTCAAACTATTTGTTTCAATGTTAATTTCTACAGCTCCATTTCGATACTTGATTTTTTCTTTTGAGAAAATTTGTGTTTTCAATAAATAATATTACAAAAAAAAATAAAAATTGAATGTTCTAAACTCCATTAGTGAAGGATGATGTTTAAACTGATACTTTTCTAATACAAAAGAAAAATACTTGTGTGAGAGTGTCTCCGTCGAGTTTTATTAACTTTAGGAAAATATTTTTTTATAACTAGTCAGTTATCGAGTTTTCTCGAAAACTCTTGTTAAAATGAATCGAAACGAATTGAGAAAAAAAAATCCGTGCCCGCAGGGAGACACGCGTGGGTAGACCTCGTGTGTAACTCATTTAAAATATAACTCACTACCTAAGAATAATACATGATGCCGTTGTTTACATCAAAAATTTTCAAGCAAAAATTTTTTTTCGCGGAAAAGGTATCTTTTTTGGAAATACTTTTGATACTTAAATTTAGAGTAAAAAATAACCTTTCTATTAAAAATATTTGCGAGGAGGGAATGTTTACCAGAAAAAAGTTGCCGTGGTTTTACCTACCTAAAATTTACAAGCTAAAAGTGGTTTTTATTTTTTTTCTCGGAAACAGTACCTTTTACAAAAAAACTTTTGGTACCTGAATTTAGAGTAAAAAATAACCTTTCTATTAAAAATACTTGTGATGCAAGAATGTTTACCAGAAAAAAGTTATGATTTTTTTTCCAAAAATTTTCCGTTTTTTTACCCCCACCCCTAAGTTATTGAAGTTAGGTTTTCGGTTTACCTACATTAGTTATAGGTATTTATCAAAGACATCATATAATATGAACGCGATTGATCTCCTTTGTATAGGGACAAAGTTATGGTCGAAAAACTGAAATCAGAAAAAGTGAGGCCCTAGCGCCCCCTGTGACGGGATTTCTCTGGTTAACGAACTTGACCTTCATTTTTGGATGGTTGATTTTTGTGCAAAGTTTGAAAGCGATCCGAGCGAAACTGCGGCCGCTATCGTGCTGACAAAAGTCGAATCTGGACGCACGCACGCATATATATATATATATATATATATATAAACTTTTTGACCAATGGTCATTTTGGGACTCAGCGGTCATAAGAAGACCTCCTGTGAAGAAATTTTTCCAAAATTCGAAAGTAGGGGACAAATGAATGGGCAGACCGAATTCTTCGAGGTCTACCCAAAAATTTGGTTCCTTAATTGTAACATTATTTATGGCCAATATGTATTTATAGTTTTTACATTATGTAAAAGAAATAATTCATCACTTATAAAGCAGAGAGTGAAATTGGCTTTTGTATGTAAATAAATCTAATTTGAAGCGCTTTGAAAATTTCGCCCGCAATGAAATGGTATTTCTGGCTTGCGTTTGCGGTTACATTACAGAATTCTCTTTGAAACCTTAACGAGTATCAACTGAAAAGTAATGTTCTCGTAGTATAGTCCAGGAGAATAGTTTTATAATTCTTATGAAATATATTATTTCAATACATTGTGAACTAAACTAATTAATATCAGAGTAAACAAAGTTAAAGTTTTAATAACATACATCTCAATATTTTAAGATTTTGATGTTAAAACCTAGAACTTAAACATAAGAAGAGAGATTATAAACTTAAAACATTTGTAAAGATTTTTAGAAATATCAGGATTAAAAAGTCTCTTATATTTCTTCTAGTAACATGTTGGAAAAAGGTGAACATTTTGTCATATTCTATAATAGAAAGAACAAAATGATAAATAAATATAATCTTCTAACTACTCGCATATTTTTATACAGAATAATATTTATTAGTTTATATAACTAATTTTGATATTTATTAAGGCAAATGTTAATTCTCTGCTCTTACACTACAAAAGCCTAACATTACACGACTAAAATGAGTATGATTGATTATTCATTATTATTATATGTAAATACTAATTTATTCTGAAGAACATATAACTTTAATAAGAAATGAAGTAATATATCACCATTGTTACGATGTTAAAACTTATTAAAAGGAAAATTGTCTCATGTTAGTTTCATTATTTATTTAATTTTATAAAATTGACTGTATGGATAGTTTATTTTTAGGGTCCAGGTTTGAGATGTTGTTTAGTTCAGAGGATTCTTAATTTTATACGGACAAATACAAAAAACTGTTACAATTAACAAAAACTGCAGGAGGAACTATCGTAAAATTTGTTGTTGACTTGCTTATTAGTCAGAAGCTTTTTGAGCTAGTACATGGGGTTAAAAGTTACAAAACTAAAAGATGTTACCACGTTTCTCTTTTTTTACAGTGTAACTAAAATATTTATAAGTTAAATTATTTATTTGAAAATACCTATAACTACATTTATCAACATTAAGTTTAAATTAAATACAAAATATATAATTTTCGAAGATGATTATAATGATCAATTCAATAAACAATTGCTTTGTTCGAGACGAAGCAATATTAATATTATAAATTACGTTATAAATTGCTACGTGTCATGTCATTCACTATTATTTTACACGTTTTAAGGTTTAAGTTTAGCTTAAAATAAACATAATTAAAAAGAATGATATAATTTCAGAAAAGGATTATATATATTACACATAATTTAATACATCTGTATGTTATAAAAAAAACATATGATTGTTATAGGAAAGATGATATAAGACAACATTTTCAAGAGATTAGGACAGAGTTGACCCTTTTTTAAGTACGAGAATTTCTTTAAACAAGGTCTCATTTCGATAAGTGTGGTATCAAAGTTGGCCATCCTGCTACTCCCAGTGGAAGTACACAAGTGATCACTGATATTGATATAAAGCGGAAAAGACTTAACTAAATAAATAAAAACTTATACATTAAGCCCATGCGGTCCAATGTCTTCCATATGAATTTTATTATATATTATTATTATTATTTATATCTCTATAATACACTGTAGTTGTGGGAGCGGTTTATTCGCAGTGCAATTACTTAAAGTTGTAATGAGCAGAGACTACTTGATTGCACTGAACTCACTGTTCCTTTTTATTATAATGTTATAGAGTCGTTGTTAAGTCTACTTATACCAATCTTCAATCTTCTACCTTTATTATTTCTACATGCAATATATATTTTTTTAATCAGTCGCTAAATAGATATGTATGCAGAAGGAGTTAAAGTGAAATTTTATTTAAAAAACATAATTTGTAAAAAGAAGCCTTATTACATTATCCGTCAATGTTTTTATATTAAGAAACTAAATAACCCCTATTTTTTTATTACTTCATTATAATAAGTTAATAAACTTGAGTATTATAATGATACGGATAATATTTTAATGAAAGTGAAAAGACAAGCTCCAAATTGAATCACTAATACAAATTTCAACGACATTAACAAAAAATCTAAACACAACTAAAAATAAGTTTTATTCAAAGTTTTAATTTGTGAGAGATTTATGAAAGATATTAATTTTGCGTATCTCTTCGTTTTTTAATCTCTTAGCTATCACGGGAATTAATGGCTTAGTTACCCTCTTCAGAAAAAGAGGCTTACGGTAATTTTTAACGTTTTTATAGATCAAATATTATGAAAGTATATATATATATATATATATATATATATATATATATATATATATATATATATATATATTTATATATATATACTTTAATGAATGAAGTGGTATATTTGGGAAGTATGTTTAGCAGAGACGGAAGATACGAAATGGATGTGGAAAGGCGTATTGCTGCTGGTAACAGAGTCAATGGTGCTTTGACTGCATTGTTGAGACGGCAAAACGTCAGTATAGCTGCACGTTTGGCTGTACACAATGCAGTTTTGCTACCGACACTGTTATACGGCAGCCAAACGTGGGTAACACAGAAGAAGAATGTAAGAAAGATGAATGCTGTGGAGATGCGATCTCTTCGCAGAATATGCGGAGTTAGTCTAGCTGATCGAATCCGCAATGAAGAGATCCACAGAATGGCAGGTACTAGCGAAGATGTCACGGTGAGAATGAAGAAGAACGTGCTCAGGTGGTTTGGGCACGTTGAACGAATGAGTGATGAAAGAATGGTAAAAAAGATTTATATGGGAAAAGTGAGCGGTAAGAGAGACAGGGGGAGGCCTCGAGTGACCTTCGAAAACACAGTAGCTACGATACTGGAGGAAGGTCACGTAAAAAGCATGAGGACCCCCCGGAGGGCATGTATGAAGAAGTTGATGTCTGTGGCCGAGGCGAAAGAGGTATGCAGAGACCGTAGCGTTTGGCGCTCCGTCGTCTCTGGCTACCCCGCAAGGGATATGGCGTGAAGGTAAATAAATAAATAAATATATATATATATATATACTTTCATAATATTTGGTCTATAAAATTTGATATTTATATATATTATATATATATTTGATATATATATATATATATATATATAATTTATATTACGTTTCCAAGCTATAGACTAACGAAAATAAGTAATTATTTACGTAACGAGATTTACTAAAACAATACGAACTGTATCATGTTAAATTAATATAAAAACGAGCAGAATTGTTATTATCCATCACCGACACCGACAAAAGATTAAATCAATGGACTAACCTTTCCGATGACGACAAAGAAAATAATAATAATCCTGGGAATATGATATCGTAAGGTTTTAGGTCGATTTGAATATATCACTTACGTTGATCATATATTAGTGTTTTATCCGACTTTAAAGATGGATGAGGTTATGAAAACTAAAAATTTAAGTAGTTATAGAAGTATTCAATTGTAAGCTGATTTTTATAATTTGACTAGCTTTAAAAGTAGTAAAATTCTAATTTTCGGATACTTATAGTTTAAAATATAAAATAAATATATTCTAAACTAGGTTTTTAAAGTGACATCGTCTGAACTCATCTCTTACCCTCCTAACTCCTACCTCCCCGCTTCTAATATTTTTGTGATAACCAGCGTGTGAAACAGAATCCTTCAAGGAGGGAATACAAGAATATGTTGAATAGTTTGAAATATAAAGAAAGAAAAGATATCGTAGCGTGTTCTATTGATCGTTTGTGACTAAATATTTCTCTTTTCCTTGTAGACCTTCCTCGTTTTGTTTCCTTCAAATTTCAAATTAAAATTCCAATCTTTATACAGCGAAGCAACAGAATATGGTCTAAATTTCTATTTGTATTAAACCGAAAAAATGTTAGGAAACGATAAAATATTTGAATAAACTCCAACAAACCTAAAAGTTAGACGAAGTTTTGGGATCAAATGAGAATATGAGAAGAAAATTATATTTAAAAAGTAAAACTAAGTTCATTCAACATTGTCCAACTTAAAATAAAGTACATATTCGCATAAGAAATTTTGGATAATAGTATGTAGTTCAATCCGTCGAAACAACAACATTACTCTGAAGATGTGAGGACAACGAAAACTTTCTTAAACTATAATAATTTTTAAAAGTATATCATAGGACCCATGATTACAAAACAATGGTTGGTTATATAATAATATTATTAAATTTTATAATTGTTTTTAAAATAAGAATTACGTGAAATAAAATAAAACCTGGATATAATTTTAAGATAAAAGTCAACGTAAAAATAAATTGTATATATTGGAGTTAAAAGCATTTCATTTCGCATTATGGGCAATTTTATTGTTCATAAAATTATCATATAAATTTTATTTTTAACTCTTAACACGGAATGGCGCGTCCCTACCAACATTTACCGAAGCATAACAACAACATCATAAGAAGGCTGGTGATTGAAAGCTGAATATATGAATTAATTTACTGCATTCATTCTGAATCTCATTTGATGAAGCATTGTATTTAAATTATTCTAAGATTTAAAATAAGGTTTTAAATAATACATATCCATGTATAAAAAGTTCTTAACATGTTCTTTAAATAGTATATATTCAACATTCATTCTAACCTTTATACTTCCTTAATATTTGTTTTCCTAAAGATTATACAATTCTCCCAAGTACCACTTTAAGAAACTTGAGACTTACTATGAAAGTACTATTTAGTTTACGGTGGTCAGTAATTAACATTTTATTTAAAATGCTAAATTTGTACCAATACAAGTACAAGTAAAGACAACCAATGTCTGTATTAATTATGTTATTATATGTGTATTAAAAGTTGTTAAAATAGATACTTATCTTATCTACCCACGCCAGAAGCTAATGTTATCGATTCTGATCTAATTATTGCATAAACATTGAAAGGAAACTTACGTTAACGGACATATAAAAATGGAATGGATTCAGTTCATAGAGAGTAAAATAGTCTACTTGATGATGGAAACAGTAGTAATTTAAATAAATACATTTTCTTAATCTCTTAATCAGTACTACATCATAATAATAATATTAATTAAACTAACAGAATTTATTTAAACCAAATTGTTTGTTTTTTTTTCCTATATATAACATAAGTTACTTTGTCATTACATACTATAGATGGCTACAACAAAGGAAAAATATAAATATTAACCAAAAATAAAACATTTTCTGATATCAATTTCGATAAAAATAGAACATTGGTTAGTTCTCAATAATTTTAATAACATATATAATAAAAATAGTCTTTGGGAGTCGTGACTCGAATATAATACAAGATATAGATATATGTGATACTAATATTTTATTTGTATTTGTTAACGCAAAGTATTTCATTAAAATATAAACTTGTAGTTTTTTTAATCCCCCATTTTTCCACCGTGAAAGAAATCGAACCGCTTGATGTCTTAGTTATTTAAAGTGAGCATTTGAAACTAAAAAAATTTACAATTATCAGATTTTTGTAAAAAATCCTAACAGTTTCATATGAAGTATCTGACAAATTGATACTATGATTATATGCAATGTTTCAAACAGGTGTTACAGTATAAATTTATCTTCTAGATTGTACATCAATAGATACAAGTACTGCCAATAGTATATATATACAAAAATAATAGTAATAAAATACTATTAGATCTCAAATGGAAAATCAAAGTATATATACGTACTTCGGATATAAAATCATGAAATTTATGAAATCCTAGAAATAATTTTATGACTAACTCAGACTAACATTAATAAATTGTTAATTACATCTCTTAATTACAATATCTTCAATAAAGTAAAATAACTCATTTTATAATTACATTTAGATATTTCCATTTCACCTTAAATTGTAATTTGTAATATATGTTATTCTTAACAATTTATTTGTATTATTCAATATTTGCGAGATATAACAAAATAATGTAATAAAAACTGAAGTTATTGTAGTGGGTATTGTATTATATGATATTTTTTAATGATTGAAACGGAGTTGAGGCCATTAGAATGAACAAAAATAAACAAAAACAATGAGGTTTAAAAACTACAATTGTTCCATTAATAAGTAACAAAAAATTGTTCCTACATAAAAACACTAATCAACAAATATCTACTATGTCTCTCAAACTCGATAATAAGAAGTCGAGCAATTAGAGAACTTTTTCGCTTCATATCCACTCTAATAATAACAACTACATTGAAAGAGTGAGATAAAGAGAATACAAGGTTATTAGTTAAAAGCTGATCGACTAGAGCCTTTACCATTTATATTTAGAATACCTATGAACGATATTAAGGTCTTCTGATACGTTTCGAAATATGTATCTGTAATTATCCTTGAGTATTGCAAATTATTATGTATTATATATTCACCAAAGGAAAATAAGAAATTAACAGTATTATGTTTGAATTTACTGAAATGCGCTATTCTTTTCTGTGTTTTTTGAACAGATAGCACAATTCTGTTGAAGCTACAATTGTGGTTAGTCGTTGCTGAAGCATTATCCATAAGAAGGGAATGAGGAACAATCAATTTCGTACGTTCCTATATTCCCATAATAATATGGGAGAGAAAATATATCCTATATTGTTATATTTCACGGTAGTACGGTTTTATTACTATATGATAAGGTATTATTAGAATATTTAAGGGCTGATATTATAAACATTCTGTAAGAATTGATATTCAATTCTGAAGTTAATTTTTTAATATTTCTTACTTTAAATTTATATCAACAAAATTGTGAAGCATAAAAGTGTCTAATAAAAATGTAAAAAGTAGAAACAATTTAAAAAAAATGCATAACTGTGGAGAAAAACTCCTTGCTGACATAATTCTAGAGTTATATTCCCATGCTTTACTGTTATATGAGATTTACTTCTTATAAGTGAGTTTATTAAATCTTGTTACTAAATCTACCCCTAGCTTTAAATAATGAAGGTAGCTTGTGGTTCGGCGAATTTTACTAGCATACTAACTATTTGATTAGTTATTGAAAAATGGATCTTCGTGCATACAAATAGTCAAGTTTTCTAATTGATTAATTGTAACCATTGACGTTTAACGTAATTAAATATTGATATTGTCTTACAGGAATTGAATGATTCCTCCCAAAATGTAATAACGTATACAAAAAAAATATATAAGATTTAATACTTGGATAGTATATGTAAATATATAAATGTCAAACAAACTACTATAAAGTACTCGTAAGTAATTTTATGAATCCTATTATAATACTAGTACCTACATTCTCTATCTTCTTTATATGACAGACGAATGTTTAATTTGAAGAGTAATGTGGGTGTTTGGTAAAAATGTATATTTCGACATTCAATTAATTTTAAAATCAAATAAAAATAATTGAATGAATTATTATTTTTTTACAATTATTAACGACATCATGATTTCTATAAGAACTTAAAAAATGTGAACTATTTTAAGATGTAAAATCTAACACAAGCAAAATAAGAGAAAAGCAAAAAAAAAAGGTTTTGAGGAAGATGAATCACATTTTTTTTTTATCATTCAACTAACCTTAAATCAGATAAAAAAAATATTACTTTGCTTTATACCATTGCTTATTTAGTAAAATTAAAAATTTGTAAACATTTTATAGTAATATAATTATATTACTATAAAATGTATTTTAATACCATAAATGCCTTCATAGAAAATTATACAAGGTACAAATTGTTTTCGTCAAACATATACCATTCATGATCTCAGTGAATAAAGTGTCATAAAAAATTTATAGATATATTTTGTTGGTAACATCATGGAAGAAATAAGACTGGTGGTTTCAAAGGATTCTTATACAACTACAGTGAAGTAAGGGTCCGTTCAATAAACGGTAATCTTTGAGTAATTAAGAGAAATAAAGAGACAGAGATATTACGTCTTATTTGTAGTTCTTATAAGATGTATAAGTTCATAAGAATAAGTACATTTATTATTATATTATGTATTAATTGATTAAATTTTGATTGATAAATGTATATTCTAAAAAAATATATATACAGTTATATGTTTTTTTTTTTATAGAGCTTTGTTTAAGCTAAATATAGACAATTCTTCATTTACACCGTTGTTCGTTAATTTTGTTAGATTGCTTAATCATTATTAATTAATATCCTAATTTTTTTAACATATCAAAATAGGTTTTTGTAATAGGAACAAAACAACGGGAAGATAATAATTAATCTACATTAACAATCAGAGAATTATTTTGATGTAATATTATATGAAATTTCTTGAAAATAACTTTCATGTTATAAATTGTATATAAATCTTCTTTTAATACAAGTATCAACAGATAGACACTTGGAATGATTATGATTTATTAAAGTAAAGTAAAAAAACGCAAGTCTCGCAACGTCCTAAAAAGTTATAAAATGCAATCTAACCACGTCGATTAATTTAGTATACCCATCTATGGAAGCAGCAATACTTTGTCATAATTGATACCTTGTTAATTTATCAATAACATGTTATTATAACTATATCAATATTACCTTTATTCACATTTTAATGCATATAGTAATTTGGCAAACATAAACGGCAAAAGACTAGACTATTAATGTTATAAATGCAAACCAACCTATTTATCTTAGAACTCTGTCTGTTATGCCTTTTCATCTAAATCACCGAACGTATATGTTTTTTTCAGTACATAAGTGTTAGTCAAATCAATAATTTTTACCACTTTAATATAATTATATTTAGTAATAACAATTATTCTAAGTAAAGGTAAATTCTTAAAGCTCATTCATAGAATAATAATACATTTTAAGACATTTATATTACGTAGTTCTAATATAATTAAACAATTATTTTATCACATTGCCCACATATACAATATTATGTCGTAAGAGTTAGATATGTAGCAAAATAATACATATAATATAATACACGTAATTATATAAACGCGTAATCAGGAATATATTCCTCTTAAATATACTATTATCCTATCCTCCTAAAATATACTATTTCGTAAACTGTATATAAAAATGTGACTTTGATGTTATGTAACAGTTGGATAAAACTCATTAAATCCCTTCGGAAACCCTCAGCGTCTCAGTCCGACCCCAAAGGATCTCTGTTCACATTCACCGTAACGCTCCGGATCGCTTTGGAAAGTAACCCTTTTATATGTTTTACTAAGTAAATATTAAAATACAATTAAGCTCAGATACATGTAAAAATATTCAATATGTAAAGTTATATAAGATATCAGTTTTACAAGTAATATATATCACTAAAACGTTTGTATGCCTATTAGAAAAAATATATCGTATATCCTATACTATCCCATTTTGAACGCAAATAATTTAAACAATAAGAATTGAGTAATGATAACAGTACAAAACCAGACCATTTGTTTGAAAGTACACGAGAAAAGAAAATATATTAATTCCAAATCCTAGCTATTATAAATGTAGCAATTTCAAACTTTTACAAATGCTGTTTAGAGGTATATAGTTTTATAGATAATGGATAAATGGAATAAAAAATTCCATGACATCATTTTTATACCACACAATACACATACAGTTATAAATGTTACAATGTATGTCCCTTGCAATTAATAGAAATCATATTAATTGTTATAATTTTTATATTTTAATTTCTACAGAACCCTGCCACATCTATAACTTACACATATGTTATAAAGGGTACATAATCGGAGCAGTTTGATATTAGATGTCAGTCTACTCAAATGTTACATCCCCAAAAAATATACACTGAGTGAAAACCACAAGGAATGTGAAGAAATGCAGAATAATTTAAATTTTGAAATTTAAATCCTATAGGTACCTTTAGTAAAGTAGAGTTAGAAGCGCCATCAAACATCCTTCAGCTATACGTTTTTATCAAACAAATAAAAACAAAACAATAATAGTAATTTGTTTTATGTAAGGATAGACAATAATTGTTACTTTATATAAGTCATTCAACTACCATTTATTTAGTCTTCTCTAAAAAATACAATACATCTTAGGTTGGCTTCAACAGTCGAATTACAAAACAATAAAAACAGTTTAAAGAAATATGAACGCTAAAATAATTTCACGAAAATCTTTTATTATACGATAGTCTATATTTATATCTCTTGTTACTTGAAGTGATTTATAACGTCAACAAAGATCTTACGAATGGAATCAAAGCGATTAATTCTGCTTACCGCCTCTAATAAAACATTTGCTTACTGCACATATCAACAGTTTTTTTTAATTAACGTGTTTTTGTAACTAAACATAAATTTAAATATATATAAATTGTAGTTTATGTAAGTAATCCACTACTCTAGTGAGACAGTAAAGTATCAGAATCATAAATGAGATTTTATCCTATTAAATTTATAATTATAAAACAGTGTATGTTTTTCCGTCAATCACGCAAAAAATACAGAATGGATTTTTATGGAGATTCTATATTTCACACTTTAGTGGAAAATAACTTAGAATTTGTACAGAGCTAGTATTATTTCAATATATTTGTTATTTATTACATAGCCTTTTCTTCCACGCGAGCGAAACCGCGCGTAAAATCTTGTCAAATAGGAATTATATTCTTAACTGTATAACTACGTTTTTTACCCTTATCAAATAATATTATAATATGTAAATATACTAATTTCATGTTTATTCAAAATTTAATTAATATTTTTTTTATCAAAATTTAAGCCAGCATATAGTTGTTGAAATTTAATAACAAATTATTAATAACCGAGTAAAAATATAAAAGTAAAATAGAAACTCTCAGATAATGTAACTTAATAATCAGTGAAGAGTAAATAAAATAAACTGGCAAATAAACAAGTACAATAAAAGAATAGTATAAGTAATTGTAATAAAAGTTGAATGGACTGGTTTCATTCGCAGTTCTATTAAGCTATTCAACATAATACGGTCATTTAGGAGGTGATAAATTTAATGAAATACAATTTGTTTTCACACCGTTATGCTAAATTCACCTAAAATGATACCAGACTTTTTTATAAAACACTCTATAAAATAAATAAATTGCACCAAAACATTTTTGTTATCTTAAATGTTTGGACAACTCTCAGATAAAGAATAGCTCTTATATTCTATTATTCCAACGAATTTGAAATAGGAGTGTAGAATTAATATTTCCTAAGCAATTTTAATTTTTGTAGTGGTTGATCCACTATTATAATTTCATACTTCAATAAAAAATAGAAATATCAGTATCCTGTATATTAATTACACAACTTACAATATCAAACACGTTAGAGCATTTACCTAATCTTTGAGGTTCAATATATTAAGCCTTACGTTCATCATCTAACACTTGCGTCTCTTTGTAGAATAGTTTAATAATATGATCGTCAAACCTATCGTATCTAAATAGATTATATATTGCATTAATCATAGATTTTTTTATATTATAAGAAGTTTAATAGTATATTAATTTTTATAGCATTTTCAATGTAACGTCCCTAATTTTGTTCTCAAATATTCAAATATTTAAAGTTAAAACCGTAATCGCGTCATAATTAATGATCTTTAGCGTTTATGAAAGCTTTTAACGCTTAAGCTAATGAGATCTTTGATAGCTTGTTGAATAACATCATAGAATGAGTAAATTACTAACATAAATATATTGTGAATCTTAAATTCTGCTTTATTGTTGGTTTAAACGGTAATAATAGTTTAACTTCTACATTTATATAATATATTGTATTATAGATAACTATGTTAGATTCTTACAACGGCTTACTGACAGCTTGTTATAAAATATATCTGATTTTATTGATTGTTTATTTTAGACGTGACCAGAGAAATATAGAAATGATATGTAGATTCTTACCCCTTTTATTATTTGTATAAGATGCTAAGATAAGTTTTAGAGGTGTATAGCGTTTTAAATTAGGCATAGAGATATCATAATATGTTGGTTAAGAATACAATTTATACAAATATTTAATTAGATAGTAGCCATAACACCAAAATTTCATTTCTTAATATTTCCAATATTTCATGCAAACGATGATATGAAGAGACATTATATTGAAAATATATTAATATTTAATGACTAATGTTTGAGAATCCGGATAAATATATAATCAGTTATGTGACATCTTTTATCCTTTTTACAAATATTATATTTTTAAATTTGTTCTTGTCTTTGTAAAGATGAAAATCGTAATTGAAATAAATTATTCGATAACTTGGTCGGTCAGCTTTTGCTGTCAAAAGTTTGAGTATACGCATACATAATAAAGTTCCACAAGATATCTTAGACCTTCATTTTCTTGGTTATAAATCTAAAATCAAAAGTTTATTATTAAATAAATCTTTTTATAACGTTCAAGAGCTTTTAGTAGATCGAAATATGTAGAACTTAAGTTTATGGCCTGCTCTTCTGCTTGAATAAAGGTATTTTGAATTTGAAAGTCATTCAATATGTTAAGAAGGTTGTAAGTTCTTTATAAAGTATGGGTTTTAAATAAATTCACATGATCTTTACTCATATAGTAATGAGGTATTATGCCACACTTATCGTATTGTTTTTATTATGTCCGTCTTTCATTGCTATTATTATTTAAATCATATTTTATAAAAAATATCATGATTACTTTTTTGGTTCATTAATTCTGTAAAATTACCAAAAGCTGACAATAATTAACTTGGGAGCATTTACATTCATCTCCCACGGGACAGCGGGCGAATGTTAATTAATGTGGATTAACGTTTCAGGGAACTCTTAATTTAGTGTTGGAGAATTCCTTAAACTTAGTGATGTTCTTAAACTTGTTATTTTATAAAAAGGTATGTTTTCATGATTTACATTAAATTCGAAATTAAGTCACGATTCCAATTATCGACAGCTTCCTCTTTCGGACCATTCCAGTCCGAACTCCTTTGAAACAATGTTCATGTCTAATGCAGTTCACGTGTGGTGTTAAAATCGGTAATGGTGTGTGACCAAGCTACGATGATGCCAAGGGCGCTACAGTGATCCACGGTTCCGTGGTGTGGGATCGTCTGGAGATCTTGGCTCGTGATGATGGAGGTAATAGTTGTATTACATTTATCGGAAGTTGGCCTTTATCGGAAGCGTGTATGAATTTGAACAAAATTATTTATAAATTTGGTTGATGCTTGCGTTTTTAATAAAAATTATTAAAAAAATAATTATAATTCAAATAACGTTAATTTTTTTGTTTGTTTACTACGTTATGTCAAATAAGTCACAGATAAACAACTAACCGGAGAGAGAATTAGGGGAGTCTGGACAAAAGGAAATGGCATTGAATTTAAATACTATCATCGTACGAAACAAATTTATAATAGCTTGACTCCATTTTTTGGAGAAAACTCCTATCTTCAGTTGGTATTCGAATGCATCAGACTGAATAATACCTGTAGTGAATTGCAAAAAGTTAACTATAACTTTTACCTTACCTTTATACAAATAGTTAACCACAACTAATACGTAACTCATTTAAGTATATTTATAGTTGTGAGAGACAAAATGAACGTATAATCTATACTTCATCCAGTTTATAAAAAGTATTTTCCTGTTAATGGACACCCACACTAACTACTAACTACTAACCACACTAACTATTATTAGTTACATATATATTGTATATTGTATCGTATATTATCTTACATAAGTTCTTAATTTTTTCTGAAACCAAATATGAATTCTTTATTACGAAAGTCTATTATTATGTAGCTTCATAAGGAAATGACCTCGGACACAGTCGACAACAAACAACCGAGGTTCAAGGATATCTTTAACTGGCGTCTACTCGTCTGTCAGTAGAACGTGAAAGTTTATTTCATATTGCTGTAATAATTTATAGGTCTTGGAATATTAAGTGACTCTTCGCTTCAATATTATGACTTTTCTTAAAGATATTTTATAAATGTTGATTGTGGATAATATTTTAATCTTAATAATTTTAAAGACATTTTTTCTACAACTTTTAATTGACGTCTTATGTTTCTACGCTAAATATATATTTTGTTTCAATCAAATAAATCTATTATACAAAATATATAATTTAAAAAAATATACAAAATATACTAAAGTTGATAAAATAAACTTAATTTGAATTTGTGTGCAGTAGGCCTACCTGGCCGCTAGCCTTGTATGTAGTGTTCCAAAAATTCGTAATGGATGTATAACAAATCCAGTTACAAGATTCTTAATATAATAGAAAACTTTGTAATAATCATTTAATCGCCAAAAATAAATACACATACCTTTGACATATATGTAAAAATATTCGATAATGTTGATATTATTAAAACAGGTGATCGGTTGAACAAATAATGTATGTCGCAATTTTGAATGTCGCAATACTCTTGCAAATATTGCCTTAAAACGTTTTCATATACCAAGTATATAATATATAGATACCATATTTAAAACATCTTTAAATGTATCTTTTGTAAGTTATTTATTAGCATAATAAAAAAAAAATTAAATGATTTGGCGCTAGATAATAAAAAGATGTCACTTATATATTTAAATAGAAGGACTACTGACTAATGACAAACTTGTGACCACCCAACTCACAATTTTGTTCTGATAAAGCAGGATTTTTGTATAAAGGTAATGTCTAGGATTTATTCCTAACGGATGCTAAAATACTATCAAACAATACATGCCTTGGTGGTGTTCCCAAGGACTACTTATGGACAGAATATAGACCTTAACTAACCACATGGTGAAGGAATAGTGAAGCAAAATTACTTCACTCCGTTTCGTACAAATATATTATGTGACGTCTATTCTAAAATATTTGTACTATCGAAGGTTGTAACATTAACATTTCTTTACTTACCTTCATATGGCATGAGGGCAAATAAAAAAAACTATTTTATGGGTTGCCTTTACACCATTAAAATAGCTCATAAAACAATGAGATACAAGAAAATGTAATTAATTTTGAATAGCAAAAACTGTACAAATTGAAAAATAAATATCTACAAACCTCTCAAAAAGGACTCCTCGACGCGGTGTCGAGTAAAATTAATTTCTATTGAAAAGGTTCTCCACTATACTCTCTAATTGATTGTCCTCTTGAGAAAAATTGTGGAGCTGTTCTGGGTTGAACATTTTTGTGTATATTTACTACAATTTTGTTCACTCAAATAAAATTCTACAGATTTTTACAGAGGTTTAGGTGAAATAATTTTAACTTTGCAAACTTGTAGACCACTTCAATTGGTTAGGAAAATAATATATAAATAATATATGAATATGATTGTGATGGAGGTGAATTTTCCTCCATTTAAAACAAAATAGATTAACTATAATTAAGAAGCTATAACTAATTAACTATATTTTATAGGCCTAATAAATGTCGCATCTGTCTCGATAAAGATATGGCGATGGTAGCTTAATTTATAGAGTGATGGGATAATTTTCCAGAGGTTGTAAGTTCGAGACCTGCCCATGTCTATAATTGTTTTATTTATTACACCATACATTCTTTTGCATTCTTTCACTTTTATGATCTGTACTATCAAATTAGTTGTTTTGTTTCTATATTTGATGTCTTATGTTAAATGTAACTGGGATGTTTTCTTTTGAAAATATTAATTTATATTAGTATTAGCAACTCTTACCTTTCTATGATCTAAATTAATCTAGCAATTAGGGATTATTAAAACGCGAATGCAACATATTTCATATTTCATATGAAATATGAGAAAAAATTTATACAATTTGGCAGCGTCTGGAAAGGATTGTCTATTATCCGCCTCCGTTGGCAAAGTTTGAGGTCAAGTTCAAGGTGATTTGAATTCTATGTATATCTTACTTTAGATCCTATGGCGCCTAAAATATACTTGGTATGTGGTGGTTATGCATATTTTAATATTGTTTAGAATGTTAATACATTTTTTGTTCTTATACGCCTATCTCGTAAGTAAAGATAAATGTATAAGAAATACAAGATATGAGAATTCTTTTAAGCTAACATTTATCCAAATGCAACAGAATTTCATTAACAGTAAGATTAAAATAAAAAAATAATGTTAATTTATTGAACATTGTTATAAAAATTTCATAATATAAAAATTTATATCATAATATCTATTTTATTCAAATCGTCTCCTGAAATAGCATTTTAGTAAAAAACATTTACAAAGTTTCAACCCTAACTTTTTTAGGATAAGCTCTGAATTACGCCTTAATATGTCGTCCAAAAATAAAAAAGTGGTCGTTTATTATTTTTAAATTTAATATAGCAATAAATATGTGAAATACTATAAAGTTATTATTTAATTCAAAAAGGAATTAAATTTTCTGATCTCCATTTAAAAAAAAAGAAAAAGTGTTTAAATAAATACGTTGATCTGCAATTTGCTTGACGAGGTGCGGAACGATTTTTTTTTACTTAAGTGATATTAATGTCATATCAATTTGTCTTTTTATTATTTTATAACAATCATAAATTCTTTATGCGTCCGTATATATCGTTATTACGTAAATTTATAATTAAAGGCAGTAAAAGAGCTGTGTGCTTTACAATGTGCTTTGAATTCTATATATTTAATGTGACCATTTTCTACCGTGATGTCGTACATAGTAAACTATTTAAAAGAAAGCAACATAAGTTTTTATATAATAAGTTAAACTTAAATAAAAATACTGAAAGTAAATACTTTACAAAAAGAAAAAATAAATTAAGAAAGCCTTCAGTTATATGTACACAAAATAAATAATGATTACTTTGATATTTATCTCTTGGAGTATATTATAAATCTATTGAGATTCGAAAAATTTCTAATAAATGCCTCTGGTATGATAACGGTATGTAAATATAGTAACGGGAACTTTGCCTTTAAAAAATAAAATTTAATCAATGTAACAAAATTTGTATCTGATTTATACAAATAAAGATTATATTCTTAAAGTCGCCTTTTTTTAAAATTGTACCAAATTTAAGTCAATAAAAGTTATAAATGTCAACATAAAGTACAACATCAGTCTTGTCTGTCAATATTCTGGCTTGGCACAAAAAGTCTATCTCTTTTAAGCTATATTTTCTCATTGTATCCATTATTTTTTCGGTTACCGTCTTATCTTGTAATTGTTGATAATATAATATTATATTATATTCAATCCAAAAATAGATTACCGTAGTATACTTTTGTCTTTATTGTATCGATTAAGCGTAGCCTGGAAAAAACTAACATACGATATTAGATTACATGTAATTTACTACTATAAAGGTGAATTAAAATCGTTTTCAAAACTGATTGTAATATAATAGAGACTATATACACACTGTAGTTTAAATTCCATTATATTTCCTGATAAAAAGTACTAGCTACAGAGATAATAATCACTACGATATTTTAAGAATCAGTCAAGTTATATCCCACTGAGGACAACGTAGTTTCCTTTCAAATAGGAAAGATAAGGAATACATTTCTCCAGTACTTCAACTTCTATTTAATAGCAATAATTAGTTAACTAATAGCACAAATTTAATTCTTACACTTTGGAGCTTCTTAAGATTTGATAAAATATAAATATGTATTCATTGTTCAATTTTCATAAATTTATTTATTGATAATGTTAGAGGAGCAACATTGCAAACTTCTAAACATGAAATATCTAAGGCTTGGTCAAATTAGTATTTTTTTTTTTTTGGATTTGTTATGATTAAAATTATTATGTTTAAATATTTACAAATAATCTATCTGCGGATTTTTTTTTATTTATCTATGACTACATACATACTATGCAAACTGATGAGTATGAGCAATGGCAGTTGGTGACGTAGCAGCTTTATTTTGCGATTAGTGAATATGGCTAGTTTTAGTTTTTTGATGATTTATTAATAGGCCCATGTCGTGTGCCCATTTACATAATAAAGTAAAGTTATTTTACATAATATTTAGAGCAACATTTGAATCTTTATGAGCCACCAACAGACATGTATGTATTTATAACCGAATTGTTATATATGTATTTCTATTTTAAGTAAAATAAAATGTATTCTTGAATGTATAATGATTTTATTACTGTAAGATTCTCTTATCATCTCATGAAGATCGGCGTAATATAATTATATCACAGTTGCATATCACAAGGCAAGTGAGAGTCGGAAAAGTAACTATGTACTCGTGTATTTACAAATTTTCTTCTTCTTACTTTGTTCTTCTATGACAACAAACTTAAGTTTCAAATGCTCACTTATCAACTCGTCTGTGTTTTTCAGATAAATAAAAATAAAATTTTCTACAGAATCCAAAACCATCGTAAAGCGCCAAAAACAAAACAAATTAAGTGAGAAAGATTGTTTTACACAATAAATTTGAATTTACAATATGAAAAGCTCGCAGTTACGTGAGTGAAACAGCATATCGCTCCGGGTCCCGCTTAACGACGTGTGAAATACATTTTTTGTACGGTTTTTAATTATTTTTTTTTATATACAATTGGAAAATTGGTAATAATTTTATCACAATATGTCGTTGTAGTTTCGTAAAATTTTGTTATGGTAATATTATAATTGAAATTTTAAATAGTATTATGCTATTTTGAATGGTTTTAAAATATTTTTATCCATTAAATATTTTATGAAAGAGGTAATTAAAACAAAGGATAATGGGCGAAATGTACCCACCGACCAATAATGACCAGACGTATGTCGTTAGAAAGCTCTTTTCATAACTATCATTTATTATTATGGGGGCTAGTCTCAAATTGTTGTGGGAAAAATGTTATAGTTGCTTAAATGATATCTATTATAATCAAAGTTGTTAGTTTTAGATATCTAAAAAAACTTATTTTTTTTACGTTTTTGTGTAGACTCCATGTACTTTCAGCTTTATCATGTTAAGTATGAGAACAGTCAAACTGTGAAAAAGAAACGTAAAATAAAAAAAAAACATAGATTTAAAATAGTTTATTACTGATTTACAAACACAATTCTTATTATTTAAAAACTAGTGATCTATGTTGTCTACAATTACATCATTTAGAAATGCAGCTGGAGGATTGAATACCTCATGCCTTGAGTGACCAATGTACCATATTATTGACGATAAAAAAAAAAGTTATTAAATACGCCGTTCGGTACAAATAAAGGCGGCGATCGCTGGCGCAACGGGCGGCCGGCGGACGACGTGGCAATGAGCATTTCGGCAATTACACCTTGTATTAAGGGTTTACGTAGGGATTTTAAACTTTTAAACACATTTTTTTTTATATCTGGAAAACCCCACAACGAATTGGGACTAGCACCCATAATAACAAAGATAAAATATCTGGTACTAACAACTTTTATTTTAATAGATATCATTTAAGTAACTATAACGTTTTCCCCACAACGAATTGAGACTATCCCCCATAATAACAAATGATAGTCATGAAATGAGCTTTCTAACGAATTATGTCTGGTCGTTATTGGTCGTGGGTACGCGTCCCATACATTTTTGCCCATAATCCTTTAACTAATACATAAAACAAGAATAACACTAAGTTAATAACGAAATCATACTGCACAATAAAAAGTAACAACAGTTATAGAAGATAGAAGATAAAACAGATCAAAATGGTACATGCAAAATTAATTTTGATCTATATTTATATCCACTTTCGATCTTAGCACATAATAAAAAATAAAAATAGTTAATGTAGCTGCTATCATATATAAATCGATAATAATAATAATCAATTGGACAATGGTTAGCTAAGTTTTAAAAATAAAAATCAAACCAAACTTGCCGTGATGCTGTAATATAAATAAATAATTAAAATGTTGTCACTCACACCCAGATACTACTCTCTACTAGATAGTGTTTAGTTTAGAGATAAGAGTTTGGCATTTATAATGTATTGTTTAATGTTAGAAACGGCGACCCGGACCGCGGTTTGTGGGTTTGTGTTTTTCGAGAATCAGATTTCGATTAAAAAAGTTGTGAAAGCTGGTATAGATGCTTGTTACTTTTTCGAATATAAAAGGATATATACTTATCAACTGATTATTTAAAAAATTGAAGATTATGCAGAACTTATCTAACATATGCGAACGAACTAATCAAGTTCATAAAATAAGCATTCAGTTAAACTACCCAAGGTAACATTTTAGTTAAAGTTTAAATCTGTGTTGCCACGCATTTCAAAGTTAATTTTTATTTTCCATGCCCCATAATTTATTGAAATTTAGATGTTATAATTACAACATTATATCTATGAATTATTCCTTGGATTATATAATACCACAAATTTTGGGTAAAGCTCAACAAAAAGTTCTTACATCAATCATTTCAGTGGTTTGACTTTGGAACACGAGTTCTAAATTAATTTGTTTAATTAGCTTTATTAAAAGTACCCTTCAGTATTGAAACGTTATTATCTAAAGTAATGGTAAGTGTAAGCATCAAAGTGCCTGTTTTAAGTAGATGAAATCAAAACAAATTAAGATGTTCTCATAAATTAAGATATAATCGTTTATAAAACTTGATATTGAGAAAATTAACTTATTAATTAGATTTTATATTTCCTGGCATTGATATGAAACGTAATTTAAATAAAATAAAAATTATATAGATTCCTTACAAAAATATATTACGCAAACATTATAAGGAATAAGCAAATTTTAAAGTTATTTTAGAAGTCGGTTTCTGCTCATTAAAACAACTTCGTATATTCTCATCAAATCAAAACTGAAATACCATCTATGATGAGTCAGAAAAAGTTTTATAACTTGGTAACTATCGTTACTCAATGAGCTTTTCATTTTCATAATTAACTTCATACTATCTAATTACTAAAGAGATCTGTGATTGTGTAAGCCAAGCTGGACACACACAATCTATCTGATAGATAAGTAACCAAAAAAAAAAAATTAAAGCAACTTGAAAAAAGACGTTAGGAGACATAAATTACGAATAATGGCAACAAGAAGGGTTCTCACCTCTTGAAATGTTCTTACTTCAATATGTCAATTGTCACCACTAGTGATACTTACATTATTAAGAAAGGAAAATTGTCCTTAACTTTTTTAGTTTACTTTCTTGTAATTGTATTGGTAATTAACGCATGATTATAAAAATATATTATGATTATATTGCTAGTTTTTTTAACTTATTTTAAAGAATGATGACCTATGTTACTAGTGCATTGTGTTAGTTTATTGTCGCTTTCCCTCTTCAGCAAATCATATCTCATTAAAACTGAGTTGATGTTGTATTATTATTAACAGATGAGATATTTAATAACGAACTGTATAATTACAAACAAGAACATCATAACAATAAAGAAACACAATTGAAGTTTAATTTATATTAATTGTCATTTAATAATTTTATTCAATTAATAATATTAATTGTAAACAATACTTGATTCGTTATAATAATAAACGTAATTCAGATATTAATTTATTGGACATCTCCTTAATTGGAGTGTCATTGAAAGATGAATTTGAATAATTCTTTTGTGAGATTTCGTTTCAGTTTCATTGTATTGATTGTAATTATGAATAATTCTTAACTTGATTGTTGTTTTATGTTTTATTCTTTATTAGATACATTGTACAATTCGTAAGATATACATATTATGAATGTAAATATCAATTCAATCGATTTTTTATTGAAAAAAAATACACTTCGCCGGGCCTAAATAAATTCTCAACTTCATATTTCTTTGTTTCACCTCTATTTATTTTATGAAATGGGAAAGTTAAAAGAAAATATTGATATACAGCTGATTGTTGACTGCTAATATTTTGTTTGGTTTGATTTAGTATTGTACGATAGCAGATGTCGGCAGTTTTAAATAAACTAAGTTATTATAGTTACTGTAACTTTTATACTTTATTATCGGTTATTTATCAAGTAATATCATTGTAGATTGAAAGTTACATTGCTTCATTCGAGTGAAATTACATTTACGTGACGTCACGTCCTCGTGATATGAATTTTAAATATTTAATCATCATAACAGACACTATCTATCGAACGGCCTTACAGTTGAGACCTATTAAGCGTCATCTTTGATTAATTATACCTGTAGTTTATTTTGATTCTGATTAGTGAAAATATTTTTTATGGATCTTATCTAAGATTCATACATTCTTTAATTTAAGAAAATTGTTTAAGTAACTGACCATAAATGTTTTCATCCATATTGACTATTGATAATATTTTGTATTGTAGTAAGTGATGTTTATTCGTTCTCAAATGTTATAATTGGATTTGCCAAATTCTCTGGAATATATTTTAACTGGCGGTAAAACAATATATTTTATTATATTGTCATTATTTAAAAAATTAGCGGTCTAACACTATTTGATCATGCGTTTGGGAAATTTATTAAAAATAGAAAAATAATTTGGAAGGAAACGCGCCTCATATAAATAATTTAGTGTTATTTTGATGGCTTGAAACATTCAGAGTCTATGTGTTAATATTGTGGGTTAAGTCTTAGTATTCGAGCCTGATTTATTAATGAACTATATTCGTGAAGTATTACTTAATTCCAGGATTTTACCAAAAAATAGCACTAAAAGATATGTGCTCATTCCAACATCTCATGTTCATCCTAATATTAGTAAATAATGTTTAAAATTCATAATGAAACATAATATGATTTTTTAAATATTCTAACAAAAACACTTAAAAATAAAAGAAATGTTTATCTCTACTCATATCTACTAAAATAAAAAATCACTCACATCTGTCGATAACAATAATGCTGTCGCCCTTATAAGAAGTTCTAATATATTAAAAATCTCTGACAATTTTTTTATACAGAACAATGTAAATTCTATTCAAGTAGTTTTTTGTTTACAACAAAACAATATTGTATATTATTATGGTATTTAGTTTAAAGTTATATAAAAGAGTTTTAAAAGATGCTTCAAGATAACGACCTCTGATAGTAATTAGAGCTTTATTTGGGTTCAAGGCTTTAAAACATTTTCAGACATTAGAATATTAAATTCCAATTAAGTTTTTTTTACGGATTAGTAATTAAAGAATTTTAATGTTAATTTGGCAATAAGTTAAATATAAAAAGATTTAGTACTTATTCCATATAGTAGATATTTCGAGATCAATAATATTGACAAACATTTAAATAGTTATTCTTTACAGATAAGTGTCATAATACTACACGAACAGAACACGATACGAATATAAGTATATTATAAATATTTATAAAAAAAAAGTTACAAAATAGGAAATATAAGTATGGAATTTATGGAAGAATAGACCTTTGATTTTTTTATTAATTCTATAAGTAAATACTCAAGTTTTTTCCATTTATTTACATTCTTAAAGATTGGCATCTCATTATAGAGTAAACTTAACTTCATAAAACGAGACGTCAGTCTAAATCACACAGATAATTTTAAAATAGTTGAGTTAGAAGTGTGAAAACATCCGTTAATTATATAAAAAATATATAAATTATCGAAATAAAACAAAACAAAAAAACAATAGTAACGTGTTGTAAAGATGGATTTTATTTGTTGTAGTATATATTAAGTCATTCAACTACCATTTATTTAACCTTCTCTAATAAAGTACAATATATTTTAGGTTGGTATCAATAGTACAATTACTACGACAATAAACAGATTTTAAAGAAATATGAACTCTAAAATAATATAATGAAGATCTTTTATTAAAGGACAGGCTATATTTAAATCCCTTGTTACTTCAAGTTACTTATAACGTCAACAAAGATCCTGAGAAATGAACCAAAGAGATTAATTTTGTTTACCGCCGCGAATAAAACATTTGCTCATTTCACAAATCATCAAGTTTCTAAAAATGACGTGTTCTGGAAAGTTCTTTTATAATATAATTTTATATATAAATTATATAACTAGTCTCGTTGGATTGTAAAGTATGACCATAAACTAAAATCTGAATTTATCCTACTACTATTATACTCGTGAGTCTAAAATAAATAGTGTATGCTTTTCTTTCAATCACGCCACAAGACAAATACTAAATGAATTTGTATTGAAACTCTATATAGAAGATATTATGGAAAAATATCGATATAGCATAATATAATTCCCATCTACAAAAAAGCCACTATTCTATGCGTGTTAGTATTGTTTTAACTTATTTGTTTTTATATAGTCTTTTTAACTATTTTCTTAGCTGCGAGTGAAACCGCAAGTCAAAGCCTGTCAAAAATAGAAATTATATTCTTAACTGCATAAGTAAGTGTTTAGTACTATATGTATTACTTGTTTCATATTTATAATAAATATTTATTTATTAAACTTTATTTTTTTTATTGAACCTTAGCCAAGCATATAGTTTACACATTGATATAAATCCAAAATATTAATAATAAATCAGTATAAGTGAAAACAGTATATATTTAAATTCTCAGCTAATGTAGCATAGTCATTATGGAATAAATTATGAAAAACCGTTTAAAAATTTACAGAAAGCAGTAAAAGAATGGTGTAATTGTAATAAAAGTTGAATGGACTGCATACACTCGCAATTCTAGGTTTAAAGAATTTATTCTCAAAAGACAGATTCACTTACATGAGAACAATATAATAAAGTAATAATTAAAATGGTCGCCATACAAGTACAAGTACTCAGTTAAAGGAATATAATGTTATTAAGTTGTTTTATATGTTTTAGATATTCTAGAAAGGGGTATTCTCTAGAATATATTTTGAGAGTTGGGTCTTGAAACCATTAACTGAGTTTACATTTTTTATAGAAGTAGGTAAATTGTTGTAAAGTTGTGCTCCATCGAAATCAATATTTTTTTTTGCAAATTTAGTTCTAACCTTTGGAAGAACTAGTAAACCTGGTCTACGGGTGCTACGTTTATTGTTTTTTTTTATTAAAATTAAATTTGAGTGTATTGATCCACTAATAATTTTTCTAATAAAAATACAGGAATTATATATATAAAGTTGTCGTAAGTTCATAATATTTGTTTTCTTATAAAGTGTAGTAGTTGGTGTCAAAGGTGGATATCGAAAGAGTATTTTAATTAATTTATTTTGTTTTCTTTGGATTTTTTGTAGTTTTGTTTTACCAATATTACCCCATATTTCTATTAAATATAATAAATGTGATTTATAGTTCTCGATTATATTAATAATTTGTGAAGACTCGAATGACTTATATAACTTTGCGTAATCTATTGACTCATAGGTGGTACGTATTTTTCTCGGAGTTTTAAATTTATTAAATTGTACATATATATTTTTGTGATCTGATAATGATGAATTAATAAAAGCAAAGTTAAACTTATTCGTTTTTAAATTTGTGCTTACGTGATCTATGATTGATTTTTTTGTAGCCGCGTCTCTTGTGCTGTGTGATACATTTATTTTGTTTAGCAGTCTATGTCCTGATTCTTGAATTATTTGTTTATATTCGCTTAATCGTTTGTTTTTTTCCAACAGGTTGATATTGAAATCCCCAAATACTATTGATATTTTTCGTTGTTGTAGTTGTCTGTCATAGTCTTTAAGAAATTGTTCAAAGTTTGTATCACCAGGCTTATAGACCAAACCAACATCCACTGCGCATTTTTCAATGTGTACCCAAAGGTAGTTATTCCCACCTTGATAAACTGATTCAATGAGTCTGTGCTGTAGATTGTTATGTACATACGTTGATACTCCACCTCCCCTGGCATCTGTCCTGAAATTGTAGTAATGTGTGTAATTTTCTATCTGTAGTCGTGAGGCTTGGTCATCTGATACTATCCAGGTTTCGGAGAGTAGGACGACATGAACGGTCGTCGGTATGGATTTTAAAATACATTTTAATTCGTCTAGTTTCCCTTTTTTCTTAATACTACGGACATTAAGGTATAAGAAAGATAATCGCGACTTTTCAGTGCTTAATTCTCGGTGATCATTTACTATTTGGTAATTTATATTGTCAATGGTATTTACGTCTATTGATGATGGTTGGAGTTTTTTGTAGGAGTTTTTACGATAGCCGGTACTCCGTTCACGTATTTAATTGTTATGTCGGTCTCGCCATTGGATATACGCTTATTAAACTCATCTTTTATAAGTAAATAGTATTTATGTTGGGCCGGGGTTTGATCAGAAAATATTTTCAAATTGTCAGGCAATTTTGTACGGCTTTTAAGAATTAATAATGCTGTCTCTGGCTTCTCAAAGCAGATTTTAATTTTACGTGCTTTTCCTGGATTGTATTTACCAATGCGAAAAATTGTTTTTGGCTTTGGTATGTCCGTAACTAACTGTTGTAATATTTTAAGTACTTTAGTCTCATCCTGAGAATTTCTCTCTTTCATGTTATTGGAGTCGTTTTCATCAATTCCCATAATAATAATATTATTTGCTCTCTTCTTGCGGTCTTGAATTTCAAGAATCATTTTTTCATTCGTGTATATGTCGGTGTTCTGGATCGTGGGAATGGGGATTGATTTTAATTCGCGCATGTTGGTTTCTAGTAATTCGATTTTCTTCTTATCAATATTTAGTGTAGTTTCTAATTGAGTTAATTGCGATTTTACATTGTTGTGTTCTAACGAGATTTTTGAAGTAGATGATTATATCCTGTATTTCTGAGCTGATTTTAGTTAAATTAATATCAAAAGAATTTTTAATTTCACCATGAGAAACCTTTAAACTGGAAATTTCGGTTTTTATTGTTGTAATACAGTCATTCATTTTTAACATCATTTGCGAATTAGTCGTAATATATGTTTCCAGTAAGGTACTAATGCGTTTTAATTCACTGCGTATCAATTTAATATCTTCCGAGCACTCACATTCCCGATCAGCTGGCTGTTTTCGTTTATTACGAAATGTTATCTGCGAGCTGGGAATATTCAGCTTTGATAGATCAGGCTGTGAACCACCACCAGTGACGGTAGGAGGTGATCGTGTTACGCTCATTATTTATAAGAATGAGTCAAACAATCGACAATCGTAATAAGTTTTTAAAATAATGTCAATAAAGCCGATATTTACGTAGTATCAGCCGATGTAAAGACTTACTTGTGCCTCTTGCCAAACGCAGGGTCAGTGTGCGAGCGAGTCAAAAAATAGCAACCGCTCTGCTTTCGCGGGTGTGAGGTAGGTGGGTCCTCTTGCTGCACATGCACTCCGATAATATTTTTTCTTAATGATAGTTTATGCAGTTTTGATGATAGGTGTAATACACTCAAAGAATAGAATTGCAAGACACTTATTTACTAATTTGAGGAAGTAAGGAACACACGTCTACTATGCACAAAAGTAAGGCGAGTACCAATACTAGTAAAATATTCAACGTAACACGGTCATTTGGGAGGCGATGAATTTAATGAGATTAAAATCATTTTCACACCGTTATGCTAAATCACCTAAAATGATATCAGACTTTTTAAAGTAATTGTAAAAAACAAGGTTATATTGCACCAAAAACATTTTTATTCTCATAAATATTTGGAAAACTCTCGGATAAATGATATCTCTAATATTTTATGATTCCAACGAATTTCAGACGGGCGTGTAGAATTAATGTTTCTTAAGCTTCTTTACTTCTTGTTTTGTTTTCCTTATAAAAGCTTGGTCTCAAAAAAATATATTATAATTGATCTAGATAATAAATAATTTTATTAAATATATAATATTAGGTATTGGTCGGTAAAGTAGTAAAGTTAAGTACAGGTTAAGCTAAATTGCATAAACTTTTTATTACACTTAGTTACTTATTTACATAGTTAATTAATATTATCATGTCAAACTTCTTTCGATCAAGCAAGCTTACTTCAACAAATGGAATAAATTCAAAGTGATTAGATACTAACTGAATTAAGATTTTAATACTAACTGAAATATTGGAATAAAATTAGGTTATTACGAGTCTGTGTTTTTTTATTTCAATTGTTGCTTACAATTATTGTAGTGTTTAAAAATGTATTTTTTAAGTGAATTCTTTCTAAAATAACTACAAATATTACCCCTAAATAACTATAAGAGTTGATTCAAAATCATTAGTATTTTTCTTTATTTAAATTTATAAAAAAATGATATGTTAGAATCCTGACTTACTTATATAGCCTTAGTATCGAACATGTCAGGACATTTCACTAAACGTCTCCAGTTCTTGTTATATGAGGAGTGTGAAATTCTCTCATTGTTACAATAATTTACACTAATCTTAGCGCTTAAATATATGACAGCTACGTTCCTAATTTAATACCTGTATATCTTTGTAGAATAGTTTATTAATATGAAAACCTATTTCGACTGATTTTAATACATAATGTATTTCAATATCTGCTTAATGAAGATTGTAAGTTGTTTAATATAATTACTATTTATTTTTAAACCATTGTTTTATGTAAAATAAACCTAAATTTCTTCCAAAATACTCTTTGAAGTCTATTTAAAACTATGTTCCTTACAAGTTAAAACCCGAATCGCGTCTGAATTAATAACCTTTAAGCGTTTATGAAGGCTTTTAACGCTTAAGCTAATGAGCTCTTTGATAGCTTGTTGAAAAACATCATAGAATGAGTAAATAACTAACATAAATAGAGTGTGAATATTAAGTTTCATATTATTGATGGCTTAGACTACAATAATAGTTCACATTCATATAATGTATTATTGATTACTAGATTCTTATAATGGCTGAGTGACTTCTCTTTCTAAATTCTAAACAGATAGATTTAGTACGTTATAAGGGCCTAAGAGCACCTGAAACTGTATTTTAGTTATACAATAATAAATAATTTATCAATCTTACAATGTTTCAAACTTATCATAGAAAAATATTTTTAATTATACAGAGTAAAGTTAAATATTTTTATCTACTTCATACGCCATTTTCAGAAAGTGGCTTATTTGTATGTTTTCTCAACATTATACATTACCCACAGTAAATAAATTATTTTGTAGGTAATATGACATGTATGCTGTTATAGAAATCGTAAAAATAGTAATAATTAGGTAGTATAAAATATTGAATTGATTGATTACTTTTAATTAATTAAATCATTCATTATTTCTACAACATGTTTCATTAATGCCGTACCTAGGAACAACAATTAATTATTAATGAGGTCAACATACGTATTAAATTACCGCCGTACGTACGTACCTTTATGAAACTCAAAATATTTTTCTCTTGTGTAATGTACTTCTCTTCTTCTACCAAAATACTTTAAACTAATTGTGAATAATATATTATATTAATAAATAATAAGATATTATAATAATAATCGAGATTATATTAAAAAACAACCTTTGTTCGTCCGTAATTAAATTCAGTATCTCGACATACTGTATACATAAATTACAGTCTATTTCAGATTTTTAAGTTTATTCATCCACTATTAGATAATATTCATAAACTATGTATTAGTATGTTGCAACGTAACTTTATTATGTTTTATAATAACATCATGGTTAAAAATAATTTCAGTCCATATTCCCACATATATATATATTATGCGATTGTGGGTTTATTTATGCGATTGCAGTATTTTTACGCTTTCACGATTTAACTACTCAAACGAACATAATGAAATTATACATACCCCTTGTCATAGAAACGTTAAAGAACATACCTTTTATAAAAAGCATTGGCCCCGAGAGATAAATAATAACTTGTAGATCCTTCATAACACAACTGGTTTTCCTACCTACACGATAAGGGCTAGATCAGTTGCAAAAGATAACTATAATATATATAACTTCTCCGCACACTTACTGGTACGTGATATTCGAATTTTTTCATTGTCTTTTTCACCAATGAGACTTCTTCCTTTGTTGTGGTCATTTGTTCTCAATTCACTAATACCAATATACTAATACCAATGTAATATAAAACCTAAACCTTATTCAAAAGAAATTTCTAAACACAAAAAAATATTTAATTTATCGTTCATACGAAGGAATTGCAGATTTTTGTCATTTTGTAATCATCTTAAGTGCTCTAAACAAAAGTTAGAGTACTATTATCACAAGGATATTCACAGTTCGTCAACATGCAATATTATAAAATTATATTAAATCTATTTTGGCAAGTTCTTACACAAAAACATGAATTTATTGTGTTTAACATAAGAATCCCTAGTTGATGGGTACGTCCTAATATAATCACAAAAGAAAGTTTATTTATTAAATGCTAACCTTAAGTGGTGATTATGTTGCTCATGTTGTTTTTATTGTATAATATGCATTTATACCTTTATACTGTTACAAAAACATTTTTTTTTTTAGAATATAAATTTATAAACAAATAATGTCTCTATAACTCTTGACCAGACATATAATAATTCATTATATTCGAATATTTATAAAAATATACACTTTTATTGGTTTTTTTACTAGACACACCTTTAATTTCTGTTTGTTACTATTCAAATTATAATCTATAAAAAATATCTTGATTACTTAATACTTAATTAATTCTGTAAAATTACGAAGATCTGATACTAATTAACTTAGGAGCTTTTACATTCATCTACCTCCGGACAGAGGACGAATGTTAATCAATGTGGATTATCATTTAAGATAACTCTTATTTTATTGTTGAAAAATGCCTTAAACTTAGTTCTATTGTTAAATTTTTCACATTCCAAGTAGAGAAGTTTTTATGAGTTTCACCAACGTTAGACTTCGAAATGGACGTATAAAAGCCTAATAATTGAGTCACGATTCCTATTAGACATCGTAAGTATAGCGTTCGTCTGTGAGAGTTAGCACTGTGAGACAGACCGCAGGAATAGCTAGAAAATAAATTGTCTTAATTATTTATTTCAAAATGTAGTATGCTAGGCTCACACTTATTTAATTATATTTTAACCTTAAATTATTACTAATAATTTAAATGATTTAAACTTAAATCATATAAGAAATGACTTGTTTGTAAAAATGACGTTCGATAAGTTTTATAGAAATACATATCGTGAGCATCTGTGAAACACATTGATTATGATAGAATTAATTGTCTTTCATGTGTCATCTGTCTAGATCCTCTTATATATTGCGTTAAATATGATTAGTTATGTTAGAGAAATAGTATTTTTTTAAACTGGCTTTTATTCTAACCAACTTGTTTATTAAAAAAAAGAGGTGATTGGTTCCTAATCTCTAAAACCTATTAAAATTAGTGATACAATTCGATAACATGCGTGCGTACAAAGTACACATGTCAGAAGTGAAACTTCTTTGGCGAACTAATTTATAAATCTTGTTTATATTTATACAAATCTAAAACTTTAAATTTCCAACATTAAGAGGAAGGGAAAAAGGAAGATAGGTTAGGAATTTATGTCATTAAAATAAAATTAACTAGTAAACGAATACACAACCAATAGTAATACGACGTTCGCTCTGTCTCATTTTTTCTCTCAATCTTTCTCACTCGCTTGCTCCCTACTTTCACTCCACGGCTAGTTGCTCATGCTACGTTCGCCCTGTCTTACTCTCTCTCAATCGGTCTCGATCACTCTCTCTCTCTTTTCCGACACTTCCGTTGCATATCGGCGTGACGTTTCATCTGTAAAAATTTTACCCTCATGCGCCTAAAGAAGTTTCACTTCAAAAATTACAAGAGTAATTCACATACCTGTCGCACTTTGAAACTGTTGTCTAGAGTAATAGACGACAGTGATCATGAAAGGATTCAATCACTTCATGATCACTAATAACAAACGTGATCAGAATTATTTTACAGAACCGTTTGCGCGTTTACCACTAAGAAAACCCCATTTGTCGTATCACCGCTCTTCGAGAGCACTCCTCTCTATGCCTCGCAAATTATTAGTATACTGGGTAAAAACATTTCGAGCGATTGTTAGTTTCTTCTGGAGATCAAGGATAAGTTGGACTCGATGAAATCGGGAGTGATCAAAAAAGCGAGGCAGTATTTCAAGCCTGGCCAAAGACTTAAGCTCTATAAAGCGCAGGTCCGGCCACACATGGACTACTGTTCTCATCTCTGGTCCGGATGCACCTAATTTCAGCTTCTACCATTTGACCGCGTAGAATGGAGAGCCGTTCGGAACGTCGGGGACCCGTTTCTCTGCGAACGGCTGGACTTTTTGGCGTAGCGTAGAGATGTGGCTTCTCTGTACTTCTTTTACCGCATTTACACCGGAGTGTTCCGGATAGCTACTCGGTATGATGTCTGCCGCCGAATTTCATCACCGCACAACAGGTTATCGCCTCCTTTACCATTCATATCATCTGGATGCGTGGTGATCTTTCACTGAGAGGTTTTTCAAAGGACTTTTTTTCACGTACCACTCAAACGTGGAACGAACTTCCTTCGGCAGTATTTCCAGATCGATACGACATGGGTACCTTCAAAAAAAACATATCCTACCTCCAAGACCGGCAACGGTCTTGTGAATCCTCGCAAGAGTTCATGGGCGGCGGTAATCACATATCAACGATGACCCGCAAGCTCGTTAGCCTGTTACATTTTACCTGTTTTTAAGTATTATATACATTTTAAATGATTAAAATCAGTCTTTATAAATAGCAACATATCTATATATTTATTTATTCATTTATATATATTAATACGAATATAACAAACGAGCCTTACAAATTCCTTACAATTACAAATATTATTTAATGATACTCCATTCGAGAGGATATTTTTGAATGAAGCGTACCAAAATAAATTAAAATCAGTATTTATTAACGTTCATTTATAAATTATACATTTTAATTCTGTACCGTTGATAATTTTAAAATAATTCATTACACTTAATGTTATTCATGCAAATATATGTCTAGATATTATTTTATACGTGCAATTTGTATTTTAATATAAATATTTAAAACTTATTAAAACCGGGACTCTTTACCAAGATACGGAACTATAATCTAGGGAATATAGTTCTGTACCTTGGTAAATAGGTTATACTAAGTAAATTAAAATATATATTAAGTTTCTTGAAGAAGCAAAATTTTAAATTGTTTTATAACTAAAAAAATAATAAAAAACAAAGTTTAAGCAAAGCGCTGTCATGATATTCAAAGATTATCTTGACACCAATTGGGGACTTACTCAAAAGTTTAAATTGACGAGAGATTTGTGTAAGAGATTAAATTTCCGTGTCCCTGTGCTTTAACTTAGGTTGGTTAGTATGATTAATAATTAAGCTACGGTTATGATATTTCACAGCTTTTAAACTCTTTATTTTGTTTTCCAGACCAAAATCTACACGGTCTAGTCCTAATATTAATTACAAAATGTAAGTACTCGGAGCTAAATTCTAATGTTTCTTACTTGTTGGCCATAAATATTGATCGACTGACGATCTCCCTCGAAATAACGAAAAATAATACAAAAAACGTTGCTTTTGAATATTCAGTAAAAAATGTTGCTTAAAATAAAACAATTATCTATATTTAAGGCTTTACTTAAACAAATTAACGTAGACGTAATATTAATTTAGTTTAAACCTCAGCAATGAGTAATGTTAAAACTTTGCATTCAAACCTCATTAGGTTAAGCCGGAGTTTAGGGTCTCATCTTTAAATCCATATGGCATTAGTTATACAACTTTTAAAAATCACATCAGTAATTATAATTAGAAGACTGGTTTAGAATAATAGATTCTATATTAAATTATGATTTGGATAAATCAAGAAAGGATTGAAAGCATTTAACATGTTTTATTAAAAATATATATATGAGTTTCTTTCAAGATTAATTAAAAATGTTGTTTGAACCTTTACAAAATATGTGTAAAGTGTCTATAATGTTTTAAATATTTTAATATTCTAAATTTGTAATAACCTTTACGAAATGCAAAATGTCATTTAAAAAGATACAATTTACATTTTTTATATTTTATTTTTTATAATTTATATTATAGAACTATAAATATATACTAATCTGAAAGTGTTCTGGATATTCGTATGCTCTTACATCTGAAACCACTGAACCCATTTAAATGAAAATATATAAACTTCTATTGTATGGTCCAACTTAAAAGATAGGATAATTTTTGTCGATTAATACTCTTACATTTTTTATTGCTAGTTTGAGTTTTTTATATATAAAGCGTTATTCATTATATTTCATAAGTTTCATTATAAAATATTGTAACAAAAATAAGTAAGCGTCTTTGATTACATTTCAGTTGCTTTGTTATTTCAATTTTATTTATATAAACATTTTTATAACTATAAAATTATAATTATATGCGTAAAACATTATATAAACTAATTAAATAAAGTATATGCTATACCTTTAACACTTTCCGACCTTGACCTCACATTAAGACTATATCAAACACAATTTGTCTAAGTTCAAACAGTTTAATAATTCCTATTCTGGCTGAGTTTCATTTAAATGGAGCTTGTTATCTCTCTCGTACTACTGATGTTACGAAACAGATTAATGGCTGAAGTCAAATTATAATATCTCGTTTAATTGGATTTTGCTAAAATGATTTTATCAACATACATACCACTAGAAAGTTATAGAACTTAGCTGTACTTATTCGACTGCGGCTCATATAAGGGTATGTTCGACTGCTAATTGTGGGACATAAAAGTCGCGAATTAGTCAAGTCTTATTAAACCTAATTCGTATGAGGTGTGAATAAAATCAAAATTCTTACTATTCTGTTTATACTTTATAGGTAAAACAATAATAATTCACATTTGACATATATATGTCAATGAGTGCGATATATATATATATATATATGTCAGATGAATTAGATCGAACAAAAAAAGTTATTTATTTGAACTGGAGAGGTAATTACAACAGAAAGAACTAAAAAAACAGAGAAGAAAGCAGAAAGAGCTAGAAAAAAAAAACTGCGTAGAATTATCTTTTTAGATATATTTTAAGTAAAAAGATTTGCCAAGTTTGGGTCTTAATTTCACACTTAAAGTAGAATGCGAACACTAAATGCAAATTATGCAAATAAATATTATTTTTATTTAATTTTGATACAAAAACAACTTAATTATTTGAACTAGTGGTCGAAATTCTACCATAATTCAAAGTTTGGATGTTATTAACATTAAAATTCAAACAAATAAAAATTTTTAATGTTATATTTTGTTTTATACTATTATAGTCTACTTTTCAAATTATATATTACGCGACAAATTATACAGCTGACATTGATAGTAACAACGAAAATAATATATCTCTAAATAATTATTAGTTTGTGTAACTTATGGTAGTGTGTGTATGTGTACTGTATTTTTGTAACACGTTAATGTATTTCTAATGTATTATTTAATATAAAAAAATACACTTCGTCTTCAAATAAACTATAACTGTGCCAAATTTCATTTCTCTCTGAGCACGTACTTGTCGTATAAAGGGGTACAAAGTTTTTCCTTCACGTATTTATTTAATGTTAAAGTAACGTTACATGTTATCTCTTCATAAAACTTGTAACTAAACAATTATAGGTAAAAATAATAAATATCATTTGTTCAGTTGATAACTATATTAATATTAAAAGACTATGCGTTTGTGACCTAGCCAATTTTATATATGCATTATTCTGTAGTAGAGTTAGCCAATGTAGAAGAAATTTCGATTAATCTCATCACTTAGGTATTACGCCAACCACTTGAGCTCTTATAAACCACTTTATAGTAAATAACTTCCACGAAGAAAATCCACGAAGATGTATCAAATTAAGATCTTAAATATATAATTTGTATTGCTTATAAATTTGAAGAAATGCAGATTAAAAAAATATTGCATAACCAATGTTCTACCCTTAAGATTTTAAGTTTACTAGAACTGAGCTAGATTTAAAGTAAACAGAATTATTTAATTAAAATAACTGTCATGGTATTATATTCTACTTGTACAATATCTCATTTTCCAAACTTATATATTTTTTCTAATTACTATTAAATAATATTAGTAACTGTTATTACTGATCACAATTTCTGAAGGTAAAATACATAAAATGTTGTTGTGAAACAACAGGTATGGTCACGACGTCATTGAGTAATGAGGGTAGCATTATGTTTAAGTGATACCTACATATTGTATGAAAGGGGAAAGATTATCAGCGTAGAGTTGGAGACTAATATTTTAACATAAAATATTTATGTGATGATACACTTTAAGCGCGGGTATAATTACACAGGTAGTTAGAAAAGGTACTGGAATTATAAGATAACAACACCGCGTCTTCAGTCGCCAATCCCATTAATAAATATTTACCGATATTATTTATATAGATTATTTTGAATCATACTCTAATAAAGCTTAAGTACAAAGTTTAAATCTTTACAAATTCCATAACTATCCATTATTTAGGTATAATCAGATAACAGACAGACTAACAACGAACAATATTTAAGTTAATATATCTTAGAGTAAAGTTTATTATAAAAAAAAAGTTAATTCGTTGTACTCAATAAAAACATAGTATAATTCAAAGGTATATATATAATTTAGTAGTAAAATGTTAATATAACTAAATTTTCTATTTCATAATGTATTTTTTTAACATATATTATGTATATGTATATATATTTATTAGTTACATATGGTCAATAACATATTGTGTAAATTAATATTATATTTTACTTAACATTACAAAACTACAAATAACACAACAAAAAAGAAAAGTGTATATTGTGTATCTGATAAAAGTTTCCAGTGATTTAATATCAAGTCCAACTCGAGCCCAAAAGTTATATAAAGTTTTGGGACCAACTGTTTATATTACATTACAAGTAGGTTATATAAACTACAAATAACAATATTTTACTTTAATTCCTTCAGTAAGGCACATATTTGTGTAGTAAATT
The DNA here is from genome assembly GCA_918358865.1 of Melinaea marsaeus rileyi. NCBI lineage: Eukaryota > Metazoa > Arthropoda > Insecta > Lepidoptera > Nymphalidae > Melinaea > Melinaea marsaeus. Next base: position 15,046,470 of record OU911089.1, on the reverse strand, counting down.
ATTAGAAGGTTATTATTATGTTATCCAACCCCTCAAAACTCTATGGAGAGTATCGTTATTATAATACGCTGATGTGATGACAATACATTTATAAGAATATATATTTTTTCAATAAAAAATATTTCAAATTATATATGAAATATTTATCAATATTGTTATACATTCTAAAATAAATTAATATATATAAATAATGTTAAATATATTTTGCATTCTGTATTAAATGTTATTTTTGATCTATATTGTAACAATGAGAACACTTTATATGTTATTATATCCTACGATGTTACAACATTTTGGTTTACGAAAGTATTTTGAAATTGTATTATATATTGAAACTTATAAAAATGATAACTCCCCTAACATAGACAAACATGTTTATAAACAATTTGAAACATGATTTATGAGTATAGTTCGTGTCGTATTTTTTTATTTTATATTAAGTAAGATAAAGTTAAGTTAAATTAAGTTAAAATATGTACGAAATTAAGAGAAAAAAATATTTTTGAAAGCAGTATATTTTAGTTAATTTGTGATATCCGTTGATAATAAAATGAATATTTATTCTAATGAACAATTCAAATGTATTATTATTAGTTTTAAATATTATGTACATACACTCCAATACTTTGTATAAAACAATATTAAATATACGGTATCTACGGGACGAGAAATGATTTATTTATCAATACTTTAATAAGATTTACTTATTGAAAGACAAATAGCCTCAAAAGCAAGTTGTGTTATTTTATGGATTATGGTCGGTAACAAAACTGTATCCATTGGCTGCTGCTGATATCGTAACTATCACAGTTTTGTAACTGTCTAAACTCTTACTATACAGATGTTCACAACCGTGGATACAATATATTGTCCGTTACCAATTTTGCTAAACAAAATGAAATAGCTCTTGCAAGTGGGTAAAAGTTTAATAAACAATAAATGTTATCCAATTTTGATTTTTTTTTTCATTAATTATAATCTGTGTAATGTTTGCATTTTAAGTGTTTTAATTAAAATACGACCAAAGTTACCATTTTGATCGAATATAATTTTAGGAATTATAGTCAAATTATCTCTAATCTAAAGACCAATGCGAAGAAACAGATTTTTATTCGCTGAATATATTTAAAATTATAGTATGAGAAACCGACGCTCAATATCACTGAAATTTACATTTTTATTTTAATATACACATATTATTTAAGAGGAGGGCGAACGAACTGGCGGGTCATAGATGGACGTGATCACCGCCGCCCATGAACTCCTGCAACATCCGAGGATTCACAAGAGTGTTGCCGACATTGAAGCTAAGAGTAAACGCCTTTTCCGAAGGTACCCATGTCATACCGGTCTGGAAATACCGGCGAAGGGAATTCGTCCACGCATTCAGGTGGTAGGGATAGTAAAAGAGTCGATGGCGCGCTGTGCGATGATGAAATTCGGCGGTAGGCAGCAGATCGAATAGCTCATCAGAACACTCCCGGTAGTAAATGAGGTAGAAGATGCACAGAGAGCAACGTCTCTACCCAATGCCAGAGAGCCCAGCCGTTCGCAGAGCACTGGGTCCCCGGCAATCCGAACGGCTCTCCGTTGTAGGCGGTCAAATGGTAGAAGCTCATATTGGGGTGATCCGGACCAGAGATGAGAACAGTACTCCATGTGTGCCAGAAAGAAAGTGAGCCGAGGTGGTCGTGATGATCATATCAGTCGGTTTTCTCTACTCGGGTGCCTTCGGTAATCTTCGTCATCGCTAGCCCCGCCCCTCGACCCCTTCTTAGGAAGAAGTCAATTATAATAATATAGTAAAAAAGTGAATATAACCGTTGCTGTATAAGATTACACAACTAATTTATCTTATACGTATAAATATGCAATGAATATAATCTACTATTAGAAGCACTATCCACGATTGGTATCCTTAATGACGTTCGTTTCATTGTATCCGTAACATAAAAAATATATCACTCTGTAATACATGTAGTTTTATTTGCTATATTTGTAGTTTTTGTGTCATAGCCTTAAATATATATATCAGTAAATAAATATTATTCTGATTAAAGTATTTGATTTTGTAGATATTCAATTAAATAATATTCTATTAGAAAAATTATAAACTTCATGTAAAATTATTCAGAAAATCCTAACTTTCTAATTAATCCCAATAAATTGTCCGTAAGAGGTTCTATTGAAATTTTTCATTATCAAGTTAACTGATAAATATTTCAAAGTTAAGTTTTTATAGCGTTGTAAATAACTGCGAGGTTCTTTTGTTTAATTTACTTTTACTTAGATGCCGACATTTTATGTATAAAAATAATTAATAAAAAAAATATTAATATTTATGATAAGTTATAAAAGAAATAACAATTTGACATTCAAGTGTTATTATAATTATGTCTTAATATTATCCTAAGATTATAATTTGAACTAACAAATAGGAGTTTGATGCTTGCAGAACTTTAGAGAACACTTAGTATGTGAATACTTAATCGCTTAATTATTAAGACAAGTTTAATATGAGTTAACTGACGTACATACATTAAGATGAAACATATTAAGAGTATTTTAGTGAGATTTCAACTTATGCGTTATAAAATATAATTAACTAGATACAGACATTGACAACGTTTACATTAGGGAGGTTGATATGTTGATTGATTTCTTGCAACGTACTTTGTACAGTAAATTAAATCAAATGATATCATATTTGCTATATGTAATGGAAAAAATATAATTGATAGATCGTTATTATACAATAACATACATCTATACCAATACATTTATGTTTTAGAATAAAGATATAGCAATCTATCAACAATAATCGAGCTAGAAGGAACAAAAAAAAAATAATGTTGTCAATTTTACAAAATTCCTTGTTTTGAATACCCAGAGTACAGTTAAGCAATTTGTAGCAGAGTTAAAACATGGTATATTATAGTATGGTCTAATAAAGAGAATGTAATTTTTGCATTTTTATTAACTCCAAATTACACTGTTACATATTATTGGGTCATCGATGAGCAGTATATCTATTTGATGATAAGTGTGTTCTTTATAAACCTATATTCAATTTGCTTTACAAATTTTCATTAGTTAAAACTAAGTATCCAAACTTCTGTTCCTTTAACCTGCGTACCCTGGCATTTTGATCGATCCGCTCTTATATAATATATCTTATATAATATTTATTTTCGTATTTTTAAATGTCAGTAGGAATGTATGGAAAACTTTATTCTCGAAAGAAAAATACTTGTGAGAGTATGTTTGTCGTGTTATTAATTTTAGGAGATTGTTTTTATAACTAGTATGTTATCATGTTTTTTTAATAACACATTCAATCTTGTTAAAATGAATTAAATTGAATTGAGAAAACCAAATTAAAAAGTTTCTTAATTATAACCGTATATATGGCCAATATGCATATATAGTTTATATATTATATAAAATATATATTCAATCACTTATAAAGCAAAAAGCGCAATTGGTTTCTGCATGTAAATAAATCTAATTTGAACCGCTTTGAAAATTTTGACCGCAACGAAATGGCGTTCCAGGTTTGTATTAGCGGTTACATTACAGAATTCTCTTTGAAAACTTAACGAGTATTAACTGAAAACTAATTTAGTAAATGAAATTCATGACTTTATGGTTTTACAATACTTTTATAATGTTAAGAGCTTTATGTTAAAAACATAAAACTTAAATATTGTAAGAGAAATTATAAATTTAACACATTTGATAAAGGTTTTAATCACGATTGCACTTTGGAAGTATCAGAATTAGAAAATCACATACTAGTAACATGTTGAAAAAGATTAATATTTTGTCATATTCCATTATAAAAAGAACAAAATGATAAATAAATAAAATCTTCCAAGTGTATTTTAATACAGTAATAATATTTATTCGTTGATAAAACTTTTAATTTTGAAATTATTAAGTGTTGGTTATTATCTTACTGGTTTATGCTTGCTTATGGACTGTAGATTTCTATTAGCTTATTTAATATTCATACGAATAGAATACACATATAACAATCCAACTACAGTTAAACCTATTATTTATCATATACTATGTGTGTTACTAATTTCTTTATATACTATAATCATAATTACATTGTAAGCGTCTATTTCTGTAAGAATGATATAAGTAAAAAATATTTGTTACTGCGCTGCACTAATAAGCGTTGTTATTTAAACTTTATTATGTTTTGCCGAAAATATAGTTATTTTATGAACTTATTGGCTTTATTACAGTTTCATCTGCTTGTATTCTATTATTTTCATACTTCCACTAATTACCATAGCCTGCAGCTTCTATATTCAATAACATCATTAAAGTTTAAAGAATAATACAGGAGGGGCTCAGTACTCATCTGGTATTACTGCTTTTAATTGAAATTTGAATATGCTTTTTTTCTTTAAATATTAATGATGTTTTATGAAATTAACAACAAGGTGTTTTATAAGTAAATTTTATAACATCGCTTGTTAAGAGTGTGAATATCTTACATATTCAAGAATTTGATATTTTGAAACTCCGCTTCCAAAAATCAACTAGCTTAAAACATAAGTTCCAAGCATTTGAAAAGGAAAGCTGTAATATTTTAAATCTAAACTCGGTTATGGACCACTAAGACTTTGATAATACCACCGCGGAAGACTGGCGAGATGTTGTTATTACAGCTACATTATTTTATCATACCCAGTCCTCAAAAGTAAAGAATGTCCATTAAAAAGCTATTTTTTATTAAATCAGCTATTCCAAGCTAATTCATATGAATTTGCCCGACTTAAACATTAAATAACATTATTATAACAAGTGAGCCGTGTGTTCTAAATTTAAGAAATGGAACGTATGTTATAATTGTTGAATTTATTTTCTGTTCATCGCCTCGCCTCTGCAGGCATTATATTAAAAGTATGAATATGATTTTAATGAAATTATATTTAATTATTTATTTAGCTTCACGCCATATCCCTTACGGGGTAGCCAGAGACGACGGAGCGCCAAACGCTACGGTCCCTGCATACCTCTTTCGCCTCGGCCACAGACATTACCATACATGCCTCGTCACAGACCTCTTCATACATGCCCTCCGGGGGGTCCTAATGCTTTTTACGAAACCTTCCTCCAGTATTATAGCTACTGTGTTTTAGAAGGTCCCTCGACGGCTCCTCCTGTCCCTCTTACCGCTCACTTTTCCTATATAAATCTTTTATACCATTCTTTCATCACTCATTCGATCGACGTACCCAAACCACCTGAGCACGTTCTTCTTCGCTAGTACCTGCCATGCCGTGGATCTCTTCATTGCGGATTCGGCCAGCTAAACTGACTCCGCATATTCAGCAAAGAGATCGCATGTCCACAGCATTCATCTTTCTTACATTCTTCTTATGTGTTACCCACGTTTGGCTGCCGTATAACAGCGTCGGTAGCAAAACCGCATTGTGTACAGCCAAACGTGCAGCTATGCTGACGCTTCGTCGTCTCAACAATGCAGCCAAAGCACCGTTGACTTTGTTACCGGTAGCAATACGCCTTTCCACATCCTCTCTGCTCCGTCTCTGCTAAACATACTTCCCAAATATACCGCTTCATTGACTTGTTCAATTATCTTACCATTCACGTTGATCTTACATTCCGTTCTCTCTTCATTTCTTTCAGATATCAGAACCTTCGTCTTATCTGCATTAGGTTTAGACCGTTGTTTTCACACCCATCTTTCAGAGTGGTGACCAATGTCTGCAAATCGCATTCTGATGATGCAATGAGCACTGCATCATCTGCATATAGCAAGCAATTGACCTTTAGGTCACCTACTTTCACTCTCATGTCACTGTCTTTCACGCCTTGGAGACAACTATCCAAATACAAATTGAACAATCAAGCTGACATAGCGCAACCTTGCTTAACATCCGATTCGATGTCAAACCAGGGCGACATGCCAGCTCCTACTCGCACACAGGCTGAGTGATCTCTGTAAAGAGATTTTACAGCCCGTAGCAAGGGTCCGCTCACATTGTATCGGGGCAGCATTTCCCATAATTTCTTTCTCACAACCCTGTCAAATGACTTTTCCAAATCTGCAAAAGCACAGAAAATCTTTTGGTTTAGGGCCAAAAACTTTTCCGTGATCATGCGGAGGGAAAAGATCTGATCTTACACCCTTTTCCAGGTCTAAAACCTCCTTGGGCCTCCTACAAAAGCCTTTCAGATTTCATTTGCATTCTTCTCAATAATATTTTAGCATAAACTTTACGGCCCAAACTAATCAAACTGATAGCCCTATAGCTTGCACAGTCTATCTGTGAACCTTTGCTTTTAAACAAAGGTACGATGACTGCACCTCGCCAATCGTCTGGGACCTCCCCCAATTTCCAGCATAAATTGCACAAAAACCAGAACAAATCCAAGACGCGTGGCCCACCATATTTGATCATCTCGGCAGTAACTTCATCTGCTCCCGCAGCCTTACCACAGTTCAGGCTTCGAATCACGCTCTCCACTTCTTCTAAACTGATTTCACCATCGGCTACATCCGGACTCAGCATTTCGCTGGTACTCAAGGCCGAGGCGTCCTCACATTCATACGTCTCCTTGTAGAATTCCGCCCACCGCTGCAAAACGTGTGCTAGCTCTGTTAAAATTTCACCGCTCTTCGAAAGCACCCCTTTCATTCTACAGGTTACCGAACAACCCCGGGAATCACTAACTTCTCGTCAGAAAAGCTTCGTGTTTTCCCGGAAGTTGTTCGTCAACCTGTCATCCCTTTCTCTCTCAGAATTTTCACGCTTCATCTTTATAAGTGCTTTCGTTTTGTGCTTTTGCAGCTTGTAAATAAATAACATTTAAATTAAATTAAATTAGACTAACTGACACGGATTCTACTTACAATGTGTATTCCTCGAAAATCAGCAGTAAACTGAGCTCTGCTCATAAAACACCGTTTTTTGTACGAAGATTCTCCTCTCTTGAAATGAATCGTTGCTAGTCAATCACAATATTTTTGTTTACATAATACTATCAAACACTATATCTAAGTAACTCTTATTCGGACGGCTTTAAGTATTACAATTCATAAAATAATATTATGAAGAAGAAATAAATATTTTAGAAGTTTTTTAGAAACAAACAACATTAAATTTAACAATCCATCAATTAAACATAGTCAAAATCACAACTTCTTAAATCTTACGTCGGCCATCTTAATAAGCAATTCCGGATGTGTAAATAATAAACGTGGAATCGATTATTATAATAGACATTGATGAGTTGCACTTAAATGATTGTTAAAATAGTCATAAGTATGTAAATCAATTAATTAAATTTTTCAATAATATTCAATGCGGCGACATATAGTCAAAATCACAATTTCTTAAACCTTGCGTCGGCCATCTTAATAAACAATTCCGTATGTGTAGATAATAAATGTGGAATCGATTATTATAATAGACATTGATGAGTTGCATTCACAATGATTGTTAAAGTAATTATTAGTATGTAAATCAATAAATTTGATTTTTCAATAATATTCAACGCGGCGACATATATTTTGTGGTTTTAAATTAACAAAAAAACATACATTAATAATCTTACAATTAATCATCTCAGAATAGCTCTCAGGAATATAGAATTTGAATTATCTATCGGAAGTCTTCACTTAGTCCTGTTAATTGAAAAAAATGTAGTGAACAGACTTTACTTTGTCTAAAGGTTATGAGAGAAAACTGTTTAGTAAAACCAGTGACATCAATCAAATAAATAGCAATATGTGAATAAATATAAATTAAAATACATAATTTCTATAATTTTTTTCGACAAACATGGAGGCCAAAATTGTTAAATTATTTTTATTAGTATCAAATTATTCTTATTATTTTTGCTTGTAACATAAAAATATAATACTGTTGGATCCATTTACAGATATGTTTAAGCTTATATGCCCATGCTCATGCCTACTACTTATTGAGGTTATAGGGTTTTGAGTTATAGACTATTATAGAAGAAAAATTTGTTTGTTTTGTTTGAAAAAAAGTGAAAACTACAGAAAATAAAATTGACAAGAACATCCAATTAATAATTTTGCCTCATAATGTATGAATAAATAATATATTTTTTAATTACTCCTATACTCTTGTTGTTCCTATGCTACATGCATGCACTTATATGCTCATATAAATGCATATTGTACCAGGACTTGTACCAGCACCGATACTTATATTTATAATTTACTGAAAAATATTTGATAAACTAGTTAACATAGATTTGGTTTTTCCTTAAGCAATCCATAAAAAACATCCAACTTAGTAACATGGAATTAAAATAAATCACATTTCTCATACGAACTTGGTTTCTTTTATTACAAACTTATTTCAAGTTAAGATTAAACTCGGCCTTTGATTAATATTTATAGTCTTGTGCTGAAATATAAGAAACAACGTTGTTTTCCACTTGCAGTCGCATTACTTAGTATAAATTAATAATAAAGGCATTATCATGAATTATTAATTACTAGTATTGCATATTACATGATGAAACCAGCTTTACTGGTTTATATAATAATAGTAATTTCATACACAGTTAATTTAAATACCGTTTTAATCTAACAAATCTAAGATAAATTTTGAATCTATGAATATGTATAAAGTTTTCTTTGTAGAAATGGAGATGACTAGGCTTCTTTAGAAAATCCTAACCAATATTGTCAGTATAAAACAAGATTGATATGATTCTACAACTGAAGTAAAGTTTGCACTTGTTATCTCATCATGACTCACATGTTTATAGAAAGCTTGAAATACACTTTTCTATAAAGTTATATGTAAACATATACTTTAACTTAAACATATATATTATACTTTAATAGTCGAGTTGTACAATGTTCTAAATAACATACGTACGTTATACCTACTTCTACAATTAGACACTGAGTAAGGTTGCAATCTATACGTAAATACTTAAATTGAGTAGGTGGTAGATAGGTACGAGGGCCGGGTGATAAGTGAGCAGCCTTAGGTATACAACGAAATAAAATTAGGTATTATATTTTTAATTTTTTAAGATAGGTAAGTAAATGCTGATATTTAAATATAAACAAGTAAACAATATATTATTTTCAAAATAAATGAATAGGCATTTAAATTTGAATGCTATTTGATAGTCATGTTCGTCGATAGTATTCGCAATCGATCTACTACTGCCATATAACCGGTAGTCCAGAAATAGAATGATTTTACAGCAGATACGCCGCAGCATCGTTATCAGAAACAGATAACTGATAGCTACTGTTATCAATGCCATCCATATTATTAAAATGACCGATATTAATCGATATTGTAACTGGTTTTACAAGTAAACTATCAGTATTAAGATTTTTTATCTTCAATTACCTAATAAAGGTATATGTACTTTTTAATATGACAAACTTTCATTATTATAAAAAGGTTTTTCAACTTGATATTTACAAGTATAGATAAAAGAAAATGTGAATATCGAACTAATATATTTCTCTATAAAAAGTAAGTACACTTTGGTTCAAGTCCAATAAAGACTGATATAAAATCATTGATTGTCATAAAAATTTCTTCGCAGCTCATTATATACATACTGAATGAACTGTATATAAGAAATTTATATTTCGTGTTATGTAATCCGTATTAGAATATTAATATAATATAATAAGCTACATTTTTTAGAAACAAAATATTTTTAATAAAAAGAAAATATATTAAAATTAAATCATTAATACAAATTTAAAATCAATTCTAATTTAGTAACGATATTAATAGACAATGTAATAATGTAAACGTAATGTAATAATGTAAACTTGAAGGAGGCTTTAGCTGGCAAGAGATTTATGAAAGAGATTAATTTTGTGTATCTCTTCGTTTCTTAATCTCATAGCTTTCACAGGAATTAATGTTTTAGTCACCCAAGTAATAGTTATGGTTTTATAATATGTACCTTTGTAATAGATCAAATATTATGAAAGTATGTATTGTACTAATTGAATGGTATTTTACAATTCTAACCTAACCTTTGTTTTACAATGGTAATGGGTAAGTTTTGTTTTATAATGGGTAAGAATGGGTAAGATAAAAATCGATTATTTATACTTTATATATTTTTGTTGTGTTTGTTATAAAATATGTTTTATAAAACAATACTGTCCGTGTCATATTAAATAAATGTACAAGCGAGCACAATACTACAGTCACCAAGAGGAGACGTCCATAGACTTACAGGAACAAACCTTTATGACAATGACTAAATTATTCTACCCTCAAAGAATACTTATTTCTAAGTTGTTAGGTTAAACTAAGTATATTAGATGTTAAAGTTTTTAAAAAGTCTTTTAAGATGGCCGAAATTATCGATAGTTAGTTATTTAAATCTTAAAATTAAAATATTTTTTAAAGTATTTTAATGTAAGCTGATTTCTATAATCTCAGTTGATTTAAAAGAAAAATATTCAATTTGTAAAGGCATTAATCGTATGGTGTTAAGTTTAAAATATGTTAGAAATTGATTCAAAATTACATTGCTTCGCCACTTTTCATGTATTCCTTACTTATTCGCTTAACAAAATTAAAATGATTGTATGTAGTTCAATCTGTCGAAACAATAACATTACTAATAATATAACTACTCTAAAGATATGAAGAAAATTTTTAATAAATATTTTGTCATGATTAGTTTATAATTTTTCATTCAATTATTAATTAAGATTAATTATTTGTATTAAACTTCATATTCGTAATCATTTAAATAAGGAGTACGTGAAATAAAAACCCCGGAACGTGAACGTGAACATGACAAAGAAGGACCCAACCAACGTTTACCGAAATCATAACATGTCTTTAACATGTTCTTAACTAATAATATACAATAATACTTAATTTCACACTCCTTTAATATTTGTTTTACTAAATGCTTTACAGTTCTCTCAAACGACATTTTAAAAAACTTCGCGACTTAATATAAAGCCACTGTACCTTATATCTATGTTTCGAACGATAAAAACGCAAAGCACCCCCGTCTTTTCCCTCCTGTTCCCAACTTCCTGCATGCTTCTCCATTTGTGAAGGCTGTGTATATGTGCACATATATACAACCAGGTGGATCAATTGCTGAGTTGTTGCAATCACAATAAACAAAATATAATATTGTGTAGTAACTTTGTCAATATATTAGTAACACAGAAGAAATATAAGTATTGACAGATACAATACATTTTCTGATATCAATTTCGATATAAATAGAACCATGAATCTCTTTTGTGTGGACAGTTCTCAATATATTTAATGCGGAATACCGGAAAATTGGTCGTTGGGATATATGACTTGTAGATAATATAAGACTTACACGTGTGTTAAAAGTATTATATAAATTGTATGATACATATATTTTAGCTGTATTTGTTAAAGCAAAGTAGGTCATTAAAATATTTATTAGTAGTTTTTTCTTATTCCCCGTTTTTCCGTTGAGAGAGAGATCTGAATGCTTGATGTCTGTGTTTTTAAAATAAGCATCTGTAGTTGGAAACATTTATAATTAACACAGTTTTATAAAAAATGTTAACCGTTTCATAAGGAGTATTTGGCAAATTGATATGATTATATATATACATTGTTTTAATCAGGTGTTTAAAATTTGAATAAATGTAATAGTTATAGCAAACAATTAGAGTTGAAATGAATAATCATTGTATAATTCGTATAAACTATGGAGTGTTAGAAATAATTTTATGAATATAATTTCAAACTAACATGAATAAATAGTTACATAAAAAAAAGCATTGTTCTATTAAATACATCTTCAAAGAAGTAAAACGAAAACATTACACGTTTAGATATTACCATTTCATAAAAAAACATCAAAATGTAATTTGTAAAAGTGTTATTCTAATAAATGCATTATTATTATTATTATTGATTTGCGAGATACAAACAGAATGAAAAGTGACATGTGATTATCATCGTGGGTATTGTATTTGTAGAATATTTTAAGATTATAAAATTTATTCCGAATTTGGAAAGAAATTATCAATTCTTCATAAAAATCTTCGGCGTAAGAAGAAATTAAAAATACTTCGATTTCGATTCGTCATTAATGCAGACACATGAGATTGATCAGAATATTGTTCAGAATTGTTTTGTTTTGTCAAAAGGTAATGTATATAAAAGTAAGTTCCAACCCGTCCACCCTTCTTCTACTGATCACGTGGAGTCCTGGGCAATTAATATCGTATTGTAAAACTGTTTAAAAACATTTAAAATATAAAAATCTAAGATATTTATTTAGTAGAGAAATAAACTTACAAGTTTGATATATTCAAACTCTAATATAAATTTATTTCAGATATATATTAAAATTAATTTACATATGGAGAATGAATGTTATTTTTCCTATGCATTCAAGTGACCACAGTGTGAGTCTGAATAGAACGTTAAGGGTACTTGAAGCTTTGATTTATCTCGTGGTTTTAAAACATTTTCACGTATACATGGAATATAAAATATCTTTAATTAATACGCAGACTTAAGTAAAGCAACAGACAATTAGTTTAATTTAACTAATAATAGTTCAAATTTATATAAATAAGACGCTTATATTCATTACTAGCAGACCCGGTCACGCGTTGCTGTGACTATTGTTTTTGATATACGAGGGTCAAACTGAAAGTTCTTAGAAAATCAAAAACTAAGCATTCTAGCAAGTTATTAGTTTTTGTTGTAACTTTTCAAAATAGCGTCCATTTACATCAATACATCGCTGCATTCGATGGAACCATTGAGAAAAGCACCTTGCCCACTCGGCCTTAGGGGTCTCTACGACGGCGTTTTGAAACGCAGCCACTGCTTCTTCGGCGTCTATAAAACGTTTTCCTCGAAGTTTTTCTTTTATTTTCGGAAATAAATAAAAATCGCAGGGTGCGAGGTCGGGGCTATACGGCGGGTGACCCAGTAATTCCACGTCTGAGGTCACCAAATAGTCGACCGTTTGCCTGGCGGTGTGCGACGAGGCATTGTCGTGATGAAGGAGGATCCTGCTGCGCGGTCGTTTCTCTCGAACTTTTTCCAAGAGAAGTGGCAAACAATTGTTAGTATACCACTCTGCATTAACCGTTTTCTGATCCTCTAAGACTACTGTCGCGTAATGACCTGTCTTTCCGAAGAACGAGGCCACCATCTTTTTTCCAACACTTCGACCTCTCTCCACTTTAGTTGGCAACTCTTCGGAAGGAAACACCCACTGAGCAGACTGTCTTTTGGTTTCCGGATCATAACAGTAAATCCAGCTTTCGTTACCCGTTAGTATGTCGAACACAGCATTTGAGTCACCTCCGTTAAATTTTTGGATCATTTCTCGGCACCAATCAACACGGCGGAGTTTTTGAGCCTCGGTCAAATTATGCGGTATCCAGCGGGCACAAAGCTTCCTGACCGCTAAATGTTCATGGAGGATATTGTGCACTTGACTCATACCTATGCCTAGACTTGTCCGAATCTGCTGATAGGTCACTCTTTTGTCAGTCTCTATCATACGCCGCACAACACTGATGTTATCTTCAGTCGTCGCTGTAGAAGGCCGTCCCTCACGCAAATCATCGGTGAGATTAGTTCGACCACGTTTGAATTCATTAAACCAGTTGTAAACTGTGGCACGAGATGGGGCTTCATCGTGAAAAGCCAATCGAAGTCTATCATAACTTTCTTGTTGACTTAAATGACATCGAAAGTCATAAAAAATCATTGCACGAAAATTTTCTCGGCTTAAATTCATTCTGACGTGCACAGACAATTTTCAATTTGCCGCCAAATCGTAAAACAAATGACAAATGAATGAAATGTACACTCAATAATATTGGTAAAGAGTTCTATTTTCAAAATTTTAACTATTTTTTTTAATATAATGCTTTTAAGTGGCCAGTTCTAAAAACTTTCAGTTTGGCCCTCGTATTACATTGTAGTAAACTATTTAAGGGGTAACGTTCAGAGTACTTCTGTCATGAAAATCATAACGTTTTCTTACAGTCGATATTAAGCAAAAATAGAAACAAAATTATTTTTTAAATTTAATCCAAATTTATAACACTATTTGTAAATTACAAAGTTTTTAGTAAATAACTTGGAACACTAAACTTACGAATGAGGTAGGTAGGTAGATACATCATTCGTAATTATTCAATCCAGTCAACAGATACCGCCATCTTTTAGAATTGTTAGGAGCTAACTGCAAAATAATAAACAAATAAAATAATAATGCGGCTATGAATTGAGTTGAAAATTATTATATATCTTTTAAGTTAGGTCAAACTGTACGTGGTGTGTAAATTTATTAAAATCGGTTAAGTAGTTTAGGAGTCCATCGCGGACAAACAACGTGACACGTGATTTATACATATTAAGATTTCTGGTGGATCTCTTTTATCATTTAATATTTTAAATAATATGATAAATAAATCGTAAAATTATCCTTTTTTTAATATGTTACTTTATCATTTTAATAAGATGAAATAAAGAATAATGAAATAAATCGTATATAAGTATTTTCAGTAATCGTATTAATAACAAAAATCTGTTTTATTTTTATTGTAGTGCTTTATGATACACAATGTTTTTTGTTTGATTACCTGGTGAATACAAATAAATCTGATGGTTTTCCAACATGGGAACAGGCAACATACAATTGACCCCTGGGACTTATTTATGGTCATAGCAAAAGCAAGCCGCACTGGAAACTGTCAGTCGGAATCATTGCGATGCGTGGTATCAACACGTCTTCTCCTTTATACTTTCCTTTCAGTATAGTTGCTTCTATCACGTTGTTCAATAACTTTTTTATCGCTAACCGTGTGCCGTTGCAAAGACGTGATTGGTTGATATTTCTCAACATTATAACTAACGATAATTAAAGGTTTAATTGAAGATTGTGAGGTGGCAATCCTGGTAAATCCAGCGAATTTAAAAATTGAGGCGGATAGTTGACGACATTATCTTGGTTAGTAGCCGAATCAACTGATATATCCTTAATTCGCCTGTAATTTGTTCTTGAATTTTGAAATTTAATTCATTTACATCTATGTTTTTTGCAGCCAATATAGCCCTTTCGCTTAACCAATCATGGTTTCTGTAATTTTGAGCAACATCTGGAAACACCTTTTGAATAAGTTCATCTTTTGATCTAGTTAACTGACAAAAACTTTGAGGAAAGTTAATGCAACCAGTCAAGGTGTCTATAGGAAATTTGCCATTACCAATGTCAATGAGTTGTTTAGAGAATATGTCTCCAGATTGGTCATTTTGCAACTTGACACGCATATTCTTGCATAAATGTAATACCTTCACATGCTTCCACAAATTGGAGGACTTTAAATATGCATTAAGTTCATCAGCTGGCGTTGATCGTAGAACGACGAAAATCTCCTGCTAATAAAATCATTGCACCACCAAATGGGTTATGATTGCTCCGTATATCTTGTAAGGTTCTATCTAAAGCCTCAAAAGATTTTTTATGTGCCATCGTACATTCATCCCAAACAATCAATTCACATTGCTGCAAAACCTTTGCCATTGCAGAGTTCTTCGAAATGTTGCAGGTTGTGGTTTCGTTGCTTTGCATGTGTAATGGCAATTTTAGTGCTGAATGAGCTGTTCTACCACTTTCAAGCATAGTTGATGCGATTCCCCACGAAGCGAGTGCAAGTGCAATTTTATTTTGTGAGCGAATTGTTGCTAATATCAATGAAATCAAAAAAGTTTTTCCTGTACCACCAGGTACATCTAAGAAGTATATCCCTCCTCTTTTATCATTTATTACTTTCATAAGTTTATCAAATATATACTTCTGTTGTTCATTCAATAGTGGAAGATTTGTTTGAATTAATTCTTTCAAAGTATTGAGATCATACAGTTTTTCTCGGTGCAACTCTTGGTTAAAAGCATCATGCATTGGACGATTGGGCGTGGCCAGGCCTAATTGAAATAATAGTTTGTTTGACATCATCAAGCACATGTCCTCAATTGAAATCAATACTTCATTGCAAATTTCTTCGCTTATTTGTATATTTGGATTTCCCCTTCTAATCCGTATTTGATACAAAATATCATCACACATATTATCTTTGTACTTGATCCACAAATCCTTTGGGTTTGATGGGAAGCATGTACATATGATTATAGAAAACAATGTTCGTATTTGATGAGTTTGTGATGATATTACAGCATCATTGAGAGTTTGATCCCAATGAGCATTTTTCTAGCAATCGCAAACGTTGGCAAGCTTTTTTGTATGATCCACACAAATCACCATCAACAGTTCGTACATGTTGGAATGATGTTGGGCCACGTACATTTTCTAATAGCAGTCGTGAATAAAAACTTTCATCATTGCTTTGATGTACTGAATAAATTCGACCAATCGCATCGGTAGAATATACATCTGGGTATCCTGAAACTGGTTTTCCTTGATTCCGTGGTATAAATCTCCTTGAGGATTGATTCCAAGTATAATATTTTGGCATTTCAGAATATAACAATGTTTGAGCAAAAGCATCGTTTTGGCATGTGAAAAAAAACTGGTTAATGTAATAGATGGTGGCTGTACAGCTCTTTGTACTGCGTTCTGTGCTGTAAAATATTCTCTTTGTCCATTTTCTAAATGCACAGCTAAATGAACAACAGTAGGGTGTCTCTCATGAATAGGAAAAGAAAATATTCGCCAAACTGCTTCATTACTATTAACATAGCGACCCATTTGGTATTGGGTAACTTCATCATTGGAATTCTCTGCATTAATACCAATCACAGCCATATCACTCCCTTTGGTTACATATTTGCAAATGTATTTAATAGATTTTACTGAATGGCAAGATTCAACGTTGATGTGCGCTTTGAAGGTCTTTGATAAAATGGGTGAATATGGAACAATCCAGCGATTATCTATTTCAATATCTTGTTGATTTAATTTGACAATTGTTGATCTTCCATTTTCTGCTGTCGATCGGCGACGATACAAAGGATAACCGTCTATACCAGTGATTGTTTCAGATATTAATGTCCGTGGATATCGTTTTGAACATTTACCATCCACCATACATGGTAAATTTTGATTAAGAGTTCCACAGGGACCATGTACCATGTTTTTGATAACTACCTCATGCAATCCAGGATCTACTTCTACATTAGGGATTTCAGCTGATATTACTGCATCAACTTCATTTGACTTTATCTTGTCAACTAACCAAATCAAAATATGTGCATGTGGCAATCCCCGTTTCTGCCATTCCACAGAATGCATCCAGCGGCGTGTCTCTCCAAACACATAATGTTTCACAATGAAATCCATTAAAGATTTCAACTTTTGTATAAAGACTCTGGCTGTGTCTATTTCTATCCAGTGTGGATTGCATGTAAATGTGATTAACAAATCTGCTGTACCATAATGACAAACGTATGACATGGCATTTTGAGCATATTCATGCATATGTCGAGGGCTTACGATGTATGTTGCTGGAAGAATAGTTATTCGACTAAGATTCTGTGCATTACCATCAGTATTAATCGCATCTCGAAGGTGAATATATTCTTCAGATCTGAGTTTTGTCTGATTCAACCTGATGAATGTTAATCTCTCCGTTTCAATTTTAACATACATGTCTACAACATACTTGTGATAACAACAACAACAACATAATCGCCGACGTTTGAGTATGTGATTGTCATCATTAGGCGGTAGGAATAATAGTTCACTGAACTGACTTTTTTGTTGGTTTTAGAACCTGAAAATAGATTTTTGTTTTCATAACATTGAAAATAAAAAGAAAATAATATAGTGACTGATAATATATCTCCTTGCTAAACTAATATTTTTTATTACCTGTAATGGGATTTATCATCTTGTTTGAGAAATCATAGCCATCTTCACCTTGCCAAAATATAATGAGATATTGCAATGCGTCATATGAGCGGTGTGTTTCCTTTATACGTTGTAATTGATCATTCCGACGATGTAAAACAATATCAAGGGATTCCAAGTTTTCTCCAACTACTACGATGGCAACTTCATCAATAGTTGGTGCATTAAAACGTCTTGCATGTTGGCCAACAGGTGTTTTATCAGCTCTGATTACAATTTTGTGATTATCAGATGGCATCAGATCCAGTGCAGTTTTAAACAACATAATCAATTGATTGTACTCATGAAATAAAGTTTGTAATTGTTCTACAATAGACCTCTTTACTGAATTGTTATTTGAACAACGCATATCAATTTCTTGTGGTGGTGAATTGCCAATGAAATAAATTTGCAGAAATTTTTAATTGCTATCTGATACTGGTAACAGTGAACCTGCGCTATGATATAGTTGGCCTTGTATCTGTAAATAAAAAAAAATGTTTTTTGTCAAATATAAATAATATTTGTTCGTAAAAAGTATATCTGTCTCCTAATTTGAATCCCCAATTTATAATTGATATGCTTAGGTATGTCAATATGTAATAATTAGTTGTAACTAATATCCATCATCAAATAATTATATTTTGTTTCAAAATAATAAAAGTATTGCTAATACTGAATCACCAAATAATATTATGACTAAGTAATATATTTCTTGGGGATTAAGGAACTGAAGGTTAATGACACACCTTTACTTAACAGGAAATTTTGTTCACTAAAATAATAATGATTAACTTCTATAATACCTACTTTAAAATTTGGCATGAAATTTTCCCGACCTACGTTTGTTGCCCCAAATGACGTCATTTGAAAGCAATTGTTATATTGTTGGATATTTAACAAAAAGTGTATGGAATCTGGTTCTATTCCTGAATGAGTAACCAATGAGTACAATGGCTCTGGTGGTAGATCCAATGGTATCAATTTCACTTTCCCATTTGCGTAACACAATCCATTGGCTTCATTTGCCTTACAATGAGAGCAAACCAAGTTCAAAGATCCAATAGTAACACATTGGTGGTTACTGTAGTCAATTGATAAATCATAATTGAAAGCACCTCGATTCAAACTTTCGGGATTATTGGTTGAATCTCTCGCTCTCGCTTCCCGCGTTCGTGATATACGAATTCTTTCACGATGTTTTCGGTCGTCACGTTCTTGTGCAGTATGATAAGATCGGTAATTAGTTTGGTTTGTAGCATTTCGGGTTCTTCTACCTAAATTACTTCGTCTTATAGGAGGCATATCGAATATACTCACCTAAATTATGTCACATGCAATAATTATTAATCACAGGTATTAAAACACTTTGCACAAAACACGATATAAAACAATCAAAATTAATTATTAAATATTATAAACGCTTTTTAACGCGGTTTGTTTGACAGATGCAATGACGTGAAAACTGATGACAATTTATGTCGCATTCCAAAACTAAAACAAAAGAAAGAATATTCCAAGGCCAATCAAATCTATAGCTCTTAAATTTTTTAACTTTTCAATTTGGTCGAGTTCACGATATTATCACTTTTGCGTGAACCTGCACATACATATATTTGATTGAATTTGAACTTTGTGGAGAGACAATAAAGCGCGAATTGACTCTTCGACGTTAGCAACATACCTAAATTGTTTAGATAACAATGAGTGCTTGTAATTTAATATAAACTTTATTGAATAACAATACAGTTCAAATTGGCTCTACATTTAGTTATTTATTCTATATTTAAAATATTTGTATAGGAAAAAGAAAAGGGCTCTTTTAGGGTTTTCCTGGAAATTATTCGAATTTTTCTCGCCGTAAGAACCATCCTTGGGCTTCAAGGAATATTTTAAAAAAAGAATTGTTAAGATTGGTCCATGCGTTGTTGAGTTGTGCGCTTACCAACACATTTTGCGATTCATTTTTATATAATAGATATCAACGAACTTTCCTTCCTTTCTTCCTTTTTTAAATAATAGAAAGTAAAACAATAATAGTTGAAATTGTAGTCAATTTTATAACAATAAATATAATTTGTAAGACACGACTTTTATTAAAACTAATCTATAACTATCTATTCTAAATGAGCAAAAAGCCGAATTCACCGAAGAGTCACAGCCGAAGAGTCACGATTCTAATTAAACCAAAACCCTTTCAACCCATTTCACTTCACAGTCTGCGAAACAAAGCTATGGAATCTATATCTTTACCTATAAGTACGATTAAATGTTTAATAATAATTTGCTTTTAATTCTTCGTTTGATTTAATACAGAAAAATATTAATGAAATCAACATTAAGATGCTCAAAGCAAAGTTTAAATTAATAATCAATCAGTAATAGTTATATTGAAGAAAATCATAATCTTGTTGATTCTAAAAGCCTCCTTAGTAAAATTTTATTTGAATGTCCACGTCTTAGTTCAAGAACTCAATCATTATTTTTTGTACCTCGTGGTAGAAATGATTATGCCAAAAATGTGTTTTTGTTACGTGCTTGTAAGAATTATAAAAAACACTGTAAAAGTTTTGATATATTCAACATGAAAATTATAAGAAAACTTTGCGTAAATTGTCAAAGACTCTAATATTTTAACTGTTTATAGTTTTGCTTTCTGTTTTTATTTTTTATATTAAGTTTCAATTATTTGTTTTAATTTTGTGTTTAAACTTAATTGATTTATGTTAAACATTTTGTAATTTTTATTGTATTGTTATTTAATTGTATGTTTTCCAAACATAAATAAAATAAAATAAAAAATAATAAAAAAGATTAAAAATTATAAAATAATATATAAACAATTGACTCAAATGTATGTATGTATAAGTATTAAATAATTAATGGATCATACACCTCCGTAAATTTACAAAAAAATTTACAAATTAATATCAAAATGTCATAATAATACCATTAATATTTTATTTTACTTACATAACATCATAGTAACACTAAAAATAACAAGAGATAAATATAGTTATACTATAATAAAAAAGATAAGTACATATTGTGTATCTGATAAAAGCTTCATATAATTTAATATAAACTCCGACACAAGCCTAAAAGTTATATAAAGTTTTGGGACCAACCGTTTATATTACATTGTATTACAAGTAGATTACGTAAACTACAAATAACGAAATAGCATATTTTCTTTCCTTTCAAAAGGCACATATTCGTGTAGCAAAATGTTACTCGTAGAAGGTTAAGATGTTATCAAATCCTTCAAAATTCTTCGGAGTTTATCGTTATTATAATGCGCTGATGCGATAAGAAATATATATAACGGCGTGCGCTTTATTTTGGTTAATATTGACATTTACGTCAAGTTTGTTTATTTTTAAAGTGCGGGTGGATTCAACCAAATGGAGTTGTAAGTGTCATGGCGGGCGGAACGTCATTATTTGTCAGTGACCCGCCCGTGATGTTTGCTTGCAAACCAATTTGCTCTTAGTCGTGATTTATTAATATAATCGTTGAATATGTATCTGATTATATTGTGAGATTTTTATTCTGGTAAATGTGAGATTTTTACCTGCGCGTGCACGCCCGTACGATCATAAGGTATCGGACCAACCTTCAAATACGTCTCAACAGCATTCTAATATTCCGACATGTATATATGAACACATTCTTTTATAAAATAAAGGAAATTTTAAATTATCTATGAAATTTTAATATATGACGGCGCAATTAAAAACATTTGCCATTCTCAGTCTTTGACGTCGGCAACAGGATGACAGCTTGACAATTGAGAGCTATCATTCTAGCGGAATGTCAGACCAGTGGCAGCGGGGCGGGCCCTCCTTTCAGTTTTTGGGTGGCAACCGCTTGCTCACCACGTTCAGGACAAATCCCTAGTCTTCCGTCTTTATTATTTTTATTTATGGATATATAATTTGGATGTGAACATAGACTTCTTGTATTGACCAAATGTTTAATTTCTATTTCATATTTATTGTATTTTTTTAAAATATAAGTAGTGTATTAAAATGGAAGTCAATATATCAAATTTAATTTCGTAATCAATTATAGTTTTATATCCTTGATTTTTTATTATTCACAATTTTTAAATTACAAATTTTAAGTTTTTGCACCCACCCCCTACATCATCTTAACTCTGGTTGCCATGGTAACCGTTGTCATAGTATCCGTTATAAGGGTAACTGTTATCATAGTAACTGTGGCTATAGTAAATATTGGTATTGTAACCGTAAATTTGTAATTCGTTAGGATAGGAGTTCCGTAAAATCCGTTCTTAGCGAACGTCTACGTCACAATAGAAATTACTATGTAAATTTTAAAGTTAATCGGACTGATAGTTTCGGAGATTTCGTCATATATATATATATATATATATATATATATATATATGTTTTATAATAAGAAAAGAATATGTATAAAAATGCTACATTTATTTTGCATTCTATTATTGATTAAGGATATTATTTTACTAGTGTGTGTATGTGTAGACAGACATGTTTACAAACAATTTGAAACAAGGCTTGTGAGAATAATTCGTCATAATTTAGAATTTAATTATGAATTCATAAAATATGAATTCACAAAATTTTGAATTCAAGAACTCCTGAAGAAATTGAACTAACATTTCCTCAAAGGAAAATAAAATGAAAAAAATGAGTTGAAAATATATTTTTTCATTTTATTAATTTGTTGCTAAATATAATGATTATTCAAGTGATTGGTTAAAACTTTAATGGCTTAATATTTTTTGTTTTCGATATTATGTACAAATAATTCAATACTATAGTATAGTATCAAATTGTGAGAGAAAGTACTATAACTCTTAAATATATTTATGTTACAATTAAATGATATTTGAATGAAGAAACAAATAAAAATTATTATAATAATTTATATTTATTTATTTATTTTTATATATTTATTTATAATACTCAAATATTAAATTGCACATTGCACAGCATAGATAATTTAGTTATTAAAATAACTGAATATATAATATATTACAGCAATTAATTTTGTATATATATTAAACTTCACAGTAACTCTTACCTCAGAGAGAATTTTCTGAGAAAGCTTTTTCTTCAACAAGATGTAAGGAACATGTTTCTATACGAAAGTATCGTATTGTGTATAAAAAAGCCAATAACGTATATTTATTAATGCTTGTACTGTCTAATGACTGCAGATGTAAAAACATGTTGTAACATACTTTAAGTATTTAATAAATATTTATTAAATACTTAAAGTATGTTAATACAAGCACTGTCCCAAGTGAGTAACAACAAAAAAATATTTTCTTTGTTACTATTTCAATAAAATAAGCGATTTAATATGTTTTGTTGTATGACTGAATCAAGAACAATAGAACATTGACTACTCAAAATAAATTAACTAAAAACAAAAACTATATAAAGAGATAGGTACGGGTTAATAAATAGTAAAGTTTGTTTTCACGTTGTGGAGTATTGCCACTTGTATTATTATTATTACTATTAAATTAATAAATTTTGGTTTATTTCTTTGTATATTTAAATAGTTATTATTATTCATTGGGTTGACATTTTATTGTTATCCGCATTTTTACTACTTTAGAACTATAACTAAGGACCGTCTCCAGCGATAGCAATAGACGACCGTCTATCTATATATACAGCGCATCTGTGTCGACCAGCTGGCCGTCTATTGTTTCCGCTGGACGCGGGCGCACATCAGTCGACCGGCTAATCCTCTTTTGTGTCGGCAGTCTCCCCCACATGCTACGAACCTCCCGCGAGTTTGTCAGTTTCTAAAGTTCGTCAGTCAGGATCGAAGCACCCAGCTCTCAACTCGTATTTTCATGAATTCACGTGACTGCGTTTACTAATTAGTTTTATTTCTTATCTTATCTATTGTTCTTCCGTTCACTCCTTCTATGTTTTAATTCTAGTAATTGTGTGCTTTATGTATTATGTATTTGTGTAAAATAAACAATATCCGTGTAAGTAACTGTGTTTCGTTGACCTATCAATTACTACCTACTTCAAACCTAAGACTGTAAGGTGATCACAAAAACAACCAACAACTACATTGGTGACCCACATACTACCAACGTGTAAAAAATATTATTTTTAAAAAAATTATAAATTATTTAACAGCTCATTCTTCACACGAGGGACAGAGAGAATGATGTCATAGAGAGAATGTCAGTTCATTAATCAGCCAGCTCAAGGAGGATATCCGCAACGAAGATAAGTGGTTCCAGGTATATGAAACGAGATATAGTGTTACAGAGATTTTAAGCATTGTAAATCCAATTTAGTCAAACTGCGTATAAAATAAAAATATAACTCGTAATTATAAGTCATTCAAATGTTATATAGTAATATACACTATCTAAACAGACGCATTTTAATTCTTATATGCAACAGATGGAAACACGACACACGCTACAAATAGATTTAATTATTTTTTCTAAAATAATTACATCAAAGACGAACAATTACGAAGACGTATATGAAAACTACAAATTATTCAATACTTCCACGACTACAACGTGTAAGTTAAAACTTTTTTTTTTATAATGTAACATTCTTTGTTTATTTTATTGTTTCAGTGTGCTTATCTCTTGCATTTGATGCATATTTGTTATGAATGTTGTATCTTTCATTCAATTGCTATAAATATTTTTGAAACATTGCCCTGGGATATTAGTACAGTTTAGCAATCTGTTGTCGGATGATAGATTGGGTCAGTCGCAAAAGACTGAATTTCACATTTAAACCACTGCTTTATTTTTTTTTTACTTTTACAAGGCCAAACATATCTAATAACATATGCAAACAATAACAGATTTTTGTATTTAATAAATCCTTGGTATAACTGACAATATACTGTTAGCAGTTATCAACCTTGTTGACTATCAATACTAAGGTTTTCCTTTACGTGCGAAAATGTTTATCAAATAATAAATTTAAGTAGAGCTTTATAGGGCAAAGAATAAATTGTCCTTTAGAAGTTTTATTGAGAATATTAATTCTCAAGTTAATTGCGATATATTTAAAAATTAGTTCTTTATTCCATCGTAAATAACTGTTACGTTCTCTTATTTCATTTCATTTCCTTACATGCTGATATTAAATGTTATAACAAATAAAATAAATTGATTAAAATTTTAGTAACATTTATGGTAAATTATAAAATAGAGAATACGTAACGAGTATAAGAAATAAGATATTTTCATCTATTTAGAGATAATTATTTATTACGTCACACAAACTTAGCCCCGATGATATTGGAAAATTCATGTATAGAATTACCTATAAATTATTCATGACATTCGTGTGAGAAGACGTGAAGGGATGAATTTCTTATTATAATATTTTATTTTAGTTTTATTATTGTTTTATTTTATTGAGGGAAGCGAGCTGCGCTCTCTACTGGAGACTTTTTCACATTCTTTGTCACGAATAATCTCGAAAACTACTAGACGGAAAATTATGAAATTTTGCAATCAAAAAGACACACATTCGGTGATGGATTTAATTATTATTTTTTAAATGTTATGTCGTTTAGGAATAATCGACAAAAAACTGATATCCCATTGAAGTCAATGGGAAACGATGACCACTGGGCTCGCTTCGCTCAATACCATATGCAAACGGCACCCGAGATTTCGCAAGCGCAGCGAGTCTAATTTGAGGATCTATTGGCGCCCCCAGTTTATTTTGTTTGTGTACAAAAAATAAGAATGAAAATAACTTCAATTATAATACATGTATGCCAATGACTTCTTAAAGAGATGTATGTGTTAAGAGGTATGGAGAAAGAACTTGGTAGAAGTAATATTAGACCAATATAAGTTATAATATTGTTTAATGTTTTTTTGGCAAACAATAGTTAAAAGCTTATAATTATAATAATTATGCATTTGCTAAATATATAAACTCTACTTTTATGAGCCCTCTTATAATTTTTTGGTTTCTTGGCCTCTGACCCAGACAAGTGCTAATTTTAAGCATAATTTATATATTTTATGTTCTACCTCGTATTTAATTAAATAATTTGGATTTTTAAATTAAAAATGTTAAAGTTCATTGTTAAGATTATAAAAGGCTTGAAACTATTTATTTTTTTACATCGCGTCAATGAAATGCCAAAATTATTTGTATAAATTAATATTATTTTTTAAATTTAATTAAAAGTTTTATTAATATTTTATACAGATAATTAGATATATAACAACATGATTAGTTATATTATAGAAATCGACATCTTGTTACACTAACTCTTATTCTAGACATCTTAAAAAATATTAAAATATCTTGAAATAAAGACTCAAAAGTAATATCACGTACTTGTCGTAGTTTGGACCAGTTGTTAGACTAATAGACGACCTTGACTCACTTCATCATCACCGCCACCGGTAAGAACCATGAACAGAATTATTTTACAGAACCGATAAATTGACAGTTTATATTTTAAAGTTTATATTTATTAACAGTTTTGATTTTTTAAGTAATATATCGGTTCTAATTAAATTTCCATTAAACATGACATTAATTTACATTTTTATTATAAATATATAATATAAATAACATATAATGGCTTTTATATATCAATATTTTTTCAATTGTAAGTTATTTAAAAAAAGATTTTGGACATTTCAATATAATTACGAATTATATTATAATAAAAATATCCAAAATGAGGCTTATAAATTTATAACATCTATAAATATTATTTGATAATGATACTATGGAGTATTGTATGGTCAAGAGGATATCTCGAAATGAAGGTACCAAAATAAATTAAAATCAATTCATTTCTAAATTAAACGTTTTGATCTTTGATAATTTTAAAATAATTGACATAATTTAAAGCCTTTTATATATTAATTTATATTAATAATTGAACGATGATTAATATATTTCACATTTTAAGTAGGCCTAATATAACTAGGATCTTGGATAGGTTAGTTAAATAATTTGAAAATATGATTTGGACAATGAGTTTTAATATCTTTTGATTATTTTAATAAGCAAGTCTCTGTATTGAATACTAAAAGCAGGTGCTCTGAGCTAAATTATAATGTTTCCAAATGCCATAGTATCTAACATAGTTTGGACACGCAGAATGATGCTCCTCAAGGTACATAGTACAAAAAAAAATTACAAAAAAATTTTTTGAGGCTTAGCAAATAATGTTGCTTAAAATAGAATAATTATCAATAACCAAAGCTTTTATTTTATTTTTAATATAGGAATTGAACAAATTAAATTAATTGTGTTGTTAAATATAAAACTTCAATAACCATTACGAATTTATGAAAATGACTTTTAAAACTAATAATTAAAATTTTGTAATTTTATTTTTTATTTAATATATTTTTCTGACGAATATGTCAATTCAAGTGTAAAATAATATTATAAAAATATATATTTTAGGGTTAACGCACACACCTGAATATTTTTGCTACTTAAAATAATTTATTACACTGGATACAAATATATTTAGCATCACACAACCCGTGCTTGTATAGAAATAGAATAAGTACATTATTATCTGTTCTTATCTTTACAAAGAGAACAATCACTGGACGTATCACGGCCGACGTTTTCTTCATAGAAAGTAATTTTCTACCCCATTATTGACTATTCTTCTGTTAACGTATCGTAAAGTATACAGTTTATTTTAAGATATTATTACCATTAAAGCTGTTTCGTAAGGTGAGTAATAAAATCGCGACGTAAAATAGTATATTTCTGACCTTGCTTCTCCTTCAATACCTGTGGAATTAGACATCATTTTACATTTTCTTGAAATATTAAACATATCTGTATCGTATTACCGAAATATTGATTATACTCAAATATATCGTTTTTTTTCTGCACAATGAAATATTACTTTAAACACTATATTCATTTGACTTATACATATATTGCTCTCGCTTACAAACTGTAACACACACACTCATGTATGAATATGAATGTATAGAATATACTAGTTCAATATCTAGGGAACTAGAAACAGAAAACATATTTAATTAATAAATAACATCTCAGATTTTCTTCGTCAGAATATTTCTATTATTATTGATATAATCAATTATATAACAACAAAAGTGAGGATTGTCGTTATCTACATTTAGAGTGTTATGTATTTTCCCGCCGTAGTTTTTTAAAAACATATTAACAAACTACACGAGAAACAAGTTTTATTAACACTAATTTCTAAAATACCGAAAAGCCGATTAATTGAGTCACGATTCCAATTTTACTAAAACCTTCCCTTTCAACCCATTTCACTTCACAGTCGGC
Organism: Melinaea marsaeus rileyi; assembly: GCA_918358865.1. NCBI lineage: Eukaryota > Metazoa > Arthropoda > Insecta > Lepidoptera > Nymphalidae > Melinaea > Melinaea marsaeus. The sequence continues at coordinate 15,018,247 of OU911089.1, read as the reverse complement.
GAAACAAAGATATGGAATTTACGATGAGAATAATAATAATAATAACACTAAAGATAACCGAATAAAAACATATGTATACTAAGAAAGAAAAGTACAAGTTGAGTATCTGATAAAAGCTTCAAATAACGTAATATAAACTCTAACACAAGCCTAAAAGTTATATAAAGTTTTGGGACCAACCGTTTACGTTTATTGTATTACAAGTAGATTATGAAAACTACAAATAACGAAATTGAAAACTTTCGTTTCTTAAATAAGGCACATATTCGTGTAACAACATATTAAAGGTTAACATACCATCCAACCCATCAAAGCTCTATAGAGTGTATCGTTAGTACAAAGAATTACATATATATGTAATTCTTTGTTAAATACTAAATATAAAAGATAATATAAATTTCTTCTACATTTCTTCTTAATGTAAGTTTCAAAAGGAAAGATTTAAGTAAAATTGTATTTTCTTCGGACTCTTTATAATCTTGCTATTAAAATCTTAATATCAAATATTATGTTATCATTATCATTTTAGATTATGTTACAAAATATAAAAAATATGGATTCCGATCGCAATATCTACTTACGAATCCATTTGTAAATTCAAACTATCTACTTAAACAAAAAATATTTAAGTCATACAGGTTAAAATTTAAAAAATCTAATTTTTAATCTTGTTTATTTATTTAAAATAGTTTTTTTTTTTATTCAAATATAAGTACATACTAATTAGCATGATGGCCTTCTAAATAGTGTACGAGATGAAAGGCTGGCACTATATGGATTAACATACAGCAGATTTAAAAAACCACTATCTTAACAAATATGCAGATTTTTTTTAAATACAAGCAAATGTGTGCTCTAAATGAGCAGACTTCCAAGACTAGACCACTATTTCCTATTCTCGTCAGCCTGAGATCCTATTAAAGTCATTAGACCTTAATTAAGATATCTAACAAAAGAGTTCTGTGTGAGTAGAATTGTCATATTCAGTATTTGAAGCTCCATATAAAAATACGTACAGTTATATAGATAATTTTTTATTGCTCTTAACATGGTGGAACAAAATAACCAACCAATATTAAAAGTTGTATGTCCTTGAGCAATAACCAAATAAGTCCAGAGCGATGCGTGTTTTAATAGAATTTGTTTAAATTAATTAAAAACACTCCAGTTACCAATTAAAGTTTATCATTTGAACAGTCTCATTCGTTATATATTTCAATGGATTATTATTTGTTCTTTAATATATAATGTTATATTTATTATAAGACAAACAAAAATTAGGTTACACACAAATAAAATTATTTTTCAATAAATATTAAAGGAAACATTAACGACGTTTTATACATGCTATATGTTATTTTAGGTCAGTATAAAAAAGTGCATAATTGGAGTAACAAAAAATAACTATTGAAGCGATTTTATTTTTTATTTTATGATGGCATTCTGATGCCCTTTATGTTAGGATCTCAAGAAAAATGTCCTTAGTGCTTATGATTATGGTCCACCAAAGAAAGAGGTGTTTTTGTTGCTCAATCAGATTTCCTTAGTGTAAAATAATAATTAATATAATAGAAAAATTTTTCATTGTGTTTAATTACAGGTCTTATAGATTTAATTACCTTGAAAGAAATCATCTGGACCCAGGGACAAGGGTGGAACTTCATTCGGCGGAAATTGACTGAAAAAGCTGATGGCCTTACATGGGAAGCTTCCCCAAAACGACCATAGAACTTTTATAGACAAGTTGTTCTCTTTAGACGACAAGTAAGCAGAAACAATAATACAACAAGAAACTAAAGAACTACAAGAAGCAATCAGAAGATGTACGTTGGATATGAAGGCGTATCCGGTTCTCTGCGGAAGTTCCTATAAAAATATAGGAGTAGAGACTCTCATTGACGCCGTTATTTCGTATTTACCGTCTCCAGTGGACAGGACTGGCGTTCACAACAGTTTTGGTTCAGATTTATGTGCGAGAGCGTTTAATTTGCAGCCCGACGACCAACGAGGAGTTCTGACCTTCCTCAGGTTGTACAATAGAGAGATCACAAAAAGGCAGAAGATACATAACCTGGCGAGGGAGAGGAGTGCGTGCGTGCAAGTGCGTGTTATTCAGAATCACACTTAAAATTAAATTAATTTAGTTTGTTCCAAATACATTGTTAGCTAAGCTATCATGTCGTTACTTCATTTGATTCTAGTTTTACAAATATTTCAATAATTATTAATATTGTATCTAAATTTAACACGTCCAGTCAAGTTTGAGAATTACATATGTGAATGTATAAATAATATACAATAATTTTTATTACTCTTCTAAGCTTCACACTGACTTCATATTTGTTTTGCTAACGATGTTTACTAAACGCTTTAGAGTTCTCTCAGACGACACTTCAAAAGTCTTCGAGACTTAATATTTCAAAGCATTACAGAATATTAGGATATTATACATATATATGTATTTCGAAAATATTTTGTTTGTCTAATGTTTTTGTAAAATAAATATAAAGACTCGAGACTGTTCTAGTTAAAGTATTACATATTTTTTTTCCTGTAATACTATTTATTTAAACTTAAAATTTATAACCATTCATGATTTTTATTGAAGTTTTTGTAGATGTATAGATATTTATATATTTCGTAAATGTATATAAATGAAGTATATAAATTCATATATTTTATGTTCCAGTCAGGTCAGGTTCTGATCAGGTCTACTATGTGAAATAATATATTATTTATCATTTCTCTCTTTAAATTATAATTGTAAATTTTATATACACATTATTATCGATACCATTCTGCTTTGATAAAATTAATATTTTTGAATGTATGAATATGTATAAAGTTGTATTGACTGAGGAGACTCAGCTGCTTTCGAAAATTCTAACCAATGTAACTTGTCAGTATAAAACAACATTGTAAAGGTTCCACAACCGAGGTTGAGTTAGAAGTTGTTTTCTTTATATCCACATGGCTCACATGTTTGTTTACAATTTTACTTTTTATAAATCATAAACATACTTTTTTATAAAGTAATATGTAAATATATACTTTAACTATATCTTATATATTTAACTTCAACTATCTAGCTATAATTATTTGTAATATTTGCGTGTTACATATACCTCATAAAGGTACATCTTTAATATGACAAACTGTTTCATTATTATAAAAGTGTTTGTAACTTTATATTTACAAGTAGAGGCCAAAGAAAATATGAATATCGAACTGAACCAATATTCATTGCCCACTAAAAAGTAAGAATACTTTGATTCGAGTTAATTAAAAATATATTTGTTTACATTTCATAAAATACCTAATTAATGAAATTTAAAAATTTTATGTGACCCTTATAACAATATTCTAAGTTACAACTTGTAGAAACAAAATCTCCTCATTTTTTATTACTACATTATTAACTTGTTTATTATAACTGATATCAATAATATTTTAATAAAACTGAACAAATAAGCTTGAAATTGAATCATTAATATAAATTCCAAGTCAATTCAAATTTAGTCGTTACTATTATATATCGTTATATTATCAGATAATCTTAACACGACTTTAAAAAAGTTTAATCAAAAGTTTTGATTGGCGAGAGATTTATGAAAGATATTAATTTTGCGAATCTTTTCGTTTCTTAATCTCCTAGTTTTCATGAGAATTAATGGCTTAGTTACCCTCGTGAGAAAAAGAGGGTTATGGTAATTTTTTACTTATATAGTTTTAGATCAAATATTGTGAAAGTATATAATGAACTAAGTGATTGATATTCTTCAATTGTAATTTTAACATATGTTTTCTTTTTCTGTTTTCAGTTTTCTGTTTGTTAGTAATAGGTAGCCTGTTAGGATCGCAGTGTGATGTTACAAGGTAATTAATAATAAGTTTGCAAGTTTTAGATTAACAAATATATAAGTAATTGTAATTACGAAACACGATTTACAAAAATAACACAAACGGTGTCATGTTAAATTAATGTAGAAACGAACAGAATAATACCATCACCGAGAAAAGAACTTAATGTATAAATCTTTGCGATGATGACGAAGAAAATAATGATATCCCTTAAGAATTTGTATTCGTAAGATATTTAGTCCTTATGAGTATATCAGATATCAATAATGTTTTTTTTATGTATGTATCATAGATGATACGTGATCACCGCCACCCATGAACTCTTGCAACATCGAGGATTCATAAGAGCGTTGCCGGCCTTGGAGGTGAGAGTAAACGCCTTTTTTAAAGGTACCCACCCATGTTGTACCGATCTGAAAATACCGCCGGAGGGAGTTCGTTCCACATTCGAGTGGTATGTGAGAGAAAGGTCCTTGAGAACCGCACAGTGGAGAATCGCGACGTGTCCAGGTGGTACGGAAGCCATTGCAGGCGATGGCGCACTGTGCGGTGATGAAATTCGGCGGTAGGCATCAGATCGAATAGCTCATCGGAACTCTGTCCGTGGTAAATGCGGTAGAAGACTCACAGAGAAGCAACATCATGTATTAGTGACTTTTGGAGGTTATTGATAATTATTAGGTTATTGATATTGATAATGAGAAATTTTATTTCATTCTATACCTAGCAATCCAACAGAATATGGTTGACATACGTGTTTATATTAAAGAGAAAAAAATGTTTGGACCACCACAAACCTAAAAGTCAGTCGAAGTTTTGGGACCAACCGTTATATGAGAAGTAAATTATATTAAAATAGTAAAACTAAGTAATATTGACCGTTTAAACAAGGGTACAAATTCGCAACTCAATTAAAAACTAAGATGTGGTTCAATCCGTTGAAATAATAACATTACACTAAAGATATAAAGAGTAATAAAACTTTACATAACATCATAATTTTAACAAATTTAGTTAGGTATTATTATTTGTATTACAATTATATATTTGTTTTTTTCTAAATTAATGAATACGTGAAATAATATTACCAGAACCTGGATTTACATTTAAGTTAAAATCAACCATAATTTTATATATTTTGTGTGCAAGTTTATGAACAGCTCTTAAAAAAATATATTTAGCCCTAAAACGGAATATAACGACCCTACTACCAACATTTACTGAAGCCATAACAATAAGAGACTAAAGAGCTGAAATATGTTTCTTTTGATTAATTTACTGTATTTGTTCTGAACTTTATCCAATTAAGCTTATTTCAAGTTGTATACAATATTTGTTTTACTGATAAATTTCAATATTTGTTTTTCAATATTTGTTCTCTCAAACGCCACTTTAAGAAATTTCGAGTGTTTAAGAAGCTTCTGTTAAGCCTCTTTACATTCATCAATCTAGTATTATATTAAAAATGATAAATTTCTACCAATTTAAGCACAAATTAAGAAAATCATGTCAGTGTTCAAAGTGTATTAAAAGTTATTTAAATAGATATTTATCTGATATAAGTACGTATATGTTATCAAAGCATGGCTGAACCTAAAATAATCGATTCTATCTAATTATTACTCATATTAAAATCAAAATTATATGAAAGGGCATATAAAAGGCTGATTTAATTTCTTTATAATATTAAATGTCAACTGATGCAATCACGTGATGTTAAATTGAAAAGTTTCATCTGAATGTGTACAATCTCACGGGTCAATAAATACGTTGCACTACTATTCAAATAAGCTTCACAGTTTTAGGGATATTTTTTATTTACAACATTCTTGTTTTTTAATAAAATCTTTGTAAATAATACCTAAAATACCCCTCTGATTCATAAAAAATGAAGATAGTTACCGATCTATAACACCACATCCAATACACAGAACCATTACATCCAGTAATACTAGGGGTGCCAACAGACCCTCAATTTCAACTCGCTACGCTCGCGAAATCTCGGGTGCCGTTTGCATATTGAGCGAAGCGAGCCCAGTGTAATGACTCATCGTTGTGAAAAGAGTCGGATATCAGTTTTTTTACGATTATTCCTCAACGACATGACATTTTCAGTTTTTTTTAAACCATCACCTAATTAATGTGTGTCTTTTTGATTGCAAAATTTCATAATTTTCCGTCAAGTAGTTTTCGAGCCCATTCGTGATAAAAAATGTGAAAAAGTCTCAAGTACAGCGCTCCGCTAGTTTCGCTCAATAAAAGTTTTTGAAAACACGCCCATGTTGTTGTTGTTTCCTTCCTACTCGTAGTTTAATCAGTAAAATAATAATTCATGTTACCGTATTCTGGGTACTCTTTGTATTTTCGGAGAAAAATAATAACATAGTTGTTGGTAGAGCCTAGATGCTGTTAATTGACATAGCTCTTCAGGGCCAGTTCAACCATAAAATGTGCAGAAGACTGCAGTAAAGTAGTTATTATATCTATGTTTCGTAAGGTGAAAGCCCCAAACCGTCGAAAGCCAAACACCCCCCTTTTGCTACCTTCCTAAGTTCCTGCATCCCTCTTAATTTTTGAAGGATGGTAAAGCGTTTACATCTATATCTGCAAATATCGCCAAATGGATCATTTGCTCGGCTGTTGCGATCACAATAAACAAAATATAATATTATGCACTAACTATGTCGATATACTAGTAATAAAGAAGAAATATAAGTATTGACAGAGACAATACATTTTCTGATATCAATTTCGATATAAATAGAACCATGAATCTCTTTTATGTGGGTAGTTCTCAATAACTTTAATGCGGAACAGCGGAAAACTGGTCTTTGGGAAATATAACTTGAACATAATATAAGATATACACAAGTGTTGTAATAATTGTATTGTACGATACCAATACTTTATTTATATTTGTTAACACAAAGTTATTGGTTATAATATTGTAACTTTTATAATTTATGGAAAACAGATTGGAACGTTTGATTTCTGTTTTTTAAACTGTGCATCTGTAGTTGGAAAACTTTTGTAAACAATGTTAAGAGTTCATAAGGAGTATTTGACAAATTGATATTATAACATACATGTTATAATCAGGTGTTAAGAATATTTCTTTTAGAGTTTACATCACTCTGACAACTACTTTAAGCCATATTTGAACAAAAATAATAGTTATAACATAAGGTTAAAGTTTAAATAGAAAATTAGAGCATATTTCCTATATATGAAATAATAAAAACTATGAAATGTTAGAATTAATTTTAAATATATTAGTTCAAATGGACATTAATACAAACACATCAAGAGATGGATCATAATTATGTTCCGAATAGTTTTGTCAAAAGATTATTTATATAATGTTAGGTACCGACCCTTCCTCCCTTCTTTGAACTCCTTCCACTTGATCCGGAAAGAATACCGGGTAATTAAGATACTTTTGTAAAACAGTTAAAAAGGTTTGTATTATAAAAATCTTAGAAATAAATATTTACCAAGGTAATATATTCAACCTCTTATAGAAGTATATTACAAGTATCTATGTTCAAATTAAATATATATGTATGGAGAATGTGTATTATTTTTCGTATGGATTTAAGTTTCCACAGTTGTGAGTCTGAATAGAACACTAATGGTACTTGACGCTTTGATTTATCTCGTGGCTTTTAAACTTTTTCACAGTTATATGGAATATAGCATGTAAAATATTTTTAATTTGAACACAGTCAAAAGTAAAGCGGAGAACCAATAGTTCTATATTTAAGTACCAATACCACCATACCAATGTTAAAAGAGTTTAATTAAAATTCCTTACCTAAATGTTTTAAAACGTTTAAGATATTTATAGTCATAATTAGTTTCTCTTATAAATTACATACTTATGTAGATAGACAAATATATATATATATATATATATATATATATATATATACAGATATATATATTTAATGATGTAAACTGATATGAGGCCATTAGTGTAAACCAAGATAAATGAATCGATTAAGGTTAAAGTCGACAATTTTTGTAATACAAAATATCTGTACCTACATATAATACACATCAACAAATATTTACTAGAGCTCTCAAAAAGCTGTGAATCAAAATAATGAACGGAGAGACATATGTTTTGCTTTTTGGAAGTATTAAAATATTACACAGTGTACTTACTATGTACATTTTTAATCCAACCATTCGAGAATTCGAGGAACTATAGAAGTTTTTCGATTTATATTCAAGTAACTGAAAGCAAAGCGACAATCGGAAAGTGACATATTCTATATGTTTGGTATATTATACATAACTTATTTTATTGAGCGGAGCGAGCGAAGTCCCCTATGTGAGACTTTTTGCATCCCATGTCCGGGTTTGGCATGAAAACGCAAAATTTTGCACATTTATAGCGATGGTTATTGCGATGGTTTATAAAAAAAAAGTGAAAAAAAAACCCATGTCGTTGGCGAATAACCACCAAAAAATGACAGTCCCATAGACTTCAATGTAAAAAAATTTCGCCGTGTGGTATTTGATTATTCTATATTTTTTGGCTGTCAGTTACAGCTTTGAATACTGAATTGAAGATAGGTTACTAATGGTTACTAATTTCGCTCAATTTACCGAACTCTACCGAGATTTTACGAGCGCAGCGAGTCAAAATCGAGGTTCGGTTCGCGTCCTTAGTATATAATTGAAATAAAATATTACATTCGGAAGATTTTTAATAAGTAAAAGTAAAGATATAGTTGACCATATATATATGTATAAACTGTAATCCTTAAGTTAAGTAAAAAATAATAAAAAAAGATATCAACATATGACTCTAAAGATAAATATTTTAATGTATTTCAATACACATTCAGTAAACTAAAAAGATATCGAAAATTTATTATCGTAAAAAGTCCATGTGGTTAACTCTTATAAATCTTTAAATAGTTCTGTAAAAATAGAATTTTGCTCATATGTGTGTAACACGCAACGTTGTCATCAGATATAACTATAATAATAATAAGTGTATTGAACGAATTCTATGTAAAGAAGACTCAAGGTTATCATCAGCTATAAAGGTAATGGCGTAGATCCTACAATATTTATATTAAATTCTTTTTTTATGCTCTTTAAAAATTCATGATTGTAGAAAAAAACGCGTTTCTGAAATAATTCCAGAAGTTTATTTCACCCAACCCTCAGTGTATATAATTTTTTGTTATTTTTAGTTTCAATGGCTGTTTATGAGAGGTGTTGAATAAAATCCTTAGACGGAATACTATGACTAATTACTGATTTACTACTATATGTGGTTTACTTATTATTAGTAAGTTTATTAAATCTTGTTACTATATTTTCTTCTAGCTTCATATAAGGGAGGTGGCTTTCATGTGTTTCGACGGATTTTACCAACATATTAACTATATATTTTTTTGTTGGTTGTCCTTTACATATAAATAAATAAATAAATGTGATGCTAGCATGATCACAGTACTACAAAATACTCTAATGTTATGTTTCCTCTTATACTACTAGTACCTACTTTGGTTGAAGTCCTTATGAGACAGACGAGTGTTTTATTTCTATCGTAATGTCGGTATCTGTTTAAACAGATTATACATTATCGTCGACTTTCAAATTACCTTCAAATCAAATTAACATCGTAAAAGTGTGTAAATAATTTTTAATCGAACTTTAATAAATTGTTAATTATATTTAATATTTAATTTCAAGATACAAATTAGAATATACTTACGAATATAAAGCAAGATAAGCAAAAAAGTCAAAAGTATAATTAAGGAAGGTGGTAAGTAATGAATAAATTAATAAATTGATGTCTGGTAAAAAATAACTTATTACTTTATATATTATTTACTATGCTTTATAGTATTACTCAATAAGTAAAAATGAACATTTTGAAAAATTATAATTAATTACTATATATTAGAAGAGATATATATTAGAAGATCAAGACATTAGAAGCTTATACAGAAATATATACAATGTTCTCATTGTTAGTGGATACAATGTCATTAAACCATTCTATAAATATATTATATTTATAATCTCATTGAAGATAAAAAGACCGGGCGTTTAGAAGAATACAAAGGATTCTTATTATGCTGCAGTGAAGAAAGGGTTCGTTCATTATTTTAAAGAGAGCGAGAGAGAGATATTAAATCTTATGTACTTTTAATCTGATGTATAAAATCATGGAAATAATATTATTTATTACTTTAAATTCTTATTAAAACAAATATATATATAAATACATTATTCTAATTGTATTCCTTTATTATATAATTTTATTTACACTCTAGTTAATTAATTTTGCTAATTTACTGAATCACTGCTAATTAGTCTTATATTATTTTACACCTCCATTAGCTTTTTATAATAATCACTAAACAACGGGAAGACAATAATGTTGTCAATTAGCTATAAACTTGATTATAATACAAGAATCAACAAACAGACACTTCTAATGGTTATATATTTACTGTCGATTGATACTAGAAGAAGACTCTATAAAAATAAATTCATTATCTATAGTTTGGTTTAAAATTTTTCGTCATACTATGTGTATTAATATATAGGACAATCAACAACATAACATGTAAAAATGCTTGAACATTTTTCCATGTTATATCCAAGTCTCGCTACGTCATAAAAAGTTATGAAATCCAATCTAAACTAAGTCGGTTATTTCAGTACACCTGTCTATGACAATAGTTATACAATCACTTTGTCATAATTGATACCTTGTTAGTTTACTATTAATGGTTTGTTTTAACTACATCAACATTATCTTTTTTTACATCCATATCTTTAAAGTAACTTGGCAAAAGCAAAAGACTACATCATTAATTGAGCTGAGCGAAGCGAAGCTCTTTATTGGTCAGATCGCAAAAAATACGAACTCTCTGTTCTTAAAAACTATGCGAGCTACGTTAACGAAACTCGCCAAAACGATTGCGAGCATAAGGCGCTAAGCATATTTATATATATTTTTTTTAATTGTAATTCTAAATTCAGTGTAATTTACTAATTCAGTTTAGGACAAATAACGTGCTAGCTCAGAAACTACGCTAACCAAAGTTTCGAAACTCGGCATGGTATTTGATGCTACATTGCTTTATGACTGTGCAAAATTTCGGATAATTTCGATATACAGATCTTGAACAAAGTTCGATTAGTGATTCACCAGCGCGCGCCTGCACGATGCACGAGTTACGAGTGGATTGAAATCTAAGAAAGTTTGTAACTACTCTCATACATAGCAGAACTGACTATAAATTCGTCAGCATGCAGTTCACATTGAGCTCGAAGCACACTAAAAGAACGGCAAGTTTTCGAATTACAGAAAAAAGTTTCAATTCACCAGAAAATTGTTCATTGACTCATCATATGGAACGTTTCATACCAGCGCGCGCCTCAAGTTAAAAGAATAGCAAAATAGAAGGAACAACTGAACGAACGCTTCAGTTGCGTGTGAGGCTTCGAACAGGCAAGGTTCCGTCCGAATATTTTCTTTCAAGTTAGTTAGTTAGATTGTGAGCTGAGCAAAAGTTAGCTCAGCTCACGACCCCGCTTGCGTGACCTAGTATTATAACTCTGTCTTTTATTCCCTTATCTACTTTACATACTGATTGTTTCTGTATTTATTGAGAATGTAAGTGTACATGATTATTATCACAATCATAGCAACTGTATTATTAGAATAATGTGATCATCTAAACGGATTCTAAAAGCAATCAAGATTCCTAAAAACCTGTACTGTACTGTACTGTACTGTACTGTATATAACAAATGAATAAAACCGATTACGATGGGATTTAGTGGGTTCAACGCTTCACCTTCAGAACCGCAGTCGGAACCCACGGGATCTGTCCACACTAACCGTAACGCCCACGCTCATGCTCTCAGAACGATCACGTTAGAAATTTACATTTTATACGTTTTACAAAGTAGATATTAAAATACAATCAACCTCAGATTCACATCGCAATATGAGATATAGATACATGAGTACATAAACTATGACGCAGTTATTTAAAGATATCAAAACACTCTTATCAGATTTAGAACGAAAATTATATAAAATAATATAAATAATAAAGAATAGTGGTAATAAAATAAGCAAAGAACATGATAATTTGTAAGTATACAAATATAAGTCATTGTAAAAGTAACCAAACCAGGATTTTACATAGTTTTTTAAATGTATATTTAAAAAAAATACAGATATTAAAATTGCAATTTACCGGCTATATTTATTTAAATTGTGTTATAAATCTTATTCTTTCTTTTGTACTAAAAAAAACATCATAAGTAAAAGGAACATTGAAGTGATATTTATATTATGAAACGGGGTAATAATAAGAAAATATAAATACCTATGCGTAATTATATCCTATGCAATCTATTACCGTCCCAGAAAAAATAAACTTGTGTTCAAAGTAAGCTACTAACGCTTACAAAGCCAGCTTAGGTAAAGTTTGCAAACTGTTGACTCCAGCGTGTTGTTAAGCTTGTCTTTGACACTGGCACCCGTTTTACTAAATAACTGTTCTGTTAAGTATATGTATTTTGTAATGATGTACTTAATATGTATTATAATATGTACTTATTACTTAATTAAAACTTATTCATTAAAAAAACATAAATATACGAAATGTAAAGTTAACAAATTCAAGCGTCACTCAAGAAAGGAACAAAAAGGTTCGATATGGTATGGAACGGGATATCTGCTAAGAAGTGTTTGATGATGGACCGAATTGAAGAAGTCGGAGTACGAGAAATCGGATTAGCCGAAAGTCTATAATGATCGGTCACTTGCCTTAAAATAAATAAAATTATTAATTATGAAAATTATGTTTGTTTCTTAGTCAACAACAATTTCTTTAGCAATCAATCCTTTAGATTAAATATTAGAATATCAGAATGATATATAGTGTCTTTTTTTGTTCCGAAAGCGACACATTGCTCATTGAACATAAAAAATAATAGATGATGATAGATAGCTTATTATTTGATCCGGAGGAAAAAAGATGTAGATTTATAAATGACTAAATATAGCATTTACATACTACGTTTTAAATTAATCAAAAACGAAAGTAAATGAAGAAAACTGGCCGTACCTGTGTACCTGTTTAAACGTATAAAGCAACCACTGTTGAAATGAATTTGCTTTGTAGCCTTAGCAAGTGACACTTTTAATACTGAAAATACAATGAACTAAGTTAGCTAGCATAGTCGTTGATTTTATAAAGAAAACCACACTCAACAACATTTTGGATGTATACATATATGTATAGCCGGAAGCTTCAACCCTTTTCCGATGAACGCTTTATGAAGGCATACAATACCTTCAGCATACAATAAAGTACAAGGAAATCTTTTATATACTTTGGTTGTGGTTTGCTGACATCTACTTTATGCTCATTTTTACCTTAAATTTGCGACAAACTGTTTCAGTCTTTTGTGAACAAAACCTAATATAAAAAAAAAACAAGAAAAAATATATTTTCTAAATAAAAATGGAAAGAGTGTCTTTTAAGTGCTGTCTTGTATTTTATTTATGATATTTATATTCTTTATATTTCTTTTAAGTTATTTTAATATTTTTTTTAATACAGTCTTTATTTTCTTAGAAGCCTTGTACCTCAAAGGTTGTTCATTTCACACATAATAACAATGTTATTATAATACTAAATATATAAATATTTATATATTAAATATTTATATATTTATAAATAGTAATATTTTTTCTATTAAATAAAAAATATTAAATAATTAGTAGTAAGTTTTTATAAGTAAGTTAAAAATATTTCTGTAAGAAAAAAATTAAAATTGATGTTACTACTATTATAAACTATACAACAAACTAAAACTATTCGGCGTTTACTAACATTTATAATGAAATTATATAAGGTGTATTACCTACATTCACCCTTTGGATAATATTGATATCGCATGTCAGGAAGAATACAATAATACAAAAACAAATATATATATTGCAACGAAAAAAGTAAGAAAGAAAGGTATTCGTGTATACGTAACAGAAAATATTTTAAAATACATATTCGCGAGATAGATTCAAATAATACAAAATAATAAAATACCTTTCCGTTTCCAGCATTCGAAAATGTAGGTCAGTGTTGGAAGTGAGGTAAGAATATATGTAATGTATTAATAACTAAATGATAATATTTCTCGTATATGTGTTTCTATTTTAAGTTAAATAAAATGTATTCTTGAATGTTTAATGATTTTATTACCATTAGACTATCTTATCATCTCACGAAGATCGGTGTAATATAGTTATAGCAAAGTTGCATATCTTAAGGCGAATGAGAAAATGGGAAAAGTTACTATGCCCATTGTGCTCTAGTTTCTTTTTTCCTTATTTTTCTACGACGTCGTTTTAAATTCGCAAATAGCAACTTATGAACTCGTCTATACTCTTCATATTAATGAAAGTCTAATAATAATAAAGTTTCTGCAGAATCCAAATATATCGTAAAGCGCTGAAACAAAACAAATTAAAATTGAACCTTATAATACGAGAAGGCCGCAGTTTCGCGGTTTCACGCATTTCGCTCTGGGTTCCGCTTGACGACGGTTTTTAATTATTTTTGTTGAACACAATTGGAAAATGATGATATTTAATTAAAATATATCACGTTATTCTGGGTAACGGTTTAGCGTTACAATTATTAATGATTCTAATAAAAGACCCTGCTTTTCGGTAATCACATTTAGATAAGAAAAGTTGAAAAAGCTTAAAGTTATTATAGTATCAGATATATAATGGCAAAAGGGCTATTATTAATTATTTAATGTCTTCACAACTTTCTCTCTTAAAGATGATAGAAAAGTTACCAAATAAAAATAAATATGAAAAATATGATATCATCATATCAAATCAAATCAAAAATCTTTATTGAAAATAAGTTTCATACAAAACATTTTTTCATTGTCAAAGCTACCACCAGCTCGGAAAAATAATTCCCACAGACCTGAGAAGAGCTGGCGACAGAAACTCAGCGGGATTGTCATGATTTTTATTTTTTTAATTAATACTTAAATTCAAAATTACATAAACACATTACAATACTAAGTAAATAATCTTGAAGTAGCCTGGAAGCGATCGCTTCATACCCACGGTGCTTTATTCTCTAAGTATTCAGATACATTGTCGTATCATACATATATTACTTTATTGTACCGTCTTTTAAGGTCTATGCACATTCCAAAGGTTAAAGAATGCTATTTAGCATTAAGTCCGCCCATTGTAAAAATTTAGTTTTTGGAACAATAAAGAATAAATAATTATACATTGTAGTATCCTTTTACACACAAACGTTCCTTAGTTATTCTCTTAAATTTGTTAAATGGTATTACTTGAACGTTTACTGGGACTTTGTTGTAAAACTGTATACATTGCCCCATGAAAGATTTACTCACTTTTTTTTAAGTCAGTTTTTTCAATGCGCACCAAGCCGATTGGCTAGGATCACGTGCCACCGACTACGCGGGGAGATCTGTGTTTGACTTTGCTCTGGCAAATGGTCTGTCCCACCTGGTAAAGACGCACACTCGTCTACCGGACGTGGACAGCCACACGCCCTCTTTGTTGGATCTTCTGCTGACCACACATCCAGAAAAGTACCAGATCACTGTCGAGGCTCCCTTAGGTTCCTCTGATCACTGTCTGGTACGGAGTGTAGTGCCCATTCAACGTCCTGCTCGCACAAGACCTGCGACTCGACGCGTTTGGCACTACAAGTCAGCAGACTGGGATGGAATGCGGTCCTTTTTTGCATCCTACCCATGGGGGCCGATTTGTTTCCCTTCCAATGATCCTAGTGACTGCGCTGCGGCTGTAGCTGATGTGATACTTCAGGGCATGGAACTATTTGTACCAAGCTCTGCGGTACCACTTGGCGGCAGATTGCGGCCTTGGTTTGATGCGTCTGTCAGGGCTACAGCAGCTGGCAAACGGCAGGCTTATCAAGCTTGGGCTAATGCGTTAGTCACTAAGGATCTGAACTCTAGAGTTCTGAAGAGGAAATACAACCGTGCCTCCAGATTCTTCAAACGGCAAATCGCTAGAGCAAAGTTCAAGCATGTCGTCAAAATTGGGGATCAGCTGGCAAAGTACCCGCCTGGCACGCGCAAATTCTGGGCGCTTTCCAAGGCCACTCTGGGCAACTTTAGCCAGCCGTCCCTACCGCCGTTGCACATGGGGAATGACTGTCTAGCCCACACGGTAAAAGAGAAAGCCGATCTCTTGGGCACTCTTTTTGCCTCCAACTCGAATTTGGACGACCAAGGGAAGTCACCGCCTATCATCCCGCCGTGTCAGAGTTCAATGCCGGAAATAGTTTTTCGGCAAAAACTATCAGGCAGTCTCTATTTTCCTTGGATTTTCATAAGTCGAGTGGGCCGGATGGCATTTCTCTATTAGTGCTACGAACGTGTGCCCCTGAGTTGACTCCAGTGCTAACGCGTCTATTTCGGTACTCCTACCTTAAAGGCGTAGTCCCGGTCTCATGGAAGCGTGTCCTTGTCCATCCGATCCCTAAAAAAGGTGATAGCTCGGACCCAGCTAACTATAGACCTATCGCCATTACCTCCCTTCTCTCCAAAATAATGGAGATTATTATCAACCGACAGCTCCTAACGTACCTCAAGGATCACCAGTTGATCAATGACCGGCAGTATGGCTTTCGCCATGGTCAATCAGCTGGTGATCTTCTGTTACACCTTACGCACCTTTGGGCAGCGGTTATTGAAAGCAAGGGAGAGGGTCTGGCAGTTAGTCTGGATATGGTAAAAGCCTTTGATCGTGTATGGCATAAGAGGCTTCTTTCGAAGTTACCTTCCTATGGGCTTCCCGAGAGTTTATGCAAGTGGATCACCAGTTTTCTCACTGGGCGGAGCATACAGTCGTTCTCGACGGTTTTTGCTCGGACCCCGAGTCCGTGAATGCTGGTGTATCCCCTATCCCCAACTCTGTTCCTCCTGCACATCAATGATATGTTGGATATTTCGAACATACATTGTTATGCGGATGACAGCACTGGCGATGCGGTATATTCCCTCCCTCCCCTCATTGCCTCCCCTCATTGCCTCGCCAAGTATCAAAATACTGGGTCTCGACATTTCGAGCGGTTGTCAGTTTCGTGGTCATCTGGAGAGCAAGGCCAAGTTGGCCTCAAAGAAATTGGGAGTGATCAATAGAGCGAGGCAGTACTTCAAACCTGGCCAAAGACTTGCGCTCTATAAGGTGCAGGTCCGGCCACACATGGAGTACTTTTCTCATCTCTAGTCCGGATCACCCCAATATTAGCTTCTACCATTTGACCGCGTACAACGGAGAGCCGTTCGGATTGTCGGGGACCCGGTGCTCTGCGAACGGCTGGACTCTTTGGCATTGCGTAGAGACGTGGCTTCTTTGTGCGTCTACTACCGCATTTACAACGGGGAGTGTTCCGAAGAACTATTTGATCTGATGCCTACTGCCGAATTTCACCACCGCACAGCTCGCCATCGCCTCCTTTACCATCCATACCACCTGGAAGCGTGGCGATCTGCAACTGTGCGGTTTTCAAGGACTTTCTTCCCACGTACCACTCAAATGTGGAACGAACTTCCTTCGGCGGTATTTCCAGATCGATACGACATGGGTACCTTCAAAAAAGGCATATATTCCTTTCTCCAAGGCCGGCAACGCTCTTGTGAATCCTCAGATGTTGCAAGAGTTCATGGGCGGCGGTGATCACATATTAACGGTGACCCGCAAGCTCGTTTGCCCTCCTATAACATAAAAAAAAAAAAAAAAAAAAAAAAATAAGTCGAGTAACAGGTAGCGCGAGCTTGTGTTTGTTCCTGATATTTATAGTGTGTAAATCACTGTGCTTAATAAAATTGTCAGTATTTTTATGTACATATTTAAGATTTTCTAAAATATACTGACTGGCGACCGTAGTTATTAAAGGTTGAAGAACTCTAAGACTATAATATTAGCACACATTTTAAAGTCAATTTATGTTTTCCATGTTAGATATTTTGTATTTTGAAGTTTTGATAGGTTATAATTACAATAATAATTCTATAAATTATCTCCAGGATTTAAATGAATACCACAAGTAATGGGTAAAGCTCAACAAAAAGTTCCAACATCAATCATTTCAGAGGTTTAACTTTGGAATACGAGTTCTAAATTAATTTGTTTAATTAGCTTTATTAAAAGTACTCTTGAGTATTGATATATTCATATCTAAAGTAATGTTAATTGAATCAACATCAAAGTGCGTGTATTAGTTAGATGATATCACTCCAATTAATATGTAATTTTAAATTCATTACAATATATATAAAAATCGTATTATATGTAATTTTATACAGTGTAAATTAATTAATTAATTAGATTTCATAGTTTATTATAACTTAAACAAATTCTCTGGAATTTAAAATGTAATTTACATTAAATATAAGTAGAAGTTCTATAAGTTCGTAACAAATATATTCCCTGCTTATTTTGTATCGAATAAGCAAATTTTAAAGTTATTTTAGACGGATTCTGCTCATTAAAACCAGTTCGTATATTCTCATTAAATCAATACTAAAATACCATCTTTGCTGAGTCGGAACACGTTGCATTACTTGCTAACTAGACTATCTTTATTCAATGTAAAGCTTCTCATTTTCAAACTAACTTCTTATCATCGTATTAATTATCAAAAAGAGCTGGGATTGTGTAAACCAAGTAGGAGCAACAGGAAGAGTTCTCACCTCTTAAGATATCCTCGTATATTGGTAACAAATATGTTAGCACTATATAATAATGATATTATTATAAGCAGGTATGTTATATCTCTGATAAGAGTTGGTATTTACTATCGAATAAAAATAACAATAAAAATAAAACTAACATATTTGCCGAGCTCCGACACTTTTAATTTCTTTTAAATTATTGTAAACTATTTTTAATTCTTTTAGAGTTTATTTCAAGTTTATTACAATATATATTTATTGCTTCATCTCTTCAATAAATCATCTCATAAAAAAAAATAGGCAACGAAATCTCTCCTCTCAAACTCCGTAATTGGAGTTTCATTAAAAGTACAATTTGAATAATTATTTTGTGAGATTCTGTTTCATTTTCATTACATTGAATGTAATTTTAAATGACTCTTAATTTGTTGACTTTTCATTTTCCTTATTACATTTTACTGTTCCGAAAATAAACATATTATATGTATGGTAAAGTAGTACTAATATAAAACACTATACATTTAATACTTTATAAATAACATTTAAGATACTTTATAAATAAATGCAAATATCAAATGAATTGTTTTTTTTCAATCAAATATTTTTAGTTTAATTCTAAATAAACTTTCAATTTTATACAAAATATTTAATTTAATAGTTAATAATAGTTAATAGAAATTCGAAATTAAAACGCGAGCTGTTAACTTGTTGTAGTGTTGGTTAATACCATTGTATCTTGGACGATGTTTTCAATATCAAACAAACTGAGTTACTCTGTGGTGGTGTTGTTTAATAAATACTAAAGCAAACAGAAAATGGAGAAGTACTTTATTCACTAAAATATATTTCTAAGTCCATTCAATGAAGTGTTAGTTCAATAACTTTAAAAAGTTACTAGTCAAAAATTCTTTAATTAATTTTATACCAATATTAATTTTAGATAATAACGATAATTTAGTGGTATTAAGACTTCCTGGTAATATCATTGTAAGAGTGACAGCTGTACAGTGCATCTCGGGAGGGATTACGTTTACGTGACGTCACGTCGCGTGACATGCACTGTGAATATTTAATCATCAGTGTAGGCATATTAATTATACTGTACCGTTGGTTTACTCTATGAGTAGTTTATATATTATACAATAATAAAATGTATAATATATTATCTTATAATATTGAATTAATATGTAATATTCGTTTTACATAGTAATATTTTTGTGTAAAGATGACTTTAATTGTGATAAGACATACAAAGTCATTAAACTGTTATTAATCTTCTCTAAGAAAACACGATAAACAATAGTTATTAATAATACAATTAGAACAGCAATAAAAAACAATTTATAGAAATATCAAACTCTAAAATAATAGTGTGAAGATCTGTTATTAAGTGACAGTCTGTATTTAATTCCCTTGCTACATTAAGTGACGTATAACGTTAAAGATCCCGCGAGATGAACCAAAGCGATTAATTCTGCTTAACGCCTCGAATATAACATTTGCTCATTTCACAAATCAACAAGTTTATAAACTGACGTGTTGTGGAAAGTCCTTTTATAACCTAACATACATTTACATATATATATCGATTGTAATGTAAGTAATCTACTAGTCTATTACGATAGTGAAGTATGACCAGAATCATAAATTTTATTTAATACTATTTGTTTTAAGTATAAAATAATGTATGTTTTTCGTCAATCACGCAAAAAATACTAAACTGATTTCTATGGAGACTATATTTAACATGTCGTGGAAAAGAACATAGGGTTATCCCGGAAAAGCATGATTCGCATCTGGAAAAAACCACCGTTTGTGGAGTGATACAATTGTTTTAATTGATTTGTTTTATACACAGTCTTTTCGTCCTAGTTTCTTCCAGGTCACAGAAACCGTACGTAAAAGCATGTCAAATATTTATTATATTCTTAACTGCATTATAGTTTTTTGATCCTTATCAAATTATCTTAGATATACATACAGCCTTAAAGAACCAAATATTTTAGAACATTTCCCTGCTGCATAATCGCTGCTAGTTCTTGATTTGCGGCGAGTATAAATGCTCTCAGAGATAGACTAATTGACACTAATCTTAGTGCTTCAATATATTAAACGTACGTTCATAATTAAAAACCTGTGTGACTCTTTGTAAAATAATTTATTAATATGATCAAAACGATTGTCCACTTTTTTAGTAGATAATTTATTATATTATTTATTAAAAAACATAGGTTATAAGCAATTTAATGGAACGGTTATTTACTTTTCAACCAATTTTTACGTAAACCATAATTTTGTTGTAAAATATTCTTTGAACTATATTTAAAACTATGTTCATTAAAAGTTATAACCGTAATCGCGTCAGAATTAATGACCTTGAAGCGTTTATGAAAGCTTTTAAAAGCTAATGAGCTTTTTGATAGGTTATTGAATAACATCACAGAATGAGTAAATTACTTACATATCCGAAAGTTAAGTCAGTCAGTCCGCTGTTGATGTCTAGTTTAATAATTATTTTTAAATGATTGCAGTTTATCTTCTAGGATCCGCCCACCTTGCGCGGCGGGTGTTGAGCTGAGCCCTTCTCCTTACATCTGAATAGCTACAGGAAATAAAGATTTATTAGGACTAATTGTCACCTTCTAGCTCAGCACATTGCTCGCACGCGCAGGGCAGCTCTAATATATTGTCTATGTCAGGAGTGATCTTTTTTTGATAACTTTTGAATGGCTTAACATTTTTTCAATCTGTGTTCGCTATAAAATCCGCGTTCGGCTCAAACACACATGAGAAAATTTTTTGCCAATTATCTCGTCTCATTCTGGAGACAACAAAACACAAAAAAAGGTCTTCCAAACGGTTAAGAGTAATAAAGTATTGATATCAAATAAATTCACATAATATTTACTCATATAGCAATGAGGTTGTTTTTTATTATTTCTATTATTACTCAAATTATATTTTATAAAAGATATCAAGATTACTTAATATTGTGGTTCATTAATTCTGTAAAATTACGAAAAGGTGACATTAATTAACTTGGGAGCTTTTACACTCATCTCCCACGGGACAGCGGGCGAATGTTAATTAATGTTACTTAACATTTCAGGGACCTCTTTAGTGTTGAAAAATTCCTTAAACTTAGCTATTGTTACAATTTGTGAATTTCTAAGTAGATAAGTTCTTCTTATTAACGTCTAACTTCGAAATGTACTAATAATTGAGTCACGATTCCAATTATCGACGACTTCCCCTTTCGAACCATTTCACTCCGAACTACTTTGAAATAATGTTCACGTCGAACGTAGTTCACGTATAATGTTAAACCGATAATGTTGAATGACCGAGCTATGACGATGTCAAGGACGCTTCCGTGATCGTATCGACTCCGCTTTCATATTAAAAACAATTAAGAAATGTATTTATGATATACATATATTATCTTACAATACATAAGTTTCTTATTATTAATGAAACAAATATGAATTGAAAATTACGAAAGTCTATTATTATATAGCTTCATAAGGAAATGACCTCGGACAGAGTCGACAACAAACAACCGAGGTTCAAAGATATCTTTAATTGGCGTCTACTCCTCTGTAGTAGAAGGTAAAATTACATCCCATTTTGCTGTAATAATTTATAGGCCTTGGAATATTAAGTTGGCATTCGCTACAGCTGTTACATTAAAACTTTTCTTGAAGGTTATTGTAATGTTGATTGTGAGTAATATATTTGTCTACAAAATTTTATTTAAATATATTAAGAAACAATACTTTAAATCAAGGTATACAGAATATCGCATTATGTAGCTTCTAAACTTGGTTAAATAACCTTAATTTGAATTTGGGAGTTATTATTCAGTAGGTCTGCCTCAAGTATCGACATCCGTCTGCTAAGTGTAGACCTTGAATGTAGTGTACCAAGAACTCATAACGACTATATTCCAAATATAGTTATAAGATTCTTAGCAGACTAGAAATCCTTAAATTAATAATTTATATTACGGAAAAAACTATAGCAACTTTTGATTACAGCTTTCTAAAAGTCTCCATAAACACATATACATATCTTTCTAAAGATATAAGGATATATCAACTGAATGTAAAAATATCCGGTACTATTGGTGATATTAATATTGGTGATCGATCGAATCAATAACGTAGGTAGCAATTTTGACTGTCGCAGTACTCTTGTAAATATTGTCTTTAGGTGATTTCATATATCAAATAAATTTATTATATGATACTAAATTTAAGACATCTTTAATGTATCTTTTATAAGTTATTTATCAGCATTGTAACAAAATATTGACTTGGTATGTCGCTTGATAATAAAAAAACTTAATTGATACTTACATATTGAAAAAAAGATACTGCCTCATGACTGACTTGTCATCGCCCAGACAGGAATTTTGTAAAAAAGTTATGTCTAAAATTTAATCCTAAGATATGTTAAAGTATTATCATTCAACACATGTCCTGGTGGTGTTCCACAGGTCTACCTCACTTACGGACAGAATAGGGAACTTAACTAACCATACCGTGAAGGAATAGTGAAGCGAAATTGCTTGACTGTTTTTCGTACAAATATAATCTGTGAGATCTATTTTAAAGTATTTAAACTATCCAAAGGTTAAGCCTTAAGGTAAGCCGTATGAGGGCAATTAAAGCAATGTTAAAGACTGTAACTCATAATTTAATGGTATTTAGTAAGCAATTAGATATAATAATAGCGAGAAAACTGTACAACTTGAAAAATAAATATCAACAAACCTCTCAAAAGGACTCCTGGACGCAGTGTCGAGTAAAATTAATTTCTTTTGAAAAGGTTTTTGAATGTTCCTAATTGTTTGTCCTCTTGACTAAAATTGTGGAGCTGTTCTGGGTTCATCTTTATGTGTGTGTATTTACTACAATTGTGTTCACTTAAATGAAATTGTACAGATCTTTACAGAAGTGTGGGTGAGGTAGTTTAAACTATTTAAACTTATAGAACACTTCAATTAGTCAGAATAATAATATATCAATCAAAATGTGATTGTAATCTAATAAAAAATATAAAATACTAGTAGTAAATCAATATTATATTTTTGCTATAATAGTACATGTATTCCCAGTTATTGATTCCACGGCGACTTTCCACCTCCGATGCTGTTCCTCGTCCTCTTGTATTTGTAAGTAGACTTGTTTTATATGTTTACTTTGTATTTGGTATTTTATTGTTCAAAAATATATTAATTATTTATTGTTTCACTTTTAATTGTTTTTTTGTTTTTATATTCTATATTTGGTGTCTTATAATAAATGTAAGTGGAACGTTTTTCTTTTTAAATCCTTTCTATGATCAATATCAATTTTGCAAATATGGATGATTAAAATTCAAATGTGACATATTTTATGCGTAATACGTATGAGAAATAATCAATACAATTTGGCAGCGTCTGGAAACGATTGTCTATTATCCGCCTCCGTTGGCAAAGTTTGAGGTCAAGTTCAAGGTGATTTGAATTCTATGTATATGTTACTTGATCCTATTGCGCTGAAAATATATTTGGTTATTTTGTATATGATGGTGATGCATAATTTAATATCGTATAGAAAGTAAATCCTTCTTTTTGTTCTTATGCGCCCATCACGTAATTAACGTTAAATCTATAAAAATATAAGTTAGGAGGCTTTTTTTTAAACTAAAATTTATCAAAACACAACAGGTTTAAATTGACAATTAGATTAAACTAAGAAGATTAATGTTAATTAATTCAACACTCTTACAAAAATATATCATTTTATATAAACATTATAATGTACAAATTTATATCATAATGTTTATTTTATTAAAATCCACCCCTGAAATATCATTTTAATAAAAAACATTGACAAAGTTTCAACCGTTATTTGTTTAGGATAAGCCCTGAATTACGCCTCAATATATTGTCCAAAAATTTATTCTGATCCTGATCCTTGAATTATAAATATATTAAATAAATATGTACAAGGCTAGAAAGTTATTATTCAATTTAAAAGAGAAATAAATTTGCTAATTTCCGTACACAAAAAAAGAAAACCTGTTTAAATAAATACGGATTAAATCCTAAATACTCAGATACTTCCGCTTTATATTTTCAATATTTTATATTTTTATCCAAAAACTAAAAGCTTTATAATCTATTAAGCTTACACAAATAAATCAGAGCTATGATTTTAAGTACTTTGATCTGCAATTCGCTGTCGAAATGAAAACGATTTTTTTTAATAAAATGATATTATTTTCAGTACAGTTTTAACTAACTTTTAAAACAGGGCAACATAAGTTTTTTATAATAAATTGGAATTATATAAAAATATTGAAAAAAAAACTACTAAAAAGTTAATAAATCTTTAAGATGAAGGTGTTGTTAGAAAGCTTTAAGTTATTTGTACATAATAGAAATATTGATAGCTATTATTATTTGTAATTTATAATTAATTAAAATAATAGTGTTAAATATTCTTGATGTCTCATTTTTTAAGTTGTACCAAATTTCAATTCAATAATAGTTATAAATGTGTAAAGTACAACATCGTCAGTCTTCTCTGTTAATATTACGAGTAGTCATCAAATGTCCCTCTCCTTCACGCTCTTCTATCACATGTCGACTTTCTTCTTTTCCTTATATTTTGTCAATCCATACATTATTTTTTTCTTTTACCATCTCATCTTATAATTATTTATTAAATACCATTCAATTAATATATTACCCTAGTATTCTTTTGTGTTGTATGTAACCTTAAAAGCCATCTTATATTTAACTAATAAATAACATACTGCTGTTATAAAACTTTATTCAACTTGGTTTCAAACTGATTGTTGCATTTTCTAAGATTATCCTCTCACATAAGATCTGAAAAATATTCTATTCAAATTCTATTCTTCCTTACTCTTAATGTTATTTGGATATTTTAAAAAAGATTTAAGCGCTGCATGAGGCTTAGAGCTTAAGAAAAAAAAATGAAATAGCGCATTCCATCTCCGCTATGTTTATTATTAATATATTCAGATTGCACTTAAAAATAAACCTTAAAGAAACACTAATAAAGTTCATTTTATTTAACACTTTATGATGTAGAGCCAATCTTATGTTACCTACATTTTGTACACATTTCTTTATAGTGGGGATGTCAGATTAGATTATTACGCAATATTTTTAATGTAGGCATCTAAAATGGATCGCTTTTAATTGAATAGTCATTATTAGTATCGTTTCAGATTTTTCTTTAGGAATAACAGCATTTAAGTATAAAGTTATGCTTACAGCTCCAAACATATCTTCGTTCAAAATATCGTATTGCAAAGTTGACTTCTTCCTTAATCACTTATTTCTTGGTTTTTTATTTAGTAATCGCATTTAATTCATCTTCTATCATACTACTTCATAAATGAAATTGTATGTTCCTATATATATTATTATTATGTATCTTTATCAGCATTGTGAGCATTATTTTTACAAAATGGAGGTAAACTTCACAGATGCAGTCACTTCGAGCGTTCAGTTAAAATTGGCAGTTGCACTTGTCGTAATGTTAATTGTACTACGCTGCCAAGACTCACCACAGTGAAGTTGCAATAGCAACTGGGCGCCTTCAGTTCATGTTCATGATATTTGGCCTGAAAACGACACATATAATAGCAAAAAACTATTTTGTATATATATTTATTTGTATATAAATGGATTTATTTTAAGTTGGAAAGTGTCTTTACAGAAGGGCTCATTTCGATAAGTACGGTATCACAGTAGGCCCTCCCGCCACTGACATCTGACGTACATGAGTAATCACACTGGTTTGTAATACATAAACAAGTAAGTAATTATAACGTTTAATATAGTTTTATCGTCGTTATTTAAATAATATTTTAAAAAATATTATTTAAATAACGACGAATAATATTTTTAAAACATTCACAAAGTTAATACAATTTAAGACGACAATTGCTCTTAATCGTTTGTTTAGTATTTATATTTTATCAAAATTTATCTTTACTTAATAAAAATTTCTTTGAATACAGACTGACGTCTGTATTCTCTTTTTTTTAATTATTATTTTATATATAATAATTTTTTCCTAAAAGCAGCAATCAAAAGACTGTCTTTCACCTAACGGAAAGTTACTGCACCCCATGGAGTAGGTACTAATACTATGTCGTATATTTTAATCGGGATGTTTCCTTTCGAGAACAAAGGAAGATGAATGTAGATAATTAGACAAAATAATAAGAGTAAGTTAGAAAATATTATGATTTATTATCATTGGGAAGTAAAATGGGCAGTCGAATTTTATATACTATATGATCTTAAAAAGGTAAAAATGAGTTTATTAACATAATGCGTGAAGACAACATTTATGATAATAAAAAATATAACTTATTATTAATGTCAAGTCTGTTGGCAACGTACATTCAAAAACATTAAACCTTACATAAGTAGAGGATATGACACACCACGTACTGTAAGAACTTGCCAAAGGTCAAATTGAAGGAAATGAGATCACGAATTCTCTTTTTCTTGACCTAAATAAAATGTCTTGGCATCAGCGTCCAGCTTGTCCAGTTTTATACCTGAATGAAGTCGTCAAATTCTATTAATAATCTATTTAGTTCTGGTATCTCGTTTCTGATAATCAAATATCAAAACAGCTGATCTCACAACCTCAGTACGTTATGCTATCTACTATAATATCTATATAGAGTTGTACCTATTACTCCTTAAGAAATATTACTTAATCTAATAATATAAACTAATTTTGCTGCAAGAGGTATAAATTTCAAATCCTTATAGATATGAACATTTATATGCTACCAACAAAACAATTCTATCTCACACGTCCTTCCGTCTGCTACATCCGAAATTCAAGGTCAATGTTCAAGGTCAGGCAGATGAAAGATGTCAGTTGTCTGCAGAAAACATTGCAGTATAGTTCTAGGAATTAATATATTTGGATTTAATAATTTATTTATAATGCAGTATTGTACACTTTATAAATTTACACAATACGTGACCTCTTGTACATGTATATTATGTAAATATATAAAGACAATAATATGCATGTGTAAATACATATATATATATCATATAAATATCAATATACTATACATCAGACTATTATTATTTATAAATTAATTTCATAAATAGTTATTATTTGATGTTGATTTAATTTAGTATTTTCATAGCAGTGTTATATTGTGTGTGATGACCAAACACTACATATTGATCATAATCAGTTACAGACACAGAGCACATTCAATATAACATACAAATTATATTGTAAGTAGTGTTATATTGTGTGTGATGACCAAACACTACATATTGATCTCAATCAGTTACAGACACAGAGCACATTCAATATAACATACAAATTATATTGTAAGTAGTGTTATATTGTGTGTGATGACCAAACACTACATATTGATCTCAATCAGTTACAGACACAGAGCACATTCAATATAACATACAAATTATATTGTAAGTAGTGTTATATTGTGTGTGATGACCAAACACTACATATTGATCTCAATCAGTTACAGACACAGAGCACATTCAATATAACATACAAATTATATTGTAAGTAGTGTTATATTGTGTGTGATGACCAAACACTACATATTGATCTCAATCAGTTACAGACACAGAGCACATTCAATATAACATACAAATTATATTGTAAGTAGTGTTATATTGTGTGTGATGACCAAACACTACATATTGATCTCAATCAGTTACAGACACAGAGCACATTCAATATAACATACAAATTATATTGTAAGTAGTGTTATATTGTGTGTGATGACCAAACACTACATATTGATCTCAATCAGTTACAGACACAGAGCACATTCAATATAACATACAAATTATATTGTAAGTAGTGTTATATTGTGTGTGATGACCAAACACTACATATTGATCTCAATCAGTTACAGACACAGAGCACATTCAATAGAACATACAAATTATATTTTAAGTAGTATTATATTGTGTGTGATGACCAAACACTACATATTGATTTAATCAGTTACAGACACAGAGCACATTCAATATAACATACAAATTATATTGTAAGTAGTGTTATATTGTGTGTGATGACCAAACACTACATATTGATCTCAATCAGTTACAGACACAGAGCACATTCAATATAACATACAAATTATATTGTAAGTAGTGTTATATTGTGTGTGATGACCAAACACTACATATTGATCTCAATCAGTTACAGATACAGAGCACATTCAATATAACATACAAATTATATTGTAAGTAGTGTTATATTGTGTGTGATGACCAAACACTACATATTGATCTCAATCAGTTACAGACACAGAGCACATTCAATAGAACATACAAATTATATTTTAAGTAGTATTATATTGTGTGTGATGACCAAACACTACATATTGATTTAATCAGTTACAGACACAGAGCACATTCAATATAACATACAAATTATATTGTAAGCTGTGGTATATTGTGTGTGATGACCAAACACTACATATTGATCACAATGAGATACAGACACAGAGCACATTCAATATATCATACGAATTATGTCGTTTTATGCATTACCGTTTACATTACATAACTCCCTTTGAATGACTAACGAGTATTGACTCACGCATTGTAGTCGAGGAGACCAGATAACGAAATGTTGGTCTAACTAGGAAATATACATATGTAAACAACTAAATACACATATTATATATTAGAGAAATAATTTATATCATACCTTAATTTATTATACAAAGTATTTAAACGAATAAATTATGCACTTCTATATATTTTTCAATTTGCAATTTCTACAAACTGACATTAAAAAACAGAATTGTATATAAAACTTTTTTTCTTTTCATCTGAATTTTTTATCTTCTATATTTATATAGATAAAGTGAATATAATGTCAATATGTATAACACATACCTTTTAGATATAATACTTAAAATTAATATGGTGGATTGCCTTAGAAAAATGTATTACAAATACAAACTGATTAGAAGTGTTAATTTTTACGTTCAACCTGTGAAACATTCTGTTTTGCCTGTTATTTAGGGTGTTGCCTATTCGTAAACATATAAAACTTAGAAAAGTATATACACTATTTAGCACAGTTCGTAGACTATAACACGAGCTTGGTATTGGTAGTTTAATGCTAGATTGTGAATGTCAATTCAGATTGCGGTCAAACATTCCAGTTTAGTTATACTTCAAAGAATGTACAGTTTATAGAACTAGTTTCTAGTAGAAGAATATATAACCCTAATATTTTGGTAGCTTTTGATTATTTGATTAAATTTAATTCCAATATTACATAACTTTAAAAGAGAGATTATCAATAGTTTTTACTTTACAGCGGATTTACCTTATTTTCTGAATTCAGAATTGACTTAACACTAACTACTAACAACTATACTTCTTCTACAAAAAACCATTAAAAACGGATGTTATAGATTAAATTCAAAGAATAAAATTGAACTATATAATATGAAAATGTCGCAGTTACGTGGTTTCACGCATATCGCTCCGGGTACCGCTTAACGACGCGCGAAATATAATTTATGTATGGTTTTTAATTATTGTTGTTGTACAAAATTGGAAAATTGGTAATATTTAATTAAAATATATCACGTTATTGTGGGTTCGTAACGCTTTAAGCTTTTGTTCTTGTAATATTATAATTGAAATTGAAATAAGTGTTGTATGCGGATTGATTTTGAATTGTGGTAAAATATTGGTAAAGTTTAAATAGTTTAAAAAATATGTAATTTAACAGTTTTAACTAATCTATTATAAGATAAGAAAAATTATAAGATAATAATGAAAGCATATTGCAAATAAAAGTAACAGCAAACAGTTAAAAATAAATAAAAATAAAACAGTTATAAATAAAACAAAAAGTAAAAAAATGTAAATCAAAATCTTTATTGAAAGTAAGTTTTACATGCAAAACATTTTTTCATGATAACAACTACAAATTATTTTCCCTGAGAAGAGCTGGCGGGCGGGCGGGGCTTGTCTTGTTCCTTTTTGTTTTAAAGTCGTACTACCTAAATCACTTTTATAATAAATATTGAAGTAG
This sequence comes from Melinaea marsaeus rileyi, assembly GCA_918358865.1. Lineage (NCBI taxonomy): Eukaryota > Metazoa > Arthropoda > Insecta > Lepidoptera > Nymphalidae > Melinaea > Melinaea marsaeus. Next base: position 14,987,513 of record OU911089.1, on the reverse strand, counting down.
CCTAGCAGCACTTCATGCCCCGGGTGCATCATCGTCATCGTCATCGTCATCTAGATATTCGGAAGTGTCCATGCGTAATTATTTTTCTATCCAGTGCTGATGTAACCACATTAATAAAGCAAAAAAAAATGATATTGCTACTACGTTAGATTATCCGTACTTTGGCTGAGTTTGATTTTAATGGAGATTGTTATCTCTCGTATTACTGATGCGGCGGAACAGATTAATGTCTAAAGGCAAATTATATCTCGCTATATAGGATTTTGCTGAAGAGGTATTATCAACATACACACCATTATAAAGTTGTTCTTCTATTTAAATATCTGAAGAGTTAGAAACAGAAACTATATTATGATTAATAAGTATTATTTCCAACATTTATTCACGAAATATGAAACATATTTCTTTGGTACTATTTGTTACTGTTCCAGAAATAAATGCTTAAAGTATATACCTTTCAGTTCATTTTATTTATTTATTTACATACATATATATTTATAGATATATATAAACCTTTCACAAACTCCAATACTTACATAGTTATGTCTATGAACATGTTAATTAATATACAATTCCTTAGGAATCTATATTAATTAGCATTAATAATTACGCTTTGCTTATGTGCATTGCTCAAACATTTCAGTGTTCATAACACACTTATCCTATTGATATAATTACTGTAAATCCCATAAACTTGAACACGTTTAGTCATAAGATATTGAGGAAAAGAAGTTAAGATAAAATGTTAATAGAATCATCAAGGAAATGCTCTAATTAAAATTTAAATAATCACTGTTTCATTTGCCTAAGAGTTTTTAAAAGTTTTAAAATCATTACTTTGGATATCTTTATGATAGCTATTAGGAATAACATTCATGGTCTGAATTATATGTATTCATACCTTACGTATAGTACTATAGGATATTATAGTGATAAGAGTAAAACTTTCAGGGATTTAAGTCCCGTAAATTGGTGATTTGAAATACTTTGTAACAGACCTATCAACAAGAAGACGAGATAAATGTAGCTGTCAATTGACAGCTCATACTCAGCCGTAGGTTTCATAGTTTTTTGACTATAGTATGCGTTATAAATAAAAAGTTATATCAAAACGATTGTTTTATTTTCTTTGCCTAAACAAGTTTGTACAACGAAAATACCAGATGTTTGTGATATTGAGACAAGAACCTTAATACAAACTTCTAACAAGTATGAAATAAGTACAAAACCCAGACCATTTGCTGCGAAGAACTGAATACGAACTAAAAAAGTTATTTATTAGAACTGGAGTCGTTATCATAAAAGGAGCTGGGAACAAATATCTTATTTGGAATAAATAGATATTATATTTTATGATCTTAATATTAATAAAAATGCAAGAAAAACAGTAAATTATGCTAATAAATGTTTATATTTTTATAATAAAAACATCTAAATTATATTAACTAGTTGTCTCCAAGTGGGCGGAATTCGACCATAATTCAATGTTTTAAGGTAAAACATAAAAATAATTAAAAGTTTATTATTTTAATTATTTTTATGTTATTCTTATTAATTATTTAGAAAAATAAACATCTCCATAATCATTGTAATTATCTTTGTATAATTTTATTCTCTATGTCGGGTGACAATACACTCTGCCTCAAATTATATATCTGACATTGACAGTATTAACGTAAACTATAAGTGATCTTTAAATTGGGCTGTGTGTGTATCGTATGGTAGTGTGTGTGCAGTATTATGTATTAATTTGATGTACTTCTAATGCGTTATTTATAAAAATATTACCCTTTTGCAATTCTTCTCTAAAACTGCAAGTTTCATTCCCCTTAGAGCACGTACTTCTCATAAAAAAGGGGTACAACATTTTTCCCCCATTAATATAATGATACAGTAATGTTATACTCTATCTCTAAATAATATTTATTATTAAAAATAATACATTTGATTTGTTCAGTTCTCAAATAGTTTTAAGTTTTTGATATGTTTGTTTTCACGCATCAAGCAAAATCTTTTATTTAATGACAGCAGTAAGTTTATGAACCTTAACTTTGATAACTTAATATATTAATATTCAATAGATAAACCCTCTGTCGTCTATCGAATTTTCAGTATATTTATTATTCAGTATTGTCAATATCGATTAAATATCGATTCTAAATGAAAACTTTCAAAACAAACTGCTGAGATTTGATTTGAAAGTTTTCATTTAGAAAAAAATAATGATTTTATTATTACTGTTCTGTTTTTCAATCTCGACGTTTAGGTATATATCTTATTTTTTAAATATATATATTTTTACTACTATTTATTAATACTGCTCACAATTTCTGAGGGTAGTGATAACACGTTATTATGTAATGAAATACAGGCATGAGGCCACTTGCATCGTAACTTCATTGAGAAATGAGGCTAGAATTATTGTTAAACTGATACCAACATTTTGTACAAAAGAGGAAAGACTGTCGGCACTGAATTAGACACGCATATGTCACAGCTCCTTTTAATAACAACTACAGATTCACACTTACAATAGTTATCTTTAAATATCACACTTTGGCACAAAATATTTATGTGATACACTTTTTGGTGTTAAAAAAACCGACACTGGAATAATAAGATAACAGAACACCGCTCTTTTGTAGAGAGCGCTGCGACGTTGCCGTATAGTTGTCCCGTAATAGTTGATATTAATTAATGTGAAACCTTTTTTGCGCTACCTCTGTTTTGGGTTTAATATAAAAATATTTTTAATTTGTGTGAGTTTGATAAATAATATATTGGAATAGGGTTTTGCATTCTTGGCTGCAACCATAAAGGACAAAAATAAAAAACTTTATTATATCGGATGAATCGAACATTAAATATGTCGTATGTTTATTTACGGACGTTATTTATTTAAAGTATTTTGATAATTACTTAAGTCATAGACATACGATGAATTAGATTCTCGAATTAAGTAGAATTATAATAATGTAACATACCAAATAAATGGGTGTGAAAATTTTTAATACATTTTAAATATTTTATAAATATTTATTGAAGCCTTTTTCGGCATTTTGCTTAATGACTAATAAGAACAAAATATTTCCTTTGTTATTATTTCCATAAAATGAACCATTTAATATTTTTTTGTATGACTAAATGAAGAACAAAGGACACCTTAAAAACTCAAAATAAATTAACTAAAAGCATAAGAGATATGATATTAAATTATAAACTTTGTATTAATAAGAAAAAGAAGTGTTTAGAAATATTATTCATAAAAAAATAGTAATGCTCTTTACAAAAATCCAACTTCATCGACATAGTCCGTCATCAAGTTAAAACCTAAGAAGGCTTCAATGTATGAATTATTCAACAGTTAATTCTTCACACGAGGATCAGACAGAGGACGGATATGAATCAAGACGGCTCAAGGAGGATATCCGCAGCGAAGATAAGAGCCTCCAGGAACCTGAAACGAGATATAATATTATATGTACCGGCCGTTTTAAAGGTAATTCAATTGCTTTATTTGAATTAATTTATATTTTAAGGCTTGTATATCCAACGTTGCTAAAATACGTATAAAATGGAAATATAAGTTGTAATTGTTGTATCATTTTATAAATAATACAACAGACAGAATAAATTACAGAATAAAAATATAAACACACACGTAAGATATTCTGATGTGTAATGATAAATATAATAGATAAATAAAAAGACACGCTATAAGTTGGTTGAATTATGTTTTATATAAAAATTACAACAAAGGTGAAGAATTTGTGATTCTTGTATGTATCTTAGATGATGATGAGATTAGATGTATCTTAAAATGAACTCGTTTTAACTACAGAATATTAAATACCTCCACAACTGTTTGGCATAAAATGTATTTTATTGTGTAATGTAATAATTTTTGTTTGTTTTTGATTTAGTGTCCTTGTCGCCTTCATTAAAAGCTTGGTTAATAAAATTGCTTCGCATCTGATGCGTATTTCCTTAATTAATGTTTTGCATTTTACACAATTCCTATAACTTGTAAAAATGATTTTAAAACATGGCCCCGGGACATTGGTACTGTTTAGTACTGTTGTCGGATGCTCGGGCTTGGGGCAGTCGTAAAAGGATTTCACATTTACACAATTTTTTTATTACTTGCACATGACTAAATATATTCAATGACAATTGCAAAGAATAAAAGAATTTTGTAATGAATTCTTAGTATAAATGACTGTTAGTAGTTATAGAACTTCTTGGCTAACCGTTTCTTTTCTAGAATTTATGTGATCAAAACTTAAAAATAAAAAAAAAAATAAAAAAATTCTCTATACGTCCGGAAATGTTTGTCTGAAAATAAATTTGAATGGAATTGAAAATGTATCTTTCCTATCAATTCACTATACAATAGTTAAAAGTTAAATCAATAATAAAATTAAAATATTTTATAAAAAAAGTTAAAAGATATTTTTAATTTATATAAATGTAGTAAAATTCTGTTAAAATATCTGTTGCTAGATAAGACTACTAATTCTAAACTCATTTATCTTGAACCTAAAAATATTCAACGAATATAATACACTATTAGAAATAGTTCACGATTGGTTCCGTTAATGACTGATGTTCGTTACATTTCTATAATAATAAAATTTACCACATTCTGTATTACACTTAGTTTTGTTTGTTATATTTGTAATTTTATATTACAAACTTTCAAACTTTCTCATTATTATAAAAGGGTTTGCAACTTTATATTTACAAGTAGAGATAAAAGAAAATATGAATGTCAAACTGAACCAATATTTATTTCCCACTCTAAAGTAAGTATACTTTGGTTCGATTTAATTTATATTTAGTAACAGATATAAAAATATTGGTTGTAAATAAATTACAAATTTAGTGAACGTTTTACCAACAAAACAATATTTTATCTTACGTGACCCGTATTTTAATATTCTGAGGCACATCTTGTAGAAACAAAATAACTCCTCATTTTTTATTAACTTGAGTATTATAACTGATTACATTATTAACTTGAGTATTATAACTGATATCAATAATATTTTAACAAAACGGAAAAAACAATCTCGAAATGAAATCATTAATACTAATTTAACCAGATAATCTCCTAGCTTTCACGGGAAGTAATGGTTTAACTATTCTCATAATAAGAATAGCATTGCAATTGCAGCTATATTTTCAAATGTCCATTTACCAACAAGTGGGTCGTCTGCAGGTTTATATCCATCACAATAAACAAAATATAATATTATGTAGTATCTATGTATATACAATAGATGACTTCAATAGAGAAGAAATATAAGTATTAAACAGAATACAAATACGTTTTCGAATATCAATTTCGTTAACAAATAGAACCATAAATATTCTTTATGTCCGTGGTTCTCAATAACTTCAAGGCGGAATAGCAGAAAATTGTTCTTGTAATAATTGTATGATACTTATATTTTATTTCCATTCGTTAACGCAAAATATTTTATTAAAATATAATTATATATAAATAAATATAATTTATATATATCATTTAACAATTCTATAAATTTATTATATTTGTATCGTCATGGAAGATAAAGACCGGGCATTTAGAAGAATAATTAATTTGAATTAAGGGAAGACTTTATGTAACTTTATTATAAACATTCTTAGTATAGAAGAATTTAAGAAGTAGAATTAAGCAACAAAATTGTTGATAAGTATTCTTATGTTGTTATCTATAAACTTGATTATAATACAAGTATCAACAAACATACACTATTATTATATTTAATAACAATTGACACTAGAAGAATACTCTTTAAAAATTAATCATTACCTATATTTTAGTTGAAAGTCTTTGTCAAAATGCTTGGGCATTTTTATATATTATGCCCAAGTCTCGCTACGTCGTAAAAAGTTATGAAATCAAATCTAAACCAAGTCGGTTAATTTAGTACACCTGTCTATGGAAGCAGCTGTACAGCCACTTTGTCATAATTGATACCTTGTTAGATTACTAACAATAGTTTATTTTAACTATATAAATATTATGGTTTTTTTACATCTTTATCATTAACGTAATTTGGCAAAAGACAAAAACAAAAAACCAGACCATTAATATTATAACTCTGTCTTATATAACTTTATGTACTTTATTTACTGATTATTTATGTATTTGTTCAGTATGTAAGTATACATCATTATAATCACAATCATAGCAACTGTATCCTTAGAATAAGGTGATCATCTAACCAAACGGGTTCTAAATGCAAACTAGGTTCCTAAAAAGCTTTGAGAGCGAGATTCAGAATCTGTTTGTCTACTGTACTGTATATATTAATAGTGGAATAAAACCCACTAAACACTAAACGCTCACGCTCACGAAGGATCACGTTGGAAATTAACCTTTTATACGTTTTACTAAGTAAATATTAAAAAACAATCAACCACAGTTTAATGCCACATGATTACATAAACTAAGATGCAGTAACTTTATTTAAAATATATAAAGATAACAAAATACTCTTATCAGATGTAAAACGAAAATAATATTAAATTATATAAATCGTAAAGAATAGCCGTAATCAAAAAGCACAAAACATTATATATTTTATAACTATACAAATATAAGTCGTTATATCAATAACCAAATCGAGATAACCAAACCAGGATATTTTTATATTTTTGTTAAATGTGTTTATTTAAAACTAAGTTGCTTAATACAGTTATTAAAATTGGAACTTACCGGCGATACGTTATAAGCGATATAAGTTGAGGCTCTGAATTATAAAATTTATTCTTTCTTCTGTAATTACACAACATCACAAGTAAAAGGAACGTTGACGGAAGGATTTATACGACGAAACTAGGTTATAGTAAGAAAATATATAAATACCTACTTGTAATTATATCCTGTGCGATCTTTTAACGTTTCAGGTAAATCAAACTACCTGTGTTCAACGTAAGCTTCTAAAGCTTACAAAGCCAAGCTTAGGTAAAGTTTGCAAACTGTTGACTCCAGCGTGTTGTTCAGCTTGTCTTTGACACTGGCATCCATTTTACTAAGGTACTGTTCTGTTAAGTATACGTATTTTGTAATGATTTACTTAACATATATTAAAATATGTACTTGTCCATTAATTAAAACTTATTTATTAAAAGAACATAAATATACGAAATGTAAGATTAACAAATTCAAGCGTCACTTAAGAAAGGAACAAAAAGGTTCGATATGATATGGGACGGGATATCTGCTAAGAAGTGTTTGATGATGGATCGAATTGAAGAAGTCGGAGTACGAGAAATCGGTGAGCCGAAAGTCTATAATGATGGGTCACTTGCCTTAAAATAAATAAAATTATTAATTATGAAATTTATGTTTATTTCTCAGTCAACAACAATTTCTTTAGCAATCAATTCTTTAAATTACAATATTAGAATAACAGAATGATGAATAGTGTCTTTTATTTCCGAAAGCGACACATTCCTCATTGAACATAGGAAATAATAGATGATGATATGATAGCTTATTGTTTACGTCAGTCGAAAAGTGATAGAAAGATATTTATGAATAAATATAGCTTAAACGTAGTATACGTTTAAAATTAATCAAAGACGAAAGTAAATCAAGAATACACATATATATGTAACAAAATCTACCGAAGACTGGACGTACCTGTGTATGTCACATACACTTTGAACGTATAAAGCAACCTCTGTTGCAATGAATTTGCTTTTTAAACTATACAAGCGTCAAGTTACATACTGAAAATATAATGAACTAAGTTAGCTAGCGTAGTAGTTGATTTTACAAAGAAAAATACACTCACCAAGTATTTTGTATGTATAAATACATACATAGCCGGAAGCTTCAACCCTTCACCTCCTTTTCCGATGAACGCTTTACGAAGGCATACAATACCTTCAACATACAATAAAGTACAAGGAAATCTTTTATATACTAGGTTGTGGTTTGCTGACATCTACTTTATCTCATTTTCACCTTAAATTTGCGACAAACTGTTCCAGTCTTTTGTGAACATAACCTAATATAAAAAATAAAACAAGAAAAAATATATTTTCTAAATAAAAATGGAAAGAGTATTTTTTAAGTGCTGTCTTGTATTTTATTTATTATATTTATATTGTTTATATTTCTTTTAAGATATTTTAATAAAATTTTAAATACAGTCCTTATTTTCTTAAAAGCCTTGTACCTCAAAAGGTTGTTTATTTTACATATAATAACAATGTTATTATAATGCTAAATATTATTGCTTAAACAGTAATATTTTATTCTATTTAAATAAAAAAAATATAAAATAATGTGTGAAAAAGTCGTAATCGTTTGTTTACGTAATACTAATATAAAGATAAACAAAGCAATATCTAAAGATATAAGAAAACTTCTGTGAATATTTTGTTATGTACAGAACCTATATACAGAAAAACATACTTATTGAAAAGTTTGTCAGTTTATTTATAGGCACGTCACAGTATAGAGTATGAACACTGAACAACTACAGGCGAATTTTTATATAATATGGGATTATAGATTAGATAAAATTTTTCTGTAAGAAAAAATAAAAACTGTTGTTAGTACTGTTGTTATAATGAACTAAAACTATCAATAATACAAAAACAAATATATATATATATATATATATATATATATATATATATATATTGCTCCGAAAAAAGTAACAAAAAAAGGTACTGCAATATATCCGTAACAGAAAAATATTTTTAAATACATTTTTACGAAGTAGATTCAAATAATACAAAATAAAAAAATACCTTTCCGTTTCCAGCATTCGAAAATCTAGGTGGTAGAGCCTAGCTGTAGTTATCTGACTGCAGCTCGTATTGGGCTGGCTCGACCGGGGAAGGACCACCCTCTCACAGAAGACCGACGTGTAGTAACCAAATTAATTTGGTTATGTTTCGTCGGTGAGTGAGAGAATCCGGAAGCCCAACCCCCCCCCCCCACGCCAAACATGAAAGCGATGCCTACAAGAAAAATACCCCAGGAGGGTACCGGCTTTGATGAAGCCGGGGACCCCCTCCCCGAGCAAAATCGGAGAAATGATTCTCGGATTTTTCTCGGGCTGCCCGTCGTATCTGGGGCGGGCAAAGTATCGCCTTTTGTGTTTTATGAGGGCAAACGACGAGTCAACGCAGCGGCACCCCGACCCACTCTAAATGTGGACTTTTGCAACATCCGGGGACTTCATTCCAACTTGAACGCCGTCCATTATCATCTGGAGACGGCGCAGCCGGCCTTGTTGTTTCTGACGGAAACGCAGATATCTCGACCTAGCGACACAGCGTACCTGTCATACCCCGGGTATAAACTAGAACACCATTTTATACCACACGCCGGGGTATCTGTATTCGTAAGGGAGGATATCTGCTACCGTCGCCTTCAGGTTTTTGAAGGTCGGGACCTGTCTATACTCTGGCTACGCGTGGACATGGACGACCATGTCAGAGTCTACGCGTGCCTCTACAGGTCCCATAGTGGTAATGCAGAAACGGATCAACTCATGGGCCATGTTCAGGCGAAGATTGACGATCTGCTTTCACAGACTCCCTCCGCCGAAGTCGTAGTCCTAGGGGACTTTAATGCGCACCATGCCGATTGGCTAGGGTCACGTGCCACCGACTGCGCGGGGAGATCTGTGTTTGACTTTGCTCTGGCAAATGGTCTGTCCCAGCTGGTAAAGACGCACACTCGTCTACCGGACGTGGACAGCCACACGCCCTCTTTGTTGGATCTTCTGCTGACTACACATCCAGAAAAGTACCAGATCACTGTCGAGGCTCCCTTAGGTTCCTCTGATCACTGTCTGGTACGGAGTGTAGTGCCCATTCAACGGTCGGCTCGCACAACACCTGCGACTCGACGCGTTTGGCACTACAAGTCAGCGGATTGGGATGGAATGCGGTCCTTTTTTGCATCCTACCCATGGGGGCCGATTTGTTTCCCTTCCGATGATCCTAGTGACTGCGCTGCGGCTGTAGCTGATGTGATACTACAGGGCATGGAACTATTTGTACCAAGCTCTGTGGTACCACTTGGTGGCAGATCGCGGCCTTGGTTTGATGCGTCTGTCAGGGCTGCAGCAGCTGGCAAACGGCAGGCTTATCAAGCTTGGGTCAATGCGTTAGTCACTAAGGATCCGAACTCTAGAGTTCTGAAGAGGAAATATAATCGTGCCTCCAGATTCTTCAAACGGCAAATCGATAGAGCAAAGTTCAAGCATGTCGTCAAAATTGGGGATCAGCTGGCAAAGTACCCGCCTGGCACGCGCAAATTTTGGGCGCATTCAAAGGCCACTCTGGGAAACTTTAGCCAGCCGTCCCTACCGCCGTTGCACATGGGGAATGACTCTCTGGCCCACACGGCAAAAGAGAATGCCGATCTCTTGGGCACTCTTTTCGCCTCCAACTCGACTTTGGACGACCAGGGGAAGACACCGCCTATCATCCCGCGGTGTCAGAGCTCAATGCCGGAAATAGTTTTTCGGCAGAAAACTATTAGGCAATCTCTATTTTCCTTGGACGTTCATAAGTCGAGTGGGCCGGATGGTATTTCTCCATTGGTGCTACGAACGTGTGCCCCTGAGTTGACTCCAGTGCTAACGCGTCTATTTCGGTACTCCTACCTTAAAGGCGTAGTCCCGGTCACATGGAAGCGTGCCCTGGTCCATCCGATCCCTAAAAAAGGTAATAGCTCGGAACCAGCTAACTACAGACCTATCGCCATTACCTCTCTGCTCTCCAAAGTAATGGAGAGCATTATCAATAAACAGCTCCTAACCTACCTCGAGGATCACCAGTTGGTCAATGACCGGCAATATGGCTTTCGCCATGGTCGATCGGCTGGTGATCTTCTGTTGTATCTCACACACCGTTGGGCAGCTGTTATTGAAAGCAAGGGAGAGGGTCTGGCAGTTAGTTTGGATATGGCGAAAGCCTTCGATCGTGTATGGCACAAGGGGCTTCTTTCGAAGCTACCTTCCTATGGGCTTCCCGAGAGTTTATGCAAGTGGATCACCAGCTTCCTCACTGGGCGGAGCATACAGGTCGTTCTCGACGGTTTTTGCTCGGACCCCAAGCCCGTGAACGCTGGTGTACCCCAAGGCTGCGTGCTATCCCCAACTCTGTTCCTCCTGCACATTAATGATATGTTGGATATCTCCAACATACATTGTTATGCGGATGACAGCACTGGGGATGCGGTGTATTCCGGCCGTGCAGGTCTCTCTCGGGAAAACGTCGACGAGTGCCGAAAGAAACTTGTGTCTTCTATAGAGACTTCCTTGGGGATGGTCTCTGAGTGGGGTGAACTGAACCACGTTCAGTTCAATCCCCTAAAGACACAAGTTTGCGCGTTTACCACTAAGAAAACCCCATTTGTCGTATCACCGCTCTTCGAGAGCACCCCCCTCATTGCCTCGCCAAGTATCAGAATACTGGGTCTCGACATTTCGAGCGATTGTCAGTTTCGTGGTCATCTGGAGAGCAAGGCCAAGTTGGCCTCGAAGAAATTGGGAGTGATTAATAGAGCAAGGCAGTATTTCAAACCTGGCCAAAGACTTGCGCTCTATAAGGCGCAGGTCCGGCCACACATGGAGTACTGTTCTCATCTCTGGTCCGGATCACCCCAATATCAGCTTCTACCATTTGACCGCGTACAACGGAGAGCCGCTCGGATTGTCGGGGACCCGGTGCTCTGCGAACGGCTGGACTCTTTGGCATTGCGTAGAGACGTGGCTTCTTTGTGCGTCTTCTACCGCATTTACAACGGGGAGTGTTCCGAAGAACTATTCGATCTGATGCCTGCCGCCGAATTTCATCACCGCACAGCGCGCCATCGACTTCTTTACCATCCCTACCACCTGGATGCGTGGCGATCTTCCACTGTGCGGTTCTCAAGGACTTTTTTTCCACGTTCCACTCGCTTGTGGAACGAACTCCCTTCGGCGGTATTTCCAGATCAGTACGACATGGGTACCTTCAAAAAAGGCGTCTACTTCTACCTACAAGGCCGGCAACACTCTTGTAAATCCTCGGATGTTGCAAGAGTTCATGGGCGGCGGTGATCACAAGTCATCTGTGACCCGCCAGCTCGTTTGCCCTCCTCTTCCATAAAAAAAAAAAAAAAAAAAAAAAAAAAAAACAAAAAAAAATAGGTCAGTGTTGGAAGTGAGATAATAATTTATGTAATACGATTAGTAACTGAATGAAGGTATTTGTCATATGTGTGTTTTGATTTTAAGTCAAATATAATGTATTCTTGAATGTATAATGATTTTATTACCATTAGACTATCTTATCATCTCACGAAGATCGGTGTAATATAGTTATAGCACAGTTGTATATCTTAAGGCGAATGATAAAATGGGAAAAATTACTACGCCCATTGTGCTCAAGTTTCTTTCTCCCTTGTTTTTCTACGACGTCATTTTTAATTCACAAATTATCAACTCGTCCGTTTTTATCCTTCATATAAATGAAAATCTAATAATAGTAAAGTTTCCGCAGAATCCAAAAACAAAACAAATTTAAATTGAACTTTATAATATGAAAAGGCCGCAGTTACGCGGTTTCACACATATCGCTCCGGGTTCAGCTTCACGTCGGTTTTTAATTATTTTCGTTGTACAGAATTGAAAAATTGGTATATTTAATTAAAATATTCACTTTATTGTGGGTAACGGTTTGGCGTTACAATAGTTAATGATTCTAATAAAAGATCCTGCTTTTCGGCAATCAGTTTGATCAATAATCAGATCTTGAATCAGTAGATTAGAAAAGTTGAGAAAGCTGATGTAAATGCTTAAATTTATTATTTTGTCAGATATATAATGGAAAATAGGCTATTATTAATTATTAATTATTTAATGCATTCACAACTCTCTCTCTCTTAAAGATGATACAGAAGTTAAAAAATAAAAATAAGTATGAAAAATATGATATAATCATAGTTATTAAAGATTGAAAAACTCTGTTCAGCCCTCTCTCTGCCCGTCTTGTCCAACACCTCGAGGACATGGGGCCGGGTCTCTCGGACGCTCAATTCCGCTTCAGGGCTGGTCAATCGATCGACGCCCTGAGGGCTTTGAGAGAGCTTACCCAAGGGGCAACTTGCGAAGGGGACGTGGCCCTGGCGGTGTAGCTGAACATCACCAATGCCTTCAACAGTCTTCCGTTTGAGACTTTGGTTGAGACACTCCAGTTCCACGGAGTACCTCCCTAACTTCGGAGACTGTTGAGGGCCTACCTGCAGGGCGACTCTATGCCGGTATCGTGCGAAGTATGGTGCTGTACGAAGCCCCCATATGGTCGTGGTCCCTCACCATCGATTCCAAGATCCTCCTGCAATGAACGCAGAGGGTCTTAGTGGTGAGGACGATCAGGGGGTACCATACAGTGTCGTACACTACGGCCACACTCCTGGCGAGCGATCCGCCTTGGGAGCTGCAAGCGGTTGTGCTCGCCGGTGTATATTGGCGCCGGGTGGAAAACAGGACCAGGGGGGTAAGGTCCAAGGCGGATCGATCAAGGCTTCAGCTCCCCGAGCCCTGATTCGACGGTGAGTACCTGCACAAGATTGCAAGAAGGGAGGCGGCCGCGTTCGCCACCACTGTGACCAGTCCGTCGACACGGCTCGTCACACCGTAGAGGAGTGCGCAGCCTGGGGTCATCAGCGCGCGGTAGTGGCGGTGGTGGCCGTGGTTCGCAAGGACCTCTTTCTGCCACGCCTTGTTGGCTCCATGATCGGTAGCGAGAGGTGTTGGGCCGCTATGGCCTCCTTCTGCGAGCAAGTCATCGCCGCGAAGGAGGCCGCGAAGCGGGTCGGGGAACAAGCCTCTCCCTCTGACTGGGAGGCTGGGGAGAAGGAGGCGGGAGTACGCTCACCGCTTCCTCTCCCAGCCGTAGGCCTTGGTGAGAGGAGGGGGTGACCCCTCTCATCTGCCATGAGGGTGCCCTAAATTGCTCGGGGCACCGGAGCTGCACGGTGAGTGCTAACGCGATCCCGTGTCGTGCCATTGAGGCGTTGAGGGCAACCGTTGGTTTTTTAGTGGGTAGCCTTAAAAATGGCGGCGTCCTCTACGCGGTTGAGTAGTCCCACATAACCCTCCGGCCATCACCTTCCTGGCCGGCGAGTATCAGTATCAAAAAAAAAAAAAGATTGAACAACTCTAAGACTATATATACTATTGGCACACTTTTTAAAGTCAATTTCTATTTTCCATGTTAGATATTTTGTATTTTGAAGTTTTTATAGTTTATAATTACAACATTTATTTTATAAATAATTCCCTCAATTTAAATGAATACCACAAATTTTGGGTAAAACTCAACAAAAACTTCCAACATCAATCATTTTAGTGGTTTAACTTTGGAATACGAGTTCTAAATTAATTTGTTCAATTAGCTTTATTAAAAGTACCCTTGAGTATTAAAATGTTCATATCTAAAATATTGTTAAGTGTAAACATCAAAGTGCGTGTATTAATTAGATGATATCAATCTAATTAAGATGTAATTTTAAATTTATTATTAGATATATAAAAAAACATATATTCTTTGCATTCCTTTGTAATTTCATATTGTGTAAATTATTTTATTAATTAAATTTTATAGTTCATTATAATTTGAACGTATTTTCTAGTACTTGAAATGTAACTTACTTTACATATAAATTCTAGAAGATCGTGACAACTATATACCCTCCTTATTTTGTAAAAAATTAGCTAATTTTAAAGTTATTTTAGACGCCGGTTTCTGCTCATTAAAACCAGTTCGAAATTTTCATCAAATCAAAACTAGAATACCGTCTTTGCGGAGTCAGAACACGTTGTATAACTTGCTAACTAGACTTTATGCAATCAAAAGCTTCTCATTTTCATCACTAACTTATTAACATCATACTAATTATCAAAGAGAGCTGGGATTATGTAAACCAAGAATACATCTCTTATAAGAGTTGGTGGTTACTATCGAATAAAAATAACAATACAAATAATACTAATATATTTGCCGAGCTCAGACACTTTATAAGCTCTTTTAAAATTATTGCAAACTATTTTTAATTCTTTTAGAGCTTAAATTAAATTTATTATTATATATATTTATTGCTTCCTGTCTTCAATAAATCATCAGCTATTTCTTATTTACCAATGAGAATATTTTTTTACATTCTTAAGTATATTTTAATGACAATCTGGATATTTACAAAAATAAACTTCAAACCATAAAAAAACAATTATTATATATATATTAAAAGTTGTGAACAATACTTGACTCAGATATTAATTAATTTGACATCTCCGTAATTGGAGTATCATTAAAAGTAGAATTTGAATAATTATTTTGTGACATATCGTTTCACTTTAATTATATTGTATGTACGAGTAATTTTAAATGAGTCTTAATTAGTTGACTTTCCTTATTAGGCACTTTTACTATTCCGAAAATAAACATATTATATGTATGGTAAAGTACTACTAATATAATATACTGAAAATTTTTTGAGACACAATAAATGCAAATATCAAATGAATTGTTTTTTTTTTTTAAATAATATCAGTTCAATTCTAAATAAATTTTCAATTTTATAAAAAATATTTAATTTAACTTTTTAAATAGAAATGCGAAATTAAAACGCGAGCTGTTAATTAGACGATATTTTCAGCTTCAAATAAACTTAGTTATTACAGTTACCCTTACTTTGGTGGTGTTTTTTTATAAATACTAAAGCAAATAGAAAATGAGGAAGTACTTTATCCACTAAAATATATTTTTAAGTCCATTCAATGAAGTGTTAGTTCGATAACTTTAAAAAGTTACTAGTTAAAAATTCTGAAATTAATTTTATACCAATATTAATTTCAGATAATAACGATAATTTAGTGGTAATAAGACTTCCATGTAATCTCATTGTAAGAGTGAAAGCTGTACCTACAGTGCATCTCGTGAGGGAGTTACGTTTACGTGACGTCACGTCGCGTGAACATACACTGTGAATATTTAATCATCAGTGTAGGCATATTAAATATACTGTACCGTTGGTTTGCGCTATCAGTAGTTAATATAATATTATTTATAATAACAATAATAAAATATATAATATATTATAATATTGGTTTAATATATAACATTTGTTTTAAACATGATGTCAAGTTTTGGTCCAAAGGGTAGATCCACAGCAATGAAAATACACTTTTAATTTAAATATCAATTGAATATTTTTGTATTATTTCACTTAATTTTTCTACACATTTTTATGTTTACGTCCATAGTAATATTTTTGTGTAAAGATAGGCTTAAATTGCGATAAAATATACAAACTATATTTAATCTTCTCTAAGAAAATACGATAAATAATAGGTATTAATAGTACAATTAGTACAGCAATAAACAACATTTTAAAGAAATATCAACGCTAGAATAATACTGTGAAGATCTTTTATTAAGTGACAATCTGTATTTAAATCCTTTGTTACTTCAGGTGACGTATAACGTTAAAACATCCCGCGAAATGAATCAAAGCGATTAATTCAGCTTAACGCCTCGAATATAACATTTGCTCATTTCACGAATCAACAAGTTTATAAACTGACGTATTTTGGAAGATCCCTTAATAAACTTATATACATATATATAGATTGTAATGTAAGTAATCTACTAGTCTATTAAGATAGTAAAGTATGACCAGAATCATAAATTTTATTTAATCCTTTTCTTTTTATAAGTATGAAATAGTGTATGTTTTTTGTCAGTCACGCAAAAAATACTAAACTGATTTCTATGGAAACTATATTTAATATTTCGTGGAAAAGAACGTAGAATTATCCCGAAAAAACATGATTCGCATCTGGAAAAAAACACCATGCGTGGAGAGCTACAATTGTTTTAATTGATTTGATTTTACACCGTCTTTTCCTCCTAGTTTCTTCCAGGTCACAGAAACCGTGCGTAAAAGCATGTCGTATATATTTTATATTCTTAACTGCATTATAGTTTTTTGATCCTTATCAAATTATCTTAGATATACAGCCTTAAAGTACCAAATACGTCACAACAGTTCCCTGCTGCATAATCGCTGCTAGTTTTTGATATACGGTGACTGTAAGTGCTCGTAGAGAGACTAATTGACACTAATCTTAGTGCTTCAATATATTAAACGTACGTTCATAATTAAAAACCTATGTCTCTTTGTAGAATAATTTATTAATATGATCGTCAAACCGATTGTCTACTTTTTTAATGGATAATTTATTATATTATTGGTTTAAAAACATAGGTTATAAGCAATTTAATGAATCGGTTCTTTACTTTTCAACCAATTTTTACGTAAACCATAATTTTGTTGTAAAATATTCTTTGAACTCTATTTAAAACTATGTTCATTAAAAGTTATAACCGTAATCACGTCAGAATTAATGATCTTTAAGCGTTTATGAAAGCTTTTAAAAGCTAATGAGCTTTTTGATAGCTTGTTGAATAACATCACAGAATGAGTAAATTACTAACATAAGTTAAGTCAGTCAGTCCGCTGTTGATGTCTAATTTAATAATTATTTTTAAATGATTGCAGGTTATTTACTAAGATTCGCCCACCGTGCGCGGCAGGTGTTGAGCTGAGCCCTTCTCCTTTCATCTGAATAGCTACAAGAAATATCGATTTATTAGGACGAATTGTCACCTTCTAGCTCAGCACATTGCTCGCACGCGCAGGGTAGCTCTAATATATTGTCTATGTCAGGAGTGATCTTTTTTTGATAACTTTTGAATGGCTTAACATTTTTTCAATCTATGTTCGGTATAACATCCGCGTTCGGCTCAAACACACATGAGAAATCTTTTAGCTAATTATCTCGTCTCATTCTGGAGACCACTAAACACAAAAAAAGGTCTTCCAAAGGGTTAAGAGCTTCGCTTACTCTCAGCTCAATAAAGTATTGATATCAAATAAATTCACATAATATTTATTCTTATAGCAATGAGGTTGTTTTTTATTATTTCTATTATTATTCAAATTATATTTTATAAAAGATATCAAGATTACTTAACATTGTGGTTCATTAATTCTGTAAAATTACCAAAAGCTGACATTAATTAATTTGGGAGCTTTTACACTCATCTCCCGCACACACAGCGGGCGAATATTAATTAATGTGACTTAACATTTCAGGAAACTCTTTAGTGTTGAAAAAATCCTTAAACTTAAATATATTTACAATTTGTGATTTTCTAAGTAGATAAGTTCTTCTTATTAACGTCTAAATTCGAAATGTACAAATAATTGAGTCACGATTCCAACTATCGACGACTTCCCCTTTCGAACCATTTCACTCCGATCTCCTTTGAAATAATGTTCACGTCGAATGTAGTTCACGTATAATGTTAAACCGATAATGGTGAATGACCGAACTATGACGATGCCAAGGAAGCTTCCGTGATCGTATCGACTCTGCTTTCATATTAAAAACAATTTAGAAATGTATTTATGATATACATATATTATCTTACAATACATAAGTTTCTTATTATTAATGAAACAAATATGAATTGAAAATTACGAAAGTCTATTCTTATATAGCTCCATAAGGAAATGACCTCGGACACAGTCGACAACAAACAACCGAGGTTCAAGGATATCTTTAACTGGTGTCTACTCCTGTGTAGTAGAAGGTAAAATTACATCCCATTTTGCTGTAATAATTTATAATGCTTGGATTATTAAGTTGGCATTCGCTACAGCTGTTACATTAAAACTTTTCTTGAAGGTTATTGTAATGTTGATTGTGAGTAATATTTTATTATAATAGATTTTTAGACTATTTGTCTACAAAATTTTATTTAAATATATTAAGAAACAATACTTTAAATCAAGGTATACAGAATATCGCATTATGTAGCTTCTAAACTTGGTTAAATAAGCTTAATTTGAATTTGGGAGTTATTATTCAGTAGGCCTGCCTCTAGTATTGACATCCGTCTGCTAAGAGTAGACCTTGAATGTAGTGTGCCAAAAACTCATAACGACTATATTCCAAATATAATTATAAGATTCTTAGCAGACTACAAATCCTTAAATTAATAATTTATATTACGGAAAAAACTATAGCAACTTTTGATTACAGCTTTCTAAAAGCCCCCATAAACACATATACATATCTTTCTAAAGATATAAGGCAACTGAATGTAAAAATATCCGGTACCTACTATTGGCGATATTAATATTGGTGATCGAACGAGTAACGTAGGTCACAATTTTGACTATCGCAGTACTCTTGTAAATATTGTCTTTAGGTGATTTCATATATCAAATAAATTTATTATATGATACTAAATTTAAGACATCTTTAATGTATCTTTCATAAGTTATTTATCAGCATTGTAACAAAATATTGACTTGGTATGTCGCTTGATAATAAAAAAACTTAATTGATACTTACATATTGAAAAAAAGATACTGCCTCATGACTGACTTGTCATCGCCCAGACAGGAATTTTGTATAAAAGTAATGTCTAAAATTTAATCCTAAGATATGTTAAAGTATTATCATTCAACACATGTCCTGGTGGTCTTCCACAGGTCTACCTCACTTACGGACAGAATAGGGAGCTTAACTAACCATACGGTGAAGGAATAGTGAAGCGAAATTGCTTGACTGTTTTTCGTACAAATATATTCTGTGAGATCTATTTTAAAGTATTTAAACTATCCAAAGGTTAAGCCTTAAGGTAAGCCGTATGTGGGCAAATAAAGGAATGTTAAAAACTGTAACTCATTATTTAATGGTATTATATTAGTAAGCAATTAGATATAATAATAGCGAGAAAAATAAATATCAACAAACCTCTCAAAAGGACTTCTCGACGCAGTGTGGAGTAAAATTAATTTCTTTTGAAAAGGTTTTTGAATGTTCCCAATTGTTTGTCCTCTTGACCAAAATTGTGGAGCTGTTCTGGGTTCATCTTTATGTGTGTGTATTTACTACAATTGTGTTCACTTAAATAAAATTGTACAGATCTTTACAGAAGTGTGGGTGAGGTAAACTATTTAAACTTATAGAACACTTCAATTAGTCAGAATAATAATATATTAATCAAAATGTGATTGTAATCTAATAAAAAAATGAACTAGTAGTAAATCAATATTATATTTTTGCTATAATAGTACATGTATTCCCCGTTATTGATTCCACGGCGACTTTCCACCTCCGATGCTGTTCCTCGTCCTCTTGTATTTGTTACTAGACTTGTTTTATATGTTTACTTTGTATTTGATATTTTTATGTTCAAAAAATATATTTGTTATTTATTGTTTCACTTTTATTTTTATGATCTGCACTATGGAATTAGTTTTTTTGTTTCTACATTCTATATTTGGTGTCTTATAATAAATGTAACTGTAAATGTAAATTTTATAACCTTTCCATGATCAATATCAATTTAGCAAATATGGATTATTAAAATTCAAATGTGATATATTTTATGCGTAATACGTATGCGAAAAAATCAATACAATTTGGCAGCGTCTGGAAACGATTGTCTATTATCCGCCTCCGTTGGCAAAGTTTGAGGTCAATTCTATGTATATCTTACTTTTGATCCTATAATGCCTTAAATATATTTGCTCATTTTGTATATGATGGTGATGCATATTTTAATATCGTATAGAACGTTAATGCAATTTTTTGTTCTTATGCGCCTATCACGTAATTAACATTAAATCTATAAAAATGTTAGTTAGCAGGCTTTTTTTAAACTAAAATTTATCAAAACACAACAAGTTTTAATTGACAATTAGATTAAACTGAGAAGATTAATGTTAATTCATTCAACATTCTTACAAAAATATATCATTTTATATAAACATTATAATATACAAATTTATATCATAATGTCTATTTTATTCAAATCCACTCCTGAAATATCATTTTAGTAAAAAACATTGACAAAGTTTCAACCCTTATTTGTTTAGGATAAGCCCTGAATTACGCCTCAATATGTCGTCCAAAAATTTATTCTGATCCTGATCCTTGAATTATAAATATATTAAGTAAATATGTACGAGATTAGAAAGTTATTATTCAATTTAAAAGAGAAATAAATTTGCTAATGTCCGTACACAAAAAAAGAAAACCTGTTTAAATAAATACGGATTAAATCCTAAATACTCAGATACTTTATATTTTCAATATTTTATATTTTTATGCAAAAACTAAGAGCTTTATAATCTATTAAGCTTACACAAATAAATCAGAGCTAAGATTTTAAGTACTTTGATCTGCAATTCGTTGTCGAAATGAAAACGATTTTTTTTTAATAAAATGATATTATTTTTAGTAAAGTTTTAACTAACTTTTTAAAACAGGGCAACATAAGTTTTTTATAATAAATTGAAATTATATAAAAATATTGAAAAAAAAACTACTAAAAAGTTATAAACTCTTTAAGATGAAGGTGTTGTTAGAAAGCTTTAAGTTATTTGTACATAATATAAATATTGATAGCTATTATTATTTGTAATTTTTAATTAATTAAAATAATAGTGTTAAATATTCTTGAAGTCTCATTTTTGAAATTGCACCAAATTTCGATTCAATAATAGTTATAAATGTGTAAAGTACAACATCGTCAGTCTTCTCTGTTTATATTACGAATTGTCATCAAATGTCCCTCTCCTTCACGCTCTTCTATCACATGTCGACTTTCTTCTTTTCCTTATATTTTGTCAATCCATACATTATTTTTTCGTTTACCATCTTATCTTATAATACTAATCTACGGTAATATATTTACTGAATGGTATTTAATAAATTAATTATTTATTAAATACCAATATATTTACTGAATGGTATTTAATAAATTAATTATTTATTAAATACCATTCAGTAAATATATTACCGTAGTATTCTTTTGTGTTGTATGTAACCTTGAAAAAGCTATCTTACATTGAACTAATAAATTACATACTGCTGTTATAAAACTTTATTCAACTTGGTTTCAAACAGATTGTCGCATTTTTTAAAATTATCCTCTCATATAAGATCTGAAAAATATTCTATTCAAATTCTATTCTTCCTTACTCTTAATGTTATTTAGAAATTTTTAAAAATATTTAAGCGCTGCATGAGGCTTAGAGCTTAAGATAAAAATATGAAACAGCACATTCCATCTCCGCGATGTTTATTATTAATATAAAAGCAAAAAACTATTTTGTATATATATTTATTTGTATATAAATGTATTTATTTTATGTTGGAAAGTGTCTTTACAGAAGGGCTCATTTCGATAAGTACGATATCACAATAGGCCCTCCCGCCACTGACATCTGACGTACATGAGTCAAACTGGTTTGAAATACATAAACAAGTAAGTAATTATAACGTTTAATATAGTTTTATCGTCGTTATTTAAATAATAATTCTATTTATATTTTTAAAACATTCACAAAGTTAATACAATTTAAGACGACAATTGCTCTTAATCGTTTGTTTAGTATTTATATTTTATCAAAATTTTTCTTTACTTAATAAAAATTTGCAGTCAGTCTGTATTCTCTTTTTTTTAATTATTATTTTATATATAATAATTTTTTCCTAAAAGCAGCAATCAAAAGACTGCCTTTCACCTAACGGAAAGTTACAGCACCCCATGGAGTAGGTACTAATACTATGTCGTATATTTTGATCGGGATGTTTCCTTTCGAGAACGAAAGAAGAAGAATGTAGATAAATGTACAAAATAATAAGAGTAAGATAGAAAATGTTATGATTTATTCTCATTGGGAAGTAAAATGGGCAGTCGAATTTTATAGACTATATGATCTTAAAAAGCTATAAATGAGTTTATAAACATTATGCGTGAAGACAACACTTATGATATTAAAAAATATAACTTATTGTTAATGTCAAGTCTGTTGGCAATGTACATCTCAAAAATATTAAACCTTACATAAGTAGAGCATATGACACACCACGTACTGTAAGAGCTTGCCAAAGGTCAAATTAAAGAAAACGAGATCACGAATTCTCTTTTTCTTGACCTAAATAAAATGTCTTGGCATCAGCGTCTAGCTTGTACAGTTTTATACCTGAATGAAGTCGTTAAATTCTATTAATAATCTATTTAGTTCTGGAATCTCGCTTCTGAAAACCATATATCAAAACAGATGATCTCACAACCTCAGTATGTTATTCTATCTACTATAAAATCTATATAGATTTGTACGTATTACTCCTTAAGGAATATTACTCAATTATGTAAAATAAATTCACTGGTAGAGGTTGAAATTCCAAATATGACATGTATATATATGAATATTTATATGCTACCAACAAAACGATTCTATCTCACACGTCCTTCCGTCTGCAATATCCAAAATTCAAGGTCAATGTTCAAGGTTAGGCAGCTGAAAGATGTCAGTTGTCTGCAGAAAATATTGCAGTATAGTTCTAGAAATTGATATAATTTGGATTTAATAATTTGTTTTTAATTTAATTTCATAAATAGTAATTATTTAATGTTGATTAAATTTTCCTACTAATAATACAATTTTATTCATAGCAGTGTTATATTGTGTGTGATGACACAACACTACATATTCATCTCAATCAGTTACAGACACAGAGCACATTCAATATAACATACAAATTATATTGTAAGTAGTGTTATATTGTGTGTGATGACCAAACACTACATATTGATCTCAATCAGTTACAGACACAGAGCACATTCAATATAACATACAAATTATATTGTAAGTAGTGTTATATTGTGTGTGATGACCAAACACTACATATTGATCTCAATCAGTTACAGACACAGAGCACATTCAATATAACATACAAATTATATTGTAAGTAGTGTTATATTGTGTGTGATGACCAAACACTACATATTGATCTCAATCAGTTACAGACACAGAGCACATTCAATATAACATACAAATTATATTGTAAGTTGTGTTATATTGTGTGTGATGACCAAACACTACATATTGATCTCAATCAGTTACAGACACAGAGCACATTCAATATAACATACAAATTATATTGTAAGTTGTGTTATATTGTGTGTGATGACACAACACTACATATTGATCTCAATCAGTTACAGGCACAAAGCACATTCAATATAACATACAAATTATATTGTAAGTTGTGTTATATTGTGTGTGATGACACAACACTACATATTGATCTCAATCAGTTACAGACACAGAGCACATTCAATATAACATACAAATTATATTGTAAGTTGTGTTATATTGTGTGTGATGACACAACACTACATATTGATCTCAATCAGTTACAGACACAGAGCACATTCAATATAACATACAAATTATATTGTAAGTTGGGTTATATTGTGTGTGATGACACAACACTACATATTGATCTCAATCAGTTACAGACACAGAGCACATTCAATATAACATACAAATTATATTGTAAGTTGTGTTATATTGTCTGTGATGACACAACACTACATATTGATCTCAATCAGTTATTGTGTGTGATGACACAATACTACATATTGATCTCAATCAGTTACAGACACAGAGCACATTCAATATAACATACAAATTATATTGTAAGTTGTGTTATGATTGTGTGTGATGACCAAACCATATTGATCGCAATCAGTTACAGACACAGAGCACATTCAATATAACATACAAATTATATTGTAAGTTGTGTTATATTGTGTGTGATGACACAACACTATATATTGATCTCAATCAGTTACAGACACAGAGCACATTCAATATAACATACAAATTATATTGTAAGTTGTGTTATGATTGTGTGTGATGACCAAACCATATTGATCGCAATCAGTTACAGACACAGAGCACATTCAATATAACATACAAATTATATTGTAATTAGTGTTATATTGTGTGTGATGACACAACACTACATACAGTTATAGACACAGAGCACATTCAATATAACATACAAAAATTTCGTTTTGTGCATTAACGTTTACATTACATAACTTCCTTTGAAAGCTCACACATTGTAGTCGAGGAGACCAGGTAACGAAATATGAAACTATGAAATATATGTAAACAACGAAGTATATATATGATATAGATTATATACTAGAAGAAAACCAAATATTTAAAGAAACAAAGTATACACGTCAATATATGCTGTGAAAAAATTTTATTATTAAAATCAAAAAATCAATTGATTTGAAATTTCCACAAACTGACATTAAAAAAACAGAATTATATATAAAAATATTTCTTCGTTTCATCAGAATTTTAAACGTTCTATATTTATAGATTAAAGGAATGTAATGTCAACATGTGTAACACATCTTTCAGATATAACACTTAAAATGAATACGGAGGATTGCCGGAGAAAAATGTATTACAAATGCAAACTAATCAGAAGTGTTAATTTTTACGTGAATCTGTGAAACACCATCCATCTGCTTGCTAACTTGCCTATTATTTACGGTTCGCCTACACCAAAATTTTAAAACCAAAAAGAGTTTAATGTAGAATTTAGCACAGCTCGTAGACTATAACACGAGTTTGATATTGGTAGTGTAGTATTACATTGTGAATGTCAATTCAGACTGCGGTTAAACATTTCAGTTTAGTTACACTTCAAAGTATGAACAGTTTAAAAAACTAGTTAACAGTAGAAGTATATATAACCATAATATTTTCGTAACTTTTGTTTGTTCGGTTAATTTAAATTCCAATATTACATAACTTTATCAGAGAGATTATCAAAAAATTTTACATTACAGCGGATTAAAACAAGCTTTTTGTGATTGAAGTGTATAATTAATTTGTTTAATTAACATTAACAAAATTATCATTGGATATAACAAATGTTCATCCCTTGAGGAATGTCATGTAATTACGAAAACTTCAAACAATATGCTGAGATAATCGCTAGAGTTTATAAATAGTTAATTATGTAACTTAGTTTTAACTGAAAACTAATAATATTTATTCTAAGAACATTAATTTAACAGAAAGAATCTAAAACCATTAATAAACGAAATAATTAGTTAAGAATAATTGTAACAGTTTTTTATTTGGACACAAACAAGGAACATATATTGAAGACAGTATAACAAAGACAAGAGCAAAAGACAATAAAAGAATTATTATTATTACGTACCTATATCATATTTTTTATTCAACTAAATCATTTATTTTTTAAAACAAAAACGTAATTACTATTAATGATAACGTTCTTTGATTGAAACTATAATATGGTATTGAATCTGTAAATGCATTATATTCATGGCATTCTGAATATAACATTAAGTATTCTTTAGCTTTTAATTAATTTAGATAGTTTTGTATTTACAGTACAAATATTAAGATAAATATATTATAATAGACAATGATAAATCCTCGGCTTTAGGAATTAACAATTTATGACCGGAGTTGGACAATATTTTACTAGAACGTCAACCATTTCACTGTCTCAGTGAGGCAGAAGGCGGTGTTAATTTTGATAACAAACTAAAACTGACGCTGTTAAAAGGTTGAATTTTGTTAATTCTATTTACTTGATAATTTGGCGATATTGATAAATTATTCATCGAAATAGGTTCGTGTTAATAGAATTTAACAATAATTTATTTATTTATTTATTTAACCATAAAACTTCAATTTATAACATTACAGTTATAACCAATTCGTTAGATAAGTTGACATAAAACAGTAATATATAATAAAATTCAACACAAATTCAATAATTTATAAATAATTATTTAAACCCCTTACAATTACATGTTTTATAATTAATTACAAAGAAGTTTAATTTGTGTATTGCTATATTATTGTAGAATTATTATATATTTATGGTGAAACCGACATTGTTAAATTATCAAGCTATAGTTCTTAGTAAAGGCTTTTTATAAAAGTAACAAAGTAAAAGACCACATTTGAAGCTTTAACTCATAAACTCGTTGAGCTTAAAGTATTTATGAGCTTAGAGTTTAGTTTTTGAGTTCAGAATTGACTTAGAAACTATTCTTTTCTTACAAAAAACAAATTAAATCGGATGTCAAAAGAAATTACAATAAAATTGAACTACATAACATGAAACGGTCGTAGTTACGTGGTTTGACGTATCACTGCGGGTTACGCTGGACGACGCGCGAAATACAGTTTATGTATGGTTTTTAAATATTTTCGTTGTACAGAATTGAAAAATTACTTACTTTACTTTACTTTACTATGTTAATATTATAATTGAAATTGAAATTAGTATTGTATGCAGATTGATTTCAAATTGTGATAAAATTTTGATGTTTTAAATAGTTTACAACATACATAATTAAAACACACATATATTTTTGATTTATAACATTGTTAATCTTTCCTCTTTAAATTATGGTGCTAAGAATGTTCTGTGTCAAGCCTACGAGGTTTAGTTCAGTAATAATCATAGATCAAGACATACTCTATCACGCGAGACTTCAAGATACTTTATCATATCAAAATACAAATTATTCATAGTAATGAAGATTACTCATTTTAAGTTTATTAACTAGAAAAAAAAAGTACAGGCGTGAAAAAATAAGTCTGTATAAATTGAATACCACAGTATAACAAATTAAAGCCACAATATAGTAAGCAATTCCAATTTCTAAACCTACTATAACAAAAGCAATTTACTGTCAAAATGCCAATATCATTTGGTTTAGCACGTCTGGTTTTTTCAATACCGTTACTACGTGACTGCTGTGGATACAATTTTTATAAATTGAAATGTATTATGAATGGGATTGGAGTATTATTTATTTTGTTGTCTGTAAATGTTTGGTCTGTTGTTATTGTGTACACAGGGCCGGATTAAGATGGCGTATGGGGCCCTCACAAAGATAAATATATGTCAATATTTAGACAGGTCAAACTTTTACGTTTCCTTCCAAATATTTTTTTGTGTTCTTACAAAGATGACTTGCACAAACAATAATATTGTTATCGATATATTAAACAGTAGGGTACATCGAAAAAACTGAAAAATGGTGGCTACCCCCTAAAATGAAAGTACTTTTGAAATAAAAATTTTCTATGGATATCAAAAAATTTTTAAAAAATATCTAGAGGGCGCGCGGGTCACTCAAAAATGCCATTTTTTCGTGTTTTTTTAGATTTCACCCTGGTAAAACCTATTTAAATGTATCAAAAATTCCCATATTTGGATATGTTGTGCCCAGATAGACATTCTTTCGGAAACTATAATGGTTGACCATATTTTATTGGCCATTTTGTCGAGAATAATCGTCGAATGTCGTTTATTTAAATTAAATAATTATATTATTTTTGATTATTAATTGCTAATCATAAAATTTAAGAAAAAAAAACAAGTATGACACATGAAATCTATTGGAAATTTTGCGTAGAACACGAAAATAGTGGGAAAATTGGTCAGGAATAAAAGACAAACGATAAAAAATGTGTTTTTCTAAATGGTTATATCAACGACATCAACAATATAAAGTTTATATAGTTTTTACACCCAAATTTAATTAGTATACTTATAAAGCTTAAAATATATAATATTATATTACTTTTTTTGTTATAACATATAAAAAGTAACATTTCCTAATTTTATAATAATTATATTTCATAGCCTCTTTACTTTCTTAGAACAATTATAATTTAAAATCGAACATATTAATTATATAAATAATATATTATTGTATTATAATATATCTTTATTGTGCACAAAAAAGAGAAGATAAACAGCATTTATTTATTACATTCAATCGATGAAACGGATTTGTGAAATTTTTATCTTTATAACTTAATACTTTACAAAACTTACATTATGAGTCCATGTTAATACATTGTATACATTATATATATATAGTATATATACAATAAATGGCGGTATGTAGGGTTTTAAATGAAATTAACCCTCTGCGACTGACGTGGTAATACCATAACGTGGCCGCGCATCGGTCAATGTGTGGCAGCTGATCAAAATGAGCACACGTGTGCGTGTAACACACACAAAACGGCGGAAGGTGTCCACGAGACTACCATATCAGCGTTAAGGTAAGTGTCTACTACACTACCACCACAGTAAAATGGTTATATTTTCATAGTGTCTCCTGAACAACCACATCAGTACATATGTTTATATTATTTCACTTTATTTCAGAATTTAATCTTAATTAAATTACTTATTATATTTGTTTTTACTAATGTTAATTGTGAAGTTGTTAAGAGTATAATATGATTACATAACCTGTTTAAATTACGTATTGTAATAATATTATAGTCGGTGAAATAGTATCTATAGAATTAAAAAATAAACTATAGTTTATGCGAAGAAAATCACTGCGTAAAACTGTACATTATTTTAAAAAATACTTGTTTTAGATGGGTGAATCAAGCGACAACGCTAGGCCAGAAGGTTCTGCTTACAAGAGAACGTCGGCTGGAACTTTTGCCAGGAATGATGATCAAATATTAGAGGGGATAAAACTGGAAAGTAAAGATCAATTTAGCAATATTGACAATGAAGATGAAGATCCGACTTTTGAGCCAGAAACCCAACATGTCGAAGAAGACATCATTTCATGTGTTTCTTGCCAAACAGAAATAGATCTATAGAAAGTTCGTTGTATGGTTTACGAAGGACTATACAATTTTATTATATGTGCCAAAACCTAATAAAGCCGTGTTATTGCTTTCTTCCTCCCATCATATTAATGAAATAGATAATGATACAGAGAAACCAATTATGATTGTAGACTATAATCATACAAAAGGTGGAGTAGACGAGGTGGATAAGAAATGCTCGATATATTGTAGCAGCCGTAAAACTCGTCGATGGCCTATGGCAATCTTTCAAAGGATGTTGGATATGGCAGCTTTGTACTGTATCAAAGTTGCAAGAACAGTAAGGATTACATGAAGAGAGCCACCTTTTACTGAATATGGCCAGAGATACAGTTTTGAATCATATGAAAAACAGAGTATACAATAAAAGATTGCCGAGAGAGCTGTGAATGACTATTACTAGGGTTTTAGGCAAGGATGTCTCCCCACCACAACCAGAAGTTCGGTCTGTTTCACCAAGTAGTAGAAAATTATGTTATATTTGTCCCAAAAAATAAAAGACAAACTAAGTATGTTTGCTGTGATTGTTCGAAAACAATTGCCTTCAGTGTTCCAAGCCACTATGTGATAATTTTCAAACAAAGCTGTGAATTTGAAATTACCTTATTTTAAAATTAACCGATGAATGTATTTCATATTTGCAAGACTGATTATTGTAATGGTAAATGGTAGTGGTAATGATTATTGTAATGTAATGTAATTTTAAAACGTGTAATGTTAAATTAAAAAAAAGTTTATTTTGTGATTTTTTTATGTCATTAATGTTTAAGTTCAAATTTTTAGACTGATTTATATGATGTCAATTAAAACTGTTTCATTTTAAAAATACAAATAGTTTTTTTTTTCCAGGTAAATTTAATAATAAAAAGGTTAGAAATCCAATAAATGTGAATAAAATTTCTGCATAATTTATTTCTATAAAAATATTTGCCTATAAAATAGTGTCTCGTGTACTACCACGTCAATACAATAGTTATAATTAAGTCACGTCAGTCGCAGAGGGTTAAGTTCTATATCTTTTACATTGTTTTACGATTCTTTTACCTAACCCAGATATCTTCTAATAGTTACTAAATTCTTGTTACATTTCGATCATTTATACTTTACTTTCTGATACTTTAGTTACAGTGTAACAATTTGTTCCAGGTAGTATCAACTATGTACTCTGATGATAGGAGAGACAGTACTGTGAAATATGGTCTGTTTTCTGGAGATTTTGGACTATTTCTACTAACAACACCCTCATTCAGTCCACTTCACAGTGAGTATATTTTAGAGAAACAGAAGCAAAGAACAACTAATCGTAACTTGTTACTATTGGCTGTGGGTATTTCACTTATATCCAAATATGAAGGCCTATGCAAATTTGTGAGATTTGGCATATCTAAGTCTTACTTTTTCAACGTATATTAAGTTGACGTAAAGACAGAAAAAATTTGATGATGTCTGTCATGGTATGGGCATGTTATGAAGAGAGATGAAAAGCATGTGACCAAAAGAGTGCAGGGTATAGTAGTGGAGGGATGGATGGAGGGATGGTAGAGGACGGTCGAAGCAAAGATTGCGTGAAAGACGATATGAAGAAGAAGGGAGTGTGTACAGAGATGACGAGTAACAGGAGAGTATGGAAGGAAACATACTGTGTTGACCTCAAAAGTGGGATAAGGGCAGGAAGATGATAATTAAGTTGACGTAAAGCCTGTCTTTGAATCTAGAGGAGTTTAGATTTGTAAATTTAATAGTTAAGTAGTACGATGTGTATCATCCCAGTCAATATGGCATGTATGTTAGATTGTTCTGCTCTGAAAATCACCTTTTCGCTATTTTTACTTGTATTTTCATTATTATTGTTGTAAAGATATGAATTCTGATAATAAAACAATGTTTGTACAAAAACTTTTATCCAATGTCGAATGCAAATTCATCAACAAGCGAGAATCTGTTCACATCGATCCAATAACTGAGTTATTGTTTTAAAGGGTAGTTATTCGCGTTGATGAATTTAGTATTCTAATTATCGGTGTAAGATGTTAACTATTGTCTATTGGTTTAATATCAAATTTTTTATTGATAATTTGTAATTATTAAGTTAGTAGTTTCATAATATGTTTCTTTCAATAGTGACATGTGTGCCTGATATGAACGCGTGTGCCGTGAGTTGTAAGACGGTCCCCGAAGCGAGGAAGGCAGAGGTAAAATGTTATCAATAATAATAAAAAATATAATATATATATTGTTACTAATTTCGTATGTATATAAGAACTTGGTCATAAAATATATGGCACTTTCTTTCTTCTTAAATACAAATATATTTGTACAAAGTATTGCAATAAAGATACACTTAAAGAATTAGAATCACAACAAGTCCAATAATAAATACTAAATAATTATAAAAACATGTTATCGTAAATTTATGTAACATTGTATTTCTGTTAAGATATTCCATTTTAGGAAAAATTTAGGTAATTTTTTTTTATTTCCTGGAATCAATGTATTTTACAGGTGATAGCCCTAGCACAAGGCTACAGACCAAATGACGCGTGCAGTGCTGTGACCATTGTCGATACCTCGGAGCCATGTAAGTTATTTAAAATAATTATTTTAATACATATTTGACATTTAACAAGATTGAAAAAAAAAACATTTTTTCGTTCCCTTTTTTATATATTTTATATCTGTAATAGGTTTACCATTTTAAAATAGTTGTAAGGAATTATAAACTATTTTAATTTGTCTTTTATCGCTCGCATTTGAATTACTTTACAAGATTTTATATTAGGTGCGCCAACAGACCCTCAATTCCGACTCGCTACGCTCGCGAAATCTTGGGTGCCGTTTGCCAATTTAACGAAGCGACCCTAGTGTAAATGACTCATCGTTTCCCATTGACTTCATTGGGATATCAGTTTTTTGACGATTATTCCTCAACGACATGACATTTTTAATTTTTTTTTATTTATCTCCTAATGTGTGTCTTTTTGATTGCAAAATTTCATAATTTCCGTCAATTAGTTTTCGAGCCTATTCGTGACAAAGAATGTGAAAAAGTTTCCAGTAGAGCGCTCCGCTCCTTTCGCTCAATTAGTATTTTTGTATAATTGTAAAAATAGTTTAAAATATTAATATGTATATAATATTCTCCACCTCGATATTTCCAGTGTCAGAAGCTCCGATACTATCATTTGGTATATACGTGAGCGTGCTCTTGTTCCTGTTCATACAACTACTGCTGGCCACCACGGCGGCGGTGTTAGCGATAGTTAACGCATTGAAGAATCCCACTGAACCTATATTTGGGTTACCTGGTGAGTGCAACCTTCAATCATTATCTATAAACAGGGCCGGATTTAGGGGGCAGGTGGGACTACTGCACTGAGGCCTCCACAGAAAAGGACTGCTTAATAAACATAAAAAATTTCCAAATTTTCAAAAAATCAGCATCTTTTACGTTTTGAAAATTAAATATGCGCAGAACTAAGGTGGGACAAAACCGGCTATAGTTATTTACTCCAGGAGCTAGATTTCAGAGATATTATCAACGATTTTTTGTCGAAACAAGCTCTCAAAGATCCATTTGTCGACGGGATATTTTAGTTTTAATTTATTGAATTTGACTTTAAACAAACTATTACATTTTTTTTAATATAATTCTGACAATATTATTTTTAAGAATTAAAAAAAAATTAATAATAATTAAAGGCCTCAACTCAATCGTTATACCAGGCCTTCAGATTTCCAAATCCAGCCCTGTATATACATTTAAGAAAATTCAAACAAGGCAACTTCTACTCACTAAATATGTTCTGAAAAAATACTTGCTACATATTCAGTACGTGACACAGAGAATGAAGAATTTATGAAACAATTTTTTCGTTTGTCTATATGTTAATGAAAATTGCTAGACAGATTTTGATGTTATTCGGATTATAGGATTATCTTGCACACTTTTTACACTAGTAAATTTTTTTGCACTAAATATATAACTGATTTAGTTTATAATTAAAATACAAATACTGGTAGGAATTTGATGAACCTTCTTGTGGTTTTGGCTTATTTAAAAATTAAAATAGGATGATTCCTTTATAATTTGAGATGGTTAAAGTTTGACATATCGGTTCAGTTTAAATTGATTTGATTTATCTAGTTCGGTTTTAGGTTGTGTTTGGACAAACGCTGCGTCAGTATTTGTAGGTTTAATAGTAATGTTATTGTTTGGTATATGTTGGGCTACGTCTGGTATTAAAAAACATTTAGCCTTTTCTTACGTGTCCTTGGGTCCTTTGACCCCTGAAGCACAATTGGGTTACTCGTATTGGTCAGTATGAAAAATAAATATAGTTAAAATTTGAATTTAGATTGAAATATTAATTTTAGTAATATTGGTGTGCTTATATTATATTAAATTTAATACATTTTAAATATTTTATTTCCTTATATATTTAATGCTAATATTAGTTACATTTTCATATTCCAGGTTACTCATAGGAGAATTATTATGTTTCCTCGGGAACGTCGTTTTATAAGAGACGAGGAGAATATTACTAGAACGGAATCCTCCCCCTCCAACCATTAAAGTTGAAAACCATTCTGACGGAACCATCTTTTTATATTAAAATAGCTTTGACAGCGACTTTGTCTGCTGTTTATAACAATTTGCTGTTTGTTGAAATGATAACTTGAATGAAATGTCTATCTATACTTTTAAATATGTTTTTTTAATATATTTTCTTTTTGAAGATACACTAAGTGAGCAACTGAACGTCACATTCAGATTTCGTCAGATATTGAAGAGGTTGCAGTCTTCTGTCTCATTCGCACACTCACTTTTCTGATATATTAAAACATTTTTTATATATTTTTTCATACAAACCTTATGACAATAATTAATACATAAAAGAAAAATTTATCCAATTTGGTGCAGTTTTTGTAAGTAACGCGTAGTAATATTTCAATTATAAATTTTTATTAATATAGATAAGAAAAATATTTAAATAATAATAGTTTTATTTAATAAATATTTGTAAATAACATAATCTTTTATTCAAATATTAGCGAAAAAAATAAAATTGAAATATATTACAAAAAAAAACCAACTGGAAATAATTAAATCTGAACTGAGAATTGCAAAACCTCTTAGAATATTAAAAGCTACATCTGAAAAGAAATTTGAACTTTATTTTTTACTAAGACACAATAAGGTACAGACAGCAGCATTATATTTTAATATAAATATCATATTTTTTAAAGAAATTTGTAAGCATAAAAAAAAATCAATGAATATAAACTAATTAAAATAAATAGTTATAATAAGAAAAGATAATCAAATAAATCATATAATACAACTAAAGTCGGTTGCTGTCCGTACAATCTTTTCAATACTCTAATGCGATTAGCGAGGTCTCCAGTTCTCATCTCGTGGTATCAGTTTAATCTGATAATGACTGTCTTCAGATAAGCCTTTAATACTATACTTATTAATGTTCCACTTAATTACTTTCTGATGTATAAATTGTTCTTTGACAACAAGGTTTTATAATTATAATTAATCATCATTTCTCTTATATATGTTAGAAATACGAGAAACGTATTTTATTAAGACAATTACTTATTATATTATAGATATATACAAATTTCATCTTTATTATTCATATAAAATAATATATTTTATAAATCTATAGATTTCAATACAATATTTCCTATCTATTAAAACTTAGTTCTTATTAGCCGTATCTAAATTAGTTGAAAAAAAGTAAATCGTAAAAAGAAAATATAAAAGAAAAAAAAAGAAAAGAATCAATAAAAATAAAAAGCACTATCGTTTATTGAGAAAATATTTTATTGATACAATGGTTTAAGATCGAAGAAAACGGGTTCTGGAAAGTCGTTGGATTTAGATTAGAAGTTCGACTTGTATGGCGATAATTGGAGTAATTCTCTTCTATACCGATAAACTTACTGAAATCTTGATATATAGTATATGTAATTCTATTACAAGCACTCGAATTAATGTTTAAGTTTTTTCTACTTTAATAAAAGTTATATAAGCTATTATTAACCTTAAAACTCAATCCATATTTATGATAAAAATACTTTGTTTGTGTATCGGGTTTTTAATAACATATTTTAGGGAAACTATTTTGAAGGGAATTTTCTTTGAATTTATCAAAGCCTACGTAATGCGATCTTGTTATTGTATTTGTTAGTTACATACATATAAAATAAATTTCTATATAAGCTTTATTATTTTTGTATAGAAAATTTAACAAAAAATAACATTATCTTGCAGATAACAATCAACTACACTCACTAGCCACTAGAGTTAAGTATGATCGCTGTCTTTGATCGCTGATTCTGACCTCTTTATAAATAAGGTCACATATTATAACACTTTAGAATTTTATAATACATTTGTTATAAGATCAACTCAGGCAAGTCTCAATAACCTATCGTATCGGTACAAATCTTAACATATCCGGACAACAACTAGTTGTATAAAAGTAAATTAAAACAATACTGACCCAATCTATAAAGGCAATTATAATCACAATAACTAAAATATTGAATTCTGAAAGCGACACATTAATCGCGAACAATATTCGTAAACCATTTGAATGATTGCATGCAAATTGTAGCTGCCGCTCTCGCGATGAGATTCTGAGCGCTTGCTCCAAGTTATGAGCGACAGCGGAAAAAATAATTAAATATTTTATATCATACTCATGTTGTGGACATTATTATATATTTATTAATAGAAATATTAAGAAACTTATCTGTCACTTTACGCAAAGTAATGCGTTATTAGTGAACCAAGACCAGTAATTCCAATACAATACAGAACAAAGGACAATTACTAGTGAGTGGTATTGACAAGTTTGTCTGCAGTCTGCAGTTTGTCTGAAGGTTTCGGGGAGTTCAACAGCGAGCATCCAAGGCATCTTCTTAAGTTAAGGCGCCCTCTCCCACAACTGCTAGAACTATCGGTAATTGACATCTTCAGTGGTACAAATGTTACCCCATCCTCCATACAGCCCAATTTTAGCTCCATGCCATTTCTTTTTATTACCCACAGCTAAAAAAGCTTTGTGGTAGAAAAATCGACACCGAAGACGTAGTTTAGACAATTTCAACGGCTATTTTTCGATAACAGACATTTTTTTGTTTTTAAAGCTGGTTTACCTGAATGCATAAGTGCATAGATGTTGGAGTGGAATATTATGAAAAGCTCATTTCACAAAAAAAATTCGGAACAGCCCTTGTAATTGAACTTTTTTACTTGAAATATATAATAAAGAAATAATAAACATGTACTTATGTCTTGTACCGCATCCCGAGTTCCGAAAGTCAGG
This sequence comes from Melinaea marsaeus rileyi, assembly GCA_918358865.1. NCBI lineage: Eukaryota > Metazoa > Arthropoda > Insecta > Lepidoptera > Nymphalidae > Melinaea > Melinaea marsaeus. The sequence goes on along the minus strand of OU911089.1, from coordinate 14,950,535 downwards.
CGGTCGTTTCCCGACTCGTGTAATTTGGTCCGTCATCAATCATCTCCCGCTCAAATGCCCCGTCCCGTTTTAGTTCTGTCTTAATATTTTCTGTCCCGTCACGAACCTTTCTGTCCCTCAGTTGACTGGCGTTTCCAGTTTATGAACACTGATTTTGTATGGCTTCCATTCTAAATTTATCTTGTAATATTTGATGTGTAGTATCAAAACATCAGAAACTTGTCATTATTTGAATAATACCGTGTTCAGCTATGACCTGACTTGTTTAGGGAACTGTTTATTAAATATACACATATACATTAATTACAATGTTTATTGCAACAAAGAAATTAACATTTCAAATATATTTAATTCATTTCTATGCTTTAAAAGTAAAATAGAAGTAATTGGAATGCATAATCATAAAAGAAATCAGAAATCCAAATTCATGTTTTTAATATTAGCGTTATAGGTTGTGCTAACAAATTGTTTGTATATTTAAAAAAAGGATATATATATATATATATATATAGTCCACTTGATAAAAGAGGTTACTTTCACGGTGAAACCTTCAAAATGTTGGTACTTATTAATATATTTAATATATAATCAGTCTATATAACACGGGCATATAAAGGATTTGATCTCCATGTTTCTCAAGAGCGTTCTCCTGAACAAGAGGTGAAGGGTTAAAGCTTCCGGCTGTACATATATATGTACACAAAATACTTGTTGAGTGTGTTTTTCTTTGTAAAATCAACTACTACGCTAGCTAACTTAGTTCATTGTATTTTCAGTGTCGCTTTCAAACGCTCTAAAGGAAATTCATTACAACAAGGGTTGCTTTATACGTTCAAAGTGTATGTGACACACACAGGTACGTCCAGTCTTCAGTAGACTTGGTTATATATAGGTATTGAAGATGATAATTATTCTTGACTTACTTTCGTCTTTGATTAATTTAAAACGTAGTTTCTAAAAGCTATATTTATTCATATATATCTTATCTTTTTCAAACAATAAACCATCTATCATCATCTAATACTTTCTATATTTAAAGTGAAATGTTTCGTTTCCGGAAATAAAAAACAGCATTCATCATTCTGCCATTCCAAGATCATAATCTAAAGAATTGATTACTGAACATGTTCTTGTTGAAGGATAAATAGTCATTTCTAACTGACCTTTCGAGTAATTGATTTTTTTATTTATCTTAAGTGAAAGACTAATATAGACTATCGGCTAATATATTTTGATGCTTTATAGGCCATTGGGTAAAATTGTATTTTAAATCAACTTCCTCGAGTGCTATGCGTTGATATTTAAAACTTCATATAAGTTGACCGTTCTAATAGCCTTCTAACGCTTTCAATAGCCGTCACTACAGTTTTCTTATTTTTTATTTATTTACATTTCTTTCCCGAACTCATTGAAAGATTTACCTTGACAGCAAGTTTTTTGTAATTACTTACTTTTTGAGTTACTCCTTGTGGATTAAGGTTTTTATTATTTAGCATAATTTTGTGATATTAACATTCAAATTTCTTAAGTTATTATTTTTATAGCGGTGAATAGGTACTTTTAACAATTTCTGTTTTGTTTAAGAACATTTTTATTATTTAAAATTCATTTCTTCATGACCCATACTTAATAAATAATCTAAATTATAATAGTTTTAAAACGTAGTTCGTGCTCCGACGTCTTTAATTTGGTCCGTTATCAATCACTTCTTTGCAGAGGTCCGTCCCATTTCATTATCTGCACCCATTTCCTATCATGTCGAAGCTTTTTGTTCCTCTCTTAAGTGACGCTTAAATTTATAAACTTTAGATATATACTAGGGGCGCCAACAGACTCTCAATTTCGACTCGCTGCGCCCGCGAAACCTCGGATGCCGTTTGCATATTGAGCGAAGCGAGCCTAGTGTAATGACTCATCGTTTCCCATTGACTTCATAGGGAAATCAGTTTTTTTGGCGATTTTTCCTCACAACATGACAGTTTTAAATTTTTTTTAAAACCTTTATCTTATGTGTGTCTTTTCGATTGCAAAATTTCATAATTTTCCGTCAAGTAGATTTCGAGCCTATTCGAGACAAGGAATGCGTAAAAGTCTCTAGTAGAGCGCTTCGCTCGCTACGCTCAATTAGTGTATTTGTAGTGTTTTAGTGTATATGTTTTAATTAATTATTTAGTATATATAATGCGATTGTGCATTATTTTAAAAATACTAAATACATAGTTTAGTAATACTGATGTCTCAAACACAAGCTTGATAACGCTGGAGCTAACAGTTTGTAAAGTTTACCCAAGTGATATTCCGGTAGCTTGGCTTTGTAAGCTTTAATAGTTTACATTAAACTTAGGTAGTTTGATAGAAACCTGCAATATTAATAGGTCGTGTATGACATAATTACACGTAGATTATTTAAATATTTTCTTATTATTATCCAGTTTCGTCGTAAATATTTATTTTATTTATTTATATATTTTTGAATCCATACCAGTGATTACTTGTGTACGTCAAATTGAAATGACAGGAGGGTCTATTTTGATATCGTACGTATCTAAATAAGCCCTTCTGTAAAGACATTTTCCAACTTAAAATTAGGCTACGAGTGTTCCAAACGCGCCCTGGACTGATAAGAACCACACAACAAACTCAGCGGGTTTTTTTTGTAAACTCTGTTTCACAAACGTCAATATATTTAGTGTACAATGTACTAACAACTAGAACCATTGCAATCTATTTGATAAGCCGTCCTAATGATAATTAACAATAAGAAAAGAGAAATCCGTGGCTGCCATTAAATCATGTTAATGTTCCTTTTACTATGTCAGTGTATAAGTATGATAGAATAGAATAGATTTTATGCCTCAAAGCTACAACTTAACTAAAAATCACCAGGAAATGCAAGTTTAATAACTATTAAGTAACTTTTACAATACACCAGTATCTATTGTCAGTAGAAAAAATTAACAACATCTTGGTTTTGGAGAAAAATGTATGTGAGATTTGAATAGTATTATTAAACTTAATATTGATATATTGTGCTTTTTGTAGAAATTTTACTATTTCAACTTAAAGTTATACAAATAACTTTTCCAAGTTATTTAAATTCCTTTTTTGTTTACAAAGATGTCAAATAAATCTGTATCTTTTTTTACGAAGTAATTTTACTGTTATGTATTATCATTATTAATTATAATTAGTAAACTTTTGTTACAATTTTCTAATAAAAATTAGGTAAAGTTAAATTTGTTTTGATTTGATTAGCGACATGACAAAATAATTATGAAGATACCTTTATTATTTACAATTCATTAGGTACTACTAAATTAATTAAGTTAATAATTAGTTTATTATCACTTATATAATATATACAAAAGGTGAAAGTAAATTATTTTAGATTTATTTAAAAAATAAATAAGATTAACATGTTTGTAGAACATTTTTAGACGTTAATTTCGGTTGTGACATCTTTACAAAATTATCATATAAAGAAAAGTTTGAATTTTTTGAAAGAGTCGATAGATGTCACCTCTGTGGCGATAGAAGTGTTTACGTATAAAATACTAAATTGTTATAAGGCGAAGAATTGCTTACTAGCCTCATATACTTGCCTTATGTATTTGTCTTATGTACTTCCTTTGTATACTAGCCTTATGCTTTATGCAGTAGCCTTACGTACTAGCCTTATTTACTACCCTTGTAGTATCATCATGTTTATTTTAATTGAGGCATATTTTCTACTATACTAATACAATACCAAGTAAGAGATACATTAACATGATAAGGGTGCAGACAATGAAATAGGACGGGACTTCTGCAAAGAAGTGATTGATGACGGAACAAATTGGAGACGTCGGCATACAATCTTTGATTTAAAACTATTCTGATGTAAGTTAGAATTTAGATTACTTGAAGATATAGGAATTGAATTACTATTAATTGAATTTCATCTTACATAAAGAAACTTAAACAATATTCACCACTTTAAGGTAAGAAATAACATAAATATTTCACTAATTTAGCTTAAATATTATAACCTCATACGTGTCGTTCATATTATTTTATCACCCTATTCTTTTTAGATTATTAGTTAGGAAATGCCAGTAAGACTCTTATAGACTGCAAGTTCAATGTCATATGTTAAAATTCGCGACATGGTTCTAGGTGATATCTTCATGCTTTTCTTTCGGACAGGATTTCTTTGCATTTTTCCCCTTACTGCTTTCATCGCCTTTTTTGCACGAACACTACGTGGACGGATAGACAGAAAGTTTTTTCTGCCACAAACAGAGAAAATTCGATTGTACCTATACACAAACACTTGACTAATATCAAAAGTATGCAGGATTTTAAAAGTTGTTGTTATAAATCCTCTTTAGTATAAATATTATTTTATTTTTAAATAGAAATTAATTATAACAAAAAATGTCATTGTCACTCACAAAACAAAAATGAAGAAATATACTAACTTTGAAACCAGCTTATTTATTATTATTTATTAATTTTCATCATTTTGGTCCTTCGAGAAAATTTAAATAAATATTTAGTATATTTCTACGTTTAATTTTACAATGGTCAAAACAAGACAGCAAATTGCTGCTATGGAGAAAGTTGGAGATTATATGGCTCAGGAACCCTCTCTAGAATACTCTCAAGCAACAGGTGAGTTGGGTAGCCCTTCTTCAAAACATTTATCCGCAAAAAGATCACATCACTCTTCATCATCATCAACAAAGACAGTTCAAAAACTGGCAGTAATTGCAGAGCATGCCCGTAAACAGGCTAATTTAGAGGCAGAACGTGAGCGCGTTGCTGCAGAACGTGAGCGCGTTACTGCAGAACGTGAAAGAGCTGTGGCTGAATTAGAACTGCAAGCACAGCTTGCAGCTATTGAAGATGCGAGTGCTAGTGGCAGCCGTCATAGCCATTCTATTGTAGATTTATGGTTAGATAAAAATAATGTTCTTGGTGTACCTCAGAACCTTGTTATTGATTCAACTCAGAAGGTTGTTCCGATGCAGCCGACAGAGGCTCTTGGCTCGGTGCAACCACCTACTGTAGCACGCCCAGTTTGCCTTTGTGCTACAGCTTCGACAAAAGTGAGTCATATGCAACTACCAAATTTTGATGGCAAGTCTAATGACTGGTTGATTTTTAGACGTATATACGAAGATACCAAGCCTGTCTTTTCTCCTGCTGAAAACTTGATCAGGCTTAGCGGTGCGTTACGCGGAGCGGCAAAAGAAGCCGTTACCACGCTTTTAATCGCCGCCAACGATCCAGACCAAGTTATCGAAGCCTTACAAAGGAGATTTGGTCAAAGTGAGGTAATAGTTATACAAGAAGTGGCTAAAATCAAGGCCCTACCTAAAATAAATTTATCTGATTCTGGTAAGCAGGTATCAGACTTTGCTTGCAAGGTACGCAATTGTGTTGAAACTATTAAGCTTTTAAAGCAAAGGGAATATTTATTTTCTCCAGAGCTTTGTAATGCGATTATTGGCAAATTACCTGTATCCATGCAAGTCCAATGGGCGCATTTTGCCTTCAAAATGAATAACGAGAATTTTAGTAAGCTAGAGCTTTTATCTGATTTTTTAGATCATGAGGCCAATATTAGGAATCGTTTTGGTTATATCACAACTAGCGATATATCCAACGTTAACACGAATATTAAAGGAAGTAAATTTAATTACTATTCAACCTCTTTTCAAAATGTAGATGCTCAGCTTAACAAGAAGTTTACATATAAAGTTAATAATATATTTTGTTATTTCTGTAAATCTTCACAGCACAATACCACTGACTGTCAAGAATTCCTGAATCTTTCTGTAGAAGATAGATGGCTTTGGGTCAAAGAGAAAAAGGTTTGCTATCATTGTTTAAAGAAAGGTGGGCATAAATATATATCTTGTAAACCGACGCAACGTTGTGGTGTACAAGGGTGTATGAAGAAACATCATGAGCTTCTTCATATTATATCACCACCAACTTGCAATGAAAACACTAACAATAGTGATGTTGTTACCCATTCTTCTACTTTGAGCCCTCCCTCTGCCTTTCCTAAACCTTTACTTAAAATTATTGGTGTGACATTGAGCGGTCCTTTAGGTAAGATTGACACCTTTGCACTTTTAGATGATGGTTCTACAGGAACCTTCATTGACGCTGATATTGCTAAAATCATAGGTGCCAGTGGACCTTCTACGTTGTTACAGATGAAATGTATTAGCGGTTTGTCAAAAGAAGCTCAAGTACAGGTAGTAGATTTTGATATTAAAGGTCAAAACAGTAATGTAACGTATCATGTGCGCAATGCGCGATCTATTAAAGATCTTAATCTAGGTGCACAACGATCCCTTAGTATTGATGACCTAAAACTGTATTCTCATCTAGCTGATTTAACGGATAAAGTATCATATTACGAAAACGCTAAGCCAATGCTTCTGTTGGGAATAGACAATTGGCATTTAATAATTTCTAAGGAAACTCGTAGAGGCCGCAAGTCAGAACCTGTAGCCAGTCTTACTGCTCTGGGTTGGGTTTTATTCGGTTTTCGTAATAGTAGAACTGACAGCGTCGAATTCGTAAATCAATGTACTAGTGAAAGATCCAATGACTTAGATATTATTATTCAAGATTATTATAATTTGGACTCTATAGGTATAACTAAAAAAGATTTGTATTCAGCAGATGATAATCGTGCCATACGGATTTTAGATGATACAATTCGTCATCTTCCTAACGGGCGTTTTGAAGTAGGATTACTTTGGCGAAATGATAATATGGACATTCCCAATAGTAGTTATAACCTAGCTTTGAATAGATTTAAGTCTTTAGAAAACAAATTTATGAAAGATACAAGCTATGCCGAACTTTATAGACGTAACATACAAGCTACAATTGATAAAGGCTACGTTGAGCCATGTCTATCTGAACCAACGTCATCTTCGTTTACATGGTATCTCCCACATTTTGGTGTTATGAATCAAAATAAACTTGGTAAACTCAGAGTCGTGCATGACGCTGCGGCAAATTGCGAAGGAATTAGCTTAAATTCTTTATTGTTGCCAGGTCCAGTTTTACTCCAATCTCTTTTTGATATTTTATTGAGGTTTCGTGAAGGCAAGATAGCACTTTCAGCTGATATTCGCGAAATGTTTCCACAAATTAAAATTAGAGCGGAGGACAGAGATGCTCAAAGATTTTTATGGCGACAATCTGTTGATGCCCCTATCACTTCATTCCGAATGTCTTCTATGATTTTTGGAGCTGCGTCGAGCCCTTTTACTGCCTTATACGTTAAAAATAAAAACGCCTTAGAATATAAGACAGAATACCCTAACGCAGTCGATGCCATCATTAAGAATCATTATATGGATGATTACTTAGGAAGTTTAGATGATATAAACTCTGCTGCTGAAATTGCTAGAGATATAATTTTCATTCACAAACAAGCATGTTTCGAAATGCGTAGTTGGGTCACAAATTTTCCTGAAGTTTTAAAATTTGTTCCACCTGATTTTCAGCTCAATAATGGTTGTGATATAAATTTAGGAAATTTTCCTCAGAGTGTTAGAACATTAGGTTTAATTTGGCACCACAACACGGATTGTATAGGTTTTAATATTAATAAATCAAATAAAATTTCATATACGTTTACAAAGCGAAATGTATTATCGCAATTAATGCGTATATTCGATCCTCTAGGCTTATTAACTCCTTTGACAATTAAAGGTAGGATATTATTTCAAAGAGCTTGGCGAAAAGGTTTATATTGGGATCAAGAACTGTCTTCAGATGATCAAATCAAATGGAAACATTGGTTTTCAGACGTAGAAGCAGTTCAATTTCTTAAAATACCACGTTGGTATATTACTAATGAGGATAGTTCTATTATTAATAATGAAAATGTAGTCGATCGAGAACTACATGTATTTTCTGATGCAAGTCAAAGTGCGTATGCAGCAGTTGCTTATTGGCGATTCGTTTTTCGCGATCAATCTATTCGCACATCTTTGATTTGTAGTAGAGCTCGTGTATCTCCCTTAAAACCAATATCAATTCCTAGATTGGAGTTGCAAGGAGCTTTAATCGCAGCGCGCCTTGCAGCTACAATTTGTTTGGCTGTAGTTCATAAGCCTACGAAACGATTTTTTTGGTGTGATTCTAAAAATGTTTTAGCTTGGCTTCGAAATGACGCCTGTAATTTCAAACCTTTTATAGCGCATAGAGTTGGGGAGATACTGGAAATCACCGCTAGGAAAGAGTGGCGCTGGGTTCCGACTAAATTTAATGTGGCTGATGATGCTACACGCTTTCAATCTACTCGTCTTTCGCTAATTGATCGCTGGTTTTCTGGGCCAAAATTTCTCTTTTTAGAAACAAATGTTTGGCCGGCTGAAACTGATACACATTTAATTCCGATCATTGAGCTTAAAAAGTCTGCAAAGCTCGTTGACGTTAATTTGATTAATGAAACCATCACCAAGAACCCAGTAGTAGCTGATCCTGTAAGATTTAGTTCTTGGTTACGGTTTTTGCGGACAACTGCTTACGTACACAAATATGTAAAAAGACTAAAACTGTTAGTTATTAAAAAGAAAGGGTTAACACTAACTTCACAGCCATGTAATGGTAGTGGTCGTGATACTCCAGCTTTAGTGGATCTTACGGCAGAAGATTTGATGTCCGCGCGTCTACAAGTACTGCGAAGCTGTCAAGCAGACTCTTTTAACAGAGAGCTTAGATGCTTACAGACCGGAACTCCTTTGCCTCAAGACAATAAATTGCGAAATTTAGAAATATCTTTAGCTGAAGATGGTCTAATGCGTTTGTCGGGACGAATTGAAGCAAGTACATTTCAAACAGAAGATCTCAATAAACCTATAATATTGGATGGAGATCATAGAATTGTGCACCTCTTGATCCTTCATTATCATATCAAGTTTGCTCATGCCAATAATGAAACAATTTTGAACGAGATGAGACAACAGTTTTTTATTTTTCGTTTGCGCTCCATAATAAAGAAAGTCTGTCATTCTTGTCAATTCTGCGAAAATCGCAAGGCTACAGTATGCTGTCCATCTTTTGGGAATCTACCTGCAGCTCGGCTTGCACACCACTACCGTCCGTTTACCTTCACTGGATTGGATTACTTTGGTCCTGTCATAGTTTGCGTAGGAAGACGAACGGAGAAAAGATACGTAGCATTGTTTACTTGCCTCTCTACAAGAGCTATTCACCTGGAAGTTGTAAACAGCCTTTCTGCTGATTCGGCGATTCTGGCTCTGAGACGATTTATTGCGAGAAGAGGAACTCCTCAAGAAATTTGGTCCGATAATGGCACATCATTTGTCGGAGCCAATAAAGAACTGAAAGCATTCTATGGAGATGCTATATCAAATACGGCAGCAAATTTAAACATACATTGGCACTTTATTCCACCCGCCTCCCCATTTATGGGAGGAGCTTGGGAGAGGCTTGTTCGGTCTGTAAAACAAGCATTAAAAGTTACCTTACTCCAGAAGCATCCTCAGGAGCAAATATTATGGACATTGCTGACTGAAGCAGAAAACATTGTAAATAGCCGTCCACTAACGTATATACCTACCGATGCAACCGAAGAGGCTCTAACACCGAACCATTTTCTCTTGGGAACTTCTTCGGGAGCACAAATTCCGGTATCATTAACTGATCGAGATCTATGTGGCCGATCAGATTGGAAAAAGGATATACGATTATCAGATCATTTTTGGCGTCGTTGGATTAAAGAGTATTTGCCAACTTTAGTACCAAGACGCTCAGCATCGACTGATCATCGTAATTTATCGGTTGGGGACATAGTCGTTATAGTCGATGCTAATCTTCCTCGGGGTTCTTGGCCTAAAGGTCGCATCTCTGCGGTTTTTCCTGGAAAGGATGGTTCGGTGCGGATAGCCGATGTGACCACTGAAGCTGGAACCTTACGAAGACCGGCAAAAAAGATTATTAGGTTACCTATATAATTTACTTTTACTTTATTTGTAACTTAGCTTTCCTACTATTTAGTTAAATAATTTTTTTTTTTTTTTTTTTTTTTTTTTTTCTATTTTTCTTTCACGTGCGGGGAGAGTGTTATAAATCCTCTTTAGTATAAATATTATTTTATTTTTAAATAGAAATTAATTATAACAAAAAATGTCATTGTCACTCACAAAACAAAAATGAAGAAATATACTAACTTTGAAACCAGCTTATTTATTATTATTTATTAATTTTCATCAGTTGTATTTGGCTCTATATCTACTTCATGCAATGCAATCACAGTGACTCGGTTCTCTTTATCATCCACTACAATATCACAAAATATTTTACAATATGCGTAAATAAGAAAACATCATTCCTAATTCAAAAGAAATATTTTGTTTATTTGTAATTGTAACAGTATTTATGGCCAAACTCAGTATATCTAACAAAGTCTACCGAAGGCTTGACAAAGGTACCTGTGTATATAACATACACTTTGAACGTTTAAAGCAACCATTGTTGAATTGAATTTGCTTTGTAGCCTTTGCAAGCGACACATTTCATACTGAAAATACAATGTATTAAGTTAACTAGCATAGTAGTTGCTTTTACAGAGATATTAACTCTTTACCTCTTGTTCAGGGGAACGCTCTTGAAGAGCGCAAAAATAAAATCCTTTATGCCTCCGTGTCATTAAGAGTGTTTACATATTAATATATACTCATATTTTGGACGTGTCTACTGTAACAATAACCATATTTATCAGATGGTAATTTGGCCAGTCACTATGTTTATTTTCAACACGCTGCGATGTGAGAAACAAGAGTTCCTAGGTATCGCTAGGTATAGGAGTTATCGCAAGTAGAAATGAGACGGCGCTTACAAAAGGAGTTCACAATATACCAATATTCTTTACTCTTGTATAATATATTTATCATGTTTAAAATACTTTAATAATGTCAATGTTATTCGTCAAGAGTGCTTTGTCAATACTAAAATGTCTTCGTCGTTACCTCGACAGTTGTTATAAATTAATCTCATTAATAATGTAGGAAGGCACACAATACCTTCAGCGTACAATAAAGTACAAGGAAATCGTCTATATACTTTGTTTGTGATTTGATGACGTCTACTTAAATCATTTTCACCTTAAATTTGCTATAAACTGTTGCTCAGTCTTCTGTGAGCACATGCTAATATAAAAAATAAAACGAGAAAAAATATATTTTTGAAATAAAAATATAAATATATGGTTTTCTGTAAATAACCTATATACAGAAAACCATACTTTCACACCTTGGATAATATTGATATTATATGTCAGAAATAATATTATAATACAACAAACAAATATATATATATATATATATATATTATATAACAAAAAATATATTGCAATGTATCCGTAACAGAAAATATTTTAAAATACATTTTCACGAAGTAGGTTTAAATAATACAAAATAATAAAATACCTTTCCGTTTCCAGCATTCGATAATCTAGGTCAGTGTTGGAAGTGAGGTAAGAATTTATGTAATATTATTAATAACTGAATAGTATTTATTTATTTCTCTTATGTGTGTTGTCATTTTAAGTCAAATAAAATGTAATCTTGAATGTGTGATGATTTTATTAGTATTACACTGTCTTATCACTATCTTATCTTATCATCTTGAGAAGATCGGCGGCGGCATATCTTAAGGCGAATGAGAAAATGGGTAAAATTACTATGCCCATTGTGCTCTAGTTTCCTTCTTCCTTGTTTTTCTACGACGACATTTTTAATTCACAAATGGCAACTTATCAACTCTTCATATAAATAAAAATCTAATAATAATTAATTAAATGTCTGCAGAATCCAAAAATATCGCAAAGCGCTGAAACAAAACACATGAAAATTGAACTTTATAATATGAGAAGGCCGCATTTACGCGGTTTCACGCATATCGCTCCGGGTCCAGTTTTACGACGGTTTTTAATTATTTTTGTTGTACACAATTGGTAAATTGGTAATATTTAATTATAATGAAATAAATCACGTTACTGTGGGTTTGTAATGTTTTTAATATTTTGTTATGTTAATGTTATAATTGAAATTCTAAACAGTGTTGTAAGCGGATTGATTTCGAATGGTGATAAAAAAATGTTTTGTTTTAAAATATTTTTAACTAATCCATCCTGAAAAAGAAACATACTAAGTAAATAATTAAATCATACTGCACAAAAAAATATTACTATTATAGCCAAGTTTTTGAATTGTAAATGAATATAAATCGAAAACATTCATTTATAATTTATTTTGATATATTTCATATCCAAAGCCGGTCTAAACACATTAATAAAGAAATAAAAGTTATTGATAACGTTAATATTCGGTAAAAAATCAAAAATGTACATCACTCAATAGCTATTTTCAAAGAAAAATTTATAATTCAAAACTTACCTTATTGATATAATATAAATATAATCAAAATCTCGTCACTCGTACTAAGCTTTATTAATTTATGGTTTGATGTCAGGATCGGTGACCCGGATTGTGGCTTTTCATTATAACGTTTAATGTTTAGTTAACAACATTTCGGGAATCAAATTTGGATTACAAAAAATAGAAAACCGATTTAAATGATTGAACTTGTTATTTTTACAAATACCTAATGGAAAATAGGTTTATCTACTAATTATTTCATTAATTCAAAACTCCTTATCTTCATGATACAGAAAATATTAAATGAGATAGTTATCAAATAAAAATAAATATGAAAAATATGATATAATCATAGTTATTGAAGTATAAAAAACTCTAAGTTTATTATATTGGCACATGTTAAAGTAAATTTATGTTTCCATATTCCATGTTTTTTATTTTGAAGTTATGATACTTGATATTTGACGTACACAAGTAATCACTGGTATGGATTCAAAGTGGAAAATATATAAATAAATAAATAAATAATAGATAGGTTAACATTACTTCTCTAAATAATTCCCTGGATTTAAATTAACAATACAAGTAATGGGTAAAGCTCAACAAAAAGTTCCAACATCAATCATTTCAGTGGTTTAACTTTGGAATACGAGTTCTAAATTAATTTGTTCAATTAGCTTTATTAAAAGTACCTGGAGTATTAAAATGTTCATATCTAAAGTATTGTTAAGTGTAAACATCAAAGTGCGTGTATTAATTAGATGATATCAATCTAATTAAGATGTAATTTTAAAAAAACTATATTATTAGTAATTTTAATCAGTGTCATTTAATTAATTAATTAGATTTTATAATTTATTAAAATTTAAGTGCATTTGCTGGTATTTGAAATGTAACTTACTTTAAATATAAGTTCTAGAAGTTAGTTACAAATATATACCTGCTTATTTTGTAAGGAATAAGCAAATTTTAAAGTTATTTTAGACGGATTTTGCTTATTAAAATCAGTTCGTATATTCTCATCAAATTAAAACTAGTATACCATCTTTGCTGAGTCAGAACACGTTGTATAACTTGCTAACTAGACTGTCTTTATTCAATGAAAAGCTTATCATTTCCATAACTAAATTATTATCATCACATTAACTAATTACTAAAGAGAGCTGGGATTGTGGAAATCAAGAAGACACATAATCTACCTAATAGATAAGTGACGGAGGAAGAAAAAAACCAAAGCAACTTGAAGAAAGATATTAGGAGAGATAAATTACAAATGATGACAACAAGAATGGTTCTCACCTCTTAAGATATTCTCACATCCACTCGTACTGGAACAAATATGTCACCACTAGTGATAATTATTCACATTTATAAATAAGGTAAATTGACCTTATCTTTTGTATTTAATTTTTGTTCTTATAAGAGTTGCTGGTAACTATCGATTAATAATAATAACATAGTTGTAGTGCTTTGCTGAACTGAAAACTGAGCTGATGTTTCGTTATTATTTACAGATGAGATATTTTAATAACTAACTGTATATTTACAAACGACAATTAATATAATTTAAATTTCAATTGTGATGTTTTCTTTTGCAACTCCATTAGATCGTTATTATAATATACTAAATCTTATTTATATAAAAATAATATATCAATCAAAATTATTATTATTATTCATTCATTATTATTCACCTTCACGCCATATCCCTTGCGGGGTAGCCAGAGACGAATATTATTGTAATTTCTAATAAAATAGTGTACTAGTAGTAAATCAATATTATATTTAATGCTATAATAGTACATGTATTCCCCGTTATTAATTAAACGGTGACTTTCCACTTCCGATGCTGTTCCTCGTCCTCTTTTTATTTGTTGGTAGACTTGTTTTATAAGTATGCTTTGTATTTGGTATTTTATTGTTAAAAATATATTTATTATTTATTATTTATTGTTTCATTTTTAATTTTATGACCTGTAATATTAAATTAATTTTTTGTTTCTACATTATATATTTGATTTCTTATAATAAATGTAAGTGGCATGTTTTTCTTTTTAATATATTAATTTATATTAGTTATAGTAAATTCTAATCTTTATAAGATCAAAATTAATCCAGCAAATGTCTATTATTGAAATGAGAATGTGACTTATTTATATGAAATAAACATGAGAAAAAAAATAGATACAATTTGGCAGCGTCTGGAAGCGTTTGTCCATTATCCGCCTCCGTTGGCAAAGTTTGAGGTCAAGTTGAAGGTGATTTGAATTCTATGTATATCTTACTTTTGATCCTTTGGCGCCTAAAATATATTTGGTAATTTTGTATATGATGGAGATATATAATTTTATCAACCTGGTGCATCAGAATATCCAGTGTATGAGAAATAAAGAATTAGAAATAGAGTTATTTTTGAATAATTTTAATATTAATATTTTTTGTGTAACTGAACACTGGCTTAAAAATGATGAAATAATGTTTAATTTTAATAACCACCAGGTTGGTAGTTCGTTCAACAGAGTTAATTCCATACATGGTGGCTCTTTAATTCTATTAAATAAACAAATAAAATTTAAAGAACGTAAAGACATAGTGAGCCATTCTGTTGAGCGAACAGCTGAACTAGCATCAGTTGAATTAGAGGAATTAATAATTGTAAATGTATACAGGCCACCGTCATCTAACTTTGAACAATTTGAAAAGATTATGGATGAGGTATTGTTTAATCTATCACATTCTAGTAAAAAGCTAATCATTTGTGGAGACTTCAATATTAATATTCTTGAAAAAAATTCAACAAGTATAAAATTTTTAAATTTATTCAAATCTTATAATCTTTTACACATGTTTATGGAGCCTACTAGAATCACAACTACTAGTGCCACTTGTATTGATAATATTTTTACAAGTGTTATTCCAAATTTTAAATGTTTATTCAATACATTAGATTCCGACCACTATGGCCAATTTATTAAATTCAGTTGTAACAAGATAAGAAAATCAAAACAGAAAGTAAGTTTTATACCAGTGACTGTAGAACGTATTAGTCAAATTAAAAATGATTTAATACACTATTTGCCCTCGTTGAAAAAATCAAATCCCAATGTTATGTATAATGAGTTTTTCAATACTTTCATTAAATTATTTAACTTTGTATTTACCACAAAAACAGTGGTTGTTAATGATAAATTAGTATTTAGTGAGTGGGCATCTGCTGAGTTACACAAAAATAGAGAAAAATTATAAAATATGTATAGTGAATTGATGTATAATACTAGTAATGAGTTTAGGGATGAGGTAAAATTATTTTCCAAATCTTTTAAAAAACAATGTAAAATAGCTAAATCTCAACATATCAATAAAAAAATAGGAAGTAGCAATAATAAAATAAAAACAACTTGGAAAATAATTAATGAGGAAACTGGAAGAGCTAAATCCCAGAGGATCGACTTTAAATTAAATATAGATAATAAATATGTTACGTCTGACCTCGAGGTTGCTACTGCTTTTGAAACCTTTTTTACTAATATTCCAGTGACTACAACGTTATCTTTAAATTCTTCTCCCGCTGCAGCTATAGGATTACTTAGAGATAATGTAGATCGATGTGTTAGCATTTTTAATTTTAAAAAAGTTAATGCTCAAGAAGTAATCAAAGTATTTAAATTAATTAGCGTTAAAAAGACTAGTGATCTTTGGGGAATATCTGTTGACGTACTCAAGTCCATAATTGACATTGTAGCGCCAGACTTAGCATTGATATTTAATAATTGTTTAGAATGTGGTATATTTCCTGATCTAATGAAACAAAGTAAAATAACTCCATTATTTAAATCTGGCAGTTCATTAGATCCTAGTAATTATAGACCAATTTCAGTCTTACCTACATTTAGCAAGATTTTTGAAAAAATAATTCTTAATCAACTTGTTGATTTTTTCAGTAAAAACAATCTCTTGCACAAAAACCAGTTTGGTTTCACTGCCGGTCGCTCTACAACAGATGCTGGGGTTGAGCTATTACTCAATATATTTGAAGCCTGGGAAGGATCCCAGGATGCACTTGGCATTTTCTGTGATCTATCTAAGGCGTTTGACTGCGTTCAACACGAAATCCTTATAAAAAAATTAGAACATTATGGAGTTAAGAATAAGTCCCTAGATTTGATCAGTTCATATCTTAATGATAGAATTCAAAAAGTAGACGTAAATGGAATACGTTCCCCCGGTTCATTGGTAAAAATAGGTGTGCCACAGGGCTCTATCTTAGGGCCTTTCTTGTTCCTCATTTACATAAATGACTTACCTCACCTAGTGAGGGAAAAACATGGGATAGTGTTGTTTGCTGATGATACTTCTCTTACTTTTAAAGTTAGCAGAAGGCAATCTGTTATTGACGATGTAAATAATGCTCTCTCAGATGTTGTACAATGGTTTAACGCCAATAATTTGTTGCTCAATAAAAAAAAGACGAAATGTGTTAAATTTACTTTACCAAATGTTAAAAATGTTAAAACCAATGTACAATTAAACAATGAGGAATTGGACTTGGTCAAATCTACTACTTTCTTGGGCATTACCTTAGATGAAAAATTGCAATGGGGTCCTCATATATTTGATTTATCAAGTAGACTTAGTTCTGCTATATACGCGGTTAAAAAAATACGTCGATTGACAAATATGGAAACTGCTCGGTTAGTTTACTTTAATTACTTTCATAGTATAATGTCTTACGGTATACTCTTATGGGGTAATGCAGCCGACATCGATACCATATTCACACTGCAGAAGAGGGCTGTTCGAGCAATATATAATATGAGACCTAGAGAATCCTTAAGAAACAAATTTAAAGAATTTAAAATAATGACGGTTTATAATCAATATATTTATGAAAATTTAATTTACGTTCATAAAAATATTTCTAAGTTCAAAAAAAATTGTGATTTTCATAAAATTAATACGAGAAATAAAAATAAACTCGCTATGCCCAACACTAGGCTCCATAAAATAGGTAAATCCTTGAAGGTTAATTGTATACGTTTTTATAATAAGCTCCCAAATGAAGCCTTAAGTTTATCGTTAAATAAATTTAAATTATATATAAAAATAAATTTGATAAAAAAATCCTACTATAGTGTACAGGATTACATCAACGACGGTATGGCCTGGGAATGAATTGTATTATATTGCGAATAACTAGTAATCTCCGCAATTTGATTTTTGTTGTAGATTAATTTCGTTTTATCGACCTGTTGCATCACACCGATTCCTTAGAAGTCATTACTTGCGGTAGCGTCGGGAGTCGGGTTGCGCTCGTCCCTCAAATATGTGCGAAGGGGGTGATGGCTGACTCTTGCGTTATGCTCGTGAACGGGTGCTGCTTGCGGTGACTGGTTGTGTAGCAGGCCTATTCCTATTTTTATTTTTTATTATTGTTATCATTATTATTAATTTTTTTTTGCTATTATTATAATTATTGTAATAATAATTATTATTTTTTTCATTATATTGCGACGGTTCTAGTTGTTCCAAAATAGCTTTTAAGATTGACATTTGTGAAACAGTGATCACAATATAAAAAAAATATATATCCGGCTGAGTTTGTTGTGTGGTTCTTCTCAGACTAGGACGCGTTTGGAACCCTCATAGCTTTAACATTAAGTTGGACAGTGCTTTTACAGAAGGGCTTATTACGATAAATCTGGTATCGAAATAGGCCCTCCTGACACTTCCATTTTGACGTACACAAGTGATCACTGATAATGATTCAAAGTGGAAAAGATATAAATAAATAAATAAATAAATAAATAAATAAATAATATTGTTTAGAATGTTAATGTGTTATTGTTCTTACGAGTCTATCTCGAAAGAAAAGTTAAATCTATAAAAAATGCAAGTGTTGAGGCTTGTTTTATGTTATCTATTTATCCATATCCACAGGATTTCATTAAATTAGATTAAACTGAGAAGATTAATGTTAATTAATTCAACATTCTTACAAACATATGTCATTTTATATAAATATTATAATATGTAAATTTATATCATAATGTTTATTTTATTCAAATCCTTCCCTGAAATATCATTTTAGTAAAAAACATTGACAAAGTTTCAACCCTTATTTATTTAGGATAAGCCCTGATTACGCCTGAATATGTCGTCCAAAAAGTGATCCTTGAATTGTAAATATATGTAAATTTATATAAGACTACTAAATTATTATTCAATTTAAAATAGAATTAAATTTGCTAATCTCCGTACACAAAAAAAGAAAACGTGTTTAAATAAATACGGATTAAATCCTTATTACTCAGATACTTCAGCTTTATATTTTATGATCAATGTTTTATATTTTTATGCAAAAACTAAGAGCTTTAAAAAGCAATTAAGCTTACACAAATAAATCTGTTTTAAGATTTTAAGAACTTTGATCTGCAATTTACTGTCGAGATGCAAAACGAATTTTTTGAAATAAAATATTATTATTATTATTGGAAAGTTTTAACTAACTATTTAAAACAAGGCAACATAAGTCTTATATAATAAGTTGAACTTAAATGAAAATATTGAAAATAAAATACTCTCCAAAAAGTTATTAATTCTTTAAGATGAAGGTGTTGTTAGAAAGCTTTAAGTTAATTGTACTTAAAGTAAAGATTAATGTTTATTATTATTTGTAATTTCTAATCGATTATTATAAATATACTTTAAGTCTTATTTTTTAAATTGTACCAAATTTCAATTCAATAATAGTTATAAATGTGTAAAGTACAATATCGTCAGTCTGTGTGTTAATATTCTGGTTGGCACCAAGTGTCCCTCTCCTTTACGCTCTTCTATCACACGTCGATTATCTTCTTTTCTTTATATTTTGTCAATCCATACATTATTTTTTCGGTTACCGTCTTATCTTGTAATCATTCACTAGATTATACCATTCAATATATATATTACCTATATATAATCTTAAAAAATCTATCTTACTGCAAAAACTAATAGATTACGGTAATCTACTGTTATAAAACTTTATTAAACTTGATTTCAAACTGATTGTAGCCTTTTTAAGATTATCTACACATATAAGATCTCAAAAATTTTTATAGGTATTTCTTATTCAAATACTTTTACTTACTCTAATACCAGTACTTGAAAATTTCAAAAAAGATTTAAGCGCAGCTTGAGGCTTAGAGCTTAAGATAAAAATATGAAACAGCGCATTCCATCTCTGCGATGTTTATTATTAATATATTCAGATTAACAAACTTAAAAACAAACCTTAAAGCAACACTAATAAAGTCTATTTTATTTAAACACTTTATGATTATAACACCAATCTTACGTTACCTTTATTTTGTACACATTTCTTTATAGTAGAGATGTCAGATTAGATTATTACTAAGTATTTTTAGTCCAGTCATCTGAAGTGGATCGTTTCAGTTGAGGAGTTATTATTAGCTTTTAAGTATAAAAAGATTTGTTCAAAATATTGTATTGCAAAGTAGACTACTACCTTAATTATCGTAAACTTTGATTATTTTGTATTATATAATACCCAGTGTTATATATAGATTATAAATTCAATTCCATTCACCACAATAACTCGATACCATATAAAATACATCAAAGTTGTAAAAGATATATAAAAATCACTTCGAAGCTTCTATGACATTTGTATTTATTTACCTTCACGCCATATCCCTTGCGGGGTAGCCAGAGACGACGGAGCGCCAAACGCTACGGTCTCTGCATACCTCTTTCGCCTCGGCCACAGACATCAACTTCTTCATACATGCCCTCCGGGGGGTCCTCATGCTTTTTACGTGACCTTCCTCCAGTATCGTAGCTACTGTGTTTTCGAAGGTCACTCGAGGCCTCCCCCTGTCTTTCTTACCGGTCACTTTTCCCATATAAATCTTTTTTACCATTCTTTCATCACTCATTCGTTCAACGTGCCCAAACCACCTGAGCACGTTCTTCTTCATTCTCACCGTGACATCTTCGCTAGTACCTGCCATTCTGTGGATCTCTTCATTGCGGATTCGATCAGCTAGACTGACTCCGCATATTCTGCGAAGAGATCGCATCTCCACAGCATTCATCTTTCTTACATTCTTCTTCTGTGTTACCCACGTTTGGCTGCCGTATAACAGTGTCGGTAGCAAAACTGCATTGTGTACAGCCAAACGTGCAGCTATACTGACGTTTTGCCGTCTCAACAATGCAGTCAAAGCACCATTGACTCTGTTACCAGCAGCAATACGCCTTTCCACATCCATTTCGTATCTTCCGTCTCTGCTAAACATACTTCCCAAATATACCACTTCATTCACTTGTTCTATTATCTTATCATTCACGTTGATCTTACATTCTGTTCTTTCTTCATTTCTTTCAAATATCAGAACCTTCGTCTTGTCTACATTCAGGTTAAGACCATTAATTTCACACCCATCTTTCAGAGTGGTGACCAATGCCTGCAAATTGCATTCTGATGATGCAATGAGCACTGCATCATCTGCATATAGTAAGCAATTGACCTTAAGGTCACCTACTTTCACTCCCATGTCACTATCTTTCACTCCTTGGAGACAACTATCCAAATACAAATTGAACAAATGACATTTGTAATACTCCTAAAAGCTTTAATTTCTTTTCGCAAAATATGATCGCTTTCGAGATTCTTTGAACTTTGAAGAGTAACTCTCTAGATGTTAGTAAACTTACCTACTGCCTACGTAACCACCGCTGAAGCAAAGATTTAACAGCACATACTTAAATAACACAAAACATAGGAATATTAAGAGCCACAAAAAATTATAACTAGATATGATATTTATTTATTTATTTATTTATACATTTTCCACTTTGAATCCATACCAGTGATCACTTGTATACGTCAAATGGAAGTGACAGGAGGGCCTATTTTGATATCAAAATAAGCCTTTCTGTAAAGACACTCTCCAACTTAAAATAAGGCTACGAGGATTCCAAACGCGCCCTGGTCTGAGGAGAACCACATAACAAACTCATCCGGGTTTTTTTTTCTATTGTGATCTCTGTTTCACAAACGTCAATATATTTACTGAGCAATGTACGAACAACTAGAACCATCGCAATCAATTCGATAAGCTGTCCTAATAATAATTAATAATAAGAAAAGGGAAATCCGTGGCTAGCAATACGACCAGTCACAGCAAAATTTTACCATGATAATATCTAGTTGTAAATTAACCATGTGAGACCTTGATATTAAGATCACTTATTTTTGTAATTTAATAAAATACAATTTTTAATTTGTAATCTATTTTCTTCATTCTAATATTGGACATTAAAAAACAACATTCATAAGATATTTAAAATAAATAAAAAATAAAATATAATTATCAGCTATAAAAATATGATTAATAATGATTTTCTGCAAGTACATAACCGCTCTAGTTATTATTGTGCAGGAATCGTGTTCAAAGTAAATATAATTTACCTCATGCAGCTTTTAGATTTCGGGCATTGAGGATGTATACAGAATGCATCTGATGTAGGAATCATACCATGTGTTCACAGATGTGGAACACTATTACCAAATACCACACAACACTACTCATCAAGATTCATACAAACCAACCCATCACATAACCTTATTTAGATTAATTATGTTGACATTTAATAAATAAATAATTCAATTCCTTAAAGACCAGACGTGACGTACATTTGAGGTTTTAAGTTTTTTATGTCATCAAAAATATTTGAATAAAAAGAGATAATTTTCCTATAACTAACTAATCTTCAATTGTATTTTAATTAATTAGTTTAAATTGCTATCCAGTTTCTTCCGCTGGATAGCAATTTACCTAATTTCGTAACCGTGTTTCTGTCTCAAGCTTGTTGTAACTTACAAAGGCTTGCAATGCAAGGACGCCGTGCACTTTGTATGAATCTGTGGAAGGCGGCGTTTAAACAACAAACAATTATGAATGTTGAAAGTCAAATTAAACCATGCACTTTTCAAAGAACTACGACTAGCTTTTCTTTGTAGAATTCTGTTTGATTTAAATTTGTTATAGATAAAAAGTACCAGTACTGGTATTCAAATCTGAATTTAATATATATTACACACATATAGATATATATATATATATAGATCTGACACAGAGCACATTCAATATAACATACAAATGATGTCGTTTTATGCATTACCGTTTACTTTACATAATTCCCTTTGAAAGCTTAACGAATATTGACTCACACGTAGTCGAGGAGAACGTAACTAAATGTTTGTCTATCTATGAAATATATCTGTAACCATCGAAATGTATATATTATATAATAGAAGAATAATTATATTATACCTTATAATTTGTTAAACAAACAAATCATTCACGACGATATATATTATGAAAAAATCTATTGATTTGCAATTTCTACAAACTGACATTAAAAAAACAGAATTGTATATAAATGTAATGTCGATATGTATAACACACACCTTTTTAGATATAACACTTAAAATTAATACGGTGGATTGCTTTAGAAAAGTATATTACAAATACAAACTAGTTAGAAATGTTAATTTTTACGTTCAACCTGAGAAACACCATCCATCTGCTATTTTGTCTGTTACATAGGGTCTTTTTTGTCTATTCGCAAAAATATAAAACCTATAAAAGAAAATGCACAATTTATCACAGCTCGTAGACTATAACACGAGCTTGGTATTGGTAGTTTAATGTTATATTGTGAATGTCAATTCAGACTGTGGTTAAACATTCGAGTTTAGTTACGCTTTAAAGTATGAACAGTTTATAAAACTAGTTAATAGTAGAATTATGACCCTAATATTTTGGTAGCTTTTGTTTATTCGGTTAATATAATATACTCGTAACTTTATGAAAAAGATTTACAATAGTTTTTACATTACAACGGCTTGAATCAAACTTTTTGTGATTGAAGTTTAAAATTAATTTGTTTAATTAACATTAACAAAATTATCATTGGATATTACAAATGGTCACCCCTTGAGGAATATCATGTTATTACGAAAACTTCAAACAATATGCTGAGATAATCGCTAGGGTTTATAAATAGTTAATTATGTAATTTAGTTTTAACTGAAGACCAATAATATTTATTCTAAGATAATCAATTTATCAGGAAAAACTTAAAACCCCAAATAAACTAAATAATTAGTTAAGAATAATTGTAACGGTTTTTTATTTGGAAACAAATAAGGAACATATATTGAAGACAGTATAACAGAGACAATAAGACAATATTATTACTATTACGTACCTATATCATATTTTTTATTTAACTAAATCATATATTTTTATAATAAAAATGTAATTAATATAAATGATAATGTTGTTTGATTGAAACTTAGTAAATGTATTGAGTCTGTAAATGTGTTATGTTCATGGCATTCTGAATATAACATAAAATATTCTTGTAGCTTTTAATTAATGTAGACAGTTTTGTATTTCCAGCACAAGTATTAAGATAAATATATTATAATAGACAATGATAAATCCCTCGGAATTTATAATTAAGGATTTATGACCGGAGTTGGGCAGTATTTAAGTCAAGCGTCAACCATTTCACTGTCTCAGTGAGGCAGTTGGCGGTATCAACTTTGATAACAAAATTAAACCTGACGCTGTTAAATGGTTTAATTTTGTTAATTCTATTTACTTGATTATTTGGCGATATTGGTAAATTATTCATCGAATTAGGTCTTCGTCATCGTCTTGATTGAATTTAACATTAATAATAAATATAAAGGAGTATAACATGTGTATTGCTATAATTTTAGAATTATACTTACGGTAAAACTCACATGTTGAATAAATCAAGCTGGTTCTTGGCAAAGGCTCTCCATGGTAATAAACATGGCTCCACATTTGAAGTTTAACTTTTAAAGTCGCTAAGCTTAACGATTTTATAGATATTATACTTTGAGAGTTCAAAATTGACTTAACTATAACTACTAACAACTATTCATTTCCTACAAAAAACAAATAAAATCTAATGATAAAAATAAAATTAGGCCATTAAATTGAACAATAAAATATGAAAAGCTCGCAGTTATGTGGTTTCACGCATATCGCTCCGGGTTCCGCTTAACGACGCGCGAAATTAAATTTATGTATTGTTTTTAATTATTTTTGTTGTACAGAATTGGTATATTGGTAATATTTAATTAAAATATATCACGTTATTGTAGATTCGTAATGCTTTAAACTTTTGTTATTGTAATATTATAATTGAAATTGAAATAAGTGTTGTATGTGGATTGATTTTGAATGGTGGTAAAATATTGGTAAAGTTTAAAAAATATAGTTTAAAAAATATGTAATTTAACAGTTTTAACTAATCTATTATAAAATTTAAATTATAAAATAATAATGAAAGCATATTGCATAATAAAAGTAACAGCAAACAGTAAATGTAAATCAAAAAGTAAAAAAAAGTAAATCAAATTTTTATTGAAAGTAAGTTTTACATGCAAAACATTTTTTCATAGTAACAATTACCAGCAGCTCGGAGAGATATTTTCCCTGAAAAGAGCTGGCGGGCGGGGCTTGTCTCGTTCATTTTTGTTTTAAAGTCATACTACCTACATCACTTTATAATAAATATTGAAGTAGCCTGGCAGCACTTCATGCCCCGGGTGCATCGTGGTCATCGTCATCGTCATCTAGATATTCGGAAGTGTCCATGCGTAATTTTTCTTTAATCCAGTGCCGGTGTAAACACATTAATACAGATATATAAACAATTGTTATTGCTAATACTAGATTAGTACATAATAATAATAATCACATTTTGTTAAAATTCAAACCATTGAATTATCCGTATTCTGGCTGAGTTTGCTTTAAATGGAGTTTGTTATCTCTCCTCGTACTACTGATGTTGCGAAACAGATTAATGGCTAAGGTCAAATTATAGTATATCGCTATATAGGATTTTGCTGAAGAGTTATTAAAGGTATTATCAACATACATACCATTATAAAGTTGTTCTTCTATTTAAATATATGAAGAGTTAGAAATAGAAAATATATTATGATCAAAAAGTATCATTTCCAACATTTATTCACGAAATATTGAACATTTTTCTATGGTACTATTTGTTACTGTACGGGAAATAAATCCTTAAAGCTGTGTAAATAGATTTAAGTTCATTTTATTAATATAAATAAACCTTTCACGAACTCTAACACTCATGTCTATGAATATGCTAATTATTATAGAATTCCTTCCGAAATCTATATTAATTAGCATTGTTAATTACGCCTTGCTTATATGCATTGCTCAAACATTTCATGCGTTCATAACATCATAATAACATACATAATAGTGACAAGAATAAAACTCATGGATTTAAGTCCCGTAAATTGTTTTTTTTTCGACGATTTAAAATAATTTGTAGCAGAACTATCCACAAGATGAAGAGATAAATGTATCTAGCAGTTAATTGACAGAGTGAGTGATGATTATAGAGTGCTTTATATAAAAAAGGGATAACAAAATGATTGTTTTACTTTCTTTGCTTTATACAAGCTTGTACAACGAAAATAATATCAAACTGTCATAATGATACCGGATGTTTGCGATTGAAACAAGAGCCTTAATAGAAACTTCTAACAAGTGCTAAACAAGTACAAAACCCAGACCATTTGCGGCGAAGAACTGAATACGAAGTAAAAAAGTTATTTATTTGAACTGGAGGCGTTTTCATAACAGGAGCTGAAAACAAATATTTTATTTTGAATAAATAGATATGAAATTTTATGATATTAATATTACTTAAAATGCAAAGAAAAAAGTAAATTATGCTAATAAATGTTTATTTATTATGATAAGAAATCATTTAAATTATATTAACTAGTCCTAGCCAAGTGGCCGACATTCGACCATAATTCAAAGTTTTAAGGTTAATAATTTTTATTTCTTATGATAAGAAATCATTTAAATTATATTAACTAATTCTAAAAAAGTGAAGTAGTCTAGTAAAGTTTGTTTTTATAAAAAGAAGAAGTGGGTAAAAATATTATTCATATAAATGTAGTAATATTCTTTACAAAAATCCAATTTTATCGACGTAGTCCGTCATCAAGTTAAGACCCAAAAAGGCTTCAATGTATGAATTATTCAACAGTTAATTCTTCACACGAGGGTTAGACAGAGGACGGATATGAATCAAGACGGCTCAAGGAGGATATCTGCAGCAAAGATAAGAGGCTCCAGGTACCTGAAACGAGATATAATATTATATGTACCGGCCGTTTTAAAGCTTATTCAATTACTTTATTATACTAGATTTGGGTATTAGAGTATGTTGAAATACGTATAAAATGAAAATTTAATTTAATATAGTTTAATGATAAATATATCACATTCTGTATTACATCAGCTTTTTTGTTATATTTGTAATTTTTTTGTGTCATAGTCATAAATATATATAGTAGTAAATAAATATGATTGTATTAATACATATAAGATTTTATATATATTGTCAATCAATATGTTTTAAGAAGAAATGTTAAATTCTAAACTTCGTGGAATTCAAAAATTATTCAGAATACTTTTTAATTAATCTCAATAAATTACTCGTGAACTTCTATTGAAATTTCATTCTCAAGTTAACTGCGAGATATTTTAAAGTTCATTCTTTATTGTATCGTAAATAACTGTTACCCTTGTTTCATTTGCTTTTCCTTAAATGCTTGCTTCGAGTTTTAAATAAAATATATATATTTTATTTTTGAACTAGTAAATAAGTGAGTACTTACGTAGCTAAAAGACTTTATGAGATATACATGTTGTAGCATATACCTAAGCGATTAAAATAATTTATTTAATATAGTTTATTCATTTAAATATCATATATATTTTATTTACTCTAATATTGTTGTTATGTAGGAAATTTTAATTTGTAATTAGTCATTAAATTTCAAAATATTTAACCGATATTTAAATATCGATATTTAAAATAGACTGAACATTATTACATTACATTGGAAGGACATCGCGGATACTAATTTGGGACGTGTACCTTTTTTAGAAATCGATATTAAGATGTTTAATCTAACTGCTCGAAAAGAAAGATAATATTTCATTAATCATAATAGGAATTCACATCATCATAGTCATGATGATGTCATGTCATGAGTCCATCATCATCATCTACTCGATAATAAGAGCTTTAATTATATGAGTGTATTAAGGCTACGATATGACGACTTATTTGCCCTTATTAGTTGACTTGAACGTATAATATATGAATATCACGTACATTCAAAGTTCCCTTTGAAACTAAGATCAATTTTTGGTTTTGCCTGAGTGTGACATCATAGACCTAATGATTGTTATTTCAACGCTTTTTTGTTTTGCCGTCTCTAGGTCCTAGATATATTATATTGTAAGAAAATATCGGTTAATGAACACCAGGAATTTAATTCTAAGAAGATAAACAAAGTTTTAAGAGGTATTATGAAATCTTGTTGAAATCGCTGTAATTATTAACGTCTCTTGTATTAAGTTAGACAGGCAAAGGAAAATGATTATGTAAATTTAAAGATGAATTCTGAACATATTATTATAAGGATTGTTTAAGGGTTGTCTGTTACTGATAATTAAAATATATATTTTTCATAATTGTAATATTTGAAATGTCTTCTGTTCTGTTCTGTTACATATTTTAAACATACTGTCATATTAACAACAAGGTTAATAAGATATAATTGTTATTTATAAAGTACAAGGAAATATACTACAAAAAAAATCTTAAGTAAGCTTTAAAATTAACAAACAAATACAAAAAAAAGTAATGTAAATATCACACTATTTTAATTAATTTATATTTATATTATTTTGAACGATGATGGTTGAGTTACTCTGTGGGATATATATCTGTGTGATAACTTTTATTATAATTGTAAAAATATCAAAATATTAGTTATTTTGTGATATTATTTATAAGTAGAAAATATTTTTTTCATTCTCGATACAGCTGAAATTTTTATTGAAGAGAATATATGTTAGTTAGTATACTTACTACAGTTCCCTACCCGCCTTGATGAATGTAGCATTACATAAATTTTATATATTTTTTTAATATGACATTTAAAGATATATATTTATACCAACATTAGGTTTCCTTTAAGAATCCTAACAAAAATTTAAGATTTTACAATATTTAATAGTATTGAAGAGAACAAACAAAATCAAAATCCAAATGTGTTAATAAACATGTTACCTTTGTTATAAATATAATACACATAATAAATATTACTCCTGATATTTGATAAATACATCATGTTATATTTAAATAAAATGTAAATAACACGTTTAACATATTTATAGAGAATTATAAATTCAATATTTATTTATAAGTGTTTTAAATATACATATAATATTACAATGTCATCCTCTCATTATATTTCGTTGTTTCATTTAATTTTTAATCAACATTTTACTGCTTTCATATTTTTATTACGTGTTCAGCCAGCTTTGGGTAAAAAGCTTTAATTTTATCAGTTCAATTTAAAATAATTGCTGACGATTTCAGGCATACGATTACACATGTTTGTTAACTTGATCTATACTCGTATATATATATCTAAGCTACGTTTGTCAGTTGACTCGTATTCCCCTTCTCTTAATAAGTGATTAAATATTTACATACTAAGTGTTTTGCCAAGTTCTGTAAGCATCAAAGTCCTATTTGGTAGTTTAAAATATCATTTATGATTAGATTAAATTAATTTAGCATTTAGTGGGCTTTAGATTACTTCATATATATGAAGATCTTTAAGGAGAGATCATATTAAGAGTATTTTAGTAAGATTTTCACTTAATCGTTTCACAATGACTGTAGATATTATACATAAACAACGTTTACATTAGGTGAGTTGTAAATAAGTATATGTGTAAATTGTTATACCAAAACATACAATATATATATTATTCAAACTTTACAAGTGTTTCAATACTTATATATTCAACACCCAGCGTACAGTTCATAAAAAAATAAAGTAATAACATTTCGAATTTCTATGATCACTACACCGTTACATGTTATTGGATTGTCGTGAAGACTGTCTGTGATAAGTGTGTTCTAAAATAATTTGCCTTACAAATTTTCATTAAGTAAAACAAAGATCCTAAAGAAAATACTTCCCTTCCTTTTACCTGCATATCTGGGTAAAAAGCGTTTTATCGATCCACTCCAACAGCGGGGAATGCTTGGGTGCATAACCTATCTATCGATGAAACAAGTTTGACACTCGTATATAGCTAGCACAACTTTAAACAATGTACACCCTGATATAAAATGAAGAATGGAATAAAGAGAACTCAGTATAATAAGAAATAATATAAACTACATCATTTTCTTTAAGTGCTGAAGAAAACTAAAAGAAAATATATTTATTTGAACACGAGACGCTCATAAAAGGAGCGGTTTCAACTTATGCAACTGCTTTTTATAGTTATGTACTTAATATTTTTATTATAAAAGAGTAAATTTATTGACATGACCATTTAAACCATACGGTATTCATTGAATAATAATATGTATATTTCCATTTTTTTAATACTTTATTGATATGAAACCTTGGGAGATCTGTAACTTAAATTTTGTTAAGGGTACGTGATCATAGGCTACTTAATATTCAACAAGAGAGTAACATTTTGCTCTAACTTTTCCTGAAACTTTTCTTTGATTTAATTAATTTTCTCGATAATATTTTTTTTTGCAGTAAACTATTTTTTGCTACTTAATATTAGTGAAGAATGCTATTTTCGAAATATTTAATGTCTATTTAGATAAACCTAGATGTCGTTCAGTTATTCAGTATTCTATTTAATATCATTTGTATATAATTATAAAATATAGGAAACTAAGATATCTAAATCATGTACAAGAATCCATTTTAATGAAGATTGTTAAATGACTCTCCTGTGTACTGGTAAAATCAATGCAATGCAATGAACTAGAGAACACTTTAGAATTTAAAGTTTAACATTTGAAATCGTTAATTATTTTTATATACTTATTTCTGTAAATAATAATATTAATGCCTGTTTATCCTTACTCATTACGTGTATAATAAAAATTAAACCACAAAAATATAATATATAACAATGACTAAAGCCATAGGTGTCTTAAATAATCAGAAATCACTACTTAGAGTGGCTCAAAGAATTTGGCTCTTTTATTTATCGCAATCGTAAGTGTCAAGATTCACAGGAGAGTTGGAATTTTAATAGTGGTTTTGTATTAGTTAGATATGACACTTGGCAGTTCTTACTGACAGACAAAGCAAAGCCTGGACAAAAAGTCCTCTCTACAAAATAAACATACTTAAAATGTTTTTGCTAAATGTATATCTATCTCATCTTCTTTATTAAAAAAATTGTACCTAAAGATGGTCGAGTCGCTAGAAATATGTAAACATTTACGACTTTCCTTTCATTTCTATTGTTGATATATTTGTTTTTGTATATTTTTGCTATTTCTATCAATGGGGTAAAATAAATTACAATCTTCTTTTGGTTGAAAGCTAAATATCTCCTGGGGCTATATATTTCTATTGTGACACAAAAAGGTATCTATTGAAGTGCTCGAATAATCTATGATAAAAAATAATATTTCTATCACAAAATATTTATGTGAAAAAATGAGAAATGGAAATAAGTATAACTATATTCCTAAAATATAGTTTTATACAAATTTATATTTTCGTTTTATAATATGAAAATTAGTAATATCTAAATAAATAATCAAACACAAATATTATTTTCAACATATTTCCTAAAGTGCTAAGTAATTTCTATAAATTCATTCCGATACTTGATTATATTTTTGAGAAAATTTTTAGGCTTAAAAATAATATAAATAAAAACTTATTTTGTTTAGGAAAACTTCAAAAGTTCTACACTCCTTCCATGTGATTTCCTTGACTTCTTTGATTTGATTTGATTGACTCCTTCCTTTCGCTGTGATTTAATCTTTATAATGTTTTGTGGAATGTATAGTTTATTTTAACAACTTATTGTATTCCGTATCATATGACGTTAGGTTCCTGCAGGTGACTGAAATTGGTGTTCAAATGCTTGTCATAAAAATTTACGGAACTCTTACAAGAGTGGTGTTAGTACCTGTTATTTTTCTTAAACGAAGACAAATTTATACCAAATATATGGGAAATCTAAATAATATATTTAAAATAACAAGTTTTTCTACTATGATGTTAATTATACTAATTATGTTGTTGCTTATTTAACGACTATAGATTGTAAACATTAAAGTCATCTTACTCACAAGGTCTCGTTTCAAAAGATTTCTTACTCAGAAATTATGTACTTGTTTCTATTTTAATTTTAAAAATGAAATGGTTATTGTGGCTATGATTAATTATTCAAAAAAAGACGATTTCACAGATGAAGGCTATTTAAATGTTTCATAGGTTTGGTAAACCTCATCTTACGAAAACTGTCACACAAGTTTCACTTTGACCCTTTGAATTATAAACTGTTTTATAAAGCTGTCTGGTGTTTCAACATCATTATATTTAATCTATATATTATTAAAAGAAAAAACTCTGTATCCCTTTGTAATACAAGGAGAAGTATGAGGTTTAGTAGTGTTAAAGTTTTATCTTCTTGGGTCCTGACATCCTATTTCTTTCCTTCCATAAGCTTATCTGCAAACTTTTTATATATGCAGATGTGTCTTCTGGCTTTTCACTCAAGTGTACAGAATAATACTGGACGGGCACTGAATAAACTTGCATAGGCTTTTTCTTTTAATATCAATTCATGACAGTAACAACGAGGTATCTTTCAGTACATTTTATAACATTACGTGTGAAAAATGTTTTGTTCAAATAAAATATGTTCAAGAATTTGAAATGTAACCCAATAATCTAATCTTATAGTAATTAACTGGAACGTTTCATATTTCTTGAAACTACGTAGTAGATTTTGATAAAGTTTGATGAAATTAAATTAAGATATAGTATATTATATACTTTTATTTCTATTACATGGCTAAATAAAAAACTTCGGCTATAATTACAGTACAAAAGTGATAGATGATTTTGATTAGAATTAGTATGGAGTCTTATTATTTGAGTCAATATATTAGATGTTTTTAAATTTCTCCATTTTTTCTATTTTCATCAAAAATTGTGAATTGTGAAAGTGTAAACATTTTAAGTGATGATAGATAGGGTCAGCCGATATGTATAGAATACCAAATTTATTAAGGACAATTGCCATATAGCAGCAAAATTGTCAAAAACTTTAGAACATTAACCAATAGGTAGGTTAACAAGTTAACCGGTCATTTCCGTGTTGAAGAATGTTTCATTCCATATTTTGTTAAATAAATAAATAGAATAAATAAATATAATATTTATATATAAATAAATGAAATGCCACTAAGAATGTTTATCGACGGTTTCAGAAATTAATTCAGTAATGGTATCTTATCAACGTTATTCCACACTGTAAACATAGGAATATTGGTTAGGATTTTCGAAAGAAACCGCAGTCTTTACTGTCCCGATAAATCTGCGGAGATTTTATATTTTCACAGTAAAGATCTAATATTTCATTTAAGGAGATTCTTAAATTTATACGGACAAATAAAATAACTGATTTAGACTATTATAACAACGAAACAAATATATTGGAGAAACTTTTACAAAGAGACTAAGAAATTATAAGTCAACGCAAAAGTTGAAAAATAAATAATTTTGATTAGTAAAATAAACAATTGCTTTGTTCGAGACGTAGCAATATTAATCTCTCCGATTAATTTCACGGGATCTTGTTGACGTTACAAATTACTACGTGCCATGAATTGTTATTGTTTTAAGGTTCTAAGATTTAGGTTTAGATTAAAAAAAAAAATAAAAAAAAGGAACGAATTATAATAATTTTATAAAAGGATATATAACATTTATTTTTATATACCGATGTGTTATAAAATGAACATAATGTAATTATTACAAAAAGAAAAATAAAACAGAACATCATTTACAAGAGATTAGGACAGAATTAAGAAATCAAGAAATGGATAAATCATAGATTCCAGAAAATATAAAAATTTTAAGTGCTTGTAAAAAGTGTGCTTGTAAAATTAACATTTTTATGAAAAAATAATTCAGAGGAAATGTTGTAACCATCACTAACATCGTACCATCTGGTAGCTTCCATTCTGATTTTATTAGTAATTTTAAATAATGCAGATATCGTGTTGTATGCCTATAAAAAATCCGGTCTTGTTGTCTTTGTGTCTAAAGCTTATGCCATGTATATAAAACAAAGTAGTAAAGTTAATAAAAGATATATTAGTTCTCTTATTAAAATACGGAAAGGAACAACAATTCTGGGGTTATTTATATTTGTATCAGTACATAGAATCAAGAGGATATATATATATATAGATATATATATATATATATATATTGTATATCTACTTGATCTTATATACAGATGTGTGAATTTGTTTTATTAATACAAAGATTAAATAATCTTAACAATATTAGTATAGAAAAGACCTAAACTAAGTTGTTCTCTACAAACTTATCTTCAAGGATTAAATAAAAATGCTTTATAAATTTCTTTTGATCCATTTATTTTTATTTCAGTATTAATGGTGTCTCAAGTCCTCAGCTTCTATCTTTATAATACTTTGATCTGTGTAGTTGTGGGAGCGGGTAATTCCCAGCACAAGTACTCAAGGTTGTAATGGCCAGAGACTACTTGACTCCCATGAACTCACTGTACATTTATATTATAAAGGCAGTTTTTTAAGTCAATGACCTCTTAATGTTAAGTGAGACTCTTTAATACCGTTGTATTTATTCAAAAAATTCATAGTGTTTGATAAAATAAAAACAGGTAATAAAATCATTAATATCGAGTTTTTGAATCATAAATTTTGTTTATCATTCAAATGAAATTGTAGATTGTGCTAACATTGAAATAAAATCTATTTTAAGTTACTATTAGCGTCCTCGTTTATTTCTGAGTGTATTTTAAACAGATTAAACTATAAGGGTGATGGATTGTATGGAATGTATGGAATGTTTCCAGGTGAAACACGCGATCAAAACTGTCAATTTAGAGTATTTTGATATTAAAAATGTTAGTTGTAACGTTTTCAACAAGATTATCCGATTCATTCTCGTATGTATGCGGAAAGCCCATGTTTCAGGGTCTTCTTCGGCTAGATTTATTCAATCATCTTAAGTTAGAAATATATATAAATTGAGGCGCTGGCAAAAGCTAGTATTAGTAATAATATATATATATATATATATATATATATATATATATAATAGTAAGTGATAGTAGCTTTATTTTTATTTTAAATCAAAAAACATTCACTGAAATCTTCCAACTTACAAACAGATTTTATATATTTAGCTGCACTCAAAGAACAATAGTAGTATTATAAAGAGAGATAGTGAAGAAAAATTATCAAATACTAAGTATAAAAGATAATATAAATTCCTTCTACATTTCTTCTTAATGGTGGAAAATGTACATTTCAAATAGAAAGATTTAAGTAAAATTGTATTTTCTTCAGACTCTTTAATATCTTGCTATCAAAATCTTAATCTCAATTATAATTTTAATTATTTTTTCAAATCAGTAGATACTAGCTATTACAATCCCAATTCGCTTTGCAATTTACTTATTACTATTTATTTGTTTGTTAAAGTTAAAGTAAAAATTTTGAATTTTATTAAAATTTATTATTTTATTATTTCATAATAATCTAAAATTGCTGTGTTTCTGTGTTCTACAATACAAAAATAATATTAAATCTTATTCGAAAAGTTAACAAAGTGAAAAGACTTTTGATGAGGCAATTTAGTTCAGCATCAAAGACTCCGTGCTGGAGTGACAAATAAAAGCGATCACTTAAATCCGTATTCCAGACCTGTAACAGCCTAATTCATATAGCATCCGTTACTATTAATTATAAATAAATCTCAGCAAGTGCAGTCACCGCAGTATGTGCTTAAACATGTGTCAAGTGCTTAATCATTAAGTCCTGGTCCTGATGCAAGTTAGAAGCTTTCCAAAAGACTTACAGCAGAATGAAAAATTTTAGTTACGATATTATAATTATAATTATATATATATATATATAATATATTAATTTCTTTTTTTTTACTAATCATAATATTATTGTAATTTTTTTTTTGTATTATTCTTTAATTATAATTTATGTTAATTTTAATTTAGTATTATATTTTTTAATATGTTGTAATTATGTAATAACCAATTTTAAATATGATTTTATTATAGAATGAACGAATGCGGCGTTGGGAACCGCCAACCAACACGCCATGTTCCGAACGGCGGAAAGTGGACGACGGAGCTACAAATAGCTACGTGGAATGTAAGAGGAGGAATGGAACAGAAGATGAATGAATTATTAGATGTGATGGATGACAAAGATCTGGATGTTATTTGTGTGTCTGAGACCAAGCGAAAAGGCAATGATGCGACCGATTTGCCTGGCAATCGGGTCACTTTCTGGGCTGGGGTTCCAGAGGATGAGCGAGGTTGCCAAGGTGTAGTAGGCGTGTTGTTGTCCTCTCGAATGGTTAGTGCAATGGTAAAATACAAGGCCATCAACCCGAGGTTTCTTTGAGTTCGCCTTAAGCTGTAGATAACAAGAGTATTCTTGTTAGGCGTTTACGCGCCAGTATCCTCAGCTCAAATGAGCGAGATTGAGGAGTGTTGGAAGAATGTCAGGGATGTTCTAAGTAGTGTCAGAGATAATGAAAAGTTGATAGTATGTGGAGATATGAATGGATGGGTTGGAACCGCGCAAAGCGGTTACGAAAGCGTGCTATTCAAATACGGTGATAGGAGGGTAAATGAGGCTGGAAAGCTTATTTTGGAATTTTGTAAGGAGAAAAATTTGTTTGTGGCTAACACGATGTTTGATCACAAACAAATTCACATGTACACATGGGAGCAAGCGGAAGAAAGAAGTATGATTGATTTATTCCTAGTGGACCAGCGTATTCGAAGTCAAGTTATGGACACGCGAATGTTCAGAGGTGCTGATCTGGGAACGGACCACTATCTAGTCGTTGCTAGAATAAGAGGTCTATTCGCAGGTTGGCGCAGCCGCACGACGTGTCCAAGCTTGGCTTCGAATTATCGCATAAGAAGCTGGAAGCTTCAAGATCCACCGATCAGAGAGGAATATCAAGAAAGGGTTTCCAAGAAGCTTGAAAGCTGTGATTCTGGAAATGAAACTGTTGAAGTATGCTGGCAGAACCTTAGGAATGGTATTGTGAAAGTAGCGACAGAAGTATGTGGTAAAAGGAAAAGAGGTTTTAGTAAAAAGCGTGATGAATGGTGGGATGATGAAGTAAAAAACGCTGTAGAGTAAAAGAAGAAAGCATGGCTGGATTATAAAGCCTTGGGTAAGGATAAAAGTATCAGAGAGATAAGAAAAAGAGCGTACAAGCTGCAAAAGCACAAAACGAAAGCACTTATAAAGATGAAGGGTGAAAATTCTGAGAGAGAAAGGGATGAAAGGTTGAAGAACAACTTCCGGGAAAACACGAAGCTTTTCTGGCGAGAAGTTAGTGGTTCTCGGGGTTGTTTTGGTGAAATTTTAACTGAGCAAGCACACGTCTTGCAGCGGTGGGCGGAATTCTATAAGGAGATGTATGTACGTGAGGACGCCTCGGTCTTGACTACCAGCGTAATGCTGAGTCAAGATGTAGCCGATGGTGAAATCAGTTTGGAAGAAGTATAGAGCGTGATTCGAAGTCTGAAATGTGGTAAGGCTGCGGGAGCAGATGAAGTTACTGCCGAGATGATCAAATATGGTGGGCCACGCGTCTGGGACTTTTTCTGGTTTTTGTGCAATTTATGCTGGAAATCCGGGGAGGTCCCAGACGATTGACGAAGTGCAGTCATCGTACCTTTGTATAAAGGCAAAGGTTCACAGATAGACTGTGCAAGCTATAGGGCCATCAGTTTGATTAGCTTGGGCGGTAAAGTTTATGCTAAAATTTGAGCAAAAAGAATGCAAGAGAGATCTGAAAGGCTGTTGTGGGAGGCCCAAGGAGGTTTTAAACCTGGAAGAGGGTGTATAGATGTCAGATCTTTTCCCTCCGCATGATCACGGAAAAGTTTTTGGCCCTAAACCAAAAGGTTTTCTGTGCTTTTGTGGATTTGGCAAAGGCGTTTGACAGGGTTGTGAGCAAGAAGTTATGGGAGATACTGCCCCGATACAATGTGAACGGACCCTTGCTACACGCTGTAAGGTCTCTTTACCGAGATCACTCAGCCTGTGTGCTAGTAGGAGCTGGCATGTCGTCCTGGTTTGAAATCCAATCGGGTATTAAGCAAGGTTGCGCTATGTCAGCTTGGTTGTTCAATTTGTATTTGGATAGTTGTCTCCAAGGAGTGAAAGATAGTGACATGGGAGTGAAAGTAGGTGACCTTAAGGTCAATTGCTTGCTACATGCAGATGATGTAGTGCTCATTGCATCATCAGAATGCAATTTGCAGGCATTGGTCACCACTCTGAAAGATGGGTGTGAAATTAATGGTCTTAACCTGAATGTAGATAAGACGAAGGTTCTGATATTTGAAAGAAATGAAGAAAGAACAGAATGTAAGATCAACGTGAATGATAAGATAATAGAACAAGTGAATGAAGAGGTATATTTGGGAAGTATGTTTAGCAGAGACGGAAGATACGAAATGGATGTGGAAAGGCGTGTTGCTGCCGGTAACAGAGTCAATGGTGCTTTTACTGCATTGTTGAAACGGCGAAACGTCAGCATAGCTGCACGTTTGGCTGTACACAATGCAGTTTTGCTACCGACGCTGTTATACGGCAGCCAAACGTGGGTAACACAGAAGAAGAATGTAAGAAAGATGAATGCTGTGGAGATGCGATCTCTTCGCAGAATATGCGGAGTCAGTCTAGCTGATCGAATCCGCAATGAAGAGATCCACAGAATGGCAGGTACTAACGAAGATGTCACGGTGAGAATGAAGAAGAACGTGCTCAGGTGGTTTGGGCACGTTGAACGAATGAGTGATGAAAGAATGGTAAAAAAGATTTATAAGGGAAAAGTGAGCGGTAAGAGAGACAGGAGGAGGCCTCGAGTGACCTTCGAAAACACAGTATCTATGATATTGGAGGAAGGTCACGTAAAAAGCACGAGGACCCCCCGGAGGGCATGTATGAAGAGGTTGATGTCTGTGGCCGAGGCGAAAGAGGTATGCAGGGACCGTAGCGTTTGGCGCTCCGTCGTCTCTGGCTACCCCGCAAGGGATATGGCGTGAAGCTAAATAATAATAATAACAATAAAGTCAAACATAAATCTGAATTCTAAAATGGACACGAGGATTTAGATCCAATGTTTTATAAAAAATCAACGAGTTACGATTACGTCAAAGCACAATGAGATTGTTATAGTTATGTTTCTTTATTGGACCCAGCAAACGTCCAGTCTTCATTAAAAAAAATGCTGGATTCCGAGTCAACATCAACTATCGAACCCATTTGTAAATACAAACTATCTACTTAAACAAACAAATTCTGTACGTGGTAATGAATTCTGAAACTTGTTTATTTATAAAAAAAATATTTATAATATATGTATATACTAACTATATGTATATACTAACTAACACGGCGATCGCATAAGTAGTATAAAATCAATTGCTTCGCAACTTAACGGGTTAAATTGTGAATCTAAACTATGCAAAATCGGAAACCAAAAAAAATCACCAAAAGTAAACATTTTAGGAAGAGATCTAAGACGTGCAGAATTATGTCTTTTTCAATTACAATCCAATGTA
Source organism: Melinaea marsaeus rileyi (assembly GCA_918358865.1). NCBI lineage: Eukaryota > Metazoa > Arthropoda > Insecta > Lepidoptera > Nymphalidae > Melinaea > Melinaea marsaeus. The sequence goes on along the minus strand of OU911089.1, from coordinate 14,911,249 downwards.
TACTCTTAATTAATTATTTTCCAAAAAACAACAATGCCCACATTTGCAATTCGCATCAGCCTGAGATGCTATTAAAGAGACTTAATAATAAAATTCCATTTCAATAGAGTTATTGTATTCAGTATTTGAAACTCGGTCTCAAAAGTTTATATACACTTATATCCATAATTTTCTATTACCCTTAACATGTTAGAACAAATTAACCGACCAAAATTAAAATTCATATTTGTATGTCCCTGGACAATGGCAATTAAGTCCAGAGTGTCGTGTGGTTAAACCCAATGTGTTAGAATTAATTAAAAACATTTCTGTCACCAAATAATGTTAATCGTTTGCGCTAACTCATAAGTTATATATTTCAATGGGTTTTTATTTTTATTTCTTTAATATATAATATATTATATATTATAAGACAAACAAAAATTGGGTTATACATAAACAAAAGTGTTATTTTTTTATATTGAAAGAAAACATCATCAACGGATTTCGTTTCAAATACATTGTCAATTAAGCTATCGTGTCGTTACTCGAATCTTGGTTTATTAATCTTTCTGAAATTAATAAAAAATGTTTTTAAACTGAACATCTCGAGTGTGTAGTTATGTTTGAGAAGTAAACATGTTCTGTATAAATTATATTCAATCATTTTTATCACTCTTCTAAGCTTCACGCTGGCTTCATATTTGTTTTACTAACGATGTTTATTAAACGCTTTACAGTTCTTTCAGACGACACTTTAAGACACTCCGACTTTAAGATTCAATTTTTCATAAAAGCATTTCAAAATGTAAAGACATTATATTTCTATCATATTGGATTATTATTATTTTTGTATATTATATCAATTATTATTTATAAGATTAATTAAGGTGCACTTAGAAATTGTATCATCTTAATTAACTTGAAAAATGTATATTATTATAATAAAGTTAAGATTATTTTAACGCGCTTATTTAAGGCTGTCTACGAACCAGATAAGAAAAAAAATTATAACATCACCGGTACAAACAGTGTTAAAAAGGTTTTTTACTTAAAAGGTAGAAATTTGGATGTAGTTTCTTTCTTGGGATCAATAGCTAGTGATTCTTATTATACTTTAATAGACTTACCATTTCAGTATAACATTATATTGTTATGCTAATGAATATTTAGTTTAAGAGTTTTGTTAATAGCTGTGAATGGGAACTTGAAATGACATTAAAGTCATTTATGATCTTGTTTTTTTTGTAGTTTTATACAATATACAAATAATAAAGGCAGATATTATTTACAATCTTTTTCAGCACTCATTTGATAGTCCTCTTCTTGTATATGACTAAATCAAAAACGAGCAAAAATCGCTTTTAATGGCTAGTTAATAACTAAATAATTATATTTTATTTTTAGGTATTGTCTAATCTAAAGTTTTCAAAACAAAATTTGTTTAATATTCAGCCAAAATATATACATATCAATATATATAAATCATATATACCTATACTAATTATTAGTTCATCCTGATAATTTCTTATATCCTCACAAAACTGTCATGTTCCCATGGAATAAACATGGAATAAAAGCAATGTAAAACATCAGACCCTTGTAAATTAAATATAAATTTATTGAAAATATTCGAATAATTGATTCCGATGATGACGTAAAATTACAAAAAAGATCTTTTCACAGTCAGCAGCAAAAACATTGATTCTTATTTTTCCTACGACGCTTTTATTACTAACTTACAATTAATACCTCAATGACTATTTTATAGGCCATTATAAAACCTGCACAACGTGAATTATCGAAAAAAAAATGTTCCGAGAACAAATAATTTTTATATATTTTCAAATATCCATATCCAATTTACAAAGCTGTGGTTAATAAAACTCGTAAATTATGAATATTGAATATCTTATCTAATAAGAAATATTTAACAAAAACTTTTCTATGTCAAATGTTTGAAAATTTGATATAGAAAAGTTTTGTCAGGTCTCCTAGGAATTTATGAAAAGAGCTATGATTAATGGGATAAGATATGAAAATGTATTTTAAAGTAGAAAGATTAAATAAAACTAATGATACGATACTATTATTTTCAAATAAGTCTTATAAGATTGCTTTAGTTTTCCATAAAACAATTTTATTATTGTTTCGAGAAATATGACTGACATTTAGCGTTTTGATTACGGATTCAATTAATAGTGTGGAATTGAACTAAATGAATTTATTTAATTTATAGTTGTGTGTACAAAATAAAATCCATATTTGTGATGATAATAAATGCACTAAGTATTTTCTAGAGTAGTTAAGTTCTAGAAACATTATAGGCAAATTGTATTATATATCCAGGTTAAAAAAATTAAAACAAATTGCCATAGTTGAACTTAATAAGACAAAATAATTCGCGCCTTCTCCTACAACGGGCTGTATATGTAAATTATAATTCAGGTCCTTCTCAGATCAGTGACAAATAACTTTCCAAGTTGGTTTGAAGATGAAAGAAAATGTTCATTTATATCCACGCGTAAAAGAGGATAATCCACAGCGGACTAATAAACAATAAAAAAAACCATTTTTCAAGTCTATAATGAGACTATCACACTACTGAATATTATTTTATATATTAACTTACTTGTTTCAATTTTAGTATATGCATAAGTAGGAATATGTTTAACTATTTACAATTAGTTTGTAAGTCTTTATTTAGTAGGGTACATATTTTTTTAAATCTACGGACATACAGTTAATCTAGTGATATCAAAGAAATTAATCGAGCTGCATTGTGAGAACTGCTGTCGAAGAGCAATGATACGACAAATGAGGCTTTTTTAGTGGTGTTAACGTTATGTCTTTTGGGGATTAAACTAAACGTGGCTTTCTCTTTTGTTGTACAGGGCAGAGAGGCTTTCGCCATATTGAATGGCGATATGGACGGCTGGCAAAAGTGTCCTTAAAAAGCGTCTAGAATTTGCGCGTGCCAGCTGTTCCCCAATTTGGACGACATGCTTTAACTTTGCTCTAGCGATTTGCCATTTGAAGAATCTAGAGACTGGGTTATATTCCCTCTTCAGAACGGGTAGGGTAAGAATCCTTAGTGACTAACGCATTAGCCTAAGCTTGATACGCCCGTTGTTTGCCAGCTGCTGCAGCCCTGACAGATGCATCAAACCAAAGTCTCCATCTACCACCAAATGGTACAAACAGTTCCATGCCCTGTAGTATCAGTAGTAGTTTATAAAAATAATTGGTTGTCTTAAAGATTACTTTCTTTATCTTTCTTTCTTTCTTTGTACTTTACTTAAGATACACATTTAAAGATCTTTCCATCAAGATGTTATGTCACTCTTATTACATCATGTATACATACATGTATTTATTGAAAGCTTTTTAAGCTAATAATATGAAATTAAGTTAATAAAGCTAATAATCTTATAACATTTAGTTTAAAACATTAAAAGTTAAAGTAACAAAAGAATAAGGTTTTATAAAATTTGTAAATACTTTTAATAATAAATAAAGTCTGAAAGGTTTTCGCGACTTTCACACCAAAAGTCATCACAAAGATACTTAATATTGCAACCATTTTCATACAATTTATATTATATTACATCTGTAATATAAGAAACAACGTATAAATAATACATTTTGTACACAAAAAAATAAAGCCAATTTTTTTATTACTAAATTATTATTATGAATGATATCAATAGTATTTTAATAAAACTGAAAAGATAAGCCCCAAATTGAATAATTTATACAAATATAAAATAAATCCAAATTTGCAACGATATTAACAGTTAATCTAAACGCGACTTGACTGAGGTTTTACTCAAAAGTTTTAATTGGCGAGAGATTTATGAAAGATTAATTTGCGTATCTCTTCGTTTCTTAATCTCCTAGCTGTCAAGGGTATTAATGGCTTAGTTACCCTCGTAATAAGATGATGGTTATATTAATTTATACGTTTGTTTTAGATCACATATTATAAAAGTATATAATGTACTAATTGTAATATATTTTGAAATTCTATTTCTAACATTTGTTATATAATAGGCAATTTATCATAATTCATAAAGATAAGTAACCTGCAAGAACGTAGAGTGATGTTCCAGATTCGAGACAAAGAAAAATAAATATTTGCAACGACATCATGTTAAGGAAATGTAGAAACGAGCACAATACTACAATCACCAACAAAAGAAGAAATTAATGAATTTATCGGAACAGACCTTTGCTACACTGACGAAATATTCTTTCTGAGGAATACAGATATGTAAGGAGTTAGGGTTATTTGAGTTTATTATTTACGTTAATCTGATATTAATATTTTAACCAACCCTAAATGTGGAGGATATTATCGATTGCCAGTCACAAAGCCTTAAAATTAAAGTATTCATTGAAGTATTATAATGTGACCTGATTTCTATGATCTAAGTTGCTTTAAGAGAAAAGTAGTGACAATATAAAGGTATTAATCGTCGGATATGAAGCTTAAAAGATAATAGAAATTGATTCTAAGCTAATGCTGCTTCTACCTTAAAGAGCGTGTACAATAGATTCTCTGAAGGAGGGAGTAAAAATATATATATACAATACTAGGTCACGCAAGCGGGGCCGTGAGCTGAGCTAACTTTTGCTCTGTGCACGGCAGGCTATTTATAAGTATTGGGAACTCCTGCTTCTTTTAAATCGGTTCTTGAACATTTAAAACAGGAAGGAATGCCAATTTTTCTAATTCTTTGTTGAATCGACGCTTATTTGTGATATGTGTGTGCTATATTTATATTTATTTATATTTGTGATACGTGATATGTGTGCCTGCACTATCTCGATACTGTTGTGAACGGACAGAAGTTGCTGTGTATCGCGATATGCCACTTGCACGCCATCTGCCTCTTCATTTGATTTTAATAGGATGTTATAATGAGATTGATCAATAATTAAATGGAAGCTTGATGAAACTCGATGAAATGTATAGCGAGTGGATATAAAAATTGGGATAGTAAAATGAAAAATAAAAGTGAATGAAAATATTCGGACGGAACCTTGCCTGTTCAAAGCCTCACACGCAACTGAAGCGTTCGTTCAGTTGTTCCTTCTATTTTGCTATTCTTTTACTTTGAGGTGCGCGCCGGTATGAGACGTTCCATATGATAAGTCTATGGACAATTTTCTGGTGAATTGAAACTTTTTTTCTATAATTCGAAAACTTACCATTCTTTTAGTGTGCTTCGAGCTCAAAGTGAACTGCATTCTGACAAATTTATAGTCAGTTCTGCTATGTCTGAGAGTAGTTACAAACTTTCTTTGATTTCAATCCACTCGTAACTCGTGCATGGGGCAGGCGCGCGCTGGTGAGTCACTAATCGAACTAAATTAGTTCTGTTAATTGTTCAAGATCTGTCTATCGAAATTATCCGAAATTTTGCACAGTCATAAAGCAATGTGGCATCAAACACCATGCCGAGTTTCGAAACTGTGGTATGCGTAGTTTCTGAGCTAGCACGTAAATTGTCCTAAATTGAATTAGTAAATTATACTGAATTTAGAATTACGATTAAAAAATTAATTAAATATATGCTTAGCGACTTATGTTCGCAATCGTTGTGGCAAGTTTCGTTAATGTAGCTCGAATAGTTTTCAAGAACAGAGAGTTCGCATTTTTGCGATCTGACCAGTAAAGAGCTTCGCTTCGCTCAGCTCAATAAGTTTGCAATGCAAAGTCAAGAAAGATATCGTAGCTTATTATTATATTACTGGTCTATAGGACATAGGATATGCAGAAATAGATTAAATATTATTTATTCTGTGCATATACAGACCTCCCTAGCCTTGTTTTCTTTTCAAACTTCATTCCGATCTATACATAGCAATGCAGCAAAATACGAGTATGTTTGAAATTCTTATTTGTATTAGACCGGAAAAAGCATTTACATCACATAAAATATTTAAATAATTTAAATAAACGCAAACAAAACCCTAAAAGTTAGACAAAGTTTTGGGACCAAATGTTATATGAGAAGTAAATTATATTTAAAAAGGAAAGCTAAGTCACATTGAACATTGTCTGTCTTAAAATAAATTATATATTACAATACAATAAAATTAAATTAATATTACACTAAAAATATGAAGATAATTAATACTTTCTTAAACTACAATAAATTTTTAAAGTGTATTGTAGGACGTATGTATGAAATAATTATTCAATAACTTAGGTATTCTAATTTCTATTAAATTTCATATTTGTTTGTAATATAAGGAACACATGTTAAATTTTCACCAACACAAATACAAGTTAAAACAATCAATGTCAGCGTAGCAGAGTTAATTCCATACATAGGGGCCCTTTAATTTTTTAGATAAACAAATAAAATTCAAAGAACGTAAAGATATAGTAAACCTCTCTGTTGCACGGATAATTGAACTAGCTTCAATTGATTTAGAACAATTCATCATTGTAAACGTTTAAAGGCCACCGTCTCTAATTGTGAAAACAATCTACAATAACAAAATATATTGATGTACCTGGATTAAAAAAATATTATATGTAGAACTAATTAAAATATCAGGAACATCTACAACTTTAACAATAACAACAATTGGTTTATACCACCTTAATATATTTAAAATAGTAATAACATTTTTAGTATAAAAAAACGATATTATATATATATTATTCATAAGCAATAGTAGATATATTTAACCAGTTGGTTTAATTTGGCTTAAATACTTACACTTGGTACATTACCAACAGCTGGATACAGCCAATATGAGACCTAATAGTTGTCATATTACATTTTGTTTCTGATTTTCACTTATAAGATTTCTAATATAGATTTACTCGTGTCGGTTTGTTTATCGACCAGATCTGGACAAATAGAGAACAGTATTCATCTTACAATTATTGTTGTCTGGGATTCGTACCCGGAAACGATTATCATACACGCATGGCAAAAATATATTTATATTGATTATAACATGATACAACAACAGAAATAATACACATCTATTTATTAAATTAACAGCATATAAATTGCCTCATAATATTAAACCTTAATTGATGCAATAACGTGATGAGAAACTGAAATGAATGTGTACAACCTGACGGTACAATAAATACGTTGCACTACTATTCAAATAATCTATTTTAGTTATGTCTTATTTCTAAAATTCTCGTTTTTTAATAAATTTGCAAATATTACCTAAATTTACCACTCTTTGCATTTGTTAACTCATTTATTAAAGATAGTTAAAGGTTTAGAAGTTTACATCCAGTACAAAGGACCGAATTTTGCCGTATTATGTTATTAAATATGTATTGAGAAGTGACCGTAAGAATACCAATGTCTTTAAATACATCTGTCAGGGAATCTCTAGCTTTTAAACTTATTAATAGCCCGCTTAGCTCTTTTTTGTAAAATATATTTAAAAATAATTTCAGCAGCACTGCCCCATAATGGAACACAGTAATACAAAAAAACTATGAAAATAGTTCCACTGGATACTTTAATGGGTTCCACTGGAGATTCTTATTTAAAGTTACACCTAGGAAATTTGGTGAGTCAGTCAGTTCCTAATACTTTATTCTTAAGAAACAAGCTACAATGTTGACTTTTAGCATTAGTTTTGGAGTAAAATCCTTGCATTTAGTTCTATAATACAAAATATACATAGAATTATTTTTATCGAAACATTAATACCGTGAACCGTCACGTTTAAACAATTTATAACTTAAGAATTGTTTCCAAGAAATTATATTAAACATTTTGTAATGTAATATTACATAAAGATATAAGTCTTCCCTCAATATTGTTTTATATTAATAATCTTCCTGTTATTTAGTGAAAGCTATTTTGAGGTATAAAATAATATAAAATATTAATTAAAAGCGATTCCGTAAGTTAACAATATTAATGAAAAGTGGTGTTAAATAACTCATACAACAAAGTTATTAGCGTAATGTCTATATTTAGCTTAAACATATCTAAATATTAAAAGAAAAGATGAGAAGTAATTATATTATTATACATATATCTTAAATACTGAATGCATCCTTTCTTCACTGCAGTAGAATAAGGAAACTTTGTGTTTTTTTTTATATATATTTCATTTAAATACTTAGGTAAAACTGTTGTTTTAACATTATTAACAGTGGCATATTAGTACTTAATTACTAATTAGTAGTTCATACTATATGCCTGCTACAATATAGTAGACTGATATTTATTTAAAAATATTTTATATTCTATACTCCATGTATGTGCGTTAATGTTTTAAAGCCACGAGATAAATCAAAGCATCAAGTACCATTAGCGTTCTATTCAGACTCACAACTGTGGAAACTGGATCCATACAAAAAAATAATTTACATTCTCCATACATATATATATATATATTTATTTATTTAATGTAAACATAGATATTTTAAACACTTCTGTAAGGATTTGAGAATATAATACTTGTAAATATTCATTTATACTACGTTACGATTTCTAAGACTTGTCTACTAAAATTTGTTATAATAGTTACAAATATATTTTATATATATACTAATTCGAAGGGTGGCTTTATATAAATTATCTTTTGACAGGACAAAATCATTCGGAACAAAATTCTTATCTGTTTCGTGATATGTGATGTGATGTGCATTGATGTCAAATAGTGTTAAGAATAGGTTGATGAAGGTGGCTCGAGGTCAATGTTAGAGAAGGGCGAGGATGAAAAAGTAAATACTGATTCGGGCAGCGATTTATTACTATACATTGGTGAAAGAAGTTCCTAAATCACAGTTACAAGTTATTGGGCCTGCCTTTTTTAAAAACAAAGTTAAACAATATAAAAAGTAATTGATAAATTTTAACAGCAATAAATTTAAGTTTAAGCAAATAAATTGGAATGAAATTAGTACTAATTTAGGTAATAATAATGCAATTAATAATAAGTAATAGGGTGGTACTTGAAGTGTAAACAGTTAAAATTATTAGAAGAAAGTCACAGTATTTTCAATTTGTAATAACGCAGAAGATTTTTAAAAGGAATTGCATTTTTTTACAATTTCGGAATAAATTTAATAATCCAAAAATATTCTACAATAACGCCAATAACCTCGGTTTTTGTTTCATTTTGTTTATTTCTCGCAAATCATGAATAATACATATATATTTGAATTTATTAGAATAACACATTTTACAAATTACACTTTGAGGTTTGGAGATGAAATGGAAATATTTAAATGTATAATATTTTCATTTTACTTAATAGATAATATATTTTAATATATGGATCCATCTCTTTTTATTTCAGTAACGATTTATAAATGTTAGTCTGAACTAATATTCATAAAATGACTTCTAAAACTCCATAGTTGTTATGATTTTATATATACAAAATATAAGATCTTCCATTTGAACTGTAATCGTATTTTATAACTATTATATTTGTTCAGCTACTGCTACTACTGTGAGAAAATATATTTACTCTGTAACACCTTAAAATATTGAACATAAGCGTATCAATCTATTAGTTACTACTTTTGAAATTGTTAACATTGTTGTAAAATTATCAAACTCCAGAAAAACATTTTAACAAACACAAACATTAGTCGTTTCGGGGAATTAAAAACAAATACAAATAAAATATAAGGATCATACAATTACTGTAATACATGTGTATATCTTATATTATCTTCAAGTTATATTTCCCAAAGAACAATTTTCCGCTATTTCGCATTAAAGTTATGGCGAACTACCCACACAAAGGAGATTCATGGTTCTATTTGTTATTGAAATTGATATTCGAAAACGTATTTGTATTCTGTTTAATACTTGTATTTATTCTCCGTTATAGCCATCTATTGTATATACATAGATACATAGATACTACATAATATGCAGAGGACCCACTTGTTGGTAAATGGACATTTTAAAATAGAGCTGTAATTGCAATGCCATTCTTATTATGAGAATAACTAAACCATTAATTCCCGTGAAAGCTAGGAGATTAAGAAACGGAGAGATACGCAAAATTAATAACTTTCATAAATCTCGTGCCAATTAAAACTTTTGAATAAAACTTATTTCAAGTCGTGTTTAGATTATCTGATAATATCGTTGGAATTGTATTAATGATTCAATTTCGGGGTTGTTTTTTCAGTTTCATTAAAATATTATTGATATTAGTTATAATACTCAAGTTAAAAATGTAGGAATAAAAAATGAGCCGTTATTTTGTTTGTACAAGATGTAGCTTAGAATATCCTAATACGGGTCACGTAAGATTCACTAAATGTATAATTTATTTACAACCAATATTTTAATATCTGGTTACTAAATATAAATTAAACTCGAATTAAAGTAAGTATGTAACTTTAGAGTGGGAAATAAATATTGGTTCAGTTCGATATTCATAATTCCTTTTATCTCTACTTGTAAATATAAAGTTACAAACCCTTTAATGAAATGAAAAAGTTTTTCATATTAAAGATGTACACATATCTTTATTAGGTACATGCAACACTTAAACATTACAAGTGATTATAACTCGACTGTTAAAGTTAATTATATATAATAAAGTTAAAGTATATATTTACATATAACTTTTTTAAAAGTATGTTTTAAATTGTCTACAAACTTGTGAGCCATGTTGAGATAAAGAAAAATAAGTTCAAACCTTTCCTCGGTTGTGGGATCTTTACAATGTTGTTTTATCCTGTCAAGTTACAAACATTGCTTAGGATTTTCTAAAGAAGCCTAGTCTTCCCCGTCTATATTAAGATGACTTTTACATATTCATAGATTCAAAAATTCTCTTGGATATGTCAGATAAAATGGTGTAATCTAGAAAAACTAATTTCATTCTGTAAGATATTGCAATACTAAAAATAATTTTTACGATAATATTTTTATTATATATATTTATACTAAGTAATGCGACTGCAAGTGGAAAGCAACTTTGTTTCTCATATTTCAGTACAAGACTATAAATATTCATCAAACGCCGACTTTTATCTTAACAAGTTTGTAATAAATTATCAAAATACGTAAGTTTTTTTTTCCGTGAAACTAATATGATTTTTATAAAGAAGCTCGATATTTTTATTATATGGATTACTTGAGGATGAAAACAACCATGAGTTATAAATTATATCATATAACTTTCATTGAAATAGAAATGTAAGTTCCGTTGCTGGTACAAGTGCTGGTACATGTGCTGGTACAGGTGCTGAGAGAAATGCACATTTAGGGCTAAACTAAGTACAATTTTAGAGTAATTATGTATCAATTCTTACACTATGTTTTTAACTTGCTCTTCTTGTCAATACCAAGGTAAGTATTTGTCATAATGAGAAATATGTTGTTTGTATAAAAATCTATGATTCCTGAATTAAATGGATTAATTCAATTAAATTTCAAGAGATTGGATCCGGCAATGAAATGCTGAATGTCCTGAAGCAATAAAAGAATTGTTTTATTAGAAACTAAAGCAATCTCAAAAGATTTATATTAATTTATAGTATTGTATTATGTGAATGTTTTAATATTTCTACTTCAAAAAACATTTTCTAAGGAAAACTAAACTTTGACCGTAAATTTTATCTTATCTCGTCATTCATACCACTTTTCATAAATTCCTAAGAGACATGACCAAAAGTTTTGTATATTGAATGCGGTGAAAGCAAATAATCTCTCATGAGATAAAAGTATATTCATCTCTTTTTTTATAAAAATTCGTGTATAATGTTATAATAGGATATTATTTAAGAGCCGTATTTTTAGCTGTTATCATAGTTTTGTTAAGCCTTCGAGAGGACTTATTTTCTCTGAGGATATCCTATTTGAGTCATTTTGTTTCATATCCACAACAACTTAGGTTAAAAAGGCCGAGATTACTTTTCCAATATATATTACGAGACGATAATATATAAAAGGAATTTATTCAGCTTTTTCTTTATAATTTACAGAAATGTAATTCCAGCGCGTAAATAAACATTGAGGTACTTTTTAAGTCAGTAATAAAATTGCTGTACGAAAATTAAAAACCAATAGATTGTTAAAAGACATTCTTCTAACAATAGTACGTCATTCTCTGATATTTTCAATTAACTTTTCTTGAATGCAGAAATATCTGATGTTTTATTTTGCTTTTATTTTATCTTTTTTTCTTAATTCGACAACCGCTCTAACAGAGAAACGACTTGAAGTAGCTATTATATGTTCATCGATGCTCCACCCCTTGCACTTCTTTCTGTCCAAACATTCTTCTGGCCTCTTATTACTGAAGGATTGCAATGCATTTGCATCTATATATATTTTTAAATGTCCATGGACGACTAACTAGCGTCGAATGAAATGAATGAATGAATAAGTGCTGTAAATTTTTATGACGAGCATTTCAACGACTATTTCAGCGACCTGAAAGAACCTACCGTCATATGGCATGGAGTGCAATAAATAAATAAAATAAACTATATTTTACATAAAACATTATAAAGTTTAAATCACAGCGCTCGATAGTGCAGTGCAGTAACAAATCATTTTCACTTATCATCCTTCCGAAATGTTGAAAATTGTGAAAACTATGTTTACGTTTTATTTATTATTATAGTTTATAAAGAAATTACTAACAAGTATATAAATTACTAACAGGTATATGATAAATATATAATATAATTGTAGTTGAGATTATCTTATGTGTATATTATCTGTATGAATATTGAATAATCTAATAAAATAAGCGGACCATGGTTTCAAACATAACTAGTAAAATAAAAAAGGTTAGACCTTTGTAGTGTAAGAGCAGAGTACTAACATTTACTATATTTAATTCTAAATTAAAAAGTTTTATAAACGAATAAATATTATTAATGTATTTAAATACATTTGAAAGATTATATTTAGTTTTTGTTCCTTTTATTATAGAAATGACAAAATATTAAACTTTTCCAACATGTTATTAGTAAAATATGAGATTTTCTAATTCTGATATTTCCAAAATGTAATGTTGATTAAAACCTTTATCAAATGTTTTAAGTTTAAAATTTCTCTTAACATTTATAAGTTTTATGTTTTTAACATAAAGCTCTTACAAACATTTTGGTAAAAGTATTGTAAAAGTATTAATACTTTAATTTCGTTCACTCTAGTGTTGATTAGTTTAGTTCACAATGTAATGGAATAATGTATTTTATAAGAATAATAAAACTACTCTCCTAGACTGTACTAAATTACTTTTCCGTTAATACTCGTTAAGGTTTCAAAGAGAATTCTATAATTTAACCGCTAATGTAAACCCAGAATGCTTATTTCGTTGCGGTAAAAATTTTCAAAGCGCTTCAAATTGGATTTATTTACATTAAAAACCAATTGTAATTTCTACTTTATAAGTGATTATTTCTTTTTACATAATTTATAAGCTAAATACTCGTATGCATATTGTCTATAAATAATGTTATAAATAAAAACCCTTTAAAAGAATTCTTTCTCAATTCGATTAGATTCATTTTAACAAGATTGAATGTGGGATCAAAAAACTTTTAAAAACTTTTTCCTAAAGTTTATAACAGGGAGATTCTCACAAGTATTTTTGTTTCGAAAACAAAGTTTTACCGCTCACATGTTTCTGTGTTGGTAAACTATCAGTTTATACAACATCAACCTTCACTAATGGAAGAAGTATAGAACTTTTGATTTTTTATTATCTTTTTTACTAATATTATTTATTGAACTCCACAAATTATATCAAGAGATGTATCAGAATATATAAACTACTTACCACTTTAAGACTCATTTTGAAGAGGACTACTGTCTTTGATTTATTTAAATACAATAAATGTTCTCAAAAATATAATAAGTAGGTTTATTTCCATTCACTCTATATATAGGTTGTGTGTTGTCTGTCAGTAAGTTAGTGTCAAATTAAATATCATATCTATTTAATAAAAATCTCATTAAGATTCCAACCTTCCTGTGGATTTGTTAAAAGGTATCTCATCTTGACTCCTATGCTTTCAACAGATAAAAACGCCAAATTATTGGTATAATTTTGAAGTGATTATCTTTTGTTTGTTTCAAATGATTTTCGATTACATAAGATTCATATATCTCTAGTTACTATCACATATTATATTTTCGAGATTTTATTTTTATTACTTACACATTGTTAAGGATAAATAGATATTAATATTATTATAACAGATATGAATATATAAAATAAGAATAAATATTTAAAACCAATTGTAAATACGTATCAAATTCTCAAGTTTTCTCAAGTTGTATACAATTGTATTGATTTTGCTAACACACGAAAGACATGTGTCAGTTTTCATTAAGAAGGGTTGGTTTAAGTAACTCACTTACTGGAAGAAGAACTAGCTAAATAAAGCTTTCACCTAAAACGAAACGGCGCATGGTAGTAAAAAAAATTGTGCAAAAGAATTTTAAAAATAGGGCTTATTATAAATATGGATTTTTTTTTAATGTATAAATTAATTATAGCTTCATATACGAGAAGAACAGCAGAAATATATTTTGGAAATAGCAACTATAAGAGAATAAAAAAGAATGTAATGATTTATATAAATATCTAAGCTGAATTTACGTTTGTCAGTTGACTCTTGTTTCACGTCTTAATAAGTGATTAAGTATTTACATACTAAGTGTTCTGCCAAGTTCTGTCAGCATCAAAGTTCTGTTTGGTAGTTCAAAATATATTTTATTAATTAGATGGTACTATTTTATTTTTCTGTACATCTTGTTGGTTAGTGCCTTATTTTTACTATATATAAAGTTACCAAACCTTGTGTAATATGCCTGAAATCGTGAACAATTAATTTTAACTTTATTGATAAAATTAAAGCTGTTCAACTAAGGGTCAATGAACTTTTAATAAATAACGGAAATATGATTAAAATTATTAAAATATGATATTATATTAATTATTTATAACAATTATAAATTTATATTGAATTTGAAGTTCTCTATAAATATGTTAAATCTGTTATTTACATTTTATTTAACATGAGGAGTAATATTTATTATGTGTATTATATTTATAACATAGGTAACATGTTTATTAACACATTTAAATATTGAATTTGTTTGTTCTTTTCAATAATATTTAATGTTGCATAATTTGTAATATTGGTTATGATATTCGAAAGAAAGCTAATATGATATATAGATGTAATATTAGAAGACTATATATGTAATACTAAATTTATAAAGGCGGGTAAGTTTGCAAACGTTTCGTTTTTTTTTTCTCTATTGTCCATACAATATCCAAGTTTTAGTTTGTTTGAATATTTTTACATATTGAAACAATTTAAAAACTATTATTTAATTAAGTGTAACAGTACTTTATGAAAATTAATAATAACTTGAACCTCAACCTGAACTTGACATAGCCACATCAGAATTATATTAAAGTAAATAAATGTCGTCAATATTTCAGTATTTCTACGTTCAGTTTCAAACCCTTTTAGGATGATTGCTGCTTATGTAAATAAGTTTTAAGATCTATAACGAAACTCGTTTTGATATATTTTTATTAAAGATTGAAGAAAAACCGACTCGAACTCATAATTCAAATCTTCTGTGTATGGAGTGATATTAAAATGTGAATTGAAGTGAATGTAACAGAAAATAACGTTGAATATTTATTTGTTTGTTTATTAAATTATTATTTAAGCGTATTATAGTAATTTCTAAAGCTCAGCTCAGCTGCAATGCTATTAAGTAACACCCCAAGTTTCACTTTATTCATATAATTATAATTAAATTAACCACATGTTATACCTTAAACTTTATATTAGTAGACTATCTTATTTGCTTTCCAACTAAGTCACAAATATGCAAGTAAAATGGCAAATCAATTAATAATTCTTACAGAATCTTATCTATATATATATATGTATATTATTTGCTTTCGTATAACGCATTAAAGTATAACTAATTACAAGAAACATTTCTTGAGCACCTTTATTAATAAGTTATTAACAAAAGTGCCTAAACAAGTCCATTTTCTACATAGTGTCGAGGCTGGTGGAGAGGAGAGGATATGAAAAGGTTAACATTATAATATAAAAAAAACTCTTATTTTCTCTGAATGTTAATCTGAATTACTAAGCATATTCTCGCTGAGTGATGTTAATAATAATTGTAAATAAATAATTATTTTGGGATCGTCAGCTATGTATATATGATTGTCAGCCTTTCTAGTTTCACAAATTAACGAGCAACGCGATGATAATTATCTCAAATAATCTTTGATAAGCTGATTTAAAGCCTGAAAAAATAAGACGATTATAGAACTTCTTTATCTATATAACATATAAATATATATACAGTTAAATAAAAAAGAAAGTAACACAGTTTATACATAGTTTATACTGACTACATATATATATATATATATATATATATATATATATATATATATATATATATATATATATATATATATATATATATTTCATTAGTTCTTCAAACATATATCGTATTTTCAAACATATATGACTAACTATACATATATAACTAACTAATGAGATATGTATATATATATTACAAATCTTCTTTACTACAGATGATAAGTATCTTCTCGATTTTTCAAATTGACGGCCAATTTATCTTTTGTTACATCTACAACTTCTGTTATTCTACAAAATTGTTAATTAAATTTAATTTATGAAATTAATTTAAATAAATACAATAAAACAAATCATTTTGACATTTTATTATTGACGAAATAAAAAAAAGTTTCAAGCCTTTTACAGCCTTAACAATGAACTTTAATGTTTTTAAATTATAAATATAAAATATTTAATTAAATACAAGGTAGAAACTAAAATCCATAACTTATGCTTAAAATATAAGCACTCGTCTGGGTCAGAGACCAAAAATTGAAAAAACTATAAGAGAGCTCATAAAACTAGAGTACCTATCTACTTATCTAATTCACATTATTATAATTCTAAGCTTTTAACTATTGTTAGCCAAAAAAAACATAAAACATAATAACTTATATATGTAGAACTTCCACCAAGCTCTTTGTCTATACTTCTTACCATAGACATCTCTTTAACAGCAAGTCCACCTCGGCATACATGTATTGTATTATAACAAAATATATAAAATAAGACAATAATAATACTAAAATTAAATATTATAATAAGATATTCATCCCTTCACGTGTTCTCACACGACTGTCATGAATAATTTATGGGTAATTAAAATACAATCGGGACTAAGATGTGTGACGTAATAAATTATGATCTCTAAACAGATAGAAATATCTTATTTATTCTCATCGATACCTATTAACAACTAATTAGAAAAATAGTAGAAAGATATATTTTTTTTTGTTTTGTTCGATGTCAACTGAAACCAGAATGCAGGTGGCGGGCGCGTGGCTTCCGTCGGGTTTCCGAGTCTTCATTATTCGGTACTCCGTCATTCATTTTTTAGAGATCTAAGCTGTGCAGTTACAATAAACATTTCTGTATCAAACCAGGTGGTTTGATATGGATGGTACTGACTACATACATTCTACAAAATAAACAGTCAGTCAACACAACAAGCTAGATAACTGCTAACCGTGTACTCTCTTTTGTACCAAGGATTCGTTAAATACAAAATGATCTTATTATTTAACAATCATCAAACATGTTGAGACATATGAAAGAAATTGAGATCTTAAATAAATATAGATTAAAATTTTCACAACACGAGCAGGACTGGAGCCTGGAACTTCTGGGATACCGTCCCATCACTATGCCAATGGAGCTACCATGTCGCTAATTAATAATAAATTATACATTCTATATGTAATCGTCTTTATCAATACTAAAGTAAATTTTTCATTACAATTTATTTAAAATACTATTAGTGTTTACACAAATCGACAAAATATTAAATGCTACGGTATTAAAAAAAAGTATTAAAAAAAAATTGAAATGTATCTTTGATTCCCTACAAATTCCAACATCCATTTTGCCCAGAGTATACGCCATTAGCATTATATTTAACCTACTTGTTTGGTTTTGTGTGGTGAAAATGTGAATTTTAGCGTTATACAACTGACCCAAGTTCGAACATTCGCGAAAGCATATTACTAAAGTTTACCAATGTCCTAGGGCCATGTTTTAAAAGCTTTTTTATTGATTATACCAATTGAAAAAAGGTGCAGCGTATGAAAAGAATATAAGTTATATTCGAACCAATTTACCATTAACCCTGCTTTTAGTACAAGAGACAAGCGGAACGAAACAAAAACCAAGCAAAAATTATTACATTACTATATAAAATACGTTTTATATTACTCATTTAATTTTGAGAATGGAATAATTCGAGTTTTAAGCTACGTATTCGTAATTCTTAGTCTTTTATGTAATTTCTTCCAGAATGATTTATGCAATTTACATATAGCCTGTGACTTTCTATCTGTCTGTTACATATAAGAATTTCTTAAAAGGCGTTAGTTTGTATTTATACAGTGTATATATATATATATATATATATATATATATATATATATATATGTTAGGCCCAAAGACCGAAAACGCTCAGTGGACGGAAAAAACGGCCACAACGCGTTCTGGCTGTCTTCAAATGCACAGAACGCGTTTTGGCTGCTATTAAACGCTCGCAACGCGTTCTGGTAATTGTCGAACGGCCAGAACGCGTTTTGACATTCGTCAAGCGCTCAGAACGCGATCTTAATGTTTGAGTCGTATTATGTTCCACTCTCTATCTGCGTACAATAAGATTCATTTTGTACTTATAAAACAAATTAATTTTGATTATTATTCTACACACATAAGTTATTTCGAGGTACAAAATATACTTATATTTATGATCTTTTCACTTAATTTTAAATAATTGAATCTTCTATGACTACAAATAAATACAAAGGACGTATGTTTTTTATTACATCAAAACATTACTTATTTTTACTAATACTGCTTGAATGACATTTCGAGTTACATTTTACATTCAAATTTCGATAAGTGCATTTCTTATCAGTACAATATCGTTTACACTTATAATAAACAAAACTTTATTTGCTTCCTGAAGATAGAGTTGAAGTTAATCGTAAAGAAATAGTTTTTCTGCGGATACTTCACTTTCTTTAACAAAGTTACTGTCGGAAATTGTAGATTCATTGCGAGCATAAAGACGTTCGAGAGTACCATTTTTTGTACCTAATTTGTAAAGACCGGAGGAACCTGAGTGGCAACTGCTAGCACGTTTCTGGGAGCTAATCGTCCGCGATCAACATCGGGAACTCTTACGACAACACTAGTTCCGATTTCAGCTGGTGAAAATTTTGAATCGGACAATGCTACCATTTTCTCTGCTTGTTTTTGTAAATTCTTTTTTGCATTGCTTTGTTCCTTACGAATAGAACTTTTTCTTCTATTCATAATAGAACTTTTCCTTCTACTTGTGTCTGCGACGTTTTCCTTGTTCTCGCTGCAATCCTCAAAAATTGTTTTCACTTCATCATAAAAAATTTCTTTCTCTGATTTATCAGTAATTTTAACGAAAGTTAAACTTTTCAATTGAGTTTAATAAGTTGCTTGGTCAACGACAAACTGATCTTGTCTTTGCACTGACGAGAATTGTACAGATTTTTCATGAACTCAAGTTCGTTGTTATATACTCAAAAGCAATACCCCCCTTGGTGTCATTGGATGTAATTAAATTGGAATATTGTCGAAAAAATATGCCTAGACAATAGTATCATTTTGGAAATAATTGAAACAAAAGTTTGTATGTAGTCATCGGTACGTGCATTGTTCTGAATTTGCTGAAAAGATCATACTAATTACAGAGGATCATAGAATAAAATTTATAACTATTGCCAATAACGGTAGGTCTCTATTGTTCAAAATTAGTTGAAAAAATCCCAAAATAACAAAAGGTTTTTAATAACTTTTCCTATTCAATTTTTCATTCATTCATATTTTATATACTCTGCAATATAAGTGTATATGTAGTGTAAATTTCTTCCTAGAACTAAAGAACAATAATTGATAATTAACCAAACGATCATAAATTTAAGTTTATTCCGTACTGCACAAGAAGTAAAATGCGTGGAACAATAATCAAGATTCATTTGTTTTATAAGTATAAAATTAATCTTATTGTACGCAGGTAGAGAGTGGCAAGCATTAAGATCGCGTTCTGAGCGCTTGACGGATGACAAAACGCGTTCTGGCCGTTCGACAATTACCAGAACGCGTTGCGAGCGTTTAAGAGCAGCCAAAAAGCGTTCTGCGCATTTGAAGACAGCCAGAACGCGATGTGGCCGTTTTTTCCGTCCACTGAGCGTTTTCGGTCTTCGGGCCTAACATATATATATATTACATTTTGATTAATATGTCTCATATTTTAATAATTAAATGATAAACAATTATTACAACTTACATTTTTTATTTATGTATTCAATAATATATTAAAATAAATTAATTAAAATAACTACAAAATTGCCGGTACATATAATATTATATCTCGTTTCATGTACCTGGAGCCTCTTATCTTCGCCGCAGATATCCTCCTTGAGCCTTGATTCGTATCCGTCCTCTGTCTGACCCTCGTGTGAAGAATGAACTGTTGAATAATTCATACATTAAAGCCTTTTTGGGTCTTAACTTGATGACGGACTATGCCGATACAGTTGGATTTTTGTAAAGAGTATTACTACCTTTTTATGAATAAAAATTTGACACCCTTCTTTTTCTTATGAAAACAAACTTTACCATTTATAAAAACATATCTCTTATGCTTTTAGTTAATTTATTTAAAAGTTTTTTGTACTTCATTTAGTCATTAACTAGCTCATTGTGGAGCATTTTGTTTGCGGATACTAATCGACTTTCCGTCAAATTATTTGATTGGATCACCAGGTCCCTCAACGGATAAAGTAAAAATAAAAAGCGATCAAACACTCTGAAAAGATTCAAATGTTGCAATTCATCTAGTCCCCTCTTCTGAACAGATCTAGTGAAAGTTTCTTATTAATTATCAGTTTTATAGTTTTGGTAAATATTAGTAAGTCGTACTTCTAACATATGTATAGGATATATAGGAGTGATGTTTTATATATAATATATATTTATAGCTTCTCGTATTTTATGTTTGTAAAGATAACTTTTGTACTACCAGTATCAGATCTGCGTTACGTAAACTTATTATCGATATAATTGATTTTATTAATAGAACAAGTGTCTGTTGGATAATGATGGAAATGTTTGAGCAATGCACGAGCAAAGCGTAATTAACAATGCTAATTAATATAGAATTCCTTCCGTATTCTGTATAACATTCACATCCATGAGTGTGTGCGAGTTTGTGACGAGAGCGATATATGTATAAGTGAAATGTGTATACAGATTTAAGTAATATTTTGTCGTACAGGAAAAAATATAATAATAGAGTATGATCAATATTTCGCTAATACTATAAAGATATGCTTAATATTTCAAGAAAGAAAATCTAAAATGTATAATCTTTTTTTTTTCTCACCATACGAATACCATTACCATTTCTGTGCTACGGATAGCTTTCAAGCCAGCCCTTACACGAGCTGCAGTCAAATAAGTACTTTATATATATGATGATAAAACCTCTTCAGCAAATTCTATTTAACGAGATGCTATAACTCAACTTTAGGAATTAATTTGAAACACGAGGAGACATACCAAGCTTCATTTAAATGAAGCTCAGAATGGGAATAATTAAATCGTTTGAATTTAGACAAATTTTGGTTGATTTGATTTTATTATGATATTAAGGTTGACTATTACTATGAAACGTTAAAAAAGATACATCCGAATCATTAAAGAACGATTGACTAGACTAGCAAATACTTTGAATACTTAGTAACATAATGTATAATATTGTCTAATATTGTATAATAATAATTGTACGTTAAGAGTTGTAAGTGATATTTTATAATTAAATGTACATATCAAAAGAACTGAAATACAATCAAAGATATATTTTCTTACAATATCTTAAAATAAACTGTATGCTTTGCGATACGTGAAGAGAAAGAATTGTCAATGATGGCGTAGAAAATTACTTTTTATGAAGAAAAGGTTAGCCGTGATACGTCCACTGATTGTGTGTAATCTCTTTGTAAAGATAAGAAAAGATAAATTTGTACAAACTAATGCACTTATTCTATTTCTATACGAGCACGGGTTGTGTGATGACAAATATATTTGTATCCAATGTAATAAATTATATTAAATAGCAAACGCGGAAAGTAAATCATTTGTTATTAGAAAATTGGATTAAAAAGATGTTTCAGGTGTGTGCGTTAAACCTAAAATACATATTTTTTTTATAACCCTATTTTACACTTGAATTAACATATCTTTCAGAAATATAAAAAGTAAAACAAGAAAAATTTAAAGATTTTATTATTTCGTAATGTAGTTTTATGAATCTTGTATATTTAATACCTTAGAGACAGTTCTTATATATTTCAAAAATTTAAAAACGTAAAGAGTTTTAAATAAACTAGAAATTCATAATATTTTTATATTTTCAATAAACCATGTTACTTGATTTCAATACTCACTTATTTTTACGAATCCAAACCATAAATGATCAAAGTACGTGTTATTCTAAATCCGTCCTCTAATTATAATTACTAAAGTGTTCTTAAATCTTTTATAATTAATGTCATAAGTTACTCTCGGATTCAAAGATAGACCGTGAATGCCGACCTAAACTTAGTCAAAAGTGTCAACAGCAATCTGTGCTGAGGTTTGAATTAAATTTAACAACACAATTACCATTGAATTGAACAAAATAAATTATTATTTTGTTCAATTCAATAGTAAAAATAAAATAAAAGCTTTGATTATTGATAATTATTATATTTTAAGCAAAATTATTGCTGAAACTTCAAAAATAACATTTCTTGTCTTTCTTTCTTACATCGTCATCTCGAGGAGGATCATTCTGCATGTTCAAATTATATTAGATATTATGGCATTTGGAAACACTATAGTTTAGTTCTGAGCAGTATTCAACACATAGGTCCAGGATTTGATGTCCCGTATGGCTTCTGTCTGAAAAACAAATAGAATGATCCAAATATATAGTAAATACTTTCAATTTTCATTTCTGTACTGTCACTTTACTGACAACCGAATGAACTTCTGATCAACTTGTAATGAGTATTATTGTGTGGCATAAATATATATATTTTTTATAAAATGTACTCTTATTAAAATATTCAAAAGAGATTAAAACTCATTGTCCAGATTATATTTTCTAATTTTCTAACTACCCTTTCCAAGATGTTAAATATATTAGGTATACGAAAAATGTGAAACATTTTAATCATGGTTTAATTATTAACCGAGGCTTCTCACCAATTTAGGAAAATTAGCTCACAGGGACACTGAAAATTAATATCTTACGTGTAATAAATAGGCAGTATAGTTTTATATCTTGGTAAAAGTATTTTATTCCCGAATCAAATATATTTTAAATATTGACTTTAAATTATTTTATAATTATCAACGGTAAGGAATTAAAATGTTTAATTTATATATGAATGAAAGTTAATAAATACTGATTTTAATTTATTTTGGTACGCTTCATTTGGAGATATCCTCTTGAATGGAGTATCATTAAATAATATTTGTAGCTGTTATTAATTTGTAAGCCTCATTTGGGATATTTTGTTACTTTATTGAAATTTACTTTAAATTTAATTTAGGGATAAATTCCAAGTTATGGAAACTTTATTCAGAGATAATTTATCGGTTCTATAAAATAATTCAGACCACGGTTCTTATTAGTGGCGGTGATGATGAAGTGATTCAAGGTCCTCTATTACTATCGACAACTGTTCCAAAGTGCGTTAGGTACGGATCTTACTTTTGAGGGTTATTACAAGATTACATTATTTATTTATTACATTATTATTTATTAGTTAACATTATAAATATTAATAAGAAGATTAAAGAAGATGACGATTTCTATAATAGTAATAGTAGTAGTAGTAGTAAATAGTAATCATGTTTAGCGCAATATATCAGAAATAGACAAATGATGAATGAATAAGGTGCACCATTGATGAGAATCTTATATGGAATATGCTCACGCTAGGTATTTCTGTATGTTAATCCAAAAAGTTCAGAGTTCGATTAAAATCGCTTTAAATATGATCATTTTATATTTATGTAACTAAAAATAATTAATGAATTATCTACATATATTGACAATTTAGTGTGAAATGGTATATAATTTTCTGTATGTGTAGAAATTTGTTGTTAATTTTCTTTTGTTCCCATAGTAAAAAGAAAATATTAAAATATTTTGTTGTTTTTTAGATTGATGGAGAAGCTGAAACCAAGAAACTAGTATCACATATAACAATATGAAGGCGTATTAACTATGGAATGATATAACATTGTTCAAAGGAGATGGGAGTAAAATGGTTTGAAAGGGGAAGTTGGGGCTAATTGTTACTCAATTATTCGTTTGTTCGTACATTTCGAAGTTAGACGTTGATGTAACTCATAAAAAACTTATCTTCTTAAAATATCACAATTTATAACAATAGCACTAAGTTTAAGGAATTTTACGACACTAAATTAAGAGTTTCCTAAGATGTTAATTCTCATTAATTAGCATCCACCCGCTGTCCCGTGGGAGATGATTGTAAAAGCTCCTAAGTTAATTAAGGTCAGATTTTAGTAATTTTGTATTAACATGAATTATATTTATATCCTGTGAAGTGAATATTATATCAATAAGGTCAGTTTGGATGATTTATTTTTTGTTTGAAAATATCAATTGAGTCGTAGGCATTTATCATTTTTTATCTAACAGTAACAATATCAATGATTTTTATGTCTTATTAATGTGTTTAGATCGGCATTGGATATGAAATAAATGATGCATGGACAGTTCCGAATATCCAGAACACGATGCAACCTGGTTATGAAGAGCTGCCAGGCTACTTCAGACTTATTATAAAAGCAATTTAGGTGTTAAGTATGGCTTTAAAAAAAGGAACAAGACTTTCTATCGCCAGCTCTTCTCAGGACAAATAACTTTCCGAGCTGGTAGCTTTTACGATAAAAAATGTTTCTGATGTATAACTTACTTTCAATAAAGATTTTGATTTGGATTTTTTTACTTCTGATTTATTTTTATTTATAACTCAAAAATTCTTAATAGATGCTGTTACTTGTCTTGTGCAATATGCTTTCATTATTATCTTAGTATTTTCCTTATTTTAGAAGGAGTCAGCTAAAACTGTGTTAATGATGTATTTTGAAACTATTTAAAACATAACAATATTTTATCACCGCAAATCAATCCGCATACTATATTTTAAATTTCAATTATAATATTAACATTACAAAAGTTTAAAATATTACAAACCCACAATAACGTGATATATTTTGATGAAATATTACCGATGTTCCAATTGTGTACAACGATAATAATTAAAAACCATACAAAAACCATAAAAACCATACATAAATTGTCATCAAGTGGAACCCGGAGCGATATGCGTGAAACCAAATAAATGCGGCCTTTTCGTATTATAAAGTTAAATTTTATTGTGATTTCTTTTGACATCCGATTGAATTTGTTCTTGTAGGAAAATAACAGTTTAACTCTAAACTCAGTATACAAACTAACTCTAAACTCACTAATACTTTAAACTCAATGAGTTTATGAGTTAAAACTTAAAATGTGATGTTTTATTACTATGGAGAGCCTTTACCAAGAACCACAGCCTGATAATTTAACATGTGGGTTTTACCGTCAATAGAATTCTACAATAAAATTTAATTCTACAATAAATTTACAAATTATACTCCTTTATAATTAATTATTAATGTTAAATTCAATTAATATGAAGCGAAGAATAAAACGTCAATATCACCAAATTATCAAGTAAATATAATTAACAAAATTTAACTTTTTAACAGCGTCAGTTTTATTTGGATATTAAAATTAAAAGCGTCTACGTCGTCCTTACTAACAAAGTGAAATGCTTCGACGTTACGAAAGTTTGATTTAAGCTTCCGTAATATAAAACATATTGCTCATTCCTCTGACAAAGTATTGTAATTTAAATAATCAAAATAAGCTAATGCCATTAAAATATTAGAATCATATATACTTCTATTATTAACTAATTTTATAAACTGTTCATACTTTAAAATATAACTAAACTCGAATTTTTAACCGTAGTCTGAATTGACATTCACAATATAACATTAAACTACCAATACCCAGCTCGTGTTGTAGTCTAAGAGCTGTGCTAAATTGTGCATATATTTCTATAGGTTTTATATTTTTGCGAATAGACAAGACCCTGCTTAACAGGCAAAATACCAGATAGATGGTGTTTCACAGGTTGAACGTAAAACTGAACTCTTCAAATTCGTTAGTATTTGTCATACATTTTTTTCTACGGAAATCCTGTGTTTTAATTTTAAGTATTATGTCATACATATTGACATTACATTCCCTTTATCTATAAAAATAGAAGATAAAAAAATCAGGTGAAAATAAAAAAGTGTTTTATCTACAATTCTGTTTTTTAATGTCAGTTTGTGGAAATTGCAAATCAATTGATATTAATAATAGTGGCGCAAATTTATCACAATATATATCGAAGTGTTTAATTTGTTTGATTAAATATTTTGTTTAATAAATTAACATATTAAATAAAGTACTCTTATAATATATATAATTGTTTGTTAACATATATTTCATAGTTAGTATAATATTTCTTTACCTGGTCTCCTCGACTACAACTTGTGAGTCAATACTCGTTAAGCGTTCAAAGGGAGTTACGTAATGTAAACGGTAATGCACAAAACGACATCATTTGTATGTTATATTAAATGTGATTGAATTGTGATCGATATGTAGTGTTATGTCATCACACACAATATACCACTACTTACAATATAATTTGTATGTTATATTGAATGTGCTCTGTGTGTGTAACTGATTGTGATCAATATGTAGTGTTTGGTCATCACACACAATATAACACTATTTACAATATAATTTGTATGTTATATTGAATGTGCTCTGTGTCTGTAACTGATTGTGATCAATATGTAGTGTTTGGTCATCACACACAATATAACACTACTTACAATATAATTTGTATGTTATATTGAATGTGCTCTGTGTCTGTAACTGATTGTGATCAATATGTAGTGTTTGGTCATCACACACAATATAACACTACTTACAATATAATTTGTATGTTATATTGAATGTGCTCTGTGTCTGTAACTGATTGTGATCAATATGTAGTGTTTGGTCATCACACACAATATAACACTACTTACAATATAATTTTATTTTTAGTAAGAAATGCATATTTTATTTCTAATATTTTTTTATGTGTTCGGAAACATATTGCTTATATATACATAAAAAGATATGAAAAGAGTACGAAATTATTTATGACGGCGATATATTGAAAGGCAATTTACACCGTATCCATAAATAACTGAGAGTCTTTTCCTGCTTAATTTTATTTTTGCTTAAGATGTTTTCAGTATAGTTTACAAAGAGTATATACCTGTATACACATATTATTGTATTTATTTAGTAGTTAGATAATATACATTTTCAAGCGGTCACGTTTTTTGTACATTCACAAAGTATATAATATGGCATTATAAAATAAAATTATAAACAAATGAATAAATCCAAATTATAATTATTTCTAGAACTATACTGCAATGTTTTTTCACGACATATGTCTGACCTTGAACATTGACCTCGAGTTTCGGATGACGCAGACGGAAGGACGTGTGAGAGAGAATCGTTTTATTTGTTAAGCATATAAATGTTCATATCTATACGGATTTGGAATTTCTACCTCTTCCAGAGAAATTAATTTACATTATTTTATTGAGTAATATTCCTTAAGGAGTAATAAGTACAACTCTATTTAGCTATTATAGTAGATAGAATAACGTACTGAGGTTGTGAGATCAGCTGTTTTGATATTTGGTTATCAAAAATGAGATTCCAGAACTTAATAGATTATTAATAGAATTTGACGACTTCATTCAGGTATAAAACTATACAAGCTAGACGCTGATGCCAAGACATTTTATATAGGTCAAGAAAGAGAGTTCGTGATCTCATTTCCTTCAATTTGACCTTTGGCAAGCTTTTACAGTACGTGGCGTGTTGTCATATACCCTAATTATGTAAGCTTTAATACTTTTGAGTAAACGTTGCCAACAGACTTAATATTAACAATAAGTTGTATTTTTTTTATTGTCATAAATGTTGTGGTCACGCACTATGTTAATAAACTCCTTTTAAGTTCGTATAAGTTTATAAGATTCGATTGTTCATTTTATTTCCTAAATTTTATCTTATTCTTATTATTTTGTCTAGGTATCTATATTCCTCTTCCTTTATTCTCGAAAGGAAACATCCCGATCAAAATATACGACACAGTATTAGACAATATTAGTTTCTCCATAGGGTGCAGTAACTTATCGTCAGTCGTCAGTGAAAGGCGGTCCACATCTTTTGATTGCTTCTTTGAAGAAAAAAGGAATCATGTAGAAAAGTTTTATTTTATAAAAGAGAATATTGACTATAAAGCTGAAAAAAAATCTTTAATTTAAAATAAAACATGAATTTTAATAAAATATATATCTTAAAGAAACAATTAAGTGCAATTGGCGTCTTTAATTACATTTACCTTTGTGAATCTTTTAAAAATATAAACAAAATTATTATTTCAATTTCGATAACAAAAGTATATTAAACGTTACAATTACTTATTACTATTACGAATAATATTAGTATCTTTGTGTTGAAGGATGTGACCACGTCGACGATAACAACGTGGCGCTGTCCATTTGGACTTCAGTATTTGACTGTCATCTAAAATAAGTATTAGTGTCCTTTATCCTTAATCACTTTGTAATATCCTATATATTAAACATATTATGATAAAATAATATCAAATCATTTGTAATGTGCCGTGTTATTTGTGCCGAACGTATTGAAGCACGCAATAATATAAAATATTTTATATGAAATTTAATAATC
Organism: Melinaea marsaeus rileyi; assembly: GCA_918358865.1. NCBI lineage: Eukaryota > Metazoa > Arthropoda > Insecta > Lepidoptera > Nymphalidae > Melinaea > Melinaea marsaeus. The sequence continues at coordinate 14,882,180 of OU911089.1, read as the reverse complement.
GCTTAATTGGAAAGATTTCTCATTTTGGTTATAATTAAGTGATTTCTATTCGGTGTTTTATTTAAATATTTAAATTCTTCGATCTTTATTTATTTGCAAATTTGAAATTTATACAAAAATATATTAATTTCAGATTTCAATACTTTTTATTTATAACAAACTTAAATCGAAAAGTGCAGGGTTTAATATGACTTTGAATATCCAAATTTGTTTGTTGTTTAAACGCCGCCTTCCACAGATTCATACAAAGTGTGCGATCACGCCGTCCGTCCTTACCTTGCAAGCCTTTGTAAGTTCTAACGAGCTTGATGCAGAATCACAATTACGAAATTAGGTAAATTGCATGAGCCTTTATAATAATTAATTTAATCTCTTTTTATTCATATATTTTTAATGACGTGGAACAACTTACAATCATAAAAACATTATCAACAGTCTTTAGTGGATTAGAAATTTGAAATTATTTTATTCATTTTTTATATTTGCCATATTTTTCATAGCGGATAATTCTCTTGTCTGTTTATTGTAAAAATCTTATGAATGTACTCATTTAATGTTATATCTAATGTCCAATATTAGAATTAGCAAAATAGATTACAAATTATAAACTGAATTGCATTAGTCACCTTATTACATTAAGGTCTGATATGTTTAATTAACAAAGATATATTATTATGATATCTAGTTTACATTTTTTTGGGCTCCCAATATTATAATGTTTTATTCCAGTGACGGTTACGTAGGTAGTAGGTAAGTTTACTAAAATAGTGAGTTACTCTTTAAAGTTGAAAGGATCTCAAAAGCGATCTTATTTTGCCAAAAGAAATTACAGCTTTTAGGAGTATTATAAATGTCACAGAAGCTTCGAAGTGATTTTTATATATCTTTTAAAAGTTTGGTGTATTTTATATAATATCGAGTTATTGTGGTGAATGGTATTGAAGTTATAGTTATATATACAAGCTATTGTTAATGTTACATATAGAATAATCCGCAGAACGATTATTTGTAATATTTAAATATAATACATAATATACCATATTAATCATAACACATCTAAAACTATTTTTACCAAAAAAATAGTACAACCAACCGCAGCAAAAAATATATGATTAAGGATTTTAGTATTTTTTTTCAATTTATTCAATGTAGAAGGAGGAAGAATATTTATCTCAGATATAACCTTAGCGACTTAATAATAGAGCTTAAGTAAGATTGCGATATTATATCTTTAAAAGTTCTCAATGACGGGTAACATTTTTCATATTTTATAATAAATATTACCATATAGTTTCAACAGCAATTAGTGAACTAAAATAATTATGATTACATTAATATACAACTAAAAATATTAATTAATTGTCAAAAATATGTATTTATAACGGCCACGACCATTATAACGTTTTATTTGAAAAATAAAATATCATATATATCTAATCTTTTTCATTTATATTTCCTTCATTTCGAATTTCGAATCAATACCAGTCATCACTTGTGTACGTCAGATGTGAGTGGCAGGAGAGCCTATTTTAATACAGTACTTATCGACATAAGCCCTTCTGTAAAGACACTCTCCAACTTAAAATAAATATATTTATATATAAATAAATATTAATGCAAAATTGATTTTTGCCATCGTATGTGTCGTTTTGATGTCAAATGTTATGAACATGAACATAAGGTGCCCATTCTCTATTCCTAGATTTACTTCGGTAAATTTTAGCAGCATAGTACAATCAACATTACGACAAGTGCAACTGGCAATATGAACTGAACGCTCGAAGTAACTACATCTCTGAAGTTAACCTCCGTTTTGGAAAAATATTGCTCAACCTGGTGGCAAATATATATAATAATATATATAAGAACATAACATTTCATTTATGAATATCCATAGACGTTGAATTAAATATAAATATCAAATTAAAAACCTGGAAATAGGTGAACGATTTAGTATTATACAATACTGGGCATAACATAATACTAAATAATCTATGTTTTAATTAAGGTGGTAGTCAACTTGGCATTTTGAATGAAGCTAAGTGTTTAAAACTTTAAACATAATTTTATAATTAAAAGCTATTATTCCTAAAGACAAATCTGAAATGATACTAATAATAACTATTCAACTGAAACGATTCACTTTAGATGCCCACATTAAAAATATTTCGAAGTAATCTAATCTAACATCCCTACTTTTAATAAATGTGTACAAAATGTAGGTAACATAACATTGACAGAACATCATAAAGTGTTTAAATATAATAAACTTCATTTGTGTTGCTTTAAGGTTTATTTTTAAGTTAAATCTGAATATATTAATAATAAACATTGCGGAGATGGAATGCGCTGTTTCATATTTTTATCTTAAGCTCTAAGCCTCAAGCAACGCTTAAATCTTTTTTGAAATATTGAAATACCATTAAGAGTAAGGAAAAATATAATATATATAAATAAACCCAGAATATTAACAGACAAGACAGACATTTATAACTATTATTGAATTGAAATATGATACAATTTTAAAAAAAATCCGTACCCGCAAAGGGACACGCGTGGGTAGACCTCGTGTGTAACTCGTTTAAAATATAACTCACTACCTAACAATAATACATGATGCCGTTGTTTACATCAAACATTTTCAAGCAAAAAGCGGCTTTATTTTTTTTTCTCAGAAAAGGTATCTTTTTTGGAAATACTTTTGATATATAAATTTAGAGTTTAAAATAACCTTTGTTTTAAAAATATTTGAGATTAGGGAATGTTACCAGAAAAAAGTTGACGTGGTTTTACCTAACTTAAATTTTCAAGCTAAAAGTGGTTTTTATTTTTTTTCTCAGAAACCTTTAACGGGAAAAACGAAAACGAAGGTACCTTTTACGGGAAAAACTTCTAATACTTAAATTTAAAGTAAAAAATAACCTTTCTATTAAAAATACTTGTGATGTAAAAATGTTTACCAGAAAAAAGTTATGAATTTTTTTCCAAAAATTTTCGTTTTTTTTACCCCCACCCCTAAGTTATTGAAGTTAGGCTTTCGGTTTATCTACATTAGTTATAGGTATTCATCAAAGACATCATATAATATGAACGCGATTAATCTTCTTTGTATAGGGAAAAAGTTATGGTCGAAAAACTATAATCAGAAAAAGTGAGGCCCTAGCGCCCCCTGTGGTCCGATTTCTCTGGTTAACGAACTTGACCTTCATTTTAGGATGATTGATTTTTGTGCAAAGTTTGAAAGCGAACCGAGTGAAACTGCGGCCGCTATCGTGCTGACAAAAGTCGAATCTGGACGCACGCACGCATATATATATATATATATATATATATATATATATAAACTTTTTGATCAATGGTCATTTCGGACTCAGCTGGTCATAAGAAGACCTCCTGTGAAGAAATTTTTCCAAAATTCGAAAGTAGGGGACAAATGAATGGGCAGACCGAATTCTTCGAGGTCTACCCAATAAGACTTTAAGAATATTTTATTACAACTATTAGAAATTACAAATAATAATAGCTATCAATCTTTACTTTAAGTACAAATAACTTAAAGCTTTCTAACAACACCTTCATCTTAAAGATTTTATAACTTTTTTATTTTCAATATTTTTATTTAAGTTCAATTTATTATAAAAAACTTATGTTGCCTTGTTATATATAATAGTTAGTTAAAACTTTACCGATAATATATTTTTTATTCTTTAAAAAATTTGTTCTGCATTTCGACAGCGAATTGCACATCAAAGTTCTTAAAATCTTAGCTCTGATTTGTATGTGTAGCTTAATTGATTTTAAAGCTCTTAGTTTTTGCATAAAAATATAAAACATTGAACATAAAATACAAAGCTGAAGTATCTGAGTGTTAAGGATTAAATCCGTATTTATTTAAACACGTTTTATTTTTCTGTGTACGGAGATTAGCAAATTTAATTCTATTTTAAATTGAATAATAATTTTGTAGTCTTAAACAAATTTACATATATTTACAATTCAAGGATCACTTTTTGGATGACATATTGAGGCGTAATTCAGGGCTTATCCTAAACAAATAAGGGTTGAAACTTTGTGAATGTTTTTTACTAAAATGATATTTCAGGAGTGGATTTGAATAAAATAAACATTATGATATTAATTTACATTATGATATCATAATATTTATATAAAATAATATATTTTTTGTAAGAATGTTGAATGAATTAACTTTAATATTCTCAGTTTAATCTAATTTAATGAAATCCTGTGTATGTGGATAAATAACTAACATAAAACAAGCCTCAAAACTGCCATTTTTTATAGATTTTACTTTACTTTCGAGATAGACGAGTAAAAACAATAACACATTAACATTCTAAACAATATTAAATTATGTATCTTCACCATATATGATACTACCAAATATATTTCAGGCGCAATAGGATCAAGTAAGATATACATAGAATTCAAATCACCTTCAACTTGACCTCAAACTTTGTCAACGGAGGCGGATAATAGACAAACGCTTCCAGACGCTGCCAAATTGTCACATTCTCATTTCGATAATAGACATTTTCTGAATTAATTTTAATCTTAGAAAGATTAGAATTTACTATTACTAATTAAAATTTATGTTTTAAAAAGAAAAACATACCAGTTACATTTAACATAAAACCATCAAATATAGAATTTAGAAACAAAAAACTAATTCCATAGTGAAGATCATAAAAATAAAAGTGAAACAAGAAATAATAAATATTTTTTTTAACAATAAAATACCCAATACAAAGTAGACAAATAAAACAAGTCTACTAATAAATACAAAAGTCGCCGTGGAATCAATAACGGGGAATACATGTACTATTATAGCACTAAATATAATATTAATTTACAACTAGAACATTTTTTTATTAGAAATTACAATCACATTTTGATTGATATATTATTTTTCTAACTAATTGAAGTGGTCTACAAGTTTTAATAGTTTAAATTATCTCACCCAAACTTCTATAAAGATCTGTAGAATTTCATTTAAGTGAACACAATTTTAGTAAATACACACACACTAATGAACCCAGAAAAGCTCCACAATTTTTGTCAAGAGGACAAACAATTAGGGACAATCAAAAACCTTTTCAATAGAAATTACTTTTACTCGACACCGCGTCGAGGAGTCCCTTTGAGAGGTTTGTTGATATTTATTTTTTAAGTTGTCCACTTTTCTCGCTACTCAAAATTATTTGCATTTTTCTTATATCTAATTGCGTGCTTAATACCATTAAAGTAACTCATAAAACAGTTTCTTACCTTGAAATATTCTAGAGTAGACCTCACATAATATATTTGTAAGAAACGCAGTGAAGAAAATTTGCTTCACTATTCCTTCACCATATGGTTAATTAAACTCCCTATCCTGTCCACAGTGAGGTAGACATATAAAACACCACCAGGGTATGTTTTGGATGATAATACTTGAACAACCCTTAAGACCTTTGACCTTTTTTTCACGTTCCATTGATCTTTTTTCCACGTTCCACTCACTTGTGGAACGAACTCCCTTCGGCGGTATTTCCAGATCAGTACGACTTGGGTACCTTCAAAAAAGGCGTTTACTCCTACTTACAAGGCCGGCAACACTCTTGTAAATCCTCGGATGTTGCAAGAGTTCATGGGTGGAGGTGATCACGTCCATCTGTGACCCGCCAGCTCGTTTGCCCTCCTCTTAAATAAAAAAATCCTCAAGAAAAAAACAAAGACATTACTTTAATACAAAATTCCTGCATTATACAGCAGTATTCTTTTCTTTAATATAAAAGTGTCAATTAGATCTTTTTATTATCAAGTTTTTATTACTATGCTAATAAATAACTTATAAAAGATACATTAAGAGATGTTTTAAATTTAATAACTGTATTATAAATATACTTGGTATATGAAAACATCTTAAGACAATATTTGTAAGAGTACCTACTGCGACATTCAAAATTGCGACCTACATTATTCGTTCGATCACCAATATTAATATGTCCAATAATACCGGACATTTTTACATTCAGTTGATAGGTATATGTGTTTTGAGGACTTCGACACAGCTATAATATCAACAATTAATGCAAGGTTTTTCTAGTATACCAAGAATCTTATAACTATATTTGGAATATAGTCGTTATGAGTTTTTAGCACACTGCAGTCAAGGTTAGCACTTAGCAGACGGATGTCGATACTTGAGACAGGTCTACTGCTCCCAAATTCAAATTAAGCTTATTTTACCAACTTTAATAGCTACATGATTCTATATTCTGTATTCCTTTGATTTAAATTATTGTTTCTTAATATATTTAAATAAAACTTTGTAGACAAATAGTCTAATAGCCTATTAGAATAAAATATTACTCACAAGCAACATTACAAACCACCTTGAAGAAAAGTCTTAATGTAACAGCTGTAGCGAATGCTCACATTATATTATAAATTAAGGTAAGGCCAAGCCAAGGCCACGGCCTAGAAATTATTACAGCAATATGCAATATAATTTCACGTTCTACTACAGACGAGTAGACGCCAGTTAAAGATATCCTTGAACCTCGGTTGTTTGTTGTCGACTGTGTCTGAGGTCATTTCCTTATGAAGCTATACAATAATAGACTTACGTAATTTCGAATTCATATTTGTTTCATTAATAATAAGAAACTTATGTACTGTAAGATAATATATGTTCACTATTAATACATTTTGTAACCAATATGTAAGCAGAGTCGATACGATCACGGAAGCGTCCTTGGCATAATCATAGCTCGGTCACCATTATCGGTATAACATTATACGTGAATTGCATTCAACGTAAGTTTAGTTTTAAAGAAGTTCGGAATGAAATGGTTCGAAAGAGAAAGTTGTCGATAATTAGAATCGTGACTCAATTTCAAAGTTAGAGGTTGACGATTTTCATAAAAAACTTATCTACTTAGAAAATCACAAATTGTAACAATAGCACTAAGTTTAAGGAGTTTTTAACATTTCAGATTCACTGAAATGTTTATCCGCATTGATCAACATCCGCCCGCTGTCCCGTGGGAGATGAGTGTAAAAGCTCCCAAGTTAATTAATGTCAGCTTTTGGTAATTTTAAGAAACTAATCGTCCTGTGAACAGTAAACCTCAGTACTTTAGAGGATGAGACAATGTTTATGGCCGCCATTTTGGATTTTGAAATAACAAAAAAACACCTTAGATTTTGACAAAGAATATTTAGACGAAATTTCAGTCCACTAGCTGCCGCACATCCGCCATTTTGAAATTTTTCGCCCAAGAAAAATGCGGCTCGACATAAAAATTTAAATAATTCTAAGAACACACCTACCAATTTTCGTCACGATTGCATGAAAAATACGCCTGCTACGCCAAAACAAAAAGTCAAATCACTGCCATTTTTCCTCCCAGTAAGAAAAATGGCCGGACAAAAAAAAATTACTCAAAGAACATGATCACCAATTTTTGTTGCGATCAAATGAAAATTGCTCCTGCTACGCCAAAAACAAAACTAAAAAACGCCGCCAGTTTGGATTTTTTCGCCTAATCAAAAAAAACGGCGTACTGGAATACATGCGGAAAAATAGCAGAATGGGCCTATCTACTGAGAACGGAGTCTTTCGGACAAACGCTTCGCTACGCTCAGCATTCGTCCTTCGGCTAATTAATGAACCATAATATTAAGTAATCATGATATTTTTTATAAAATATAATTTGAATAATAACAGAAATTAAAGACGTGTATAACGTAAACAATATGATAAGAGAGATAATACCTCATTACTACAAAAGTAAATATTATGTGAATTTATTTTAAATTTATATTTCTTAAATTACCTACAATCATTTTCAGTAAGACAACAACAGCTGACGGGACGACTTAACAAACAAATTATGTCGTTTACGATTTCCATGTACATATACATAGACAAGAACAAAGTTAAAAATATAACGTTTAATATTTATCAAATAAAAGATATTACAAAAACAGATTCAGATATATTCATTTCAGGATATTCAAAACATATTGTCTATTTATATGATGGTCTAGATAACCAATAATTGAACAAAGTGGCCTCGTGGCCACTTCCATCCATTATTCATCCATCATTCCAGCCATCTTCTGAAAACTAATATATAACTGTAATAATTTAACAAAATTTTGTGGTTTTGCTTTAAATCACTTAAAGTAGAATTAGATTTGCATGTAATTTAGGGCGAGCAGTCTAGTTATCAATAATACAATATGTTGTTGTAATATGCAAGAATCTAGTTATCAATAATACAATATGTAAATGTGGTAATTATAATATTGGTTTCGTTTAAGCCGTCAATAAAGTGTAACTTAATATACACAGTCTATTAAGTTAGTAATTTACTCATTTTATGATGTTATTCAACAAGCTATCAAACAGCTCATTAGCTTAAACGTTAAAAGCTTTCATAAACGCTTAAAAATCATTAATTCAGACGCGATTACGGTTTTAACTTTTAATGAACATAGTTTTAAATAGAGTTCAAAGAACATTTTGAAAGAAAAATAGGATTATTGTACAAAAAAAAATGAATAAATTTAAAATAAAATAATTACTCTATTAAACTACTTATAACTTATATATTTAAACAGATAATGAAAGACATTATCTATTAAAAATTAGACAGAATAGGTTTGACGATCATTTTAATATGTTATTGTACAAAAAAACCGAGGTGATAAATCATTAACGTTGGCTTAGTATGTTGAAGCACTAAGTGTAAATTTGTCTTTCTCTGAAAATTAGTATAAATTAGTCTATCTCTACAAGAATTTCAATTTCATATATCAAAAACAAGAGGCAAGTAGGGTAACGTTTTGGTACTGTAAGAAAACTAATATAGCTTCAACCATTACCTTCTTTATAATATACCTAGACTAATGACGATTAAATTCTTATAAAGGTCAGTACAAAATTTAATTTCCGGTACCGATAGCTTTAAGAATACAAAACATAAAGAAAATAGCTTAAGAAACATTAATTGTACACTACCGTCTCAAAATAAAATATGAGAGATATTACTTATCCAAGAGTAGTCAAACATTTAAGTAAATAAAAATGATTTTGGTGCAAAATTGTCTTATTTTCTTTAAAAAGTCTGGTATCATTTTAGGTGAATTTAGCGTAACGGTGTGAAAACAATTTTAATCTCATTAAATTCATCACCTCCCAAATGACCGTGTTACGTTGAATATTTTACTAGAACTACGAATGTACCCAGTTCATTCAACTTTTATTACAATTACTTAAACCATTCTTTTACTGGTTTCTGACAGTTTTTTCATAGTTTTTATAATTTCACTCTTTACTGACTATGTAGCTATAATAGCTGAGAATTAATATTATATTTTTATCACTTCTACTGATTTAATATTAATATTTTTTAATTATATATGGCCAAAGGTTTAATAAAAAAATATAAACATTTAATAAATACGAAATCAGTAATATATATATATAATTTAATAAGTACAAAAACTTACTTATGCAGTTAAGAACATAATCTATATTTAACAGACTTTTACTAGCGGTTTCGCTCGCAGCAAAGAGTATACAAAAACAAATAAACCATAACAATAGTACATATTTTCCACGATATTTTCTTTTTATTAAATTGAATTTACAAAATAAAGGAATATTAACTCTATAATGAGACCTAAAATATAATAAATGGATGAAACTTTTATATTTCTTGAACAGAATATACAATGTTCTGTAGAAAATATTTGCTAGAGATGTTCAATATATCTGTACCTCATATAAGAGCGGCAGTATAGTTGTTATCTAGGGATGTGAGTGCCTTTTTTATTTTAGAAGATACGAATGTTTTATTTCCTTTATAACGTCTGATTATTACAATATTCATATATCTTATATTGTTTGATCATGAATTTAAAATAACTTATATTAGAATTAATATAAGATTCAACAAGTCATTGGAAAATGCCTAAATCTATCTTTTAGTGCCACTTTATTTTGGAAATATCCTCGGAAGGAGTTAATATGACTAAGTAATAAAATGAACAAATACTATTTATTACTTGTTTCTTACTTAATTTACCAAAGCATAAATTTTCCGTTCTTTTAGTATGTGCGCACACTTATATAATAATAAAGGTATATAATTTCCTCTTATAAAATAATAACTTTACTTCCAAAGTACAAGTAAACAAATATGAAGGTCAAAGTATTTTTTTTTATAATAATCATGTTGCAGTTATGAAAGTGATACAACAATAGAATAAATAAATAAATATGCAATAATTATTGATCTTATTTTTACAAAATGAATAAACGAAAACAATAGTGATTAATGAGATAACGGAAACAAAGACAATTAACGATAAATATAATAATATGAACATTTACGTACATATACAATTTAAAAACATTTATGACATGTTTAATATATAGAGTATATTAATAAAATATTATAATATATTATATTATACATATTATTTGTTAGCTTTGGAATGATCTTTAGAAATAATGCCAACGGTTGAATTCTCCATCTACTCGTATTTCGCTTTCAATCCTGAATAATGTACGTATCTACATTGTTTAGAACATGTTTAATAAATGACACTGAGAATTTGAAATATTTATTATTACGATAAAAATATTGGTTTTATTTAAAATGTATAAAAAAGTTAATAACATAGGGCTATAAGTGTATTTTGACGATATTGTTAATAAACTAACAAATTTTACTTTAAATTCAGAATTAGTCACAGTTTAATAAACAGGTGTAGTTTCGAGTCTTCACAGTTGTAATAATATGAGTAACACCACAGGTGCAGAGAAGACATCAATCGTCAACATGAACATCGTGAAAAAAGTAATTAGTCTCTTTACACAGATGGTATGCCTTCGATGGAAAATGAAATAACTAGTGTGATATGATATGAAAAACTTGATAATCTTGGCTGTAAAACCCAATTGTTATACAACTATGTAATAGCAATTATATTTTTATTCAGCTCCAAAAAAATTATTTTGACTAAAAAGCTAACCATTGATCTCTTGTTTTCAGTTGTAACATTTCAGATCTAACAATAAAGAAAATACAAAATATATTATCAAAATTCAAGTAGGATGGCAAAAATTTAACCATCAGTTTTAAAATCTTCTGATAAAGCATCCATGGAATAGGCTTAACTTATTTAGATAAAAAATTAATGAATAATATTAGTTCTATTATCACTAGAGTAAACCAGCGGTACCGTACAATGTCTCAACTATGAGGCAGTACTCTACAGTGTCTTTTATGATGATTAAACATTCATAATGCAATAATAAAAGACACTTGGACGTGACGTCACGTGAACGTAACTTCCCTCACGTGAGGCAATGTACAGCATTCACTCTTACAGTTATATTACATAGAAGACTTATTATCTCTAAGTCATCGTGATTGGCCTGAAATTTAAATTAGATATAAAATGGCAATTTAAAATTTTCCCTTTTTTTAAATCGAACTAATAATCTATTAAATCGTCTTACAGTTACCCTTTAGTAAATAAGATTTAGTATATTTTAATAACGATCTAATGGAGTTGCAAACATTGTTTGTTTCTTTATTGTTATGATGTTTTCATTTGTAAATATACAGTTCGTTATTGAAATATCTCATATATTAATAATAATAAAACATCAGCTCAGTTTTAATGAGATGTGATTTGCTGAAGGGGAAGCGACAATAAACTAATACAATGCAGTAATAAAATTTAAAATAGGTCAGCATTATTTAAAAGAAGTTTTAAAAAGTAGCAAAGCACTGCAACTATATTATTACCAACAACTCTTATAAGAAAGTAAACTAAACCAAAAAGATGAGGACAATTTACCTTTGTTAATAATGTCAGTAATTATAGCTAGTGGTGACATATTTGTTCCAGTACGAGTTGATGTGAGAATATCTTAAGAGGTGAGAACCATTCTTGTTGTCGTCATTTTTAATTTATCTCTCCTAATATCTTTCTTCCAGATGCTATAGTTTTTTTCTTTCTTGGTTACTTATCTATTAGATAGATTGTGTGTCTTATATTTGTTTTATACAATCCCAGCTCTCTTTAGTAATAAGTTAGTATGATGATAATAACTTAGTTATGAAAATGAGAAGCTTTTCATTGAATAAAGACAGTCCAGTTAGCAAGTTATAAAACGTGTTCTGACTCAGCAAAGATGGTATTTTAGTTTTGATTTAATGAAAATATACGAACTGGTTATAATGAGCAGAAGCCATTTAAAATAACTTTAAAATTTGTTTATTCCTTATAAAATAAGCACAGTATATATTTGTAACGAACTTCTGGAACTTATATTTAAAGCATGTTACATTTTAAATATTAGGAAATACGTTTAAACTATAATAAACTATAAAATATAATTAAAACAATAATTTACACTATATATATGAAATTTTAAAGAAAGGCAAATAATATGATTTCTTATATAGATGTTATAATAAATTTAAAATAACATCTTCACTAAATTGATATCTTCTAATTAATACACGCACTTTGATGTTTACACTTAACAATACTTTAGATATGAACATTTTAATACTGAAGGGTACTTTTAATAAAGCTAATTGAACAAATTAATTTAGAACTCGTGTCCAAAGGTAAACCACTGAAATGATTGATGTTGGAACTTTTTGTTGAGGTTTACCCATTACTTGTAGTATTAATTTAAATCCAGGGAATAATTTATAAAACTAATGTTGTAATTATAACCTATCAAAACTTAAAAATACAAAACATCTAACATGGAAAGTTTAAATTGACTTTATTATGTATGCCAATATTATAGTCTTAGAGTTTTCAACCTTCAATAACTATGATCATATTTTTCATACTTATTTTTATTTTATAACTTCTGTATCACCTTTAAGAGAGAGAGCGGTGAATGCATTAAATATTTAATAATTAATAATAGCCTATTTTCCATTATATATCTGACATATAATAATTTTAAGCATTTAAATCAGCTTTCTTAACTTTTCTGATTACCATATTTCTGATTTCTGAAACTGATTACCGAAAAGCAGGATTTTAAAAGCAGGAAATTATTAACAATTGTAACGTCAAACCGTTACCCACATTACGTGATATATTTTAATTAAATATTACCAATTTTACAATTGTGTACAACGAAAATAATTAAAAACCGTCGTGAAGCTGAACCCGCAGCGATATGCGTGAAACCGCGTAACTGCGGCCTTCTCATATTATAAAGTTCAATTTTAATTTGTTTTGTTTTCGGCGCTTTATGATATTTTTGGATTCTGCAGAAACTTCATTATTATTTGATTTTCATTTATATGAAGGGTAAAGACGGACGAGTTGATAAGTTGCTATTTGTGAATTAAAACTGACATCGTAGAAAAACAAGGAAGAAAGAAACTAGAGCACAATGGGCATAGTAACTTTCCCATTCTCTCATTCGCCTTAAGATAAGATAAGATAGTGAAAGTGATAATATAGTCTAATGGTAATAAAATCATTATACATTCAAGATTACATTTTATTTGACTTAAAATGAAAACACATATAAAAGAAAGAAATAAATAATATTCAGTAATTAATATTATTACATAAATTCTTTCCTCACTTCCAACACTGTCCTAGATTATCGAATGCTGGAAACGGAAAGGTATTTTATTATTTTGTATTATTTAAACCTACTTCGTGAAAATGTATTTTAAAATATTTTCTGTTACGGATACATTGCAATATATTTTTTGTTATATAATATATATATATATATTTGTTTGTTGTATTATGATATTATTTCTGACATATAATATCAATATTATCCAAGGTGTGAAAGTATGGTTTTCTGTATATAGGTTATTTACAGAAAACCATATATTTATATTTTTATTTCAAAAATATATTTTTTCTCGTTTTATTTTTTATATCAGCATGTGCTCACAGAAGACTGAGCAACAGTTTATAGCAAATTTAAGGTAAAAATGATTTAAGTAGACGTCATCAAATCACATACAAAGTATATAGACGATTTCCTTGTACTTTATTGTACGCTGAAGGTACTGTGTGCCTTCCTACATTATTAATAAGATTAATTTATAACAACTGTCGAGGTAACGACGAAGACATTTTAGTATTGACAAAGCACTCTTGACGAATAACATTGACATTATTAAAGTATTTTAAACATGATAAATATATTATACAAGAGTAAACAATATTGGTATATTGTGAACTCCTTTTGTAAGCGCCGTCTCATTTCTACTTGCGATAACTCCTATACCTAGCGATACCTAGGAACACTTGTTTCTCACATCGCAGCGTGTTGAAAATAAACATAGTGACTGGCCAAATTACCATCTGATAAATATGGTTATTGTTACAGTAGACACGTCCAAAATATGAGTATATATTAATATGTAAACACTCTTAATGACACGGAGGCATAAAGGATTTTATTTTTGCGCTCTTCAAGAGCGTTCCCCTGAACAAGAGGTAAAGAGTTAATATCTCTGTAAAAGCAACTACTATGCTAGTTAACTTAATACATTGTATTTTCAGTATGAAACGTGTCGCTTGCAAAGGCTACAAAGCAAATTCAATTCAACAATGGTTGCTTTAAACGTTCAAAGTGTATGTTATATACACAGATACCTTTGTCAAGCCTTCGGTAGACTTTGTTAGATATACTGAGTTTGGCCATAAATACTGTTACAATTACAAATAAACAAAACATTTCTTTTGAATTAGGAATGATGTTTGTTGTAGAACCATGTCGCGAATTTTAACAGATGACATTGAACTTGCAGCCTATAAGAGTCTTACTGGTATTTCTTAACTAATAATGTAAAAAGAATAGGGTGATAAAATCAAAACAACTACTTAAGCAGTACGCAAAGGGAAGTTACATAACGATTTTGTTGAAAGATTTTTTTACAATAGATCAATAATATGAACGACACGTATGAGGTTATAATATTTAAGCTAAATTAGTGAAATATTTATGTTATTTCTTACCTTAAAGTGGTGAATATTGTTTAAGTTTCTTTATGTAAGATGAAATTCAATTAATAGTAATTCAATTCCTATATCTTCAAGTAATCTAAATTCTAACTTACATCAGAATAGTTTTAAATCAAAGATTGTATGCCGACGTCTCCAATTTGTTCCGTCATCAATCACTTCTTTGCAGAAGTCCCGTCCTATTTCATTGTCTGCACCCTTATCATGTTAATGTATCTCTTACTTGGTATTGTATTAGTATAATAGAAAATATGCCTCAATTTAAATAAACATGATACTACAGGCAAATAAGGCTAGTACGTAAGGCTACTGCATAAAGCATAAGGCTAGTATACAAAGGAAGTACATAAGACAAATACATAAGGCAAGTATATGAGGCTAGTAAGCAATTCTTCGCCTTCTAACAATTTAGTATTTTAAACGTAAACACTTCTATCGCCACAGAGGTGACATCTATCGACTCTTTCAAAAAATCCAAACTTTTCTTTATATGATAATTTTGTAAAGATATCACAACCGAAATTAAGGTCTGAAAATGTTCTACAAACATGTTAATCTTATTTATTTTTTAAATAAATCTAAAATAATTTACTTTCACCCTTTGTATATATTATATAAGTGATAATAAACTAATTAGTAACTTAATTATTTTAGTAGTACCTAATGAATTGTAAATAATAAAGGTATCTTCATAATTATTTTGTCATGTCGCTAATCAAATCAAAACAAATTTAACTTTACCTAATATTTATTAGAAAATTAATATATAATAAATAATAAGTAACAAAAGTTTACTAATTATAATTAATAATGATAATACATAACAGTAAAATTACTTCGTAAAAGAAGATACAGATTTATTTGACATCTTTGTAAACAAAAAAGGAATTTAAACAACTTGGAAAAGTTATTTGTATAACTTTAAGTTGAAATAGTAAAATTTCTACAAAAATCACAATATATCAATATTAAGTTTAATAATACTATTCAAATCTCACATACATTTTTCTCCAAAACCAAGATGTTGTTAATTTTTTCTACTGACAATACATACTGGTGTATTGTAAAAGTTACTTAATAGTTATTAAACTTGCATTTACTGGTGATTTTTATTTAAGTTGTAGCTCTGAGGCATAAAATCTATTCTATTCTATCATACTTATACACTGACATAGTAAAAGGAACATTAACATGTTTTAATGGCAGCCACGGATTTCTCTTTTCTTATTATTAATTATCATTAGGACGGCTTATCAAATAGATTGCGATGGTTCTAGTTGTTAGTACATTGTCCACTAAATATATTGACGTTTGTGAAACAGAGATTACAAAAAAAACCCCGCTGAGTTTGTTGTGTGGTTCTTTTCGGTCCAGGGCGCGTTTGAAACCCTTGTAGCCCTATTTTAAAGTTGGAGAATGTTTTTACAGAAGGGCTTATTTAGATACGTACGATATCAAAATAGGCCCTTCTGTCATTTCAATTTGACGTACACAAGTGATCACTGGTATGGATTCAAAGTGGAAAATATATAAATAAATAAAATAAATATTTACGACGAAACTGGATAATAATAAGAAAATATTTAAATAATCTACGTGTAATTATGTCATACACGACCTATTAATATTGCAGGTCTCTATCAAACTACCTAAGTTTAATGTAAACTATTAAAGCTTACAAAGCCAAGCTACCGTTATATCACTTGGGTAAACTTTACAAACTGTTAACTCCAGCGTTATCAAGCTTGTGTTTGAGACTGGCATCAGTATTACTAAACTATGTATTTAGTATTTTTAAAATAATGCACAATCGCATTGTATATACTAAATAATTAATTAAAACATATACACTAAAACAGTACAAATACACTAATTGAGCGTAGCGAGCGAAGCGCTCTACTAGAGACTTTTACGCATTCCTTGTCTCGAATAGGCTCGAAATCTACTTGACGGAAAATTATGAAATTTTGCAATCGAAAAGACACACATAAGATAAAGGTTTTTAAAAAAATTGAAAACTGTCATGTCGTGAGGAAAAGTCGCCAAAAAAAACTGATTTCCCTATGAAGTCAATGGGAAACGATGAGTCATTACACTAGGCTCGCTTCGCTCAATATGCAAACTGCATCCGAGGTTTCGCGGGCGCAGCGAGTCGAAATTGAGGGTCTGTTGGCGCCCCTAGTATATATCTAAAGTTTACAAATTTAAGCGTCACTTAAGAGAGGAACAAAAAGGTTCGACATGATATGAAATGGGTGCAGATAATGAAATGGGACGGACCTCTGCAAAGAAGTGATTGATAACGGAACAAATTAAAGACGTCGGAGTACGAACTACGTTTTAAAACTATTATAATTTAGATTATTTATTAAGTATGGGTCATGAAGAAATGAATTTTAAATAATAAAAATGTTCTTAAACAAAACAGAAATTGTTAAAAGTACCTATTCACCACTATAAAAATAATAACTTAAGAAATTTGAATGTTAATATCACAAAATTATGCTAAATAATAAAAACCTTAATCCACAAGGCGTAACTCAAAAAGTAAGTAATTACAAAAAGCTTGCTGTCAAGGTAAATCTTTCAATGAGTTCGGGAAAGAAATGTAAATAAATAAAAAATAAGAAAACTGTTGTGTCGGCTATTGAAAGCGTTAGAAGGCTATTAGAACGGTCAACTTATATGAAGTTTTAAATATCAACGCATAGCACTCGAGGAAGTTGATTTAAAATACAAATTTACCCAATAGCCTGTAAAGCATCAAAATATATTAGCCGATAGTCTATATTAGTCTTTCACTTAAGATAAATAAAAAAATCAATTACTCGAAAGGTCAGTTAGAAATGACTATTTATCCTTCAACAAGAACATGTTCAGTAATCAATTCTTTAGATTACGATCTTGGAATGGCAGAATGATGAATGCTGTCTTTTATTTCCGGAAACGAAACATTTCACCTTAAATATAGAAAGTATTAGATGATGATAGATGGTTTATTGTTTGAAAATGATAAGATATATATGAATAAATATAGCTTTTACAAACTACGTTTTAAATTAATCAAAGACGAAAGTAAGTCAAGAATAATTATCATCTTCAATACCTATATGACCAAGTCTACCGAAGACTGGACGTACCTGTGTGTGTCACATACACTTTGAACGTATAAAGCAACCGTTGTTGTAATGAATTTCCTTTAGAGCGTTTGAAAGCGACACTGAAAATACAATGAACTAAGTTAGCTAGCGTAGTAGTTGATTTTATAAAGAAAATACATTCAACAAGTATTTTGTGTACATATATATGTACAGCCGGAAGCTTTAACCCTTCACCTCTTGTTCAGGAGAACGCTCTTGAGAAACATGGAGAACAAATCCTTTATATGCCCGTGTTATATAGACTGACTATATATTAAATACATTAATAAGTACCAACATTTTGAAGGTTTCACCGTGAAAATAACCTCTTTTATCAAGTGGACTATATATATGGACTATATATATCCTTTTTTTAAATATACAAACAATTTGTTAGCACAACCTATAACGCTAATATTAAAAACATGAATTTGGATTTCTGATTTCTTTTATGAGTACGCATAAAAGATTATGCATTCCAATTACTTCTATTTTACTTTTAAAGCATAGAAATGAATTAAATATATTTGAAATGTTAATTTCTTTGTTGCAATAAACATTGTTATTAATGTATATGTGTATATTTAATAAACAGTTCCCTAAACAAGTCATGTCATAGCTTAACACGGTATTACTCAAATAATGACAAGCGTCTGATGTTTTGATAATAAACATCAAATATTACACGATAAATTTAGAATGGAAGCCATACAAAATCAGTGTTCATAAACTGGAAACGTCAGTCAACTGAGGGACAGAAAGGTTCGTGACGGGACAGAAAATATTAAGACAGAACTAAAACGGGACGGGACATTTGAGCGGGAGATGATTGATGACGGACCAAATTACACGAGTCGGGAAACGACCGTCTGACTTTCGGAACTCGGGATGCGGTACAAGACATAAGTACATGTTTATTATTTCTTTATTATATATTTAAAGTAAAAAAGTTCAATTACAAAGGCTGTTCCGAAAATTGTTAGTGAAATGCTTTTTATAATATTCCCCACAAAGCTTTTTTAGCCGTGGGTAATAAAAAGAAATGGCATGGAGCTAAAATTGGGCTGTATGGAGGATGGGGTAACATTTGTACCACTGAAGATGTCAATTACCGATAGTTCTAGCAGTTGTGGGAGAGGGCGCCTTAACTTAAGACGACGCCTTGGGTGCTCGCTGTTCAACTCCCCGAAACCTTCAGACAAACTGCAGACTGCAGACAAACTTGTCACTAGTAACTGTCCTTTGTCCTGTATTGTATTGGAATTACTGCTACTGGTTCACTACTAACGCATTATTTTGCGTAAAGTGACACATAAGTTTCTTAATATTTCTATTAATAAATGTATAATAATGTCCACAACATGAGTATGAAGTATAATATTTAGTTTAATTTTCCGCTGTTGCTCATAATATGGGGCACGCGCTCAGAATCTCATCGCGAGAGCGGCAGCTACAATTTGCATGCAATCATTCAAATGGTTTACGAATATTGTTCGCAATTAATATGTCGCTTTCAGAATTCAATATTTTAGTTATTGTGATTATAATTGCCTTTATAGATTGGGTCAGTATTGTTTTAATTGACTTTTATACAACTAGTTGTTGTCCGTTACTTTGTTCGTGTAAAACATTTAAGGGTATGATAAGATTTGTACCGATACTATAAGTTAGTTAGACTTGCCTGAGTTGATCTTATAACAAATGTATTATAAAATTCTAAAGTGTTATAATATGTGACCTTATTTATAAAGAGGTCAGAAACAGCGATCAAAGACAGCGATATACTTAACTCTAGTGGCTAGTGAGTGTAGTTGATTGTTATCTGCAAGATAATGTTATTTTTTTTATAAAATTTTTCGAGACAAAAATAATAAAGCTTATATATAAATTTATTTTATATGTATGTAACTAAAAATAATAACGAGATCGCATTACGCAGGTTTTGATAAATTCAAATTCCCTTCAAAATATCATCCCCAAAATATGTTATTAAAAACACGATACACAAACAAAGTATTAATAAATATATTATAGTATTAATAAATTGATGATAGAAATTTTTTATCATAAATATGGATTGAGTTTTAAGGTTAATATTATTAACTTATATAATTTTTTATTAAAGTAGAAAAAACTTAAACATTAACTCGAGTGCTTCCATACACTATATATCTAGATTATAATAAGTTTGTCGGAGTGGAAGAGAATTACTCCAATTATTGCCATATAATTCAAACTTCTAATCTAAATCCAACGACTTTCCAGAACCCGATTTCTTTTGATCCTAAACCTTTTATCAATAAAATATTTTCTCAATAAACGACAGTACTTTTTATTTTTATTGATTCTTTTCTTTTCTTTTATATTCTGTTATTTATTGATTTTGTTTGGCTCTGAATTGTTGTTTTCACCATTTACTTTTTTTTCAACTAATTTAGATATGAATATGAATAATAAAGATGAAATATGTATATATCTATAATATAATAAGTAATTTTCCGAATAAAATACGTTTCTCGTATTTCTAACATATATAAGAGAAATGATGATTAATCATAATTATAAAACTTTGATATCAAAGAACAAATTATACATCAGAAAGTATTTCAGTGGAACATTAATAAGTATAGTATTAAAGGCTTATCTGAAGACAGTCATTATCAAATTAACTGATACCACGAGATGAGAACTGGAGACCTCGCTAATCGCATTAGAGTAATGAAAAGATGGTACGGACAGCAACAGACTTCGGTTATATTATATGATTTATTTGATTCTTTATATTTTGTTATACAATTACACATTTTTTGTTATTACTATTTATTTTAATTACTATATATTCATTGATATTTTATACACATGAATTTATTTATTTATTTACCTTCACGCCATATCCCTTGCGGGGTAGCCAGAGACGACGGAGCGCCAAACGCTACGGTCTCTGCATACCTCTTTCGCCTCGGCCACAGACATCAACCTCTTCATACATGCCCTCCGGGGGGTCCTCATGCTTTTTACGTGACCTTCCTCCAGTATCGTAGCTACTGTGTTTTCAAAGGTCACTCGAGGCCTCCCCCTGTCTCTCTTACCGCTCACTTTTCCTATATAAATCTTTTTTACCATTCTTTCATCACTCATTCGTTCAACGTGCCCAAACCACCTGAGCACGTTCTTCTTCATTCTCACCGTGACATCTTCGCTAGTACCTGCCATTATGTGGATCTCTTCATTGCAGATTCGATCAGCTAGACTGACACCGCATATTCTGCGAAGAGATCGCTTCTCCACAGCATTCATCTTTCTTACATTCTTCTTCTGTGTTACCCACGTTTGGCTGCCGTATAACAGCGTCGGTAGCAAAACTGCATTGTGTACAGCCAAACGTGCAGCTATACTGACGTTTTGCCGTCTCAACAATGCAGTCAAAGCACCATTGACTCTGTTACCGGCAGTAATACGCCTTTCCACATCCATTTCGTATCTTTCGTCCCTGCTAAACATACTTCCCAAATACACCACTTCATTCACTTGTTCTATTATCTTATTATTCACGTTGATCTTACATTCTGTTCTTTCTTCATTTCTTTCAAATATCAGAACCTTCGTCTTTTCTACATTCCGGTTAAGACCATTAATTTCACACCCATCTTTCAGAGTAGTGACCAATGCCTGCAAATTGCATTCTGATGATGCAATGAGCACTGCATCATCTGCATATAGCAAGCAATTGACCTTAAGGTCACCTGCTTTCACTCCCATGTCACTATCTTTCACTCCTTGGAGACAACTATCCAAATACAAATTGAACAACCAAGCTGACATAGCGCAACCTTGCTTAACACCCGATTGGATGTCAAACCAGGGCGACATGCCAGCTCCTACTCGCACACAGGCTGAGTGATCTCGGTAAAGAGACTTTACAGCCTGTAGCAAGGGTCCGTTCACATTGTATCGGGGCAATATCTCCCATAACTTCTTTCTCACAACCCTGTCAAACGCCTTTTCCAAATCCACAAAAGCACAGAAAACCTTTTGGTTTAGGGCCAAAAACTTTTCCGTGATCATGCGGAGGGAAAAGATCTGATCTATACACCCTCTTCCAGGTCTAAAACCTCCTTGTGCCTCCCACAACAGCCTTTCAGATCTCTCTTGCATTCTTCTCGCTAAAATTTTAGCATAAACTTTACCGCCCAAGCTAATCAAACTGATGGCCCTATAGCTTGCACAGTCTATCTGTGAACCTTTGCCTTTATACAAAGGTACGATGACTGCACTTCGCCAATTGTCTGGGACCTCCCCAGATTTCCAGCATAAATTGCACAAAAACCAGAAAAAGTCCCAGACGCGTGGCCCACCATATTTGATCATCTCGGCAGTAACTTCATCTGCTCCCACAGCCTTACCACATTTCAGACTTCGAATCACGTTCTCTACTTCTTCCAAACTGATTTCACCATCGGCTACATCTTGACTCAGCTTTACGCTGGTAGTCAAAACCGAGGCGTCCTCACGTTCATACATCTCCTTATAGAATTCCGCCCACCGCTGCAAAACGTGTGCTTGCTCAGTTAAAATTTCACCGCTCTTCGAAAGCACCCCTTTCATTCTACAGGTTACCGAACAACCCCGGGAACCACTAACTTCTCGCCAGAAAAACTTCGTGTTTTCCCGGAAGTTGTTCGTCAACCTTTCATCCCTTTCTCTCTCAGAATTTTCACGCTTCATCTTTATAAGTGCTTTCGTTGTGTGCTTTTGCAGCTTGTACGCTCTTTTTCTTATCTCTCTCTTACTTTTATCCTTACCAGAGGCTTTATAATCCAGCCATGCTTTCTTCTTTAACTCTACAGCGTCTTTCACTTCATCATCCCACCATTCATCGCGCTTTTTACTTAAACCTCTTTTCCTTTTACCACATACCTCTGTCGCTACTTTCACCATACCATTCCTAAGGTTCTGCCAGCATACTTCAAAACTTTCATTTCCAGAATCACAGCTTTCAAGCTTCTTGGAAACCCTCTCTTGATATTCCTCTCTGATCGGTGGATCTTGAAGCTTCCAGCTTCTTATGCGATAATTCGACGCCAACCTTGGACACGTCGTGCGGCTGCGCCAACCTGCGAACAGACCTCTTATTCTAGCAACGACTAGATAGTGGTCCGTTCCCAGATCAGCACCTCTGAACACTCGCGTGTCCATAACTTGACTTCGAATACGCTGGTCCACTAGGAATAAATCAATCATACTTCTTTCTTCCGCTCACTCCCATGTGTACATGTGAATTTGTTTGTGATCAAACATTGTGTTTGCCACAAACAAATTTTTCTCCTTACAAAATTCCAAAATAAGCTCTCCAGCCTCATTTACCCTCCTATCACCGTATTTGCCTAGCACGCTTTCGTAACCGCTTCGCGCGGTTCCAACCCATCCATTCATATCTCCACATACTATCAACTTTTCATTATCTCTGACACTACTTAGAACATCCCTGACATTCTCCCAAAACTCCTCGAGCTCGCTCATTTGAGCTGAGGATACTGGCGCATACATGGCTAACAAGAATACTCTTGTTATCCCCAGCTTAAAGCGAACCCAAAGAAGCCTCGGGTTAATCGCCTTGTATTCTACCATTGCATTAACCATTCGAGAGGACAATAATACGCCTACTAATAATAATAATACTTGGCAACCTTGCTCACCCTCTGGAACCCCAGCCCAGAAAGCGACCCGGTTGCCAGGTAAATCGGTCGTATCATTGCCTTTTCGCTTGGTCTCAGACACACAAATAACATCCAGATCTTTGTCATCCATCACATCTAATAATTCATTCATCTTCTGTTCTATTCCTCCTCTTACATTCCACGTTGCTATTTGTAGCTCCGTCCTCCACCTTCCGCCGTTCGGAACATGGCGTGTTGGTTGGCGGTACCCAACGCCGCATGAATTTCTTTATAAATATATATAAATATGATATTTATATTAAAATGTAATGTCTGTACCTTATATTGTGTCTTAGTAAAAAATAAAGTTGAAATTTCTTTTCAGTTGTAGCTTTTAATATTCTAAGAGGTTTTGCAATTCTCAGTTCAGATTTAATTATTTCCAGTTGTTTTTTTTTTGTGAAATATATTTTTGTAATATATTTCAATTTTATTATTTTTGTTAAAGTTTTAATAAAAGATTAAGTTATTTACAAATATTTAAACTATTATTATTTAAATATTCTTCTTATGTATATAAATTAAAATATATAACTGAACTGTTACTACGCGTTACTTTCAAAAACTGCAACAAATTGGATAAATCTTTCTTTTATGTATTAATTATTATTAAGAGAAGGTTTGTATGAAAAAAAATATAAAAAATATTTTAACATCACAGAAAAGTGAGTGTGCAAATGAGACAGAAGACTGCAACCTCTTCAATATCTGACAAAATCTGACAGTGACGTTCAGTTTTTCAGTTAGAGTATCTTCAAAAAGAATGAAAGATGAAATGAAAGAATGAGCTCTGTGTCTCATCTATATATAAGATATATATATATATATGTGTGTAATGTATATTAAATTCAGATTTCAATACCAGTACTGGTATTTTTTAGGTATAACAAAGTTATATTAAACAGAATTCTACAAAGAGAAAACAGCTAGTCGTAGTTCTTTGCTAAGTGCATGGCGTAATATGACTTTGAATATCCAAAATTGTTTGTTGTTTAAACGCCGCCTTCCACAGATTCATACAAAGTGCGCGATCACGGCGTCCTCGCATTGCAAGCCTTTGTAAGTTACAACAAACTTGAGACAAAATTACAATTACGAAATTAGGTAATTTGCTATCCAGTGCAAGAGACTGGATAGCAATTTATACTAATTAATTAAAATACAATTCTATTTTTATTTCAAAGAAATCTAAAAGCTGCATGAGGTAAATTATAATTACTTTGAACAATTCCTGCAAGATAATGAATAGAGCACTTATGTACTTGCAGAAAATAATTATTAGAAATATTTTTTTAGTTTGATAATTATATTATATTTTTTATTTATTATAAAGATCTTATGAATGTTATCTTTTAATGTCCAAAATTAGATTGAAGAAAATAGATTGCAAATTAAAAATTTAATTTTATTAGACGACAATAAAAAGGGACCTTAATATTAAGGTTTCACATAGTTAATTAACATTTAGATATTATCATGATATCTAGGTTTAAATTTTGGTGGGTCTCAATATTTTTATATAATTTAAGTATGTGCTGTCAAATCTTTGCTTCAACGACAGTTACGTAGGTAGTAGGTAAGTTTACTAAAATATTAAGTTACTTTTTACACTTGAAAGGATCTCGAAAGCAATCTTATTTTGTGAAAAGAAATTACAGCTTTTAGGAGTATTACAAATTTCATAGAAGCTTCGAAGTGATTTTTATATATCTTTTAAAAGTTTGGTGTATTTTATATAATATCAAGTTATTGTGGTGAGTGGTATTGAAGTTATAGTTATATATACAAGCTATTGTTAATGTTACATATAGAATAATCCGCAGAACGATTATTTGTAACATTTAAATATAATACATAATATACCATATTAATCATAACACATCTAAAACTATTTTTTACCAAAAAAATTGTACTGTATGTTCAACCGCAGCAAAAAAATATATTATTAAGGATTTTAGTATTTTTTTTCAATTTACTCAATGTAGAAGGAGTATTTATTTATCTCAGATATGATCTTAGCGACTTAATAATAGAGCTTAAGTAAGATTGTGATAATATATCTTTAAAAGTTCTCAATAAAGGGTACCCTTTTTCATATTTTGTAATAAATATTATCACGTTTTTTCAACAGCAATCAGTGAACTAAATTATTTATGACCACATTAATAATGTTAAACAACTAAAAATACTAATTAATTGTCAAAAAAATGTATGTCTAAAGGTCACGAACATTATAACGTTTTATTTGAAAAATAAAATATCATATTTATCTATTCTTTTTCATTTATATTTCCTTCATTTCGAATCAATACCAGTCATCGCCTATTTTAATACAGTATTTATCGAAATAAGCCCTTCTGTAAAGACACTCTCCAACTTAAAATAAATATATTTATATATAAATAAATATTAATGCAAAATTGATTTTTGCCATCGTATGTGTCGTTTTGATGTCAAATGTTATGAACATGAACAGAAAGTGCCCATTCTCTATTGCTAGATTCACTTCGGTGAATTTTAGCAGCATAGTACAAGCAACATTACGACAAGTGCAACGGCAATATGAATTGAACGCTCGAAGTAACTGCATCTCTGAAGTTAACCTCCGTTTTGGAAAAATATTGCTCAACATGGTGGCAAATATATATAATAATATATATAAGAACATAACATTTCATTTATGAATATCGATAGACGTTGAATTAAATATGAATGTCAAATTAAAAACCTGGAAATAACATAGGTGAATTATTTAGTATTATATAATACTGGGAATGACATAATACTAAATAATCTAAGTTGTAATTAAGGTAGGAGTCAACTTTGCAACACATTTTGAATGAAAATAAGTGTTTAAAACTTTAAACATAATTTTATAATTGAAAGCTATTATTCCTGAATACAAATTTGAAATGAAGCTAATAATAACTCTTTAACTAAAACGACCTACTTTAGATGCTTAGACTAAAAATATTCCCGAATAATCTTATCTAACATCCCTATAAAGAAATGTGTACAAAATGTAGTTAACATAAGACTGACAGAACATCATGAAGTGTTTAAATAAAATAGATTTTATCTGTATTTCTTTAAGTTTTATTTTAAGTCTGTTAATCTGAATATATTAATAATAAACATCGCAGAGATGGAATGCACTGTGTTTTATATTCTTATCTTAAGCTCTAAGCCTCAAGCAGAGTTTAAATCTTTTTTGAAATATTCAAAGACCATTAAGAGTAAAGAAAAATATGTGAATACCTATTTAATTTTTTTCATATCTTGTATGTGAAGATAAGCTTAAAAAATGCGACAATCAATTTGAAATCAAGTTTAATAAAGTTTTATAACAGTAACATAAATAATAAAATAATAAAAAATCAGTAAAAAATTAAATAGCTTTTTCAAGATTACATACAACACAAAAAAATACTACGGTAATATATTAATTGAATGGTATCTAATAAATGATTACAAGATAAGACGGTAACAGAAAAAATAATGTATGGATTAACAAAATATAAAGAAAAGAAGCTAGTCTTGTGATAGAAGAGCGTGAAGGAAAGGGAGATTTGGTTTCAACATATTATTTATTAACACATTTACACATTTATAACTATTATTGAATTGAAATTTGGTACAACTTAAAAAATGAGACTTCAAGAACTTCTATTACAACTAATTAAAAATTACAAATAATAATAGCTATCAATATTTATATTATGTACAAATAGCTTAAAGCTTTCTAACAACACCTTCATCTTAAAGATTTTATAACATTTGTTTTATTTTCAATTTTTTAATTTAAGTTCAATTTATTATAATAAACTTATGTTGCCTTGTTTTAAATAGTTAGTTAAAACTTTACCAATTGTGATATTTTTTTTCTATAAATTTTTTTTCTGCATTTCGACAGCGGATTGCACATCAAAGTTCTTAAAATCTTAGCTCTGATTTGTATGTGTAAGCTTAATAGATTATAAAGCTCTTAGTTTTTGCATAAAAATATAAAACATTGAACATAAAATATAAAGCTGAAGTATCTGAGTGTTAAGGATTTAATCCGTATTTATTTAAACACGTTTTCGTTTCTGTATACGGAGATTAGCATATTTAATTCTATTTTAAATTGAATTATAACTTTCTAGTCTTGTACATATTTACTTAATATATTTCTAATTCAAGGATCAGGATCAGAATAAATTTTTGGACGACATATTGAGGTGTAATTCAGGGCTTATCCTAAACAAATAAGGGTTGAAACTTTGTCAATGTTTTTTACTAAAATGATATTTCAGGAGTGGATTTTGTTAAAATAAACATTATGATATTAATTTGTATATTATAATGTTTATATAAAATGATATATTTTTGTGGGAATGTTGATTGAATTAACATTAATCTTCTCAGTTTAATGTAATTTAATGAAATTCTGTTTATGTGGATAAGTAACTAACATAAAATAAGCCTCAAAACTAGCATTTTTTAAAGATTTAACTTTACTTACGAGATAGGCACAAAGGAACCAAAAATTGCATTAACGTTCTATACGATATTAAATTATACATCATCATCATATACAAAATAACCAAATATATTTTAGGCGCAATAGGATCAAGTAAGATATACATAGAATTCAAATCACCTTCAACTTGACCTCAAACTTTGTCAACGGAGGCGGATAATAGACAATCGTTTCCAGACGCTGCCAAATTGTATTGATTTTTTCTCATGCGTATTACGCATAAAATATGTCACATTTGAATTTTAATAATTCATATTTGCTAAATTGATATTGATCATAGAAAGGTTTTGAGAAGAAAATCATGTCAGTTACATTTATTATAAGAAACCAAATATAGAATGTAGAAACGTATTATTTGTTATATATCATAAAAATAAAAAGAAACAATAAATAATAAATATATTTTTTTAACAATAAAATACCAAATATAAAGTAAACGTATAAAACAAGTCTACTTACAAATAAAAAGAGGACGAGGGACAACGTTGAAGGTGGAAAGTCGCCGTGGAATCAACAACACATGTACTATGTGATACATGTACTATTATAGCAAAAAATATAATATTAATTTACTACTAGTACATTTTTTTATTAGAAATTATAATTATAACTTGATTGATATATTATTTTTCTAACTAATTGAAGTGGTCCATAATATTTTGAAGTTTAAGTTACCTCACCCAAACTTCTGTAAAGATCTGTAGAACTTCATTTAAGTGAACACAATTGTAGTAAACACACACACACTAATGAACCCAGAACAGCTCCACAATTTTTCTCAAGAGGATAAACAATTAGGCACAATAAAAACCTTTTCAATAGAAATTAATTTTACTCGACACCGCGTCGAGGAGTCCCTTTGAGAGGTTTGTTGATATTTATTTTTCAAGTTTACACTTTTCTCGCTACTCAAAATTAATTAAAATTTTCTTATATCTTATTGTTTACTGAATACCATTAAAGTTATGAGTTACTTACAGCTGTTTAACATTTCTTTATTTGCCCTCTGACCGCTTACAACCTTTGATAGTTCAAATACTTTAAAATAGATCTCGCACAATATATTTGTACGAAAAACAGTCAAGCAATTTCGCTTCACTATTCCTTCACCTTCACCTTCACCTTCTTCCTTCAAGTGAGGTAGACCTGTGGAACACCACCAGGACGTGTTGGATGATAATACTTTAACATATCTTAGGATGAAATCAAAGACATTATTTTTATATAAAATTCCTGTCTGGGCGATGACAAGTCAGTCATGAGGCAGTATCTTTTTTTCAATAAGTAAGTATTAATTAAGTTTTTTTATAATCAAGCGACATATCATATACATATGATACATTAAAGATGTCTTAAATTTAGTATAATATAATAAATTAATTTGATATATGAAATCACCTAAAGACAATATTTACAAGAGTACTGCGACATTCAAAATGCGACCTATTGGTTCGATCGATCACCAATATTAATATCATCAATAGTACCGGATATTTTTACATTCAGTTGATATATCCTTATATATTTAGAAAGATATGTATATGTGTTTATGGAGGCTTTTAGAAAGCTGTAATCAAAAGTTGCTTTAGTTTTTTCCGTAATATAAATTATTAATTTAAAGATTTCTAGTCTGCTAAGAATCTTATAACTATATTTGGAATATAGTCGTTATGAGTTTTTGGCACACTGCAGTCAAGGTAGCAGACGGATGTCGATACTTGAGGCAGACCTACTGAATAATAACTCCCAAATTAAAATTAAGCTTATTTAACCAAGTTTAGAAGCAACATAATGCGGTATTCTGTATTCTTTGATTTAAAGTATTGTTTCTTAATATATTTAAATAAAATTTTGTAGACAAAAAGTCTAAAAATCTATTATAATAAAATATTACTCACAATCAACATTACAATAACCTTCAAGAAAAGTTTTAATGTAACAGCTGTAGCGAATGCCAACTTAATAATCCAAGGCCTATAAATTATTACAGCAAAATGGGATGTAATTTTACCTTCTACTACAGACGAGTAGACGCCAGTTAAAGATATCCTTGAACCTCGGTTGTTTGTTGTCGACTCTGTCCGAGGTCATTTCTTTATGAAGCTATATAATAATAGAATTTACTAATTTCTAATTCCTATTTGTTTCATTAATAGTAAGTAACTTGTGTATTGTAGATAATATACGTAAACTTTTAATACATTTCTTACGTTTAACAAATAAACGATGTTGTAACTAACATGAGCAGAGTCGATACGATCACGGAAGCGTCCTTGGCATCGTAGCTCATCATAGCACGGTCATTTAACATTATCGGTTTTAACATTATACGTGAACTGTATTCGACGTGAATTTACTTTCAAAGGACTTCGAAGTGAAATGGTTCGAAAGAGAAACTAGCCCTTAATTGGAATCGTGACTCAACGAACTCGTGTTGATGAAACTCGCAAAAAATTTATCTACTTAGAAAATCACTAATTGTGACAATAGCACTAAGTTTAAGGAATTTTTCAACACTAAGGAGTTCCCTGACATGTTAAGTCACATTAATTATCATCCTCCCGCAGTCCCGTGGGAGATGAATGTAAAAGCTCCCAAGTTAATTAATGTTATGTATGTATGACTTCGCATATTCTGCGAAGAGATCGCATCTCCACAGCATTCATCTTTCTTACATTCTTCTTCTGTGTTACCCACGTTTGGGTGCCGTATAATAGCGTCGGTAGCAAAACCGCATTGTGTACAGCCAAACGTGCAGCTATGCTGACGTTTCGCCGTCGCAACAATGCAGCCAAAGCACCGTTGCCTCTGTTACCGGCAGCAATACGCCTTTCCACATCCATTTCGTATCTTCCGTCTCTGCTAAACATACTTCCCAAATATACCACTTCATTCACTTGTTCTATTA
Organism: Melinaea marsaeus rileyi; assembly: GCA_918358865.1. NCBI lineage: Eukaryota > Metazoa > Arthropoda > Insecta > Lepidoptera > Nymphalidae > Melinaea > Melinaea marsaeus. The sequence goes on along the minus strand of OU911089.1, from coordinate 14,850,836 downwards.
TCTTACCATTCACGTTGATCTTACATTCTGTTCTTTCTTCATTTCTTTCAAATATCAGAATCTTCGTCTTATCTACATTCAGGTTTAGACCATTAATTTCAGAGTGGTGACCAATGCCTGCAAATTGCATTCTGATGATGCAATGAGCACTGCATCATCTGCGTATAGCAAGCAATTGACCTTAAGGTCACCTACTTTCACTCCCATGTCACTGTCTTTCACGCCTTACCAGCAGCCGCAGCCTTACCACATTTCAGACTTCGGATCGCGCTCTCTACTTCTTCCAAACTGATTTCACCATCGGCTACATCTGGACTCAGCATTTAAAAGTTAAAGAAACAAATAGCATTTAATATAAAATTACAGACTATAAAAAGTAATTGATTAATTTTAACAGTAATAAAGTTAAATTAAAGCAAAGAAATGGGAATTAAATTAGTCCTAATTTAGGTTATAAATATGCAATTAACAGTAATATATTATTTAACCTACATATATTAATAAAATATATTAATTAATTGGGTTGTATTTAAAGGGTAAGCAGTTCGGGTTATTAAAGAAAGTCGCAGTATTTTCAAATTTGTAATTATGCAGAAGATTTTTAAAAAGAATTTTATTTTTCCCAAATTTAATAAGCCAAAAATATTCTACAACGACTGATATTTCGTTTCATTTTGTTTATTTCTCGCAAATCATGAATAATACATATGTTTGAATTGATTAGAATAACACATTTTACAAATTACACTTTAAGGTTTTGAAATGAAATGGAAATATCTAAATGTAATGTTTTCAATTTACTTAATAGATAAAATATTTTAATATATGGATCCACGGCTTTTTATTTCAGTAACGATTTATTAATGTTAGTCTGAACAAATATTCATAAAATGTCTTCTAACATTCCATGTTAGTTAGTATGATTTTATACATACAAAATATAAGATCTTCCATTTGAACTCTAATCGTATTTTATAACTATTACATTTGTTAAGCTACTGTCGCTACTGGCAGAAAATAAATTTATTCTGTAACACCTTAAAATATTGTATATAAGCATATAAATTTGTCAAATACTCCTGACACTGTTAACATTGTTTATAAAATTATGAATATTCTAAAACTTTTCCAACTCCAGATGCTCATTTTAAAACATAGACAGCAGGCGTTCCGATCTCTTTATCGTTGCAAAAACGGGTAATAGAAAAAAATACAAAATTTATATTTTAATGAAATACTTTGCGTTAACAAATACAAACAAAATATAAGTATCTTACAATTATAACAACATTCAACCCCAAATTGAATTGCACAAATATAATCCCAGCGCGTAAATAAACATTGAGGTACTTTTTAAGTCAGTAATAAAAGTGCTGCGAAAATTAAAAACTAATAGCAGATTGTTAAAAGACATTCTTCTAACAATTGTACGTCATCCTCTGATATTTTCAATTAACTTTTCTTGAATGCAGAAATATCTGATGTTTTACTTTGCTTTTATTTTATCTTCCCCTCAGGTTAACATTATATTTATTAAAAATAAATAGTTTGTTTTTATTGTACGTTTTCTATAGTGTTAGTTATGGAAGAGGAAAGAAATCATCATGATGTTTATCAACATACATGATACTAATTCTTATAAGTATACTAATACTATGTCTACTAAGACATATATTGATATATTAGCAAAAAAATTCGGTGGTATACATTTCAATTAGATTTCATACAAATTGTGATCCAAAAACATTTTTTTTAGATGTTTTTAGAACTGAATGTGTCACTTCGACAACCATTCTCACAGAGAAATGACTTGAAGTAGCTATTATATGTTCATCGATGCTCCACCCTTTGCACTTCTTTCTGTCGAAACATGCTTCTGGCCTCCTTACTCCTTACTGAAGGATTGCAATGCATTTGCATCTATATATGAATCTAATGAATCGTGTGCAATGAGTACTCGGTTCATTTGCTGTGTCATCTAGCTACAGAGAAGCATTCGAAAGTGAGGTCCTGGCAAGAACTAGTATAAAGACGTATTCATTAATCTTCTTTTGTTAATGTATTTATCTATAACTTACATGTTAACATGAAAAGTACGTTTGAAAAATAAATAAACTTTATTAAATATTCTTTGCCACGGGCAAAAATTGTATGTACCATTAGCGAGACTTAAATATGTTTTGTGTTTAAATAGATTGTTTTTGAATTCCCATGTTCACAAGTTGATATTCCGACCGGAATCCACCATTTGTTTAATGAATGAATAAACGTAACTATAAAATTCTCGCAGTGCTTCGATGTATTTCGTGTCTCGAGGACTTTGTATGAAATATTTTTTATAATATGTAATATGCCAAACCGCGTGTACCTTTTAGAAATAGGGTTTATATTTGAAGTTAAATTAATTTTACCGCAGGTTTTATTTAATTTAAATCATTTTATATAATTATACATTTATTATAGTTACATTGTAATAAGTACATCGCAAATGAGCAAATTGAGATTGTTATAGCCTGGTACATAAAAAATAAAAAGTAATTATTGATACTAACATTTCTGATAGCAAGATATTAAAGAGTCTGAAGTAATTACAATTTAAGTTAAAATTTTTCTTCTTGAAACGTTCATTTTAGAAAGAAAAGAAAAGAAATGTATAGATAACTTTTATTATATTTTATTTTTAGTAGCTGAAAATTTATGTTTGTTCTGTCTTAATAATTTTGCTATTTTTCTGTAAGTGCAACTCAAAATATAAAATTTGTTTATGAATTGAAAAACTTAACAGAACATCTTTAAATTTAATTTTTTTTTTTTTGTGACGTAGACGTTCACTAAGAACGGATTTTATGGAATTTCTATGCCAACGGAGTTCAACTTTTTGCATTTCTCCAAGTTTTTAACCTGTAGGAGCTATACATGACAACGGTTACCATAGCAATGGTTACAATGACAACGGATATTATGACAACGGTTACCATGGCAACCAGAGTTTAGATGAGGTTGGGGGGGAGGGTTCAAAGAGTTGAAATTTGAAAATTAAAATGTGTCATAAATAAAAAATCACGGAAGTAAAAATATAATTGATTACGGAATTGAATATGATATATTTGAAAAATAAACAAATATTATTTAAAAAAAAAAAATTTTCGTGGTGTATGTCTACTGTTGTTTCTGCCACATTACATAACGGGAATGCATCCCAATACATAGTACCTCATAGGGGATGTGGAAGTCTGTGTACTCACTGACTGGCAATATATTTATTTAGTTAAAAAATAAAAAAAATACACTAAATATAAATAGAAATTAAACATTTTGTCAATAGATACAAGAAGTCTAAGTTTACATCCAAATTAATAGTGTGCTCAGCGACGGGAGCGGGAATCAGATAGTTAGTTATAAAAGTGTTTCGTTGTTCAAAAATGGCAGATTCAGTGCTCATACAAGCGTGCTGTAAATGTGTATAAGGAGCATTTCAACGACTATTCCAGCCATCTAAAAGAACTTAACGTCATATGGCACACAGTGCAATAAGTTAAAAAAATAAACTGTATTTTTCACAAAACAATATAAAGTTAAAATCACATCGCTCGATAGTGCAGTAACAAACCATTTTTACTTATCATTCTTCCCAAATGTTAAAAATCATCAAATCAATGTTCACATTTTATTTATTATTATAATTTATAAAAAATACTTATAAATATTTAGTATATGATAAATATACAGTATAATTGTAGTTGGATTATCTTATGTGTATATTATCTATATTAATATTGAATAATCTTATAGAAATAAGCGGACCGTGGTTTCAAACATAACTAGTAAAATAAAAAAGGTTAGACCTTTGTAGTGTAAGAGCAGAGTACTAACATTTACTATATTAAAATCAAAATTAAAAGTTATATAAATGAATAAATATTATTATGTATTAAAATACACTTAGAATATTTTATTTAGTTATCATTTTGTTCTTTTTATTATAGAAATGACAAAATATTAAATTATTCAAACATGTTATTATTAAACTATGAGATTTTCTAATTCGGGTATTTCCAAAATGTAATCTTGATTAAAACCTTTATCAAATGTTTTAAGTTTAAAATCTAATTTTATGTTTTTAACAAAAAGCTTTTAACATAAAGCTTGATAAATATTTTGGTAAAAGTATTGTCATAGCATTAAAATTTCGCTCACTCTAGTGTTGATTAGTTTAGTTCACAATGTATTGGAATAATGTATTTTATAAGAATAATAAAACTACTCTACTAGACTGCACTAAATTACTTTTCAGTTAATACACATTATGGTTTCAAAGAGAATTATGTAATGTAACCACTAATGTAAGCCCAGAATGCTATTTCGTTGAGGTTAAAATTTTCAGAGCGCTTCAAATTAGATTTATTTGCATACAGAACTAATTGCAATTTATGCTTTACAAGTGATTACTTCTTTCATATCGTTTATAAACTAAATACTCATATACATATTATCCATAAATACTCTTATAATTAATAAACCTTTAAAAAAATTCTTTCACAATTCGATTCTTTTGAATAAGATTGAATGTAATATTAAAAAAACTGGAGAAAAAACTTTAGCAAAATTTTTATCTAAAGTTTATAACACGAAGATTCGCACAAGTATTTTTGTTTCGAAAACAAAGTTTTACCGCTCATATGTCTTTGTATTGGTAAAGTATCTGTTAATACAACACCAACAGCCTTCACTAATGGATGGAGTGTAGAACTTTTGATTTTTATAATTTTTTAGCAATATCATTTATTGAGGTCCACAAACTATATCAAGAGAAATAATCAATATTAAAAACTGTACAAATTACTTAACAAAAATAAATATATCAACAAGAGACATATAAGAAAAGACGTAAACATTCTTATATTTCCAGCGACTCGCCCGTCTTCTCACGGGTGCAATTTTCCAATAAAGAAAATGAGATATATAGGTTTACCAAAAATATATTAAAAGTTTATTTCCTCAAGTCACACTATATATAGGTTGTGTGTTGCCTGTCAGTAAGTGTCAAAATAAATATCATATCTATTTAATACAATTATCATTAAAATTCCAACTTTCCTGTGGATTTGTTACGAGGTACTTCCTCTTGACTCCTACGATTGCAATAGATAAAAAAAACAAATTATTTTAATAATTTTACATATTATGTTTTTGAGGTTTTATTTTTATTACACATTGTGAAGGATAAACAGGTATTAATATTATTATAACAGATATGAATATATAAAATAAGATTAAAGATTTAAAACCAATTGTAAGTACGTATCAAATTCTCAAGTTTTCTCAAGTTGTATACAATTGTATTGATTTTGCTGACACACGAAATACATGTGTCAGTTTTCATTAAGAAGTGTCGGTTTAGGTAGCTCACTTACTCGAAGAAGAACTAGCTAAAGAAAGCTTCCTCCTAAAACGAAACGGCGTATGCCGTAAAGAAAATTATGCAAAAGAATTAAAAAAATAGGGCTTATTATAAGTATGTTTTTTTTTAAATGTATAAATTAATTATAGCTTCATATACGAGAAGAACAGCAGAAATATATTTTGGACATACCAACTATAAGATAAGAAAAAATATTGTAAATATATATAAATATCTAAGCTGAATTTACGTTTGTCAGCTGACTCGTCTTAATAAGTGATTAAGTATTTACATACTAAGTGTTCTGCCAAGTTCTGTCAGCATCAAAGTTCTATTTGGTAGTTCATAATATAATTTATTAATTAGATGGTACTATTTAATTTTTCGGTACATCTTGTTGGTTAGTGTCTTATTTTTTCTATATATAAGGGTAACAAACCTTGTGTAATATGTATGAAATCGTGAAAAAAATATTTTTAACTTACCTAATAACATTAGAGCTGTTAAACCAAGGGTCGGTGAACTTATAATAAAAAAATGAAATAGGAGTTAAATTAAACAAGGAAATGTTGCGTGACGTTATAACATAATTATTTATAACAATTATAAATTAATATTGAATTTGAATTTCTCTATAAATATGTTAAACGTGTTATTTATATTTTATTTAAATAAAACATGATATACTTATCAAATAAATACAATAATAAAACAATAATTTTGTATTTATTACGTCATAAATAAGTTAAGAAAATTATTAAAAAAAAAGAGTTTCCTCAGAGACGTCCATTGATTGCTTCCTTTGTAGATAATTGTAGACTTGCTTTTTTAAGATAATTACATCTCGTATTTTTCGTATCGAATATAATATTTCCTAATTAGAGATAAATAATAAAATAATAATGATCATATTTTTTTTCAAATATTATAAGACTTATCACGAATAAGTGACAAGAAAACATTATCATATAATTAATGAGTTTCTAATTACCCCTATATAAAAAACTTTAATAAATTTCTATTGTCTATACAATAAACAAATTTTATTTTCAAATTTAATCAAATTCATTACCATTATTAAATTAAATACCTAACTTTAAAACAATATGTTTTTGTTAAAATATTGTAAATGACAGATTTTTGTCAAATAATAATCATGTTAAAAGGAAATTCGTTTTCGAAATGTATATAAATAAAAATTCAAGAAATGATTATTTAGTTTCATATATATATAAACTAGTACACCTGGCCATGCGTTGCTGTGACTATGGTTTTTGTTATAAAATACATTCTAGCAAAAAATTACTTAATCTAGTAAATAGATATCGCCATTTGTTAGAATCGTTTGGAGCTATTATAACTTAAAATTGTGACTGCCAAAAAATTTTAAAATAATTTGCAATATATATAATATTGCGACTATAAATTGAGATAAAAACTATCTTATCTTCTAAGTTAGATCAAACTGCAGATTGTGTGTAAATTATATAATGTAAGATTGTAATTTTGTGTGTATAATAAGATAATGTAAGCTTATTATATAATATTATGTTATATGTAAATCATAAATCATTACAATGTGCAATATAGAATATGTGTTGTCGTTTGCTTGATGAAGTAGCATCTTATATTTGCAGATACCTTAATTGATACATCATTAAGAGCATTTGTACTGAATATTATTTAGATTTCCTTTTATTGTATCTGTGTTTATTATTTAGAGAACATTAAATTTAATTAATTATTAAATTACAATTTCTATTATACTAAATTACGTTGATCTCTGTGAGTTCATCTCCGCAGCTCTGCCTGCTTAGCTGTCGTGTAATAAATTTAATAAAGTTAAGATTTCATACACATATTATATTTGTCATTATCAAAGTTTTATTAAAGCGAAATGTTTAAAAACTTACAGTATAGTATTTTATAGTATATTTAGGTTTTTGACATTATTTAATAGAAATCCTTTGATACGGAAGTGATAATAATTGCTAATTAAATCCCTAGGTTTTAGGTAGATTCCATAGATGAATCTACCTATTGCACTCAATGCGATGACGGAACCCAGACCCCAGAGTAGGGGCGCTACGCCGTTTATGAACTGGAGATTGAGAATCCGTCGAAAAAAAATATATATATATCCCGATATATATATGTATATATGATCCATCAGTCCAAAAAAGGCAGGCAAAATCTGACTTCACAGGTCGATAGGATAAATTAGTGGGACAAACGTAGCATATCGTTTTTTTGAAAAAAGTGAAAGGGGGGCTGGAGGAGGGAATGAAAGTGCAAACCTTTGGGACACGCTACAGGTCGCAAATATTGACGGAGGATTTTCAAACTCGGTATACACATTCTTAAGGAAAAAACGAAGGTTAAGTTCTTGAACGGGGGAAATCGGTCGGGGGGTTGGGAGCTGGGGGGGTTGAAAGTTAAAAACCGAAACAAGTCACAGAAGGAGACAAAATTTTAGCGTCGGAAAAATCTTAGAAAATTAACAAATTAAAAGAGGAAACTTTTTTGTCCGAAATGTTTTTTGATGCGACCCCCCGTTTAGGAGATAGGCGGGAGGGGTGGTTCCCCCCTCACCAAATATATGCCGAGTTACCCCTCAAAAGACTTGTATTGATTAGTAAAATACTACTGACTAGTTTTTTTCTCGTTCCAACCCCCACTAAGGGAGAGGGAGTGAAATTTATGTATCGAGAATCGCGTGACGGGAATCTACCTAACACGATCAACCCTGTCGATCGAGATATTTTTATTAAAGATAGAAGAAAAACAGACCCGAACTTCAATTATGAGTTCGGATATCCTGTATATGGAATGATATTAAAATGTAACATAGAAAATAACTTTGAATATTTATTTGTTCGTTCATTAAATTATTATTTAAGCGTATTATAGTAATTTCTAAAACTGCTCAGCTGCAATGCTATAAAGAAAAACCCCAAGTTTCACTTTATTTATAGAATTATAGTCAAATGAAGGACATGTTATAGCTTAAACTTTATGTTAGTAGATCTTATTTGCGTTCCAACTAAGCCACAAATATCCAAGTAAAAAGGCAAATAATTTAATAATTCTTACACAATCTTATCTAAATGTATATATATTTATTTACTTAGTTGCTTCAGTATAACGCATTGAAGTATAACTAATTACAAGAGACATTTCTTGTTCAGCACCTTTATTAATAAGTTCGTAACGAAGTTCCTAAACAAGTCCATTTCATGTGTAGTGTCGAGGCTGGTAGAGAGGAGAGGAAATGAAAAGGTTAACAATATAATATAAAAATAACTTTTATTTCCTCCGAATGTTAATCTGGATTACTGAGCATGTTCTCGCTGAGTGATAGTCATAATAATTGTAAGTAAATAGTTATTTTGTGATCGTCAGTTATGTATATATTGTCAGCCTTTCTAGTTCCACAAAATAACGAGCAACGAGTGATAATAATCTCAAATAATCTTTGATAAGCTGATTTCGAAATCGTCAAAAAATAAGACGATTATAGAACTTCTTTATCTATATAAAATACAAATATATATACATATAAATAAAAAAGAAAGTAACACAGTTTATACACAGTTTATACTTTTGTAGTCCTTTACGATATTTGTTTGAAGAAGTAATGATATATATATATATATATATATATATATATATATATTTCAATACTTCTTCAAACATATATGACTAACTATATATATATAACTAATTAATGAGATATGTATATTTATATATATATTACAAATCTTCTTTACTTTCAAATGACGGCCAATTTATCTTCTGTTACATCTAAAACTTTGTACAGTTTTGTAGAATAACAGTATTCTACAAAACTGTTAATTAAATTTAATTAATGAAATTAATTTAAATAAGTACAATAAAACAAATCATTTTGACATTTTATTATTGACGAAATAAAAAAAAAGTTTCAAGCCTTTTACAGTCTTAACAATGAACTTTAATGTTTTTAAATTATAAATATAAATTATTTAATTAAATACAAGGTAGAAACTAAAATCCATAACTTATGCTTAAAATATAAGCACTCGTCTGGGTCAGAGACCAAAAATTGAAAAAACTATAAGAGGGCTCATAAAACTAGAGTACCTATCTACTTATCTAATTCACATTATTATAATTCTAAGCTTTTAACTATTGTTTGCCAAAAAAAACATAAAACATAATAACTTATATATGTAGAACTTCCACCAAGCTCTTTCTCTATACTTCTTACCATAGACATCTCTTTAACAGCAAGTCCACCTCGGCCTACATGTATTGTATTATAACAAAATATATAAAATAAGACAATAATAATACTAAAATTAAATATTATAATAAGATATTCATCCCTTCACGTGTCATGAATAATTTATGGGTAATTAAAATACAATCGGGACTAAGATGTGTGACGTAATAAATTATGATCTCTAAACAGATAGAAATATCTTATTTGTTCTCATCGATACCTATTAACAACTAATTAGAAAAATAGTAGAAAGATATATATTTTTCTGTTTTGTTCGATGTCAACTGAAACCAGAATGCAGGTGGCGGGCGCGTGGCTTCCGTCGGGTTTCTGAGTCTTCATTATTCGGTACTCCGTCATTCATTTTTTAGAGATTTAAGCTGTGCAGTTACAATAAACATTTCTGTATCAAACCAGGTGGTTTAATACGGATGGTACTGACTACATACATTCTACAAAATAAACAGTCAGTCAACACAACAAGCTAGATAACTGCTAACCGTGTACTCTCTTTTGTACCAAGGATTCGTTAAATACAAAATGATCTTATTATTTAACAATCATCAAACATGTTGAGACATATGAAAGAAATTGAGATCTTAAATAAATATAGATAAAGATTTTCACAACACGAAAAGGACTGGAACCTGGAACTTCTGGGATACCGTCCCGACACTATGCCAATTGAGTTACCATGTCGCTAATAAACTGTTATGATAAATTATACATTTTATATGTAATCGTCTTTGTCAATACTAAACTTCATTTTTAATTATATATTTATTTAAAATACTATTAGTGGTTGGTCTGTTGAAGATATCGAGGTTTGTTTAACACAAATCGATAAAATATCAATGATACAGTAGAATTAAAATAATTGAAATACTACCTTTGATTCCCAAAAAAATCCAACATCTATTTTCACTTGCTCAGACAGCACAGAGTATATATATGCATTCCGCATTATATTTATCTAACTTATTTTGTGTGGTGTAAATGTAAATTTCAGCCTTTTACAACTGACCCAAGTGCGAGCATTCGCGAAAACAGATTACTAAAGAGTACAATTTCTCGGGGCCATCTTTTAAAAGCTTTTTTACTGTTTATATCAATTGAAAAAAGGTACAGCGTATGAAAAAAATATACATAATATTCGAACCAATTTTTTAATCCTGCTTTTAGTGCAAGAGATAAGCGCATTGAAACAAAAATCACACAAAAATTATTACATTGCTATGTAAAATACATTTTATTTCTACAATACTCATTTTATTCTTGAAAAAAAAAGTATTATTTTGAAGTCAAATCGTGTTTGTTGCGTGCAGATGCCGGGCCCATCGCGTTGCAAGAAGAGGAGAGCAAACAATGCCTGGGACTTGCGACCCAGATGTAGGTTTAAGGGGCCCTTTTACAATGCGCATACACGCTCACCTTCCCTGTTCACGCTCTTCTCCCTACCTAACTAAATATCGTAAGAACCTACTAAAGCCGCCTTTAAAATACGGTCTAGAAATGAACTGATTATCGTTCTAATGATTCTTCGTCTTTTATGTAGTTAAAAAATATATATTAAATTTACTTATAACATTTAGCGTCTTTGCATCTGTCTGTAACGTACGTGTGTGTTTAGATAATGATAATTTATACGGTTTGCTATTTTCTCTATCAAATTATACAATTACGATGTATATGTATTACATTTTAAATGTATTGCAATAAACAACATACCTAAAAATCTAAACTTTGCAAAACAAAGTAATTGATTTACCTTTAAAATGGCTGGTACATATAACATTATATCTCGTTTCATGTACCTCTTATCTTCGCTGCAGATATCCTCCTTGAGCCTTGATTCATATCCGTCCTCTGTCTGACCCTCGTGTGAAGACTGAACTATTGAATAATTCATACATTGAAGCCTTTTTGGGTCTTAACTTGATGATGGGCTTTGTCATTATATTTTTACCCACTTCTTTTTTTATAAAAACAAACTTTATATATAAGATAATAATGAAAGCTTATTTCACAAGAAAAGTAACAGCAACTATTAAGAGTTTTTAAATTATAATAATAATAATAATAATAGTAAAAAAATCGAAATCAAAATCTTTATTGAAAGTAAGTTATACATCAGAAACATTTTTTATCGTAAAAGCTACCAGCTCGGAAAGTTATTTGCCCTGAGAAGAGCTGGCGATAGAAGGTCTTGTTCCTTTTTTAAAGCCATACTTAACACCTAAATTGCATTTATAATAAATCTCGAAGTAGCCTGGCAGCTCTTCATAACCAGGTTGCATCGTGGATATTCGGAACTGTCCATGCATCATTTATTTCATATCCAATACCGATCTAAACACATTAATAAAGACATAAAAATCATTGATATTGTTACTATTAAAAAAAAAATCTAAAATGTACATAACGCAATTGCTATTGTCAATAAAAAACAATTAATTCCAAACTGACCTTATTGATATAATATAAATATAATCAGAATGTTGTAACCTTTATCAACTTTTATTCGATGAGGAGAGTTTGTCATTTATAATGTATTGTGTGATGTTAGGAACTGCGTATCGGACGGCGGTTTGGTGTTAAAGTGGTTAATGTTTAATGCTATTCGGGATTCAGATTTAGATTAGGAAAGTTGAGAAAACCGAAATAAATGCTTAAATTTATTATTCTCTCAGATATCTAATAGAATACATGTATTTCTACATTAGTCTATTATTAGAAATTCTAGAAATAAGTATTAAAACTATTACTAGCACCTTCACAGGATATAAATATAACTCACGTTAATACAAAATTAATAAAATCTGACCTTAATTAACTTAGGAGCATTTACAATCATCTCTCACGGGACAGCGGGTGGATGCTAATTAATGAGAATTAACATTTTAGGAAACTCTTAATTTAGTGTCGTAAAATTCCTTAAACTTAGTGCTATTGTTATAAATTGTGATATTTAAGAAGATAAGTTTTTTATTAGTTTCATCAACGTCTAACTTCGAAATGTACGAACAAACGAATAATTGAGTCACGGTTCCAATTAGCCCCAACTTCCCCTTTGAACAATGTTATATAATTCCATAGTTAATACGCCATATTGTTATATGTGATACTAGTTTCTTAGATTTAACTTTTCCTCAATCTAAAAAAAACAAAATATTTTAATATTTTCTTTTTACTATGGGAACAAAAGAAAAAAATAACAACAAATTTCTATGTATACAGAAAATTATATACCATTTCATTTTTTATATTGTCAATATATATAGATAATTCATTTATTATTTTTAGTTATATAAATATTAATCAATGAAAATATATAAAATGATTATATTTAAAGTGATTTTAATCGAACTCTGACCTTTTGGATTAACATTTACCATTTACTTGTTGGACAACAAATATATAATACGAAAAAGAACGCAACAGAATATCCGAAAATAACTTGACTCTTGACTCATGATTGAAAAATATCTCTAAATGAAGTTCCCATAAGATGAAATTTATTCCTAAATTAAATTTAACGAACGCCTGGTTTAAATTTAAAGTCAATTTTATTAGAATTATAAAATATATTTTAATACAAATAGCCCAAATGAAGCTTACAAATTAATAACAACTACAAATATTATTTAATGATACTCCATTCAAGAGGATATCTCCAATTGAAGCGTACCAAAATAAATTAAAATCAGTATTAATAAATTTAAAATTTATAAATTAAACATTTTAATTCCTTATCGTTGTTAATTTTAAAATAATTGACATAATCAAAAAATATATATATTTATACCTTTAATATTTAAAAGTATATATTTGGAACATATTAGAATTGTAAATTAAATGTACCACCAAGATAAGGAACTAAAATCATTATTTATTATAAGTAAAATTAATAACTGTATACTAAGAGTCTTGGAGAGGCAAAGTTTTAAATTGCTTGATAACTAAAAAGATAACGTAAGAGATTAATTTTCCGTTTCCCTGTGAGCCAATCTTCCGTAGTTGGTAAGTACAAGAGACATGCCTTACAATTATCGTTTAATTAATTAATTAATTTTTAAGATATTTCACATTTTTAAATAATAATATAACTAGCACCTTGGATAGGTTAACGACATTATAAGAATGACATATCAAAATTAATAATTATTTTTTCTAATTTAACTTTTTATATATCATTTTCTTCATAGATAGTAATTTTCTACACCATTATTGACTATTATTTCCCTTCACGTATCGCAAAGTATATAGTTTATTTTAAGATATTGTAATAAAATATATCTTTAATCGTGTTCCAGTTGTTTTGATATATACATTCAATTATAAAATATGATTACAACTGTTAACATGCAATGATAATTCTTATACATTATGTTACTGTATGCAAAGTATTTGCTAGTCCAGTCAATCGTTCTTTAATAATGTGGATGTATCTTATATAAGTTTACGTAGCCCAGACCTAATACTGGTAATACAAAAGTTATATTTACAAGCCTAAAATACGAGAAACTATAATTATTGTATAATTATATATTTAAAAAAATCTTCTAAAACTACAATGGTATTCTTGAAAATATCTCATATATTTAAAAAATATACAATACGTCAATGCTATATAACCTATACGGTTATATTTGTTAGAAGTATACGACTTACTAGTATTACTATGAAATTATATATATATATATATAATAATTAATAAGAAACTGTCAGTCTACATCTGTTCAAAAGCGGTGACTAGACGTACTGCAAAATTTTAATATTTTCAGTGTTTGCTTACTTTTATTTTTACTTTATCCATTGAGGGATATGGCGATTCAATCGAAAAACTTGACGGAAAGCCGATTGGTATACACAAACAATAAGCTCCACAAATAATGGCAATTGCTTCTAAAGTCATCATCATCGTACACGTACACACGTAAATATTTATTGAGGCTAACAACAACAAAATATTTCCTTTGTTATTATTTTTATCAAATGAGCCAGTTAATATTTTTTTATTTGACCAAATGAAGTACAAAGAACAGTTTAAGTATTCAAAATAAATGTACTAAGAGCATGAGTGATATGATTTTTTAAAATTTAAAGTTTGTTTTTATAAAAAAAGAAGTGGGTAAAAGTATTATTAATAAAAAAGTGTTAAAACTCTTTACAAAAATCCAAATTTATCGACAAAGTTCGTCATCAAGTTAAGACCCAAAAAGGCTTCAATGTATAAATTATTCAACAGTTCATTCTTCACATGAGGGTCAGGCAGAGGACGGATATGAATCAAGGCTCAAGGAGGATATCTGCGGCGAAGATAAGAGACTCCAGGTACATAAAACGAGATATAATATTATATGTACCAGCCATTTTAAAGTTAAATCAATTACTTTGTTTTGCAAAATTTAGATTTTAAGGTATATTGCTTATTGTAATACATATAAAATGTAATACATATACATCGAAATTGTTGTATAATTTGATAGAGCAAATGGCAGACCGTATATATTATCATTATCTAAACACACACGTACGTTACAGACCGATGCAAAGACGCTAAATGTTATAAGTAAATTTAATAAATATTTTTTTATTACATCAAAGACGAAGAATTACGATTATTAGAACGATCATCAGTTCATTTCTAGACCGTATTTTAAAGCGGCTTTAGTAGGTTCTTACGATATTTGGTTAGGTAGGGAGAAGAGCGTGAACAGTGAGCGTGTATGCGCATAGTAAAGGGGCCCCTTAAAACTACACCTGGGTCGCAAGTCCCAGGCATTGTTTGCGCTCCTCTTCTTGCAACGCGATGGGTCCGGCACCCGCACGCAACAAACACGATTTGACTTCAAAATATTAATTTTTATTTTCAAGAACAAAAAGAGTAACATAAAATGTATTTTATATAGCAATGTAATAATTTTTGTGTAGTTTTAATGCGCTTATCTCTTGCACTAAAAGCAGGATTATAAAATTGGTTCGAATATAATGTATATTTTTTTCATACGCTGTACCTTTTTTCAATTGATATAAACAGTAAAAAGCTTTTAAAAGATGGCCCCGAGACATTTGTACTCTTTAGTAATCTGTTTTCGCGAATGCTCCCACTTGGGTCAGTTGTAAAAGGCTGAAATTTACATTTACATCACACAAAATAAGTTAGATAAATATAATGCGGATGGCATATACTCTGTGCTGTCTGAGCAAGTGAAAATAGATGTTGGATTTTTTTGGGAATCAAAGGTACTATTTACATTTTTTTGATACTACCGTAGCATTGATATTTTATCGATTTGTGTTAAACAAACGTCGATATCTTCAACAGACCAACCACTAATAGTATTTTAAATAAATTACATATAGAATGTGTAATTTATTATTAATTAGCGACATGGTAGTTCATGGTATAGTGATGGGACGGTATCCCAGAAGTTCCAGGTTACAGTCCTGCCCGTGTTGTGAAAATTTTAATCTATATTTCATTAAGATATCAATTACTTTCACATGACTAGAATGTTTGATGATAATTTTCAAATAATAATATCATTTTGTATTTGATTAATCCTTGGTACAAAAGAGAGTACACGGTTAGCAGTTATCGAGCTTTTTGTGTTGACTGACTGTTTATTTTGTAGTCAGTATTAAGGCGGTTTGATACGGAAATGTTTATTGTGAATGTGCAGATTAGATCTCTAAAAAATTAATGACGGAGTACCGAACAATGAAGACTCGGAAACCCGATGGCAGCCGGTTTCAGTTGACACTGAACAATACAAAAAAAAAAAGAAATTTATCTTCTTACTATTTTACTAATTTGTTGTTAATAGGCATCGATGATAATTATAAGTAAGAATAAATAAGATATTTCTATATATTTAGAGATAATTATTTATTACGTCACACATCTTAGTCCCGATGGTTTCGGAAACTTAATGTACAGAATTACCCATAAATTATTCATGACAGTCGTGTGAGAACACGTGAAGGGTTGAATATCTTATTATAGTATTTAAATTCAGTATTATTATTGTCTTATTTTATATATTTTGTTATAATATAATACATGTATGCCAAGGTGGACTTGCTGTTAAAGAGATGTCTATGGTAAGAAGTACGGAGAAAGAAGTTGGTGGAGGTTCTACATATATAAGTTATAATATTGTTTTATGTTTTTTTTGGCAAACAATAGTTAAAAGCTTAGAATTATAATAATACGAATTAGCTAAGTAAATAGGTACTCTAGTTTTATGAGCCCTCTTATAATTTTTTCATTTTTTGGTCTCTGACCCAGACGAGTGTTTATATTTTAAGCATAATTTATATATTTTAGTTTTTGAATTTGTCGTTGTCAATATAGATATTTAATTAGTTCTTCAAACATATGTCGTAAAGGACTACAAAAGTATACGTTCTGTCGCAGCCGTGTACACCAACTGCGGGACCCCGTGTTTCTTCTAATATCATATTAAAAGTATTTAAATATCTATCAAATTAATAATTGTTATAAATATAATCCTTCAATATATATCTATACAATAATTAAACAATTAATTAATAATTCTATAATCGTCTTATTTTTTGACGATTTAAATCAGCTTATCAAAGATTATTTGAGATTATTATCACTCGTTGCTCGTTAATTTGTGAAACTAGAAAGGCTGACAATCATATATACATAGCCGACGATCACAAAATAACTATTTACTTACAATTATTATTAACATCACTCAGCGAGAACATGCTAAATAATTCGCATTAACATTCGGAAAAAATAAAAGTTATTTTTATATTATATTGTTTCATATCCTCAACCTTCTCTCCTCTTCACCAGCCTCGACACTGCAAAAGAAATGGACTTGTTTAGGAACTTCGTCAAGAACTTATTAATACAGCTGCTGAACAAGAAATTGCGTTATACCAAAGCAAATAAAAATTATTTTTTTTTATTTAGAACCTATTGTGTAAGAATTATTAATTTATTTGACTTTTTTACTTGGATATTTGTGACTTAGTTGGAAAGCAAATAAAATCTACTAACATAAAGTTTAAGCTATAACATGTGCCTCATTTAATTATAATTCTATGAATAAAGTGAAACTTGGGGTTTTACTTTATGTCATTGCAGCTAAGCTGAGCTTTAGAAATTACTATAATACGCTTAAATAATAATTTAATGAACGAACAAATAAATATTCAAAGTTATTTTCTGTTTCATTCCGTTCACATTTTAATATCACTTCATATACAGAAGATTTGGATTATGAGATCGAGTCTGTTTTTCTTCAATCTTTAATAAAAATATATCAAAACGAGTACCGTTATAGATCTTGAAACTTATTTACATAAGCAGCAATCATCCTAAAAGGGTTTGCAGCTGAATATAGAAATACTGAAATATTGACGATATTTATATTAATATCCTAACCAATATTTAAAATTATACAATATTTAATAGTATTGAAAAGAACAAACAAAATCAATATTCAGATGTGTTAATAAACATGTTACCTATGTCATAAATACACACAATAAATATTAATTCTGACATTTGATAAATACGTCATGTTATATTTAAATAAAATGTAAATAAGACATTTAACTTATTTGCAGATAATTTCAAATTCAATATAAATTAATATTTGTTATAAATAATTAATTGAGCTGAGCGTAAGTGAAGTTCTTAACCGTTTAGGAGGCTTTCTATTGTGTTAAGTTGTCTCCAGCATGCGACGAGATAATCAGTTAAAAATTTTCTCAAGTACTCGTATATTTGAGCCGAACGCGGATGTTATAGCGAAAACAGATTGAAAAAATGTTTAGTCATTCAAAATTTATAAAAAAAGATCACTCCTGCCATAGACAATACATACATCTGCCCTGCGCGTGCGAGCAATGTGCTGAACTAGAAGGTGACAATTAATAATAATAAATCGTTGTTTCCTGTAGCTACTCACATGAAAGGAGAGGGGCTCAGCTCAACACCCGCCGCGCACGGTTGACGGATCCTAGTATAATAATATAATCTCACGCAACATTTAGTTGTTTAATTTCACTCCTATTTCCTTTATTTATTATAAATTCATCGATCCTTGATTAAACAGCTTTAATTTTATCAATGAGGTTAAAATTAATCGTTCACGATTTCAAACATATTACACAAGGTTTGTTAACTTTATATATAGAAAAAATAAGACACTAACCAACAAGATGTACAAGAAAATTAAATAGTACCATCTAATTAATAAATTATATTTTGAACTACCAAACAGAACTTTGATGCTGACAGAACTTGGCAGATCACTTAGCATGTAAATATTATACTTAATCACTTATTAAGAGTTGGAACACGAGTCAGCTGATAAACGTAAATTCAGCTGAGATATTTATATATATCATTACATTCTTTTTTATTTTCTTATAGTTGCTATTTCTAAAATATATTTCTGCTGATCTTCTCGTATATGAAGCTATAATTAATTTATACATTAAAAAAAATCCATATTTATAATAAGCCCTATTTTTTTTATTCTTTTGCACAATTTTCTTTACTGGCATACGCCGTTTAGTTTTAGGTGAAAGCTTTCTTTAGCCAGTTTTTCTTCGAGTAAGTGAGCTACATAAACCGACCCTTCTTAATGAAAACTGACACATGTCTTTCGAGTGTCTGCAAAATCAATACAATTGTATACAACTTGAAAAAACTTGACAATTTGATACGTATTAACAAAAAGTTTAAACCTTTAATCTTATTTTATATATTCATATCTGTTATAATAATATTAATACCTGTTTCTCCTTAACATTGTGTAGGCAATAAATATAAAACCTCGAAAACATAATATGTCAAAAAAATTGCAATTTACCGGTTAATTTTAGTTAAGTTCAGGCTCTGAGTTATAAAATTTATTCTTTCTTTTGTACTTACACAACATCATAAGTATAAGGAACATTCATGAGATATTTTTAAGGTGCAACTGGGTAATAATAAGAAAATATAAATATCTAAGTGCAATTATATCCTATGCGATCTATTAACGTCCCAGAAAAGTCAAACTACTGCGTTCAAAGAAAGAATTAAAGCTTATAAAGGTTAGGTTAGGTTATGTACAAAAAGTACCTCAATGTTTATTTACGCGCTGAGATTACATTTGTGTAAATTATTAAGAAAAAGCTGAATAAATTCCTTTTATATATTATCGTCTCGTAATATATCTTGGAAAAGTAATCTCGGCCTTTTTAACCTAAGTTGTTGTAGATATGAAACAAGATGACTCAAATAGGATATCCTCAGATAAAATAAATCGTCGAAGGCTTAACAAAACTATGATAATAGCTAAAAATAAGGCTCTTAAATAATATCTTATTATAACATTATATATGAATTGTTATATGAAAAGATATGAATATATTCTTATCTCAAGAGAAATAATTTGCTTTCGCCGCATTCAATATAGAAAACTTTTGGTCATGTCTCTTAGGAATTTATGAAAAGTGTTATGAATGATGAGATAAGATAAAATTTACGGTCAAAGTTTAGTTTTCCTAGGAAAATGTTTATTGAAGTAGAAATAAAATATTAAAACATTCACATAAAACAATACTATAAATTGAAAATAAATCTTTTGAGATTACTTTAGTTTCTAATAAAACAATTCTTTTATTGCTTCAGGAAATATAATGACATTCAGAATTTCATTGCCGGATCCAATGAATGTATTGAAATTTAATTGAATTTATCCATTTAATTCAGGAATCATAGATTTTTACACAAACGACATATATTTTTCATCACGACAAATACCTACTCTGGTATTGACAAAAAGAGCAAGTTAAAAACATAGTTCATAATGTAAGAATTGATACATAATTACTCTAAAATTATAGTTAGTTTAGCCCTAAATGTGCATTTCTCTCAGCACCTGTACCAGCACTTGTACCAGCACCTGTACCATCACTTGTACCAACAACGGAACTTACATTTCTATTTCAATGAAAGTTATATTATATAATTTGTAACTCATGTTTGTTTTCATCCTCAAGTATTCCATACAAAAAAATATACAGTTTCTTTATAAAAAATCATATTAGTTTCACGGAATAAAAAAGATCTTTTACGAACTTTGATCATTTATTATAAACTTATTAATATTAAACTCGGCGTTTGATGAATATTTATAGTCTTGTACTGAAATATGAGAAACTAAGTTGCTTTCCACTTGTAACAGGCGCATTACTCAGTATAAATTAATAATATTAATATTATCATTAAAATTATTTTTTTGTATTGCAATATCTTATTACAGAATGAAAAAAAAAATCTAGATTGCACCATATCTATAAATTTTATAGATAAATTAATGCCATGCCATTTTATTCTGACAAATCCAAGATAAGTTTTGAATGTGTTAAAAGTCGTCTTAAGATAGATGTGGAAGACTAGGGTTTTTTCGAAAATCCAATGTTTATAACTTGACAGTATAAAACAACATTGTAACAAAATTTTAAAATTGTTTACTTTATCTCGACATGGCTCACATGTTTGTGACAATTTGAAACATACTTTTTATAAAGTAGTATGTAAATATATACTTTAACTTTATCCTATATAATTAACTTTAACATTCGAGTTATAATCTTTTGTAATGTTTCCGTGTTATATGTACCTAATAAGGGTTTGTGTACATCTTTAATATGTCAAACTTTTTCATTATTATGAAAGAATTTGTAACTTGATATTACAAGTATAGATAAAGGAAATATGAATATTGAACTTAACCAATATTTATTTCCTACTAAAAGTGAGTATACTTTGGTTCGAGTTTTATAAAGACTATTATATTATATTTAGTAACTTGATATAGAAACATTGGTTGTATGCAAATTACATATTTAGTGAAGTTTTATTAAGAACACAATATTTTATCCTAGGTGACCCATATTACAATATTCTAAGCTACATCTTGTAGAAACAAAATAAAGCCTCATTTTTTTATTACTACATTATTTACTTGAGTATTATAACTGGTATCAACAACAATATAATAAAACTGTAAACATAAGCTCGAAATTGAATCATTAATACAAATTCTGAGTCAATTCTAATTTAGTAACGATATTATCAGATAATCTAAACACGGCTTAAAATAAGTTTTATTTAAAAGTTTTAATTGGTAAGAGATTTATGAAAGATATTGATTTTGCGTATCTCTTCGTTTCTTAATCTCCTAGCTTTCACAGGAATTAATGGTTTAACTATTCTCATAATAAGGATGGCATCGCAATTGAATCTCTATTTTCATGTCCATTTACCAACAAGTGGGTCCTCTGCAGGTTTATAGCCATCACAATAAACAAAATATAATATTATGTAGTATCTAGGTATATATAAAAGATGGTTATAACAGGGAAGAAATATAAGTATTAAACAGAATACAAATACGTTCTCGAATATCAATTTCAATAACAAATAGAACCAAGAATCTCCTTTATGTTTGTAGTTCTCAATAACTTTAATGCGGAATAGCGGAAAATTGTTCTTTGGGAAATATATCTTGAATATAATATATGATATACACATCTGTTGTTATAATTGTATGATACTTATATTTTATTTGTATTTGTTTTTAATTACCCGTTTTTGCCTCGAGAATGGGATCGAAACGACTAATGTTTTTGTTTTTTAAATTGTTTTTCTGGCGTTGGATAATTTTACAACAATGTTAACAATTTCAAAAGTAGCAACTAACAGAGTGATACGCTTATGTACAATATTTTAAGTTGTTACAAAATAAATTTATTTTCTGCCAGTAGCAGCAGTAGCTGAACAAATGTAATAGTTTTAAAATAAGATTAGAGTTGAAATGGAAGATCTTATATTTTGTATATATAAAATCATAACAACTATGAAATGTTAGAAATAATTTTATAAATATTCAACTAACATTAATAAATCCTTACTGAAATACGAAATGGATCCATTAATTAAATTATTTGATCTATTAAGTAAAATGAAAATATTATACATTTAGATATTTCCATTTCATCTCCAAACCTCAAAGTGTAATTTGTAAAATGTGTTATTCTAATCAATGCTAATATATATGTATTATTCATGATTTGCGAGAAATAAACAAAATGAAACGAAAACCGAGGTTATTGTCTTTATTGTAGAATATTTTTGGATTATTAAATTTATTCCAAAATTGTAAAAAAATGCAATTCCTTTTTAATATCTTCTGCGTTATTACAAATGGAAAATACTGCGACTTTCTGTAATAACCCTCACTGCATACACTTCAATTACAACCCTATTACTTATTATTAACTGCATTATTATTATCTAAATTAGGATTAATTTCATTCTAATATACTTGCTTAAATTTAACTTTAGTAGTGTTAAAATTTATCAATTACTTTTTATAGTTTGTAATTTTATGTTAAATGCTATTTGTTTAACTGCGTTTTTAAAAGAGGGCAAGCCCAATAATTTGTAACTGTGATTTAGGAACTTCTTTCACCAATGTATAGTAATAAATCGCTGCCCGAATCAGTATTTACTTTTTCATCCTCGCTCACCTCTAACATCAACCTCGAGTCACCTTCATCAACCTATTCTTAACAATATTTGACATCAATGCACATCACATCACACATCACGAAATAGATAAGAATTTGGTTCCGAATAATTTTGTCCGGTCAAAAGATAATTTATATAAAGCCACCCTTCGAATGAGCACGCGAAGAGAGTTCCAAGCAATTGAAATAAATATATATTTGTAACTATTATAAC
This sequence comes from Melinaea marsaeus rileyi, assembly GCA_918358865.1. Taxonomy (NCBI): domain Eukaryota; kingdom Metazoa; phylum Arthropoda; class Insecta; order Lepidoptera; family Nymphalidae; genus Melinaea; species Melinaea marsaeus. The sequence continues at coordinate 14,827,379 of OU911089.1, read as the reverse complement.
ATATTTTATTAGACAAATCTAAGAAATCGTAACGTATATAAATGAATATTTACAAGTATTATATTCTGAAATCCTTGAAGATGTGTGAAAAATATCTATGTTTAAATAGAACGCTAATGGTACTTGATGCTTTGATTTATCTCGTGGCTTTAAAAATTTTACACAGATACATGGAATGTAGAATACAATTTTTTTTACCACATTACAGTCTACAATAAAACAGCAGACAAATTTAAGTACTAATGCTAATATGTAAATAGTAATACACATCTGTTATTAATGTTTAAATAAAAGTTTTACCTCAATATTTCAAATATATAAAAGACAGTCTTATGTTTTTCACAATCATGTTAAGTTTGTATCATAAATTACACACACATCAATAAACAATTTCATAGATAGATTATGCTGCTAACTTCATGCAAGATAAAAGACAGGTTAGAAAGAAAAAAAACACAAAGGATTCTTATTCTACTGCGATGAAGAAAGGATTCGTTCTGTATTTAAGAATCATATATATAATACATAATTTCGGAATACTCTCCTTAATTTATCGCCAGTAGAAATGAGACAGCGCTGACAAAAGGAGTTCATAATATACCAATATTGTTTACTCTTGTATAATATATCTAAAATGTTTAAAATACTTTAATAATGTCAATGTTATTCGTCGAGAGTGCTTTGTCAATACTAAAACGAACTTCATTAACTCATTAACTCGACAATTGTTATAAATTCAATTCATTAATATGTAGAAAGGCATACAATACCTTCAGTGTACAATAAAGTACAAGGAAATCGTCTATATAGTTTGTTTGTGATTTGCTGACGTCTACTTTATCTTCATTTTTACCTTAAATTGATAATAACTTTTTCAGTCTTTTGTGAACATAATATATAAAAAATAAAACAAGAAAAAATATATTTCCTGAATAAAAATAGAAATAGTGCTATCTGATATATTTTATTAATGATATTTATGTTCTTTATACATCTTTTAAGATATTGGAATAAAATTTTAAAAACAGTCTTAATTTTCTTAAAAGCCTTGTTCCTCAAAAGGTTGTTTATTTCACATATAATAACAATGTTATTATAATGCAACATATTGTTGTTGAACCATTTATAATTTTTCTTTTTAGATAAAGTAAATATTAAATAATTAGTAAAAGAGTCGTAACCGCTTGTTTATGTAAATCTATAATAAAATACTCAGATAAACAAAGCAATATCTAAAGATATAATAAAACTTCTGAAAATATTTTAAAATAATGTGTTATCTGCAGAACCTATAAACTTTTTGAAAAGTTTGTCAGTTTATAGGCATGTCACTGTGCAGACAAAGTTCTATAAAAATTGGGATGTGGTATTATTTGAGAAAATATACTTAAAGACAATTTTAGATAAGATAAAATTATCTCTGTGAGAAAAAAAAAATGTTGTTATTACTGTTAATACAATGAAATAAAACTATCCGGCGTTAATTAACATTTATAATGAGATGGTATAAGATGTATTACCTACATTCACTCTGGATAATATTAATATCACATGTCAGGAAGAATGCACTAATACAAGAACAAATATATATATTGCTACGAAAGAAGTAACGAGAAAAGGTGTTGCAATATATCCGTAACAGAAAATATTTTAAAATAAATTTTCACAAAGTAGAGTCATTATAATACAAAATAATAAAATACCTTTCTGTTTCCAGCATTCGATAATCTAGGTCAGTGTTGGAAGTGAGGTAAGAATTTATGTAATTTTATTAATAACTGAATGATAATATTTGTCATAGGTGTGTTTTCATTTTAAGTCAAATGAAATGTAATCTTGAATGTATAATGATTTTACTACCATTAGACTATATTATCACTTTCACTATCTTATCTTATCTTAAGGCGAATGAGAGAATGGGAAAAGTTACTACGCCCATTGTGCTCTAGTTTCTTTCTTCCTTGTTTTCTACGATGTCATTTTTAATTCACAAATAGCAACTTACCAACTCGTCCGTCTTTACCCTTCATATAAATGAAAATCAAATAATAATGAAGTTTCTGCAGAAACCAAAAATATCATAAAGCGCCGAAAACAAAACAAATTAAAATTGAACTTTATAATATGTAAAGGCCGCAGTTACGCGGTTTCACGCATATCATTGAGGGTTCAGCTTCACGACGGTTTTTAATTATTTTTGTTGTACACAATTGTAAAATTGGTAATATTTAATTAAAATATATCACGTAATGTGGGTAACGGTTTGACGTTACAATTGTTAATAATTCTAGTAAAAGACCCTGCTTTTCGGTAATCAGTATCAGAAATCAGAAATATGGTAATCAGAAAAGTTAAGAAAGCTGATTTAAATGCTTAACATTATTATATGTCAGATATATAATGGAAAATAGGCTATTATTAATTATTAAATATTTAATGCATTCACAGCTCTCTCTTTCTCTCTCTCTCTTAAAGATGATACAGAAGTTATAAAATAAAAATAAGTATGAAAAATATGATATAATCATAATTATTGAAGGTTGAAAAACCCTAAGAATATAATATTGGCATACATTATAAAGTCAATTTATACTTTCCATGTTAGATGTTTTGTATTTTGAAGTTATGATAGGTTATAATTACAATATTAATTCTATAAATTATTCCCTCAATTTAAATGAATACTACAAGTAATGGGTAAAGCTCAACAAAAAGTTCCAACATCAATCATTTCAGTAGTTTAACTTTGGAACACGAGTTCGAAATTAATTTGATCAATTAGCTTTATTAAAAGTACCTTGAGTATTGAAACATTCATATCTGTAAAATATATTAATTAATTCGTGAAATCTTTTAGGAAAGTCCGGTTTGTTGTTAATTACCGTCATGACAAAATAATTATAAATATATAACAAGCGCTTGCTCGACGTTTAAAACAAATAGTCTCAAACCATATGAAATCTACGTGACCTCCAAACTTTAGTCCCCAGGATGAGGGTAGAGTGAGTATTTATTTAAAACTGTTTCATATCTATTGACCAAGTCAATGAATAATGCACATCTTCTCTGCACCTTTGGTGTTACTCATAATATTACAACTGTGAAGACTCGGTGGTACACCTGTTTATTAAACTGTGACTAATTCTGAAATTAAAATAAAAGTTGTTAGTTTATTAACAATATCGTCAAAATACACATATAGCCTTATGTTATTTTTTTTTATACATTTTTAATAAAACCAATATTTTTATCGTAATAATAAATATTTCAAATTCTCTTTCAAATTCTCAGTGTCATTCCCAAACGTGTTCAAAGCAATGCAAATACGTGCTTTATTCAGGATTGAAAGCTAAATAGATGGAGAATTCAACCATTGGCATTGTTTGTAAAGATCATTCCAAAGGTAACAAATAATATGTAACATAATATATTATAATATTATATTAATATACCCTATATATTAAATATAACATAAAAGTTTTTTTATACTTTATATGTACGTAAATGTTGATATTATTATATTTATCGTTACTTGTCTTTGTTTCCGATATCTCATTAATCACTATTGTCTTCGTTTATTCATTGTGTAAAAATAAAATCAATAATTATTGCATATTTTTTTATATATTCTATTGTTGTATTCCTTTCATAATGCAACATGACTCTTAAAAAAATATTTTACTTTGTCCTTCATATTTGTATACTTGTACTTTGGAAGTAAAGTTATGGTTTTATAAGAGAAGAGTACATTCTTATATTATTATATGTATATGTGTGCTCTCATACTAAAAGAACGGAATAATAATGCTTCGGAGTTTCACTGAAGTAAGAAACAAGCAATTAGTAGTATTTGTTCTTTATATTACACATTCACAATAACTCTTTTAGAAGATATTTCCAAAATAAATTGGCACTAAAAGATATATATAGGTGTTTTCCAAAACCTTGTTGAATTTTATATTACTTGTAATATAAGTTATTTTAAATGAATGATCAAACAATATAAGATATATGAATATTGTGATAATCAGACATTATAAACGAATCGAAACATTCGTATCTTCTAAAATAAAAAAGGCACTCACATCCCTAGATTACAATAATACAGCCGCCCTTATATGAGGTACAAATATATTGAACATCTCTGGTCAATATTTTCTACAGAACATTGCAAGTTTTGTTTAAGAAATATAAAAATGTCATCCATTTATTAGATTCTTAATATTTAAGGTCCCATTATAGAGTCCACAACCTTTTATTTTGTAAATTCAATTTAATTACACGAAATGCCGGTTTAAATGACATAGATACTTTTAAAATAGTTGGTTTAGAACTGCAAAAACATCCTTAAACTATACTTAATAAAAAAAAAACGTGGGACCAAAATAAAAAAAATAATAATGTCTTTTATATAAAGATTTCATTGTTGTAGTATATACTAAGTCATTCGACTACCATCTATTTAACCTTCTATAAGAAAATACAATACATCTTAGGTTGGTATCAATAGTACAATTACAACACAATAAAACATTTTAAAGAAATATGACCTCTATCATAATAATAGAAAGGCCTTTTATTAAACGACAGGCTGTATTTAAATCCTTTGTTACTTGAAGTGATTTATAACGTCAACAAAGATCCTGCGAATTAAACCAAAACAATTAATTCTGCTTAACGCCTCCAATAAAACATTTGCTCCTTTCACAAATCAACAGGTTCCTAAACTTGACGTGTTTTGGAAAGTCCTTTAAAAATATAGAATTTGTGTAAGTAACCTACTAGTTTAGTTAGGTAGTAATGTATGACCATAATCAGAAAGCAGAATTTATCCTACCAGTATTATACTCGCAAGTCTAAAATAAATAGTGTAAGTCTTTCTTTCAATAACGCCACAAGATAAATACTGAATGCATTTGTATTGAAACTCTATTTTAGCCTGTCAAATATAGATTATGTTCTTAACTGCATAACTAAGTTTTTTGTACATATTAAATTAATTCACTGATTTCGTATTTATTAAATTTTTAATTAATTTTTTTCCTTAAAGGTATAAGGATACCAACATACAGTTTACAGCTGACATATAATTGCAAAGTATTAATAATAATTCAGTAAAAGTGAAAAAAAGTATAAATTTAAATTCTCAGCAAATGTAGCTTCATGGTCAGTAAAGAGTAAAATTATGAAAACAATGAAAAAACTGTCAGAAAACAGTAAACGAATGTTGTAAGTAATGGTAATAAAAGTTGAATGGACTGGATACACTCGCAGTTCTAGTAAAATATTCAATATAACACGGTCATTTGGGAGGTGATGAATTTAATGATATACAATTTGTTTTCACACCGTTATGCTAAATTAATCTAAAATGGTACCAGACTTTGTAAGGAAAAAAGGCAATTTTGCACCAGAAACATTTTTATTTTCTTAAATGTTTGAATACTCTTGGATAAGTAATATCTCTCATATTTTATTTTGAGACGGGAGCGTAGAATTAATGTTTCTTAAGCTATTTACTTAATGTTTTGTATTCTTAAAGTTATTGGTAACCGGAAATAAAATTTTGTACTGACATTTATAAGAATTTAATAGTCATTTATTACTCTAGGTAACTATAAAGAAGGTAATGGTTGAAGCTATATTAATATCCTTACAGTATCAAAAACGTCAGAACATTTCTCTGATTGTCTCTTGTTCTTGATATGTGGGAGTGCGAAATTTTCTCATAGATAGATTAATTTATACTAATTTATAGAGAAAGACAAATTAACACTTAGTGCTTCAATGTATTAAACCAAAGTTCATGACTTATCACCTCTGTTTCTTTGTACAATAATTTATTAATATGATCGTCAAACATACTCTGTCTAATTAACAGATAATGTATAAATTATAAGTAGTTTAATAGAGCAATTATTTATTTTTATTTTTTTATAAATTAACCCTATTTTTTCTTCATAAATATTCTCTGAACTCTATTTAAAACTATGTTCATTAAAAGTTAAAAACGTAATCGCGTCATAATTAATGACCTTTAAGCGTTTATGAAAGCTTTTAACGCTTAAGCTAATTTGATACCTACCTACCTCTTTGATAGCTTGTTGAATAACATCATAGAATGAGTAAATTAGGAATTAAATAGACTGTGAATATTAAGTTACACTTTATTGACGGCTTAAACGACAATAATATTATAATTAGCACATTTATATATTGTATTATTGATAACTAGATTCTTGCAATGGCTTAGTGACTGCAAACTTAAAGCTGAGTGAACTTTAAAGCAAAACAACAAAATTTTGTTAAATTATTATAGTTATAAAATAACATATATATAAAATAACATTGCTGGATAACGTTTAATATTTTCCTCTAACTTATTCTTCATCTTCAATTATTAGTTATCTAGACGATTTTATGAATAGACAATATGTTTTGAATATCCTGAACTGAATCTGTTTTTGTAATATCTTTTATTTGATAAAAATTAAACGTTATACTTTTAACTTTGTTCTTGTCTTTGTATATGTACATGGAATCGTAAACGATATAAATTGTTTGTTAAGTCGTCCCGTCAGCTGTTGTTGTCAAACTTACTTAAAATGATTGTAGGTTATTTAAGAAGTATTAGTTTAAAATAAATTCACATAATGTTTACTTTAATAATAATGAGGTGTTATGCCACTCTTATCATATTGTTTATGTTATACACATCTTTAATTTCTGTTATTATTCATATTATATTTTATAAACAATATCATGATTACCTAATACTATGGTTTATCAATTAGCCGAAGGACGAATGCTGAGCGTAGCGAAGCGTTTGTCCGAAGGACTACTTTGCCAGTAGATACGCTCATTCTGCTATTTTTCCGTATGTATTCCAGTATGTTTTTTCGGCGTAGCCGGCGTATTTTCTTATCGTCACGAAAATTGGCAGGCGTGTTCTTTGAATTATGTGAATTTTTATGTCGAGCCGTTTTTTTTATTAGGCGAAAGAATCCAAACTGGCGGCGTTTTTTAGTTTTGTTTTTGGCGTAGCAGGCGCAATTTTCTTCCGATCGCAACAAAAATCGGTGATCATGTTCTTTGAGTATTTTTTTTTTTATCCGGCCATTTTTATTACTGGGAGGAAAAATCCAAGATGGCGGTGATTTGACTTTTGGTTATGGCGTAGCAGGCGTATTTTTCATGCAATCGTGACGAAAATTGGTAGGTGTGTTCTTTGAATTATTTAAGTTTTTATGTCGATCCGTTTTTTTTCTTGAGCGAAAAATTTCAAAATGGCGGATGTGCGGCAGCTAGTGGACTGAAATTTCGTCTAAGTATTCTTTGCCGAAATCTAAGATGTTTTTTTGTTATTTCAAAATCCAAAATGGCAGCAATAAACATTGTCTCATCCCCTAAAGTACTAAGGTCTACTGTTCACAGAACGATTAGTTTCTTAAAATTACCAAAAGCTGACATTAATTAACTTGGGAGCTTTTACACTCATCTCCCACGGGACAGCGGGCGGATGTTGATCAATGCGGATTAACATTTCAGTGAACTCTGAAATGTTAAAAACTCCTTAAACTTAGTGCTATTGTTACAATTTGTAATTTTCTAAGTAGATAAGTTTTTTATGAAAATCGTCAACCTCTAATTTCGAAATTGAGTCACGATTCCAATTATCGACAACTTTCATTAATTTCAACTTTTTCGAACCATCTCATTCCGAACTTCTTTGAAACTAAATTCACGTTGAATGCAATTCACGTATAATGTTATACCGATAATGGTGATCGAGCTATGACGATGTCAAGGACGCTTCCGTGATCGTATCCACTCCGCTTACATATTAGTTACAAAATGTATTAATAGTATACATATATTATCTTACAGTACATATCTTTCTTAATATTAATGAAACAAATATGAATTCGAAATTACGAAAGTCTATTATTGTATAGCTTCATAAGGAAATGAACGAAAACCTCAGACACAGTCGACAACAAACAACCGAGGTTCAAGGATATCTTTAACTGACGTCTACTCGTCTATAATAGAACGTGAAATTATATTGCACAATGCTGTAATAATTTATAGGCCTTGGCTTGGCCTTACCTTAATTTATAATATAATGTGAGCATTCGCTACAGCTGTTACATTAAGACTTTTCTTCAAGGTAGTTTGTAATGTTGATTGTGAGTAATATTTTATTCTAATAGGCTGTTAGACTATTTGTCTACAAAGTTTTATTTAAATATATTAAGAAACAATAATTTAAATCAAAGGAATACAGAATATAGAATAATGTAGCTTAAAGTTGGTAAAATAAGCTTAATTTGAATTTGGGAGCAGTATACCTGTCTCAAGTATTGATATCCGTCTGCTAAGTGCTAACCTTGATTGCAGTGTGCCAAAAACTCGTAACGACTATATTCTTATTATTTTATAAATATAGTTATAAGATTCTTGGTATATTAGAAAATCTCGCATTAATTATTGATATTGCAGCTGTATCGAAGTCCCCAAAACACATATACCTATCAACTGACTGTAAAAATATCCGGTATTATTGGACATATTAATATTGGTGATCGAACGAATAATGTAGGTCGTAATTTTGAATGTTGCAGTAGGTACTCTTACAAATATTGTCTTAACACTTTCGCTGCCACCAGATTTTCAGAAATTGAGCCCTGTGTGCTGTTTCAATTTTTCATATAAACGTTTGCATAAAGGCATTTAAATAAACGGAAAAATAGTAAAAAAAATGTTGAGCCAATTAAATACTATAAAAATTTGACTTTTAATTGCTCCATACATGCTACGGCCCTGGGGTGAAACACGGGGTAAAACCTGCGTCTCCGTATACGCTTCGGAGCTGGCAGTGAAAGTGTTAAAATGTTTTCATATACCAAGTATATTTATTATACAGTTATTAAATTTAAAACATATCTTAATGTATCTTTTATAAGTTATTTATTAGCATAGTAATAAAACTTGATAATAAAAAGATCTAATTGACACTTAAATTGACACTTAAATTAAAAAAAAGGAATACTGTTGTATACTGCATGAATTTTGTATAAAAGTAATATAATATTTAAGAGGAGGGCAAATGAGCTGGCGGGTCACAGATGGACGTGATCACCGCCACCCATGAACTCTTGCAACATCCGACAAGAGTGTCGCCGGCCTTGTAGTTAGGAGTAAACGCCTGTTTTTAAGGTACCCATGTCGTACTGATCTGGAAATACCGCCGAAGGGAGTTCGTTCCACAAGTGAGTGGAACATGGAAAAAAGTTCAATGGAACGTCGAAAAAAGGTCAAAGGTCTTAAGGGATGTTCAAGTATTATCATCCAAAACATACCCTGGTGGTGTTTCATAAATCTACCTCACAATGGACAGGATAGGGAGCTCAATTAACAATGGTGAAGGAATAGTGAAGCTGATTTGCTTCACTGCGTTTCTTACAAATATATTATGTGAGGTCTACTCTACAATATTTCAAGGTAAGAAACTGTTTTATGAGTTACTTTAATGGTATTAAGTACGCAATTCGATATAAGAAAAATGCAAATAATTTTGAGTAGCGAGAAAAGTGGACAACTTAGGAAATAAATATCAACAAACCTCTCAAAGGGACTCCTCGACGCGGTGTCGAGTAAAATTAATTTGTATTGAAAAGCTTTTTGATTTTCCCTAATTGTTTGTCCTCTTGAGAAAAATTGTGGAGCTGTTCTGGGTTCATTATGTGTGTGTGTTTACTATAATTGTGTTCACTTAAATGAAATTCTACAGATCTTCATAGAAGTTTGGGTGAGATAATATAAACTATTAAAACTTGTAGACCACTTCAATTAGTTATAAAAATAATATATCAATCAAGTTATGATTGTAATTTCTAATAAAAATGTACTAGTTGTAAATTAATATTATATTTAGTGCTATAGTAGTACATGTTTTCCCCGTTATTAATTTCGTTGGCAAAGTTGTAGGTCAAGTTGAAGGTGATTTGAATTCTATGTATATCTTACTTTTGACCCTATTATGCCTAAATAATGCATAATTTAATATTGTTTGGAATGTTAATGTATTATTGTTCTTACGCGCCTATCTCGAAAGTAAATTTATATTTATAAAAAAATGAGAGTTTTGAGGCTTGTTTTATGTTAGTTATTTATCCACATCCACAGGATTTAGTTAAATGAGATTAAACTGAGAATATTAATGTTAATTTATTCAACACTTTTACAAACATATGTCATTTTATATAAATATTATAATATTTAAATTTATATCATAACGTCTATTTTATTTAAATTCATTGCTGAAATATGATTTTAGTAACAAACATTTACAAAGTTTCAACCCTTATTTGTTTAGGATAAGCCCTGAATTACGATTCAATATGTCGTCCAAAAAGTGATCCCTGAATTGTAAATATATGTAAATTTGTTTAAGACTAGAAAGTTATTATTCAATTTAAAATAGAACTAAATTTGCTAATCTCCGTACATAGGAAAAAAAACGTGTTTAAATAAATACGGATTAAATCCTTAACACTCGGATACTTCAGCTTTATATTTTATGTTCAATGTTTTATATTTTTATGCAAAAACTAAAAGCTTTATAATCAATTAAGCTCATACGTACAAAACAGAGATAAGATTTAAAGTACTTTCAGATCTGTAATCCACTGTCGATATGCAAAACCATTTTTTTTTAAACAATATTATAATAATTATTGGGAAGTTTTAACTAACTATTTAAAACAAGGCAACATAATTTTATATAATAAGTTGAACTTAAATGAAAATATTGAAAATAAAATACTCTACAAAAAAGTTACAAATTCTTTAAGATGAAGGTGCTGTGAGAAAGCTTTAAGTTATTTGTACTTAAAGTAAAGATTGGTGTCTATTATTATTTGTATTATAATTTCTAATAGTTGTAATAAAATACTCTTACAGTCCCATTTTTAAATTGTATCATATGTCTTGTCTGTTAATATTCTGGGTTGGCACCAAATGTCTCTCTCCTTCACGTTCTTCCACTAGCTTCTTTTCCTTATATCTTGTCAATCTATACATTATTTTTTCAGTTACCGTCTTATTTTCTAATATTTTATTAGATTATACAATTTAATTAATATATTACCGTAGTATACTTTTGTTTTGTATATAACTTTGAAAAAACTATCATACATTGAACTAATAGATTACATACAATTTTCTGTTAGAAAAAATATTAAATTTAATTTCAAACTGATTGTATTTTTAAGATTATCTTCACATTCAAGATCTGAAAAAAAATTAAATAAATATTCACTATTTAAATATTTTTCCTTACTCTTAATGGTATTTGAATATTTCAAAAAAGATTTAAACGTTACTTGAGGCTTAAAGCTTAAGATAAATATATAAAACAGCGCATTCCATCTTTGTAATGTTTGTTAATAACATATTCAGATTAACAGATTTAAAAATAAACCTTAAGGCAACATCAATTAAGTCTATTTTATTTTAACACTTTATGATGTTCAGCCAATCTTATGTTACCTATATTTTGTACACATTTCTTTATAGTGGAGATGTTAGATTAGATTATTAAGAAATATTTTTAGTCTAGTCTTCTAAAGTGGATCGTTTCAGTTGAAGAGTTATTATTGGTATCTTTTCAAATTTGTCTTTAGGAATAATAGCTTTTAAGTATAAAATGATGTTTAAAGTTTTAAACACTTAGCTTCATTCTAAATGTATTGCCAAGTTGACTACCACCTTAATTAAAACTTAGATTATTTAGTATTGTGTTATTCCCAGTATTATATAATAATAAATCATTCACCTATTTCCAGGTTTTTATTTTGACACTCATATTAATTCAACTTCTATCGATATTCATAAATGAAATTGTATGTTTTTATATATATTTGTGAGCAATATTTTTCCAAAACGGAGGGAAACTTCAGAGATGCAGTCACTTCGACCATTCAGTTTAAATTGCCAGTTGCACTTGTCGTAATGTTAATTGTACTACGCTGCCAAGACTTACCAAAGTGAAGTTAGCAATAGCGACTGGGCGGGGGCCTTCTGTTCATGTTCATGATATTTGACCTCAAAAATCTATTTTGTATTAATATTTATATATATATATAAATTTATTCATTTTAAGTTGGAGAGTGTCTTTATAGAAGGTCTTATTTCGATAAGTACGGTATCACAATAGGCCCTCCTGTCACTCACATCTGACGTACACGAGCGATCACTGGTATTGACTCAAAGTGGAAAAGATACAGATAAAAAGAATAGATAAATATGATATATATTTTTAAATAATATATTACAGTGATCGTGTTCTGTAGACATAATTCTTTTTGGAAATTAATAAATATTGTTACTTGTTTATCATCACAAATGTTATCATAATTAATTTACTTAACTAATTGCTATTGAAAGTGCATTACAATAACTATTATAAAATGTAAAAAATGCTAGGCATCATTGAAAACTTTTAAAGATATAATATCTCACTTATTTACTTAAGCTATAAGGCTTAATAATAGTATTAAGTCGCTAAAATCATATCCAAGATAAAGTATAAGAAAAAAATCTAAAGTTTTGTAATGGATATTGCCACGATAATATTCATCGTACTTTCTCTACATTGACATCTTTACAATTTACTAAAATCCTTAATCATATATATATATTTTCTGAGGTTTAACATTAAATAATATTTTATTAGTAGAAATAGTAAATGTATTAGATGTGTTATGATATAAATCGTTCTTTGGATTATTCAATATGCAATATTAACAATAGCTTGTAAATGTTTGTATAGATTTTAACTTCAATACAAACACAATAATAATATACCACAATAACTCGATATTATATAAAATACACCAACATAAAAACACTTCGAAGTTTCTATGACATACGCAATGCCTCTAGAAGCTGTAAGTGCACTGATAACGTAATGCATTTGATGTATCCAGGGGAGGTATCATTGCATTCTGTATACATGTGCTCACAGATGTGGAACACTATTATCGAATTACACACAAGATACAAACCTACCCATCACATAACCTTATATACACTATTTTTATAAATGAATAAAATAATTTAAAATTTCTAGTCCCCTAAAGACAAGTCATAAAGTTCCATTTTTATGACTGTAAGTAGTTTTACATCATCAAAAATATATGAATGAAAAGAGATTGTATGAAACGGATAAGTTTCTTATAAACTATCTGATACTACATTGTATGTAAATTATTTATTATAAAAGCTTTTACAATTTACCTAATTTCCTAATTGTGATTCTGCATCAAGCTTGTTGGAACTTACAAAGACTTGCAACGCAAGGACGCTGTGATTGCGCACTTTGTATGAGTCTGTGGAAGGCGGAGTTTAAACAACAAACAATTTTGGATATTCAATGTTATATTTCATCATTTACTATCAAAAACTGCGACTAGCAGTTTTCTCTTTGTAGAATTCTGTTTGATTTAAGTTCGTTCGTTCTTAGAAGCTACTGACACAATAATTTAAATTTAAAAATAATTGACAAAAAAAACTTTTATATAACACTAAATGAATAAATCTTTCATAGTAAAGGATTACAAAACATTGTTTAGATTGTTTAGATTACTGCGTGCTTCAATACGTTAAGCACAAAACATTACAAATCTTAAATGAACATAAATAATGAAATATATAATATAATTAGAATATTTTATTATAATATGTTTTCTATATAGAATACCAGAAAGTGTTTAGGGAAAAAGGACACTTAAATGCACAGCGCCATATTGTTAGTGTGAACTTGTTCACATCCGTTAACACAAAGATTAATATACTATTGTCGTTGTTATTTCAATAATAATTCTGTTTATATTTATAAAACATTCACAAAGTTACGAATAAATGCAATTTAAGACGACAACTGCCTATAATTGTTTGTTTAGTATATATATTATATAAAAATTAGTTTTTTTGTGAAGATTGTTTTGCAATCTAAAAATATTTGGTATATTTTTACTACCTGGACATTTCCTTTCAAGTACGGAAAGGAAGAAGAATATAGTTAATGAGACTAAATAATAAGGAGATAGAAAATACTATGAAAAAAAATACATAAAATAAAATGGGCAGTAAAATCTTATAAACTTACATGAACTTAAAAAGAATAAAAAAGTTTATTAACAAAATGCATAAAGACAACATTTATGACAATTAGGAAAAATACAACTTATTGTTATTATAGAATTTTTGTCAATGTACATCTCAAAAATATTAAAGCTTACATAATTAGAGGATATGACACACCACGTACGAACGTAAGAACTTGCCAAAGGTCAAATTGAAGGAAATGAGATCACGAATTCTCTTTTTCTTGACCTAAATAAAATGTCTTGGCATCAGCGTCTAGCTTGTACAGTTTTATACCTGAATGAAGTCGTCAAAATATTAATAATCTATTTAGTTCTGGAATCTCGTTTCTGATAATCAAATATCAAAACAGCTGATCTCACAACCTTAGTACGTTATTCTATCTACTATAATATCTATACAAAGTTGTACCTATTACGCCTTAAGGAATATTACTTAATCAAATAATGTAAACTAATTTCGCTGGAAGACGTAGAAATTCCAAATCCGTATAGATATGAATGAACTCTTACATGCTTAACAAACAAAACGATTCTCTCTCATACGTCCTTTTGTCTGCGTCATCCAAAATTCGAGGTCAATCTTCAAGGTCTGATATATGTCGTGAAAAAACATTGCAGTATCGTTCTAGCAATGATTATAATTTAGATTTAATAACTTGTTTATAATTTAAATTTATAATACAATTTTGTACACTTTGAAAATTACAAAATACGTGAACGCTTGTACATGTATATTAACTAACTATATAAAGACAATAATATATATATATCTTTGTATACTATACTGACAACAGTTTAAGTAAAAACAAGTTTAGGCGGTACAAAACTCCCATTTATTTAAAGATACACCGTAAATTGCCTTTCAATATGTCGCTGTCATATATTATGTATATTAAAGTGATACTACAAATTCATTTAATATTAATTGGGCAATAAACTTCTCAGAAGATAATGAATCAAATTTAATTAAAATATGTGTCTCTTTTTAAATTATATAGTTCTATAGTAATATGTAAATGGCTGATATTATTATTTAAATAATTTTATACATAATAATATTTTTGAAGTTAATTTATTTTTATACTTATTATATTTGCCTTTTTTTTTAGTTATATATAACCAACATATTTCCAAAAATATGAAAAATCTTACATAGCAGATGTATTTTTTACTAAAAATAAAATTATATTGTAAGTTGTGTTATGATTCTGTGTGATGACCAAACACTACATATTGATCTTAATCAGTTACAGATACAGAGCACATTCAATAAAGCATACAAATTTTGTTGTTTTGTGCATTACCGTTTACTTTACATAACTCCCTTTGAAAGTTTAACGAGTATTGACTGACACGTTGTAGTCGAGGAGACCAGGTAACAAAATGTTAGTCTAACTCTGAGAAATATGTTATACAAAGTATTTAAACAAACAATTTATACACCTCGATATATATTGTGAAAAATTTTTGCAATTATTATTTGAAAACAATTGATTTGCAATTTCCACAAACTGACATGAAAAAAACAGAATTATATATATGAAACTATTTTGTCTTTTCACCTGAATTTTTTATGTTCTATATTTATAGATAAAGGAGTGTAATGTCAACATGTGTAACACACCTTTTAGATATAACACTTTAAATTAATACTGAGGATTGCCGGAGAAAAATGTATTACAAATACAAACTAATTAGAAGTGCCAATTTTTACGTTCAACTTGTGAAACACCATCCATCTGCTATTTTGTCATCCATCTAATATTAAAGGTTTTGCCTGTCCTCAAAAATATAAAAGTTATAAAAGTATATGCACAATTCAGCACATCTCGTAGACTATAACACGAGCTTGGTATTGGTAGTGTGGTGCTACATTGTGAATGTCAATTCAGACTGCGGTTAAACATTCCAGTTTAGTTACACTTCAAAGTATGAACAGTTTATAAAACTAGTTAATGGTAAATGTATATATGACCATAATATTATGGTAACTTTTGTTCATTCGGTTAATTTAAATTCCAATATTACATAACTCAATCAGAGAGATTATCAAAAGTTTTACATTACTGCGGATTAAATCAAACTTTTTGTGATTGAAGTGTAAAATTAATTTGTTTAATTAACATTAACTGAATTATCATCGGATAGTACAAAGGGTCATCCCTTGAGGATTGTTATATAATTATGTAAACATCAAACATTATATTGGGATAACCGCTAGGGTTTTATTAAAAGTTAATTATGTAATCTAATTTTAACTGATAATCAATAATATTTATCCTAAGAACATTAATTTAACAAAAATTTAAAACTTGAAATAAACGAAATAATTAGTTAAGAATAATTGTAACAGTTTTATATTTGGATAGAAATAAGGAACATATATTGAAGAAATTATAACAAAGAAAATTTTGATTATTATTATTACGTACCTACATCATATTTTATATTTAACAAAATTATATATTTTTATAATAAAAATGTAATTAATATTAATAATAATGTTCTTTGATTAAAACATTGATATTCTATTGAATCTATAAATATAATACATTCATGGCATTCTGAATATAATATTAAGTATTCTGTAGCTTTTAATTAATTTAGATAGTAGCGTATTTACAGCACAAGTAATAAGATAAATATATTATAATAGACAATGATAAATCCTTTGGAATTTATAATTAAGGATTTATGACCGGAGTTGGGCAGTATTTAAGTCAAGCGTCAACCATTTCACTGTCTCAGTGAGGCAGTTGGCGGTATCAACTTTGATAACAAAATAAAACTGACGCTGTTAAATGGTTTAATTTTGTTAATTCTATTTACTTGATTATTTGGCGATATTGGTAAATTATTCATCGAATTAGGTCTTCGTCATCGTCTTGATTGAATTTAACATTAATAATAAATATAAAGGAGTATAACATGTGTATTGCTATAATTTTAGAATTATACTTACGGTAAAACTAACATGTTGAATAAATCAAGCTGGTTCTTGGCAAAGGCTCTCTATGGTAATAAACATGGCTCCACATTTGAAGTTTAACTTTTCAACTCGCTAAGCTTAACGATTTTATAGATATTATACTTTGTGAGTTCAAAATTGACTTAACTATAACCACTAACAACTATTCATTTCCTACAAAAAACAAATAAAATCTAATGATAAAAATAAAATTAGGCCATTAAATTGAACAATAAAATATGAAAAGCTCGCAGTTACGTGGTTTCACGCATATCGCTCCGGGTTCCGCTTAAAGACGCGCGAAATAACATTTATGTATTGTTTTTAATTATTTTTGTTGTACAGAATGGGTAAATTGGTAATATTTAATTAAAATATATCACGTTATTGTAGGTTCGTAATGCTTTGAACTTTTGTTATTGTAATATTATAATTGAAATTGAAATTAGTGTTGTATGCGGATTGATTTTGAATGGTGGTAAAATATTGGTAAAGTTTAAATAGTTTAAAAAATATGTAATTTAACAGTTTTAACTAATCTATTATAAAATAAGAATAATTAACTATTTGATTTTGATTTTGATTTGATTTTAAATCAAAAAGTAAAAAAATATAAATCAAATTCTTTATTGAAAGTAAGTCTTACATGCAAAACGTTTTTTCATAGTAACAATTACCACCAGCTCGGAGAGTTATTTCACCTGAGGAGAGCTGGAGGGCGGGGCTTGTCTTGTTCCTTTTTGTTTAAAAGTTATACTACCTAAATCACTTTTATAATAAAATATTGAAGTAGCCTGGCAGCTCTTCATGCCCCGGGTGCATCGTCGTCATCGTCATCGCCATCTAGATATTCAGAACTGTCCCAGCGTAATTATTTTTATATCCAGTGCCGGTGTAAACACATTAATACAGAAATAAAAACATTTGTTATTGCTTCTACTTGATAAATACATATTAATCAGAATTTGTTAAAATTCAAACCATTAAATTATCCGTATTCTGGCTGAGTTTGCTTTAAATGGAGCTTGTTATCTCTCTCGTACTACTGATGTTGTAAAACAGATTAATGGCTAACGTCAAATTATAGTATCTCGCTATATAGGATTTTGCTAAAGAGTTATTAAAGGTATTATCAACATACATACCATTATAAAGTTGTTCTTCTATTTAAATATATGAAGAGTCAGAAATAGAAAATATATTATGATCAAAAAGTATCATTTCCAACATTTTTTCACGAAATATTGAACATATTTCTATGGTACTTTTTGTTACTGTACGAGAAATAAATCCTTAAAGCTGTGTGTATACATTTAAGTTCATTTTATTAATATAAATAAACCTTTCACGGACTCTAACACGTATACTCATGTCTATGAATATGCTAATTATTATAGAATTCCTTCCGAAATCTATATTAATTAGCATTTTTAATTAAGCTTTGCTCATATGCATTGCTCAAACATTTCATGCGTTCATAACATCAATAGGACAAGTTCTATTGATATAATAACGCTAAAACCCAATTAACTTGAACACGTTTAATCACAATGAAAAGAAAGAGATATTAAGGAAAAGAAATTAAGATAAAATATTAATAAAATCATCAGAGATATGCTCAAATAAAAATTTAAATAATCACTATGTTTCATTTATGTCTGTGAGTTTTAAAAAGTTTGACAATCGACTACTTTGGAAATCATCATGATAGCTGCTAGGAATAACGTTCATGGTCTGAATTATTTCTAAACGTAACTTATGTAAGTACTTCATAATGGGAAATAATAGTTACAAGAATAAAACTCATGGATTTAAGTCCCGTATATTGATTTTTTTATCGACGATTTAAAATACTTTTTAGCAGACCTATCCACAAGATGACGAGATAAATGTATCTAGCAGTTAATTAACAGCTCATATACACCCGTAGGTTTCATAATTTTTACCTATAGAGTGCTTTATATAAAAAAGGGATAACAAAATGATTGTTTAACTTTCTTTGCTTCATACAAACTTGTACAACGAAAATAATATCAAAGTGTCATAATGATACCGGATGTTTGCGATTGAATAAAGAGCCTTAATAGAAACTTCTAACAAATGCTAAACAAATACGAAACCCAGACCATTTGCGGCGAAGAACTGAATACGGAGTAAAAAAGTTATTTATTTGAACTGGAGGCGTTTTCATAACAGGAGCTGAAAACAAATAGTTTATTTTGAATAAATAGATATGACATGGTTATTTATTATGATAAGATATCATTTAAATTATATTAACTAGTTCTCGCCAAGTGGCCGACATTCGACCATAATTCAAAGTTTTAAGGTTAATAATTTTTATTTATTATGATAAGAAATCATTTAAATTATATTAACTAATTCTAAAAAAGTTAAGTAGTCTAGTAAAGTTTGTTTTTATAAAAAGAAGAAGTGGTAAAAATATTATTCATAAAAAAGTAGTAATATTCTTTACAAAAATCCAATTTTATCGACTTAGTCCGTCATAAAGTTAAGACCCAAAAAGGCTTCAATGTATGAATTATTCAACAGTTCATTCTTCACACGAGGGTCAGACAGAGGACGGATATGAATCAAGACGGCTCAAGGATTTCTGCAGCGAAGATAAGAGGCTCCAGGTACATGAACCGAGATACAACATAATGTGTACCGGCCGTTTTAAAGGTAATTCAATTACTTTATTTTACTAAATTTAAATATTACGAGTATGTTGAAATACGTATAAAATGGAAATATAATTTAATGTAGTTTAATGATAAATGTTTCACATTCTGTATTACATCAAGTTTTTTGTTGTATTTGTAATTTTTTGGTGTCATAGTCATAAATATATATAGCAGTAAATAAATATGATTGTATTAATACATATTATATTTTCTATATATTCAATCAATATGTTTTAAGAAGAAATGTGTTGTTAAATTCTAAACTTCGTGGAGAATTATTCAGAATACTTTTTAATTAATCTCAATAAATTATCCGTGAGGTTCTACTGAAATTTCATTCTCAAGTTAACTGCTAGATATTTTAAAGTTAATTCTTTATTGTATCGTAAATAATTGTAACTTTTGTTTTATTTGCTTTTCCTTAAATGCTTCCTTAGAGTTTTAAATAATATATATATATATTGTATTTTTGAACTAGTAAATAAGTGAGTACTTAAGTAGTTAAACGACTTTCTGACATATACATTTAGTGGCATATACCTAACTGATGAAATACTTTATTTCAATGAAGTTTATTCATTTAAATATTATATTTATATTATTTAGGCTAATATTGTGTTTTTATGTAGGAAATTTTAATTTTTTCTCATTAAACTTCAAAATTTTTAATCAATATTTAAAATGATTTTTCTAAATATCGATATTTAAAATGGATTGAAGATTATTACATTAATATGGAAGGACATCCCGGATACTAATTAGGTACGTGTATCTTTTTTAGAAATAAGATGATATTAATATAAGATGTTTTGCGTAGACCTCGAAGAATTCGGTCTGCCCATTCATTTGTACCCGACTTTCGAATTTTGGAAAAATTTCTTTACAGGAGGTCTTCTTATGACTCCCTGAGTCCGAAATGACCATTGGTCAAAAAGTTTATATATATATATATATATATATATATATATATATATATCAGCACGATAGCGGCCGCAGTTTCGCTCGGATCGCTTTCAAACTTTGCACAAAAATCAACCGTCCAAAAATGAAAGTCAAGTTCGTTAACCAGAAAAATCCTCAAAGCCTCACTTTTTCTGATTTCAGTTTTTCGACCATAACGTTTTCCCTATACAAAGAAGATCAATCGCGTTCATATTATATGATGTCTTTGATGAATATCTATAACTAATGTAGAGAAAGCGAAAACCTAACTTCTATAACTTAGGGGTGGGGGTAAAAAAACCGAAAATTTTTGAAAAAAAATTCTTATCTTTTTTCTGGTAAACATTCTTACATCTCAAGTATTTTTAATAAAGTTTTTTTTTTATTTTTTTAAAGGTTATTTTTTACTCTAAATTTAGATACCAAAAGCTTTTCCGTAAAATGTACCGTTTCTGAGAAAAAAATAAAAACCACTTTTAGCTTCGAAATTTAAGATACCTCGTTCGACATGGTCGATCGTGTTAGGTAGATTCCCGTTGGTCGGATTGACAAAGAAAAACTAGCCAGCTGTATTCTACTGGTCATTTCGAGTTTTATGACGGGTCACTCTGCATATATTTGGTGAGCGGGGAACCACCCCCCACCCCTATTTCCTAAACGGGAGGTCGCATCAAAAAACTTTTCGGACAAAAAAGTTTTCTCTTTTAATTTGTTAATTTTCTAAGATTTTTCCGACTGAAAAATTTTGACTTCTTCAGTGACTATTTTCGGTTTTTAACTTTCAACCCCTCCAGCCCTCCAACTCCCCGACCGATTTCCCCGTTCAAGAACTTAACCTTCATTTTGTCCTTAAGAATGTGTATACCAAGTTTGAAAATCCTCCGTCAATATTTGCGACCTGTAGCGTGTCCCAAAGGTTTGCACTTTCACCCCCTCTCCCAGCCCCCCCTTTAATTTTTTCCAAAAAAACGAGATGCTACGTTTGTCCTACTAATTTATCCTATCGACCTGTGAAGTCAGATTTTGCCTACGATGAATTTGGACTGATGGATCATATATACATATATATATATAGAGGGATATATAAAATTTTTTTTTTCGACGAATTCTCAATCTCCAGTTCATAAACGGCGTAGCGCCCCTACTCTGGGGTCTGGGTCACGTCATCGCATCGATTACAATAGGTAGATTCATCTATGGAATCTACCTAATAGGTAAAACCACGGCATTTTTTTTTCTGGTAAATGTTTCCTCCTCGCAAATATTTTTAATAGAAAGGTTATTTTTTACTCTAAATTTAAGTACCAAAAGTATTTCCAAAAAAGATACGTTTTCCGAGAAAAAAAATAAAAACCGCTTTTTGCTTGAAAATTTTTGATGTAAACAACGGCATCATGTGTTATTCTTAGGTAGTGAGTTATATTTTAAACGAGTTACACACGAGGTCTACCCCCGCGTGTCCCCCTGCGGGCACGGATTTTTTTCTAACTTCTCGAAAAGAAAGGTAATATTTCATTCATCATAATAGGAATTCACATCATCATGACTCATCATCGTCATCTACACATCATCACATGTGTGTATATGTGTTGCTGTGATATGACGAATCATTTGTACTTATTAGTTGACTTGAACGTATATTAATATACGAACATCACGTACATTCAAAGTTCCCTTTGAAACTAACATCGATTTTAGTTTTGCCTGAGTGTGACATGATAAAACTAATGATTGTTATTTCAACGAATTTTTGTTTTGCCGTCTCTAGGTCCTAGATATATTATATTGTAAGAAAATATCGGTTAATGAACACCAGGAATTTAATTCTAAGAAGATAAACAAAGTTTTAAGAGGTATTATGAAATCTTGTTGAAATCGCTGTAATTATTAATGTCTCTTGAATTAAGTTAGACAGTTATAAGGATTGTTTAAGGGTTGTCTGTTACTGATAATTAAAATATATATTTTTCATAATTGTAATATTTGAAATGTCTTCTGTTCTGTTCTGTTACATATTTTAAACAAAGTGTCATATTAACAACAAGGTTAATAAGATATAATGGTTATTTATAAAGTACAAGTAAATATACTACAAAATAATATCTTAAGTAGCCTTTAAAATTAACAAATAAATACAAAATAAATAATGTAAATATCACACTATTTTAATAAATTTATATTTATATTATTTTGAACGATGATGAGTTGAGTTACTCTGTGGGATATTTGATAATATATTCGTGATATATTTTATTATAATTGTAAAAATAGATATAAATTAGTTATTTTGTGATATTATTTATAAGAAGAAAATAAATTTTTCATTCTCGATACACCTGAAATTTTTATTAAAGAGAATAATATGGTAGTTAGTACTTACTACAGTTCCCTACCCGCCTTTATAAATATGGCATTACATAAATAATATTTTTTTAATATGACATTTAAAGATATATATTTATACCAACATTAGGTTTCCTTTAAGAGTCTTAACAAAAATTTAAGATTTTACAGTATTGAAGAGAACAAACAAAATCAAAATCCAAATGTGTTAATAAACATGTTACTTTGTTATAAATATAATACACATAATAAATATTACTCCTGACATTTGATAAATACATCATGTTATATTTAAATAAAATGTAAATAACACATTTAACATATTTATAGAGAATTATAAATTCAATATATATTTATAAGTGTTTTAAATATATCTACATATAATATTATAATCTCATCCTATATTTCGGTGTTTAATTTAATTTTTAATCAACATTTTACTGCTTTCGTATTTTTATTATATGTTCAACCGGCTTTGGGTAAAAAGCTTTAATTTTATCAGTTTAATTTAAAATAATTGCTGACGATTTCAGGCATACGATTACACATGTTTGCTAACTTTATATATATATATCTAAGCTACGTTTGTCAGTTGACTCGTATTCCACTCGTCTCAATAAGTGATTTAGTATTTACACACTAAGTATTCTACCAAGTTGTGTAAGCATCAAAGTCCTATTTGGTAGTTTAAAATATAATTAATTATTAGATTAAACTATTTTAGCATTTAGTGGGCTTTAGATTACTTCATATATATGAAGGTCTTTAAGCAGAGATCATATATTAAGAGTACTTTAGTAAGATTATCGCTTAATCGTTTTACAATGACTGTAGACACTATACATGAACTACGTTTACATTAGGTGAGTTAAACTGTGGATTGAGGTCTCGTAACATGTTTTAAACAGTTGATTATTGAATAATATATATATATTATTCTTGAAATTTTAAATCAAATGATGTCATATTTATCTTGAAAATAAATATATGTGTAAATTGTTATACCAAAACATACAATAAAAATATCTATTATTCAAACTTTACGAGTGTTTCAATACTTATATATTCAACACCCAGCGTACAGTTGATAAAAAAATCAAAGTAATAAAAAATCTTATATATTACATTATGGTCTTATAAAGAGAAGGTGAGCATTTCGAATTATTACGAAAACTACACCGTTACATGTTATTGAGTTGTCGTAAAGACTATTTGTGATAAGCGTGTTGTTCATAAAAACAATTTGCTTAATAAATTTCCATTAAGTAAAACAAACTACCCAAAGAAAATACGTCCCTTCTTTTTACTTGCGTATCTGGATAAACAGCGTTTTGATCAATCCACTCCAACAGCGGGGATAGGTTTTATATACATCTACTACAACTTAACACACACTGTAAACCCCGATATAAAATGAAGAATGGAATAGAAAGAACTCGCTATAATAAGAAATAATATACGTACAAAACTACATCATTTTCTTTAAGTGCTGAAGAAAACTAATAGAAAATATATTTATTTGAACACGAGACGCTCATAAAAGGAGAGGTTTCAACTTTTGCAACTGCTTTTTATAGTTATGTACTTAATATTTTTATTATAAAAGAGTAAATTTATTGACGTGACCATTTAAACCTACGCTATTAATTGAGTAATAATAGGTCTTTATTACTTTATTGATATGAAACCTTGGGTAATCTATAACTTAAATTTTGTTAAGGGTACATGATCATAGCTACTTGATATTCAAGAAGAGAATAACATTTTGCTTTAACTTTTCTTTGATTTAAATAATTTTCTTGTGATTTATCAATTTTTTCTACTTAATATTAGTGAAAAATGCTATTTTCGAAATATTTAATGTTTGTTTCGATAAACCTAAATGTCGTTCAGAAATTCAGTATTCTATTTAATATCATTTCTATATGAAACTAAGTTATCTAAATCATGTACAAGAATCCGTTTTAATGAAAATTGACAAATGACTCTCCTGTGTACTGGTGAAATCAAAGCAATGGTTTAGAACTTGAGAAGACTTTAGAATTTAAAGTTTAACATTTGAAATCGTTAATTATTTTTATATATTTATATAATATAATAATATTAGTATCTGTTTATCGTGAAAAATTACGTGTCTAATAAGATTAAAATCTCAAAAATATAATATATAACAATGACTAAAGCCATAGGTGTCTTAAATAATCAGATATCACTACTTAAACGAATTTGGCTTTTTTATTCGTCGCAATCGTAGGTGACAAGATTAGATTTATAAAATTCATAGGAAAAGTTGAAATTTTAATTATAGTTTTGTATTAAATAGATCTGAAACTTAATTTGACAGTTCTTACTGACAGAGGAATCACAGCCTGTTCAAAGAGCCCTCTTTACAAAATAAACATACTTAATATGTTTTTGCTAAAAGTATGTCTCATCTTCTTTAGAAAATTGCACCAAAAGACGGTTGAGTTAATAGAAATATTGAAATGTTTACGACTTTCCTTTCATTTCTATTGTTGATATATTTGCTTTTGTTATGTATATTTTTGTTATTTCTTTCAATGGAGTAAAATAAATTACAATCTTCTTTGGCTGAAAGCTAAATCCTCCCGGGGCTATATATTTGTATTGTGACACAAAAAGGTATCTATTGATGTATTCGAATAATTTATGAAATGAAACAATATTTCTATCACGAAATAGTTATGTGAAAAAATGAGAAAAAGACATAAGTATAAAACTATATTCCTAAAATATAATTTTAAACGATATTTTGGTTTTATAATACGAAAATTTTTTATATTTATATAAATAATCAAACATACATACCCTCTTTAACATATTTTCTAGAGTGTTAAGTAATTTCTATAAATTCGTTCCTATATTTGATTATTATTTTTTTCATTTGTGGGTCTCAAAAAATAGTATAGTTAAAAACTTATTTTATATAAGAAAACTTCAAAAGTTATACACTCCTTCTACTAGTGAAGGCTGTTGCATTTACATTACAGACATTAGTTACTAATTTCCTTATAAACGATATTAATAAATATGGTGTAAATGGCAGGTTCTAGAAGGATTATCTAAGTAAAATAATTTGGACTGCACTATCGAGCGCTGTGATTTAATCTTTATAATGTTCTGTGGAATTTATCGTTTATTTTAATAACTTGTTGGATTCCGTAGCATATGACGTTAGGTTCCTTCAGGTGGCTGAAATTGATGTTGAAGTGCTTGTAATATAAATTTATGGTACTCTTACACGAGCGGTGTTAGTACCTGTTATTTTTCTTAAACGAAGACAAATTAATACCAAATATATGGGAGATCTAAATAATAAATTTTAAATTACGAGTTTTTCTTCTATAATTTTAATTATATTATTTATGATTTTGCTTACTTAACCGACTATAGATTGTAAACATTAAAGTTATCTTACTCACAAGGTCTCGTTTCAAAAGATTTCTTACTCAGAAACTATGTACTTGTTTCTATTTTAATCTTAAAAATGAAATGGTTATTGTGGCTATGATTAATTATTCAAAAAAAGACGATTACACAGATTAAGGCTATTTAAATATTTCATAGGTTTGGTAAACCTCGTCTTACGACAGCTGTCATACAAGTTTTACTTTAACCCTTTGAATTATAAACTGTTTTAAGTTCAAACCATGCCTACTATAAATAAAACCATGTCTGGTGTTTCAACATCATTATATTTAATCTATATATTATTAGAAGAAAAACTCTGTATCCCTTTGTAATACAAGGAGAAGTATGAGTTTTAGCAGAGTTAAAGTTTTATCTTCTTGGGTCCTGACATCCTATTTCTTCCCTTCCATAAGCTTATCTGCAAACTTTTCATATATGCAGATGTGTCATCTGGCTTGTCACTGAAGTGTAAAATATAATACTGGACTGGCACTGAAGAAATTTGTATACGCTTTTTCTTTTAATATCAATTCATGATAGTAACAACGAGGTAGGTATCTTTCAGCACATTTTAATAAATTAGGTGTGAAAAATGTTGAAAAATATTTTGTTGAAATAAAATATGTTTAAGAATTTGAAATCTAATCCAATAATCTAATCTTATAGTAATTAACTGGAACGTTTTATAATTCTTTAAACTACGTAGGTAGCAGATTTTGATAAAGTTTGATGAAATTAAATTAAGATATAGTATATTATATTCTTTTATTTCTATTACATGGCTAAATAAAAAACTTCGCCTATAGTTACAGTACAAAAGTGATAGATGATTTTGATTAGAATTAGTATTATCCGAGTCAACATATTAGATCTTTTTAAATTTCACTATTCTTTCTATTTTCATCAAAAATTGTGAATTGTGAAAGTGTAAACATTTTAAGCGATGATAGATAGGGTCAGCCGATATGTATAGAATACCAAATTTATTAAGGACATTTGCCATATAGCAGCAAAATTGTCATAAACTTTAGAACATTAACCAATAGGTAGGTTAACAAGTTAACCGGTCATTTCCGTGTTGAAGAATGTTTCATTCCATATTTTGTTAAATAAATAAATATAATATTTATATATAAATAAATGAAATGCCACTAAGAATGTTTATCGACAGTTTCAGAAATTAATTCAGTAATGGTATCTTATCAACGTTATTCCATACTGTAAACATAGGAATATTGGTTAGGATTTTCAAAAGAAGCCACAGTCTTTACTATGCCGATAAAGATCATTACTTGTATATTGCATATAAGATGCGTCAATGCCGGTGGCTCAATACACTATAATATATAAAATAACAAAAATTTTGATATTTATTTTATTTTATGAAATTGTCTGCGGAGATTTTATATTTTCACAATAAAGATTTAATATTTTATTTAAGGAGATTCTTAAATTTATGCGGACAAATAAAATAACTGATTTAGACTATTATAACAACGAAACAAACATATTGTAGAAACTTTCACAAAGAAATTAAGAAATTATAAGTCAACGCAAATGTTGAAAAATAAATAATGGTGATTAGTAAAATAAACAATTGCTTTGTTCGAGACGTAGCAATATTAATCTCTCCGATTAATTTCACAGATCTTGGTGACGTTATAAATTATTATGTATCGTGAATTCATGATTATTTTAAGGTTCTAAGATTTAAGTTTAGGTTTAAAAAACTAAATAACAAAAAGCGGATTATAATAATTTTATAAAAGGATATATAACATATAATTTTGTACATTGATGTGTTATAAAATGAGCATATAATTATTTATTAAAGAAATGAGGACATACGAGTAACAGAGCGTCATTTACGAGAGCTTAGGACAGAGGTAAGAAACCATAGAATTGGATAAATCATGGACTACTAAAAATATAACAGTTTAAATAGTTTGGATGTAAAAGTTACATTTTTATGAAAAAAAAATAGAGAAAATGTTATAAGCATCACTAAGATCATGCCATCCAATGTTTTCCTTTCTGACTTTATTAGTAACTTTATATAACGCAGATACGTGTTGCATGCCAATACAAAATCCGGTTAAAAAAAAAATAGACTATTTTTAACTAAAAAGGAATACGCAAAGATGGTAAATTAACTGTGATTTAAATAATTTCTGTTTCTAATAGTTATGTCATTTTTATAAAGCAAATAATTGCAGTTAATAAAAGATATATTAGTTCTGTTATTAAAATACGTAAAGGAACAACCTTATATTTATTTATATATGTTATCATTCAAGGGTTATTTATACTTGGATCAGGACATAGAATCAAGTAGGTATAGGTACAGTATATATAAAACACCACAGATTTGTGAATTTGTTTTATTAATACAAAGATAAATAATCTTAACAATATTAGTATAGAAAAGACCTAAACTAAGTTGTCTCTACAAACTTATCTTCAAGGATTAAATAAAAATGTTTTATAAATATCTCTTGATCTGTTTATTTTTATTTCGGTATTAATAGTGCCTCAAGTCCTCAGCTTCTATCTTTATAATACTTTGATCTGTGTAGTTGTGGGAGCGGGTAATTCCCAGCAGAAGTACTTAAGGTTGTAATGGCCAGAGACTACTTGACTCCCATGAACTCACTGTACATTTATATTATAAAGGCAGTTTTTTAAGTCAATGACCTCTTAATGTTAAGTGAGACTCCTTAATACCGTTGTATTTATTCAAGAAATTCATAGTATTTGATAAAATAAAAACTTGTAGTACAATCATTAGTATCGACTTTGTGAAACATAGAATTTGTTTATCATTCCATGTTGATATAAATAAAATTGTGGAGTGTACTAACATTGATATAGAGTTAGAGCTTACTATTAGCGTATTGATTTTTTTTTAATGTATTTTAAACAGATTTAGCGATGTTTCCTTTGGTGTTTCCAGGTTTTTTTAAGATGCAGACAAAATGTCAATTTCGAGTATGTTTTAGTTTTGTTTTTTTTTGTTTTTTTTTTAGTTTCATTTTTTTACATTTTTTATAGCACAAAACGAAAGTACTTATAAAGATGAAGCGTGAAAATTCTGAGAGAGAAAGGAATGAAAGGTTGACGAACAACTTCCGAGAAAATACAAAGCTTTTCTGGCTAGAAGTTAGTGGTTCCCGGGGTTGTTCGGTAACCTGTAGAATGAAAAGGGTGCTTTCGAAGAGCGGTGAAATTTTAATTGAACAAGCACACGTTTTGCAGCGATGGGCGGAATTCTACAATAAGATGTATGAACGCGAGGACGTCTCGGTCTTGACTACCAGCGTAATGCTGAGTCCAGATGTAGCCGTTGGTGAAATCAGTTTGGATGAAGTAGAGAGCGTGATTCGCGATTCGTGATTTCTGTAATGCGGTAAGACTGCGGGAGCAGATGAAGTTACTGCCGAGATGATCAAATATAGTCGGCCACGCGTCTTGGACTTTTTCTGGTTTTTGTGCAATTTATGCTGGAAATCGGGGGAGGTCCCAGACGATTGGCGAGGTGCAGTCATCGTACCTTTGTATAAAGGCAAAGGTTCACAGTAAGACTGTGCAAGCTATAGGGCTATCAGTTTGATTAGCTTGGGCGGTAAAGTTTATGCTAAAATAATAGCGAGAAGAATGCAAGAGAGATCTGAAAGGCTGTTGTGGGAGGCCCAAGGAGGTTTTAGACCTGGAAGAGGGTGTTTAGATCAGATCTTTTCCCTCCGCATGATCACGGAAAAGGTTTTGGCCCTAAACCAAAAGGTTTTCTGTGCTTTTGTGGATTTGGAAAAGACGTTTGACAGGGTTGTGAGAAAGAAATTATGGAAGATACTGCCCCGATACAATGTGAGCGGACTCGTGCTACAGGCTGTAAAGTCTCTTTACAGAGATCACTCAGCCTGTGTGCGAGTAAGAGCTGGCATGTCGCCCTGGTTTGACATCCAATCGGGTGTTAAGCAAGGTTGCGCTATGTCAGCTTGGTTGTTCAATTTGTATTTGGATAGTTGTCTCCAAGGCGTGAAAGACAGTGACATGAGAGTGAAAGTAGGTGACCTTAAGGTCAATTGCTTGCTATATGCAAATGATGCAGTGCTCATTGCATCATCAGAATGCAATTTGCAGGCATTGGTCACCACTCTGAAATTAATGGGTGTGAAATTAATGGTCTTAATCTGAATCCAGATAAGACGAAGGTTCTGATATTTGAAAGAAATGAAGAAAGAACAGAATGTAAGATCAACGTGAATTATAAGATAATAGAACAAGTGAATGAAGTGGTATATTTGGGAAGTAGGTTTAGCAGAGACGGAAGATACGAAATGGATATGGAAAGGCGTATTGCTGCAGGTAACAGAGTCAACGGTGCTTTGACTGCATTGTTGAGACGGCAAAACGTCAGCATAGCTGCACGTTTGGCTGTACACAATGCAGTTTTGCTACCGACGCTGTTATACGGCAGCCAAACGTGGGTAACACAGAAGAAGAATGTAAGAAAGATGAATGCTGTGGAGATGCGATCTCTTCGCAGAATATGCGGAGTCAGTCTAGCTGATCGAATCCGCAATGAAGAGATCCACAGAATGGCAGGTACTAGCGAAGATGTCACGGTGAGAATGAAGAAGAACGTGCTCAGGTGGTTTGGGCACGTCGAACGAATGAGTGATGAAAGAATGGTAAAAAAGATTTTTATAGGAAAAATGAGCGGTAAGAGAGACAGGGGGAGGCCTCGAGTGACCTTCGAAAACACAGTATCTATGATAATGGAGGAAGGTCACGTAAAAAGCATGAGGACCCTCCGGAGGGCATGTATGAAGAGGTTGATGTCTGTGGCCGAGGCGAAAGAGGTATGCAGGGACCGTGGCGTTTGGCGCTCCGTCGTCTCTGGCTACCCCGCAAGGGATATGGCGTGAAGCTAAATAAATAAATAAATAAATTGATATTTAAAATGGTAGTTATAACGTTTTCAACAAGATTATTCGATTCATACTCGTTTATCTGCGGTTAGCCCATGCTTCAAGGTCTTCTTCAGCTACTTTTATCAATTCAATCCTCTTAAGTTAGAAATATATATCAATTGAGGCGTTGGCAAAAGCTAGTATTAATAACAATAATAACAGTAATAACAGTATTAATAAAGTAATAGTAAGTATTAGTAGCTTTATTTTTAATTTAAATCAAAAAGTATTAACTGGATTTTTCCAACTTACAAACAGATTTTATATATTTAGCTGCACTTAAAGAGTAATAGTAATATTATAAAAAGAGATAGTGAAGAAAAATGTTCAGATACTAAGTATAAAAGATAATATAAATTCCTTCCACATTTCT
The DNA here is from genome assembly GCA_918358865.1 of Melinaea marsaeus rileyi. Taxonomy (NCBI): domain Eukaryota; kingdom Metazoa; phylum Arthropoda; class Insecta; order Lepidoptera; family Nymphalidae; genus Melinaea; species Melinaea marsaeus. The sequence goes on along the minus strand of OU911089.1, from coordinate 14,795,487 downwards.
TCTTAATGGTGGAAAATGTACATTTCAAGCAGAAACATTTCAGTAAAATTGTATTTTCTTCAGACTCTTTAATATCTTACTATCAAAATCTTAGTCTCAATTATAATTTTAATTATTTTTTAAAATCAGTAGATACAGGCTATTACAATCCCAATTCGCTACTTTGCAATTTACTTATTACTATTTATTTGTTTATTAAAGTCAAACATAAATCCGAATTCTAAAATGGACACGGGGATTTAGATCCAATGTTTTATTGTTAAAAATCAAGTTCAAGAGTTATGATTACGTCAAAGCACTATGAGATTGTTATAGTTATGTTTCTTTATTGGACCCAGCATACGTCCAGTCTTCGTTAAAAAAAATGCTGGATTCCCAGTCAACATCAACTATCGAATCCATTTGTAAATACAAACTATCTACTTAAACAAACAAATTCTGTACGTGGTAATGAATTTTTAAACTTATTTATTTATAAGAAAATGTATTTATATGTATATACTAACTATATGTATATACTAACCAACACGGCGACCGCATAAGTAATATATGTAATGAAAGGCTAAGTCACTATTTGGCAGCAATTAACTATAAAAAAGATACCGCTAAAATATTGTCCATACTGTATAGTATATACATATATAAAGTTCCCAAATTTAGAAAAAAAAATCATATTGAAATTTGAAATAGATTGACCTACGACAGATTTATAAAATCGTAAAACCAACTGCATCGCTACTTAAGGGGTTAAATTGTGATTCTAAGCTATGCAAATCCGAATGCACAAAAAATCACCAAAAGTAGACGTTTAGGAAAAGATCAAAGATATGCAGAATTATGTATTTTTTAATTACAAGCAAATGTATACTCTAAATTTACGATTTTCCAAAAACAAGACCTATATTTCCAATTCGCATCAGCCTGAGATGCTATTAAAGACATCAAAGCTAACTTAAGACATTTAATATAAAATTCCATGTCAATAGAATTATAATATTCAATATTTAAAACTATCTAAAAAGTTTATATACAGTAATATCCATAATTTTCTATTACCCTGAACACGTTAGAACAAATTAACCGACCAAAATTAAAATTGGGTAGACCTCGAAGAATTCGGTCTGCCCATTCATTTGTACCCGACTTTCGAATTTTGGAAAAATTTCTTCACAGGAGGTCTTCTTATGACCTCCTGAGTCCGAAATGACCATTGGTCAAAATGTTTATATATATATATATATATATATATATATGCGTGCGTGCGTCCAGATTCGACTTTTGTCAGCACGATAGCGGCCGCAGTTTCGCTCGGATTGCTTTCAAACTTTGCACAAAAATCAAAAATGAAGGTCAAGTTCGTTAACCAGAGAAATCCGGACACAGGGGGCGCTAGGGCCTCACTTTTTCTGATTTCAGTTTTTCGACCATAACTTTTTCCCTATACAAAGTAGATCAATCGCATTCATAATATATGATGTCTTTGATGAATACCTATAATTAATGTAGATAAACCGAAAACCTAACTTCAATAACTTAGGGGTGGGGGTAAAAAAACCGAAAATTTTTAGAAAAAAAATTATAACTTTTTTCTGGTAAACATTCTTACGTCACAAGTATTTTTAATAGAAAGGTTATTTTTTACTCTAAATTTTGGTACCAAAAGTTTTTCCGTAAAAGATACCGTTTTGGAGAAAAAAAATAAAAACCTCTTTTAGCTTGAAAATCTAAGGTAGGTAAAACCACGGCAACTTTTTCTGGTAAACATTCCCTCTTCGCAAATATTTTTAAAAGAAAGGTTATTTTTTACTCTAAATTTATGTATCAAAAGTATTTCCAAAAAAGATACCTTTTCCGAGAAAAAAAATAAAAACCGCTTTTTGCTTGAAAAATTTTGATGTAAACAACGGCATCATGTGTTATTCTTAGGTAGTGAGATGTATCTTAAACGAGTTACACACGAGGTCTACCCACGCGTGTCCCCCTGCGGACACGGATTTTTTTATATTTGTATGTCCCTGGACAATGACAATTAAGTCCAGAGTGTCGTGTGGTTAAATACAATGTGTTAGAATTAATTAAAAACCAAATAATGTTAATCGTTTGATCTAACTCATATGTTATATATAGCAATGGGTTTATTTGTTCTTTAAAAGATAATGTTATAAATTTATATTATAAGACAAACAAAATTTTAGTTACACATAACAAGTTTTTTTAATTAAAAGAAAACATCCTCAACGGATTTCATTACAAATATATTCTCAACACTGGTATCATGTCTTTACTCGAATCTCGGTTTATAAGTCATTCTGTAATTATTAAAAATTGTATTTAAGCAAAACATAACCACCGTGTAGACAAGTTTGAGAAGTAAACATGTAAATAATAACGTGTTCTGTATAAATAGTATACAATCATTTTTATTACTCTTCTAAGCTGCACATTGGCTTCATATTTGTTTTACTAACGATGTTTACTAAACGCTTCACAGTTCTCTCAGACGACACTTTAAGGTACATCAAGGCTTAATATTTCAAAGCATTTCAAAATGTAAAGATGTTATATTTCAATCATATTGGATTATTGCTATTTTTATATATTATATCAATTAATATTTAAGAGACCCTTCAAAAACATGTTGTCTGTCTAATATTATTTTGTTAAATGAATATGACGACATAACTGTTCTAAGTAAAATAATTGCTTACTATTATATAAACTATTCTACCTAAAATTTATAAGCATCTATGAATTATACAGTTTTCATAAATTTGTAAGGATTAATTATATAAATGGATATGAAACAGAAACACGACACCTGTGGACACATGGACTGCACAAGGTTATCGTGGAAAATAAATCTCTTTTTGTAACTGAAATAAATTTAAACTGGATAAAGTAATTGTATGGAAATTATTATTTTAGGTGTATTTTTGAAATTGTATCATCTTAATTAACTTGAATAATGTATATCATTATAATAAAGTTAAGATTATTTTTAACTCGCTTATTTAAGACTGTCTACGAACCAGATAAGAAAAAAGATTTAGTAACATCACCGGTACAATCAGTGTTAAAAAGGTTTTTTACTTAAAAGGTAGAAATTTGGTTGTTTTTTCTTTCTTGGGATCAATCGCCAGTGATTCTTATTATACTTTAATAGACTTACCATTCCAGTATATATTGTTATGAATGCATGCTAATGAATATTTAGTTTAAAAGTTTTGTTAATAGCTGTGAATGGGAACTTGAAATGAAATTAAAGTAATTTATGATTTTGGTTTTTTGTAGCTTTATACAATGTACAAATAATAAAGGCAGATTTTATTTACCATCTTCGCCATGACCTCATTTGATAGTCCTCTCCTTATATGTGACTAGATTAAAAACGATCGAAAAGTCACTTTTAAAAGCTAGTTAATAAATAAATAATTATATTTTGGTTTTAGTTATTGTCTAATCCAAAGTTCTCAAAACAAAATTTGTTTCATATTCAGCCAAAATATATACATATTAATATATATATATATATATATATATATCATATATATACTAATTATGAGTTCATCCTGATAATTTCTTATATCATACACGTTAGTGTATGATATAAGAATTTCAATGAATTTATATTGAATGTTAACACATTCAATATAAATTCATTGAAAATATCCAAATAATTGATTCTGATGATGACGTAAAATTACAAAAAAAATCTTTTCACAGTCAGCAGCAAAAATATTGATTCTTATTTTTTGTACGACACTTTTATTACTAACTTAACAATTAATAACTCAGTGACTATTTTATACACCATTATAAAACCTGCACTACGTGAATTATCGAGAAAAAACTGTTCCGAGAACAAATTATTTGTATATATTTTCAAATATTATCCAATTTACAAAGCTGTGTTTAATAAGACTCGTCAATTATGAATAATGAATATCTTATCTGATAAGAAATATTTAACAAAAACTTTTCTATGTCAAATGCGGGGAAATTTGATATAGAAAAGTTTTTGTCAGGTCTCCTAGGAATTTATGAAAAGAGCTATGATTAATGGGATAAGATATGAAAATGTATTTTGAAGTAGAAAGATTAAATAAAACTTATGATACAATACTATTATTTTCAAATAAATCTTATAAGATTGCTTTAGTTTTCAACAAAATAATTTTATTATTGCTTCGATAAGTATGACTGACATTTAGTGTTTTGATACCAGATTCAATTAATAGTGTGGCATTTAATATAATGAATTTATTTAATTTATAGATTTGTGTACAAAATAAAATCCATATTTGTTATGATAATAAATGCACTAAGTATTTTCTAGAGTAGTTAATAGGAGAAACATTATAGGCAAATTGCATTATACATCCAGCTTAAAAAAATTTAAACAAGTTGCCATAGTTGAATTTAATAAAACAAAATAATTCGCGCCCTCTCCTACTACGGGCTGTATATGTAAATTATAATTCAGGTCCTTCTCAGGTCAGTGACAAATAACTTTCCAAGTTGGTTTGACGATGAAAGAAAATGTTCATTTATATCCACGCATAAAAGAGGATAATCCACAGCGGACTAATAAACAATAAAAAAAAACATTTTTCAAGTCTATAATGAGACTATCACACTACTGAATATTATTTTATATATTAACTTACTTGTTCCAATTTTAGTATATGCATAAGTAGGAATATGTTTAACTATTTACAATTAGTTTGTAAGTCTTTATTTAGTAGAATATATATTTTTTTAATTCTACGTTCATACAGGTTATGACAGAAACCCATTCAGTAAATCTAGTGATATCAAAGAAATTAATCGAGCTGCATTATGAGAACTGCTGTCGAAGAGCAGTGATACGACAAATGTGGCTTTCTTAGTGGTAAACGCGCAACGTTGTGTCTTTTGGGGATGAAACTAAACGTGGCTTTCTCTTTTGTTGTACGGGACAGAGAGGCGTTCGCCATATTGAATGGCGGCAGGGACGGCTGGAAAAAGTGTCCTTAAAAAGCGCCTAGAATTTGCGCGTGCCAGCTGTTCCCCAATTTGGACGACATGCTTTAACTTTGCTCTAGCGATTTTCCATCTGAAGAATCTAGAGGCTCGGTTATATTTTCTCTTCAGAACGCTAAGGTAAGAATCCTTAGTGACTAACGCATTAGCCTAAGCTAGATACGATCGTTGTTTGCCAGCTTCTGCAGCCCTGACAGACGCATCAAACCGAAGTCTTGATCTACCACCAAAAGGTACCACAGAGCTACAGGGCATGGAATTGTTTGCACCCGTGGTACAAACAGTTCCATGCCCAGTTTCTGTATCTTTCTTTATACTTTACATAAGATACACATTTAAAGATTTTTCCATCAAGATCTTATGTCACTATTATTACATTATGTATACGTACATATATTTATTGAAAGCTCTTTAAGCTAATACTATGAAATTCAATTGAAAAGCTAATAATTTTATAAAATTAAGTTTAATACATTAAACAATAAAGTAGAAAAAGGTTTTAGAGGTTTTAGATCTATAATATAAGAAACAAATTTAAATCATACATTTTGTTTGAATAAACTAAATGTATGATTTAAACACAAAAAATAAAGCCTAGTTTTTTATTACTAAATTATTATTAAAAATGATATCAATAGTATTATAATAAAACTGAAAAGATAGGCCTCAAATTGAAAAATTAATTCAAATATAAAATAAATCCAAATTTAGTAACGATATTAACAGTTAATCTAAACGCGACTTGACTGAGGTTTTACTCAAAAGTTTTAATTGGCGAGAGATTTATCAAAGTTATTAATTTTGCGTATCTCTTCGTTTCTTAATCTCCTAGCTGTCAGGGGTATTAATGGCTTAGTTACCCTCGTAATAAGATGATGGTTATATTAATTTATACCTTTGTTTTAGATCACATATTATAAAAGTATGTAATGCACTAATTGAAATTACATTTATAACATTTGTTTTATAATGGGTATTTTTTTCTATTTCATAACGTTAAGTAACCTGCAAGAACGTAGAGTGATGTTCCAGATTCGAGACAAAGGAAAATAAATATTTGCAACGATATCATGTTAAGGAAATGTAGAAACGAGCACAATACTACAATCACCAACAAAAGAAGAAATTAATGAACTTACCGGAACAGACCTTTACTACACTGACGAAATATTCTCTCTGAGAAATAGGTACTCGTTTATAAGGAGTTAGGGTTATTTGAGTTTATTATTTACGTTAAGCTGATATTAATATTTTAAGCAACCCTAAATATGGAGGATATTATCGATAGTCAGTCACAAAGCCTTAAAATTAGAGTAGTCATTGAAGTATTATAATGTGAACTGATTTCTATATTTTTTGTGGCTGTAAGAGAAAAGTAGTGAAATTATAAAGGTGTTAATCGTCGGATATGAAGTTTAAAAGACATTAGAAATTGATTCTAAGCTAATGACTGCTTCACCGTAGCTCCTCTCCTGGCTACCTCACTCCTACCTTACTCCTGATAAAAAGCGTGTACAATAGATTCTCTGAAGGAGTGAGTAAAAATATATGGGTACAATATAAGTTTCAACGCAAAAAAAAGAAAGATATCGTAGCTTATTGTATTGCTGGTCTATAGGACATAGGATATGCAGATTAAATATTATTTATTCAGTGCATATACACCTCTCTAGCCTTGTTTTCTTTTCAAACTTCTTTCCGATCTATATATTATAGCAATGCACTAAAATATAATCGAAATTCGTGTTTGTGTTAAAACAGAAAAAGCATTTATGTCACATAAAATATTTCAATAAACGCCAAAAAAACCCAAACCCAAAAAAGTTAGACAAAGTTTTGGGACCAAATGTTATATGAGAAGTAAATTATATTTAAAAAAGAAAGCTAAACACATTGAAGATTGTCTTTCTTAAAATAAAGTACATATTACAATACAATAAAATAAAATTAATATTACAATCAAAATATGAAGACAATCAAAACTTTAATAAACTACAATAAATTTTAAAAGTGTATTGTAGGATATATGTATAAAATAATTATTCAATAACTTGGTATTCTAATTTGTATTAAATTTCATATTTGTTTTTAAAATAAGGAACACATTAAACAAAATTCCCAAACCGGGGATTTAAAACTAAGATAAAAGCAACCGTAATGAAAATTGTATATCGCGCTTAATATTTGTTTTACAAAAGGATTTAAAGTTCTCTCAAACGCCACTTTCAGAAACTTCAAGACTCAATATAACGCTACTGTTAAGCCTCTTTACAGTTAACAGTCAATAATGTTATATTTCAAATGTTAAATTTTCACCAACACAAATACAAGCGTCGTAGCGTTTGGCGCTCCGTCATCTCTGGCTACCCCGCAAGGGATATGGCGTGAAGCTAAGTACAAATACAAGTTAAGACAATCAATGTCAGCGTAACAGAGTTAATTCCACACATAGGAGCCCTTTAATTTTTTAGGTAAACAAATTAAATTAAAAGTACGTAAAGATATAGTAAGCCTCTCTGTTGAACGGATAATTGAACTAGCTTCAATTGAATTAGAACAATTCATCATTGTGAGCGTTTAAAGGCCACCGTCTGTAATTGTGAAAACAATCTATAATAACAAAATATATTGATGTGCCTGGATTAAAAAAATATTATATGTAGAACTAATTAATATATCCAGAACATCTACAATTTTAACAATAACAACAATTGGTTTATACCATCTTTATATATTTAAAATAGTAATAACATTTTTAGTATAAAAAAACGATATATTTTATTCATAAGCAATATTTAACCAGTTGGTTTAATTTGGCTTAAATACTTACACTTGGACATTACCAACAGCTGGATACAGCCAATATGAGACCTAATAGTTGTCATATTACATTTTGTTTCTGTTTTTCACTTATAAGATTTCTAATATAGATTTACTCGTGTCGGTTTGTTTATCGACCAGATCTGGACAAATAAGAACAGTATTATTTTACAATTATCTTTGGCTGGGATTCATACCCGGAAACGATTATCATACACGCATGGCAAAAATATATTTATATTGATTATAACATGATACAACAACAGAAATAATACACATCTATTTATTAAATTAACAGCATAAAAATTGCCTCATAATATTAAACCTTAACTGATGCAATAACGTCATGTTAAACTGAAACGTTTCATCTGAATGTGTACAACCTCACGGTACAATAAATACGTTGCACTACTATTCAAAATATCTATTTTAGTTATAGTCTTATTTCTAAAATTCTCGTTTTTTAATAAATGTTCAAATATTACCTGAATTTACCACTCTTTGCATTTGTTTACTCATTTATTAAAGATAGGTAAAGGTTTATAACTTTACATCGGGTACAAAGGACCGAATTTTGCCGTATTATGTTATTAAATATGTATTGAGAAGTGACCGTAAGAATACCAATGTCTTTAAATACATCTGTCAGGGAATCTCTAGCTTTTAACTTATTAATAGCCCGCATCGCTCTTTTTTGTAAAATAAGTATTGAATTAATTTCGGCAGCACTGCCCCATAATGAAACATAGTAATACATAAAAACTCTAAAAATCATTCTACTGGATAGTTTAATGGGTTCCACTGGAGATTCTTATTTAAAGTTACACCTAGGAAACTTGTTGAGTCAGTCAGTTCCTAATACTTTATTCTTAAGAAACAAGCTACAATTTTGACTTTTAGCATTAGTTTAGGAGTAAAATCCTTGCATTTAAGTCTATAATTCAAAATATACCTACATATAAATATTATTATCGAAACATTAATACCGTGAACCGTGACGTTAATAAATAATTTATAACATAAGAATTGTTTCCAAGAAATTATATTAAACATTTTGTAATATAATATTACATAAAAATATAAGTCTTCCCTCAATATTGTTTTATATTAATAATCTTCCCGTTATTTAGTGAAAGCTATTTTGAGGTATAAAATAATGTAAAATATTAATTAAAAGCGATTCCGTAAGTTAACAATATTAATGAAAAGTGGTGTTAAATAACTCATACAACAAAGTTATTAGCGTAATGTCTATATTTAGCTTAAACATATCTAAATATTAAAAGAAAAGATGAGAAGTAATTATATTATTATACATATATCTTAAATACTGAATGCATCCTTTCTTCACCGCAGTAGAATAAGGAAACTTTGTGTTTTTTTTTATATATATTTCATTTAAATATTTAGGTAAAACTGTTGTTTAAACATTATTACAGTCTCATATTAGTACCCCAAAAAGTGGCCTTAGTACTTAATTACTAATTAGTAGTTCATACTATATGCCTGCTACAATATTATAGACTGCAATTTATTTAAAAATATTTTATATTCTATATTCCATATATCTGCGTAAATGTTTTAAAGCTACGAGATAAATCAAAGTATCAAGTACCATTAGCGTTCTATTCAGACTCACAACTGTGGACACTTGAATCCATACAAAAAAATAATTCACATTCTCCATACATATATATATATATATATATACATTTATTTATTTAATTTAAACATAGATATTTTTAACACTTCTGCAAAGATTTGAGAATATAATACTTGTAAATATTTATTTATACTACGTTACAATTTCTTAGATTTCTCTACTAAAATTTGTTATAATAGTTACAAATATATATTTATTATGATTGCTTGGAACTCTCTTCGCGTGCTCATTCGAAGGGTGGCTATATATAAATTATATTCTGACAGGACAAAATTATTCGGAACAAAATTATTATCTATTTCGTGATATGTGATGTGATGTGCATTGATGTCAAATATTGTTAAGAATAGGTTGATGAAGGTGGCTCGAGGTCAATGTTAGAGAAGGGCGAGGATGAAAAAGTAAATACTGATTCGGGCAGCGATTTATTACTATACATTGGTGAAAGAAGTTCCTAAATCACAGTTACAAATTATTGGGCCTGCCTTTCTTAAAAACAAAGTTAAACAATATAAAAAGTAATTGATAAATTTTAACAGTAATAAATTTAAGTTTAAGCAAATATATAATAATAATGCAATTAATAATAAGTAATAGGGTGGTACTTGAAGTGTAAACAGTTAAGATTATTAAAAGAAAGTCACAGTATTTTCAATTTGTAATAACGCAGAAGATTTTTAAAAGGAAACATTTTTTTACAATTTCGGAATAAATTTAATAATCCAAAAATATTCTACAATAACGACAAAAACCTCGGTTTTTGTTTTATTTTGTTTATTTTTCGCAAATCACGAATAATACATATATATTTGAATTTATTAGAATAACACATTTTACAAATTACACTTTGAGGTTTGGAGATGAAATGGAAATATTTAAATGTATAATATTTTCATTTTACTTAATAGATAATATATTTTAATATATGGATCCATCTCTTTTTACTTCAGTAACGATTTATAAATGTTAGTCTGAACTAATATTCATAAAATGACTTCTAAAACTCCATAGTTGTTATGATTTTATATATACAAAATATAAGATCTTCCATTTGAACTCTAATCGTATTTTATAACTATTATATTTGTTCAGCTTCTGCTACTACTGGCAGAAAATATATTTACTCTGTAACACCTTAAAATATTGAACATAAGCGTATCAATCTATTAGTTACTACTTTTGAAATTATTAACATTGTTGTAAAATTATCAAACTCCAGAAAAACATTTTAACAAACACAAACATTAGTCGTTTCGGGGAATTAAAAACAAATACAAATAAAATATAAGGATCATACAATTACTGTAATACATGTGTATATCTTATATTATCTTCAAGTTATATTTCCCAAAGAACAATTTTCCGCTATTTCGCATTAAAGTTATGGCGAACTACCCACACAAAGGAGATTCATGGTTCTATTTGTTATCGAAATTGATATTCGAAAACGTATTTGTATTCTGTTTAATACTTGTATTTATTCTCCGTTATAGCCATCTATTGTATATACATAGATACATAGATACTACATAATATGCAGAGGACCCACTTGTTGGTAAATGGACATTTTAAAATAGAGCTGTAATTGCAATGCCATTCTTATTATGAGAATAACTAAACCATTAATTCCCGTGAAAGCTAGGAGATTAAGAAACGAAGAGATACACAAAATTAATAACTTTCATAAATCTCGTGCCAATTAAAACTTTTGAATAAAACTTATTTCAAGTCGTGTTTAGATTATCTGATAATATCGTTGGAATTGTATTAATGATTCAATTTCGGGGTTGTTTTTTCAGTTTCATTAAAATATTATTGATATTAGTTATAATACTCAAGTTAAAAATGTAGGAATAAAAAATGAGCCGTTATTTTGTTTGTACAAGATGTAGCTTAGAATATCCTAATACGGGTCACGTAAGATTCACTAAATGTATAATTTATTTACAACCAATATTTTAATATCTGGTTACTAAATATAAATTAAACTCGAATTAAAGTAAGTATGTAACTTTAGAGTGGGAAATAAATATTGGTTCAGTTCGATATTCATATTTCCTTTTATCTCTACTTGTAAATATAAAGTTACAAACCCTTTTATGAAATGAAAAAGTTTTTCATATTAAAGATGTACATATATCTTTATTAGGTACATGCAACACTTAAACATTACAAGTGATTATAACTCGACTGTTAAAGTTAATTATATATTACTTTTTTTAAAAGTATGTTTTAAATTGTCTACAAACTTGTGAGCCGAGTTGAGATAAAGAAAATAAGTTCAAACTTTTTCTCGGTTGTGGGATCTTTACAATGTTGTTTTATCCTGTCAAGTTACAAACATTGCTTAGGATTTTCTAAAGAAGCCTAGTCTTCCCCGTCTATATTAAGATCACTTTTACATATTCATAGATTTAAAAATTCTCTTGGATATGTCAGATAATATGGTGTAATCTAGAAAAACTAATTTAATTCTGTAAGATATTGCAATACTAAAGATAATTTTTAATGATAATAATTTATATTATTAATTTATACTAAGTAATGCGACTGCAAGTGGAAAGTAACTTTTTTTCTCATATTTCAGTACAAGACTAAATATTCATCAAACGCCGACTTTAATCTTAACAAGTTATAAATGATCAAAATTCGTATAAGAATGTAAGATTTTTGTTACATATTCTTTCTCTTCTGTACTGTGTATTATTCTGTCCAAAAACTCCTTTTTACCTAAAGGAGAAGTTTCAGTTTCTAGGTTTACCAGCCGACTTGCGTACATCTCAACAATTTATTATTAGAATGCCTAAACATAACACTAAATTTTATAAATACTCTTTCACTGTAAAAGCAACCAAATTATGGAATGCACTGCCTCTACCTGTTAGAAGATCGAAATCCCTAAAGATATTATCAAATTTATCAAATGATAACTGAAACTTCGCATTTGCTGACTTTATATTATATAAAACTTTTTATATTTACATATACATTGTGTATATTTAATTATTTTTATATTGGTTATATTTATTCTATATAAATATATACGTATTAGGTTTACGTATTAGAGTGTAGTTATGTATATGTATGTCTATTATTATATTGTATTGCATCTACCTATGTCATCCGAATTTTGTCCACAATTCTTTCCCTATGTTTATTTTCTTTTAGTTTCTTTTGTAATTATTTTTTTCGTGTGGTGCACAATAAAGTATATAAATAAATAAATAAATAATTTTTTTTATTGCGAAAACTAACAAGCCTGGATTATAAATTATATCATATAATTTTCATTAAAATAGAAATGTAGGTTCCGTTGCTTTTACAAGTGCTGGTACAGGTGCTGCACAGGTGCTGCTACAGGTGCTGGTACAGGTTCTGGTACAGGTTCTGGTACAGGTGCTGGTACAGGTGCTGGTACAGGTGCTGCTACAGGTGCTGCTACAGGTGCTGGTACAGGTTCTGGTACAGGTTCTGGTACAGGTTCTGGTACAGGTGCTGGTACAGGTGCTGGTACAGGTGCTGGTACAGGTGCTGGTACAGGTGCTGGTACAGGTGCTGGCACAGGTGCTGGTACAGGTGCTGGTACAGGTGCTGGTACAGATGCTGGTACAGGTGCTGGTACAGGTGCTGGTACAGGTGCTGGTACAGGTGCTATACAGGTGCTGGTACAGGTGCCGGTACATATGCTGGTACATGTGCTGGTACAGGTGCTGGTACAGGTGCTGGTACAGGTGTTGAGATAAATAAGCATTTAGCATTAATCTAACTACGATATAAGAGTAATTTAAAAATAAAAAAAAGTTTTATTTTCATTATTAACTAAGTTTTTATATTGCTTTTATTGTTAAAACCAAAGTAGCTATTTATCATCATGACAAATATATATATTATTTTGTGTAAAAATCTATTCCTGAATTAGATGAATTAATTAAATTAAATTCCGAGAGATTCACTGGATCCGGCAATGAAATGCTGAATGTCATTATATTTCCTGAAGCAATAAAAGAATTGTTTTATTAGAAAGTAAAGCAATCTCAAAAGATTTATTTTCAATTCTATGTGAATGTTTTAATATTTCTACTTCTAAAAACATTTTCCTAGGAAAACTAAACTTTGACCGTAAATTTTATCTTATCTCATCATTCATACCACTTTTCATAAATTCCTAAGAGACATGACCAAAAGTTTTGTATATTGAATGCGGCGAAAGCAAATTATTTCTCATGAGATAAAAATATATTCATCACTTTTCATACCAAAATTCGTATATACTGTTATAATACGATATTATTTAAGAACCGTATTTTTAGCTGTTATCATAGTTTTGTTAAGCCTTCGACGACTTATTTTATCTGACGATATCCTATTTGAGCCATCTTGTTTCATAGCTACAACAACTTAGGTTAAAAAGGCCGAGATTACTTTTCCAAGATATATTACGAGACGATAATATATAAAAGGAATTTATTCAGCTTCTTCTTAATAATTTACACAAATGTAATCCCAGCGCGTAAATAAACATTGAGGTACTTTTTAAGTCAGTAACAAAAGTGCTGCGAAAATTAAAAACCAGTAGCAGATTGTTAAAAGACATTCTTCTAACAATTGTACGTCATTCTCTGATATTTTCAATTATCTTTTCTTGAATGCAGAAATATCTGATATTTTACTTTGCTTTTATTTTATCTTCACCTCATGTTAACATTGTATTTATTAAAAATAAATCGTTTGTTTTTATTATACGTTTTCTATAGTGTTAGTTATGGAACAGGAAAAGAAATCATCATGATGTTTATCAACATACATGATACTAATACTTACAAGTATTAGTAGATATATATTGATATGTTAGCAAAAAATGCTTAGGTATACATTTCAATTAGATTTCATACAAATTGTGTTCTAAAAACATTTTTTTTCGATGTTTGTAGAACTGAATGTGCCAATTCGACAACCGCTCTCACAGAGAAACGACTTGAAGTTTTACAATGTCCATGGAAGACTAAATAGCGTCGAATCAATCGTGTGCATGAGTACTCGGTTCATTTGATGTGTCATCTAGCTACAGACAAGGACTCGCAAGTGAAGTACTGGAAAGAACTAGTATAAGGACGTATTCATTTATTTTCTTTTGTTAATGTATTTATCTATAATTTACATGTTATTATGAAAAGTACGTTTAAAAAATAAATAAACTTTATTAAATATTCTTTGCCACGGGCAAAAATTGTATGTACCAACAACGAGACTTAAATATGTTTTGTTTTTAAATAGATTGTTTTTTAATTCCCGTGTTCACAAGTTGATATTCCGATCGGAATCCACCATTTTTTTATGAATGAATAAACGTAACTATAAAATTCTCGCAGTGCTTCGATGTTTTTGGTGTCTCTAGGACTTTTTGTGAAATATTGTTTATATTATGTAATATGCCAAACCTCGTGACCTTTCAGAAGTGGGGTTTATATTTGAAGTTAAATTAATTTTTCCGCAGGTTTTATTTCATTTATAATATGTATTTTATATATATATATATATATATATATATATATATATATATATATTTTTATGGCTACATCATAATAAGTACATTGCAAATGAGCTAATTGAGATTGTTATAGCCTGGTACCTAAAAAATAAAAAAATAATAATTGATACTAACATTTCTGATAGCAAGATATTAAAGAGTCTGAGGAAATTAGAATTTTATTTATTTATCTTTCAAATATATCAAATTCAATTTCGTAATCAATTATATTTCTACTTTCGTGATTTTTTATTTATGACACATTTTAATTTTCAAATTTCAACTTCTTGAACCCAATCCCCCCCTTACTCATTTAAACTTTGGTTGCCATGGTAACCGTTGTCATCGTAACCTTTAGCTATGGTAACCGTTGTCATGTATAGCTCCTACAGGTTTAAAATATTCACTGACTGGCATTATATTTGTTAAGTTAAAAAAAAAAAAATACACTAAATATAAATAGAAATTAAACATTTTGACAATAGATACAAGAAGTCTAAGTTTACATTATCTAATTAATTAATAGTGTGCTCAGTGACGGGGGCGGGAATCAGCTAGTTAGTTATAAAAGTGTTTCGTTGTTCAAAAATGGCAGATTCAGTGCTCGAACAAGAGTGCTGTAGATGTGTATAAGGAGCACTTCAACGACTATTCCAGCCATCTAAAAGAACTTAACGTCATATGGCACAGAGTGTAATAATTTAATAAAATAAACTGTATTTTTCACAAAACAATATAAAGTTTAAATCTCGTCGCTCGATAGTGCAGTAACTAATCATTTTTACTTGTCATCCTTCCGAAATGATGAAAATCGTCAAATCAATGTTCACATTTTATTTATTATTATAGTTCATAAAGAAGTTACTAACAAGTGTATGATAAATATATAGAATAATTGTAAATGAATTATCTTATGAGTATAATATCTGTATAAAAATTGAATAATCTAATATTTAAATTAATAAATATTATTAGTGTATTAAAATATACTTGGAAAATATTTATTTATTTATCATTTTGTTCCATTTACGAGTATTACAGAATATGACAAAATATTAAACTTTTCCAACATGTTATTAGTAAAAAATATGTGATTTTTCTAATTGTGTTATGTCCGAAATGCAATCTTGATTAAAACCTTTATCAAATGATTTAAGTTTGAAATCTCTCTTAAATTTATGTTTTTAACATAAAGCTCTTGTTAAATATTTTGGTAAAAGGATTGTAAAAGCATTAACACTTTAATTTCGTTCACTCTAGTGTTGATTAGTTTAGGTCACAATATATTGGAATAATGTATTTTATAAGAATAATAAAACTACTCTCCTAGACTACTTTTCCGTTAATACTCGTTAAGGTTTCAAAGAGAATTCTCTAATGTTACCGCTAATGTAAACCCAGAATGCTATTTCGTTGCGGTCAAAATTGTCAAAGCGCTTCAAATTGGATTTATTTACATGAAAAACCAATTACAATTTCTGCTTTACAAGTGATTATTTCTTTATATATAATTTATAAACTAAATACTCGTATGCATATTGTCCATAAATACTGTTATAAAAAAAACCTTTATAAAAATTCTTTCTCCATTTTTCATTCGATTCTTTTCAACCATATTGAATGCAATATTAAAAAAAACTGGACAACACACTTAAAAAAAATCTTTTCCTAAAGTATATGACACGAAGATTTGCACAAGTATTTTTGTTTCGAAAAAAAAGTTATACCGTTCACATGTTTCTGTGTTGGTAAACTATCAGTTTATATCAGCCTTCACTAATGTAAGAAGTGTAGAACTTTTGATTTTTTATTATATTTTTTACTAATATTATTTATTGAACTCCACAAATTATATCAAGAGAATTAGTCAATGTATCGGAATGTATAAACTACTTACCACTTTAAGACTAATTTTGAAGAGGACTACTGTCTTTGATTTATTTAAATACAATAAATGTTCTCAAAAATATATTAAGTATGTTTATTTCCATTCACTCTATATATAGGTTGTGTGTTGTCTGTCTGCCAGTAAGTGTCAAAATAAATATCTTATCTATTTAATAAAAATCTCATTAAGATTCCAACCTTCCTGTAGATTTGTTAAAAGGTCTTGACTCCTATGCTTTCAACAGATAAAAACGCCAAATTATTTGTATAATTTTGAAGTGATTATCTTTTGTTTGTTTCAAATGATTTTCGATTACATAAGATTCATATATCTCTAGTTACTATCAAATATTATATTTTCGACATTTTATTTTTATTACTTACACATTGTTAAGGATAAATAGATATTAATATTATTATAACAGATATGAATATATAAAATAAGAATAAATATTTAAAACCAATTGTAAATACGTATCAAATTCTCAAGTTTTCTCAAGTTGTATACAATTGTATTGATTTTGCTGACACACGAAAGACATGTGTCAGTTTTCATTAAGAAGGGTTGGTTTAAGTAACTCACTTACTGGAAGAAGAACTAGCTAAATAAAGCTTTCACCTAAAACGAAACGGCGCATGGTAGTAAAGAAAATTGTGCAAAAGAATTTTAAAAATAGGGCTTATTATAAATATGGATTTTTTTTTAATGTATAAATTAATTATAGCTTCATATACGAGAAGAACAGCAGAAATATATTTTGGAAATAGCAACTATAAGAGAATAAAAAAGAATGTAATGATTTATATAAATATCTAAGCTGAATTTACGTTTGTCAGTTGACTCGTGTTTCACGTCTTAATAAGTGATTAAGTATTTACATACTAAGTGTTCTGCCAAGTTCTGTCAGCATCAAAGTCCTATTTGGTAGTTCAAAATATAATTTATTAATCAGATGGTAGTATTTAATTTTTTTGTACATCTTGTTGGTTAGTATCTTATTTTTTCTATATATAAGTAACAAACCTTGTGTAATATGTATGAAATCGTGAAAAAAATATTTTTAACTTACCTAATAACATTAGAGCTGTTAAACCAAGGGTCGGTGAACTTATAATAAAAAATGAAATAGGGGTTAAATTAAACAAGGAAATGTTGCGTGACGTTATAACATAATTATTTATAACAATTATAAATTAATATCGAATTTGAATTTCTCTATAAATATGTTAAACGTGTTATTTATATTTTATTTAAATAAAACATGATATATTTATCAAATAAATACAATAATAAAACAATAATTTTGTATTTATTACGTCATAAATAAGTTAAGAAAATTATTAAAAAAAAGAGTTTCCTCAGAGACGTCCATTGATTGCTTCCTTTGTAGATAATTGTAGACTTGCTTTTTTAAGATAATTACATCTCGTATTTTTCGTATCGAATATAATATTTCCTAATTAGAGATAAATAATAAAATAATAATGATCATATTTTTTTTCAAATATTATAAGACTTATCACGAATAAGTGACAAGAATACATTATCATATAATTAATGAGTTTCTAATTACCCCTATATAAAAAACTTTAATAAATTTCTATTGTCTATACAATAAACAAATTTTATTTTCAAATTTAATCAAATTCATTACCATTATTAAATTAAATACCTAACTTTAAAACAATATGTTTTTGTTAAAATATTGTAAATGACAGATTTTTGTCAAATAATAATCATGTTAAAAGGAAATTCGTTTTCGAAATGTATATAAATAAAAATTCAAGAAATGATTATTTAATTTCATATATATATAAACTAGTACACCTGGCCATGCGTTGCTGTGACTATGGTTTTTGTTATAAAATACATTGTAGCAAAAAATTACTTAATATAGTAAATAGATATCGCCATTTGTTAGAATCGTTTGGAGCTATTATAACTTAAAATTGTGACTGCCAAAAAATTTTAAAATAATTTGCAATATATATAATATTGCGACTATAAATTGAGATAAAAACTATCTTATCTTCTAAGTTAGATCAAACTGCAGACTGTGTGTAAATTATATAATGTAAGATTGTAATTTTGTGTGTATAATAAGATAATGTAAGCTTATTATATAATATTATGTTATATGTAAATCATAAATCATTACAATGTGCAATATAGAATATGTGTTGTCGTTTGCTTGATGAAGTAGCATCTTATATTTGCAGATACCTTAATTGATACATCATTAAGAGCATTTGTACTGAATATTATTTAGATTTCCTTTTATTGTATCTGTGTTTATTATTTAGAGAACATTAAATTTAATTAATTATTAAATTACAATTTCTATTATACTAAATTACGTTGATCTCTGTGAGTTCATCTCCGCAGCTCTGCCTGCTTAGCTGTCGTGTAATAAATTTAATAAAGTTAAGATTTCATACACATATTATATTTGTCATTATCAAAGTTTTATTAAAACGAAATGTTTAAAAACTTACAGTATAGTATTAAATTAAAAAGACACAATAATTGCAATTTTTTTTTTTTTTAAACATATTAGTAATGATCACTTAACATTTTACTGAAGTTATGACAATATACCGCAAGGTTGACATGTTCATTGATTGAAACATGTTTTATAAAATACCTCGTTCGACAGGGTCGATCGTGTTAGGTAGATTCCCATCACGCGATACTCGATATGCAATATTCTAAGGTAACAATGATTAGAATGAATGATTTACTTTAGTTGTGGGGGGGGGGGGGGTGGTTGTCGGATCGACAAAGAAAAATTAGCCAGCAGTATTCTACTA
The DNA here is from genome assembly GCA_918358865.1 of Melinaea marsaeus rileyi. Taxonomy (NCBI): domain Eukaryota; kingdom Metazoa; phylum Arthropoda; class Insecta; order Lepidoptera; family Nymphalidae; genus Melinaea; species Melinaea marsaeus. The sequence continues at coordinate 14,775,757 of OU911089.1, read as the reverse complement.
GTCATTACGAGTCTTATGACGGATCACTCGGCATATATTGGGTGAGGGGGGAACCACCACCCACCCCTATCTCCTAAACGGGGGGTCGCATCAAAAAATATTTCGAACAAAAAAGTTTCCTCTTTTAATTTGTTAATTTTCTAAGATTTTTCCGACGCTAAAATTTTGCCTCCTTCTGTGATTTGTTTCGGTTTTTAACTTTCAACCCCCCCAGCTCCCAAACCCCCGACCGATTTCCCCCGTTCAAGAACTTAACCTTCGTTTTTTCCTTAAGAATGTGTATACCGAGTTTTAAAATCCTCCGTCAATATTTGCGACCTGTAGCGTGTCCCAAAGGTTTGCACTTTCATTCCCTCCTCCAGCCCCCCTTTCACTTTTTTCAAAAAAACGAGATGCTACGTTTGTCCCACTAATTTATCCTATCGACCTGTGAAGTCAGATTTTGCCTGCCTTTTTTGGACTGATGGATCATATATACATATATATGTTAGGCCCGAAGACCGAAGACGCTCAGTGGACGGAAAAAACGACCACATCGCGTTCTGGCTGTCTTCAAATGCGCAGAACGCGTTTTGGCTGCTATTAAACGCTCGCAACGCGCTCTGGTAATTGTCGAACGGCCAGAACGCGTTTTGTCATCCGTCAAGCGCTCAGAACGCGATCTTAATGCTTGCCACTCTCTACCTGCATACAATAAGATTAATTTTATACTTATAAAACAAATGAATCTTGATTATTGTTCCACGCATTTTACTTCTTGTGCAGTACGGAATAAACTTAAATTTATGATCTTTTGGTTAATTATCAATTATTGTTCTTTAGTTCTTGGAAGAAATTTACACTACATATACACTTATATTGCAGACTATATAAAATATGAATGAATGAAAAATTTAATAGGAAAAGTTATTAAAAACCTTTTGTTATTTTGGGATTTTTTCAACTAATTTTGAACAATAGAGGCCTACCGTTATTGGCAATAGTTATAAATTTTATTCTATGATCCTCTGTAATTAGTATGATCTTTTCAGCAAATTCAGAACAATGCACGTATCGATGACTACATACAAACTTTTGTTTCAATTATTTCCAAAATGATACTATTGTCTAGGGATATTTTTTCGACAATATTCCAATTTAATTACATCCAATGACACCAAGGGCGGTATTGCTTTTGAGGATATAACAACGAACTTGAGTTCATGAAAAATCTGTACAATTCTCGTCAGTACAAAGACAAGATCAGTTTGTCGTTGACCAAGCAACTTATTAAACTCAATTGAAAAGTTTAACTTTCGTTAAAATGACTGATAAATCAGCGAAAGAAATTTTTTACGATGAAGTGAAAACAATTTTTGAGGATTGCAGCGAGAACAAGGAAAACGTCGAAGACACAAGTAGAAGGAAAAGTTCTATTATGAATAGAAGGAAAAGTTCTATTCGTAAGGAACAAAGCAATGCAAAAAAGAATTTATAAAAACAAGCAGAGAAAATGGTAGCATTGTCCGATTCAAAATTTTCACCAGCTGAAATCGGAACTAGTGTTGTCGTAAGAGTTCCCGATGTTGATCGCGGACGATTAGCTCCCAGAAACGTGCTAGCAGTTGCCACTCAGGTTTCTCCGGTCTTTACAAATTAGGTACAAAAAATGGTACTCTCGAACGTCTTTATGCTCGCAATGAATCTACAATTTCCGACAGTAACTTTGTTAAAGTAAGTGAGGTATCCACAGAAAAAACTATTTCTTTACGATTGGCTTCAACTCTATCTTCAGGAAGCAAATAAGGTTTTGTTTATTGTAAGTGTAAACGATATTGTACTGATAAGAAATGCACTTATCGAAATTTGAATGTAAAATGTAACTCGAAATATCATTCAAGCAGTATTAGTAAAATAAGTAATGTTTTGATGTAATAAAAAACATACGTCCTTTGTATTTATTTGTAGTCATAGAGGATTCAATTATTTAAAATTAAGTGAAAAGATCATAAATATAAGTATATTTCGTACCTCGAAATAACTTATGTGTGTAGAATAATAATCAAAATTAATTTGTTTTATAAGTACAAAATGAATCTTATTGTACGCAGATAGAGAGTGGAACATAATACGACTCAAACATTAAGATCGCGTTCTGAGCGCTTGACGAATGACAAAACGCGTTCTGGCCGTTCGACAATTACCAGAACGCATTGCGAGCGTTGAATAGCAGCCAAAACGCGTTCTGTGCATTTGAAGACAGCCAGAACGCGTTGTGGCCGTTTTTCCGTCCACTGAGTGTTTTCGGTCTTTGGGCCTAACATATATATCGGGATATATATTTTTTTTTTTCGACGGATTCTCAATCTCCAGTTCATAAACGGCGTAGCGCCCCTACTCTGGGGTCTGGTCTATCTACCTATTGATTAGTAAAATACTACTGACTAGTTTTTTTCTCGTTCCGACCCCCACTAAGGGAGAGGGAGTGAAATTTATATATCGAGAATCGCGTGACGGGAATCTACCTAACACGATCAACCCTGTCGAACGAGATATTTTTATTAAAGATAGAAGAAAAACAGACCCGAACTTGAATTATGAGTTCGGATATCCTGTATATGGAATGATATTAAAATGTAACATAGAAAATAACTTTGAATATTTATTTGTTCGTTCATTAAATTATTATTTAAGCGTATTATAGTAATTTCTAAAACTGCTCAGCTGCAATGCTATAAAGAAAAACACCAAGTTTCACTTTATTTATAGAATTATAGTCAAATGAAGGACATGTTATAGCTTAAACTTTATGTTAGTAGATCTTATTTGCGTTCCAACTAAGTCACAAATATCCAAGTAAAAAGGCAAATAATTTAATAATTCTTACACAATCTTATCTAAATGTATATATATTTATTTATTTAGTTGCTTTAGTATAACGCATTGAAGTATAACTAATTACAAGAGACATTTCTTGTTCAGCACCTTTATTAATAAGTTCGTAACGAAGTTCCTAAACAAGTTCATTTCCTTCGCAGTGTCGAGGGTGGTGGAGAGTTGAGGAGGTTGAGGATATGAAAAGGTTAACAATATAATATAACATAAACATTTTATTCCCTCCGAATGTTAATCTGAATTACTAAGCATGTTCTCGCTGAGTGGTGGTAATAATAATTGTAAGTAAATAGTTATTTTGTGATCGTCAGTTATGTATATATGATTGTCAGCCTTTCTAGTTTCACAAAATAACGAGCAACGAGTGATAATAATCTCAAATAATCTTTGATAAGCTGATTTAAATCGTCAAAAAAATAAGACGATTATAGAACTTCTTTATCTATATAAAATATAAATATATATACATATAAATAAAAAAGAAAGTAACACAGTTTATACACAGTTTATACTTGTCCTTTACGATATTTGTTTGTAGAAGTAGTAGTATATATTTCATTAGTTCTTCAAACATATATGACTAACTATACATATATAACTAATTAATGAGATATGTATATTTATATATATATATTACAAATCTTCTTTACTTTCAAATTGACGGCCAATTTATCTTCTGTTACATCTACAACTTTGTACAGTTTTGTAGAATAACAGTATTCTACAAAACTGTTAATTAAATTAATTAATGAAATTAATATAAATAAATACAATAAAACAAATCATTTTGACATTTTATTATTGACGAAATAAAAAAAAAGTTTCAAGCCTTTTACAGTCTTAACAAAGAACTTTAACATTTTCTAAATTATAAATGTAAATTATTTAATTAAATACAAGGTAGAAGCTAAAATATACTCGTATAAATTATGCTTAAAATATAAACACTCGTCCGGGTCAGAGACCAAGAAATCTATAAATTATAAGGAGGCTCATAGAACTAGAGTACCAATCTAATTAGCTAATGCTTATTTATTATAATTCTAAGCTTTTAACTATTGTTTGCCGAAAAAACATAAAACAATATTATATCTTACGTATGTAAAATTTTCCCCAACTTCTTTCTCCATGCTTCTTACCATAGATTGATTGTTAGACATCTCTATAACAGCAAGTCCACCTCGGCATACATGTATTATGTTATAACAAAATATATAAAATAAGACAATAATAATACTGAAATTAAATACTATAATAAGATATTCATCCCTTCACGTGTTTTCACACGAATTTCATGAATAATTTACGGTTAATTCTGTACATTAAGTTTCTGAAACCATCGGGACTAAGATGTGTGTCGTAATAAATAATTATCTCTAAATAGATTGAAATATCTTATTTATTCTTACTTGTTATTCTCATTGACAACTATTAACAGCAAATTATTAAAATAGTAGGAAGATAAATTTCTTTTTTTTTTATTATTCGGTGTCAACTGAAACTGGCTTCAATCGGGTTTCCGAGTCTTCATTGTTCGGTACTCCAACATACATTTTTTAGAGATCTAAGCTGTCAGTTACAATAAACATTTCCATGTAAAACAACCTTAGTAATGACCACATACATTCTACAAAATAAACAGTCAGTCAACACAACAAGCTCGATAACTGCTAACCGTGTATTATCTTTTGTTCCAAGGATTAATCAAATACAAAATGATATTATTATTTGAAAATTATCAAACATGTTTAGTCATGTTGAAGAAATTGAAGGTTTAAATGAATATAGAGTAAAATTTTCACAACACGGGCAGGACTGTATATTGACGTGTATTAACGTTTGTTTAACACAAATCGATAAAATATCAATGCTATAGCAGTTAGCATAGTATAGCATCAGCTCGACAAATCCCAACATCTATTTTCCCTTGCTCAGACATAGCATAGAGTATACACCTTCCGCATTATATTTATCCCACATATTTTTTGTGGTGTAAATGTAAATTTCAGCCTTTAACAACTGACCTAAGTTTGAGCATTCGCGGAAACAGATTATTAAATTACATTTACTCCAATGTCTGGGGGCCATGTTTTAAAAGCTTTTTTTATTACTTATGGGAATTGTATAAAGGGAAATGAAAAGCTTTCAGGAAAAAAAATAAGAATGTAATAAAAAAAAATGCGTCAAATGGGAACCTATTTTATTAACCATGTGTTTAGTACAAGAGACAGGCGCACAGAAATAAAAAAAATAAATAAAAATATTATTACATAAAATATGTTTTATGCTACACAATTAAAAATGATGAACTATTAAGTATCTTGTAGTTAAAACGAGTTCGTTTTAAGATACGTCTTCGTAATTCTTCGACTTTTGTGTATTTACAATACTTACACATAGCCTGTGTTTTTCCATCTGTCTGTTACATATAAGAATTTCTTAAAAGGCGTAAGTGTATATATTACTATATTGCATTTTAATTAACCTGTCTTTAGTTTACTTTATTAAATGATACAAAAAATACGACTTGTATTTCTAATTCATACGTATTTCAATAAATTTTCCTTACAATCTAAATTTATTAAAATAAAGTAATTGAAATAACTTTAAAACAGCCATTATATATAATATTATATCTCGTTTCATGTTTCTGGAGCCTCTTATCTTAGCTGCAGATATCCTTGAGCCGTCTTGATTCATATCCATCCTCTGTCTGACCCTCGTGTGAAGAATGAACTGTTGAATAATTCATACATTGAAGCCTTTTTAGGTCTTAACTTGATGACGGACTTTGTCGATAAAATTCTATTTTTCTAAAGAGCACTACTTTTTGATGAATAATATTTTTACCCACTTTTTTCTTATGAAAACAATTTTACCATTCATAAAATCATATCTATTATGCTTTTAGTTAATTTAATTTGAATTCTTAAAGTGTTTGTTCTTCATTTAGTCATACCAAATGGCTCATTTTATGTAAATAATAACAAAGCAGACATTTTATTGTTATAAGTCATTTAGAAAAGTACTTGAAAATGCCTCAATAAATGTTTATTAAATACTTAATTTTTTAAACAAATATATTTTTACACCCATTTGTTTAGTATGTCGCATTATTATAATTCTTATAATTTTATACAAGAACCTAATTCATGGTAACAGTCTATGAGTTCTCATACGTAATTATATAAAAGCTCAAAGTTTGTGTGTTTGTGTAGGTAATGTCGCCAGGAGCGATGACTGCTGATCTTTGGATCGTTGTTTTTTTTCCCGGTAAATAGATCGCAACGACCTGTACGATGATGATGACTTTAGAAGCAATTATAATTGCCCTTATTTATGAAATGTTTTGTATGTGTATACAAATCGGCTTTCCGACAAGTTATTCGATAGGATCCCCAGGTCCCTCAACGGATAAAGTAAAAATAAAAAATAAGCATTTCATGGTTTTGGTAAATGCTAGTAAGTCGTATACTTCTAACAAATGGATAGGATATATATTTAGTATAGGATAGGATAGGGTAGGATATAGGATATTTGGGATGTATTATATATTTTTAAAATATTTGAGATATTTTCAAGAACACCATTGTAGTTTGAGAAGATTTCTTTAAATATATCGGGTGGGCCAAGAATTCGTTAACATTTAAATGTAACTTACGCGTTGAATATGGTTTACACGACTTAAGTCAGTGTCTAAGTGCTCCTTTAATAAAGAAATGGGTGAAGAAGTTCGAAGAGACGGGATCTACACTAAATGTGAAACAAACCGGCGGCCCGCGGACTTCTCGAAGCGAAGAGAACGTGCAGCAAGTTTCCGCTTCTGTTCGACGTGATCCAGATTTATCGACGCGCCATCGTTCGGCTGAATTAGGATTATCCCGCACATCATTACGCCGTATTTTGAAATTATATTTGAAATTACATCCATATAAGATCCAGATAGTGCAAGAACTAAACCCTAATGATTTAAATTTGCGTAAGTCATATGCCGAAATAATGTTAACTCGATTCAGTAATTTTGACAACATCTTATTCTCTGACGAAGCCCATTTCCACCTAAATGGACATGTAAACAAACAGAATTGCAGGTATTGGAGCAGCAAAAATCCCAAAGCTAAACATGAAAGGCCACTTCACTCTCCTAAGGTAACTGTATGGGCTGCAATTTCAGCAAAAGGAACCATCGGACCTTACTTTTTTGAAGATTCTCGAGGCCGTTCAGTTACTGTTAATTCTGCCGAGAATGTGAAAATGTTACGGGAGTTTTTAGCACCGATGCTACTGGAATTTGCTGGCTATAATCGTAACACATGGTTTCAACAAGATGGAGCCACGTGTCACACATCGAACGAGTCCTTGCCGGTGGTCAAAAAAATGTTTCCGGAAAAGCTGATTTCCAGACGAGGTGACATCCCATGGCCGCCCAGAAGTCCAGGTCTATCCCCAGCAGACTTCTTTTTATGGGGTTATTTAAAGAGTCGTGTCTACATTGATAAACCGAATACACTCCGTCAACTTAAAGAAAAAATCATAGAAGAGATGTCGGCGATCTCGCGGTCTCTTTGCAGAAGAGTATTCGAAAACTTCAGGACTCGCTTAGATGAGTGCAAAAACCGAAACGGTGGTCATTTAGACGAAATAATTAAAAAAAATAAATTACAACTAATTAGCTTTCAAATGTTAACTAATTCATGGCCCACCCTGTATAATAATACAATAATTATAGCTTCTCGTATTTCGATAATTTAGTTTGTAAATATAACTTTTATATAATAATTATTAGGTTACGTAAACTTATCTTACTTCTTACTTATCAATAGAACAAGTGTCTGCTGGATACTGGTGGAAATGTTTGAGCAATGTACATGAGCAAAGCGTAATTAATAATGCTAATTAATATGGAATTCCTTCCGTATTGTATTTAACATATATAGACATGAGTGTATGTGAGTTTTTGAGCGAGAGCAATATATGTATAAGACAAATGAGTATACAGCTTTAAGGAACATTTTATGTATTTCGTTAATATGATGAAGATATGCTCAATATTTCGATAAACAAAATCTCAAATGTGTAATCAATTTTTTTCTCACCATAAAAATGCCATTACCATTTCTGTGCTACGGACAGCTTTCAAGCCAGCCCTTATACGAGCTGCAATCAAATAAGAACTACGTTGTAAAACTTTGTATTTGCATATAAGATGATAAAACCTCTTCATCAAATTATATTTAAAGAGATGCTATAATTTAACTTTATGAATTAATCTGTAATACGAGGTGACTTAAGAAGCTTCATTGAAATGAAACGCAGTCAGAATGGGAATTATTAAATCGTTTGAATTTAGACAAATTGTGGTTTATATGATTTTATTATGAGATCAAGATTGACAACTATGAAACGTTAAAAAAGATACATCCGAATCATTTAAGAACGATTGACTGGACTAGCAAATACTTTGCAGACAGTAACATAATGTATTCTTATACATTATGTTACTGTAGTAGTAGACGTATAATTGCTGGTTAAGAGTTGTAAATTATATTTTATAATTAAATGTATATATCAAAAGAACTCAAACACAATCAAAGATATATTTTATTACAATATCTTAAAATAAACTGTATACTTTGCGATACGTGAACGGAAATAATAGTCAATAATGGCGTAGAAAATTACTTTCTATGAAGAAAAGGTTAACGGTGATACGTCCACTGATTGTTCTCTTTGTAAGAAAAGATAATTTTGTACATACTAATGTACTTATTCTCTTTCTATACAAGCACGGGTTGTGTGATGACAAATATATTTGTATCCAATGTAATAAATTATTTTAAATAGCAAACGCGGAAAGTAAATCTTTTGTTATTAGAATTACGAGGGGAGGTCCAAAAGTTCGTGGAATGGAGAGGATGGAGCGGGGGTAGGGGCGCTCGCTTGGTGTCATACGATTCGGAGACTCATCATTAGTATAAATACCGCGTTTCAACCCGATTGCGTTATTCGTTTACGAACAGTCGCCTGCTGAACAAGTCAATCCGGAAGAAAACTGAAACTATGGAGAAAATTTAACACCACGCTGTGATAAAATTCCTTACCAAGCAAGGAAAGAACGCTCAAGCCATTTTGAATGAAATGGGACTCGTTTATAGGAAACCGTGCCCTAGTAAATCAATGACTTACAAGTGGCATAGCCTTTATAAACATGGTCGAGAGTCAATTGAAGACGACCCCCGCTCAGAAAGGCCAGTTGAGGCCCCCACATCGGACATCGAAAAGTGGAGAAAATTGTACTGGAGGATGCCCTTTTGAAGAAAAAACAATTATCTGCATTAATTGGAGTATCAGATACCACCATTTTGCGAATTCTACATGATCTTAATCCTACCTGGGTATGACAAAAGTCAGTGCAAGATGGGTACCAAGAATGCTCACGCCGTTTCAGAAAGAGCAGCGCCTCGATGCGTCTAAGCATTTTTGGAGTTGTGTGGAGATAAACCTGCACAGATTTTGGAACGAATTGTTACGGGAGATGAAACATGGGTTCATTACTTTGAGCCTGAGTCCAAACAAGAGTCCATACAATGGCATAAAAAGGAGACACAACCGCCAAAGAAATTCAAGGTGACGGAGTCGGCTGGAAAGATGATGGCTACTGTTTTTTGGGATTGTGAGGGGATAATCTTGATTGATTACAAAGAAAAGGGAAGAATTATAACCGTAGAATACTACACAACGATATTAAAAAATTTAAAGGATGCCATCAAGAAAAAGCGGCGAGGAAAATTGACTAAGGGTGTGTTGCTCTTGCAAGACAACGCGCCGGTTAACAAGAGCAGAATTGCAATGGCTGCTCTGCACATGGATGGATTCGAATCCCTAGTTCATCCACCCTACAGTCCTGACCTGGCCCCAAGTGACTTTTTTTTATTCCCCAATTTTAAAAAAGACTTAAGGGGAAGGAAATTTTCCGACGACAATAAGGTAAGGGAGGCAATTTCGGCTCATTTTGACGGAAAAGATAAAACATATTTTTATAGTGATTTAGAAAAATTAATTCATAGATCTAAGAAATGTATTGAGCTTAAGGGTGATTATATTGAAAAGGAAAAATAGTTTTGTTTTATTTTATTTAGATCCCTTTCATTCCACGAACTTTTGGACCTCCCCTCGTAGAATTAGAATTGGATTAAAAAACGAATTTTCAGGTGTGTGCCTTAACCCTAAGATTTTTTTTAATAATATTTTTTTACACTTGAATTAATATGTTCTTCAGAAATATAAATTATATGAAAAGTAAATTAGAATTTTTTTTTATTACTTTTTAAATGTCATTTCATAATGGTTATTGTAGTTTAATAAATTTTGTATATTTAATACCTTATAGACAGTTCTTATATATTTCGAATATTTAAAAACGTAAAGAGTTTTAAATAAACTAGAAATTCATATATTTTAATATTTTCAATGAACCATGTTACTTGATTCCAATCCTAATTTATTTCTACGAATCAAAACCATAAATGAAAGTATCTGTTATTCTAAATCCATCCTCTAATTATAATTAATAAAGTGATTTTAAATCTTTTATAATTAATGTCATATGTTCTCTCGGATTCAAAGATAGACCGTGAAATCCGACTCAAGCTCAGTCAAAAGTGTCAACATCAACCTCTGCTGTGGTTTGAACTAAATTTAACAACACAGTTAATTTAATTTGGTCAATTCAATAGTAAAAATAAAATAAAAACATTGGTTATTAATAAGTATTTTATTTTAAGCAACTTTATTTGTTGAAACTTCAAAAAATAACATTTCTTGTACTATATTTCATCATCTCGAGGAGGATCATTCTGCGAGTCCAAACTGTATTAGATACTATGGCGCTTGGAAACACTATAGTTTAGTTCTGAGCACCTGCTTTTAGTATTCAACACATAGTTCCAGGACTTGATGTCCCGTAAGGCTTTTGTCTGAAAAACAAATAGAATGAACCAAATATATAGTAAATAATTTCAATTTTCATTTCTGTACTGTCACTTTACCGACAACCGAATGAACTTCTGAGCAACTGGTAATGAGTATTATTGTGTGGTATAAATATATATATTTTTTATAATATAGAGTACATATTATAAAATATATATATATATATATATATATATATATATATTAAAATATTCAAAAGAGATTAAAACTCATTGTCCAGATTATATTTTCTAATTTTCTAACTACCAATGACCTATCCAAGATGTTAGATATAATAGGTATACGAAAAACGTGAAATATTTTAATCATGGTTTAATTATTAACCGAGGCTACTTACCAACTAAGGAAAATTAGCTCACAGGGACACTGAAAATTAATATCTTACGTGTAATAAATAGGCAGTATAGTTTTATATCTTGGTAAAAGTATTTTATTCCCGAATCAAATATATTTTAAATATTGACTTTAAATTATTTTATAATTATCAACGGTAAGGAATTAAAATGTTTAATTTATATATGAATGAAAGTTAATAAATACTGATTTTAATTTATTTTAGTACGCTTCATTTGGAGATATCCTCTTGAATGGAGGATCATTAAATAATATTTGTAGCTGTTATTAATTTGTAAGCCTCATTTGGGATATTTTGTTACTTTAGTGAAATTTACTTTAAATTTAAATTAGGGATAAATTCCATGTTCTGGAAACTTTATTTAGAGATATTTTTTTAGGTTATAAATAATTAAAATGTAAATTAATGTAATGTTTAATAGAAATCTAACTAGAAAGGATATATAACTTTAAAAATGATTTCAATTCGTTTAAAATTTTTGCTTTTTGTATAAAATGTTAATTTATCGGTTCTATAAAATAATTCAGAGCACGGTTCTTATTGGTGGCGGTGATGATGAAGTGATTCAAGGTCGTCTATTACTATCAACAACTGTTCCAAAGTGCGTTAGATACGGATCTTACTTTTGAGGGGTTATTACAAGATATTTAGTTTACTTTATAGATATTAATACGAAAATTAAAGAAGATGACGATTTCTATAATATAAGTAATCATGTTTAGCGCAAATATATCAGAGAGACAAATGATAAGGTGCACAATTGATAAGAATCTTATATGGTATATCTGTATAACTTAACGAACGACATTATTACAGAAAAGACATATGTTTTATATTAATTAAGTATAAATCATGCAAATTATTAGTAATAATTAATGTAAGAATATTATTCCATAAGTCTAGGCCCACGCATATTAAAATATTTTTTGGAGTCAAGTTATTTTCGGATATTCTGTTTAATATTTCGTATTATATATTTGTTGTCCAATAAGTAAATGGTAAATGTTAATCCAAAAAGTTCAGAGTTCGATTAAAATCACTTTAAATATAATCATTTCATATATTTTTATTCATCAATATTTATATGACTAAAAATAATATATGAATTATCTATATTTATTTACAATATAATAACTGAAGTGGTATATAATTTTCTGTATGTATAGAAGCATGTATTATATATTATATAAAAGAAAAAGCATAATAAATTTTAGCATTTAATTCAGTTTTCTCAACTTTCCTAATCTAAATCTGAATCCCGAAAAGCATTAAACATTACCCACTGTAACACCAAACTGCGGTCCGAGTCAGCGTTCCTAACATCACACAATACATTATAAATGACAAACTCTCCTCATCGAATTAAGTTGATAAAGGTTACAACATTCTGATTATATTTATATTATATTAATATGGTCAGTTTGGAATTAATTATTTTTTATTTGAAAATGGCAATTGCGTGATGCACTTTTTTTATTTTTTATCTAATAGTAACTATATCAATGATTTTTATGTCTTTATTAATGTGTTTAGATCGGTATTGGATATGAAATAACTGATGCATGGACAGTTCCGAATAACCAGAACACGATGCAACCTGGTTATGAAGAGCTGCCAGGCTACTTCAAGACTTATTATAAATGCAATTTAGGTGTTAAGTATGGCTTTAAAAAAGGAACAAGACCTTCTATCGCCAGCCCTTCTCAGGGCAAATAACTTTCCGAGCTGGTAGCTTTTACGATAAAAAATGTTTCTGACTTACTTTCAATAAAGATTTTGATTTCGATTTTTTTATTATTATTATTATTATTATTATTATAATTCAAAAACTCTTAATAGTTGCTGTTATTTTTCTTGTGAAATAAGCTTTCATTATTATCTTAGCATTTTTCTTATTTTAGAATGATTCAGTTAAAACTGTGTTAATTATGAATTTTTAAACTATTTAAAATATAACAATCTTTTATCACCGCAAATCAATCCGCATACAATATTTTCAATTTCAATTATAATATTAACATAACAAAAGTTTAAAATATTACGAACCAACGTGACATATTTTGATTAAATATTACCGATTTTCTAATTGTGTTTAAAGAAAATAATTAAAAACCATACATACATAATTTGTCATGAAGAGGAACCCGGAGTGATATGCATGAACCCAAGTAAATGCGGCCTCTTTCATATTATGAAGTTCAATTTTATTGTGATTTCTTTTGATATTCGATTTAATTTGTTTTTTGTAAGAAAATAATAGTTTCTAAGTCAATTATGAACTCAATAAAATAACTCTAAACTCACAAACCTTTAAACACTACGAGTTTAGGGGTAAAGCTTCAAATGTTGTCTTTTATTAATGTTAAATTCAATTAAGACGAAGCAAATTCGAAGAATAATTTATCAATATCACCAAACTTTCAAGTAAATAGAATTAACTAAATTCAACTTTTTAACGGCGTCAGTTTTATTTTGTTATCAAAGTTAACACCGCTTTCTGCCTCACTGAGACAGTGAAATGGTTGACGTTCTAGTAAAATACTGTCCAACTGCTGGAAATCGGGGGAGGTCCCAGACATTGGCGAAGTGCAGTCATCGTACCTTTGTATAAAGGCAAAGGTTCACAGATAGGCTGTGTAAGCTATAGGGCTATCGGTTTGATTAGCTTGGGCAGTAAAGTTTATGCTAAAATATTAGCGAGAGGAATGCAAGAGAGATCTGAAAGGCTGTTGTGGGAGGCCCAAGGAGGTTTTATACCTGGAAGAGGGTGTATAGATCAGATCTTTTCCCGCCGCAAGATCACGGAAAAGTTTTTGGCCCTAAACCAAAAGGTTTTCTGTGCTTTTGTGGATTTGGAAAAGGCGTTTGACAGGGTTGTGAGAAAGAAGTTATGCGAGATACTGCCCCGATACAATGTGAGCGGATCCTTGCCACAGGCTATAAAGTCTCTTTACAGAGATCACTCAGCCTGTGTGCGAGTAAGAGCTGGCATGTCGCCCTGGTTTGACATCCAATCGGGTGTTAAGCAAGGTTGCGCTATGTCAGCTTGATTGTTCAATTTGTATTTGGATAGTTGTCTCCAATGCGTGAAAGACAGTGACATGGGAGTGACAGTAGGTTACCTTAAGGTCAATTGCTTATATATGCTATATGCAGATGATGCAGTGCTCATTGCATCATCAGAATGCAATTTGCAGACATTGGTCACCACTCTGAAAGATGGGTGTGAAATTAATGGTCTAAACCTGAATGTAGATAAGACGAAGTTTCTGATATTTGAAAGAAATGAAGAAAGAACAGAATGTAACATCAACGTGAATGGTAAGATAAGAACAAGTGAATGAAGTGGTATATTTGGGAAGTATGTTTAGCAGAGACGGAAGATACGAAATGGATGTACTGCTGCCGGTAACAGAGTCAACAGTGCTTTGACTGCAATGTTGAGACGTCAAAACGTCAGCATAGCGGTATGTTTGGTTATACACAATGCAGTTTTGCTACCGACGCTGTTATACGGCCGCCAGACGTGGGTACCACAGAATAAGAATGTAAGAAAAATGAATGCTGTGGAGATGCGATCTCTTCGCAGAATATGCGGAGTCAGTCTAGCTGATCGAATCCGCAATGGAGAGATCCACAGAATGGCAGGTATTAGCGAAGATGTCACGGTGAGAATGAAGAAGAACGTGCTCAGGTGGTTTGGGCACGTCGAACGAATGAGTGATGACAGAATGGTAACAGTATCTATGATACTGGAGGAAGGTCATGTAAAAAGCATGAGGACCCCCCGGAGGGCATGTATGGAGAGGTTGATGCCTGTGGCCGAGGCGAAAGAGATGCAGAGACCGTAGCGTTTCGCGCTCCGTCGTCTCTGGCTACCCCGCAAGGGATATGGCGTGAAGCTAAATAAATTAATAAATAAATAATATACTTGTGCTGTAAATACATAACTATCTAAATTAATTAAAAGTTGCAGAATATTTAATGTAATATTAGAATGCCATGAACATTACACATTTACAAATTCAATACAATATCAAGTTTCTAGCAAATAACGTTATCATTAATATTAATTACATTTTTATTGAATATCATGACCATTTGTAATATCCAATTGTAATTTAGTTAATGTTAATTAAACAAATTTTACACTTCGATCACAATAAGTTTGATTTAATCGGCTGTAATGTAAAAACTTTTGTTAATCTCTCTGATAAAGTCATATAATATTGGAATTAAATTTTACAAAATAAACTAAAGTTAAAGTAGACAAACATTTAGTCCCCTCGACTACAATGTGTGAGTCAATACTCGTTAAGCTTTCAAAGGGAGATAAGTAATGTAAACGGTAATGCACAAAACGACATCATTTGTATGTTATATTGAATGTGCTCTGTGTCAGATAAATATAAAAGATATAAATACATATATGTATGTGTGTGTAATATATATTAAATTTAGATTTGAATACCAGTACTGGTACTTTTTATGTATAACAAACTTAAATCAAACAGAGTTCTTTGAAAATTGCATGATTTAATATGACTTTAAATATTCAAAATTGTTTGTGATTTAAACGCCGCCTTCCACAGATTCATACAAAGTGCGCGATCACGGCGTCCTTGCATTGCAAGCCTTTGTAAGTTCCAACAAGCTTGAGACAGAAACACAGTTACGAAATTAGGTAAATTGCTATTAAATTGCTATACAGTGCAAGAGCGTTACACCAATTGAATTAGATACAATTTAATATTAGTTAGTTATAGGAAAATTATCTCTTTTTATTCATATATTTTTGAAGACATAAAAAACTTACAACCACAATGGTCCATCGAGTCTGGACTCGATCCTTGTGGTCAAGACCAGTCTTTAAGGAATTGAATTATTTATTTTATTAAATGCCAACATAATTAATCTAAATAAGGTTAAGTGATGGGTTGGTTTGTATGAATCTTGATGAGATGTGTTGTGTGGAATTTGTTAATAGTGTTCCACATCTGTGAGCACATAGTACGATCCTTACATCAGATACATTCTGTATACATCCTCAATGCCCGAAATCTACAAGCTGCATGAGGTAAATTATATTTACTTTGAACACGGTTCCTGCATAATAATAACTAGAGCGGTTATGTACTTGCAGAAAATCATTATTAATCATATTTTTATAGCTGATAATTATATTTTATTTTTAATTTATTGTAAATATCTTAATGTGTGAATGTTGTTTTTTAATGTCCAATATTAGAATGAGGAAAATAGATTACAAATTAAAAATTGTATTTTATTAAATTACAAGAATAAGTGATCTTAATATCAATGTTAATTTACAACTAGATATTATCATGTTAAAATTTTGCTGTGCTGCTTGCGGTGGCTGGTCGTATTGCTAGCCACGGATTTCCCTTTTCTTATTATTAATTATTATTAGGACAGCTTATCGAATTGATTGCGATGGTTCTAGGAGTTCGTACATTGCTCACTAAATATATTGATGTTTGTGAAACAGTGATCACAATAGAAAAAAAAACCCGGCTTGTTATGTGGTTCTTCTCAGACTAGGGCGCGTTTGGAATCCTCGTAGCCTTATTTTAAGTTGGAGAGTGTCTTTACAGAAGGGCTTATTTTGATACATACGATATCAAAATAGGCCCTCCTGTCACTTCCATTTGACGTACACAAGTGATCACTGCTATGGAATCAAAGTGGAAAATGTATAAATAAATAAATAAATCAATATTATATCTAGTTAAAAAAAATTATGGCTTTCAATATTCCTATGTTTTGTGTTATTTAAGTATGTGCTGTTAAATCTTTCCTTCAGCGATGGTTACGTAGGCAGTAGGTAAGTTTACTAACATCTAGAGAGTTAAACTTTAAAGTTCAAAGAATCTCGAAAGCGATCTTATTTTGCGAAAAGAAATTAAAGCTTTTAGAAATATTACAAATGTCATAGAAGCTTCGAAGTGATTTTTATATATCTTTTAAAACTTTGGTGTATTTTATATAGTATCGAGTTATTGTGGTCAATGGAATTGAAAATATAATCTATATATAATACTGGGTATTATATAATACTAAATAATCTAAGTTTACCATAACTAAGGTAGTAGTCAACTTTGCAATACAATATTTTAAAGAAATCTTTTTATACTTAAAAGCTATTATTCCTAGAGACAAATTTGAAAAGATACCAATAATAACTCTTCAACTGAAACGATCCACTTTAGATGACTGGACTAAAAATACTTAGTAATAATCTTATCTGACATCTCTACTATAAAGAAATGTGTACAAAATGAAGGTAACATAAGATTGGTGTTATCATCATGATGAATGATATAATCTAATGAAATATTACAGAATAAGATGGTAACCGAAAAAATAATGTATGGATTGACAAGATATAAGGAAAAGAAGCTAATAGAAGAACGTGAAAGAGAGAGACATTTGGTGCCAACCCAGAATACTAACAGACAAGACAGACATTTATAACTATTATTGGATTGAAATATGATACAATTTAAAAAATGAGACTGACAATATTTTATTACAACTATTAGAAATTACAAATAATAATAGACACTAATCTTTACTTTAAGTACAAATAACTTAAAGCTTTCTAACAACATCTTCATCTTAAAGATTTAATAACTTTTAGTAGAGTATTTTATTTTCAATATCTTCATTTAAGTTAAACTTATTATACAGGAAGGGCCATGAATTAGTTAACATTTGAAAAAATCGTATAAAAAAAACCATCTAACATATTTTAGAAATAGTTTATTTACGAGAAAGCTAATTAGTTGTAATTTATTTTTTTTTAATTATTTCGTCTAAATAACCACCGTTTCGGTTTTTGCACTCATCTAAGCGAGTCCTGAAGTTTTCGAATACTCTTCTGCAAAGAGACCGCGAGATCGCCGACATCTCTTCGATGATTTTTTCTTTAAGTTGACGGAGTGTATTCGGTTTATCAATGTAGACACGACTCTTTAAATAACCCCATAAAAAGAAGTCTGCTGGGGATAGATCTGGACTTCTGGGCGGCCATGGGATGTCACCTCGTCTGGAAATCAGATTTTCTTTGACAACATTTCTTTGACCACCGGCAAGGACTCGTTCGATGTGTGACACGTGGCTCCATCTTGTTGAAACCATGTGTTACGATTATAGCCAGCAAATTCCAGTAGCATCGGTGCTAAAAACTCCCGTAACATTTTCACATACTCGGCAGAATTAACAGTAACTGAACGGCCTCAAGAATCTTCAAAAAAGTAAGGTCCGATGATTCCTTTTGCTGAAATTGCAGCCCATACAGTTATCTTAGGAGAGTAAAGTGGCCTTTCATGTTTAGCTTTGGGATTTTCGCTGCTCCAATACCTGCAATTCTGTTTGTTTACTTGTCCATTTAGGTGGAAATGGGCTTCGTCAGAGAATAAGATGTTGTCAAAATTACTGAATCGAGTTAACATTGTTTCGGCATATGACTTACGCAAATTTAAATCATTAGGGTTTAGTTCTTGCACTATCTGGATCTTATATGGATGTAATTTCAAATCTAATTTTAAAATACGGCGTAATGATGTGCGGGATAATCCTAATTCAGCCGAACGTTTGCGCGTCGATAAATCTGGATCACGTCGAACAGAAGCGGAAACTTGCTGCACGTTCTCTTCGCTTCGAGAAGTCCGCGGGCCGCCGGTTTGTTTCACATTTAGTGTAGATCCCGTCTCTTCGAACTTCTTCACCCATTTCTTTATTAAAGGAGCACTTGGACACTGACTTAAGTCGTGTAAACCATATTAAACGCCAAATAAGCGTCTCACAGTAATGAGCGAAAAGTTGTTTAAATAAAACTGTTTCACACAGTAAGCGCGTTGTGGCCCCGTGAAGCGATCCATTGCGACTAAATTTCCAAGAAGCGAGTTATTGCCCCCGCACGCGCCCGCGCCCCGCGCGGCAATAGTTTGCGTGGTAAGTTACATTTAAATGTTAACGAATTCTTGGCCCACCCGATATAAGACTTATGTTGCCTTGTTTTAAATAGTTAGTTAAAACTTTTTAATAATAATAATATTTTGTTTAAAAAAAAATCGTTTTGCATCTCGACAGTAAATTGCAGATTAAAGTTCTTAAAATCTTAGCTCTGATTTGTATGTGTAGCCTAATTGATTTTAAAGCTCTTAGTTTTTGCATAAAAATATAAAACATTGAACATAAAATATAAAGCTAAAGTATCTGAGTGTTAAGGATTTAATCCATATTTATTTAAATGCGTTTTCTTTTTCTGTGTACGGAGAATAGCATATTTAATTCTATTTTAAAATGAATAATAATTTAGTAGTCTTACATAAATTTACATATATTTACAATTCAAGGGTCACTTTTTGGACGACATATTGTGGTGTAATCCAGGGCTTATCCTAAACAAATAAAGGTTGAAACTTTGTCAATGTTTTTTACTAAAATGATATTTCAGGAGTGGATTTTGTTAAAATAAACATTATGATATAAATTTACATATTATAATATTTATATTAAATGATATATTTTTGTAAGAATGTTGAATGAATTAACATTAATCTTCTCAGTTTAAAGTAATTTAATGAAATCCTGTAGATATGGATAAATAAATAACATAAAACAAGATAAAACTTGCATTTTTATATATTTAACTTTACTTTCGAGACAAGATAAAACTTGCATTTTTATATATTTAACTTTACTTTACTAACGCGCCTAGCGTAAGAACAATAATACATTAACATTCTAAACAATATTAAATTATGTATCTCCACCAAATACAAAATTACCGAATATATTTTAGGCATAATAGGATCAAAAGTAAGATATACATAGCATTCAAATCACGTTCAACTTGACCTTAACTTTGTCAACGGAAGCGGATAATAGATAAACGCTTCCAGACGCTGCCAAATTGTCACATTCTCATTTCGATAATAGACATTTGCTGGATTAATTTTGATCTTAGAAAGATTAGAATTTACTATTACTAATATAAATTAATATTTTAAAAAGAAAACCATGCCACTTACATTTATTAATAGACATCAAATATGTAATGTAGAAACAAAAAACTAATTTTATAGTGCAGGTCATAAAATTTAAAAAGAAACAATAAATAATAAATGTATTTTTTAACAATAAAATACCAAATACAAAGTAAACATATAAAACAAGTCTACATACAAATACAAGAGGACGAGGAACAGCGTCGAAGGTGGAAAGTCGCCGTGGAATTAATAACGGGGAATACATGTACTATTAGCACTAAATATAATATTGATTTTACTACTAGTACATTTTTATTACAAATTACAATCATAACTTGATTGATATATTATTTTTATAAATAATTGAAATGGTCTATGTTTTAGTAGTTTAAATTATCTCACCCTCACTTCTATAATGATCTGTGGTACTTTTTTTGAGTACATTTTTTGTAGTAAAAACACTCGAAACTGTTAAACTAAAATATCTCCACAGTTTTTCTCAAGAGTACACCCAATTAGGGTGTATTGTGTTGGACCTTTTCAATAGCAATTAATTTTACTTAACAACGCCTTGAGGAGTTCCTTTTGTTCCTTTTGTTTGGGAGGTTTGCTGGTATTTATTTTTCAAGTTCTAAAGTTTGCTCGCTATTCAGAATTAATTACATTTTTCTTATTTCTAATTGTGTACTAAATACTATTAATTTAACTCATACAACAGTTTTTTACCTTCAAATATTCTAGAGTAAACTTCACATAAATATTTGTCCGAAACGCAATGAAGAAATTTTGCTTCATTATTCCTTCCCCATGTGGTTAGTTAAGATAAATCGTTTCCATAAAGGAAACATCTGTGGAACAGGGCGCGTGTTGGATGATAATACTTTAACATCCCTTAGGAGTAAATCTAAGACATTACTTTTACACAAAATTCCTGTTTAGGCGATGACAAGTCAGTCATGAGGCAGTACTCCTTTTTTTTTAATATATGTGTCAATTAGGTCTTTTTATTATCAAGCCCCATACCATGTCAATATTTTATTACTATGCTTAGAAATAGCTTATAAAATATACATTAAAAGATGTTTTAAATTTAGTATCTCTATAATATATACACTTGGTATATGAAAACACCTCAAAACAATATTTGCAAGAGTACTGCGACATTTAAAATTGCGACCTACGTTATGCGTTCGATTGATCACCGATATTAATATCACCAATAGTACCGGATATTTTTATATTCAGTATCAACCAAAAACAAATATACCTATCAAGGTATATTTGTTTTTGGCGACTTCAATATAGCTGTAATATCAATAATTAATGCCAAGCTTTCTAGTATACTAAGAATCTTATTACTATATTTGGAATATAGTCGTTACGTGTTTTTGGCACACTGCAGTCAAGGTACACTTAGCAGACGGATGTCTGGATGTCGATGCTTGAGACAGGCCTACTGCTCCCAAATTCCAATTAAGCTTATTTTACCAACTGTAGTAGTTACATAATTCTATATTCGGTATACCCACCTTGATTTAAATTATTGTTTCTTAATGTATATAAATAAAATTTTGTAGACAAAGAGTCTAACAATCTATTTATTATAATCAAATATTATTCACAATCAAAATTACAATAACCTTCAAAAAAAGTCTTAATGTAACAACTCTAGCGAATGCTCACATTATATTCCAAAGCCTATAAATTATTACAGTAATATACTAGTAGAATGTAATTTCACGTTCTACTGATAGACGAGTAGACGCCAGTTAAAGATATCCTTGAACCTCGGTTGTTTGTTGTCGACTGTGTCCAAGGTCATTTCCTTATGAAGCTATATAATAATAGACTTACGTAATTTCTAACTCATACTTGTTTCATTAATAATAAGTACTACTTATGTATTGTAACATAATATATGTATAGTATTAATACATTTCTTATGTTTAACAAATAAAGGATGTTGTAAGTAATATGTAAGCGAGTCGATACGATCACGGAAGCGTCCTTGGCATCGTCATAGCTCTGTCATTCACCATTATCGGATTTAACATTATACGTGAACTGCATTCGACGTGAATTTTCTTTCAAAGGACCTCGAAGTAAAATGGTTCGAAAGAGAAAGTAGCCGATAATTGGAATCGTGACTCAATTTCGAAGTTAGACGTTGATGAAACTCGCAAAAAACTTATCTACTTAGAAAATCACTAATTGTAACAATAGCACTAAGTTTAAGGATTTTTTTAACACTAAGGAGTTCCCTGACATGTTAAATCATATTAATTATCTATTAAGTTTTAATTAAATATTAAGCTCCCAAGTCAATTAATGTTATATATGTATGACTTTGCATATTCTGCGAAGAGATCGCATCTCCACAGCATTCATCTTTCTTACATTCTTCTTCTGTGTTACCCACGTTTGGCTGCCGTATAATAACGTCGGTAGCAAAACCGCATTGTGTACAGTCAAACGTGCAGCTATGCTGACGTTTCGCCGTCTCAACAATGCAGCCAAAGCACCGTTGACTCTGTTACCGGCAGCAATACGCCTTTCCACATCCATTTCGTATCTTCCGTCTCTTCTAAACACACTTCCGAAATATACCACTTCATTCACATATTCTATTATCTTACCATTCACTTTGATCTTACATTCTGTTCTTTCTTCATTTCTTTCAAATATCAGAACCTTCGTCTTATCAGCATTCAGGTTTATACCATTATTTTCACACCCATCTTTCAGAGTGGTGACTAATGCCTGCAAATTGCATTGTGATGATGCAATGAGCACTGTATTATCTGCATATAGCAAGCAATTGAACTAAAGGTCACCTACTTTCACTCCCATGTCACAGTCTTTCACGCCTTACCAGCAGCCGCAGACTTACCACATTTCAGACTTCGAATCGCGCTCTCTTCTTTTTCGCTACATCTGTACTCAGCATTTCGCTGGTAGTCAAGATCGAGGCGTCCTCACATTCATACATCTTCTTGTAGAATTCCGCCCACCGCTGCAAAACGTGTGCTTGTTCTGTAAAAATTTTAAAGTTAAAAGTTAAAGAAACAAATAGCATTTAATATAAAATTACAGACTATAAAAAGTAATTGATTAATTTTAACAGTAATAAAGTTAAATTAAAGCAAATAAATAGGAATGAAATTAGTCCTAATTTAGGTTAGGTGTAACCTCGGTTTTCGTTTCATTTTGTTTATTTCTCGCAAATCATGAATAATACATATATATTAGCATTGATTAGAATAACACATTTTACAAATTACGGTTTGGAAATGAAATGGAAAAATCTAAATGTATAATATTGTCATTTTACTTAATAAATAAAATATTTTAATTAATGGATCCATGCCTTTTTATTTAAGTAACGATTTATTAATGTTAGTCTAAACTAATATTCATAAAATGTCTTCTAACATTCCACAGTTAGTATGATTTTATATATACAAAATATAAGATCTTCCATTTGAACTCTAATCGTATTTTATAACTATTACATTTGTTCAGCTTCTGCTGCTACTGGCAGAAAATAATTCTGTAACACCTGTAACACTTTAAAATATTGTATATAAGCATATAAATTTGCCAAATACTTCTTCTGGCACTGTTAACATTGTTTATAAAATATGATAATTCTAAAACTTTTCCAACTCCAGATGCTCATTTCAAAACACAGACAGCAGGCGTTCCGATCTCTTTATCGATGCAAAAACGGATAATAGAAAAAATATATATATATTTTAATGAAATACTTTGCGTTAACAAATACAAACAAAATATAAGTATCTTACAATTATTACAACACATATGTGTTGTAACACAGATATATGTTATATATCTTATATTATCTTCAAGTTATATTTCCCAAAGAACAATTTTCCGCTATTCCACATTAAAGTTATGGCGAACTACCCACACAAAGGAGATTCATAGTTCTATTTGTTATCGAAATTGATATTCGAAAACGTATTTGTATTCTGTTTAATACTTATATTTCTTATCTGTTATAGCCATCTATTGTATATACATAGATACTACATAATATTATAATTTATTTATTGTGATGGCTATAAACCTGCAGAGGACCCACATGTTGGTAAATGGACATTTTAAAATGGAGCGGTAATTGCAATGCCATTCTTATTATGAGAATAATTAAGTCATTAATTCCCGTGAAAGCTAAGAGATTAAGAAACGAAGAGATACGCAAAATTAATATCTTTCATAAATCTCTTACCAATTAAAACTTTTGAATAAAACTTATTTTAAGTTGTGTTTAAATTATCTGATAATATCGTTGGAATTGTATTAATGATTCAATTTCAAGATTGTTTTTTTAGTTTCATTAAAATTTTATTGATATTAGTTATAATACTCAAGTTAAACATGTACTAATATTATAAAAAATGAGCCGTTATTTTGTTTGTACAAGATGTAGCTTAGAATATTGTAATACGGGTCACATAAGATAAAATATTGTTTTCTTGATGAAAAGTTCACTAAATGTATAATTTATTTACAACCAATATTTTAATATCTGGTTACTAAATATAAATTAAACTCGAGTTAAAGTAAGTAAGTAACTTTAGAGTGGGAAATAAATATTGGTTCAGTTCGATATTCATATTTCCTTTTATCACTACTTGTAAATATAAAGTTACAAACCCTTTTATGAAATGAAAAAGTTTTCATATTAAACATGTACACATATCTTTATTAGATACATATAACACGTAGTTATTACAAATTATTATAACTCCATTGTTAACGTTAATTATATAGGATAAAGTTAAAGTATATGTTTACATATTACTTTATAGAAAGTATGCTTCAAATTGTCTACAAACATGTGAGCCAAGTTGAGATAAAGAAAATAAGTTCAAACTTTTCCTCGGTTGTGGGAACTTTACAATGTTGTTTTATCTTGAGAAATTATAAATATTGGTTAGGATATTCGAAAGAAGCCTAGTCTTCCTTATACTAAGACCACCTTTTACATATTCATAGATTCAAACATTATTTTGTTTTTGTCAGATAAAATGGTAGCGAATTAATTTATGTCTGAAATTTATAATTATGGTCTAATCTAGAAAAACTAATTCATTGTGTAAAATATTGCAATACTAAAAAGAATTTTTAATGGTATTAGGTCTACAACTTTGCTCCCGCCGTTTTCCAAAAGACAAATAAATAAATCACAGTTGTTTTCCATCAGTTTTGACATCTATAAATATAACCTTACATCGATATTAGTTAATTTTTGTTTGCGTCATATTGTTACACTTAATTAAATATGTCAACTTATAAACCGAATTCATGTCATTTGCGGGAGATTTTACTTTTTCATTTCAACATGAAAAAATCGGCGGCTGAGGCTCATCGGGTTATTTCCAGTACTTATGGTGATGATACTATTAGTGAAAGAACGTGTCGCGAGTGTTTCCAGCGCTTTAAAAGCGGTGATTTTGTTTTTGAACATCGGCATAGCGGTGGCAGAGAAAAAACTTTTAAAGATGATGAACTGGAGGCTTTACTTAATGAAGACTCGTGCCAAACTCAAGAACAGCTAGCAACATCATTGGGAGTAACTCAGCAAGCAGTATCAAAACGCCTGGAACAGCTGGGGATGATCCAAAAACAAGGATACTGGGTTCCGTATCAGTTGAAACCAAGAGATGTTGAGCGACGTTTATTTGCTTGTGAACAGCTGCTTGAAAGATAAAAACGAAAAGGATTTCTTCATCGTATTGTTACTGGGGACGAAAAATGGGTGCACTACGACAACCCTAAGCGACGCACATCATGGGGATTGCCCGGCCACACTCCTATGGCGACACCTCGACAGAATATTCACGGATCCAAGGTCATGTTGTGTATTTGGTGGGATCAGCTTGGCGTAATTTATTATGAGCTGTTAAAACCTTCTGAAAAAATTACTGGTGCACTTTATCGAACGCAATTAATGCGTTTGAGTAGGGCATTAAAAGCAAAACGGCCGCAATACGCTGATAGACACGAAAAAGTAATTTTGCAACACGACAATGCTCGACCTCACGTGGCGAAAGTAGTCAAGACGTAGGCTCGAAACACTGAAATGGGAAATTCTACCTCACCCGCCATACTCGCCAGATGTTGCTCCATCTGATTACCATTTATTTAGGTCGATGGCACACGGCCTGGCGGGCCAGTGCTTCGATTCTTTTGAAAAAGTGAAAGAATGGATCGATTCTTGGATCTTATCAAAGAAAAGATCTTATGAAGAATTTTTCCGACGCGGGATTCGTTTGTTGCCTGAAAGATGGGCCAAAGTAGTGGAAAGTGACGGACAATACTTTGAAACATAAATAAGATACCATTTTTTTAAATATAATTTTTAAAATTAAAAAAAAAACGGCGGGAGCACAGTTGTAGATCTAATAATATTTTTATTATTAACTTATACTAAGTAATGCGACTGCAAGTGGAAAGCTACTCTGTTTCTCATATTTCAATACAAGACTAAATATTCATCAAACGCCGAGTTTAATCTTAACAAGTTATAAATGATCAAAGTTCGTATAAGAATATAAGATTTTTTTTCTGTGAAAGTATTTTTATAAAGAAGCTCGATATTTTTATTATATGGATTACTTGAGGATGAAAACAAACATGAGTTATAAATTATATCATATAACTTTCATTGAAATAGAAATGTAAGTTCTGTTGCTGGTACAAGTGCTAGTACAGGTGCTGAGAGAAATGCACATTTAGAGCTAAACTAACTACAATTTTAGAGTAATTATGTATAAATTCTTACATTATGTTTTTAACTTGCTCTTCTTGTCAATACCAAGGTAAGTATTTGTCATGATGAGAAATATGTTGTTTGTATAAAAATCTATGATTCCTGAATTAAATGGATTAATTCAATTAAATTTCAAGAGATTGGATCCGGCAATGAAATGCTGAATGTCCTGAAGTAATAAAAGAATTGTTTTATTAGAAACTAAAGCAATCTCAAAAGATTTATATTAATTTATAGTATTGTATTATGTGAATGTTTTAATATTTCTACTTCAAAAAACATTTTCCTTGGAAAACTAAACTTTGACCGTAAATTTTATCTTATCTCATCATTCATACCACTTTTCATAAATTCCTAAGAGACATGACCAAAAAAAAGTTTTATATATTGAATGCGGCGAAAGCAAATTATTTCTCATGAGATAAAAATATATTCATCTCTTTTCAAATAAAAATTCGTGTATAATGTTATAATAGGATATTATTTAAGAACCGTATTTTTAGCTGTTATCATAGTTTTGTTAAGCCTTCGAGAGGACTTATTTTCTCTGAGGATATCCTATTTGAGTCATCTTGTTTCATATCTACAACAACTTAGGTTAAAAAGGCCGAGATTACTTTTCCAAGATATATTACGAGACGATAATATATAAAAGGAATTTATTCAGCTTTTTCATAATAATTTACACAAATGTAATCCCAGCGCGTAAATATACATTGAGGTACTTTTAACGTCAGTAATAAAAGTGCTGCGAAAATTAAAAACCAATAGCAGATTGTTAAATAACATTCTTCTAACAATTGTACGTCATTCTCTGATATTTTCAATTATCTTTTCTTGAATGCAGAAATATCTGATATTTTACTTTGCTTTTATTTTATCTTGAAGATCTAGATCTATAGTGTTAGTTATGGAACAGGAAAAGAAATCATCATGATGTTTATCAACATACATGATACTAATACTTACAAGTATTAGTAGATATATATTGATATGTTAGCAAAAAAATGCTTAGGTATACATTTCGATTAGATTTCATACAAATTGTGTTCTAAAAACATTTTTTTTCGATGTTTGTAGAACTGAATGTGCCAATTCGACAACCACTGTCACAGAGAAACGACTTGAAGTAGCTATTATGTGTACTACTTAGTACTGAAGGGTTGCAATGCATTCGCATCTATATATATTTTACAATTTCCATGGACGACTAAATAGCGTCTAATGAAACGTGTGCAATGAGTACTCGGTTCATTTGATGTGTCATCTAGCTACAGACAAGGACTCGCAAGTTAAGTCCTGGCAAGAACTAGTATAAAGACGTATTCATTTATTATCTTTTGTTAATGTTATATAACCTATAACATACATGTTAATATGAAAAGTACGTTTGAAAAATAAATAAACTTTATTAAATATTCTTTGCCACGGGCAAAAATTGTATGTACCAACAGCGAGACTTAAATATGTTTTGTGTTTAAATAGATTGTTTTTTAATTCCCGTGTTCACAAGTTGATATTCCGACCGGAATCCACCATATTTTTACGAATGAATAAACGTAACTATAAAATTCTCGCAGTGCTTCGATGTATTTGGTGTCTCGAGAACTTTTTATGATATATTCTTTATAATATGTAATATGCCAAACCGCGTGTCACTTTCAGAAATGGGGTTTATATTTGAAGTTAAATAAATTTTTCCGCAGGTTTTATTTAATTTAAAAAATTTTATATAAATATGTTTTATTATGGCTACATTATAATAAGTACATTGCAAATGAGCTAATTGAGATTTTTATAGCCTGGTACCTAAAAAATAAAAAAAGTTACAATTAATATTAACATTTCTGATAGCAAGATATTATAAATTGATACCAACGTTTCATATTAGAGAGTCTCAAGAAATTACAATTTTAGTCAATTTTTTTTCTTGAAACGTTCATTTTCCACTATTAAGAAGAAATGTATAGATAACTTTTATTATATTTTATTCGTAGTAGCTGAAAATTTATGTTAGTTCTGTGTCTTTATAATTTTGCTATTTTTCTTTAAGTGCAGCTCAAAAAATAAAATCTGTTTGTGAGTTGTGAAAACTTAAGAGAATGTCTTTTGATTTAAATATTTAAACTAAACATACGTAAGTATAGAAGAAAAAAAGTAGCCCTTGCCAGTGGTTCAATCTGTCCTGTATCTATAGAAAACTAGATACTTAACCTTAAAAATTGTTGGTATTTTACCCAAACATTATTTCTATTTCTGACGTAAGAAGATTTGACAAAATTCTGATGTTATAACCTAGCGTGTATCAATCAAACGTAATAACGAGTAAGATAAATATATTGTCCACAATCTTCTGCAGTCTATTAAAATTAATCATACTTAATGTAATAAAGTCATAGTAGTAATAATTGTAAATTGTTTTTCTCAATTAAATTCTATATATTTGGTATAATTGTGTTGTTCAAAAATGAGAGATTCAACGCTCGTACAAGAGTTCTGTAAAATTTAATGAAGAGCATTACAACGACGATTTCAGCGACCTGAAAGAACCTACCGTCATATGGCAGGGAGTGCAATAAGTTAATAAAAATAACTATATTTTACATATAACATTATAAAATTTAAATCACATCGCTTGATAGTGTAGTAACAAATCATTTTTACTTATCATCCTTCCGAAATGTTCATATTTTATTTATTATTATATTTTGTAAAAAAATTACTAACAAATATATAGTATAATTGTAGTTGGATTATCTTATGAGTATATTATCTGCATGAATATTGAATAATCTAATAAAAATAAGCGGACCGTGGTTTCAAACATAACTAGTAAAATAATAAAGGCCAGACTGATGTAGTATAAGAGCAGACTAACTAACATTTACTATATTAAATTCTAAATTAAAAGTTTTATAAACGAATAAATATTATTAATGTATTAAAATACATTTGAAAGATTATATTTAGTTTTTGTTCCTTTTATTATAGAAATGACAAAATATTAAACTTTTCCAACATGTTATTAGTAAAATATGAGATTTTCTAATTCTGATATTTCCAAAATGTAATGTTGATTAAAACCTTTATCAAATGTTTTAAGTTTAAAATTTCTCTTAACATTTATAAGTTTTATGTTTTTAACATAAAGCTCTTACAAACATTTTGGTAAAAGTATTGTAAAAGTATTAATACTTTAATTTCGTTCACTCTAGTGTTGATAAGTTTAGTTCACAATGTAATGGAATAATGTATTTTATAAGAATAATACAACTACTCTCCTAGACTGTACTAAATTACTTTTCAGTTAATACTCGTTAAGGTTTCAAAGAGAATTCTATAATTTAACCGCTAATGTAAACCCAGAATGCTTATTTCGTTGCGGTAAAAATTTTCAAAGCGCTTCAAATTGGATTTATTTACATTAAAAACCAATTGTAATTTCTACTTTATAAGTGATTATTTCTTTTTACATAATTTATAAACTAAATACTCGTATGCATATTGTCCATAAATACTATTATAAATAATAACCCTTTAATAGAATTCTTTCTCAATTCTATTAGATTCATTTTAACAAGATTGAATGTGGGATCAAAAAAACTTCCTTTCCTTCCTAAAGTTTATAACAGGGAGATTCTCACAAGTATTTTTGTTTCGAAAACAAAGTTTTACCGCTCATATGTTTCTGTGTTGGTAAACTATCAGTTTATACAACATCAACCTTCACTAATGGAAGAAGTGTAGAACTTTTGATTTTTTTATTATCTTTTTTACTAATATTATTTATTGAACTCCACAAATTATATCAAGAGAATCAGTCAATGTATCAGAATATATAAATTACTTACCACTTTAAGACTCATTTTGAAGAGGACTACTGTCTTTGATTTATATAAATACAATAAATGTTCTCAAAAATATAATAAGTATGTTTATTTCCATTCACTCTATATATAGGTTGTGTGTTGTCTGACAGTAAGTTAGTGTCAACAACAGATAAAAACGCCAAATTATTTGTATAATTTTGAAGTGATTATCTTTTGTTTGTTTCAAATGATTTTCGATTACATAAGATTCATATATCTCTAGTTACTATCACATATTATATTTTAGAGATTTTATTTTTATTACTTACACATTGTTAAGGATAAACAGGTATTAATATTATTATATACAGATGAATATATAAAATAAGAATAAAGATTTAAAACCAATTGTAAATACGTATCAAATTCTCAAGTTTTCTCAAGTTGTATACAATTGTATTGATTTCACTGACACAGGAAAGCCATGTGTCAATTTTCATTAAGAAGGGTTGGTTTAGGTAGCTCACTCACTCGAAGAAGAACTAGTTAAAGAAAGCTTTCACCTGAAACTATGTCTGAAATCGTAAACAATTAATTTTAGCTTCATTGATAAAATTAAAGCTGATCAACCAAGGGTCGATGAACTTTGAATAAATAAAGAAAGTAGAAGAAAAAGTAAACAACAAAATGTTGCGTGAAATTATAATATTATATTAATTATTTATAACAATTATAAATTTATATTGAATTTGAAATCCCCTATAAATATGTTAAATGTGTTATTTACATTTTATTTATTTAACAAATGTCAGGATTAATATTTATTATGTGTATTATATTTATAAAACAGTAACATGTTTATTAACACATTTGAATATTGATTTCGATTTTTCTTTTCAATACTATTAAATATTGTATAATTTTAAATATTGGTTAGGATATTAATATAAATATCGTCAATATTTCAGTATTTCTACGTTCAGTTGCAAACCCTTTTAGGATGATTGCTGTTTATGTAAATAAGTTTCAAGATCTATAACGGTACTCGTTTTGATATTTTCTTATTAAAGGTTGAAGAAAAATCGACTCGATCTCATAATCCAAATCTTCTGTATATGGAGTGATATTAAAATGTGAATTGAAGTGAATGTAACATAGAAAATAACTGTGAATATTTATTTGTTCGTTCATTAAATTATTATTTAAGCGTATTATAGTAATTTTTAAAGCTCAGCTCAGCTGCTATTCTATTAAGTAAAACCCCAAGGTTCACTTTATTTATAGAGTTATAGTAAAATGAACCACATGTTATAGCTTAAACTTTATGTTAGTAGACTATCTTATTTGCTTTCCAACTAAGTCACAAATATGCAAGTAAAATGGCAAATAAATTAATAATTCTTACAGAATCTTATCGAAATATATATATATATATATATATATATATATATTATTTGCTTTCGTATAACGCATTAAAGTATAACTAATAACAAGAGACATTTCTTGAGCATCTTTATTAATAAGTTATTAGCGAAGTTCCTAAACAAGTCCATTTCCTTCGTAGTGTCTAGGCTGGTGGAGAAGAGTGGATATGAAAAGGTTAACATTATAATATAAAAATAACTCTTATTTTCTCTGAATGTTCATCTGAATTACTAAGCATATTCTCCCTGAGTGATGTTAATAATAATTGTAAGTAAATAGTTATTTTGGAATCGTCAGCTATGTATTGTCAGCCTTTCTAGTTTCACAAATTAATGAGCAACGAGTTATAATAATCTCAAATAATCTTTGATAAGCGTGATTTAAATCGTCAAAAAATAAGACGATTATAGAACTTCTTTAACTATATAAAATATAAATACATATATACATATAAATAAAAAAGAAAGTAACACAGTTTATACACAGTTTATACTTTTGTAGTCCTTTACGATATATGTTTGAAGAAGTAATAATATATATATATATATATATATTAAATTTGATTAATGAAATTAATTTAAATAAATCCAATAAAATAAATAATTTGGACATTTCATTATTGACGAAATAAAAAAAAACAATTTCAAGGCTTTTATAATCTTAACAATGAACATTAATATTTTCTAAATTATAAATATAAATTATTTAATTAAAATGGAGGTAGAAGCTAAAAAATATAAATTATGCTTAAAATATAAGCACTCGTCTCGGTCAGAGACCAAAAAATGAAAAAATTATAAGAGCGCTCATAAAACTAGAATACCTATCTAATTAGCTAATTCGCATTATTATAATAAGCTTTTAACTATTGTTTGCCGAAAAAAAATAAAACAATATTATAACTTACATATGTATAACTTCCTATGTTTTAAGATTGATTGTTAGACATCTCTTTAACAGCAAGTCCACCTTGGCATACATGTATTACATTATAACAAAATGTATAAAAGAAGACTATAAGATAATACTAAAATTAAATATTATAATAAGATGTTCATCCCTTCACGTGTTCTCACACGAGTGTCATGAATAATTTATGGGTAATTCTGTACATTAAGTTTCCGAAACCACCGGGATTAAGCTGTGTAACGTTATAAATAATTATCTCTAAATAGATAGAAATATCTGATTTCGTAATTCAGTGTCAACTGAAACCGGCTTCCGTCCGTCCGTAGAGATCTAAGCTGTACTGACTACATACATTCTACTAAATACTAACAGTCAGTC
Organism: Melinaea marsaeus rileyi; assembly: GCA_918358865.1. NCBI lineage: Eukaryota > Metazoa > Arthropoda > Insecta > Lepidoptera > Nymphalidae > Melinaea > Melinaea marsaeus. The sequence goes on along the minus strand of OU911089.1, from coordinate 14,742,199 downwards.
AACACAACAAGCTAGATAACTCCTAACCGTGTACTCTCTTTTGTACCAAGGAATAATTAAATACAAAATGATATTGGGTAGACCTCGAAGAATTCGGTCTGCCCATTCATTTGTCCCCTACTTTCGAATGTTGGAAAAATTTCTTCACAGGAGGTCTTCTTATGACCGCCTGAGTCCGAAATGACCATTGGTCAAAAAGTTTATATATATATATATATATGCGTGCGTGCGTCCAGATTCGACTTTTGTCAGCACGATAGCGGCCGCAGTTTCGCTCGGATCGCTTTCAAACTTTGCACAAAAATCAACCATCCAAAAATAAAGGTCAAGTTCGTTAACCAGAGAAATCCGGTCACAGGGGGCGCTAGGGCCTCACTTTTTCTGATTTCAGTTTTTCGACCATAACTTTGTCCCTATACAAAGGAGATCAATCGCGTTCATATTATATGATGTCTTTAAACATTCTTGCATTACAAGTATTTTTAATAGAAAGGTTATTTTTTACTCTAAATTTAGGTACCAAAAGTTTTTCCGTAAAAGGTACCGTTTCCGAGAAAAAAAATTGAAACCACTTTTAGCTTGTAGATTTTAGGTAGGTAAAACCACGGCAACTTTTTTCTGGTAAACATTCCCTCCTCGCAAATATTTTTAATAAAAATATTATTTTTTACTCTAAATTTAAGTACCAAAAGTATTTTCAAAAAAGATACCTTTTCCGAGAAAAAAAATTAAAACCGCTTTTTGCTTGAAAATTTTTTATGTATACAACGACATCATGTATTATTCTTAGGTAGTGAGTTATATTTTAAATGAGTTACACACTAGGTCTACCCACGCGTGTCCCCCTGCGGGCACGGATTTTTTATATTTGAAATTGTTATCAAGTCAGTTAAAGTTTTTTAGTCCTGTAAAGATATTGAAATTTTAAATAAATATAGATTACAATTTTTAGAACACGGGCAGGACTGGAACATGGAACTTCTGGGATATCGTCCCATCACTATGCCATGAACTACCACGTCGCTAATTAATGATAAATTTTTCATTCAAATTTATTTAAAATACTATTAGTGGTTGGTCTGTTGAAGATATCGACGTTTGTTTAACACAAATCGATAAAATATCAATGCTACGGTAGTATCAAAAAAATTTAAATAGTACCTTTGATTCCCAAAAAAATCCAACATCTATTTTCACTTGCTCAGACAGCACAGAGTATATGCCATCCGCATTATATTTATCTAACTTATTTTGTGTGGTGTAAATGTAAATTTCAGCGTTTTACAACTGACCCAAGTGCGAGCATTCGCGAAAACAGTTTATTAAAGAGTACAAATGTCTCGGGGCCATATTTTAAAAGCTTTTTTACTGTTTATATCAATTGAAAAAAGGTACAGCGTATGAAAAAAATATACATTATATTCGAACCAATTTTTTAATCCCGCTTTTAGTGCAAGAGATAAGTGCATTGAAACAAAAAACCACACAAAAATTATTACATTGCTACATACAATACATTTCATGTTACTCATTTTATACTTGAAAATAAAAGTTAATATTTTGAAGTCAAATCCAGGTGTAGGTTTAAGTGGCCCCTTTACAATGCGCATACACGCTCACTGTTCACGCTCTTCTCCCTACCTAACTAAATATCGTAAGAACCTACTAAAGCCGCCTTTAAAATACGGTCTAGAAATGAACTGATGATCGTTCTAATGATAATCGTAATTCTTCGTCTTTTATGTAATTAAAAAAATCCGTGCCCGCAGGGGGACACGCGTGGGTAGACCTCGTGTGTAACTCATATAAAATATAACTCACTACCTAAGAATAACACATGATGCCGTTGTTTACATCAAAAATTTTCAAGCAAAAAGCGGTTTTAATTTTTTTTCTCGGAAAAGGTATCTTTTTTGGAAATACTTTTGATACTTAAATTTAGAGTAAAAAATAACCTTTCTATTAAAAATATTTGCGAGGAGGGAATGTTTACCAGAAAAAAGTTGCCGTGGTTTTACCTACCTAAAATTTTCAAGCTAAAAGTGGTTTTTATTTTTTTTCTCGGAAACTGTACCTTTTACGGAAAAACTTTTGATACCTTAATTTAGAGTAAAAAATAACCTTTCTATTAAAAATACTTGTGATGCAAGAATATTTACCAGAAAAAAGTTATGATTTTTTTTCCAAAAATTTTCGGTTTTTTTACCCCCACCCCTAACTTATTGAAGTTAGGTTTTCGGTTTATCTACATTAGTTATAGGTATTTATCAAAGACATCATATAATATGAACGCGATTGATCTCCTTTGTATAGGGACAAAGTTATGGTCGAAAAACTGAAATCAGAAAAAGTGAGGCCCTAGCGCCCCCTGTGACCGGATTTCTCTGGTTAACGAACTTGACCTTCATTTTTGGATGTTTGATTTTTGTGCAAAGTTTGAAAGCGATCCGAGCGAAACTGTGGCCGCTATCGTGCTGACAAAAGTCGAATCTGGACGCACGCACGCATATATATATATATATATATATATATATATATAAACTTTTTGACCAATGGTCATTTCGGACTCAGGCGGTCATAAGAAGACCTCCTGTGAAGAAATTTTTCCAAAATTCGAAAGTAGGGGACAAATGAATGGGCAGACCGAATTCTTCGAGGTCTACCCAAAATATATATTAAATTTACTTATAACATTGAGCGTCTTTGCATCGGTCTGTAACGTACGTGTGTGTTTAGATAATGATAATTTATACGGTCTGCCATTTGCTCTATCAAATTATACAACAATTTCGATGTATATGTATTACATTTTATATGTATTGCAATAAACAACATACCTTAAAATCTAAACTTTGCAAAACAAAGTAATTGATTTAACTTTAAAACTGCCGGTACATATAATATTATATATCGTTTCATGTTCCTGGAGCCTCTTATCTTCGCTGCAGATATCCTTGAGCCGTCTTGATTCATATCCGTCCTCTGTCTGACCCTCGTATGAAGAATTAACTGTTGAATAATTCATACATTGAGTCCTTTTTGGGTCTTAACTTGATGACGGACTTTGTCGCTAAAATTGGATTTTCGTAAAGAGTATTAACACTTTTTTATGGATAATATTTTTACCCACTTCTTTTTTTACAAAAACAAACTTTAGATTAAAAAAAATCATATCTCTCATGCTTTTAGTACATTTATTTTGAATACTTAAACTGTTCTTTGTACTTCATTTAGTTATATTAGTCATATAGAAATATTTTGTTGTTGTTAGCCTCAATAAATATTTATGAAATACTTAAAATATATTTCAAATACATTTTTACACACATTTACTTAGTAAGTTGCATTATTACAATACTACTTAATACAAGAACCTAAATCATGGAAACAGTCTATGAGTTCACAAACGTAATCATATAAAAGTTCAAAGTTTCTCTACGTAATGTGGCCAATAGAGATAGGAGCGATGACTGCTGACCTTTAGATCATTGATATGATACGCTGTATACGATGATGACTTTAGAAGCTATTATAATTGCCATTATTTGTGGAGCTTTTTGTTTGTATATACTAATCGGCTTTCCGTCAAGTTTTTCGATTGAATCGCCATATCCCTCAATGGATATATAAAAATAAAAAGCAATCAAACACTTTTCAAAATATTCAAATGTTGCAGTACGTCTAGTCACCGCTTTTGAACAGATGTAGACTGACAGTTTCTTATTAATTATTATATATATATATATATATAATTTCATAGTAATACTAGTAAGTCGTATACTTCTAACAAAAATAACCGTATAGGTTATATAGCATTGACGTATTGTATATTTTTAAAATATTGGAGATATTTTCAAGAATACCATTGTAGTTATATAAGATTTCTTTAAATATATAATAATACAATTATTATAGATTCTCGTATTTCCAGTTTGTAAATATAACTTTTATATAATAATTATTAGGTCTGGGTTACATAAACTTATTATCGATATAATTGATTATATTAATAGAACAAGTGTCTGCTGAATAATAGTGGGAATGTTTGAGTAATGCACATGAGCAAAGCGTAATTACTAATGCTAATTAATATAGAATTCCTTGCGTATTGTATTTAACAATCATAGACATGAGTGTGTGTGAGTCTGTGAGCGAGAGCGATATATGTATAAGTCAAATGAGTATACAGCTTTAAGGAACATTTTGTGTATTTCGTTAATACGATGAAGATATGCTTAATATTTCTATAAAGAAAATCTCTTGTAATCACTTTTTTCTCACCATAAGAATACCATTACCATTTCTGTGCTACGGACAGCATTCAAGGCAGCCCTTATACGAGCTGCAATCAAATAAGAATAACTACGTTGGAAAACTTTATATTTGTATATATGATGATGAAACCTCTTCAGCAAATTCTATTTAACGAGATGCTATAATTTAACTTTATGAATTAATCTGTAATTCGAGGAGACATAAGAAGCTTCATTTAAATGAAACGCAGTCAGAATGGGAATTATTAAATCGACATATTGTGGTTGATATGATTTTATTATGAGATCAAGGTTGACAACTATGAATCGTTAAAAAGATATGTTCGAATTATTAAAGAATGATTAACTGGACTAGCAAATATTTTGCATACAGTAACATAATGTATAAGACGTATAATTGTACGTTAATAATTGTAAATCATATTTTATAATTCAATGTATATATTATATATAGATATATTTTCTTACAATATCTTAAAATAAACTGTATACTTTGCGATACGTGAAGGGAAATAATAGTCAATAATGTTGTGGAAAATTACTTTCTATGAAGAAAAGGTTAGCCGTGATACGTCCATTGATTGTTCTCTTTGTAGAGATAAGAACAGATAATAATGTACTAAATAAATAAATGTTGTTATTCTTTTTCTATACAAGCACGGGTTGTGTGATGACAAATATATTTGTATCCAATGTAATAAATTATTTTAAATAGCAAACGCGGAAAGTAAATCTTTTGTTATTAGAGAATTGGATTAAAAAAGATGTTTCAGGTGTGTGCGTTAAACCTAAAATACATATTTTTATAACCCTATTTTACACTTAAATTAACATATCTTTCAGAAATATAAAAAGTAAAACAAGAAAAATTAAAAGATTTTATTATTTCGTAATGTAGTTTTATGAATTTTGTATATTTAATACCTTATAGACAGTTCTTATATATTTAGAAAGTTTAAAAACGTAAAGATTTTTAAATAAACTAGAAATTCATATATTTTAAAATTTACCATAAACCATATTGTTTGATTCCAGTCTTTATTTATTTCTACGAATCCAAACCATAAATGATCAAAGTATGTGTTATTCTAAATCTATCCTCTAATTATAATTACTAAAGTGAATTTAAATCTTTTATAATTAATGTCATATGTTCTCTCGGATTCAAAGATAGACCGTGAAATCCGACTCAAGCTCAGTCAAAAGTGTCAACATCAATCTCTGCTGAGGATTGAACTAAATTGGACAATACAATTTAATTTGTTCAATTCCCATAGTAAAAATTAAAAAAAAACATTGGTTATAAATAAGTATTTTATTTTAAGCAACTTTATTTGTTGAAACTTCAAAAATAACATTTCTTGTACTATATTTCGTCATCCCGAGGAGCATCATTCTGCGTGTCCAAACTGTATTAGATACTATGGCGCTTGGAAACACTATAGTTTAGCTCTGAGCACCAGCTTTTAGTATTCAACACATAGTATCAGGACTTGATGTCTCGTATGGCTTTTGTCTGAAAAACAAATAAAATGATCCCAATAGTAAATAATTTCAATTTTCATTTCTGTACTGTCACTTTACTGACAACCGAATGAACTTCTGAGCAACTTGTAATGAGTGGTATAAATATATATATTTTTTTATAATATGTACTCTTATTAAAATATTCAAAAGAGATTAAAACTCATTGTCCAGATTATATTTTCTAATTTTCTAACTACCCTATCCAAGATGTTAAATATAATAGGTATACGAAAAACGTGAAATATTTTAATCATGGTTTAATTATTAACCGAGGCTACTTACCAACTAAGGAAAATTAACTCACATGGACACTGAAAATTAATATCTTACGTGTAATAAATCGGCAGTATAGTTTTATATCTTGGTAAAAGTATTTTATTCCCGAATCAAATATCTTTTAAATATTGACTTTAAATTATTTTATAATTATCAACGGTAAGGAATTAAAATGTTTAATTTATATATGAATGAAAGTTAATAAATACTGATTTTAATTTATTTTGGTACCTTTCATTTGGAGATATCCTCTTGAATGGAGTATCATTAAATAATATTTGTAGTCGTTATTAATTTGTAAGCCTCATTTGGGATATTTTGTTACTTTAGTGAAATTTACTTTAAATTTAAATTAGGGATAAATTCCATGTTCTGGAAACTTTATTTAGAGATATTTTTTTAGGTTATAAATAATTAAAATGTAAATTAATGTAATGTTTAATGGAAATCTAACTAGAAAGGATATATAACTTTAAAAATGATTTCAATTCGTTTAAAATTTTTGCTTTTTGTATAAAATGTTAATTTATCGGTTCTATAAAATAATTCAGACCACGGTTCTTATTGGTGGCGGTGATGATGAAGTGATTCAAGGTCCTCTATTACTATCGACAACTGTTCCAAAGTGCGTTAGGTACGGATTTTACTTTTGAGGGGTTATTACAAGATATTTACTTTACTTTATAGATATTAATAAGAAGATTAAAGAAGATGACGATTTCTATAATATAAGTAATCATGTTTAGCGCAAATATATCAGAGAGACAAATGATTGATAAGAATCTTATATGGTATGTCTGTATAACTTAACGTACGTTTTTATTACAGAAAAGACATATGTTTTATATAAATTAAGTATAAATCTTGCATATTATTAGTAATAATTTAATGTAAGAATATTATTCCATAAGTCTAGGCCCACGCATATTAAAATATTTTTTGGGGTCAAGTTATTTTCGGATATTCTGTTTCGTATTTCGTATTATATATTTGTTGTCCAATAAGTAAATGGTAAATGTTAATCCAAAAGTTCAGAGTTCGATAAAATCACTTTAAATATAGTCATTTCATATATTTTTATTCATCAATATTTATATGACTAAAAATAATATATGATTTATCTATATTTATTTACAATATAATAAGTAAAGTGGTATATAATTTTCTGTATGTATAGAAGCATGTATTATATATTATATGTGAAATCATAATAAATTTTAGCATTTAATTCAGTTTTCTCAACTTTCCTAATCTAAATCTGAATCCCGAAAAGCATTAAACATTAACCACTGTAACACCAAACCGCGACCCGACTCACCGTTCCTAACATCACACACACATTATAAATGACAAACTCTCCTCATCGAATAAAAGTTGAATATGTTGTCAACATTCTGATTATATTTGGAATGGCAATGGAATGGCAATTGCGTGATGCACTTTTTTATTTTTTATCTAATAGTAACTATATCAATGATTTTTATGTCTTTATTAATGTGTTTAGATCGGTATTGGATATGAAATAACGGATGCATGGCCAGTTCCGAATAACCAGAACACGATGCAACCTGGTTATGAATAGCTGCCAGGCCACTTCAAAACCTATTATAAAAGCAATTTAGGTGTTAAGTATGGCTTTAAAAAAAAGAAACAAGCCTTTCTATCGCCAGCTCTTCTCAGGGCAAATCACTTTCCGAGCTGGTAGCTTTTACGATAAAAAATGTTTCTGATATATAACTTACTTTCAATAAAGAATTTTTTTACTTCTGATTTATTTTTATTTATAACTCAAAAATTCTTAATAGATGCTGTTACTTGTCTTGTGCAATATGCTTTCATTATTATCTTAGCATTTTCCTTATTTTAGAATGAGTCAACTGACTCATTCTAAAATAAAATGTTTTAACTAAAACTGTGTTAATTATGTATTTTTAAACTATTGAAAATATAACAATACTTTATCACCGCAAATCAATCCGCATACAATATTTTCAATTTCAATTATATATAATACTAGCTGACCCGGCAAACGTTGTTTTGCCATATAAATAATTTCCTAGTAATTTCTAGTGTAGACAAAAAATAGCTTACTTATTGTAAGTATGTATGTATGTTAGAATGTGTATATTGTAGGTATGTAAGAATGTAGTATATGCGTGAAATAAGCATGGAGCGCTGTGAACGATGAAGGAATATAACAATAACAAAAGGCAAACATTATTTTTAAATTATTATAATTTATTCCTTAAAATTATATATCATTAATTAAACAATTACGACAGTAACACTATTAAACAATATTAATCTCTTGATGCTATAGCGTGAACAATATTTTTTGTTAGTCCATCTTTAGCTAACACAAACAAACTGGATGGTTTACCCACTCGAGAGCATGCCACGTATAATTGTCCGTGTGAAAAACATGGTGTTCTCAAATCTAATCCACAAACAGACATCGTTTGACCTCGGGATTTGTTGATAGTCATTGCAAATGCCAATCTAATCGGAAACTGAATACGTTTGAATTGAATTGGCACATCTGTAGGTATAATAGGAATCCGTGGTATGAGTATATTTTCACCTCTGAACTTGCCATTTAAAATCCTGGCTTAACTTGCCATTTAAAATCCTGGCTTCGATCACGTTTTTCATTAATTTTTGAATGACTAATCGCGTACCGTTGCACAGCCGGGGAGGGTTGAAATTACGAAGCAAGATAATTGGAGATCCAACCTTTAATTGTAAATAATGTGGTGGCATGCCTGGCAAATCCAGTGAGTTCAAAAACTCTGTGGGAAAATTTAATGCTTCGCTGTCGTCGCAAACTGTAACAATAAATTTATATGATACCAAGTTCCCTGGCAACAACATTTGTATCTTCAGATTTAAATTGTCAACGTCTACATTTTTTGCCGCTAAAATTGCTCTTTCTGCAAGCCACTCATGATTTATGTACTGTGTGTGTACATCGGGAAATATTTGTTCAATGAGAGTATCTTGCGAATCAGCGATTGTGCAGAAATCGGTCGTAAATTTTAGGTATCCAGTTTCATCTATAGCAACTTTTCCATCACCGATATCTAAGAGTTGTTTTGAAAATGTTTCAGCGGATGGATCTTGAAGCATTTGAACGCGCATATTTATTTTTAGCTGTAATTTTTCAACATTACGCCACAATGGAGATGATTTTAAGCAAGCATTGATATCATCAGCGGATGTTGAACGTGGAATGACTGGAAGTGTTTGTCTGAAATCACCTGAAAGGACCAACAGAGTTCCGCCAAATAGTTTGTCACTGTTTTTAATATCTTTCAATGTCCTGTTCAACGCCTCAAGTGAATGTTTGTGTGCCATAGTACATTCATCCCAAATAATAATTTTACACCGTTTCAGCACAGTGGCCATGGACGATTGTTTCTTAATGTTGCATACTGCGTCAGGGTTATTCTGAATATTTAGTGGCAGCTTAAATACTGAATGAGCTGTTCTACCTCCATCCAATAAAGTTGCTGCAATGCCCGATGATGCAACGGCCAATGCGATACCATTATTTGATCGTATTTCTGCAAGAATTAGCGAAATAACGCGTGTTTTGCCAGTTCCACCCGGTGCATTCAAAAAGAAGAACCCACTTTGTCCAGCTTAAACTGCGAGCATAATGCGATCATAAATGGTTCTTTGTTCCTCATTCATTAGTGGGACATTGCGGGCAACAATCGCTGCCATTTCTACAGTACTGTACTGCAGTTCATGATTCATTTCAGTATGCATTAAATCAGATGCAGTTCGATTTGGCGAATTCATACCGAAATTACTAATTGGTAAGTTAGCAATGACAATGCAAAGATCCTCAATAGCAATCAATGCTTCATTGTGCATTTCGTCGCTGAATGTTATGGTTAGATCGTGGCACCGTATACGATGTTGATGCAATATATCATCAGTCATTGAATCTTTATGATTTTCCCATAATATCTGTGCTCGGGCTGGGAAACATGTAGTCAACACTATAGCAAATAGTCGACGAATTTGTATTGCTGTACAGTTCAATGCAGCTTCAGCAAGCATGCATTCCCACTGGTTGTCGTCTTCTAGCAAGCCGAGTGCAAGGCATGCATCTTTATATGTTGGATATTGTTGCCCATTCACCTTACGTATATCTTGAAATGATAATGGGCCAGTAACATTAACCAACAACAGTCGAAGATAAAAGCACTCAGTGTGTCTTGGATTGACAGTAAATAATCGCCCCAAGGCTTTTGATTTAAATAAATTGAGACATGCAGCAACTGGTGAGCCTTGCTTGCGGGGCATCCATGTTTTTGTTTGAGTCCATGTGAAATAGCGTGTTACTTGTGAATAGAGTAATGTTCGTGCAAAGGCACCAAAATCATCCGCACGATTACACAATTAAAAAAATTGAGTGTAGTTTTAGGTGGATTTATTGCACGATCAATCACTGTCTCGTTCGTGAAAAATACACGCTGACCGTTTTCAAGATAGATGGCTAACTGAACAACTGCTGGATCCAGTTCATGAATTGGAAAACCAAAGATACGCCAAGCAGCTTCATTGGAGCTGATGTACCGACCAATTCGGTAGAGCGTAATTTCATTGTTTTTATTCACTGAAGGAGCATTCGCATTAGTATTTTCCACTCTAAATACAGCCATATCACTGCCTTAATGGACATACTTGCAAATGTATTTGATGCTCTTCACAGAACTGCAGAACTCAACATTAATATGAGCATTATATGTCTTGCTCAGCAGAGGCGAATATGGCACCACCCAACGATTGTCAATATCAATGTCTGTATTGATGATATTTTTAATAAATGATTGTCCGCCATTTTCAGGATTTCTTCGACGATATATTGGGTATCCGTCGACATTTGTGACCGTATCATTGGTAATATCTTTAGGGAAATTTTTAGTACATTTTCCATCAGCCATGCAAGGCGATGAACTATTAAGAGTACCACATGGACCATGAATCATGTTTGTTGTAACAATATCAAACAGCAGTTGGTCAGTGGATGGATCTGCAATTTCTGCAGAAATGATACTATCGATTTCTTCAGGACGGATTTTGTCGATGAACCAAACCAAAATGTGTGCATGAGGTACTCAACCGAATACATCCAGCAACGTGTGGGACCGAATACATGTGATTTAGTAATGAAACTTATTAAAGACTTCAACTTTTGTCTGAACACACGTGCTGTAATGTCATGGCGATGTATTGCATTTTGGCCAGCCAGTAGCAAAGATGTAATCTCTGGCCATTTTGGATTACATGTGAACGTGATAAATAAACATGGTCGACCATATTCGCGCACGAAAGTCAAAGCATCCTGTATATATTCTTGCATATGACGTGGACTGCCTACGTACGATGATGGTAAAATGACATGGTTACCAATTTCGGCGACGTCGGCGTTGTTGTTGATAGCGTCTCGCAAATGAATGTACTCTTCCGCGCGCAGCTTTTGTTGATTATATCTTAAGTATCGTAGTCGGTCGCTCTCAATCTTCGCGTACATGTCGACCATGAATTGTTGACAAAGCTCACGACATCGTAAAATGACGTTGTCCAGGCCACGTCTTATCATTAATCGGTACGCATAATAATCCTTTGAGCTAACGTTCTTGTTTGTTTCAGCTCCTGTAATATTTGTTCATAAAAATTAATTTAAATTTATTACGTTCATTAATTTAATTGTTGTGTTAAATGATTAATGATCAAATTAATAATCAATGAAGTACCTGATACGGGATCTCGTTGTTTTATGTTTATGCAATATCCGTCTTGTCCCTTCCAGAATATTAGCGGATATTGGAGAACGTCATATGAACGATGTGTGTCAGCAATGAACTGAAGATTATTATTTCTTCTACGAATCACAATTTCTCGTGCAGCTGTATAATCGCCACCCATGATTCCAGCAACATCATCAACAACGGGTCCATTGAATCTACGAATATGCTCTCCAGCTGGTGTTTTATCAGGATTAATGACGATAGCGTGATTATCGCTTTGTAATTGGTGCATATGTGATTTGAATATTTTCAACAACTCGTTGTGCTCGTTCAAAAGAGCATCTAGCTCGCTGACGATGCGCCTGGCATAAAGTGAATCAAGATTATTATAATCACAACGTGCTTTCACGCGATTGGCAAGTGCGCTTCCGGAATCCTCGCCGCCCATAAAGTAGATTTGTAAGAATTTATGTGGTTCGTTTGGCATTGGCAGCAGTGAGCCCATTTTATGATAAACTTGGCCTCTGATTTTGAATGTAGAATTGAATTGTTGACCATTTGCATTAGTATTTCGAACTATTTCTGTTGCTCCGAACGATGTCATTTGAAAGCATGAATTGCATCTTCGAATTGACTTCAGGAACACTTTAGAATCTGGATCCATGCCGATAAGTAAGCCGTTCAATGGTTCAGGTGGTGTTTCAATTTCAGGTAGTTGCACTTTTCCTGACGCGCAACACATCCCAGCTGGCTCATTTTTGAATTTCAGAGCATGACAATGCGGACATTCCTTGTCCATAGCACCAATTACCACTTTTGAATGAGCATAATATTCAATATCGGGCTCATACTGGAATGCTAGATGCAGGAATGAATCAGATATAAATGCTCGATGTACCTGTTGTCGTTGTTGGTCATTTGTTCTTCGTCTATTGACTGTGAAACGGCGTGATTGTCGTTGTTCTAATCTTCTGGCTTCATTGCGTTCAGCTCGTGTATCTTCTGGCTCTCCTTGATGCAATTGCGCCATTCTGACACGTGCGTCAATATTTTGTTGCTGGATTTGTTCTTCTGTTCTTTCGGATCTGCTATTTCGCAAGTTTCGAGCTTTACTTGTACTGCGGCTCAAATCAGCCCCTTTGCGTTTTATTGGCATGGCTCACTGTACAAAACATACATAAATAGAATTAATGAAATTATTTAATGATGAAAAATGTTAAAAGTATAATTAGGGCCAGGATTTTTGCCGCAGTTTTGAAATGATTAATTAGTTTTAATTTATGAAATTATAACAAAAATTTAAGTTTTATGGAAAAAATTTTCAAACAAAAGTAAAAAATTAAATTTTATGAAAACATTGTCTCTTATAATTTTTTCATACAACCAATATTTCCATTGACATTTCAAAATAAAGATTCATAATGTTTGATTTTTTGGAAACTATGAAAATCTTAATTGTTCAATTACATTTTTTTATAAAATTAAATTAAAATTACATTTTTATAAGATCAACAACATTTTCGATATAAATAAAAAAAAGTATACTTACAACACAAAATCCATTGTTATTGGAAGCTTGAATCACTTGATTAACTAATCGTGCAAAATACACTCAAAATTGGTAATTTAATTATTATTGATAAAATAGGAATGATTAAAAGTTAATATGAGAGTTACATTGAGATAGCAAAATAATAATTGTCAACGTTACTACTACACTTGATGCATAAACAATAATGATGGCCGACAACTGTGTAGGGAGTGAGAAAGAAAGGAGACCGGCTTCGTTCTCATCCCTACTCCGTGCTGTTTACTGGGTCAGAAGTGACACCTGTAGACATCTGGCGGGGATAACTAATTAAATGACGATTGATCAGTTTTCGACCGGAAAGGAAAAATGATTAAATTACTAAAATGGCTATTAAAAAATAAGGGTTGATCGTAGAAGGGTAAAAATTGAGGATTGTATGTATTTTTGTCTGTTGTATCATAAAAAAATAGAAATTAAAAATTTTGTCTAAAAAATAAAAAAAAAAAATTTGGGGTTGTACTATCCCTAACATTTAGGGGGATGAAAAATAGATGTTGGCCTATTCTCATAGATACCGGATAAGCACAAAAAATTTCATCAAAATCGGTTAAGCCGTTTCGGAGGAGTATGGCAACGAAAACTGTGACACGAGAATTTTATATATTAGATTAACATAACAAGCGTTTAAAATATTACAAACCCACAATTACGTGATATATTTTAATGAAACATTACCAATGTTCCAATTGTGTACAACGATAATAATTAAAAACCATACATACATAAATTGTCATCAAGTGGAACCCGGAGCGATATGCGTGAAACCAAATAAATGCGACCTTTTCGTATTATAAAGTTAAATTTTATTATGATTTCTTTTGACATCCGATTGAATTTGTTCTGTAGGAAAAGTTTAACTCTAAACTCAATGAGTTTATGAGTTAAAACTTCAAATGTGGTGTTTTATTACTATGGAGAGCCTTTACCAAGAACCACAGCCTGATAATTTAACATGTGGGTTTTACCGTCAATAGAATTCTACAATAATATAGCAATATACAAATTATACTCCTTTATAATTAATTATTAATGTTTAATTCAATTGAGACGAAGCTAATTCGAAGAATAAAACGTCAATATCACCAAATTATCAAGTAAATATAATTAACAAAATTCAACTTTTTAACAGCGTCAGTTTTATTTGATATTAAAATTAAAAGCGTCTACGTCGTCCTTACTAACAAAGTGAAATGCTTCGACGTTACGAAAGTTTGATTTAAGCTTCCGTAATATAAAAGTTATTGCTCATTCCTCTGACAAAGTTTTGTAATTTAAATAATCAAAATAAGCTAATGCCATCAAAATATTAGAGTCATATATACTTCTATTATTAACTAGTTTTATAAACTGTTCATACTTTAAAATATAACTAAACTCGAATTTTTAACCGTAGTCTGAATTGACATTCACAATATAACATTAAACTATCAATACCCAGCTCGTGTTGTAGTCTAAGAGCTGTGCTAAATTGTGCATATATTTCTATAGGTTTTATATTTTTGCGAATAGACAAGACCCTGTTTAACAGGCAAAATACCAGATAGATGGTGTTTCACAGGTTGAACGTAAAACTGAACTCTTCTAATTCGTTAGTATTTGTCATACATTTTTTTCTACGGAAATCCTGTGTTTTAATTTTAAGTATTATGTCATACATATTGACATTACATTCCCTTTATCTATAAATATAGAAGATAAAAAAATCTGGTGAAAAGAAAAAATGTTTTATCTACAATTCTGTTTTTTTAATGTCAGTTTGTGGAAATTGCAAATCAATTGATTTTAATAATAGTGGCGCAAATTTATCACAATATATATCGAAGTGTTTAATTTGTTTGATTAAATATTTTGTTTAATAAATTAACGTATTAAATAAAGTACTCTTATAATATATATAATTGTTTGTTAACATATATTTCATAGTTAGTATAATATTTCTTTACCTGGTCTCCTCGACTACAACTTGTGAGTCAATACTCGTTAAGCGTTCAAAGGGAGTTACGTAATGTAAACGGTAATGCACAAAACGACATCATTTGTATGTTATATTCAATGTGATTGAATTGTGATCCATATATAGTGTTTGGTCATCACACACAATATAACACTACTTACAATATAATTTGTATGTTATATTGAATGTGCTCTGTGTCTGTAACTGATTGAGATCAATATGTAGTGTTTGGTCATGACACACAATATAACACTACTTACAATATAATTTGTATGTTATATTGAATGTGCTCTGTGTCTGTAACTGATTGAGATCAATATGTAGTATTTGGTCATCACACACAATATAACACTACTTACAATATAATTTGTATGTTATATTGAATGTGCTCTGTGTCTGTAACTGATTGAGATCAATATGTAGTATTTGGTCATCACACACAATATAACACTACTTACAATATAATTTGTATGTTATATTGAATGTGCTCTGTGTCTGTAACTGATTGAGATCAATATGTAGTATTTGGTCATCACACACAATATAACACTACTTACAATATAATTTGTATGTTATATTGAATGTGCTCTGTGTCTGTAACTGATTGAGATCAATATGTAGTGTTTGGTCATCACACACAATATAACACTACTTACAATATAATTTGTATGTTATATTGAATGTGCTCTGTGTCTGTAACTGATTGAGATCAATGTGTAGTGTTTGGTCATCACACACAATATAACACTACTTAAAATATAATTTGTATGTTATATTGAATGTGCTCTGTGTCTGTAACTGATTGAGATCAATATGTAGTGTTTGGTCATGACACACAATATAACACTACTTACAATATAATTTGTATGTTATATTGAATGTGCTCTGTGTCTGTAACTGATTGAGATCAATATGTAGTATTTGGTCATCACACACAATATAACACTACTTACAATATAATTTGTATGTTATATTGAATGTGCTCTGTGTCTGTAACTGATTGAGATCAATGTGTAGTGTTTGGTCATCACACACAATATAACACTACTTAAAATATAATTTGTATGTTATATTGAATGTGCTCTGTGTCTGTAACTGATTGAGATCAATATGTAGTGTTTGGTCATGACACACAATATAACACTACTTACAATATAATTTGTATGTTATATTGAATGTGCTCTGTGTCTGTAACTGATTGAGATCAATATGTAGTATTTGGTCATCACACACAATATAACACTACTTACAATATAATTTGTATGTTATATTGAATGTGCTCTGTGTCTGTAACTGATTGAGATCAATATGTAGTGTTTGGTCATCACACACAATATAACACTACTTAAAATATAATTTGTATGTTATATTGAATGTGCTCTGTGTCTGTAACTGATTGTGATCAATATGTAGTGTTTGGTCATGACACACAATATAACACTACTTACAATATAATTTGTATGTTATATTGAATGTGCTCTGTGTCTGTAACTGATTGAGATCAATATGTAGTGTTTGGTCATCACACACAATATAACACTACTTACAATATAATTTGTATGTTATATTGAATGTGCTCTGTGTCTGTAACTGATTGAGATCAAAATGTAGTGTTTGGTCATCACACACAATATAACAATTTACAATATAATTTTATTTTCAGTAACAAATGCATATTTTATTTCTAATATTTTTTAATGTATTCGGAAACATTTTGCTTATATATACATAAAAAGATATGAAAAGAGTACGAAATTATTTATTACGGCGATATATTGAAAGGCAATTTACGGCGTATCCATAAATAACTGAGAGTCTTTTCCTGCCTAATTTTATTTTTACTTAAGATGTTTTCAGTATAGTTTACAAAGAGATATATACCTGTATACACATATTATTGTATTTATTTAGTAGTTAGATAATATACATTTTCAAGCGGTCACGTTTTTTGTACATTTACAAAGTATATAATATGGCATTATAAAATAAACTTATAAACAAATGAATAAATCCAAATTATAATTATTTCTAGAACTATACTGCAATGTTTTTTCACGACATATGTCTGACCTTGAACATTGACCTCGAGCTTCGGATGACGCAGACGGAAGGACGTGTGAGAGAGAATCGTTTTATTTGTTAAGCATATAAATGTTCATATCTATACGGATTTGGAATTTCTACCTCTTCCAGAGAAATTAATTTACATTATTTTATTGAGTAATATTCCTTAAGGAGTAATAAGTACAACTCTATATAGATATTATAGTAGATAGAATAACGTACTGAGGTTGTGAGATCAGCTGTTTTGATATTTGGTTATCAGAAATGAGATTCCAGAACTAAATAGGTTATTAATAGAATTTGACGACTTCATTCAGGTACAAAACTGTTCAAGCTAGACGCTGATGTCAAGACATTTTATTTAGGTCAAGAAAAAGAGAATTCGTGATCTCATTTCCTTAATTTGACCTTTGGCAAGTTCTTACAGTACGTGGCGTGATGTCATATCCTCTAGTTATGTAAGCTTTAATACTTTTGAGTGAACGTTGCCAACAGACTCAACATTAACAATTAGTTGTATTTTTTTCATTTGTCATAAATGTTGTCTTCATGCATTATGTTAATAAACTCATTTATTCCTTTGTTCATGTAAGTTTATAAGATTCGATATATCATTTTATTTCCTATCTTATCCTTATTATTTTGTCTAATTACCTACATTCTTCTTCCTTTCAGTTCGTGTAAGGAG
Source organism: Melinaea marsaeus rileyi (assembly GCA_918358865.1). Taxonomy (NCBI): domain Eukaryota; kingdom Metazoa; phylum Arthropoda; class Insecta; order Lepidoptera; family Nymphalidae; genus Melinaea; species Melinaea marsaeus. The sequence goes on along the minus strand of OU911089.1, from coordinate 14,724,063 downwards.
ACATCTGGTACAAATATACTAGATAGTATTAGACCCTTCTCTATGGACTGGAGTAACTTATCGTCAAGTGAGAGACAGTTCATATCTTTTGATTACTGTTTTGAGGAAAAAAAGGAATCATGTGTAAAATCTTTATTTTATAAAAGAGAATACAGACTTCAATGGTGCTGAAAAATCTTTATAAAAAAATCATATTCTGAAATATATGAACTAAACAAACAAAACAAAGGCTATTGTCGTCTTAAATTGAATTTTATTTTGGAATACTTTAAAAATATTAAAAACTTACAACCACAAAGGTACGTCATGTCTAGTGTTTAAGGAATTGAATTATTTATTTATTAAATATCAACATAATTAATCTAAATAAGGTTAAGTGACGGATTTGGTTTGTATGAATCTTGGTGAGTAGTGTTATGTGGAATTTGGTAATAGTGTTACACATCTGTGAACATATGGTATGATCCCTACATCATATGCAAATGTATAAACTCTCAGTGCCCGAAATGTAAAAGCTGTATGAGGTAAATTATACTTACTATCTTATGTATACGAGTAAATATAACACGATTCACGATATATCCTATACTATTTACTACATAACACGATTCCTGAAAAATAATAACTACAGTTTTATTGATCAAATTATTTTTTTTAATTTCTACTTGTAGAGAATCATTATTAGTCATATTTTTTATATATATTTTATTTATTGTAAAGATCTTATCAATGTAGTATTTCAATGTAAACATGTAATGTCCAATATTAGATTGAGGTAAATAGATTACAAATTAAAAAAATAATTAGAGTACAAGAATAATATCAGAGACTCACAAGATTAACAACTAGATATTATCATGATAACTAGTTTCATTTTATATGGGTCTCAATATTCTTATGTTTTATGTTATTTAAGTACTCGTATGTGCTGTCAAATCTTTGCTTCAGCGACGGTTACGTAGGTAGTACTCGTAGGTAAATTTACTAAAACAGTGAGTTACTCTTTAAAGTTCAAAGGATCTCGAAAGCGATCTTATTTTGCGAAAAGAAATAACAGCTTTTAGAAGTATTACAAATGTCATAGAAGCTACGAAGTGATTTTTATAAGTCTTTTAAAAGTTTGGTGTATTTTATATAATAGCGAGTAGTTGTGGTGAATAGTATTGAAGTTATAATCTATAAAAAGTTTACAAGCTATTGTTAATGCTACATGTAGAATAATATACAGAACGATTATTTGTAAACATTTATACATAATACATCATACATTAAATCATAACACATCTAATACTATTTTTACCAGTTAATATTATTGTATATACAACCTCAGCAAATAATATATGATAACGAATTTTAGTAAATTGAAAAGATGTCAATGTAGAAAGAGTACAATGAATATTATCGTGGTAATATCCATTAGAAAGTTGTAGAATTTTTTCTTATATTTATCTTAGATATGACTTTAGCGACTTAATAATAACGCTTAAGTACGCTTGAGATATCTTATCTTTAAAAGTTTTCAATTATCTTTTATTAAATTTTTAACATTTTATAATAAATATTGTAATGCAGTTTCAATAGAAATTAGTGAAGTAAATTAATTATGATAACATTAGCAATGTTAAACAACTGAAAATATATATTAATTGTCAAAAAGAAGTATGTCTTAAGATCACGATCATTAAAAAGTATTATTTGAAAAATAGAACATCATATTTATGTATTCATTTAAGTTATATCTTTTCCACTTTGAGTCAATACCAGTGATCACTCATGTACGTCAGATGTGGGTGGCAGGAGGGCCTATTGTGATATCGTACTTATCGAAATAAACCCTTCTGTAAAGACACTCTCCAACTTAAATATATTCATATGTAAATAAATGTATATACAAAATTGTTTTTTGCTATTATACGTGTCGTTTTCAGATTAAATATCATGAACATGAACCGATGATTAGGCGCAAAGTCGCTATTGCTAACTTCACTTTGGTGAGTCTTGTCAGCATAGTACAATTACATTACGACAAGTGCAACTGGCAATTTGAACTGAACGCTCGAAGTGACTGCATCTCTGACTGCTGCTGCTGTTGACAAATATATGCTGACAAATATATATAACAACACTGTATGTATGAACAAACAATTTCATTTACGAATATCGTTAGAAGTTGATTTAAATATGAATGTCACATTAAAAACCTGAAAATAGGTGAATGACTTAGTATTACATAATACTGCGAATTACATAATACTAAATAATCTATGTTTTAATTAAGGTGGTAGTCAACTTTGCAACATATTTTGAATGAAGATAATTGTTTAAAACTTTAAACATAATTTTATAATTAAAGCTATTATTCCTGAAGACAAATTTGAAAAGATACTAACAATAACGCTACAACTGAAATGATCCATTTAGATGCTTAGACTAAAAATATTTTATAGTAATCTAATCTAACCTCCCTACTATAAAGAAATGTGTACAAAATATAGGTAATATAGGATAGGCTCTACATCATAAAGTTAAAATAAAATATACTTTATTGGTGTATCTTTAAGGTTTATTTTTAAGTGAAATCTGAATATATTAATAATAAACATCGCGGAGATGGAATGCGCTGTTTCATATTTTTTTCTTAAGCTCTAAGCCTCATGCAGCGCTTAAATCTTTTTAAAATATCCAACTTACATTAAGAGTAAGGAAAAAAGAATTTGAATAGAATATTTTTCAGATCTTATATGAGAGGATAATCTTAAAAAATGCTACAATCAGTTTTAAATCAAGTTTAATAAAGTTTTATAACAGCAGTATGTAATTTATTAGTTTAATATAAGATCATTTTTTCAAGGTTACTCAGTCGCTACTTTCACCATACCATTTTCTGGCATTGTTCTGCCAGCGTACTTCAGCACTTTCATTTCCATAGTCACAGCTTTCAAGCTTCTTGGAAACTCTTTCTTGATATTCCTCTCTGGTCGGTGAATCTTGAAGCTTCCAGCTTCTTATGCGATAATTCGACTCCAAGCTAGGGCACGTCGTGCGGCTGCGCCAACCTGCAAACAGACCTCTTATTCTAGCAACGACTAGATAATGGTCCGTTCCCAGATCAGCACCCCTAAACACTCTCGTGTCCATAACTTGGCTTCGAATACGCTTATCCACTAGGAATAAATCAATTATACTTATTTCTTCCGCTCGCTAGTAAAATTTTTCAGGAGTGAATTTGAATAAAATAAACATTATGATATAAATTTGTATGTTACAATATTTATATAAAATGATATTGTAAGAGTGTTGAATTAATTAACATTAATCTTCTCAGTTTAATCTAATTTAATGAAATCCTGTGGATATGGATAAATAAATAACATAAAACAAGATAAAACTTGCATTTTTATAAATTTAACTTTACTTTCGAGATAGGCGGGTAAGAACAATAATACACTAACATTCTAAACAATATTAAATTATGTATCTCCACCAAATACAAAATTACCAAATATATTTTAGGCATAATAGGATCAAAAGTAAGATATACATAGCATTCAAATCACGTTCAACTTGACCTCACAATTGACAAACAATTAGGGAAAATCAAAAAGCTTTTCAATACAAATTAATTTTACTCGACACCGCGTCGAGGAGTCCCTTTTGAGAGGTTTGTTGATATTTACTTTTTAAGTTGTCCACTTTTCCCGCGACTCAAAATTATTTGCATTTGTCGTATTTCTAATGGCGTACTTAATACCATTAAAGTAACTCATAAAACAGTTTCTTACCTTGAAATATTGTAGAATAGACCTCACATAATATATTTGTACAAAATGCAGTGAAGCAAATCTGCTTCACTATTCCTTCACCATATGGTTAATTAAGCTCTGTATCCTGTCCATAGTGAGGTAGACTTATAAAACACAACCAGGGTATGTTTTGGATGATAATATTTGAAGATCCCTTAAGACCTTTGACCTTTTTTCCACGTTCCACTCACTTGTGGAACGAACTCCCTTCGACGGTATTTCCAGATCAGTACGACATGGGTACCTTAAAAAAGGCGTTTCCTCCTACCTACAAGGCCGGAAAAACTCTTGTAAATCCTCGGATGTTGCAAGAGTTCATGGGTGGTGGTGATAACGTCCATGTGTGACCCGCCAGCTCGTTTGCCCTCCTCTTAAATAAAAAAAACCCTCAAGAAAAAAACAAAGACATTACTTTTATACAAAATTCCTGCATTATACAGCAGTATTCCTTTTCTTTAATATATAACTGTCAATTAGATCTTTTTATTATCAAGTTTTATTACTATGCTAATAAATAACTTATATAGATACATTAAGACATAATTTAATAACTGTATAATAAATATACTTGGTATATGAAAACATCTTAAGACAAAATTTGTAAGAGTACCTACTGCGACATTCAAAATTGCGACCTACAATTATTCGTTCGATCACCAATATTAATATGTCCAATAGTACCGGATATTTTTACATTCAGTTGATAGGTACATGTGTTTTGGGGACTTCGATACAGCTGTAATATCAATAATTAATGCAAAGTTTCCTAATATACTAAGAACCTTATAATTATGTTTGGAATATAGTCGTTACGAGTTTTTGGCACACTGCATTCAAGGTTAGCACTTAACAGACGGATGTCATACTTGAGACAGGTCTACTGCTTCCAAATTCAAATTAAGCTTATTTTACCAACTTTAATAGCTACATAATAGACTACATAGACAGAGAGTCTAACAATCTATTATAATAAAATATTATTCACAATCAACATTACAAACCACTTTCAAGAACAGTCTTAATGTAACAGCTGTAGCGAATGCTCACATTATATTATAAATTAAGGCAAGGCCAAGCCAAGGCCTATAAATTATTACAGTAATATGGGATGTAATTTCACGTTCTATTACAGACGAGTAGACGACAGTTAAAGATATCCTTGAACCTCGGTTGTTTGTTGTCGACTGTGTTCGAGGTCATTTCCTTATTAAGCTATACAATAATAGACTTTCGTAATTTCGAATTCATATTTGTTTCATTAATACTAAGAAAGATATGTACTGTAAGATAATATATGTATACTATTAATACATTTTGTAACTAATATGTAAGCGGAGTCGATACGATCACGGAAGCGTCCTTGGCATAATCATAGCTCGGTCACCATTATCGGTATAACATTATACGTGAATTACATTCAACGTGAATTTAGTTTCAAAGAAGTTCGGAATGAAATGATTCGAAAGAGAAAGTTGTCGATAATTGGAATCGTGACTCAATTTCGAAGTTAGAGGTTGACGATTTTCATAAAAAACTTATCTACTTAGAAAATCACAAATTGTAACAATAGCACTAAGTTTAAGGAGTTTTTAACATTCAGTTCACTGAAATGTTAATCCGCATTGATCAACATCCGCCCGCTGTTCCGTGGGAGATGAGTGTAAAAGCTCCCAAGTTAATTAATGTCAGCTTTTGGTAATTTTAAGAAACTAATCGTTCTGTGAACAGTAAACCTCATTACTTTAGGGGATGAGACAATGTTTATGGCCGCCATTTTGGATTTTGAAATAATAAAAAAACACCTTAGATTTCGGCAAAGAATACTTAGACGAAATTTCAGTCCACTAGCTGCCGCACATCCGCCATTTTGAAATTTTTCGCCCAAGAAAAAAGCGGCTCGACATAAAAATTTAAATAATTCTAAGAACACACCTACCAATTTTCGTGACGATTGCATGAAAAATACGCCTGCTACGCTAAAACAAAAAGTGAAATCACTACCATTTTTCCTCCCAGTAAGAAAAATGGCCGGACAAAAAAAAAAAAATTACTCAAAGAACATGATCACCAATTTTTGTTGCGATCGAATGAAAATTGCTCCTGCTACGCCAAAAACAAAACTAAAAAACGCCGCCAGTTTGGATTTTTTCGCCTAATCAAAAAAACGGCGTACTGGAATACATACGCAAAAATAGCAGAATGGGCCTATCTATTGGGAACGGAGTCCTTCGGACAAACGCTTCGCTACGCTCAGCATTCGTCCTTCGGCTAATTAATGAACCATAGTATTAAGTAATCATGATATTTTTTATAAAATATAATTTGAATAATAGCAGAAATTAAAGACGTGTATAACGTAAACAATATGATAAGAGAGATAATACCTCATTACTAAAAAAGTTAATATTATGTGAATTTATTTTAAACTAATATTTCTTAAATTACCTACAATCATTTTCAGTAAGTTTGACAACAACAGCTGACGGGACGACTTAACAAACAAATTATGTCGTTTACGATTTCCGTGTACATATACATAGACAAGAACAAAGTATATATATAACGTTTAATATTTATCAAATAAAAGATATTACAAAAACAGATTCAGATATATTCATTTCAGGATATTCAAAACATATTGTCTATTTATATGATGTTCTAGATAACTAATAATTGAACAAAGTGGCCACGAGCCATCTTCTGAAGATGAAGTATGGAAAATATTAAACTTAAATCTATTATTTTATAACTATAATAATTTAACAAAATTTTGTGGTTTTGCTTTAAATCACTTAAAGTAGAATTAGATTTGCATGTAATTTAGGGCGAGCAGTCACTAAGCCATTGCAAGAATCAGTTATCAATAACACAATATATAAATGTGCTAAATATTATATTATTTTCGTTTTCGTCATTAATTCAGACGCGATTACGATTTTAACTTTTAATGAACATAGTTTTAAATAGAGTTCAATGAACATTTTGAAACAAAAATAGGGTTATTTTACAAAAAGAATTGAATAAATTTAAAAATAAATAATAATTCTATTAAACTACTTATATTTTATATATTTTAACAGATAATGAAATACATTATTTAATTAGATACAATAGGTTTGACGATCATATTAATAAGTTATTGTACAAAGAAACAGAGGTGATAAATCATTAACGTTGGTTTAATATTTTGAAGCACTAAGTGTAAATTTGTCTTTCTCTGTAAATTAGTATAAATTAGTCTATCTCTGAGAGAATTTCGCACTCCCACATATCAAGAACAAGAGGAAATTAGGGAAATGTTCTGACAGTTTTGGTGCTGTAAGGATACTAATATAGCTTCAACTATTACCTTCTTTATAGTAACCTAGAGTAATAAATGACGATAAAATTCTTATAAATGGCAGTACAAAATTTAATTTCCGGTTACCAATAGCTTTAAGAATACAAAACATAAAGAAAATAGCTTAAGAAACATTAATTCTACACTCCCGTATCAAAATAAAATATGAAGAATATTACTTATCCAAGAGTATGCAAACATTTAATAAAATAAACTTGTTTTTGGTGCAAAATTGCCTTTTTTTCTATAAAAAAGTCTGGTAACATTTTAGATTAATTTAGAATAACGGTGTGAAAACAAATTGTATATCATTAAATTCATCACCTCCCAAATGACCGTGTTATATTGAATATTTTACTAGAACTGCGAGTGTATCCAGTCCATTCAACTTTTATTACCATTACTTACAACATTCGTTTACTGTTTTCTGACAGTTTTTTCATTGTTTTCATAATTTTACTCTTTACTGACCATGAAGCTACATTTGCTGAGAATTTAAATTTATACTTTTTTTCACTTTTACTGAATTATTATTAATACTTTGCAATTATATGTCAGCTGTAAACTGTATGTTGGTATCCTTATACCTTTAAGGAAAAAAAGTAATTAAAAATTTAATAAATACGAAATCAGTGAATTAATTTAATATGTACAAAAAACTTAGTTATGCAGTTAAGAACATAATCTATATTTGACAGGCTAAAATAGAGTTTCAATACAAATGCATTCAGTATTTATCTTTTAGCGTTATTGAAAGAAAAACATACACTATTTATTTTAGACTTGCGAGTATAATACTGGTAGGATAAATTCTGCTTTCTGATTATGGTCATACATTACTACCTAACTAAACTAGTAGGTTACTTACACAAATTCTATATTTTTAGAGGTTATAAAAGGACTTTCCTAAACACATCAAGTTTAGGAACCTGTTGATTTGTGAAATGAACAAATTGTTTTTTTCGAGGCGTTAAGCTGAATTAATTGTTTTGGTTCAATTCGCAGAATCTTTGTTGACGTTATACAGCCTGTCGTTTAATAAAAGGCCTTTCTAGTATTATTATAGAGGTCATATTTCTTTAAAATGTTTAATTGTGTTGTAATTGTACTATTGATACCAACCTAAGATGTATTGTATTTTCTTAGAGAAGGTTAAATAGATGGTAGTCGAATGACTTAGTATATACTACAACAATGAAATTTTTATATAAAACACATTATTTTATTTTTTTTGTTTTGGTCCCACGTTTTTTTTTTATTAAGTATAGTTTAAGGATGTTTTTGCAGTTCTAAATCAACTATTTTAAAAGTATCTATGTCATTTAAACCGGCATTTCGTGTAATTAAATTGAATTTACAAAATAAAAGGTTGTGGACTCTATAATGGGACCTTAAATATTAAGAATCTAATAAATGGATGACATTTTTATATTTCTTAAACAAAACTTGCAATGTTCTGTAGAAAATATTGACCAGAGATGTTCAATATATTTGAACCTCATATAAGGGCGGCTGTATTATTGTAATCTAGGGATGTGAGTGCCTTTTTTATTTTAGAAGATACGAATGTTTCGATTCGTTTATAATGTCTGATTATCACAATATTCATATATCTTATATTGTTTGATCATTCATTTAAAATAACTTATATTACAAGTAATATAAAATTCAACAAGGTTTTGGAAAACACCTATATATATCTTTTAGTGCCAATTTATTTTGGAAATATCTTCTAAAAGAGTTATTGTGAATGTGTAATATAAAGAACAAATACTACTAATTGCTTGTTTCTTACTTCAGTGAAACTCCGAAGCATTATTATTCCGTTCTTTTAGTATGAGAGCACACATATACATATAATAATATAAGAATGTACTTTTCTCTTATAAAACCATAACTTTACTTCCAAAGTACAAGTATACAAATATGAAGGACAAAGTAAAATATTTTTTTAAGAGTCATGTTGCATTATGAAAGGAATACAACAATAGAATAAATAAAAAAATATGCAATAATTATTGATCTTATTTTTACAAAATGAATAAACGAAAATACTGTGATTAATAAAATAATAGAAACAATGATAATATGAACATTTACGTACACAACAACGATAAATATGAACATTTACGTACACATAAAATATAAAAAACTTTAATATTATGTTTAAAATATATGTAAAATATATATCAATATAATAGTATAATATAATATATTATATATTATTTGTTACCTTTGGAATGATCTTTAGAAACAATTCCAACTGTTGAATTCTCCATCTATTCCGTTTTCAATCCTGAATAATGTACGTATTTGCATTGCATTGTTTAGAACGCGTTTGAGAATGACACTGAGGATTTGAAAGGGAAATCGAAATATTTATTATTCCACTAAAAATATTGGTTTTATTTAAAAATGCATAAACCTATTTTATAACATACCATAAGATAAGATTGAACATAACATAAGATTGGTACATATAAATCTGAATATGTTAATAATAAACATTGCGTAGATGGAATGTGCTGTTTCATATTTTTATCTTAAGCTCTAAGCCTCAAGCAACGCTTAAAATTTGTTTGAAATATTCAAATAACATTAAGAGTAAGTAAAAAATTTTTGAATATTGAATACTTATATAATACGTGAATAGTGAATGTAAAAATAATCTTAAAAAGACTACAATCAGTTTTAAATCAAGTTTAATAAAGTTTTCTAGCAGCAGTATGTAATGTATTAGTTCAATGTAAGATAGCTTTTTCAAGGTTACATAAAACACAAAAGAGTACTACGGTAATATATTAATTGAATGATATAATCTAATGAATGATTACAAGATAAGACGGTAACAGAATAATGTATGGATCAACAAAATATAAAGAAAAGAAGCTAGTCTTGTAATAGAAGAACGTGAAGGAGAGTGACATTTGGTGCCAACTCAGAATATTAACAGAGAAGACTGACGATGTTGTACTTTACACATTTATAACTATTATTGAATTGAAATTTGGTACAACTTAAAAACATGAGACTTCAAGAACTTTCATTACAACTAATTAGAAATTACAAGTAATAATATCTATCAATCTTTACTTTATGTACAAATAACTTAAAGCTCTCCAACAACACCTTCATCTTAAAGATTTTATAACTGTTTTGTAGAGTATTTTATTTTCAATATTTTCATTTATGTTCAATATATTATAAAAAACGTATGTTGCCCTGTTTTAAAAAGTAAATTAAAACTTTACTGAAAATAATGTTATTTTATTTAAAAAAAAATCGTTTTCATTTAGACAACGAATTGCAGATCAAAGTACTTAAAATCTTAGCTCTGATTTATTTGTGTAAGCTTAATAGGTTATAAAGCTCTTAGTTTTTGCATAAAAATATAAAACATTGCACATAAAATATAAAGCTGAAGTATCTGAGTGTTAAGGATTTACGGATTTACTGTGTACGGAGATTAGCAAATTTAATTCTATTTTAAATTGAATAATAACTTTCTAGTCTTGTACATATTTACTTAATATATTTATAATTCAAGGATCAGGATCAGAATAAATTTTTGGACGATATATTGAGGCGTAATTCAAGGCTTATCCTAAACAAATAAGGGTTGAAACTTTGTCAATGTTTTTTACTAAAATGGTATTTCAGGAGTGGATTTTGTTAAAATAAACATTAGGATTTAAATTTATATATTATAATATTTATATTAAATGATATATTTTTGGAAGAATGTTGAATGAATTTACATTAATCTTCTCAGTTTAATGTAATTTAATGAAATCCTGTTTATGTGGATTAATAACTAACATAAAATAAGCCGAAATGGAACGAACTCCCTTCGGCGGTATTTCCAGATCGGTACGACATGGGTACCTTCAAAAAAGGCGTTTACTCCCACCTTCAAGGCCGGCAACGCTCCTGTAAATCCTCGGATGTTGCAAGAGTTCATGGGCGGCGGTGATCACAAATCACCTGTGACCCGCCAGCTCGTTTGCCCTCCTATTACAGTTAAAAAAAAAAAAAAAAAAAAAAAAAAAAGCCTCAAAACTAGCATCTTTTATAGATTTACCTTTACTTACGAGATAGGAATCTTACAAAGGTATCAAAAATTGCATTAACGTTCTAAACGATATTAAAATATGCACCACAATTATATACAAAATAACCAAATATATTTTAGGCGCAATAGGAACAAAAGTAAGATATACGTAGAATTAGAAATGACCTTCAACTTGACCTCAAACTTTGTCGACGGAGGCGGATAATAGACAAACGTATGACGCTGCCAAATTGTATCTATTTTTTCTCATACTTAATTCCTGCAAAATATATCACATTCGAATTCGACAAAAGACATTTGCTGGATTAATTTTGATCTTAGAAAGATTAGAATTTACTATTACTAATATAAATCAATATTTTAAAAAGAAAAACATGCCACTTACATTTATTATAAGACATCAAATATATAATGTAGAAACAAAAAACTAATTTGACTTTACAGGTTATAAAAATAAAAATGAAAAAATAAGTAATCAACATATATTTTAACAATAAAATACCAAATACAAAGTAAACATATAAAACCAGTCTACTTACAAATACAAAAGGACGAGGAACAGCATCGGAGGTGGAAAGTCGCCGTGGAATTAATAACGGGGAATACATGTACTATTATAACAAAAATATAATATTAATTTACACCTAGTTCATTTTTTTATAACAAATTACAATCACATTTTGCTTGGTATATTATTTTTCTAACTCATTGAAGTGATCTCTAATATTTTGGAGTTTAATTATCTCACCCTCACTTCTTGTAAAGATCTGTAGAATTTCATTTAAGTGAACACAATTTTAGTAAATACACACACACTAATGAACCCAGAAAAGCTACACAATTTTTCTCAAGACGACAAACAGTTAGGGACAATCAAAAACCTTTTCAATAGAAATTAATTTTACTCGACACCGCGTCGAGGAGTCCTTTTGTGAGGTTTGTTGATATTTATTTTTTAAGTTGTCTACTTTTCTCGCTACTCAAAATTATTTGCATTTTTCTTATATCTAATTGCGTACTTAATACCATTAAAGTAACTCATAAAACAGTTTCTTACGTTGAAATATTCTAGAGTAGATCTCACATAACATATTTGTAAGAAACGCAGTGAAGCAAATCTGCTTCACTATTCCTTCACCATATGGTTAATTAAACTCCCTATCCTGTCCATAGTGAGGAAGACTTATGAAACACCACTAGGGTATATTTTGGATGATAATACTTGAACATCCCTTAAGACCTCTGACCTTTTTTCCATGTTCCATTGACCTTTTTTTCACGTTCCACTCACTTGTTGAACGAACTCCCTTGGGCGGTATTTCCAGATCAGTACGACATGGGTACCTTCAAAAAAGGCTCCTACTCCTACCTACAAGGCCGGCAATACTCTTGTAAATCCTCGGACGTTGCAAGAGTTATAAAAGATACATTAAGACATGTTTTAAATTTAATAATTGTATAATAAATATACTTGGTATATGAAAACAAATTAAGACAATATTTGTAAGAGTACCTACTGCGACATTCAAAATTGCGACCTACATTATTCGTTCGATCACCAATATTAATATGTCCAAATAATACCGGATATTTTTACATTCAGTTGATAGGTATATGTGATTTGAGGACTTCGATACAGCTGTAATATCAATAATTAATGCAAGGTTTCCTAATATAGAAAGAACCTTATAATTATGTTTGTATATAGTCGTTATGAGTTTTTGGCACATTGCAGTCAAGGTTAACACTTAGCAGACGGATGTCGATACTTGAGACAGGTCTACTGCTCCCAAATTGAATTTGAGCTTATTTTACCAACTTTAATAGCTACATAATTCTATATTCTGTATTCCTACCTTGAATTAAATTATTGTCTCTTAATATATTTAAATAAAATTTTGTAGACAGAGAGTCTAACAATCTATTATAATAAAATATTACTCACAATCAACATTACAAACTACCTTGAAGAAAAGTCTTAATGTACCAGCTGTAGCGAATGCTCACATTATATTATAAATTAAGGCAAGGCCAAGCCAAGGCCAAGGCCTATAAATTATTACAGCATTATGCAATATAATTTCACGTTCTACTACAGACGAGTAGACGCCGGTTAAAGATATCATTCAACCTCGGTTGTTTGTTATCGACTATGTCCGAGGTCATTTCCTTATGGAGCTATATAATAATAGACTTTCGTAATTTCGAATTCATATTTGTTTCATTAATAATAAGAAACATATGTATTGTAGATAATATATGTATACTATTAATACATATTGTAACTAATATGAAAGCGGAGTCGATACGATCACGGAAGCGTCCTTGGCATAATCATAGCTCGGTCACCATTATCGGTATAACATTATACGTGAACTACGTTCGACGTGGATATAGTTTCAAAGGAGTTCGAAGTGAAATGGTTCTAAAGGGGACGTTGTCAATAATTGGAATTGCGATTCAATTTCTAATTTTGTTGATGAAATTCATAAAAAAACTTATCTATTTAGAAAATCACAAAATATAACTATTGCACTAAGTTTAAGGAATTTTTCAATACTAAGGAGTTCTCTGAAATGTTAATTCACATTAAATAAAATTCGCCCGCTGTGCCGTGGGAGATGAGTGTAAAAGCTCCTTAATTAATGTCAGCTTTTGATAATTTTACGGAATTAATGTACTGTTAGCCAACATATTATGTCGTTTTCAAGTCTGTTTTGCAGTCGCTGTGAAATGTAAACTTTTCTTCGCTTCTTAAGCAAATAACATACGAGGTAAGAATCTACATACGGATTATATATTTTTCATGTCAATTACAAACAACCAACAATGGCGAATATAATTTTAATATTAAAGTTGAGACGGTGAGGCGCATTGTCTTACAATGTACTAAATACTTTTTATGTCCCTGTTTATATCTCCAAATATGAAAATCGGTATCATAATAAAATTAAGAATTAACTTTTCAGTTATAGAGATGTACTACCTTGGTCGAGCCAGCCCGCATACGGGGTGCAGTTTATTAAATACATCAATATTATGTAAAATATTCTTTCTGTCAAAATATAGAAAACAAAGTTAGTATACATATATTCATACATGTATTCTACTATAATAAAGTGTTGGATGGTTATTTCCTATATTTCTGTGTGGTCTGAAGTTATAAAGTAAGTATTTCATTATTCGTAACTTTGCTGTAAAAAAAATAATGTCTCTATTATTGTATAAATGCAAATTATACAGTATTATAACATATATATACATCATATTGCCTACAAAATAATTGATTTACTATGCGCAAAGCTTAAATAAGCCACGTTCTGAAAATGGAGTATGAAGAAAATAAAAGCATTTAACTTTACTCTGCATAGTTAAAAATAGTTGTCTTGTAAAATATCTATTAATTGTATAACATCTATAAAGTTTCTTGTGTCGGGTGCTCTAAGTCTCTTAAAAAGTAATTAATGGATTTGCATGGAATTCAGGACGAGAACTCATGGCGCCCTTAAAATGTAGTTATTAATAATACAATGTATAAATGTGAAAATTATTGTTGTTTAAACCGTAAATAAAGTATAACTTAATATATACAGTCTATTCATGTTAGTAACTTATTAATTCTATGATATCATTCAACAAGCTATCAAAGAGCTCATTAGCTTAAGTGTTAAAAGCTTTCATAAACGGTTAAAGGTCATTAATTCTGACGCGATTACGGTTTTAACTTTTAATGAACATAGTTTTAAATAGAGCACAAAGAACATTTCGAAAGAAAAATAGGGTTATTTACAAAAAAAAAATTAACTACTTATAATTTATACATTTAAAGAGACAATGAAATACATTATCTGTTAATTAGACAGCGTAGGTTTGACGATCATATTAATCAATTATTGTACAAAGTAACATAGGTGATAAATCATGAACATATGTTTAATACCTTGAAGCACTAAGTGTAAATTTGTCTTTCTCTGTAAATTAGTATGAATTAGTCTATCTCTGAGAGAATTTCGCACTCCCATATATCAAGAACAAGAGGCAATTTGAAAAATGTTCTGATGGTTTAGGTACTGTAAGGATTACTGTACTGTATTAATATTAATATAACTTCAATCATTACCTTCTTTATAGTTACCTACAGTAATAAATAACGATTAAATTCTTATAAATGTCATTACAAAATTTAATTTCCGGTTACCAATAGCTTTAAGAATACAAAACACAAAGGAAAATAGCTTAAGAAACATTAATTCTCCACTCCCGTCTCAAAATAAAGTACGAGAGATATTACTTATCCAAGAGTATTCAAACATTTAAGTAAATAAAAATGTTTTTGGTGCAAAATTGCCTTTTTCTCTTTAAAAAGTCATTTTAGGTGAATTTAGCATAACGGTGTGAAAACAAATTGTATCTCATTAAATTCATCACCTCCCAAATGACCGTGTTACGTTGAATATTTAACTAGAACTATCCAGTTCATTCAACATTTATTACAATTACTTACACCATTCTTTTACTGTTTTCTGACAATTTTTTAATAGTTTTTCATAATTTACTATATCCTGACTTGAAGCTTCGTTTGTTGAGATTTCAAATTTATATATTTTTTTCACTTTATGAATTATTATTAATACTACGGATATATATGTGTGCTGGCCTCAGGTTTAATAATTAGGGGCGCCAACAGACCCAAAATTTCAACTCGCTGCGCTCGCGAAATCTCGGGTGCCGTTTGCATATTGAGCGAAGCGAGCTCATTGTAATGACTCATCGTTGTGGACAATGTCGGTAATGTAAAGAGATTTCAAATTAGGCTGACAGTCGCGCTACGATATCAAGGTAAAAGTCTCCAGTAGAGCGCTCCGCTCGCTTGGCTCAAAAAATATATATAAAAATTATATACATATATATAATTTTACTGGTATGTATTATTATTATTAATTATAATTAGTAAACTTTTGTTACAAAATTTCTAATGCGGAAAATCTTACAAATAATTAGGTAAAGTTAAATTTGTTTTGATTTGATTAGCAACATGACAAAATAATTATGAAGATACCTTTATTATCTACAATTCATTAGGTACTACTAAAATAATTAAGTGAATAAGAAATCGGTAAGTTTAACATGTTTGTCGAAACTTTTCAGACACTCATTTCGGTTGTGACATCTTTACAAAATTATCATATAAAGAAAAGTTAGGATTTTGTGAAAGGTTCTTTAGATGTCACTTTTGTAGCGATAGAAGTGTTTACATTAAAATACTGAATTGATAGAAGGAGAAGAATTATTTACTGATCTTACATACTTCCTTTATGTACTAGCCTTATCTACTTGCCTTATGCACTTGCCTTATGTACTAGCCTTATATACTTGCTTTATGTACTAGCCTTATATACTAACCTTACTACTCCTTATAGTATAGCCATATTTATTTAAATTAAGACATCTGAGGTATACTTTCTATTCTACTTATACAATATCAAGTAAAAGACATTAACATGATAAGGGTACAGACAATGAATGGACGGGACTTCTGCAAAGAAGTGATTGATGACGAGACAAATTGGAGACGTCGGAATACGATCTATGATTTAAAACTATTCTGATGAGGCCTAGTGTAATAAAATCCGGATCTGTCAACAAAATCTTTATGTAACCTCCCTTTGCGTACTGCTTAAGTAGTTGTTTTGATTTTATCACCCTATTCTTTTTAAATTATTAGTTAACAAATGACCAGTACGTATATGCAAGCTGCAAGTTCTATGTCATCTTTTAATATACGCGACATGGTTCTAGGTGCTATCTAAAGATGAATCTCTCGGGATAAAATCCTTTGCTTTCGAACAGGATTTCTTTGAATTCTTTCCCTTACTGCTTCGATCGCATTTTTTGCACAAACACAATGTGGGCGAACATTTTTTTTTCTGTCACAAACAAAGAAGATTTCATTGTACCTAAACACAAATATTTGACTTATATCAAAGGTATGGAGGATTTTAAAAGTTGTAGTTGTATGGTATATGGCTCCACATCTACTTCATGTGATGCAATCACAGCGATTCTCTTCTAAGTAACAAACACAAAATATTTTGCAATACGCGTAAAAAAGAAAACACCATTCCTAATTCAAAAGAAATATTGTATTTATTTTTAATTGTAGCAGTATTTATAGCCAGACTTAGTATATATAACAAAGTCTACCGAAGGCTCGACAAAGGTAACTGTGTATGTAACATACACTTTGAACGTATAAAGCAACCATTGTTGAAATGAATTTGCTTTGTAGCCTTTGCATGTGACACGTTACAAAATGTACTTATATATATATATTGAACATGATATTTGTTCTCGATTTACTTTCATCTTTGATTAATTTAAAACGTAGTATGTAAAAGCTATATCTTCATCCCTGACTCAAACAATAAGCTGTCTATCATTATCTATTATTTTCTATGTTCAATGAGGAATGTATCCTTTTCGGAGATAAAAAACAACATTCATTATTCTGTCATCTAATATTGTAATCTAAAGAATTGATTTCTAAAGAAATTGTTGTTGACTGAGAAATAAACATTTCTAACTGACCTTTGTAGTAACTGTAATATTATTATCTATTTTAAGTCAAGTGACCGATCATAGTAGACTTTCAATTAATCTGACTTCTCGTACTCCGACTTCTTTAATTTGATCCATCATCAAACACTTCTTTGAGATATCTCGTCCCAATTCATTGTCCTGTCTCATATAGTGTCGAACGTTTTTGTTCCTTTCTTGAGTGACGCTTGTATTTGTTAACCTTACATTTATATTTATATTGTTTTAATTAAGAAATAAGTACATATTTTAACATATGTAAAGTACATTACAAAATACGTATACTTAACAGAATAGTAGCTTAGTAAAAGGGAAGCCAGTGTTAAAGACGAGCTTAACAACACGCTGGAGTCTACATTTTACAAACTTTAAATAAGCTTGGCTTTGTAAGCTTCAGTAGCTTACATTTAACATAGGTAGTTTGATATCTCTGGTACGTTAATATATCGCACAGGATATAATTACACCTAGGTATTTATATTTTCTTATTATTATCAAGTTTCATAAAAAAAAATCACGTTAATGTTCCTTGTACTTATCATGTTTTGTAAATAAAAAATGAAGAATAAATTTTATAACTCCTAGCCTCAACTTAAATAAAAATCGCTGTATTAAGGCACTTTTTTTTGAAATATACACAATTAAAAAACTAAAAAAAAACATCCGGGTTTGATTATCTTGGTTTGGTTACTAATACTAATGACTTATGTTTGTTTACTTACAAATTATCATGTTCTGTGCTTTTTTTATTACTGTTATTCTTTACTATTTATATTATGTTATATTATTTTTGTTCTAAATCTGATAAGAATATTTTGTTATTTTTATATCTTTTAAATAAAGTTACTGCGTCTTAGTTTATATATTCAAGTACCTGTATCGTATATTGGGACATGAATCTAAGGTTGATTGTATAAAATGTACTTAGTAATATGTTAATTCCGTGAACGTGAGCGTTACGGTGAGTGTGAACAGAGATCCCGTGGGGTCCGACTGAAGCGCTGACGGTGACGCGCTGAACCTACTAAATCCCACCGATTACGGTGGGATTTAGTGGCTTTTATTCGACTATGTATAAATACAATACAGTAGACAAACAGATTCTGAATACCGCTATCGAAGCTTTTTAGGAATCTAGTTTGCATTTAGAACCCGTTTAGATGATCACGTTATTCTAAGGATACAGTTGCTATGATTGTGATATTAATGATGTATACTTACAAATTGAATAAATACATAAACAATCAGAACATAGAATACATAAAGACATAAAAGACAGAGTTATAATATTAATGGTCTAGACTCTTGCTATTTGCTTTTGCCAAGTTACTCTAATGATAAAGATGTAAAAGAACATAATATTTATATAATTAAACTAAACTGTTGTTAGTAATCTAACAAGGTGTCAATTATGACCAAGTGGCTGTATAGTTGCTTCCATAGACAGGTGTACTAAATTAACCGACTTGGTTTAGATTGGATTTCATAACTTTTTACGACGTAGCGAGACTTGGACATTACATGTAAAAATGCCCAAGCATTTTGACAAAGACTTACTAGACTAAACTAGACAATTAAAATATACATAATGAATTAATTTGTAAGGAGTATTCTTCCAGTATCAATTGTTAGTAAATATATAAACATTCCAAGTGTCTGTTTTTTGATTCTTGTATTATAATCAAGTTTTTATATAATAACAACATAAGAATACTTCTCAAAAAATTTATTACAAACATTCTATACGAAGAATGTTTATAACACATCTACATAAAGATAAGTCTTCTCATAATTCAAATTAATTATCATATTCCCGTTGTTTAGTGATTATTATAAAAAGCTATTGGAGTAAAATAATGTAAGATATTAATTAACAGCGATTCAGTAATTTAACAAAATAAATGAACTAATGTAAATAAAATTATATAATAAAGGAGTACAAATAGGATAATGTCTGTATTTAGCATAAACACATTTAAATACTAAGAAAAATATAAATATATCTATTTAAAAGGAACATTTATTTTTCTAATCAGAATTTAAAGTAATAAATAATATGGAAACTTATTTATTTCAATGAATTAATGTATCAGATAAAAAGTAAAAATAAGATGTAATATCTCTTTCTCCCTCTTAAATAATGAACGAACCATTTCTTCACTGCAGTAGAATAAGAATCCTTTGTATTCTTCTAAACGACCAGTGTTTATCTTCCACGACGTTACAAATATAATATATTTATAAAATTGTCTGATGACATTGTATCCACTAACAATGAGTACATTGTATAAATTAAGTTATTTTATTTTGGAAAGTTATTTTGAATGTAATTATTTATTTCCTGTTGGATAATAACGACACTTAACTACATACAACGTTACATTATTCGATAAGGAATTATTAAAAATTTTAGGATAAAATTACTTGTATGCACTAAGATCCATTTTGCAATAACATATCAAATAGTTAATACGCTAGTAAAATACGTCGAAATACGTAAAAGGTACCTCCATTATATGAAGCTAGAGATAGATCTTGCAACAAGATTTAATAAACTCACTAATTATTAGTAAATCTCATATAATAGCAAAGCAGAAAATTACTCACAGCATTCCGTCTAGAGAATGGACTTAAAGGAGACCTCATTAACAGACATGGAAACTAAAGATAACAAAAAAAATTTTTTTTACTCAGGGTTGGGTAAAACAAACATTATAAATTATTTCAGAAACGCTTTTTTTCTACAACTATTAATTTTTAAACAGAATAAACAAATTTATTAATAATTTGATTTTAACATTAACATTTACATTAAAAACTTTCACGGAGAATGATGTAGAGATAAATTAAATAAAAATTCAAGTTAGAACTATTTCAATAATAAAAAATAAACTTCAGAATTCAACAATAAATCTTGTAGTAGATTTATAAAACCAGAGACTTAAAATATGCGAATAATACGTATTAACATAATATCGGGTGGGCCAAGAATTCGTTAACATTTAAATGTAACTTACCACGCAAACTATTGCCGCGCGGGGCGCGAGCGCGGGCGGGGGCAATAGCTCGCTTCTTGGAAATTTAGTCGCAATGGATCGCTTCACGGGGCCACAACGCGCTTACTGTGTGAAACAGTTTTATTTAAACAACTTTTCGCTCATTACTGTGACGCTTATTTCGCGTTGAATATGGTTTACACGATTTAAGTCAGTGTCCAAGTGCTCCTTTAATAAAGAAATGGGTGAAGAAGTTCGAAGAGACGGGATCTACACTAAATGTGAAACAAACCGGCGGCCCGCGGACTTCTCGAAGCGAAGAGAACGTGCAGCAAGTTTCCGCTTCTGTTCGACGTGATCCAGATTTATCGACGCGCAAACGTTCGGCCGAATTAGGATTATCTCGCACATCATTACGCCGTATTTTGAAATTAGATTTGAAATTACATCCATATAAGATCCAGATAGTGCAAGAACTAAACCTTAATGATTTAAATTTGCGTAAGTCATATGCCGAAACAATGTTAACTCGATTCAGTAATTTTGACAACATCTTATTCTCTGACGAAGCCCATTTCCACCTAAATGGACATGTAAACAAACAGAATTGCAGGTATTGGAGCAGCGAAAATCCCAAAGCTAAACATGAAAGGCCACTTCACTCTCCTAAAGTCACTGTATGGGCTGCAATTTCAGCAAAAGGAATCATCGGACCTTCCTTTTTTTGAAGATTCTCGAGGCCGTTCAGTTACTGTTAATTCTGCCGAGTATGTGAAAATGTTACGGGAGTTTTTAGCACCGATGCTACTGGAATTTTCTGGCTATAATCGTAACACATGGTTTCAACAAGATGGAGCCACGTGTCACACATCGAACGAGTCCTTGCCGGTGGTCAAAGAAATGTTTCCGGAAAAGCTGATTTCCAGACGAGATGACATCCCATGGCCGCCCAGAAGTCCAGATCTATCCCCAGCAGACTTCTTTTTATGGGGTTATTTAAAGAGTCGTGTCTACATTGATAAACCGAATACACTCCGTCAACTTAAAGAAAAAATCATCGAAGAGATGTCGGTGATCTCGCGGTCTCTTTGCAGAAGAGTATTCGAAAACTTCAGGACTCGTCGTTTTGCTTTCAGTTACTTTAATAAGAATCGAAAAACTCACTAATTCCTCGACTTCTCAAATCGTGGGATTAAAAATGTACACAGTATTGGTATATGTATAACGTTTTAAACCTTACAAAAAGCAAAACACATGTCTATCCGTTCATTATTTTTGTCGTGACAGAGAAGTACACTAGCAGTATTCTTGATTCACAGCTTTTAAGAGCTTTAGTAGATATTTGTTGATTTATATTATATGTAGGTACAGATATTATGTAAGTTGTTACCGAAACAATTGTCATTTTTAACCTTGATCGTTTCGTTTATCTTGGCTTACACTAATGGCATCATATCAGTTTACATCATTAAATATATATTAAAATTTGTATATCTATTACATTAGTACTTAAATATAGAACTATTGGCTTGTCGCTTTACTTTTTACTGCGTAATAATAAGAAATATTTTTGGCCGAAGGTCGAATGCTGAGCGTAGAGAAGCGTTTGTCCGAAGGACTACTTTTCCACTTGATAAGCCTATTCCGCTATTTATTCGTATGTACTTCAGTATGTTTGTTCCGTATGTTGGGCGAAAAAATCTAAAATGGTGGCGTTTTTTAGTTTTGTTTTTGTCGTAGCAGGAGCAATTTTCATCCAATCGCCACAAAAATTGGTGATCATGTTCTTTGAGTTATTTAAAATCCAAAATGGCCGTGATTTAAGTTTTTGTTTTGGCGTAGCAGACGTATTTTTTATGCAATCGTCACGAAAATTGATAGGTGTGTTCTTTGAATTATTTAATTTTTTATGTTGAGCCATTTTTTGCTTCGGCGAAAAATTTCAAATTGGCGGATCTGATCCGTACCACAAAAACGAACTTTGCGGCAGCTAGCGGGCTGAAATTTCGTCTCAGTATTCTTTGCCGAAATGTAAGGTGCTTTTTTGTTATTTCTAAATCCAAAGTGGCGGCCATAGGGAATTATCAAAAAATTTTAAGTTGAATAACTCTGTTGTTATTTGGTGCAGCCAAATTTCGTTCGGTAGTTATGTACCTACATACATACATAGGTATACTTATTCCTTTTTGGAAAAGGCACTTAAAACATTGTCTCTTCCCCTAACGTACTGAGGTCTACTATTCACAGAACGACTAGTATATTCTATATTCCATTTTTACGTGAAAATGTTTTAAAGCCATGAGATAAATCAAAGCTTCAAGTACCGTTAGCGTTCTATTCAGACTCACAACTGTGGACACTTGAATCAATAGGAAAAATAATACGCATTCTCCATGCGTATATTTAATTTGAACATATATATTTGTAATACACTTCTATAAGAGTTTGAATATATTACCTTGGTAAATATTTATTTCTAAGATTTTTATAATAAAAATCTTTCTAACAGTTTTACAAAAACATTTTATTTACAGTACGTTGTGTGTTGTCATATCATCTAGTTAGGTAAGGTTTGATACTTTTGAGTGTACATTGCCAACAGACTCAACATTAACAATAATATACATTTTATTGTCATAGATTTTGTTTTTATGTATTATGTTAATAAACTCATTTATACTTCTGTAAGATCATATGCTTTATAAAATTCTGCTGCCCATTTTACTTCCCTATGTTTATTGTTTTAGTTTAATATTTTCTATCTTTTTCTTATTATTTTGTCTAATTACCTACATTCTCTCTTCTCTTCTCTCTCCCTTTCTTCTTGAAACGAAACAACCAGATAAAAATATACGACGTATAATAGTATTAGACCCTTCTCCACGGGATGCAGTAACTTAGCATTAGGTTTAAGTCAGTCTTTTGATATATATATATAATAATAATTTGAAAAAAGAGAATACATACTGACTGCAAAAAAGTCTTTATTAAAAACATGAATTTTGATAAAATACATATTTGAAGTAAACAAACAATTATGGGCAGTTGTCGTCTTAAATTTAAATTTATCTATATTTTAAAAATATAAAAAGAATTAATTAAATGACGATGACAAAAGTATATCAAAAGTTACAATTACTTATTTGTTTATGTATTACAAATGATATTAGTAAGTTTGTTTTAACGGATGTGAACACGTGACGCCAACAATATGGCGCTGTCCATTTACACTTTAGTGTTTGACCAACATCTAGAATAAGTGTTAGTGTCCATTTTCCCTAAACACTTTCTAGTAGCTTATATATAAAACCTATTATAATAAAATATTCTAATTTTATTATATATTACATTGTTCATTCATAATGTAAGATTTGTAATGTTTTGTGCCTGACTTATTGAAGCACGCAGTAATCAAAATATAATATATGAAATTTAATAATTGCTTAATCGAAAGCATTTTAGTGTTGATTAAGTGATTTCTATTTGGTAGATTATATAAATATTTAAATTCTTCCATCTTTGTAGTCATTTGCAAATTTGAAAATGTTAAAAAAAATATCAATTTCGAATTTGAATACCAGTACTGGTACTTTTTATTTATAACAAACTTAAATCAAAAAGAATTCTACAAAGAGAAAATACCAAATCGTAGTTCTCTGATAAATGTACGGTTTAATTTGACTTTGAACATTCAGAATTGTTTGTTGTTTAAACGCCGCCTTCCACAGATTCATACAGAGTGCGCGAACACGGCGTCCTTGCATTGCAAGCCTTTGTAAGTTACAACAAGTTTGATGCAGAAACACAATTAGGAAATTAGGTAAATTGCAAGAGTCTTTATTATCATTAATTAACATACAATGTAGTATCAGACAGTTATAAGAAAATTATGTTATTCAATCTCTTTTTATTCATATATTTTTAATGACGTAAAACAACTTACAACCATAAAAAATGGTACATTTTGACTTATCTTTAGGGGATTAGAAATTTTAAATAATGTTATTAATTTATCGGATGTCAATAAAATTAATGTATATGAAGTGAAGTTGCGTTGGTTTGCATCTAAGCGAGTAATTCGATAATAGTGCTCCACATCTGTGAGCACATGTGTACAGAATGCAATGATACATCAAATGCATTCCGTATAGATTCTCAGTGCAGTTACAGCTTTTAGGAGTATTACATATGTCACAGCAGCTCCGAAGTGATTTTTATATTTCTTTTAAAAGTTTGGTGTATTTTATATAAGTGATTGATATTAAAATTATAATCTATACGAACGTTCGCAAGCCATTGTTAATGCTACATGTAGAATAATCCACAGAACGATTATTTGTAAATATTTAATCATAATACATCAAATCATAACAAACCCAAAACTATTTTTACCAATCGAATATTAAGTACTGTATATTCAATCTCAGCAAAAAAATATACTATTAACGATTTAAGTAAATTGAAAAGATGTCAAATTAGAAAGAGTACGATAAATTTTATCGTGGTAATATCCATTACAAAGTTTTTGATTTTTTTTACATTTATCTTAGATATGACTTTAGCGATTTAATAATAAAGCTAAAGATATTTTATCTTTAACAGTTTTCAACGATGCTTAGCATTTTTAATATTTTATAATAAATATTGTAATGCAATTTCTATAGCAATTAGCGAAGTAAATTAATTACGATCACATTAATAATGTTAAACAACTAAAAATATTTATTAATTGTCAAAAAAAAGTATGTCTAAAGATCACGATCATTTTAACGTATTATTTGAAAAATAAAACATCATATTTATGTATTCTTTTCTTATTTTATTTATATCTTTTCCACTTTGAGTCAATACCAGTGATCACTTGTGTACGTCACATGTGAGTGGCAGGAGGGCCTATTGTGATATCATACTTATTGAAATAAACCCTTCTGTAAAATCACTCTCCAACTTAAAATAAATATATATATATATATATATATATATATATATATATATATATATATATATATATATATATATATAAATATTAATACAAAATATGTATTGTTTTGAAGTAAAATATCATGAACATGAACAGAAGGCGCCCAGTCGGTATTGCTAACTTCTCTTGGGTGAGTCTTGTCAGCGTAGTACAATTAACTTTACTACAAGTGCAACTGGCAATATGAACTGAACGCTCGAAGAGACTGCATCTCTGAAGTTTCTCTCCGTTTTGTAAAAATATTGCTCACAATGCTGACAAACATATAACATAATAATATAAAAACATACAATTTCATTTATGAATATCGATAGAAGTTGAATTAAATATCAATGTCAAAATAAAAACCTGAGAGTAGGTAAATGATTTAGTATTATATAATACTGGGAATTACGTAATACAAAATAATCTAAGTTTCAATAAAGGTAGTAAACTTTGCAATACAATATTTTGAACGAAGCTAAGTGTTTAAAACTTAAACATAATTTTATACTCAAAAGCTATTATTCCTATAGACAAATTTGAGAAGATACTAATAATTACTCTTCTACTCAAAACGATCCACTTTAGATGACCAGACTAAAAAAATCGTAATAATCTAATCTAACATCCATTTTAATTAATGTGTACAAAATGTAGGTAACATAAGATTGGCAGAACTTCATAAAGTGTTTAAATAAAATAGACTTTATTAGTTTTACTTTAAGGTTTATTTTTAAGTTAAATCTGAATATATTAATAACAAACATTGCGGAGATGGAATGTGCTGTTTCATATGTTTATCTTCAGCTCTAAGCCTCATGCAGCGCTTAAATCTTTTTTGAAATATTCAAATACCATTAAGAGTAAGGAAAAATATGTGAATAGAATATTTTTCATATCTTATATGAGAAGATAATCTTAAAAAATGCGACAATCAGTTTGAAATCAAGTTTCATAAATTTTATAATAGCAGTATGTAATTTATTAGTTCAATGTAAGATAGCTTTTTCAAAATTACACACAATACAAAAGAATACTACGGTAATATATTAATTAAATGGTATTTAATGAATGATTACAAGATAAGATGGTAAAAGAAAAAAATAATGTATGGATTGACAAAATATAGGGAAAAGAAGATAGTTGACATGTGATAGAAGAGCGTGAAGGAAAGGGACATGTGGCGCCAACACAGAATATTAACAGAAAAAAAGATGTTGTACTTTACACAGTTACAACTTTTATTGAATTGAAATTTGGTACAATTTAACAAATGGGACTCCAATAATATTTTTAACAATAAACTAGAAATTACAAAGAATAATAGATATCAATATTTAATTTATGTACAAATAACTTAAAGCTTTCTAACAACACCTTCATCTTAAAGATTTTATAACTTTTTGTAGAGTATTTTATTTTCAATATCTTCATTTATGTTCAACTTATTATATAAAACTTATGTTGCCTTGTTTTAAATAGTTAGTTAAAACTTTTTAATAATAATAATATTTTGTTTAAAAAAAAATCGTTTCTCATCTCGACAGCGAATTGCACATCAAAGTTCTTAAAATCTTAGCTCTGATTTGGATGTGTAGCTTAATTGATTTTAAACCTCTTAGTTTTTGCATAAAAATATAAAACATTGAACATAAAATATAAAGCTGAAGTATCTGAGTGATAAGGATTTAATCCGTATTTATTTAAATGCGTTTTCTTTTTCTGTGTACGGAGATTAGCATATTTAATTCTATTTTAAATTGAATAATAATTTAGTAGTCTTATATAAATTTACATATATTTACAATTCAAGGGTCACTTTTTGGACGACATATTGTGGTGTAATCCAGGGCTTATCCTAAACAAATAAAGGTTGAAACTTTGTCAATGTTTTTTACTAAAATGATATTTCAGGAGTGGATTTTGTTAAAATAAACATTATGATATAAATTTACATATTATAATATTTATATTAAATGATATATTTTTGTAAGAATGTTGAATGAATTAACATTAATCTTCTCAGTTTAATGTAATTTAATGAAATCCTGTGGATATGGATAAATAAATAACATAAAACAAGATAAAACTTGCATTTTTATAGATTTAACTTTACTTTCGAGATAGGCGCGTAAGAACAATAATACATTAACATTCTAAACAATATTAAATTATGTATCTCCACCAAATACAAAATTACCAAATATATTTTAGGCATAATAGGATCAAAAGTAAGATATACATAGCATTCAAATCACGTTCAACTTGACCTCAACTTTGTCAACGGAAGCGGATAATTGATAAACGCTTCCAGACGCTGCCAAATTGTCAAATTCTCATTTCGATAATAGACATTTGCTGGATTAATTTTGATCTTAGAAAGATTAGAATTTGCTATCAGTAATATAAATCAATATTTTAATAAGAAAAACATGCCACTTACATTTATTATAAAATATCAAATATAGAATGTAGAAACAAAAAACTAATTTTATAGTGCAGGTAATAAAATTTAAAATGAAACAATAAATAATAAATATATATTTTTAACAATAAAATATCAAATACAAAGTAAACATATAAAACAAGTCTACTTAGAAATACAAAGAGGACGAGGGACAGCATTGGAGGTGGAAAGTCGCCGTGGAATCTATAACGGGGAATACATGTACTATTAGCACTAAATATAATATTGATTTTACTACTAGTACATTTTTATTACAAATTACAATCATAACTTGATTGATATATTATTTTTATAAATAATTGAAATGGTCTATGTTTTAGTAGTTTAAATTATCTCACCGTCACTTCTATAATGATATGTGGAACTTTTTTTGAATACAATTTTTGTAGTAAAAACACTCAAAACTGTTAAACTAAAATATCTCATATATTCTCAAGAGTACACCCAATTAGGGTGTATTGAGTTGGACCTTTTCAATAGCAATTAATTTTACTTAACAACGCCTTGAGGAGTGTCTTTTGAGAGGTTTGTGAGGTTTGCTGGTATTTATTTTTCAAGTTCTAAAGTTTGCTCGCTATTCAGAATTAATTACATTTTTCTTATATCTAATTGTGTACTAAATACCATTAATTTAACTCATACAACAGTTTTCTACCTTCAAATATTCTAGAGTAAACCTCACATAATATATTTGTCCGAAACGCAGTGAAGAAAATTTGCTTCATTATTCCTTCCCCATATGGTTAGTTAAGATAAATCGTTTCCATAAATGAAACAGATCTGTGGAACAGGGCGCGTGTTGGATGATAATACTTTAACATCCCTTAGGAGTAAATCTAAGACATTACTTTTATACAAAATTCCTGTTTAAGCGATGGCAAGTCAGTCATGAGGCAGTATTCCTTTTTTTAATATATGTGTCAATTAGGTCTTTTTATTGTTATGCTTAGAAATAACTTATAAAATATAAATTAAAGGATGTTTTAAATTTAGTATCTATAAAATATATATACTTGGTATGAAAACACCTCAAGACAATATTTGCAAGAGTACTGCGACATTTAAAATTGCGACCTACGTTATTGGTTCGATCGATCACTGATATTAATATCACCAACAGTACCGGATATTTTTACATTCAGTTTATAGGTATATTTGTTTTTGGAGATTTCGATATAGCTGTAATATCAATAAATAATGCAAAGCTTTCTAGTATACTAAGAATCTTATAACTATATTTGGAATATAGTCGTTACGTGTTTTTGGCACACTGCATTCAAGGTACACTTAGCAGACGGATGTCTGGATGTCGATACTTGAGACAGGCCTACTGCTCCCAAATTCCAATTAAGTTTATTTTACCAACTGTAGTAATTACATAATTCTTTATTCTGTATCCCTACCTTGACTTAGATTACTGTTTCTTAATATATTTAAATAAAATTTCGTAATAAAAAGTCTAACAGTCTATTATAATGAAATATTACTTACAACCAACATTACAAACCACTTTCAAGAAAAGTCTTAATGTATTAGCTGTAGCGAATGCTCACATTATATTATAAATTAAGGTAAGGCCAAACCAAGGCCAAGGCCTATAAATTATTACAGCCATACACAATATAATTTCACGTACTACAGACGAGTAGACGCCAGTTACAGATATCCTTGAACCTCGGTTGTTTGTTGTCGACTGTGTCCGAGGTCATTTCCTAAGTTTAAGGAATTTTTCAACACTAAAGAGGTTCCTGAAATGTTAAGTCACATTAATTAGCTGTGCCTTGGGAGATGAGTGTAAAAGCTCCCAAGTTAATTACTCGTAATGTCGCTTTTGGTAATTTTATCGAATTAATGAACCACAGTATTAAGGAATTATGGTATTTTTTATAAAATATTATTTGAATAATAACAGAAATGCAAGAAGTGTTTAATAAAAATACGACAAGAGTGATCTAATACCTCATTAAAATAATTAATATCATACAAATTTATTTGACGATTTTGATACTATAAGGATACTAATATAGCTTCAATCATTACCTTCTTTATAGTTTCCTCCAGTAATAAATGACGATTAAATTCTTATAAATGTCATCATAAAATTTTATTTCCGGTTACCAATAGCTTTAAGATAACAAACATAAAGAAAATAGCTTAAGAAACATTAATTCTACACTCCCATCTCAAAATAAAATATGAGAGATATTACTTATCCAAGAGTATTCAAACATTTAAGTACCTAAATAAAAATGTTTTTGGGGCAATATTGCCTTTTTTCCTTAAAAAGTCTGGTATCATTTTAGGTTAATTTAGTATAACGGTGTGAAAACAAATTGTATATCATTAAATTTATCACCTCCCAAATGACCGTGTTACGTTGAATATTTTACTAGAACTGCGAATGTATCCAGTCCATTCAACTTTTATTACAATTACTTACACCTTTCTTTTACTGTTTTCTATATTTTTTTTTCATAGTTTCTATAATTTTACTCTTTACTGACTATAAAGCTACGTTGCTGAAAATTTAAATTTATACTTCTTTTCACTTTTACTGAATTATTATTAATACTTTGCAATTATATGTCAGCTGTAAACTGTATGTTGGTATAAGATTTAAGAAAAAAAAAGTAATAAATATTTAATAAATACGAAATCAGTAAATTAATTTAATAAGTACAAAAAACTTAGTTTTGCAGTTAAGAACATAATATATTTGATTATATTTGACAGGCTAAAATAGAGTTTGAATACAAATGCATTCAGTATTTATCTTATGGCGTTATTGAAATAAAAACATTCACTATTTATTTTAGATTTGCGAGTATAATACTGGTAGGATAAATTCTGATTTCTGATTATGATCATACATTACTACCTAACTAAACTAGTAGGTTACTTACACAAATTCTATATTTTTTAAACACGTCAAATTTGGGAACTTGTTGATTTGTGAAATGAGCAAATGTTTTATTGGAGGCGGTAAGCAGAATTAATTGTTTTGGTTCAATTCGCAGGATCTTTGTTGCCTTTATAAATCACTTCAAGTAACAAAGAATTTAAATATAGACTTTTATTAAATAAAAGATCTTTATTGTATCATATTAGAGTTCAAATTTCTTTAAAAAAATATTGTGTTGTAATTGTACTATAGATACCAACCTAAGATGTATTTTCTTAGAGACTTAGTAAATACTACAACAATAAAAGTCTATCTTTACAAAAACACATTACTATCTTTTTTTTGTTCTGTTTCGATGATAATTTATATTTTTTTACGTAAAGTTGAAGGATGTTTTTGCAGTTCCAAATCAACTATTTTAAAAGTACCTACATGATTTAGACTGACATCTCGTCTTAATTGAATTTACAAAATAAAGGGTTAACTCTATAATGAGACCTCAAATATTAGGAATATCATAAATGGATGAAATTTTTATATTTCTAGAACAGAATATACAATGTTCTGTAGAAAATATTTGCTAGGATTTGAAAGGGAAATCGAAATATTTATTATTCCACTAAAAATATTGGTTTTATTTAAAAATGCATAAATCTATTTTATAACATAACATAAGATTGAACATAACATAAGATTGGTACATATAAATCTGAATATGTTAATAATAAACATTGCGTAGATGGAATATGCTGTTTCATATTTTTATCTTAAGCTTGAAGCCTCAAGCAACGCTTAAAATTTGTTTGAAATATTCAAATAACATTAGGAGTAAGTAAAAAATTTTTGAATATTGAATACTTATATAATACGTGAATAGTGAATATAAAAATAATCTTAAAAAGACAACAATCAGTTTGAAATCAAGTTAGATAAAGTTTTATAACAGCAGTATGTAATGTATTAGTTCAATATAAGATAGCTTTTTCAAAATTACATACAACACAAAAGAATACTACGGTAATATATTAATTGAATGATATCTAATAAATGATTATAAGATAAGACGGTAACCGAAAAAATAATGTGTGCTAACAAAATATAAAGAAAAGAAGCTAGTCTTGTGATAGAAGAGCATGAAGGAGAGGGACATTTGATGACAATCAGAATATTAACAGACAAGACTGACGATGTTGTACTTTACACATTTATAACTATTATTGAATTGAAATTTGGAACAACTTAAAAAATGAGTCTTTAAGAACTTCTATTACAACTAATTAGAAATTACAAATAATAATAAATATCAATATTTATATTATGTACAAATAACTTAAAGCTTTCTAACAACACCTTCATCTTAAAGATTTTATAACTTTTTGTAGAGTATTTTATTTTCAAAATTTTCATTAAATTCAACTTATTATATAAAATTTATGTTGCCTTGTTTTAAATAGTTAGTTAAAACTTTCCAATTATGATTATAATATTGTTTAAAAAAATAGTCGTTTTGCATCTCGACAGTGAATTACAGATCAAAGTGCTTTAAATCTTATCTCTGTTACAAAACACGTACAAACAAACGTACAAACGTATGAGCTTAATTGATTATAAAGCTTTTAGTTTTTGCATAACAATATAAAACATTGAACATAAAATATAAAACTGAATTATCTGTGTATTAAGGATTTAATCCGTATTTATTTAAACACGTTTTATTTTTTTTGTGTACGGAGATTAACAAATTTAATTCTCTTTTAAATTTAATAATAACTTTATAGTCTTGTACATATTTACTTAATATATTTACAATTCAAGGATCACTTCTTGGACGACATATTGAGGCGTAATTCAGGGCTTATCCTAAACAAATAAGGGTTGAAACTTTGTCAATGTTTTTTACGAAAAACATATTTCAGGAGTGGATTTGAATAAAATAAACATTATGATATAAATTTACATATTAAAAGATTATATTGTTGTAAGAATGTTGAATTTATTAATATTAATCTTCTTAGTTTAATCTAATTGTTAATGTGGATAAATGTGAGTTTGAAAGAAGCCTCATAACTTGCATTTTTTATTGATTTAACTTTACTTACGAGAAAGGCACAAAGGAACCAAAAATTGCATTAACAATCTAAACGATTTTAAAATATGCATCACCGTCATATTACAAAACTACCAAATATGTTTTGGGCACAATAGGATCAAAAGTAAGATATACATAGAATTCAGATCACCTTCAACTTGACCTCAAACTTTGCCAACGGAGGCGGATAATAGACAACCGATTCCAGAAGCTGCCAAATTGTATCGATTTTTTCTCATACCTATTTCGCATAAAATGTCACATTTGAATTTTAATAATCCATATTTACTAAATTGATATTGATCATAGACAGGTTATGAAAAGAAAAACATGCCACTTACATTTATTATAAGACATCAAATATAGAATGTAGAAACAAAAAACTAATTTCATAGTGCAAATCATAAAATTAAAAGTGAAACAATAAATAATAAATATATTTATTTAACAATAAAATACCAAATACAAAGTATACTTATAAAACAAGTCTACTAACAAATACAAGAGGGTGAGGAACAGCATCGAAGGAAGGAAGTCGCCATGGAATTAATACCGGGGAATACATGTACTACTATCGCAAAAAATATAATATTAATTTACTGCTAGTACATTTTTTTATGAGAAATTACAATCGTAACTTGATGGATATATTATTTTTATAACTAATTGAAATAGTCTATGTTTTAGTAGTTTAAATTATCTCACCCAAACTTCTATAAAGACATGTAGAACTTTTTTTTGAATACATTTTTTTGTAGTAAATACACTCAAAACTGTTTAACCTAAAATATCTCCAGTCTTTCTCAAGAAGACAACCAATTAAGGAGTATTGTGTTGGACCTTTTCAATAGAAATTAATTTTACTAACAACGCGTTGAGGAGTTCCTTTTGAGAGGTTTGTGAGATTTGTTGATATTTATTTTTCAAGTTGTAAAGTTTGCTCGCTATTCAATCTTAATTACATTTTTCTTATATATAATTGTGTACTAAATACCATTAAATTAACTCATAAAACAGTTTTATACCTTCAAATGTTCTAGAGTAAACCTAACATAATATATTTGTAAGAAACGCAGTGAAGAAAATTTGCTTCACTATTCCTTCACCATACAGTTGGTTAGGATACGTATCCTTTCCATAAATGAGACAGACTTGTGGAAAACCACCACGGCGTGTGTTGGATGATAATACTTTAACATCCCTTAGGAGTAAATCTAAGACATTACTTTTATAAAAAATTCTTTCCTAGCCGATGATAAGTCAGTCGTGAGGCACTATTCCATTTTTTTACTTATGTGTCAATTGGGTCTTTTTATTATCAAGCGCCATACCATGTCAATATTTTGTTACTATGCTTATAAATAACTTATAAAAGATACATTAAAAGATTTTTTAATTTTAGTATCTATATAATAAATATACTTGGTACATGAAAACACCTAAAGGCAATATTTGCAAGAGTACTGCGACCTACATATTATTATAGTATACGATATTTTTACATTCAGTTGATATTTCCATACACCATTAGAAAGATATGTATATTTGTTTTTGGAGACTTGTAGAAAGCTGTAATAAAAAGTTGCTACAATTTTTTTCCTTAATATCAATAATTACTGCAAAGTATTCTAGAATACCTTACCTTATAACTATGTGTAGAATAAAGTCGTAATAAGTTTTTGGCACACTGCATTCAAGGTTAACATTTAGCAGACGTATGTTGATACTTGAGGCAGGCCGATTGCTCCCAAATTCAAATTAAGCTATAAAATATATACATCTATTGCAGAAACATAAGAGGTCAAATAAAATTTGTAAAATTTAGTATATTTAAATATTTTTTTTTTGCAAAAAACGTCTTTAAAAAAAAAACTTTAAAATCTATTTGTATAAAATATTATCCACAATCAACATTACAATAACTTTCAAGAAAAGTCTTAATATAACAGCTGTAGCAAATGTCCACTTAATATTCCAAGGCCTAGAAGTTATTACAGCCGAGTATACAGACGAGTAGACGCCAGTTAAAAATATCCTTGAACCTCGGTTGTTTGTTATCGACTGTGTCCGAGGTCATTGCCTTATGAAGCTATATAGTAATAGACTTACGTAATAATAAATTCATATTTGTTTTCAAGAATAATAAGGAACTTATGTATTGTAAAGTAATATATCTATACTATTAATACATCTCTTATATTAAACAAATAAAGGATGTTGTAACTAATATGTAAGCGGAGTCGATACGATCATAAAAGCGTCCTTGGCATCGTCATAACTTCGTCATTCACCATTATCGATTTAACATTA
Source organism: Melinaea marsaeus rileyi (assembly GCA_918358865.1). Lineage (NCBI taxonomy): Eukaryota > Metazoa > Arthropoda > Insecta > Lepidoptera > Nymphalidae > Melinaea > Melinaea marsaeus. Next base: position 14,688,524 of record OU911089.1, on the reverse strand, counting down.
TACGTGAACTGCATTCGACGTGGGCATAGTTTCAAAGGAGTTCGAAGTGAAATGGTTCGAAAGAGAAAGTAGTCGATAATTGGATTCGTGACTCAATTTCGAAGTTAGACGTTGATGAAACTCATAAAAAACTTATCTACTTAGAAAATCACTTAAACTTAGTGCTACTAAGCTTAAGGAATTTTTTAACACTAAGGAGTTCCCTGAAATATTAAGGCACATTAATTAACATTCGCCGCTGTCCCGTGGGAGATGAGTGTAAAAGGTCCCAAGTTAATTAATGTCAGCTTTTGGTAATTTTACGAAATTAATGAACCACAGCATTAAGTAATCAAGATATTTTATATAAAATATAATTTGAATAATAACAGGAATAATAAAAATAATGATGTGTGAGTGATCGAATACCTCATTACTATATGAGTAAATGTCATGTGAATTTATTTAAAAACCCAGACTTTAAAAGATTAAATAAGTTTGACATCAACAGCTGACCGACTGACTTGACAAATAAAGTTTCAATAATGATATCCATGTATACAAAGACAATAACAAAGTTAAATTATAACATTTGTAAAAAGGATAAAAGATGTAACAAAAACCGATTCATATAAATTCATTTCAGATTGTACGAAACATACTACTATTTATATAATCGTCTAGATAAAATATTGATAAAGGTTATTTATTAAAAATTATGTTACAATTTAATTACATGATTCTTAGAACTTGTACAATTTCAACGGAAAAGTATGAATTGACATACTGATGTACTCTTAGCCAATATATTATATCATTTTTATATCTGTTTTGACGTCGCTGTGAAATGTAAAATTTTGCTTCGCTTCTTAGGCAAAAAAACATACGAAGTAAGAATCTACATACGGATTATATATTTTTCATGTCACTTACAAACAACCAACAATGGCGAATATAATTTTATTATTAAAGTTGAGACGGTTAGGTGCATTGTCTTCCAATGTACTAAATACTTTTTATGTCCCTTTTTGTATTTTCCAAATATGAAAATCGGCATCATAATAAAATTAAGAATTAACTTTTCAGTTATAGAGAAGTACCACCTTGGTCGAGCCAGCCCGCATATGGGGTGCAGTTTATTGTACACGTCAATATTATGTAAAATATTATTTCTCACAAAATATAAAAAACAAAATTAGGACACATATATAGATGTATTCTACTATAATAAAGTGTTGTATGGGTATTTCCTATTTTTCTGTGTGGACTGAAGTTTTAAAGAAAGTATTTCATTATTCGTTTGCTCAATAAATAAAAATAATTAAACTACTTATAATTTATACATTTAAAGAGACAATAAAATACATTATCTGTTAATTAGACAGAGTAGGTTTGACGATCATATTAATAAGTTATTGTACAAGGAGACATGAACGTTGGTTTAATATGTTGAAGCACTAAGTGTTAATTTGTCTTTCTCTATAAATTAGTATTAATTAGTCTATCTCTGAGAGAATTTCGCACTCCCATATATCAAGAACAAGAGGCAATTTGAGAAATGTTCTGATGGTTTAGGTAATGTAAGGATTACTGTACTGTATAAATATTAATATAACTTCAATCATTACCTTCTTTATAGTTACCTAGAGTAATAAATGACGATTAAATTCTTATAAATGTCATTACAAAATTTAATTTCCGATAGCAATAGCTTTAAAAATACAAAACAAAGAAAATAGCTTAAGAAACATTAATTTTACACTCCCGTCTCAAAATAAAATATGAGAGATATTAGTTATCCAAGAGTATTCTAACATTTAAGTAAATAAAAATGTTTTTGTTGCAAAATTGCCTTTTTTCCTTAAAAAGTCTGGTATCATTTTAGGTTATTTAGCATAACGGTGTGAAAACAAATTATATTTCATTAAATTCATCACCTCCCTATTGACCTTATTATGTTGAATATTTTACTAGAACTGAGAATGTATCCAGTCCATTCAACATTTATTACAATTACTTACACCATTGTTTTACTATTTTCTGAGAATTTTTAAATAGTTTTTCATAATTTACTATATCCTGACTTGAAGCTACGTTTGTTGAAATTTTAAATTTATATGTTTTTTTCACTTTATGAATTATTATTAATACTATGGATATATATGTATGCTGGCCTCACGTTTAATAACTAGGGGCGCTAACAGATCCTCAATTTCGACTCGCTGCACTCGCGAAATCTCGGGTGCCGTTTGCATATTGAGCGAAGCGAGTCCATTGTAATGACTCATCTTTGTGGACAATGTCGGTAATGTATGATTTCAGATTAGGCTGCCAGTCGCGCCACGATATCAGTTTTTTGACGATTATTCCTCAACGACATGATACTTTTCAAATTTTAAAAAACTATATGTGTGTCTTTTTTTTTTTTTTTTCATTTATTAAGGAAAACAAACAGCGTTTACAATTAAACGTCTTAATTTCTACATTTAGTTTGTACAATAGCCAATAAAGTTTTCACAAAATATACAATACATGATAAGCAGGTAAAACACAGACAAATTATAACTTTATAAATCTTACTATTTAGGAAAGGCGTGACTTTGATTTCGACATAACAAATATTACAGTTTTTAAAGAAATATATATGTTACTAAGGAATCACATATTAAGAATCATATAATAAAATTTATTATCTAATCTAATCTAATCTATCTAAACTTTATCATTAGTATTTTTTACAAGAGACACAAATTTAGTGCAATTATATCTAAAGTGGTCAATGGTACCATATTTATTATTGTATGCGTTACAAACTCGAATTAAGAAGCTGTTTTTTTGCGTATTTGGTTTTGACAATTGGAACAGATAACATTTTGTAATTACGTTTATTGAATCTTGGTATATTAAAGGATATTTTACTTAAAAGGTAAGAGGAATCAACCAAGCCATGAATGATTTTGTATAGAAAAATTTGGTCTTTGTGTTCTCGCCTCTGTTTTAAAGAAATAAAATTCGCAGGAACATAACATTCAGTTCTAAATCTTCTATTAAGATATTTTAAAAATTTTAGTTGTATATTTTCTAGCATGTTAGTAAAAACTCCATATTGGGGATTCCAGACTGTCGAAGCATATTCTAAGTGAGACCTTACAAGTGAATTAAAAAGCAAAATAAGTGTTTTAGGATTTTTAAAATCCTTTGTTTGGCGTAAAATAAATCCTAACATCTTGTAAGCTTTTCCTCGTATTCTAGTCAGATGCAAATTAAATAATAATTTACTGTCCAACTGGATTCCCAGGTCCTTCATTTCGGTCACTCTTCGCAATTTTACACCGTCTAAATGATATTCGTAATTGAGTTCACTTTGTTTGCGTGAGAACGTGATGATAGAGCATTTATGAATATTTAATAATAACCGATTATTATTACAATAAACACTTAAGCGATCTAGATCATCTTGGAGTTCGATACAGTCTTTTTCACATTTAATTATTTTAAATATTTTAGTATCATCGGCGTACAAAAGTAATTTAGAGTTATGGATATATTTAACGATATCATTGATAAAAATATTAAACAGAAGTGGACCGAGATGAGAGCCCTGAGGAACACCAGATGGAACAGGAACGAAAGACGTAGTAAATCCCTTTACCGTGACTGCTTGGGAACGTTCATGTAAATATGAAATTAACCATCTCAAAAGATCTCCGTGTATACCGACTGCCTCTATCTTTTTAATCAAGATTTCATGAGATATTTTATCGAAAGCCTTAGAGTAATCCGTATACACAGCGTCAACCTGAATACCTTTGTCCATAGCCTCCAAAACGACATCAAGCAGTTCGCAAAGATTTGTTTCTGTAGAGCGTTTTTTTATAAAACCGTGTTGGAAAGAAGTCAATATTGGCTTCACCGCGGGATACAATTTGTCATATATAATTTTTTCAAAAAGCTTGGGAATGATAGATAATTTGGAAATACCACGATAATTACGAATATTGTGTTTGTCACTACTTTTATGAATTGGGACTATGATTGAACATTTCCAAAGTTTGGGTAAATGATCTGAATTTAGAGATTTTTGAAACATAATTGTTAAAGGAGGAGCTAAATTCTTGCTACATTTTTTTTTAAATATTGGGTGTAATCCATCCGGACCACTACCCTTAGTTGTATCAAGAGCTTCTAAGTATTTTTCAACAGTTTCTAAACTTATTTCCACATGTCCAATAATAGCTTCGGAGGATTCATTTATGTCAAAATTAATAATTGTGTCAGAAGGTTTGTCAAAAATGGATTCGAAAAATTTATTAAAAAGATAAGCTATTTGTTGCCCATCATAGCCATTTTCATCGTCCAAATATAAGCTGTCAGGAATGGTATTAGAATTATATTTTGAATGTATAAATGTCCAAAAACTTTTAGAACTTAAATTAGAAATGTTATCTTCTGTTTGTGAAATAAATGAATTATAACAAGATACTTCTAACTCTTTGCATTCATGTCGCAAATCGGAAAAACGGTTATAATAATATAATCTACCATAAATTTTCCATTTTTTGTGGATTTTATTTTTTTTGTTTATTAATTTAATTAAAGCACGCGAATACCATTTAGGATACCTAGTATAGTTATTAAGAAGTTTTGAAGATATATGTTTCTCTATTAATAAGTTAAGTATTGCATAAAATTTAGTAACAGCACTATCTATGCTTTTATTGCCGATTAGCTGAATCCAATCAATTTTGGATAATTCATTATTTATTAAAGTATAGTTAGCGGTATGATAATGACGAATTAGGCGCGGGGCTGGTCGCAGACAAGGGAACTTTATATCGATCTCGACATTGATATTAAGAGCTGGGTGATGATTGTCTTCCGGTACTGCTAAAGGTAGTGCTCGAGATACTATACATTGAGAATTATTATATATAATTAAATCTAAAAATCTGTCATTATTATTACTTATAGAATTAAATTGCATCCATCCTGTAAAACAAAAAAACGAGAAAAGTTGTGACGTTAAATGATCAACAGAGGGATTTGAAATAATAAAGTTCGAGCCTTCACATTCACATGTACTTGACTGCCACTTCACATTCACATGTACTTGACTGCCACTCGATGTTTCTTATATTAAAATCTCCCAACACTAAATATTCATCCGCGGAATATTCAATACTTAAATCAGAGAGGTATTCATAAAATTGTAGTTGCGATGCTGCTTGATGTGAATTGGAGGGGAAATAACAACAAAATAGTCTTAAATTTTTTGTTACAGGCAATTGACATAATGATACATTAATTTGAGTAACTTCGGCGTCAGGAAAAATAGGCAAAGCGCTTATATTAAGTGAGTTAGTAATAAGAGTACGCTGTATGGCAATCAATGTCCCACCTCCCATTTTTTTACCTAAACGTTCATAATCACGATCGGTTCTATAAACATTATATCGCGAGTCGAACAATTCCTCGTCCCTAATTCCCGGCAACAACCAAGTTTCAGTTAAACAAACAATATGATAGTTGTTTAGTAAAAGATTTCTTATGAATTCAGTAGTTTTAGTTCGTAACCCACGAACATTCTGATAAAAAACAGTTATGAACATTTTTTAAACTTGTTTATAATTTTATATATGTGATATAATTGATGAGGCGAGAGCATTGTATTATTATATTGGCAAATTTGAAGAGTAACTTGTAATAAATAATCAAAGCTATGACTCAATAATTCTAAATAAGTGTTATTTAAAGATAAAATAATGCTGATTAAGTACACAATTGTAAAACTACTACAAATATTTTGTGTTTTAGTTAGAGGTAAATTTGAAATTAATACAACATGAATATTATTCGAGATCACTACCTTTTCTAAGTGACTTAACATTTTGCGAATGACTTGAAATAATGAAATGACAATAAAATATAAATTGCTAAATGCAAACACGAGATAAATATACTTAGTAATATAGTCAAAATCAAGTTTGAGAAGAACGTAAATATGAACATAGTCCAAACATTCATACTCGTATAAGCAATTAGAATTCACTAAGGGTATCATTACTATACAATATAAATCTCCAATAGTATAAATGGCAATGAATAAAGTACAAGAAAATAAATTCACATTGTTCGCATAACAAATATAAAAGTATGAGAACAATAAAACCCATAACACTAATGAGCGGACAGAAGTTACAAACCTTTTCCCCTTTGCATAACAATCTATATAATTATAATTTTTAACACAACACCAATTTAACCAGTTTTTTAACAAATCACTAAAAATTTCACTTAACACGAATACAATATTACTTAAACAATTTTTTTTAAAGACTCTTCGGAGGTGATGTGAAGGATTTTGGATTTTTCATTTTGACGAACCATGATAGTGCAGTTGCGAACCCAACAAAAGGCATATCTTTTTTCACTCGCCTTTAGTTTTGCTTTCTTTAAAAGCATTTTATTGTAGCTAGAGAGGTGGTCATTTATATATATACGACTTTTATTTCCAGGAAAACCTATATCTGACGCTTTTAAATCCGTCAAACGTCGTAGTGAAGATAAAAAGTCATCTTTTTTGTATCTTGCCAGTAATTTTATAATAATAGGCTTTGGAAACGAGCCGTCGACATCATTCTTGACCGCAACACGGGTAATAAAATCAATGTCCTTAGATGGGTCTAAAGAATAACCACTCAAGTCGGCTAAGTTTTTGATGATTTGAATAAGGTTCTCGTCTTTTCTTTGTGGAATACCATTTATTTGTATATTGGACCTTCGCATCCATTGCTCATTCTTATTACAATTTTCAATAATTTGAGCAATATTCGTCTTTAAATGTTCATGATCTGCTCTAATTTCATCTATCTCAGAAATCTTAAATTCCATATCTGATACACGATTCTCTAAAACTTCGAGTATCGAAAAAAAAAAAATTTTTTAATTCCAAAATATCATTTTTAATAGAATTTATGTCATTTTTTATTGATTGTATGGAGAACACTTGAGTTTGTAATTCCGTAATTTGAGATGATATGTTCATAAGCAAAGTATTTAGAGAAGCATCCGAAGGTTGACAACTCATGGCGGGACATGATATTGTGAGGGTAGGCTTGGATTTCTTACAGAATTGCGGATCGGTGTTTAACTCACCTATGTCTGTTTCCGAAGCACTTGAATCTTCATCAACCACCGATGTTCTCATTATTGGAGTTTTCTCACATGTTGTGACTTCTATGGAACACGTAGTGCATTGCCATATATTTTTATTTTTTATTTTATTGTACTGCGCTAGTGACAAATTTAAACATTTCATATGAAAACACTTCCCACATTTCGAACAAATTAGAGATGTGCCATCTTTGGCTTGTTTAAAACACACGTCACATTTCATAATTATCAAATAATATTTAGCACACAATATTAATTCTTAAATCTGTGACACGTCCGTATCGTACGGCACCCGCTTGCATATTTTGATTGCAAAATTTCATAATTTTCTGTCAAGTCATTTTCGAGCCTATTCGTGGCAAAGAATAATGTGAAAAAGTCTCAAGTAGAGTGCTCCGCTCGCTTGGTTCAAAAAAAATATATAAAAATTATATACATATTTATAATTTTACTGTATGTATGTATGTATTATCATTATTAATTATAATTAGTAAACTTTTGTTACAAAATTTCTAATACGGAAAATCTGACAAATAATAAGGTAAAAATAATTTTGTTTTGATTTGATTAGCACATGACAAAATAATTATGACCTTTATTATTTACAATTCATTAGGTAATTAAGTAAATAATTATTTTATTATTACTTATATAATATATACAAGCAGTGAAAGTAAATTATTTTACATTTATTATAAAAAATAAATAAGATGTTTGTAGAACATTTTCAGACGTTAATTTCGGTTGTGTAATCTTTACAAAATTATCATATAAAAAAAAGTTTCAATTTTGTGGAAGAAGTCTATAGATGTCACCTCTATCGCGATAGAAGTGTTAAAATATATAAAATACTAAACTGTTAGAACGCGAAGAAGCTCAAGCGGTAGAGCGAGACACTTTGCTATATTTTTTGTCCTTTTTTCCAAAAAGCTTGAAAACTGTTTCCTTTACTTACTTTCCTTATATTTTTTCCTCATGTACTAGCCTTATGTACTTGCCTTATATACTTCCCTTATGTGTTAGCCTTATATACTTCCATTATGTACTAGGCTTATATACGTGACTTACATTCTTCCCTTATATACTTCCCTTATGTACTAGCCTTATGTACTTTCCTTATGTACTTCCCTTACGTACTAGATTTATGTACTAGACTTATATATTTGCCTTAAGTACTGGCCTTATGTTTTTGCTTTACTGACCATGTCTATTTAAATTGAGGCGTCTGAGGTATATTTTCTATTGTACTTATACAATACCAAGTAAAAGACACATTAACATGATAAGAGTGCAGACAATGAAATGAGATGGGACATCTGCGAAGAAGTGAATGATGACGGACCAAATTGGAGACGTTGTCACAAGTTAGCATTTAGATTACTTGAAGATATAAGAATTAAATTACTATTAATTAAATTTCATCTTACATAAAGAAACTTAAATAATATTCACCATTTTAAGGTAAGAAATAACATAAATATTATAACCTCATCCGTGTCGTTCATATTATTGGTCTATTGTAAAGAAATCTTTCAACAAAATCTTTCTGTAACCTCCCTTTGCGTACTGCTTAAATAGCTGTTTTGATTTTATCACCCTTAAAATTATTAGTTACGAAATGACCAGTACGTATATACTATGTACTATAGGCTGTAAGTTCTATGTCATCTTTTAATATACGCGACATGATTCTAGGTGCTATCTGAAGAAGAATCTCCCGGGATAAAATCCTTTTCTTTCGGACAGGATTTCTTTGTATTCTTTCCCTTGCTGCTTCGATCGCCTTTTTTGGGTGAACACTACGTGGATGGACAGACAGAAAGTTTTTTCTGTCACAAACAGAGGAGATTCCATTGTACTTATACACAAACATTCAACTAATATCAAAAGTATGGAGGATTTTAAAAGTTGTATTTGGCTCCATATCTACTTCATGTAATGCAATCACAGCTATTCATTCGGTTCTCTTTATCATCCACTTCAATATCACATAATATTTTACAGTATATTGGCGCATAAATAAGAAAACATAATTCCTAATTTTAAAAAAATATTTTGTTTAATTTTATTTGTAACAGTATTTATAGCCAAACTTAGTATATATAACAAAGTCTAACGAAGGTTCGACAAAGGTAACTGTGTATGTAACATACACTTTGAACGTATAAAGCAACCATTGTTGAAATCTATTTGCTTTGTAGCCTTTGCATGTGACACGTTACATACTGAAAATACAATGTATTAAGTTAGCTAGCGTAGTAGTTACTTTTACAGAGAAATACACACTTAACGAGTATACAAAATACTTGTTGAGATCATTTAACTCTTTACGTCTTGTACAGGAACGCTCTTGAAGAGCGCAGAAATAAAATCCTTTATACCTCCGTGTCATTAATAGTGGCTACATATTAGTATATACTCAAATTTTGGACGTGTCTACTGTAACAATAACCATATTTATCAGATGGTAATGTGGCCATTCACTATGTTTATTCTCAACACGCTGCGATGTGAGAAACAAGAGTTCCTAGATGGTGTGGAAATTCAAACAAAATGTTTGATCAATTTCGCCGTCCGTCGCGAAGCACGGGTAACCTGCTAGTATGGTATGTGTAGCAGTATATGTAGTACATATATTACATAATTAACTATATATATAAAGCGTAACCTAATCCGCTTTTATTAAATACTGACTTTGGGGTTATGGACTTCTTTTATGACAATTTTAATCACATCTTTTTAAACTTTAGTTATGATTTTTTTATATTTGTTGTTTGTGTATTCGATGTATGTTCGTTATTTTCGAATTATATGCATAATATTTAGGAAATATGCGTACATACGTTCATAAAAAGGAATTAAATTTGAACATTTGATTTCGAGTGTATCAAACGTAACATGTTAACTTATGAATACAATGTATAAATTTTCCTGGAATGTATTAACGTGAAGTCAATGCTCGGATAATATATTGCAACCAATTACGGAATACTCTCCTTAATTTATCGCATGTAGAAATGAGACAGCGCTTACAAAAGGAGTTCACAATAAACCAATATTGTTAACTCTTGTATAATATATCTATCATGTTTAAAATACTTTAATAATGTCATTGTTATTCGTCAAGAGTGCTTCGTCAATACTAAAACGTTCTTTGTCGTTATCTCGACAATTGTTATATATTAAGTTCATTAATAATGTAGGAAGGCACACAATACCTTCGGCGTACAGTAAAGTACAAACCGATCACCTTTATACTTTGTCTGTGATTTGCTGACGTCTATTTTATCTTAATTTGTACCTTAAATTTGATAATAACTTTTTCAGTATTTTGTGAACATAATCTAATATAAAAAATAAAACAAGAAAAATATATAGGTTTTATACAAGAAAAAATACTAGGTTTGGCTATAAATACTGTTACAATTAAAAATAACAAAATATTTCTTTTGAATTTGGAATTGTGTTTTCTTATTTACGCACCAATACATTGTATAATATTTTGTGATATTGAAGTGGGTGATAAAGAGAACCGAATAGCTGTGATTGCATTACGTGAAGTAGATATGGAGCCAAATACAACTTTTAAAATCCTCCTCCATACTTTTGATATTAGTCAAATGTTTGTGTATAGGTACAATGGAATCTGCTCTGTTTGTGACAGAAAAAACTTTCTGTCTATTCGTCCACGTAGTGTTCGTGCAAAAAAGGCGATGAAAGCAGTAAGGGGAAGAATTCAAAGAAATCCTGTCCGAAAAAAAAGAATTTTATCTCAAGAGATGAAGATATCACCTAGAACCATGTCGCGTATTTTAACAGATGACATTGAACTTTCAGACTATAAGAGACATACTGGTATTTCTTAACTAATAATTTAAAAAGAATAGGGTGATAAAATCAAAACAACTACTTAAGCAGTACCAAAGGGAGGTTACAGAAAGATTTTGTTGAAAGATTTCTTTGCAATAGACCAATATTATGAACGACACGGATGAGGTTACAATATTTATGTTATTTCTTACCTTAAAGTGGTGAATAAAGAATATTGTCTTTTAATTTCTTTATGTAAGATGAAATTATTAGTAATTTAATTCTTACATCTTCAAGTAATCTTAATTCCAACTTATATCAGAATAGTTTTAAATCATAGATCGTTTTCTGACGTCTCTAATTTGGTCCCTCACCAATCACTTCTTTGCAGAAGTCCCGTCCTTTCATTGTCTGCACCCTTATCATGTTAATGTCTTTTACTTGGTATTGTATAAGTATAATAGAAAACATACCTTAGATGCCTCAATTTACATAAACATGGCGATACTATAAGGGTAGTAAATAAGGCTAGTACATAAGGCATGTATATAAGGCAAGTATATAACGCTAGTACATAAAGCTAATACATAAGGCTAGTACATAAAGCTAGTATGTAAGGGAAGTATATAAGGCTAGTACATAAGGCAAGTACACAAGGCATGTATATAAGGGAAGTATATAAGGCTAGTACACAAGGTTCGTATATAAGGGGAGTATACAAGGCTAGTACATAAGGCTAGTACATAAAGCAAGTACATAAGGCAAGTACATAAGGCAAATATATAAGGCTAAGCTAGTAAATAATTCTTCGCCTTCTAACAATTAAGTATTTTATATATAAACACTTCTATCGCCACAGAGGTGACTATCTATCGACTCTTTCAAAAAATCCTAACTATTCTTTATATGATAATTTTGTAAAGATGTCACTACCGAAATTAACGTCTGAAAATGTTCTACAAACATGTTAATCTTATTTATTTTTTATAATAAATGTAAAATAATTTACTTTCACTCTTTGTATATATTATATTAGTTAAAATAATATCATTATTTACTTCATTATTTTAGTAGTACCTAATGAATTGTAAATAATAAAGGTATCTTCATAATTATTTTGTCATGTTGCTAATCAAATCAAAACAAATTTAACTTTAACTACAAAGCCAAGCTACCGGAATATCACTTGGGTAAACTTTACAAACTGTTGGCTCCAGCGTTATCAAGCTTGTGTTTGAGACTGTCATCTGTATTACTAAACTATCTATTTAGTATTTTTAAAATAATGCACAATCGCATTGTATATACTAAATAATTAATTAAAACATATACACTTAAACAGTACAAATACACTAATTAAGCGAAGCGTTCTACTGGAGACTTTTTCGCATTCCTTGTCACGTATAGGCTCGAAATCTACTTGTTGGAAAAATATGAAATTTTGCAATCAAAAAAACACACATAAGATGTAGGTTTTAAAAAAAAATTGAAAAATGTCATGTCGTTGAGGAAAAACCGTCAAAAAACTGATATCCCTTTGAAGTCAATGGGAAACGATGAGTCATTACACTGGGCTCGCTTCGCTCAATATGCAAACGGCATCCGAGGTTTCGTGAGCGCAGCGGGTCGAAATTGAGGGTCTGTTGGCGCCCCTAGTATATATCTAAAGTTTACAAATTCAAGCGTCACTGAAGAGAGGAACAAAAGGTTCGACACGATATGAAATGGGTTCAGACAATGAAATGGGACGGGACATCTGTAAAGAAGTGATTGATAACGGACCAAATTAAAGACGTCGGGGTACGAACTATGTTTTAAAACTAATATTATTTAGATTACTTATTAAGTATGGGTCATGAAGAAATTAATTAGAAATAATAAATATGTACTTAAAAAAAACTATTAAAAGTAAGTGTTCACCACTATTAGATAAAAAATAACTTAAGAAAATACATTGTTAATATCACAAAATTATCCTAAATAATAGAAACCTTTGTCATAAGGCGTAACTCAAAAATTATGTAATTACAAAAAGCTTGCTGTCAAGATAAATCTTTCAACGCGTTCGGGAAAGAAACATTAACAAACAAAAAATAAGAAAAGGACTATTCATCACAAGATTAATATCTCATATAGCGAACGGTCAACTTATATAAATAGAGTTTTAAATATAACAGCGCATAGCACTCAGGGAAGTTGATTTAGAATACAAATGTACCCAACAGCCTATAAAGCATCAAAATATATTAAAAATAAATAAAAAAATAAGAACTTAAAATAAATAAAAAAATAAGTTACTCGAAAGGTCAGTTAGAAATGACTATTTATCCTTCAACAAGAACATGTTGAGTAATCAATTCTTTAGATTATGATCTTAGAATGGCAGAATGATGAATGCTATCTTTTATTTCCGGAAACGAAAAATTTCACCTCAAATATAGAAAGTATTAGATGATGATAGATGGTTTATTGTTTGAAAATGATAAGATATGTATGAATAAATATAGCTTTTACAAACTACGTTTTAGATTAACCAAAGACAAAAGTAAGTCAAGAATAATTATCATCTTCAATACCTATATATAACCAAGTCTACCGAAGACTGGACGTACCTGTGTATGTCACATACACTTTGAACGTATAAAGCAACCGTTGTTGTAATGAATTTGCTTTGTAGCCTTTGAAAGCGACACTGAAAATACAATGAACTAAGTTAGCCAGCATCGTAGTTGATTTTACAAAGAAAACACACTCAACAAGTATTTTGTGTTCATATATATGTACAGCCGGAAGCTTTAACCCTTCACCTCTTGTTCAGGAGAACGCTCTTGAGAAACATGAAGATAAAATCCTTTATATGCCCGTGTTATATAGACTGATTATATATTAAATATATTATTAAGTACCAACATTTTGAAGGTTTCACCGTGAAAATAACCTCTTTTATCAAGTGGACTATACATATGGACTATATATATATCCTTTTTTTTAATATGTAACTAATAAAGATACCTACAATATAAACAATTTGTTAGCACATTACCTATAACGCTAATATTAAAAACTCGAATTTGGATTTCTGATTTCTTTTATGGCTCATGAGTATGCATAAAAGATTATGCATTCCAATTACTTCTATTTTAACTTTAAAGCATAGAAATGAATTGTTAATATTTGTTGTTTTTCGAATTATTCTCATACGAGGAGATATAAAATTCAAACAGATTTTTCCTCTTAAATATATTTGAAATGTTAATTTCTTTGTTTCAATAAATATTGTAATTAATGTATATGTGTATATTTAATAAACAGTTCCCTAAACAAGTCAGGCCATAGCTTAACACGGTATTACTCAAATAATGACAAGCGTCTGATGTTTTGATAATAAATTTAGAATGGAATCTATACAAAATCAGTGTTCATAAATTGGAAACGTCAGTCAACTGAGGGACAGAAAGGTTCGTGACGGGACAGAAAATATTAAGACAGAACTAAAACGGGACGGGACATTTGAGCGGGAGATGATTGATGACGGACCAAATTACACGAGTCGGGAAACGACCGCCTGACTTTCGGAACTCGGGATGTGGTACAAGACATAAGTACATATTTATTATTTCTTTATTATATATTTGAAGTAAAAAAGTTCAATCACAAGGGCTGTTCCGAAAATTGTTAGTGAAATTAGCTTTTCATATTATTCCCCACAAAGCTTTTTAAGCTGTGGGTAATAAAAAGAAATGGCTTGGAGCTAAAATTGGGCTGTATGGAGGATGGGTTAACATTTGTACCACTGAAGATGTCAATTACCAATAGTTCAAGCAGTTGTGGGAGAGAGCGCCTTAACTTAAGACGACGCCTTGGACGCTCGCTGTTCAACTCCCCGAAAGCTACAGACCAACTGCAGACTGCAGACAAACTTGGTAATAGCACTCACTAGTAACTGTCCTTTGTCTTGTATTGTATTTGGAATTACTACTGGTTCACTATTAACGCATTATTTTCCATAAAGTGACAGATAAGTTTCTAAATATTTCTATTAATAAATGTATAATAATGTCCACAACATGAGTATGAAATAAAATATTTAATTATTTTTCCGCTGTCGCTCATAGCTTGGGGCACGCGCTCAGAATCTCATCGCGAGAGCGGCAGCTACAATTTGCATGCAATCATTCAAATGGTTTACGAATATTGTTCGCGATTAATGTGTCGCTTTCAGAATTCAATATTTTAGTTATTGTGATTATAATTGCCTTAATAGATTGGGTCAGTATTGTTTTAATTGACTTTTATACAACTAGTTGTTGTTCGTTACTTTGTTCGTGTAAGAAATTTAAGGGTATGTTAAGATTTGTACCGATACGATAGGTTATTGAGACTTGCCGGAGTTGATCTTATAACAAATGTATTATAAAATTCTAAAGTGTTATAATATGTGACCTTATTTATAAAGAGGTCAGAATCAGCGATCATACTTAACTCTAGTGGCTAGTGAGTGTAGTTGATTGTTATCTGCAAGATAATGGTATTTTTTTGTTAAATTTTTCGAAACAAAAATAATAAAGGTTATATATTAATTTATTTTATATATATGTAACTAAAAATAATAACGAGATCGCATTACGCAGGTTTTGACAAATTCAAATTCCCTTCAAAATATCATCCCCAAAATATATTATTAAAAACCCGATACACAAACAAAGTATTAATAAATATATTATAGTATTAATAAATTGATGATAGAAAATTTTTATCATAAATATGGATGTAGTTTTAAGGTTAATAATAGCTTATATAACTTTTTATTAAAGTAGAAAATACTTAAACATTAACTCGAGTGCTTGTAAAAAATTCCATATACTACCTATATATCTAGATTATAATAAGTTTGTCGGTGTGGAAGAGAATTACTCCTATTATTTCCATACAATTCCAACTTCTAGTCTAAATCCAACTACTTTCCAGAACCCGTTTTCTTCGAAACTAAACCTTTTATCAATAAAATATTTTCTCAATAAACGATAATGCTTTTTATTTTTATTGATACTTCTTTGTTATTTATTGATTTAGTTTGTCTGAACTGTTCTTTTTACGAACTACTTTTTTTCAACTAATTTAGATACGGCTTATAAGATCCAAGTTTTAAAAGATAGGAAATATTGTATTGAAATTTTATTTTTTATATAAAATATATTATTTTATATTAACAATAAAAATGAAATTTGTTGATTCAATTTGCTATATATATATATACATATATACCTATATACAATTTATGTATCAGAAAATATTTGAGTGGAACATTAATAAGTATAGTATTAAAGGCTTATCTGAAGACATTCATTATCAAATTAACTGATACCACGAGATGAGAACTGGAGACCTCGCTAATCGCATTAGAGTAATGAAAAGATTGTACGGACAGCAACAGACTTTAGTTTTATTATAAGATTTATTTGATTCTTTCTATTTTTGTAATAAATTATCTATTAGTGTAACTATTTATTTTTATTAGTATATATTAATTGTTTCAAATTCAAATATGATATTTATATTAAAATATAATGCTGCTGTCTGTACCTTATTGTGTCTTAGTAAAAAATAAAGTTGAAATTTCTTTTCAGTTGTAGCTTTTAATATTCTAAGAGGTTTTTCAATTTTCTTTTCAGATTTAATTATTTCCAGTTGGTTTTTTTTTCAAATATATTTTTGTAATATATTTCAATTTTATTATTTTTGGTAAAGTTTTAATAAAAGATTATGTTATTTACAAATATTTAATAAATATAACTATTATTATTTAAATATTTTTCTTATCTATATAAATAAAAATTTATCACTGAAATATTTGTTCGCGTTAATTTCAAAAACTGCACCAAATTGGATAAAACTTTCTTTCATGTGTTTGTTTTTGTCATAAAAAGGTTGGTGTGAAAAAAGATTTAAAAAATATTTAAAGATTTCAGAAATGCGAGTGTGCAAATGAGACAGAAAACTGACACCTCTTCAATATATTGACCAAGTCTGATAGTGACAGTTGTTCAAAAAGAAAATATATTAAAAATACATATTTAACAGTATAAATAGACATTTCATTCAAGTTATCATTTCAACAAACAACAAATTGTTACAAACAGCAGATAAAGTAGCTGGCGAAGCTAGTTTAATATAAAAAGATGGTTCCGTCAGAATGGTTTTCAACTTTAATGGTTGGAGGGGGAGGATCCCGTTCTAGTAATATTCTCCTCGTCTCTAATAAGACGACGTTCCCGAGGGAACATAATAATGCTCCTATGAGTAGCCTGGAATATGAAAATTTTACTAATATTAGCATTAAATATATAAGAAAATTAAATATTTAAAATGTAGTAAATATAATATAATTGGATATTTCAATCTAAATTTTTTTATTTTTTTATTTTTAATACTCACCAATACGAGTAACCCAATTGTGCTTCAGGAAGCACAATTGACCCCTGGGTCAAAGGACCCAAGGCTACGTAAGAAAAGGCTAAATGGCAAAACTTTTTTAATAGTGATCGTACCGGTGATGTTATAAAATATTTTTCTTATCAGGCTCGTAGACAGTCTTAAATTAACATATATACACTTTTCAAGTTATTAAGATGATCCAATTTCAAAAATACATCTGAAATAATAATTTCTATTCAATTTCTTTATCTAGTTTAAATTTATTTCAGTTACATAAAGAGATTTCATTTCCACGATAACCTTGTGCAGTCCATGTGTACACATGTGACGTGTTTCTGTTTTATTTAAATTTATATCATTAATATTTAAATTATTACGAATATTGCAATTACGAGTATCATAGATGCCTATAAATGTTAGTTTAAATACATAGTATAATTTAAGTAATTATTTTACTTAGAACAGTCACTAGTCGTCGTATTTATTTAGCAAAATACTATTAGACAGAAAACATATTTTTGAAGGAGCTCATAAATAATAATTTATATAATATACAAAAATAATAATAATCAAATATAAACGAAATATAACATCTTGAAATATTAAATCTCGGAGTGTCTTAAAGTGGTTGTCTGAGAAAACTGTAAAGCGTTTAGTAAGCATCGTTAGTAAAACAAATACGAAGCCAGTGTGGAGATTAAAAGAGTAATAAAAATGATTGTATATGATTAATAGAGAACACGTTATTATTTACTTGTTTACTTCTCAAACTTGTCTATGACCACCGTGTCATGGGTTGCTGAAATACAATTTTTAATTATTATTATAGAATGATTTATAAACCGATATTCGAGTAAAGACCCGATACCAGAGTTGAGAATATATTTGTAATGAAATCAGTTGAGGATGTTTTCTTTTAATTAAAAAAAAACTTTTGTTTATGTGTAACCCAAATTTTGTTTGTCTTATAATATACATAACATTATCTTTTAAAGAACAAATAAACCCATTGATATATATAACATATGAGTATGAGTTACCTCAAACTATTAACATTATTTGGTGACAGAAATGTTTTTAATTAATTCTAACACATTGTATTTAACCACACGACACTCTGGACTTAATTGTTATTGTCCAGGGACATACAAATATGAATTTTAATTTTGGTCGGTTAATATATTATAAACGTGTTAAGGGTAATAGAATATTATGGATATTACTGTATATAAACTTTTTATATAGTTTTAAATATTGAATATTATAATTCTAATGACATGGAATTTTATATTAAATGTCTTAAGTTAGCTTTCATGTCTTTAATAGCATCTCAGGCTGATGCAAATTGGAAATAGAGGTATTGTTTTTGGAAAATCTAATTAATTTAGAATGTACAGTTGTTTATAATTTAAAATATATATATAATTCTGCATATGTGTTCATCTCTGATCTCCGCTTAAATATCTAATTTTGGTGATTTTTTCAGCATTTGGATTTGGATGAGAATCACAATTTAAACCCTCAAATGATGCTGCTGGGTTTACGGTTTTTTTTAATCTGCAGTATGTCAATCTATTTCAAACATTAATATCGAATTTGTTAAAAAAAATTAGTACTTTATATATGTATATACGATCTAGTATAGACAATATTTTAGCCGTATTTTTTATAGTTAATTGTTACCAAATAGTGACTTAGTCTATCCGTACATACGAGTATACTACTTATACGATCGCCGTGTTAATTAGTATATACATATATATGTATATGTATATATATTTTAAAATAATAAATACATATTTTAATAAATAAACAAATTAAAAAATTCACTACCACGTACAGAACTTGTTTGTTTAAGTAGATAGTTTGTATTTACAAATGGCTTTGCTAATTGATGTTGACTCGGAATTCAGCATTTTTTTAACAAAGACTGGACGTATGCTGGGTCCAATGAAGAAACATAACTATAACAATCTCATTGTGCTTTGACGTAATCGTAACTCTTTCATTTTTTATAAAACATTGGATCTAAAACCTCGTGTCCATTTTATATTTATGTTTGACTTTAACAAACAAATAAATAGTAATAAGTAAATTGCAAAATAGTGAATTGGGTTTGTAGTAGCTTGTATCTACTGATTGAATTTCTAAAAATAATTAAAATTATAATTGAGACTAAGATTTTGATAGCAAGATATTAAAGAGTCTGAAGAAAATACAATTTTACTTAAGTCTTTCTACTTGAAATGTACATTTTCCACCATTAAGAAGAAATGTGGAAGGAATTTATATTATCTTTTACACTTAGTATCTGAATATTTTTCTTCCCTATCTTTCTTTATAATATTACTATTTTTCTTTAAGTGCAGCTAAATATATATAATCTGTTTGTAAGTTGAATAATTTTAGTAAATGTTTTTAAATTTAAATTAAAAATAAAACGAAATCTGCATTTCTAGGTTTTGCCAGAGGCTTAGTCATACTTATTTATATTTCTAACTTAAGAGGACTGAATAAAAGTAGCTGAAGAACATCCTGAAGCATGTACTAACCGCAGATATACAAGTATGAATTGGATAACCTTATACAACTAAAAATTTTTATATCAACATACTCTAAATTGTCAGTTGTGCTCAAGTCTTATAACCTACTTAATACCTGGAAACACAGTCGGAAATACGTTCCATCGTCATTGTAATTTAATTTATTTAAAACACATTCAGAAAAAAAAACGAGGACTTCTCCGACTTTATTTAAATGTTAGCACAATCTACAACTTTATTTGAATGAAAAACAAAATGTATGTTTCACAAAGTCGATATTAATGATCGTACTACAAGTTTTTATTCTATCAAACACTATGAATTTTTTGAATAAATACAACGATATTAAGGAGTCTTACTTAACATTAAGAGGTCATTGACTTAACAAACTGCCTTTATAATATAAAGGTATAGTGAGTTCATGGGAGTCAAGTAGTCTATGACCATTACAACCTTGAGTGCTTGTGCTGGGAATTACCCGCTCCTACAACTACACAGATCAAAGTATTATAGAGTTTAAAGCTGAGGACTTGAGACACCATTAATACCGAAATAAAAATAAACGGATCAAGAGATATTTATAAAGCATTTTTATTTAATCCTTGAAGATAAGTTTGTAGAGACAACTTAGTTTAGGTCTTTTCTATACTAATATTGTTAAGATTATTTATCTTTGTATTAATAAAACAAATTCACAAATCTGTGGTGTTTTATATATACTGTACCTATACCTACTTGATTCTATGTCCTGATCCAAGTATAAATAACCCTTGAATGATAACATATATAAATAAATATAAGGTTGTTCCTTTACGTATTTTAATAAGAGAACTAATATATCTTTTATTAACTGTAATTCTGTGCTTTATAAAAATGACATCACTATTAGAAACAGAAATTATTTAAATCACAGTTAATTTACCATCTTTGCGTATAGTTGAAAAAAGTCTATTTTTTTTAAACCGGATTTTATATTGGCATGCAACACGTATCTGCGTTATATAAAGTTACTAATAAAGTCAGAAAGGAAAACATCGGATGGCATGATCTTAGTGATGCTTATAACATTTTCTCTATTTTTTTTTTTTTCATAAAAATGTAACTTTTACATCCAAACTATTTAAACTGTTATATTTTTAGTAGTCCATGATTTATCCAATTCTATGGTTTCTTACCTCTGTCCTAAGCTCTCGTAAATGATGTTCTGTTACTCGTATGTCCTCATTTCTTTAATAAATAATTATATGCTCATTTTATAACACATCAATGTACAAAATTATATGTTATATATCCTTTTATAAAATTATTATAATCCGCTTTTTGTTATATAGTTTTTTAAACCTAAACTTAAATCTTAGAACCTTAAAATAATCATGAATTAACGATACATAATGATTTATAACGTCAACAAGATCCTGTGAAATTAATCGGAGAGATTAATATTGCTACGTCTCGAACAAAGCAATTGTTTATTTTACTAATCACCATTATTTATTTTTCAACATTTGCGTTGACTTATAATTTCTTAATTTCTTTGTGAAAGTTTCTACAATATGTTTGTTTCGTTGTTATAATAGTCTAAATGAGTTATTTTATTTGTCCGCATAAATTTAAGAATCTCCTTAAATGAAATATTAGATCTTTATTGTGAAAATATAAAATCTCCGCAGACAATTTCATAAAATAAAATAAATATCAAAATTTTTGTTATTTTATATATTATAGTGTATTGAGCCACTGGCATTGACGCGTCTTATATGCAATATACAAGTAATGATCTTTATCGGGACAGTGTGGACAGTGTGGACTGTGGCTTCTTTTGAAAATCCTAACCAATATTCCTATGTTTACAGTATGGAATAACGTTGATAAGATACCACTACTGAATTAATTTCTGAAACTGTCGATAAATATTCTTAGTGGCATTTCATTTATTTATATATAAATATTATATTTATTTATTTAACAAAATATGGAATGAAACATTCTTCAACACGGAAATGACCGATTAACTTGTTAACCTACCTATTGGTTAATGTTCTAAAGTTTTTGACAATTTTGCTGCTATATGGCAATTGTCCTTAATAAATTTGGTATTCTATACCTGTCGGCTGACCCTATCTATCATCGCTTAAAATGTTTACACTTTCACAATTCACAATTTTTGATGAAAATAGAAAGAATGGTGAAATTTAAAAACATCTAATATGTTGACTCAGATAATAAGATTCCATACTAATTCTAATCAAAATCATCTATCACTTTTGTACTGTAATTATAGCCGAAGTTTTTTATTTAGCCATGTAATAGAAATAAAAGTATATAATATACTATATCTTAATTTAATTTCATCAAACTTTATCAAAATCTACTACGTAGTTTCAAGAAATATAAAACGTTCCAGTTAATTACTATAAGATTAGATTATTGGGTTACATTTCAAATTCTTGAACATATTTTATTTGAACAAAACATTTTTCACACGTAATGTTATAAAATGTACTGAAAGATACCTCGTTGTTACTGTCATGAATTGATATTAAAAGAAAAAGCCTATGCAAGTTTATTCAGTGCCCGTCCGGTATTATTTTGTACACTTGAGTGACAAGACAGATGACACATCTGCATATATGAAAAGTTGTAGATAAGCTTATGGAAAGAAAGAAATAGGATGTCAGGACCCAAGAAGATAAAACTTTAACTCTGCTAAACCTCATACTTCTCCTTGTATTACAAAGGGATACAGAGTTTTTCTTCTAATAATATATAGATTAAATATAGTGATGTTGAAACACCAGACATGGTTTTATTTATAGTAGGCATGGTTTGAACTTAAAGCAGTTTATAATTCAAAGGGTTAAAGTGAAACTTGTGTGACAGCTTTCGTAAGACGAGGTTTACCAAACCTATGAAACATTTAAATGGCCTTAATCTGTGAAATCGTCTTTTTTTGAATAATTAATCATAGCCACAATAACCATTTCATTTTTAAGATTAAAATAGAAACAAGTACATAGTTTCTGAGTAAGAAATCTTTTGAAACGAGACCTTGTGAGTAAGATGACTTTATTGTCTACAATCATCTGTAGTTTTAAAATAAGAAATTATTCATATTATTTAAATTAAACTCATGGCAGTAAAACTTGTAATTTTGAATGTGTTATTAAATAACACATTAGATTTCCCATATATTTGGTATAAATCTATCTTCGTTCAAGAAAAATAACAGGTACTAACACCGCTCGTGTAAGAGTATCGTAAATTTTTATGACAAACATTTCAACACCAATTTCAGCAACCTGAAGGAACTTAACGTCATATGCTACGGAATCCAATAAGTTAATAAAATAAACGATACATTCCACAAAACATTATAAAGATTGAATCATAACACTCGATAGTGGAGTCAAAATTGTTTTACTTATTCCTTCTAGAAAGCGCTGTTTACATCATATTTATTATATCGTTTATAAAGAAATTAGTAACTAATGTCTGTAATGTAAATGTATGATAAATATACATTTTAATTGTAGTTATAACAATATTGAATGCGATATTATAAAAACAGGATACTAGCCTAGCTATAATAAAATTTATTTTCCTAAAGTTTATAGCACGAAAATTATCAGAAATTTTTTGTTTCGAGAACAATGTTTTCCCCCCGTGTATATTCTATGTATTGGTAAAGTATCAGTTTATACAACTCTAACATCCTTCAGCAATGGATAGAGTGTAGAACTTTTGAAGTTTTCTTAAATCAGTTTTTATTTATATTATTTTTAAACCTACAATTTTTCTCAAAAATATAATCAAGTATCGGGGCGAATTTATAAAAATTACTTAACACTTTAGGAAAAAAACAACTCTCTAATTTTGTTTTGAAGAATAATCTTCTTAGCGATTTTCAGTCTTTTTTTTTTTTTTTTTTTTATGTTAGAGGAGGGCAAACGAGCTTGCGGGTCACCGTTGGTATGTGATCACCGCCGCCCATGAACTCTTGCAACATCCGAGGATACACAAGAACGTTGTCGGCCTTGGAGAAAGGAATATATGCCTTTTTTGAAGGTACCCATGTCGTATCGATCTGGAAATACCGCCGAAGGAAGTTCGTTCCACATTTGAGTGGCTTTGTCTGGCTTTCGTCCTGGCCACAGCACTTCCACAGCATTACTTAAAGTCACTGAAGATATCAGAGATGCGATGGACCATGGCCGTTTAACTGTGTTAGTGTTAATTGATTTTTCGAACGCCTTTAACACTGTTGACCATGATATACTCATCGCACTCTTAAGTCACTTAAACATTTCGTCCAAAGAGCTAAATTGGTTCTCTTCATACCTTCGGGACCGCCAGCAGGCTGTTTGCATTGACAATACTTTGTCTGACTGGTGCAACTTGGCAGCTGGGGTCCCGCAAGGTGGTATTCTCTCCCCACTTCTGTTTTCGTTATTCATTAATTTCATCACTATTAATCTTTCTTCCTCTTACCATCTGTATGCTGACGATCTGCAAATATATTCTCATGCAAAGCTGGAATGCATTGATTCAGCTATCACTGCCATTAACAATGACCTGCAGCACATTCTCAATTGGTGTTCAAAATTTGGCATTCAAGTAAATCCTAATAAATGTCAGGCAATTGTTATTGGTAGCAAATATGGGCTCTTTAAGTTTGATAGTTTTAATACGCCACCAGTTATGTATAACAATATTATAATACCTTTCACGCCTTCAGTAAAAAACCTGGGTCTGTATATTGACAACACGCTTAGTTGGAATGTCCACATAGTAGAATTATGCCGAAAAGTAACGTATTCACTACGATCTCTTTATCGGCATAAACACTTTTTACCCATTCGGACCAAAACTCTGTTAGTGCAGACCCTAATCCTTCCGCTCATTGACTACGCTGATGTATGCTGCTTTAATATCTCAGAATCTAATTTAGATAAATTGGACCGTCTTCTTAACAGTTGCATTCGTTTCATATTTAATCTCCGAAAATTTGACCACATTTCTCAGTACCGCTCTAAGCTTAAATGGCTCCCCATCCGCGAAAGAAGACGATCCAGAACTTTATGTCAGCTTTTCTCTATCCTGGATGATCCAGCTTCTCCTCGATACTTGAAATGTAAGTTTCAGCTACTGAGGTCAACTCACGATTTACATCTTCGGTCAGATTCTAATCTTAGCTTATTTGTACCTTCGCACCATACTGGCTTTCTTTCTAACTCTTTCACAGTACACGCTATTAAACTCTGGAACGGCCTCCCTGATGTGCTTCGACGTGCCCCGAATAGAACTGTATTTAAAAAGCGTATCCGTAGATATCTACACCAGAAAATGACATAACCATTCTTGTAACTTTTTTATAATTATTATTGCGTAGTGATATTTATACCAATATTGGCATAACATTATTTTTATTTTAATATATACATTATCGTCTTACTATCGCCCTATGCATGTATGTATGTATGTATATGTATGTATCTTTTTTATACATTTAATATGTTTATACGTATTCATGTAATATATTTATATGTAGTACAAGTATATATATATATGTATCTTTATATATATTGATTGTTATCTACATAAGTTGTGTGTATTCGTTAGTTTGTTTTCTATTGTACCCCTTGTTTGTTTTTCTGTATTTTATATTTCGGTTGACTGGTAGAGAATGCTGTAGCATTAAGTCCGCCATTTGTATAATTTTGTTGTACAATAAAGTTTTTAAATAAAATAAATAAAAATAAAATATGTTGAAAAGGATATCTGGGTTTGATTATTTATTTAGATATTACAAATTTTCATATTATTTATAAAACCAAAATAGAAATTCGTATAAAACTATATTTTAGGAATATAGCTTTATACTTATTTCCATTTCTCATTTTTTCACATAACTATTTTGTGATAGAAATATTATTTTATATCATAGATTATTCGAACACTTCAATAGATACCTTTTTGTGTCACACTACAAATATATAGCCCCAGGAGAGATTTAGCTTTCAGCCAAAAGAAGATTGTAATTTATTTTACTCCATTGAATGAAATAACAAAAATATACATAACAAAAACAAATATATCAACAATAGAAATGAAAGGAAAGTCGTAAATGTTTACATATTCCTAGCGAATGGACTTTTTTTTGGTGCAATTTTGTAATAAAGAAGAATTTTGCAAAAACATATTAAGTATGTTTATTTTGTAAGGAGGGCTTTTTGTCCAGGCTTTACTTTGTCTGTCAGTAAGAACTGCCAAGTGTCATATCTAACTAATACAAAACCACTATTAAAATTCCAACTTTCCTATGAATCTTGACACTTAAATAAACTTGATAAAAAAGCCAAATTCTTTGAGCTACTAAGTAGTGATTTCTGATTACTCAAGACACCTATGGCTTTAGTCATTGTTATATATTATATTTTTGTGGTCTTATTTTATTATACACGTAATGAGTAAGAATAAACAGGTGTCAAAATTATTATTTACAGAAATAAGTATATAAAAGTAATTAACGATTTCAAATGTTAAACTTTAAATTCTAAAGTGTTCTCAAGTTCTAAACCATTGCATTGATTTTACCAATACACAGGAGAGTTGTCAATCTTCATTAAAACGGATTCTTGTACATGATTTAGATATCTTAGTTTCCTATATCTTATATAATATATAGAAGTTATATTAAATACAATACTGAATTACTGAACGATATCTAGTTATATCTAAACAGACATTAAATATTTCAAAAATAGCATTCTTCAGTAAAATTAAGAAGAAAAAATAAGATTAAATGCAAAAAATATATTATCTGGAAAATTTATTAAATCAAAGCAAAGTTCCAGGAAAAGTAACAGCAAAATGTTACTCTATTCTTGAATATCAAGTAGCTATGATCACGTATCATTAACAAAATTTTAGTTGTAGATTTCCCAAGGTTTCATATCAATAAAGTATAAAAAAATGGAAATATAAATATTATTACTCAATTAATACTGTATGGTTTAAATGGTCACGTCAATAAATTTACTCTTTTATAAAAAAAACATTAAGTAGGTACATAACTATAAAATGCAGTTGCAAAAGTTGAAACCGCTTCTTTTATGAACGTGTCGTGTTCAAGAAAATATATTTTCTTTTAGTTTTCTTCAGCACTTAAAGAAAATGATGTAGTTTTGTACGTATATTATTTCTTATTATAGCGAGTTCTTTCTATTCCATTCTTCATTTTATATCAGGGTTTACAGTGTGTGTTAAGTTGTACTAGATATATATAAAACCGATCCCCACTGTTGGAGTGGATTGATCAAAACGCTGTTTATCCAGATACGCAAGTAAAAGGAAGGCACGTATTTTCTTTGGGTAATTTGTTTTACTTAATGGAAATTTATTAGGCAAATTATTTTTATGAACAACACGCTTATCTTCACACAGTCTTCTCGACAAACTAATAACAATAACGGTGTAGTGCTCATAATAAATCGACATGCCTTACCTTTTCTTTATAAGACCATAATGTAATATATAACATTTTTTAACTCTTTGCTATTATTTTTACTTTTTTCACAACTGTACGCTGGGTGTTGAAATTACAAATACTGAAACATTTCTAAAGTTATACTAATAGATATTGATGTATGTTATTAGATAACAACGATTTACACATATTTTTATTAAAGAGATAAATATGATATCATTTGATTTTAAATCAATTAATAATAAATATATATCATTCAACAATCAACTGTAAAAAATGTGTTGCAAAACCTCAATACACAGATCAACTCACCTAATGTAAACGTTGTTCATGTATAATGTCTACAGTTATTGTAAAACGATTAGGTTAAAATTTTACTACAGTATATATATATGAAGTAGTCTAAAGCCCACTACTTGCTAAATTCATTTAATTTAATCATTAATTACATTTTCCAAATAGGACTACCAAATAGGACTTTGTTGCTTACACAACTTGGTAGAATACTTAGTGTGTAAATACTTAATCACTTATTGAGACGAGTGGAATACGAGTCAACTGACAAACATATATATAAAGTTAGCAAACATGTGTAATCGTATGCCTGAAATCGTCAGCAATTATTTTAAATTAAACTGTTAATATTAACGCTTTTTACCCAAAGCCGGTTGAACATATAATAAAAATACGAAAGCAGTACAATGTTGATTAAAAATTAAATTAAACACCGAAATATAGGATGAGATTATAATATTATATGTAGATATATTTAAAACACTTATAAATTTATATTGAATTTATAATTCTCTATAAATATGTTAAATGTGTTATTTACATTTTATTTAAATATAACATTATGTATTTGACCAATGTCAGGAGTAATATTTATTATGTGTATTATATTTATAACAAAGTAACATGTTTATTAACACATTTCAATATTGATTTTGTTTGTTCTCTTCAATACTATTAAATATTGCAAAATCTTAAATATTTGTTAGTATTCTTAAACTAAACCTAATGTTGGTATAAATATATATCTTTAACTGACATATTAAAAAAATATTATTTATGTAATGCTATATTCATCAAGGCGGGTAGGGAACTATAGTAAGTATACTAACTAACATATATTCTCTTTAAAAATATTTTCAGCCGTACCGAGAATGACAAATTTATTTTCTACTTATAAATAATATCACAAAATATCTAATATTTTATTATTTTTACAATTATAATAAAAGATATCACGAATATATTGTCAAATATCCCACAGAGTAACTCAACCATTATCGTTCAAAATAATATAAATATAAATTTATTACAATAGTGTGATATTTACATTATTTATTTTGTATTTATTTGTTAATTTTAAAGGCTACTTAAGATATTATTTTGTAGTATATTTACTTGTACTTTATAAATAACAATTATATCTTTTTAACCTTGTTGTTAATATGACACTATGTTTAAAATATGTAACAGAACAGAACAGAACAGAAGGCATTTCAAATATTACAATTATGAAAAATATATATTTTAATTATCAGTAACAGACAACCCTTAAACAATCCTTATAATAATATGTTCAGAATTCATCTTTAAATTTACATAATCATTTTCCTTTCCCTGTCTAACTTAATTCAAGAGACGTTAATAATTACAGCGATTTCAACAAGATTTCATAATACCTCTTAAAACTTTGTTTATCTTCTTAGAATTAAATTCCTGGTGTTCATTAACCGATATTTTCTTTCTATATAATATATCTAGTACCTAGAGACGGCAAAACAAAAAAGCGTTGAAATAACAATCATTAGGTCTATGATCTCACACTCAGGCAAAACCAAAAATTGATCTTAGTTTCAAAGGGAACTTTGATTGTACGTGATATTCATATATTAATATACGTTCAAGTCAACTAATAAGTGCAAATAATTCGTCATATCGTAGCCTTAATACACTCATATAATTTAAGCTCTTATTATCGAGTAGATGATGATGATGGACTCATGACATGACATCATCATGACTATGATGATGTGAATTCCAATTATGATTAATGAAATATTATCTTTCTTTTCGAGTAATTTATTGAGAGTAATTAAAAAGTATTCTGAATAATTTTTCAATTCCACGAAGTTTAGAATTTAACATTTCTTCTTAAAACATATTGATTGAAAATATATATAAAATCTTATATGTATTAATACAATCATATTTATTTACTGCTATATATATTTATGACTATGACACAAAAAAATTACAAATATAACAAAACAACTTGATGTAATACAGAATGTGATACATTTATCATTAAACTACATTAAATTACATTTCCATTTGATATGTATTTCAACATACTCGTAATATTTAAATTTAGTAAAATAAAGTAATTGAATTAGGTTTAAAACGGCCGGTACATATAACATCGTATCGTTTCATGTTCATGGAGCCTCTTATCTTCACTGCAGATATCCTCCTTGAGCAGTCTTGATTCATATCCGTCCTCTGTCTGACCCTCGTGTGAAGAATTAACTGTTGAATAATTCATACATTGAAGCCTTTTTGGGTCTTAACTTGATGACCGACTACGTCGATAAAATTGGATTTTTGTAAAGAATATTACTACTTTTTTATGAATAATATTTTAACCACTTCTTCTTTTTATAAAAACAACCTTTCCTAGACTACTTAACTTTTTTAGAATTAGTTAATATAATTTAAATGA
Organism: Melinaea marsaeus rileyi; assembly: GCA_918358865.1. NCBI lineage: Eukaryota > Metazoa > Arthropoda > Insecta > Lepidoptera > Nymphalidae > Melinaea > Melinaea marsaeus. Next base: position 14,658,367 of record OU911089.1, on the reverse strand, counting down.
TTTCTTATCATAATAAATAAAAATTATTAACCTTAAAACTTTGAATTATGGTCGAATGTCGGCCACTTGGCGAGAACTAGTTAATATAATTTAAATGATTTCTTATCATAATAAATAAACATTTATTAGCATAAGTTACTTTTTTTTTGCATTTTAAGTAATATTAATATCATAAAATGTCATATCTATTGATTCAAAATAAACTATTTGTTTTCAGCTCCTGTTATGAAAACGCCTCCAGTTCAAATAATTAACTTTTTTACTCCGTATTCAGTTCTTCGCCGCTAATGGTCTGGGTTTCGTATTTGTTTAGCACTTGTTAGAAGTTTCTATTAAGGCTCTTGTTTCAATCGCAAACATCTTGTTTCAATCGCAAACATCATCAAATAATATCAAAGTGTCATATCATTATGACACTTTGACATTATTTTCGTTGTACAAGTTTGTATGAAGCAAAGAAAGTAAAACAATCATTTTGTTATCCCTTTTTTATATAAAGCACTCTATAGGTAAAAATTATGAAACCTACGGGTGTATATGAGCTGTTAATTAACTGCTAGATACATTTATCTCGTCTTCTTGTGGATAGTTCTGCTAAAAAGTATTTTAAATCGTCGATAAAAAATCAATATACGGGACTTAAATCCATGAGTTTTATTCTTGTCACGATTATTTCCCATTATAAAGTACTTACATAAGTTACGTTTAGAAATAATTCAGACCATGAACGTTATTCCTAGCAGCTATCATGATGATTTCCAAAGTAGTCGATTGTCAAACTTCTTAAAACTCACAGACATAAATGAAACATAAAGATTTTTTAAATTTTTATTTGAGCATATCTCTGATGATTTTATTAATATTTTATGTTAATTTCTTTTTCTTAATATCTCTTTCCTAATATCTATTTCTTTTCCTTGTGATTAAACGTGTTCAAGTTAATTGGATTTTAGCGTTATTATATCAATAGAACTTGTCCTATTGATGTTATGAACGCATGAAATGTTTGAGCAATGCATATGAGCAAAGCTTAATTAAAAATGCTAATTAATATAGATTTCGGAAGGAATTCTATAATAATTAGCATATTCATAGACGTGAGTATACCTGTTAGAATTCGTGAAAGGTTTATTTATATTAATAAAATGAACTTAAATGTATACACACAGCTTTAAGGATTTATTTCTCGTACAGTAACAAAAAGTACCATAGATATATGTTCAATATTTCGTGAAAAAATGTTGGAAATGATACTTTTTGATCATAATATATTTTCTATTTTTAACTCTTCATATATTTAAATAGAAGTACAACTTTATAATGGTATGTATGTTGATAATACCTTTAATAACTCTTCAGCAAAATCCTATATAGCGAGATACTATAATTTGACCTTAGCCATTAATCTGTTTCGCAACATCAGTAGTACGACGAGAGATAACAAGCTCCATTTAAAGCAAACTCAGCCAGAATACAGATAATATATTGAATTTTAACAAATTGTGATTAATATGTATTTATCTAGTAGTAGTAGTATGTGTCTACTCCGACATATAAAAATAATTACACGTGGACACTTCCGAATATCTAGATGGCGATGACGATGACGACGATGCACCCGGGGTATGAAATAGCTCTCCGAGCTGGTGGTAGCTGTTACTATGAATAAAAGTTTTGCATGTAAAACTTACTTTCAATAAAGATTTTGATTTACATTTTTTTACTTTTTGATTTACATTTACTGTTTGCTGTTACTTTTATTATGCAATATGCTTTCATTATTATCTTATAATTTTTCTTATTTTATGATGACTTAGTGAAAACTGTTAAATTACATATTTCTTAAATTATTTAAACCTTACCAATATTTTACTACCATTGAAAATCAATCCGCATACAATACAAATTTCAACTTCAATTATAATATTACAATAACAAAGGTTTATAACATTACCAACCCACAATAACGTGATATATTTTAATTAAATTTTGCCAATTTACCAATTATGTACAACAAAACAATTAAAAACCATACATAAATTTTATTCCGCGTGTCGTTAAGCGGAACCCGGAACGATATGCGTTAAACAACGTAACTGAGACCTTTTCATATTGTATAGTTCAATTTTATTGTTTAATTTTATTTTTAACATCAGATTTTATTTGTATTTTGTTTGAAAATAATAGTTAAGTCAATTCTGAACTCAGATAGTAAACTATCTTTAAACTCGTTAAGCTCAGCGAGTTTACGAGCTAAAGCTTCAAAAGTGGTCTTTTATTACCATGAAGTGCCTTTACTAAGAACCATAGCTTGATAACTTAACAATGTCGGTTTTACCGTAAATATAATTCTAGCAATACACAAATTATTTATTAATGTTCAATTTTATTAGGACGAACCTAATTCGATGAATAATTTATCAATATCGCCAATTTATCAAGTAAATAGAATTAACAAAATTCAACCTTTTAACCGCGTTAGTTGTTATCAAAGTTAACACCGCTTCCTGCCTCACTGAGACAGTGAAATGGTTGTTGTTTGACTTAAATACTACCCAACTCCGGTCTTAAATCCTTAATTCCTAATGCCGAGAGATTTATCATTGTCTATTATAATATAACTATCTTCATATTTGTGCTGTAAATACAAAACTATCTAAATTAATTCAAAGCTACAAGAATATTTAATGTTGTATTGAGAATGCAATGAACATAATACATTTATAGATTAAATACATTATCAATGTTTCAATCAAAGAACGTTATCATTAATATTAATTACGTTTTTATTATACAAATATATATTTTTGTTCAATAAAAAATATGATGTAGATACGTAATAATAATGATCCAAATTGTTACTGTTATATTTTCATCAATATATATTTCTTATACGAGTCAGAATAAAAAAAACTGTTACTCTTAACTAATTATTTCGTTTATTTGTGGTTTCAAGTCTTTTTTATAATTAATGTTCTTAGAATAAATATTGCTGGTTTTCAGTTAAAACTAAGTTACATAATTAACTATTTATAAACCCTAGCGATTATCTCAGCATATTGTTTGATGTTTTCGTAATTACATGATATTCCTCAAGGATGACCATTTGTACTATCCGATGATAATTCTGTTAATGTTAATTAAGAAAATAAATTTTATGCTTCAATGATACAAAGTTTGATTTAATCAGCTGTAATGTAAAAACTTTTGTTAATCTCTCTGATAAAGTCATATTATATTGGAATTAAATTTTATAAAATAAACAAAAGTTACCAAAATATTAGCATCATATATACTTCTATCATTAACTAGTTTTATCATACTTTGAAGTATAACTAAACTTTAATGTTTAACTACAGTCTAAATTGATATTCACAATGTAACACCACACTACCAATACTCAGCTCGTGTTTATAGTCTATGAGATGTGCTAAATTGTGCATATACTTTTATAAGTTTTATATTTTTGAGGACAGGCAAAACCTTTTATATTAGATGGATGACAAAATAGCAGATGGATGGTGTTTCAAAGGTTGAACGTAAAAATTAACACTTTTAATTAGTTTGTATTTGTAATACATTTTTCTCCGGCAATCCTCCGTATTAATTTAAAGTGTTATATCTAAAAGGTGTGTTACACATGTTGACATTACATTCACTTTATCTATATATAACAATAAATTATAAAAAGAAAAAATAGTTTTATATACAATTCTTTTTTTTTAATATCAGTTTGTGAAAATTGTAAATCAATTGATTTTTTCACAATATATATCGACGTGAATGATTTGTCTGTTTAAATACTTTGTTTAACAAATTATAAGGTATAATATAAATTATTCTTCAAGTATATAATATATATATTTAGGTGGATACAGATATATTTCATAGATAGACAAACATTTTTTAACCTGGCCTACTCGACTACAATGTGTGAGTCAATACTCGTTAAGTTTTCGAAGGGAATTTTTTAAAGTAAACGGTAATGTATAAAGCGACATCAATTGTACGTTAAATTGAAAGTGCTCTGTGTCAGATAAATATAAAAAATATAAATATGTATCGTATGTGTGTGTAATATATATTAAATTCAGATTTGAATACCAGCACTGGCTTTTTTTATGTATAACAAAGTTAAATCAAACAGAATTTTACAAAGAGAAAACAGCTAGTTGTAGTTCTTTGATAAGTGCATGGCTTAATATGACTTTGATTATCCAAATTGTTTGTCGTTTAAACGCCGCCTTCCACAGATTCATACAAAGTGTGCTAACACGGCGTCCTTGCATTGCAAGTCTTTGTAAGTTCCAACAACCTTGAGACAGAAACACAGTTACGAAATTAGGTAAATTGCTATCCAGTGCAAGAGACTGGATAGCAATTTATACTAATTAATTAAAATACAATTCTATTTTTATTTAAAAGAAATCTAAAAGCTGCTTGAGGTAAATTATAATTACTTTGAACATAATTCCTGCAATATAATAACTAGAACACTTATGTACTTGCAGAAAATAATTATTAGAAATATTTATTTAGTTGATAATTATATTATATTTTTATTTAATTATAAAGATCTTATGAATGTTGTCTTTTAATGTCCAATATTAGATTGAAGAAAATAGATTATAAATTAAAAATTGAATTTTATTACAGAACAATCAGAAGTGACCTTAATATTAAGGTCTCACATAGTCAATTAACATCTAGATATTATCATGATATCTAGTTAAAAATTTTGGTGGGTCTCAATATTTTTATATAATTTAAGTATGTTTTGTCAAATCTTTGCTTCAACGACAGTTACGTAGGTAGTATGTAAGTTTACTAAATTATTGAGTGACACTTTAAAGTTGAAAGGATCTCGAAAGCAATCTTATTTTACGAAAAGAAGTTACAGCTTTTAGGAGTATTACATATGACATAGAAGCTTCGAAGTGATTTTTATAATCTTTTAAAAGTTTGGTGTATTTTATTTAATATCGAGTTATTGTGGTGAATGGTATTGAAGTTATAATCTATACAACCGCTTAGAAACTATTGTCAATGCTACATATAGAATAATCCATAGAACGATTATTTATAAACATTTAAACATAATACATCATACATTAAATCATAACACATCTAAAACTATTTTTACCAAAAAAATGTTACTGTATCAGCCTCAGCCTCAGCAAAATAATATATGATTAAGGATTTTAGTAATGTTGTCAATGTAGAAAGAGTAAAACGCATTTTATTTTATATATTTTTTTAATTATTTTATTTAATTTTTTTAACATTACAAATATTATACATTTTCTCATATTTATCTCAGATATGACCTTAGTGACTTAATAATAGAGCTTAAATAAGCTTGAGATTTAATATCTTTAAAAGTTTTCAGTGATGCTTAACTTTTTTAAATTTTATAATAAATGTTGTAATGCAGTTTTAATAGCAATTAGTGAAGTAAATTAATTATGATCACATTAATAATGTTATCATAATTAAAAATATTTATTAATTGTTAAAAAGAAGTACGTCTAAAGATTATAATAATTATAACGTACAACTAGTTTGAAATCAAGTTTAATAAAGTTTTATAACAGCAGTATGTAATGTATTAGTTCAATATAAGATAGCTTTGTCAAGGTCACATACAACACAAAAGTATACCACGATAATATATTTACTGAATGGTATAATCTAATGAATGATTATAAGATAAGACGGTAACAGAACATAGTGTATGGATCAAGAAAATATAAAGAAAAGAAGATAATCGACGTGTGATAGAAGAACGTGAAGGAGAGGGTTATTTGGTGTCAGCACAGAATATTAACAGACAAGACTGACGATGTTGTACTTTACACATTTATAACTTTTATTGAATTGAAATTTGGTACAACTTAACAAATGAGACTCCAATAATATTTTTAAGAATAAACTAGTAATTACAAATAATAATAGATATCAATATTTATTTTATTTACAAATAACTTAAAGCTTTCTAACAACACCTTCATCTTTTTTAAGATTTTATAGATTTTATAACTTTTTGTACAGTATTTTATTTTCAATATCTTCATTTATGTTCAACTTATTATATAAAACTTATGTTGCCTTGTTTTAAATAGTTAGTTAAAACTTTACCAATAATAACAAAATAATAAATATTTCGCATCTCGACAGCGAATTGCACATCAAAGTTCTTAAAATCTTAGCTCTGATTTGTATGTGTAGCTTAATTTATTTTAAAGCTCTTAGTTTTTACATAAAAATATAAAACATTGAACATAAAATATAAAGCTGAAGTATCTGAGTGTTAAGGATTTAATCCGTATTTATTTAAACACGTTTTCTTTTTCTGTGTACTAAGACTAGAAAATTTTATTCTATTTTAAATTGAATAATAACTTAGTTGTCTTATACAAATTTACATATATTTACAATTCACGGATCACTTTTTGGACGACATATTGTGGCTAATTCAGGGCTTATCCTAAACAAATAAGGGTTGAAACTTTGTCAATGTTTTTTACTAAAATGATATTTCAGGAGTGGATTTGAATAAAATAAACATTATGATATTAATTTACATATTATAATATTTATATAAAATGACATATGTTTGTAAGAATGTTAAATTCTCAGTTTTATCTAATTTAATGTAATCCTGTGTATGTGGATAAATAACTAACATAAAACAAGCCTCAAAACTTGCATTTTCAACAGATTTAACTTTACTTTCGAGAGAGACTCGTAAGAACAATAACACATTAACATTCTAAACAATATTAAATTATATATCTCCATCATATACAAAATTACCAAATATATTTTAGGCATTATAGGTTCAAAAGTAAGATATACATAGAATTCAAAGCACCTTGACCTTGACCTCAAACTTTGCCAAAGGAGGCGTATAATAGACAAACGTTTCCAGACGCTGCCAAATTGTATCGATTTTTTTCTCATACTTATTTCATTTAAATAAGTCACATTCTCATTTCAATAATAGACATTTGCTGTATTAATTTTGATCTTAGAAAGATTAGAATTTACTATTACTAATATAAACCAATATTTTAAAAAGAAAAACATGCCACTTATATTTATTATAAGACATCAAATATATAATGTAGAAACAAAAAACTAATATCTTAGTTCAGGTCATAAAATTAAAAATGAAACAATAAATAATAAATGTATTTATTTAACAATAAAATACCAAATACAAAGTAAACATATAAAACAAGTCTACTAACAAATACAAGAGGGTGAGGAACAGCATCGGAGGTGGAAAGTCGCCGTGGAATTAATAACGGGGAATACATGTACTATTATAGCAAAAAATATAATATTGATTTACTACTAGTATATATTTTTATTAGAAATGACAATCATAACTTGATTGATACATTATATTTATAACTAATTGAAATGGTCTATGTTTTAGTAGTTTAAATTATCTCACCCAAACTTCTACAAAGATCTGTAGAACTTTTTTTGAGTACAATTTTTGTAGTAAATACACTCAAAACTGTTTAACCTAAAATATCTCCACAGTTTTTCTCAAGAGTACAACCAATTAGGGAGTATTGTGTTGGACCTTTTCAATAGCAATTAATTATACTTAACAATGCGTTGAGGAGTTCCTTTTGAGAGGTTTGTGAGGTTTGCTGGTATTTATTTTTCAAGTTCTAAAGTTTGCTCGCTATTCAGAATTAATTACATTTTTCTTATATCTAATTGTGTACTAAATACCATTAATTTAACTCATACAACAGTTTTCTACCTTCAAATATTCTAGAGTAAACCTCACATAATACATTTGTATGAAACGCAGTGAAGAAAATTTGCTTCATTATTCCTTCCCCATATGGTTAGTTAAGATAAATCGTTTCCATAAATGAAACAGATCTGTGGAACAGGGCGCGTGTTGGATGATAATACTTTAACATCCCTTAGGAGTAAATCTAAGACATTACTTTTATACAAAATTCCTGTTTAGGCGATGATAAGTCAGTCATGAGGCAGTATTCCTTTTTTTTTAATATATGTGTCAATTAGGTCTTTTTATTATCAAGCCCCATACCATGTCAATATTTTGTTACTAAACTTAGAAATAACTTATAAAATATACATTAAAAGATGTTTTAAATTTAGTATCTATATAATAAATATACTTGGTATATGAAAACACCTAAAGACAATATTTGCAAGAGTACTGCGAGATTCAAAATTGCGACGTACGTTACTCGATCGATCACCAATATTAATATGTCCAATAGTACCGGATATTTTTACATTCAGTTGATAGGTATATGTGTTTTGGGGACTTCGATGCAGCTGTAATATCAATCATTAATGAGAGATTTTCTAGTATACCAAGAATCTTATAACTATATTTATAATATAGTCGTTACGAGTTTTTGGCACACTGCTGTCAAGGTTAGCACTTAGCAGAAAGATGTCGATACTTGAGACAGGTATACTGCTCCCAAATTGAATTTGAGCTTATTTTACCAACTTTAATAGCTACATAATTCTATATTCTGTATTCCTACCTTGAATTAAATTATTGTCTCTTAATATATTTAAATAAAATTTTGTAGACAAAGAGTCTAACAATCTATTATAATAAAATATTACTCACAATCAACATTACAAACTACCTTGAAGAAAAGTCTTAATGTAACAGCTGTAGCGAATGCTCACATTATATTATAAATTAAGGCAAGGCCAAGCCAAGGCCAAGGCCTATAAATTATTAAAGCATTATGCAATATAATTTCACGTTCTACTACAGACGAGTAGACGCCGGTTAAAGATATCCTTGAACCTCGGTTGTTTGTCGTCGACTGTGTCGGAGGTCATTTCCTTATGAAGCTATATAATAATAGACTTTCGTAATTTCTAATTCATATTTGGTTTCATTAGTAATAAGAAACATATGTATTGTAAGATAATATAAGTATACTATATATACATTTCTTAATTGTTTTTAATATGAAAGCGGAGTCGATACGATAACGGAAGCGTCCTTGGCATCGTCATAGCTCGGTCATTCAACATTATTGGTTTAACATTATACGTGAACTGCATTCGACGTGAACATTATTTCAAAGGAGCTCGGAGTGAAATGGTTCGAAAGGGGAAATCGTCGATAATTGGAATCGTGACTCAATTATTTGTACATTTCGAATTTAGACGTTAATAAGAAGAACTTATCTACTTGGAAAATCACAAATTGCAACAATATTTAAGTTTAAGGATTTTTTCAACACTAAAGAGTTTCCTGAAATGTTGTCACATTAATTAATATTCGCCCGCTGTCCCGTGGGAGATGAGTGTAAAAGGTCCTAAGTTAATTAATGTCAGCTTTTGGTAATTTTACAGAATTAATGAACCACAATGTTAAGTAATCTTGATATCTTTTATAAAATATAATTTGAATAATAATAGAAATAATAAAAAACAACCTCATTACTATAAGAGAAAATATTATGTGATTTTTTTTTATATCAATACTTTATTGAGCTGTGCATAAGCGAAGCTTTTAACCGTTTGGACGACCTTTTTTTGTGTTTAGTTGTCTCCAGAATGAGACGAGATAATTAGCTAAAAATTTTCTCATGTGTGTTTGAGCCGAACGCGGATGTTATAGCGAAAAAAGATTGAAAAAATGTTTGGCCATTCAAAAGTTATCAAAAAAATATCACTCCTGACATAGACAATACATTAGAGCTGCCCTGCGCGTGCGAGCAATGTTCTGAGCTAGAAGGTGACAATTAGTCCTAATAAAGTGATATTTCCTGTAGCTATTCAGATGAAAGGAGAAGGACTCAGCTCAACACCCGCCGCGCACGGTGAGTGGATCCTAGTAAATAACTTGCAATCATTTAAAAATAATTATTAAATTAGACATCAACAGCGGACTGACTGACTTAATTTACGGATATGTAAGTAATTTTACTCATTCTGTGATGTTATTCAACAAGCTATCAAAAAGCTTATTAGCTTTTAAAAGCTTTCATAAACGCTCATTAATTCTGACGCGATTACGGTTATAACTTTTTTAATGAACATAGTTTTAAATAGAGTTCAAAGAATATTTTAGAACAAAATTATGGTTTACGGAAAAATTTGTTGAAAAGTAAATAACCGTTTCATTAAATTGCTTATAACCTATGTTTTTAAACAAATAATGTAATAAATGATGTATTACAAAAGTAGACAATCGGTTTGACGATCATATTAATAAATTATTCTACAAAGAGACACAGGTTTTTAATTATGAACGTACGTTTAATATATTGAAGCACTAAGATTAGTATCAATTAGTGTATCTCTGAGAGCATTTACACTCGCCGCAAATCAAGTACTAGCAGCGATTATGCAGCAGGGAAATGTTCTGAGGTTTCTGGTACTTTAATGCTGTATATCTAAAATAATTTGATAAGAATCAAAAAACTATAATGCAGTTAAGAATATAATAAATATTCGACATGCTTTTACGCACGGTTTTGGTGGCATGCAAGAAACTAGGAGGAAAAGACTGTAAAAACAAATCAATTAAAACAATTGTAGCTCTCCACAAACGGTGTTTTTTTCAGATGCGAATTATGCTTTTCCGGGATAATCCTACGTTCTTTTCCACCACATGTTAAATATAGTTTCCATAGAAATCAGATTAGTATTTTTTTGCGTGATTGACGAAAAAACATACACTATTTTATATTTATAAAACAAATACGGATAAATAAAATGTATGATTCTGGTCATACTTTACTATCTTACTGGACAGTAGATCACTTACATTACAATCAATATATATGTAAAAGTACGTTAGGTTACAAAAGGATCTTCCAAAATACATCACTTTATAAACTTGTTGATTCGTGAAATGAGCAAATGTTATATTCGAGGCGTTAAGCTGAATTAATCGCTTTGACTCATCTCGCGGGATCTTTTAACGTTATACGTCACCTGAAGTAACAAGGGATTTAAATACTATAATAAATATGTCACTTAATAAAAGATCTTCACAGTATTATTCTAGCGTTGATATTTCTTTAAAATGTTGTTTATTGCTGTAGTAATTGTACTATTAATACCTATTATTTATCGTATTTTCTTAGAGAAGGTTAAATATACCTTGTATATCTTATTACAATTGAAGCCTCTCTTTGCACAAAAATATTACTATGCATGTAAACATAAAAATGTGTATAAATAATAAGCAAAATAATACAAAAATATTCAATTGATATTTCAGTTAAAAGTGTATTTCATCGCAGTGGATCTACTCTTTAGAAGCATGCACAACTTTGACATTATGATTAAAACGAATATTATATATTAATTCAGTATTATAATAGAATATATTACATTTTATTACTATATAATACATTATATTATATTAATTACTGATAGAGTAAGCCAACGGTACAGTATATTTAATATGCCTAAACTGATGATTAAATTTTCACAATGCATGTCACCCGACGTGACGTCACGTAAACGTAACATCCCTCGCGAGATGCACTGTAAGTACAGCTGTCACTCTTACAACGAGATTACATGGAAGTCTTATTACCACTAAATTATCGTATTCGCCTGAAATTAATATTGGTATAAAATTAAGTTAAGAATTTTAAACTAGTAACTTATTATTATTGAACTAACACTCCATTGAATGGACTTAGAAATATATTTTAGTGGATAAAGTACTTCTTCATGTTCTATATGCTTTAGTATTTATAAAAAAACACCACCAAAGTAAGAGTAACTGTAATAACTAAGTTTATTTGAAGCTGAAAATATCGTCTAAGATACAATAATACCAACACTACAACATATTAACAGTTGTGTTTAATTACGCATTTCTATTAAAAAAAGTAGAGTTAAAGATTTCATATTACATTGAGAATTTATTTAGAATTGAATTATATTATTTGAAAAAAAATCAATTCATTTGATATTTGCATTTATTTATAAAGTATCTTAATTTTATATATGTTTATTTTCGAAACAGTAAAATGTAATAAGGAAAATGAAAAGTCAACAAATTAAGGCTCATTTAAAATTACTCGTACATTCAATATAATTAAAGTGAAACGAAATGTCACAAAATAATTATTCAAATTCTACTTTTTAATGATACTCCAATTACGGAGATGTCAAATTAATTAATATCTGACTCAAGTATTGTTCACAACTTTTAATATATATAATAATTGTTTTTTTATGGTTTGAAGTTTATTTTTGTAAATATCCAGATTGTCATTAAAATATACTTAAGAATGTAAAAAAATATTCTCATTGATAAATAAGAAATAGCTGATGATTTATTGAAGAGAGGAAGGAATAAATATATATAATAATAAATTTAAATGAAGCTCTAAAAGAATTAAAAATAGTTTACAATAATTTTAAAAGAACTTATAAAGTGTCTGAGCTCGGCAAATATATTAGTATTATTTTTATTCGATAGTAACCACCAACTCTTATAAGAGATGTAACTTGCTTGCTTGCTTATGATAAATTTAAAATTACATCTTAATTAGATTGATATCATCTAATTAATACACGCACTTTGATGTTTACACTTAACATTACTTTAGATATGAACATTTTAATACTCAAGATACTTTTAATAAAGCTAATTGAACAAATTAATTTAGAACTCGTATTCCAAAGTTAAACCACTGAAATGCTTTATATTGGAACTTTTTGTTGAGTTTTACCCATTACTTGTAGTATTCATTTAAATCCAGGGAATAAATTATAGAATTTATGTTGTAATTTAAACCTATCAAAACCTCAAAATACAAAACATGTTACATGGGAAATATAAATTGATTTTAATATGTGCCAATATTATAGTATTAGGGTTTTTCAACCTTCAATAACTATGATTATATCATATTTTTCATACTTATTTTTATTTGATAAATATCATCTTTAAGAGAGAGATTTGTGAATGTATTAAATAATTAATAATTAATAATAGCCTACTTTTCATTATGTATCTGAAATAAATAATAATTTTAAGCTTTTAAATCAGCTTTATCAACTCAACCAATCAACCGAAAAACAGGGTCTTTTATTAGAATCATTACCAATTGTAACGATAAATCGTAACCAACAATAACGTGATATATTTTAATTAAATATTACCAATTTACCAGTTGTGTACAATGAAAAGAATTAAAAACCGTCGTGAAGCTGAGCCCGGAGCGATATGCGTGAAACCACGTAACTGCGGCCTTCTCATATTATAAAGATCAATTTTAATTTGTTTTGTTTCAGCGCTTTACGATATTTTTGGATTCTGCCGAAATGTAATTATTATTAGATTTTCATTTATATGAAGTGTATAGACGAGTTGATAAGTTAAGACGTCGTAGAAAAACAAGGAAGAAGGAAACTAGACTATAATGGGCATAGTAACTTGTCCCATTTTCTCATTCGTCTTAAGGTATGCATGATATGATAAGATGAGATAGTGATAGTGATAAGATAATGTAATACTAATACAATCACTATACCTTCAAGAATACATTTTATTTGACTTAAAATGAAAACAAATATTATCATTCAGTTATTAATACATTACATAAATTCTTACCTCACTTCCAACACTGACCTAGATTATCGAATGCTGGAAACGGAAAGGTATTTTATTATTTTGTATTATTTGAATCTACTTCGTGAAAATTTATTTTAAAATATTTTCTGCTACGGATACTTTGCAATACATTTTGTTACTTCTTTAGTAGCAATATATATATTTGTTTTTATATTATTGTATTCTTCCTGACACGTGATACCAATATTATCCAAAGAATGAATGTAGGTAATACACCTTGTACCATCTCATTATAAATGTTAATTAACGCCGGATAGTTTTAGTTTATTGTAATAACAATAGTAACAACAGTTTTTTTCTCACAGAGATAATTTTTTCTAATCTAAAATACCAAATTATATAAATATTTGTCTGTAGTTGTTAAGTGTTCATACTCTATACTGTGACATACCTATAAATAAACTGATAAACTTTTCAAAAAGCATGGTTTCTTAATATGTATGTAGGTTCTGTACATAACAAAATATTCACAGAAGTTTTCTGATATTTAGACATTGCTTTGTTTATCTTTATATTAGAATTAGATAAACAAACGGTTACGACTTTTTCACTAATTATTTTTTTTTTTTTTATTTAAATAGAAAAAATATTACTGTTTAAACAATAATATTTAGCATTATAATAACATTGTTATTATATGTGAAATAAACAACCTTTTGAGGGACAAGGCTTTTAAGAAAATGAAGACTGTATTTAAAGTTTTATTAAAATATCTTAAAAGAAATATAAAGAATATAAATATCATAAATAAAATACAAGACAGCACTTAAAAGATACCCTTTCCATTTTTATTTAGAAAAGATATTTTTTCTTGTTTTATTTTTTATATTAGATTGTGTTCACAAAAGACTGAAACAGTTTGTAGTAAGTTTAAGGTGAAAATGAAGATAAAGTAGATGTCAGCAAACCAGAAACAAAGTAAATAGAAGATTTCCTTGTACTTTACTGTATGCTGAAGGTATTGTATGCTTTCGTAAAGCGTTCATCGGAAAAGGAGGTGAAGGGTTGAAGCTTCCGGCTATGTATGTATGTATGCATACAAAGTACTTGGTGAGTGTGTTTTTCTTTGTAAAATCAACTACTATGCTAGTTAACTTAGTTCATTGTATTTTCAGTATGTAACTTGTCGCTTGTAAAGCTTACAAAGCAAATTCATTGCAACAGAGGTTGCTTTATACGTTCAAACGTCCAGTCTTGGGTAGATTTTGTTACATATATATGTGTGTTCTTGATTTACTTTCGTCTTTGATTAATTTTAAACGTAGTATGTAAAAGCTATATTTATTCACATATATCTTTCTATCATTTTTGGCCCGACGTAAACAATAACCTATCTATCATCATCTATTATTTTCCATGTTCAATGAGGAATGTGTCGCTTTCGGAACAAAGAAAGACAGTATTTATCATTCTGACATTCTAATATTTAATCTAAAGTATTGATTGCTAAAGAATTTGTTGTTGACTGAGAAATAAACATAATTTTATTTATTTTAAGGCAAGTGACCGATCATTTCATCACCGACCGACCGACCACCGACCGATCATAGACTTTCGCCTAATCCGATTTCTCGTACTCCGACTATTTCAATTCGGTTCATCATCAAACACTTCTTAGCAGATATCCCGTTCCATACCATATCGAACCTCTTTGTTCCTATCTTGAGTGACGCTTGAATTTGTTAATCTTACATTTGGTATATTTATGTTGTTTTAATGAATAAGTTTTAATTAACTGACAAGAACATATTTTAATATATGTTAAGTGCATCATTACAAAATACGTATACTTAACAGAAGGGAACAGCTTAGTAAAAGGGATGCCAGTGTCAAAGACAACCTTAACAACACGCTGCAGTCAACAGTTTGCAAACTTTACCTAAGCTTGGCTTTGTAAGCTTTAGTAGCTTATCTTGAACACAGGTACTTTGATTTTTCTGAAACGTTAATTGATATAATTTCTTACTATATACCAGTTTCGTCGTATAAATATCACGTCAACGTTCCTTTTACTTGTGATGTTGTATAAGTACAGAAGAAAGAATAAATTTTATAACTCAGAGCCTCAACTTAAATGAAAATGACCGGTATATAGCAATTTTAATAACTGTATTAAGTAGCTTTTTTTTAATAGACACATTAAAAAAAACTATGAGAATTTCAGGGTTTGGTTATCTCGCTTTGGTTATTTATCAATCGTCTTATATTTTTATACTTACAAATTATCATGTTCTGTGCTTTTTTATAGCTACTATTGTTTATGATTTATATTATTGTATATTATTTTTGTTCTAAATCTAATAAGGGTATTTTGGTATTTTTATGTTTTATAGGAAAATTATCGAGCTTTAATTTATATAGTCACGTGCCTATAACGCATATTGTGATATGAATCTAAGGTTGAAAATATTTTAATACCCACTTAGAAAAAAGTATGAAAAGGTTCCTTTCCAACGTGGTCCGGAGCGTTACGGTGAGTGTTAATGGAGATCCCGTAGAGTCCGACTGAGGTGCTGAAGTTATTATCCAACTGTTATATAATATCAAACTCACCTTTTTACGTACAGTTGACAAAATGTTTAGAGCCCATTTAGATGATTACTTTTTATAAGAATACCGTTGCACTGTTGCAATGTTAAAAAGGTAATATTGTTGCAATAGTAAAGTTGCAATAGTATATTAAATATTGTTAATACACTAACAGGGTATCAATTGTGACTAAGTGATTGGAAAGACGGGTGTGGCCAAAATACTGTCAACTAAAATATAGATGATGAATTTAGTTTTAAAGAGTGTCCTTTGTCCTTCTAGTATCAATTGTCATTAATTATATAACCTTTCAAAGTGTCTGTTTTTTAAACTGGTATTATAAGAAGGTTTATAGACAATTTATAACATGAGAATTTATATATATTTTCAATATATTATAATATAATTTAACGTAAAAATAATTCTTCCCTAAATGTTAATCAAAATTAATTAAATTATCGTCTTCTCATTATTCAGTAATTATTATAAAAAGCTATTTTGAGGTGTAAAATAATGTAAGATAAAAATTCCGTAATTTAACAGAATTAATGAACAAATGAAATGTACTTATATAATTATATAAGTACATTTCATTTGTTCATTAATATGTAAATATATACACATATGTAAATATTAAGAAGAAAAATATATAAATATATATTTATTTAAAGATTTTTTTATATAACTTTTTTGAAATAAATAATATAATAACATATTTATTTCAATGAATTTATAAATTAGATAAAAAGTAAAAATAACTTGTAATATCTTTTTCTCTCTTAAATAATGAACGAACCATTTCTTCACTGCAGTTGAATAAGAATCCTTTGTATTCTTCTAAACGCCCGGTCTTTATCTTCCATGAGGTTACCAACAAAATAAATCTATAGTATTGTTTAAAGATATTGTATCCACTAACAATGAGTACATTGTATAAATTTCTATATAATCTTCTAATGTATCGACATATATTGTATAGTAATTGTTATATATCTTCATAATGTCCACTTTTACTTATTGATTAATACTATAAAGCATAGTTAATAATATATTAAGTAATAAGTTACCTTTTTACAAGATATCAATTTAGTTGAATGATATTCATTATTTACCACCTTCCTCAGATATACTTTAAACTTTTTTGCTTTTCCATATATTGGAATGTATATTCTAATGTTTATCTTGAAATTAAATATTAAACATAATTTTCAACTCTTCAAAATTCGATAAAATCTTATTGATTTGAAGATAATTTGAAGTCCAAGTATACTGTTTATACACATACCGACATTAAGCTTCAAATTAAACACTCGTCTGTCATATAAAGATTTTAAATAAAGTAGGCACTAATAGTATAAGAGTATAACATTAGAGTATTATATAGTACTCTGATCAATCTATCATCACATCACATGATATTATACTGTCTAAATATTAATTAATACATTTTGGATATATTCATTTCTTGCCTGTTAGATAATAACACTACTTAACTACATTTAACGTCATATTAATCGAGAAGAAAACTTATATATATGTATGCACTAAGATCCACTTTGCAATCAAATCAATCAATTCAAATAGTTAATATGCTAGTAAAATCAAAACACATAAAAGATACCTCCATTATATGAAGCTAGAAGAAAATTTTGTATCAAGATTTAATAAACTCACTAATAACAAGTAATCACATATAAAAAAAATCCGTGCCCGCCGGGGGACACGCGTGGGTAGACCTCGTATGTAACTCGTTTAAATCTAAGAATAGCACATGATGCCGTTGTTTACATCAAACATTTTCAAGCAAAAAGCGGTTTTTATTTTTTTTTTTTCGGAAAATTTATCTTTTTTGGAAGTACTTTTGATACTTAAATTTAGAGTAAAAAATAACCTTTCTATTAAAAATATTTTGCGAGGAGGGAATGTTTAACAGAAAAATGTTGCCATGGTTAAATTTTCAAGCTAAAAGTGCTTTTTATTTTTTTTCTCAGAAACGGAACCTTCTACGCAAAAACTTTTAGTATCTAAATTTAGAGTAAAAAATAACCTTTCTATTAAAAAAACTTGTGCTGTAAGAATGTTTACCAGAAAAAAGTTATGAATTTTTTTCCTAAAATTTTCGGTTTTTTTATCCCCACCCCTAAGTTATTGAAGTTAGGTTTTCGGTTTATCTACATTAGTTATAGGTATTCATCAAAGACATCATATAATATGAACGCGATTGATCTTCTTTGTATAGGGAAAAAGTTATGGTCGAAAAACTGAAATCAGTAAAAGTGAGACCCTAGCGCCCCCTGTGGCCGGATTTCTCTGGTTAACAAACTTGACCTTTATTTTATTTATTTTTTTTATGTTAGAGGAGGGCAAACGAGCTTGCGGGTCACCGTTAGTATGTGATCACCGCCGCCCATGAACTCTTGCAACATCCGAGGATTCACAAGAGCGTTGCCGGCCTTGGAGAAAGGAATATATGCCTTTTTTGAAGGTACCCATGTCGTATCGATCTGGAAATACCGAAGAAGGAAGTTCGTTCCACATTCGAGTGGTACGTGGAAAATATGTCCTTGAGAACCGCACAGTGGAGGATCGCCACGCATCCAGGTGGTAAGGATGGTATTGGAGGCGATGGCGCGCTGTGCGGTGATGAAATTCGGCGGCAGGCATCAGATCGAATAGTTCTTCGGAACACTCCCCGTTGTAAATGCGGTAGAAGACGCACAAAGAAGCCACGTCTCTACGCAATGCCAAAGAGTCCAGCCGTTCGCAGAACACCGGGTCCCCGACAATCCGAACGGCTCTCCGTTGTACGCGGTCAAATGGTAGAAGCTGATATTGGGGTGATCCGGACCAGAGATGAGAACAGTACTCCATGTGTGGCCGTACCTGCGCCTTATAGAGCGCAAGTCTTTGGCCAGGTTTGAAGTACTGCCTCGCTCTATTGATCACTCCCAATTTCATCGAGGCCAACTTGGCCTTGCTCTCCAGATGACCACGAAACTGACAATCGCTCGAAATGTCGAGACCCAGTATTCTGATACTTGGCGAGGCAATGAGGGGAATGCTCTCGAAGAGCGGTGATACGACAAATGGGGTTTTCTTAGTGGTAAACGCGCAAACCTGTGTCTTTAGGGGATTGAACTGAACGTGGTTCAGTTCACCCCACTCAGAGACCATCCCCAGGGAGGTCTCTATTGAAGACACAAGTTTCTTTCGGCACTCGTCGACGTTTTCCCGAGAAAGACCTGCACGACCGGAATATACCGCATTTTTGGATGATTGATTTTTTGCAAAGTTTGAAAGCGATCCGAGCGAATCTGCGGCTACTACCGTGCTGACAAAAGTCGAATCTGGACGCACGCACGCATATATATATATATATATATAAACTTTTTGACCAATGGTCATTTCGGACTCAGGGGATCATAAGAAGACCTCCTGTGAAGAAATTTTTCCAAAATTCGAAAGTCGGGTAGGTACAAATGAATGGGCAGACCGAATTCTTCGAGGTCTACCCAATAGCAACAAATATTTTTTTACTCAGTTAGGGTTGGGTGAAATATTTAGAATTATCTCGCGTTTTTATCCATAATTATGATTTTTTTAAAGAACATAACAAAAGAATTAAATAATTTGACTTTAATATTAACATTTTTTGTAAAAACTTTCACGAAGCATGTTGTAAAGATTAATTAAATTAAAATTCAACAACATATAATTTATAAAAGGTTTATAAAACCAGAGACTTAAAACATGCTAATAATACATATTTATATTATATGTAATAAAAATCTATGCCATACACACACACATATATATATACAATGTATGGGAACAAGGCAACGCACATACGAGTAATCGATTGGGGTTGTTAATGATTGTACTTTTTTGGGATAATGCTCAGGGGCTACAAATAATAGTTGTATCTGTAACTGAATGAAACAGACGGTTACCTTATATCGCGACGACGACGAGCGACGCAATCACGAGTCTCTTGGTTTTTTCTTTATAACTTTTAATTTAATCAAGCTATTTACATTCTGTTTTCTTCTGTAGATGCTTATTTATTAGGTGTACATTCGTGCCAAATTTGACTAAAATCGCTCCAGTAGTTTTCATGTGATGACTCAGCTCATTTTGAGGAAGACTTTGATAATAGAAACTGATTATGATCATAAATATCTTAAACGTTTTAAAATATTTAGGTAAGGATTTTTAATTAAACTCTTTTAACATTGGCAATATTAGTACTTAAATATAGAACTATTGGATCCCCGTTTTACTTTGACTGTGTAATAATTAAAAATATTTTATATTCTTTATTCCAAATATCTGTGTAAAAGCTTTAAAAGCTACGAGATAAATCAAAGCTTCAAGTACCATTAGCGTTCTATTCAGACTCACAACTGTGGAAACTTGAATCCATACAAAAAATAATACACATTCTCCATACGTATATATTTAATTTTAACATATATATTTGTAATACATTTTAATAAGAGTTTGAATATATTACCTTTGTAAATATTTATTTCTAAGATTTTTATCATTAATATATTTTTTTATTGTTTTACAAAAGTATTTTAATTACTCGGTATTCATTCCGGATCCAGTGGGAAGAGTTCAAAAGTTCAAAGAAGGGTGGAGGGGTATATATTAATAAATTATATTTTGGTATTATATAAATTATATTTTGAGTGGACAAAACTATTCGGAACAAAGTCCTGGTCCATCTCATGATGTGTGTGTATTAATGTCCATTTGAAATCGCAATTATTTAAATTTCTTCTTATACCGATAATTTTTAAGAAGGGTTGTCTATGTTTCTTTCCGATTCCGGAATAAATATAAACCTAAAATGTTTTATAAATACAATACACACGACAGTAATCTCGGGTCACCTTTCAATTTGTTTATATCTGAGAAATCTTTAATTTATATATATTTGATTGATTAGAATAGCACATTTTACCAATTACAATCTGTGGTTTAAAGATAAAATGGAAATATCTAAATGTAATGTTTTCACTATACTTTATTGAAGATATTGTAATCAATAGATCGATGGGTTTGTATTTAAGTAAAGATTTGTTAATGTTAGTTTGAACTAATATATATAAAATGAATTCTAACATTACATAGTTTTTATTACTTCATATATACTTTGATTTTCCATTTGAACTTTAACCGTATGTTATAATTATTATTATTGTTCAAATATAGCTTGAAGTAGTTGTCAGAGTGATGTAAACTCTAAAAAAAATATTCTTAACACCTGATTTTAATATGTATATAATCATATCAATTTGTCAAATACTCCTTATGAAACTGTTAACATTGTTTACAAAAGTTTTCCAACTACAGATGCACACTTTAAAAAACAGAAATCAAACGTTCCAAAAACGACAGAACCATAAAAGTTACAATTTTATAATTAATCACTTTGCGTTAACAAATACAAATAAAGTATAGATATCGTACAACACATGTGTATATCTTACATTATCTTCAAGTTATATTTCCCAAAGACAAATTTTCCACATTAAAGTTATTGAGAACTACCCACATAAAGGAGATTCATGGTTCTATTTTTATCGAAATTGATATCAGAAAATGTTTTGTCTTATTATATTTCTTTATATTTCTTCTTTATTACTAGTATATCGACATAGTGTACATATCGACATAGTTTATTGCATAATATTATATTTTGTTTATTATGATCGCAACAGCCAAGCAAATGATCTATTTGGTGATATTTAAAGATATAGATGTAGATGCATTACCATCCTTCAGAAAGTTGAGTGATGCAGGAACTTAGGAATAGGTAGCAAAAGGGAGGTGTTTGGCTTTCGACGGTTTGGGGCTTTTACCGTACGAAACATAGATATAATAACTACTTTACTGCAGTCTTCTGTCATTTTATGGTTGAACTGGCCCTGAGGAGCTGTAGTCAATTAATAGCATCTAGGCTCTACCAACTCCAGGAAAAAATCCAGATTGTATATTTTATTATGGGTTCCTATTGTTCATAAAATGATATATTTTATTATTTTTCTCAGAAAGTACAAGGAGTACCCAGAATACGGTAACATGAAATATTAGTTTACTGATTAAACTAGGAAGGAAACAACAACAACATGGGCGTGTTTTCAAAAACTTTTATTGAGCGAAGCAAACGGAGCGCTCTACTGGAGATTTTATCACATTCTTTGTCACGAATAGGCTCGAAAACTACTTGACGGAAAATTATGAAATTTTGCAATCAAAAAGATACCCAATAGGTGATGGTTTAAAAAAAATGAAAAATGACATGTCGTTGAGGAATAATCGTCAAAAAAATGATATCCGACTCTGTCCACAACGATGAGTCATTACACTGGGCTCGCTTCGCTCAATATGCCAACGGCACCCGAGATTTCGCGAGCGTAGCGAGTTGAAATTGAGGATCTGTTAGTGCCCCTAGTATTACTGGATGTAATGGTTCTTTGTATTGGATGTGGTGTTATAAATCGGTAACTATCTTCATTTTTTTATGCATCGGAGGGGTATTTTAGGTAATATTTGCAAAGATTTTATTAAAAAACAAGAATGTTGTAAATAAAAAATATCCCTAAAACTGTGAAGCTTATTTGAATAGTAGTGCAACGTATTTATTGACCGTGAGATCGTACACATTCAGATGAAACATTTCAGTTTAACATTACGTTATTGCATCAGTTGACATTTAATATTATAAAGAAATTAAATCAGCCTTTTATATGCCCTTTAATATAATTTTGATTTTAATATGTGTAATAATTAGATATAATCGATTATATTAGGTTCAGCCGTGCTTTGATAACATATACGTACTTAGATCAGATAAATATCTATTTAAATAACTTTTAATACACTTTGCACACTGACATGATTTTCTTAATTTGTGCTTAAATTGGTAAAAATTTATCATTTTTAATATAATACTAGATTGATGAATGTAAAGAGGCTTAACAGAAGCTTCTTAAACACTCGAAATTTCTTAAAGTGGCGTTTGAGACAACTGTGAAGCCTTCAGTAAAACAAATATTGTATACAACTTGAAATAAGCTTAATTGGATAAAGTTCAGAACAAATACAGTAAATTAATCAAAATAAACATATTTCAGCTCTTTAGTCTCTTATTTTGTTATGACTTCAGTAAATGTTGGTAGTAGGATCGTTATATTCCATGTTAAGGGTATTTTTTTTTTAAGAGCTGTTCATAAGCTTGCCCACAAAATATATAAAATTATGGTTGTTTTTAAATAAATGTAAAGCCAGGTTCTTGTAATGTTATTTCACGTATTCATTAATTTAAAAACAATATAAAATTGTAATACAAGTAATAAAGTTTTATTATTCTTTATATGTTTAGTGTAATGTTATTATTTCAACGCATTGAACTACATCTTAGTTTGAAGTTTTTAATTGAGTTGCGAATATGTACCCTTGTTTAAACGGTCAATATTACTTACATTTCCTTTTTAATATAATTTACTTCCCATATAGCGGTTGGTCCCAAAACTTCGACTGACTTTTAGGTTTGTGTTGGAATTTATTCAAATTATTTAATTTTTTTTCCGGTTCCAAACATTTTTTTTTTTTGTCAACCATATTCTGTTGGATTGCTATATATAGTATGAAATCAAATTTTAAAAGAAAACCAGACGACGGATTTCTTTGTCTATTCATACATACACAGAATAATATTGACTCTATTTCTGAATACGCTACATCCCATAAACGATCAATAGAACATGCTATGACCTTTTCTTTCTTTGTATTTTAAACTAATATGTTCATATTTTTATACTCCTTCCTCCAGGAATTCTGTTGTACGCGTTAGTTATCGTAAAAGTATGACGGAAAGGTAGTAGTTAGGATGGTACGAGGTGAGTTTGGACAAAGTCGTCGAAAACATCTAGTTTAGAATATATTTTTTTATCTCTTAAACTTAATATCCGAAGATGATACCTTAACCATTTTACTTCTTTTAAAGCTAGTCAAAAATATAAAAATATTTAATTAAATACTTCAATGATAACTTTAAGGTTTTATAGCTATCAATAACCCCTTTAAAGTCACTAATACATGATGTTGCTTCTCTGTGCGTCTTCTACCGGATTTACCACGGACAGAGTTCCGATGAGCTATTCGATCTGATGCCTACCGCCGAATTTCATCAACGCACAGCGCGCCATCGCCTGTAATGGCACCGGTACCACCTGGATACGTGGCATTTCTCCACTGTGCGGTTCTCAAGAACCTTTCTTTCACGTACCACTCGAATGTGGAACGAACTCCCTCCGGCGGTATTTTCAGATCGGTACAACATGGGTACCTTCAAAAAAGGCGTTTAGTCTCACCTCCAAGGCCGGCAATGCTCTTGTGAATCCTCGATGTTGCAAGAGTTCATGGGTGGCGGTGATCACGTATCATCTGTGATACATACATACATACATACATACGTACATAAAAAAACATTATTGATATATGATATACTCATATCGACTAAATATCTTACGAATACAAATTCTTCAGGGATATAATTATTTTCTTCATCATCATCGCAAAGATTTGCACATAAAGTATTTTTCTCGGTGATAGTATTATTCGATTCGTTTCTACATTAATTTACAATGACACCGTTCGTGTTATTTTTATAAATCGTGTTTTGTAATTACAATTACTTATATATTTGTTAATCTAAAACTGGAAAACTTATTATTAATTACCTTGTAACATCACACTGCGATCAACATAAGTTAAAAATTAGCATAACCCTCTTTTTCTGACGAGGGTAACTAAGCCTTTAAAACCCATGAAAGTTAGGAGATTAAGAAACGAAAAGATTCGCAAAATTAATATCTTTCATAAATCTCTCGCCAATCAAAACTTTTGAATAAAACTTCTTTAAAGTCGTGTTAAGATTATCTGATAATATCGTTACTAAATTTGAATAGACTTGGAATTTATATTAATGATTCAATTTCAAGCTTATTTTTTCAGTTTTATTAAAATATTATTGATATCAGTTATAAATACTCAGGTTAAAAATGTAGTAATAAAAAATGAGGAGATTTTGTTTCTACAAGTTGTAACTTAGAATATTGTTATAAGGACCACATACAATTTTAAAAGTTCATCAATTAGATATTTTATAAATGTAAACAGATAAATTTTTAATAAACTCGAATCAAAGTATACTTTATTTTTATTGGGCAATAAATATTCGTTCAGTTCGATATTCATATTTTCTTTGGCCTCTACTTGTAAATATAAAGTTACAAACTCTTTTATAATAATGAAACAGTTTGTCATATTAAAGATGTACCTTTATAAGGTACATATAACACGCAAACATTACAAATAATAGCTCGACAGTTAAATAAATAAATCGACGTTAAATATATAAGATATAGTTAAAGTATATATTTACATATTACTGTATAAAAAGTATGTTTCAAATTGTCTACAAACATGTGAGCCATGTTGAGATAAAGAAAACAACTTGGAACTCAACCTCGGTTGTGGAACTTTTACAATGTTGTTTTATACTGACAAGTTATAAACATTGGTTAGAATTTTCGAAAGCAGCCGAGTCTCCTCCGTCAATACAAAGACAACTTTATACATATTCATACATTCAAAAATATTAATTTTATCAAAGTGGAATGGTATCGATAATAATGTGTATATAAAATTTACAATTATAATTGACCAACAGAAATGATAAATAATATATTATTTCACACAGTAGACCTGATTAGAACCTGACCTGACTGGAACATAAAATATATGAATTTATTTACTTAATTTGTATACATTTACGAAATATGAATATGAATACCTATAAATTTACGAAAACTTCAATAAAAATCATTAAAATACATAGAATTACAGCAAAAAAATAAAACTTATACTTTAACTTTAGAATAGTCACGAGTTCTTATATTTATTTTACAAAAACATTAGACAAACAAAATATTATCGAAATACTATATACTATATATGTATAATATCCTAATATTCTGTAATGCTTTGAAATATTAAGTCTCGAAGACTTTTGAAGTGTCGTCTGAGAGAACTCTAAAGCGTTTAGTAAACATCGTTAGTAAAACAAATATGAAGCCAGTGTGAAGATTAGAAGAGTAATAAAAATGATTGTATATCATTTATACAGAACATGTTATTATTTACATGTTTACTTCTCAAACTCTTCTACTTGCTGGACGTGTTAAATTTAAACACAATTTTAATAATTATAAATAATATATATTAAATTAATTTCAAGTGTGATTCTGAATAACACGTACTCGCTCGCTCCTCTCTTTCGCCAGGTTATATATCTTCTGCCCTTTTGTGATCTCTCCACTGTACAGCCTGAGGAAGGTCAGGACTCCTCGTTGGCCGTTGTGCTGCACCTTAAACGCTCTCACACATAAATCTGAACCAAAACTGTTGTGAACCCCAGTCCTGTCCATTAGAGACGGTGCAAAATTTCCTACCTTTAAAAATTAAAATCTTGCTATCTCACTCCCTTTTGCTACCCCTTCTCGACTATGCTGAAGTTTGACCACATTTCGAATTTTAAAACGTCAACTTAAGTGGCTCCCTATTCGCCTTCGCCGGAATATGCATATTTTAACCACGCTGAATAATGTTTTAAGAAAATTATCTCCCTCTTATTTATATGAGCTCTTCCACCTGTCCCCTCCCAGTAGCCGTCCCAAACGCTCTTGTGTTTCTGTTAAATCTTTTAATGTCCCTCTTTACAACTCAACATTTTTCTCCAAATCTTTCTCCATTCATACAGCGCGGTTATGGAATACCCTTCCTAGCCATATTATAAGTAACCCAAGTGTTGTATTGTTTAAACGTAGATTAAAGAAAGCTCTACTATCTCTCCCAGTTATAAATATATGTGTTAAATATGCATTTGTTACATTAAATATTTATATATTCATATATGTATTTGTATATTTTTTCGATTTATTATATTGATAAGTAGTTGTATTTATTGATATATTGGTATAATTTAGTATATTATATAAGTAGTGTTTAGTTAGTTATTTACTATTACGAATATGTACTATATGTAGTGTGTACCTATTTCTGCCCTGTTAATTCAATTTTGTCACTCTCATGGGTAGCTGGTAGAGATCTCTCTTTAGAGATAAGCTCATCCAATGTTTTTCATGTCTCTGAATGTTTTGTTATTACTAAATCTGATACATGAATAAATAAATAATAAATAAATACGAAATAACGGCGTCAATGAGAGTCTGTACTCCTATATTTTTGTAGGAGCTGCCGAAGAAAACCGGATACGCCTTCATATCCAACGTACATACACGTACATACGTACGTACATACACGTACATACAACGTACATACACGTACATAATTGCTTCTTGTAGTTCTTTAGTTTCTATATTGTCTAATGATTCTTGTTGTATTATTGTTTCTGCTAAATTGTCGTCTAAAGAGGACAGCGTGTCTATAAGAGTTCTATGGTCGTTTAGGGCAGCTTCCCATGTAACGCCATCAGCTTTTTCAGTCAATCTTCGCCGAATGAAGTTCCATCCTCGTCTCTGGGTCCAGATGATTTCTTCCAAGGTATTGATTATCTATAAGACCTGTAATAAAACACAATAAAGAAACTAAAAATTAGGTCTATTATTATTAATTATTTTGCACTTAGGAAATCTGTTTGCGCAACAAAAAACACCTCTCTCTTTGGTGGACCATAATCAAGAATCAAGAAATTTTTTTCTTGAGATCCTTACATAAAGGGCATCAGAATGCCATCATGTTCATAAAATCGCTTTAATAGTTATTTTTTGTTATTCCCATTATGCATTTTTTTTAAATACTGACCTAAAATAACATATAGTATATATAATACGTCGATAATGTTTTCCTTTAATATTTATTAAAAAATTATGTTATTTGTGTGTAACCTAATTTTGTTTGTCTTTTAATAAATATAACATTATATATTAAACACCAAATAATAATCCATTGAAATATATAACGAACAAGACTGTTCAAATGATAGACTTTAATTGGTAACTGGAATGTTTCTAAATAATTTCAACAAATTCTATTAAAAACGCGTCGCTCTGGACTTATTTGGTTATTGCTCAAGGACATACAACTTTTAATATTAGTCGGTTATTTCGTTCCACCATGTTAAGAGCAATAAAAAATTATGGATATGACTGTACGTATTTTTTATGGAGCTTCAAATACTGAATATGACAATTCTACTCACACAGAACTCTATTGTTAAATATCTTAATTAAGGTCTGATGACTTTAATAGGATCTCAGGGTGACGAGAATAGGAAATAGTGGTCACGTCTTGAAAGACTGCTCATATAGAGCACACATTTGCTTGTAATTTAAAAAAATCTGCATATCTGTTAAGATACTTATTTATTTATTTTGAATCAATACTAGTAATGTCTTGTGTACGTCAAAAGATAAAGACACAAAAGATAATGTGTCAAGAGGGAGAGTGATATTGATACCATACTTGTATGTAGCGCTGCGGTTGGGTTAATGGTTTTTTAAATGTGCTGTATGTTAATCCATATAGTGCCAGCCTTTCATCTTGTACACTATTTAGACGACCGTCGTGCTAATTAGTATGTACTTATATTTGAATAAGAAAAAAAACTATTTTAAATAAATAAACAAGATTAAAACCTCGATTTTTTGAATTTTTAACCTGTATGACTTAAATATTTTTTGTGTTTAAGTATATAGTTTGAATTTACAAATGGATTCGTAAGTAGATATTGCGATCGGAATCCATATTTTTTATATTTCTTTATATAATGTAAAATGAGAAACATAATATTTGATATTAATATTTTAATGGCAAGATTATAAAGAGTCCGAAGAAAATACAATTTTACTTAAATCTTTCCATTTGAAACTTATATTAAGAAGAAATGCAGAGAAAATTTATATTATCTTTTATACTTAATAACTTAACAAAGAATTACATTACATATATGTATGTAATTATTTTTTAGTAACGATACACTCTATAGAGCTTTGATGGTTGGATATGTTGGATATGTTGCTATACAAATTATTATTTATTAAAGTCTTATTTAAGAAACGAAAGTTTTCAATTTCGTTATTTGTAGTTTACATAATCTACTCGTAATACAATAAACGTAAACGGTTGGTCCCAAAACTTTATATAACTTTTAGGCTTGTGTTAGAGTTTATATTAAGTTATTTGAAGCTTTTATCAGATACACAATATGTACTTTTCTTTCTTAAAAATAAATTATAAATTCCATATCTTTGTTTCGCCGACTGTGAAGTAAAATGGGTTGAAAGGGAAGGTTTTAGTAAAATGGGAATCGTGACTCAATTAATCGGCTTTATGGTATTTTAGAAATTAGTGTTAATAAAACTTGTTTCTCATGTAGTTTGTTAATATGTTTTTAAAAAACTACGGAGGGAAAATACATAATACTCTAAATGTAGATAACTACAATCCTCACTTTTGTTGTTATATAATTGATTATATCAATAATAGGATAGAAATATTCTGACAAAGAAAATCTGAGATGTTGTTTTTTAAATATAATATGTTTTCTTTTCTCACCTCACGAAACAGCTCTAATGGTTATAATATTTAAAAATAAACTGTATACTTATAATAAGAAATTCATCCCTTCACGTCTTCTCACACGAATGTCATGAATAATTTATAGGTAATTCTGTACATGAATTTTCCAACATCATCGGGGCTAAGTTTGTGTGATGTAATACATAATTATCTCTAAATAGATGAAAATATCTTATTTCTTATACTCGTTACGTATTCTCAGTGAATGAAAGACAAAGTTATAATTACTTTCTTTTGTATTGTCAAACTGCAGGCGGCAAGGGCGGGGGGCCGTCGGGTCTCCGAGTTTTTCGGTCTCATTCTTCGGTCCTCTGTTATTCTTTTTAGAGATGTAAGTGTGCAATCACAGTAAAGATTACTAATAAATCCAGCCTGTATCATTACTTCAAACTGTCCATACTAACTGTCCATACT
This sequence comes from Melinaea marsaeus rileyi, assembly GCA_918358865.1. Taxonomy (NCBI): domain Eukaryota; kingdom Metazoa; phylum Arthropoda; class Insecta; order Lepidoptera; family Nymphalidae; genus Melinaea; species Melinaea marsaeus. The sequence continues at coordinate 14,628,108 of OU911089.1, read as the reverse complement.
AATGCTCAACCTTTATAACCAAAGGGTTGGTGGGGTTGAGATGCTATAAACGTAATCATTAGGGCAGAGGTAGGCGAAGGAGGCGAAGGCGACTATGTCCATACTAAGAGAAGTTACATCATTAACAATATAATTTATTGGTATTATATTTATAAGTTTTGCACTACAAACATCTGTAATTTTATTAACAACACCTGAATTTCAAATTATGATTTCTTTTATAACTTACCATAAATATTACTAAAACTTTAATCAATTTATTTTATTTGTAATAGCATTTAATATCAGCATGTAAGGAAATCAAATGAAACAAGAGAACGTAACAATTATTTACGATGGAATAAAGAACTAATTTTTAAATATATCTCAATTAACTTGAGAACTAATATTTTCAATAAAACCTCTACTGGACAATTTATTCTTTGCCCTATAAAGCTCTATTTAAATTTATCATTTCACAAACATTTTCGCACGTAAAGGAAAACCTTAGTATTGATAGTCAACAAGCTTGATAACTGCTAAATACACTATGTATTGTCATTTATACCAAGGATTTATTAAATACAGAAATCTGTTATTGTTTGCATATGTTATTAGATATGTTTGGCCATGTTAAAGTAATAAAAAATCAAGCAGTGGTTTAAATGTGAGATTCAGTCTTTTGCGACTGACCCAAGCTATCATCCGACAACAGATTACAAACTGTACTATATCCCAGGGTCATGTTTCAAAAATATTTATAGCAATTGAATGAAAGATATAACATTCATAATAAATATGCATCAAATGCATTTGATTTGCATCTTGCTCATCTCTTGCAAGAGATGAGCACACTGAAACAATAAAATAAACAAAGAATGTTACATTAAAAAAAAAACGTTTTATCTTACACGTTGTAGTTGTGGAATTTATTTCTTTGTTCATATTTTTCAGTACATATATAGAATATCATTTAATTGATTTTCAATATAAATAAATTTAAGAGTTATAGTACTTTCTCTCAGAATTTGTTATTACACTATAGTATTGAATTATGGAAATTTTCCTTTGGGGAAATGTTGGATCAATTTCTTCAGGAGTTAGTAAATTTTTTCGTACTTATGAATTAATACAAATTATGACATGAAATATCCTCAGAACGTATGTTTCAAATTGTTTGTAAACAGGTCTGTCGATGTTAGATGAAAAACATATTGAATTTATTTTTAATACATTGTTACATCAACTATATAATAAGATATTATTTATATTTATTTATTTATTTACCTTCACGCCATATCCCTTGCGGGGTAGCCAGAGACGACGGAGCGCCAAACGCTACGGTCTCTGCATACCTCTTTCGCCTCGGCCACAGACATCAACCTCTTCATACATGCCCTCCGGGGGGTCCTCATGCTTTTTACGTGACCTTCCTCCAGTATCGTAGCTACTGTGTTTTCGAAGGTCACTCGAGGCCTCCCTCTGTCTCTCTTACCGCTCACTTTTCCCATATAAATCTTTTATACCATTCTTTCATCACTCATTCGTTCAACGTGCCCAAACCACCTGAGCACGTTCTTCTTCATTCTCACTGTGACATCTTCGCTAGTACCTGCCATTCTGTGGATCTCTTCATTGTGGATTCGATCAGCTAGACTGACTCCGCATATTCTGCGAAGAGATCGCATCTCCACAGCATTCATCTTTCTTACATTCTTCTTCTGTGTTACCCACGTTTGGCTGCCGTATAACAGCGTCGGTAGCAAAACTGCATTGTGTACAGCCAAACGTGCAGCTATACTGACGTTTTGCCGTCTCAACAATGCAGTCAAAGCACCATTGACTCTGTTACCGGCAGCAATACGCCTTTCCACATCCATTTCGTATCTTCCGTCTCTGCTAAACATACTTCCCAAATATACCACTTCATTCACTTGTTCTATTATCTTATCATTCACGTTGATCTTACATTCTGTTCTTTCTTCATTTCTTTCAAATATCAGAACCTTCGTCTTATCTACATTCAGGTTAAGACCATTAATTTCACACCCATCTTTCAGAGTGGTGACCAATGCCTGCAAATTGCATTCTGATGATGCAATGAGCACTGCATCATCTGCATATAGTAAGCAATTGACCTTAAGGTCACCTACTTTCACTCCCATGACACTATCTTTCACTCCTTGGAGACAACTATCCAAATACAAATTGAACAACCAAGCTGACATAGCGCAACCTTGCTTAATACCCGATTGGATGTCAAACCAGGGCGACATGCTAGCTCCTACTCGCACACAGGCTGAGTGATCTCGGTAAAGATACCTTACAGCCTGTAGCAAGGGTCCGTTCACATTGTATCGGGGCGGTATCTCCCATAACTTCTTTCTCACAACCCTGTCAAACGCCTTTTCCAAATCCACAAAAGCACAGAAAACCTTTTGGTTTAGGGCCAAAAACTTTTCCGTGATCATGCGGAGGGAAAAGATCTGATCTATACACCTTCTTCCAGGTCTAAAACCTCCTTGTGCCTCCCACAACAGCCTTTCAGATCTCTCTTGCATTCTTCTCGCTAAAATTTTAGCATAAACTTTACCGCCCAAGCTAATCAAACTGATGGCCCTATAGCTTGCACAGTCTATCTGTGAACCTTTGCCTTTATACAAAGGTACGATGACTGCACTTCGTCAATCGTCTGGGACCTCCCCAGATTTCCAGCATAAATTGCACAAAAACCAGAAAAAGTCCCAGACGCGCAGCCTTACCACATTCCAGACTTCGAATCACGTTCTCTACTTCTTCCAAACTGATTTCACCATCGGCTACATCTTGACTCAGCATTACGCTGGTAGTCAAGACTGAGGCGTCCTCACGTTCATACATCTCCTTATAGAATTCTGCCCACCGCTGCAAAACGTGTGCTTGCTCAGTTAAAATTTCACCGCTTTTCGAAAGCACCCCTTTCATTCTACAGGTTACCGAACAACCCCGGGAACCACTAACTTCTCGCCAGAAAAGCTTCGTGTTTTCCCGGAAATTGTTTGTCAACCTTTCATCCCTTTCTCTCTCAGAATTTTCACGCTTCATCTTTATAAGTGCTTTCGTTTTGTGCTTTTGCAGCTTGTACGCTCTTTTTCTTATCTCTCTCATACTTTTATCCTTACCAGAGGCTTTATAATCCAGCCATGCTTTCTTCTTTAACTCTACAGCGTCTTTCACTTCATCATCCCACCATTCATCGCGCTTTTTACTAAAACCTCTTTTCCTTTTACCACATACTTCTGTCGCTACTTTCACCATACCATTCCTTATGTTCTGCCAGCATACTTCAACACTTTCATTTCCAGAATCACAGCTTTCAAGCTTCTTGGAAACCCTCTCTTGATATTCCTCTCTGATCGGTGGATCTTGAAGCTTCCAGCTTCTTATGCGATAATTTGACGCCAAGCTTGGACACGTCGTGCGGCTGCGCCAACCTGCGAACAAACCTCTTATTCTAGCAACGACTAGATAGTGGTCCGTTCCCAGATCAGCACCTCTGAACACTCGCGTGTCCATAACTTGACTTCGAATACGCTGGTCCACTAGGAATAAATCAATCATACTTCTTTCTTCCGCTCGCTCCCATGTGTAAATGTGAATTTGTTTGTGATCAGATATTAAATGTCCATTTTGACACATTATTTACCAGTAAAATGATATCCTTAATTAATTACTGAATGCAAAATAAATTGAGCATTTTTATATTATATAACATATAATAATATTGAATATTATATTTATATTAATTTCAAATTTGTTTATTTTTATAAAAAAATATATTCATATATATTTTTTATCATATCAGCATATTATAATAATGATACACTCAGTAGAGTTTTGAGGGGTTGGATAAAATCTTAATCTTCTAAGATTTTGTTACACGAATATGTGCCTTAAGGAAGAAAAGAAAATATTCTATTTCGTTATTTGTAGTTTACGTAATCTACTTGTAATACAACGGAATATAAACGGTTGGTCCCAAAACTTTATATAACTTTTGGGCTTGTGTCGAAGTTTATATTAAATTATATGAAGCTTGTATCAGACCACATGTACTTTGACCACATGTACACCACATGTACTTTTCCTTTCTTAATATAAATATATTTATATTTTATTAATTTTAGTGTTATTATGATGTTATGTAAGTAAAATATAATATTAAATTATCTAATATAGTATTTATTATACACTTCATATATATATTTTTACTTTAGCAGTATCGGGTAAGTATCAAAATTCTTTAAATAAATAATATCCCTAAATAAACTTACATTAAATTTAATTTCGTCTCATCCTATATAATTTTTATTATTATTTACACTCGCATCCAGTACTAAAATCCTATCCCAATAAAATGTTTATCAAATTCAAACAAATTTAAAATATTTTTACATTAAATAGAATACAGAGGTAAACAAAAATAGCTTTCATATTAAATAAACATCAAATATTATGAGACAACTGTGCTATATGATAAAAAATACTAATAATTCACTTTTAAAATACCACTTTCGTCAATTTAGATGTATTGAGAGTAGAAATATCGCAGCACACTCTATTAACGGGACAGGCGACTGAAGGCATGGTGTCATCTTAACTTATTATTCTAGTGTCAGTTTTTTTAACACAAAAAAGCATGTCATCACAAAAATGTTTTGTGCCAACGTGTTATACGTGTTCTATTTTAAGAAAACCATCTTAAGTGATAATGTGTCATTGATCTCACAAGTAACTACGACATATTATTAAGAGTACCTAACTCAATTCATACAATCTTTCCTCTTTCACACAAAGTGTCATACAAATACTCGTATACCTTAACATAATGCTATCCTCATTACTCAACGACTATGCGAGTGTCCTCACACCTGTTATTGCACAACATAATATAACTACCCTCAGATTGTGTAATTAGTAATATTAGTAATAATATCTAATAGTAGTTAGAAAAATATATGTTGGAGAATTAGTAAGTAAATATAATGACTTGCTTGCCCATTGCAAATCTTCATATCTACACTTAAAATCTCAAGAATAGAAAATTGGTAAATATTTAAATAAAATGCTTTATTTCCGATTTTCAATCCATGCAAATATATTAAAGATCTTGAGTAAATAAGATATATACCTAAGTGCTGAGATTTTAAAAAAAGTTTAAGTGTAACATTAGCTTAATCTTTTGAAATTTTAAATTTTAATCGATATTTCATTGAGATCGACACTGAATTATTAACTTAGGGAAAATGGATATGCGACAGCGGATTCATCTATTCAATATTAATATAGTTATCAACGTTAGGGTTCATAAAGTTAGTGCTGTGATTAAATAAAAGATTTTGTATGATGTGTGAATAAATAAACATAGCAAAAATATAAAACTATTAATTGATTTCAAAACTGAACACATATCAATAACTAGGGGCGCCAACAAACCCTCACTTTCGATTCGCTGCGCTCGCGAAATCTCGGGTGCCGTTTGCATATTGAGCGAAGCGAGCCCAATGTATTGACTCGTCGTTTCCCATTGACTTCAATAGGATATCCGTTTTTTGACAGGACTTTAAAAAAAAATTTTTTTTTGAGGACATTTTTCTATTTTTTTTTTAAAACCATCACCTAATTTGTGTCTTTTTGATTGCAAAGTTTCATAATTTTTCGTCAAGTAATTTTCGAGCCAATTCGTGACAAAGAATGTAAAAAGTCTCCAGTAAAACGCTCCGCTGATTTCGTTCGCTTTGCTCAATTATTTTCAAATATTACTATTCAATACTAAATATTATTTAGAGATAATATACAACGTTACTTTATTATTATATTGATAGGTGAAGGGAAAACTTTGTACCCCTATTTTAGGAGTGAAATTGAGATCAAAAATAGGTAAAAAGGTAAAAGCTGTTTTTATTATAATTACGCCTCCACTTTTTTATTTTGATTTAATGCTAGTGATCTAAGTTTTGTACTTATTAGGGTTTTTGCACTAAACTTCTTGTTCAATATCACAAAGAAAATGGTATTATTATGAAGGTTTCATATTATTTTGCACAAACTTGTGTAAACCTACGGAGGTGTAAGACCATGAATTAATTAATACTTATACATACCTACATTTCTTCTGCTACATAATATATATCAAATCATTGATAAAAAAAGTCTTGTTGACTGTTATTTATCGAAATTGAATCCGTAAAATTTGTATTCTTCTCATTATTATATCCTAACTTCAAAGTATTTTTTATAAGTAACGATTTATATAATTAAAATGAATATAATTCCTAGTAGCTATCATGAAAATATCCAAAGTAATCGATTACTGTCCATAAACAAGAAGAACTTGACATTACTGTAAAAGTATTTGATAGGCAAATTGAACGTATTTGATTATTGTTAGTACTAAGTTTACTTCGAATTGTTTGTCATATTAACATTATATATAACCTTTATTTGTTTTCATGATTGTGAAACATTGCTTAAATTACTTTTTAGTCTACTATTTTCATGTCATATTTTATAATCTTGTTTAATATTTGCTTTGAGCATTTCAATGTTGATTTCATTAATATTTTTCTGTATCTAAATGAAACGAAGAAATAAACAAAAAATATTATTAAACATTTAATCGTACTTATAGATATAGATATAGATTCCATTGCTTTGTTTCGCAGACTGTGAAGTGAAATGGGTTGAAAGGGTTTTGGTATAATTAGAATCGTGACTCAATTATTCAGCTTTTTGGTATTTTAAATATTAGTTTTAAAAAATGGTCTCTTGTAAATAATATTTATTATAAAACTGCCTACAATTTAAATGATTAAGTTTGTTACTTTCTATTATATATAAAAGGTAGGAAGGAACGTTTGTTTTTATCAAATTAATTCACACAAAAGGAAAACATAAAATGTTCAAAATGTAAATAATTGCAAATTTATCTTCCTCTCTTTTGTTAAATAAATGTTATATAGAATTGGATATAACATAAAATAAATATTAATTAATAAAATTAATGTTATACCGAAAACAATATCCTATGGTTAAATCTATTCAAGTTTATTGGAATTTAACGTGATTACATCAATAGGACAAGTGTGTTATGAATTCACGAAATTCATTGCCTAAAATGCTCATGAGCAAAGCGTAATTTATAATGCTAATTATTACAGAATTTCTTCCGTATTCTATACAACATTCATAGACATGAGTGCGAACCATATATATAATGTGTATATACAGATTTGAGATTTTATTTTCCTCGTGCAATAAGTAACAAATAATACGATATTCTCAATATTTCAAGAAAGAAAATCTGGAATGATACTTATTAATTATAATATAGTTTATATGTTCCTAACTCCACAGATATTGAAGTAATAGTTATAGTAAGTGGAAATATATTATTATACCGCTTTTTTAATTTTTATACTTATGATTAAAATTAATCTGAAAGTACAGACAGTAAAATAAAAGATTTGGTTTCTTTCACAAACCATACTAATCAGGTTTAACTTCTTATATGAGCCGCAGTCGAATAAATACAGCTAAGTTCTATAACTTTCTAGTGGTATGTATGTTGATAAAATCACTTTAGCAAAATCCAATTAAACATGATACTATAATTTGACTTCAGCCATTAATCTGTTTCGTAACATCAGTAGTACGAGAGATAACAAGCTCCATTTAAATGAAACTCAGCCAGAATAGGAATTATTAAACTGTTTGAACTTAGACAAATTGTGTTTGATATGGTCTTAATGTGAGGTCAAGGTCGAAAAATATTAAAAGTTGAAGCGTATACTTTATTTACTTACCTTATATAATGTCTTACGCATATAATTATAATATAAGCGTTACAAACAAGATTTATATAAATAGAATTGAAATAATAAAATATCTTAAAATGAAACATTACTTAAGAAATATATTTTGGACCATATAATAGGATCTTACAAAATTAATTTAAATAATATATAAAAGTATTTCTTTTTGAGATTAAGGATGAAGCTGAATCCGTAAAACTAGTATCACAGATATGAATATATGTCATCAACTTCCCTCAGAGTATTCACTATGGAGTGACATAACATTGTTTCAAAGGAGTTCGCAGTGAAATGTTGCGAAAGGGGAAGTTGGAGCTAATTGGAATCGTGGCTCAATTATTCGGCTTTTGTTCGTACATTTCGAAGTCATAAAAAAATATATCTACTTAGAATATAATGAATTTAAAAATAATAGTTCTCATTTAAATGTTAATCTAGTTTAATTAGCATTCACTTGTCCAGAAGTACTCATCTACCTATTAATTAACAAAGCTTCTGCATTCGTATGTAAAGGCTTCTAAATTAATTAATAACAACTTTTCGTAGTTCAAATTTAACCAATTATAATATTTTTTGTAATACATATTGCATTTAAATAAAATTATTAATTACTAAGATGGAAATCGATACGAAAACAAAATATTCTTACGAAAACATTCTTAGTTAAAATGTAATGTTCTAATGTTTCAAAAAGCCTTAAGCCAAAATAAATATTTAAATTGGTCGTAGTATTGTAGATTTTAAAACTCTTTTATATAACCTTATACTAAATGGCATAAAATAACACTTGCTTTAAACATCTATTATACGCCAAGAGTCCTTATAAGTGTTTAAAAAGTTAATTATTAAATAAAGCTTACAACATTTAATTTTTTTCGTAAGAAAAATAATTTCGTACTAAACATAAAACTACTCGAAATGTATGAGCAATATCTCAATCATATATTTTTCTAATAAAACATAATTCTTGCATATTTCTTGAACAGAATATAAAATGTTCTGTAGAAAATATTTACCAGAGATGTTCAATATATTTGAAATTCTTATAGGGGCGGCAGTATTACACACACACACACACACACACACGGCGCCGGCACACGCCATTACTCTTTTATTATTGTTATTAAACAAATTATTTATTAATATTAACACACTGACGTATTGACATATTACGTACACATAATACCAAATGGATATATAACTTAAAAGTATATTTACATCGTTAATAATCTACAATCTGAAACCATGCAACTAGAATGTAACGTTTCGAAAATGTAATATTTTCCTCTAGGTTTGTCGATATACAAAACTGATATTATCTTTAAAACGAATATTAAATATAAATTGAATATTATAGTATATATATTTTTTAACATTGCTTATAAATAATAATTAAATGTTTTACAAATACAATGTCAATGGTTGTATTCTCCAATTTTTCGTTCACTTTTCGTTTTCTATTAGCATCGCTTAGAACACGTTTGGTGAATACACTGAAAATTTGAAAAAGGAATTGAAATATCTATTACTCCAATAATAATATTGATTTTATTTGAAAATATATACATATATTTTATTATAACATTTTTACTTATTATATTTGGGTATTTCATTTTAATAATACGAGTATTCTTTGTAATCTTACATTTTTATTTTAAGTTTGTAATGTAATCACATTCTAGTAAGTCTCACGAATTTATTAATAATCATATAAATCAGACTCGAACACTTACCAAAAAAGAATTATATATAGATAGGTATTGGTGCCTGACGTCTTTTCGCGTACATATGATTTCATTTTAATCACATTTATGCAGCTAACAATACATTTATGTAATTTTCTAATAAAACACATAATTTTTTTCATATATTTGCTCCTTTGCCCTTCCCTATGCCTCAAGAAGAAAGAGGTATGAAAGATCATGACTTAAATTATTTTAAAAATTCAGTGTCAAAGAAGTAATTAATCCACATGACACGGGTACCATTCCTCCGACGAATAATTAAACAATTTATATGATTTTCTTATAAACAATAAAATGTTTACCATATAGTAGTTATTTAGTGAAGTCAACTAACATCTATAAGAAGACTTGAAGCATTACAAGAAACCAAAAATAACACAGACGACTACGAAGTACTTATCTACACTGTTAAAATGTGACGCATTCCCGACGACCGATGAAAGACATCACCTTCCAAGTTAATATTCTCCCGCTAATAATTTTCCTAAAGGAATTGTCGACTAGCCTGAGAAAACGGATTTTACATGGATCAAATTGTATATTATTCGTAATTATTAAAAACGTAAAACTCCGCAAAATAACAATGAATTTTAACCTTTATTTCACTTGCATTAATGGATCGTCAGTTATTTAAAGTTTTCTAATACACAATCCATGCAAAAGGTCTTACATATTACTGATAGATAGCAAGGCAGCCACAGTGTCTTTTATGATAATTAAACATTCAAAATGCATTTCACGTGAACGTGACGTCACGTAAACGTAACGTAAAGTTATATATATAGTGACAGCTACTACTAATTTTAAACTATTAACTTTTAAGCTATTGAACTATTTACCTCACTCCATTAATTCTTTAGTATATTATTTTTTTTTTAATTCATTTTATTAAAAAAAAATATTCAGATATCCCAAACTGACCATTCGTAAATATCGGTAAAGGTCAAAGGAAATATAATAACGAAGTTTATTTGAAACTAAAGAAATCATCTATCGTAACACCAAACAAAACATTTTCATTCGTTCTGAGTTATTGTTTTAAAACTATGTTTTATTTTCCCGTTCCATAACAAACTTAAGTTGAAACTTTCATATACTCGTAAGTTTGGACCAGAAGAATAAATATTATATAAAAAAAAATTATGGAGTGGACATTTAAATTCATTTATCATTAAAAAAATCTTCAATGTATTATATTTTTATAACTTTACTATGAATATAATATGTATGTTTTCTGAACTGTAGAATGATAATAAAGAAAATTATAAATGTACAATAGAATTAAGACCAATTTATAAAACAAGCAATACAATGAAAATAAAACGAAATCTCACAAGAGAATTATTCAAATTCAACATTTAATGTAGTCCAATTACGGAGATGTCAAATTAATTAAATTCTGAATTACGTTTAACAAGTATTGTTTACAATTATTATTATTATTCCAATTACATCAAATGACAATTAATATAAATTAACAATTATTTTTGTTTTTATACATGTTTGCATATATTAGGATCTTTATTTAAATATACTCAGGGTTTTTAAAAAATATCTTAGTTTTATATACAGATACAAAAAAAAACATTCGCTTATTTTTTAATGAAAGATGTATTGATGACGAGGCGAAGTAATAAATGTATATTGTAATAAACAAAAGAATTTGAAAATAGATCAGAATATGTTATTTTTATTATTTTTATTATTAATCGATAGTTATCAACAACTCTTACAAGAGAGGAAACTAAATCAAAAAGTTTTATAACCAATTTACCTTTTTTAATAATTTCAATAATTAATTATCACTAGTGGTGACATATTTGTTCCCAATATACGAGTAGATGTGGGAATATCTTGAGGTGAGAAGCCTTCTTGTTGTCATCATTTTAATTTATATTTCCTAACGTTTTACTTCATGGTTTTATTTTTTTTTCCTTTTCTGGTTTCAGACTTGTATGTCCACCCGCGAAATGGATTGTGTATCTCTTACTTGGTGTACACAATCCCAGCTATTTTTAATTATACTTAGTTAGTATTATGATAAGAAGTTAGTTATGAAAATGAGAAGCTTTTCATTGAATAAAGACATTCTAGTTAGCAAGTTATACAACGTGTTCTGATTCAACAAAGATAGTACTTTAGTATTGATTTGATGAGGATATGCGAGTTGATTTTAAAGAGAATAAACCACCTTCTAAAATAACTTTAAAATTTTCTTTTTCCTGCTAAAATAAACATAAAATATTTATATTTTGACTATGTCGCCATTGAAATACCAGGAAGTTGGTTTAAATTGTAAGAAGTTACAAAATCTAATCAATAAATTTATTTTCACAATGTCAACTTACAAAACAATGCAAATAATACGAATGAGTGATGAAAGAATGGTAAAAAAGATTGATATAGGAAAAGTGAGCGGTAAGAGACAGGGGGAGGCCTCGAGTGACCTTCGAAAACACAGTATCAATGTTACTGGAGGAAGGTCACGTAAAAAGCATGAGGTCCCCCCGGAGGGCATGTATGAAGAGGTTGATGTCTGTGGTCGAGGCGAAAGAGGTATGCAGAGACCGTAGCGTTTGGCGCTCCATCGTCTCTGGCTACCCCGTAAGGGATATGGCGTGAAGCTAAATAAATATAAATAAATATTAAAAGATACATCTCCATTATTTTGATTTTATCTAATTAATACACGCGGTTTGAAGTTAACATTACTTTAGATATGAACATTTTAATACTCAAGGGTACTTTTAATAAAGCTAATTGAACAAATTATTTTAGAACTCGTATTCCAAAGTTAAACCACTGAAATGATTGATGTTGTAACTTTTTGTTGAGCTTTACCCAAAATTTGTGATATTAATTTGAATTCAAGGAGTAATTTATAGTAATAATAGTAATAATAACATCAAAACTTCGAAAAACTGCGACCGATTATGGAACATGGAAAATAAGTCACCTTTGAAATGTGTGCAAAAAAATTTGTAAGCTTCAACTATAATTTTAACCTTATAAATTTTGAATGCTTATTTCAAGAAGTTGATTAGTTCGTTAGCGTATGACTTATTTGATAAGTTCTCTATCACTTTCAATATTTTCAATAATGAGTACATAAGTATATATTATATTGTATATTTTAAAACAGCTTTCTCAACTTTTATAATCGTAATCAGCTTCCCGAAAAACAGTAACCGCCAAAGCACATTTAATGTTAGCATTAAACAACTGGCACTTACGATATATGAAGGGCACAGAAGGGTTGATAAGTGACCACATGCGACTCAAGTTTGAAGTCGCTGAAAAACAAAGAAAAAGAAGAAAATCAGACCACAATAGTTATTTTTCTAACTCTCTCACTTCACTTAAGATATGCAACTATAATATAATTATATTACACCAATCTTCGTGAGATGATAAGATAATCTTATACTAATAAAATCAATATACATTCAAGATTACATTTCATTTGACTTAAAATCAAAAAACATATATGAAAAATATTATCATTCAGTTATTAATCCATTACATAAATTCTTACCTCACTTCCAACACTGACCTAGATTTTCGAATGCTGGAAACGGAAAGATATTTTATTATTTTATATTATTTGGATCTACCTCGTTAAAATATATTTTAAAATATATTCTTTTACATCTTTGTTATTTCTTTTTGTAGTAATATATATTTTATTGTTGTATTATTGAGTACTGCCTGAGAAATGAAATCAATATAATCCATAGAGTGATTGTGTGATCCATTTATAAATGTTAATTAACACCGGATAGTTTTAGTTTATTGTAGTAACAATAGTGAGAGTGAATTCTGTCTAATCTAAAAATTGCTTTTAAATATATTTACCGAAATAATAAATAAGCTATCACATACAAAATTTAATTATTATCTTTCTATAGTTGTTTAATGTCCGTAGTTTTTAGATCGATATGTTTATAGACAAACAGAAACATTTTTCAAGAAGCGTGGGTTTCTGCATAACAGATTTTTTCAAAATAATATCAATACCTATTAGGTCTACAACTTTGCTCCCGCCCTTTTCCAAAAGATGGCGCTAGTAGCCAGTAATAGTTCAAATAAATAAATCACAGTTGTTTTGACATCAGTTTTGACATCTATAAATATAACCTTACATCGATATTACTTAATTTTGTTTGCGTCATATAGTTACACTTAATTAAATATGTCAACTTATAAACCAAATTCACGTCATTTGCGGGAGATTTTACTTTTTCATTTCAACATGAAAAAATCGGCGGCTGAGGCTCATCGGGTTATTTCAAGTACTTATGGTGATGATACTATTAGTGAAAGAACGTGTCGCGAGTGGTTCCAGAGTTTTAAAAGCGGTGATTTTGTTGTAGAAGATCGGCATAGAGGTGGCAGAGAAAAAACTTTTGAAGATGATGAACTGGAGACTTTACTTAATGAAGACTCGTGCCAAACTCAAGAACAGCTAGCAAAATCATTGGGAGTAACTCAGCAAGCAGTATTAAAACGCCTGGAATAGCTGGGGATGATCCAAAAACAAGGATACTGGGTACCGTATCAGTTGAAACCAAGAGATGTTGAGCGACGTTTATTTGCTTGTGAACAGCTGCTTGAAAGACAAAAACGAAAAGGATTTCTTCATCGTATTGTTACTGGGGACGAAAAATGGGTGCACTACGACAACCCTAAGCGACGCACATCATGGGGATTGCCCGGCCACACTCCCACGGCGACACCTCGACAGATTATTCACGGATCCAAGGTCATTTTGTGTATTTGGTGGGTTCAGCTTGGCGTAATTTATTATGATCTGCTGAAACCTTCTGAAAAAATTACTGGTGCACTTTATCGAACGCAATTAATGCATTTGAGTCGGGCATTAAAAGCAAAACGGCCGCAATACGCTGATAGACACGAAAAAGTAATTTTGCAACACGACAATGCTCGACCTCACGTGGCGAAAGTAGTCAAGACGTACCTCGAAACACTGAAATGGCAAATTCTACCTCACCCGCCAAACTCTCCAGATGTTGCTCTATCTGATTACCATTTATTTAGGTCGATGGCACACGGCCTGGCGGGCCAGTGCTTCGATTCTTTTGAAAAAGTGAAAGAATGGATCGATTCTTGGATCTTATCAAAGGATGAAGAATTTTTCCGACGCGGGATTCGTTTGTTGCCTGAAAGATGGGCCAAAGTAGTGGAAAGTGACGGACAATACTTTGAAACAAAAATGAGATACCATTTTTTTTATATATATGTTTTAAAATTTAAAAAAAACAGCGGGAGCAAAGTTGTAGACCTAATATTATAAATTATCATAACTTTAGAAATTGCATTGTTTATCAGCTCGTATTATATTAGAATAAACAATCAGTTATTTATTATATCATAAATATTTTATTAAAGTACTTAAAAAATATATATTGTTAAAATAATAATATATAATACTTAAGATAACACATTAGTATTGTGTGTGAAACCAGCCTTAAAAAAGACAAAGTTTTAAAGAAAAAAAGATTGTTTATTTTTAAATTTTAATAAAATATGTTAATGGAAATGTTAAAAATATAAATAATAAATAAATAACATTGAAAAATATCAGGCGATTGCAATATTAAAACGGCAGAACGATGAATGTGAAATTAAGTATTATTGTATATTATTAGTTAAGAACATGTTTAAGACATGTTATGATTTCAGTAAACGTTGGTTGGGTCCTTCTTTTTCATGTTCCCGTTCACGTTCCGGGAATTTTATTTCACGTACTCCTTATTTAAATGATAACAAATATGAAGTTTAATACAAATAATTAATCTTAATTAATAATTTATTGAAAGATTATAAACTAATCGTGCCAAAACATTTATAAAAATTTTCTTCAAATCTTTAGAGTAATGTTTTTGTTTCGACAGATTGAACTACATGCTAACATTTTAATTTTGTTTAGCGAATAAGTACCGAATAAATGAAAAGTGGTGAAGAAATGTAATTTTGAATCAATTTCTAATATATTTTAAAGTTAACACCATACGATGCCTTTACAAATAGAATACTTTTCTTTTAAAGCAACTGAGATTATAGAAATCAGCTTACATTAAAATATTTTAAAGACTACTTTAATTTTAAAATGTTATAACTAATTATCGATAATTTCTTCCATTTTTAAAGACTTTTTAAAGACTTTCATATCTAATATACTTAAATTAATCTAACAACTTACAAATAAGTATTGCTTGAGGCTAGAATAATATAATCATTGTCGTAAAGGTTTGTTCCTGTAAGTCTATTAATTCCTCCTCTTGTTGGTGACTCCAGTATTCTGTTCGTTTGTACATTTATTTTTCATGATACGGACGGTATTGTTTTATAAAATATATTTTATAACAAACACAACAAAAATATATAGAGTATAAATAATGATTTTTAATGATAATTAAGCCATCATTTTCTATGAAAGCTATGAGATTAATAAACGAAGATATACTCAAAATTAATTTATTTCATAAATCTATCGCCATATGTAATGAGCTGTGAAGAGATCTTTATGACAATCAAAGATTTTATATCAGTCTTTATTGGACTTGAACCAAAGTGTACTTACTTTTTATAGAAAAATATATTAGTTCGATATTCACATTTTCTTTTATCTATACTTGTAAATATCAAGTTGAAAAACCTTTTATAATAATGAAAGGTTGTCATATTAAAACAGTACACATACCTTTATCAGGCAATTGAAGATAAAGAACTTTTATACTAATAGTTTACTTGTAAAACCAGTTACAATATCGATTAATATCGGCCGTTTTAATAATATGGATGGCATATCAATTATCTATCTCTGAAAACGATGCAGCGGCGTATCTGCTGTAAAATCATTCTATTTCTGGACTACCGGTTATATGGCAGTAGTAGATCGATTGCGAATACTATCGACGAACATGACTATCCAACAGCATTCAAATTTAAATGCCTATTGATTTATTTTGAAAATAATTTATTGCTTACTTGTTTATGTTTAAATATCAGCATTTACTTACCTATCTTAAAAAATTAAAAATATAATACCTAATTTTATTTCGTTTTATACCTAAGGCTGCTCACTTATCAGCCGGCCCTAGTACCTATGTACTACCTACTCAATTTACCCTACCCAGTGTCTGATTGTAGAAGTAGGTACTACGTATCATTTTATGTTATCTAGAACGTTGTAAAATACGACTATTAAAGTTAAAGTTAAATAGTATATATAGTTAAAGTTAATAGTTAAAAATATATAGTTAAAGTATATATTAACATATCACTGAAAAAGTATGTTTCAAATTGTGTACAAACATGTGAGCCATATTGACAACTTCAAATTTTACTTCAGTTGTTGAATCTTATCAATCTTATTTTACACTGACAAATAAATATTGTTTAGGATTTTCTAAAGCCGCCTAGTCGTCTTCGGCCCTACAAAGAAAACTTTATACAATTTCATAGTTTTAAAATTTATATTAGTTCTATCAGAGTAAAACGGTATGGAAATTAATTGTGCATGAAATTAATAATTATGTTATAATTGAATTAAGTCGATATCATCCTATAACATGCAATACTATAAATTTATATTTAATGATAACACCTTTATTATTAACTTATACTAATTAATGCGACTGCAAGTGGAAAGTAACTTTGTTTCACATATTTCAGTAAAAGACTATAAATATTTATCAAACGCCGAGTTTAATCTTAACTTGAAATAAGTTTGTAATAAAAGAAACCAAGTTCGTATGAGAAATGTGATTTATTTTAATTCCATGTTACTAAGTTGGATATTTTTTTATGGATTATTTGAGGATGAAACCAAATCTGTGATATACTAGATATCAAATATTTTTAATTAAATTATAAATATAAGTGTCGGTGCTGGTACAAGTGCTATATGAGCATGTAAGTGCATGCATGTAGCATAGGCATAATAAGAATATTAGAGTAATTAAGACTATAAATTATTTATTCTTACATTATGAGGCTAAATTATTAATTGGATGTTTTGTGTATTGTCTATTCTGTGCTTTTAACAATTTTTTTTTTCTATAATAGTCTATAAGTTAAAAACCTATAATCTCAATAAGCATTAGGCATGAGTATAAGAATATAAGCATTCATATATCTGTAAATGGATCCCAACAGTATTATATATTTTTTCCGTTACAGACAAAAATAATAATAATCTGATACTAATGAAAATAATTTACCAATTGTGGCTTCCATGTTTGTCGAAAAAAATTATAGAAATTATGTATTTTAATTTATATTTATTCATATATTGCTATTCATTTGATTTTCTAATAAGGTTTCTGTCATAACCTTAAGACAGAGTAAAGTCATGTTTAGTATAATTTAAAATGAATACTCTCTCATGGACCGTCAAATTATTAATAATTTATACAAGGAACAAACTTTTTTGTCGGGAATATACTGTAGCGTAATCAAAATGATCGGACAAGACAATGTAAAGTCTCTTACCTCGGACCATATATTGAAGAATGTTTTCTGTGAGCAAGTTAGTGTGTTCTGTGTGCAACTTGAACTCCATAACCGAATTTTGGGAAGGGCCATTGATGGTAATTGTCAAGAACAGGCGCCTTTGACGTACGTTCTATATTACCTCAATATATGAATATGATACATATATCCATGTTTAACCCGTTAAATGGAACATAAATCAGATAATAATTGAATAATGTATTACTCGTATATACTCAGACACAATCATCGAATTCGTCTCGAGTAATTTGTCTTCCGAATTCTCGAAGATAGTATATATATACTCGTATATATATTAGAGTGAACGGAATTTATGCATTTTTTCCAATTACAACCTCCACTAACCCATCTTCCTCGCCTAAGCCAAAATTAATATATTTAAAGTAAAATGCGACATTGCCATCGTGTTCAGAAGGAAATAATGTAAAAAGCCCACAAACTCGATCCACATATCTAAAATACTAAGTCTATAAGAGCCAAAAGCAATTATTAAGAATCAATGATGATTGATCGCAAAAAATAAACAGCATTCACATTTCTTTTAAGTAAAAAACTTTTTAATACTGATTTTAGGGTTACTGTTACAAAATTCTTTTCTTATCTGATTGGCAGATAGTGCTCAAAATAAGCGTGTTAAAATAACACTTAACTTTATTATATTGATATACATTTTTCAAGTTAATTAAGATGACCCAATGCCAAAAATACAGCTAAAATAATCTTTTCCATACAATTTCTTCAACTGGATAATTTTATGTCATTTATTAAAGATGTTTTAGTAGAGTTTATTGTCTAATTAACTATTAAAAGGATGAGGCCTTTATTGAATC
Source organism: Melinaea marsaeus rileyi (assembly GCA_918358865.1). Lineage (NCBI taxonomy): Eukaryota > Metazoa > Arthropoda > Insecta > Lepidoptera > Nymphalidae > Melinaea > Melinaea marsaeus. The sequence goes on along the minus strand of OU911089.1, from coordinate 14,609,163 downwards.
TTCATATTTTAAATAAACCAACATTACAGACAGACAACACTACAGACAGACAGACAACATATTTAAGAAGATTCTCATAAATAATAATAAATATAAGAAAATATAATAATAATAATAAAATATTATCGAAATCTTAACATTCTCTAATGCTTTGAAATATTAAGTCTCGAAGTGTCTTGAAGTATCGTCTAAGAGAACTGTGAAGCGTTTAGTAAACATCGTTGGTAAAACTGTTACTGTGTATTGGGATGTGTTTCCGTTATGTAATATGGCGGGATCCCCGGTAGGCCTACACCACAAAAAAATGCCCGCATATAACTAAGGACAAATTGTTTTTTTTTTAATAACATTTATTAGTTTTTCAAATAGATTAAATTCAGTTTCGTAATCAATTTTATTTTTACTCCCTTGATTTTTTACTTAAGACAATTTAAAATTTTCCAATTTTAACTTTTTGCCTTCCCTCACCTCATCTAAACTCTGGTAGCCGTGGTACTGTTGTCATAGTACACGTTGTCAAAGTAACCGTTCTCAAGGTAACATAGTCCGAAAAAAAAATTGTTCTACATAAAACTTTCCGTTTGAAACGTAAAATAGAAAGAAATATAGAGGAAATTTATATTATTTTTTATACTTAGTATCTGAAAATTTATATTCGCTCTGTCTTTTTACAATACTTTTTTAAAGTGCAGCTCAAAATATTAAATCCGTTTATGAGTTGTAAGACTTAAGTAAATGTTTCTGATAAAGATTTAAATTAAAAATGAGTATAGAAAACCAAATCAGTACTGAAAGCCTTTGCCAATGGCTCAGTCCGTTTTGTATCTATAGAAAACAGGATACTTTGGTTTTCAAACAAATTTTATTTTTATTTCTAACTTAAGAGAATTCAGTAAAAGAAGCTGAAATAGATCCTGCAGTTTGTGTTTTGCGCAGATATTCATAGATATACTCATCAATTGGATAATCTTATAGGAAACGTCACCACTAACAATTTTTAATATTGACATACTCTAAATTGATAGTTTTTTTCGCGTCTAAGTTAAAAATTATGTAAATACCTCGAAATAACTATAGAAATATAATTAATCGCCCTTATCGTTTAATCTATTTACATGACATTAAAAAAACGAGGATGCTAATAGTAACCTCTAACTTTATTTTAATGTTAGCACAATCTACAACTTTTTTTATTAACATGAAAAGCTAAACAAAAGATATAATTTAAAAATCGACATTATTGATTATACTTCAAGTTTTTATTCTATTAAATACACCGGAGTTAAGGAGTCTCACTTAACATTAAGAGGTCAGAGATTTAACGAGCCGCCTCGATAATATAAAGAAATAATGAGTTCTTAGGAATGAGTAGCCTCTGGCCAATACTGTCTTAAGCAATTGTACTGGGAATTACATGCTTACATGGATGAAAGTAATAAGGAGATGGATGCTCAGAACCTGACACCATTAACATCGAAAACAAAAACAAAACGATTCAAGCTAAATTTATAAACCATTTTTGAGTCGACTTATGTTTGTTTTTCATCCTCATACTCTGGGTGTATTTCTTTATTCTTTTGTTGTATTTATATGTCATGTTTTGTTCTATTCTTGTTTATTAATATAAATTATATATGTATAACGAACCGTAATCGGTTCGTTATACATATCCTTGTATGTTTCTTGTTGTTACATTTTAGGGTCGGTTAGCTTCGTAGTCCTGTTTTATTCTCTTCCCTTCGTGTGATGATTCTATTTACTGTCTGCCCTATTTGTGTACTCCGTCGAATTATTAATGTTCATGTTATTATTTCTACTGTTTATTTGTATATTCCATTTTTGGTTCTTTCTTTGTTGTCTAGGTGAGGTTTTGTTTCCTTTAGGTTTAGTTTTCTGCGATTACATGTTGCCTATTTTAAAACAATATTTCAGAAGGTGAAGGTTGTCTATTTGTACGAGTATATTCTGTTCTGATTGGTTTAGGTTAGTTAATTTATTATGTATTCATCCATTTTGTCGTCACATTTACAATTAACCATTTGAATTTATGCAGATATGCTGAGAACTCCTCGTTTCCGGTCAGTATTTGGAATGTACCAGTGTTTATATATATGTTTTTTTTTCATTTTGTAAGCTCGAACGTTTCACAAAAATTACTTCTGTGATCCCTGCGTTGTTGCCTTCTGTGTACATTATTTGTTTTTCAATATTCATATTGCGTGTTTCTTGTGCCCAGGCTTCAGCTGCATACATAATCATCGGTTATTAAACATGTATCACAGGATCGTTTACCAAAAGTTGCAGATTCGAACCCAGCCAGTTACAAATTTAAATAAGCTTTAGATCGATTAATGTGGTTATTAAAATTTTCTAATAAATAATTTTACCTTTAAAGGTTTGTAAAACGTGGTAACACTTTTGGTTTTGTAACTTTCTATGTTATATGCTTGCTCTTCGAAATTTTGACTTACTTTTTTTAAGCAATTCATCAACTTCTTACAGTAGTTTTGTTTTTTTTAATAATAGCCTTAATCAGTCGGTAAAAATGTAAGAGATAATGTCTTCAGAACTGTAAAATACGCTAGATCTTGAAAATAAAAAACCCCCAAAGTCAATTTCATAAAATAAAATGTGATATGATATTATTTATGGTACAAAAACAAAATACAGGAAAAATAAATAAAAAAACACAAATGTAAAAAGTACAAAAGGCTTTATTGCTAAAGAGAAATCTCTTCCAGCAAACGTTTCGGTAGAGAACATGATTTAAAAGCATAGATGTAGACACGTCTACATCGTACTGCACTAGAGAGAATACACACATACATACATACACACATACATTTAATACAAAAATAAATAATTAAATAACCCTGAGTTACATAGTTTCTCTTCCAAAACGTTGTATCATTGCAAAATGTAGTTTTCTAAGTAAAGTTATGTGTATTTATAGTATTGTATCATATATCATTGGATGAGTAAAGTTATAATGACAATTTTGATATTTAATATATCACAATGTCTTGAGCCACCGTTTCGGCACCTGTATTGATAAATGTAGTATCTACATTTATCAATACAGGTACTATATATATATATATATATATATATATATATATATATATATATATATATACTACTACTACTATATATATATATATATATATATATATATATATATATAGTAGTAGTAGTATATATATATATATATATATATATATATATATATATATAGTAGTACGTATACGAGTTTTGGTCAAAATATTACAGTTTTCCTTTTCCAATACTTAGAACTTATGTTTTAAGCTAATTAAGTATTGGAAGCGGAGTTCCAAAATATCAAATTCTTAAATTTGTAAGAAAGCAAAAAAATTCCATTAACAAGCGATGTTACAAAATTTACTTATATACTCGTACACCTTGTTGTTAATTTCATGAAACATCATTAATATTCAAAGAAAAAAGCATATTGAAATTTCAATTCAAAGCGGTAATACTAGATGGGCACTGAGCCCGTCCTGTATTACTCTTTAAACTTGAGTGGCAAGCGAGCTAATGAAGTTACTGAACATAGAAGCTGCAGGTATATGGTAATTTATGGAATGAAAATAATAGCAGATCAGGATACAAGCAGATAAAACTTTAATAAATCCAAAAAGTTAATAAAATAACTATATTTTCAACAAAACATAATAAAGTTTAAATCACAACGCTTGTTAGTGCAGTGCAGTAACAAATATTTTTTACTTATATCATCCTTACAGAAATAGACGCTTACAATGTAATTATGATTATAGTATATAAAGAAATTAGTAACACACATAGTATATGATAAATAATAGGTTTAACTGTAGTTGGATTGTTATATGTGTATTCTATTCATATGAACATTAAATAAACAAATAGAAATCCGCAGTCCGTGAAATCAAACATAAACCAGTAAGATAATAACTAACACTTAATAATTTTAAAATTAAAAGTTGTATCAACGAATAAATATTATTACTGTATTAAAATACAGTTGGAAGATTTTATTTATTTATCATTTTGTTCCTTTTATAATGGAATATGACAAAATATTAATCTTTTTCAACATGTTACTAGTATGTGATTTTCTAATTCTGATACTTCCAAAGTGCAATCGTGATTAAAACCTTTATCAAATGTATTAAATTTATAATTTCTCTTACAATATTTCAGTTTTATGTTTTTACCATAAAGCTCTTAAGATTATTTTGGTAAAAGTATTGTAAAACCATTAAATCATGAATTTCATTTACTAAATTATTTTTCAGTTAATACTCGTTACGTTTTCAAAGAGAATTCTGTAATGTAACCGCTAATACAAACCTGGAACGCCATTTCGTTGCGGTCAAAATTTTCAAAGCGGTTCAAATTAGATTTATTTACATGCAGAAACCAATTGCGCTTTTTGCTTTATAAGTAATTGAATATTTATTTTATATAATATATAAACTATATATTACTATTTTATTTAATATATAAGCATATTGGCCATAAATACGGTTATAATTAAGAAACTTTTAAATTTTGTTTTCTCAATTCGATTAATTCATTTTAACAAGATTGAATATGATATTAAAAAAAACTTGATAACATACTAGTTATAAAAAAAAAATCTCCTAAAGTTAATAACACGACGAACATACTCTCCCAAGCATTTTTCTTTCGAAAATAAAGTTTTCCATACTTTCTTCTGATATTTAAACATACGAAAATAAATATTATGATAATTATATAGATATTGAGCATATAACTAAAGACGTACAAACACACATAGTCCTTTAATCCTTTAATCTTCGTTTGAATATTATAACTGATGGGCTAGTAATAGAGACCCGTAGGTGTATGGTGATGCATATACAGTAAAGGATTTGTAATAGAATATTGTATTAGCTATACTTATACTTCAATTAGTCGAAACATAGATTATCAAGAGGTTATGCAACCAACCGATGTCTTCATTAAGAGCGGATCGATCAAAATGCCAGGATACGCAGGTGAAAGGAACGGAAATATTATGTTTGGATACTTAGTTTTAACTAATGGAAATTTGTAAGACAAATTGAATATAGGTTTATAAAGAACACACTTATCATCAAATAGATATACTGCTCATCGACGACCCAATAATATGTAACAGTGTAAATTGGTGTTAATAAAAATGCAAAACTCACATTCTCTTTAAAAGACCATATTATAATATACCATGTTTTAACTTTGCTATAAGTTGCTTAACCGTACTCTAGGAATTCAAACATAAGGTAGTTTGTAAAGTTTTACAACATCATTTTTTAAGAATATTTTTTTTTAAGACGCGGAATATTTTTTTTTATGCGGAGGGCATACGTGCTGGCGGGTCACAGATGATACGTGATCACCGCCGCCCATGAAGTCTTGCAATATCCGAGGATTCACAAGAGCGGTGCCTTAGAGGTAGGAGTAAACGCCTTTTTTGAAGGTAACCCATGTCATGCTGATCTGGAAATATCGCTGAAGGGAGTTCGTTCCACATTCGAGTTGTACGTAGAAGAAAGGTGTCACAGTATTTTTTTTTTTTTTTTTTTTTTTTTTTCATGGGGATATGCGTTACGCATACCACTAGCCACAAGGGGGGAGGCCGATGGTTATGTGGGACTCTCCGCTAGAATGGCAGCATACCCACTAAAACCCCATGGTGTTCCACCTCATCCACTTTTTAGCAAGGCAGTGAGAACGTATGACTCATTCACTGCCCCGCCGTGGATCACCAGCCACTCTTTGGCGGCGGACCCTCCTCGGGGTGAAGGTTAGAAGAGGAGTCCTCCTGCCCTTCCAGTCGCAAGAAGGCGTACCGGAACACTTGGCCACCTTTCGCCACGAGGCCTTCTACAGGGTGATGAGTGCCCCCGCACCCATCAACCAGCCTCGATTATGGGGGGAGGAGTTGGTTGTATAATCTCCTCCGTACCCCAGTTCGTCTGCGGCGTTGAGGAAGAGAGAGCGGATCACATTCACGCTTTCTCTCCGCCACTTCCTTCTGCGAAACAACCTCTTCGCAGAAGGACTGCACCGCTGTCCACTCCTTTCTACTGCGTAGCATGGACCGGACGACCGTTGGCAGTGAGAGATCAGTCCCCAAAGCTGCGATGAGGTCACAGCGTTCCTGGCCCCATTCAGGGCACTCCTCCAGGGTATGCTGCGCCGTGTCCGCATCACAGCTGCAGTGGTGGCACTCTGTGGTCGCTTCCCTTCCGGCTATGTGACACAGGTACTTCCCGAAGCAACCATGTCCCGATAGCACCTGCGTCAGCCGGAAGGTGAGCGATCCCCACTTTCTTTGCATCCAGTCCCTTAGGACTGGACGGACCGCCTCGACAGTCCGAATGCCGGCCGATGGTGTGGCCAGAAGCTGCTCCCATTCCAGGAGCATGGACTGTCGGAAAGAAAGGTGTCACAGTGGAAGATCGCCTTCTAAGTCGATTAACGTTGATAGATTATTATATCTTTATTCTATAACATAAATGTATTGATATAGATATATGTTTTTTTTTTCATTTTATTTCTTTCCTTATACATAATTAATATGATATCATTTGATTTAATTTACTGTACAAAATACTTTGCAAGAGATCAATCAACAAATCAATCTACCCAATGTCAACGTTATCAATGTCTGTATCCAGTTAATTATATTTTACAACGATTAAGCTGAAATCTCACTAAAGTACTCTAAATATGTTCTATCTTAATGTACATACGTCAGTTAACTCATATTAAACTTGTCTTAATAATTAAGCGATTAAGTATTCACATACTTAGTGTTCTCTAAAGTTATGTAATCATCAAATTCCTATTTATTAGTTCAAAATATAATCTTAGGGTACATTAAACTTATTTCCCGAAATAATGAGTTTTAGTTTTTGAAAAAAGAAAAAAGAAAGTTGACAAGGGTCAAGTAAAAATTTTGAATTTTATAATAATTTATTATTTTATTATTTCATAATAATCTAAAATTCCTGTGTTCCTGTGTTTTACGATACAAAAATATATTAAACCTTATTCGAAAAGTTAACAAGAAAAGACTTTTGATGAGGCAATTTAGTTCAGCATCAAAGACTCCGTGGTGGAGTGACAAATAAAAGCTTAAGTAATCCGTATTCCAGACCTGTAACAGCCTTATTCATACAGCATCCGTTACTATTCATTATAAAGAAATCTCAGCAAGTGCAGTCACCGCAGTATGTGCTTAAACATTGTGTCAAGTGCTTATTCATTAAGTCCTGGTCCTGATACAATTTAGAAGCTTTCCAAAAGACTTACAGCAGACTGAAAAATTTTAGTTACGATATTATAATTATAATTATATATATATAATATATTAATTTCTTCTTTTTTTTTACTAATCATAATTTTGTATTATTGTTTAATTATAATTTATGTTAATTTTAATTTAGTATTATATTTTTTTAATATGTTGTAATTATGTAATAACCAATTTTTAATGATTTTATTATAGAATGAACGAAAAACGAATTAGATGTGATGGATGACAAAGATCTGGATGTTATTTGTGTGTCTGAGACCAAGCGAAAGGGCAATGATACGACCGATTTACCTGGCAACCGGGTCGCTTTCTGGGCTGGGGTTCCAGAGGGTGAGCGAGGTTGCCAAGGTGTAGGCGTATTATTGTCCTCTCGAATGGTTAATGCAATGGTAGAATACAAGGCGATTAACCCGAGGCTTCTTTGGGTTCGCTTTAAGCTGGGGATAACAAGAGTATTCTTGTTAGCCATGTATGCGCCAGTATCCTCAGCTCAAATGAACGAGCTCGAGGAGTTTTAAGAGAATGTCAGGGATGTTCTAAGTAGTGTCAGAGATAATGAAAAGTTGATAGTATGTGGAGATATGAATGGAGGGGTTGGAACCGCGCGAAGCGGTTATGAAGGCGTGCTATACAGGCACAATACAGGCAAAACAGGCAAATACGGTGATAGGAGGGTAAATGAGGCTGGAAAGCTTATTTTGGAATTTTGTAAGGAGAAAAATTTGTTTGTGGCAAACACGGTGTTTGATCACAAACAAATTCACATGTACACATGGGAGCGAGCGGAAGAAAGAAGTATGATTGATTTATTCCTAGTGGACCAGCGTATTCGAAATCAAGTTATGGACACGCGAGTGTTCAGAGGTGCTGATCTGGGAACAGACCACTATCTAGTCGTTGCTAGAATAAGAGGTCTGTTCGCAGGTTGGCGCAGCTGCACGACGTGTCCAAGCTTGACGTCGAATTATCGCATAAGAAGCTGGAAGCTTCAAGATCCAACGATCAGAAAGGAATATCAAGAGAGGGTTTCCAAGAAGCTTGAAAGCTATGATTCTGGAAATGAAAGTGTTGAAGTATGCTGGCAGAACCTTAGGAATGGTATGGTGAAAGTAGCGACAGAAGTATGTGGAAAAGTAAAGAAAGTAAAAGGAAAAGAGGTTTTAGTAAAAAGCGCGATGAATGGTGGGATGATGAAGTGAAAGACGCTGTAGAGTTAAAGAAGAAAGCATGGCTGGATTATAAAGCCTCTGGTAAGGATAAAAGTATGAGAGAGAAAAGAAAAAGAGCGTACAAGCTGCAAAAGCACAAAACGAAAGCGCTTATAAAGATGAAGCGTGAAAAATCTGAGAGAGAAAGGGATGAAAGGTTGACGAACAACTTCCGGGAAAACACGAAGCTTTTCTGGCGAGAAGTTAGTGGTTCCCGGGGTTGTTCGGTAACCTGTAGAATGAAAGGGGTGCCTTCGAAGAGCGGTGAAATTTTAACTGAGCAAGCACACGTTTTGCAGCGGTGGGCGGAATTCTACAACAAGATGTATGAACGTGAGGACGCCTCGGTCTTGACTACCAGCGTAATGCTGAGTCAAGATGTAACCGATGGTGAAATCAGTTTGGAAGAAGTAGAGAATGTGATTCGAAGTCTGAAATGTGGTAAGGCTGCGGGAGCAGATGAAGTTACTGCCGAGATGATCAAATATGGTGGGCCACGCGTCTGGGACTTTTTCTGGTTTTTGTGCAATTTATGCTGGAAATCTGGAGGTCCCAGACGATTGGCGAAGTGCAGTCATCGTACCTTTGTATAAAGGCAAAGGTTCACAGATAGACTGTGCAAGCTATAGGGCCATCAGTTTGATTAGCTTGGGCGGTAAAGTTTATGCTAAAATTTTAGCGAGAAGAATGCAAGAGAGATCTGAAAGGCTGTTGTGGGAGGCCCTAGGAGGTTTTAGACCTGGAAGAGGGTGTATAGATCAGATTTTTTCCCTCCGCATGATCACGGAAAAGTTTTTGGCCCTAAACCAAAAGGTTTTCTGTGCTTTTGTGGATTTGGAAAAGGCGTTTGACAGGGTTGTGAGAAAGAAGTTATGGGATCTACTTCCCCGATACAATGTGAACGGACCCTTGCTACAGGCTGTAAGGTCTCTTTACCGAGATCACTCAGCCTGTGTGCGAGTAGGAGCTGGCATGTCGCCCTGGTTTGACATCCAATCGGGTGTTAAGCAAGGTTGCGCTATGTCAGCTTGGTTGTTCAATTTGTATTTGGATAGTTGTCTCCAAGGAGTGAAAGATAGTGACATGGGAGTGAAAGTAGGTGACCTTAAGGTCAATTGCTTGCTATATGCAGATGATGCAGTGCTCATTGCATCATCAGAATGCAATTTGCAGGCATTGGTCACCACTCTGAAAGATGGGTGTGAAATTAATGGTCTTAACCTGAATGTAAATAAGACGAAGGTTCTGATATTTGAAAGAAATGAAGAAAGAACAGAATGTAAGATCAACGTGAATGATAAGATAATAGAACAAGTGAATGAAGTGGTATATTTGGGAAGTATGTTTAGCAGAGACGGAAGGTACGAAATGGATGTGGAAAGGCGTATTGCTGCCGGTAACAGAGTCAATGGTGCTTTGGCTGCATTGTTAAGACGGCGCATCGTAAGCATAGCTGCACGTTTGGCTGTACACAATGCAGTTTTGCTATCGACGCTGTTATACGGCAGTGAAACATTGGTAACACAGAAGAAGAATGTAAGAAAGATGAATGCTGTGGAGATGCGATCTCTTCGTCGAATATCCAGAGTCAGTTTAGCTGACCGAATCCGCAATGAAGAGATCCACAGAGTGGCAGGTGCTAGCGAAGATGTTACGGTGAGAATGAAAAAGGACGTGCTCAGGTGGTTTGGGCACGTCGAACGAATGAGTGATGAAAGAATGGTAAAAAAGATTTATAAAGGAAAAGTGAGCGGTAAGAGAGACAGGGGGAGGCTTCGAATGACCTTCGAAAACACAGTAGCTACGATACTGGAGGAAGGTCACGTAAAAAGCACGAGGACCCACCGGAGGGCATGTATGAAGAGGTTGATACCTGTGGCCGAGGCGAAAGAGGTATGCAGGGACCGTAGCGTTTGGCGCTCCGTCGTCTCTGGCTACCCCGCAAGGGATATGGCGTGAAGCTAAATAAATATAAATAAATACAAATAATTTGGAATTGATTGATGACAGAACAACGGTTTATATTAATATACTAGCTTTGCGCACGACTTTCTTCGCGAGGAATATTTTTTATAACATAAAATAACAAAGTACTTCTTATAACATCCGATGTCATTCAGTCAGAGATTAACCGGAACAGACAGATAGACAAACCTACAAAAAAAATAAAAATATTTCTTTAATAAGTACCATATGCATTTAAAGAAAAACTGTTAATTTGGAATTACAAACAGACACTTTATTTATATAATATATAGTGATTTATTTATATCCTCACAGTAGTATTATTAAGCAGCAATTTGTATTAAAACAGTAATATTTGAGTAGTGATAATGCTGTTAATATTAACCTTTAACTCTAAACCTACCGACAATTCTTGTATACCTGTCTACCTACCGCACTTCGTCAAATTGACCGGTTATTAAAAGTTATTTTATTATATACTCGTAATGCAGGTAATAATGGAAATAACTAAAAGTAAAGTGTGAAGAAAATGTTATATGCATATTCTAAGAATTGTCATGTAGTTTGATAACGATATTATAACGTTTAAAAATATGTAAGTTTTACAAAAGTTTAAGAACGGTCAATTTGACCGATACTTGGTAGGTTTAGTTTTAAAGTACAATGTTAGATATTCCTAATCTTATCTCAGTTAAATGTAATGGCGGAATGTTCTTCTGATGACTTCAAGGGTCTTAAAGCCAGTCTTAATCGGATTTGACCTTATACTAATACTAAATGTATGACTTATATATGTCGTATATATAATATATAACGTAAGCCATGTTTTAATTGATGGGATCTTCCCTATCTATCTATCACTCTCTTATCTCTCTTTCTCTGTTCCCATTATTATATATGAATGTTTATTACTGTCCGTTCACAGATATTGATCTGAGTATTAAACCAATCAATTGTTAATTAAAAAGTAATATTTATGTAAATTAAAAAGCCACCTCTCACATAATATTTGTTTACTCTGTTTCGGATTAAATAAATACTTAAATGGTAATCAAAGTAATATAAAAATTTGTTTCTTATTTTCCTTCAGTATATGTATTTTAGATCAGTACAGTGATTTCTTGTACTAAGATTATGTGGGCGGGAAGATTTACTTATACTGTGGTGGCATAAGACACTAGCTTAATCCCTCCCGCTTCGCTGGGCACACTATTAATTTGGATGTGAACGTAGATTGCTATGGTAACCTTTGTCATATTATCCGTTGTCATCGTAACCGTTGCTATGGTAACTCTTAACCCCGCGTTAAGTATAAGCTTCTAAAGATTTAAAAAATGACGAAATGCATAAGTTGAAATCCGTTGGGATAGGCATTCCGCAAAATCCGTTCTTAATGGACATCTACGTCACAAAAGAAGTAACTATGTTAAATTTTAAGTTAATCGGACAGATAGTTTCGGAGATATCATGATGAGTCAGTGAGTGGTTAATCGCTTATATATATATAGATAATATTACCGAAAACAAACGATTATTTATTAGTTTTGAATATAAAGAAAATATACGTTTAATAAAAACCTAGTTAGTTTTTTTTATCCTATTTAATAAAAATTATTAAGAAAAAATTTTAACGGACTTTTATTTTTCAACTATTGTTAATTTTTTTTCCATTAAAATAAATATTGAACCCCATTTTATTATTTTATTTCATATTATTTTTATTTCACGATTATCTTTTGATCGGAATATTCAAAGCTTTTACTAAAATAAATATATTTTTTCAAATTAAATATGAACTCATAATTAAGAATTAACTTTAACTTATTTAATTATTTATAAATATTGAATAGACATTATTGTTACTATACAAACTAAGAATCGTAAAGTGACAATCTCTCCCTCTCTCTGTCTCTCTTTCTCTTTCTTTCTCTCTGACAAACTGACTTTCACAATACTACCGTCTATTACTAAAAATGTATACAAGTTTGAAATTCAATTGCAGCATTTAAATTTGAACTTTAAAATTATAAAGAAAAGTTAAATTAAAAATGTGCAACATATTTTTAACACAGTCGATTTGACGGATTTGCGGTCCAATTTTTTATATTGGAAATATTGAGCTTCGTTTTTTGTAACGTGTTTTTATATATTTTTATAAAAATAACCCTTATGCCGTATATATTAAGATACACAATATATTTATTAACACTAAACCTTCCTTTCCTGTTCCTGCCGCACGCCGTCAAATTGACAGGTAATTAAAAATTATTTTATTATATAACGCTGGTAATAATGGAAATAACTAAGAGTAAAGAGTGAAGAAAGTGTTATATGCATATTCTAAGATATGTCATGTAGTTTGATAACGATATTATAAGGTTTAAAAATGTGTAAGTTTTACAAAAGTTTAAGAACGGTCAATTTGACCGGTACTTGGTAGGTTTAGTGTTAAAGTAGCAATCCGGCCGCCATTTTATATCCGTTATCAAAACGACTGACAGTTTTCATTATTTCACTATTCAAACGCTATTCTAAGCTTTTAATAGATTTCAAATTCCGTTATTATAAATTCAAACAGCAACAACAAACTGTAATGTATAAATTAATAGTATTTAAAACTTAGACAAGTACATAGCAATCAAATATATACTACGATAATAGTCGGTTATTTAAAAGAACATTATTGTTATATTGTTATATATATAACGGTTACCATAGCAACCTAAGTTCACATTTCACACTAATATTAAAACCACTGAAACAATTTCAATGAAATTTGTGGTTATCTATTGTTTGGTCTAACTTCAAAGATATCATAGTTTTTGTCTGTATTAATATATATTTTTTTAAACATAAAGTGTTTAATCCTCTTCAAAGACTCTTTCCATTCAATATATCAAAAACGACATAAATTATATCTATCATACGAGATTCATAATACTTATATTTGTAACATCGCATCTACGAGTACGTAGATGTGCTTTGAAAAGGTTATGAACTATTTAGTTGTTTTATTAAGACTTACTTCTTTATAAGACCTGTATCTGAATTAAAAAAGGTAAACTAAAAAAATAAAGCTAAAGGTTTGAGGTGCCAAATCTCGAATAGTTGCAATGGCATCTTATTAACACCACCACTGTTTGTACAGACAAAATGACAGCCATTTCCTGTCGCGACGCTGTATCTTGCACACTGGGATCCGCCAACCGTACGCGGCGGGTGTTGAGCTGAGCCCCTCTCCTTTCTTCTTTTCTTGATAACTTTTGAATGGCTAAACATTTTTTCAATCTGTTTTCGCTGTAACATCCGCGTGCGGCTCAAACATACATGAGAATTTTTTTTGTAATTCAAATACGAATCAAATGTGGTATGCATCATTTTCAAAAAAACATATCGAAAAAAATTCCTTATAATTAAAAAAAACGACTCAATTAAAAGATAAAATATAGGTCCAAAAAAGTCAAACAGACATAGGATAGTATTTTTGCCGAAACCAATTAATTATAATATTCGCTCGTTAACTAATTATAATATTAAAAATATAAGACTTCACTTTAAAACTTTTGCCTGTGTCAAATAATTATGAAAGAAGAGAAAATTACATAATGTCAAAAATGTCAAAGTCAAAACCATATGAGTTTGCACTTTGAGTTTGCAAGTAGAAACGAATAATAAAGTAACAAGAAAATTCTACTTACGAGTCCATCTTCAAATTAGTTCACATTTTAAGAGAGAAATAAACAGATTATATATAATAAAAATTCACTCTTCCAGCATGTCATTCTTAGTAAAACAAATCGCTCGAAGGGTTAGTAAATGGTTTAAGTGTAAAAATTTATTAATTCTATTTAAGATATATATATATTACTATATATTTTTAAAATATGTAAAACCAGAAATTTTTGATAAATAATAGGACGTTTAATAATGTAAACATGCACTTTATTTGATAGGTTCTTGCACCGGCGCTCTCCGTTACAAAGAAATCTTTTTCTACCAGTAAGTATTTTATATCTTATTTTAAATGTATGATGCTTAATAAATAATTCTTAAGTATATAATGTCGGGGTCAATAACTTAATCTAATAATCTTTATTTCCATTACAGTAATTTCACAAATTTATTGATTATGAGTATAACCAATTAAAGTAGCTCCTATTTATTGAAAAATGTTTAACATTAATATTAAAAGTTATTAATAATTTTAGCCACTGCTGCTTTCGCACCTGCAATACGTGCACCTGCACCGGACTTTAATTCAACGGCAGTAGTAAACGGAGAATTCAATACATTAAAATTAGCAGATTTTTCTGGAAAATATGTTGTCTTGGTCTTTTATCCATTAGATTTGTAAGTTGTGTCCACTTAACGTATATAACTATACTTTTTGTTGTTAAGTAAAAATCTTTTTTAATTTCAGCACATTTGTTTGCCCGACTGAATTAATTGCATATAGCGACAGAGCCAAAGAGTTTGCAAATATTGACTGTCAGGTCATTGGTGTCTCAACAGATTCGGAGTTCAGCCATCTTGCTTGGGTGAACACACCTCGCAAGGTTTGCTTACACATTTCTAAGTAAATAAGTAAAAAAAAATTGGTAATTAAAGAAAAATTTGTCCTAGTATAATTAACTTTTTCAGGACGGTGGTTTAGGAAAGCTTGATATTCCTTTACTAGCTGATTACAAAAAGACAATTTCCAAGGATTATGATGTTCTTCTTGAAGAGGGTTTTGCATTGAGAGGTACTTAGTTATTACTGACTAATTGCTTTAGAATATTGCAGGAGACAAATATTTACTCTTTTACAGAACTATATGGATATAAATACTGATTTATATTTCCAGGTCTCTTCATCATTGACGGCAATGGTATTTTAAGACACATGTCTGTCAACGACCTGCCGGTAGGACGATCTGTTGACGAAACATTGAGGCTTGTTAAAGCTTTTCAGTTTGCCGATAAACATGGAGAGGGTAAATTTGATTTATTACTGTATTCTTATAGATTTATTTACTTATATAATGATTCATCTTGACTTGCATATAAACAGCTGTTTAAAAACAAATTTTTAATGAAGGTTTCTTTCATTTAGTCACTTATTATCTTTCTTGAGGTTTTTTTCATACCTAGATACTTACTACCTTTCTTGAGGTTTCTTTCATACATAGTCACAACTTTTATGGGGGTTTCTTTCATACTTAGCCACTTATCTTTCTTGATTCTTTATAAAGTGCAAAAAGAAATGAAAGTTAGTACAGAATTCTGTCCATTTCTAAGAAAGATACATTATTTTGTCTTTATACATGAAGCCATAACTCAATAAATCATCATTTTGAAATATTCCTATATGTATATATATACATATAAAGTATATTCTTATTCACAGTATGTCCAGCAAATTGGAATCCAGAAACAAATGCGGACACTATCAAACCAAATCCAAAAGAAAGCAAGGAATACTTTGAAAAGGCCAACTAGAGTAAATATACTTAAATTCATAGAGGAACGAAAATACATTTTTGTAGCCGAAATAGGATAAGTAGTTTTCAAATAACTCAATGAATATTAGATTTTAACTCGAATGTATTCTGTATGAATATTTATTTCTCAGTATAATTTTATTATAAAATTTAAAATATTTTTGTATTTTATTCCATACTTTTGCCCAAGATTTCACCTGATGTTTTTTTTAATGAAAATAGCCTATGACACTCCTTATAATATCAGCTATAACAGTGAAAGTTCTATTAAAATCGGTCCAGCCGTTTCCTATAAGCCAGAACAATGACAGAAAAAAATTATTTTATTTTTTAATTAAGTGCTGTATATATTTTCATATGCATTTTGAATTACTAACAGACAATTCAATTTTATATATATGTATATAGATTATTTTATATGTTCTAAAGATTATATATTTATTTCTAGACTTGGTATCTCATATATTGTATATGGGAGAGCAGTTATCTATGCGAATAATAATTATTTGTTTATTAAACTTTTCTGCCGACGCTCAACCAAAAAAAATTAAATTTAGAAAATAAGGAAAGGTACTGAAAAGAATATTTTTATTTTGAAATAGTTACACATCCAAGGGCTAGAAAAATCACTTTTTCCTATAGAATGTCGATAAAACCATATAAAAACCTCGCCATTGATAAATTTGGACTGTATGGAATATTTCTTACCATTCTCCAAATTTAAAACAATTTTTTTTTACATGGACATTTTAAATAGTAAACTCATGATAAATATAATAAATTTAAAAACAATTTCAGTTACCTGTAGTATGACCATACTTTTTATCATGAAATTATCATCACATATCTGAGAGCAAAAATAGTAAACCTCTGAATTAGATAGTATTAATAATTACTTAAAAAATGAAGGATTGTTCCTTTATAACATTTATTATTTCACAATATTGTATACATACATACAAACTAACACATTGAGATTTAATTATAATAGTAATACTATGTATAGTAGTACACTAACATCTTTAACACTAAACCTACCGACAATTCTTGTATACCTGTTCCTACCGCACGCCGTCAAATTGACCGGTAATTAAAAGTTATTTTATTATATAACGCAGGTAATAATGGAAATAACTAAAAGTAAAGAGTGTAGAAAATATTAAATGCATATTCTAAGAATTGTCATGTAGTTTGATAACGATATTATAATGCTTAAAAATATGTAAGTTTTACAAAAGTTTAAAAACGGTCAATTTGACCGGTACTTGGTAGGTTTAGTGTTAACAAAGAAACAGACATCCTGTTTTACTCAGATATATATATATATATATATATATATATATATATATATATATATATTAATTGTAGTTAACTTCAATAGAAATTCAATGTCAAGCTACATTCAATAATAGTAGTATTGAAGAAATAACATTTTAATACCATGTACTATAATATATTTATAATAAAACTACATGAGCTATACCAATTATTTGCTAAAATAAACATATACATTTCTACATCAATGTAATACTGAATGTTTATTATCATTACTTATAATAATATTTTAGACGACTAAGAACAAATATTCCGGAATTCCTATCCCAACGGATTTCAACTTTTTGGATTTCTTCAAGTTTTAAACCTGTAGGAGCTATACACTTAACGCGGGGATAAGAGTTACTATAGCAACGGTTACCATAACAATGGTTACAATGACAATGGATAATATGACAAAGGTTACCATAGCAACCTAAGTCCACATCCAAATTAACAGTGTGCCCAACGAAGCGGGAGGGAATAAGCTAGTATCTTTATAGACACATCAATCACTATATATTTCATATTTATTTTGATTATTATGATACATCTAATTAACAAAGCAGTAACTACTTATGCCATGAAACTCCCTTCATATTACCGTCTTTACTTCCAATATCTCATTCTATACTTAATCAGTCAATCTTGGCATTTTACCAGGTTTTGCTTAAGCTAATATAACTATATTCAAATAAGAATAGGATTGTTTCAAGTAAGAAAAATGCTACATGTACATTATAAACATATAAAACCTAAAAATAAATCTACACTTTATTCCTGTACATTCCGCTTCTTACGAAGTTCATTCACTTTCACCCACACCACTTTAAAAGTACCCTCAGGATCTCTCGTCATCGGAATCCCACTCCGATGAATCACTAGATGAATCAGTGCTTGAATCGGTTGTAGAGTTGTCCGATTCAGATGAATCGTCGGTTTCATCACCACTCATGTATGTAGCCTTATTAAGGCCGGGTAATAGTGACATAGATGCCATTTTAACAGCCATTTCGTTTTCCATAATTTGTGTCTCTTCTTGTTTCACCATTTCTGCTGCTGCTTCCAACTCATCTAAGTCAAGTCCTAAATCTTTCTTTAATATTTTAATTTTGGAAATTTCTTGGCAAAGTTGATCAAATTCCTCAGGCCGACATTTTTGTAAGAAGATTAAATAATCCTTTATGTACAGTTGATTTAGTATGTACCTTGCATCAGTGCTTGAATTAAACATTTCAAAAATACTGATCAAGCATTTGATGATAAATTTCTTACCAATATTCAGTAATAATATCAGATCATTTTGTACTTTTTTACAGAGATCAAAGTTTCTGAAAATAGGAAACACCAGTGCCCGTCTGTAGCAAGCTACGAGAACCTCTTTAGTATCTTTAAATGTGCTGAACCAGCTTAAGGTTGATGATAATTTGTTGATAGTCCAGCTTGACTCAACAGTACTTTCGTTCAAAGTGGTCCGTTTATCATAGCAGAAGCTATACAAAATATCAATAAGACCCATGAAAACCTGATTTTGTTCTTTCTTGCTCAATAAATAGTGTTTATTTGGTAATTCCTTTAGGATACTGACTTCTTCATCTGTGAAGTCTATATTTTTATTAAAATCTGGGGCAGCCCATTCGATAGTAGCCGATAAATGAGGTGCAAGAAGCTCTTCCTCATACAAATCAGCCAAATAATGATCAGATGAAAACTTGTGATTTTCATACTTTTCTCTCAACATGTTGCGTTCATAAATAGGTATTCTCTCTGGAACTCGTAACTCGAATATCTGAGGGAATTCCTCTCCTATATCTTTAAATTCTGTCGATATTTTGTTTGCAAATCCATATGCGTATTTATCGCATTGTTCCTCATCACTGTCTTCACTGGTCTCATTATCACTACGTTCATCATCTGTCACGTTGACACCATCTTCCTCTAGCATTTGAACTAAATCAGGGTTCATATCTGGTATATCACGAGGAGCCAGCAAACTAGTTATCATATCAAGATTTTCAAAATGTTCACCGGGAGTTTCTTTGTCAAATGAGAGATTAAAGTCTCCGGAATCACAGGTATAAGATCCCTTAGATCGATCGTTCTCGACTATTTTACCAGGTAGTCGCAGTCTGAGGAAATATGGGCTAGACACAAATAGAAAATTTTCGCCGTCAATATCGATCTCCGTCTCGCCGATATTTGTGTACGGTGCATGTACGGTTATAAACACGTGATTTTCATCTTGCGATAACTTAAATCTTGGAGTTAACATTTTGACGAAATGGCTTTATTACAGACAAATTAAGATATTATATTTAAGGATGTAAATACTTATATTGTTTTTAAACACCTAACTACACCATTGACTGTTGCACTTCCGTGCATACAATTACGCCTTTGTAGACTGCGGGAAGCCGTGACAACTGACAGCTGACAGGCATGTAGAAGAGTTTTATTTTATTATGGACTGAAATGAACAATGCCACTTAAGAATGATGAGATTGGTCACTAGACCTAAAAATATATATACTCTAATTGACTTGGTTATATTATATAATTTAATATCTTTGTACCAACCGAAGACCGGGACCTTAATGGCATGTAAAACCTTTCAACTTCAATCCGTTCCACTCGTTAGTAAATGAACCAGACAATCTATCTTAATCAACTCATTCCAACGACTTCCACCGCCTTCTTGCTAGATGATGACTAAGGTCACCTTGCTTTTTATAAATGGTAACTTAAAAAATGTAATACCTTCGACACAGCAACAGCAATATCGTAGAACTCAGCAGATCTTTTATATGCCTAGATTGCCTATTTAATATAACTAATCACGCTGAGAACAAATAATCCCTGAGCATAAGCATAGAAATAACTTTAATAAAATACTTTTAAACACTTCAATATTAAGTGGAAGACTCAAAGAATTGCCCTATTTAGGAATCAAATCCTAATAGGGTTCCATTGATTCAGAAGTCAAAGTGAGTAATCTTCAGATCAACAATTCATCCGTATATTTTATAGGAACGTGTAAATAATTATAATACACAGTTGTCAATCCTTTCGAATTGGGATCTTTACAGGAATGGGAAATTTTTACAAAATTATCAAAATGATTTCGAGAATTTATTTTTTGAGGGACGAAAATGTGACTAGAAAAAACTTGTAGGACAAGTGTATAACGATCCTGGGTTTTAAAAAATACAAATTATGTTGCCTGTTAAAAAGTCATTAAATGAGGATATTCATAAATTACTAGGCTACAGATACTGAGGTATTAATGTGATTCTATCCTTGACAAATGGAGAGAGATGAAAGAGACTATGTATGACACATAATGAATGTTAATGTGGATGTTAGGCCTTGGATTCTTTTAGTTATTCAATGAAGTTTAGGACTCAAATGAGTTATAAGAAAAAATCAGATTACTGCAATTTAGCTTTGCCACGTAATATTAGATAGTAATTCATCAAGCATCTTTATTCAACGTTTATATATATACTAAAACAGGGACGTTAATTATAAATAGCATATTTTAGCACTATTTTAAGTAAATTACTTCAATTTTTAATTATACACCCACACTTATATTATAAAATATGTTTGTACTGTGTACTAGATTATATCGCCTACGCAGTTATAACTTAGAAGTATGGAGGCGAATTTAGAATTGCTCGAATATCAAGATCATTAACAATGTAAATTATTAGGTTTATTTTTGGTCACCCTCAAAGTATCATTAGTAACTTTAAAATAAACAGGAAGTGTTCTTCCCTAGTTCATCCTGGCAAGGCTATTTTAAAAACAGTGTATATTTTTATAAAAGCGTTAAACATTTGAGATCTTTAGAATTTTATGATTGTTCAGTTAGTGTGTTCGTCATTATTTAAGACTTTCTATTTAACTGTATTCTAGTAATTTCTTGTAAATATTACTTAAAATTTCGTATTTATATCAATTTTGTTACCTAGATGTACAACAATACTATAATAATAAAATATTTTATAATATTCTGTAAATATAATACGAAACATCAAAGTCAGATTAATCAATCACAAACTGACAAACGAAATGAAAATTATTTTGCGATTGTGATTTTAAAAACATTGATTGTTAAATGTTATGTGATTATTATTAAAAATTTTCAAGTTTATTGTGATTTAATAATTTGTGATAGAATTGTGCGTATTAAAAGTAATGCCTTCTGGAAGAAAGCGGTGGAACTTGCATGGTAAGTTTTATTAAATAAATAAAATAATTTCAAAAATTTCATAAGTGGTACATGTTCCTTGTATGGTGTGATTTTTATATCTATGAAATAATAACACTATTAACAATAAATATTACTTAAACAACAAATTTGTGTACTTTCAATCTATTGAATAATATTATTATTATTGTATTCTAACCTTGTGTTATTAAATTGAGTGTATTATTTATTTTATTATCGTTTAAAAAATATTAATACTTCAAAATTATTTGCAATACCAATAACTGTATACATTAAAATTATAAAAGCATGTTACATCAGATAATATACTTTTTGAGGTATATCTTCCTCCAGATGGCCCACAGGGTTCATTGCGAAGGCTGCGCAACCAGCTCGCTGAAGATGGCTGTGCAGAATCACAGGTGGTTCTCGCTAAACAGTTGTTGGAAGAAAAGTGTGGTAATTAACTTTTCAACAATATTTTTTAGTGATAATCTGGTTTATTCGTCTGTCTTAAATGGTTTTATGTATATATATATATTATATATCTATGATTAAAAATCAATAAAAATAGTGAGATAGTAGTTATAATATTACATATTTTTTCAGAATTAGAGGCAGACAAAATATCAAATTTCAAACAGGCCTTAGATTGGCTCATTTGTGCAACAGAACAAGCACACCCCGAAGCAAGGAGGATGTTAAGTCGGTGAGTGAAGAAAAATATAATTTGATTATCGAAAAGCTGTTTATCATATAGTTAAACTGAATGTGGATCATAATTTTCAATGATTTGATAGATAAATGGATGAGTGCTTTATTTCAAAAATATTAATAATCAAGTAGTTTAAAGAAAAAAGTATTTAGTTTTATCAAAACCAATCAAAACCAATATGAATGGTGATTATGAGCACAGTAGTATATAATATACTTTAATGAAATAATTGTATCATTAACTAAAAAAAAATACTGTTCAGTGTTGTAAATATTTATTTTACTAAAAATATTCAGACAAGGGTCGCTGTTAAAATTTGTTAGTGAGTTAGTTTTATATTTTGAATTAAACTATTGTATCTATTTATAATGTATCTTAGTGAGGACATTATTTATTTAATTGCAAATAGTTTTTTGACATACAATTTGTTTTAGGATATCTTATACATACTTTTACATGTATATATATTTTTCATACAGACAGTTTTTAAGTTATTTTACTATTGCACTTTGCAATGGTCACTAAGATTTGCAAAGGATATCATATACATACTTTTACATGTATGTATTTATCATACAGACAGTTTTTAATTTATTTTACTATTGCACTTTGCAATGATCACTAAGATTTGCAAAGGATATCATATACATACTTCCACATGTATATATTTTGCATACAGACAGTTTTTAATTTATTTTACTATTGCACTTTGCAATGATCACTAAGATTTGCAAAGTGCATATCGGTAAAACTGAATAAATAAAAATCTTGTATATCACATATATATATATATATATTTGTTTTAAAAAGTTTGTTTATATATCTATATAACCTCTTCATATATAAATGTCAATGTCAATTTAAAAAAAATCTAAAACCATGACAGAACATTTAACAATCAGATAATTATTTTTTTTTAAATAAAATTTCTCGAGATTCCTACAATTGTTTGAAGCGATGATATGAGGTAAACATTTTTGTTTATTTACATTCTTTATACGTAAACAGTAAACATACTGGCAGTTATAGACTCTCGGTATGGAGCGTCACTTTGCGACTCGTGCTGTAAGTGTTTTATAAATGAATGAGAATCATACAGATTTTGCAATTTGGAAAATAAGATGGGACAAAGTGCGTTTGGAACTTCAGAATTCTATGTAAGACTGTATAGGGATATAGATTTATAATATTTATATAATTTAATAATTATTATAAGTAAGATTATTGATTGAAATGTTTCTCGTCTAATCGTCTAAGTCACTACTAGTGTAACTCACTTGTTTATCACCTAATACGTTTTTCGTCAAAGTTACTACTAGTGTAACTCACTTGCTTATCACCTAATACTATTCAATACAAAATTACTAACTTGTTTATCACCTAATACGTTTTTCGCCAAAGTGACTACTAGTGTAACTCACTTCTTTATCACCTAATACTATTCAAGTCAAAGTTACTACTAGTGTAACTCACTTGTTTATCACCTAATACTTTTTCTCGTCAGTTACTACTAGTGTAACTCACTTGTTTATAACCTTACACTAATCTCGTCAAAGTTACTACTAATGTAACTCACTTGTTTATCACGTAATTCTTTTGTTCACATAGGTGTATTCGAAGTGGAGTGATAGATGAAGATAGTGCACCAATAGTACGTGCCAAGTCATGTTTAGCAGCGAGTCGACAAGAGACAGTCGCCAGGAAGGCGGCTAGAGATTTATTTGCGAGGTAAATGTATGAACTATCTATATTATAATAATTCTATAGTACATTATATAGAACTTTTAAGATTGGACGGACTATATAATATGTATTTTAAGATAATTATTCGTTGTTAGTTTTCCTTTTAATAACATTTATACAGGCAAGTATATGTATATATATATATATATATATATATATATATATATATATATATATATATATATATATATATATATATATAAGCTACCATTTTGTTGGCGTAGCTAATATATACGTCCATGTTAAATTACAGCTTTCTAGTGCTAAGTGTTTTTACGTTATGCTGCAGACGGATGACATTGCGAAGCTATAAGGGCTCCTCCAACGGAGCCCTACACATGTTACTGTAGTATAAACTTTTAAAATAATATATAAATAGTTATTTCTGAATAACTAAATTTATTACATAGATTACAAATATAAGTTTTATTTATGTGAAGTAAGTCTTCGTTATCAAGTGAAATCATAAATTATCAATTAAAAATATAATATCGTAAAAATCCTCAACAGAAAATGACTGCCATCTCTTGTATAGCATTGATTCAAAAAATCTTCCATTCTAAATGGATTCTTTTAAGAAATGCCGCTTAACAAATTCAAAAATTGTATTTTTTCTTATGTTTAATTGCAGTTTATCAAACGGAGAGCAGTACATAACGACAGCTCAGTTGGAGAGACGCATCAGGGAGATTTGTGCCACCACATTGAGGAAGGATCCGTGTGATGACTCCTTGGACGATGATACACCCGGTCAGTGCATTAGCAATTTGTAACACAACACTCAGTAACAAATGTGACATACAATAACATACAGTAACATACAATAACATATAGTGACAAACAGTAACAGATAGTAACAAACAGTAACATATAGCAATGCACAGTAACATAAAATAACATACAGTAACAAATAATAACAAACAGTAACATAAAATAACAAACAGTAACAGATACTAATATACAATAACAGATAGTAACATATAGTAACAAATTGTAACAGAGAGTAACAGCTAATGATATACAGTAACAAACAATAAGAAATCGTAAGATTTACAATAGTAACTACAGTTATTTCACAATAATACTGTATAATACTGATTTTCTATATGTTGTATGATTTTTTTTAATACCTGTATTTTGGGTGTATCTAAATAGAAGAGGAGAGAGCAGTGGAGGAACAGGCCCTGGAGCCGTCGGAGTGGCAGGCCGGGGACCACGCGCACACCAACGGAGCGATACGGACGCACGGGGAACACGAAGGTATACACACACACGCACGCACACGCACACACACACACACACATATATATATATATATATATATATATACACTTATTTATATATAATGTACTTAAGATATATTTAATACTACTTGTACCTACGACTTTGCGTTCAAATATGTTTTTTTTTTATGAATGTAGCCTCCGTTAGCAATAGCTTTTCGCCAGTGAAAGTCGTATTAAATTTGGTCCAGACGTTTTAGAGATTAGTCTTAACAAACAGATTTACTAAATATTTTTAAATAGTTTTATTTATGTTAGTACCGTATATACTTTGATATGTATTGAGTGCAAAGTTGTTAATTCGGAGTTACAGACAGACACTTTAATTTTGTTTTATGTATATATTATATTTTAAGTATACAAGACAAGCCCGCTGACTTTACACGCCAGATTTTCTCGGGTCCGTTTCAAATAAGTTTGAAAACAATTTTTTTTTGTTTAATTACAGATTATCCGGAGAGAAGTCAAAATGATGAAATTCGTAACCTAACCATTGATAATTTGGTGTCCGCAGCCGTTGATTACTGTCAGGGCGAGCTGCCTCTTGTTAGTCACGAATTGACCCTAACCGACCCTAGCATTAAGGCCCTAGACCACATTCCACTATTACACCAGGCCTTCTTACATCCCATAGTCTTTATACGGGTTCTATACCTAAAATTATTATACTATTTCGGATCGTTTTCCTTCAGATTGTCGAATATCGAACTATCCATACTCCTAATAGGATATCTCTCAGTTAACACCGACAGTCTATACCATTTGGTTCCTTTAGTATTATACTATATAAGTATTATCGCGATGGTTATATGTACGTTTAAAATGTTACTCGCGAGACGACAGTTTATAGATTTCCGGAAATGGTCAGGTCTGTTTTTACGGTACAGCGACGGTAATCTCCAGCCGGACGAATCGGAAAATCTATTTGTGAGGAACAACTTAGGGGCGTATGTTCAATTCTTTTTGGCGCTTTTCATTAATTTGTTTCTATATCCGTTTATAGCGACCCAGTGGGTTCCGTTTTCTGAATTTTGTGTTTTATCATTCTTTCTCATGTTTTTAACTTTACTGTCCTTTGGGAGGAACGGAAATCCTTATCCGGATGTACTGGCCCTCGTTTCTTTTGGTATCAATGTTCTTGCTAAGTATCCGTACGAAAAGGATACGGTAGTCCACCAGGGATGGAGATTTTTGGATTTGCACATATCCAATTATCCTTCTTATATTCTTGGGAATAGCATCGAATTTTGCTTGAACGCCCGTGTATTCTTCTCGCTCCTGATACCGCTCATTCTAACTGCAATGGCGAGACGGAGTAACTGGCAGGGGATCTTAAAGTACACCCTCCCACACTGCGTCACGTTGAGCTGGTTGCAGATGTTCATAACCTGTTCCCACGGGTGTACAACGTACGGTCTGATAAGGGGAACGCTGGCTTTGGTTTGTTCGTTTTTATTTTTGCCCCTAATGGGCATAATAACCGTCACTTTACCTATAATCGCCTTCCTCCAATACGTGACCATGTCCAAAATATTATACACTGCATCAGTTCTGATTGGCCTAATCCTGGGATTGGTGATAACATGTGTTCTGGCGAAATCTGAAGCTACAAAGAAATTTGTTACCCCATTTCAGGTAAGCATAGTTTCAAATAACATTGTTAGTTTTCTTTACAGTACATTAATATAATAATTATCCGTAGCTCGCGGTTGGCCTCATAACATTAATATACACGGGTAATCAGTTCGTATTGAATATTCAAAATGACGGTATACCATCAAGACTCATAGATATAATTGGCGACGAGAAAACCAGTATAAAAAATTTATTAAAAAACGAATTCATAAACGACTACGAAGATAATGTGTATCAGATAAACTGGGAGGATTATTACAATCAGTGCAATACGCCATCTTGGAGTGAAAACAACATGGCCGCCACTCAAATCAAATGTTCAGTACTGGATGGTGCGAATATAAATTGGGAGGGTTATGTCAAGGATGTGAAATTGAAGAGTGTGAAGAATAAGTGGGATTCCTTCGCGTCCTGGTTGCCGCAAATATTGTCGGAGTATTTCAAGTGTTATTATGGTGAAGAGTTTGCGAATTCGTGTCGGAATGAATTTAGCGATTGCGAGTTTGTTCAAAATGTCGCCAGACAGAGCGGAAGGAGTTGCCATTTGAATAATTTCAATGAGTGAGTAGTATTTTTTATTTTATTTTATATAATTATAATATTTTAATTGCAATCGGACATTTTTATATTAATACGAAATAATTCCTAATTCTTTTTAATTTCATAGTGTAAAATAGATTTGTTTAGTATAAAAATGTATTTTTTTAAACGGATTAAATTAAATTAATTTGTACTAAGATTTTTTATATCTATATAAATAAAAAATTAATCACCGAAATGTTTGTACTCGCATAATTTACAAATAACTGCGCCGAATTGGATAAATCTTTGTTTTATGTGGTCGATATTAAACAAAGAAAAATATATAAAAAAAAAATAGCATTAAGTGTACGAGTCAGACAGAAGACTAAAATTTCTTCAATACATCGACAAAACAGGCTTAGAAAATATTTAACAACATATTTTACAGTATGGTTCAATAGATTGACAAACAAAAATCAGACAAAGTCGGTTCAAATGTCTAGTATATAATAATTTTCAATTAAATTTCGTCCTCAGATACACATACGAAATAACAGTCAACATGGAAGCGAATGGAGGCATTTTGAAACGTCACACTGAAATTTATTTGACATTTGATCATTTGTTCACAAACTTCACTCGCCTCTTGCGCTCCGACGACAAAATACGTTTTAAGGGTGTCCTATCGAATTACGATTCTTATAATATTGGTAATAGGGACCTTAATATTAAGTGCTATGAAATTAATTGTCTTGAGTGTAAAGCTGCCAGGGGTAGCGTGAATACAAGAATATCTAATTCAAAATTATCCGAACTCTGCAAGACTATAATGAACGATTGCATCGTTTCAGGTAAATATATATTAAATTTCATTTTAAATCCGATTATTGTTTTCAAATGATTGTGGTTTTATAGTTATTTGTTTTTCATTTGATTTTTTGTTTACATTTAGATCTTTTTATCTGCCGTCGTTTTTGTTTTTCGATTCGATTCGGGATCGTTTGTGTCGTTCGAGTTGATTTTAAATTTATATAAATATATTTTTGGATAATATCCTTACGTGGGAGGGATATTTTTTTAAAACTGAACTATTTTACTCAACTTGGATGGATTTGGATGATTTTAAATTTATCAGTAATT
Organism: Melinaea marsaeus rileyi; assembly: GCA_918358865.1. Classification (NCBI taxonomy): domain Eukaryota; kingdom Metazoa; phylum Arthropoda; class Insecta; order Lepidoptera; family Nymphalidae; genus Melinaea; species Melinaea marsaeus. The sequence continues at coordinate 14,580,616 of OU911089.1, read as the reverse complement.
TTGATTCAAAATTTTGACTCGTTTTGATGCAAGTTCGTGATGAGATTTTATAAAATGTACCTAAAATGATGGAACTTGAAAGGTTTCAGTAAATAATAACACTTTCAGACTCCATACAGTAATAGTAACATATGTGAATTTAATTAAATTAATTAAATGAATGTTTTATCGTGTAGAGATGTTTTAATGACGATATAGTTTATAAATGTGAATATAATTTAATAAATATATTTTGATCGAATCTCACTTAGTGTTTTATTTTGGTGTCCTTGAATGTCGCAGGGAATGACTGATTAACGAGATAACTAAAGTACAGGGCATCGGTAGTGGGTAGCCCTAAAAGTGAAGGCTGTATTCTGCCGGGTAGTCTACAATATAATAGTAAAACGTCCATACTGAGAAGGAGACAGTCAAATTCATTACGTAGTATGTCTTGTATGGACAAACATACGAACATACTTATTGAGCTGAGGGTAAGCGAAGCTCTTAACCGTTAATCGTACTTCACATGTAGCCTGTAATGGCAGTGAAACAGTACGGAAATATTTTTGGACATCAAAATCATTCTATGGAATGATTTAAGAACGAAAATATGGAGACGTTTCTCTTAAAATGTTTGTACACAAGAGAAAATAGCAAAAAATGGTAGGGTACGGTAGCTTTGAAGTCCCGGGTTCAGATCTCTCGGTGTTGATTCATTATATATCATTTAAAACATAATACTAGGATCTGCCAACCGTACGCGGCGGGTGTTGAACTGAGCCCCTCTCTTTTCTTCTCTTCTTGATAATTTTTGAAGGGCTCAACATTTTTTCAATCTGTTTTCGCTATAACATCTGCATTCGGCTCGAACATACATGAGAAATTTTTTAAGCTAATTACGAGTATCTCGTCGCATTCTGGAGACAACTAAACACAAAAAAAGGTCTACCAAACGGTTAAGAGCTTCGCTTACGCTCAGCTCAATTAAAAGAAAGGAGAAGTTCTTATTATTTATTATATTTAAAATACGTATATACATTGTAAAAATAATGATTCCTTGTGTATTATTGTCCATCAGATGTTTTTATTATATTATAAGATTATTCTCGAAGAAACTAGTTTAGTGTAAATACAAAGAACAACAAAAAACAGCATCAAAATTTTGACCTTGAGCCAAAATTAATAAAAAAAATCATTGTTGTAAATTTAAGCAATTTTTTTTGGAGATTTAGTCTTTACTTACACCAAAATCTTTCTTTCTCTTTCTTTGAGAACCTTCTCTTTTATAAATGATCAGCAATAAAGTTATAAAAAAACATATACATCAAACTTATAAACGACAATAAAACTTAGACATTTACATTTATAAATCAAAATTGACTATCAAAGAAAGCTATTTTGGTTTAGTCTTATCAATCGTCTTTATTTTTTCTTTTTTCAATCGTAATATGATGTCCTGATACAGGTTTTAACATCACATCTATCTTAACTTCCAGTTTGGTGTGGTCTCCTTGCACTTTGTAATTCCTGAACACGTGAGCCAAAGTCGTTTTCATGGACATAAAGGCATAAGACTTTCCTGAAATAAAATTTCTTGTCAATTGTATACAATATTACATATATTTATATAGCTTACAAATGTGTTATATATTAGAAAAATGTTGCAAAATAAGATGTAGATTGAAAAAATACTAAAAATGTTGTGAATATTCCTTAAAATTACTTCAGTTAGAATATTTCTAAATTTCCTGCATTTTTTTCTTTATTTTTTAAAATTATTTACAAGGTATGTAGCTTATAAGGGTGTTACCTATACAAATTCTTCTGCCCATGCTAAATCCCGCAAAGGCAGTGGGACATTCAGGAAGAGTAGCAGGATCCAGCCACCTCTCTGGTTTGAACTCCTCTGCGTCTGGACCCCACATGGGATGCCGATGTACTCCGTAAATAAACATGAAGCAAGTCCTTCCCTTAGATAGTGTATAATTGCCTAAAATACATGTAATTAATTAATATAGGGAGATGTATCATTATCTTACCTTACTCTCCTTTTTTCTCCTTCCTCATAGTTAGAACCTTTTGTATCTAATTAGTATAAATAAAACTACACCGCCTTCTCTACAATTCTGAGAGAGCTTTATTTACATCGGTGATTACAGATTCCTGTTCATAAATTTACAAAAGTAACAAAAATATCATCAGCAAACAACACTTTTACATCTTTTTACCACACAAAGTCAGTTATGTAAATCAGGAACAAGAAAAGATCTAATATAGAGCCTTGTGGCACACCTATTTTGACAAATGAACCTGAAGAACGTTTTCCATTCACATCTACTTGTTGAATTCTTTCATTAAAATATGAACTAATCAAATCTAGGGCCTTATATTTAATTCCATAATTATGTAATTTTCTAACTAGTGTTTCATGCTGTAAAGAATCAAACGCCTTCGATAAATCACTGGAAATGCCAAACGCATCTTGTGATTCCTCCCAGGCTTCGAAAATATTCAGCAATAACTCAACACCAGCATCTTGTTGCGCGACCAGGAGTGAAACCAAATTAGATTTTATGCAATGATTTATTTTCATTAAAATGTAACTAGTTGACTAAGGATAATCTTTTTAAGAATCTTACTAAATGTAGGTCTAGTTAAGATCTGGCGATGTCTTATAACCTTTTACATATACCCTTTTTACAGTAACTTTTATTATTATTTTCTTTCTAGTAAGTTTACCAAAATGGAAGAGTGAAAAGGAGTTATATTTTATGCTACAATTAACTAGAGTTACCATTTTTATTTTCAACTTACGTAATTTAATATCCCTATCAAGATATCGTGCTGTAACAGGCACTATGGGATAAATCCTCATGGACTCTTTAAGTACAGCTTCCAAATATACTAACTGTGATAGATCATGCTTTGTTACGTCTCTATCATCTTCACCAAACACGTCATTCAACCTAGAACGTAAAATGAAATAAGTTAAAATAACCATACAGTTACAAGTAAGTTAGTAATTTATAATAAATTCTTACTCTTCAAATATTTTCTCCTGTACATGGGGATAGGATCCAACCAAAAGCATACTATACATGAGAACACTAGCTGAGGTGTCGTGACCGCCAACAATCATTGTATCAACGTGTTCTCTTATCTCGCGATCATTAAAAGCACCCTTCTCAATAGCCAGCTCCAGAAGAAGATCCATAAAAGGCTTGAATTTGGGTCCTGGAAAATATATACCAGCAGCAACAGCAGTTTAATAAAATGTTCATTTTCATTTACCTTTCTATGAGCAAAAATAAATGACATGTCACTTCACAGCGAAGTGAAAAACAAACAAGCAGTGAAATTTATTATGTTTTGTGATCTATATTTTTCTATATGTTCAAGTACTTTCATACTTCAATACAGGAAAAGAAACAAAACTATAAAATATAAGGAAAAACATACCCAACGATTTGTCCTCAACTTTTGGAGAATTACGATTATTTAAATAATCAGCCTTGCGTTGTTTTAATACCTGGAAGGAATTTTTTATAATATATAGACTATTCTTTCAACAGAGCAAAAATGAAACACAGTTATGTATATTAGAAATTATTAAATACCGTATAGGACATATTGTGCAAAATTTTAAGACATTTATCCTGCTTCCTCCTCAAACCAGACCAGCTATAAATAAAATGGTTATGAAGCCAGAACTTTTGGAACCTATCCACAAATACATTAAATATTTGTTCCGTAGCGTTTACATATTCACTGTTTAAAACGCCATTTTCACTGTAATCCACACCTAAAGCCGTCACTAAAACAAAAGAAAGTGTAATAAATTTGTATTATATCATTAAATTATTTGTATTTGTATATTTTCCTTACAGCATATAGTTTCCAAAGCATTATGTCGAGTATAAACCCAGTGATCGAAGGGCCCTTTCCCAACCTCAACCTCCAAATCTTTGACGAGACGACGAGATTGACTGTTAAAGACACCCAAAAACCCATCCAATACTAGCGGACTGAAAGCTGGGTTCAGTAATCTTCGATGCACTTTCCATATTGACACTAAAATTAAAAATCAAGGACCAATATCACAAAAAATAAGATTAAAAAACATAAGAAATAATAAAAAAACACACACACAAGTACTGTTCACTGTTATTTTTTGTGCATTTAACTCTTACATGCAATAATAAAAAACAAAATAAAATTTTGATCCATTATTAAAGCTCTTAACCCTTTGGGAGACCTTTTTTTTGTGTTTAGTTGTCTCCAGAATGCGACGAGATAATTAGCTAAAAATTTCCTCATGTTTGTTTGAGCCGAACGCGGATGTTATAGCGAAAACAGATTGAAAAAATGTTTAGCCATTCAAAAGTTATCAAGAAAAGAAGAAAGAGGGGCTCAGCTCAACACCCGCCGCGCACGGTTGGCGGATCCTAGTATTGTACAGTATAAAGAGATTATTTATATTAAAAATGTTTCAGATTACAGTACATACTCCATTTCCAATCATTCTAGATATAACTTATTGTATAGTTCCGGCAAAAATCCTATATATAAACCACATCTATAAAATATGACTACAATTGAATCTAAGTATTTTACTCACGAGTTCCAGTGACTAGACCTTCCCCAAGCCAGGGTTTTGCAAACTCATAGAAACCATCCTTCTGGAGGCAAGTATTTGCTACAGTTAGATAATCATCTGGATCTGTAAGTACTAAAATAAAAAATATTATTTTTCGTTCATTTTTTGTCAACACAGAAACACAGTAACACAGAAAGAAGAAATGTCATATTACACTATAAATGGTTTCACTATAAAGCGGATGAAAATTTCGCGCTCAAATTACGCGAAAGAGTGTGTATAAATATAATGTAGTCATCAACAATAGATGTATTTTTCCCTAAAAAATAAGAGTATGTATTGCATAAAGTGTTCCTAGAATTAAAGTGATTGATTAAAATGATTTGTTTTTTTTTTTGTAATAATTTTTTACTATGTTTAATCATAAACCTCGTTATACGCGAATTTCAGTTAACGCGATTTTTTTTGGAACGTATCCCTCGCTTAAAGCGGGGTATTACTGTATATCTGATTCCTTGAAACGAATTTAATTTTACTTAGTTTTTAACTCCAAATCTAAAGCTATCAGTTATCATATTTTAAATTTTTAAAGCTATTTGCTTACTTATATTACTAATATATTACTAATTATATATATATATATAAATATATGTTTTTATTTGTTAATAATAAAAGCTGTAAAAGCTATTCCGTTCTTATATCCTGAGGATAGAATTCAGTAGTCACTATATAGAATCTAATAACTACAACCATATATCTTATTAATATATCATTCTTTAGCTTTAGCGAATTGGTTTACCATTTTTTTATCTAAATCTAATATTTACCGTAGATTGTCCTGGGACCTATGGCAGCGGAGAGAACTCCACCGAGTCTCAAACTATCATATGATAGTTCCTTAACAGAGTTCCACAATTCTAAAATATAAACAAAAAATATAAGATCTTTAGAATAAAAGTAAATCTTTAATTCGTATTTTTTAACATATATAGTTTTGATAATTTAATAACTGTTGATAAACATAGTATTTCTTATATATATCACAAGTGTCAGTTTTCAATTTTGCAATGCAAAAAAAAAATCTGGATGAAAAGCGATAAGAAAAGAATTAATGGAGAGTGGAAAAACATTTTCAAATGTAGATACAAATGCATTAAACATATATAAATAAAAAATGTGACGAATTGGAGTATAAAACATATTTTTTAATTGACAACTATAATAAATAATATATATACATATTGTATATGTTAAATATGTTTATTGAGCAAAGCGAGCGGAGCGCTCTACTGGACACTTTTTCACTATCCTTGTCACGAATAGGCTCGAAAACTACTTGACGGAAAATTATGAAATTTTGCAATGAAAAGGACACACATTATTTAGATGATAATTTAAAAAAAAAAAAAGATAAATGTCATGTTGTTGAGGAATAATCGTCAAAAAACTGATATCCCATTAAAGTCAATACGAAACGATGAGTCATTACACTGGGCTCGCTTCACTCAATATGCAAACGTCACCCGAGATTTCGTGAGCGCAGTTTATTATTGCCAATATGTATTATATGTAGTGTATATTTCTTGCTTTTCAGGTCGTCTTTATCACACTTATGGGTCATGGTAGAGATGGTTTTAGATGGCTCTTCTGTTTTTCATGTTTTATTTGCACTAAGTATATATTTGTATATATATAAATGATATCAATACATACGGACGCTGTCCCCAATCAGAAGATGTGCGTGTCCAATCAAAGGTAGACCTCCAGGTATCGCTGGTGGTTCGTTTTTGTTACCATTTCTCCGCAACCACAACCACAAACCACACACAACAATTATTAGTACGATCATCAACATGGTCTAATATTTAATTAACTATAGAATAGAAATAGAATTTTGAAACACCAAGAAATTACACACATTAATAGTAAATTCAATAAAGTTGGCTCGTTTTCGGCAGTTTACCTAAAATTTTCATTACAAAAAGCAAATTACTGAATTGATTTTCGTCGTAATATTAAGCCTATAATAGGTATGTCTAATATTATTGCGTGAGTGGGGATTTTACAACATGATTGCAGAAATTCCACCTTGAATATTGTACTAAGTGTAACATACAGAAATCAATGAACTGGAGATCCTTTTGCTAAAAAGTAACTAGTACGGTAGTACAGAATAGTATAGTAGTTATAACTATTTATGTGATACGATGAAATAAAGATTTAACATTAAATATCAAACTAAAATAGACAAATGAACAAAAATTTAAATATATTTAGAAAAAAGTCACTTTTTTTCATTCAAATAAATTAAGAACGGAAAAAGCTGTGATATACTTTTTATTTCTTAGATTTTCATTAATTAATTTTCCTATTGAAATATATATTTTTATTTATTTTAAACTTAACATCAATTCGATGTTTCAATTGCTTTGCAGGAATTATGTTCATTTTAACATAAAATTGTCATGTCTGTCAATGGATCAGTTAATTAGTCATCGACTCCAACCCTTGGTTTGATTAAAGATATTGAGTTGAGATTAAAATAGTTTTAAGCGTCAATATTTAAAAAAAAAACAGTCGAATAATTGCTTTTACTATAAAATAATTAAAATTAAAATTTTAAAATAATATAATAATTAACACAGGATATGATCCCGAGGCATCTGGGATTAAATCCCGTTCTAACAACTAAGCTACTGTGTCACCCGTCTTGATCATTTCGCCTCGCACTGATTTTTTATAATAAACTAACATGTTTAGACAATTTCAAATAAATAAGCGAAGCGAGCGTAGCGTTCTATGTGAGACTTTTTGCATCTCATGTCCGGGTTCGGCATGAAAACGGCTTTATCGAACTTCGTGAAATTTTGCATATTTATCGCGATGGTTTATAAAAAAATTGAAAAAAAACTCTTGTCGTTGAGGAATAATCACCAAACTGTCAGTCCCATAAACTTGAATGTAAAAAAAATTCGCTATGTGATGTTTGATTATTCTATATTTTTTGCCTGTCGGTTTCAACTTTGAACGTTGAATTGAAGATGGGTTACTCGCTTCGCTTAATTCGCTGAACTCGATTTTGCGAGCGCAGCGAGTCAAAATCGAGGTTCGAATTTATTCTGTTACATCCTATATATTGTGCACTATCACTATTAAACAATAAATTGAACAAATCACTTTCACTTTTCTAACTTACTTTATGATTTCATTAATTATATATTAGCCCTGCTAACTCGAGTTCTATTCTAGTAATGCATACCTAAAACTATTCGGGCGTAGCTCCTTGTACATTTAACATTATAACTAAGGAACTGATCATACTTACGATAATTCCTAATAAACATTTCATTCAGATATATATGCTATTTATTATATGTAAGTATATTTAATTAAGATATTATATGTGTTTATAATATTTATATATATTTCATATATATATTATATTTTATTTATTATTATTATTATTACTATTAATAGTACATATATATATATATATATATATATATATATATTTTTAATTTCACTCAGTAATTTTTTTTTTTTGCTTTCGTTACGCCTACCGCAATTTCTCACCATTCACAAAGGTTAGCTGGCAGAGAATGCCAACAGGCATTGTGTTCTCCTTTTGTAATTTACAATAAATGTAAGGTAAATAAATAAATAAATAATTTAACTAAACCCTTACTTTAAACTACTAAAAAACATCAAAAACCATTCAATTGTTTTGTTATATTGAAAGTAGAGACAAGTTTATAGTGAAAATATATATTTTTTTCTTTTAAAAAGATTGTTAAATCTGTTCAAAATCTGTTCAGTACTTTTTGCATCAAGTTCAATCAATCCATGAATCAATGTTTAATGGTTACACGCAATAACTATTGTAAAAGAATATTAAACGTACAGTTTGTTTTATTATTCAATTAAAATATAGATAAATTATATTAAGAGAGAAAGGGGAGGCCTCGAGTGACCTTTGAAAACACAATATATATGATACTGGAGAAAGGTCACGTAAAAAGCATGAGGAACCCCCGGAGGGCATGTATAAAGAGGTTGATGTCTGTGGCCGAGGCGAAAGAGGTATGCAGGGACCGTAGCGTTTGGCGCTCTCGCTTCTGGCTACTCCGCAAGGGACATGGCGTGAAGCTAAGTGTAAGTATGAGTAATTATAAATTATATTAAATTTAAAATCAAACAATACAATTGTAATAAAATCTTTCACTGTATACAGACCTTTAATGCGATTTACGACATAATACACACTAATTCAAATATTACCTTTCGTGTTGTCATTTCCGTTAATTAAACAATATGTGGGACGATTTATTGTTATAATTACATTTTTAATATCGGCTTATTTCATACACATTGGTAAGTTATGATCATGTTTTTTAGACTTTTGATAGTGTCATATACCATATGGTATCCAACTCTTTATCCATACAATAATTTACATACATTAATAAAAAATGTCTTTAGTCAAGAAAGCAATACTCGTATTTATTCTTAATTGATCTGAAAACAAGTGATTTATTTAAATTTTCTGAGAGTATCTTCGTTTCTCTTTAAATTGAAGTCTGATACTTGCGTGCGAATATTTATGCAATGAAATGTACGTTACGCACGGTCAGTTATTTCTAAATGAATGTTGAATTATTTGTATTAACTTAATACTGGAAACTTTAATTAATACATTATAAAAATATATATTTATAAAATAATATGAATGAATGAGGGATGAAAGAATGGTAAAAAAGATTTATAAATTAAAATTGAGCGGTTAGAGAGACAGGGGGAGGCCTAGAGTGACCTTCGAAAACACAGTAGCTACGATACTGGTGAAAAGCATGAGGACCCCCCGGAGGGCATGTTTGAAGAGGTTGATGTCTGTGGTCGATGCGAAAGAGGTATGCGGGGACCGTAGCCTTTGGCGCTCCATCTTCTCTGGCTACCCCGCAAGGGATATGGCGTGAAGATAAGTAAGTAATATTGAAGCACGAGGAACGGAGACAAAGTCGCTGACAACAACTAGTACTGAATAAGTTTGTAATAGTAACTATGTAGAAAAAATATTTAACATATGATTTGATTTAAAATAATGTAGATTATAGATATTATAAATTTAAGTGAATTAAAACAAAGTTAATACAATTTTTATTTTATTAATACTTTAAAATTTTGTACAATAATTTAAATGTTACAAATATAAATAAAAAAACCTTAAATCTGAAGTAATATTCCAACACAATTGTATGATATATTTCGTATCTGAAAAATAAAATTAAAACAAATTATCAATAAACATAAATTATGGACAATAAAAAAAAATATATTATTTTAAATCATCTAGAATATTAAATTATATATGTTTATTGAGCGAAGAGAGCGGAGCGCTGTACTGGAGACTTTTTTACATTCTTTGTCACGAATACGCGTAAAAACTACTTGACGGAAAATAATGAAATTTGGCAATCAGAGACACACATTACGTGATGGTTTTAAAAAATTTTTTGAAAAATGTACTGTCGTTGAGGAATAATCGTCAAACTGATATCCCATTGAAGTCAATGGGAAACGATGAGTCCTTACACTTGGCTCGCTTCGCTCAATATGCAAACGGCACGGGTCTTTTAACGTCCCTAGTACTAAATAAAAAGTAATAATTGGTGTTTTAAATGATATAGCACACAAGAATCATTCGATTCGACTATTTAATATATCAATCTATTCAAAAAATTGTTTGATTACGGTTTTTTCATTAATGCATTTTGGTTAATCAAATCTCAACTTTACAATATAACACTCCTAAACACACAATATTTTCACATAAAGCATCATAACTACTAAATAACTAATTAATACGTAATATCTTATACTTACATCAATCTATATAACTTTATTAACTACCAAAATTTGTAATGTTAAAAACAATGAAAATTTAAAAATATGTTTTTGGAAAAAGTTTATAAATAAAAGATGGTAAATTGTTTTCATTTTTATCATTAACCGATATTTGTCAAAATGGACTTACACCCCTTTTAAAAACGGCTCATATGTTATATATATATATATTTACAAGATATCTGTCCGTCATATATACTGCAGGGCGAGTGCGGCGGCGTGTGCTAGGACTGCCTCAGCGGCCTGGCGCGTCTCGAGGTGCGCGGAGGCCGCGTCCCGCCAAGACAGCATGGCCGCCAGCGAAGCACCCTTCAGCGAGCTCACGTAGCGAACCGCCGCTGATAGGTTGCCGCGTTCTAGCCAGAACCTTTTGAGTATCTTATAGTTATACTTTCCATAGACATCGACATCAACATCGCTTGAGGCCTTAGTAAAGTAATTACGTTCGCCATTCATAAGATCCAGCCAAACCTTATAGTAATTAAAGGATTAGACTTGAGTCCATATATCTTCGTATTAAGCTGTCACATTCACTGGGTGGGATGCATCCTCTCTGTTGCGGATATAAGGACGAAAAATCATCCTTATAATCGCAACAAAAATAGGATAGGGTGAGAGGCTTAATAAGGCTTTTTTATGTTAGAGGTGAGCTAATGAGCGAGCCGGTCACAGATAACAGGTGTTCACCGCTACCCACGAACTCTTGCAAACCCGCCCGCCCGCCTTACCCGCCTTGAAAGCAGTCACTAAAACTGATCCAATTGACAGTCTTTTGTTATATATTATGGAATTTCATTTAAGTTTTTTTAAAACAGACGAAGTAGTTTCAGTAATTGGTTTGTATGTAATCTGTACTAACTAAATCTACGCTGTCTCTGATTCAATAGGCTAAATAAAACTACAAAACAGATAATTCCCACCCATCATAGCCAAATAGACACAGCATCAGCTGATGCTAGTCAAATCAATGTATTAAATGGAAGAAAATACCCAATTATTATTTAATTTTCATGATAAAACTAAATGACAACCTTGCTCTTTGTAATAAGTCGAACGTGTCCAAATCATCAAAAGGCTCTTTTCGAGGATTGTCGACTTCATCTTGCGGGATTCCTGATATCTGATAACAACAGCACTTAGTTACGAGTTAACAATTGACATATTTTAAAGCAATAAAATAACAAAGGAGTAGATGAATAAAAAATCTTAATAATAATATTATCATAAACCTTCATAAATAGTAGCAGCGACATCAACCACGAGAGAAAATAGACTGGTAAAGGTCCGCCATCTTGTTCTACCAGAGCTACCTTCAAAGCTGTTTTCTCCACCTAAAAATATCGTATAATGGAATATTTACAGTTTAAGAATTATTACATAAAAGTAACGTTAAATTTAATGTAATTTTCAAAACTTATGTTTTGAAGTGACTTTAGAATGATTGATTTGAAATTCGATGTAACGGAAATGCGTCACGATAAAGAAAAACAAAAATATCTTCTATCTCACTCTTTCCGTATCGGAAAGAGTGAGATAGAAGATATATTGCCCACTGCTATTGTAGTGCCATCTATTTTTTAATCTTTAAAGTGTTATTAGAGGTATATTATATTAAAGTTATAACATTTTTTAACTTACGATATATAGCATTGATTTTGTAAAGTTTTTTTTACATAATATTAGCAGATTTATACAAAAATACAAATTAAATTTAAGTATTAAATATTAAACCTTACATTTATCCTAATACTCCTGATAGTTTACATCCATCTCAAACTGTCATAGGATATTTTTTAAGAGTTTCACTTCTACCGTGCGTAAACACACATTAAAAAATGTAATAAATGAGTTCAAAGTACCTCGTGGTACTTAGCTCGCAGCACGCTCTCTGGTACGAGACCCTTTTTACGGATGGAGTCTGGAATAGCTTTTAACACCGTTGTTACTAGTTTATCACCGTCACCTGTTTAATTTATCTATTTATATTTTTCCACTTTAAATCAATACTTCACTTGTGTATCAAATGAAAGTGCCTGGACTATTTTGATACAATACTTAAAATAAGGCTACGAGGGTCTAAAAGCGTCCTGCTTTTAGAAGAACTACAACAAATTCAGCTGGGATTTTTTTATTGAGACCAAAGAAGAACCACACAACAAACTCAGCCGGGATTTTTTTATTGAGATCACTGTTTCACAAACGTCTATATAATATAATACATAAAACAATGCAATTAAAAGTATATTAATTATTTATATATATCAATATATCATTTATACTTACACTAAATTTGACAGATTAAATATGATATAAAAGTTTGTTATAATTCATATATAATCGTGAAAAAATGTATATATTGTGTAAAAGACGAAGCGGCGGCCAAAACTAATTATACCTAAAATCAAACAACCTAATTGGAATTAATCCAGTCAAATTGATTGAACGAAGCAAGCGGAGCGCTCTATGTGAGACTTTTTGCATCCCATGTCCGGGTTTGGCATGAAAACGGTTTTACCGATATTCATGAAATTTTGCACATTTATAGGGATGGTTTATAAAAAAAAAGTGAAAAAAAAAAATCATTCCCATAGACTTCAATGTAAAAAAATGTCACTATGTGATATTATATTACTCTGCATTTTTTGCCTCTCAGTTTCAGCTTTGAACGCTGAATTGAAGATGGGTTACTCGCTTCGCTCAATTCACCGAACTCTACCGAGATTTCGCGAGCGCAGCAAGTCAAAATCGAGACCCGGTTAGCGCCACTAGTATTCAACCATAACAAGTAAGTATATACCTGAAGCCTTCTCAATAGCGTTCAACTCTCTGTCCACACTGACGAGGCTCTCCCCGCAGTGAGTGGCGGCTAGCAGACACGATCCCGCCGCCCAGAGCTGCTGCGAGCGACGCGTCTCGCTCTCCACTTTCAGACGAGCTTGAGGATTTTAGATTTTGGATTTGGATTTTACTAATTATTAGATTGGTAGCTGAAGATAATTCAATTATTAACGGATCAGGATTACGGAATACTCCTATAGTTTAATCTTATTTATATTGTAGAATTATTTTGAATTTACAAATATAAAAACGAGGACAAAAAAAAAATGTGTTTATGATGTTGAGTATTGTTTATATAATTTTGATTTAGTTATTACATGTGAATATTTTAAATAATTCAAACTTTGATTACGAAAATTTTCAGGCGCCATAGCTTAATATACTTATCACTAGCGCCAACTGTTATGTGTCTGTGTAAATATTTGGATATTTATTATATGGAATATTAGTATTTGGAAAACCTGAGTGTAAAAGAGATAGATTATAGAGTCTCGAAGGTCAATAAGAACGCACTGCGTAATAATCTTGACTATATATCCAATATATCCCAACAACTAAGTCGATACCAAAGCTATTGACTTCATGTTGCATACAAACATTATCAAAAATAAAGCTAGGTAATTAAAAGTTACCCAAATCGAGTGTTTTGCTTAGGAAATACAATTTTTACTAATTTGTAAGTTAATATAATAAAAAAATTACTAATTACCATTTAGTTTATCTTCCACAAGTTTCAGCTTCATCGACATTTCGTCGAGTTGGTGAGCGAACAACATTTTCTCAAACGCCACTTTCTCTGATACCAGCTTATTTAATTTTATATTCGCCTAGAAATTTAATACAAATTTGGAAGTAATGAGAGGACATGTTGTGTGTTTGGGGCTTCGATCCTGACTGACAAGTTGTAGGAACTGACAAACTAGCAGGAGAACCGTAGCTGGTGGTTAGATCAGCGACACAATAGACGGCCAGCCGGTCGATTGATGTGCGCCCGCATCCAGCAGAAACAACAGACAGCCAGCTGGTTGATACAGATGCGTCTGCCTCCAGCGATAACAATAGACGGCCAGCCGGTCGTTAGTTATAGTTGTAAAGTAATTAAAATGCGGATAACAATAAAATTTCAAATATACAAAGAAATAAACTAAAATGTAATCCTGTTATAAAATTAATTTATTCGAATATTATCAATGATGATAAAATTATAATATCCGAAACAAACAATCACTAAAGACCTGCCAATAATATATATAATCTTTCACAAATTTATTGCTAACTAATGAAGGAATTGATGATACTAAGACCTCTTTTTCAACTTCAATCAGTCTCTCATCCTCTATTTGTTTGTGGCTCTCCAGCTGTTTCTTCAACGACTCCTTTAATATCCTGTCATTAGCAGCGCGCTGGTCGTCGTACTAAAAGCAATAACGCTATTGGGAATTAATTATTAATTATATTATATCACACTTTACCCGCCATTTAATATTCATAATAAAAACTAAAATCCGTTTTGAATTATCACAAAAAAAGACAATAACAATCAACAGTTCATAAGATTTTCTTTACAGTTACATTTATTTTTTTTTCATTTATACATGTAAATAAAATTGTATTGTCTGTTCGTAATTCCGAGTTAACAGCTTTTCACTAATATGAATGTATATACGTATATAAAAATATATATATTTTTATGTTTGTCGGTCTGTTTGTTCCGGCTTACTTATGAAACGACTGGACCTATTTTAACAGGACTTTCGCAGGCGGATTGTTAATGTTATAAAGAGTAACTTAGGCTACATTTATTTTAAAAAACATGTACCGCGCGAGCCAAGTCGTGGGCAGAGATAGTATATAATAAAAATTACCCTTTTCCTGTACTCTCTATCCATTTCAGCCCTTTTCTGTTTTAAAACAGATTGCATCATGTATTCTCTCTGTTTCTTTTCTTTATCACCTTGAGGTAAGGCTATTAAAAAATATTAAACATTTAACTATAATGTACTAAACTACGAGGAATATACTCCTTTCAATTAAACTTACTTTCGAAGGCTCTGTTAACTCTGTCAGTCATTCCGAACACGAAATCTTTTAGTTCTAACTTTAGTTTATTGGACTGGAAGTATGTCAATTGAAATATAATTTTAAAGCCTTAGAATGCATAAAGTTTGTAATATTATTATACTAACATATCTGTAAGTGTGATAAAGCAAGAGATCCATGTCTCCATTAAATTGTAGCTTGTTTTGATCGTATTTAATTTCACTAAACATCGTTTCATTTTCGTCTGCGTATTTGTCAATAACACATTCCACCTTAAATATTAATTAAAATACAGTAATCCCCTCTATAACACGGTACTCTTATTACGCGATTTCAGTCGTATAACACGTATTTTCTCCCATATAACGCGGGGATTTCGTTATATTTCTATACTATGAAATTATTTTTTTACGGTTCATAATTAACTTCGCTTACCTTTATACATTGTGTTATAAAGTTAAGTAAATTATTAGATTTAATTAAGTTCTATCTTAATATTTCGTTTAAATCGCCTTTAACGATAAATTTAAACATGAATTAATTGTACTTAGCGCCTTATACGGTCATATGAGCGTGTTATACAAGAATATTCCTACAAAGCGTTTTCCTATAGCGTTGAACGAATCTACCGTGTTATAGGGAGGATTACTGTTTAGCTATTATTTTTTAAAATATTGACGATAATGAAACCGTAAATTAATATTTATTTGACAAATAATTTCAAACAAAACCAGCAGGAAATTATTCATCAAATCGGCAAATATGTGTTACAAATATTTGCTGAACGATTAAGAAGTTTGGACATTGTATTCCTTTTATAATACCTTCTGCCATTGACTATCTAATGCAATGGACTTATCGTTTTCCCATTCCCATTTTATTTTAGACGCCTTTATTTGTTGTTGGTAATCTTTGATAAGATTTTTCGCAGTTTCAATGTCCTCTTTCTTTCCTGTCGCACCACATTCTACGTAGCGCGCTAACTCCTCTACACATTATATAAGCATTAATCCCATAATTACATTTATATTAAAATAAGTATATCGTATATCTATTTTACCTATATCAATGATGGCTTCATCCGCATTTTTTATAGATGTATTAACAAGATTAATTCTTTCAGCCATATGATCGTGCAACTCTTTGAGACTTGGGATCGAGAAATTTGCCATTGTCTCGGTAACGGTCTAGAAAATTATATATAGTTTTAAATAAATAAAAAAACTTCTATATATTATACTATAAGTCCATATAAGAGTAGTGTATACATATATCTTATTAAGTAATCGACATTAATGTAACAGATATATTATTAGAGTAATTTCATAAACTATTACTTGTATTCTATCATCAGTTGTTACTGAATTATCATTCAATTCTAATTATATAGGAGACTATTGTATGGTAGACATGTTAGCTTCATTTAGTGATGTAATAGTATTTTGTAAATGTTTGAAATTTAATGCGGAAGTAACTGCTTTATTTATACTATTTATTTATTTATTTATCTTCACACCATATCCATTGCGGGTTAGCCAGAGACGACTGAGCGCCAAACGCTACGGTCCCTGCATACCTGTTTCGTTTCGGCCACAGACATCAACCTCTTCATACTTTTTACGTGACCTTCCTCCAGTATCCTAGATACAGTGTTTTCGAAGGTCACTCGAGGCCTCCCCCTGTCTCTCTTACTCACTTTTCCCGTATAAATCTTTTTTACCATTCTTTCGACGACGACGACCTGAGCACGTTCTTCTTCATTCTCACCGTGACATCTTCGCTAGTATCTGCCATTCTGTGGATCTCTTCAACTATACTATCTTTTATTTATAAATTCAGTAATAGATAAAAACCTGGTTGTAAAGAGAGCAAGCTGTGTCCGCAGTGTAATAATTACTTAATACGTCATTTCCACATTCTTTCAAACGCTCGACAATTTCGCAGGCTGTTTTTGTAACAATTATTGGTTCCTCACAGCGTGGTATATCCGGATCTATAGATTCTAAATTAAATTTAAGTCTTTGAAAAATTATAAATGTTATACTAAATAATAATATCATGACTCTTACCTCCTTCACTATTTTTAACTTCGGATTCTCGAGGAACGGCTTGATACAAAAAATAAGATGTAAATGTAAAAAGGGAGTATAAAAAAGATAATTATTGGCTTGGTGACATTTCTTACTTATGATTGTCTTGTCAGTAGTATCCAAAGAGCAAGGTTTAGGTTTTTCTTCCTTCATCAATTCAGAATACAAACGTTTAGCATCTTGAACACACTTGTGACCAAACTCTCCGTAGCTCATGTTCTCTTCAAATATAATGGCTATGAGGTCGTCAAACCACGGAGCGTATATTGACAACCAATCACGAATTTCTGGATTTTGTCTAAAATTAATTGATTTTGACTTTTGGGACAAGTACTTTTATTTCTATTGCGTATTATTATTACAACAAAAACCTAGCACTAACTTAGCAATGAAGGCAAATCCAGCGGCAATAAAGGCAACCGTCATCGCCCCCCAGAAGCCGCTGTCATCTTTAGGTTTGGGGGGAGGGGGGATGGGCTTTGGAGGACAAGTGTCTCGTACTTGCACTTTGTAATAAGCGGAAGGACAACGGCTTGCTATATTTGTATTTCGCTGACGAATAAAGCATTTATTATTGGAAATACCACATTCTAAAAGATTTTATTTGAAAGATCACAAACATAACCTTAAAATTTCACAATAATTTCCTTTAAAATATCGAATAATATATGTAAATGTTTAACTTTAGGAAAGACATTATTATAATTAAGTTGTAAAGTCTACAGTCCCTTTTAGTCCCTTTCGCTGCCAGGGCCTCAGGAGACAAATCGCCACCACAGCCCAGACGTTTTATTATTTTAATATTATATCAATTGTCATTAATTTTTGTGGGATGTATTTATAACGTTCTAAGTGAAATTAGCAATTTTACACCACTAACATCCTGTATCTATTTTATTGTTGTATAACATAACCCATCTATGTACGGTACGATCTGGGACAAACTATTGTCATAAACTGGTAATGAACGCCCGTCACATATTTGTGATTCCGGGCTCTGGTAAGAAAATCGGGTCGTCACATATATGTGACGCTGGTAGCGAAAGGGTTAAATTAAATTTCTTACCAACAAATTTCTTAAAACACGTAAATGACATCCCGTTCTGAACATTTTTCTTTTTAGAAGTTTCTCTTTCGTTTTTCTGTGACGTTTATGAAAGTACTTTCATCTGACATGTTTCTTTTTTTACGTGATTGCTAGTAATTCTTATGATGTGATTTTTTTTATATTCTGAATATTTTGTGAAATTCTTTACTAATATTCAGAGTCAAAGAAAAAGTAAGACAGTATTTGAGAACCTCAGGGGCAAGAAATATAGTTGTTGAAGAATATTTGTAAAGAATATAGCAAAGGTGTCAAGGCTAAAATTACATTTTTTTAATTAAAATCAATCTTAATTAACTTTTAATATACTCAATCAGGATTCACAGCACTAAAAACTTGAAAAATGTTATTAAATAATATTTAGTGGCAATTTATTTTTAATATTATTGGAAAAATCTGTAATATTTATGCTTTGATAGACCAGTCTGGTTAAGAGTGACTTTTTCCTTAGTCTTTACTCTTTAAACAGAAGGATATTCACTAAGGTATTAACTTTTTGGAACTTCTATTCGTAATCAAGTTTTAAATAGATTATTTTAGTTTATTGTGATATAATAACAACAACTGTCGATCTGTCAGAGATAGTCACTAGTTCTTTTTTTGAGCGAAGCGTTTTACTGGAGACTTTTTCACATTCTTTGTCACGAATAGGCTCGAAAACTACTTGAGCGAAAATTATGAAATTTTGAAAACAAAAAGACACATTAGGTGATGGTATAAAAAAAAATTATTTAAATATCGTAAAAAAAAAATTTTGAAAAATGACATGTCGAAAAACTGATATCCCATTGAAGTCAGTGGGAACTACGATTCATTACACTTGGCTCGCTTCGCTCAATATGCAAACGGCAACCGAGATTTTGCGAGCGCAGCGAGTCGAAATTGAGGGTCTGTTGGCACCCCTAGTTATGTAAGAGATATGGGATCACCGCCGCCCATGAACTCTTGCAACATCCGAGGATTCACAAGATCATTGCCGGCCTTGGAGGTGAGAGTAAAGGCCGTTTTGAAGGTACCCATGTCGTACCGACCTGGAAATACCGCCGAAGGGAGTTCGTTCCACATTCGAGTCCTTGAAAGGAAGAAAGGTCCTTGAAAACCGTTCCGTAGAAGATCGCCAGGCATCCAGGTGTTACAGATGGTATTGCAGATGACGTGTTGTGAGCTGATACAATTCAGCAGACAATAGTTCTATTAGGTGTACTCACAAAACAGATAAAAAAGAACTGAATCAGGTCTTCCAATTAAGAGAAAAAATGCTCAGAGCGATCCTACCGTTTTCGTGCTATGATGCCACAAAAACACACACACGTAAAAATTTAAAAGACTTAGTTATTGGGTCTGGACTTAATACTTTAAATTTATTATTACACATAATTTGTTTGTACTTGAAATTGTGAGGGCTTAACCGATATTGATGTTGTTTTGAAGAATGTCCTTACTTAACACTAAACCTACCGACAATTCTTGTATACCTGTTCCTACCGCATGCGATCAAATTGAACGGTAATAAAGTTATTTTATTATATAACGCAGGTAACAATGGAAATAACTAAAAGTATAGAGTGAAGAAAATATTATATACATATTCTAAGAATTGTCATGTAGTTTAATAACGATATTATAACGTTTAAAAATGTGTTTTATGTGTTAAGTTTTACAAAAGTTTAATAACGGTAATTTTGACCGGTACTTGGTAGGTTTAGTGTTAATATTATATAAATGTTTCAACCTTCTTTTAAAATAAATTTAGGAGATAAATAAAACAACAAAATGAAATTATAATCATTCTCTAATTTACACACATTTCATATTTACAAACAGACCACAATGCATTTGTGTTCATACAAATATGACAACCGAGTTATTAAATGCATTTTGTGGCGAAAAAAAAATTACCAACGCAATTTCAACCTTCCGCGGATACAATAGGGTGCAAATTTAAATGTCTTTTTGATGTTGTCATTTTTTACTATTTTTATAATTTTCCCTGAAAATTATTCTCAAAATTTTCTTTATTACAGAGCAAAAATATTTTTCATTAACGTATACCGGCTCATATATATTTGATTTTAAGATAATTCCCGCTCTAATTATTAAGTAAATAAATAATATATATAAATAATAACTAACAAGTAACAAGTTATTAATTTACGACGTCAATGACAATAAAAAGCGAAGGCAGCTCGACGCGGGGACAACGACGTCACAGTTCGACGCGGGGACAACGACGTCACAGTGGCACGCGGGGACAATGACGTCACAGTTAACGCGGGGACAATGAAGTCATAGGTCGACGCGAGGATAATGACGTCACAGTTACCGCGGGGACAATGACGTCGCAGTAGGATGCGGGGACAAGACGTCACAGGTCGACGCGGCGACAATGACGTCTAGTTCGTCGCGAGGACAATGACGTCTCAGTACGACGCGGGGACAACGACATCTAGTTCGACGCGGGGACAATGACGTCATAGTTAACGCGGGGACAATGACGTCACTGTAGGACGCGGCGACAATGACGTCTAGTTCGTCGCGAGGACAATGACGTCTCAGTACGACGAGGGGACAATGACGTCACAGTTCGGGCACTCGGGATGTGGTGGCAGTATTAATCAAAACGATGACGTCATTCGGTCAGTGTATGCACAAATCAGAAGACGGCGCTTAACGAAATAGTGACGTCACTAGACAGTACGACGTTCGGATCAGTTGGTGTGAGTACGTCACAAATCAGCAGACGAAACGGTGACGTCATTTCATATCAGTACTATGTTCGGATTGTCTGGGGCCGGTCGGAGGTGACGTCACACTACAGGTATAGCAGGCCGGATGCGCTCGCGTGGGCCATGACGGCCTCGGCGGCCTGGCGCACCTCGAGGTGCCGGCGCGCGTCGTCCGCCCACGCCGCGGCCGCCGCCCGCGCCGCTCCCGACAGCAGGTTCACGTACCGCACCGCGTCCGACAGCGACCCGTGGTCCATGTAGTACCTGGGGTAGATAGATTATTATGAGATTTTTACTAATTATTCTTTTATATTTGTATGCTCTACGAGTGCTGTGTTTTATGAATGCTCTACATACTGTGTTTTATGAATTCTCTATGTGCTCTATGAATGCTCTACATGTTTTATAAATGCTCTATATGCTCTGTGTTTTATGACTGCTTTACATGTTTAATAAATGCTCATGTGTCCTATGAATGCTTATGTTTTATGAATGTTCTATGTGCTCTAGGGATGCTCTACATGCTGTGTTTTATGAATTCTCTATGTGCTCTACATGTTTTATAAATGCTCATGTGTCCTTTGAATGCTCTATGTCCTCTATGAATGCTCTATGTCCTCTATGAATGCTCTATGTCCTCTATGAATGCTCTATATAATCTTTACATACATAACATAGATCATAATAGTAGAAACGTCGGTATATAACATATTAAAAACCATAAAAACTATTTTTGTATAAGACTATAAGACTATGTACTATACATAACCTATAAGAGATTCATAATGTATCTGACTGACCTCGCTCGCTGTATGATGTCAAATGTGTCCAATTGTGAGAAGTCAGTGGGAAGATTGTCCAACTCGTCCTGAGGTATCTCAGCAAACTGAAATCAAATATATATATATATACACACACATATTTATATATAAATATATATATATCACGTAAAAAGCATGAGGACCCCCCGGAGGGTATGTATGAAGAGGTTGATGTCTGTGGCCGAGGCGAAAGAGGTATGCAGAGACCGTAGCGTTTGGCGCTCCGTCGTCTCTGGCTACCCCGCAAGGGATATGGCGTGAAGCTAAATAAATAAATAAATATAATATATCCTTACCTTCTGGAAGAGTAACTTAGACTGCAGCCATGATAGGAAGTATATCGGAAGGCTGGCTCCTTCCCGGCCGACCAGCGCCACTTTGGCTGCCGTCTTTTCCACCTGGAAATTAATTATATATATATATATATATATATATATATATATATATATATATATATATATATATATATATATACAATATTTGCATGTAACATAGTATATATGTATGTATGTATGTACCTTGTCGAATTTGTCTCTGAGTGCCTTTTCGGTGGCGATGCCCTTCTCGCGTACTTCATCCGGTATACCTTTTAGTACGGTCTGCACTAGCTTGTCGTCTTTGCCTGGAATTAAAGTTTTAATATAGCGCTTCGCTTCATGTGCTATATATACACACACACATACACATGCACTATATTGTACGTGTGTGTAAACCAAGTATGCCTGTGTTTATGTGTGTTATTGACGTGTGTGAGTGTCAGAAGTTATAATTAAGTCCGTTTACATGTTCGCATTTATTGAGTGTGTGTTTGAGTTTCCCGGAGTACATGCACCTGTTTTCAAATGCGTCCATGTGTGTGTTTTTGTGTGTGTGCGTGTGTGTGTGTGTGTGTGTGTGCGTGTGTGTGTGTGTGTGTGTGCGTGTGTGTGTGCGTGCGTGTGTGTAATGTACGTGTTTTATATGTGTCTCACCGGCCTGTTCCAACGCCCGCAGCTCCTTCTGCAGCGTGGCCCGCGGGGCGTTGGTCCTGGTGGCGGCGTGCAGCGCCTCCGCCGCCGCCCACAGCGACTGAGAGCGACGGGCCTCCGCCTCCGCCTTCGACCTCTCTGGAACAATCAATCAATCAAGCAATATAACCGTTTGTATAAAATACATTACAAAACATTCTAATTGATCAAACATTAAGACATTTTAATCAATCGTGTCTTGTAATAAAATTAATTGTAATAAAAACCCACGTTTCAATGTCTGCTCTATTGCCTTGAGCTTCCCGGCCATGGCCGCCAGCTCCTTCTTGAACTCCACGCGCTCCTTCTCAACTTGCTCGGAAACTGAACGACCGAATTTACCCATTACCTAAAAAAATAACTACATTTGATATATTACGAATAAATTATTTGTCTCTTTCTCTCATATGGTAGGGCACATACCTCTCTCTCTTTCTTTCATATAGTAGGGCACATACCTCTCTCTCTTTATCTCATATGGTAGGGAACATACCTCTTTCTCTTTCCTGTTCAGTTTGTCCTGTAATACTTCTTGTTGAATCTCAAATTGCTTCTTCAGCTGATCTTTCAGTTTCCTGTTCGCTTCCGCCTGTATTTCTAAACTCTGTAACATTAAATAATTATATGATATATACATATATCTTATTATACTAATACTATAATATTATTATTATGTTAAACCTTCTTCTGATACTCCTTCTCCTTCTCCATTCTCTCAAGTTTTATGATATCTTCAACTTTAGATTCAATTATTGCTTTCTCGTCGTGACCTGTTGTTGGAAGACTGAATTTAAAAACAAATACAGGAATTTTTAGCTCTATTCTTAAATTAGAATGAATGATAAGGATGATACTGATAAGATATACTGTATACTCACACTCTATGGCCCTGTTGATTTTCAATTCCCTTATCGTCTGCAATTCTGCAATTTCGTTTTGAAGGTATTGAATCTGTAAATACAACATATATTAATTATAAATGTTGTACATTGAGAAGAACAATTATTGTTATATAAATAAGACCTTTAAAGGGTTTTACCTGTTTTAAGGTGTACATAAGCAGCAGGTCGGTGTCTCCTTTGAGGTCCAGCTGTCTGGCGGTGAGGTCGATACTTGGGAACAGGATCTGTAGCTCGTCCTTGTACGCCATCCTGGCTGCCTCCACCTGGAATTATTGTAATTTATCATAGACTAATCTTCTAATCGGCAACGTCGCTTCACCTCACCATAAAGGTCATACTAATCGGCAACGTCGCTTTATCCCACAAGTGATCATACAAACCGGCAACGTCGCATTTCCTCACCATACAGAAAATTCTAATCGGCAATGTTGCTTTACCCACCATACAGGTCATACTAATCGGCAACCTCTCCCATTCTAATCGGCAACGTTGCTTTACCCACCATACGGGTCATACTAATCGGCAACCTCCCCTATCTTCACAATACAGGTCATTCTTATCGGCAACATCGCTTAACCTCACCGTACAGGCCTTTTTAATCGGCAAAATCGCTTTATACCATTAGTGAACGCACAAATCGGTAACATCGCAATATCGTTAAGCTTACTTTGTTCCAGTACTTGTCGCTGAGCACAGCCTTGTCCACGCAGTGCTTGTAGTCCTCCTGCGCTGTGTCGAGGTCTCGTCTGAACTGCTGTATGTACCTCTTGGTGGCCGCTATGCTCTCCGGAGGCGCCTGCACACCCGCCTTTATCATGCGATCTAATGTTTCTGTAAAAAAATATTCATATTTAGTACTAATTAAATATAAATGTATATGTGGAAAAAGAATTCTTCTGTTTTCATACATCTTTGGTACTAAAACGAAATTACACTGAATTAACAAATACCCACCAATAGCACATCTGGCGGTAGCGGACGCCTCTTTGGCCTTCTTGATGGTTGCGTCTCGTTCGTTCTGAGCACCCTTCAGTGCGGCGAAGTGTTTTTTATCTAGATCTCCCAGAGATGATTCTACAATCTGAAATAATGAACATCAACGTTATTTATTTGTACGTTTGTTTGTAATTGCATTTTGCAAAGATACATATTTGAAAATAATATATGTATTTAATCTGGTAATACAAATGATGAAACCTTAATTAGTAGATCCCTGTTCTAAGGTAACTGCAAAGTATTGGAAAACTTGGTAAAATCAAAAAAAAAAGTGTCCTGGCCTCTATTATATTGGTGTTCAAACAAATATGTATAATATACGCTGTTTCCGGCTACTTCGTGCTGCTTTATTACCAACACCGCCATCTATTGAAACGTTAGGAAGTAAGAGTTTGGTGAAACAGGCTCATCACCCTGGCGTACTCCTCTTACGATATTTATTGTTGTCTTCTTTTTTCTTGCTTGATTTTACCTCTGCTGTTATTGTAGATTAGTTTAACCCTTTCGCTACCAGGGCCTCAGGAGACAAGACAAATCGCCACCACAGCCCAGACGTTTTATTATTTTAATATTATATCAATTGTCATTAATTTTTGTGGGATATATTTATAACGTTCTAAGTGAAATTAGCAATTTTACACCACTAACATCCTGTATCTATTTTATTGTTTTATAACATAACCCATGTATGTACGATGCGATCTGGGACAAACTATTGTCATAAACTGGTAATGAACGCCAGTCACATATTTGTGACGCCGGACTCTGGTAAGAAAAACGGGTCGTCACATATATGTGACGCTGGTAGCGAAAGGGTTAAGCACTCTGGATGAATCGCTCCCTTGGTTGAAGAGTGCCTGCTATATCATTTTACGTTAGAATAAGATAAAAGCCTTATCTTGCCTTGCCTTGTAGTCCATAAAACAGCACTAAAATGGCAAAGATGCGGTTTAAGCCTGACCCTGTTCTCTTGGTTTTCATTCATTGTTGTAATTATTCTGTTGTGAATTATTTTGGCAAACACTTTGTTTATGTTACACATGAGGCTCATTGGTTTTTAATTATTTATAGTATTCCTAAAGTTCCTTTTAAGTATGGTTGATTTTGTCCATTGGTCCTGTATTACTTCGCTGTGCCAAATTTCGTTAAATATTGTCTTCTTATTTGTTGTCTTGCAGAAATTCGTTAGTGATTCCATTCGATCTTGGTGTTTTGCCTGCCTTTTGGGGTTTTATGGTATTTTATATTTCTGAGAGTATTATGTCCGGTATTTTATATCCACCTGATAGATCTGCTGAATGGTCTACATCTTTCTTTGTATGTAGGTTTTTATAAGAATTCCGTTGCTAATTTCATTTCTGAATGTTGCTTTTCATTTTTACGACGTTTAGTTTTCATGCTGGGTATCCAATCTATTCTTTCATTAAGAAGCTTGGCTGCCTTTTTAATGTTTCCATTCTTTTATATGCACTTTTCTAGTAAGTCTATTTTGTATATTTGACGGTCTTTAATCGTGCTCGACTTGATTTCTTTACTGATCTCTGTTATAGCTCTGCCTGTGGATTTTGTCTTGACCTTGATAGATATAAGTTCAAACCTCTCCTTCTACAGATTTTTGGTTTGTCTGTCTTTCCCCTTTTCGGTTTTTTTGTTCTTTTAGTACTTATAAGGCCCTCAAATCTGTATTTAATTTGGATATTCAGTGTTTATTCCTATTCTTCCTGTCAGATTTTCCGTGCTTTCTAAAACTCTGACGTTGTTTGGTTAGAATGGTCTATGCTTAGCTGACGATTTGAGGTGCAATTTAACACTGACCACACTGTGGTTAAGATTGTTAATGACTCTGCGGTCCCTGAAATTTGTACTCTTATTTATGTACAAATAGTTTAATTTATTTTTTTTGTTTGGCATCTAGAGATAGTCCATCTGTTATTGTTGCGTTTTTGTGTAAGGTATTTAGTACTTCTAGGTTGTTCTCATAAGCTAGTTGTATAATTTTACCACCATTTCTAGGTCTTTTCCCTAAGCAATATGGGCCAAGTACTATTTCCTCCCCACCTTCTCTAATGCCTGTCCCTGCATTATAATCTCCCATCACTACCAAACACTTATACGTATGGTTTATTGCGTTTGTTAATGTAGTGTAGGTGTTAGTTTCGCTGAATTGTTCTGTGTTGGAGAAGATTTGGAGAATCGACCATTCTTCCATCTTTGGGAGGCAGTTTCAAATTAAGTATGACGATTCGTTCTGTTATCCTCAAAAGTTCCTCAATTTCCATAATTTTTTCAATAGGAATTCTGTCCACTAAAGTTCTGTAGTAGAATATGAAGTCGATTAGGTCTTCTATACTTTCACCTAGACGTCGCACTTCTCTGAGTACTATTATTGATCAGTTTAAATCTTTGAGTGCTATGATCAACTCGATTACGCTTTCGTTAGTTCTTAGTTAGAGCATTAAAGGTACGTAAATTATGCTCTCTTTGTTTTTTAACACTAAACCTACCAAGTACCGGTCAAATTGACGGTTCTTAAACTTTTGTAAAACTTACACATTTTTAAACGTTATAATATCGTTATCAAACTACATGACAATTCTTAGAATATGCATATAATATTTTCTTCACTCTTTAGTTTTAGTTATTTCCATTATTACCTGCGTTATATAATAAAATAACTTTTAATTACCGGTCAATTTGACGGCGTGCGGTAGGAACAGGTATACAAGAATTGCCGGTAGGTTTAGTGTTAAAGGTAGAGTGAGATGTAGTGTTTTGTGTTTAAGTTTGTTATATTATTGATGTTAGATTCCTTTTGTTTTCTTCTTCCGGTTCAGGGTTTTAATTGGGCTTGTGCTAAACATTTTTGTTTTAGATATTTTTTTCAAATCTTTTTTCATCTTCCATTGTCAAGCGAGAAAATGTACCCATCTTATTTATCTTTACAGTATGGTACCATATCCTCAGAAGCAGAAGGAGAAATATTTGACTCTCTTTTCCTTTTTTCTGTATGCTCTTCCTTTATGATTAGTTTGTCATATTTAATGTATGCAATATTCCCCTTCTCCATTTCTTCGTTCATTTTAGGTTCATTTCTTTTCTTTTATTATCCTTAAGTCCTCTGTCATATTCATTTCTTTTGGGAACATTCCATTTTAAGATCTCTTATCTCCGCTATTCCCATTTTGGTGTCAAAGCTATCGGTCTGTTTCTATTTTCAATCCTTATTCTTATTCTATACCCTTTATTTATTTCCCATTCATTCCACTCCTCCGTTTAAGCTTTGACGCTGACGCAATGCAGAATTTTGATCACTGATTCCAAAAGTTGTTTTGGTTTTTTTGTTTCATCACATTTTACTTACTTACTTCAAGCCATATCCCTTGCGTGGTAGCCAGAGACGACGGAGCGCCAAACGCTACGGACCCTGCATACCTCTTTCGCCTCGACCACAGACATTAACCTCTTCATACATACCCTCATTAATTCCTTTTGTTTGTACCTATAGTTCTTTTCCAATTTTTTCTAAAATAAGCTGCGTTTCTTGGTCCATTTTGTACTTTAATTCTACTAAACTCAGTTTTTATTTTAGGTGGCAATTTTTCTTCCAAATTTTTAGTCTGTTAAATTTTTTCGAGGCGACTGATGTAAACTGTCAAATTTAATTGACAGCTTTGAAGCCGGAAGTTTTGGGGTTATTTGCCGTTTACAATTCGAAAACTACAATTTGTATAGACGTGTTTATAGTTATGTTTATAGATCACATTTTATTTGTCAGATTTCATATAAATTAGACATTATCAGCTATATATCACTTCTAGGTTTTGTGTTGTGTAACACGAACTATAATCCACGACACTTAATGTTTTTTGATTAATTTTAGACGAAAATAATAGAAAAAAATTACTCGGAGAGCGCAATAACAACGTTTACTTGACAGTTCACGAACCGAAATTAACAATTCACGAAGCAAAACTTACAGATCACGAACCGAAACTTACAGTTCACGAACCGAAACTTACAATTCACGAACCGAAACCGACAGTCCACGAACCGAATCAGAACCAATATATACATAATGTATACCTTAAACAGTGCCTTGTTGTAGTCGGCGCAGTGCTGTGTTGCCTTCTTGAAGTTGTCGACCGCCATCTTGGTGCTCTCGTGCATGTCGTGCTCCAACTCAACCATGTCCTTTGTTATCTTTATTGGCGGTACACTCTGTGGTTCGCATTTCTCTGTTTGGACTAGGGTTGCTGAAAAAGCATTCATTTGTTAGTTTTTGACTTGCTTTAACCTGCGGAATTCTTCGCATGGAGGTATAATAATATGAAAGGATTAACAAAAACGAAAACTAAATTGTTTTCCTGGATATGTCTGGCACTAATTCATTCAGTAATTTTCGCAACAGTTACAGTTTCAAATAAGATTGGTACATTTTTTATATAGTCTACATATATATTATATATATATATATATATGTAGACTGGCTTATTCCCTCCCCCTTCGCTGGGCACACTATTAATTTGGATGTGAACTTAGGTTGCTATGGTAACCTTCGTCATCGTAACCGTTGCTATGGTAACCGTTGCTATAGTAACTCTTACCCCCGCGTCAAGTGTATAGCTCCCACATTTTTAAAACTTGGCGAAATGCAATAACCTTATATCCGTTGGGATAGGAATTCCGTAAAATCCGTTCTTAGTGGACGTCTACGTCACAAAAGAAGTAACTATGTAAAATTAAACGGACAGATAGTTTGGGAGATTTCATGGTGAATCAGTGAGTGGTAAATCGCCTATATATATATATATATATATATATATTTCTCACCTGGTGTTTCAACTTCTGGTGTCTCTAGAACCTTCTCCTCCACGTACAACGGTTCAAAGGTTGGTGGCGGTACTGGTAGATGTTAATGTTTCCATGTTAATATATGTATATATGAAAATAAACTCTATTTACATATGATAAGGCACGAATTTGAATGCATTGGAAAATTACCTTTATCCTTTAGAGATTTTCTATTGGATGCTGCATGTAATGATATTAAGATTCTAAGATTTTGACTGTTAGAGATTAAAACAAATGAACTCATTTAACACTAAACCTACCGATAATTCTTGTATACTTGTTCCTACCGCACGCGGTCAAATTGACCGGTAATTAAAAGTTATTTTATTATATAACGCAGGTAATAATGGAAATAATTAAAAGTAAAGAGTGTAGAAAATATTATATGCATATTATAAGAATTGTCATGTAGTTTGATAACGATATTATAACGTTTAAAAATGTGTAAGTTTTACAAAAGTTTAAGAGCGGTCAATTTGACCGGTACTTGTAGGTTTAGTGTTAAAGACAGGGTCGGGGTATACAATTAGTTAAGTCAATCTTAATGAGTAGGTATGTGTTCTTACATTCATATGTTTTCTTCGAGAATTCCTTGATAGCGTCTTTCTCTAGATCTTGTTCGGGACGTTGTTTGAAATCCATTGGTGTTACACCTTCCTATGAATTTAAAAGCAGTATTTTAGTGTTGAAAATAACAACAAAAACAAAAGTTCCTTAAGTATTGTATATAACCCTACCAGGGTTTAAAGTATTTTTTATCAGAACAGAAAATATATATATGTATGTATATATATATATATATATTATATATTATATAGATATATATATTATATAGATATACATATAATTTTCATTATAGTTAATAATTTCACTATGTTAACACATTCGAGGCTGGCTAATATAATGAAATTCTGAAGCTGGTTGCCGTAAACTTGTATTGTCAAGGGGAGGATAAAAAGTATAAAATTTGTTTTACGGCAACCAGGTATAGAATTTGAAATGACGTTAATTCACGCCAGCTGCAACCGGGAATAGAATAATATTTAAGCAATTAACAACCAATTCTAGGATTATTTGATACTTAATATTAATTGCAATTGTAACTGAAACTTCATGGTATAAATTTGTTTGACGGAGAGAAGATAAAGCAATGGTAATGACTATATTGTCAATTAAAACAGTATCAAGAAGTTATTTAAGATATATTCACTATTATACCTAGACTGTTATAATACCACGAGTACAAAATTATTTTGTATTGTGACATCAAATGACATCACTAATGGTGACGTCATTTTTAAACACCTATTTAGGTTCCTTATTTCATATATGTATTTTGTATAAATAATTTTCTATCCCTTTTCATGTAAATAACTGACAAAATTTACATTTTATATTTCTATATTATATAAATAGGATAATCATATATGGACTGCTAGAGAATAAAGGTGACATAGTAGCTCAGTTTGAGTGACAAATATAGCTAAAAGGGTCATAGGTTAAAGTTTAAAACTATAATATACAAATAGGATAATCATATATCAAATGCTTAAGTATCAAGAAGGTCAAGACAAGTAGCTGGTCAGAATTACAGGTTTAAGTTTTAATCTATATAAAAATTTTAAGATTTATTACTTAACAAAACTTACCTTTCCAAACAAAAAGTTGCCGATAGATGTTGTGGCCTTGTTGAATTGGTTCACAGAAAACTTCCAATACGTTGTGTTCTCTTGATACACTAGAGCAACCAAGTCATTGGCCCAGGGTGCATTCGATTCTAGCCAATTACGAGCATCGGGGCTGGACCTTTAACCAATGATAATGTATTTATTAATTTTGTAAATAATACCTTATATAAAATTTGTATAACAAAATTATGTAATACTCTAAATACTACAATATACATACTTGGCATACACAACAGCAGCTCCAGTTAACACTGTAGCTCCGATGGCACCCCATAAGAGTTTCCGAGATTTTGGCTTTTCTTTATTCGGTGGGCAGGTGTCGGCCATTTTCTTCTGATCGATGGCATAGTGCCGTTTTGGTGCTCGCATTACTATCAGTGCCGCACATGATCCATCCGCTAATTGTTTTCTAACCTGGAATTACTTGTATTTATAAATATTTTATGGTAGCTATATACAAATAATTATAGAATTATTTGAGTATTTATTTACTTTTTATCAGTATGAGACATAGATCAGTGGATTATTGTTTGATATTACAATGTTATATATGTTTATTACAATATATTTGTTATTTAGTGTGTATATAAGTTCTTAAGCCATATTTATAACATTTTAAGTTTTTTTACATAATAATTCAAACTACATTTTATAATTATTTACATAATGTTATTATGGTTGTCTTTTTGGCCTCTGTTTTAAATGTTCTAGGTTATTACCGAAAATGACGTCCCAATGTTATGTAAGGTATAACAATAACAATATTTGTTGTCTAGATTAACTATTAAATATACAAGTTCCAAAGGATATCTCATTGAGCGTGTATCATTAAAACTATGTTTATTATCGTTTTTTTTTAAATAAAAACTTAACTTTTTGTTAATTCATTTAATTAAAATTATGTTGGTTAAAAAGTGCATTTCTTATTTATAGAACTGATATATACGTGATTATATTTCATATAAGGGTAATTTAATTAAAACTTACCAAAACTAAATTAGAATTTGTTAAATGATTTGTAAATCTATACATTTTCGGCACTGAATCTCTTCAACTTGGGCTGTCAAAAGCGAGAACAAATCGGTGGCCATAGACTAAATATGAACATTGAAGTACGAAGAAGATATGCCGGCGAAATTATTATATTGTGACTTCTTCAAAAATTCTTATTTTAGTAGATAAAGTAAATATCTAGAACAAACCAATTTACAGATTTAAAAATTAATAACTTCAAAGAACTTTAAAAATAAATGTATTTTTATAACATTCTTGCTACTATAAAGGGAGTAATTTTATAAATTAAATTAAAACTATCGTAATATAAAGCGTATTTTATTGGTTTAAAATTCAACTTGTGAACTATTGTCAAAGTCAAACGGAAAAGTCAAATGACACTTTAGTACTCAGAACGTCAATTGTGTAATAAAAATAAGGTCATATTTAAACTTTATTTCGGATTTAACATTAAGGAAATGTTACGTAGTGCATTAACTGGTAAATGATAAATTTTGCACTTTTACCTTATTGGAATTACATAAATTCCATATGTTATATATTTTCCAATTTTTTGTGTTATATCTAGCGAGAGAATGATTTTGAGTTTGAGGTTACGTTATTTTTCTTTTTCAGCCTTGCGCAGTATACGG
Source organism: Melinaea marsaeus rileyi (assembly GCA_918358865.1). NCBI lineage: Eukaryota > Metazoa > Arthropoda > Insecta > Lepidoptera > Nymphalidae > Melinaea > Melinaea marsaeus. Next base: position 14,547,426 of record OU911089.1, on the reverse strand, counting down.
CCTGTGTCAACAACATACTATAATGCTGCCAGGATTATTCTGAATCAACCAAGGAGTTTTACAACCCTGAATAGAGTGAAAAATTCTATCGCCTTTCCACAACTTACCAATAATTCTCTAGCAAATAATCGCCAAATATTGGATATATCTAAAAATATAACAGTGGTTCCGGTTAGAACAGTGACCAAGTTTAGCTTACATAAAGGCAAAAGAAAGACCGTTAAGGCAGTGGTGAGAAGATTCTTCAGATTACATTGGGGGGGATGGATAAGGACTAAAATTGGGAGACATAAGAAATTATGGAAAAAAACCTCCCAACAAAAGAGAAGATTAAGGCAACATGTATTTTGTAACGCCACTCAAAATACTTTGTTAGATAAAATGGTTACAAAATATTGGAAGAGGCCGAAATATTACGTGGATGACCCTTACACACCTTATCACACTAGAGAAGAATTTCCTTTCACAAGGAAGAAACCTAGAAATTTTGATTAAATTTGATTATGAAATTAGTGAATAAAGATTAAATAGGATAACAAACAAATATTTTTTATTTTATACACTAAATTCTTTCATATATCCATTATTGAGCTGAGCGTAAGCGAAGCTCTTAACTGTTTGGGAGACCTTTTTTGTGTTTAGTTGTCTCCATAAGGCGACGAGATAATTAGCTAAAATTGTTCTCATGTTTGAGCTGAACGCGGATGTTATAGCGAAAACAGATTGAAAAAGTGTTTAGCCATCAAAAGTGATCAAGAAAAGAAGAAAGGAGAGGGGCTCAGCTCAACACCCGGCGAGCACGGTTGGCAGATCCTAGTATTTATTAATAAGTAATAAATGAGTTACATCTTAAAACCTGTGAAAATTAGTTCATGTTTCAAAGGTTATTTATGTACGTATTTTGAAGATTATATCTGTATTACTATATAATTGGTTCTGTATAACTGGTGATTCTAGCTCCACTTTTTTTCTATTTTTGTGGCCGTCTGACCGATCTTAATAAAACATAATATATAATAACAAAAAGTGATGTCGCGAATATAATTACAAGGTTAACATATCCAATCATATTGTCTATAGATAATTTAATACCAAAATAAGTGTGAGGGAAGTCACTGGACAGAAGCTAGTTAGTTTTATGTGACTAAATATATGTTTTTTATTTGCCAATACTATTAATATTATCTTAAGAAAAAGCTAGCAACTAATAATACAAAATGTCTCTTATCAAGAGTTTAAATTTTTGTATTATTCATTGAACCAAGTATAACTTTTTCCTTGATTTATTTTTAAAACAGCTTGCACTGAAGGATAATTCCTGTTGTGGAAAGTTTAACACGTTTTTTTAAATGTAATATGAGGGCAAACGAGCTGGCGGATCACAGATGATTTGTGATCACCACCGCCCATAAACTCTAGCAACATCCGAGGATTTACAAGAGCGTTGCCGGAATAGGAGGTGGGAGTAATCGTCTCTTGAAGGTATCCATGTCGTACCGATCTGGAAATACCGGGAAGGGAGTTATTTCCACATTCGAGTGGTACGTGGAAAAAAGGTACTTGAGAACAGCACAGTGGAGGATGGCCACGCATCCAGGTGGTACAGATAATATTGGACGCGATGGGCGCTGTGCGGTGATGAAATTCGGCGGACTGAATTGTTCATGTATACTTATGATAATATAACGAAGCAATATATTAAATATAAAAATATACTAGTTATACGTTAGTACATGGCACGTAAGTCTAAACAAACGTTTAAAAAATGTTTGCTACCTCTCTTATAACGGAGAAACTACAGGTCGGATTTGAGAGACGAAGGGCGAACGAATTTAAGTGTGCTGTAAAAGCTTATCTATATCTTAATATATAAAACACAAAGACACTCACTGACTCACTGACCCATTCATCGCTCTACAGCCCAAACCTTAATACCTAGAAATCTCAAATTTGGACACAACACCTGATATATTGAATAGGTGCAATAAGAAAGGATTTTGCAAAGGTCCAAACTGTTCCAAAGTTACAACTAAAAAACTGCAAAAAATATAACGCGCCTGTTTGATACCTCCTAGGTGGTGTGGAAATTCAAACAAAATGTTTGATCACTTTCGCCGTCCATCGCGAAGCACGGGTAACCTGCCAGTATATAAATAAAATTGAAGTGTCCGTTTATAATTTCAAATTATCACTAAACAGCTTGTCACTAAATGCATATGAAAATATATACGGTATTTACATTAAAGAAACATTTTTGTTTCTTTGTCTGCTGTTTCGGCTAATCACTGAAACGGGTGAACCGATTTTAATGGGACTTTCTGTGGCGTATAATTTATGTTATAAAGAGTAATTTAGGGTAGTTATATTTTAAGTCGGGCGACCAAAGTCGTGGACACAACTAGTTTATAATAATGTTGTAACTGAAAATAAAATAGTATGTATGTAGATATATAAGGTAAGGATGCTTAATCGTATACGGATTTAAAATTTATTCCAAATGAAATAACACAAATTATTTAGCATTTATTAAATCTTTATTTAGTTACCTTTTAAACAATATCTATTTAAATTTAAAAATCTTGTATTGAAGTAGATATTTTCGCTTTTTGCGAAAGTATAGTTTCGGTGCGATTTAGGCATCTAGTCGCCTTAATTTTTACCGGGTATAGCCCAAGTCGTGCCTAGAACATAGATTACAATGAAGCCATAATAATAAGCTATTTAAAATAATAACATTAAGGAAATATAACAATAATTAACAACAAATGCTTTTTGAAATATATTTACCAATGAATAGTTTTATAATACTATCAAAATGACGCCGCTTTGATGCCGCTTCATTATAACAGCTTTTCAATGACTTAAAAAACGATCTATTTAGCGGCTGTATGCGATGTGTGAGTAGGAAAAGAAAGCATTATTATACCACAGTTGCGAGCTATCTGCTATGCTATGCTATGCTATGACAATCTAGCAGAAACAATATTTATTTTTAGTCAGTTTTTCTAGTCTTGTGCATTTGATTAAACGCTAAAGACAATTAACGGAAATTTATGATGTTATCCAACTATTCTTTGAATAACTAAATGCTGTTTTTGGCGGAGCTCCATTTTTAAGGCATCATTTAGTGTACTGCTCTTAAGCATCAACATTGATTGTAAGAATTCTCCTGCTGCATTCATGGCGAATACGCAAGTTGTGTTCAGGCCCCTTCCTCCACTTGTGATTGCATCTACTTGGTGTTTACCCTTTTGAGCAAGAACTTTGGAAGGCTTATGATCGGTAGATAGCACAGTTGTATCCATATTATATACTTGATGTCCAGCAAACTTGTATTTATCCAGTATATCTTCATACTTGTCAGTCATAAGTCATAAACGCGTTTTTTATTGAACCCTTTACTTCGGGCCATCGATGCTGATTCTGGAATACGCACGGATGAATCAAGATGCTGTTTCATAAAACTAATGCCACTAATTACCTGTTGCTTTTTTCTTTATTAAAACGATGAGGAAATTGTAATTCTTTGGCAATCTCGAAGGCAAGTTTCGTGAACTCAACAGTGATTAGTCCATAGAACCATGACTCCAAGTTAATCAAATGCTGAGCTAATAATTCCATATTTGGAGTCATAATGTGAGGTCTCCCGAATTTTGTAGTTTTATTTAGTCCTTTTAAATGCCGTCGCAAGGTAGGCTTCAGTATATTAAGTCTTCTACATGCTTCATTAAAGGCTATTTCTCCATTTGAATTTTTGTCCAAAGCTTCATTCATATCCTCTTGTTTATAAATATTATACTTCGTCTTCGCTATAATTATAAACTGATAAAATGATAAATGGTTTATCAAATAATTTTCTTCATACCTAAGTGGTACCGGTACGAGTGAAGAATTTGCAAAGGCACAACTAAAGCAACGGAATCTTTCAAGTTTAAATTAAAATAATTAACACAACCGGAACAAATACTTAAATAATAATTCGCCTAAATTATTGTTTAAAAAGTGTTACAAACAGATATTTTCGCAATTGAAATATAAACATCATGTTCCTGCCATAGAAAGCTAATAAGTGAGACATAAATTTTAATGAAAACAGTGCAAAAAACTTTCTTTTTAATTATTTTTGCTTTACGCAGCCAGCTGGATCTACGCTTCTTTATGTATCCTTGGGTGACTAAATAGTTTAGTTAAACGCCACTGGATGACCCATTTGATAAGTTAAAAACCGAGTTATTAACGGGGTACGACTTAGGAGGTGGTACGACTAAAGCAACCTTCCCCTACTTGTAGGAAAAGCAGTAAATTACGAACAATTCTTAAAAATCTTATGTTTGTCAATTTGTCTGCCATATCCGCTTGTCACTTGAAGTATCGAAGCCAATTTTCCCATGTGGGGAGCCTTAAATGCTAGAGCAGTTTATAGTATAAGTACATTGCATCTAAGAGTAATAGATTAATAAATGAAAACTATTTCCATAATAATCGCACAGTGAAATTATCAAAACCAAAATATCTAAATTTATTTGTATCTTAGATCATATGGCGTTAATTTAAACAAAAAATCAATCGTGCAATCGTTGCATCCTATTTTGCCAGAAAAGTCACAGACAAAGCTTATCTTTACTTACAAAGCTGAGGAGACTATATTATTAAAGATTCCTTCAATTCAACATTCAAAGTTGAAACCGACAGGCAAAAAATATAGAATAATCAAATATCACAAAGCGAATTTTTTTTTACAAAATAATAATTGATCCAATTTGTCCAAGGCTACAACCAGCAGGAGTCTGTTCCAGAGGGAGAAAATGAGTTCCAAAGATTGATTAAAGTAGTGTTCGTTTTTATATTATGCCATTTTATACTTTTAAATATTTAATATAATTTTCTGTGCTCTAACATTACCATTATTCATTCATGTAAGAATAACGAAATCGGAATAATACCTCAGGTTTTGGGTTAAGAAAAAAAGTAAATGAAAATTCAAATAGTTTTAATTATTGAAACACATTTACTTAGGAAGTATTATTAGGTAGATCGAAACGAATAAGAAAACATTAAAGAATCTAACATTCATTTTTTTTATGTAAAATTGATTAAATGTAACTACATTTTGATATAAAAATATATTTTGGGGTAAAGAAACATATTCTATTTAATAAATGGATTCATACATGTTTTAGCTTAATAGCTATAAATTTTTTCTGAATCTACAAAATCGGAATACAGATATTACAAATCGTTTATCAAATTTAAAATTAGGCTTGCACTTCTAGGTTATATTTTCGATTATATCTTTCGATTATCCACATATTATTGACATCGATTCAACGTACCTTTGAAACCAACATTGATTTTGTTTGGTAAACGTGACGTCACACTTCAAACGAATAGTAAAATACCAAATAACATATAAAATAATACACGTTGTTATCAAGGAAATTAATATTATTTTGTTATAGATAGTTTATTCTATTCAAAATCGGTAAATTAATTAATTACCATAATGAAACTGAATTATTTTGTGCCTCAATCTGACGTCACAAACGTAATGTATGTTGGTTTCAGCGTATTTTGCCGTTTCTGATATGTGAATGCTCGAAGATTATAAAATATGAAGTTAATTATACAGATGTCTATACGGAAGTTATAATTTAGTCTACATTTTTTTTGGTAAGTTAAAGTGAAAAAACATTTCTTTTGAAATCCTATAACATACATATGAAAAATTCAATTAAGATAATAAATTTCACAACAATCGAATTATAAGACCACTTGTGTACACAAAAGTATAATATATATATATATATATATATATATATATATATATAGATAATAAAATCTCTTTATGTAGAGAATAATCCTGGTATTACAGATAAAGATGAGACAGAAATAAATGTAATATTGTAATATTTTATTAAAAACATAATTTTTTAACTTAAATAAATAATATGTATCTTTAGTAACATTATTGCACAATTATCATAAGCAAAGTGGACGTAAAAATTCCATCAGCAATAAATAACAGCTTAAGTTAAATAAAACGACTAGCATCATAATACTCTTGCTTAATACAAATTGACAAACTTAATTGTTATTGTTCAAGTATATTTAAATACTAGGGGCGCCACATACCCTCAATTTCGACTCGCTGCGCTCGCGAAATCTCGGGTGCAGTTTGCATATTGAACGAAGCGAGCCCAGTGTAATGATTTATCGTTTCCCATTGACTTCAATGGGATATCAGGTTTTTGACGATTATTCTTTAGCGAAATGACATTTTTCATTTTTTTTAAACCATCCCTTAATGTTTGTCTTTTTGATTACAAAATTTCTTAATTTTCCGTCAATTAGTTTTCGAGCCTATTCGTGACAAAGAACGTGAAAGGGTCTCCATTAGAGCGCTCCGCTCGCTTCGCTCAATAAATTAAGTTATATATGATGGTAATACAAAAAAAATGTTTTTAATTGTATTTCACTCCGATGGGATAGTATTTTTTGTTTATATTTTCAAAATGATTAAAATTGCCACTTATATATAGTAATTTAAAATAGAAATCTCATGAAGTTAAACTAGATCACAGTCTATATTAAATACATAAACATTTATCTAAGTTACAGGAAACAATGTTAGCGTCAAAACGACGAATATTTAAAATTACTAATACAAGTTTATTTCGTCTAAATAATTGATTGAGAAGCATTAATGCCTTTAACTAACTAACTAAATAAATAAAAAACTTTTTTTGGAATCATAAAACTAATATGATTTAATCAAAGTTTATTTTTGAACCAAGATAATAAAAGTCGATCAATGTTAAGTTAATATATTAAAGTTTCTCAATCAATATAATATAAGTTCTACATTTAACTACTAAGTAGGTCCATTCTAATAGAAGACTAATAATTTTGGAACGACACTATTTAGGTAAAGTCATTGATTGTCTCTTTGTTAGTCGATTGATTTGGACGGTTTCGCTTTGTCCTGTTTATCTGTGCTCTGGCTACTCCTAGAAAAAAAATATATTTATATTAGGGGCGCCAAAAGACGAGAGAAGACAGAGAGCGAAGCGAGCCCAGTGTAATGACTCATCATTTTCCATTGACTTCAATGAGATATCAGTTTTATGACTATTATTCCTCAGCGACATGACAATTTTCTACATTTTTTTTATTTGATTGCAAAATTTCATAATTTTCCGTCAAGTAGTTTTCGAGCCTAATCGTGATAAAGAATGTGAAAAGTCTTCAGTAAAGCGCTCCGTTCGCTTCGCTCAATTACATTCTTTTGTTATAAAATGTATTAAGTAAAACTTACCAGTTGAAACTTAACCGTCACAACATGTGGCATAACCTGGAAATAGTAATTTTTGTTAAGAATAACTAAAATGTGTGATGCTTTTTAACTTGTTTCAATCTAAAATCCGTCTGAATAATAGTCAAGTCTACGCAATTCTGACCGTGGTATAAAGTCAAGTCAAAGTCCGCTTTAAATTTAATAATAATAATCATGAAGTCATACCGTCCTTTGTGTTTAGAAGCCTTGCTAGTCTGGGAGCTCCTTTCCTCTGTCACCGTGGGAGTCTCCGGAGCCCTCGTCGCCGTCGGTGTCTCGTCTCGAGAGCTTGGCGCCGCGTAGAGGGATCTGAAGGAAACTTTTGGTTCACTTCAATTATATGACTGTCACAGTGCTCGTTATGGAATAGGGTTAGTATTTATGTTTTTACTTTTATTATTGATTACACAAAAATAATACTTCTGGACTTTGACCTCTCCGGAGGCTGAAGAGATACAAAATTCAATCCACTCAATATGTTACTCTAGAGAAATATACAAGAAGAATGTTAAATTAAAATATAATAATTACCTAGTCAATTTGCTCCTGCCTGACTGTCGTTGGAAGTTTGGGTTTTTCTTCCTTAGTGAATGGAAGGATGTTTTGATAGGTTTGACGAGCGCCATACTTGTAGAATCTGTTACAGGTCGGGAGCAGTTAAGTGTTGTGACTGTAAATTCAACGTCCTTTATAGCATCATTTGAGGCTGAAATATATATAAAAATATTAAATTAAGAACACAGTAAAAAGTTAATATATTTTTTTGTCAAGTCTAACTCAAATTACCTGTAAACTCCTCGATTGGTTTGTCAATGGTATCATGATCTATCCACGTGAGTCCCATCTCGACTTTCTCCGCCAAATCCTGCCACCGCTGCTTATTCTCCATTGTGCCAGTATACAATGGTTGTATCCATGGGAATGTGTCTGATAAAACTCTGTACAGCGGCAGACAGATCATGTCGATGAAGCCAACTTGCATTTGAGGTAGTTCGTCTTTTTTCTCTCTAAAATAATGTAAATGACAATAAACAACTTCGCTTTCACCCTCTATAAACTTAATTAAATTATAAAGCCTTTTTTTACCATTATGTTAAATTAAATTTGTAAGTTAGTTATGACGAGGTATGGGCATATTATGAGAAGAGATGAAAGGCACATGATCAAAAGAGTGTTGGGTATGGTAGTGGAGAGATGGACGAGGAGATGGGATGGATTGCGTGAAAAAAGAAGGGAGTGTGTACAGAGATGATGAGTAACAGGAGAGTATGGAAGGAGAAAACATACTGTGCTGACCCCAAAATTGGGATAAGGGCAAGAAGATGATGAGTTATGACGTGATCTTGACAAATTTACAAAGAAAATTTACTATATGATATATATTAGGGTGATTCAAAAATGCATGTGAATTTTTTTTTTTTTTTTTTTAAGGGGCACCTTTTCATTTTGTTCTATTGGTTAAAAAACTTCCACCAAATTTTTTTTAGATTTTTCAAACAGGTTTTAGGGGTCGCTACCAGGGATGAAAAGTGTTCGGTTTTATGAACGGGTAAAAAATAAGTAATAACCTATTTTATTAAATAATTACAATAAAAATTTAAGGATAACTACTATTATAACTAAGACTAGTAACTTAAGATGTTAATGTAGATTTGTTACAATCGGGGCTTTTCGCCTAAAGTCTTTGACCGCCAACAATAGGTACTGTTTCTGGTCTTCGTCTGTCGTGTGAAGGCGATTGTACTCTTCAATTAACGATACTTCCCTCTCAGCTGTATCGTTGATAACTTTTAGATCCTTTACAACAGTCACACATTTTTTAAACTCACAATCGTCCTTCCAGGTCTGCACGTCCTTTTTTAAAAAATCGCAGGAGATGGAAATACTTTTAAAACACGTTAATGTGTAAGAAGATACGAAGTCCTCCAGGTTTTTTGTTGCAATAAGGTTTTAATCCAGGATGGCTCGCTTTGGAGAATCTTCTAACCCTTCTATTTGAAGAGCAGCAACCATCTTTCGCATAGTTTCCAAAGAAACTTGGTCATCAGAGAAGGCCAAAGCTACAAGTTTTTCTGATAGGTACCAAAGGTGCCCCAACGCTTGTTTCATAGCAACTTTTGAAAGTGATTCATTCACTTTATTGTAAGCTAATAAATCCTTCAAAAGTTGTAAGTCATTCCTTGGCGCAGACTAGCGCAAGGAGCTTGATACCAGTATTTAGCGTAAATTCGTACAGTAAAAATGCAAATTTCTTTGATTCCTATAATTTTCCTCTTCGTCAGTTTTAGTTGTTCCCGAAAAAGATATATTTTAAAAGAATAGATGGCCTTTGCCATCCACCTTGCCCGGTGAAGACCAGCAGGTCGTTTGAAAAGATACACCTTTCTCAGGTGTTCCTCCCAAAAATATGATTATCAGGTTAATTAGTTCCTTATAATCGTCTCCTGGTTGAAACTCGTTAAGCTGGCTTTCAGCAAATAATGTCAGTTTCAGGGTCCTACTACACAGGGCAGCTACTGTTGCCCTAAAGTCCTCTTTTAGTATTTTAGGCCAACGTTTTTGCAGTCTTTTGAAGATTTGTATATCTGGCCCACTAGAAGCATTAGTTGCTGAAACTACGATGGCTTCAAACACAATCTCCAAAATGTGATACCTGCATGGAAGCCATAATAATTTTTTCTCCAGCTTTTGCTCTAGTAAGCTATAAGCTCCATTGAATTGACCTGTGTTTGATGCTGTGATATCAAAACACATTGATTTTACTTTTTCATTCAAGCCCCAGGACAATAACATTTCATAAACAGCTGAGGCCATCGCCTGCCCTCTTCCATTCGTCAGTTTTGGAACACCCAAAAGCTGTTCCACTCCCTGTTCTGATACTATAACAGGCAAGCGATCCACAACCTCATGTCCCGTTATGTCCTCGAGCATTTTACCATCCCAATGAACGGTAAGCGGAACCTCTGGCTTAAACTCGCTTTTTAGAGATTCTGCGATTTTTTTTCGCTGGATTTGCTGGATTCGCTGACGCCGAATAGAAGAAAAGCTAACGTTATACTTCGCAGCCTCACAGCCAGCGCTCTTAAGAGTCGATGTTAATACCACAGCAGCTTTTCGATCGCTTAACTTAGCAACACCAAGACTTACAGCCAAACGGTCATCGATTAATTCTTTCCTCCCTTGTTTTCGCTGTGGCTTCGAGGTAGACGTACGTACGACAATAGAGTGAGGTCGAAGACAACTACATTAAAAAAGATTGGCTATATTACTACTTACTTAAAAACTATCTCACAGTCTATTGCGAAATTACAACTTTAATCTTTAAACCCCTTCTGTAGCTTAATAACCTGAAGACTGAAGAGGTTAAAAAACGTGGATAGAGGATATGTACCAGGTACCTAACGTATCTTGTTTACACTCAGGGACAAATACACAAAGGCACCGCCATTTTGGTTCCCAAGGGGTGCTACCCGATTACCGTATGTAACGCATTTTTCAAAAACTTTAATGGATGGTAGCGACCCCTAAAGTTGACTTAAATTAAAAAAAATATATATGGGTATATTTTTTTCATATTGGAACCATATAAGACGGTGCCCCTATAAAAATTTAAAACTAGGATTTTTTGAATCACCCTAATATATATTTATTTTAACAGAGAGAACAAAATAGGTAGAATTTAATTAATTTACATAAAACTCACCTGTCCATCATAGCAATAGGCTGTTGGTTAAGTTGGAGCTTCTCCAAGTCACCTTGGTCAAAGAACTCGTCAGCTACAAGCTTGGCTACTTTATGTTGAACTTCCCAGGGTTTAGCTATGGCTGACACATCACACGCTGTCATCATCATACCGCAGAGTACTGAAAAATAATTTTAATTTAACTAAAGGAAACTGAAATAATGAAAACCTGTTACAAATAAAAAAGTTTATTATGCTCACGTTCTTTCTTTTCTTGACTTTGCCAATCGAATTCACCGTTTTCAACTAATTCTAGAAACTTCGATTTTTTTTTGAAGTACATTGCTAAATCCGTGGATAGAATAGCTGTTTCCACTACCCTCATTACATCTTTGTAATCACATGGCGATAACGCCTGAAATAATCATATCAAATTAGTAAGCAAACTCTTTGATTCGAATTTAAGTTATGACTGAATAATATTACCTGAAAGATATTATTGCTCTCACTGTTCAAAATCATAACACACTGGTCAAAATGGTGGTGTTCCATAGTTGAGGTTGAATACAAAATCGCGAGAGGGCTTTCTGTTTTGGTTTGGAATGCGTTATTAGTACCTCTATGGTCTAAGTCATGGCATAGACAAGCGACTAATAGACCCAATATCTCAAGGTCAGACATAAAACGCTCCATCTTTCCAGTTTTCAGCATTGCGAACATAGTTTGTGCCACGTTTAACGCGTGTCGCCAGTTGTGGTATTTTACAGGGCGATAGTTTTTCTTGACACTTAGTATCCAGCGACAGAGAACCTTAAAATTTGTTTTAATAAATTAAAATAGAACATTGAATAGCACTAAATATTTTGGACAATCAAAACATACATCGTAAGGTATATGAAACTTCTCAACCAAGTTGCATTGCAGGAACATTCTTAACGTTGCTCTACATGTGTCTTCATCGGATAAGTCGAAATCTGTAACAATAATTATTTCGGATATTGATGGGAGCAGCTTTTAAAAAAACGCTATAAAAGACGATATCGTTTTACTTACCATGAAACTTAAAGCTATACAAGTTGTAGACTTCAGCCGAAGGGATGACTTCCTGACATAACTTACTGGTATCCTCCGCTGAGGCAGTTGCATGGTATGAGAGGCATTCTAGAGCTACCTGTTAAAATATCATCATAAATATTCGTATACAATACAATATTAAGACTGTTTGAAGCACTCCTAGATGATTTCTAGATTCGGTTATGATGAAATATTTGTAATTAAAAAACCTAACTATCCGGATCTGATGGATGCAGAAAGCATCGAGGAAAAGAAGAACATCAACGAATAAAATAAATTATTATACTTGTTTGGTCATCAAAGAAAAAATTCGTTGTGTTTTCGACATACGATAAAAAAAGAATATAAATCTATATATTGTATACAAAAAGATTTGTCAGCAAACAAAAAAAATGTGATTTCAGCACATCATAAAAAAATCTAATACCAATGTTATATATAAAAAGGTTTAATGTACTTTTCTGGTCTAGTCAAACATACTATATTAATATTTGTCAAATATATATTTTTTTACCTTTTGTTTGGCCATCAATTTGCACGCGTTTTCGTACATTTGTGTGTTGTGGATTCCCAAACCGCAGAAAATGGCGAAAGCCTCAAATATTGAGATGTCGCTATCCGTGAATTGTGATCCGTTTTCCTAAACAAAACATCACTATTATGAAAGATATTGCAAATAGATAAGAAATTAAAACGATTTCAATTTTGTATGTCTGAAAATTAAGAATTATTATTCAGTTACAAGTGATAGATTGAGCTTTGCTTGCTTACATTATTCTCAACATCGCTCTAGATGGCTTTGCCACAATATATTTATTTTTGCACTTATTTCTGATAGCACAGACTAAATTAAATTTTTTTGGCCCTTGTCTACGCATCCATTCACATTAATCTCCAAAAGACAATATACTATTTAATTCACCTTATTAATCAGCTGTGCGACTCCAATCACATCTTTATTCGCGTTAACAATAGGCATACACAGCATCGTGCGTACGTTGGCAGCGTCATCCATTGCGGAATCCAGCACCATGTGCTCCCTCCTCCAATCGCCTACGTCTGATATGTTCAGGGATTTGTTTGATTGGGCCACCTGATAGAAATAGATTATAAATGTATATAGTTGTAATCTGAAGTGGGCCAAAGCAACGGGAATATTTGTATGACGAGTACTGAAATGATAAATATGTATAGATGTTGACATAATCTAGCTATTAATAATATTTGTGGAAATTTGTAAATTGATTTTAAAATGAAACTCTTCGTATTGACCATATTTAAAACTCACCGCAAGAGCTATACAAGCGAGAGTAGACTTGATATCGTGTCTGGGCGTGAGGGTAGTCCGAGAGTGTTTCGCCCCCAGCTCGAACAGCGTGTGGAAGCGGGTTGGAGCGGGTGGGGGGAGCGCGGGTGCTCCGCTTCGGACCCCACCTGGACGCTGCACAATGCGTTCCAGGTGACTCTGTAATGTTCTTTTTATTAGATATTTGGTAAATATGGAACTTTATCTCATACGTTCAACAGCCATTTAAGGAACATATAGAATGGTATTAAAGTTACTTAGGTTAAAAAAATCTTTCAGATTTTAGGTTAGGATTTAGCATCTAGCAAAAAAAAAATACCTCCCTCAAATGCTTATTATCGTTTGGGTAAAGCCTTGTGTCATTTCTAGTATATATAAACTATAATATAGCATTCTCTTCTATAGAGTGATATACGAATACAAGGTACAGGAATACAATGATTATTTGAATAATTTGACATTGTAATAGATATTTTGTCTATTAACAATAACTGACAAATCTTACGATGGTAAAATATTGAATGATGTCTGGATTATTTAATAAAATTAAGCTAAATTTTATTTATAGTCAACCTATATTAAATTAAAATTAAATGAAAATCAATATTTACCGATTCACAATGATCAGTATCCAAGATAAACACAGCGCATCTTTCACATTTCAATAATTCTCTCGCCTCCGTCATAATCTTGGTGACTAAACATTCCAAATTACTTTGTTCCTCAAATATACTCCGGGCCAGTGCTAAAAGAATCTGATTTCTTTTATATTCCAATACCGAGGACTCAAACAGCTGTGCGTTCTGAATCCCAATGCCGCAGAACGTCAAGTAACGTCTGAATACTTCGACGTCGCGGGGTGAAAATTCTTTGGAACCTGGAATAATTGTTTATTTATAATATATTCCACATTTATGGCATTAATAGGTGTATATAATATAATGAACAGGTAAATAAATTTGTAACAGGTTTGTTTTCAAACTTTTACTAATATTTAGAATGAAAGTTTGTGTAATGCGTTAAAAAGGAAATTGCTTTAAGCGGAGTTTATTTTTACAAAGAAAATTAATGACAAAAAGTCTAGTGTATACGTTTAATAACGAATGCTTTTTGTAATACACGAACGGAGTCGCAAGCAACAGTAAGTATTACATATTAAATATATATATATATTTCTACGTTATTGGTAATGTGTTTGTCACCATCAGTTTTGTTAATAATCTGAGCGACGCCGACCACATCGCCCTCGTAGTTGCAGATCGGCATACATAGTATTAACTCTGTCTTGTACCCAGTACGAGCATCTATCTCACTATTGAACCTGTACAAATAAATATATATATACTAGGGGCGCCAACAAACCCTCAATTTCGACTCGCTGCGCTCGCGAAATATCTAGTGCCGTTTGCATATTGAGCGAAGCGTGCCCAGTTTTTTGACTCATCGTTTCCCATTGACTTCAATGGGATATCAGTTTTTGACAGGATATTAAAAAATAATAATTTTTTTTTTGAGGTCAATTTTCAATTTTTTTAAGAACCATCACCAAATGTGTGTCTTTTTGATTGCAAAGATTCATAATTTTCCGTCAAGTAGTTTTCGAGCCAATTCGTGACAAAGAATGTAAAAAGTCTCCAGTAAAACGCTCCGCTCACTTCGTTCGCTTTGCTCAATTATTATCTTATATACCATCATTTAAACATATTAAATAAACGGTGTTACTTATAAACATATAAAATCAGTTATCTTAGTTTAAATGAAGTGATTTATTTTTAATAAATGTATTTTAAATGAAGAACGAACCTGGGATCTTCGTATGCGTTTTTAATATTGATTGGGTGTTTTGTCTGAGCAGCGAGACCAGCCACTCCGACCCCAAAAGGTATCCTGATCTCTTGCGTCCGCGCTGTTCGTAGAGCGTCGTCCAGTTCTGGAGATAAATTATATTTAACAATAATGTATTTTATTGGGATTAAATAATCTATCATATAAAAGAGTACAAATAATTTGGAAATTAAATGGTTTTTTCGGGAATGTTGCAGCGTTCCCTACTTTTTAAAAATAAAAAATGGAGCCCTGATAACACTGTTGTCTGTTGTTTGTCCGTCTGTCTATTAAGTTATATCGAGTTATGTAAGTGATATCGAGTTGAAATAAAATATTTACTAATGCCTTTGAGGTTTTAAAAAAAGAGGTTTTGTTTTTCTTTTAACTTAAAAAAGATACGGCCATTATTGTATATTTTTACACTTTCCAAATCAAAATTTATAGGATTGTTCCCGTTAACATAGAACTAAGATATTTAGCAAGTAACATCGTTTTGTACAAAATTACGTATTTGTAATTAAATGTATAAAATATGAAGCTAATAGTTCTATATTTTATTAGCTTTTAAGACGCATAAATTCTTATGTATAATGAAAATAGTAATTTTCCCCCCTCTTTAACTGATGATGATGAGTCATCGTTTCCCATTGACTTCAATGGGATATCAGTTTTATGACATGACATTAAAAAAAAAAAATTTAAATGTGTTTTTTTTTATCACAATATTTCATAATTTTCCGTCAAGTAGTTTTCGAGCCTATTCGTGACAAAGAATGTGAAAAAGTTTCCAGTTAAACGCTCCGCTCACTACGCTCGCTTCGCTCAATAAATAAAATTTTTAATACAAACTTTTAATTCAGGCAATCGAAATTTACTTTAACAATTAACCTTTGCTTTTAATAATTCAACGCTTCCAAAAGTATCATTTTATCTTTTTGAAATCATTTTCAAGTAAACTCATTTCGCGTTTCCACTTAACCTAGTTACCAAGTTTTAAAGGTGTGAACTTGTGTGGATGACGTGTGTCTTGAATTATGCATGACTTCGATTTATTAATACAATTACCTCCATGATGTAACCTTATTCATCATTTATCAAAAACACTTCAGATTTTAACTTTCAATAAATTTTAACAACGTTTCTGTTAACATAATTGTTAAATATCTAGAACATTACATATGAAGCAATTTCAGGCTACTTCTAGATTTATATTAATATATCTTAGGTCTTAAAAATAAGACAACGTCGCTAAATTTCTGGCGCCAGCTCTTCTCAGATCTGGCAAATAGCTTAAACTTTAGGTGGTAGCTTTGACATTAAAAAATCTTCACAGATCTGACTAACTTACCAAGTTGGTGGTAGCTTACTTTCAATATATTTTTTTATGTTTATTTTAGAAATATAAGCTAAAATAAAATTTTCAATAAAAAATTGTAGGCACAGTATCTTTTGTATTTTATTATATTATGTAATGTGGTTTAGTTTATTTTATTATACAAATTGCTTTTATTGCTATAGCTGAGCGTAATCGAAGCTCTTAACCGTTTGGGAGACCTTTTTTTGTGTTTAGTTGTCTCCAGAATGCGACGAGATAATTAGCTAAAATTTTTCTCATGTATGTTTGAGCCGAACGGGGATGTTATAGTGAGAACAGGTTGGAAAAATGTTTAGCCATCCAAAAGTTATCAAGAAAAGAAGAAAAGAGAGGGGCTCAGCTCAACACCCGTCGCGCACTATTGGCGGATCCTAGTATTTTTATATAACAATTTCTTTCCCGATACTGTTACTACAATATGTACTATTAAATTGATTTATTTGAATGATAATAAATTAGTATTATGGCTGTATTTTTCCAATAAAAGCTGTTTACGTAAAAGTATATTGTAATTTTAAGAAATATTTTAGGTTTAAAAATATTGTAACTTCGCATTCTCTCGTTAGGATAAACAATAATAAAGTTTTCTTTTCAAATATTTATTACAGTTGGATAAAATTACGTCTGTTCTGAGAAATTTCTTATAAAAGTTTTATATTAAATTAAAAATGTAATAAAAATGGCCGGTAAAGTTTGTTATTGAAAAACAGATATAATTATATTCTTGTTATTATTTTTTCTGAAATTTATATTGTAGAAGTTTTTACATTTTTGTTTGTGTTTTTGAACCTGTATTCCATTTTCCCGTTACTGTAACTATATATATATATATGTAATTAAAAAAATAATTATCATAAAGATACATTACAAACAACTTAATAACAATATTTTTTTATAATAAAATGGAAACAATAGAGCTCATTTACTATTTGTGAATGATTTTTTCTATTTAACTTAAATAATATTTCAAGAAAATATGTTTTGTATGGTTAAATGCTTATATGTACATATAATATCAGCTATGGTAATTATATTGGTAAAATAATGATAGTATTACCATTAGCATTGGTAAAAACAGTCAGAAACAATATTATAACAACCCTCGCTTTTACATCAGGGGTAAAAAGTATGTCAATTAAGCTTCATTAACTCTTATCTTAGTTAATACTTAAAGTGCTTACGCTAAATGAATACTTATAGTAAAGTATATTTGCAATAATTAACTTCAAATAATGTTGAATATAAATTTATTATTACGTACAAAAAACTCTTTAAATAATGCTCTCAATGCAATGTGAGATTTGGCATAGTAAGAATTTTGCTGCAAAAATTTAGTTTTATGTAATATGTGTGACAAATACATTTAATAGTATTGTGATTATCTTAACATATTCATTGTTTGCTGTCAATATATATTTCTGATTTAAGCAAAGAGTTATTATTGATTACTTAAATATATGAAATTGGAAAATATGTAATGTATTTTTGGTGAAATACACATAATATTTGAATTATGTTTGAACATCGGCCATCTTTAGTCGGTTAAAGACAATTCAAAATATCTATATTTAAGTAGGCATTTACATTCACTTTTGAATCGTAAATTATTACATTAAAAAGGTCAGTGTAGTCAGTCGTGAGCTACCACCGGGTCGAAATGCTGCTCTGTTGAGAAGACGCCCAGAAACTCAAATGCTCTTTTTAAAAGAAATATAACAATCTTAGATGATATATCATCTATTATGATATCATCCTGCAAATGAGTCAACAACTTAAATTCCACACATTTCGATCCACTAAAATTTATGTTATAATAAGATTTTTTTAAACTAAGAAAAGAAAGGTCTAAGATATCCTGTGGAACTTTATTATACTAAAACAAAAACAGAAATAAAATCCAAAAGCGGCCAATGCTTATAGCGATCAGACAGACAATATTGTAATTGACCAGATAATATAAATGGGCATGCCACATCAGTCATCAATGTGCAATAATATTTAATAGATCTATTTATGTGCGTCTTAATATGTGATAAACGACACATTGAATGAACACAATTGATCGTCAGTGAACAAACGGACCACACAATTTTAAATTTATATGATATTAAGACAAATAATAACAGAAAAAAATTGAGGTAGCCGTCTGTCGTGGTATGGGCGTGTTATGAGGAGAGATGAAAGGCATGTAACAAAAAGAGTTCTGGGTATGGTAGTGGAAGGATGGACAGGTAGGGGTCGAAGAAAAGATGGATGGATTGCGTGAAATACGATATGGAGAAGAAGGGAGTGTGTACAAAGATGATGAGTAACAGGAGAGTATGGAAGGAAAAAACATACTGCGTCGACCCCAAAATTGGGATAAGGACAGGAAGATGATGATGACGTCTCTAAGTTCCGTATGTACATTTTTTTTATTCAGTGATAAATATTTTTTCATACTAACTGAATTCCAGTTTTTTTTCCTTAATACTTGTCTGTGTGTGTTTTTATAAATGAAAATTTCTATGTTTTTTTTTGACATTTTGTATATACTTGTCTTCGCAAAGGCTATATATAATGTGTGTGTATGTGTGTGAGTATGAGGGTGACCGTGTACGAGTGTGTGTGTGATAGCGCCATCATGGTTTTCAACTAGCAAAGAGAGTTTTTTAGTACAATATATTTGGCTGTGATGGTAAAGGCAACTAACTGCAAATAATATTAAACAAATTTATATTCGATTTGTCAAATTTGTTCGTTATAGAATCAAGTATATATTTGACCAATTAACACTATTAATCGACAAATTAATCGTATTAATTCTCAAAAACAACAATTATTACAAAAAAATAAACAATTATTTATAAATATTTTATCGTAAGTTCATATACTCATATTTCTACCTAGGAAAATTTCAGTACTAAATATCAAACAATATGTACAGAGAAGTAAGTCAAAATTAAAAAAT
The DNA here is from genome assembly GCA_918358865.1 of Melinaea marsaeus rileyi. NCBI lineage: Eukaryota > Metazoa > Arthropoda > Insecta > Lepidoptera > Nymphalidae > Melinaea > Melinaea marsaeus. Next base: position 14,527,879 of record OU911089.1, on the reverse strand, counting down.
ATATATTTTATATATAAAACAAAATGAAATAATAAAACAAAACAACGAAATAAACAATATTAAGTTACCTGTATCCCTCGTGACATCGAAAAGCTTAGCCTGGAGGCATCTATTGGGCGGAGCACCTTTGGCGAGGAACAGACTCCCTCTGTCCGCTGACGTCAGCAAACAAACGTTCACAAGAATCTGAAAAAACAGAAAACATTACAGAGTTTGCGGTAAAATATCTTCATAACAACATTTTGAGATTATATTTTCTAAAGTATACATTTTAAACAATATAAAACTATAGTAATTATTAAATAAAATAGATTTTATGTCATTTGTAATTATTATACGGTTAGCTTTGCCCACGACTTTGTTTGCGAATATAAAAGTAGTTTAAATTACTCCATAAAACATCAGCTATCTGCCAGTGAAAGTCTTATTAAAATTGGTCCAGCCATTTTAGAGATTCGTCCAAAAAAACAAACAGAGAAAAATGTTATTTTTTATATAAGTATAAAAATTTATATGCATTTAGTTAAAAGCTGTTAATTTGGAATTACAAAAAGATTAAAATTTTCTTTTTTATTAAATATTTTACTGTAGAGATATCAATGAGATGTTTCAGAACTATCTTTCTAAGCTGCCTCCAGGTTACCTAACAAAATATATAAAAAAAGCTTATATTTATCATATGATGAGATTTTCCATATTATTTTACATTATAACACGTATTATCAGACTAAAAAGAATATTATAAATTGATAATAAAATAATTGCTATTTCACAATATTAATAATAGGTGTCCAACATTGGGCTTTAAATTTTAATATTTCAAAAACATTAACAAACTTGTAATAAATAATATTTTGGTGCTAAAAACAATTTAATTTAAAAGAGTGTTGTTGCACCAAATTTTTATTTACACACACGAATTTATGAATTCTGAATATATAGTATGAGGTATATATATGTATGTTACTTATATTATTTTGTTTTAAATCCTTCACAAGAACAGACACTTGTGTCTTTAGTAAGATGAGAAACTTAATAAGAGATATTCTGTTTAATAACATTATTTTTGGTTTGTTTGAAGCTGTAAATTCGCAAGAGTTTTAGAATATTTCTTACGTAACTTATACTTAAATTTTAATCCTAGATTAGATATAATCAAAGATTCAAGAAGACCAACTAAATCTTGAATATATATATATATAAATAATCTGAAGATAGTTTAATACATGTTTGTATGTATGTATTTACATATTACTTAAGCACAAGAGAGTGTATGTTAAAGGTTTTTAAGATTATTTATTAAGTTTTATATTCAGATTCGACAAAATTTAAATATAATTTATTTTAAATAATTATATTTTTTTGTTATACGTAAATGTGCTTATCATATTAAATTATATATTATTACAGAACAAATCAGTGTAAGTTTAAATAAACTAGCGATTGCATTCGACTCCTTTCACTTTGAATATGGAAAATTCAAAATATTAATGATACTGATAGAGCGACAAAGATTCTCATGTTTGACCCCAGACTTATAAAATTTGGATTAATTTTATAAAGGTTTAGAGGTAATCGATGAAAAGGTTTTAAAGTCTTTCGGAATTCAAGTGGCCTTTTCATCGAAACATCATGGCTGATGTAATATGGCTGCCGAAGCTACGTGACTCTCAAATCTTTTCTACTACGGACTGAGGTCCGATTCATAATGTAAGGTACTGAAGTCCATTTTAAAAATCTATGTAATATAAATTAACTCGAGTAAAATCTAATATGGCTGCCAAAACCACTGACTAGATGTGACTTTAAAAAAGATCAATCGATTTTAATCAGATTTGGTATGCAGGGCTTTTTGAGATCACTTATCACGAATCAAAAGTCGAAATTGTAAAATTCAAAATGGCGAGAGTTGAGAGTCGGATTGGATTTGTAATATCAAGATTAATTCGCCATATTGGATCCGCCATCTTAATCTTGAATCTTAATCTTAATCTTCAACCTTAAAGTACAAGTTAAGTCTAAAATTTTGTATGGTAATGCTTTTAATATGTAGGTGTTCCCTGAGAAATGATTTCGCGTAATTCCACTTCCACCCCTAGGGGGTTAATGGGGTTGAAAGTTAAATGAGAGTTGCGGTATTTTTGGTTAAATAATAAGAAACATAACGATTTTTATTTAGTTTTGTTTAAAATATTATAAGTATTAACAATCTAAATATATATAATACTAGCTTATTCCTTATTAATTTGGATGTGAACTTAGGTTGCTATGGTAACCTTTGTAATATTATCCGTTGTCATCGTAACCGTTGCTATTGTAATCGTTGCTATAGGAACCCCACGTTAAGTTAGCGAAATGCAAAAAGTTTAAATCCGTTGGGATAGGAATTCCGTAAGCACCGTTCTTAGTGGACGTCTACGTCACAAAAGAAGTAACTAAGTAAAATTTTAAGTTAATAGTTTCGTCGATTTCGTGATGAGTCAGTGAGTGGTAAATCGCTTATATATATATAATAAATAAATAAAATAAATCCTCTATTTCAAGTTATAGTAATAACTTTATATACAAGTATTTTAACTGTCAAACAAAAATTGAGTTAATATTCTTAACAGACTCGATGTATGAACTAACTTTTCTCCATTGTTGTCTAATAAAGGTCGTACATAATATATACATACAATATCAGGTATTTCATCAAAACTTTTCAGTTTCGGAACGGGAGAGAAATTTCAATAGCGAATGAAGACGAAGTTTTAATAAGATCATCAATGTATTCAAAATAATATACAGTGAATATTATATTTCATATTTTTCACGAGCGGTATAACTTTACGAGTGACCTTTTTGGACTTTAAGGCCTCTTTTCCCATAAACATACATACATATATATGTGGGAAAAGATGCCTTAAAGTCCAGAGAGGAAAAGACATATATTTAAGTCTTTCTACTTTTACATCGGATGGAGTTTATCTCAACACTGACTTAAAATTTATTCAAATCATATTTCTGAATCCATTTATTTTAGATGGCAAAACGAAAACACGTTGAAACCAAACTTTGTGACGTCACATTCAGGCATAAAATATATAATACCAGACCCAAAAATGTAATATCCATTTATATATACATAAATATTATTTCTTACAAAGATATAAAATAACGAATGGTTAAGATATATCTGTTAATACATAAGCTATAATCAAGTCACGTTTCATCAAAATCGGTTCATTAGTTTTCGCATAATGAAAAACAAACAGAGAAAATATGTTGAATATCATATTTATTTTTACTGTATATGTATTAACTTAACTTTTTATAAAACTTAATACATTTTTTAATATCTTAAAATATATTCTCAAATACTTTTTCTGTTTCTAACCAAAGTGTTGAGGATTCTCTAAATAAACGTGTTATATTGAATATCGTAAATTATTCTGCATATTAAAGCCTTCGCTACCTCGGCTCTGCTTGAATTTAATCAATACCAGTATTATGGAATCAGTTATAATGTACGATAACCGAATTTCAATTTAACAGTAGCTTTTTTATTATAGAAATAGTTAACAATTTGTAAAATATAAATAATTCTTATAATTCTCGTTAAAAACATTACGTTATACGGCTTATCGAACTGATTGCGATGGTTCTAGTCGTTCGTACATTGCTCACTAAATATATTGACGTTTGTGAAACAGTGATCACAATAAAAAAACCCTGCTGAGTTTGTTGTGTGGTTCTTCTCAGAAGGCGCGTTTGGAACCCTCGTAACCTTATTTTAAGTTGGAGAGTGTCTTTACAGAAGGACTTATTTTGATACATACAATATCAAAATGGACTTTCCTGTCATTTCCATTTGATACACAAGTGATCACTGGTATGGATTCAAAGTGGAAAATATACAATTATATAATAATGAAATACTATAGTAGCTTCTTAATGCAAGCAAATCATTCACGGATTATTGAAGTTATTTAAGATTAAAAATTTAAGAATAAAATTCTTAAGACAAGTTGTAGAACAAAAAGAGTCATAAATTTTGTGTAATTTTTTGTTGTCAAAGTTAAGCGTAGTTCCTGAGATTTTGCGATAGGGAATACCCTTGGGCTTCCATGATATCACTAAAAGTTGGATTGGAGACATTACTTAAGCGATAATAATAACAAAAATATCAAGATTTGTGTTTAAACCTATTGTTTTATAATAAAAATATAATAAAAAAATTTCTTTGTTTGTCCTGTTAGTTAATATTGTTAAAATATTCATTTCATTGCTAAAAAAATTTATGCATTGATATTTATGCGTCTGCCAAGATAATAAGTATAAACATATTTGCTAAAAGCTATTTGTTAGTTAGAAAACTATATATATTACTATATTTAAATGACAAATCATTCAGAACAATATATATTAATAATGTATGGGCTTGGTTTTGACTAAATTGAATCAAATACAACTTGTAACTTGTTTCAAATGATCTTAAGAAGTGCTTGAAATATACATGCTTGTAATTATTTATACCAGGAAAACTTTTAAAAATTTTCATGCTTTTCTAAGATTTATACTTTCTGAAGCGAAATATAAATATGTTTTAATAGATATAAAAATATTAATAAAGAGGAAACAATGAAAAGTGATATGCGTATTATATGGGTCATAAATTATAGATCAGAAACTTATCGTATACCAGAAGACTTACACGTTCTGAACATTACTTCAAAGACATGATGGATATTGAAAAAGAAATATCATTATTCCCATCTGCCATATTCTCTAACACTACTTGTAATAGTGTTATATATAAACGATTTTTTTTTCCTAACCAATAATTTTGAGATTGCGTTCAAACGCAAAACAAATATCAGTTTTATTATATAATTTTAATATGTAATAAAAGAATACAGTGATAAAATTTTAAAATAATTCTGAAGGGCAACCATTAAAGGAAAAATTGGAACTTTTATTGATCTGTCCACGTTGAATTAATTCAATATATGTTATATATAATGACATTTACTTGTATCCAAAATACTAGGATCCGTCAACCGTGCGGCGTGTGTTGAGCTGAGCACATCTCCTTACATCTGAATAGCTACAGGAAATATGGATTTATTAGGACTAATTGTCACCTTCTAGCTCAGCACATGGCTCGCACGCGCAGGGCAGCTCTAATGTATTGTCTATTGCAGGAGTAATATTTTTTTGAAAACTTTTGAATGGCTAAACATTTTTCAATCTGTTTTCGTTATAACATCCGCATTCGGCTCAAACATACATGAGAAAATTTTTAGCTAATTATCTCGTCGCATTCTGGAGACAACTAAAGACCAAAAAAGGTCTCCCAAACGGTTAAGAGCTTCGCTTACGCTCAGCGCAATAAATTTAAAAAGACCAAAAATCTAGTACATAAGACAAAATGTAAGATTTGTTATTATTTATATAAAAAAGAATCAAAGAAAATGTTAAATAAATAAAAACAGATGTTCATGTCACTGGAACCGGTATAAAAATCTAATTTCCCAGAAGACATTTCAAAATTGCGTTTCAGACAATGGTACAGTTACTTTTTAATTAAATAAATATATATATTCCTTTTACTTAGCTGTGGCAAATGAAACAATTTAAAAGATTATGTAGATGTGGATTGTAGATAAGATATGCCTATATCTAAGTAAAATTTGCATCTAACAATTAAATTAATTATTAAGGCGAAATGTTTATTGTGTTGTGATGATTTGACTGACCTTGCCTGACTCTCTTCTAGTCTAATTAGATCACGTAGATAAGCCATTAACTCCAGAGTTGGGAATGAATTAGAGTCGTATTACTTAGCTGTTACTAATAGATATACTATGGAATCTTACTAAGCGTGTCAGATAAAAGTAAAAATGTATTAATATTAGATAATAAAAAATGGATAAAGTCACTTTTGTATCGTAAATACATCTAAAATATCCGAAAGTCCTTAGATATCCTTATCAGTTTCAGAACTGTGATCTTTATAACTAGGGTAGTCTACCACCGTAGACTACCGGGTAGTTCCCGGTCAACCTCTTTTCGGCTGGCGAGTATCCGTAAGGAATATTTGCAGCATAAAAAAGCGGTAGAGCCTATCTGTAGAATCTCCAAATTAAAATAAGGCTACGAGGGTTCCAAACGCCTGGTCTGAGAAGAACCACACAATAAACTCAGCCGGTTTCTTTATTGTTATCACTGTTTCACAAACGTCAATACATTTAGTGAGCAATGTACGAAAATCGCAATCAATTCAATAAACTGGTCTAATAGTTAATGATAAGAAAAAAGAAATCCATGTCCAGCAATATTGCCAGTCACCGCAAGCAGCACCGGTTCACGAGCATAACGCATAACCATCGTTTGGGTAGACGTGGTTTTAGGATATAAGCAAGAAGCTGCTATTTTGTAAACTTTTTTATATTGAGTGAGAGAGTCAAATGTGAACTTCCTCGGGTCTATCTCGGGTCTCTATCCTCATAGATAAATAGAATCCCCTTTAAAAATCATTTTAAAATCTTTGGGGCAGGCATTGATAATTTTTTCATGAAAACTGTATTGAAATATTAAAGTAGGCATTTTGACTAAACTATTTGTTCTTAACAGAAATCTCAATACTATATTGATACTATTTTATTATATTACATTTTAAAAAAATACACTTTTTGTAATAGAATTTATAACATTTTTAAATAATTATATATATATGGTTTAAATGATTTAAAAAATATAAAAACTAATTAGTTTTCAATCTTAATAGTAGTTAATAGCTAAACAATTATCCGAGGTCGTCAGTTAATAATTAATATTCTGAGATTAAAGCAATCTAGGCTTCATATCAATCAACTAATAGGTCACCTAACATGTTCTTAATTGACTATAACATCCAGTTAAGGGTGAACTGTGAAGCCAATTTACGCAGAATATATCAAAATATAGGTGTGATACGAACTTAATTTAACTTCCAAATATGGAATATCTTTATATCTTACCTTATGACATAAGACGTCAATATCCAATTCATTTGCAACATCTTTGATGAGGTCCATAAATAAGTCTGCCTCATCTAGCTGCCTCTGCGCTGAGCTGCTGGGAGATCGAGACCTCTGTAACAATAATTATTTAGTTTTAAATTCTTGTTTCTCATACATATATTTGTAAGTTCTTTTTTGTCTTAAATATATACTAGGGGCGCCAACAAACCCTCAATTTCGACTCGCTACGCTCGCGAAATCTCGAGTGCCGTTTGCATGTTGAGCGAAGCGAGCCCAGTCTATTGACTCATCGTTTCCCATTGACTTCAATGGGATATCAGTTTTTTGACATGATATTAAAAAAATGTATATATTTTTTTTTTTGCGGATAATTTTCAATTTTTTTAAAAAACCATCATCTAATATGTGTTTTTTGGATTGTAAAGTTTCATTATTTTCCGTCAAGTAGTTTTCGAGCCAATTCGTAACAAAGAATGTAAAAAGTCTCCAGTAAAACGCTCCGTTCACTTCGTTCGCTTCGCTCAATTAAATAAACTTACATAATTACAAGTATTAAGAGAATACATGTATACAAAGTTATTTAGACGACGCTGAAGATAATTGGTTTTGTAGAATGTAACACATATTTCATTACTTCAAGATTATTTAATTACATCACGAATGTGATGTTCTTAGTTAATATAATTTACAGAGCCGAAACTTTCGTACCCTCTCAGTAAACAAACTTAGGAAACTTAATAAAGCCTGGTGTTTGCAGACTTCATAATATGTACTGAATATATTCAAAAATGTACACGAAAATAAATATATTTTATACAAAATAACACATTAAATTTAACGTTCTTAGTGAGCTGTTGACAGGAATTACCACGAAAGAGTGCTTTTGAACGCCAACGCGTTCTTTGATTTATTATATTTAACCTGATTTAACATAAATGTTCTATGACTGCTTGAATTTTATACGAAATTAGATATATTTTATACATGCCATTTTATATGGCATTTTTGTTGATAAGTAAGTTATAATAATTAATTGAACTAGTGTAGTAGGCTTTAAAGTTATATACATAACATCAATATAACAAGAATTTGAGGCTTTATTCCCTTTTGTAACCTCTAATAGTATCGCCTCTTTGTCCCAATATTTATTGCAAAAAAAAATTAAACCTCTGAAATGTTAATAAACAATGTAAATTTTCCCGGTTTTTGAGTACGTTTGTTAAGGTCACAAGTTCGAATCCTGATCGATAAATTTTTCGTTCCATACTTCGTTAGAATTTTATTTTAACATAGCTTATCATATAGAAATTTCCAATGTAAATAAATGTATAAAAAATGCATTTACCTAAACAAACCTTACGAAAATGTTAGAACAAAATTATTCTATTCTTCTAAATTTAACACACACACACACACACAAACAAAAACACATAAAATACTCTATATGATTAAGAGATCAAACAGTACCATTCTTATTTTATTTATATGTAAAATAACTCAAAAGGATTTCTTTTGTATCAATGGAAAGGTAGAAATATGTTAAAAGATTTCGCGATTTTCACATTACTCTGACTTTCAACTGAATGAAGAAATGTTTTGACGAGTAACATCAGTAACCTTTTAACCGCTTGGATTTTTCTTTTTTTAACATGTTGGATGTTATATCAAAATAATTAATGTATATTTATAAAAAGATTTTCATTTCTATATTTTGATAATTAGAGTGATGTGGATACTTTATGCTGCGGCGATTTAGTATCAAAAGAATACATTTAATAATTAATTCTCTCTTCTAAGAAAGACTTTTGTTAGGACGACCTAAATTAATAGAAGTATATAAAAAGGTTGCTTCAGGCTTTCGGCAGAAAAACTACCAGTTGCTGTTTATCGTGGCGTAGATAAATGTATATAATATATATATATAAATAAGTTGAATCTGTAAGTTGAAATTTCTTTTTACCCACTTTTATGTGTTTCTATCTGAGTTGGGTGAAACTGTTTGTGGCATTATGTTCTGCAAAATGTGTGCAAGAATATAACTTAATGTAATGAAATGTGTTTAAACTAAAATCCTATCATATGAACACTATCAGAAACCTTAACAAAATAAGGGTCATCATACCTTCCGTAATTATTGAACTACATGAATCCCTCACCCCGCTTTTACGGGTCACTGGATCCAGACCTCTGTGATTAACTGTCAAGTTGTTACAACCATAAATATTAAATTAATAATAACCAATCATTGTTGTAATTTGCAGAATTAATTTCAGCTATATATTAGTATTAATTAAATCTTTTCGCTTTGATTTCTTTATATACTTTTGATTGTAATTTCAATAAACTGTCTTTTACAATAAAAGTATAATACTTTTCAATTTAGAAATGAAATTATAAAATACTTATTTTAAAATATGATAGGATATGTTCTTCTAAGCTTAACACTAAACTTACCAAGTACCGGTCAAATTGACCGTTCTTAAACTTTTTAAAACTTACACATTCTTAATCGTTATAATATCGGTATCAAAATACATAACAATTCTTAGAATATGCATATAATATTTTCTTCACTCTTTACTTTTAGTTATTTCCATTATTACCTGCGTTATATAATGAAATAACTTTTAATTACCGGTCAATTTGACGGCGTGCGGTAGGAACAGGTATACTAGAATTGTCGGTAGGTTTAGTGTTAATATGCGAGTGTAGTCTGAAAATTATGACAGAAAATATTAAAGAGGAAAATAAACAGCTTTCCGCCATCTTTTGAAACTATATGAAGGATGTGCAATTAAAAACAGTTTTTCATGTTTGTAGATAAAATTATTTATAATATTCTATCAAAACCAAAACATTCTACATTAAAAATATGATTTAGTGTAACTACGTTTGGTCAGGAGTAGGAATTAAATAATTTTGAACCATTTTTACTTTACTTTATAAGTATTAAACATATTGGTAAGAATTTTTAATAAATACAAATTAATATCAACACGAAAAGAACATGGGATCTTAAGGTGCCCTTTCTTTTAAAAATCTATTTACTTTCAACGATGTTTATTAAACTGTAGCTTAGTAGCAAAACTAAAAATGCTTCAGAGGTAGCAGGTTCAAATCTCGCTCATGTAACATTTCATTTTTAAAATTTAATATCAATGATTCGTTTGAATAATTAATGATGAAAAGAGCTCCAATGTTAGTTAATTCAGTTAAATAACTTCAATATTTGAATGCAACTATTCAAAATTTTTACTTTTCGATACGAAATAAAACCTATATTCATTTTGAAAATTATTTATGGAGTCACAAATTGTGAAATAGTAAAATATAGCAAAAGTTTAATCTTTGAATAATTTCATTTATAACTATTAAATTATAATTCATGATAATTTTTATGATTTCGTACTATGTATTCCTGTTATTATTTATTTTATGTTACTGTGATATTAATCAATTTATTTTAATAGTTCTTTAGGTCATTGAGTTTTAAGGAACATTAAAAATGTTGCTATTCCTAACATAAAACAACAGAATAACGCTGAGTCTAGAGCATCCGATAATCACTTTATAAGCGACACATAATACAATTATATCTCTCAAGCTTATTTATTATTGAATATACTACTTACACCGCCAACCAACACGCCATGTTCCGAACGGCGGGAGGTGGAGGACGGAGCTACAAATAGCTACGTGGAATGTAAGAAGAGGAATGGAACAGAAGATGAATGAATTATTAGATGTGATGGATGACAAAGATCTGGATGTTATTTGTGTGTCTGAGACCAAGCGAAAAGGCAATGATATGATGAAGAGGTTGATGTCTGTGGTCGAGGCGAAAGAGGTATGCAGGGACCGTAGCGTTTGGCGCTCCGTCGTCTCTGGCTAGCCCGCAAGGGATATGGCGTGAAGCTAAGTAAGTAGCATACAGATATTATAACACGAAGTAATGTATTAAAATCTCTTTAAACATGTTAAGCCTTTTTAGGATTATTAAAATTTTAATATTTAGTTCTTGTATAACATTATTGTGTGATTTTATGTTTCTATTGTCGTGGTTTAATACAATAGGGTTATATTAACATAAATGAAATCTACGTTTTAGTCGTTAGAACCTAAAATATTTAATAACATGTCCCGTGTGTCGCTGAATAAATTTTACTCTTATAAATGATATATAAATAAATATTAACATATTAATTATTTATATATTTTTTCACTTTTAATCAATACCATCACTTATATCAAATGGAAGGGCCTATTTTGATAATATATGTATTTATCGAAATAAGCTTCTGTAAAGACACTCTCCAATTTAACATTAAGGCTTCGAGGGTTCGAAACACTCTGCGAAAAACCACACAACAAACTCAGCAGCGTATTTATTCATTGTGATCACTGTTTCACAAACCTCGATATTTGGTTAACAATTTATGAATTAGAACCATCGCAATCAATTCGATAACCCGGCGTTATAATATAATAAAAGAAATCCGTGGCTAGCAGGTTGTTATCGTATGAGTCGCTAAATTACAGAACGCGTTTAATATCCGGATTTTCACTGATAAGGAAAACATATATATATATATATATATAAGTTATACTAGCTTATTCCCTCCCGCTTCGCTGGGCTCACTATTAATTTGGATGTGAACTTAGGTTGCTATAGAGTTATCTTAACCCCGCGTTAAATGTATATCTCCTACAGGTTTAAAACTTGGCGAAATGCAAAAAAAAATAAATCCGTTGAAATCTGAAGAAAGTTAAAGAAAATAAAAAATCAGGCATTCGCTAGAAAAACTACGTAAAATTAAATGCAGCAGTCAAGTGAGTTAATTGCAAGGGAATTAATAGTCCGACTCTAATTTAATTTGAACAGAAATTTTAGTACGTTTTAAAACTAATTTATATCAAAGCTAAAAGCTATAAGTTAAAAATTATTAATCTGAATACAGGCCTCCATTAAATCCATTGTCGATTTTTAAGCTTTTAAATTTTTTTTATTATGTATGATAAAAAAGTAAAAGACAAAAGAGGTCTGTTAAATGGGTAAAATATCTCATAAGAACAAAAATCTTTACTGGAGTTTTATATATGTATATTTTTTTAAAATTTATGTTTTTACTTTATAAATAATAATCTTCATCTGTTGTTTGTTAGTTCGCATATACATAACTACTAGACAGAATTTGGTGTAATTTAAAGGTTTTGATAGCTTACTGTCTGTTACAACATATAACATTTTAATAGCTGCAAAACAAATTGATGGTATAAAATTTAGAAGAATTTGAGTGTAACTTGAACAATTGTTATAATTAAAAAAAATATCTACTTTATAGTAATAAAAATATTTTTTTTTATATAATGTTAAAGCAATTTTTGACACTTTTTTTCCAGGAAAATATTATACGTATTAACGTCACGAGAGAAACCTTTTACTGACACAACAGTATGCTAACATTAAGCTTTTAAAATTCAATTAACATATAACATGAATGTTATAAAATGTTATAAAATTTTAATGTTCTCTTTGTATCAGTATTGAGATTACCATTTTCATTTACAAATAATATTAATGTATATTACATATACTGTTAAATATTTATATTTTTTGAGCGAAGCGAACGAAGTGAGCGGAGCGTTCTACTGGAGACTTTTTACATTCTTTGTCACGAATTGGCTCGAAAACTACTTGAGGGAAAATTATGAAACTTTGCAATCAAAAAAACACACATTAGGTGATGGTTTTAAAAAAAAAATTGAAAAATGTCATAAAAAAAAAATTAATTAATTAATATCATGTCAAAAAACTGATATCCCATTGAAGTCAATGGAAAACGATGAGTCAATACACTGGGCTCGGTTCGCTCAATATGCAAACGGCACCCGAGATTGCGCGAGCGAAGCGAGTCGAAATTGAGGGTTTGTTGGCGCCCCTAGTGTATTTAACTCAGTTTTAAAATATATAAATGTTTTAAAGCTAGCCCTTATGAAAAATGATAATAAATTCCCTTTCTAATCTAAACTATTGTAATCATATAAATATCTAATAAAAACTATATATAAATAAATTATATTTTAATTCATATATTCATTCACCATATTTATTCTATAGTTAGAGAGTTATATTCAAAAAAAAAATAATAAAATTTCATTGTATTGAAACGACATTTTTAATGTTAATATTTAAGCATTATAGTAAAGACAGCAAAGTCATTAAGAAGTATTTTTTTGTTTTGGTTCAGGGACATATATGTTTGTACAATATATATAATATAAAAACTAAACCCTATGTGTAATCCCTGAACCAATTCGTTATTTACAAAATGTTTTATCAGTAAAAAAGCTACCTTATCTAATTATTATATCCGATTTGTATTCAAGAAGTGTATAGGTTGAATAGTTACTATAATTCGACCAAAAAGGAGAGGAGAGATATCTTTTTGAGAATTTCTAATGATTATTATTAATATTATAATTTGTTATTGAAACGGTACACATACATGGCTATAAAGCTAAGAAACACTACTTCCTTTGAAATAATTGTCAAAAATTATGTACTGAATTTCTTATTTAACATTTTTGTCCTCACATCCTTCTATTTATATCAATATATGTTAACTCTTTTGTACAATTTAACACGATAGTCATAAATTTCAATAATATCATTTTGGAAGACATTTTTCACTGTTAAATATATGGATTTAATACTATAAGTATAAAATATATCTTGCACCTCCAAGTCAGCTCATATAAATGTTTGATTATATATATATATTTATTTACCGTTCGTGACAAAAGATACGATCATTATCAACAAAAATTACAACAGAAACTAATTTAATATGTCTCTATACTAAAAACTAAACTTTCATTTTGTTTAACAGAGATTTATTCGGATTATTACAAAAAAAATAATTGTATTGATTTCCTTAACGAACCCATTAACTGAAATAACTCGCAAAACTATTTATTCATTAAACGTATATACCAAAATGTACAAAAATTGCTATGAAATCAGTATTTTCTTATGATTAAATCGCGGAGAATTTAACAACTGAAAGAGTAAAATCAATGAGAACTTTACATGCGAAGTGTCATCATTTGAAAATTCGTTTCAGTTCGTTGTGAAATCAATAAATTTATATAATCTATGTACCCATTCAAGTCACGTATGTAAAGGAAAAGAATAAACCCAATCCGATACTTAAATTCAACCAGTGCTTAAGTTGTGAATAATTTTATGTCTTGTATTTTATTGCATTTATATTATGATACTAGTTGAGATCATGACTTCGTGCGTGAAAATATCTATTTTAAAACAAAAACCTGAGTTACTCTTTATAATATTATCTCTCAGTTAAAGTTCTGTTAATATCGGTCTAGGCGTTTCAGATAATAGCCGGAGCAAACAAACAAATAGGCAACAGAGATTTTTTTTTGTTTTTATGTTATTTATTTTTCCGTTTTAGATAATAGCCGGAACAAACAGAAATTTTCTTGCTTTTACGTAAGTACTCTATATATTTTCATATGCATTTATTGAAAAACTGTTAATTTGAAATTACAAACAGACAAATATATATATGTGTTTTATTATTAAATTTTCCTTTATCATAGAATAAATTTTCAATTAACCTTTCAAAGCAGCAATGCATAATTCTGATACGAGGGATCGTATGAATACGGATTCTGCGTCTCAGCGTTAGCCTCAGTATTATGTTACGAACAAAGATTCCATTCTATATCAGTTATATAGAATATTATAACGAAATTTTGAAATTTGTTTCTCTCTTGTCTAATGCTTAAACATTACAATATTAAACGGAATAAAATTTTCTTAATTAAATATGAAATTCAGGAATTAATTCTTTTTCCCCAAAATCGGACAGTCCAATCAGAATAAATTTTTATATGTATGTGACTCTGTTCAAAATATCGTAGGAAATAATAATGAAAGTACATGGATAGATAAAGTTTAATTAAATTCAAATATTGCATTTCATTTTATATTTTAGTATATGAAGTTCAGTTTCGTTTTATATTCGGGAGTTTTTATTCTTATGTTTATTATATTATATTAGGTAACAACTCAAAAAGTAATTTAATTTTTAATTGATATGAGCGTAAGCGAAGCTCTTAACCGTTTGGGAGACCTTTTTTGTGTTTAGTTGTCTCCAGAATGCGACGAGATAATTAGCTAAAAAATTTCTCATGTATGTTTGAGCCGAACGCGGATATTATAGCGAAAACAGATTGAAAAAATGTTTAGCCATTCAAAAGTTATTAAGAAAAGAATAAAGGAGAGGGGCTCAGCTCAACACCCGCCGCACGGTTGGCGGATCCTAGTATTAATTAAGGGCTTGTTATGTTGATCAATAAATGAACGTCGAAGACTGCATAGTGATTTAAAGATTAAATAATCTTACTACGTTACTACGTTTCTTTAATCTTACTACGTTTTCTTTATTTTTAACTCAAAACATGATCCTTGAAGTTTCGATTCGCAAAAACATTTTGCAGTTAGTACCTATTTTAATATTACGTTATTTCTCACTATACAATCAAAATAATATGAATTGTTGAATAAAAATAAATATTTCATACAATCTGAACAACTCATTGCATGATAAAGCATGCAAAGCCACACACAGAGATTTAATATTTGCTATTTTACATATATTATAAATGCAAATTTAATAATTACAAGTGTATAATATTCATCAACATGTCCCACGTGTTTTGTGTCTTGTTGAAATTGTAAATATTTTAGTAAACTGTTAGATATTTAAGTTAAAATGTATATTTATACCGGGTACTTTTCTAATACTAGGATCCGCAAACCGTGCGCGGCGGTTGTTGAGCTGAGACCCTCGCCTTTCTTCTTTTCTTGATAACTTTTGAATGGCTAAACATTTTTTTCAATCTGTTTTCGCTATAACATCCGCGTTCCGCTCAAACATATATAAGAAATTTTTTAGCTACTTATCTCGTCGCATTCTGCAGACAGCTAAACTCAAAAAAAGGTCTCCCAAACGGTTAAGAGGCTTCGCTTACGCTCAGCTCAATTAGTATAAGATTTTTGATCATATATGCAAGTTACATTTTGCGCAGTTTATTGTTTTGTCTATATATTATTTTTTATTTTTTTGTGTGTCTGTTTTGAAATTATTGTAGCACATTTGGATGCACAAGAATTAAAAACAATACCATTTGTTTTAGTGTTCAAAAATGTATAGACAAATTCTACATATTACTAGGGGCACCAAGAGACCCTCAATTTCAACTCGTTGCGCTCGCGAAATCATATTGAGCGAAGTGAGCCTAGTGTAATGACACATCGTTGTAGACAATGTCATTGTAAAGCAAATTTTTGGGCGATTTTTTTTTTCATTGATTCAATGGGATATCAGTGTTATGACGATTTTTCCTCAACGACATGAATTTTTCATTTTTTTTAAAAACCACCACCTAATTTGTGTTTTTCTGATTGCAAAATTTCATAATTTTCCGTCAAGTAGTGTTCGAGCTTATTCGTGACAAAGAATGTAAAAAAGTCTCCAGTAGAACGCTCCACTCGCTACGCTCGCTTCGTTCAAATATATAAAAAAATCGATGCTAAATGGCAGCAGACAAATACGATGGTAACAACTAGTATAAAATAAAACGCCATTATTACTACCACTAAGAAAATAGGAAATGAAGAGTTATCAATGTTGAATAAACGCTTCAGTTATATTAATTTTATCGATCTTAGTAAGAGTGGCAGTTTTCAGCCATTGTGCTATTGTTTGGGCTCAGCTTTTGTGATAATCGTACTCATGGAGCGAGAAATTTCATGAAATTCGGCGAATACATTGAAAATTTAAACATTATTGTATGGAGATTGTGAGTGCTTTGTGGTCCTCTTCGTGTTCTTTAATAGTAATTTAGAATTCAGCAACAGGGGTAGGAATCGAACTTGCGACCTGAAAACCGTATATTTAGTATTCTATATATATAATAATCTTTTCACATTTCTTACCAATATTCTTAACTCTGCAGTACATATATAATAAAATTTAAAACATGATACAAAGCAAACTAACGTTCGACATTATTTTAGTCAATGTCAAGTCAAGCTTAAATATATACATACAAATGTGTCTGTTTGTAATTTCGAATTTACAACTTTTCGCTAAATGCATATGAAAGTATATACGGTACTTAAATAATATTTTTTGCCTGTCTGTCTGTTCCGGCTAATCTCCAAAACGGCTTGGCCGATTTTAACAGGACTTTTACTGGCTAATAGCTTATATTATAAGGAGTAACTTAAACTACTTTTATAAAAAAAAATCATTAACCAAGTTGTAAGCAAAAGATAGTGTTAAATATAGAATGTCACCCAATAGATATTTTTTGTGTTCACTTTAAAAAGTTTCTTAATATATAATTTTAAACATTAATAAAGGAATTTTGTAAATTAATTCAGAGAGCAAGTTGTGATTGTACTGACATTTAATTATGCATTCAATGTTATATTATAACATTAAATTAATAAACACTGGATTGACAAAGAACTGACTTTAATAGAATGACATCTTAATATATAAAACACAAAGACACTCACTGACTTACTGACTCATTCATCGCTCTACAGCCCAAACCGTAATACCTAGTAAGCAGAAATTTGGACACAAGACTCCTGACATATTGAATAGGTGCAATAAGAAAGGATTTTGCAAAGGTCCAAACCGTTCCAAAGTTACAGCTAAAAAACTGCAAAGTTTACCCCCGCTCCCTCTCTTCTTCACTTTCGCCGTCCGTCGCGAAGCACGAGTAACCTGCTAGTATAGATATAATATATTGATCTTACTTAAACTTTCTAAGAGAGAAATCATTTTATAAAAATAAATCAAATTTATTTTCAAATAATGTTATAAATATGTATATGTAATAAAAACATATCAAATACTTTTGCAAAGGCGAATATATTTGCTGAATAAATGGATTCAAAGCAAATAGGGATGTCGATTTGACAGTATATTCCACCTGGGAGAATATAAAAATTTAAATATTTGTTCAGATCAAACATCAAGATATATCAAATATAAGAAATACTTGAACTTTATTGAATTTATGAAGTATATAATTTGAATTCGAATTGTGTTTTGCGAATGTCATTTGTATAAAGCGTGTACACCCAACGGATTTGATTGAAAATCCATTTATATTTTAATGTTATACATTTTGATCTGAATGTATGTGATTCATGGATTATTTGGTATTAATTAAGGTGTTTAATTATTAAACTCATCTGAATAAATAAGGACGGGAATAATTAACCGCAGACATTATTGGAAATTGTTGAATAATATTCGTGAATAAATAAGTTATTAAACGTATATAAGTTTAAAGTTTGTGTTGTATGTGTCAACTTATACACCCTGTACACAAGTTTGGATAATACTAAACTAAACTAAACTAAACTAAACTGAACAGAACTGAACTGAACTGAACTGAGCTGAACTGAACTAAACTAAACATGACCATCTCTATTTGTGAAAGATAGAATAAAAGATTATTCTCAAATATGAAAAGGAATTCATTTTAATCCTTATTGCTACCTTGGCCATAAAATTTTCAATACCCTTTGTCAATCTAATCCAAAAACATAAATATATCTAAAACATTTTAAAATAATAAAGAATAAAAAAAACATTTAAACGAAACTCAAACCTGCGGCCACTTGGAATCCATTCCTGTCGGTGTGAAAACTGAGCTACCATGTACCCTTCATAATATATTTAGCTTTGGATTTTTGTTAATTATTTAATTTTAAAACAAATATAAGTATGGATAAGACAATTTAAAATATTTTTCTATACTAATCTATATTCAAATAAGTTAATAATGAAAATTACCGCTATAAGGTATTCACAAACTCATTTACTCTCAAAGGAGCTTTCAAGTTCCACTGCAGTTTGCTTTACCTAAGCTTAACAACGAACGACATACAAAGTGCATGCTACGGTTGCCGTCAACAACAATTACTTAGCTACAGCCAGACATTTAGGTGGTACTTTATTATAATATCATCATTTAATAAGGTTAAGAGTACTTAGAATAATAACTTTATTTAAAAACAAAAATTTGATTGAAGGTCGCAGACAATTTTATGAATAAATTGAACAGATCGTCACCTCTCGGCATAAATTTGACATATACGAGTATCGGGGCAAATTTACGGGGGAAGGTATGCGGGGCTTTTGTTCTGGGGCCTGCAAATTCAAATATCTTTATTCAAGTAGGAATTTACACGCACTTTGAATTGTCAATTATTACAATACAAAAAAAGGGTCAGTGTAGTCAGTCCGTAAATAAGCTACCACCGGCTCGGAATGCTGCTCTGTTGAGAAGAGCCGGCCAGAAACTCAACAGTTACTCTTTTCAAAAGAAATATAATAATCCTAAGTGATGTACATTATAATATCAAATCCTGCAAATGAATCAACAACTTAAATTCCACATATTTTGATCCACTAAATAGGTACTCTTGAACGTTATAATAAGATTTATTTAATAATAATTTACACAGACGAGGGCAGCCATAAAAAAATTAGCAAATGGAAAAACGTAAAATCTTTCCTTCCAAACATATATATTTCCATTTCTACTAAGAATACTAGCACAAATATAATAATATTGTTATTAATAAATTGGATTTGACAAATTACTACATTTTTTTGTTGAATTTTTATAATAATTATAGGCCTCCACTCCATTATTGCCCCAAGGCCTTCAGACTTCCAAATCCGGCCGTGACGATTAAGCTTTGATAATCTTTTTTTTTATAAAAAATATTATAAAAATTTCTTAATGGCGGGAAAGAAAATAAAAAAAAGTTTTGTTAAGTTTGAAGTCAATCTTTTTAATCGTAAAAAATATAAAAACCATTTAGAATTTTCTTGAAGGGTTAAAAAAATACTAAGCTGTAAGAGGATTTTTTTGCCCTCGATAATAACCTGTTTTCTATAAATTTGAAGAGAAAATGAACCCTTACTTAAACAACTTTTACCACAGAGATTAATTTTAGTCGGTTGCTGAGAATTATTGTAGGATAAATTTCCTTTGGGAAAATTGTAGCATGATCTCTTCTTTTAAAATCAAGCAAAATTTACTCTTAAAGAAATATGGAATTAAATAAAGTTTTCTTTTAATAAGTAACGAGCTCAGAAAAGATTTACAAATTCCAAGTATAATGTAATTAAACTCATTTCATACCAACATATACATTCATAGATATAAACTGACTAAGACGTTAAGAAGTTCCGAGAAACCTAATTTGAACCGTCATGTAGGCAAAGAAAACAAGATTTCTCAGTCGAAACTCATTTCCTGTTATTCCAATTTGATGAAAACCGGATATTACTAAGAAAAGCTTTTTATTTTATGTAACATTTTCGCTTAAATTTACATATTAAAGACTTTTCTTTGGATTGTATATATTTACTTGATTTTCTTAATAAATATGTAATTATAGAATTGTAATAAAAACAAATATTACCCGATCCCCGCGATTCTGTCTGCATTATTTGGATGCGGGCTTAAATCTCATAACATTAGCTGTACTAATGAAAAAGAAAACACATTATCGTCATATTTATATTTCGTGATAAAGCTACCAATTGCTTTTTTTGTCATATTAAACAAATTAATTACTTCAATGACTTGCATGTTTTTAAAAGAAAAATATATAATATTCATTATATCCTTCTGAGGTCGATCGTAATAGGAAAAGGCAAACTGCGTCCCGGGAATCTCAACAAAGGACACAGGTCGGTTATTATTTAACCTTCTAAAGGTTAAATTCTGGGTAATTTGTGAAACCATTATAACAATATAACATTTTAACAATCTCTACTAATATTATAAAGAAAGATTTGTTTATTTGTTGATCGAATTTTGAAACTACTGTTTTATTCTTATTCTTTATTATAACGATACATAGATATTAGTAGATCTTCTTCTTAGTGTTAAACCAAAAGGACATATCTCTTTTCCATTCGCCTCATCTTTCGAGATCACAGAACTCTCAATTTCTGCTCAAAATAAGATAAGAAAGTGACCGAAGAGAACATGAATGGAGTGGATGAAAGGTACTGTAAAGAAGAAAATCTTCACTGAAAACCGAGAGATAGATATGATAGATATAGATACCAGAGCGTGGTAGAATTTGAATCATGTACCATACTTTCTTCGGCTTTCCTTTTTACCATCTACATTCATAAAATTTTGTTATATATCTCTCATGATGGACATGTATGAAAGGCTATACAAAATCCCCGCGGATGTTTGTGTTTCGTCATCTAGGCCAGACTTATTCCTGTACTCAAAACAACTAAGGCGCGTTATACTTGTGGAGCTTACTGTACCCTGGGAAACAAACATACCCAAAGGTCATACATTTAAGCTTAACAAGTATTACGAACTGTGTAACGAACTGATCAGGAATAAATTTATAGTTAATTTGTACGCTGTAGAAGTAGGAGCGAGAGGTATAACAGCAAAATCTCTCTACAACTTATTTAAAGATCTCGGCCTTTCTAGAACGATCATCAGTTCATTTCTGGAACTAAAGCTGGAAGCTAGTATATAAAGCAAGTACATAAGGCTAGTACGTAAAGAAAGTACATAAGATTAATACATAAGGCTAGTACATAAAGTTATACTGCTTCTCAAATTATTCACAGATGTTTTTTAATTTTACCGATCATCAGATTATAATCTTTAAGTTTTAAATATTGTTATGTTACGTGTTATGCATTACATAATATATATATATATATATATATATATCTTTAAACACATAGCTAAAAGCAAATGCAAATAAACAACATTACAGATTATTTATTAATTTATATATAAACATTCATTGCATATATAATAATCTCCATAAATTTTTCGCATAGTAAGTCTTTGAAATATGATTTTGCTCACTATTCAGAGCGAGGGGTTTTGTGCAGTTTCTAAAGCAAGTATATATGAGAAACTAAACTAGGACGGTCTTAGTCTAATTACTTTGTATTATTTTATATTAGAAACTTATATAAATTTAACAATATTTTCTTTATAACTATAACAAATCAATCAGGGTATTATTGCTGGAAGTTGAATTTTATAAAGTTTATTAATTGCTACCTGATTTTATCCCAATTATTGGGGTCGTCGCAAGCATATTGCTTGGGATTTGTAAGATATTAGGATAGTCCGTCGGTCTGACATCAACCCTCCTAGGGATTATGAGCTGGTGAGTTGTCTCCCAACTTTCTGATTTGTGGTGTAGGCTTGTGTTCTTTTATCTTTGTTTCTTAGTCGGTTTTACAGCACCCTCGGGAGGGTGAGGGACCGCTAGCTAGGAACGCAATTCACTTAGACTTATAATTTTTTTATGTCACCAGTATTACTAACTATATAAAAAACTATTACATATTAAAATATATAGAAATTAAAGAGTGTTGTAGATTTTAAGCTGGACCATGTTAACGACGGGTTGGTATTTTTTAATATTGTTTTAAAAAGTCTAAATAACATAAATGGTAATAAATATAATACTATTGGTAGCTAACCCTCCTCAATATACATCATATATACTATTATACCCATTGTTTGCTCGTTTGTCTCTTAATATATAAAAAAACTTAACCTAACCAGAATAATTCCGCCAACTACGTAGCAAACAAGATTGCTATTGTCTGAAGTCTGCAGTCAGAATTACTATTATTATTATACTTGTTAACCTATTTTACTTATTATAATTCTGATTGTATATTATTTATATAACATTTATTAATAATTATAAAATTATTTCATCACACAATTAATAACGATTATTTGAGTTTTTTTTTTAAAACAATGATTACCTAAAGAAAAAAGAGATCCTTCTTTTACAATTTAAATTATATGTAATGATTCATATATATTTTAATTACAATAATATTTTATTACTTTTTTGACGCCTACCACAATTTTTTCAACATTTACAGGAGTTACTGGTAGACCTCTCGCTGCCGCGCCTCATAGGCGCAATGATCGACAGCGAGAGGTGTTGAGTCGCAATGGCCTCCTTCTGCGAGCAAGTCATCGCCGCGAAGGAGGCTGCGGAGCGGGTTAGGGATCGGGCCTCCACGAGCCTTCCCAGCCTTTCCCTACGGGCTGACCCACTCCGTAGGGGAAGGCTGGGAAGAAGGAGGCGGGAGTACGACCGCTGCTTCCTTCCCCAGTTGTAGTGCCTTGGTGGGAGGGGAGGGTGACCTCTCTTACCTAGTCCAGGCCTACGTCGTGAGGGTCCTCTAAGTTGCTCGGAGCATCCTTACATGGGGGGGGTACCACCGGGGCGCCACGGTGAGTGCGCAAGCGATCCCATGGCGTCCCATTAAGGCATTGAAGGCATCCGTTGGTTTTTTAGTGGGTAGTCCCACATACCCTCCGACCATCACCTTCTTTGTCGGCGGGTATCCGTAACGGATTTTTCCAACGATAAAAAAAAAAAAAGGAGTTACTGGTAGAGAATGTCACTAGGCTGTCGTTTCACCTTTTATTAAAAAAAAATCAATAAAAGTAAATAGGTAAAATTCAATATTAAATTTTATTTGACAGAATTATCTTATCTCGCGATAGGTTGTAATGGTACACTCTACTGATATGGTTAATGATCTGAGTGATACATGGATGAACTAAATATAGGAGAAAGCATATTAATAATATATTATAATAAAAAAAATAAAGGTCAATTGTATTCATAGAAATAAACACAGCTTCACCTTTTACAAAATATCATGTTAATTCAATTCCTATAATATATTTCTTCAATAAATAATACATTATAGCGAGTGAGATAAATATTTCATCTCCGATAAAAATGGTCATGTTTTAGGAAGGCTTCAATTATTTAGATTACTATTCTTCATTATCCATATAGTCTTTTTTGTTTTTGTCTTACAACTATTCGTTACTTAAAAGAATTGTTACTGAATGATGTAATAGTGAAACAAAAGGACGTAATAATGCTAACCATTGTCCTGATCAAGACAATTATAATTCACAAACACACTATTAATTTGGATGTGAACTTAGGTTGCTATGGTAACCTTTGTTATATTATCCGTTGTCATGGTATCCTATGGTAACCGTTGCTATAGTAACTCCTACCCCCGCGTTAATTGTATAGCCTATAGCCTTAAAACTTGGCGAAATGCAAAAAGTTGAAATTTGTTGAGATAGGAATTCCGTATAACCCGTTCTTAGTGGACGTCTACGTCACAAAAGAACTATATAAAATTATTAGTTAATCGGATAGATAGTTTTGGAGATTTCGTGATGAGTCAGTGAGTGGTAAATTGCTTATATAAAGTAATATATATATATATATATATATAGGTTATATATTATTATGAAAGGTAACATAATATTTAGGAAGCACAATGCTCTTAGTTCAAGTAACGTAGATAATATTTATGATGTACTGTTCAGGCTTTTAAAACAATATATATCCGTTAAAGTGAAAAATGGTGTGATAGTATAGATATAAAATTTTATGACTTTTACAGAGTAAGTACATTTGAAAGGATATATAAATTTTAACGGTTTATGTTCATCATACATATCTTTTATTCTGTACGGCTACTGTTCATATTTAAAAAATTTAACAATTATGACTTGTTTAAACTTATGAACGATACAATTACAAAGATATTTGAACTAAGAAATACTAGTCATTAAGTGTATAGCGTATATGACATTTAGAAAGTGGGTTTGGAATAAAAAAACCTAAGGTTCTATTACTGAAGGGCTTATTGTGGCTTTATAGGTTTCTCAGTAACCTGATACGGGATTTTATCGTAAACAGTATCAAACTATAATAGGATTATCTATTGTTTGCTTCACTTGGGGTAACTTTTGTGCGTGTTTACAAAAAAATGTGTATATTGTCGCTGCTGGAAAAATAAAGTTGACGTCATGGATTTATCAGAAAGTCATTTAGAGAACACAAAGGTTTTAAGAATGATGGTTCTAAAGTAAAATTATTAAGTATTGAAGACAGAGTAGGTGTCATTGTTACTTGTATTGAAGATTCTAACCAGAGCAAGGCAAGCAAGACTCTACATTTTCTGGAAAACCTCACGAAATCTCTAGTAATTTTTTGAAACTATGAATACATTAACATAAATGATTCTTCAATATAAAAACGTCACGTTTTTATTAAACAATTACCACATACCTTAACCGGCGACGAAGATAGCCATAACTGGAACAAATCTGATGTCACTGATGTACTTCGAGCCTCATGATGCGGTCTTGGGGATAAGGGACCGCAGGATGTTAAACTATGCAACCTATTTACTTGATCCACGGACGCACACTCTCTTATATACCTTTCTAAAAGTTTGGGCTTGTTTTCCAAAAACGCTTTTAATTCCAATAAATCTTCTTCCGTTGAATCATCAGGTGATGTTCTTTCTATAACTTCTTTGAACTCATCAGAACATTTCATTATCAGTTCGTTGGTAGCTAATACGTCATAAGCAACTTTATTTCCTAAACCACAAGGACTAGATTCCTGGAAATAATCACTATCACATCTCTCAGTGCATACTTCAGTTTCACAACCATTTTGTTCCGTAATCTCAACGATTGTTATCGGTGGATTTTCTTTAAGCATATTGTTGTTTTCGTGGATAGGACTTTCTATTTCTATTGGCAATTCATAAACGAGGTGCATTAGTTCGTGTGAACGTTTTATATGCTTTTGTTGTTTATCACCTTTGCTGTTTTCTGGATTGTCGTCGGGATAATTTGTGTCCGTTTTCTTAGCATCACCCTTTTTTGCGACCACATCGATGGGTTCTTCGGATGTCATGGCAGAGTTCAGTTTTGTGAGCCGGTGAGATGAATCATTCGTCGGTATTTTAGCGTCATTCTTTAATTAGTGAAGTTTGGATTTGTACCTGAAAGATAGAAAAAAAACAGTAAATTTAGTGTCCTTTGAAATGTTACGTAATACAAAAATATATTAAATTTACCAAATTATAATTAGATTCATATAATTGCCTTACAAAGGAAGAATTTTATTTATGAGACGAATAAACAGATATTACATTTCGGGTTTATATTTAAAAAAAATTAACATTTATAAAAAAGTTGATTTCAAATGACTTAGTATAATAGTATCTATAAAGGTATTTGCTAAATTCTTATAAGTTATATGTTATATGATAAAATTTGTTATTGAAATGATCTGTGATTTAATCAAAGCGTGTTATTAATCATTTGATATGAAATTGAAACAAATTTTGTCATCTTTCAGACTACAAAGCGATGAACAAGCGATACAAATAAATAGTTATTGTCAGGAGATTTAACAAATCGAAAAATCCAAACTAGTTGGGAGAGAGAGAGATAGAAATTTGATATTTTTATGAATAGGTACACGATTTTGTGAGAGAAAATTATTTTCTTCTGATTTGAGTTTAAAATTTAACAGTCTTAATTTAAGAATAATATTAATATAAACTAGTACGCAACTTTTACTAATATATGAATCTTTCTAAAGAATATTTGTCATAAAAGATAAAAATACACATTTATATCGAATAAATAAATATTCCTTTTTGATCTTGGATTTATATAACGAAGGGGAAGAATATTTTCCATTCAGATAAACTTCACAGAGAGCCATTTGTTATTTTTAGTAGTCCTTTTAAATTAAATATAATATAGGTTGTAACATTGTTAATGTCTATATTTTTATGTATCCATAAATATCTGGTAATACTTTATACTTGGAAGCTTTTAATATAATTTGTACATATGAACTAATAATTTTACACGCAATTTTCTCTACAATGAATTAAAGTCTTAATTGAGCTGAGTATAAGCGAAGCTCTTAACCGTTTGGGAGACCTTTTTTATGTTCAGTTGTTTCCAAAATGCGACGACATAATTAGCTAAAAATTTTCTCATGTATGTTTGAGCCAAACGCAGATGTTATAGCGAAAACAGATTGAAAAAATGTGTAGTCATTCAAAAGTTATCAAGAAAAGAAGAAAGGAGAGGGGCTCAGCTCAACACTCGCCTCGCACGGTTGTTGATCCTAGTTTAGTTAGATTAGTTTTTTATAAATAATTCTATTTGAATTAATAATGGCATATTTTAGCTATAAATAATAACGTCCAGGAAGTTTTCTAATGACGTAAATAAAAAGTGTTTACTTGATAATGAATATAAAATGGTCGTTGATTCAAACGGCTGTTAGACGTAAATGTTCGGTCATTTGTGCCGATTTGCGAGTAGCTTACTAATGGTTGTTATTTTGTTTTTTTCATATAATATATTGATGTTTCTTGATGATTAAATTATTGTAATATTTCTTTCTTATCGTACAAATTTGATAATATTATTATACTTATTGGAAGTGGCTTTTTATTACAGAGTGTAATTTTTGTTAGTATATTATATTTCTTATCATACAAATTTCATAATGTTATTAGAAGATATACTTATTGAAAGCGATTACATAGGCTTTGTATTTATAAATTCCAATATATGTCTCTCCGTCACTTAACCTAAGAATAAGTTTTTATATAACTCTACTAATAACAAATACTTATAACAATTTGTAACTTAACCAGCTTGTTACGTAACGCTAAAGATTTAACCCATCATAAGAATAAGTTTAAATGTAAAACGTTCCTAACGTAAAGTGTACGTAATTTAAAACTACTTAAAATTACGGATTACGGAATAAATTATTTTAATTCCGTTCCCAGCAGACGTATGTGAACGGAATTGAATTATTTAGAATCATTCGGTTTTCGTCCTAGCAACGGCGTACTTTAGAATAAATCACCTATATTGTAATTTGTTTTTAAATTGAATACATTTTATTTATTTCTTATATAATATATCTTTCCCCGTTATGACCACATACATATAAATGAAAACGGATTTACCCAGAAAAGTTGTTTGAGATTAAAATTAATTTGGGAAATGTTTGTTAAATGTTTGTTTGATAAATTCTTTAATATCTGATTTATAGAATTCACAAAATATATTTTAAAAAATAAGGAAGCCTAAGTTACTTCTTACAACATTAGTAATACACCAGTGAAAGTCTTGTGAAAATCGGTTCACCCGTTCAGAGATGAGATGGAACAAACAGAGAGACAACGAGAAAAAAGATTATGTAAGTCCTGTATATACTTATATGATATGCATTAAGTGAAAAGCTGTTAATTTGAAATTACAAACGGACATTTCAATTTTTTTTTGTATATAGATTTATAGACAGTAAAGAACAAATGTCAAAACTTGCGTAAATGATAAATGTACCACTAAATGCTAGACTTGTTATTGGAGATTGCAAACGTATGGACCATTCTAATCTTTATTATATACCTAATGAGTTCATAAAAATAATAAAACTAAAGAAAAGGTTCCTAATACATATTTTTGTATTTCTTCTACTCATTGCTGCTGCGCGGAAGCGAAGCTCTTAACCGTTTGCGAAACTTTGTTTTTGAAGTAATATTTCATGAAAACTACTGAACCGATTTGAATGAAAATAAGCAGAGCTGTAAAGCTTGGGAATGGGCATGATTTTTAGAAAACAGAATTAAAATATCTCATTCCGTTCAGAAATGATGGTTAAAAAACTGAAAGAGCTCAACTCCCGCAGCGCACGACGGCGGATCCTAGTAATTTTATTTTCATTTTACAGTTTGTATAATTAAAGAATGAATCCAAATCAATTGCATGTTTTTGTATATCAAATAAAGTAAGCAGAATACAGTACAATTGTATTTATTATGACATGCAAATGTTCCTTCAAAAGAAATGCAATAATTCCTCACATAATAAAATGAAAATAATATAATTAAACAAATCAGTTTGTTACCTTAATGATTTAATATGAATATTGTTTAAAAATATTTAAATCAAATTGCAAATGAATTCACTTTCTTGATCCTTCTTGACTCAAATTAATATTTTTTTGTACAGATTTGTAATATTTAAAGTGAAAATTTGAAAATTATTATTAGTATTATTTATATTCGAAATATTTCAGTAGTTTTCTTTGTAATTATAGTGGATATCAGTGGTTATATTTCTCGTGGTTTTTGTCTGGAAAAGTAATCTATAACGTAAGTAAATTTTATCAAAATCGTATCAGTACTTTTTCACAAACAAATATGTTCTTTTTCTTAAACAAACATATTATCAAACAATCTTTATTTTTTTATTTAGACATTAAATGCCTATTGTTTTACACTATTTCGAAAGATTTTTATTTGCATACTTAATATGTAGTAACTTATTCACATAATATACAATATAACAAACAATGCAATATGAATAAGATATATATGAATAAATATACGAGTATATAGTAACCAAATATATATATATATATATATATATATATATATATATATATATATATATATTTGGTTACCGTTTTGTAACTTTAAGATTATTGAATCATATTGAATTGATCAATCTTTGTTTACCTATAATTGATGATGGAAACCTGAAAGTCTCTAAAAACCTTCAGGAAGCAACAGGAATTATTAAGACGCAATAGACTATAAAAGAATATAAAAACAAGTAGAATATTTTAATTATGAGTTTGAGATGACCGACATATTGAGTTTGAGATGCCCGACATATTGAGTTTGAGATGACCGACATATTGAGTTTGAGATGACCGTCATATTGAGTTTGAGATGACCGACATATTGAGTTTGAGATGCCCGACATATTGAGTTTGAGATGACCGACATATTGAGTTTGAGATGACCGTCATATTGAGTTTGAGATGACCGACATATTGAGTTTGAGATGACCGTCATGTTGAGTTTGAGATGATCAAACCGTTTCAAATACACTATTAAGATAAATAAATAAATAAAGCGATGGGATTGTTGTTTGTCATTATATATGTTAATTGAACATCAATGATGGAATAAATAAATAATATCGCCAAAGACAAATAATCAAGGTTATGAGGGCACTTACAGCCCTTGGAAAGATGTCGTCAATAATAATCTGTATCCATTAACCTATCCTGAATTATATAAAGGAATTGTTGATGAAGAACATATTGATCCATTAGCCATACAAATTTGGTTCATTTGTGGTCGGTTTTTTATATAATTATTATTTTATTTTTATTACAAACATACAAAAATAACGAGAATTCATAGCTTTCCCTCATATTAGATACAAGCAAAAATTGACTTTTTCAGTGGCAATAAAACAAGGAACTGTTTCATAAAACCGTCACTTCTCCGCCTTAAATACAAATAAAAAATATAATTCCGTTTTTTATACAAACTCATCAGATTTTATTATCGTTTTGCAATGTAAACGCACATCCATTGCGTCAAAGCCAGGCCCAGTCCAGAAATAAACTAGACAATATCGGATAATTGGTGGTATATGTTTCTCATTCGATTGTTTGTCGACCTCGGTTGTCCAAACTCAATTTCGGCCATAATAGAGTTGTGGATAGACTTGAAAGCATGGATTTTTTGTGTGGTTTATTTTTAGGTATTTTTTAATATTTTGAACCAATAATAATCCTTTTATAACATTTGTTTGATATTGATTTTATTTCTCGTTCCGAAACAGAAACAATTGGGTGGGAGTCGTTGGCATGAAGAACGGCATACCAACTAAAACTCCTCGTCTTGGGTGAACCCCAGTGGATCGTTGTTCAAACCCCTCCGTTACCCCAATGCACGCACTAACCCCCAATGGGTTAGGTTACGCTCACTAGATTGTTAATTGTGAGTTTTGTTTACTTAAATTAAACACGATTTTCATTTTTATGTTTTGAAATGCGATATACTAAATTCAAAATTAAAATCAAAAATGTTGAAAATAAGTTGAAAATAAATGTAGAAAATATTTTTTCATTGTCAAAGCTACAAACTCGGAAAGTTATTTGCCATAGAAGAGAAAAGCTGGTTACGGAAACTCAGCGGTTTTGTCTCATATAACTTAGGCTAAGTTACATTTATTCAAAATAAATATTCCGATATTTAAATAGAATGTGTGGAGTCGTAAAATATAAAATTATTTATCATATGTTAGTTATTATATTACTACCCTTAACACTAAACCTACCAAGTACCGGTCAAATTGACCGTTCTTAAACTTTTGTAAAACTTACACATTTTTAAACATTATAATATCTTTATCAAACTACATGACAACTCTTAGAATATGCATATAATATTGTCTTCACTCTTTACTTTTAGTTATTTCCATTATTACCTGCGTTATATAATAAAATAATTTTTAATTACCGGTCAATTTGACGGCGTGCGGTAGGAACAGGTATACAAGAATTGTCGGTAGGTTTAGTGTTAGGCATGTAGTATTTTGTTACCCGGAATTTTTATAACACACATTTGAGAATGTGTTACAAACTTTATCTCAATTGGGTGATTTATATGAACGGAACTCAGACATTAAATGTATTTCGGAAATAAGCCGCGTTGGAAACTTATTAATAGGTCAGTGCCAACAGTTAAACTTTTATTCCCAGTAGGTTAACTAGCATAATACAATTTAAGCCAATATTATAAGAAGAAACTTGTTTGCTAGTATAAGCTTAATAATAACTGAACCGTCATTATCAGGGACTAATATAGGTTAAGGAAACCGGAGTAAGTTCAAGAAAATATAGCAACCAACTGGAAATAAAGGATAATAAACGAACCATAATTAACCATATATAATAAAAAGTTAACATCTGTTTTTTTAATTTTACAACTAACTTTATATAAAATTCACGAATTTACACTAGAAAACAAAAAAATATAAAATAATTATAATACCACAAAGTTTAATTGATTATATACATATATATATATATATATATATATATAAATATATATAGATATATTTACTATATAGCACTATTGCTGTTTTAAAATATTCTTTCATGAGAAATCACAAAAATTATTTTGAGTAAGTAGGCTAGGTAAGTAGGTAAGTTAAGGTCAGTAATTTATACATTTGAATACATTATACGCTGTTGGTTTAAGAATTCTGTCCCGCGGAGAGGAAAAGGACAGACAGAGTCACTGGCAACAACTAGTGCAAGGTAAACTAAATATAGGTATTAGTTAATTGTCTTTCAGTTACGAGTAGTTTTACGTTTCGAAGCCAAGTCAGTATTACAATAGTTAAATTCTTTTAAACAAAAATATATAACATTTATATGTTTCCAGAATAATAAATTCTGGTGGACGGGACATTTCACGGACACGGGACATCGGGACAACGGGAAAGTCGGGACAGTTGCTCGCTGTGCGGTATCGCCCTTTCATTGTATATTTCGTGTTTGTATTGCAAATACTCGTAAAAGTGATCGCTTTAAACAAACGTCGGACGGCCATTTTAACAAAGGAGAGTTTATTTTACGCAAAACTTTGTAAACATTTTTTGCAAAATTACTTTTTTTTTATTTATTTAAAAATATATTTTATTTGCAATTGTTTTATTTACTTTAATCTTAACCACTTTGTTTAACATAAAATTTGTTCTTCAGTTTTACATAAAATTATAAATTTATTATATTTTATTTTAATGTTACAATATATTAGTGTTTTTCTACTCTATATCTTAATGATTTTCCGATCGAATTATAATTTAATATATAAAAAAAAAACAAAATTATTTATTTTTATCTTATTGATAATATATTAACCGTTAATATGCTTCCTAACCCCATTATTCAAAATTATATAGATAATAGATATTATAGGAAAGGGCGCACAAATCCCTTAATAATAATAATTTCCAATCTAAATACAAAACACTTTACGATCTTACCAAGTTAAAGGTTAGTTAAATAGGGTTACCATTTACGTTGGGATTAACTTAACCCCGTTGGACTATTTGCATACAAATCTTTTCTCTGTTAAGACTTGTAACACATTGAATGCGATGCTGGTTGCAGCTTGGTTCAAGCTTTATTAGCGGGTTTAATTTTATTACTGGGATCCGCCGCCGTGAATTGCGAGAGCTAGCTGAGCTCCGTCCCCTTTTAAATAAAATAAAATATTATATATATATTATTTTATTTAGTAGTTTTTATGTGATGTTGCTTATAAGCGTCTTTAAGCGCGGAAGTTCTGATAACGTTAAGTCTATGGGAAAAACAGTTTTTTAACCATCATTTCTGAACGGAATGAGATATTTTAATTCTGTTTTTTTTAAATCATGCCCATTCCCAAGTTTTACAGCTCTGCCAATTTTCATTCAAATCGGTTCAGTAGTTTTGATGTGATGTCGCTTCAAAAAGTAGTTTCCCAAACGGTTAAGAGCTTCCCTTATGCTCAACTCAATAAATAAAATTGAAATGTCTGTTTGTAATTCCAAATTAACAGCTTTTCACTATGCATATGAAAGTATATAAATTTTTTTTTCTGTCTGTCTATTTGACCTGTAATCTCTGAAACGTCAGCTCCGATTGTACCAGAACTTTCACTAGCTAGCTAATGTTATAAAGATTGACTTAGACTACAATTATTTTTAAAATTATTTTAAACGGACGAAGCCGTGGGCATAGCGAGTTAAGTTAAAAAATTAAGACTAACCTACAAACGGTGAAAAGACAGGATGACTCATTAAAGTATCAGAGACTGTAGTTATTACAGATCCAAGATTTATTTACATTGTATAACATTGCAGTTAAATTTTATCTGATATACAACCTACAGGCTGTAGTTAGACTGTAGGCTGTAGGTAGATTTTTTATTATCGCTTATAGTTTTTAGACTAAAATAAGTTGTGTGAACAATCCTAATTATATTACAAACCTATATGTTACTAAAATTATATCAAACAATTGTGACAAAAAACCAAAAAAAATAAAATAATTTTAATATTATTACAATGTAAGTCTCGTCATACTAAGTTTGATATTTCTCGAAGTTTTTAAATTTATATACTTAGAATAAATATTGGTTTTTGTAACAATTAATTGAAACCTAAACGCCCCAAAAAGTATCAAAAGAAAAGTATATTTAAACGGTCACACACTCAAAGTAACATAAAACTAAATTGCCATCTACGTGAAAGAGTGATCTGCATTCTAAAAAACCTTTCTAAACCTTATCTTATCTTATCTATTTGAAAAACTATTAGTCACTCTTTTACTATTTGTTAGGAGGAATATACATATAATATATAGGTGTATATATATATATATATATATATATATATATATATATACACCTATATATATATATATACAGTACTAAGAGTTTCGTTTTGCTTAAGTGTGCTATAAAATAAAAAGATTTATCGCTAAATATTATGTGTAATTAGATTTATATGTTTAAAAAATCATCTACTACTAATCATATGAGATCAAATTAATTTAAAAGGTTTTGCTTAAAAGTCTATGATATAAGAACTGTGAATACAGTCCCTATGAATCTTCAAAATATTTTATATAAAAATATATATTTCTCAAAACACCTGAAGAATCTAGATAGATAACAATATAAATATATAGATAGATAGATAAATATATATATAGATATAGATAGATAGATAACAAGATACCAAAATAAGATCACGTACACAATACAATAACACAGTAACCAGTGGCATCATAAAAAATTATATGTAGAATAATAAGAAACCTATTCGCTTCGTAAATGCAAGCCATAAATGTGGACTGTGAAACAAAAACAAAATGGGGAAATTTAAACGTTAGAAATATCTAATTTAATTTGGTTTATATTTTCGCATTGCGGAACAATTAATTATATAATGTATTTCTCAAGTAGAACTCAAATACTGAGTGTTATTAGATTTTTATTTATTTATTTATATCTTTTCCACTGTGAAAGAATACCAGTGATCGCTTTTGTGATAGAAGGGCCTATTTTGATACATTACTTATCGAAGTAAGCCCTTAAAGACACTCCCCAACTTAAATTAAAGCTACGAAAGTTCCAAACGCGCCCTCTGAGAACCACACAACAATTCAGCAGGGTTTTTTTATCACAAATACCATTAAAATATATATTAAGCAAGAAGTAGGATTATATTATATATAAATATATACATAATATAATGCTGTTATTCGATGTAACCTTTGGTATAAATATTAAATTAAAATCATTACAAGCCGTCGTTTTACAGCGCAATGGTAACAAATTAAATTCCCGAGACACATAACTTTGTTATTGTGTTATAAACGGGAAATTACTCTGAAAATGTAACCTTATAACATTTAATATGTAGTGGTATTATTTATGCAATAATATACAACATATAATATTAAATATTATAAAATATACATGTCTGATTGTTTTAAGGCTACGAATATAATTGTGTTCATATTAAATGAGGATTTAACACTAAACCTACCAAGTACCGGTCAAATTGACCGTTCTTAAACTTTTGTAAAACTAATATAGTTTTAAACGTTACCCTATCGTTATCAAACTACATGACAATTCTTATAATATGCATATAATATTTTCTACGCTCTTTACTTTTAGTTATTTCCATTATTAACTGCGTTATATAATAGAATAACTTTTAATTACCGGTCAATTTGACGGCGTGCGGTTGGAACAGGTATACAAGAATTGTCGGTAGGTTTAGTGTTAAAGTATTTAATATGGGATTATCTTTTATTTTTGTTAGACATACTACTGGATTTAATGTCGTATATTTAATACTAGCTTATTCCCTCCCGCTTCGTTGGGCTCACTAATAATTTGGATGTGAACTTAGGTTGCTATGGTAACCTTTGTCATATTATCCGTTGTCATCGTAACCGTTGCTATAGTAACTCTTACCCCCGCGTTAAGTGTATAGTTCCTACAGTTAAAATGCAAAAAATTGAAATCCGTTGGGATAGGAATTCCGTAAAATCCGTTCTTAGTGGACGTCTACGTCACAAAAGAAGTAAATATGTACAATTTTAAGTTAATCAGACAGATAGTTTCGGAGATTTCGTGATGAGCCAGTGGATGGCAAATCGCTTATATATATATATATATAGATTACTATAAGTACGTGTTTGAACTAGGACACACCTTATTTTATTGATGTACAATGTAAGGAAATACACGTTTGCGTTTTATGTTTCAGTGGAACTCTTAAATAAAATAAATATTTAGTTCGTAACTCTATTTGTAACTGTTTTAGGTTATAAAACCAGTGTAAATTGATCCCGGTGGAAAAGTAAATTTAATGTTAGCTTAAACCTTAATTTCCAGATAGCGTGTCATGATAGAATGAACATATTTTAACAAATCTAAAACTATTAAGAATCTCAGGTGCACTAGCTTTTAAATAAAAGTTGTATTATAGATTTATTATAAGTAGTAAGAGACATCATATTTACACAAATATTAAACAAAGAATCTTAATGTTAAGGCATTGTCTCCTTGCCAACCTGTAAGGAGGTGTATATATGAAAAAAAACTTACTTACTACATAAAAGAGGAGGTGTATATATGAAAAAGAGTGCTGGGTATGGTAGTGAAGATAGACAGTAGATGACACAGAAAAGATGGATGGATTACGTGAAGACGATATGGAAGGGAGTATGTACAGAGATGACGAATAACAGGAATGGAAGGAAACAACTTACTGCGCTGACCCCAAAATTGGCAAGATGATTACTTAGTATATGTATAACTAGCTCTACCTACGACTTCGTTCGCTTGGAATATGATTTTTAGAACAAAAACCTATGTTACTCCTTATAACATCAGCTAACCTTTTCAGACAGACGGACAGATAAATTAAAAAAAAAATGATTTTTTTTATATAAATAACGTATACCTTCATATGCTTTTAATGAAAAGTTATTAATTTGGAATTACAAAACAGACATTTTAATTTTATTTATATGTATAGATTACATACTAAATAATAAAGACAAAAGTACAGTAACATCCCTTTACATAATATATTATTCTCTATGTTTTTTGATAACCACTTTCAGTGTTTTGTACATATGTATATGATACAAGCAATTACCTAAATAGACTTAGCCTGAAATTGCCAACGCCAAGTTGTTTACGACACAAGTAATATAAGACTAATTATCTTTTAAACTAAACCGCGTTGGAACAGTTTCTTAGTATTTATTTATTGAGCGAAGCGAGCGTAACGAGCGGAGCGCTCTACTGGAGACTTTTTGCATTCTTTGTCACGAATAGGCTCGAAAACTACTTGATGGAAAATTATGAAATTTTGCAATTAAAAAGACATAAATTAGGTGATGGTTTTAAGAAAAAAAAAATTGAAAAATGGCGTCCAAAAAAAAATATTTTTTTTAATGTCATGTCAAAAAACTTATATTCCATTGTATGTGAATAGAGTGAACAAGTGAAAAATCATTATCAAAAAGTGAGTCCCCATGGCGTATAATAGTGAAATTTGACTATTTGGATATAGGCACGTGATTGATTACAAGATAACATAATACTAGGGGCGCCAACAATCCCTCAACTTCGACTTGTTGCGCTCGTGAAATCTCGGGTGCCGTTTGCATATTGAGCGAAGCGAGCCCAGTGTATTGACTCATCGTTTCTAATTGACTTCAATGGGATATCAGTTTTTTTAACAATATTTAAAAAAAAATATTTTTTAAGGAGAATTTACAATAAAAAAAAAACCATCACCTAATGCGTGTTTTTTTGATTGCAAAGTTTCATAATTTCCCGTCAAGTAGTTTTCGAGCCAATTCGTGAAAAAGAATGTAAAAAGTCCAGTAAAACGCTCCGCTCACTTCATTCGCTTCGCTCAATAAAATTAAATGAATCATAAGTTTCGGGCTGATGAGATTATAAACCTTATTTCTATGTCAGAATAAAAACATTAACATTATTCGCTATACAAATATATTTAAATGCTCTCATGCTATTCCCAGAGTTAATCAGCCTGATCAAACAGCCTATAAAGTTCAATACTTTCTCGATTGAGTTTGTTCCGTTCAATACCAAGCAGGATGTTTTATATTATATACATTTATATTACGAATTGGATAGAGAAATTTAACACTAAACCTACCAAGTACCAGTCAAATTGACCGTTCTTAAGCTTTTGTAAAACTTACACATTTTTAAACGTTATAATATCGTTATCAAACTACATGACAATTCTTAGAATAAGCATATAATATTTTCTACACTCTTTACTTTTAATTATTTCCATTATTACCTGCGTTATATAATAAAATATCTTTTAATTACCGGTCAATTTGCCCGCGTGCGGTAAAAACAGGTATATAAGAATTGTCGGTAGGTTTAGTGTTAAATTCAAAATATCTTTTGCATTTGATTCAATTATAACATTAAAATGTCAGTGTAGTCAGTTCGTAAGATACCACCGGAATGCTGCTCTATTACTCAGCAGAGTTTACCATAAACTTAACAGCTGTTCTTTTTAAATGAAATTTTAAAAAAATTGACGTTCCTAAACTATATCAGTAAAATATAATAGACTTGAAACAATACAACCAACAAATAAAACGATGAGAGCTAACGTAATAATTGAATTACTGCAGCCAAATCAATAACCTACCGAGCATAAAGTTATTTATACTAGCTATTGTCGCCGACTTCTGCTGTTCAGTCTAGTTCTGCTATTCAGTCTGACTTCTGCTGTTCAATCTAGTTCTGCTATTCAGTCTGACTTCTGCTGTTCAGTCTAGTTCTGCTATTCAGTCTGACTTCTGCTGTTCAGTTTAGTTCTGCTATTCAGTCTGACTTCTGATGTTCAGTCTAGTTCTGTTATTCAGTCCGACTTCTGCTGTTCAGTCTAGTTCTGCTATTCAGCCTGACTTCTGCTGTTCACTCTAGTTCTGCTATTCAGTCTGACTTCTGCTGTTCAATCTAGTTCTGCTATTCAGTCTGACTTCTGCTGTTCAGTCTAGTTCTGCTATTTAGTCTGACTTCTGCTGTTCAGTCTAGTTCTACTATTTAGTCTGACTTCTGCTGTTCAGTTTAGTTCTGCTATTCAGTCTGACTTCTGATGTTCAGTCTAGTTCTGTTATTCAGTCCGACTTCTGCTGTTCAGTCTAGTTCTGCTATTCAATCTGACTTCTGCTGTTCAGTCTAGTTCTGCTATTCAGCCTGACTTCTGCTGTTCACTCTAGTTCCGCTATTCAGTCTGACTTCTGCTGTTCAATCTAGTTCTGCTATTCAGTCTGATTTCAGCTGTTCAGTCTAGCTCAGTCTAGTTCTGCTGTACTTTAATTCAGTCTTTAAAGGGCTGATATATCCACAAAAAATATTTTTTTTTGGCTCTTAAATTGAAGACGAAAACTATTTGTTAGATATAATGGACATATTTTATATTTATATTTTATTATATATATATTTTACATAGAAAAATATATTAGTTACAGTTACTTTATTTTATTCAGAAGTATATATTCTTTATTTATGTATGTATATACCTACTATAATAATGTTCTATCAAATTTAAATAAAAAAACGTAATGGTTTCAGAGACACACCTCTTCTTAAGTTAACCTGGTTTTTCAAGCATCACTTGAACCTATAGGAAGACATCACTAATTACTAATAGTATTTTTTAATATATAACATTTAATAGTATCCTGACACTGAAACTAATTATACAAGAACTACATGTACATATTTGTAATTAAATAAATTTATATGTACAAATCCTATGACAACCATAACGAGGCAATGTGCACTTAGATGACGCTTAAGCCAATAGTGGCATCGATTTGCAAGTTACATAGATGCTATAGATAAAATACACATATCATTTGCATTGTTAGGCGTGTCATGTTACTGAATGCTATTAAGTTAAGTTTATTAATTAATGTTAAGTGTTATTCTTTTGCATTTTGTAATGACAAGAGTTCCCAATCTGTAAATATTAAGTTTCTATCCTCAAGGGTAAAATAATGTATAAAAATTTGGGTAAACTTCGAAAGATCGAACCAAACTATTATAATTACTTAGCCCCGATTTGTTAGGTCAAGTGTCCTCAATATCCCGTAAATGAGTCTATTCTAAAGGGATAACTCGGATTTTTTCTTTTTTCTGTATACTTAATTTGACTTAAGCAATTGTATGAAAGGGTAGTCGAATTAAAATAGTTTTGTTATCGTATAACATGATTAAACCGCTTGTTTTAATGAAACCGTGGATAAGTATGTCTTCTTAGAACAATGTAATAGAAAACAAAACGCCCATGTTTGTAAAATATGGGCGTTTTACAAACATGGGCGTTTTGCTTATAAATATAATGCTTCAAGTCTGGAAATTAAATTCCTCTACCACACAGATATATAGTAAATAATTGTTCCTCTTCCAAATTTACGTATAATCTTCTTTAAATAAAAACTAACACCATTTTTCATGAAAATACAATTTGGTAAAAATTACAATTAAAAATATAATTTATATAAAAATGGGGTAGAGTTAATCTTTTCTATTTAACAACCACATCAAAGAGGTTTTATCGACCTAGATTTAAAAAAAAATAAGATAAAAAAAAAGATTATCATATAAAAAGATTGTACAAATGATTTCTTTAAAGAATTAATTGACTTTTACACCTAAACCATTAAAATTTTAAAATTTAAACAAATAAAAAATAACGCATTTTGCTAAATATATATATAGCAAAATGTGTTATTTTTTTTACATTTATTACATTTTATATATATATATATATATATATATATATATATATATATATATATATATATATATATATATATATATATATATATATATATATATATATATATATATATATATATATATATATATATATATATATATATATATATATATATATATATATATATATATATATATATATATAATGTAATAAACTTATACGCAAACATGATTGTAATTATGTATGTCTATAGAAAGAATTTGAATTATATTTTGTTTTAAATACATTAACAATGGGTGATTCATAAAAATTGTTACCACAGGACAACCATTCCTACATTTTCCTTATATATATAAATGATTTATTTGTTACAAGGGAATAAAGTTTACAATCACAATAATGAATCATCCTTCAATATTTAATTAACAGGAATAATATATAAATGAATCAGGATAACATTTTATTAATTTTATATAAGAAAATAATAATAATTATTATTTATTCTTATCTTAAATTGAAAATGAATAAATATTTATTCAAATTTGTTACTGGGACATGATTTCTTTATATAATGTTGCAGGTGTAAAAAAAAATCACATAACCACCTTTAAGTACGAGAAGAGAGAAGAAGCCAGAGCTTTATAAGTAAATAAATTGTTCTGTGCTTCAACTAAAAGTCATGTGGCTGTCTCAAAATAATAAATAAATAATAAAATTGTTGATTTGTTCGCATCAGGCAATAGGGACTGAATAATTTTAATGAATTTCCCCGTTATATATTATCCCTATCGACGTATAATATACTTTTTTTTTATTAAAAAAAACAACAGATTTTGGCGTTTTCTTTAAATTGACCATACATATATATTCTATTATATTTGTATCATACTACTGCGATTATATCATTTTACTGCGATTTTTTTCTTATTTTCTAGTATTCAAAACTGGTTGGGAAAGAAACTACAATATAAGTCGTACGAATGTTATGTCAAACAAATATTTGGACGGTCAAAAAGTTGAATTTCATCTATCATCTACTTATAATATATATATATATATATATATATATATATATATATATATATATATATATATATATATATGTAACTACCTACAATAATATTACAATATATTATAGATTTAAGTGATAATAATGTATAATCTTAATCCATTTTAAGCTTCATCCCGTAGACAAAGAACTTTTCAATAATAATATAATAGATAAAAATTCCAAACAGCACGTTTTTAAAGATATATCTTAAGCTCGGGATGAAAGTAATATTTTATAAAAAGAAAGTGCAAGGAAATGGCTTCCATTAGCACCGTCTTCTAAAGTGTGGACTATAAAGTCTTAAACACTTGTTAATTATACTATAACTTATATTATAATCTCAAAAAAACATTTAAAAATATATTTTTTTATGTCTCATCTAGTGCTAACAATTTTTTATTCAATATTATTAAGGTTTCTATTTAGTTTATATTTTAATACGATCATACATTTTTAATGTTAAAAACCTTTTTTAATGTATGTACCTTTTATTCAAGCGCTTTTCAGTCTTCTAATAGTGAATGGTATGTTGGCATTCAAAGAAAAGTGATATCTTTTAAAGTACCTACATTATATATATACTTATTACACATACACATATATAAATATACGTGTGTGTGTGTGTGTAATAAGTTTATAAGGACCGTAATGACCTACTTCGGAATTAAATCGAGGAGAAGCAGTCCTAAAGTTTTGATTAATCTTAGAAAATTTAGGGTTATCGCATTATAATAAAGATTAAATTAACAACCATAATATATAGGATTTTAAATATAATAAAAAGATATTAGGGTTGTCAATACAGTTATTTTTTTTGTTTAAATATAATATTTTGCAATTAAAATTTCATTAAAGTTAAAAAGTTACAAGATACTGGGATCCGCCAATCGTGCACGGTGTTGAGCTGAGCCCCTCTCCTTTCTTCTTTTCTTGATAACTTTTGAATGGCTAAACATTTTTTCAATCTGTTTTCACTATAACATCCGCGTTCGGATCAAACATACATGCGAAAATATTTAGCTAATTATCTCGTCGCATTCTGGAGACAACCAAACATAAAAAAGGTCTCCCAAACGGTTAAGAACTTCACTTACGCTCAGCTCAAAAATCGACAAACAATATTATGATATACGAAAAGACAAGTTATTTTCATTTTAAATGATACATAAAAATACAGGACGTTCCATCAATAGAAATGTTCCATCCAAGTGGCTTTTCAAAGTTAAGTAGTTTTACTTTATCGTCTTCTAGCGAAAGCGGTTTTATTTAAGATCAATGAATTCTGAGGTAGATTTATTGAGATGGATGAATCCATCCATGCTTTATAGATACTTTGGGTGACTTACGAACCTTAAGGAACGTAAAGGAACTTAAGGAACCTAAAGGATTAGTTTGAGCAAGGGATAATTCTCTGAACAATTTTGCTTACCTATATAAATAAAATAAAATCTGTTTTTAATTCCAAATTAACAGCTTTCTACCATTCAAGTAATATATATGGTACTTATATAAAAAAATGTTACAATTTTTTGTCAGTTTGTTTGTTCTGGTTAATATTTGAATTGGCTGGACCGATTTTAAGAGGATTGTCACTAATTTTATAAGTTTTAACAGAGGTTACTTTTATAAAACAAATTGAAACCTTTAATTATGAGTAATAGAATCTGATAATTATAATATTATATTGACAAGACGTAGATTTTTTTATTACATGTAACAATTATTTTTTAAATGTTAGTTACAGTAGTTAGTCTAAGTGATAGTTTACATTTTTAGGGTTATGTAATTTCAGTGGAATCTTTATTAGTTC
Source organism: Melinaea marsaeus rileyi (assembly GCA_918358865.1). Lineage (NCBI taxonomy): Eukaryota > Metazoa > Arthropoda > Insecta > Lepidoptera > Nymphalidae > Melinaea > Melinaea marsaeus. The sequence continues at coordinate 14,484,309 of OU911089.1, read as the reverse complement.
TCCTGCAGTCTACTTGTGTGTCTGTCTTTTATAATTTAATTTAAAACATAACTAAGCTATTTCTAACAAATATTGGATAAGTTTTACTTGTCATGTTCACTTTTGTTGGTCTAAAAAAATATACTAAGAAAAATTGATTTTGATTTTTTTATAAAAGTTAAATATTTTTATACTTTTTGTAATACTATGAACCTGAAACATAATTAGTTAATTAAATATATATATATATATATATATATATATATATATATATAAAATAGAATTTACTAAACTAAACTAAACTAAAAATTACAACTAAATTTGTCACAGTCGTGACCCAAAAAGCGGTCAAACGTCTAAGCTATTTGAAAACAATATCACCTTTGATGTCAATTCATGGTTGCTTATTATTTTAAGAGACAAAATTTATATATTGAGAATAACAATTAAATTAAATTTATAAAGTGCGAGGAATAGACTATTAAAATATAATTAATTTGGGATAAATATCAATAATTATTAGTTTCTTAACTACATTTTAAAAATAATTTAAAAAGTTATATAGTAATGGTAGTATTGGAGTATCACTTTGTTTTTGATTAGATATAATTTAATTTATTTCGTTACTTTATATCTTACGTTATATTGTATCCCAAGTTATGATACAGTTCTGTACTGTACTGTGCTGTGCTGTGCTGTACTGTGCTATGCTGTACTGTACTGTACTGCACTGTACTGTACTGTACTGCACTGCACTGCACTGCACTACACTGCACTACACTGCACTGCACTGTACTGTACTGTGCTGCAGTGCACTGCACTGTACTGTACTGTACTGCACTGTACTGTACTGTACTGTACTGTACGGTACTGTACTGTACTGTACTGTACTGTACTGTACTGTACTGTACTGCACTGTACTGCACTGTACTGTACTGCACTGTACTGTACTGCACTGTACTGTACTGCACTGCACTGTACTGCACTGCACTGTGCTGTACTGCACTGTACTGAACTGTACTGTACTCTACTGTACTGTACTGCACTGCACTGTACTGTACTGTACTGTACTGTACTGTACTGTACTGTACTGTACTGTACTGCACTGCACTGTACTGTACTGTAAGAATATTATTTTGTACTGTATTTTATATATTTTTTATCTCTATAACATAATAACAGATGCGCCATTTAGAAGTTGCTTGAATGTAGTTTGTCCGTTGAAATTTTGAAAGCCTTGGAATTGAAGTGAAATCATGAGCTTTCACTCTAATGGTCCAGATGCAACAATTGCATTATATAAAAGTAGCATATTCTTAAATAGTATAATAATTGTATTAAATGATTTTCCACGTTATAGTTTACAAAATAAGATACATTTTACTATAACAAAGTTATTTGGATATATCTTTATATTATGTCTCGTGCCAAAAACAGGCGATATTATATATTATAGATATAAGAGATGAGCATTGGATACACTTATTTCTGGGTTGCGTCCAACATATAATCTTTTCGCTATTGGGATTAAATTGACGGTTTTTAATAATTCAATCTTTGTAAGATATCTTTCTTTTTCCGATATATCCGATGATATGTGGCAAAATGTATCTTTCTTTTCCTAAAAAAGTAAAAATCTTTATTAATAATCGTTGTAAGTCCAATAAAGTTCAGGATAACGTTTTGAAAAATGAATTCAAAACATACAACGAATTGAAATGGAAGATAAAAAGATTTGAGTCAATTATTGAATTTTTAACCTTAAAAGTCAAAACCTACAGCAGTTATTATTTCTTACTAGGGGCGCCAACAAACTCTCAATTTCAACTCGCTGCGCTCGCGAAATCTCGGCTTCCGTTTGCATATTGAGCGAAGCGAGCCCAGTGTATTGACTCATCGTTTCCCATTGACATCAATGGGATATAAGTTTTTTGAAATGATATTAAAAAAAAAAAATATTTTTTTTGGAGGACATTTTTCACAAAACTTTTTTTTTAAACCTTCACCTAATATGTGTCTTTTTGATTGCAAAGTTTCATAATTTTCCGTCAAGTAGTTTTTGAGCCAATTCGTGACAAAGAATGCAAAAAGTCTCCAGTAAAACGCTCCGCTCACTTCGTTCGCTTCGCTCAATAAAAGTAATAAAATTTGTACAAGATAGCAACAAACAAATTACACATAATATGATTTTTTATATATCTACGTAATAGTTTGTTTATAATTTAGAAAAATCATATAATAATATATATATATACATATAATCCGATGTTAAGTTGTTATTTAAAGTATATAAATCATAATTACTTTTTAATAATAAAAATGTAATCTATTTATCTTTTTATTATACTACAAAATTATGGAAACGTTATTACAATCTGTTAAGTCAAATCTAATATAGCATTATAATTTATACATTTGAATAATTTACCATAAATTTAGTATAACTTGGTAAAATCAATACAATTTGCCACATTGTGCTCTCAACGCTTGTGTTAATAATAATTTAAAAAATTATCCAAATTACCTTTCTCATCATCATGATTTTGAATTACCACTTTGACCTTCAAAATTATTATATTGGGAGTTAATTGAGCGAAGCGAACGTAGTGAGCGGAGCGTTTTACTGGAGACTTTTTACATTCTTTGTCACGAATTGGGTCGAAAACTACTTGACGGAAAATTATGAAACTTTGCAATCAAAAAGACACACATTAGATGATGGTTATAAGAAACAATTTAGAAAAACGTCCTAAAAAAAAAAATTAATATCATGTCAAGAAACTGATATCCCATAGAAGTCAATGGGAAACGATGAGTCAATACAAAGGGCTCGCTTCGCTCAATATGCAAACGGCACCCGAGTTTTCGCGAGCGCAGCGAGTCGAAACTGAGGGTTTATTGGCGATCCTAGTTAATTTTAATATTTACAAGTATTTTAGCAATAATAGTAATGAACTCGTGTTTCATGTTAAATCCTTTATATAGTAGAACTATTCATACCAATCAATCGGGTGGATGATTTGGGTGTAAATTGATCAGCTTGAGTATCGGAGGAGACAAATTATCGCCAGGTATATAGCTAAAGTTATTAATTTATTAATATCAGTCCAAAATAGTTGCATTTATAGTTTTTTTTTTAACTATACGTATAATAAAGAATTTATTTTTGTGTTTTTTGTATATTTCATGCTGAATTGTCTTACATGAGTTTAAGGAGTCAAAATTTTTTTTAGCTTAACTCATATTCAATCAAATGTCTGTAGTAATCTGTTTTATATTAAGATATTTTTTATTAGGGAAGCGTTAGATAATGTTGGTAATATGATTATTTGTTATTGTAGGAAAGTTACCAAATTTTATATTTTATTTGGCTCAGGGCCCGCCCTACCACATGGTGGATGGAGCTACCGTTCCAGACAGTATTGCTTAGGGTGTGTCATAGTGATAAAAATTTAGAAAATACATTTTCTCTATGATGTACAAATTAATTATCGAAATTTAATTATATTTTTTTTTCAGTCAAATTTGAAATATTTTAAATATATTTCATCACAATAAAGTATGTTTTACAAATAACAAAGAACTCGAAGGATACCGAAAAAATACTAAAAAAAAATTTTATTTTAAAAAAGCTATGATATAATGACTCATTAGGTTACGTAAAGTAATTTTAATGTAAAAAATATTCAATAGTAAAGAAAACGAAGAAAAGAAGCCAAACCGCTTTCTAGTTTCGTGATTCTTGCTAAAATATTTCTAATCTTTCATCAATAATGTAGTTACTGATTTATTTTTATATAAACATCTTAACTATCAAACGCATCAATTATTTCAAACGGAAAAGTCGATCATGATAAGATTTATCGTAAAGGGTGATCTGTTCTGATAACAGATGAAAACTGACACTTCCATTTTAATTTTCTCACACTCTAGCTATTAAATTTTTGTTTATTTTGGCTTCTATATGAGGCTTAAGCATAATATTATTGAGTTTAAAAGATATTAACGTCCTATTTTCAACTTGGTGGAAATTCAATATTGAATTATTGGGTGCTGTGAGCCATTTCCTATTCATGGAAACCAGGTCCAAGATCTATAATATTATATAAAACTGACTCGTAAATAACATATAAATCTTGTCAGTTGTTTTCCTGCCATTTCTCTCAAATTTTCTCTCTTTAAAACCATTTGATACTTTTAAAGTGTTCAAAACAATAACGTATCACCAATTAGTGAAAGTTTAGAAATAAATACTATTGTATCTATATTCTGAAGACTGAAAATTTAAGAAAAATATCAACTATATATATATATACATATATATATATATATGTAAGTTTTTCTACTAATACAACATTTCTAACTTGTTTACAAATTAAAATATTATATTGGTATTCAAGGAGTTTCTTGATTTTTTCACTGTCGGACATCAGTAGTTCCAAATTTTTAAACAATGGTAATTTGAAATTAAAAAAAAGATTGAATTAAAAATCAATCCTGATCCAATAGCTGGCCAAAATTGAAATTTTAATCTATTCCCTGAGTTGTAAGTGTAGATAGACGAGCCAAAGGACAATTTCAATCCCGGATTTTAGATCGAATTAATTCGTTAAAGAATATAAAATGATTTATCTTTCCATTTTAATATGGATATATAAGGATCAATATTGTCACGAAACATTAATATATATTTAACACTAAACCTACCGACAATTCTTGTGTACCTGATCCTACTGCACGCGTTCAAATTGACCGGTAATTAAAAGCTATTTTATTATATAACGCAGGTAATAATGGAAATAACTAAAAGTAAACAGTGTAGAAAATATTATATGCCTATTCTAAGAATTGTCGTGTAGTTTGATAACGATATTATAACGTTTAAAAATATGTAAGTTTTACAAAAGTTTAAGAACGGTCAATTTGACCGGTACTTGGTAGGTTTAGTGTTAAATGGTGACTGTGATTATATCAAAATTAAAATAAATACATATACCACAACAATAACCAGTGGAAAATCCACAATTGACAGAGCACAGTACAAGGAAATACCATTTCATCTTACGGATGCTTTAATCAGAATAATAGCTGCGAGACGGCAGTAAATATTGGTGCGAGTATCGAGTTGATTGTAACCATATTCTTATTATTATTATATATCGGTAAAATTATTAGAGGATAAATTGAAAAAAATATAATAATATTTTGTTAAATCCTCAAGTATTCCGTCCATTTACAATATCTTATTATATGTTATATAGTATAAAAGATTTGAATTTTATAATTAATATGAATTAATATTCAAAACAAATTTACATTTAACATAGTATAGGGGTAATTAGTAACTACAATTTTGATAATACAAGGAAAACGTTAATACTACGATGATTAATTAATTATTGTTTAAGGAAATAGTATAATGAAATTGGTTTTACGTTAGAAAATCATTTTAATAGGGCAAAGACCTGACCAGTTACTTTATCAGCGATATGTATGAAGTGCACGAACTTTAAAGATGAAAAAGTTTTTTATGTTTTTCTAAGCCCTTATTGAGATTATAGGCTATAAAAAATTTACACTATTATCTTTGGACGTGTTCGTACATTTATGGTCCATGTGGACGGAGTCAGCGACAAGAATAGTATAGATAGGACGCCATGAAAGACGAAGATGTTTTTATATAATAGGAAGAGACAATTATTGAGCGAAGCGAACGAAGTGAGCGGAGTGTTTTACTGGAGACTTTTTACATTCTTTGTCACGAATTGGCTCGAAAACTAGTTGACGGAAAATTATGAAACTTTGCAATCAAAAAGACACACATTAGGTGATGGTCTTAAATTATTTTTTTTTTAAAAAAACCCTCAAAAAAATTTTTTTTTTTTTAATATTACGTCAAAAACCTGATATCCCATTGAAGTCAATGAGAAATGATGAGTCAATAGACTAGGCTTGCTTCGCTCAATATGCAAACGGCACCCGAGATTTCGCGAGCGCAGCGAGTCGAAATAGAGGGTTTGTTGGCACCCCTAGTTATTATATTAATGTATTATTGTGTATAACTGACATTTATTTAAACCATAGATAATTCCAATTGTCAAAAACAAAACTTGACATTGACAGCTGCGTTGATTGATTTGAAATCACCACGCAATCACTATGATGAATTATATTTTATAAAATGAATGAATGAATGAATGGAATGGCTGTCAGTTGAAGATATATTCAAAGCAAAATTAAATTACACGTCAAATAAATACAAATGGTTCAAAATAAAATAGAACTTTTAATAAATTGTTATAATTTAACCAAATTAATATTTAGAGTTGAACCAAACAAAATTTATATAAAATTTTAATTTGGTTATGTCCTAAGTTATCTAAATTTTGAACTGTGCTCTTGATGTATATTTATGTTGAACTAATTGAGATCGCTTATTTAGAAGGCTCCGGACCCAAAAGTTTTGCCTTTTTTATCTGTTTGCCTTAGAATCTTGATTTCATCGAATTCCTTTGAGCGGATCGGTAGATATAACAGTTTTAGTATAATTAACTTAAGATTCTGGTAATTAATTTAAATGACAAAATTTTTATACTCGCGATTTCAATATAATTTTCTCGATATCTTTGTTAAATTCTACATTAATTACAATCACTTAACTCAAATAGTCGTGGCAATTTGTTTTAAAAGAATCGTATTATAAAATTATGATATGAAAATAAATTCAACCCGTAAGAGTAAATGATATTATCTTTATTATGGAATAAAGAAAGGAATACTTCATTTAAAATTATCAAAAGAAATCTATTGCTTATATTAAAACATAAAGGCCTACTCCATTTCCAGTTATCAGATAGTTGTATTTATCTCATCATAGTTATCTTAATCTTTGAGGACACTACCTAATGCTGCTATACCGAGTTTTCAATCCTCAGATAACTTTTAACTTAGATATAGTTGTCAGATTTCGACACAGTCTAAACAGACAGTAAATTTAACCGTAGATTAAAAAATCTTAGAAATAATTCTTCATTTGAACTTAAAGAGCAATGACAAAAAACCTTATTATTATTTAAAATGGATGCGTCAATAACTATGTATTAACAATAATTCAAGGAAATCAAGAGAAATATATTTCATAGTTGTTAATTGGGATTGACATATAAAATATATTTCTTTATCTATGACAGAAACAGTAGCTGTCATTTTAAAACGTCAGTAGACATATTGGGTCATAGCTAGGGTTACCATCTTTTTATCTTATCATAACATTCAAGAGTTTTTAGTGGATCGAAATATGGAACTTAAGTTGTTGACTCATTTTCAGGGTTGACATTAAATTGTATACATCATTGTTAAATTTCATTTAAAAAGAGCAACTTTTGAGTTATTTGCCGATTGTTTTCAGCAGCACCCCGAGCTGGTGGTAGCTTACTCTTTGACTGATTGTACTATTATTTATTCATTAATTTTATAACTGCTAAGCTATTATTTTATAATTTTACAATCTATATTTAAATTAGTTTTATAGGTGTATAATAGTTTGTTTACTGAGGCTGATCTTGTCCATACTATATCATAAAACCGATATTTCGTATTCTTATTGCACCGTATATAGAAGTTTTGACAGTGACATTGACACTTGATATAACTTATTCTATAAAGTTTATACACGTAATAGATCACTAGTCGACATTTAATTTTTTTAAAGACATACGATCGAACTTCTTTAATTAAATCAAGTTACGTAAAATATTTTCGAGTATTTTATTGTTCCCATAAAATATAGTACAATTAGTCAAAGTAACTTAAAATAATAAAAAGGTGGCAAACCGAGTCATGGCCTTATTGTTGTGAAAAATAATAAACATAATTTAATAACTTAAGTAAGAATTGTAAATATATTTCAGCATATTATACTAATGTAGGCGAATGGTAATGATTATTAGAGTTATTAAATTGTAATATTGTAATAAAATAGTTATTGCTACTCTTTTCAAAACGTAGATAATATACATCAGATGTTAAATTTTATTATCTAAGCTATAAAATAGCACCATAAATATGTGATACGCGTTCAAACATTGTGTGAACGTGTAGTGCCTGCTTAACGTCTTGATTTGTTCAGCATTGATCACATAACATGTTAATATTAACCTTCTCCACATCTCGTTAAGGTTCAAATTTAATTGCATAGATAACTGAAGTTTAATAGATGAATCGACTCACCTTTTATTTCCTCAAGGCAAGGCATTAGCGAATTAGCGATAAAAAGTAACACAAGTATGTCAACACTTAATGACCGCTCCAAGGTGTTGTTGATTAGCGTATGATTGTGGGAATTTTCATAAAACTATGACTCGATTACTCCTTTTACCCAATGGGGGGTTATATTTTAATACTACCCTTATTTAATTCAATTAATTATCTGGATAAGGGGTTTACTTTTTACAAATTCAGTCATTTGTTTGCCTTAAGAAGAAACTTGTATTTTAGGTGTATTCAATTTTAGACAAATTCGTAATTTATTAAGGAAAAGTACTGAGTTTTATGTGTAAAATTAGGGTATGGTTAGATCTCTCTTGAGTTTTTCCTTTAAAACATAACTAGAGAATCACTGCTGGAATTGTTTTCATAAGTATTTTTAATACATAGATAATTAGTAAAGTTCAGATCAAGAAAATATTTCAGGATGTATGTTGTATGTGGTTTTATGGTGAGAGAAAGAAAGAGAAAGAAATGATATACATATCATAATATAAGGAAGAAGTGAGATATTTGACCCTCATGAAGGGACCCAGTCAAAAAAATATACATTGTTATATTAAGATAATTTTTTTAACAAAAAACACATTATTAGATTTAAGTAAAACAAAGTATCTACGCATTTGTTACTATTGATTTTAATAGATAACATATCTCAATACTCGACACCAATGTACATATAGCTTAAGTATGTGTTTAATCAGTGGGAACATATTTTTTGTCATTCATTTCATTTTGCATATCAAAACCTGAAAACCATTAATTGATTACTTATAAAATGCCACTTAATAACTTAAGATTATTGGATTGGATTTGATTTGATTGGATATGATTAACTATATCTTTGAAAATAAACAAAATGAGTTCCAAGTTGAATATATGATAGTTTTTGTGTTTTTGTGTATTACGATATAATATTGAATTATGTAAAATTGATATCACAAATACGAGTATTATTTCAATGATTTGATAAGTTATTGTATCTCTTATCTTATCAGTGACAATACTCTTAACAGGTTTATCAAGTTTTCGTCGCAAATATTAATATATCGAATAAATCAAACAAAAAAATAAAACTAGGATTTCATCTTAATATATAAGACAGCAACAAAGTGTGATGTTACTTATAAGTTGTGTTTAACCTAAAACAATATCTTAACCAGCAATAAAATAAATGTCACTAAACTAAATGACCCTACCCATTATACTTCAATGCTCTATTAGAAACCCCTTAGGGCGTCCTTTCTTATCCTTATAGGGAATCAAATAATATTTGTACGACAAATTAGATATCATTTCGATTATAGAGATATAGAGTCGATTTGATACTCTACATGACTCTACATTGGGAATGTAGAGTCATGTAGAGTAGTTACAATTTTTGTATTAGAATTTATTTAGTATTAATTAGGCATAAAATAGGTTCGGCTCTATATGACTCTATATTACGGGCTTTTTATTTTATCGTCATTTTATTGTAATCGTATCGTATCGTATCGTATTGTGTTTCTAATATTTATTTACTGTTACATGTTATATATAAATTGATTTTCAAAGTGGATACTTCATTTGTTATTGGAATCACTTAGCATTTAAGTATTATAATCCTATGCAATTGAATGGCTTACAATAGTTACAATATGTTATAAACAGACATATACTGGTGTTATATATAAATATAACACCTTTTTAGAAATTTTAGAGATAGAGATATAGAGAGAAACTTAAAAAATAAAATATTTACGTATATAACTTTAAAATATTAATTTAATAAATAAAAAAATCTTACCTATTTGACGAAAATTTATAGAAAATTATAACAATTTACGTGGATTATAATTAAATTTTAATATTATTTTATTATATTATAAAAAAAATGTGGGTTTGATGACAATTTTGTCATAACTAAACCCTCGAGAGGAATTGCAATCTGTAAGAAGATATCAAGAATATTAAATTGATATCTACTTACAGTTTATCTAGTTATAAAACTGAGTTTAAAAATACCTCAGAATCTTGTCACTTCAACCGCTCTGCCATATTCGTTTACCGGCATTGGAGTTTGTTATATTTTAAGAAAATATACACATAAGAAACATATTTTAACGTAACAATTAATTATAGGTATGAAAAAATGTTTGTATATCTGTTTGTAAAGGAATGATAAAGAAATTGTCTAAAATGTCAAGACATTAGCAATAGTGACCTGTGGAAGGTAGAACTGAAGTCATAACATCAATTATATAATGCAAAGAGTACGTACGAATCAACAATAAAACATAGCTACTTACTTTGCTTGAATATCTATTATAGATTAATTTACATAACGATTTATATATAAAAAAAACAAATAAGATCACATTTATAAACAATACACTGAAGAATAATGTTTTTCACAATCAATTTTATTGATGATAATGCGTTATTTGCATACGCGGTTAGGGCAGCGCTTGGGCGGCGAGCGTTCTCCCCACGCGGCGGTCGGAAGCAGACTGAAGGCTCTAGGTGAACCGGGGCAACCATCCCCCCTCCCCCTTACCGCGACGCCCGCCCAGGCACGCAGACTGCAAACGATACACATAGATTAACTGATCTGGGCCAAGTGCAGACAAGTCATCTGTAATGATAGGTAGCTAATACGACACATCCTTCTCGAAGACTTTATATAGATTCCTTGTGTAGGGCTGTCAGCTGTTATGATTCTAATATTAAATAACAGTTGTGTAGGGCTGTCAACTGTTACATATTATGTAACCAATGTTAAGTTATATATCATGATTTGTAGTGATAATTGATTTACATTTTCAAAAACAAAGTCATTGTAAGTGGTGCTAATAAAATCAATAGGATTTTTTATATATGTTTAAAATATTACAACCTAAGATTATATAATATATACACTATATAAAGTAGTTTCTACTATAACATTACACATTTTGATCGCAATCATATAATCAAAAAAAATATATATATAAAATTTATCATTGTTTGTCAACCATGACTGTGACTCAGTCAATACACAATAATATAATTTGATTTATTAATATTGAATGTAAATTATTCTTAATGTTCTCTTTGCAACAATGAAACTAGTCTGATATGTCATGAGTACTATGCCTAAATTATTAAAAAAATACTTTGAACTTCGACATTAAACATACTTAACATTTTTATCAAAAAAAAATTGATATCAAATTTCCGAAACAACTCTGATATGTCATGATATGTCATGTAATTAGAATAAAAATTACTTTGGACCTTGACATTAAATATAAACCAACATCCTTAACATTTTTCCCTAAAAATTTTTGATATCAAATTTGTATAATAAATTATACAAATACCTACAAAATATTATCCTTCTAATGTAAATGTTTTAAATTATAAATTACTCCTCAAATGAAACATAATGTGATTTTATTATTTTATCTTCTCAAATCCAGGTGGGTTCAGAACCCTTGTAGTTTGAATTTGAAGTTAGAGAGTGCATTTCAGTAAATGTTATCAAAAGAGTCCTGATACTAAATTTGATACACAAGTTATCTGGTGGAGTTCAAAATGGAAAAATAAATTCAAAAAATAAAGTGTACTTTCTTCAAATTGAGAAATATTTTATTCTTTGTCGTAGAGCGACTCCCCACAGTTTTCGATCAAGCTTAAAAGTATGTTTCATTCATGAAACAATTAGCCTAAGGCATAAATTGTACATTTATTGGGTATTTTTATAGTTTTTCAAGAAATGACAGAGAAAGGAAAAATTTGAATACCGTAAATGGTAATATGATAATCGAATTGAGTTTTTCAAATCAAGAAATACAATGGATACTGATTACTTAAATTATTAATAAACATAATAATATAAAAAAGTTTTGAAGATAGTAAGAGTATTGTCAGCTTTTTTAAATTTAAATTTTATTTTGATCGTTTTTTTCTTTCAAAACTTTCAAGAATAAGTTTCTCATTAAATTAAGATCATTTAATTTATAATAACTAAAAATGGAAATTATATAAATAAAAGGGACTAATCTAAATTATATTTTTATAATCTTTATGCCCATATATATATGTAACATTATTAAGTAATAGTGTCAAAATGCTAGCACTTTCATTATATTCCCTAGTTTTCTAAAATTTCAACAAAAACAGTTTCGTATATCTTTCTGGCACACCGCCAGTCGCGTTCGTTGTGAAACCAAATAAATTATTTCATCTTATAAATCTTCGTCTCTTTGAAAGTGTTGAATTTTTTACAACTTTTTCGTCTTTTGTTTTTCACCTTATAACTTTAGGTAATAATTTACTTAAATATAATCAAGGTTAGCTCTCACAGATAAATTCCAAACAGTAAAATATAGATGTTGATTGGTAGAATAGCAATTTGCTAGCGATTTCGTTTGTATGGATTTGAACGACACTTAGGATTTTTTTATTGAAATATGTATAATATTGGTTAGTAAAGAGATGTTCAGTAAAAATTCCATTTATTTCGTTGAATCTTTCTTTCTAACAAAAACATGGTCAAGATATGTCATCGTCAAACTGTGCCAAGAGATAAATCTTTCTAAACTTAAAATCATAGAATAAATACCGCAAAATTTAATAATTTTACTTGGTGCATTTTGATGTAGACAATTTCATACTTCAAATGCCACGTGCCATTAAATGTCATGCTTAAAGTACCTCCTCAGTGGCAATTGACATTAATAAATCGTGGATGAAATAGAAATACACCATATTATATGTATAATCGACAACTATACTACTGCTACTGCTACTGCCGCTGCTACTGCTACTACTACTACTACTGCTACTGCTACTGCTACTACTACTGCTATTGTTACTGCTACTGTTACTGCTACTGCTACTGCTACTGCTACTGCCGCTGCTACTGCTACTGCTACTACTACTGCTACTGCTACTGCTACTGCTACTACTACTGCTACCGCTACCGCTACTGCTACCGCTACCGCTACTACTGCTACTGCTGTAATAATTGTCCATAAATTCAGAAAATTATTACCCACTAAGTAACAACCAGATTTATTAGTTCTGGTAATTGATCCCTAGTCGAAATTGATAATAGATCTACAATCCGCGATTAAAATCAACCTTAGATGGCTTCAAACATAATCCACAGGTCGGTTATTCATAATAATCAATCAAGAGATTGATTTTAACAAAAAATCTAGCTTAAAACAGATTTAAATAAAGCTTAAATGATTTTTTTTCATAGAGATTTTGTTTCAATTTAAAATATAAGCACTGAAATGTAAATCATATTTTACCGGGAACTTCTAACAGAAGATTGGCGTAAAGTCGCTATTATAATTAGGTTTCGTTCCTTATGGAAATACCCGGATGTAAAATCCTTCCTCGCCTTATCCCTTAGGCATACCTATCCTTCTCTAATCCTAAAAGGTAGCAACACATTCGCAAATCTTTATATTTGCTGATGTCCATGACCAACACCATCAGGTGCTGGCTGCTCGAATGCCAACTCACAACAAACCCAGTTTTTACCAAGAGTAAAAAAACTCAATGGAACCACCTACTTCTCCATTTTAGTTATACCTAACTTATAGAGTTGCGTCCAATAATGTAAAAAAATCGTGATGTATTTAATCAAACGACTGTAAAAAACAGACATACTCAAAAATAAAAGGGGCAGAAACCGTGTTGAAACACAAGTTTGGCGGAAGTCCTGATTGCCAGTCAACTATAGTGAAACACCGCCTTACACTATGATATATTGTAGTGTTTCCGCTAGACATGTTGGAATACATTATATCCTCTTGGGTATTTTATTATTAAGGCTTGATATCTTAAACATAATCTTCCCAAGAATATAGAGTGTACCATGATTTTAATATCATTAACGATAGCAGAATACTGCCTATCTACAACCTACACTAGGTTGTAGATTACGATAGTTTAGCGATAATAAGAAACTTAATTTATATCGTTGTACTAGTTGAGCTGAGCGTAAGCGAAGCTCTTAACCGTTTGGGAGACCTTTTTTTGTGTTTAGTTGTCTCCAGAATGCGACGAGATAATTAGCTAAAAATGGTCTCATGTATGTTTGAGCCGAACGCGGATGTTACAGCGAAAACAGATTGAAAAAATGTGTAGCCATTCAAAAGTTACCAAGAAAAGAAGAAAGGAGAGGGGCTTAGCTCAACACCCGCCGCGCACGGTTGGCGGATCCTAGTTGGTATACATGGACACGTAAGTAGAATCATTGTGAAAAGGGGAAGGGAGATCACTATCGAGAAAGTGACTCTGCTTCAGTCCTTTCATACGTATCTGTTGGTTTATTGTTTCTGTAGTATATTATTTCATTTTATAGTGGAAATAAATTTAATGTGCTTGCTTCATATTTTAATTACTGATGTCTACACCATAGATCCTGTATAAGAAGACAAGTAATAACTAACAAGCTGCTAGTATAAAACTTGTATGAAGACTTTATTCTTATTGAAGATATTACTTATAAGGATTTTTTTTGCATAACTATAATAGTATTATACAAAATAATACTAGGGGCGCCAACAGACCCTCAATTTCGAGTAGCTACGGTCGCGAAATCTCGGGTACCGTTTGCATATTGAACGAAGCGAGCCCAGTGTTCATCGTTTCCCATTGACTTCAATGGGATATCAGTTTTTAGACGATTATTCCTCAACGACATGACATTTTTAATTTTTTTTAAACCATTACCTAATGTATGTCTTTTTGATCGCAAAATTTCATAATTTTTCGTCAAGTAGTTTTTGAGCCTATTCGTAACAAAGAATGTGAAAAAGTCTTCAGTAGAACGCTCCGCTCGCTTCGCTCACTTCGCTCAATAAACATATAATACTATTATGAATTAGTTTTCCTCCGTATCTCATGGGAGCCAATTATTTATAAAGAAAATTTTAAATGAATATTTAGTTTGTTTATTTTGCAACATGTTGACCTTCGAGCATACAAATAGAGATGTCATAAAGAAAATACATTGAAACCAACATAAATAAATTTTATGACGTCAAATTCAGGCAAAAAGTCAAAACTATAGGCTGTGAAAAAAATACTGATATTTTTTTCGGTAACCAATATACTAAAATAATCTATACAAGGTATTTTTTGTATAGTAACTTTATAATGTTCTTAATTATTGTTTTTTTTTATATATATATATATATAAGCTACTTCGATTTAAATGATAATTTATTAATTTATTTACAGATTTTGAATCCTATAAAGTTTATATTAATAGTGCAATTTCAATTGAATCGAATCCAAAATAGAGTATGTAATATATGTATACCTGGTATTTAGCTCTTGTTGCTTGAATTGTGACGTCACATTCAGGCAAAACATAAAATCAATCTTGGTTTCAAAGGTATATACGCGATTATCTCTAGTATGTGTATGTTCGAAGGCTGCATTGGCTTTAAATTTGCTGTCAAAGCGAATTTTAATTGAGTTTTTCATATAAAAATGCCATAAATTAACGACTTTACTGGTAATTTTCTTTCAGACAAATTTTCTAATCTTTAAAATATTGTACTGTTTTTGATTTCGTTTTTAATTTAATCAAACGAGAACGAACTCGGTAATAACAAATTAAATTACGATTCAGAAATGAAGTATGAATTTCAAATGATAAATTCAGTATTACCTTTATATCATCATCTATCGCTTTAATAATATTATTTAAAATAATTTCAGCTTCTAAACTTGGGTTCGTATTTACTTAGAAAACAATCAGTAAAAAAATAAATATGATTAAAGAATAATAACAGTTATTTATTACGATATTTCATTAAAATATTACCAATTTGATAGCAAAAAGTAGGATAATAATTATATAATCACAATATGTATACTAGGGTCCGCCTCCATGTGCTGGTAGAGCTGAGCGCCCTCAGTTTTTTGACCATCATCTCTGAAAGGAATGAGATATTTTAATATTGTTTTTTTTAAACACTCCCATTTCTACAGCTCTGCCAAGTTTCATTCAAATCGGTTCAGTAGTTTTTATGTGATGTTGCATCAAAAAGAAGAAAGACAGAAAGAAGAAGTTTCCCAAACGGTTAAGAGCTTCGCTTACGTCCAGCTCAATAATAATAAAAAAATTAAAAACAAAGAACTTATTTTTAATAATACACCGCACAAACAAGTTGGAACAAATATGTTATATACATATATATATTATTATATACATATATGTACTTTATTATTTATTTATTTATCTTCTCGCCATATCCATTGCAGGGTAGCCAGAGACGACGGATCGCCAAACGCTACGGTCCCAGCATACCTCTTTCGCCTCGGCCACAGACATCAACCTCTTCATACATGCATATAATAATTAATATCAGGTAATACAAATTGGTATATAAATAAATAAATGCAATATTTATTATATAAACTACTTCAGTGATTAATATATAATGGAATATATATATTTACGAATTTTAAATTAAAATCAACATTTTCATCTAAATGTAATTCGATTAATTGTGATAAAATTAAATTTATCAATAGGTTGAGGTCTGGCGATGACAGTTGGAGGGGTGAAATATTGGATGCAATAATGTGTTTTAAACAATTTTCCCTCATACACATATTTATCCTTTTTTAAGGAAATAAAACTCATAATTTTACATAATTTTCCTTCAATAATTTAAAATTCGCACAATAGTATTTTTAAACGTAGATGAGTCACAATGACAATACATGTGCAAAATGGAAATAATTGAGCGAAGCGAGCAGAGCGCTCTACTGGAGACTTTTTCATATTCTTTGTCACGAATAGGCTCTAAAACTATTTGACGGAGAATTTTGAAATTTTGCAATTAAAGAGAGAGACATTAGGAGATAGTTTAAAAAAAAAGTCAAAAACTGTCATGTCGTTGAGGAATAATCGTCAAAAAACGGATATTGAAACGTTGAGTCATAACGCTGGGCTCGCTTCGCTCAACATGCAAACGGCACCCGAGTTTTCGCGAGCCCAACGATTCGAAATGGAGGGTCTGTTGGCGCTCCTAGTATAATCTAAAGTATATATATGATAGTTGAGTTACTAAAATCGATAATCCAGGTGGAGACGCAGACAATAACTAGTATATATAATAAATGTTCAAATGCTTACACGTATAACATTGAAGATATATTTCAAAATATATTTTGGGAATGTATATATATGCGAAAATTTGTTTTTTCTTCGTTTAACTTTGAGCGTCTTCTTTTGTTGTCAAAGGAACAGAGAAGAATATAGGGTACCTTTCATCGGATAGGAAAATAAATATTAGGTCGCAATTCGACAACTTTTGTATCTATGGCGCGGGTAAAGCCGCTGGCAAGAGCTAGTAAAGAATATTCTTTTGTCGTACTTTCTGCTTTGTGCACTAAATATTGTATTGCATTCTTTTGACTTTGTTTTTGTCATTAATCACAAGATATTTGTCAGAAAAAACGATTCTATGCATAACAAAAATATAATTTTACAGTATTTTTATAGTTTTGAAGAGAGATTCTAATTAAAATCTATTTTAAAGCTTCCAATCACAGAGCTTAAAATAGCTATAAGACATTTCAGTATCATGTTTGTTGTAAATTTTTGTTTGAAGTCCGCCATTTAAAATGTAAATGTTTTTACTACAATTGTACTTACTTTTACATTATATAATAAAGTATGTTCTCAGATATATGAATACTGTACAAAAGGTAGGAGAAATGTTTTATAATTTTTTTTGAACATGTAAATTCATGTTCGTACAAATATTTTTCCTCAATGTTTTTGGTCAAATTTTGTAAAATAATATTAATATATAATGTGTTATCTATATAAAAAAGAAGTTATATTCAAATATAAAACGCCTTTGCGCTTCACCAGCTGAGAACAAAACAGTTGGTGCTCAGTTCTTTGTTATACGTAACCAAGAGAGGAAATTATTATTACTAAGGTTTCCATTAAGTTTTTGAGGTTTTGTTTTTAATAATAATATTGTATAATTATAAAATAATAGATGGAATATTCTTCTTATTATTGTATATTCTGATATTTTAACCTTTAAAAAATTTATTCAGATAAAATATATTGTATAGAAAATAATATGAAGCTGGAAATGGTGAAAGATGTTTTTATAACATAACTTGAATGTCAAATCTTTCAATCTATTTCGAATACCTTATTCTGTTTGAGGAAGGACAAAAAGTTCTATAGTAGGGGTTTGATCACAATTCATTTGTGATGCAGAAGTTGACTTGCGGAGTTGTTAAGCTTTGAACAACCACGGGTAGAAAGTTTAATAACTTAGTATAGTTTCATTATACAGAAACATTATGGCTGAAATGTTTAACATATTTTTTAAATTCCAACTTTATTATGACAATTGAATATGGAACACTTGTAAGGATGCTTACGGAGCAGCGTTACGGGATCTATCTTTAATAACAAATCGGGATTTTTATTAAAAATAAATTGTTTCAAAAAGCTTCATAAGTTGCAGGTCTTTTATGTAATTTATAATTTGTCACTTTTTTTAACACTAAACCTACCAAGTACCGGTCAAATTGACCGTTCTTAAACTTTTGTAAAACTTACACGTTTTTAAACGTTTATAATATCGTTATCAAACTACATGACAATTCTTAGAATATGCATATAATATTTTCTTCACTCTTTGCTTTTAGTTATTTCCATTATTACCTGCGTTATATAATAAAATAACTTTTAATCACCGGTCAATTTGACCGCGTGCGGTAGGAACATGTATTCAAGAATCGTCGATAGGTTTATTGTTAAAGAGTTATTTACTATTCACTGGTAAGGTTTTCTTTCCAAAGAATTTCCAAGGCAGTTTCATAGTTCTCAAAGGTTCATTTCTTTTAAAGACTTAGACCCTTTTCAAATCAATTATATTCTTTAGGAAATTCGTAGAATTTTATGAGGAAGATCATTGCAGTGACTATCTGAACAATTTAACTTACTTAGTTATAGGCTAAGAATATCCTGAGATAACTTAGTGAAAATTAATAAGAGGTATTATTAGACTAATATTTTTTTATAAGACTCCATCATTAATTTATAAAATATTTAAAACCCAATAATCATAAGGTTAATACACAATCAACATTTTTATCATTTCCATGTTTTATTAACACTAAACCTATCGACAATTCTTATATACCTGTTCCTACCGCACGCCGTCAAATTGACCGGTAATTAAAAGTTATTTTATTATATAACGCAGGTAATAATGGAAATAACTGAAAGTAAAGAGTGTAGAAAATATTATATGCATATTATAAGAATTGTTATGTAGTTTGATAACGATATTATAACGTTTGAAAATGTGTAAGTTTTACAAAAGTTTGAGAACGGTCTTTTGACCGGTACTTGGTAAGTTTAAAGTTAAAGTTGTGTGTCATTTTTTATTTTATAACACTTTTATTTAAAACTAGCTGTGACAGCAAATTCGTTCGTGTGGAATATGTTATATTAAAAAAAGTTACCTAAGTTACTTTTATAACATCAGTTATTCGCCAATGAGAATCCTATCAAAGTCGGTCCAGCCGCTTCAGATTAGCTGGAACAAATAGATAGATAGAAAACAGATTTTTTATTTAAGTACCATATAATTTAATATGCATTTAGTGTAAAGCTATTAATTTGCTACAAAGAGATACTTCAATTTTATTTATCGAGCGAAGTGAGCGTAACGTTCTACTGGAGACTTTTTCACATTCTTTGTCACGAATAGGCTCGAAAACTGCTAGACGGTAAATAATGAAATTTTGCAATCAAAAAGACACACATTAGGTGATTGTTTAAAAAAAATGAAAAATATCATGTCGTTGAGGACTAATCGTCAAAAAACTGATATTCCATTGAAGTCAATGGGAAACGATGAGTCATTACACTGGGCTCGCTTCGCTCAATATGCAAACGGGACCCGAGATTTCGTGAGCGCAGCGAGTCAAAATTGAGGGTCTGTTGACGCCCCTAGTATGTATAGATTAATTCATAATGAGCTTTCATCAAAAAATACTATATCAAGGTTTATCACTTACCATCCAAGGACGTCGTTTAACTTAAGTGGGTTGAAACACCCCTAAACTTGGCTATTATTATCCATCTAAACTACCCCCGTTTGATGGCTATCTGATAAATTTATATAACAACTTGTTTAGTTTAAGTTTCTCGGTATTATAATTTTAAGTTTGAAATTATTTGTATTAATGTGTGTGTTTTTAAAAATTATATAGTGTATGTTTATAATTTTAACGTTTTGTTTTGAAGAGATATAGTAATAGTGATTAGTGAAGTTATGTCTTGACCCACTTCAATTTGGACGCTACTGAGTTTTCAAGACTCATTAAAATCCAGCTCCAATTTTAGATTTAGGAAGCTGTAACTTTGCTAAGAATGTATGACATTTTTTTATAACGTTTGAAAGTTTGTATTTTTAATATCTTGAGAAAATAATTTAGTTTAAGCTATCAATAGCATGGCTTCTCGTTTCGTGAGTCCTTTAAAAATGTTTATAAATTGTAGTGACATTTCCTGCACTTTGCATACATTTTCTATGAATTTAAAGATATTTTGATAAAAATATTTCTCACATACAATGTAATGGACATACATTCATATTAAATACATATAACTAATTATTGTTATTTATTAAAAAAAAAACATATTTGAACATTGATTTTCGTTAAGCTGACCAAAATTTTAACTGACGTATCAGAGGAAAAATTAAGTCACTTTAAACACTTATGTATAATCAATTTATTAACAATAATAATGATATTCTTATCATCCTTATTATTATTATTATTATTATTATCCTTATTATTATATATAGAGCCTTATCCTAATAATAAGGTGTTCTTTTAATTTAATGCTTTTTCTTTCGGTACCACGTGGTGGTGGTTTTTATTTGTTCTCATTTGCCACTTATAAGTGTGACTTAAAAGTAAATAAAGTACACACTTTTATTGATAATATCAATAGAGTTTTATAGTTTTTCTTCTCCACGGATAAACTTTATTGGCATTGGCGAGAATTTGATGTTTAATAAGTGAAATTCCTATACTGTTTAAAATAAAATAATGTAACTTTCTTAAAAGAAAAGAAAAGAAAAGTACTTAAAACAAAAATTTTATTTTTTATAGTACTTACAAAAGAAAATGGAATTTCATTTCTTAGTACTTGTCAAAAATCGCATCTGTAATTATCATCGCATGTATCATCGTGAAAATTTATTGTGAATGTGTGAGTAAAGCTGCGTGTAAAACTTAGTAATTAATGAAAGTAATATTAAAGCAAGAAAACTTGTACTTAACTCGTCAGACACGAATACAAAGTAAAGTAAGTACAAAGTTGAAAATTGTAACTTGGAAGCTTCTTAGTTGTGAGACAAAGTAAGTTTCAAAGTTAATTATGTTCAACGTAAGAAATAAATTAACAGTACAATAAATACCTATAAATACCTATACAATAGGGATTTGAATGTTATTTATATTTTCATTATTATTTATTATTATTATTTTTTTATTTAAAACAAAATTAGCGTAAGGACTGTCGTTTTTATTACGTTTCCCAATTGCATAAAGATTCACGACTCGATAGGAATTATTGAAATTTATGTAAGCTCCATAGTTTCTATTCGAAATGTCAATACACGTGATGAGTCAAAAGGTCAAAGGTCAAATGAGAGTTTGCAATTAAGAGTAATAAATAACGCTTTAAATTTGATTTTAAATAAAAAAAAATATTTATTAAGTGTCTCACTATTTTCGATTAATCGAAGTTGAATTAAAGATAGGTTGTTATGATATCTACTACTTAATGGTATATAAATAAAACTATAAATATGCTCTTGTTTGTGATTGCAAGATAATATATTTTGATACAAATCATACAGAATAATTAAATGATTTTAAAACCTAACTATTTGGTTTTAATTGATCGAAATGTGTCTTAACCTAAGTTCCATACATTTCGACTCATTTGTAGGGTTGATATTACTCGGCACGGTGAGTGCTAACGCGATCCCGTGTCGTCCCATTAAGGCGTTGAGGGCAACCGTTGGTTTTTTAGTGGGTAGCCTTAAAAATGGCGTCCTCTATGCCGCCGGGTAGTCCCACATAACGCTCCGGCCATCACCTTCCTGGCCGGCGGGTTTCCGTAATGGATTTTTCCAAGGCAAAAAAAAAAAAAAAAAAAAAAAGGTTGATATTACTAGGATCCGCCAACCGTGCGCGGCGGGTGTTGAGCTGAGCCCCTCTCCTTTCTTCTTTTCATGATATCTTTTGAATGGCTAGACATTTTTTCAATCTGTTTTAGCTATAACATCCGCGATCGGCTCAAACATACATGAGAAAATTTTTAGCTCATTATCTCGTCACATTCTGGAGATAACTAAACACAAAAATGAGGTCTCCCAAACGGTAAAGAGCTTCGCTTACGCTCAGCTCAATAATAAAAAAGATCTAGCCGGCTTTTCTCAGCAGATATTCTGAATTTGAATGTAGAATTTAATGAGTTGTAGTTTTGCAACAAAAAAGAGCAGACATGTTACACATTGACTTGTTACCTTTTACTTTTGTCTTTCGGGGCTCTGGTATTTCAAAACATAACATATGTGTTGCCTGAAATATTATGTATTTATATGAATAATTTCGTCATGGAGTACGGTAGACTTGATTGAAAACTTACGTAAATAATAAAACAAAAAACAGTCTTAGTCTTAGGGGACTATAACGTTCACAATGCTGATTAGTTAGGGTCACGTGCCACCAATGACGCGGGAAGACCTGTGTTTAACTTTGCTCTGGCAATTGGTCTGTCCCAACTGGTTACGCATACTCGTCTACCGAACGTGGACAGCCACACGCCATCTTTTTTTGGATCTTCTACTGAGTACACATCTAGGAAAGTACCAGCTCGCTGTCGAGGTCCTCTGATCACTATCTGGTACAGAGTGTAGTGCCCATACAACGTCCGGCTCTGGTGGTATTTTCTGGCATCCCACCCATGGCGGCCAATTTGTTTCCCTTCCAATGATCCTAATGATTGCGCTGCAGCTATAGCTGATGTAATACTACAGGGCATGGAACTTATTCCTTTCTCCAAGGCCGGCAACGCTCTTGTGAATCCTCGGATGTTGCAAGAGTTCATGGGCGGCGGTGATTACATATTAACGGTGACCCGCAAGCTCGTTTGCCCTCCTATGACATAAAAAAAAAAAAAAAGTTCCAAGCTCTGTGGTACCACTTGGTGGCAGATCGCGACCTTTGATCATGAATCAACAAGGGGCTTCTTTTAAAGCTTCGTTCCCATGGGCTTTTATAGAGTTTATGCAAGTGGATTACCAGCTTTCTCACTGGGCGGAGCATACAGATCGTTTTCGACGGTTTTTACTCGGGCCCCAAGCCCATGAATGCTGGTGTACCCCAAGGCTGCGTGCTATCCCCTACTCTGTTCCTCCTACACATCAATGATATATTGGATATTTCCAACGTACATTATTATTCGAATGACAGCACTGGGGTTGTGGTATATTCCCGCCGGGCTCTCTCGGGAAACGTACTGTTCTCATCTCTGGTCCAGATCACCCCAATATCAGCTTCCACCTTTTGACAGCTTATTGCTTAGAAAGTAATATTATTTCATAATATTGATTTGATTTTCATAAGACGAAATATTGAATGTATATATATATATATGAATGATTGTATGTATATAAATAAAATTACACATAATGAAATTACAATAAATTGTTTTTGACTTTTAATTTGTCAAAAATTAAAATTTTCACAAATTGGAAAAATTAAACTAAACTCGCTGTCAGTTGAATTTAAATAGTAATAATAAATAGGTAGATAAAATGTCTATAATAATATAATATTTTTATAGAACATGAACCAAATTTATTATTATATAATTTTTTTACATATAATATCTTAAATATTAAAAAATTATACATTATTTCAATGACATTCATCATTAACTTTCAAAAATACCAAAGCATGAGATGAAGTATTGTTAATCGCCAAGTTTATTACAGTAGGTTTCAATATTCCTTTACATACTCATACCAAGTTTATAAGACCTCTTATATGTTATTGAATTCTCATGAGAGTTCGGCTTGGAGGAGGGAAAGGGGGATGAGGGAGACCTAATTATAGTGGTAAGTGTTAGTTACTTTTATAACTTTGATCTCCTGTTACAAGCGGGAGCGATACGCATTCACTTATGAAAAGAAAAACATATTTGTTGTAAAGTTACAAAAAGCTATTATGCAGAAAAAACACAGCAAGAAACTTCATTAAGTTATTAATAATATTAATCGAAACGGCCGCTTCTGAGATGTACAAAGAACCAATGACAAAATGGCCGTCACGAAAGCTATAAATCGCTGTGCGCTTTTATGTTTTGGATGATGATGATGATGATGATAAGATTGACCTTATTATGACTCTTATTAGGTGGTATTATTTATGAATATTTCTAATTTTAATAACATGAATGCCTATTTTATATCAGACTAGCTTATGCCCGTGGCTTCGCACACCTGGAAGAAGAGAATTTAGATCAGGGGACGGTTTGAAACTAAATTTCATCTATTAAATTCTATTCTAATTCTAGATGGTAACCGCTTCGCTCGGGATAAATGTGACTCTTCTCATCAATATTTTACATAATGTTGGTAGATTATTGTTTGAGCTTTGTTTAACGAAATCAAGATGGCCTCCGGTGTCAGTGACGTTTCGCTAGCGTCCAAAATGGCGACTGCGATTCGTCTGTCATCGTCATTAGAATTTAACAAAATACTCGACAATCCGTATTTTGTGGATACATGTTGGCGATTTAAGTTATTTTTTTATGTTTTATTATTTAGGCGAAGTTTTAATCGAAATTATTAATATAGATTCACCTCTGTGAGTGAAGGCAATGAATTTTGACAACGCAGTATTTTGACTCTTTCTATTATACGTTGAATTGATTGGAGTGTAGAAATTTATTTTTTTTCTGGATGGAGACATCTTATGACTTATACCACAGATCTCAGCTACGCCCCCTGCGACGTCAAAGTATTAACATGATGTAATTAGATGCCATAAAACGTTATGTTTACGAGGGTCCTCCAAGAATTATGGGACAAGATCAAATTTGAGATTCGTAAAGTGATACTCTATTGTTTTA
This sequence comes from Melinaea marsaeus rileyi, assembly GCA_918358865.1. Lineage (NCBI taxonomy): Eukaryota > Metazoa > Arthropoda > Insecta > Lepidoptera > Nymphalidae > Melinaea > Melinaea marsaeus. The sequence goes on along the minus strand of OU911089.1, from coordinate 14,458,862 downwards.
TTATAATTTGTTTTAAGATATCCTACAGCAGCAATGAAGTGGTATAATTGGCCTACAAATTGCCAATATGCGGATATTATTAATTTGTTATTTAATACGCTGAAATATAACTTAGATTTCAGGATGGTTTCAGATCACGACGACCATCAGTGTTTTATTGGGTTATCTTTTCTTGCATTGACATTATCTTTCATTTTCAATATATATTTGTAAATGAATATAAATAACATATTGTTAATTTTGGATTTTGAGAATACCCATATTAAAAAGGTTTTGCAGAAAACAGACAATCAAATACAACAATATTTCTTTGTACAGATTACTACCTTATTCCCTCTCGCTTCACTGGGCACACTATTAATTTGGATGTAAACTTAGGGTGCTATGGTTACCTTTGTCATATTATCCGTTGTCATCGTAATCGTTGCTATTGTAACTCTTACCCCCGCGTTAAGTGTATAGCTCTTACAGGTTTTAAACTTGGCAAAATGCAAAAATTCGAAATCCATTGGGATAGGAATACCGTAAAATCCATTCTTAGTGAACGTCTACGTCACAAAAATAACCATGTAAAATTTTAAGTTAATCGGACAGATAGTTTCGGAGATTTCGTGATGAATCAGTGAATGGTAAATATATATATATATATATATATAGATAAGTCAAATACCTTTAGAATCTATGTAGGTTATTTATCTGTAGACTACCGTACTGAAAAATCCTAATAGCTGTATTGACAATAACTCCTACTTATTGAACTGATAAAGCACAATGACTGGGGACAATAACCTATAATCATAACTAATGTTGTCAAAATCCGACTAATAATTTTTCCATGAAGCAAGAACAAAAAACATAAAACCTAATGACTGGAGTTCTCCGGCTTGTTCTGAACACGCAGTTTTATCAAACGATATTGAATGTACTAATTTTATCTCAATACTATTTAATTATATGCATTATGGATATGAACTATGTCATCTTGAAATGCGTATTGACATTAAGCCGTAGAAGAGTGTACTCAACCTTCGAGCAGCTGCATACTAGAGACGGAGAGAAAAATATATATTTTTTAAAAGGAAGCAAACGAGAGATCACCAAAGTCCACAAGGTTTTTCAATATTCAGAGTATCCAAAAATACCTCATAAGAAAGTTCATTCCACATCTTAGCGGTATATGGAAGAACGGTCTTTGAAAAATGCCCAGTAGAAGATCGCCACGCCTCCAGGTCGTAAGGATGGCATTTCAGGCGATGACGTGATGTGCGGTAATAAAATTCGTCAGGCATCAGATCAATTAGCTCTTATGAATACTTCCTTTATAATCGTTGTAAAGTGATGGAATACGTATCAGCCCAAGCTTGATACGCCTGCCTGGCAGGCTGCTGCAGTCCTGATAGACGCATAACAACCAAGCTGCGATTTACCACCAAGTAGCACAGAGATTGGAACAAATAGCTCCATTTTTTATAGCATCACATCCAGTTACAGCCTTACAGTGCTGGGATCATTAGGAGGAAAACAAACCACCTTTCATGAGTAGGATGCATAAGGCCGCAATCCATCCTAATCTGCTGACTTGTAGCGCCAAACGCGTCGAGTCGCAGGACTTGTGGAAGTCAGTCATTGATTGGCATTACACTCGTTACCAAGCAATGATGAGAGGATAAGGAGGATTATGGTTTCCCATACGAAACGATGGAACATAACCTAGATAATAGAGGGTGAACCTTCTGCGGTCGACCCACCCTAAAACGATTTGCAGTCACTCTTTATAGGATGTACATTTGACGTTAGTCAAGTAACATATAGTAGAAGTACAATTCAACATAACAGCAAAATGGACTCAAAGTATGACCAAATGAATAATAATTCATTTTTTTAGATTACATATACAGGCATATAAGATTTTATAACCGTCTTTAGCAACTGTAGTAACATCAAAAATTAAGTTATATTGTAGAAAGTACAGGCAAAACATTACTACCATGTTCACTTTTATTTATTTTGTCATCATCATCATCATTATCAGCTGTCATGCGTCCACTGCTGGACGTAAGCCTTCCCCATTGACTTCCACCGCGATCGGTTCAAAGCGGCCCGCATCCATTGGTTTCCAGCTGCTCTTTTTATGTCGTCTGTCCACCTAGTTGGCGGTCGTCCTCTACTTCGCTTGCCAGTAAGTGGCCTCCACTCAAGGACCCTTTTTCCCCATCGGCCGTCACTTGAGCGGGCTATATGCCCAGCCCATTGCCACTTCAGCTTACAAATCCGTTGGGCTATGTCGCTTACTTTTGTTCGTCTGCGAATCTCTTCGTTTCTGACTCTATCTCGCAGCGAAATTCCCAGCATAGCCCTCTCCATCGCACGCTGAGTGACTTTAAGCCTCTCTAAGAGTCCCTTTGTTAGAGGCCACGTCTCGGTTCCATAGGTCATCGCTGGTAACACACACTGGTCGAAGACTCTCGACTTAAGGCACTGCGGTATTCCGGACGAAAATACGCTCCTTAAGTTCCCGAACGCTGCCCATCCTAGTTGGATTCGTCGATTGACCTCTCCCTCGAAGTTGGACCTGCCCAATCGGACTTTTTGTCCCAGGTAGACATATTCGTCGACAACTTCGAGAATGGAGCTCCCAACGGATACCGGGATAGGCGCGACATGGACATTCGACATAATTTTCGTCTTGTCCATATTCATTTTAAGGCCCACCTGTTGAGAGACTCCATTAAGATCGCCGAGCATAATGCTGAGGTCTTCCAGGGATTCTGCCATTACTACTATATCGTCGGCAAATCGAAGGTGAGTTAGGTGCTCGCCGTTTATATTGATGCCGAGTCCATGCCATTCCAGGAGCTTGAAAGCGTCTTCCAGTGCAGTGGTAAATAGTCTCGGAGAAATAACGTCTCCCTGTCTCACGCCTCGCTGTAAAGGAATAGCGTTTGTGCAATGCTCCTGGACTCGAACCGACATGGTGGCGTTTGTGTACAAATACTTCAACACTTCGATGTACCGATAGTCAATATGGCACCTCTGAAGAGACGACAGTACCGCCCACGTTTCGATCGAATCAAAGGCTTTCTCATAGTCCACAAACGCTAAGCATAATGGCCGATTATACTCCTCGGTTTTCTGTATAATCTGCCGCAGCGTATGAATGTGGTCTATGGTACTAAAACCTTTTCGGAAACCGGCTTGTTCGGGAGGCTGGAAGTCATCAAACTTGCTCGTGAGACGAGTCGTGATAACCTTCGAAAACAGCTTATAAACATGGCTCAGAAGCGAGATGCGCCTGTAATTCTTCAGCAAAGTAGTATCGCCTTTTTTGAAGAATAGGGCCACCACACCTCTGTTCCATGCTTCCGGCGTTACACCCTCAAGCAGAACGGCATTAAAGAGCTTCTGAAGGACCCTAAGTACTGGCAATCCGCCCGCTTTCAGAAGCTCTGATGTGATACCGTCTTCACCTGGTGCCTTGTTGTTTTTAAGCTGTTTTAGGGCCACACTGATCTCGTGCAAGCTGATGTCCGGGATTTCATCGGAATAGTGTCGGGTAAGCTCCGCTCTTGGGTCTTCTGCTAAGCTATCAACAGGTTTAGCGACCGAGGTATATAAGTGTCCATAGAACCTCTCGACCTCCCTCAAAATGTCAGCCCTACACGACACTGTGCTTCCATCCCCCAATTTCAACTTCGATAACCGGCTTTGCCCAATTGACGAATCTCGCGCAAACACTTTGGAGCCTTGGTTCCGCTCTATAGTATCTTTAATACGGTTAGTATTGAAAATACGGATGTCGTGTCGCAGATATTTCCGTATGCGTCTGTTGAGCTGCCTATAAGTCTCGGTATCATTGAGGGACTGAAGTGCCAACGCGCGTCGTTCCGCCATAAGTTTGAGAGTTTCGTTGGCTAGTTTTTGGGGTCTATTCTTACGGCCGGGTCTGCAGAATTTTCCTCCGACCGTATGGACAGTTTCTACCAACCTGTTGTTAATTTGGTCGACGGATGCGCAATCATCTAGGCAAGCGAAGCGGTTCGATAATTCGAGTTGAAAGCTTTCGAGATCTTGAATATGAGCTTTAGATGGACGGAGCGTAGACTTCACCAACCGAGATCGTTCCAGCCTGATATTGAGATTCAGCGTGCCTCTTACTATTCGGTGATCGCTCCCTGTTTTTACGTTGTTGATCACAGAGACATCGTTGAATATCTGGCGTCTAGTGGTCAAGATGAAGTCAATCTCATTTCTAGTGGAACCATCGGGACTTAACCAGGTCCACTTCCTTTGAGGCGGCTTCTGGAAGAAGGAATTCATCATAAAGAGTCCCTCTTTCTCCAGAAAATCGGCCAGCCTCTGTCCTCTAGGGTTCCGCTGCCCATATCCAAATTGCCCTACTCTCAACTCGTCGTCGCTTCTCTTGCCCAGCTTTGCGTTGAAGTCCCCCATAACAACATTAAAGTGAGTTTTTGTAGTATGTATGGCCCGACTGATATCCTCATACATAGCCTCTACTTCATCATCTGGGTGTGCGGAGGTCGGTGCGTAGACCTGTATGACCTTCAACGAGTATTTTTTAGAAACTCTGAGTATAAGGTACGCGACCCTACTCGACACACTTTCAATGACCGCAATGTTGTTTATGAGGGACTTGTGGACCATAAACCCGACACCTCCTTGGGACTGTTGGTCGCCCTCCCGGTAGTATAGCAGGTTTCCGGATTTGAGGGTTATCGTGTTCTCCCCCTCTCTACGGACTTCAGATAACCCTAATATATCCCAGCGCAACCTACTCATCTCTTCTTCTAGCTCAGCAATCCTGTCGTCAGTCCGCAAAGTGCGGACATTGTGTGTTACCAGGGCCAGGTGTCGTTTGGGGTGGTAGATCAAAAAAAAAAAAAAAAAAAAAAAAAAAAAAAAAAAAAAAAAAAAAAAAAAAAGGAAAGGGGGATATTGCTTACACGGATAGACAAGGGATTGTAAGCAAATAGCTCGAGCAAGTCAGGGTCGCGTACCTGTAACTCGGACTGGCTGATGCCGGGAGGTCAGAGTCCTCTAACTAACTTTATTTTGTATATTGTCGAAATATCTTTGTTTTGAAATTACGAGGGCTAAACTGAAAGTTTTTAGAACTGGCCACTTAAAAGCATTATATTAAAAAAAATAGTTTAAATTTTGAAAATAGAACTCTTCACCAATATTATTGAGTGTACATTTCATTCATTTGTCATTTGTTTTACGATTTGGCGGCAAATTGAAAATTGTCTGTGCACGTCAGAATGAATTTAAGCCGAGAAAATTTTCGTGCAATGATTTTTTATGACTTTCGATGTCATTTAAGTCAACAAGAAAGTTATGATAGACTTCGATTGGCTTTTCACGATGAAGCCCCATCTCGTCCCACAGTTTACAACTGGTTTAATGAATTCATACGTGGTCGAACTAATCTCACCGATGATTTGCGTGAGGGACGGCCTTCTACAGCGACGACTGAAGATAACATCAGTGTTGTGCGGCGTATGATAGAGACTGACAAAAGAGTGACCTATCAGCAGATTCGGACAAGTCTAGGCATAGGTATGAGTCAAGTGCACAAAATCCTCCATGAACATTTAGCGGTCAGGAAGCTTTGTGCCCGCTGGATACCGCATAATTTGACCGAGGCTCAAAAACTCCGCCGTGTTGATTGGTGCCAAGAAATGATCCAAAAATTTAACGGAGGTGACTCAAATGCTGTGTTCGACATACTAACGGGTGACGAAAGCTGGATTTACTGTTATGATCCGGAAACCAAAAGACAGTCTGCTCAGTGGGTGTTTCCTTCCGAAGAGTTGCCAACTAAAGTGAAGAGAGGTCGAAGTGTTGGAAAAAAGATGGTGGCCTCGTTCTTCGGAAAGACAGGTCATTACGCGACAGTAGTCTTAGAGGATCAGAAAACGGTTAATGCAGAGTGGTATACTAAGAATTGTTTGCCACTTGTCTTGGAAAAAGTTCGAGAGAAACAACTTCGCAGCAGGATCCTCCTTCATCACGACAATGCCTCGTCGCACACCGCCAGGCAAACGATCGACTATTTGGTGACCTCAGACGTGGAATTACTGGGTCACCCGCCGTATAGCCCCGACCTCGCACCCTGCGATTTTTATTTATTTCCGAAAATAAAAGAAAAACTTCGAGGAAAACGTTTTATGCACGCCGAAGAAGCAGTGGCTGCGTTTCAAAACGCCGTCGAAGAGACCCTTAAGGCCGAGTGGGCAAGGTGCTTTTCTCAATGGTTCCATCGAATGCAGCGATGTATTGATGTAAATGGACACTATTTTGAAAAGTTACAATAAAACTAATAACTTGCTTGCTTGCTTGCTAGTTTTTGATTTTCTGAGAACTTTCAGTTTGACCCTCGTATGTATCTGTTATAAAAAAAACATCAATCTGAGCATCACTTTTGAGTTTAACCACTTTAGTATAGTTCAAGATTGGTGACATTTATTTTTATTTCAATATTAATAATCTTACGATTTTAATAACACAAAAGTTTAGCGAAGCGAGCGGACCGCTCTATGTGAGACTTTTTGCGTGCCATGTCCGGGGTTGACTTGAAAACGGTTTTACCGATCTTCATGGTTTTTTTTTACATTTATAGCGATGGTTATTGGGATGATTTATAAAAAAAAATGAAACAAAACTCATGTCGTTGAGGAATCATGACCAAAAAATGACAGTTCCATAGATTTCAATGTAATGTAATGTATTCGATATTTTTTGTCTGTTGGTTTAAACTATGAACTGAATTGAAGATGGGTAACTCAAACTCAATTCGCCGAACTCTACCGAGATTTTGACTCGCGCTCGCAAAATCTCGGTCCGTTTCTCGCCCCTAATCTTTATCTGTGAAAGAATGGAGTGACCAAAAATACTTAATAAAACACATTTACTTTACATTTTTGTAATTTATACAATTCATAATAAATTTTACAATATATCTACAATTTATTACATAATCCTGATACAACCTTACAACAATCACAAGCGTGTGACGTAATAGTCAAAGAGCTTGTAACTGTCAAAACAATGTCATTTTAAAGGTATAATTTGACAGCTAGTGTCTATTAGCTTCGTATTTATAAAGCGTTTAAATCCACTTTGCCTATGCTTTGTCACGTATGTCATACCACGGTCATACCCATGACATAGATTTATTTTAATCAACTCGACTCACAATACAAAATTTCACAACTTTGGTGACACACAAAATTTTTTTTTTTATAAAAAAAATGAATACTATTACTATCTATATAAACTTTTAGTGCTAAAACTTAATCAATTTTACACTAAAACAATAAATGCTTGTGGTTTTCTGTTTATTAAAAATACAATTATTTTTAGAGAAATCAACTTTCATATACACCTAAGTCTGTTTTTACACGGTTTGAAAATAAAATATTTTTAAATTTTTTTACACGATTTTATTCCATTTAGCACGATTTAAAATTTTTTGGGCTCAATTTTTTTTTGTCTAATTTAATATCTTGCAAAATATATTCATATCACAAATTTAGGGGAATTCCCTTTTTGTGCATACAAGCAGATTTACTGGTCGGAGCATTTGAAATGTGTTAATATTTTGTGAATAATCTTCAATAACTAACTATGCTTGTAAAAATAAATATTGTATATGTGATTTAATTAAATAAACATGAATACTTGTTCTTAAAAAAATCGTATTTTTTCACCAATTTTAATAGGTTTTAGAGATTAGGAACCAATCACCTATTTTTGCATACGATCAATGGCTTTTTTTACACGGTTCTTTCTGGAACCAATCTACCTTGTAAATACAGAATTAGGTGTACAGAGATAATAAAATATTTTTTTCAAATACTATCATAGGTTTAATTGCAAAAAAAACTCTCATACGTCACTATAAAATCATCTTAATAACATTAATTAAATAATCTAATTAATAAATTAAATTATAATTAAAATAAAAATATATTAAAAAAAAATTATACAATTTTATTAATTTAGAAACGTAATATTTCGGAATATATTATTTAAACATAAAAATTAACTTACCAGTATTAACTACTGAATTGCAAAAAAACTACTAAGAACGTAAAATTTTTCGGTAAATTTAATTTTATTAACACTAAACCTACCAAGTACCGGTCAAATTGACCGTTCTTAAACTTTTGTAAAACTTACACATTCTTAAACGTTATAATATCGTTATCAAACTACATGACAATTCTTATAATATGCATATAATATTTTCTTCACTCTTTACTTTTAGTTATTTCCATTATTACGTGCGTTATATAATAAAATAACTTTTAATCACCGGTCAATTTGACGGCGTGCGGTAGGAGCAGGTATACAAGAATTGTCGGTAGGTTTAGTGTTAATTAATACAATAAAAGAACGGTCAATTTGACCGGTACTTGTAGGTTTAGTGTTAAAATAAATTAAAAAATGTTATAAATTTTGATGTTTTGTTCATGTTTCATTATATATTAGTCTTTAATTCAACTGTGTATAGTATTTTATAATTAAATTATAATTAATATTATACTTTGTTATACAAAACCTATGTGTATAACTGACTATCTAATTATAATTTATCTAAATTATATAGATTTTAAAGAAACTAATAAAACATGTATATATATATATATACATATATAAAATATTGGAAAACAGATTTTAAATCGACTCCATTTTGTAGAAAAGAGAAATTTGTTGTACATCATTTTAAACCGGTACATACATACACACATAGATACATACATGCATACATACGTACATTTATGCATGCATACATACATACATGAATACATGCATACATACATACGTACATACATGCATGCATACATACATACATACATACATGCATACATACGTACATTTATGCATGCATACATACATACATGAATACATGCATACATTCATACGTACATACATGCATACATACATACATACATACATACATACATGCATACATACACACATACATGCATACATACATACATACATACATGCATACATACATACATACATGCATACATACATACGTACATACATACATACATACATACATGCATACATACACACATACATGCATACATACATACATACATACATGCATACATACATACATACATGCATACATACATACGTACATACATGCATACATACATACATACATGCATACATAGATACATACATACATCCATAGATACATACATACATCCATACATGCATACATACATCGTTTTAAAACAATAAACAAACATTTTATTGCAACTATGTACCATATTAATATAATAAACAATACTTTCCCTTGGAATAATGCAAATAGAACTATTCAATTGCATTGTTATTATAAAATGCATCCGATATTAATATACTACAATAATATTGTGCAAAAACTATAGTTTTTTTTTACTTTCGCACAATAATAACTATTGTATTATTATGCAAAAGTTGTATATTTCTGTATTATACAGACAAAAAAATAATTAATAACTCTAAAATATTAATGCTTTATTAGTTTCTTTTCGATAATCTTTCTAATATATATATATGTATAAAACCCTAACTTAATTCTAATCGGGTATATCTGAATTATCCTTGATAATTATCTCGATATAACGATAATTGTTATATTATATATATATATATATATTATACATTGTATTATAAATCGATAAGTAAATTTATACTCTAAAATTACATTCAATTATCTGTTATCGGATAATTATAAATGATAATAATTTTGATAATTTGCATACCCTTTGATTCTAATAATTATCAATCATTTAAATAACTTCCTATCGATAAACCTCACTCGGGAAGAGCATTTTGGCGAAGGGAGTTCCTGTTTTAGACTATTATATATATTGGTTTTAAAATAGGTGCTTATGTTAGCGAAATGTGATTTATATACACTTACCTAAGTTTAAAGATACACAATTATTCATGATAACGTGCCCGGTTGAAATGAAACGAAATGGAGCACCACATTAAAACCAATACCACAATTGTTACATAAAGAACTCCCTATTCTCGTGTGGTGGTCAAGTGTGTCTTAGTTGAGTTGTCGTCGAATTACCTGTTGGACTCTGACAGTTTGGTACGTCTATTATCGTTATCTCGATAACCCTCAATCCCCTAAGTATTGGATCCGTTATATGTATTCCCCTCGGATTGTAAACTCTTTCGTTCTGTGTTGCTATGAATTTTGATATTTTTCTTAAATGCTGAAATTTACAATATATTAGATAAGCTATGTAGAATGTAGTGAATGATGCACTACTATTTGATAATTGTAACAGATATTCTTAATCTCAGTGTAAGTGAACATTATTCACAAGAACTTTCTTCATGAGAAATAAATATCTTTAACACTAAACCTACCAAGTACCGGTCAAATTGACCGTTCTTAAACTTTTGTAAAACTTGCACATTTTTAAACGTTATAATGTCGTTATCAAACTACATGACAATTCTTAGAATATGCATATTATATTTTCTACACTCTTAACTTTTAGTGATTTCCATTATTACCGTTATATAATAAAATAGGCGGTAGGAACAGGTATAAAAGAATTTTCGGTAGGTTTAGTGTTAAAACTAATATCATTTTAAATTCAAAACTTACTAGGATAAGATACTCAAGATTGGGTATCTTGTGTAATATCAAATAAAAATGATAAATAGATTAAGTACGACTTTGTGTTAGACTAATGTTTAACTATATTTAAAATTCAATGAATATTAAGAAAATTGATTAAATACCTTTTCATAGTGCGTCTCTGTACAAATATATATAAAGTAAGCCGTCAAACACGCTAGGCATCCCTCGCAGTATGTGCTGCAGTCCGCCGTTTCAGCCATTTCAAAATGCTCATTGAGACGTTCCATTGTGAATTCAAATGTTTGTCTATCTATCTGTAATAATAGAATACATATATTTAAATCAAAGTAGTGATTATGTTAACATTTTACATTAATTAAAATTTTCTATAATAAGTATATCTTCTAACAGGCAAATAGGTACTATCTTATGAATATTATACAATATTAAAAATACTGAATGAATTATGAAATGAATTATATAAAATGATAAATTGAAATAGTAAGTCATTCCAGTAAACATATCACAACACTATATAGAATTAGAATAGAATAGATATTTCTTAATTGACATTAGTTCAGGATGTCTTAATCCTGATTTAAGATTGGATACAAAATAATGATCAAGGACATTTTAGGGCGTGTTGTTGAGATAAACAATGGACTTTCACTTACTCTGTCTTCAAGCTCGGGTGGGAATCTGGTTTGGAATTTAACTGCAGTGCCTTCTGAATAATCTCTTTGAATAAATATCTTTATACCCTGTTGCGTTGGGGTCTGCTGGCTTCCAGGCGTGTTAGGCCCGGATGGAATGCGATTGTTAGCCATCATATACTTTCACGATAAGAACACATTCACAAACATAAAACGATTCAAATCACTCGCATTTATGTACACAAAATTAAAACATATTTATGTTCTTACTTTAAAATCGTAAATAACAATTAATTCAGTCCAAATAGTACAGTTTTTCGTGATATTCACAAAAATTAGCGAGTGACGGTGACTTATCGCTTTGACAATGACATATCATAATCGTATATTGTCTATGGATTAACATTACGTTTAACCGAAGACAATTTTATTTTTATTATTTGCTAACGTTGCCACGGACTAATTTCATACAGCTTGTTATTATATTAAAGTACATAATAATACATAATACATGCAATAAAATTGTATATATATTATGAACATAATAAAGTAATTCTTAAATAGAATTTTGGCCTTTTTGTCTATTTGTATTTTTGGTTATTGTCATATGTGATTTAAAATATTGAGCGTTTATTTATAAAATTTGGTTTCTTAATTGAGCCGAGCGTAAGCGAAACTCTTAACCGTTTGGTAGACCTTTTTTGTGTTAAGTTGTCTCCAGAATGCGACGAGATAATTAGCTAAAAATTTTCTCATCTATGTTTGAGCCGAACGCGAATGTTATATATATATATATATATATATATATTGCTAAAATACGAACTAGTTGTTAGTAAAAACACTTTTTTTACCGGAAAACGAATTAGTTAAAAATTAATTTAATAGTAGATGTAGTAATTATTTTAATGAGCTGAGCGTAAACAAAGCTCTTAACCGTTTGGGAATCAATTTTATGTCGCCACATCACATAAAAACTACTCAGTCGATCTTCATCAAAATTGGCATTGCTGTAGCTCTTATTGACGGGCTTCTACAGAAAAAAACTGATTAGTAAAATCTGGATTTGATCAAAAGTTATGGTCGAAAAACTGAAATCACATTAAAATCAAATCAAATCACTTTATCACATGAAAACTACTGGAACGATTTTAGGTAAATTTGGCACGTATGTAGAACTAATAAAGAAGGACCTACAGAAAAAAACAGAATGAAAGTAGCTTGATGAAATCAAAAGTTATAAAGAAAAAACCAAGAGACTCGTGATTGTGTCGCTCGTAGTCTAACTTTTATGGCGACAAACTTTTTCAATTAATTGTTTATTATTTTTATTAAATATTTACTTCCTTTTATTCTTTTCTAATGGATTTTACTGCGCTCAACTCAATTCCTGCCACGCACGATGGGCAGATCCTAGTTTTTTTTACTTATTTTCACCTAAATGCTATACGAAGTAAAAGTGTTCATTGGGTTATTGGACAAATTGTAGGTAAAAATTTGAATTGTAATATTTTATTTATTTATTTTTATTTAAATTCAGGTTTATTATATTGTCTGCACATACGCGCTATTAGCTTCAATGATTTATAACAAAAAGCAAATAATTGTTATTTTTATAAAAATAAAAAATATTATGAAGAGAATCATTGTCAAGAAATTAATCTCATAACCTGCTAGCAAATACCTATATAAATATCTTCTGTTGTTTTTATAACAGTTTATATGAATGCTTTAAAAACTTCGGGAGAATTATTTTAAAATAATGCAATATTTATAATTATTTAAAGTTCTTGTTACTGAATATCTGCAACTCTGTTCAATACTAAATTAAAAAAGAAATGATTGAAAATCAATATGGCGGCTTAATTGATTTACAGCAGCGTCAAAGTGTCTAATTTAATATTCAACTAACGATTGGAGCGAAATCGGCCTAAATAGTTTACCGTACACTAATCAAAACAGATAATTCTTTTAATGAATTAAATATTAATTTATTTTGTGGTGTGTTTATCAAAATCAATTATTTTTAGTCTAGTCTAGGTTGCAAAAAATTTTAGAGTATAAAGCAAATAATAATTTCTCTATATATTTGCCGGAAAAGTTTGTAAAGTTAACATTTTAAGAATGAGGAAGAAAGTAATAAAGATATACGAAATAGAAATTAGTGGAGGATGATTTTGTAGTTTTATTTAAAATGTTAATACAATAAAACTCGACCAGAATGAAATTAGATTATTGACATTAATATAAAAAAAAAAATTGCAAATTTGTGATTTTTTATACATAAAGAGTTTAATTCAGCTCTAAGTTCCATATGTTGCCGATAGATGGCGGTATCGATAAAAATTAAATTGTAAGATTTTTGTGTATTGAAATAATATTAAAATGTTCTGCTAATCTATAAATGAATATTACACGGCTACATCAATATGATTTCAAAGCCTTCATATAAACAATGGCTGAATCGTGGATATTTTGGCACAACAGCTATTTTTATTGAGCGTATTTCAAAAATTTATATCTAATAAAACAGCAAAATATAATCCTAGTAGTTTGTTAATTATTCAGGTCCCAACCACATACCAATATTGTTAATTGAAAGGATTAGAGGTAGAATACCTATCTGTAGATAATTGTATTTATATATGTATTTGTTATGTACTTATTGAGCTGAGCGTAAGCGAAGCTCTTAACCGTTTGGGAGACCTTTTTTGGTTGTCTCCAGAATGCGACGAGGTAATTAGCTAAAAATTTTCTCATGTATGTTTGAGCCGAACGCGGATGTCATTGCGAAATAGATTGAAAAAATGTTTAGCCAATGAAAATTTATCAAGAAAAGAAGAAATTAGAGAGGCTCAGCTCAAAACCCGCCGCGCACGGTTGTCGGATCCTAGTATATATTTATGTATTATTAGAATGTATCTGTGAGTATAATTAGTATGTGTGTTATAATAACACCACTATATATTATCTGAGTGTTGGAGTTCTAACCCTAAGGTTGTCTAGAAGAGACTATTCTTCGTTATATAACAATACAATCCTGCAACAACCTAAGTTCCAAACATTTCTATTAATTAAAAACTCTTGAATGATGTAATAAGATTTAATTACACAATTTTAATTTTAGATTTAAAACTAAGAAAATGAAGATCTAATATATCCTGTTCCTGTATATGTGTAATTTCCTTTATACATGTGCATTGCGTAAAATAAATTATAAGAAAATATTTATATGTTAATGGATATTGCAATATCACTCATAACACGCACCAAGGATGCATATGCATAAATGAACTGCTGTCAGGCTACTATAAGATTTATTACAAATGTTTTTAAGTAGGGCTATAAAAATACCAAAGACAAACCTATTGGATGCCGCCAGCTGTTTATAGTAAGTGTTTAGCTTTTTCAAGCTGGTTGTGGCTTTGATAAACATGATTTATATAAAACTTACTATTAATATACTTATAATACTATTAATTTTATATATGATAAATGAGATCTTACAGTTTTATATATTTATTTATTTTAATCTCTTCCACTTCGTATCAGTAATCAGTTGTGCACTTCAAATTTGATAAGAACTATATTGATGTCATACTTATTTAACACTAAACTTACCAAGTACCGGTCGAACTGACCGTTCTTAAACTTTTGTAAAACTTACACATTTTAAACGTTATAATATCGTTATCAAACTACATGACAATTCTTAGAATATGCATATAATATTTTCTTTACTCTTTACTTTTAGTTATTTCCATTATTACCTGCGTTATATAATAAAATAACTTTCAATTACCGGTCAATTTGACGGCGTTCGGTAGGAACAGGTGTACAAGAATTGTCGGTAGGTTTAGTATTAAATAAGCCCTTCTATAAAGACACTGTCCAACTTAAAATGTTACGAACCTACCTTCAAATGCGCTCTGGTCTTTTATTACATTGAAAATAAGAATTTCTACAACCAATAAATGACAGCACTTAGCATATAAAAGGGTAGACAATCTGATTTTTAACAAAAATCTTAATTGATTAATGGATTAATAAAGAAAATCTGGAATAATATGAATACAACATCTACAAGACCTGCAATGTTGAAACTGATGACGCTTCGTTAAAATCTATTTCTTTGGACCCTCTATAGAATTTAAACTTTGCTTCTTTGATTCTATTTAATGATGGATGGATGTCCGTTAATATTTTCTGTTTTTTTAATAATAATAACTAATTATAATTGTAATGATTTATATATTATTTAAAAGTATTACACAATTTTTATCTTCTTTGCTTTTGATAATTTTTCTTTTAAAAAAGTTTCACTAATTTTTAAAGTAACATAAAACCAATTAGGTTTAGACTTAACCCTACAAATACAATTCAACTGCATGACAATAATTTCAGGATTTTAGGCTGAAAACGTTAAAGTATATTGGCTAAAAGTTTTTTGAAGTTTAAGAAAAGAGTTTGTGTGTTTGTTTGTATGCTCTTTATTGTACATAAATTATTCTAAAGTACAAAGCTTAATGTATAACAAGAAAAAAATATGCACAAAGGGGATAAGTCCATTCCCTGAAGGGATCTCATCCAGTCACCAATCATAACCTTATCAATTATCATTATTAATCGCAAATATTAATGATTTTCTAGAAATTTCAAAAAGCAATCCAACTACAGTCATATTGATTAAATAGGAATTTCAAAAAGCATTCATATTGATAACATTTTTCATTAAATCTTTTCATGCTATTTTCCAAAACATGTCATTTCATCGTTCGTATAGTTTTTTATTATCAAAAATAACAATTTTGAATAATAAACCCGAACATAATCTGATTAATTGTTAAACCATGTATGCGAGTGTAAGTCTATATAGATATATATGAATACACATACATATATACGTATATATATATATATATATATATATATATATATATATATATAGTTTTTATCTACGATTTCACACATTAACTATTTAATTATCATGAACTGCATGCAACTTGTCAGAGGATACAGCCTACTTTTAAAGAGAAAAATAACATCCATTAGAGGTAATAGAACTCTTTTAAGCTAAGCCGCAGTATAAAGGTAGTTTTTTTTATGTATATTGATTTAATGATGAACCCAGAACCCAAACCTGCCACAAAACTATTACCGCTATCTTTGCCCATTATATAAAAGAAAGTGACACCAACAATTGCGTTCTCATTCCTTACGTAACACATACACATTTCTTATTAATTAATCATTCTACTCATATGCTTAAGTGAAAGATGTCGCAGCAAAACGGATGCGAAACAACGTGGTATGATTATAAAATAATACGGCCATCTTTAAAATGGAACAGCTGATCTTTTTGATGAAATTGTTTAAGTATTAATAGATAGTGTAAGATATATTTATACTTCGTTTTTTTTCAATGTCTGATGAAAAACAATGGCAATACGTGTCATCATCATCTTCCTGCCCTTATCCTAGTTTTGGGGTCGGCGCAGTATGTTTACTCCATACTCTCATGTTACTCGTCATCTCTGTACACACTCCCTTCTTCTTCATATCACCTTTCACGCAATCCATCCATCTTTTCTTCAACCGTCCTCTACCTGTCCATCCCTCCACTATCATACCTTCTACCATAAACTCTAAGTGTAACGCAAAATCTTATGGTAAATGTAGCATACTTTTTTGAAGCACCGTGTTAAAAAAAGTAACCTAAAAATAACAGTAACTTAGTAAGTAAAATGGGCCCCTCAAGTTCTAGAAGTATATTGGAAAAGCGGTTTTGTCAAATCGTAGATAATTAAAAAACTCCTTAAATGAACTTATAATTTTAAAATGACAAAAATATTAAGTATTTATTTCATTCAATTAGAAAAATACTGAGGGTATTTTTCTTAAGCCAAAATAATAATTGTTAAGTTGGATGTCTGTTAAGTGTAAGTGTAAAAAGTAAAAACATACACAAACTGTTCGTCTTGTTTGTTTTTGTTACCATTTTAATGGCTCATTAAAAAAATCTACAAGTTACCGACATGAAGGCACTTTACTGAATGTTTTGTTTAAATACATTTTGAGACAACAAGAACACTAAAAGAAAATTTCGATACATTTTCTTACATAAAAAAAGTTCATAACAAAGCTACCAATTTTTTTATTATATTTATAACATTGGTTCATACCCTTTTTTATTTTATAGTTGCTAAATAATACACCGAAATTAC
Organism: Melinaea marsaeus rileyi; assembly: GCA_918358865.1. Taxonomy (NCBI): domain Eukaryota; kingdom Metazoa; phylum Arthropoda; class Insecta; order Lepidoptera; family Nymphalidae; genus Melinaea; species Melinaea marsaeus. The sequence goes on along the minus strand of OU911089.1, from coordinate 14,441,355 downwards.
TCGATTCATATATTGTATTAACTTCAATAAGTACTATAATGTACAATTCATATATTTGTATAGTTCATCCTACTATTGGCCTGAAACGGATAATTCAGTCTTTCTGGTCATCTTCACTCGCTAATAAAATCGCAATGTATCTCTTAAAACGATATGCATATAATTTTTCATTATATATAAGAAAACATTGAATTTATAAGTTAGAAAACTGATTAAGTATATATAATTAAACGGTAGAAGGTAGCCATCCTATACTATGTCTATTAAAATGTACCAGGTCGTCTACCGCGTATCGCCAAGTATCGCCAATAGCACCAGCTCATTCCGACATCACATCACGTATTAATGCTTGTATATAAAGTCGTTGCAGGACTTCCTTAACATACATTGTGACCGTTTAACGGACGGCAGTAAGTCGCATCTGCCGTCAATCAAAAAGTGCAAAATGTTTAAAATAGTGGTGATATTATCGTTCTTGGCGTTCGCTAATTGCCAATACTCAGCTTCAAGGCTCGTGAAAAACATTTACAATGAATGTTTGAGTCAATATTCGGTGGAGTGTGTGAAGCCAAGGACTCTAGAATGGATTTCCCGCGTCGCCCACGATGATGAGATCAAGATCACAGACAACCTCTCCATATACCGGAATGGTGTTTCCCAAGAAGATGAATCCGTTGACCCGAGAATGGCCAAGGAGCCCGCTTACGCTATCATTGATAAAGTGGACCGATTTCTTCAAACACATTCCTTGAAAGTGAAAGTACCGGAGGAGATTGCCAGCAGCGCCGCATCAGAGTACGTGCCAAGGTCATTACTTACTGACCTGCCTTCAGAATTAGATATGCCTTTGGATGGCGAGGAGGAAGTTGAAACTTTTGAAGGAAGAAAGAAGAAGATCAAGCTTCCCAAACCCTTGAGAATTAAGAGCAGTACGTTTATTCTGTCTTGAATTATTAGTGTAAAATAATTAAATGATACTAATATATGTTTTTTTCAGAACACGGCTTCATTAAGAAGGTGCTGCTACCCTTCCTCCTCGGACTGAAGTTCAAGGCATCGGTTTTGGTCCCTCTTGCGCTTGCTCTCATCGCCCTTAAGACATGGAAAGCCTTGACTCTTGGCCTCATCTCTCTTGTCCTATCTGGTTAGTAATACTTATTTTTTTTATCTTGCGATTGCGATGCATTGCGATTGCATGTTAACTAGTGTTAAAAAAACAAATCTAATTACTTTTTGTGTTACAGGTGCCATGGTCATCTTCAAGTTCACCAAGCCCAAGGTTGTGAACTACGAAGTCATCCACTATCCTCAGCACCACGTAGAACACCATGTGGATCACCATGCACCCGCGTGGGACGCCCACGGCCCCTACCAAGCGCGATCATACGAAGACGCCCACGAAATCGCCTACTCTGGACAAATCTAATATCAAATGTATCATCTATACGGACCTCTGACTAATTTATTTATTTAAATTATTTATTGTTATTGTAAATAAATCTTTATTATATAAGTTTCAATTACAAAGATGTTTTAATGTCCCTTAATAAATTAAAAAGTTATAAAACAACAAAAATATATTTACTGATTAATTATAATTATTTAAACTATTTTTGATTCTATTTTAAAAATATGTTTTAATACGACATCGATGTGTTTATCTTAAGCTAATATTACTTCAGCATTTTGATTATGGCGTGTTTTCTTTGGTTTTCGTTTCTTCTTCAAAATATAAATATTCTCATCCAAATCAATAGTGTTAGCCTTGTCATCTATAATATCTTCTCTAATTTGGGTCTTCAAAGTTTTTGGTGGCACAAATATATTATCAAATATATCACCATCTACATTACTTTTTTTATAATCAATTAAATAATTATCAACATGTCCTGAATTAAAACTTTCCGATTTCAAATCATTCAGAGGAGCTTTGATTATTTTATTTGGTGTTGAATAATGAAGGATTTCACCGTATTGATTTTTAAAATTAATTCTGTACTGTTTCTCTTTGATACTTTCTTTTGAGTTTAAATTCAAGTCAGCGAGTCTGTCCGGTCGTGGTAGGAGTACTCGATTAGAAAATGTTTTATAAACATTTGAATGCTGTAATGGATTCAGTTTGTACATATTAAGCAGTATATTAAAATTATCCTGGTTTGCTCTCTTTCTTCTTGTATTAGTTTTACTCCTATCGGCCTTTGATAACTGAAATTAAAATAACAAACTAAATCTGACATTACACTAAAATGTGATGAGTTTTTATAACAATTTATGAATGCAATTTAATTTACAATAGTATATATTGTATAAAATTTTATCGTATCTGGAAAAAAATGGAAAAAATCTTTCTTTCTTTAATCTTTTTTTATTTGCAGAAAACATGGCATACATAACACAATATCGTTAATATATATGTACATGTTTAGTCAATGGCGTGACATGCAAAATTTTATTACAGACTATTTTAACTTCATAAAAATAACATTAACTAAAATTATCAAATTAAATTGTATTATATAAAATTACATTTAATTAACTAAATAAAATAAAATAAATTATACAAGATTAAATTAAGTCAAATAATTATATGTCAAATAATTATTTATATATATTTTTACATCAAAATCACATATTACAAAATTCTTTTACGGAGTAAAAGCATTTGTCAACCAACCAGTCACGAAGTTTCACCTTAAATCTTAGGTATGGCAAATTTCTAATCGCAGAAGGCAATTTGTTATAGATGACTATCATCATGTGATAGCAGTTTTTAGAACCAAAAGCAGTCCTAATTTGAGGGTAATAGATTTTATTCTTATCCCTTGTATTAAATGATAGCACATTTCCACGAGTCTCGTAGTAGTCATGGCCAAATCTTTTCATGAAACACCCAAGTTCGTATATATAAATGCCTGGCAACGTAAGAATTTTAAGATGCCTAAAATTTGGTTTACATGATTGCATCGGATCCATATTACAGATTGCCCTGATGCACTTTTTTTGTATGAGAAATACTTTATTTATGTCTGAGCCATTTCCCCAAACCAAAATCCCGTAACGAAGATTTGATTCAACGTAACCATGATATGCCAATAGTGCTGTGCTCTGATCAGCAATCCTTGAAATTTTTCTTAAGGCATAGACAAATTTATTAATTTTTTGACATAAGGTTGCTATATGAGGACCCCAGGAACAAAATTCGTCTAAACGTACACCTAAGAAACTTATTGCTGTAACTTGTTCTATTCGTTCATGGGCACATGTTATTACGTTACCTTTAATAGACATTTTCCTATTCCTAAGCATCATATATTTGGTTTTTTTTAGGTTTATACACAAATTGTTCATTTTTAGCCATTCGTGCACATCTTTTAAAGTGTTGTTTATTTCTATACAATTATTATTATTTTTTATACACGGTACGATGATTGATACATCGTCTGCAAACAAAATACATTTGTGTTTTGTGCAATTAGGAAGATCATTAATATATATTAAAAATAATAGTGGCCCAAGAACACTACCCTGGGGTACGCCAAAAGCATTTATTTCGAAAGACGAGTTAAAATTTGTTAATATCTTTTTCTCGTTCAATTTCGATATTTGAACAAACTGTTTTCTGTCTTTAAGATAGCTTTCCAACCATTTATTGCATACTCCACGTAGCCCATAGCATTCGCATTTTTTCAATAATAAGTCATGCGACACATAATCAAAAGCCTTTGTCATGTCGCAGAACATAACACAGGCTGGACTACCGCTGTCAATACACGATATAACGTTTTTTAGTAACATAAAAAGTGCCAATGTCGTTGATTTAAATGAAATATTGAAAAAAACTCACAATTATAAGAGAAAACACTACCACCACTTTGCTGATTCTCATCGTGTTTGTGAATGGTTTTTCTCCACAGTTAGAGGCAAAATATTTTCTTTATGATAACATCGATTAGAGGTTTGGAGTTCTGCGAAATGTTTTATCAAACGTAAAATTTTGTTCCAAACTCATTGCTTTTATCTTATTATAAATTTATGTTTTTCTTTACATAATTTTAATTAAAGTAATTAGTTTAGAGAAGATGATCTATAACATAATTACTTTTATAAAAAAGATTATTTTTTGTCTTTAAGATTGCATACAAAATAAAATGACTTATCAAAGCAAAGTAGTTAACCTAGGGTCCGCCAACCGCGCGCGGCGGGTGATGAGCTGAGCCCCTCTCCTTCCTTCTTTTCTTGATAACTTTTGAATGACTAAACACTTTTTCAATCTGTTTTCGCTATAACATCCGCGTTCGGCTCAAACATACATGAGATAATTTTTAGCTAATTATCTCGTCGCATTCCGGAGACAACTAAACACAAAAAAGGTCTCCCAAACGGTTAAGAGTTTCGCTTACGCTCAGCTCAATAAAAGTTATATAAATTAAAATATTATTAAATAGTTTAATAACTTCTTCTCAGAATGTCAAACGGGCAGCATATTTAATTTAAGCTGAACTATATTACAGATAACTAAAACTACAGTTGCATAAATACACATAATAATTGAAATGGAAGTGGGCGTGACTCTACGGAGAGATAAGAGATGATGAAACTATCAGGGCCACGTCAAAGAGGCAGGGGGATATAAACGAACCAAGATAGAGAAATCTGTTCTTTTTCTCAGGTGACCTTCAATCTCTCCTGGTGGATCAAACATTCATAGAATATCTCATTATACATGAGAATACATGAGAGTTTACTTCAATTATAGATAAATAGTTAATAAATTTTTATAATAGCAAAATAATTCAGACAAAGCTCTGTATATTAAGGCTTTATTATTATTACTTACTTACTTACTGTCACGCCATGTCCCTTGCGTGGTAGCCAGAGACGACGGAGCGCCAAACGCTACGGTCCCTGCATACCTCTTTCGCCTCGGCCACAGACATCAACCTCTTCATACATGCCCTCCGGGGGGTCCTCATGCTTTTTACGTGATTATTATATTATGATTATTATTATATTATAATAGATATAACTGTAAAAATAGTTCAGAATAGAATGGTAAATATCAGACACGTGATCAGAGGTAGCAAATTTAAATTTCCGTTGTCTCAGTATTAAGAGATCAGTAAATATTTTGTCCAACATAACATAAAAGAATTTAGGAATTTCTCCATACAAAGAACAATGTATGCAAATAGTAATATTTACTGGAAAAAATATTGTAAGCAAACAATTGTATTGCCAGTGATAAAATCTGAATAAAAAAAAATTATAGTAATAGATGCTAATCTACTTTATTATAACTAAACTATAGATAAAGATGATGATGATGATGATGATGATAAGATGCCCGTTCTTATCTCCATGGAGAAATTTCTCTTCGTAATTTTTCACGCACTTCTCTCGTATCTTTTTTATGTCTTCTCTTATAATATAATTCTTCTCCTTAACTTTACTTCTCCATCAGCTTCAAATTTCCTCTAATTTTGTCCTAATCCATTCTATTCATACACAGCATCTCTCTCTTTCTTGTATTTTTTTTGTTTCCAAAATTTTGTTCAATTATTCCCAACAATAAAAAAATGGGTTTTGTTCATTAAAATGCATCGCACATTTTTTCTATTAAGGCAACACTACATCTACAATCATGATATAAAAGATAAAATTATAACAAACAAATCAAAGAACGAAGATGAGAACGATCTGGTAATATGTTTTTTGGTGTTGGAATTACATAAAATATGTTTAAAATTACGCTTCGTGCTTTTTGTGATTTTTTTTTTATTACGAAACAGTTACCAAAAAAGAGTATTTGTGGACGTATTAAAATTATTAATACTAAATATTTTATAAATAGTGTTGTTTATTTTAAAAACTAACTTAAGGTAACTGTCATTTCAGGGTCATTCATTTATGTAATTTTGTGTACTCGCAGAGGTACGTTTATTACTATGCTCCCCCTATCGAATGGGAGCACGACCCCGAGCGATATACCTCTACTATCACCCCATTTCTCTTTGGGACACTGGATAGAGTGCCCTATTACTATGAGTCACCGGACTTCAGGGTTGAGGAACCTTTGTTCTTGGCGTACAGACAATCGGGACATATAGAGAGTAACCGCCCCTACAGATTGTCACCTCATTACAAGGCGACATATAGATGGAAAACTGATGTAAGAACTTAAACTTGATATAATTAATTATATTTTTATTTCACGACGCAGAGTTAGCAGCTTTTGATTTTGTAAAGAAACCCAAATAGAGGTTCCCTCGTTTGATATAAAGATTAGTATATATGGAATGGTAGGCTTATTGTTGGGAATGTAATGTGATGTGATGTGATAGATATAACGTGATGGTATTCCAAAGCTCTCAAGTTCATCCTGTCCGTGTTAACACTAAACCTACCGACAATTCTTGTACACCTGTTCCCACCGCACGCAAAGTTATTTTATTATATAACGCAGGTAATAATGGAAATAACTAAAAGTAGAGAGTGTAGAAAATATTATATGCATATTCTAAAAATTGTCATGTAGTTTGATAACGATATTATAACGTTTAAAAATGTGTAACTTTTACAAAAGTTTAAGAACGGTCAATTTGACCGGTACTCGGTAGGTTTAGTGTTAATGTATTTCTTATTACATGGAATAGGGATATAGATAGCGCTTTTGATTGTTCTGTTTTTATGTTTTTTCAATCTATGTTAATTAAATAACTGTAATATATATTTGGTGTGGTTATTAAAAATAAGCCAGTCATCAAAAATTGTTTGTCATCATAAACTAAAAGAAAGGCGTAAACATTTCTGTATTGTCTACAGGAGAAAATGACTTATGCAGGGTGCTATTGCACCACAGTATATAAACGACTGATCTTACTCGCTGGCTGTGCTGTTATAACAACCCGTCACGTCCTCACAACAGCGACATCCACGCATCTTATTATGAAGGACAGATACCATTTGGACCATCTTGAAGGTATTTTGGGAGCATGGTACGACACAAACCACAACAATTACAACAGTTCCATGTATGTCACACCCGCCAGAATTCACTACCATCCTTTGGTAAGATATTACAATTTAGTGATATTTTATTTTAATGTATTTTATTTATTTTATAATGAAAATGTCCTATTGAACAGGAAACGTGCGTCCTCTGGAGATATGTTCTGTTCAAATTTTAACTATACTAGTATCCGCCAATCGTGCGCGGCGGGTGTTGAGCTGAGCCCCTCTCCTTTCACCTGAATAGCTACAGAAAATATCGATTTATAAGGACTAATTGTCACCTTCTAGCTCAGCACATGGCTCGCATGCACAGGGCAGCTCTAATGTATTGTCTATGGCAGAAGTGATCTTTTGTTGATAACTCTTGAATGGCTAAACATTTTTCAATCTGTTTTCGCTATAACATCCGCGTTCGGCTCAAACATACATGAGAAAATTTTTAGCTAATTATCTCGTCGCATTCTGGAGACAACTAAACACAAAAAAAGGTCTCCCAAACGGTTAAATAAACAATAAAAACATTTTAGCAATTTTACTTCATATCAATTTCCAGTTTTGTTTAACAATTATTGTTTTGAGACGGTATGTGGGCTATATCATATAGATATATGTAGATATTCAAGTAACAGAAATACATGAACAAGTTGCAAGTTGAGATTTCATTCGCGCATAATATTTTTTTATTAATTATCCGGTGAAAGTTTTGTTAAAATCGGTCCAGTCGTTTCAAAGATGCTAATCTCCAACCAGACAGAGATCAAATTTTACATATGTATTTAGAGGATCCTCGAATGAAAATTGATGTCTTAAATTTGCAGTGGCATTATCCGGAAGACGTTAACAGATCTCATCCATTTTCATTCACTTTTGATTTATCAGTGTGGGCGACCACCCGCAATGTTTATGGGTGGTACTTGAACAGTGCCAGTACTCTGGTGTGTTTAAGAGCTACGTCTTACTCGTAAGTACGTCTTAGTCGTATTTTTAAGAACTGACGCTTATGTATTTTAAATAATTAATATATTTTGTTACAATATGTTTGAAGGACAGAACAAGCTTCCCCAAAACCGTCGGGAGAACTCTTCATTTTAGTTGGTTTTCAGTTTATGTGGGCATACAGACGTAAGCCGATGCCCTGGTTCAAATATGGCATTCGAACTAGAAACACAATAGATCCATGCCCTAAGGTTTGTTTGATGAAATAATATTCGAAATAAGAATAGGTGGTGATAATATATTTTTTTGTAGACCGATTGGGGATGGTTTATATGTTTGTATGGTAACCATCTGAAATATGGTATCGATAGCGGTGCTCTCTTACATCGTACGTTCAAAGGATACGCATGGAGGTACGACGGGCTGGTCGGGATGGGTGCGTTCACAATGAAATTGAGGTCAGTGGAATTGGTACATTACTTCACTGTACTGGATAACCACATGGTTTTGGACTTCCTATATAATGCGTATACATCAAAAAAGAAATCAATTTGGGCAGACAACAGATTCACCCATACTCCTCCATACGCCCCTGTCGCTAATGCTAATGTCTGGATTCCATATTACTACGATATAGGCGCACAGTCATATTTCCATCCATATTATGATTAAGATTGATATATTGATCAATTTATAGATTTAACATGTTTAAATTTAAAATGTAATTATACATAAATAAATATAATAATTAATGTATCAAATTGTGTTTAAAATATAATTAGTTATTTACTTGTATTGTATAAAAGTCTTCAATAAAAAATCTGTTACCATTTAATTCTTTTATTAATATTTCTCTCACAGTATTATTTGATAAAGTTATAATGTCCTAATGACTTGATGACCTTATTGCTAAATTAACAAAAGAAAATTAATAAATGCTTAAAAAGTACCAGATTCGATTCGATGTTGGTATATTTTTTTGTCGATCATAACGTTGTTGTTCGTTTTCTATAAAATTGCTAATAATTAAATCATTTAAAGTCACTTAACACTAAACCTACCAAGTACCGGTCAAAATGACCGTTCTTAAACTTTTGTAAAACTTACACATTTTTAAACGTTATAATATCGTTATCAAACTACATGATAATTCTAAGATTATGTGCATTTAATATTTTCTTCACTCTTTACTTTTAGTTATTTCCATTATTACCTGCGTTATATAATAAAATAACTTTTAATTACCGTTCAATTTGACCGCGTGCGGTAGGAACAGGTGTACAAGAATTGTCGGTAGGTTTAGTGTTAAATTTAATTTAATATGCTTCAGTCAATTAAATTATGTATTTCCCATATATTAAATATAACCTACATTAAATGCATTTCTCTGACAATGTTTACAATTTTATATTATACAAATACAAGAATAAATATAAACTATACATTATTTTATAACAATATACAATAATTCAACAATAGATATATTAATTATAATTTAATAATTTATCTTATTGAGCGAAGCGAGCGTAGCGAGCGGAGCGTTCAACTGGAGACTTTTTCACATTTTTTGTCACGAATAGGCTTGAAAAATACTTGACGGAAAATTATGAAATGTTGCAATCAAAAAGACACACATTCGGTGATGGTTTTAAATTTTTGAAAAATGTCATGTCGTTGAGGAATAACCGTCAAAAAACTAATATCCCAAAGAAGTCAATGGGAAACGATGAATCATTACACTGGGTTCGCTTTGCTCAATATGCAAACTGCCCCTGAGATTTCGCCAGCGCAGCAAGTTAAAATTGAGGGTCTGTTGGCGGCTCTAGTCGATATAATAATTAAATGAATGACTTTAATATAGCTTTGAAATATATGTTACTTGCTGTAGTCAATGTTACACTTCGGATATATGTCGATACAGTTTTTTGATTCTTGTCCGTCTCTCGCCGCTTGGACGTATTTGAAATAATGGAGAGCCATTTTGCTGTCAGCTGGTGGAACAAGTTCACTGGAGTCCCTGATAGATTAATATATTAATATACACACCTTATAATATATTTTTATATAATTAAAATCTAAAGTCTACTTACTTGCTAAGTTCGTTGGAGACTAAGTTGCTGTAGGGGGCATGTTTAAAAGGATCTCTGTATAAGGCGCAAATCGCCCTTTCTCGACAGTTAATATCTTTCGCCCCAATCGAATTAAGTATAACATCAACCCTATCCAACAGAGAACCGTAGAATTTTTCAGCCGCTATCGTATCCTGAGGAAAATAAGAAATATTTAAAATAAGATTTGATTTTTTTTTTATTGGACCTAAGTTTCTTAATGCGGCTTAACGGTAGTGCTGTTTGTGTGTATGCGTGCGTGTATCTCTTTCTATCTGTGAGTGTCCTTGACTCTTTTTATCATGTAACCTCAATACAGTGGAAGGAGACGGCGGTAGTTCTATGGAAACAGGGAAGATTATGCCCGTGTGTGTCAGTGGGGTATTAACAACAAATTGTAATTTGCTCCGAATAAAACAAACGCCATGATAATAACAAGGCGCCTAAAATACGATACCCGGCACATAAAAATGGGAAGATCACCTATCAACCTCAAAAGCAATTAAAATTTATTTGCAATATCCGCGAGGCTTACGTGGGAACTAAATCCTGAAACTATGTATACGGCAGTGATAGAGTCTATTATGCTCTACGCGGCAAGTGTGTGGGCACACGCGGCAGAGAAACTGTACGTAAAAAAGCAACTGAATTTCGTTCAACCCGGGTTTGCACAGAAAATCTCTATATCTTGCCGTACCGTCACTCTAACCGCAGGTTAAGTCCTGCCGGGACTGCTCCTACTAGACATCCGCATGAAAGAGATGGAAAGACTCTTCGAGACGACGAGGGGGAAGCCCTAGAGCGCGGCGGAAGACTGAGAAATTGAAAGGAAGATAAACTTCCTCAACTGTCTGCATCTGGCCCCGATCGCGCGTATACCCTTCCAGGTGTCGATGACAGGGAGCGGTTCCGGATTTTTCTCGAATTATAGCAAATTCGATGGTAAGGTGGGGGCAGCTTTCACCTGCTGGAGGGGCCCGAGCGCAATTATCTCAATAAAATGTTGTCTAGAAGCCTACTGCACACGGTGCAGATTATCAATCGAAATTGTACGCGATTCTCTAAGCCACATTTGCTGTCAAAAAGAAAAAGCTGCAAGCGTGAGTGGCTCTTAATCGGCATTACAGACCATCCAAAAATCTGACACCATGCATAGAAAATAGAAAGTATCCTAGCGGTCCCTACTGAGGAAGTACACATCTAGCTGTGTTGGCTAAGAGTGCACGTGAGATTGGAGGGGAACGAAAGCACAGAAGCCCTCGCCTAAGCGACAAAGCATAAGGCGCGCCCCGACTATGACTTCTGTCCCTTGACCTACATAAAAAAAAATAAGGAAAAAATCTGTAGAGCAATGGGAGCACAGCGTACCGGTACAACCCAAATAAAATGTTGACAAAGCTGTTCTTTCCCTCAATAACGGAGGCGTACGGGATTATTAAGAAAGCAAAATTCAGCCCGGCGCTCGTGCAGGGTTGACAGGCGGAGGCCTCAGTTAATACTTGAACAGGTTCCATCTGAAAAAGAACCCTACCTGCGAAGGTAAGAACACGAACATACAAGACCTACCCCATTATCCAATAGACCAACAAATTTTGAAAACAAAGATATGAATTAGATCAAGAATTGGAAATAGAATTAAACAAAGTTAACCTAAAAATTATAGACAGACACGGGACAAAGAAATAAATTTATACAATACGCATAAAAAATAATAAAGACAATCAATTTAGAAAACAAAACATAAGAGAACAGGAAGTAAACAAAAACAACTAGGAACACACAAACTAATAACAGTTAAGCGCCAAATACGAGTGTGTAAGAAATAGACTAAGTAATGACAACTAGGTAAAAGAGTAAATAATAAAAATATCGTTAATAAATAAATAACATAAATAGTTTGAGTAAATAAAATAAAAGTAGATGGAGTTATGTAAAGGAGTAAGATAAATGATTAAGTTAACAAAAATACAAAGCAATGAAACAGAAAACCTACATCCTAAAAGAAATCTGCAGATAATATAGAAGAAAATCAAGACTTTCCTGATAGATTATAAGTTTGGACCCCCGAGGCTCGTCGGAGGATTAAATTGTAGGCAAAATATACAAAACACAGGTTTGTGAAAAGAATTTGTTATTTTTGTTTTTGTATTAGACCATACGTGAATATTGCTCTATTATTACAATTAAGTTTTGAAAATTTTTAAACTGTAGCAAATGTGTGTAATACAGATTTAAAAAAGTAAATTGATAAAATTGTAAAACTTGATACAAGTATTTAGTGTTTACATTCGTTTATTGTATATGTGAATTGAGCTTGGACTATTTATTTTACAATTTAAATAATAGGGAGACAATAAAAAAAATCCGGTCAGAATACAAAAGAGTATGAAAAGCACAAATGTCAGAATGCAAAACCGAAAACCAACGCCTAAATATAAAAAAAAATAATATAGATTTAGAAGTACAATATTTTTCTTTATTTAACTTACTGGATCGTGTGCCGCCAGTATCTCTTGCTGTTGCCTCACTAGCTCAGTCTCTGTCTTCACTCGGTTACTCTCTGTAAGTTTTGCGGTGGACACCCGTAGGAGCTCATCTCGTACTGGAGATGGAGGCACTCGGGCCGCGAGGGAGGCAGCTCGTATCTGGTTATTATTACATAAATAAAAAAAATATACCTTTTTTGATGTGAAACTTTAGAATCGTTGTGATTCGAAACTAGATGTAACGAATATGCGTCACGATAAAAAACAAACATAAATGTAAAGGAGATAATGACATATTGCCCACAACTCTTATGGTGCCATCTATAGCTCAATCTTAAAACTAAAGTGAGACATATATTGAAGTTGTTCTATTTAAAATTACGATAGATGGTGTTGATACTTTTGCTAAATTGTAAGTTGAGGTTAGTTTTATATAGAATATAGAAAAAGCTGCTATATATAAAAAGCTTTATATAAAAATAAACATATTAAATAATAAGCAGTTCCTCTATCCTAACACTCCTGATACTCTATATCCATCTCATATAATCCATTTCATATAATAAAATATTAGTACAATGTGATTTTTTTTGTACATTAAATATAACTCACCAGGGCTTCCTTTTCGGCTTGCGACGGATCACGTTGTGATATTTTCTTATTTCTATAATATGGATTTAATTGAAGCGATCCAATCGGCCTGGAATTGAGAGTTAAATAAGTAATACATGTCTTTTTCAAAATGTTATAATAATTATATGTGAATATATAATAAAAGAATCAAAATATCTTTATTTGAGCAGGCATTTACAAGCACTTTTGAATCGTCGATTATTAAATAAAAAGGTCAGTGTAGTCAGTCCGTGAGTAAGCTACCACCGGCTCGGAATGCTGCTCTGTTAAGAAGAACTGACCAGAAACTCAACAGTAGCTCTTTTTGAAAGAAATTTAAAGATTTTAGATTTATCCATTTTAATATTAATGCTGCAAATGAGTCGACAACTTACATTTCAAGCATTTCGACCCACTTGAATGTTATAATAATATTTATTTAATAATACACTTTTAATTTTAGATCTAAAAGTAATTAAAGGAGAGTTTAAGATATCTTGTGAAAATTTATTATAATGAAGAGTTTGTTTTTTTTTTTAAAGAATAAATTTAGCCGACACGAGTTTACTTTTATTTCAAATACTTATCGTGTCTGTCACTATTAAGAATTTAATTTTGGCGTTAAAATATTATGTTATTAAATATGTATTGAGAAGTAACTGTGAGAATGCCAATTTCTTTGAAAACCTCTGTTAGGGAATCCCGGAAAAAGAGCCCGCACAACTCTTTTTTGTAAAATAAAAATGGAATTAATTAGGGCAGCCCTGCCGCATAATAAAATACCGTAAGACAAAATACTGTGATAATAAATAAGTCAACCCATTAATGTCCGTTAATTGTGTAACATTGCAAAGACGCCCGAGCTGAGTTTGCCTATTGAGAGATGGGGGTTCCACTTGAGCTTTTTGTCTAAAGTTATTTCTAAGACATATGTTGTCAGTAAGTCACACCGTTCTAACACCGTTCTACATTGTTCAGGAACAAGCTACTCGTACAATTCTGACATTTTACATTAGGAAGTCTAAACTCCATGCATTTAGTTTTCATAGCATTTGATACTAAATTATTAATTTAGAACCAATAAATTGACAGAGTACTGTTTACTTAGTCGTTATTAGTCCCATCACGCACAACTTTAAAAATAAATGGATTCATCAGCAAAAACTACAATGTCACATAGATCTTTGACGAAAAAGGGCAAGTCATTAATATAAAGTAAAAATAAAAAGGGACCAAAAACAGATTCTTGTGAAACACCCATTTTTAGATGAGAACCAGCCGATTTAGAATTGTTTACATAAACCGTCTGGACTCTTTGAATTAAGAAGCAATAAGATCAAGCGCAGTGTCATCCGCATCAGCAGTTGATTTACTCTTGATGAAACTGTATTGTTCGCTATGCATGATTTTATTGTTATACACAAACTCTGCAACTTGCTTTGGAATATTTTTTTCGAAGATCTTACTTAAGATCGGTATAGCAGAGATAATAATAACCTATAATTTCTCGGTTCAAGTCTATTGCAATTTTTAAACAAAGGAACTACTTTATTGTTTTTCACCAAATCTGAGAATATATCGATTTTAATACATTTATTAAAAATTAAGGATAATTGTGAGGCAATATCATTTATTAGTGCTAAATAATAATACAAAGTATAATACCTTCCATTATTTATGACATTTTTTTGTCCTAAATTAGGCGGTGGAACTGCATTTGGTATCATAGTATTGGGACTCGCGTATTCACCATTGTTTAGAGAATTTGCTGAAAATTTAACACATAATAATAATTACCTATAATAAATATTTTTTCAGATTATTTTTTATTATTTAATATATGCTTTACCTGCTGGCATTCCAAGACCCCAGGAATTTATATCATTAGCGTCATTTTCATTAGGTTTAAAACTTGCTATTGCGTTTCGATGAATATCTGATATATACCTGAAAAGATATAAGTTAAATACCTCGAGGATATGAGATTGTTACTTATTTTTTTAATGTTTTTAAACAAAACTTACTCGCTGCCAAGGCCAGGCCCTGATAGTTCCCAATCTTGAGGATAATGTTCGAAAGTGGGAGCTGGAGTTTCGTGTTGTTTGACAATAACTGCACCATGGGGTGGACCATATACCGGGGGGTGGTGTCCGTGGGGAACCTGAACATTAGTTATTAAGTTTGAGAATCATAGACCTGTGGATGTTAACTATTAAGTAAATTCCAACTAATTTACCTTGTGGTGATGCGTGATCAAATGATGGTGATGATGAAACTTGGTAGTGTGGTAATTTTGGTGATACCACGAACACAGTTTAAATATATGACTCAACGCCGGGAAAAAGAATAATAGTACTTTAAGGAACATTTTCTTAGCTGTGGTCACTCCTAGTATGATCGGCAACACAAAGACTAACTTTAAGGCAATTAGTTTTATAACTAATATTATAGCTAGAGCTGCCATTATCAGCTTCCTTTTTACGTACTTCTCTGAAATTTTACAAATAAAAATGTTTAATACGCAAACATTTACTTACTTATTTTATTTTTGCGAATATTTATAGTATGTTTAAATAAGAAATAAGCTGTCACCTAGATATTGGTTGGTAGGTCTTGAAAAGAGTAAGAAAGAATGGGAGAAGAGGGGGAGATTGAAGAATGAGACAGAAGTACAAAAAAATATTGATTTTTTGGTTATAAAAAAATTCATACTCACTTATTTTATTAATAAATATTCTGCCATCTCCATTCGTCTCTCTCGGCTCAAAGTCTATGTGCACAAGAGCTCCAGTCTTAGTAAGAGCCCTAGGAGATATATTTAATCTAGCACCATCAAACATTATTTCAGGCAAAGTCAGCTTCATGTCATGTGTCATCAAAAATTTAACACCCTTGTTGTATAAAGCGTCTGTCACTTCTTCTAATGGTGATTCTAAAACAATATATTTTCAATAATATATATATATATATATATATATAAATGTATATATATATATATTATATATAAATACTCGTATATACGGTTTGCTTCATTCTTTAGGCACAACAAAGATTATATATATTAATGCTAGGGGCGCGAAATGTCGCAAAATCTCGGTAGAATTAATCAAATTGAGCGAAGCGAGTAACCCATCTTCAATTCAGCGTTCACAGCCATTTTCATGCCAACCCCGGACATGGGAAGAAAAAAGTCTCACATACAGCGCTCCGCTCGCTACGCGCAATTTTGAATTATAACTGAGTAAAAAAACATAAAAGAAGATTTTTTTTTGTATTATGAAGCGAAAGATAACAGCGGTAATCGTATTAGTCCCTTACTAACAATAAACATTACTCTATCAAATCTCACAGTTACAATGCCATATACGATGTAATATTTACTGATAGCTGACAAAGAAAACCATGTTACTATCACGATACAGTATAATAGTTCTGAGAAGTTATCAAAGAAAATAACGTAAATGACGTTCACGAGAACAACTTACTGTATATAAGAAGTTGATTTATATTTATATTTATATATTTAAATCAGGTTTAATATATTTCAATTATCAGAATGTTTTCGAAATTTGTTTAAAACGCTTTATAGTATAAGCGATATACTACTCAGTGACTCATCGCGAAATCTACATGGTTGAATTTTAATTTTCATAGTTGCGTCTTTTGTGATGTAAACGTCCACTAAGATCGGATTTTACGGAATTCCTATCCCAAAGAATTTCAACTTTTGCATTTTGACAATTTTTAAACCTCTAGGAGCTATACAGCAACAATTACCATAGCAACGGTTACGATGACAATGGTTACATAGCAACCTAAGTTCACATCCAAATTAATAGTGTGTCCAGCGAAGCGGGCGGGAATCAGCTAGTATTATATAAATCTACATATGTTAATTGTTGTACGTTTATAAAGTTCCCTATATATTATATACTAGCTGTACTCATGATTTTTTGACTCGGAACTTAATTACTTAACTCGGATTAAAGAGACAGACGGAAGGAGAAAAAATTTTAAAAATGATTTTTTATGTAATTACTTAACATTGAAATGCTGTTAATTTGGAATTGAAAATAGACACTTTAATTTTATTTACATGTATACATTTATAGATTTTTATTATTTAAAAGATGGTAGAGACTAACTGTAGTCATCTGACTGCAGCTCGTATTGGGATAGCATTACCGGGGAAGGACCATCCTCTCCCATAAGATCTACTTGTATTAACCAAATTAATTTGGTTATGTTGTGTTAATGTTTACGACATTTGGGATCATATCAGAGTTTACGCTTGCCTTTACAGGTCCCATAGTGGTATTGCAAAAATGGATCAACTCTTTGGCCATGTCCAAGCGACCATTGTCGATCTGCTCTCACTCTTCATCAGCTGAAGTCATCATTCTCGGGGACTTAACGCATAGAATGCGGTTTGCTGGGTTGTGCAAATCGTCTGTTGCAGTTAGTTAAGATCTAGATCTTCTGCTGACTATAAATCCCGGCAAGTACCCGACGGCCCGACGCGTTTGGCACTATGAGTCAGTGGATTGGGATGGAATGCGTTCTTTTTTTGCATTCTATCCATGGAGGTCCGTTTGTTCCCCTTCCAACGACTCAAGTGCCTGCGTTGCAGCTGCGTTGCGCTGATGTGATGCTACAGGGCATCTATGCTACAGGACAAGGCTGCAGTAGCCGGTAAACAATAGGCGTATCAGGCTCGAACTTAAGCGTTAATCACTAAGGATATCATGAAATCACTGAACTCTAGAGTTTTTAAGCAGAAATATAACAGTTTCAACAGATTCTTCAAACGGCAAATCACTGGAACAAAGTAAGCATATCGTCCAAATTGGGGATCAGCTGGCAAGGATCTGTCTGGCATGGATATGGCAAAAGCCTTCGATCGCGTAGGGCACAAGGGGCTTCTTTCAAAACATTCGTCCTATAAGTTTCCCGAAAGTTTATGCAAATGGATCACCAGTTTTCTCACCAGTTGGAACATACAGGTTGTTCTCAACAGTTTTTGCTCGAACCCCAAGTCCATGAATGCTGGTGTACCGCAATTCCTGCTATCCCCAACCCTGTTCCTCCTGCACAATAATAATATGTTACATATCTCTAACATACATTGTTATGCAGATGACAGCATTGGGATTGCGGTATATTCAGGCTCTGCTAGGCTCTCTCGGGAAATCGTTGATGAGTGCCAAAAGAAACTTGTGTCGTCTACAGAAACCTCCCCGGGGATGGTCTTAGAGTGGGGTGAACTAAAACCTCGTTTGCTCGTGCGGTTTTCTATAACCTGAGAGGAATACTCTAATATAAAATATATCGATAGAAAAAGCCATGTTTTTATTAATTTAACTGTAGGTATGGTAACGAAATGTTCAATAATCACAGTCCTGATCCTAATTTTACTGTTTAAAATTTATAATCAAACACAATAATTCATTGTTTGTTACAAGTGTCAATAACCTGTAGATTGAGTTTGTAAGAGTTATATCTCGGATTGCAGATCGATTAATAATTTCGGCTCATTAATTATCATAACTATCCTCACAACGATCAATAAACTTTTACTATACTATAGTTATAAAAAACACAACAAAAGCTGATTATTAAAATATCCACGATTTCATTTATTGTTTCTTACAACAATTAATTATTGCGGAAGTATTATTTTTTATTATAAAATCAGAGAAAATATTCACATGAACAATGTTGCTCTATTAGTTTAATCAATACAAGGGAAAAGAAAGAAAAAGATTAATTACTTTACCGTCTTGTGTCTATCTGATTTTATCTTTTCTTATATCTTCTGACAATGTTAGTTAATTACTCAATAAGAAAATATTGGTAACAATGTATCGTCAATTGTATGCAATTGTATATAAGTACAGTGAAATTATAAATTTATTAGCACATTATCTATGAATTTATTATTCACATAATAAAATTTTAATGTGCATACATGAGAGGCAGATGAGTAGAATTTAAAAAGTTTTCTACTTATCAATTTATTTGTTTGTTTGTGTATCACGTTAATAAATAGGCGAATTTTGAAACTGTAGTAGAGGTTTACTCCAGAATATTCTCTAATTTTCACAGTAAAAATGGTTTAAATTATAATTATAGTAAATTAGAAGATATACAATTTTGTAGTACATTATATAGATCTACCTTCTACTCGTATGATTGAGCCAGCGTTTGCAATATAAGCGTACAAAAATACATTCTAACTTAACCGACTATTACTCGTTAACTTTTAGCCGGCTTAGTTATGGTTGGGGGCACTTGAATCTAACAAAAATGTGCTCTTTAAAGCTTAATATTTCACAAATGAATCCTTTATTAAAATGGTTTTTACCAAACCCACCACACTTTTAAAGACCTATCTAAGAATACTACGGCATGTTGGACTACAAAACCCTGAAAAAATGCCAAAATTATTAATATTTTATTGTTGTAGAAGTGAAAATAGATGCAATTTTAACATTGAAATATGTTAAAGGTGAAAACAAAATTTGGAAAAACGAAGGCTGAATAAGATTTTGAATAAAATTTTACACTTAACAGTATCCTTATTAAAGGTCATAAACTATGTAACATTTTACTACAGTTATTACAATCACTATTAGCGCCTTAAACGCCTTAAAAAGGAAAGCATCAGAGGCGCATTTCTACTTTTGCTTTTATAGTTTATGTGGACAGAGTCACAGGAAACAGGTAGTATTAGTATAAACGAAATGTTCATATAGTTTTTGGAGCAGAACCTACAGTCTTATTCTGCAACTTTATTTTAAACCATATCCAAGCTATGCTCTACATGTATGACGGATAAGAATATGATTATTGTTATTATGTTTTGATATCATTATGTTTAAAACCCTATTATTAATGAATATGTTTCATATTTAATGTAATAATAATTAAACCTTGAAATAATGCATATTTGGAAAAACTACCATATGAAAGCATTAGTAAAATCTATCCGTGTCTTGTAATTTTGACAAATGTAATTATTTTCTAAAATTAAATTTTGTTGTGCTTATTTGTAAACTAAATTGGATTAGACTGAAGTATAATTTAGGTTATATTTGATTTTTTAAAATTTAATTTAAAATATTTTTACAGTTATCTAATTTTGAAAGTGGTGTCAGTCCATTTACAGTCTATAAATATATATTATTATAGTCTAATTAAATATCGATAAAAGATTACAAACATTACCATACTTCATATAATTTTACTAATTTATTTTATTAACAGACATTAGCATATCTTACCGTAGCATACCTTTAATTTTCTCGAAACAAGAGAAAATGAACTTGCACCACTTTCAAAATAAACGGTCCATTTAATAGATAAATTAACAAATTATATAAAAGAGTACTCATATCTCTTTAGAACTTTGAAATGAAGTCCAAAATAAAATTAATATTAAGTTTTCATATTGTAATCCAGGCTAACTAAAGTCTGTCTGTTGAGTGACTGCCGGGTTCTACATAACCCTCCGGTCATCACCTTTTTGGCCGGCGAGTAGGTATCCGTTACAGATTTTTACAAATAAAAAAAGGCTAACTAAAGTCAAGTTACTGAAGCTTTATTACGTATTTTATTTATTTATCTTGTCAACTTTGAATCAATACGAGTTATCACTTGTGTATCGATACCATATCGGCACTTCTCTCCAACTTTGATATTTCTCAAACTTAATTGTTTAATTCCACAGTTTTCCTAAGATAATCTTAGATTATTTATTCACTAGGTTTTTTAAACATTATATATAGTCTTAAAAGTCTAAATTATAAACAAGTTAATATATATTTAAGACTATCTGTGCCCATGGCTTTGTCTGCGCGGAATGTTTTTCAATTAAAAATACCTAAGTTTATTTTTTATAACATCAGCTATCCAGTGAAAGTCCTGTTAAAATCGGCCCAACAGTTTCAGAGATTAGACCAAACAGACAGACAGATGGAGATGGAGCTGTTAATTTGGAATTACAAACAGATACTTAAATTTCATTTATATATCGTACAACAATTTGCTTATGTATTTATTTTGTTTATATATATATATATATATATATTTAGGATTCCCCTTTGTAAGTTATATATGTTATAATTATATATTATTTTATACCTATCATTACTACATTTTATACTTATTATTAACATTAGCTAACACAACTTTTTGTTTAGTTATCAAAAAAGAAAATATGTTTTGAAAAGGTTTCTATTTACTATACTATAACCGACGAATATATTTTTAAAACTAAACACTTATTGCATAGCACTAAAGCAGATTATGCTGAACGTCAGCTATAACTTGGTTCAAATAACTTTGACAACATTTTACAATATTTGCGGCTAAAATTAACATTGAAAACGGTCAGACGGAATTTCTAAGCCGCATCACGGATGTGACTTCAATGTGAAAATGTTTTGTCTATTCAAATATGTTTTCACGCACATACATTTCTATATACTACATTGTTATATAGGGTTTTATTTTATGTTCAGTGTTGAAGGAGATATCTTTATACTGCCTACTGTAAACTAAACGTATTGTGTTAAAATTTTTGCTCTTAAACACAATAAAAAGACCCCTCTTTTTGCTCTTACACAATAAAAAAACCCCTCTTGTACCTACTGTCTCCTTGAAATAAAATTTTTGGTTAAACATTTTTTTATTATATATATAATATTATTTTAAATTACTTATTTTCACTTTAAACTCTATATTAATTATATAATTCTCATAATCGCAATAATCAATTAATCGCTTATTTATAACTTTATAAGTTTAATTAATTGTTTTCGATTAATCTATCTTATCAAAATTTCCTGTTTACGAAATAAAATATACATAATATAAATAACACTAACAGATATTTAAAATTAAAATTTAAATCGCTGCTAAATCACAATTATTATATTTGTTTACTCACCAGATTCATCTTCATCTTTGATTTCATTCTCTTCATCGAATGATCTGTCTTCATTATTACTGCCAGTGAGGTAGATAACATTAGCTTCTTTACTATATTTATTCATATCTACATTATTTTTCTTTAAACACACACCACTAGCAATATTTATATCACCATTAAAATTTAAACTATCATCCAAATACGTATAAAAGTTCTTTTGCAAACAACTCACTGATGGTTTCAATGTACACTTATTTAATATATTATCCCATAAAGTATTCCCTGTTTTAAATGTTCCATTTTGATACACGTCACCGAATAGTCCTCTTCCTGCAACCGTGTCCCCTATCTTCACTTCCTTAGGTATTTTGTCTTCGATTCCTTTAATATCATCCGTTTCATTATGACATTTAGTAACTACAAATGAAGCTAATACTATTATAAGTACTCCTATATTGTTGGATTTTATGTTTTTTATCCAAAAGCTTCCACTTTCCCGTCCGCGAACGCTGCGATGTCTCCTGGCCATTGTCAGATCATTACTAAATTCAACAGAACATTTGTCTAATTTAAATAACTGCTCAAAAATTCATAACATTATTGTGTCTACTTGTGCGTATGTTCATTAATTCCATTTTCTATGAAACCTTTGAGTTTTTAAGTTGAAAGTATGCCAGCAATTGTTTGTCGTCATGTATCTTGTCAATCACAAGTGAGTTTTTTAGTTTCAAAATGTTGACATTTCATCTGAAAAGAGAAAACAAAGTTAGTTATACGTAATTTGGATAATGATTTTGTTATAGGATGCACATTATGGATTTAAACTTATACTTTCTAAGACAATTGGTGTATTTTAGATGAATGCTATGAAGACAATTTAACAATGTTATAAACTTAATATTACATGAAGATTTATTTTACTGGAGAGATTGAGTGCTCGCACTAAATTCGTATTTCATATACCAACTTGTAGAACCAAATACGCCAAATACCAAATAGAACCAAATACCCGAAATCGTTTCGTGACAAGAGCTTGTAATGCATACAATATATTATTATGATATTGATATATATTTTTCTAAATTGACTATGTATGTATCTTTGGTTAGAAAAGTTGTTCACAATTAAGTTCTTACCCAAAATATTTTATGTAAAATTTTAGTTTTGATCATTATTTATTTATAGTTTGTATATTAATATTTTAATATTTTTCTCTCTTTATCATTTTTTTAAAACCATTATTACTTTTATTAAACATTTTTAATTCACACTCGCTACGTATAAATTAGTAGTGAAATATTTGACTTTTTTATATTAAAAAAAAATTGTTATAAATGAAATATTTTAAGCTGTATGTTTTCCAAAATAAACAAATAAATAAATACAATGTACAAAGAATTCGTCACCATACTTTATTCAAGTTGCTTGTCTGTTACAGAATTTATTACCTCTGATAAAGATTTTATTAACATATCAAAAACCCTTTTTATATATGAATGGGAACAATTTAATAAAAGTTGTACTTGAATGACCAAGTGACATACTTTGGAGATAAGATTTACAGGCGTTCTAGTAAACTCGTTTGTTGAATTCCTTATAGAGATAGATAGAAAAACGGATAAAGTTGTCGGTAATTATTGTACAAAGGTTTTATAGGGTTAGTTTACTTACACATTCACCAGATGCCCACGCTAGTTGTAACAAGTTAAAATAAATACCAAATATTTCTAGATTTGTGTATTTTAAACGATGTATTTAGATTTAACTCAAACATTTGTAACTTACAAACGAACGGACAAACCACAAGAATTTATTGTTTAATAAAAATTATAAACCCTTAGCAGTGAAATCTAGATTTCAGTTTTTGCATCACGAACTTACTTTACTGCTAGCGTTATTTTCTCTTATAAAGAAGCAAATTTATTTTTCATTAATAATTTATAGTTAATAGAATAAGTAAGTAATACTAATCCAATCCAATCCAATCCAATCTATTAAAAAGTGTCCAATTTATGAATCAATTACGACAGAATCCAAAGCATCAATTCGTTCCGCTTTCCTCGCATATATCATGTTGAGATGCGTATGGCAATGTGTTACTGTTCATTTTGTATACTATACCTATATTTATGTGATTTATTTCGGATGTCATTTCATCCTATTATTTATACCGCTTCATGGTTAATTTAACGGTATGGTTCGTTTATTATTTACCAGCTTATTACCTCCCGCGTCGCTGGGCACACTATTAATTTGGATGTGAACTTAGGTTGCTATGGTAACCGTTGTCATATATCCGTTGTCATCGTAACCGTTGCTATAGCAACTCTTACCCCCGCGTTAAGTGTATAGCTCCTAAACGTTTAAAATGGCGAAATGCAAAATTGAAACCTCTTGGGATAGGGACTCCGTGAAGTCTGTTTTTAGTTTACGTCTACGTCACAAAAGTAACTAGTATCTATGTGAATTTTTAAGTTAAACGGACAGATAATTTCGGAGATTTCGTGATGATTTTGCAAGTGGTAAATCGCTTATATATATATGTATATATATATATATATATATATATATATATATATATATAGATTACTTCATTCCGATATTAAAGATATGATAAGTTATTTACAGTTATCAAGTGACTCTTACTTTTGGTTTCTTTGGAAAATAATTCACGCCTTCTAGTTTTATTGCTGTAAAGTGAAAAAACACTTAAATTAAAAGTATGTCTATTATTTTTTTCGTAATATTTAAATTTAAATTCTTTTAGGCCAAAGAGAAATTAAGTTTGCATTTATGTATGTAAACCACCGAATACCATTCAGTGGATATCAATATTTTTGGGTGTTTCAAATAAAATTATCATTTCTTATCAATGATTTTTTTTTTATATAATATTTTATAACTTTCCAATGTTTTCCATTTATTATCGTATTATACGAATTTTATGCCTTTTTTATACTAAAATATAATTAAATAGTCGATATAAAATTTTGTTCATATTATTGTGATGAATATTATCTTAACTAGCACCTGCTCTTGACTTTGCTTCTGTATCAGGAAAGCTTTTAGACAGAGTAACGTATTGAGTTAGATCTACGATAATTCGTGCAATATTATTAAAAATTTATTCATTTGACGATTTGGAATTAGAAGAGGTTGATGTCTGTGGCCGAGGCGAAAGAGGTATGCAGGGACCGTAGCGTTTGGCGCTCCGTCGTCTCTGGCTACCCCGCAAGGGATATGGCGTGAAACTAAGTTAAGTTAAATAGAAGAGTTAAGAGAATGTCTATAAAATGCAATAAATAATAAAAGTGCTTGATGGAAAATTTAATTAGGAAGTAAAGAGACAAATGAAGATTAACCACAGTCTACT
The DNA here is from genome assembly GCA_918358865.1 of Melinaea marsaeus rileyi. NCBI lineage: Eukaryota > Metazoa > Arthropoda > Insecta > Lepidoptera > Nymphalidae > Melinaea > Melinaea marsaeus. The sequence continues at coordinate 14,415,897 of OU911089.1, read as the reverse complement.
ATGTATGTATGTATCAGTTTTGAACCACTGGTTGCTGTGTGTTTAATAAATATGACAATAAATTAATCTGCATTATAACAAACTAATCAATCCAATCAATAACAATTTATTAATAAACTAGTTTTGCCCGCGACTTTCGTGCGGATTTTTTTAAAATAAAGCCTAATTTGCTTTATTAGTTGGGAGGAAATCCTGTTAAAATCGGTCAAGTAGTTTCAGAGATTAGCTGGAACAAACAGACAGACAGGAATGTTTTTATATAAGTATATAGTTTCATATGTATTTAGTGAAATGCTGTTAATTTGGAATACAAACGGACACTTAAATTATATGTATATATAAGATGGTATAGGCCATTATTTTTAACTGTCGTTATATCACACAAAGAAAGTAATTGTTTAGAAAAAATAAACATCTCATCATCTTCCTGCCCTTATCCCGTTTTGGGGTCGGCACAGTATGTTTTTCCTTCCATACCCTCCTGTCACTCGTCATCTCTGTACACACTCCCTTCTCCATATCGTCTTTCACGCACTCCATCCATCTTTTCTTCGGCCGTCCTCTACCTGTCCATCCACTACCATATCTAGCACTCTTTTGGTCACGTGCCATTCATCCCTCCTCATAACATGCCCATACCATGACAGACGGCTACCTCTAAATAAATAAACATCTAGTGAAAGATAATGATTTGTTAATAAAGCTCAAAACAATGAAGCAATTGTTCTAAGGTTCAAAGCTTTTTGTTAACACGAAACTCAAAACAATAAAGAAATTGTTCAAGGTACAAAGTGCTGAAGTGAAATCAAACAAATTTCTTCTATTATTTAATTAAAATAAATTATGTCTCCGTTAATAACAATAATTTAATAAAGATATAATTAATATTGCCAAATTCGGTCCACCGAGCTCAGCACGCGAGTTTAATGGCCGATGATAAATGAAATCGCGTATAAAAATATAAATATTTTATAAATAAATTTAATGAATTATTAATTGAACTAATCCTGTATTTGAATAAATAAATTGGATTATTCACTTTATTAATGATTTCAAATTAATCTTACGTTCATTTCACAGTAACTACGAATTCGTTAATGGAATATGTTTTTAGAACTAAAAATAGCCTTAACATTAATTTAAGTTTAACATTAGTCGAAATGAACAGACTGACAGAAAAAAAATTGTTTTTAGTATAAATCTGTTTTTCAAAACTACAAACAGACTTAAATTTTAATTTTATTTTTATATATTGATAATACGTTAAATTATCTTCTTAAATATAATATTGTGTTCAATGGAATTCCTGACATAAAATACAAATATGAAAATTAATTCAACTATATATATATATATATTTATACTTTGGTTTTATAGTATTATATTATTAATACTAAACCTACCGACATTTTCTTGTGTACCTGTTCCTACCGCACGCCGTCAAATTGACCGGTATTTAAAAGTTATTTTATTATATAACGCAGGTAATAATGGGAATAACTAAAAGTAAAGAATGAAGAAAATATTATATGCATATTCTAAGAATTGTAATGTGGTTTGATAACGATATTATAACGTTTAAAATGTGTAATCTTTACAAAAGCTTAAGAACGGTCAATTTGACAAGTACTTGGTAGGTTTAGTGTTAAACTGACAATGATAAAAGAGCTTTGTAACCGATTAAGAAAGCAAAAAACAGCTAGAGTTCAACAAATCAAATATTTACATTAAAATTATTACAATTGATTATCATTTATGATTTTATCCGGTTTTGTTAAACACCTAGTGTACTGTTTGTTTATCAACTTTCACGTAGAAAGTCGTATTCGAGATGTGTCCGAGCAAATTTGATTAACGTTTAACCATAGCTGAAGATGAGTATCAAAAGTGACCTTTGAACTTAATTTATTAACATCCCAAATAACTGGAACGTGTAGCCCTGATATTATATATGATATTAATTAATTTGATGATCATTCTATAAAAATATCGTGTTTAATAATCTCTAATACTAGAGAGTCAGTTAAACGACTTTCTTTAAATTATTAATTATATTTCGACTTTCAAAATTAATGTTCCATCACATTTTTGTATCGTTATTTTTAATGATGTAAACATCTAATAAATAAATTGTATATTTTTAGTTTACCCTATATTTGTAAACATTAGATATAAAAATAACTGGATAGACTTGGAGGTTGATAAAAGCTTAGTTAAAGCATATTATTTATATGTTTAAATCTAATAAGTAAACAAATTGAGGTAGTTTTACCTTATATTTCAGTTTATATTGTAAACAATGTTTCGTTTGAAAAGTCACTGTTAGACTTTTGAAAGCTTGCAAAAGCTTATAGTTTAAATATATAAATTTGTATGTCAGATGAATGTAATGTCAAAAGTCAATAAAAATAGTCTATATATATATATATATATATATATATATATATATATATATATATATATATATATATATTCTATAAGCGATTTACCACTCACTAACTCATCACGATACGAGTATCTCCGAAATTATTTGTCCGAATAATTTTACATAGTTACTTCTTTTGTGACGTAGACGTCTACTAAGAACAGATTTTACGGAATTCCTATCCCAACGGATTTAAACTTTTTGCATTTCCCCCAGTTTTAAACCTGTAGGGGATATACACATAACGCGATTACCATAGCAACGGTTACCGTGACAACAGTTACCGTGACAACGGTTACCATGACAACCTAAGCTCACATCCAAATTAATAGTGTGTCCAGTAAAACGGGCGGAAATCAGCTAGATTACTATAAATGTAATAAAAATCTTAATAGTTCTAAAACTTATTTTTACAATAAAACTACAATATTATATATCAAAGATTATTCTAAAGACAAAGTGATGTATTTCTTTTGTTTGTATTCCTCTTCACTGAACTGAACTGAACTGTCAAGAGGTCGGGTATGACATATGAAATATGTTATGTTATGATGATTGAGACTGGAAAGTGCTACCGAGAAAGTACAGCGAAAGTAATATATATATATATATATATATTATATATATATTAATATTATATTAAATATATCCCATAACTCTGTTCTGTATGAAAAATCCTATTTGATTAATTATTATTTAAGTAGATTTTAAATAATTATCAAATGTACTTTCCAAAATAAATATATAGTTAGAAAGTTCTTGTTATATATTTATATACTTATATATATGTATGTGTATATGTAACAACAATAATATAGCAAGTACATTTACAGTACTCAATAAAAATAATATTTTTATTATATAAAATGTTAAATTGTATTTTTTATTTAAAAATTGTGCTATATACATTCAATTAATCAGTCTTAAAAGTTATATAAGAAAATTGTAACGAAATATGGTCATTGAAGGCTTTTTATTTTTAAACTTCAATCTGCAGAAGAAAGCCAAGTGAACTTAATTGTATACCTTTGTTATAAAGTGTTAATTATCACTCATACAGTGCTAAAAAAGTTATGAAAGTTAAAAGGTCACTTAAATCAGTTTACCGCGAATATCTCGCGACCTTTTCCTCGGAGGTCAATAAAGGTTATTATAAAAATTATCCGTCTTGAGATTGTCTACAAAAAATGTTTTTTGTATTTTTTTGTAAAATCAACCGTTTTTGGGGTAGAGCACTTAGAAAGACACACGCACTAACATGCTCTATCTTATACCATACTCTATTATTACTATTGCATTTTATTCATGTTTGTCTCTTACAAACATTTATCCAATACATATTATAAAGGTCGGGACTTAGTATATATTATATTATATATTATGCAAACTACAGTGTCACTGTAGTTTGAAAAATATTTCTTGAGTGCTATTTCAGAAGTTTCTTGAACAGTAATGAATACTTATTTCATAATAGCGTTAGATGTGAAGGAACAGTTTAATTTTTATTGCTTTGAAATTGCTGTTTCTATTAATAAGAAGCCAGTATCGTCTTGTGATTTTCAGATTATTAAATATTCAATATTACCATCATTTCTAGATATATAAAAGGTGTGAGGAGAGATGAAAGGCATGTAACCAAAAGTGCTGGGTATGGTAGTGGATGGACCGGTAGAGGACAGACAAAGAAAAGATGGATGAATTGCGTGTAAGACGATATGGAGAAGAAGGGAGTGTGTACAGAGATGACGAGTAACAGGAATGGAAGAAAAAATTATTGCGCTGAACGTGAAATTGAGATAAGGGCAAGAAGATGATGACTTTCTTAATATGAATCTATGTCATTAACTTCCATGACACTACCAGATAAATCTTAAATACGGAGAGCACATAAAAGTATTTTTTTCGTATGCCTCTGCTGTTAACTCTACTGGCAATGACAGCGTCACCGGTGGAATGGTACAGAGACCCTTGAAAAATGGTGGGCCTGAAGGGCCCTAGGGGAATGTGCGTCCTGAGGGCGCCTCCTAAAATACTATTAAAAAGATCATGTATATAAAAAAATCTGACCTTAAATATTTTATTATATACCTACCCCAATAATTTCATATATATAATTTTGTGTCTTCATATCATCGTCAAATTAGAAAATGACAACCACTTCTTTATTACGTGACCAGTATTAAAATAATGATAACTTACACCACAGATTATAAGTCAGTAAGTTAACAAAATTACAGTTCGTTCTAGTGAAAGTAGACTCGATCTTGAATGTGAAATGAAAATAAAAGTGCCACTGATTTCGTCATACTTATTTTCTTTATCGATTTATAAATAAATTTTATTGGTAACTTTATTTATATGTTCAAATGTCTAGCAAAAATATTACAAGAAATAGATTGTGTAAAGAATGCTGAATTGTGTAATAGTTTATTTATAATCAAATAAAATATCAAATAGAAGATGCAAAAGAAAACAAGTAAATCATCTTATATAACTTTCTCGAAAAGAAATGACTGACACTTTGTATTTGGTTGTCCCAAGTATCGAATCTATAATATTTACAGCATTAAGTCAAATGTCAAATAATTTTCTGAATGATGTCAAAATGACCATCCTAAGTAAGTGTTGGCATCGCTAAACTTTATGTAAATATAGATATAGTAAATAGAAAGGGATAGGAATAGATTCCTATCTCTTTCTTCAAGGCCTTTTTTAGGCTCTCACTCATAGTATCAAACGTAACTATAGCTATTTAATGCTGGTTTTCCCAAGTCATTTTGTGTACTGCTATGGAACAGCTGTGATGGGAGACTTTACCACTATAATTATGATATTATATTACAATTAATATTCTTCCAATATATAAAGATAGAAATTTATCAAAGTTAACATAATGTGATGGCAAGTGGAAGACCAAGTGTGTAATTACAAAACAAATATAGGATAATATTATTATAAAATACTGATTTAGGATGTTGAATTAAGGTAGATAAAAAACAAACGAAGGCAGATATAAAACTTAAGTTAAAATAAAGATTAAAGCTACTTTTTAAGGAAAAAAATTCTTAAAAAATTGTTGGCTTAAGTTTCTATATTTTGAAATATGTTAAAAAGTGTCTCTTACTATAGGCATTTGAATTTGACAGAGTGTACCGATGAATAATTTTAAAGTTTTTAACCTATCTAGCCTCACCTAGTCATCTAGATTAGAATCTAGGATAGATTCTTATCCTTAGAAATAAACATATCCTATCTACAGTTCTGGTATCAAGATTAGAAAAGCAAAGTGTACGGTAGATTCGAATGAAACCTTACCTAAATAATAAAACAAAAAAAATGATTTTGAGTCGACAACACATCCGCAAAATTCGGATTGTCGAGTATTTAGTTTAATTTTAATGGTAGTGCAAGACAAGCCGCAGTCGCCATATTTGACACTAGCGAAACGTCACTCAACGAACGCCATCTTGATTTCGTTAATTCACACGTATCAGTGAAGTCACATCGAAAATCGTATACAAAAATGTGTTTGTCATATTTCACCGAAGCGATGCGAAGCGAAGCCATCTATTAATCTCGTTTATAAAATAGTAAAATAAGGAAGCATTTAATTTATCTCATAAAATACATGTTATGAGTAGTCAAAGTTAAAGTAAATAAATATTGCCTTCACAGACGTCATGGTCTGAAGAGAAATTTCTCTTAAGGTTAATATGTTATTTTTTAAAGGTTATATTAATATTTATGTTTCTATTCCGCTGTCAGTTTTGTAATTTGTCAAAATAATAACTTGTTTGTAGTTAAATTAATGGAGAATGTTAAATGCTATACGTTGTATTTTTATAACATATTAAATCCGTGAGTTTGTAATGTTTATAATTAAATGATTTTTTATTAAGTAGCTTTAATTTTTTTTGATCAATGTTTTGTGTTTATGTGAAACCCCCAACCCCTACTTACCCATATTATAACCCCCATATAGACATCTTCAAAATATAATTATATTTCATAATCTATATTATTAATATAATCATTTTCATCATCAATCATCACCCATTCTGTGTATGTGTGGGTGTGTGTTTGTATTTGCGTTTGTGCGTGAGTATAGTTCATATAGCTCAATTAGCAAAGCGGTAGCACCGTTTTCCAAGAGGTCATAGGTTCGGGGATTTATAATTTTTTTGTAATGTCTATTATTAGGATATGACGTCAACTGGGGAGTGAAATAATTTACAATATCGGGAATCGAATCCAACTCCTGAGGGACCCTCTAGACCATATGTTGAATTTTCCATTCTATATATATTTATAACTATAGATGAGCTAATTAATCACGTTAGATATTCTCGCTATAACAAGATGCGTCAGTTATTGGAATAATTGATGACACATGTTAGTAGTTCAAGTTCAGAAGAGAGTTCCTATTAACTTTCTATCAGCTCCAGCTAGACGCATAATGACAGAGAATCTCATAATTGATAAAACTAATTAGAAATTCTAAATATAAATAACATTAATTTCACTTTAGATTTTGGTAAAATCTTTTTAATTCAGGTTGCTTTGATATATAAAAATGGTATTTTGAATATTTGTATTGAATAACAGGTGGTGTGATCAGATTTGAGTGGAATTTTGGATGTATGTATCATACATACATATGATTATGTACGTAAAAATGAACGAAGAACTAATAGTTTAAATTTTTTATGACAAAATAGTAATAATGTTTATATATATATATATATATATATATATATATATATATATATATATATATATATATATATATATATATATAAGTCAAATGTAGTTTCTTTTCTGTGCATGCGTAAAGAATGTCAAGACACGTGCGTGCCTCTTTTGCTTTAAGGAATCTTAATGGAATATTTTTTAGGTGTTAGAAAGTTTTTATTGAATTATGTTACTTTTTTTAATAAAAAGTCAGACATTTTGATAAATTGAGGTAAAAGATAATAAAAATGTCGGATAACTAAATTACAATGAGATATGAAATATATATAATTTTATTGCTTTTATGATAGATATAGAAACGTATCTATAGATAGATATAGATATCCTGGTAAGTTATCTAGGGCATAGTTTTGCAGTGACTACTGTTTCATCTCTAGTTATTTGTAAATCTATAAATACTTAACTTTACAATAATTTGAAACTTGAAATTAAATTATTTTTCATCATAACTTTATGTCTTAGAGAATGATTTTTAATCAAATTTTTGATTTTTAATGAAAAGATATGAATTATCTATTATAAATAACTTTAATTATATAATTTGTGTAATATATATGAAATAGTATTTATAGTACAGACAGACAAACGTCCGGTTCAAGTGAAAGTTGACGGACGAATACGCCCTTTTAAAATTGTGTGAAAAATTTAAATTCTTGACCACACGTTGTGAATCTCTCAAATAATAAAATTAACATATATATAGCGTTAGTTTGCTTTCTAAGAAAGTTGTTTAATATTAATATAAAGTTTTGATTTAAATTAAAATGTTTGCGTTAACTACAAATAGTTTTCTATTGCTTTGAATTCAATGTCAACTTTCGTTGTTTTTGAATGAAGTGTGACGTCACTGACGCCATTTTGTTTATATCGCCGTCCCCCTCTAACAATGATAGCCCACTTATTGTTTTAACATTCGTTTTGTTTAAAACCTGTTTAACAAAATTTTCAATTTCACTTAACTATGTTTTAAGGAAGTTGAATGAGAATGAGTCATTTTTACTACTTTCTGAATTAATAGATTGGTATCTAATAAACGCTCACATCCAATAATATTATACACACACAAACACACATCGCTTCAAAACAATTCGAGCAAAAAATAAAGAATACTTTTACCGCCTCTCCACTGGAGCGTAATAATAAACAATTAAAAAACAATCTTACATATATTAATATTATTATGACGGACATTTTGTAAACATTACAGATTAATTAAATAAAAGTAAACTTTAACTTTACAAAACTTTCACTTAACACAAATTGTTTGTAAAAATATTAATTAAAATATAAAATAGTTAAAAACTCACCCAAATTCGTGTGAAGAGAAAGATTTCAAAGAGCGGGGTCACATGCAACATGCACAGCCAAGTGCCAACTCGGTACTAAAGTGTGGACAGAGTGGGATCTGGGGCTGAGATGAACTAGTGAAGGGAAAATTTTTATCGATATTTTGAGATAATTTGTGTGTTTTACTTTTTTTTACTAAGGATAATTGTATTTTCTGGGTTAAATACTTATAATATTGGTTGTTAAGAACAAATTTGAATAAAAAAAAAATGTTTTTTCTCGATGTTACTTAATAATTCACGTTGCAAAATATTCTGTCGGTATTTTTTTTATGTATATGTGCAGGTTAGTTTTATTTTAAAATATTTTTTTTTTTTTTTAATATTTTCTGACATTAAATATAATACTGAAAGATATGGCGAATTATTAATATTTTTTTTACACTATAATATCGATAAAAAGTTATCGATATTATAGTGTAACATCACTAGCAATGTGGTTTGCCAAACCATGTTCAAGAGCAAGGTGAAGATCTGGGTCTTTGACCGCGAACGCGGGATCGCTACTAACATTACAATAACCAAGGTTTAGTTTTAATCTGCGTTTAAGATTATAATACACTAGCTGTTCCTGTGACTCCACCTGCATATAAAAAATGTCGTTAAACGATAAGAACTTCTAAACAAACCATTAATATATATAATCGGTGACTGGTCGTATTGCTAGCGACAGATTTCTCTTTATTATTTTTTAATATTTGGACGGCTTATCGAATTGATTGCGATGGTTCTAGTTGTTCGTACATTGTTCACTTAATATATTGACGTTTGTGAAACAGTGGTCACAAAAAAAACCCGGCTGAATTTGTTGTGTGGTTCTTCTCAGAGCAGGGCGCGTTTGGAACCCTCGTAGCCTTATTTTAAGTTGGAGAGTGTCTTTACAGAGCTTATTTTGATACATACGATATCAAAATGGGCTCTCCTGTCACTTCCATTTGATACACAAGTGATCACTGGTATAGATTGAAAGTTGAAAATATATAAATAAATAAATAAATAAGAAAAGGTATTTTCCATACTGATAAGGCCCTTAAATATCTTATAATATTTTTAAAATAATCTTTCTAATACTCTTTGTAAGACTCGTCGTGGATATATAGCCTTGATATCTTTCTAATTCTTTATTAATTGGTAGTTTAAAAAGAACTTTCATTTTTATTCATCTCCTTACGTCGAAATCAGCACACAAGTAAAGTCGAGCTTGTAACATCTATAAAAAAAATCATATAATCCAATTAATTTGTAGATGTTTTTCAAGAATTTGTTGGGTTCTGCATATAAAAAACTTTTTTAACCCTTAAGAAAATTCTTATAAGGTTTGCTTTTCATATCATTGTTGTCATCATCATCAACACTCTCTGATGCTAAATAATTTCTATTGAAAACTACAAATACCTGGAAGTTATTCGTCCGTACAATAATTTAGGTATAAGTATATTAAAAAATTTACACTTTATAGCAATTTATATCTTTATAGCGATTTACCGCTCACTGACTCATCACGAAATCTCCGTAACTATCTCTCCGATTAACTTAAAATTTTACATAGTTACTCCTTTTGTGACGTAGACGTCCACTAAGAACGGAATTTACGGAATTACTATCCCAACGGATTTCAACTTTTTGTAGTTCGCCCAGTTTTAAGCCTGTAGGAGCTACATAGATGGAAGTAATAGTTACTATAGCAACGGTTACCATAGCAACGGTTACGGTGACAACGGATAATATGACAAAGGTTACCATAGCAACCTAAGTTCACATATAAATTAATAGTGTGTTCAGCGAAGCGGGAGGGAATAAGCTAGTATATTTATAAAATCTTAAAATTTATTTCCTTACTCATGTTATCATCAAATACATATTATATTATTATTATTGAGCTGAGCGTAAACGAAGCTCTTAACCGTTTGGGAGACCTTTTTTTGTGTTTAGTTGTCTCCAGAATGCGACTAGATAATTGGCTAAAAAATTTTCTCATGTATGTTTGAGTGGAGCGCGGATGTTATAGCAAAAACAGATTGAAAAAATGTTTAGCCATTCAAAAGTTATCAATAAAAGAAGAAGGAGAGGGGCTCAGCTCAACACCAGCCGCGCACGGTTGGCGGATCCTAGTTTTCATACTCATGTTATCATCGAATTCATAATATTATATTATCATAGTAAGAATAAATTATTTTAAACTAAGTTTTATTCTATATCATTTATTAGTTTATTTAAAAATCTAAACCGCAGATTAAATACTTAATCCGATATAGTAAAACTCGTCTTCTGTGACATTATACTTAGTACATAGAAGTGGTCAACCATAAAATGGATTACAGTCTTGAACATCTCATATTGGACGTATATATTCTTGTCCTGGTCCTAGAGGTCCTAAAAGGTCCTAAATAATAAATATAAGAATTGCATTTAGTTTTAACAATTTTATCAGGTTAATAAATAAAAATTGTGTAAAAAAAAATTGTAATATCTGACTTTATAAATGTAAAAAATTAGGAAAAAAATATTGTAATAAAAACTAAAAAAGTTTCCGATACCGGGAATCGAACCCGAGCCTCCTGGGTGAGAGCCAGGTATCCTAGCCACTAGACCATATCGGATATTGTTAGATTTATCTAAATACATAGTTATAAAGAAAAACAAAATATAGTTATTTTATTACCAAGAGATTATACTAAAAATTTTATAATCTTCAGTATAATATTGGTATTAATTTATAATATTAGAAATCAATACCAATATAGTTAACCATATGGATACCTTGAAACTTAATGAGTAATACTTAGTAGAAGTTAGTAGTTTTCTTACATTAATTTTTGTTTTTTTACACAAAATTTAAAATTATTTTACCTATTGTGTTTGATTTATTGTACGTTACCATATTTTGATAAGTGACATCTAGCGATTATATTCAGAACCTTACAACACGTTATATATATAGTTCTTCAAAACAGTAACAAGCTTTCCAATTTTGTTCATAGATGGCGTTATTTTAAAAAGGTATAAAGTCAATTAAAATCAAATTACCTTTAATGTATCATCATTACTCTTGTAATCATTTTCAATCTTGTATAGAAATCTGTAAATCATTAAAGTGAACGTGGCTTTGTTATTTTAAGATACAAAGATCGGGAATATATTAACGTTTTTCTATCAAAACAATATCAAACTAAATTGGACGTTTATCGAATAGAATAATTTCGTTATAATCAAATAATTGCTGTCTGGTAATAATTCTAAATATTTTGACAGATTAAAAAGAAAGATTAATTCTTTATTATATGTATGAATAGCAACAATGTCATAAATGAATTTATTATAAGTACTTAGTGTTACTTTTTCTGTTTTATTTTCTAGGAGTAAAATATTTTTTTATAATTCGCAAAATTGTAAAGTAGATATTTGTAGGAATATTAGTTTATGTACTGCTCTTATTACATTGTATGTCTTAAGAATAATATGTTATATTTTTATTATATATATAATAGAACTTTGAAATGCTAAAGATTTTTATAAGTATACTGTATTAATGAAATGTCAGATTGTAGTTTGACGATTTCAAAGGGTAAGTTAATGGAGAAGAAGCGACGAGAAACTCGGAGAGTCAGACAGAGACATCTATGAGTTTAAATTAATATTAATGTATACTTTGTATGGTACTGATAATAGATCTTAGACCTTAGATTTTAGAGCTTTCTTATTCTTACTTTTAAAACTAAAATGAAAAAATTATTATTAAATAAATCTTATTATAACGTTCTAGAATTTTTAGTGGAAATATGGAACTTAAGCTGTTGATTCATTTGCAGGATTTATATTATAATGTACATCATCTAAGATTGTTATATTTCTCTTGAAAAGAGCAACTGTTAAGTTTCTGGCCGGCTCTTCTCAACAGAGCAGCATTCCGAGCCGGTGGTAGCTTAGACTTTTTTTTATTGTAATAATTGACGATTCAAAAGTGCGTGTAAATGCCTACTTGAATTAAGATATTTTGAATTTAAATTTTAATTGACGTCAATAATATATAAAAAGTAAATTTGAATATGAATTTATTGAAAAAAAGTCCCAGAATTAAATAATGATAGAGTTTGACGTTTAGCGGTTTAAATACAAACCGCTCTCTCTCTCTCTCTCTCTCTCTCCCTCCCTCTCTCTCTCTCTCTCTCTCTCTCTCTCTCTCTCTCTCTTTCTTTAAAAACTCTCACAGATAATATACATGTATAATTCAATAATCTTTATTAATTTGCTACTTACATATAAATAACATAAACAATATTATTTTACATTTATTATAAGTATAAATCTTAATAATTACATAAATATAAACGATCTAAAGTCCGGCTCAACAATATTATCAAGCACATAAAACTTCATCAAATAATATAGTCATTCCCATGGATTATCATCCATGGTTTCGTTAACATTATCTTTAATTTTATAAAATTTACGCCGATTCATTCTTCCTTCAACAGCTTCAATAATTTCACCTTTATTATAATTGTCTATCGTTATAATCTGTGATGTATCTTCAGTGTTTTTAATTACAGGTCTCAATTCCTTTGGTGTTTTTATCTTTGGTACATTCCTCATTGGACTGTACACATATTTCATCCCATTTATAACCTTATACTTCGGATAAAAGTGTTTTTTACGTCCAGGACCTAGCACTTTCGTCCAATACATATAAGCGTTTTGTAGGACATCTATAAGACCTCTCTTCTTTCTTGATTTCAATGATGCTTCATGATCAATCTTTACTATTTCATCATTAACCTTTTTGACATCATTATTATTATTATTATATCTAACTGTAGGTTTAACATATGATATTATTGGTCCTTTATTATATTGTACATCCTTAGCTTCCTCAATGATTGATCTACTTTGCCATTGTCCGTTTGCGTCATATCCTCCTCCGTAATCTTGACCTGGATTGAATGTTTATTATAATGTATGTCTGATAATTTTACATTTAATTTGTCATACTGGTATAATACCTGCTGGCATCCAGGCACCGCCACCTCCTCCCGCTGCCCATCCCTAAAATTACAATGAAATTTGACAACATTGGTTTCTATTAAAACTTGTTAAAATTTTTACTTAATCGTGGATAAATCTCACCCCATCGCCTGCCCAGCTGCCTCCTCCTCCTCCTCCTCCTCCACCACCTTTCTTTTCTAATATTTTCATTAATAACATCATCTATAAAAGAAAAAATAATTAACTGTAGTCAAATCTCAAGGCTGAAGATTACGCTTCATATGAAGTATCAAATAAATTAAAAGTAAATGAAGGATACCTTAGCTATCAAAAACGACATCATACTGAACATCATTCCTTTGAAAGACATCATTCCCATCATCCCCATCATCGCTGGTATCATCTGCGAAATTATAACCATAGAAAAGACTACATGTTTGTATCATTCAATAAATGGTGTATTTTTGTATATTAACCATCATAAACTTCATCTTCATACACATCATGGCCATCATCATCATCTTCTTCTTCCCTCCATCACCACCTCCGTGACCTCCTCCTCCACCACCTTTACGTCTCTTTCTACCAACAAACTCTTCAACTGGAATATGATTATAATGCATTCTAAATCAAGCAAGATTTTAAAAATGGTTTTTCCCAAAATTGTGGCCTGTAATTCTTTGCTTTTCAAATGATAAAATCAATAGATTTTTAGTTATGGAGTAACTAATATGTCTGGATTAGCTATCTGTCGTTGGAAGGTTGGTTATCTTTTGTGATTATTTCTACGAAAATATACTATGCATCTCAATATTAAGAAAGGTGTTATTGCACAAATAAATATCAATTCTTCTCCGTTTCCTTGATATGTTCCTTGTTAAAATATGTTTGAATTTGAACAAGTAAATTTTAGTATATATTGACAAATTCGAATTTAATCAGTAATTTTAAAAATAATTTAAGTTATTTTGGAGCTTTTGAGTTGTTGAAAATTTGACACTGTTTAAAGCCTTTAATTAGAGATTGGAAACACATTTTCAAATTAGTCGAAATTCTCCAAAAGTTATTGATTACAAAAAAATTGTCTTCATATCTATAACACTTGTTGGTGCATTGGGATTGGTCGATAAATAATTTACCATACATACCCTTCCGTGGAACTAATAAATCTTTTCCCAAAGCGCTGAATCTTATGAGATGATTGTCAAAAAATTTATCAACAGCTCTATCGATTCTAATCGATAATTCATCAGAATTTTCTCCACTCATCGACTCTTCATCATGTGTATTCTCACTTGTATTTAATCTCACTAAAACATTTCATATATTATACATTGTATTAAGTATTACAATAACATTTTAATACTCACCAAACTTCAAATAGTCCCCAAAAACCGAAACTTCGTTTAGTTGGTTTAATTCTTTCAAATATAACAGTGTTTTCTTTTGCAAGCATATAAATGACATACCAAGTAAACATTCAGTATAAACACCATTAAACGTATTGATAGGATCATTTTCTTTATTTGATGCGTTAGTTCGATCACTTTCCTCTTCTTTAATATCAATTTCATCAGTTTTAATAACTAATGTATCAACAAGAACCATATATGTTAGTATAATAAATATTTTATGATAAGCCATTGCTGGTGTATAGAAATCAAATGAAGTGACTATGATTTGTTTGACGTTATTTATTTTAATCATGTTTTTAGGATTTTAGGTCGGATGTCATTGTGTTAAGGTGAAAACATATTATTTATGTTATCACAACGAGAATGATGATTGCGGTTTTCTTAAGGCGGTGTATATTTTTCAAATTTTTATTTTTTTTTATATCTTTTTGTTATTTAATGTTCGAACTAACTCTTTCTCTCTCTCTCTCTCTCTCTCTCTCTCTCTCTCTCTCTCTGTCTCTCTCTTTCTCTCTCTCTGAATCTCTTTTCGACACAGTCACTTAAATAGTAATGATTATTATTAAGCAGGCTCTGTTGGTTAATCGTTATATTTCAGTCAATTAACATAATAATATAATATTATTTTACCCAAACCTTCCTCAAGAATTGCACTATTTTTTACTAAAAATCATACAAAAATCTGTTCAGTAATTTTTACAATATCAATAACACACAGACAGACAGGTTTTATAACAGTTTTGTAATATATAGATGCTTATAAATGCACTTTATATAGTATTATATTTTGCTATACTTTCATCTTATTGGCAGAGCCTTAAGATATAGGGATCTTGAAAACTATGACAATAAGAGGGAGAAAAGAAGGGATAAAAGTATCTTCTAGAATGTTTATTTCTCTATTTTGTACTGGTATAACTAAGAGCATGTCTACACCAGTATAATTTGGCTACATGAAGACAGATAATTAATATGATATTAACGTATAAGAATACATTTATGTATATATTATATACTTTAGATTTATCATAAATTTCACAATGTACATATTTTTGTGTGTTATGAATTAGATTTTTATCTATTGTCAAATTTTTTTAATTTAAATTTACGTCTTTGGATGCGACAGGTGTTTTTGATTCACTGGAGCGTGAACGACACCTGTCCGTTGGAATGATTCAGAAAATTTTAGAAGTCACAATAATTATTGACTTCTAATGACTCTTGACTAAGTAGTCCAGCAATTTGAACATCCTAAACCTACACTATAAGAAATAAGAATAGGTATTGTCGTAAAGATCATAGTTACTTCTATGAGCAAACGAATTGCCACTTAGTTATAGCCAATGTAGAATTTTTAACTTTTAACTTACTTAATACGTTACTTATTTTTTCTGGTATATTTATAACTCTTTGTGAGTTCCTATAGTCGGAAAAGGATAGGATAGGATAAGACAGGATAGGATAGGACTGGTACCTGAAAATTACTAGAAATTTTATTAAACCATTATTACGCGAGAATCTGGCTTAATAAAATAATTCTGGTCAACTCCCTTTCCAAGTTCCACTCAGATTCTATATACAATTACCAAAGCATCAGCTAAAGAAATGGTCGATGAGAATCTTTGAAGTTTCATGTACCCACTTTTTATATCTCAAATTACTTTCTACTTAACCTCAACTCAAAACCATTTTAAACGATATAAGTCATATTAGATGTCATATCTTTTGTGGTTTTATGTTAAAAATCATGACATTCCAATGGTTTTTTGAGATTTATTTGATAGTTTAAAATAAACATAAACCACGTTTCATCATGTTATGCAAAAAGACTAAAAAAGTTATTTTTTTTATAGCCAAAACCATTTTTTGTTGTTTTTTGTGAAAATATACAATTATCTGAATTGACAAATGTATGTGACATCCTAATAATAATTTTTTACTTTATTAAAATCTATTTAATATTTTAAATGATAGAACAACAAAAATATAAAAAAAAAGTTTTTTTTTTTCAAAATAAATTTGTTTACAGCAATAGAATAGTTAAATTTTTATCTTTTTCGTAATATTTTTTGAATTTTCAAATTATTTTTTAAACTTTAGGCTTCGTTTTATCATTTAGTATCAGTTTATATATATATATATATATATATATATATATATATATATATATATATATATATATATATATATATCTAATCTAATCTTATATATATCTAATCTAATAACTTATATATATATATATATATAAGTTATTAGATTTAATTTGCTACCATTTAGATATGTCACTGGAGAGAATAAACCACAAGCCGGATCTTGGTAGAAAACTTGTTGGAAAAAATGAAAATAAATATAAAATTTTATAACATTTATTACTCAAATAATGAAGTTTAATAATACATATTTATATTTATTAATGATATTTGGTTTGGTTTATAAATAAATATGTAAAAAGAGACAGTAGGATATCGCCATCCTTCTCTATTGTTTTAGAGGATTAATTATCACAGTTAATACTGCTCTACCTGTATATAAAAGTGAAGTGAAAAGATAGATAAAACGAGAAAGGTGGGTTAAAGATAGTTAATTATCTTTAAAGTTATAATATATAAAGATTAGTATTGAAACATATTCTTTAGTTTGTAGCAAATAAATATTTAAAAATTTGATTTACCTTATAATATTAAGCCCAATATAAATGCGAACAAAATTAATAACTTAAATTCTTAATGCAATGGTAATTAAAAACTAAAATTAATTCTAAAATAAATTAATAAATAAATAATTTTACTAAATAAAGAAAAATATTCAATTATTTGACGAAATTCTACTAAATCCGTCAAATAACGAATCTATTTAACTATAACTATATCTATAGATAATAGATATTTAACTTGCAGTATCATAAGGCATGTAGCTGTTGTAATGGTTGTAATCCGTGTCGTACGCTCGTCTGTAACCACCGTGGTGGTGTTCGTGCTCGTGGTGTTCTTCATGGCTGTTGGAATGGTGATGGGATACTTCTGGTTTTGTAATGATTTCATATGTTGTTGACTTGTGACCACCACCACCCTTCAGACCGACCAGCGCAGATAATAATAGAGACATTAAGGCTGTCATTAAGGCTTTGCCGGCAAGCAGTGCTAACGCACCCAAAGCGGCTGCGGCTAGAGTACCTGTAAAATAATTTTAATGTTAGTTTTAACTTTTAAGTTAAATATGTTGACGAAAATTTGGTATATCATTTTATAATTTTACCTTTCATCATCAATGCAGCAGCCAATAGAGCGTTACCACCTCCTTTGCCACCTCCCAGACCACCTCCACCTCCACCACCACCTCCCTTTCCTCTTCCCACAAAAGCCTTGTCTCCCTTAGCCATGTTCAGGGCATCCTTGGATGTGTCGGGATCCAACAATCTATACCTCAATGAATGTCCATCCAAGTAGTTTTGTAAGCGGTACAATAAATATCTATTTAGCTTTTCATCTGATTTCCCTGGAAATTGACGAGCCAATTCAGCTGCCATTTCCTCAGGGCTTGTTGTATTCGTTTGATTGTCTTTAACAATACTCAAACCGGAGAAGAGATTGAGTTCGTTATATGAACTTATATCCTCTAAGAATGAGATTACGTGGATCTTTAGACATTTAACACTCAGATTGCTGTCGCAGTCCTTGTGGAGATTTCTTCCAGTTCTTTCCTGTGTTACATTTTTGTGATCGTTCACAATGTTAGTATCTGTTTCATTGATAGCTCTGTTCAGAGGCAATCCACACAAAATCACAAAAGATATCACTAAACCATATTTAGCCATGGTTTCACTTAACACTTCACTTGATACACTTATTCGTCTGATCAATTCCAGCACCGAACTGATGCAGCTGATACAATTTGGTATCGTTTTATACCATGGTTTCAACAAAAAGTAAGCAACAGTGCTTGAAGTGAGAAAAAGAATAAATTGAAAAAGTATTGTTAGAAACGAAATTACTTTCAAATAATACAGATTGCTTTTAATAGAAAAGTTGTCAATTTCTCTAAAACAATCTAATACTTTGATAACATATTATATATATATATATACACATATATATACATATGTATATGTATATATATATATATATATATATATACATATATATACATATATATATATATATATATATATACATATATAATACCATTCTCCCTGTTAATAACTGTATCGAGTTTTATGATTTTAGATTCACTGCCATAATTTCTAAGCTACCTGTCACCTATTTCATGAACACCGGGACAGAAATATATATATATACATTATATGTATAACCTACATTATAACTATTAAAATGAACTGGTTTTGCTCGCTTCTCAATTTAGGTTAGCTAACACCATTTCATTACTCTTTTGTTTTCAATTTTAACTATAAATTAATATTTTGATAACTTTATCAAGAGGAGAGAGAGAGAGAGAGAGAGAGAGGAACAATATTAAGGCATTTTAATATATATATATATATATATATATATATACATATAAAATTTAAGTGTCTGTTTTGTAATTAGATTGTAACAGCTTTTCATTATAAATATGAAAGTAAATTCGGTACTTAGACAAAAATTAAATTTAAAAAAATATTTGTCTGTCTGTTTGTTCCGGCTAATCTCAGAAACGGCTGTATCGATTTTAATAGGACTTTCACTGGTTAATAGCTGATGTTGTAAAGGACTTAGGATACTTTAAACAAACACATTATATACATAATATATACAATTACTTGAATTAATTACATACTTACAATGTATATATATATATATTCAAAAAGTTAAAATTTGTCCGTCTTATTCATTAATAAAAAGAATATTTGTGCTCGCAACTTCGCTCGGAATGTTATTTAATTAAAATCAACTTAAGTTGCTCCAGGTCCAGCTGTTTAAGGGTTCAGTCTTAACAAACAGACACACAGAATTTTTATTATATCTTTTCCAATTTTATTTATATTTTTTCAAATTCGAATCATTACTGATTACTTGTGTATCAAATTGAAGTGTGAGGAGTATTAGGAGATTGTGATCACTGAGGAGAGTAGGAGGAGATTGTGATCACTGTTTCACAAATGTTAACACTAAACCTACCGATAATTCTTGTATACCTGTTCCTACCACACGCCGTCAAATTGACCGGTAATTAAAAGTTATTTTATTATATAACGCAGGTAATAATGGAAATAACTAAAAGTAAAGAGTGTAGAAAATATTATATGCATATTCTAAGAATTGTCATGTAGTTTGATAACGATATTATAACGTTTAAGAATGTGTAAGTTTTACAAAAGTTTAAGAACGGACAATTTGACCGGTACTTGGTAGGTTTAGTGTTAATATCAATAATATTTTGTTAGTAATGTACGAATTAGAACAATCGCAATTGATTCGACAAGCCGGCTTAATACTTAATAATAAGTAAAGAAATCTATGGCTACCAAGACAACCACTTTTCATATTAGTGAACATTACAAACACACACTTCATTTTTATTTATATATATATGAATAATATATATATATATATATATATATATATATATATATATATATATATATATATAAATCATTACAAACGTACATCGATACTTATATTTATAAAAATACTAGCTTATTCCCTCCCGCTTCGCTGGGCACTATTAATTTGGATGTGAACTTAGGTTGCTATGGTAACCGTTTTTTTTTTTACTTAATGTCCATAGACATTTGTCCCTGCCTTTTATTGTAATTTTAAAACAATTTTGTCATGATTTTAATTTTTAACTTCGCAGGAAATTGACTATGGTAACCGTTGTCATTATCCGTTGTCATCGTAACCATTGCTATAGTAACTCTTACCCCCGCGGTAATTGTATAGCGCCTACAGGTTTAAAACTTGTCGAAATGCAAAAAGTTGAAATCCGTTGAGATAGGAATACCGTAAAATCCGTTCTTATTGGACGTCTACGTCACAAAAGATGTAACTATGTAAAATTTTAAGTTAATTGGACAGACAGTTTCAGAGGTTCGTGATGAGTCAGTGAGTGGTAAATCGCTTATATATATATAGATATAGATAATGATGTACGTATGTATTATTATAAGTCAACGAAAGTGAAGTCAACTTTCAATTGATTTCAAAATGTCATGATAAAATTATTATTGAATAAAGCAATTACTTAATATGTTATTAAATAAAATTATTACATAATCATAAATCTAATTCAAATTATTTATTCGTAGACATTCACATTTTGAATCAATTATAACATTAAATGTCAATGTAGTCAGTCAGTAAGTTACCACCGGAATGCTGCTTTGAAGACGTCCAGAAACTCAAATGCTCTTTTTAAAAGAAATATAACAATCTTAGATGATGTACATTATAATATAATCCTGGAAATGAATCAACTTAAGTTCAATATTTCGATCCATTAAAAACTCTTGAACGTTATAATAAGATTTATTTAACACTAAACCTACCAAGTACCGGTCAAATTGACCGTTCTTAAACTTTTTGTAAAACTTTACACATTTTAAACGTTATAATATCGTTATCAAACTACATGACAATTCTTATAATATGCATATAATATTTTCTTCACTCTTTACTTTTAGTTATTTCCATTATTACCGGCGTTATATAATAAAATAACTTTTAATTACCGGTCAATTTGACGGCGTGCGGTAGGAACAGGTATACAAGAATTGTAGGTAGGTTTAGTGTTAATACACATTTTATTCGATTTAAAACAAAGAAAAGAAAGGTCTAAAATATATCTTTATTATAAACTATAATATTAAGTAAAAGTTGATAAGAACGGTAATTATTATAATATTATCAGTTAGTCTTATATACTATAGATTATAGATTTATAAATGAGAAAATAATAGATTAGTTTTCAAACTATTTGTAGATCAATTGATTATATAGAGTGTTTGATAAATAAATTTCTATTGCTTTCACTAGAAGAAAACAATAAAATGTGTAAAGTTGCTACATATATATTTATATATATATATATATATATATATATATATATATATATATATATATATATAACATTTTAATAGTTTTTTGTTGACTATGTTGTTATATATTATCTATGCACATAACGTTCGCGAATTATGTTTTATAGTAGCCTAATTTACACTTTATAACATCATTAAAGTCCAGTTAAAATCGGTCCAGCATTTTCAGATGAAATATAAACAGTCCGACAGAAAAAAAAATGTAAATACTGTAAATACTTTCATATGCATTTAGTGAAGCTGTAATTTGCTACAAACAGACACTTCAATTTTATATATATATATATATATTTATCTTTTATTGGTTTATCTTTTTTTCTTGTAATTTCAAACTATTTATAGGTAAGTTATGTAATAAACAAAAAGAAATTGTTAAGTTTCTGATATTAAATAAAATTTTACCTTAATATTCTACATTAATATATGCATGTTCTTTTTGTAAGAATATTGTAAATAAAAGTAAAATAAAAAAAAAATGTCTGATAATATTTTATTTATTAAAAAATTAATAACATTTATAAAAATCAAATCTTTTATTCTCGGTGCATTATATAAATATATTCATATATTTACATAATAATATAATAAATAATTAATATAAACTAAATATTATTAAAATTATACATTTTTATAAAAATATATATATATAAATATAATTTCATTAAATATTTATAAAAAATATATATATACAAGCAAAAAAAAAAATTAAAGCAACAAAATAATATTATTAAAATATGTACATAAAAATATATTATAAATAATAAAAAAACATCATAT
Organism: Melinaea marsaeus rileyi; assembly: GCA_918358865.1. Lineage (NCBI taxonomy): Eukaryota > Metazoa > Arthropoda > Insecta > Lepidoptera > Nymphalidae > Melinaea > Melinaea marsaeus. Next base: position 14,393,166 of record OU911089.1, on the reverse strand, counting down.
AACATATAACATATAAAAAAATAAACAAAAAAAAAAAATTTAAAATAAATTGCAACTTACTCTATTAATAAATAATATAAATTATAACATCAAAATAAATAAAGGAATAACTTATTTTCCCTATCTCCTAATTTTCAAATTCCTCCCGTAACCAGAGTGCCCGTACCCTCCCACATCCTCATGGGCCGTTGAGTGGGAATGCGAGTGTGAATAGACCGGTTTTGATACAATTTCGTAGGTTGTCGACTTGCCGCCACCGGATAATGATTTCAGACCAATAACAGCTGATAGAAGAAGTGACATTAGCGCTGTCATTAAGGCCTTACCGGCGAGCAGAGCGAGCGCTCCAAGCCCTAGAGACATCAGTGTACCTGTAATATAATGATATAATGATATTAATAATGATATAAATAATGATACAAAAACTAACGATTTATAATGATTAATTCAAAAGGTTAATAGCAAAAGAATAGACAAGAAACTCAACTGTTTTTTTAATTTAACTTAACAATATTAAGTTGATAGAATGAATTATGATGAAATATTAAATAAATCACAATTTTATACATTCTAGTTAATTCTTTAATAATATACTTAAATAGAAATCAAAATGATGTTAGAAAAGTGTCATTCTGTTATTTTTATGCTCTGTTTAGTACTTCACTGTAATTAAGGCTTTCGTGGATAGATTATAGATATAGATGATAGTTTGAAAGTTTATTTTTTGTATTTTAATATTAATATAGTAAGAAAAGTTTTAACATTTTTGTAATATAAGTTTTTTATAAATTATACAAATTACATATAATATAAAAAAATGTAATTTTTTTGTAATTTTTTGGATCGTAATCTGTAAATTTATTTGTCGTTTTTTTTTTTAATAAAATTTTTTGTAAGCTAATATTATTATGTCATAGATTCAAATATTTATATATAAATAAGCTTACCTTTCATCATGAGAGCAGCGGCGATTAAGCCTCCCATGCCCCCCTTTTTACCGCCCCCAAGGCCGCCCTTACCACGTCCTTCGCCCATCAAAGCCCTCGCTTCTTCAGACGCACCATCATCCATCAATCGCAGCTTCACTGAATGATTATCAAGATAACTTCCCAATCTGTACAAAAGATATTTGTCTAACCTCTCGTCTTTCGATGGCATCGCTCTAGCCAGGTCAGCTGCAAACTCTTCATCTTTACCATCATTATCTTTGGATTCCTTCACAACACTTATCCCGGGTAACAAATGAAGTTCATCCTTCGAGCTTAATTTCTCCAAAACTGATAATGCTTCTATTTTCAGACAAGTTGGACTGAATATACCATTGGTACAGTCCTTACCCATAGCACGTGCAGCGTTCTCAACGGGTTCTATAGTATTATCTAAATCCGGATTCGGCAAAGCAGATGCCATGATTACTCCGATGATAAATATATATAATTTGTACATTTTACAAGGCGTCTGTGTTCAAACGAGAGCGGTAAGTATTTGATAGGACCCGACCGTGTTCCCCTTTTATATGTCTCACATACGAGCTATTATATTTTCATAGAAGGCTGATCGCAAAAACTTTTTATCTACGTACGGTAATCTGCCTCGTACGTGGTTATGTTAAGGCTTCATTTTGTTTTTTTGTTTATCTCGTGTAGGTTTTAGTTTATTGTAAGAAGTAGAGGGATTCGGTTGATGTTTAGAAATGTAATGAACATAATATATTGTATTGAATTAAAGTTTTTAAAAAGATATATGAAATTTTTAAAAGTTGAATTTTTTTGTAATATTTATTGTAGATCAAAACATTATTATTTTTTTAAATCCCACAAATGAATAAATTTCAAGAAATTAATCATTTATATGCTAAATTATCTAAATCTGAAGATTAAGTGGAACACACACATGAACAGACATAAATATATATAAAAAAATCTAAACAAAATATAAATATAATATACACATATAATTTATGATATAAAAAACTGTCAAAAATTACAATAATTACAGTTAAAAGACAAGATAAATTAGAATAATTACAGTTAAAATATATAATCATAGAATCATCAAAAAATAAAATAAAATTACAACATGGAAATTGTTTTCTTTTCTAGAATTTTTTATCTTTTAAGACGATAAAAAAAATTAAAGATGTCTCATTAGATATCTTATTATCTTTTGCGAATCATTTGATATAAGTATCTATTTGATTGATAATTGCTTGTTAATTGAATTAAATTTTACGAGTTAGTTTAAAAGTTTAAAGTTAGTTTAAAAGTTTGAGTCTGAACTAAAAGGAAAGAAGGGATAAAATTTTTTACTTGATTTTTAATAAAACTATTTTTATTTCTAATATATTACAGATTCTTTTTTATTCTATATTTCATAAAAAATACACATTTTTTGTAATGATATCTTCATTCTAAAGCACGAAATATAATACTAAAAAAATTATATAGTCTAAAAATATGATTATGGAATTATATATATATATATATATATATATATATATATATATATCGTTAAATTATATAATTATATGACACAGTACAAATATTATAACATGCTTTGACATTAAAATTAATATTAATAAAATAAAATAAAAAGAAAAAAAAACAATACAGAACGAACGAAGTTCTTTCGTGAAGATAGCAACTTTGTAAAAACAACTTTAAAAAAATATAAAAAATATAAAAATATTTTTAACGTTAAATGAAGATATTCATAATTTTTTATAATAATAGAATTTTATCTTTCATATCTTATCTTATCTTATCTTATATAAACACATTTTTAAGATAAATTATATCAGAATTCATGCATGTAAAGATAGATGCACTGGTACCAAGGAGACCTGGATATCCTGGAATTAGATGAATAACACAAACAAGACTAATAACAAAACCTCACCCAAATCGGTTAATAAAAAAAAATCCAAAATTATTAAGAAAAAAAATCAACAACTATATTTTTATAATTTTTTTATTTCAATAATCGTATATTGATCTTATAAGCGACAAATACTAAATTCATACTAATTCCTCTAAAATTTGTTATTGTATTTAAATAGTTAAATTTTATGATAATAAACTAAAACTATGCAAAATGTAATGTATTACACATTTATATAACTTGTGTCCAAGGCCTTATAGCTTATAAGGCTTAATATAAGCTATAAGGCTTTGTACACAAGGCCTTATAGCTTAATATATTTTTGAAATATCGTTTTGTTAGACAACTTTCCCTTGATGATTTTTCGCTAGAGTAACCAAAAAAATCAGTCGTGCGTCAAAACTAACCAAGCTTTTTCTGTGGTCAAATATTTGTAATTCCGTTATATACATACATATACTATTCTTCGTATTTGTCTATTTTTTTATCAATAATTTTATAATCGAATTATTAGAGAATGTTCTCTTGGAATATAACTTTGTGTTGGTAAAATATTATTGTTTGTTTGTTTCATTTCTTACTGACTTCTGAAGCTTCAAAACATAAAATGTGTAACCAAAAATACTGTAACTTGTAAATATAAGTTTGATTGCAATAAAAATTATCAAATATATTGAGTCAAACATAGACATTATATTAGATAATAATGTTTCTATACCTATTAGTAAAATAGAGGCAAAAAATACGAAAAATTTAACTATTTTGTATAAATTTTTATCATATAAATAACACAGGAGATTTCTTTCTTTTCATTTTTATCTTTTTAACCAATTGACTATTTTTTTTATATATAGATACAGTTATCTCTATAGATATAATGATGTCATTCTGGGGTAAATCAAACCATCCATCCATCCATTTCTATTATTGTCCGATTTGGTTGAAATCACTTACTAACTTAACACTAACACGTGCTTCAAAACTAAGAACAAAACTCAAATAATATTGCAATAACTATTCTAACTCTAAGTTTATGCATTTTTATTAATTAATATTAATACCTATTAAAAAATATATATAATTTTTACGTAAAAAGCATGAGGACCCTCCGGAGGGCATGTATGAACAGGTTGATGTCTGTGGCCAAGGCGAAAGAGGTATGCAGGGACCGTAGCGTTTGGCGCTCCATCGTCTCTGGCTACCCCGCAAGGGATATGGCGTGAAGCTAAATAAATAAATAAATATATACTGCAATATGAAGTATTAAAAATACAATTATATATAAAATAAAAAACATTAATCAAGATTTTACAGTAATACTTAATAATATTATGAAAATCAATAATTGGACTCGGTCAGTAATAATACTATCTATCTTCAACTTTAATAAAACAGAGAAGTGTAACAAATCTAAGACAATCTATATTTCTTTTCTATAAATATTAAAGATGATGACTAGCGGTTATCTTTACTTTTCACTTTCGTACAATGAAAAAAAAGAAAAAAAACAACACACTCTAGCGGCGAACGAAAGTTTTATTTGTCTTATTACATAGTGAGCGGACAGCGGACTGTTTTGGAAACCGACCGATAGATAGCGCTTTTTTAAAGTTTAATTCCACCTAACGACCAAGAGATGGCGCTATGATGTAGGTTTTAAAGCAAAAGGAAAAAGAAAAGAGAAATTCTCTCTTGCGATTAATGCTCTGTTTTTTTATATAATCACATTAACTACTTACTTATTTTAATTTATAATCATTATTTAATAGGATTTCATGATAAAAACTTCTTTACCATACTCAAAATCGATATTTTTTTTATTTTTATCATATTATTTCGGATTGAAACGACATTAATCATATTTATATTGTATATTTATGTATAATTATATCTTTTTTCGATAGTATTATTATTTTTACTACACTTATATTATCAATGAGTTATTATAACTTACTACGCTTCAGTTATATAACGAAAAACAAGTTCATGTTGACACAAATCAATGATTCATGGGAAACAATACTTTATAACACTATAAATAGAGTTGATAATAGCAAAGCAAATGAATGTCGTGAGTTAAAAATGAAAGTCTAGAAAGTGTATGAGGAATCCATTATAATTTTAGAAGTCAATGTTATTTTAAGTAAATCAACACATTACATGTATTCAGATATAGTAAACATTTTTTTATGTATTAATAATTTAATTATTGTATTTTTTTAAATATTAAGGTGAAATAAAACAAAAAAGAAAATTTTAAATGGGTTTTAGTGACAATAAAAAATGTTCGCTGATAAGTTTTTTCTGATATTTTTTTGACTGTTTTTTAATTTTAATTTAAATTTTTAAATAGGCTAGGCTTTGCATACAAATATAGCTAATTCTCTAAATTTGTGAATGTTTCATTTAATTTGTAGGATTATATAAGTATATAGTGAGGTTGAAAGGTTGACGAACAACTTCCGGGAAAACACGAAGCTTTTCTGGCGAGAAGTTAGTGGTTCCCGGGGTTGTTCGGTAACCTGTAGAATGAAAGGGGTGCTTTCGAAAAGCGGTGAAATTTTAACTGAGCAAGCACACGTTTTGCAGCGGTGGGCGGAATTCTATAAGGAGATGTATGAACGTGAGGACGCCTCGGTCTTGACTACCAGCGTAATGCTGAGTCAAGATGTAGCCGATGGTGAAATCAGTTTAGAAGAAGTAGAGAACGTGATTCGAAGTCTGAAATGTGGTAAGGCTGCGGGAGCAGATGAAGTTACTGCCGAGATGATCAAATATGGTGGGCCACGCGTCTGGGACTTTTTCTGGTTTTTATGCAATTTATGCTGGAAATCTGGGGAGGTCCCAGACGATTGGCGAAGTGCAGTCATCGTACCTTTGTATAAAGGCAAAGGTTCACAGATAGACTGTGCAAGCTATAGGGCCATCAGCTTGATTAGCTTGGGCGGTAAAGTTTATGCTAAAATTTTAGCGAGAAGAATGCAAGAGAGATCTGAAAGGCTGTTGTGGGAGGCACAAGGAGGTTTTAGACCTGGAAGAGGGTGTATAGATCAGATCTTTTCCCTCCGCATGATCACGGAAAAGTTTTTGGCCCTAAACCAAAAGGTTTTCTGTGCTTTTGTGGATTTGGAAAAGGCGTTTGACAGGGTTGTGAGAAAGAAGTTATGGGAGATACTGCCCCGATACAATGTGAACGGACCCTTGCTACAGGCTGTAAGGTCTCTTTACCGAGATCACTCAGCCTGTGTGCGAGTAGGAGCTGGCATGTCGCCCTGGTTTGATATCCAATCGGGTGTTAAGCAAGGTTGCGCTATGTCAGCTTGGTTGTTCAATTTGTATTTGGATAGTTGTCTCCAAGGAGTGAAAGATAGTGACATGGGAATGAAAGTAGGTGACCTTAAGGTCAATTGCTTACTATATGCAGATGATGCAGTGCTCATTGCATCATCAGAATGCAATTTGCAGGCATTGGTCACCACTCTGAAAGATGGGTGTGAAATTAATGGTCTTAACCTGAATGTAGATAAGACGAAGGTTCTGATATTTGAAAGAAATGAAGAAAGAACAGAATGTAAGATCAACGTGAATGATAAGATAATAGAACAAGTGAATGAAGTGGTATATTTGGGAAGTATGTTTAGCAGAGACGGAAGATATGAAATGGATGTGGAAAGGCGTATTGCTGCTGGTAACAGAGTCAATGGTGCTTTGACTGCATTGTTGAGACGGCAAAACGTCAGTATAGCTGCACGTTTGGCTGTACACAATGCAGTTTTGCTACCGACACTGTTATACGGCAGCCAAACGTGGGTAACACAGAAGAAGAATGTAAGAAAGATGAATGCTGTGGAGATGCGATCTCTTCGCAGAATATGCGGAGTCAGTCTAGCTGATCGAATCCGCAATGAAGAGATCCACAGAATGGCAGGTACTAGCGAAGATGTCACGGTGAGAATGAAGAAGAACGTGCTCAGGTGGTTTGGGCACGTTGAACGAATGAGTGATGAAAGAATGGTAAAAAAGATTTATATGGGAAAAGTGAGCGGTAAGAGAGACAGGGGGAGGCCTCGAGTGACCTTCGAAAATACAGTAGCTACGATACTGGAGGAAGGTCACGTAAAAAGCATGAGGACCCCCCGGAGGGCATGTATGAAGAAGTTGATGTCTGTGGCCGAGGCGAAAGAGGTATGCAGAGACCGTAGCGTTTGGCGCTCCGTCGTCTCTGGCTACCCCGCAAGGGATATGGCGTGAAGGTGTATATATATATATATATAGTGAGAAACTAAATCTCTTTAGTTTTAAGTCATCCCTCGTCAGTATTTGTTAAAAATAAAATTAATATTAAATTTTGTTAAAAATAACGTTATTTGAAACCATTTCAAGGCACCATATCTTATGAAAAATTCCAGTTACATTTTTCCTATGAAAAAAAGCAAAAAAATCCATAAAAACTCTTGCAAATCAAAAATTTATAAATAGCAACACGATTTTATACCTTACAGCGCTTTAATACACGTTAATCTAAACACAGCTAAGCGCTTTACGCTTCAAAACAATGTTGTAAAAGTAAAATCTTTTATATATTTGCAGTAACGAGTTAAAGCCAACCGTTGAGTAAACAGACTTTCACGTACATTGCTATACCATTATGAACTCTATCGACAATATAATTATAATATATATAATACATATATAACAATGTAAATAAGGTCTATTTTAGCATAACATAGATTAATTTCTAAATTATTTATGCATTTAGGGTGTACACTGACATGCTTTATATGAGATTTTTTATTTTATTTTAAATACGAAAATGGAAGTAACAAAAAGTAGGAAAAATATTAAGTTAAAGGTTTCAAAAATACACAAAATAATTCTCAATTTGATATAACTATAAACTAAATAATTGTTAGTATCCAATGGGAATAGAACCCGCTACCTCTGGTTCAGTTAGGATCTAACTACTAGACTATCGTGTATGAAATGGGAGTCATAGTCGAAATAAACCCTAAGGGTCCATCCAACCTAAAATAAACTAAATTTTGAACAAAAATAAGTCCATATATATAGGAAGTTATCAAATTTGAGGGTCATTGACCTTATAAAAGAGAAAGTTCAGTTCGGAGTAATCTTAATAAATATATATATATATATATATATATATATATATATATATATATATATATATATGTGTGAAGTCTGTCATTTGATATATGTAAAATAAAGTAGAAGCAAAATATTATTTTTTTATGATTTTTTTTACAAAATTAATTGCAACAGAAATATTACAATATTTTTTTATTACATATATATCAAAAAATATAAGTGTTGTTTGTTCGCTTTTAGATTAGAATATATATATATATATATATATATATATATATATATATATATATATATATATATATATATATATATATATATATATTATAACTATTATTTTCTTATGTCAATATGTTTTTCATATTTTTACCCTTTTTTTATAATTTTTTTTTAGAAAAATACTCTACAGTGAATACTAATGTTCAAATAAATTTATATAAACATATATTTTAAATATGTAAGTTATAAAAATAGTTTTTATCGTCAAAAGATGCAAAAAATATATAATAAATATTATTTAAAGATAAAAAATGATTCCACATATTATATTCCTTAAGTTTTTTTTAAGAAATAATTAAAAGAGGATAGAATTTATATATATATATATTAAAAACACAATTTCTCGTTGACTTAAATATATTTAAAACGTTTTAAAATAAAAATTAGAAAATTATTTCAAGTATTCCCTTAAATTTTAAAAATATCAGTTTGTATATATATATATATATATATATATACAAAGAAACATCATTGCAACATTCGTTAATATCTTCAAGTCGCCATTCAAGGCCTAACTCTCACAACTTTCCACTTTCCACTGGACATCCGGTAAGGCTGTGTCGAAACACTTACGTAACAGATTTCACTTTACCATCCGTTATATACAGATATAATATAACATTTATCATATATCAATATTATTTTATTCTACTTGCTTTTTATCTTATTTCTATCCTCTTTGGTTTTTTTATCTTATTTCTATCCTCTTTGGTTTTTTATCTTATTTCTATCCTCTTTGGTTTTTTATCTTATTTCTATCCTCTTTGGTTTTTATCTTATTTCTATCCTGTTTGGTTTATGTCTTATTTCTATCCTATTTGGTTTTTGTCTTATTTCTATCCTATTTGGTATTTATCTTATTTCTATCCTATATAGTTTTTGTCTTACTTTTATCCTATTTGCTTTTTAACTTATTTCTATGCTATTTGGTTCTTATCTTATTTCTATCCTATTTGCTTTTTGTCTTATTTCTATCCTGTTTGGATTATTTCTCCTAAATATTTCTATCCTATTTGATTTTTATCTTATTTCTATCCTCTTCACTTTTTATCTTATTTCTATCTATATTTTTAATCTTATATCTAATTTTCAATTGTTATAAAGTAAATAATATTAATTATGTCGTATATATAAGCAAGTTTTTAATGTTTCTACGTGTTATAACTATAAAAATTGCTATAATTAACACAAATAATATTAAATTATATTTTGACCCTTAGTATTAAGGTCATATAGTCGATAATCCCTTGAAGGGATTAATGTATACAATGTATAATAGACAACAAGGTCAGTATTAGAAAGCAAGAGAAAGGTGGAGCCCAAATTCCAATGTCTTTTTTTTATACTTAATCGGCGCAAGCGCAGGTGTATTAATATGATGTTTTGATGTTTTCTATAATGTGTTATTGAAATAGAAATAATAATAATAAATATAACATATTGTTTAAGTTATTTTTGTATTTTTTTTTTGGTATAAATATAAAGATAAGTAAATAATAAAAATAAATAAATGTAGATTTAAAATTATAATTGATAATTTGATTTGATTTATATATATATATTTTATCGAAATATTTTATGTTTTAAGTCAATCTATAAAAGAGCATATATATATATATATATAATTATTCTGTCTGATTAAATAGTTTTTTCTGAAGTTGAGATAAGAATATTTCAAATTTTATCCCAAAAAAAAAATTATATTTTCGTTTTGTTAAGAATAAAGGTTTAATAATGATCTAACATTATTTATATTATATATATATATATAATTTATTTATATAAGTGCTTGTTTGTTACCAAATTAACATTTTCACTAAATTTTCACACATGAAAGTATATACTGTATAAAAAAAACTATTTTAAATTTTTATGTCTGTCTGTGTTTAGTCTAATCTCCAGAACGGCTGGACCGGTTTTAACAGGACTTTCTCTGGATGATAGCTGATTTTATAAGGAGTAATTTTGATAAACTAATTTCAAGCGAACAGAGTCGCATGTATAGCTAGCATTTTTCTTTAAATATATAAATATATAAATGTATTTAAATATATAAATCTTTATAATTCTATCAAAACTGCAATTATTTTTAAATATATTGAAATATATTAACACTAAACCTACCAAGTACCGGTCAAATTGACCGTTCTTAAACTTTTGTAAAACTTACACATTTTTAAACGTTATAATATCGTTATCAAACTACAAAACAATTCTTAGAATATGCATATAATATTTTCTACACTCTTTACTTTTAGTTATTTCCATTATTACCTGCGTTATATAATAAAATAACTTTTAATTACCGGTCAATTTGACGGCGTGCGGTAGGAACAGGCACACAAGAATTGTCGGTAGGTTTAGTGTTAAATTATTTAATTAAAAAAGTTTAAGATGTAAATTATTATATTTATAACATACTTGATTAACATTATCTAAATAAAAACAATTAAAACTAAGTAAGAGGTGAAATAAAATAAAAATGGCTAGTGAAAGTCACACACACATAGACATCGTGAGTGTGGGTGGTGAAAGTCTGTTGGAATGCGGTTTCGAAAAACTATAGAGTAGATACTTATTATTTTTTATTATTTTTTAAATATATATTATGTTAAAAATATTAAATTTGTATTAAAATAATAATTTAAAGAATGTTATAAGAAAAAAAACAGCTTCTTTTACGAAATTTTTATGACAAAGCAATTTTTATTACAGTCAAAAAAAAATTTTAAGTTTTATTTGATGTTACACTTTCTTTTACTTTAGTTTTGTCAGATTAGTTCACCAAAATAAGTAAAAAAAAAAATCCTAAATCTAGTCAAATCAAATCAAATCAAATCTAGTATATAGTTTTTTTTTAAATATTTTTCTAGAAAAAATTATCGCATAAAATGCCTTATTAAAAATACGATATAAATTTTTACAGCTCCATAGTGTTTTTGTTGATAGCTATTACATCTGTGTGAGTGAGTGAAAGGCGTGTAACTACACGCATGTACAAACGCATTTGCGCTAGTGTGCGTGAAGACGCCATGTTAGTTTCTTTCCGATGCTAAACTTGTATAAAAGTGGGTCTGTGAACCAATGGGGTTTAGTTTCTAATCTATAATGGAGGGAGGATGACATGTATTACAGGAATTTTATTTTAACGTGTTTTTTGTAATTGAATATAAATATTCTTTGAATGTTATTTACAATATATATAGAAATTTAGCTAATTTATAAAATAGATTTTGAATTTTATACTTTTTATTTTTGAACGATATTTATCAAAAATTATATTAAAATATTAAATGATTTTATTAAAGTAATCGTATTATGTATCTTTATCTTATGAATGTGGATAGTTAGAAGAAAGTAACTCAAAAAGAAGAAAAATATGGTTAAGAAGAAAAAATTCACTCATATCATAGAAGAGTGAAGCAAAATTGATATATTACGTCATCCCGAAATAACTGGGATAAGGGAAAGGGATGATATTAAGAAAGGGCCGAGTGCACATCTATAAATAATCTGGTTTTCTCGATTTTCCTTATTATATAAGCATAGTACTCATATTAATAGTTTATTTTTCTTGTTGCTTGAATGCGTCAATAGATGGCGTTAGTAGTATCTTGAAATTGTGAATAGCAAGACATGACATGAAATTTTGAATAATTTTATGATATTTTTAATAATGATAATATTAACGATAATTGAGCTGAGCGCAAGCTCTTAACCGTTTGGGAGACCTTTTTTTTGTGTTTAGTTGTCTCCAGAATGCGACGAGATAATTGGCTAAAAATTTTCTCATGTATGTTTGAGTCGAACGCGGATGTCATAGCGAAAACAGATTGAAAAAATGTTTAGCCGTTCAAAAGTCATCTAGAAAAGAAGAAAGGAGAGGTGCTCAGCTCAATACCCGCGCGGGTGACGGATCCTAGTATCTGTTTGATAGTATAATGCTATAATACAATAATAATAGAAGGAAAACAAGAAAGAATAAAAAAAGATAAGAAAGAATAAAAAAAAACATAAAAAACATAGATATTATAGTAGTAGGATACTACTATAGATTAACTGCAAATTATTCTAAGAGTATGAAGTGTATATACGTAAAAATCATGAGGACCCTCCGGAGGGTATGTATGAAGAGGTTGATGTCTGTGGCCGAGGTGAAAGAGGTATGCAGGGACCGTAGCGTTTGGCGCTCCGTCGTCTCTGGCTACCCCGCAAGGGATTTGGCGTTAAGCTAAGTGTAAATATATATATTATTAGAAATTTCAAGTTAGGAAATAAAAAATCGATTGATCGTAATATTTTTTCATTTTATTTAATTTTTATTTTTATAATCTAGAAATACAGTACTAAATAATAAGTTTATAAATAAAAGCTTAAATGACACAAAAACCCGTAAGCGTTAGGTGGAAATTGATAAATATAAATAAAAAAATGTCATTTGTTTTATATTAATAAAATATTTGGAAGACATTTTGTTTTTTACAAATATAATATAATATAAAAAAAAATATTTTCTCTAACTATACCCTGTGTTTTCCAAAAATGTCCCAAAAATATACGATATTATCGTTATTTTGAGTTGTTAGCGAAGTTAACATAAGAAAAATAAAAAAAAAATTCACATTTCACACAAATTTGCACCAAAATTCAGCTTCACAAGGAATTAAAGCTAATCACACTACTTATACAAGATATTAATATATATTAAACTATGAATATATTAAAAATATCCTAATAAATAAAGATCTTCGGAAAACATCATTTCTTAATTTCATCATCGTTCATTCGTCGTTTAATTAACTTATCCTGAATGGCATATCATGAGATATTAAGGGACATTTGACTCTTAATATAAACATAATTTCAACATTATGAAGGTATTTGTCCCTTATAAGCTAAGTCGTTATCTTGGGATGACCTCGCGTAAGGGTAGGAGGCGCCTGCAGCGGTAGGCGCTGCCCATTGCTGTGTTGACGCTGGAAACCCTGAGGACTGGTGGAAAAGATTTTGTTATATATTTTTGGAAAAAGTAATTACTTCGTCTTTTCACGGATCATTAGATCGGCTTATCGAATTGATGGCGATGGTTCTAGTTGTTACTAGGGGCGCCAACAAACCCTCAATTTCGACTCGCTGAGCTCGCGAAATCTCGGGTGCCGTTTGCATATTGAGCGAAGCGAGCCCAGTGTATTCACTCATCGTTTCCCATTGACTTCAATGGGATATCAGTTTTTTGACATGATATTAAATTTTTTTTTTTTATTTTTCGGACTTTTTTTCAAAAATTTTTTTTTTAAAACCGTCTCCTAATGTGTGTCTTTTTGTTTGCAAAGTTTCATAATTTTCCGTCAAGTAGTTTTTGAGCCAATTCGTGACAAAGAATGCAAAAAGTCTCCAGTAAAACGCTCCGCTCACTTCGTTCGCTTCGCTCAATGAAAGTACTTAAAATATTGACGGTTGTAAATAGTCATAAAGAAATAGCTGAGTTTGTTGTGTGATTCTTCTCAGAGCAGTGCGTTTGGAACACTTGTAACTTTATTTTAAGTTGGAGAGTGACTTTAAGGGCTTCTTTCAATAAGTATTGAATCAAAATATGCTCAAACTCCCATTTGATACACAAGTGATGACTGGTATATTCAAAGTGGTACAAAAAATGTCAAAAAATTGCAAAAAACGTCAATATCAGTCAGTTTTATATTAATAAATTCAAATAATTCTGATACAGTAACTCACTTTGCTGATGCTGCTCAAACCGTCACCACCAAAATACTTGTGAAGACCTAGAGCAGCCGCTGCAACAAATGCCAGCTTCGCAACCACCAGTGCCTTTGTAACCAATAGAGTTAGTGCTCCAAAAAGCAATCCCACCACTGCTATCACTTTAACCCCAATACCGGCTATGAGTGGGGAATATTTCGTGATCTTTGCCCTCGCTGGAAAGAAAACAATTTGTAAATTGAAATGCATTTTAAATAAACAAAATTTTAAATAAAAAATAATAACTAAGCTATTTGGAGCTACGGTCCCTGCATACCTCTTTCGCCTCGAACACAGACATCAACCTCTTCATACATGCCCTCCGGGGGGTATTCCTGCTTTTTACGTGACCTTCCGTCAGTATCATAGATACTGTTTTTGAAGGTCACTCGAGACATCCCCCTGTCTCTCTTACCACTCACTTTTCCTGTATAAATCTTTTTTATCATTCTTTCATCACTCATTCGTTCGACGTGCCAAAACCTGAGCACGTTCTTCTTCATTCTCACAGTGACATCTTCGCTAGTACCTGCCATTCGGGTCAGCTAGATTGACTCCGCATATATTCTGAGATAGATAGTTTAGATAAATATTTCTAATATCGTGTTGAAGACGTGTAAAATGAGTTTTTTAAAATTTAATGAATGTAAGAATGATATAATTCATATTAATGAAATAATACTTTCTAAATATTCCAGTGATATAACATTTGTCACGCGATATCAACTATAGTTGAACGACTGTATAAGAACTCCAAACGCATTTCTAAAGCGAAATCAGATTATAACAATGTTATAGTTATATGTTATAGTTATAGTTATAGATATTTATTTTGTGACTGCTGTCTAAATATAAATTATATATTATTTGTTTTGTTTTTGTCTTCTTACTTTGTTGTATAAGTTAACTATGGTTAAACATGCTTCTAAATTTCAGAGTTATATAATTATATTTTTTGTTGTTTTTTTTATTTAATTACAATAAATTCATCCATCCATCCATCCATCCACCCAATATCAATGATGTATTCATACACATTTGGGGTTTCAGACTAATATAATTATATTATATGTCGTTTTTTTCTATTTAATTACAGTAAATTCATCCATCCATCCATCCATCCACCCAACCATCGATCCATCCACCCAACCATCCATCCATCCACCCAATGATGTGTTCATAAACATTTAAACCGCTGCCACTCGCACCACTCACTCGGTCAAGGCCGGTTACGTCGTATCGTGTAAGAGTTCAGTGAACTTTTGACTCACTTGGGATTTATATTATTATTTATATGATATTGATATATATATATTATTCTATAAATATATTTTATTTAAAAAAAAGATTATTATTTTAATTAATTTTAATTGAATTTAAGTCTTTTTAGTTGTGTTGATGTTTTTTTTGAATTTATTTTTATTAAATTTATTTGACGTTATAAATATATTAAGAAAATAATTGTAAAATATTCTCACCCTCCTCAAAGGTCCGTACAGCCCCCTTTATGTCTTCGGCTTCAAATTTGACATTCAAATTCTTTTCACCCAATGCATTTCTATAACAAAAAAACAAACAAAAATAAATTTGACAATATTGGTGACAAAAAACTTGTCAAATTTGTCAGTTCACATTTATCATTTACTTTTCATTTTTCATGTCATATTTAAACAAAAGCTTATAGTTCATACAAAGTAGATTATTAATACAAAAACATACATACAACTCTACTTTCTCTCACATAATAAGTAAGTATAATTGATGATACGGGATTTATTTTGACAGTCATTCTTGTATGAATTCATTTGTATTTATATATTTAATTTTCCTTTCTTTTGCTTTGGATCTTAGAATAAGAATATATTATTTTAGATTTAGATTTTTATATTACAAAATATAACTAAAAAATAATAAAAATATTTAATTGACTATATATTATATGGACTAGGAGAGAACTTTTGTTAATATATCATCTTGAAAACAACTTGAAAACTTTGAGAGAGAGACAGAGAGAGAGAGAGAGAGATAGAAATATAATTACATAACATATATATCTATAAAATAATCATACACAAATTGGATGATGTATGAAAATTGTATAAATGGGTCTGTTTGTAAAAATTAAAATTTATAAAAAAAATACAAACAAAAATTTAAGTGAAAATTCACAAAAAAATACAATAAAAATAAATATTATCAATAAATTGATAAAAACTTACTTATCAATGGATACTCCGGAGAATATTTCAATTTTGTCGTCAGCTGGTCCAGGGGCGGCGTTGCAGGCCACTGATAATAACAGGAACGCCAAGATGACTCTCATCTTTATAGGTTTACACTCTGGTGGTTTAGGATCAAGTGAGATGAAGATGGGATGGAACGCACTTATATAGATCGTTTGTAGTCGTGCGACCCGTCTTGATACTTTTATATTTATTTATTTAATTTAAACATTATAAGTACAGTTAAAATTTATATGATATCTTTTACTCTTGATAAATTATTATACGTATAATATTTATTTAATATTGATTTTAATTTCAAAGTATCAAAATTATTCCATCGCAGTATAAAGGTTAAAAATTCATTCATACAAGATGCGTTATATTAGAACAACAGAGGTGTGACAATAAGATATAAGAAAAAAGTGATTTTAAGCCTTATTTTATGTAAAATAGAGTTCAATATCCTTTTACATTCAAATCTATATATAATATAGAAAAAATACTGTAAAAAACGTGTTTGTATATAAAGTTATTTCCAAATAAAATAGTTATTTTTAGTTTTCTATTTAAATAATTCTGAAATAAATAAAATAACTTTAAAATGTAAGTACCCTAAGTTACTTACAACATCAGCTATCAGCCAGAGAAAGTCCTATTAAAATCTGTCCTGCTGTTTTAGAGATAAGCCAGAACAAACAGACATACAGACAACAATATATACATTTTTTATGTAAGTAACGTATTTACTTTCATATGCATTTGGTAAAAATATTTTGACAATTACAGACACTTCAATTTCATTTATATTAAAATGATATATATATTACCAAAATACAATATATATACACCTATTACCAAAATACAATTGAAATTAGAAAATGATTCTGTAATAGAAAGTCAGGTCCAGTCCACGGACGAAGATAGGCCAAGGACACTTTCTTTACACTTAAAACATGGCTTACATGAAGTTAAATTCATTGTTTATAATATATTAATATAAATATATTATTACGCTCGCTTACGCTCAGCTCTTAACCTTTTTTTGGTGTTTTGTTGTCTCCAGAATGCGAAGAGATAATTAGCTAAAAGTTTTTTTGAGCCGAACGCGGATGTTATAGCGAAAACAGTTTGAAAAAATGTTTAGCCATACAAAAGTTATCAAGAAAAGAAGAAAGGAGAGGGGCTCAGCTCAACACCCGCCGCACGGTTGGCGGATCCTAGTTTTATAACCTAAGGTTAATTAAGTATAATAAGAATAAAGAAAAATATTGAAGTTTGAGAAACAGTGATCACAATACAAAAAAAAAAAAATTGTTCGTTCTTCCCAAAGTTTGGAACCCTCGTAGCTCTATTTATGTTGCAGTGTTTACAGAAGGACTTATTTAAAAATATCCTAACACTCCCATTTGATACCAAGTGATCAGTACCGATAATAAATGGAATATATGTAAATATATATAATTAATTATTCTTCTATAAAAATGTAATTTGGAGGTATATAAGCCAAGTATAATATTACGTCTGTATCGTTCAAGGCCGTGACAATGAACCTATCGATACTCAACTTTCTATTTAATGTCTATAAGATAAGATAAAATATGTTATGCTATTGTAAGTTATGTAACTATTATATGTATATAATATATGTGCATTTGTGTGTGTGTTGTTGTGTGTGCAAATGTATTTGGAGGTTATAAATAATATATAAAACTAAGTGATTCCTATCCGCTTTACTGGGCACTATTAATTTGGATGTGAACTTAGGTTGCTGTGGTAACCGTTGTCATAGTATCCGTTTTCTTAGTAACCGTTGCTATGGTAACCGCGTTAAGTGTATAGCTCCTACAGGCTTAAAACTTGGTGAAATGCAAAAAGTTGAAATCCGTTGGGATAGGGATTTCGTAAAATCCGTTCTTAGTGGACGTCTACGTCACAAAAGAAGTAACTATGTAAAAATTTAAGTTAATCGGACATATAGCTTCGGAGATTTCGTGATGAGTCAGTGAGTGGTAAATCGCTTATTAGATAGATTATTATCCAATATTTAATCCATTTTTTTTAATTAATAATTCGAAAAAAATATTTAATTTAATTACAGAAAAGATACTGTCCATTAAACAACTGCTGTTACAGAATAATAGCTGACATATCATTTGACATCCAAAAAATCAAGAACAAGAAACCAAAATGTAAAAAATTATAATTAATAGAACAACACCAACAATTTGTAATAAAATCCAATGGATCGATTAACCTGATTGAATAAAAATTGAAACTAAAAATGGGGAGACGTAAGAGGAGAATCTTTCCGAAACGCAAGCGATCTGTATTCAGCAGACCTCATCCGATAAAGAGAAAAATGAGATTGAGGCATCGAAAAATGAAGGCATTCTTCCACAAGCACAACCCTAGAGTATTCATCGAAAAAGGTATGCGGAAAATGGTTGGAGGTATATACACAGTATCTGATAAGGTTAGAGACAAGATAGCGGAGAGCACCCTGGCGCTGGACAACCCATTCAGTGCTCAGTTCTACGAAGACAGATGTATCATCCAATAAAATATTTAATTTAGAATGTTTCAAGAATAAACAGTGGTATTACGTATGATGATTTTATTTTATCTTAATTTTATTCATGAATTTTGTTGTCACTTTTGATTTGTTTAGTTTAGAATAAGTACGTAATTATCGTTCTAATAATGTTTCTGATATTTTCGTTTGGAAGTTCCATGGATAATGTCTGTCCTCTTGTCACCGTCTATGATGATATCCATGAGAATGACTCAATATTCCTCTCAAAGTCAGTATCGTTGCTGAGATAAAGCCTATTAGTAGACCTGAAAAATTATATGTTATAAATAGTTATAGCTCTGTGACTATACCAGCATTTATTAATAAAAATTATATTACTAGAAAAAACAATAAAATATTACTATATAAAACGTGGGTAATACAGAAGAAGAATGTAAGAAAGATGAATGCTGCGGAGATGCGATCTCTTCGCAGAATATGCGGAGGCAGTCTAGCTGATCGAATTCGCAATGAAGAGATCCACAGAATGGCAGGTACTAGCGAAGATGTCACGGTGAGAATGAAGAAGAACGTGCTGAGGTGGTTTGGGCAAGTCGAACGAATGAGTGATGAAAGAATGGTAAAAAAGATTTATATAGGAAAAGTGAGCGGTAAGAGAGACAGGGGGAGGCCTCGAGTGGCCTTCGATAACACAGTATCTAGTATACTGGAGGAAGGGCACGTAAAAAGCATAAGGACTTCCCGGAGGGCATGTATGAAGAGCTTGATGTCTGTGGCCGAGGCAAGAGAGGTATGCGGTAGCGTTTGGCGCTCCGCCGTCTCTGGCTACCCTGCAAGGGATATGGCGTGAAGCTAAATAAATAATTAAAAAACAATAAAAATATAATAGGAATAACTTTAAGGACTTAACCACTTGAAATTTAATTTCCAAAAATCTTTTTGACTGTAGAAATAATGCTTTATTTTGAATGTACATTGATAATTGATGATTTATTTTACAGTGCCTAATTTTTTCTAAGAATTTATTTACAATTTCAATTTATTTAACAATTATATTGCTTTTATATTTTATTACAAAAAAATAGAGGCTTGTTCAACATTTATATTTTCAAACTCGTCATTAAATTTTATAATATATGAGTTAACTTATCATTGACTAGCTGTTGACCGCGGTCTGCCTCGCGTCAAATTCGACATTGGATGGTAAATCCCACTTTATGAGTTTTCCGGCTTACTTATATGTATATTTTGATTGATTTGAACAATATTTTTTGAGGTTTTACCTTCATCATTTGGAAAGTTTCCTTAGTATTAGAAAAAAGATAGAGTAACAGGCATCTTTACAAACTGTATTCTGTTATTGTCTACATTATTGTAAAGTTTAATCAAAATCTGTTCCGTAGTTTTATATGAAAGAGTAACGTTTGTACATACGTTCACACATACTTTCGTATTTGTACGATTAATAGGATAAGTAAGATGTTGCAAGCTACTTCGTATGCCACAGAAGTATTGTCATACAAAACCAATAAAAGAACTGCACTATACTTAACTATAGTTATTCTAATAGTCATAATTTAAGATAATAAAAGAAATGGAAATTTAATTGAGCAGGATTCGAATCTTGAACCTCTCTGAAATTATCGCTCTGGCAATAGAATTTTTCCTTTTATAATACACAAATTTGTCATGACTAAAACTATATTATATAATTCTTGACTTACCTTTAAATGAAAAAAATATTAGAGCTTTCAAAGCGAGCGGTACCAAAAAGCTGCTACAATACCTATCAGTAGCGTTAGTAGAATTTTCTTCAAAAATTTATATTTTCTTCTCTTTAATTTAAGTAACTTATAGATACATTTTTTTACTTTTTGTATTGTATTTTTTTTTTCTTTTTATTGACTTATTACTGTTATTTAAATTTACTGTTTTTTTCAATTGCTTTTGTGATATTGAATCTGTAAAAAAGATTTTCTTTTAACGTTTTCTCTTACGTAAATTGTTATCAATTTTATTGTTCTATAGATTATTCGTGTTATATGAAAGTTTTAAAGATATATAATAAAAATTGTAACAAGGGAAATCTTGTAAAGTAATAAAGGTTATGAATCATTTGATTTGAAAAATGTGATTCCTGTTACTGACTATAGTATCATATTATTGAACGAAGCGAACGAAGTGAGCGGAGCGTTTTACTGGAGACTTTTTACATTCTTTGTCATGAGTTGACTCGAAAACTGCTTGACGGAAAATTATGAAACCTTGCAATCAAAAAGACATACAACAGGAGATGGTTTTTAAAAGAAAAAAAAAAGAAAAAAAGGCCCTCAAAAAAAAAATTTTTTTTTAAATTTCATGTCAAAAAACTGATATCCCATTGAAGTCAATGGGAAACGATGAGTCAATACACTGGGCTCCCTTCGCTCAATATGCAAACGGCACCCGAGATTTTGCGAGCGCAGCGAGTCGAAATTTAGGGTTTGTTGCTGCCCCTAGTATTTTATCTATAGAAGCTATTATTATTATAAATAAAACTAAAGATTGAGTATCGTAAGTTTGAAGTAATACAAGAAATTTGAAGACAAGAATTTTGAAAGACTGTAAAATATTTTTTGTATAATATAATTAGAAAAAGAATGAAGCCTCTAGTCTTTTTGGTAAAGAAAAATTTATAATAAAAATACAATTATTTGCACTTAAATCAATAGCAATTAATTGTATTCATGAATATTTAATTAATATATAAATCGATATACCTTTAAATGATCGTCCGAAATTTCCAAAAAACATTTCCAGAGGTCTCGCTGAAGTCTCGTCTTTTTGATTAAAATTGGGACCAAATCCAAAAAGGACCGTTTTGACAACACCATAATTTGGACTGTGATGTACAAATCCAGGAGAAAACATATTTGTACAACAAACTATTTTGTTAAACTAGATCTGTTTATTTCAGAATTGTCATAGTATATGCGTAATGGGATAAGTGTTTGAAAATTTATAGCAGTAGGTAAATGAGATCAAAACTATAAAAAAATTAATTGTCCATTTATCTCTTGTTATGATTTGCAGCGAAAGTTTTATGTTCCATCTATGTAATTTAATCTTAATATAAATAATGTAGGCTCCTGTGGGATCTACACGCTGATTGCTGGGTCAGGAATCAGTTGGTTTTATTTCCTAAAGGGACTTTGTATGATCCGTAGATTACTGTATTCTATTTATACTACAGGGTATTCTTTTAATTCAGGATATAATTCTAATATTTTAAGTTAGTTAAAAAGTTATACTGCTAACATTAACATTAAGGTTCGCAATTTCTTTAAAGTTATTAATACTTAACGTCGTCATTGAGTCGGACGGAGTCGGGGCCAAAAGCTAGTCAATATATGTTATAATGCAAAATGCGATTAAATTTGTATTTTAGTAGTAATGTTACATTTCGCTTTATTTGATGTGAACAATTATTTAGTTTTGTGTTAATAAAAAGTGTATTTGAAGTTAAAATTTATCCGTCATAAGATAGATTCCTTTTGTTTATGTATAGTTTATATATATTAGCTATATAAATATATATATATATAATGTATATTATATATGTATATTGTATATTATATATATATATGTATATTATGTCTCTTCAATAAGCGTATATATTTTGTATTTTGTACAATATTCATATGAACTTATTTAATCTTACTCAAATTTATACCTCTATAAGTCTAACTCAAGTAGTAATTGTTTTTAGTCTATAAATAGTGTACGGAAAATTAAATTCCAACCACTCAATTACCACAAAAAGTGCCTAGGGCAAGGAAAATAGAATCAGTAATCGGAGCGTGGTTCAGTGGTTACACTTCGCCGCCATTTTGTTTAGGTTTTTTTTTTATATTATTTAGTTTATAAAATACTTGGATAAACTTTTTATAATTAATAAAACAATTAGTTATCAATTTAGTAGACTTTTTAACAAAATTTCACCTTAGTTTTTTAATTTTTTTCTAAATCAGAAAAAAATATAGGAATCAGTTATGAAAAAAAAAATTTTTTTTTAATATCTCCTAAAATCCATTTTATATATATTTATAGTATTTCTTTATTTGTGATGATATTTTTTTATCATTAAAGTAAAAAAAAAGTTTTTTTAACTATTTGTATAAGTGTAAAATATTAAAAACAACATACCAAAATCATAATATGTATATTTAATATTAAATTTTATTTTATTATTTAATAAATCGTGAACATTATTTAATGGTAACTAAATAAATAACTTTAATCGAATAACGATTTAAAATAAATTATTAAATAAATAACTTATCAATTAACATTATTATCGTATTAGCGTAAATTATTTACAAAAGTTTTAAAACTGATTTTAAAATATAATTAAAACGAACAGATATGATATCAGTAAACGAATACAAACGAAAAAATCTACTGACAAATATATAATACACAGAGAAACATACTTTGATCAATATAGTATATTCCTTAAAAGAAATGATTGAAAAATTTGTTAATTCTATCTAAATCTGATGGCATCTGCGAGAACGTCGACCTATCTAACTAATAACCACCCTTCTGGAGGCCCATCACGGCTGCGAATAGGGCAAAGAAGAATCCAGCCAATCCCGTAGCTCCCACCAAAAGCACCAATCCTCCAAGCATAACTGGGACTATTGCGAAATATTTCAATTTATACGCAAGGAGCAGAGGCATCATGTACTTGTTGAATTTCTTTGCTCTTTTAACTTTGTGCTTGATCTTGTGTCCGATGTGACCTCCGACCTTGTGTTTCGATTCGATCCCATCACCATCAACGTCTTCCGGTTCTTCCACTTCGTATTCACCATCTTCATCATCTTCATCCTCATCCGCTTCAGCTTCACCTAAGATATCTGTAACAAAATTTATAAATAAATAAAGTAACCTAATAAAAGCTCATGTTAATTATTTGATATAATTTTATTAACAAAAATTCAAATGCGTTTTTACTATCATAATAATCTAAATTAATTTCTCGTATTAAGTCCGAAAGTGGAAAATTATTGTCGTTAATAACATCTTGATAGTAAAATGAGTACGATCATGTTCTTATTTACGTTTGAAAGATAATAATTTATATTCATGCAATTAAATGTTTATATAAATAAAATGGGACAACAAATATTTAAAGAAAAAACAAGTTTAATAACCTAAAATGCATAAATGCATCCACCTGTGACAATAGCAACTGAATAACAAATAGTGCGTTTGAATAATGTTTGAATTTATTTATATGATAATGTATTAAGCGTTTCACTTGTAAAGAAATAACATGAATGAGGAAGATAGAATTGACATTTTGTTATAAAAGTTCGTTGGAACGTTGCGTGAATGCAATAAGATCACGCGATACATTTAATTTATAGATTTACATTTTGTTGTCCCCAAGCGGAAATGATTATAGCTTAGCATCGATGAAATTTAAGGTTTGTTCGGTTCAGAGAACAGGGTTTGATGCTAAGCTATAATGGTTGGTAATGATAGAGGATTGTGGATCGTTTCAAAATTAATAATAGTTTTACTTTCTTATTCTATTTTATGTTTTTGTTACTTTCGTTATATTTATACTATTTTTAAGGATGTCATGTAAATTTAAACTAAATTTGATTTTTTTAAATCTTTTAATTGTTTAAAAAATCCATTATACTTACACGACAATGATCTTCTTTGGAATGATTGATCTACAGACTCTTCGGGCTTTTTTATTGGTTCCTCATCTAAATCCAGTGATCTCTTTGCGAATCCCTGACCTCTTAACAAGGGTATCGCCTTCGGTTCGAACTGACCACCAACCAGTGGATTATACGAGGAATTCTCAATCTGGACTGTACTTTTCTCTTTGGGAATTGCAAAGTAATTACCAGGGAAAAGTATTTCAGTTTTGTATTTATTATCTTGTGTATAATACACATTCTTCTGTTCGGTTGGTGGTGCTGTGACTGTTTCCGTTTTTAGCGGTACTGCCCGGGGTCGGAATGCGTATGGCTTAAAACTTTGAGAAGCTCTGGATGTCCTTCCTGTAACTGGGTCATTATGGCTCGCGGGTGCCACATTTTGATCAGCAGCAGCAAGAACAGCGTAACACAAAACCACTATCGTTTGACACCTGAACCTCATTTGGAGCTTCATAATTATTGAATGATTATAAACTGGTTAATTTGATACGAGTCACTGGTTACACAATAGCCCTCACTTCACTTTCTAGTTTTATTATTATTATTCCACCCCTCCTCGATCCACCATTTTGTTGCAAGCGATCGCGCAAAACTGAATCACTATCGTTGAAAGACGTTATATTTATACATGTGTAAGTATAAACTTGCGTTTTTCCCGACTATTCACGGTCGGATGGTTTTACGGAACCTAACTTGGTTTGTCTTCAATTCCGATATGGGTAAAATAAAGACAGCCAAATACGAGACAGCCCAGCACTTGATCACGCGTCGCTTCTTCCTCTAATGGTATCTGAACCAATTTTGAAATATCTAATTTGTAATATAATAGCTATTCTGTCATTATTTTCAGATAATTTTAATGTCAACAGTCTCCGGAACGAATGATATGTTTATCTCTTAAAATAGAAACTATTTATTACATCATATATACCATATGTCTATAAATATGCAATGTACATAGTTTTGGTATTATATAAAAAAGTATTTAACGCGTCATGAAATGTACTGAAAGTTTTGGATTGCACGATTTCGTGTTACAATGTAATTAACATTTAATGTATAATTAACAATTAAATGAACAAATTATTTCTATTTATATTACATTTTTGTTTTTCTTATTTCATAATTAATTGATTATTATTATTATTTAGATTTAAATTAGAAATACGAAACTCAGTGTTCTTTCCGTATAATACGTATTAAATTTAAGTTTTAATAGATGTTTCTTATTGTTGGATATTAATGAGCGAAGCGAGCGGAGTCCTCTATGTGCGACTTTTTGCATCCCATGTCCGGGGTTGGCATGAAAACGGCTTTACCGATCTTCATGAAATTTTGCACATTTATAGCGATGGTTATGGCAATGATTTATAAAAAAAAGTAAAAGAAATCATGTCGTTGAGAAATAATCACCAAAAAATGACAGTCCCATAGATTTCAACGTACAAAAATTTCGATATGTCATATTTGATTATTTTATTTGTTTATCTGTCGGTTTCAGCTTTGAACGCTGAATTGAAGATGGGTTACTCGCTTCACTCAATTCGCTGAACTCTACTGAGATTTTGCGAGCGCGAGTCATAATCGAGGTCCGGTTGCGCCTCTAGTTTAATTACGGTTTGATAATTATATTTCAAATAGAACTGTTCGTAATCCAAGTTCTATAACTTAGATATTTTGTCAGGAACTTAGCTGCGTCAACGAATTAAATATTATTATATATTTATGGACCTTAAACAGCCTATTAGTAAAATTTGGGAGTCTCGAAGTCTATATATATATATATATATATATATATAATTCACATATTGTTGCGAGTCCTGGTGTACCTTGTGCCCGGTACTTGTGTTAGTGATAACCACATCGCTATAAAGGGATAGGGATATAGGTAGAGTTTGGGATACAGGATAGGGATAAATATAGGGTTAGGTATAGGGATAATGATTACATGTTATGAAATGGGGGAGGTTTTTTAAAAATAAACAAAGTAATGTATACAATATGTACCGATTGTGTTTTCTAATATGAAAAGTTTTTTAAATCTCTTATGTTTTAGTTATTAATAACTTACATAGAATCTATCTAATAGGTATAGTATAATATAATTTAGGTATAATCTGCGTTCTTTTCAAAATAATCGTTTGATAAATATTATTTATTCTGGGTCTGTTGAAAGATGAAATCTTTTTTCATCAACGACATTTATAATGTTTTATTTATACAATTTATATATATATATATATATATACATTTGTATACATATATATTTAATGCTAAATGTGTAATGCATCAATCAAATAATCAATTAATCAATTAATCAATTAACCAATCAATCATTTAATATCTTGTTTATTAGTTCCGTCATGAGATGTTTTATGGCTTTTTATTAAAAATACGAAGGGAAAAAGAAAATATATGAACGAAATTTTAAACTATTATATTATAATAAATGTTATACAATTTTATTTTATTTATATTATTAAACTAATTACACGGAATTTGTTTTTGCGATATGCTACGAAATTGATAAAGTTTTAGAAAATCAACAGAACATTTTAATAATGCTTTGAATGAATAAGGTAGTAGGGCGAATTATTTTAAATTGATATTTTTTTTTTTTAAATACAACAAATGATAAATCCTAAAATACATAAAAGAAAACCACACTTAAATAGGATAAGCCGTTTTAGAGATTAGCGCGAAATTAACAGATGAACAGACAGAAAAATTGTATTTTTTTTTTTTTTTTTTTTCTTCTATTAATGATTTCTCCAAAATATCTTTTACGTACAAACAGCGATCTTACTGTACTGTACAGTATTGTACTTGGTACTCATCTAACAGTGAAATCTTTGGGAGTAATTCTTATATTTAACGGATAGTTAAACATTTCTTCCCTTAATAAAATTATATATATATTAAAGTCCCATAATGATGTTTTGAAATATAAAAAACACTTTTAATGTCGTTATAAGCTTCAAAATATAAGAAAAAAACATAAATTATTTATTATTATACGTATAATATACATATAATATTATAATAAATAAATATTAAAAACTAATATTCGCGTTTTTATTCAGTAATGTATCCAAATATTTACGGAACATACAGCGCTTGGATCACGCGAACTGGAAATAATTCACTTCCATTTGTTAATTTCACAATTATCTATCGTGTAAGGAAGTAATGCTTTCAATTGTAATACCGGGTATTAATTTTAAGTTTGTATTATTGAATCTATATTTTTTATTGTCTCATAAATAAGTTTTTTTGATCAAAATTAACACTAAACCTACCAAGTACCGGTCAAAATGACCGTTCTTAAACTTTTGTAAAACTTACACATTCTTAAACGTTATAATATCGTTATCAAACTACATGACAATTCTTAGAATATGCATATAATATTTTCTTCACTCTTTACTTTTAGTTATTTCCATTATTACCTGCGTTATATAATAAAATAACTTTTAATTACCGGTCAATTTGACGGCGTGCGGTAGGAACAGGTGTATAAGAATTGTCGGTAGGTTTAGTGTTAAACTGTCTATCTACTATTCACGATGTGATCGAATCTAGTAAAATAATTGAAATTTGATATTATAGAGTCATCTATTTTATTATAATTGACAAATGTTTAAAATACAAAAAAAAATGCACTTGATTATTGAGCGAAGCGAGCGTAGCGAGCGGAGCGTTCTACTGGAGACTTTTTCACATTCTTTGTCACGAATAGGCTCGAAAACTACTTGACGGAAAATTATGAAATTTTGCAATCGAAAAGTCACACATTAGATGATGGTTTAAAAAAAAATTTTAGAAATGTCAAAAAATATATATTTTTTTAATTGTCACGTCAAAAAACTGATATCCCATTGAAGTGAATGGGAAACGATGAGTCATTACACTGGGCTCGCTTCGCTCAATATGCAAACGACACCCGATATTTCGCGAGCACAGCGAGTCGAAATTGAGGGTCTGTTGGCGCCCCTAGTTATATATATATCTATATCTAACATAAGCTTTGACAATGACTTCGTTTTTTTTCACTTTTCATTAAAATTTTGTTTCCTAAATTCGCAATTAAAGAATTGTGACAATGTGAAAATATATATACAACCATCCAGAAGTTTGGAGTAACATTTATTATTGGCTAAAACGAAACAACACCTGTTATAGGCGGTGAAAATTTGTAATGAATGTTATCTTTGCAGCTTTTTACTATTTACATATTAACAAAGGGATCGTCAACTCTGGTGTCTCACGAACCAGGTGTTATATGACTTAGGACTGTGGTTGAAATTTTTTATGGTTTGGAGTGTTGCTGTCGGTGTTAATTTTTATATTTAACTTTATTTGGTCCTGTTTAGTTGCATTGAGTATTGACACGCGCAAGTGACATTATCTGTATTCGGAAATGACTAAGGCCTTTCCCGCATTTTTTCTTCCGAAAATGGCAAAACGCAAGCAAATCACGCGAATCAGCAAAGTGCTTTTAATTGCAAGTATTTTTCTGAATATACCTTTAAAATAATTAACAATATTTCAAATAAGTGTATCGGTTCTGGAGATAGGTCTCTACATAAACAAACTTACAAAATCGCTATTGTTTTCCGTGTAAAATTAGCATAAATGTATACTACATTATGACTTCCGGCTGCCATTAATAAATGTCATTATGAAAAATAATTGTTTATGAGTAATGTTAGTGACTCAATATTTTGCATTCGTTTTTAGTTTCTGTATGTTATACAAACATACTAGCTGTCTTCCGCCTGCTTTGCGTGACATAAAAAAATCTGTTCTTGGTAATTTTTACAATGATATTCATGTCAAGTATTATATCTACAAACTTATAGTTTACAAATATTTTTTAATTAAAGCCCGGAAGCCCAAGGCACTTGAAATTTCATAAACATTTTTAAGCTGACTTCAACTTGGCGAAAAGATAATCTTACTAAATGGTTGAGTACATGCGTGGAAATCTCTTATATATGTATGTACTAGCTTATTCCCTCCCGCTTCGCGGGGCACACTATTAGTTTGAATGTGAACTTAGATTGCTATGATAACCTTTGTCATATCTGTTGTCATCGTGATCGTTGCTATGGTAACCGTTGCTATAGTAACTCTAGCAAAGATAAATGTATAGTTCCTACGGGTTTAAAACTTGGTGAAACGCAAAAAGTTGAATTCCGTTGGGATAGGAATGCCGTAAAATTCGTTCTTAGTGGACGTCTACGTCACAAAATAAGTAAGTATCGGACCGATAGTTTCGGAGATTTCATGATGAGTCAGTGAGTGGTGAATCGTTTATATAAATATATATATATATATATATATATATATATATATATATATATATATTTATATATATAATATATAGAAATAAATTAATATATAAATGAGGGATAATTTTATTAAATATAATATTGGATATTATATGTAATAAAATTATCACCTCATTCAAAAGTATATAATCGGATCTGATCGGTTGATCGTAAAAACAAAACCTTACTTATTTGAACTTTATTTTAGAATGTTAGATTATTTGCTGATAAATTTATTATTTAAAGCCGAATTTACACAAGTACAAATATAATACACTTATTCAATATTCATTATAATTATTAAAATTGTCTAAAGTTATGATTATATTGTTTTAAATTAACAGACTATTACCATTAAACTTGTTAAGTCTGCGTAGTCGTTATAGTGTTCCTTTTAAATTCGTTATACGTACTAATATTGTAAATCTGTTCAGGCCTTAAAAATCAATCATACATCTTACGGGGAGAGACACTTAAATTTAACAAAAGATTGCACTTTAAAGTTTTATATTTCACACACGAATTCCTTAACACTAAACCTACCGACCATTCTTGTATACCTGTTGCTACCGCACGCCATCAAATTGACCGGTAATTAAAAGTTATTTTATTATATATCGCAGGTAATAATGGAAATAACTAAAAGTAAAGAGTGTAGAAAATATTATATGCATATTCTAAGAATTGTCATGTAGTTTGATAACGATATTATAACGTTTAAAAATGTGTAACTTTTACAAAAGTTTAAGAACGGTCAATTTGACCGTTACTTGGTAGGTTTAGTGTTAATTTAATATTGATTTTGCAAACTCTTCACATTTTTTAAAGATCTATCTAAGGATGCTCCATCCATCCATCCATCCACCATGGGGCACTCAAAAACAAACAACTCCGTTACAATACGTGTCAGCGGAGGCTACCCTACAAAAAATATTCTACCACCATGGATAATATTTATTTTCATACCGAATTCATTATCTTCCTTTCTAAGGGCTTAACGAGAATTCGTGCAAGTGGATCAGCAGCTTTCTCACTCGGCGGAGCAGACAAGTCCATCTCGACGATTTTGTCTCTATAAAAAGGCTGTACCCCAAGGTTGTGTACCATCCCCAACTCTGTTCCTCCTGCATATCAATGATATGTTGGATATTTCTAACATACATTGTTATGAGGATGACGACATTGGGAATATATCTCATTCCGGTTGTGCATTGCTCTCTCGGGAAAACTTCGAATTTGTGTTTCATATGGAAGTAGTCTCAAAATGGGGTCAAAGTTAATCCCCAAAAGAAACAAGTTTGCGCGCTTATCACTAAATATCTAATTTGTCATGTCGTCGCTCTTTGAGAGCAACGTCTTGCTAAGTATCAGAATACTAGGCCTCGACAAACGAACGACTGTCAGTTGTCACCTGGAGATCAAGGTTAAGTTGTCCTCGATGAAATTGGGATTGATCAATAAAGTGAGCCAGTGTTTCAACTATTAACTATGGCCAGTTGCACTCTATAAGGCGCTCTATAAGCCGCAGGTCCTATCACACATGGAGTACTGTTCTCATCTCATTTCATCGATCCAGATTATCCCAATATCAGTTTCTATCCTTTGACTGCGTAGATCCGTTCGGATTGTCGGGGACTCGTTAAATTACATAGTAAATTCTTTAAGTATTTTTAATTGCATTTATAATTTTCCAAACGGCCTATTTGATCTGTTATCTGTTATCCAATACCATTAAAGCACAGCACGTCACCGTCTGGCATACCATCCGTACCACCTGGTTGGGTGGCGATCCTCTACTGTACGGTTTTCAAGGAACTTCCTTCCACGTACCACTAAGATGTAGAATAAACTTCTTTCGGCGATACGATGATACGACGTCAAAAAAGGAGTGTATTTCCATTTCCAAGGCCCGCAACGTTCTTGCAATTCCCCGAAAGTTAGAGTTCGTGGGCATTAGTGATTACTTACCAGCACGCTGGTTTGACCTCCTCTCTCATAAAAAAAGAATAACAGCTTTCTAATAAGTCTCTGGGATAGGCTGCGGACAGACGGAAGGATGGTCGGATATAACGAAATGACTAGAGTAGCTAGTAGACTATGGACTATGGTTTCTTGGATATAGATATTTGAATAGTATATAATGATATTAAACAAATCATAATGATTTATTATACAATTTATTATTCCAGTTATTTGGGATCAATGACGATTTTTTCTACTATCTTCTATCATACGGGGAGACTTGCTTCATTTTTATATTATTTTTAACATCAGATGGTAAACTTAATTGGAGCAGTACATATTTAGAGCATCATAGCAAATAGAGGGCTTAATGTCTTTCATATTTTTTTGGTTAGGAAGTCATAAAAAACCATATTTATATAAAAATTTAAATAATTTAATATCAATAAATAAAGCTATAATACAGAATGTAACTTAATATAGATGATTTTTATAAAAAATACTTAATAAATTGTCCACACAAACTATTTTGGACAATGAACATAAATAGCATTACTTAGAAGTCTAGAATCTATAGGATAGGAATTTCGTATAGAGCACAAAAACGCTACAACCAATCTGAGATTACAATAGGTTTTTCCATAATTGTACAAATCAGAAGAACTATAAGTAAGTTGACCATTTATCAAGATACAGATAAAAACAATATCCGAAATCGTATTATAATAATATTAAGTAACAACATTATAAATAATTAAATTAAATTAAAACTTTATCACCATTCAACAATAACATCTAACATCTGAACGATTATAACATCAAAGAAGGAGCAACACTAGTTGCTTTTATACGCGTTGTACGCTAAATCTGAAGCTGATCGTCTATCCCAGGAGCTGCCACCACTGCTGCCTCCGGAAGACCATCCATGGCTCTCATGACCACCACTACTACCACCCATATTCTTTTGAGCCACAATCTTCTTCAGGGCAATGATTCCTGCTAGCAGTAGCGCGATCTGTACAAAGATGCAAATTAATTGTGTTTAAATATGTACTATACTTATAAAAGTTAAACAATTTTCATAGATCCAATGTATATGTCCCTTTATAATGATATACATAAAAAATTATTGACAATACAGTAAACGATTGAATATAACGAAATTAAGGATCGTTTATTGAGTTTGTATAAAGCAATCCAGATTGATTTCAAGCACGGATTGTGTATGAAATATTAATTATTAAATTATAATAATTTTAATAGAAGTGAAAGTTAGCATTTTTTTGGTTTTAAACAAAAATATGTAAGATATTTTACACTAGACAAAGACACATACACACAATTCTAAAGTTATCTAATCATGGAATGTTTTATCCAAATCGGTCTAACCAATAAGCCGAATTCATAAATAACATAAACATTGTTAATATTATTTTATAAGTCTTTGACAGATTCCTTAACCAACGAGAATAAACCGATGCACGATTTCAAAATGAAACTTTGGATATATATTGGATTGGATTGGATATATTTGAAAAACATCTATATATTTAACAGAGACATCCGTTAAAAACTTACAATACAATACAGGAATTACATATAGTGGTATAATTTTAACATATTATATGTAGTTGATTTTATATATTCAAGGTTTAATTAATTTAATGTTATACAACATGACCCTATCAGGATGTGAGGAAATAATATATATAATATCAAGTCATTAATTAATTTATTTTTAGCAAAGCGAGCGGGGCGCTCTACTGGAGACTTTTTCACATTCTTTGTCAAGAATAGGCTCGAAAACACATCCAATCCTATCAAAAAAACACATATTAGGTGATGGTTTAAAAAAATTTAAAAATGCCATTTCGTTGAGGAATAATCGTCAAAAAACGAAACGATGAGTCATTATACTGGGATCACTTCGCTCAATATGGCAACGGCACCCGAGATTTCGCGAGCGCAGCGATTCGAAATTGAGAGTCTGTTGGCGCCCCTAGTATATAATGATCATATTAATTGTATCTAATTACAAACCATTTCGTTTTAC
Source organism: Melinaea marsaeus rileyi (assembly GCA_918358865.1). Lineage (NCBI taxonomy): Eukaryota > Metazoa > Arthropoda > Insecta > Lepidoptera > Nymphalidae > Melinaea > Melinaea marsaeus. The sequence goes on along the minus strand of OU911089.1, from coordinate 14,359,318 downwards.
GACTTCTGTATCAATTTCAAATAAACATTTTACATAGTTTACCTGAAGGTAACTTGAATAAATGTTATAGAAATACATAAAATACCGTTACCTTAACATATTTCTGTGGTAAAGTTTCAGAATTTTACCTTAACATATTTCTGTGGTAAATTGAAGAACCGCAGTTTATTTATAATCGATATAAATAAATCTCTTGTGGCTTGATAAGTAACAAGCCGCACGAGATTTACTTATAACGACAATATTATATATATCTTCATTTATTAATATATTTTAAACGTAATACGCTGTTGCCTTCACAACGCGAGGGAATACACTGACAGTGGGATTAAATGTTGCTAGATATTTTTTAAATTTTACCTTACAAAAAAGTTTCAATACCTTTTTTTTAAGGTCTTTATTTTTTTATATTTAATAATAATTAAATTTATTGAGTACTAATTAAATATTTCTATATAGAAATATGTATTATTTGATACATATTGATTAATTTAAATTAATAATTACCCTTAAATTGAGGAAATTATGATAGCATGGCAACATTGCATTACAATGTTAAGCGTTAAACAAATGGTCCACCGAAGGTCGGCTACCACAATCTTATTACATTCCTGTTTAAGTTAATCAATTTTAAACTTTATTTATTAGATTTAAAATCTAATTTTGGGTAACATAAGCGATGGTAGAGTCAATGAACGGCGTCAAAACAGAACTAGTTTTGTGAATTCGGAACTCAATATTGTGTAATGCATTGTTGAGTAATATATATATATATATATATATATATGAAATTAAATTGTCTGTTTGTAATACCATATTATTATGCTTTTTAACTATATACGGTACCTATAAAAAATATATCTGTCTGTCTGTCTGTTCCAGTTAATCTCTAAACAGGACTTTCACAACAACTAATGTTACAAGTAACTTAGAATAACTATATATATATATAAAGTATGATTAAAATAATATAATTTTATTGTTCCTATCACAAATTAATAGCAATATCACATTATATAACGTTTATAGTTATTATAGCTGGTAATTATTGCCTTTTATAAGTAATTAAAAAATTATGTAATAAAGTATTATTTCTCGGAATTAGCTACAGTTTTTAAAAAGAAAAACGGTTTGTAGTACTTATCTTTTATATTTTTAAACCGGTTTGTAAATAAACATTTATATTTTTAGTTAATTTGTACGCTGTTGAAGTAGGAGCGAGAGGTATAACAGCAAACTCTCTACAACTTACTTAAAGATCTCGGCCTTTCTAGAAATAACATCGGGTTATTTCTAGAACGTATTTCAAAGGCGGCTTTAGTAGGTTCTTATGATATTTGGTTAGGTAAAGAGAGGAGCGAGAACAGTGAAGGTGAGCGTGTATGAACATAGTAAAGGGGTCCCAAACCTAAACCTGGGTCGCAAGTCCCAGGCATTTTTTGCGCTCTCCTTGCAACATGGGCCCGGCACCCGCAAGGTACATCCATGGAATGCTAAGAAGCTTCCTTAATGAGTAAGGAGCTTCTGTATGTTTGAATCTAGATATATTTATATGAAAATTATTATTTAGTAATTTTTTTTTATTAGGGATTATTGTTTACGTTATAAAAAATAATTTCGTTTATTGTTGTTGTATCTTTATAAAATACGACTGAAAAATAAATATTATTTTGCTATTGACTTTTACTTTGACTTTGACTATGACTTTGACCTTGACTTTGACCTTAACTTTGACCTTGATTTTGACCTTGACCTTAACTTTTACTTTGACCTTGACTTTGACTTGGGTTTGGCTTTGACTTTGACTTTGACTCTGACTCTGAATTTGACTTTGACTTTGACTTTGACTTTGACCAACTTCTTTAAGTATTAAAGATTGATTGATCTATCTGTGAATAGCCCGTTGATATGTTGCCTGTTTGTTCTTAAATCTTATGATAGATATAGGCACTGAATAAGATAAAGTTTTAATTTTTTAATCTATATATATAAAAAAGGAGGTGAAATGGAACTTAAGTTATAATAATTATGAAGAAAAACTAAAAATACATAAATATCCCAGTTACCACAGATAACTCTCAAACAATAACATTCTCACTATCTAGAACAGTTAACGTTCCAATTAAGTATTGTAATACTTAATGAGATGCTATTCATATCTATTACTTTATTTGTAAAATCGATTTATTAAGTAAGTGAGCCGTAAGAGAGACGGGGAGGCCTCGAGTGACCTTCGAAAACACAGTATCTATGATACTGGAGGAAGGTCACGTAAAAAGCATGAGGACCCCCCGGAGGGCATGTATGAAGAGGTTGATGTCTGGCCGAGGCGAAAGAGGTATGCAGGGACCGTAGCGTTTGGCGCTCCGTCGTCTCTGGCTACCCCGCAAGAGATATGGCGTGAAGATAAATAATAATAAAATTATTAATATTATTTTTAATATGATATAAATCGTGACTACAACAGAGGATGGAGGTAGTCTATAATTTAGTGCTCAGTTTATTTACCGTCAGCAAAAATTACTATTATTTTATTTATTATTTATTATATATTCGTAAAAAAATTTAATACTTTATTAATAAATCAATGAATTTCAGTCAACCGATTATTGAATTTCAATATTATCATTATTATTAAAAAATATTTTTTGTTTCACAAAACGACAAAAATAAGATTATATATTAAAATAATGACCGTTTTAATATTAATGTAACTCAACTTATTTTAATACTAGCTGTGACCGTGGCTTCGCGCGGAACATGTGACAAACAAACAAATAGACCAAAAAAGTTTTTTTTATGTAACTACGCTATATACTTTCATATGCAATTAGTGAAAATGTTAAAGTGGAATTACAAACAAACACTATATGTAGATAGATGTTAACATGGATAAATGGTGGAAAACATATTTTATATTAAATATTACTTAATAAAATATTGATTGTCTGAATAGACATCATAAATCGAGTTATATATATATATATATATATATATATATATATATATATATATATAATTGTACTTATGTCATTTCTGTCTTGCTATCGTTACTTAACTCAGTGCATTGACATTGAAACCACATTCAGTGTTGCGGTGATCGTAATTATTCTGTGCTACTTAATATGCAATCGATGCATCAAAACATAGTGTAATAAATACCGAGAGATTATATATATATATATATATATATATATATATAAACTATCTGATTCCCTCCCGCTTCGCTGGGCACACTATTAATTTGGATGTGAACTTAGGTTGCTATGGTAACCGTTGCTATGGTAACCGCGTTAAGTGTATATCTCCTACAGGTTTAAAATTTTGCGAAATGCAAGAAGTTGGAATCCGTTTGGATAGGAATTCCGTAAAATTCGTTCTTAGTGGACGTGTACGTCACAAAAGAAGTAACTATGTTTTAAAAGTTTTCATTTTCATTGTTCTGTAAGAGTTCAAATCTAACATATTAATATTTCAATATTGTAAAAAATATTTAATATTTAAATCATGCAAAAAAATACCTGTAATCATAAAACGATTATCGAAGTAAAAGCTATTTGTTTAGAACATCATACATGTGATGACTTCGTATGATTTTATGGTCATTTTATGGCAATTTAATGGTTCATAAAGTTAATCATGGCTAAAGGTTCTCATGACAACCATTAAAAGACATTAACCTAAAAGTTTTCTCCAAATAGTTCTTATATGCGAAATATGTAGAGATTTTTTTCCACATTATTAGTATTTGAATTCATACTTACGATTCGAATAAACATTCCGAGAACAAATATTAATAATTTGGTAATATTTAAAGTATTCTTTGAGATAATTAAAGGTTTTGATAAAATCTTATACATTAGTAATCTTTAACTACAAATCCGATTCCAAAAAAAAATATAATTAACACTAAACCTACCGACAATTCTTGTATACCTGTTCCTACCGCATGCCGTCAAATTGACCGGTAATTAAAAGTTATTTTATTATATAACGCAGGTAATAATGGAAATAACTAAAAATAAAGAGTGTAGAAAATATTATATGCATATTATAAGAATTGTCATGTAATTTGATAACGATATTATAACGTTTAAAAATGTGTAAGTTTTACAAAAGTTTAAGAACGGTCAATTTGACCGATACTTGGTAGGTTTTGTGTTAATACGAAATATATGAATCTAAATCGCACACAAAACGGATATAGTGAACATTGAACATCAAATAAATTAATATCTCAACGAGGTACCAATTAAGCAAAGTCGACGAAGCGAATGTATTTCTTGCTAACGCTTTTTGCGCAAACAGATGGATTTACTAGCTTAGTCTTTAATAAACTTTGTAATCCGCTTTCCAATGTTATAAATGGCCTATATCTAAGTATCATCACATCAGAACAAAACATTATAATTCCCACGAAACCAACAATGGGTGAAATCACATTAATTAATAATTTTCACTGCGACAAAGAAAATTCAGGCCACACTGTGTCTTGTATTTAGAACAAATTATTTGTTTTAAAATTTCAAATGTTTGAGAAATAATTGTTTGATATTATCTTGAATGAAAGCTCGCAACTAACCTATTTAAGCTCCTTTCACATCAAAACAACCGGACACTATATATATATATATATATATATATATATATATATATAAAGATATAAAAGATTTAATTCTTCAAAAGTTATAGCCTAGAAGAAGAGCTAGTGAGAAGAGAAGAGCAATTGAACAAGGTTATTGACTTCATCAATTAACATGAAATAAATTTGATTTTGTATAGGTTAAAATAATTTATAGTACCTTAGAAACTATGAGTGCTTTCCCTGCGAGTACGAAGAGTCCAGCGATGGCGAGTGGTATCATAGCTGCTAACTTCATAGCCCCCCCCATCATCATCATACCCATCATCTTCTTCATCTTGCCTCGACCTGGAATTAGTTTTAAATGATGTTATAAAATCAACCCTTAACAAAATTTATCACATAAATTTTGCATATAGTCTTGTTTTATGACTTTTCATTGTAAATGTAGAGATTTATCAATATGCAAAGTCATGCAACAATTAAGACTTTGTATGTAAAATTTATGTGAATAATTATGTTTATAATTTCATGTACATTTAGTAATAAATTAAATCAATTTCCGACAGCTTAATTATGCTATTTCCATCATGTTTTATTAGTTCCTTATATAAGTTATATTTTTCCACTTACAGTTATATAAACGTATTTTTTCTAATACACAATATTTAATTGTTTTTTAGTCTAAACAATATAAGAGCATTTAAATAAGGATTTATTTTATTATATAATAAATTAATAAAGAAAATTTTTAGCTTTCTAAGTCTAAAAAACTAAAAAAATATACTTGACAAATCTTATAAATCAAGTGAGTTGAATAAAATATTATATAAGCTCATATTGTTTGGTAAAAAGTATTTTTCTTATTAGCTATGGGTCATTTTCTACCATCATTTGATTCAAGCTACCAATAAGGTCAAAGTTCACACCGATTAGTGATAATTGACTTGAAAGTGTCGAAAATACAGAGCTTTCACTAACAATTTGAAAATAAAATTATATGTATTATAATTTTATACTTTTAAAATAACATATTTTATAGGATTTTCTTGATCCACTTGTTGGAGTAATGGAGGTCTGTGACGAATCAGTAGAAATACTTGAAGCTTTCCCCGTTTGATCGTGAAGCTTTTTGTTATAACGACACTATAACAATATGTTATAACAAAAATATAGAATTTTTTATATATTCGAATAATCTAAGAAATAATTTATAAATATATATATTTCTATCCATGGATCAAACCTTTATTTATTTATTTATATATTTTCCATTTTGAATCCATACCAGTGATCACTTGTGTATCAAATGGAAGAGACAGGTGGGCCCATTTTGATATCGTATGTATCAAAATAAGCTCTGTAAAGATACTCTCCAACTTAAAATAAGGTTACGAGGGTTCCAAACGCGCTTTCTGAGAAGAACCACACAACAAACTCAGCCGGGTTTTTTTTGTGATCACTGTTTCACAAACGTCAATATATTTAGTGAGAAAATCGAACAACTAGAATCACCGCAATAATTCGATAAACGGTCCTAATTAATAAAAAACCGTCTCTTCATTTGTAGTTACAAGAGATTTGTATTTAGAACGAACTGTAAGAGTAACTTTGACTTTATAATTACTGTTCTTGTTAAATTTTAATTAATTCAAAGAACGATTGTAGATTGAATAAATCTCATATTTGCATATCGTTATCATTCGAATTTATCTGTTTTAATTCGAAATGCATGGTACGAAAAACATGATCTTTGTATTAATTAAGATATATTTACTTTTCCACTTTGAAATATTATATATATACAAAAAACTATCCTAAAAATATTCACTTTTAAAACCTTTTTATAAAGTGGAAAGGAACTCCATATCTCCTAACATCATATATTCAAGATGAAAGTATTTGATAACTCAGTCAAGTTACTCTTATAACCAAGTTTTCTTGTTATTTATTAAATTATTATATAAATTTATTTAATTACGATAATTGAATTTAAACTATTTATAATTATTAACTTAAATATATCTATAGATATAAATAAAATTGAAGTGTGTGTTTGTAATTCCTAATTCCTTTTTACTAAACGCATATGATATTTTTTTTTACTCTGTCTGTTCGTCTGTATATTTGTTCAGGCCAATCACTGAAACTTCTAAACCGATTTTAACAATACTTTCATTGGTAGATAGCTAACTTAAGGACTAACTTGGGCTAATATATTTTTAAAAACAGTCCGTACAAACAAAGACAGGGGCCCAGCTAGTATAAAAATATTATTAAAGCAAACATATTTTTACAGAAATAAATTTTATAACTTTCAAACGACTTAACTACGAATCCCTTTTCTTAGAGAAAGCACGTTAATGTAAAAGCTAAAGGTCAGCATGCCACAGGAAATCACTATAATGCATCTATGAAACATTCACTTATCATGATATAATAACTTTCTCATTATAGATTATATATATAGAAAAAGTCATGGTCAAGTCATAGTTAGTAATTGGATCTCAGTTAATTCCCCGCCTTAATCATGTATAAATATTATTATTTTTATAATAATTATACCATTTCGTATTATGTAAAAGGACAATAGTATCCTTAGGTTTAAGTTCCCTTATTGTAGCATTTTTTGTACAGTGAAGTTTTAATAATACTGAAAAGTTTAATATCGCAAAGTTTGATTTTTTGAATGAATAAAATTGAATTATTAACATTTATTTGGAACTTAACCAGTTTACAATAAAAGAGAAGGAAAAAATATTTATTTTATCAATTTGCTCACCTTCTTCTATTCCTCTGTTGAGTTCCTCACCAGATATCTTCGGCAGCGATAACTGAACGGTCCTGGAGTTAGCAAAAGCTGCAACTCTATCCCATAGCATACTCGTCAACATCCCATCTTTACTCTCGTAATTCCTTGGCAAACTTGCCTCAATATCATTTTCGTTGACCGGAACCAGTTCCACGTCTGAAGTCTTCACAATATCCACTCCATCAACCAGAGGTATCTCGGTCATTCTAGCTGCTCTATCGAAGAAGAGAATTGCTTTCTTCTTCAAACATGGTATTACACCATCCGAATGCTGACAGTCTTCATATATCCTTAACATATACTTCATCCCAAAATCTTCTCTCCCGCTCACAAAAGTTACAAGGAGGACCAGAGGGATGAGTTTGTACATTTTGATGTTTTCTTGTTAGTGTTATAAAAAAGACTGTACGGTGGTGCGCTCGCGTCTGGTATTTATAGGCTATGTACTACAAAATGAATTGTGCTGCTGAGATCGGGGTACGGTGTCTGAGGGTACAATCGCAAAGCATGGGTTTCTTTATTATTAATATCTAACACTGCTTGTTATAGTACGAAACGATGTAGTTTCCAGTCGATGTGAGAGGTGCTCGTGTGAATCGTTAGTGTGAGTGTGTAGCGAAATGGAAAATTGCGTTGGTCTTGGTGGATCGTGATTGTTGTGATGTGTAATGGATGCGGCATTTTGATTTAGCTTTGAACTGTGTTTAAAAATATTACTTTATAAAAAAAAATAATAATAAAGGAATATCCATATTTAGTTCTTGTGAATATAAAAATACAAAATCAAATGACAGTAAAGTTTTTTATACATTGTTAATTTAAATACATCCTGTAAACAGTATAAAAATATAAGATATAACTAGCTTATTCCCTCCCGCTTCCCTGGGCACGCTATTAATTTTAATGTGAATTTAGGTTGCTATGGTAACCGTTGCCATAGTAACCCTTACCCCTGTGTTAAGTGGATAGCTCTTATGGGTTTAAACACTTGACGAATTGCAAAAAGTTGCACATAGGAATTCCATAAAATCCGTTCTTGGTAGAAGTCTACATCACAAAGGAAGTAACTGTACAATTTTAAGTTAATTGAAGAGATAGTTTCGGAGATTTCGTGATGAGTCAGTGAGTTGTAAATCGGTAAATCGCTTATATAAATATATACATAATTCAAATTAATAAAAGCCATATCCATTTTTAGTTAATTAATAACATTCGCATGCAAACATCACGGAATCCAAACTAACGAGTGTTTTAAAACATTTGTTTATTATTAACAGCAACTTCCTACACTTGAAATTATGTAAAAAAATACAATTAAAAATAATCACAATGCATTTAAGATTTATTATTATTTTATTCTACTTGTATTTCTTATATATTATAACCATGTGTTATGTTCCTAAACATAATACAATTGTAACATATATGTAAGTATGTTTATCATATTAATGAGTTATAGATTCAGTTCACAGCCTAGATTGTAGATGGTTTATGTGGGTCTCTAGTAAGTATCTATTTGCCTACTTATGCCTTAATGTTGAAATATCTAAAGACCATTAGTACGATGTTAGATTATGATATATTACAAATATAAGAAATATTTATCCTTTTACTTGTTAGACAGTAATCATATGAACTTTTCAACCCCATGAGAATGCTTTTCAAGATAGTAGAGATTTTGGTCTTAAAGAAAGCTTATTTTTCATTATTTCACCTAAAGGTGACAGGAATTCTATTTAGAAACCCTGACTCCTGACGACAGGTAAGTTTTTCAAAACAGAAAATTCTTTCAACACCCTGGGTTTTAAATCCACGAACAAGAATACATAAATTAAAAATTTAACATATTAATAATATTGATAAATTTTTGTATTCTTATATTAAGAGAAATATAAATAATTCGAGACTTTATAGATTTTTTTCGACTTTAGATTGTAATAAAATTGTCTTACCTTTGTAAAAGTATTTAAAATAATAAAGTTAGTTGAAGAATATAATAAAATGTATAATTGTACCACTTTTAAGACATAATCTTTTATTTAAAGACGAAATAGAAATCATGTTCATGAAAAAATTACATAGTTTTCGATTCAAACATAAAAGTGTACGAATTACTAATTTCACTGGTAAAAGTTTTGCTTTCGCCTTTTTATACGTTAATTCATAATTATGGTTGTAATAAACTATTACAGATGTAATAAATGATAACGTAATGGCTGTAATATTTTATTATTTATTAATTAATTGGTAATAAATATAATATTAATTTGAGTATAACATATATCTTTTTGAGGCAAGTGTATGTCAAACTCTGTCTGAATTTTAATCTTAATCTCATTTCTAAGATTCTCATTTTAATGTTTCAAATATTGTTTTATTATTATTAATAAATAATAATAAATATAATATTAATTTGAGTATATCTTATATTATTTGAGGCAATTGTATGTCAAACTCTGTTTGATTTTTAATCTTAATCTCATTTCTAAGATTCTCATTTTAATGTTTCAAATATGTATTTTATTATTGTTAATTAATAATAAATATAATATTAATTGGACATATCTTATATTTTTTGAGGCAAGTGTATGTCAAACTCTGTCTGATTTTGAGATTTTAAATCTCATTTTCGTGTTTCAAGTGAGATACGTGTCTGATTCGTATCTCAAAAAGAACAGTTACACCAATTTTAAGGTATATAACCTTGAATCTTTTTAACATTTTTCTATCTCATTTTCTATAATTGTGTCAGTAAGTGTGATGATTGTCTATTGTTCTCGTGACAGTTTTTTTGTGATGTATAAAATGATGGATTTGATATAAATAAAGTGAGACAGATGATCAAATGAACAAAAAGTTTAAGAACCTTATCGTAAACGTAACATATTATTGAGCGAAGCGAACGAAGTGAGCGGAGCGTTTTACTGGAGACTTTTTACATTATTTGTCACGAATTGGCTCGAAAACTACTCGACGGAAAATTATGAAACTTTGCAAGCATAAAGACACACATTAGTCATGGTTTAAAAAAAAAAGTCCTCAATTTTTTTTTAACCCCTTGTCATAAAACTGATATCCCATTGAAGTCAATGGGAAACCATGAGTCAATACACTGGGCTCGCTTCGCTCAATATGCAAAAGGCACCCGAGATTTAGCGAGCGCAGAGAGTCGAAATTGAGGGTTTTGTTGGCGACCCTAGTATTATATAAGTAACGTTTTGTATATATTTGCTGTATTTTATTGGATACATCTATTCTGCAAGTGAGATGACTCGTGAGGAGCAGGCCGGCAGCACTCCTGTGAATCTTCGATGTTGCAGGAGTTCATGGGCGGCGGTGATCACGTACTATCTGTGACCCGCCAGCTCGTTTGCCCTCCTCTTACATAAAAAAAAAGAGGAACAGTCACAAACCGGAAACAGGGTGATGATGGATGAGAGTTGTCATCCAAATACACTCGGATCTATGTTTATTAAAGCCACTTCAAATGGATCTTCGTAATAACCTGTTCGAGTCATCCCATTTACCTATTGTGGTTTTACGAGTTACCTATTGACTATTGACTATTGACTATGCATTTATTATGTATATTCATTAATTATTTAGTTCTGCTGTTTGTGAATTTATAGTCTATATATTGTAGAACTAAAAGCAAAATAGAGAATTCATCTTATTTTGAGAGTATGGACAATGCAAGGCGATGGACCCATCACCCGCACGGTGAATCCATGGAATGATAAGAAACTTCGTCTCATTATAGCACATATATTGTAGTATCAAAAAATAACATTACGAGTAACTTTTAAATGTTATATTATTTAAAATAAAACCAATAAAGTTAATAAACACAAGAAACAACACTTTAAACTTTATTCTCCATCAAATATAAATGGAGAAAGTGCTATAAAATTAAGTTGTAATAACAAAATCTATTTACTATCATAAAGTATTAAAAAATACATTTATATAATAAATAAATATTCATATCAATGTAAATAAAAATTTATTTTATGACAAAGTAGTATTTGATTAATTAAAATGGTGGCTATAAAAATGGTTGGCATTCTTTTAAAGATATTTCACACAGCACAATGAATGCTTTAATAGAATAGGGCAGATATAAAGGCCTAGTGCTCTACATTTTGTGTGAGCGTAATTGTTCTTCCGGTGCAATTTCAATGCAGGTATACACACAGGGGAAAAAGACAATAAATAAATTACATTTAAATGATATAACAGAAGATGGAGGTAGAGATTCATAGTAAATTCCAAGACCAAGTTTCAAGAGTCATTCCTTGAAGCAATATTTGTTAAAAAATACATTGAGAAAATTTGTGATATTAAAAAACTAAGTCATATGTATGTACATATCTATAGTACATATTCATAATTGTCAATATTATATTAACACAGATATTTAATACTAAATTTTTACTAAATAATTTAAAATACGTTCATAGTTTTATTTTCTAAATAATTATAAATTTAATTTAAAAAATATATATAATTTTAACTACATGTCATAATCTCCTGGAGTTATACACACTTTCGTTTATGCTATATAAAGCGAGTGTAGCCTTGTACTTGGCAGAAATGAAGAAGATTACACACAACATGTTGATTAAACGACTACATATAATATATATATATATATATAAGCGATTTACCACTCACTGACTCCGAAACTATGTCTCCGATTGATTAATTTTACATAGTTACCTCTTTTGTGACGTAGACGTCCACTAAGAACGGATTTACGGAATTCCTATCCCAACGGTTTTCAACTTTTTGCGTTATTCCAGCTATACACTTAACGCGGGGGTAAGATTTACTATAGCAACGGTTACCATAGCAACGGTTACGATGACAACGGATAATATGACAAAGGTTACCATAGCAACCTAAGTTCACATCCAAATTACTAGTGTGCCCAGCGAAGCGGGAGGGAATATGGTATATATTTATATATAAGTAGAATATAATCTTTTTATGTAACAAAATTGACAAAATATTTTCTACACTCTTGATCCAACTAAAAGCCATCTACTAAAAGAAAAAAAATATATTTATAATATCTTCAATTAATGTTTTTGATTTAATTAATGAAGTTAAAATTTAATTTATTATTTATTGAGGATATATATATCATATTTAGGATTAGGATCAGTATTTTAATACCAAATATTGTATATATATTTTTTTAAAGAAAATAAGTCATTATATTATCGCGTGCACGTTAGTTATACAATAATTATACGCTAATTGTTATAATAAATTACTTATTATCAGGTAAAATTGTCATTAAGAACCTATTGGTGTATGGGTATCGTTGGAACTTTGTGGTTATGGCGAAATTTGTGGCGAATTAACAGCAAATATAGGATACAGTTGCTACTAGCCTTTATATTGGGATAAATTTAACGAAAAGTGTTGTTAAAATGTATTAACAGTTAAATTCGTAAACAGTATATTAAAGTTCATAAAAAAGACCGTCTTTCCGATGCGAAGACCGTATTAATGATGTAAAGATTACAATAACTGTCTTTCAAAAGAAGTTTAACCGTACTTATTAATTCGTTTTTAATCACAATTATGTGTTTTTTTTAATATATTTTTTTATTAATTGGTAATGATAGCACAATAAGGCCTTGTGTCAACTTCTCGACCTCTGCGATGTCATTTATTAGTGAAGTTGGCTTACAGACGAAGCCGAGAGCACAGCTAGTGTTAAATAAATCTTAGGTCATCTTATGTATGGAATATCTTTGCCTTAATGTTTATTATAAAATAATATTGGTTGAGCAAAAAGTGAAAACCGGATCTACGCATGATATTTATTTTCTTAATTGTATCACAATTCAGATCCACAACGCATCCCATAATACGATGTTGGAGGGAGTATCACTAATATGGTCAAAATTTTTAAATTCTGTATAAAGAAATTGAAAACTATGTGTGTCTTTCTTTAAAATTCTCGGGGGTTCCTGATTTAAGAATAGAAAACGTATTTTTTTAAATAAATATCCCTCAAAAGTCAGCAACACGAGTAGTGTTAGTCGCTCGTTCAGAAAGAGTTTGAAGTGTTCACTGTATATCATTTCAAAATATTAAAAAAATATAACGGAATTGTAGATGTGGAATGTGGTTTACCCCTTCTTTTGTTTGCCCATCTCTTGTTATAATTTTTGTCTCAAACACACAAAGTGCTTAAAAACATAGTGATATTTTTAAGGATATAAATCTGAAGGGTGTTCAGATTATATTATTTAAGAGTTTAATAAACAAACCTACCTTTTTTATCCAAATTGCTTACTTAATTTTAATATGAAAAACTGTTGATATTTTGGTTTTAAGAAACAATAGTACCAAAAACTATAGAAGGGTCAACCAAAAGCAATCGAGGATCAAGAGCAGCCAAGGGCCAGAGCAGCTAAGGATTTATTTAAAACCAGAACATTTCTAAGAATCCTGAAACATTACAAGACCTTGACACTGACCATGCATCCTCTTCAAGATCATCCACCGCTGACCAACACTGACACACGCACACATCCACAAACCGACATGCACATACACGCCTCAGTGCACGACGATACGATGCAACGATTGCACGCTCTAAAAGATTTATAGATAAATGCAGTTCCCGGTGAAAATAGATAAATGGCAGTGCTCATGTCGTTTCTACACATTTCAATAGGCGCAGGCGCATTGGCTGGACACGAGTGACATTTACAGGACAGGACGGCTTAAGATAAAATGGTTCCCCGCGGGATTATCGTCCTGTGCTTTAGTGTCATCCTGGCGTCTGCTTCTGCGGATAGCTTCGAAGCTGGGATGAAGCTCCTCAGGAGGATGTACGACAATTGTGAAAAGTCTCAAGAAATCATCAAATGTTTTAAAATTCAGGCGGTAAAGCTGGTTGATCGAGCGGCCAGAGCGGAAACACTCCCGATTATGGACGGAGTTTTTCTCAAAAAGACTATGGATCAAGGGAGAACTTTCTCTTCGTCGATTCCTGAAGGTAACTTAAATTCCTTAAGTGCTGATGAAGTAGATAAATTATTAAATCTCGAAACATGGAATCTGATTCAGTCACATCGTGTCATGATATCGCCGTCCAGAGTTGGAATGGATGTTGGAAGATCAATCAACGAAGCGAGAGGTAAATTGAAGAAAATGCTGGGTCCAATTTTAGTTGGTGTTGCACTTAAAGGAGGATTTTTGGCTATAGCCTTCCAAGCTATCGCTCTTATTGCTGGTAAGGCGTTACTGATCGGTAAGATTGCATTACTGTTATCTGCTATCATCGGCTTGAAGAAACTTGTAGCTGGTGGGGAAGCGCACGAGAAAACCACTTACGAGATCGTCAAGCATCCTCAGGTTTCACAGAGTCATACCTACTCTTCCTCTCATTACGGAAACGACTTCGACACCACTGGCCCTGGAGGTCATTATAGAAGAAGCGTTGAAGAGGAGGCAGCTGCTCAGGAGAGAGCATACAGAGCCTACGCTAAGGCACAACAATGAAACCTGAAATGACACGACAAATTACAACGACAACACGGCTTTCTAATTAGTATAGTTAGTAATAATTAATCCAAATTAATCGCATAAATAGTTTTATGTAAATAGTTATAGATTATTTTATTTATTTAATTGCACCATAGTGTATGTGAAGATATGCATCTATAGATAAGTAGATAGTCGACGGGTACTGTGCATTTCTACTCCATTTGTCCAATTTTGTATAGTATAGAATAAGTTTTAGTTGTAAAGGTGCTGTTTGTATTAAGTATTTATATAACCGAGTCCTATTATATATTTATTATATTTATATTAATATAAAATGGTGGTTACGCGCGTACCTTTTTGTAATGATATTTATTTTTATTAATATTATAAATAATGTATATTAAATATTGTGTGTAACTGCCTTTATTTATTACAAATATTTGTAGTTTATTAAATATATAATTGAATCAGATTGATAGGAAATCTATAAATAATTACGATTCGTTTGAATAGTTTTATTTGAATATCAAAAAAACGTATATGGTCAGTGGAAAATAAATTATTTTTTGGTGGATTTGCTTTTTATTTATAAATATAATAAAATTGAATTGAAAAATGTCTATCTATTTGTTCCGGCTAATCTCTGAAACTGCTGGACCGATTTTAATAGGATTTTCACTGTTTAATAACGGATATTATAAGAAAACTTAAGCTACTTCCATATAAAAACAACATGAACGAAGTAGTGAAGCACAGCTTGTTAATAAAATTATTATATTCAAAGTTATTAAAATATTTTATATAGAATATTAAATAAAAAAATATGTAAAAAAATGCAATAAAATATAATTTAAAGAAAACTCTTAGAAAATTAACAGAGAGATGTCACGTTATTTTCTTAGTTTATTGTAAAAATATTTGATTTCAAGTAAAATTTTAATTATTGGTATTTAATAATAATAAAATATTTTATATATAATATTAATATTTTTGATTATATCGCGTTTATTTGATTCCTTTTACGTTAACAATAAAATATATTTATATGATGACTTTTCGAATTATTATAATAATAATAAAAATTTAAATGACGATATTAATAATATGTATAATAATTTAATCATTCAAATTAAGGGATAAATAATATGTATGTAAATAAAATTTTAATGTTATATTTTTTTCATTATACTACTTATATCAATTTAAGTATATATTTATTTAATGGGATGGGATGGGACGGGATGGGTTGGGTTGGGATAGGATGGGATAATAAAATTATAATATTGCCATTGGGTATTGGATATTTGATTTGTTATAAGATATTTTTTTATTCTTTATATTTTTGATGACAAACGTCCAGATAGTTTATTATATATATATATATATATATATACTAGCTCTGCACACGACTTCGTTCGAAAATATTTATCAATTAAAGAAGATTAAACTTACAATATCAGCTATCCGTCAATGAAAGTTCTGTTAAAATCGGTTCAGTCGTTTCAGAGATTATCCGGAACAGACAGACAGAGAAAAAAAATAAAAATAGTTTTTTTACGTCAATCCTTTTCATATAATATTATTGAAAAAATGTTTGGAATTATAAACAGATATTTAATTATTTATATATATATATATATATATAAATGTATATGCGTTATTAACCTTAAGGAACTTCCAGTTCTGAGAAGTAGGAAGGGAAGGAGGAGAAGAAGGAGAAAGTAGGAGTATAGCTACAATATTATTTGACTCAAATTCTGTTTAAATACCATATATAGAAAAATAATTGCTTATATTTAATTGTCATAAAAAATTATCTTTCGTGATCGATTTAAATCACTAAATCAAATAGAGTAAGTTAATAAATTAGTTATAAATAACCGTTATTTTAACTAATTAGGTAGTGGAGCAAAACAATTCAGTTATTTACCCCAATATAGTTGTTGTAAGAAATATTGAGAAAGCTTAGAATCAGTTGGAGCACGCAGAACATCAAGCTAAGCATGTAGTATTAACACGCGATGTAGATAAAAAAAGATGAAAGTTATTAAAATTAGTCGAGAAGAGGTGGTCTTATATATAGATGATGATTTCAAATCATTTGTAACAGATATTAAGGTTTTTATCATATATATTGATAATTTGATAACGTATATTTGATTATTGGAAATTATAATTTTTCTATTTGTATTTTTTCCGACATATTTACCATAATTTCCATGTCATTTAAAAATATATAAATTTCGTATGTCATATATATGTTTATTGTTATATTTTTATATTCTTGTGATTCATGTGTATATCTATTGATAATTTGAAAACATACATTTGAATATCTGAAATTATATTTTTTCTATTTGTCTTTTTCAAACATAATTTCCATAATTTCTCTGCCATTTAAAAATATATGAATTTCATATGTCATATATATATATATGGTTATATTATTCGTATGTATATTGATAATTTGAAAACATACATTTGAATATCAGAAATTATATTTTTTCTATTTGTCTTTTTCCGACATATCCATAATTTCCATGCCATATTTTTCCATATTATATTTTTATATTCTATTTGTAGATAGTTAAATATAATTTAAATATTGTTTTACACTTTCGTTTAGTTTTCTGTATCGCATCTTATTACTGAAGTGAAGCGAATTAATAGTAGTTTCAAAATATTCAGAGCGTAAAATCGCTGACTATAAACAAGTGTCCTATTATAATGAAATGCTTAAAGAGAATAAGACAACAAATGAAAAAGTTATCAATAATATCAATAAAATAATTTATTTGAATCAAAACCAGTGAAGGTGCAAATACCCAGGGTATTTCCCGAACGAACTTTGACGAAATTATAAATGTTAATAAAAAAACAATTGGTTTTTAAGTAAAAAGATTAAAAGTAATCATAGACTATACACAAAAAATAAATTGTAAAAAAAAATTTACATTAATTTTTATACACACTAATTGAAAAAAAGATAATTTTACAAAAACTAAAAAAAAAAAGTTTTTTATTATTAAACTCAGCAAGACCCAATAGATGTTTTTCGATTATATAAAAAAAATCCCTACAAATTTTCAGGACTTTTTCCGGTCCACAGACATCCATCCATCCATCCGAGGAAAATGAAAACAATACAACAAACAAAGTTCGTTCGTGAAAAACAAAACAAAAAAATTCGACTTATTGACTAGATATTTATATCTTAATATATATATATTTTTATCTCCCATTAATAGGAGTCCAGGCGAAGTCTCTCCCATTTCTCACTTTCTTATCTTCTCTTGAATCGTTTGTGTCCTTCTTTGTAACGAAGAGTCTCTCAAATCTCTCCCTCAGTTCGTCCGGTGTTATTGGGACTGCGGTTGTGTGTTCTGATGTCTGCTCTTTATAATAGTAATCTCCAGAGTAAGGATATCTATTGTCATGATTACCTAAAATTAATAAATAATCCAAACCCTTTATTTTACTATCTTAATAATTTTAGTGTCATTCAAAAGTTAGTATTGGCATTTTTTTTTATTTTTCACTTCATTTAATATTTATTTATATATGTAGACCTTAATTGTAAAGGCCCGAGATGAACAATTTTTACATGAAATATTTTATATGTATAAAACATTTTACTAGCTTTTGTTAGCGGTTTTGCTCGCGATGTGATGAACGCTATTTTTCTGTAATTCAACATAACTCTTGTCCGTAGGGTATACCCTATATTCTTTTATATATCCTTATAAATTGTGTACTTAATATGCCGGTCAGTTGAGTACTTAAATATGACAAACAAACAGAAACAAACTCATATATATAATATTAATAAGAATAACCAATCCTTTGCCCACAATAATAATAATGATTTGAAGATTTTTCTTCCAGTATTACAAAAAATAGACTATATTTGACTAATTACCTCCAGAACCATGGTGATCATGATGCCCATGATGTCCATAATGAGAATAAGATCCGTGATTGTCATGGGAATGGTACGAAGAGTGGCTTGGGAAGATGTATGAACCAAAATTATTAAACCCATTACCATATTGACCACTGTAGCTAGAGCCGGAAAACAATGTAACAGCTAAAAATGCCAACTTTGCTAAGAAGAAGGCTTTTTTGCTAGCTATTAATACGATCCCAAGCAATAATGGCAAGAGAGTAGATATATGGAATTTCAGGCCTAATAGAAATGGTACCAGAAGATTTCGTGTTAGTAGACGACCTAAAATAATAAAAAAAATATATTAAGATTAAAAAAACATTGTTTTTATTTAAGAAATCATTTCTTTATAAAACTTATTTATAAAAAGTGAAAAGAATTATTACTTTTTATAATATTGTATTGTTCTCAAATATGGATACAAGATGGCGCTCTATCCAAATTCAATGCTAAGATGGCCTTGACTTTACACTAAGTTTGTAGTTTTTAAGTGACAGGATAGATGGCGCAGTTTTAAAATAATAAAAATAAAACCCAACAGAACTGTATTTAATGTTATAAAACTTACCAGTGGACATTTCACCCGAATTATGATAACTTCTATCCTTTATTCTCGGATCAAGAACAAATTCCAGCACTCCATTGGCCAAGGTTGGGCCAATTCTTAAAATTAATCCAGGATAGACCACACCAAGATCCCAATGGAGAGCTCGCTTTGAAATAAGACTACTAGCGTCTTCCATCATTGAGCTAAAAGAAAAAAAAATACATTTTTTTTACACTAAGCTACTAGCATTTTTTTTTGTTTACTTTTATATGTTTTAATTCATATTTAAAATTTAGATAGACTTTTTAGTTTTATGATATATTTTAGATAAAATTTATGATATTTTTAATTTAATCACCGAAAATCCATGGGATCTTTCTCAAGAAAATTTCCTATACTCCTTCCTTTCTCATCTCTTACAAACGATACACCACTGGCCAAACTGAAGGTATCAGTTTCATCATAGTCACTTAATTTATTTAATAATTCCTTCCCAAAACATACACCAACTTCGCTACGTCCTGAAACACTTAGACACTGATTCAGTTGGGATCCCTCAACATTTTCTTTAACTTCAACTTCTTGGAGTTGAATTGGTATGATTTCTACAACCACAGATAACATTATTACAATAGTAAGTGTTTTTGAGAAATTTGGTGCCATTTTTCCAAATCCAAGAGACCTCTGGTTGCACTGATTTTAATATTACGTATACATTATTGTAACGAAACTTGCTCTGTTTTATAGACTTACTTGTTATGTACGAGTGAACTTTGCCATTGTTTCCGAGCACCGTCACGGGATGTTCCCACGGGGTAACAATGAGGTGAAAATTCGTTTCGGATAATTTGTAAGATGCTTGTGAGAGTGCAATTTACATGTTACGTAACTTATGTAACAGTAACGTTACAATACCATTTACATGCGTAACAATTGATTTATAGATAACAGTACATTTATTTGTCTTTTTTCAAAACTGAAAAAAGAGAGACAGGAGGAGGAGGGGGAGTGACCTTCGAAAACACAGTATCTATGATACTGGAGGAAGGTCACGTAAAAAGCATGAGGACCCCCGGAGGGCATGTATGAAGAGGTTGATGTCAGTGGCCGAGGCAAAAGAGGTATGCAGGGACCGTAGCGTTTTGCGCTTCGTCGTCTCTGGCTACCCCGCAGGGATACGGCATGAAGCTAAAAAATAATAATAATAAAAAAGATTTGTCATATTTGATCACAGTTAATCGGTCTGTGAGCTCTAGATGCGCTTAATGTACTATAAAATTGTCAATACCTTAATACTTTCTAAATATAACTGTTATAACATAGAAATTTTAATACTATTAAAGTCACAATATTTTTTCTATACTCGTAATTTTAACCTACCATTAACTTAGGCCTTTGACCTCTTCATTGTTTAACAACCTTCTTTGGACCTGTCTAAATTATATATTCACAGAAATATAATCTCTATGATATAGGAATTAGGAATCAAATTTGTTCCCACCATTTCGCTTTACGTAGTTCGTTGCTTAAAATACAGAGAAGTGAAAGTTGAAAAGCCTTATTTTTAGTACGTCCGGTTTTGTTCAAGTAAAAGTTTTGTCTCTGACGTAATAGTTCCTCGTTTTGTTTAACGCTTCATTGTTTTTACTCGCAATCAACACGTTCGTAACATACCATTTGTGTTATTTTGTTATTTAATTTTGTAACAATAAAGTATTGTTTGTTTTAAGAATTTCATTAATTTTAATGATAATTTTGAATGTTTTATTTATATCATTGCATCATTAACTTTCCCAAAATCATGATATTTTTAAATTGCCTTCTTTATCTTATAACACGACCTTTTCTTAACATTAGTCATTCCACTTTCGCCGTTGTCGCCGGAGGGACATGGAGTTTCGATTCTCGTTGGTTTTATTTACCCCCCCCCCCCCCCCCTCCCACTTTACTAAAAGTTATTACCACTATTATAATACTCCGATTTTTCTTTTATCAAGCTCCTTATTGTAATATATTAAGGTATATAATTGAATATCAGTATTGTTTATACGCAAGTGCATTTAACTTAACGTTTATTTCATTTGAAAAATGGATTTTGAATCTAAATTCTATATTAATAAGGTTGAAATTGATTTGTTATTATATTATACAAAGGTGGTTGAACGTTAAAATATTATATTCATTTTGATTTGTCGTATTACTAAGATATAAGGTTTAATTTAGCATATCTTTGTGTATTCTTAAAATTGTTTTCTTCAAAGGAAAAGCGACGTACTGAACCGGATGCAGGAGTATGTGAATGAGAAGAGAAATTTCTTTAATTTTTTAGGTAAAGGATGCTGTGGGATTCCGACACGAATGTGTGACATAATATGACAGTTATTACCTAACATACATCTCCTAGTAGTGGCAACTTTCTTTTCATGGAAACCGAAAAATATCTTAATTTAAAATTTCTGTTTTCATATTTTTCTTTACCATAATATAGCAAAGTATAGGTCAACAAATTAATAAATTTGGGAATCGAACTCACATAATTTCAGCTGTAAGGGACACTAAAAACTAAACCATTAGGTCAATATATATTATCAAAATGATCACCAAAATAATGACACTTTAGCGTTTGTTTTTATTTATTATATTTTAATGCAGCGATGTTTACAATTTTGATTGTAGAAAGAGAGACGTATATTTTTTATCTTCGTCTAATTAGATCACTATTGCCATTTAGAAAATATATTCAATACTCTTAATCAATTGATCAAGTGTATCAATATACATGTTTTTTTACTTCAATTATTCAAGTCAAGTGTTTTTGAATCTATCAATAGATTGATATCCGTTTATCAATGAGGTTTCAGGGTCAATTATTTGTACAATGTTTTTGATTCCTTCAATACAGAGTTATTGTCATACAGAAGATAACTTCAAGTCCCTATGATCTCTCCATAAAGCTGAGCTGCTAAATTTTCAGTTTCAGACAACGACATATATGTAACTTTCATATTACTCTTGATATTAAATTAAGTTATTGGAAATATAAATTGTTTATATATCAAAAAAACAAATCAATCAATCTCAATAGTACGAGTAACAGAGGTTGTGGTGTATCTGCGTCGCCATGCGTACTGGTTTTCATGAGACACCGATGGCACTTTCAAATTAATTGCACAACAACACACATCCGTATAGAAACTCGGATTCTGAATATGTATGTGTCATTCATTCATGTTACTTTATACATTCATTACGTAACTTTGAAAGGAGGCGATATATATATATATATATATATATATATGTATGTATATATACATATATATATATATATATATATATATATATATATATATAGCAATCTTTGCTCCCTCAAAAAATATTATCACATAATTCATTATAATTATAAAGTTTTCCAGTTTTAGATTTTTCAATTAATAATAAAATAGCATAAGCTTAAACTTAAAAGATATTTTTTTTATCTTTTTCTTTATCATGTTTAAAAGAAATTACTTTATTCTTTGACTCCTCTCTTGTAAAGACTTTATCGAATGAAATTATTAGAAGTAGAGACGTCTATTAATAATACTTCTATTAATTATAATTGTTTACACAGATCTACTTTTTTAAATTGTTATAGTTTTTATTAATTATTACATATTTCTATACTAGCTGATTCCCGCCAGTTTCTCTGGGCACACTATTGTAACTACTACTACTTGTTAAGGTAACCGTTGTCATCGTAATTGTGTCTATGGTTGGTATTGGTAACCGTTGCTATGGTAACCGTTGCTATAGTAACTCTTACGTCCATCTATGCATTCACTCATCATGAAACTTCTATAGCTCTAAGGCTTTACTGTACTTAGGTTTACTGTTCATATAAATCATGAAATCTCAGTGGACATTGCAGAGCTCAATAAATATAGAATTAAAATAATATTAGAAGTAAGTGAAACTAGTGATATATTGTATCTTTACTTCATCTTAAGAAGTGTGTTAATAACTGGTATACGTTGAATGGTTACGGGTCAAATTAATAGCCCGTGGTAAATTATCTGTGTGAAGAAAAATGTGTACCATACTGATAAGCACTTTAAAGATCTGATATTAAAGTAATGAATACATTTTTTGATCGCTTGAATATAAATATCACATATATATATCTATATCTTCTATAAGCGATTTACCACTCACCGATTCATCACGAAATCTCAGAAACTATCTGTCCGATTAACTTAAAATTTTACATAGTTACTTCTCTTGTGATGTACACGTCAACTGATCATGGATTTTACGGAATTCCTCTCCCAACGGATTTTAACTTTTTGCATTTCGCCAAGTTTTTAAAACTGTAGGTGCTAAGCACTTAACGTGGGAGTAAGAGTTACTATAGCAACGGTTACGATGACAACGGATAATATGACCAAGATTACCATAGCAACCTAAGTTCACATCCAAATTAATAGTGTACCCAGCGAAGCGAGAGCGAATAAGCTAGAATAGATCACTCCTTTTAAATAAACAAATAGTCCTAGAATTTTTGGGTTTGGTAAGAAAATATCTAATTGAGCTGAGCGAAGCTCTTAACCGTTTGGGAGACCTTTTTTTGTGTTTAGTTGTCTCCAGAATGCGACGAGATAATTAGCTAAAAAATTTCTCATATATGTTTGAGCCGAACGCGGATGTTATAGCGACAACAGATTGAAAAAACGTTTAGCCATTCAAAAGTTATCAAGAAATGAAGAAAGAGGGGCTCAGCTCAACACCCGCCGCACGGTTGGCGGATCCTAGTAATAAGATATAATAAAAATTACTGTTAATAAAGTCAAGTGACTCGTGACGTCCAAATTACAATATTTCATTAATTTCTGTATATGTAATTACATTTTTTTATGAAAATGAAATCGTCTAATGAACTATTGATTTTCTTATAAGTGAAAATAAAACTGAACTGCACGATTGAGAATTATTGGAAGATGGCGATAGATTTATTTATAGACCAATCCATATATTTAAATTGAAATATAATTTTATTTATTTTTTATATATTATGTAGTTGTATATTTTATTTTAATATAATACTATCTTTTGTGTAATAAAATAATTTTAAATTAATACGATAGTAAAAGTTTACTAAAATCTATTTTTCATATCAATTACGCATTTTGTCAAAAATTTAATAATATTATATATACTTTCATACTTCTAACTCTAAAAAAATACAAACTAAATAGTTGAAAAAATGTACATATATTTATAGACAAATTGAAACACAAAAATATAAAATATCATCTTAAATATATTCTTGGACTATGAATAAATATCTGATTGATTTCTTCAGAACACGTTATAGCGTGTAAGTGAAAATAAATGTGTTCGTATCTATAGTAGTGGACTTGAATTTAGTTTATTTTTTTTTATTATTCAAATCTAATTACAAATAGAAATTAGACAATCAACGAATCTTAAATTCACAATATTTTCATTATTATACCTTAATACTAAACCTGCCGACAATTCTTGTGTACCTGTTCCTACCGCACGTCAAATTGACCGGTAATTAAAAGTTATTTTATTATATAACGCAGGTAATAATGGAAATAACTAAAAGTAAAGAGTGTAGAAAGTATTATATGCATATTCTAAGAATTGTCATGTAGTTTGATAACGATATTATAACGTTTAAAAATGTGTAAGTTTTACAAAAGTTTAAGAACGCTCAATTTGACCGCTACTTGTAGGTTTAGTGTTAATATATAGTTACAAATTTAAATAGATGTTCCAAAATTACAGCATACGATTTCTCGAACAAAATTCTACAGATATATGTAAAATGACAATGAAATATATATATATTACGGAAAAAAGCAATCAAAAATTATTATCACAAATAAACAATATATTTAATATTATAATATAACATATATAATTTAATATAATCATAAATTGGGATAAGAATTAATAATAATAAATAAAATTCCAGTTTCCTTGAATCAGTCATTTCATGACCATGACCCGTAACTTCGTTTAAACATTTTTTTTAAAGTAGACTTATAAAATTATCTATCTGCCAGTGTAATTACAGTTAAAATCGGTCCATCCGTTTCAGATTAGCCTGTATAAAAAGACAGACAGAAAAAAGATTGTTTTTTAATTTTATTATTATATTATATATATATATATATATATATATATATATATATATATATTTGATTCTCGACTTAAGTTACTACACATAGAAATAGTAACGTAACGTTTTTTCATATTTAGTTTGTAATATTCCAACCCCTCTTTACATAAAAAAATTACTACATATCATATTTATATATATAAATTAAATTGAAGTGTCTGTTTGTAACAAATTAACAGCTTCACTAAATGCATACGGTACAATATAAAACATCAAATAAAAACACAGATGTTTTTGAAAACGGCTGGATCGATTCTAATAGAACTTTCACTGATACTTGATGTTGTAAGGAACTTGGTTTATTTTATTTTAAAAACACGCAAAGACATGGGCGCACACAGGTACATAAAATATTTTCAAAATTATTATATTAGTACGAAAAATTCTGGAGAAACCTAAAACATAAGTTATTTAATGCATTAGTTTTCTATAAAATTAAAATTATTTAAATTTTATAGAAAACTGAATAAAATAATTCAGAAATGCAAAAACCTATTCGGTAATAAGTAACCAAATAACTGATAAGTATCACAGTAACAAATCTATGCAAACCTATGTTGTTACTTATGTTATTTTTGTTATTGTTACTTAATAACATAAACTATCAATGTACATCATTTATGTGTCATTTAAAATAATGACAGAGTCAATATTTTTAAACGTAAAATTAAATTGAAACATAACTCAAAAGTCAAAATTATAATAGGGGTATGAAAAAGAATTAGAAGGGGTATGAAATTCAAGATGGGTATGAAAAAGAATCAATAATAAACAAAATTCTTTTAAGAAACATATCTAGCAGAAATTATTTTACATATACAACCATAGTCAAAATCGCAGTCGATGTTATAAAAAGATTTCCTCCAAATTATTTTAATTATAAATCTTCATTAGGTTGTTATTTTGAAACCTTAAAAACTTAGATTTAGTTATCTCTAGATATAACATGGTTTCAATCTAGTTTATTGAATGTATTATGATTGTAACGACTTTAATAAGAATCACAGTAAGTACAATGAGCAAGAAAAATGTTTACTGATCATTGATTTAAAATAGTGACGATGAAGTATAATAGTATTAAAATAATTGAGGACCAAACTAGTTCTGATAGTCTTTATAGCAGAATACATATTTTTGATAAAAATACTAATAAAATTATTGGTGTCATGATTTATAAAATTAGATTAGAGATTTTAGGCCATGTTAATGATATTTCAAATAATGAAAAGAAGTCTCATAAGACAAATAATCACATATTAATATTGTTACCTTGAATGTACAATGCTGCATAAGTGCATCGATGCATCCCTCTCAACAACCAGTGTACCGTGAAACTAAGCGCATATAAACGTTAACACTGCTCCAGTTATGAACACAGTGCCTAAATCACCACGAACGTGCGAACGACGACAAAATGGTACCACATTACCTCCTTGTTTTGATATTGGCAGTAGCCGTCAGTGCACGAACGGCCTCCACTAATCAGAACAAAGTTGAACACGCCAGGAGTTCAGACGACACCGTTTTGGGAGATTTAAAAGTCGCGTACGAAACGTACAAAGACTGCAGTGGCAGCGATATCGCTAACTGTCTCAAGCTCAAATTGGCTAAGGCATTGAACAGGATATCTAAAAGCGACGAAATTGCTCTCTTAGGTGGAGTTACTATCACCAAAAATAAAGATGCAGTCCAAAACTTGGAAGTTGAAGAAGCGATTCCGAGAGGTCTTGACGAGAGCTCATTGGACAACCTTATTTTGGACAAAATCGTTGGATTCATGCAAACTCATACAATCCAGGTAAAAGATAACACATTAACACTATTGACAAAATTCGTCTATTTTGACAATGGTATCAAAAATAATTGTTTAAACCAAAGGTCTATTTTGACACCATCTTTATTCTAAAATTATAAACAATAGTTCATAATATAATGTATTATTTATTATAATAAGACATCTAAATAAATAAAAAAATGACGATAATCGATAATGCAATAAGTCCAAAGATTACAAAAAATTGCTTGGACAACTGCAAAAATAAAATTTTTAAAAATTGAATTAAGATCGTGTGGGGAGAATGTCTTTCAAAACTATTTTTCTGGAGACATTGCATTGATTTCAAATTATTTTATCTTGATCTTCGTTCCAGTTCAGACAAGTATCAGAAAGACTGAATTCTGGGAACTCAATATTATGGGTCTGGTCAGCTACCGTATTTAACTGTGTCTCATTCTCAGTTTCTCTACTGGTTTAATTACTATTACCATCTATCTGTAACTGGTACAACTAATGACAAGTTTTCTAAAACACAATCTTTTTACTCATATAGTTATTTATTATGTGTTAATATTATAATTTCCGATAGAATGTCGATATTCTGATTATGGCATCTTTGAATTTAGAAAGATTACGATATTTTTTTTTCATAAGCTATTTTATAAAAAATATTGCTTTAATAAAAAAAAAAATAACGAGCGTAATACGCAGACTTATTATGTATGAATTACGCTTACTATACAATAATCGAGGTTAATGTCAGATTACCAGATAAGGCAGCTGAGATTTATATTCCACTTGCATTCATGGCTCTAATAGTTCAACAGCTTTTTAATTGCTTCTTCTATTAGATAATGTATTATACATCTATACATAAGTATTAAAGGTATATACTATACTACTTAGGTTGCTATGGTAACCTTATCCGTTGTCATCGTAACCGTTGCTATAGTAACTCTTACTCCCGGGTTAAGGGTATATCTCCTACAGGTTTAAAATTTGACGAAATGCAAAAAGTTGAAATCCGTTGAGACAGGAATACCGTTAAATCCGTTCTTAATGGACGTCACAAAAGAAGTAACTATGTAAAATTTTAAGTTAATCAGACAAATAATTTCGGAGATTTCGTGATGAGTCAATGATTGATAAATCGCTTATATATATATATATAGATTAAACAAGACATATAATAAGGGAAAAGAAAGTTCAAACAAGAAGACGGAAGCGATAAAATTATTTTCCGTTAGTCGTGCGAAAAAATGTTAATTATTAGAAATTAATTATTAATTATCACGCTATGCATTTCATATAACACACGCAGCGTGACGACTTTCGCGATGTAATTGCACGCAATGAAATTCATTCATTGCATTCTTCTCCATTTTTTTTCACTCTATTAATTCTTCATAATTGCCGTTTCATGTGATATGTGGATCTTCATTTTTATTGTAATTAGATAATTAATTATTATTACTGTTGTTTTAATTGTAATAAATTAATTTATTTTAATGTTTCTTTCTAGCATTCATTGTTTGTTTTGTCACGATATTTAGATTTAATTTTGGAGCTTAATGTGAAATGAAAACAAAATTAGTTATATATAATATTTAGGAAATATAATAAAAATGCTAATTTATTATTTACTTTTTTAGCTAATCTCTATTTTTTTTATTTGTTTAGGTCCAATTCCCAACCAGCTTAGACTTACCACGCGCATTTGCTGAAGACCGCGGCAGGAGGAAGAAGTTGGCGCCCCTCCTCGCTATCCCCCTTTTAATTGGGGGTATGATGGTTCCCCTGGCCTTTGGAGCCCTCGCTCTCTTGGCCGGTAAAGCCTTAATCGTATCCAAGCTCGCGTTGGTTCTCGCTGGTATCATCGGTCTGAAGAAACTCCTCTCATCCAACGGCACTGGTGAAGCTCACGAGGTGGTCGTTTCAGCTGGTCATGGTGGCGCTGGCTGGAGCAGGTAAGGGTCAATCAAACAATCCTATTAAATAATATATATTGAATGAATTCTATAATTATTTATAATTTCAGGTCCCTTGAAAACGCTCACGACTTAGCATACAACGCTTACACCCAATAGACAATTATATAACACTTAAATTATTGAACCTAGGATAATACGCAGACCCGCCAACATGTGAAAAATAAAGCACTTTTTTGACCTCAAAAACCTTCAAAGGTAAAGAATTGTCAATGGTAAAAAAAATACTTTATATTTTACAAATATAATATCATTTAACAGTTAATTATTATATTTATTTTAAGTACAATACGAAATATTGTTTATTGGAAAAAATTATTTATACTTATTATAATAAATTATTTATTTATCAGACAATGCTTATAATGGACACAGTTTACGCGGATTAGGCTTTTTTTTTACATTTTTTCCAGTGAATGTACCTCAATACTCCGACTTATATGTTAGATATGTAAATATATAATGGAGCCTTTGGAATTTGCTTTAAAATATATAATGTAAAAATGTACATAAATCATGGGCATATATATATATATATATATAAACATATATTTATATAAATATAATATTCATATTATTATATAATCATTATATACATGTACATATGTAAATAAAATGCATTTATTTAGTTTATATATATTCATATATAGTAAAGATATATTATTGTTCTTTATATAATATTTATATATATATATCAATGTAAATAAAGTGAAAGATAATTTATTATTTATTTATTTTTAATAAATGTAACTTTTTTTTTTATCGTTTTAACTTAATTTATTAACTTGTTATTAAACTGTTGTTTATTAGAAGTGTGTTTTTTATTTATAATATAAGAATAAAATTATAAAATTATAATCCGTTTCTTCAAATGCAACTCAATAAGTAATCGAAGAGGTTGATGTCTGTGGCCGAGGCGAAAGAGGTATGCAGGGACCGTAGCGTTTGGCGCTCCGTCTCTGGCTACCCTACAAGGGATATGGCGTGAAGATAAATAAATAAATAATAAATAAATATATAAATAAGTAATCTATGGATTGACGTTTAGGTAAATTAAGATTGATTTCAATCTGGATTGGTTCTTGCAGTAATATTATGTTTAGGTTTTTAACGTATTAATGATTTAATGATAGAATGTAAATTATAGAAGGGATTAGAAAATATTTGTCATTACATAGGGAAAGGAAAGTTAAAAATACATCAAAAATTTCAATTATAATTCATTTAAATTCATTTCTGATATTATGTTAAGTAACTTTCTCAATTCTATATTAATTTATTCTATAATTTTTTAATATTTATCTAAATATGTATTTTTTTTAACAAAATTGAATATTGGATTTTTTTTCTTATATTTGCATATACAGTGTTAGTGAAGTAAGTTTTTCTATACATTTTAATACCATATTGATTATATTAATAATTATCAACGTTCATGAAAAAAAAAACGATAATTAGGAAACTATATAAATTTGTATGAGAAATATTCAGAGGTATGCAGGGACCGTATCGTTTGGCGCCCCGTCACCTCTGGCTACTTCGCAAGGGATATGGCGTGAAGTTAAAAAAATATATATATATACAATATTAAATTCTCTCAAAAACCGTCATAGATATTAGAATAGTTTATTCCCTCCCGCTTCGTTGGGCTCACTATTAATTTGGATGTGAACTTAGGTTGCTATGGTAACCTTTGTCATATTATCCGTTGTCATCGTAACCGTTGCTATAGTAACTCTTACCCCCGCGTTAAGTGTATATCTCCTACAGGTTTAAAACTTGGCGAACGCAAAAAGTATAGTAAGTATGTAAAACTTTAAGTTAATCGTGACTGGTAATATATATATATATGACTCACTCACTCACTCACTCATCACGAAACCTCCGAAACTATCTGTCCGATTAACTTAAAGTTTTACATATTTACTTCTTTTGTGACGTAGACGTCCACTAAGAACGTTTTTACCAAAAAAGAAAGAATCATGAAATTTTAGTAAATATCGTATACATTATTAATAAATAAAAACTGATATTTACTTAAATTTCATGATTCTTTCTTTATCGGTCAAGCGTGAATTGTCTAGAAGTATTATATTATAATATGACATTGATATTACACTCACAAATGATTCTAAATAACACAAAACTACCAATAATACTTGGTATTATCAAAGTAATTTGCACTATAATTTGATCATACAACTTTCCCTCCCAAAGATCAGATGATTATTGGTTTGGGATGTAAGATAACATACAGTTATATCAAATGTGATATTCCAATGTATTTATCTTGTTATAGAATATATATTATTATATTGTACTAACTATATTAATTCACATATTCACGCAAATTAAAAACTGTATTAAAACTATGAGTTAAACAGGCACAAATAGGTTCATTTTACATATATATATATATATATATATATATATATATATATATATATATATAAAATTCACAAAAACTTCTTAACACTAAACCTACCGACAATTCTTGTATACCTGTTCCTACCGCACGCCGTCAAATGGACCGGTAATTAAAAGTTATTTTATTATATAACGCAGGTAATAATGGAAATAACTAAAAGTAAACAGTTTAGAATATATTATATGCATATTATAATAATTGTCATGTAGTTTGATAACGATATTATAACGTTTAAAATGTGTAAGTTTTACAAAAGTTTAAGAACGGTCAATTTGACCGGTACTTGGTAGGTTTAGTGTTAATAAGAAACGTGATCATTCTTCTGTAGTAAAATTTATAAAAGTCATACATAGTTTTTTAAAATATTAAATTTAATTATATTAACCTATTTTAATATTCATGTCAAAGGCAAAACGTTGAAAAGATGTACCAAAAAATATTTAATTAAATTAAAATTGAAAATAATTTTAAAAATCTTAGAAGATAACAAATGTTAAGTAATTTAGGACCATGAACTTAGAAAGAAATCAGAAATTCCTTCAAGCATGTTTCTATATTATAAGTTCAAACAAAAAAGATTTCTAAGGGCCCTTAGAAATCGAAGTAAAGTCCTTTACAAAGTATTATTAGAGAAGCCTCCAATATAACCATCCATCCATCCATCAACCATCTCTGATTAACTATTAACCTCCAAATAAACTTATATGAAGTGCTATATAGAACAGGAAGAAAATTTGACACTTTTTAACCAGCTTATATCCAAAATAAGCAATTATTTGTATTAACAATTAAGTTCTGTTTGGAATTCTGCCAAGATATAGTGAATATATGTCAAATTAAAACAAATGTTCTAAAAATATCGAGTTTGTTAAAACTATAGCGCCATTGACAATGACTGAACCGTTACTACAAATGACACACACACACACACACACACACACACAGACATTAACAATTATATAATATTAAGTGAATGTTATTCAAAGTACAAAATTTTCGGACATACAATTTATTCCAGGTTCCAGGAGAAAAGCACTTGTCCCGGATATGACGAAAACCTCCAAGACAAAGAACAAAATATTTATTCCAGGTTTTGAGAAAACTACTTGTATTAGATTAAATAAAAACCTGCAAGATAAAGAAAGTTTTACTTATTTACTTTTCTCTATAAAACAAATAACAGGTGGATCCGCGGGTCAAAGCCTGTTATAACCATGGATCCTCTGATTCACTTTCACTGTACGCATTTTTTTGCAAACACGTGCTCCGGGTCGTAATGCCTGACCTTTATTTCCATGTTTGAGGTTTTGTGTTATGGAATTTTATATTTGCATATATTTTTCATTCATACCATCACTTAGGGACCGTTATGGGAGTATTACAAATAGTTCATAACGTGAAAGTTCGATGTAGCCTAAACTAAATTTTATAGACCAAAAACTAAATAATCAATAACAAAACTAATAGCACGTTTAAGGTTATTACGATTCGTTTGCGATCGCAATCGCATTAATATCTTTTATTTGAATGAAACGAGGTTACATCATAAGTGACACAAGTTTGTAAAAAGAAAGCTATGATCGACCCACAAGGAATGTTTGCTCTTGGATTAAAAAGATACCATTTTTTTTTATTTTTCTATTAATTAGACTGATTATGATAAATTAATTCATTAGATATGTCAGGTTAGATTTGTGTTTGGTTAAAACTGTTGGGTTAGCTGATAACTGTACTTTTAACTTTACTTGCGGGTCAATTAAATAAATATATGTTTATTACTAGGATCCGACATCATGCGCTGCGGGAGTTGAGCTGAGCCCCCTTTTAAATAAATTAAAATACGATATATATATATATATATATATATATATATATTTAGTAGTTTATATATATAAGCGTATTTCTAGGTTGACGATCGACAACCGCGTGGAGGTTCTAATAACGTTAAGTCTATGGGAGAAACAGTTTTTTGACCATAATTTTCGAACGGAATGAGATATTTTGATTTTGTTTTTTTTAAAACATGCCCATTCTCAAACTCTACAGCTCTGCTAATTTTCATTTAAATCGGTTCAGTAGTTTTTATGTGATGTTGCTTCAAACAGAAGTTTCCCAAACGGTTAAGAGCCTACGCTCAGATCAATAAGTCATGAAAGAAGAAAGACATATAAATAAATTAAATTATGAAAAAATATTTCATTGCATTGCATAAAAAAATCTTACTTCATTTCCCTTTAATCAGTCATAAAAAATATCATATTTCGGACCAGTCTTTGCCTAAACTGGATTAGATTAGAAAGACTATCGATACTTGGAATCAAACAAACTTTCATTTCTTGAATGAGGTATTGACAATAATAAAATATGTTAAGAACAAAAAAGGCATACAATTATTATGATAATTTAAAATCATAACATTTTTAGAATTCTTATATCTATAGATATATAGATGTCATTTTAGAACGTTAGACGCATCCAAAGCCTTATTTTCTTATCTTTTACCGTTGTAAAAATAATTTTGTCACAACCAGGAATCGAATCTAATTCATCAACCACTAAACCAAATAACAACACAATTATTTAATTATCGTTTATAAAATAAATTTAATAATATTATATTATAAAATTGAAAACGCGTATGACTTTAGAAATCTAAACAGCTTTTAGCAAGTTAAGTTTTCCTTTGCGCATCAATTAGCTTCATTTCCCACACTATATACAGCGACTTTTTAATCTTGATACTTTAATAAATAAATAAATAAATAAATTCTACAATTATTATTATAAATCATCATATATAAATCCTTATCGTCAATCTCCGTTATGCTTTCGCTTTATTTGAATTGCATATTTATAATAAATTTAATATGATTCTCGATCTTACAAAAGTATATTAATGAGTACAGTCAGGTAAAACATAATTTATTTTATATGTAATAAGAATAAATTAAATTAATATTGTTTTTATTTTATTTATTCATTTAATTGCAATGCTTTCCATGATTTTAAGGATTTTTTTGGATTTTTCGTATAAATTAGTTGTGAGTGATTGTACATTGAAACATTGTCAAATGACTGGAAAGTTGAGATGCTCCGATTAGTTGTCTGACCATTGTTTTTATTCGTGTGAAAAATTCTCATTTTGAAAAGACAAAAAACCTGTTAACATTAATTTTTACCTTAATAAAATTATTATATTAAACATTTTATTTATATTATATTTAAATAAAACGATTTAATTATATAATAATGCCAAAAAAAAATTCCCAAAAATTAAAAACATCTAGTATCAAAATTAAATAGATCGTGGTATGATTCCAGGTTTGTCATCCCACGTAAGTGTAAGTCGAATTCCAGTCCAAAACACATCAAGTACACGATATTAATATAAAACAATTTCATCTGTACCTGTTTTAATCGGCCGCCTTAAGTTCACTTTTCTTGCGTCCGGTAGTAGTGGGGTGAGAGGCTTAAAACTGTCCGTCTGGTCTCTGAAGCCACACTTTGTTAGTTTGTGAAGCTAACGTAGGGGTGTTCAATCAACATGAGGTGTTTTATATTTTTCCTATTTGTGGCGTTCGTCCGGGCGATGCCGGCCCTGGATAAGGAGGTTAATGACCCGAGTCTGGTGAACAGCGTCATCGGGGTGGTCAAGGAATGCGTCGAAGGGGATGTTTCGTTGTGCCTTAAGGTGTGTTAAGTGAAGTGATAATAAGGACTACTCTTGTGACCCTCAAAGTGCCCTGCTATATTGGATTTGACACAGCCCTTATCAAATTTAAGGGTTGTTTTTAGATTTGTTATTTTGGGGTTGCCAATAACAGCAGGAGCTCATCAGGGTCCAGATGGTAAAATTTTCATGCACTAATTATGTTTTATGTTTACAGGAAAAAGCATTACGATACGTCGAGAACCTCTCTTCAGCTAGGGAAATGAATTTAGCTGAAGGAATCACCTTACTTGGGACTGGGTCTCCAAGGTCTGCAAGAGCATTTGAGCCTCTGGATGAGGAACCCAAAGCCAGGGAGACGCAAGTAGAATCCAGGCTGGTGGACTCAGCTGCTGACTTCTTGGAAAACCATGTCATCCAGTTCCGCATGCCATCATCAGCGATTGAAGGAATGAAGCGCTCTCTTGAAGAAGGTATGTAATATTGAACTTCTTTGAATAAAAATAGACAAAATTGCTACATTTAACATTTTACGAAAATATAAATAACATTAGAAGATAAAAAAAAAGTATAGTATTAATAAGCTCAACAAATAAAAATAAATAATTATTTACTATAAGAAAAAAACAACACATAAAGATCCAACCATTGCAATGTTACCGAGATCTCGTTACATAAGTATGAAATAAGAGAAAGAATTACGAAAGAAATATACAAATAAAAGAAATAATACAAAAGAAATTCGGAAGTAGGTTGTCGTCCGCACGTAATGGATGGAGATGAATTGATTATTTTGCGGTTTACTTTATTTCAATGTTAGACAATTAGAGCGTAACAGTTGCAAAGTAAAAATATATTGCAGATTTAAATCAAATTTTATTTATTTATTAATAAATATATATCAAATTTTATAGATGTCAAAATCTATTAAACTAGATTGTGTGAATTGTCTTATTGTTTGAAGATATTAATTCTAAGAACGATCAAAATGTAAAAAAATGAATTAACTCAAAATTTCGCATGAAATCGTTTAGCAAAAGATTTTTTTTTAATATATCAGATAAACTGTAATATAATTAAAAAGCAATCAAATTAAAAATAAAATTCATCATTATATTTAATTAATAAAAGACGCCAATCCTCCAAACGACATTTCAATAGAAGATTTCTAATAGCAAATATCAAAACATCAAATACAATCATGACCCAATAATAAAGAATGTATTAGAAAACAGGTGAAGTTGTGAGTACAAGTTCAATTGAGAATCCATTCATGTAAGCTAACAAGTGTTCCCATTACACAGTGAAGTACCATCAATAGAGCCTACTAGAAAACATTATAATAATACGCTTAACTTGCGTGCTAAGAATAATTATATTATAAACCGAGTTTATAAGTTAGTGGAGCGTTGTGCTGTGACTCATTACTTTTATAAATCTATACATATAAATAAATACTGTCCGTTTGTTATTTTAACTGAATGCATTTGAAAGTATGGCTACTCACACAGAAAAAGAATTAAAAAAATGTTTCTCTGTTTGTTATATTTATCAAAACAAAGTCGTAAGCATAGCAAGTATTAGAATAGAATAATATTTCATTCATTCATTCGATTCACTTCCATCCCCACCACAATCGTTTATGGCAACAAGTCAAGAAAGTGGTTCGTTCCTCCTTCCTACGGTCATTAGACATTTCCGCTCAAAGTCCTTACAAGCTTTCATGATTAAACCAGTTTCCTTACCAGTCATCGAGAAATCGACCCATAAGAACCACTCCCAGACTTTGAAGAAAGTTGATCTACACTCTCATTGGTTACAACTGAATTGTTAATTTTAATGTAATTAGATATCCGAATTATTGATTATAATTTTATCTTTCGATTATCAGATTAACTTTAATCAGATATGACTTGAACAAGCGATTAGTTTTTTTTGGCTGCATGACTTGCTGTAATTAAAATAAGTAACCTTTTGTCGTATTAACCAGTTCAAGTATTTGAAATCTATTCATAGAAATGTAATTAAGGATGTACATAAATACATTTTTTTAATTGGTAATAGAATATAGGAATTTATTGTTTTATAGACAATGTTTGTGATGTAGAAACTTAAAGTTTAGTAAGTCAATAACGGATTCGCTTTCAATTTAAATATAAAAAGAAAGTTTCCTTATATTCACTCCAAACTCGTATTATTATGATTTAATTAAAATTCGTTTCTATTTATCCTTTATTGTAATAAGAACTTATTTATTTACTTTTGCGAGAAACTCAACAAAAAATTATATTGGTAATAACTAGGATATTTTGTTTTTTTATTCAAAACTTCACTGATTTATTCGGTCCGCTCCAGACTTTTAGATATTTCTCAGTACTTGAGAGTTATACAACCAACTGACTACACAAACAATCATATAAGAAAAATACTTTTTTAATGGGTATAATTTAAAAGGAAATGTATTTTTAAACAGTTATTAATTATAAATACTATCTGCTTAATAACAATTTAACTGAAACTTATTTGAAATATCTATTTCCAGCTCGTGGCAAGAAGAAGAAGATAAAGCAGCTCCTCCCTCTTTTGGCTATCGCTAAGCTCAAAATCTTGGCTTTAATTCCCCTGTTCCTTGGAATCATTGCTTTCGCTGCCGCCAAAGCAGTCCTCTTAGCCAAGATCTCCCTTCTCGTTGCTGGTATCATAGCCCTGAAGAAGCTCCTCGCCAGCAAACATCATGAAACCAGCTACGAAGTGGTAGCTCACCCCCATCATGAAGAACATTACGCCAGCAGTGGTCACGGTTGGGGCAGGTCAATTGATGAAGCCCAAAACCTTGCTTACTCCGGCCATGTTAAAACAGATTAAGGAATTCAAGCGGTTCCACAAGGTGCAATTTTTGTAACCGAATCATTTCTTATTTATGCAAACGACGATACGATATTAAATAACATTTGAAAGTTATTTATTTGTAGATTTAAGAATATTTATTGTATATTTATTGAGTGTAATCCCTTTGTGAGGGATAGTAATGAGAATGTTGTTTTGTTTTCCCATAAAGTATGTTCTGCGTTTGTATGACCCCTCTTGTTATACTATGTTAGTATATCTTTCAGACCCTATACGGTATCCGTATTTGTGTATATTGTTATAAACAAATATTTTATTATATTCGTCACTGTCTGTGCTAAGTTATTAGCTACTTTGTGATCTAGTCCTAGTCTTTTCTTTAAGTCCTATTCTCTTATACCATATATATTGTTTTATATATTTATCAGATGATAATTATTTCTATTATTTTATTTATTTTTGTATTATTTTAGTTCACCTAGTTTTATTTTAATTATATCATGTATATTTTGTAAATATTGTATATAATTTTTTTGACACATTTACGTTTATTTGATCACACATTCATTTATAGTTATTTATTTTTCTTTATCTTAATTTCTTTACATTTTTTATACAATCTTTATATAACATATGTTTATTCTATAAATTATAGCATTATCATTTGTTATTTTTATATCATTATTAAATATATATTTTCTGACAAACGACTCGTACAAATAAAGAACTTAATTAAACCTGTTGCATTATTGGCTTTAGTGGCTAGTTATAAGTCCTATTCCTTTCTTTAAGATTCCCAAAAAAATCTCAAATAACATAAAAATAATTAACACTTACACTTAATTAATATTATAATTATAAAATTGAGCAATTAAAAGTGAATTTTCAAGTCATTTTTTTTGTATCATGTTTTGACGATTTAAATTTCGTGATCTTTTAATAAAAACTCTGAAATAAAAATCCCAGACAGATCTCTATTTGTCTCTTATTCTTATAATGCTAATAACGGTTACAAATATTTTTGAACAATACAATTTATTATTTTTCTTATATTCATTTTATTAAAAAGCTATAAAAGAAATTCGACTTCCGTCTAAAGGATGCTTCTTAGTGATTCTTATGGTATAAGTTTTACCCCAACCATAACATGTAAGTAACATTAAAATATCAAAGGGCTAAAGAATAACCGAACAGTATTCACGATATTATAGACTTCAAAAGTTAAACGAATAATATATTTCTTCAATAATATTTACCTAAAATGAATTCTTAACAGGATCTTAATAAGCTATTTATAATATAATATTTGTCAAAACAAAATACTTTTGTTAGAACTCAGCTCGTTTATAATAAATGACAAAAAATTTTAACCGTTAATACAGCAGTCCCCCCTATAACGCGGTAGATTCGTTCCGCGCTATAGGAAAACGCGTTGTAGGAATATTCTTGTATAACGCGCTCATATGACCGTATAACGCGTTATGTACACATAATTTACGTTTAACTTTTCTCGTTAAAGGTGTTTTAAATGGAATATTAATTTTTAATTAATTTTATTTAATGTTATAACGACACAATGTGCAAAGGTGAGCGAAATTAATTATGAACTGTAAAAAATAATTATAATTTTCATAGTATAGAAATATAAGGTGTGAAAACCCCGCGTTGTATGGGGGAAAACTAGTGTTATGTGTACTGAAATCGCGTTATATGAAAACACGTAATAAGAGTACCATGTTATAGAGGGGATTACTGTAAGATTGACAATTACATATTTAATATCAGTGATATTAGACAAATTGTTTTTTGTTGGGTTTTCAAGTAAAATATCAAATTGTTTTCAAAAAGTACGTTCCATTATATATAAATACGAAAATATTTTCTTATTTTACAAAATCAAGAATCCGGAGTCTACAACAAAAATATATTGTAAACAATTTTGAAAAACATCATTACAAATACACCCTTATTCTTTAACTTTAATAGCCTAAGAGACTAAATTATTACTTTTAATATTATTGTCTCATCTTTTGTATCTCAGAATATAAGGGAGATATATCTTTAGATATATATAAAGGGTCAGGTAAGTATATTTTAGTTGTGTTTTTTCTATGAAATATTTATTATTAATAATAAGTCTGTTTTGTCTTAAGATTCTATCACACTTTTTTTGGAGTTTGGAGTTTGGCCCGTTTTGATAAACTTTTCAATACATATTAATTTAAAACTATTTTCAGTGACGCATTTTAAGGATGTTTAAAACGTAATACAGTAATACCCCGCTTTACGCGACCCCGTTATACGCGGTTTCACTATAACGCGGATGCAAATTTCACGCTCAAACGCCTCGAATTACGCGAAAGAGTGTGTATAAATATAATGTAGTCATCAACAATAGATGTATTTTTCCGTAAAAAGTAAGAGTATGTATTGCATAAAGTGTTCCTAGAATTAAAGTGATTGATTAAAATGATTTGTATTTTTTGTAATAATTTTCGACTATATTTAATCGTAAACCTCGTTATACGCGAATTTCAGTTAACGCGTTTTTTTTGTGAACTTATCCCTCGCGTAAAGCGGGGTATTACTGTAATTATAACTATATCTATATCTATTTTATATCAATAATACATTGTACATTGTATTTATAAGAATATAGATTTTAGGATATTTGCCATTGCGTTTTTTACGTCTGCGCGGATCCAGTCAGCGATCGTACTGTCAAATGTCAAACCCATTAGCAATATTGACATTTCTGTTTCAATCTTTCAAGTATAGTATAAAAATATATATATATATTTGACTTTTAAGTCTGTAAAATCTTCTATTTAAGATATATTACAAACGATATAATGTTATAATGCACTTCGAAAGCACACCCGAGTTATAAAGTTGTATTAACATTATCAACTTGCTCACGAAACTTTCTTTGTTTGGTTATCACGTTCATAACCGGAATAAGGTGAGCAATGACCTAATACTATGAATTGTTATGACATCTGTTTGTTGTTTGTATTTATTTGGACAGTTGCATCAGGATATTGAATAATATTACTAATATTTAATATATATATAAGCGATTTACAACTCACTGACTCATCTCGAAATCTCCAAAACTGTCTGTCCGATTAACTTAAAATTTTACATAGTTACTTCTTTTGTGACGTATACGTCCGCTAAGAACGGGTTTTACTAAATTCCTATCGCAACGGATTTCAACTTTTTGCATTCGCCAAGTTTTAAATCTGTAGGAGCTACACACTTAACGCGGGGGTAAGAGTTACTATAGCAACGGTTACGATGACAACGGATAATATGACAAAGGTTACCATAGCAACCTAAGTTCACATCGAAATAACAGTTTACCCAGCGAAGCGGGAGGCAATAAGCTAATATATATACATTGTTTGTTGTGAAAGGAGTTTAAAAAATGACATTCAAGTAACTTTTAATTAATCGATCGAAAGCTAAAACAGTTTGAAACTTTTCTAAACGTATCCTACATCGCTAATTTGTGAAAATCTCGCTTACATATTCCAAGAGAGGCCGGAGTCTACTCTTCCTATTTCCATGTCTAGAAACTTAGAAGCTTCTATTATTTTCA
This sequence comes from Melinaea marsaeus rileyi, assembly GCA_918358865.1. Taxonomy (NCBI): domain Eukaryota; kingdom Metazoa; phylum Arthropoda; class Insecta; order Lepidoptera; family Nymphalidae; genus Melinaea; species Melinaea marsaeus. The sequence goes on along the minus strand of OU911089.1, from coordinate 14,317,418 downwards.
ACTTTAATGCTCTAAACATAAGAGTGAAAATATTATCACTAAACTTAGTTTGGATAAAATAACTCTCTCTGGCTGGCTGTTATTGTTTAAGTCTCAATACATTACATATGAACCAAAAATAATTGGCATGAACAGAAAATGAACTATATTTTAATATACATAAGATTCAAATTACTTTAATCTATCATATTTACATCCTTGAATGGATTATATTCTATAAAGAAATGACAATTCTTTATACGGAATGAATCATATATTTACTAGGATCCACCAACCGTGCGCGGCGGGTGTTGAGCTGAGTCTCTCTTCTTTCTTCTTTTCTTGATAACTTTTGAATGGCTAAACGTTTTTTCAATCTGTTTTCGCTATAACATCCGCGTTCGGCTCAAACATACATGAGAAAATTTTTAGCTAATTATCTCGTCGCATTCTGGAGACAACTAAACACAAAAAAGATCTCCCAAACGGTTAAGAGCTTCGCTTACGTTCAGCTCAATAATATATAAGCTTTTTAATATATGCTATTATTTTCACTTAAAAGATAAGATCTAATGTTTTGATTTAAACATGATCTCTCTTGTTTATCTAAACAAGAGAGATCATATGTAAGTGAAAACAAAAGTAATTCACAGTTAGATAAGTATTAGCAGACACAATACATAATAAATTTTAAGTTATTTTCCAAGATATTTATATATATTTTTATTATGGTATTTAGTTTAAACAAGTGGACAAGCTTCCTAATGGAGTTGACATGTGGAGAGGATGAAAAAGGGAATTAGTTTTTTAAGATGGCTGTAAATGGTACTTTAACTTTTCTGAGTGAGTGATCTGGTGGAGCCAGCCCGAATGTGAGGGAGCCAAGAGACTACAGTCTCTTATACATGTAATTATATTATTAATAATTAAAGTTTTTATTTAATATATTAATTAAATTAGGTATATAAATTAAATACAAGTATAATTTTCCAGATATGTCTGTTTCAATGAATAGAGAGGATGAAAACTATTTCTTTATAAGATTATTTTAAGTAAAGAGAATTGTTTTATTTATTAGCCAACTTTTAATTAAAATAAAAAAAGGCAATGTAATAAATTAAACTCAAAAATAACACAATATAAATCCACTGATTTGATGCTATCATTTCAAGTCTGTGACAAATAACTTTTCTAGCTGGTGGTATTTACGACAATGACAAAAAGATTTTTTTTTTTATGTAAGTGCTGGCGGCCCACAGATGGACGTGATCACCAACGCCCAGGAACTCCTGCAACATCCGAGGATTCACAAGAGTGTTGCCGGCCTTGAAGTTAGGTTTAAACCCCTTTTCTTAAGGTACTCATGTCGTACCGATCTGGAAATACCGCCGAAGGGAGAATTATATAACTTACTTTCAATAAAAAAATATTATTTCAAACTATCAATTTCAATTTGATGTCTCCAGTCTGTGCTACTCCGGTGGTCAAGACGCTACTAATTACATAATATGGCAGTTTAAATTCATGTTATACGAATTCTATGTCTATACACTTTCGCTAAATACGGTATGCCTTCAAATGGCCATTTAATATACGAATAAATGGCATATGAATAACAAATTGACAAATTAGTTTTGATACAATATATTTTAGAACTTGTCTATAGATTTAGTTTAATTGAAATACCTTCATATATTTAACTAAGGGTGCGGTCAGTGACATCAAAATTTCTTGAATAAATTTTTCGAAGATGAGAGCTATTGAGAGAGAGAGAGAGAGGGAGAGAGTTATTAAGAAAATAACTGCCGTGAAGACTTGAATAAAATAATTATTTGAAAATATATGAAATTTATTATACAATGAGTTTCTCTAAGTATAATAAGGTTGTAAAATTTCTTTTCACATTAACAAATTATAAATTCACAGTAGTGTAGGTATGTTGTTAGCACACATATATAATGTTTTAAAAATATTATATTGTATATTATCTAGTAAGCATGAGAATGGGAATTGACGGCACAATGACAAATAAAAAATAGAAAAAAATATTTTTTTTATGTTCCAAATTGAATTTTTACAAGTACTCTATTTTTTAAATAAAAAGCAAGTGACTTGCTGTTAAATACAAAAAAAACATTATAATAATATTATTTTGAGTGACAGTTATAAAAATTAATTTGTTTTTTTTTGTTGACACTAATATTATTTTTTTTTTTTATATATTAATAATATTGGAAGATATTTTGAAGTGGTTATCATTTTACTCAAAGGAAATCGATAATTAAGCGACGTTGATCAAAGTCGACATCTTGATGGGTGGTTTTCGAATCTCATGTGTTATAAAAGACTGATTATCCCAATTTTGATTATATAATTAATTAAATAATCTTCATTTCTAATACATTATAAAACAGTTTAGTAAATCAATATCCAATATAATCCAATCCAATCCAATAATTCAATTTACTCAAATAGAAAAATATATTTTCTACTTCACAAGATCGATACGCAAAAGTGTCGCAAAATTATTATTGATCAAATGAATCAATGTGTAATTTCAAATTGTCATTTTCATTACAGTATTTATCTTAGTTTCTAGTTTCGTTTTAGCAAAATCATGTAAAGTCATACACTCATGTCGCGTTTATTCTACATTTTTGTATAGAGAAAGCAATTATATAAAAATCTTAAGTTTTAAAGTGATGAATCGCGAATATATGAAATTGTGTAACATTTTAAACGATAAAAATTATTGTTACTGTAAATTATAAAAAAAAAAACTGTACAAATATCAAATATGAAATGAGTGAATCGAACTTTGACCTTTTGTATTCACAATTACAAAAGATGTTCATTCAGTTCGTAAAAGAAAAAGCTACTTTCTCAAAATACTTCGTTACCTAATTCCTATATCAAAAGAATTTATCGAAAGTAAATGAAAATAAATGTATGTTAATCAAATATAATTTTCATTTAGCGTTTATTATTTTTAAATGTAAAAATAATATCTCAAATTAAATGAATCCTTTGCTATTTAGATTGAATATTTAGAATTTTTATTTAACGTGTGTTTTAAAATAATAATCTAAATTAAAACTCTAATTTAATTTGTTATAAATTTTTTGTTTTTTATACACAAAATTGTGTCACCCTTTTTATCTATTATAAAATAACTAAAATATTTTAAAGCCACTTCATAATAATTATATACTTAATAATATACAAAAATCTAAAGAATTCAAATAATCTAGGCTTAGCGGTTAACACCCAAACACTGTGAGCATAGCACACTTCATTAAATTATCTTACATATACGAGTATTTACGAGACGAGCTTTATTTCATCACAGCGTGACATATGAAATTAGGAGGGGGGCGGCAAAATAAAACAGTGAGTGTTACAGCAACGATTGACAATTGAGCAGTCGCTTGTAAAGATGAAGGTCTTCTGTGTTGTGTTACTCGTGGCGGCGGCGTCGGCCCTGCCCATGGCAAAGGAGGATGGGGTCATGGAAAAGTTCATCTCGACGCTACGGGATTGCGTCGAAACTGATACCATGTTGTGTTTGAAGGTGTGTGAAGTGCAGTGAAGTGTTTGTGTTACAGGATTTTGTGGTTCAACCTCTAGGAAATTATATTAGACTAGAGATTAGATTAGAGCTAGAGATTAGATTAGATCTTTGTTAATAGTTTTTTCGTGTTATTCAAACAGTTTAACTTAGTTCTCATAATATTTATACATTTAAAGGAGTTTATAAATTTTATAAATAATTATAATTATTACAATCACTTAATAAAAAAAAAATTAAAAAAAAATGTGAAGAATTTAACAAAAAAAATTTATCTTGCAGGAAAAGGCAATGAAGTTTACTGAAAACTTAGCAGTGGCGAAGGATTTCAGCGTCGTAGACGGAATTACCTTCTCAAGGACAGGTTCACCACGATCAGCGAGGAGCTACGACCCCTTACCCGAAGAACCTAAAGCCAGAGAACTTCTGGTAGAGGAGCGTATAATGGACAACGTTGTGGACTTTCTAGACAACCACGCACTTCAACTAAGAATGCCCAAGGCTTTTACCGAAGATAACTCAGTTGAAGAGGAAGGTAATTAACAGAAACATGTTTTATATAGAAATAAAAAGTATTACTTTATCAAAATCAATTTTACTAAATGTAAACGAAATTTGTAATTAATATTTTAATAGATAGATGATAGATTGTCTAGTAGTTATTTGTAAGCATAAATTTTTATTTTCTATCAGGCCGTGGCAAGAAGAAGAAGAAGCTGAAGAAGCTGCTCCCAATCCTCGCTCTGATCAAGTTGAAGTTGACTGCCCTCATCCCTCTGTTCCTTGGTATCATCGCCTTCGCAGTCTTCAAGGCCTATCTGTTAGGAAAGATCGCCTTTATCGCAGCTGCCTTTGGAGCTCTGAAAAAGCTGCTTGAATCAAAGTCCAAGAGCGGAGGTGGCGGAGGATGGTCTGAACCAGCTCATGAAGAACATGGCTGGGAAAACCAGGGCGGTGGCTGGGGAAGATCCCAGGACGCCCAAAACATGGCTTACGGAGCTCATGTAAAACAGGCGTAAGAAGTACTTCGAGATGAAGTTTTTAGGCTAATAAATTAATTAATTTATTGATTACCAGCTAAGATATCGCTTGTAGCGTTCATATTATTTATTCTCTGACGACCACCGTTTATGAATCTGATTGTGTGTATGTATTTTTGTTTATTTCATTTCGTTTATGCTTTAAGTTCTCGACTGATTTAAGTTTTTTTTTTTATATTTTTTATGTATTTTATATTTATATATATTTTGTATATTTATATTACATTATAAGCACATATAAGTACCTGTATGTACGTGTATATATTTATATTATTCTGATATTCTTCGTATAGAAGATGTAAATGAAACTGGTGTTTATTACCAAATATTTTAATTTTTGTTCCAAAGATACTTTTATTTTATTTTTTTATATAAGTTTATTATATTATTTTTCTTTGTATATAAGTACCATTGATGTGTGTGCGAGTAAAACGAGTCATATTTATTAACGAAAATATATATATTTTTCGAAATGTTATAATGAGTTTTACGATGGATCCACGTAAAAATAAAGTGTCGTTTATATATATATGATTTTTATTATAAACAACCTTGAATTTCAACCCTGGCTATCTGAAATCTTATATAGAAAATATTACAATGGCATGACCTAGAAGTAACATACATGATTCCCATAAAAACCATACAAATTATGTGAACGTGATGAAAAATAAAACTTAATAGATCTATTGGTAATGTCTCCATTGTACCATGGGATACTAAAAGTGGGGTTGGTGATAAAACTACATAATTGTTGTGTGTGAAAAATTGTAAACAATTTGATGGCAGCGAGAGAAAGCAAACATTAATTAAATTTCATAAATATACCGCAATTAACCTCGTCTTGTACGGACGGACTGACCAAGTTTTTTAATTAATGAATTAATCTCTGAGATATTTGAAATTAAAAGTTTCTAGTATTATAAAATTGTTGTAGAATATTCTTTGGCGGAAGTATGAAATGATATATGATTTGCCGTTTTGAGTTAATTTTCTCTTGACCTTATACAAAATACCTTTTAAGTAATTTACATTGATAAACAGAAAATAGCGAATAGTCGACGTTCCGATACGAACAGGTTTGTGTACGGTGAGCGAATACATAAATAAGTTTATACGGCTTTCACTCTTAAGTGATTGAAAGTAGGCTCATAATTGTATGCATAGTTTTGATGATGTAAGACGAGGTGTAAAAAACTTTCATTTTTAAAAAGAAATTCGTATGACTTACACAATATTGACTGTAACTGGATATTGGTACTGGCGCGGACGAAAGTTGGTTTTAAGTTTACAATATTCAAGTAGTAATTTTTTTATTGGCATTTTAATTTTCTACGTGACAGTAATAGGCTTCGCCACCACACGGATTAAGTTACTTATTCAAACGATAGCAATTTTTTTTGTAAAAACTTCCTGACACCTGAAATTTCCAGTACAAAACTATCTATTACATAAAATTTTATCAAAATTGGTTATTTAGTTCAAGTTTAGTTTAAGTACACTTAAACAATAAACTTAAAATCGAAATTTTTTATTTGACGCCCACAACAAGGAGATCAAAATAAAAAAATATATTTTATTATTATATATGTAATATTAAAAATTACTTATTACGTTACAAGTTGCTTAAAATAAACAACTCTCTCTAACAATAAGCAAATTTTATAATTTATAAAATTAATAAATGTATTTTAAACCTTTACAAAAATAAATGACAGAAAAAAGGACTTCATCCAGAATAAGTCTTAAAAATACTACACATTATAAACGAAAAGCATTAGTAGACATTGTTTTGGAATATAGTTAGTGCGTTGAACCCTGGGTTGTGAGTTCGATTCCCGTTTGTGTCTTCAATGCAATTAGCTTTGACTGTAAGAGTTAGTAAAGAGAAAAAAAATCGATGTTTCTAAATTGAATATTTCTTGGAAGCCTATAAAAACTTTTCTTTGTTAATACATAAATAGAAAAATCAACTTCAGCTAACACTCTCATCGTTAAAGGTTACTATGTACTAAGCACTGCCAGTTCATTACTTGTATTTCTGTGGATACAAACGGAAGTCTTTAACATAGAAACCTTATATTATACGAGTTTCACACGTCCGAGGCTTTACAAATGTTATTCAAAATTATGGTTTTACTCAATGCTTATTTACTATTCTCACTCAAGACTACTTAAAATATGACTGAAATACTGATGTTCGTATTAAAAGTGCTAGCAACAAATTTGCAGTCGCACTAGCTTTCTTGCTTATAGTAAGTGATATACGTAATAATATCACGCAATAATATATCCGTATCGTATAACATAATATCCGATAAGTATATCCGTATTGAGATCTATAGATCATAAATGTGAATGCACACTATATAATTTTACTAACTTATTCCCTCCCGCTTCGCTGGGCACACTATTAGTTTGGATGTGAACTTAGGTTGGTATGGTAACCTTTGTCATATTATCCGTTGTCATCGTAATCGTTGTTATGGTAACCGTTGCTATAGTAACTCTTACCCCCGCGTTAAGTGTATAGCTCCTACTTTTTTAAACTTTTTTAAACTATATATATATAATGCCAATAAAGGCTATAATGTATTGCAGGGTGTTTTAAATGTGTGGTCCGTCTGAGGTACCGCTAGAGTCGACTGGAAAGTTCGTAAAGCCGCACCCATTGCGTTTTGGTTCAGACCACACTACTCGATTTTGTAAGCTCAATACATGATTAAAAATGTATAAATATATATGATCATCATACATACACGAAAACCAAAATATATATATATATATATATATATATATATATATATATATATATATATATATATATATATATATATATGTGTGTATATATATATATATATTTTAATTGAAATTTGCCGAAAAAAATGTTAGTTTTTTTTCTTTTTCTCAGTAATAATAATCTCTAATGGGATGGTTTACAGCATTGTTAAGAGTTAACTACAAATATATATTATATAGATAATTATCCCATAAATTAATATCAGTTATTCCAAAATCGCTACGTGTGGTCCAACAATTCCCGTTAACTTCAAGGTCGGAGATGTGGTCAGGTTGACTCATCACGCACTTTCTTCTCAATGGAATGTCTTAACGAAACCTTACATTACGTAGTAGAGGCGTGACACTAAAATTTATAACTCACCACCCCCATCAACATAGCTCAAATATTCCGCTTCAACTTAACTTTAACTTAATCGAGAATCGAATTATTTAATCGATTAATCATCATATTTTGATCTGATCACTCGAATAAACTCATTAGTTTTTAAATTAAGCAATTATATAACATATTAATTAAACAGATATTGCTATATCATGATACCAGTGTCTCTAAGCATCAATACTTATATACCTATATTCAATTAACACACCTCTATATTAAGATATAATTAATATATTTAATCTCCAAATAATTTGCTGTAGTGAAAGAATTATTTATTTCTGTGCGTAAATCCACAAGAGACAGGCTGTCTCGTAAGTTAAGCTACACATTCACTTGCTTTATAAATTTAACGATAGAATTGAATGAATTGGATATATACATGTTATATAAATGTATGTATATAATACATGTATGAAATGGTATTCATAAATTGATTGTTGAATAATGTTAGAAGTGGTTTAGACATGGCTTTAGGAATAACATAATTAGAAGAAAAACTCTTTTTCTTTGTGAATTTTAAAACTTTTCTTTTAATATATATATATATATATATATATATATATATATATATATATATATATATATATATATATATATATATATATATTTATGGACGTGACAGCTCTCACGTATGTTCCTAATATGAGTGAGAGTTTTAAAAAATGTCCCTTTAAATAGAAAGCAAAGGTCTCAAAGCACGATTATCTTCTTTCTTAATTTTCTAATTATCTACAAACAGACCTCCTCTGTATAAATTCATTAAATTATATAAAATTTTCGATTCCATCTAGTGAGATTTTTTTAATTTAACTTTACTTTTTGTTAAGATATTTTAAGATATACTTAGGCTTTGAAGTTATATTACAGTGAGTGAGTGATGTTTCGATAGTATCTAGGTTACAAATTGTTCCCATCGTAAGATTGATTGCGTCATTCCAAAAAAAGTCTGACCCCGAAAGTTGAATCGAGTGAGAATCACGAGCCACTTTCACTTAATACACTCGTTACGGTTACAATATACACTTGTGTCATTACTTAATAGTTTTATAATAATTCATTGCCACGGTACGTCTATGAACTTGATTTGTAACCTAGTTATATATATATAGCTAATTCCCTCCCGCTTCGCTGGGCACACTATTAGTTTGGATGTGAACTTAGGTTGCTATGGTAACCGTTGTCATTATCCGTTGTCATCGTAACCGTTGCTATAGCAACTCTTACCCCCGCGTTAAGTGTGTAGCTCCTACAGGTTTATAACTAGGCGAAATAAAAAAAGTTAAAATCCTTTGGGATAGAAATTCCGTAAAATCCGTTCTTAGTGGACGTCTACGTCACAAAAGAAGTAACCATGCACAATTTTAAGTAATTCGGACAGTTAGTTTCGGACATTTCGTGATGGGTCAGTGAGTGGTAAATCGCTCAATAATATCTTAAGGGTGTAATAGACACTCAAATACACATGCGGTGTATTTTAAAATGAGTTTAGGTTTTCTGACGTCTGAAGCTGGTATAAATTAAATATATCTATATATATTTTTGTTATTGCAGCATTATATCTGTCTATTATTCTTGATTAAGCGGTTGTTTTAAACTATTAACATTGTAACATAATTTAATTATTATATTGATATTTTTAATAATATCTTTATAAAAAAAAAATAATATTTGGTCCTCAATTTGAAAATGGATATTTAATTTATGTTAAGTTTATATGAAGCCTTAATTACATATATATAAAAAATAAATAAGTTCCTATCTGTTCTAAAATAGGAAACATTATAACATATATAACTTAATGAAAAACTCAAAATCGTAAATTACGAAAAACCAATTTTAAGATTTTTGTTAAAAAAAAAACATTTTAAATTATATTTAATTTAAGCAAATGTCGTCGTCAGACAGTGTAATTAAGAGTGAAAGTTGAATGCATAATTTAAACTGGTGGTATCGAGTCTTTATAGAGTACAGCCTTAAATTCATTCATCGTGTTCAAAGTAAAATGATCATTAAGAATAATTATATTACAAATTTGACAATACAAACTTGTTATCCTGATGTATTTATTAAAATTAAATCATCAAACCTCTTTTACGTATTTCAAATATATAGTACCTATGTTATAGACAAAATTTTTACCAGAAATACAACTTTCGCTTCACACAAATTATCTTGATTTAATAGGATTCGGAAGTAAAGTCGATAATGGATGTGTTTTATGTAACCGTCTTGTTTCTAATTAAATTTCTTTTGATTACGAAATCTTTGTTAATATTGATTTATTTTTTGATATTAAATTAATATATATTACATATGTAATGAAATATCGTGTCCAGATATATTTTTATATATATATATATATATATATGTAAAAAAGAATAAAGAGATGTACGTAAAGATATATATATATATATATATATATATATATATATATATATATATATATATCTTTTCTAACGTGTACTATTTGTTAATTTTATCGGAAAAAGTAATATATAATATTAAAATACTATACACAAGATTGAAAATATTTTTAATTTTATTTAATAATTACCAATAATTCTCTATATCATATTCTTCTTTCCCTAAAAATAATTTATTCTTTATGTTATGAGTAATAGCAAGAAACATTATTTTGTCAATAATAAACTTACATTTACTAGCTTTTGAATTGGAATAATTTTATTATTAAATTATTTTAATTAAACCACAAATATATTAATTAACTAGAGACAGAATGACAGAAAGTTTGGGCACTACTAATATTTACCGGTTTTGTCTTATAGTCTACTTTGACCTCAAATTTAGAGATTTAAAATAGCTACATGTAAAATTAGATAAGTCTCATTCAAGAGTGAACAAACAAATTTCACTATTTAATTATATATATTTTTTTTAATTTCTAAAATCATCACGTAATTTTTATTTGTTTTTTCAAATAAGATAGACCCTAAAGATTTTATATGTTCACGCAAATTTATGCTTTATTGTTTTAGAAGATATACCAAATTAGTGTGGTATGATTTAGCACATTAAACTGAGTAAGTAAGTCTGAGGTCCAGTGTTTGACAGACAAAACCCATGACAAGCCATTAAAGTCTTTGTGCTGTGTAATAACGAGATAATATCGCTTGAATATCATATGGTGTTCTGTATGTATATACGAAAATTCAAACAATCACACTTTTTCTTTCATTTCATTTGCACTAACATCACAAAACGTAAGTGTGTGTATGTTTTATTTGTACAAACTTCGCTTTCTAACATACAATATTTATTTTTCTACTTAACCCTATGTACAGTGCTTACGATGCCATCATTTAGTGTGTCGTCAAACAGTGCACACACTTTACGTCATTTTGACAAACCGTAGTGGGGGTCAAAGGATATATTCCATCACATTTTTGGGAAGACATCATATCGAACCAAGCATCTGCAGTTCAAGTATCGTGCTTGGTAAAATACCATAATGTGGAATAAACTTGCCTGTCTCGCCTTCTTGGCATTAGTGTCTTGTAATCCAGTGGAGCGTGTTGAAGAAAATTTAGTTGGTGCTGTTTCGGAATGTATCGACAAAGATACTACACTATGTTTGAAGGTGATTAGTGATAAGTGCTTTTGAGTGATGTGTTGTGACAATTAAGGCCAAAAAAAGTGATTTTTGCATTGAAATTATGATTGCGATTCTTAAATCGTACAAAAAGTGATCTCAAAAATAATTTTAAAGTCAAATTACACCACAAAACACATAAGTTATTCGATCATATTAGAAGATAAAGATAGAATTTTTAAACAGAATCAATAAGTCTTTATATTATAAGAGTTTTGTGTTAAAATGGATTTAAATACTCATTACATTACTCCAAACAGATTGAAACAAAAAAGTTTTGTATAAATATTAGTCATAATTTAAAAAATATTTTTTTTATAGGAAAAAGCTTTAAAATTCACCGAAAAACTCGCCATCAGCAAGGACCTGAACATTTTTGAGGGCATGTCTCTTATCAATACTGGATCAGCTCGGTCAGCACGCAGCTTCGAACAACTATCTGAAGATCCAAAAGCAAGGGAACTTCAAATTGAAGAAAGAATAGCCAGCAATGTTGGGGACTTCCTAGACAGCCACGTCCTGCAGTTACGTTTGTCAGAAGATGCTGATGAGTCAAGGGGATTAGATGAGGAAGGTAATAATAATGTACTATAATACAAAATCAAGCCATTTCTCTGAATACAGTAACTATTTGAATCATATGACACAATAGCAATAAAAATATATTAAATTTTAATAACAGGTCTATCAAAAAAAAAAAGAAAAAACTTTAACATGGTGTCACATTGTAAATCTCCCTTTAACATTACAAATCGATATATCTTTAAATGTCAATAGTAAATTAGACTTAGAAAACTATGTTCACCTAACGCTATGTTACATCCGTGAGGTGAATTCTATACATGGAACCTTAAAACGTAATACTTGTAAAACAATGCTAGCTTTCTCGTATACCTATTTGCATTGTTTGGTATATAAAGGGTCTAGTCACATGGCATTTCCATTTTCCGAACAAATATCTTTAACAGATCGGGGATTCTAAATTAAAACGCAAGAATGGAACTAAACTTAATTTTATACTAAATGTAGGTATTAATATATTTTTTTTTTCAGGCCGTGGCAAGAAGAAAAAGAAGATCAAGAAGATCCTTCCTCTCCTCCTTCTCTTGAAACTGAAACTCGCCGCACTCATTCCCTTATTCCTTGGAGTCATCGCTTTTGTGGCAGTCAAGGCAGTTTTCCTTGGAAAGATCGCATTTGCCATGAATGCTTTTACTCTGATAAGAAAACTTTTATCAAAGAACAGTTCTGGATCATCCGGTGGAGCCATCAGCTATGCTCCTCACCATCCCGAAGAGCACTCTGGTTATTCCTACGAACCTGCCCAGGGTTGGAGTAGAAAAGTTAATGATGCACAGAGCATGGCTTACGCTGGTCAACTCTCCTAAATTTATTTAATGAGTTGTGTTTTATGTGTGTGTAATATTTATTGAATGTGTGTGTTGCCAAGTACCTCAGTCTTATTTATTTAATTTATGAAAATATAGAAAAAATTAATCAAACCAACACTTTTATTTTTTTTATCTTTAAGACCATTAACCATATAACGATTTCATACATGAAAAAATATAATTACATTATATAATATTATTACATTTTTATGAGACATTCATATATTTTAATGAATTAATTTAAAATATTAAATATTTTTATACTATTAATAATACGCTGGTTATCTTTTGCATAAAACCAATAAAAGAAAGAAGACACCCGTGCTCTATCCTACAATATTAATATTAATGAAAGAATAACTATGTCACTCACTATGGCATAATGTCTTCTGCGGCTCTATAAGGCATCGATTACTTTAAAATGTTAATACGAGGAAAACAAGAGTGGGGGCAATTTAGATAAAAAACTGTTACCAATCCAGAGATCAACACAGTCGAATTTGCTTCGCTTGAGTACGTTGTTCAATAAAAAAAAAAACATGAAGTTCCTCGTTATACTTTTGAGTGCAGTTGCGTTTGTGAGCTCAGTTCCAGTGGCTCAAGAAGATTCAGTGTTCCGTTTGGTTGCTTCGAATTTTGTGAACTGCATTAACAGTGATATAAATGTGTGCTTAAAGGTAATTAGTGATTAATTGGAGGTTGTTAAATTGTGAACGATTAAAAGCTTTACATTAGTGAAGAAAGTTATGTGAAAAACAATATATATTACTTAATCATAATAAAAAATATATTATTTAGAATCGACGAAAAGTTTAAGTATTTCTGAATACCAATTTATAATAATTTGTTTTATCATAAAATTAAAAAGTAAATTATATCTCAATTTCAAACAAATTCTTTAATAATTTTATTCATTGACAGGAACATGCACTCAAAGCAGCAGAGCGACTTGGCACAGTCCGGAAATTGAACATCATTGAAGGGGTTACTCTTTACAACAATGGTCCCAAAGAAGCTAGGAGCTTAGAAGCTCTTTCAACTGATCCAGAAACAAGAAACAAACAGCTGAGTGAACGTCTCTGGGACAGCACTTCTGATCTTCTTCAAAAGAGTGAATTAGAATTCAGTTTTGCTGGAGCAGAGGACAATGATGATGATGAATCCAGGTCTCTCGATGATGGTATGTATTTTAAACATTATAAATCTGTTAAGTAAAATATTTCCATTTCTATTGACTTAATTGTTACTAAATTAAATTGACCAGAAATTTTAAATTTAAAGTTTTTTAATAAAATATATATATATATATTTATAAAAATATATGTACTGTTTTTACGTAAGAGTGAAATGCGACATGGAAAGGTTGTAAAGTGTGTCAAAGATACTGGTTTTCGAATTTTTAAATCTCTCCACTTTTTGTCTCAAAGGCCTCCCGCTAATTATCATTTTATATTCTTGTTTCAATATGGCAGCTCATTTCGTATGCGGTTCCAATTTTCAAACCGTTAAATCCTACACTATAAATCAGTAATAACTTTTATTTTCATCATTTCCTATAAATATATATAGGTTTATACGTAATTATCAGCACTTTGCTTGTTTGCTTTATTTTATTAATTTAAAAAATTTTCAAAGAATTCTACTATGATATCAGCAAAACTATCAATAACTTACAATATATAATATAACTTAATTATATATGTTTTATTTATTGCAGCTGAGGAAAGCCGTGGCAAGAAGAAGAAGCAATTGAAGAAGAAACTGAAGGTCCTCCTCCCTCTTGCAATCTTAGCTAAGGCCAAAGCTGTCGCCCTCGTTGTTATAGCCCTCTTGGTAATCGCTGCATCTGTATTCAAATTGGCAGTCCTCGCAAAGATTGCCTTCATCGCCAAGGTAATTGCTATCATCAAAGCTCTCCTTGCCAAGAAGCATTCTCAAGAAGAGCACGGATGGGTGTCTCATGAGGAGCACGGCCATCCCTCACAAGGTTGGGAGGGGGGTTGGTCCCGTTCAAGGAATGAAGCCAACAGCTTGGCATACTCTGGTTACCAACAATAGTTACCATAAAGTAAAGAGTATAAGATGAATCTTTATTTATTGTGAATGTTAATTTATTTGTGTGTGTGTATACGATAACTCCCGTTTCTCTGTTTATAATTTTTATTTCTTATTATTTTTGTATTTTATTTTATTTTATTGTATTATATGTATGTGATATTATATTATAATGTATTTAATATGTTATCTATAATTTATTTTATATATTCATTGAAGGTATCCTTCATTTTTTTATGTATGATTCTCTACTTTTTCTTATGATATGTTAATACTTTTATATGTTATATCATTTCTATGTTACCTTTATGATCTCTTATATTTATGTATATTTTCCTGTTATCGTGTAGAGTGTAATTTATTAATACGAGTGTTTGTTTATTTGAATCATTTTATAGTCATAGAATAAACAATTGCAAAGAAACAATGTATTTTTCTTTATTTGTTGTTATCAACAAGTGACCAAGAACTTTTTTTCTGAACCTAAAATAAAGTACTTATTTTAAACATTATTTAAGCATACATACATATAAAAGGCAAAAGGATTTGATATTAAATAAATATTATTAGTTCGTATATTGGTTATACATTCATTCGTACCTTTCAATAAATTGATTATAGCTCATAGGAATCGTGATATTAAAAAAAATAAGTTTCTGTCATCTCTGTTTGTGAAAGTGATAAGAAATATTTTTATTACTTCGTTTTTTTACATAAAATATAGGAAAGGATTTTCTCATTAACTTTTATTCCTTAGCGTGGACTAGAGAAACGACAAACGGTTGAAACATGAGCACAAAATTACTAATTGATCCCGTGAAATATAATTTATTATCATTTTCTATATCCTTGTAGAAAGCACTTTATAGTTACTTATGCATATTTCCTACAATAAAAAACAACATGTGAATTAGATTTAATAACCCTTCGTTTTATTGTTTTATGCTTTAATGATGAAAATTTAAGAAGCAATCATCATTTAGTGAAACGAAACGATTGTGTACCGTGAAGCTATATTTTTACCTCTAACCCACAGAAATTGGTTATCAGGGTCACCAATCAAATGAATAAAATTAAAATGTAGGTTCGAGTCTGCCCTCAAATGTAAATATAAGCAATTCAAAGTCAGGTAAAATTCCAGACTTAATAACATACTTTATATATATATATATATATATATATATATATATATATATATATATATGAAATAAATTGATGGAAATGGTATTACAATATAAAGTAATAATATTATTTTTAGTCGTAAGTAAGTATAAATGTATAATAATTTGTTAATCTCCTGAACTTAACTACGAGTAAGTTACCTATTTTACTAGGTTACCTACTCGTAAGTAAGTAACTTACCAAAGTTACTTGCCTCTGACTGATTACAGATACCTTTCTGAAGTAGTCAGGGGTGAATCGAGTTACTTAGGATACATTTTCTGTCCTAAGAATAGACTACATGAAATTATATTGTAAGATTGTGTGTACCAAACTTAAAGGATAATCTAAATTTCAAATAATTTTATTTCGAAAGGCTCTCTTAAAAAGCCAATGTCAAAATTGAGCTTTTAGCTTTAGGTGAATAACATATTGACATTTGGACTAAATATTCTTTCTCCAACGTCTTATTTATATCTCTTACAAAACTTTGCATTCAAAAACCTACTGAATGAAAAATCTTATGAAGTTTTGTCTAAAAGTTAAAAAAGGAATTGAAGAGTTTTTTAATATTTAGTTTTCAAAAAAATAATAACTAGTAGTCTATATCATAATATAAAGATAAATGTTACAGATATATTTTAAATTTACTAAATTTTATATTAAAAATAACCAATAATTTTATGTAAAATGGAAACCAAATTTATGTAATTTTGGAAAAGACACAACTCGTATAAAACCTGTTGGCTTTTTCTTTACTGTGTTCTTAAAGTTGATCAACCTGTGGCCCTCATTCGATATGGACCAAATGACTGGAGTTTCTTTCTCACTTTTTCTTTGCAATCCCTTTTTATAATCAGTTTGATTACTAGATGACTTATTATTAGAAAAGCTTAATTAAGCTTAATAATTAATTAAGCTGTTAAGATTATTTATTACTGACATCACTATTATTAAGTTATTAGTAAAATGATAACATATTTTATATAGTGACCACAAACAACAACTTCGAAAACACAGTATCTATGATACTGGAGGAAGGTCACGTAAAAAAGCATGAGGACCCCCCGGAGGGCATGTATAAAGAGGTTGATGTCTGTGGCCGAGGCGACAGAGGTATGCAGGGTCCGTAGCGTCTGGCGCTCCGATGTCTCTGGCTACCCCGCAAGGGACATGGCGTGAAGATAAATAATAATAATAATAATCATAACATATTTCAGTATTTATTTTGTTTCTATAATAAATTTATTAAACTAAGAAATACTTTGGTGTAAATAATATCTTTTAATAAAAGCTACGCGATAGCGCCTATACACATTATCATAGCAATGTTCTTCTTATGCGGAAAATCAATTTTTAAGAAAGAAAATTCCTGTGAATCAAAGCTTTCTTTTCACTATTTACACAATTGCGTTTACTTTATTTAAAGGCGCTAATACGATGAGTTATATCTAGCATAGTTTGTTTTTTTTTACTGACCTCAAATAACCTCAATCGCATCATAGTTTAGAAATCCGACAATTAAGAACTTGGGTATAGATCTAGTTGTCTGGTCTTGTTACACCCAAGTTTTATAAAAGCCGGGATAATCATCTGGAAGTGTGGTCATACGCTTAGGAGAGCACGTGAAGTGTTTATTACCGGTTATCTTCAATATATCAGATAATAATCGTTAGACCAGATGCACATTAAGCATAAGTTACCGGTTTATTCTTAACTGGTTTTATATATTGATAGGCTGCTAGAGTATAGGGTATTTCTAAAAAAAACTATTCAACAAATTTTTTTCATTATCATATTCAAAAAATGTTGATGTCTCAAAATGTAGAATAGCAGACAAAGTTGCTGATAATAGTTAGTGTTTAGATATAAGTGATAGAAATGGTTCCAAAGCCAAGGTCACTCTCGATTAAGATGAAAATTGATAAAAAAGGTGATTCCACTAGAAAGCAGAGCCTTTAATGAATCTAAACCTGTTTTAGTTTAACTTGAGCAAGTTATTTTAACACGTTTTCGTTTTGTCGGTCCGTTTGTTTGAACCACTTTTTAAACTGTTAGAAATTTGAAATCACTTTACATCCCGGCTTCACTTCAAATATTCAATTTTTATATGTGATAATTGAATTTAATTTGTCGTGTAAACTAATTCTTACAATAAAACATATACTGTAACTGAAAGTTATGTTTATAAAAGAGATATTGATAATGTCTTTGGATGCGTTTAATTAATTAGTCGACCAAGTTCGCTGCAATCGAGTTTTTTGAATACCAACCCCTTTCCTTTTAATATTTAAATCATAACTTACTCTTTTATTATTTGTGTTCTTAGCGAACAAGCCAACTATATTGTTTTTAGAGTCCCGTAGTTCACTAGGATAGGATTTCGTCACGTCCGTCCGTGTGTCCGCAGCCTTTCTCAAAAACTCGTAATACTAGAAATCTGTAATTCGATATGAACATGATATGTTTACTGAGGGCAAACGACGAGTTGACACAGTGGTACCCCGCTCTACTACTACCTAAAGACGGCAAGCCAGCCTTGTTGTTTTTGACGGAGACGCAGATATATTTCAACTTAGCGACACAGCGTACCTATCATAACCCAGGTATAAAAACTAGAACATCATTTTATACGCCGGGATATTTGTGTTCGGAAAGGAGGATATATGCTACCGTTCTGAAATTTTAAGGTCGGGACCTCACAGTACTCTGGATGCGTGTTCATGTGGACGTTCATGTCAGGGTCTACGCGTTCTTCTACAGGTCACATAGTGGTAATGCAGAAACGGATCAACTCTTGGCCCCTGTCCAAGCGAGCTGCTTTCACACACTGTCTCCTCTGAAGTCGTAGTTCTTGGGGACTTTAATGCGCACAATACCGATTTGCTAGGGACACGTGTCGCCGACTACACGAGGTAATCTGCGTTTAACTTTGCTTAGATAGATGGTTTGTCCCAACTGGTTCAGACGCACACTCTTCTACCGGACGTGGACAGCCACGTGCCCTCTTTGTTCGATCTCCTGCTGACTATGTAGTCAACATTAGATCGAACAAAGAGATATGTATCTCGAAAAATACCAGGTCACTATCGAGGCCCCTTTAAGTTCCTCTAATCATTGCATGGTACTTGTCTACTGATCACGACCTGTGGTCGCGTTTGACACTACAAGTCGCTTTTTGGGATGGAATGCTTTTCTTTTTTGCATCTTACCCATGGGGGCAATTTGTTTTCCTTCCAATAATTCCAGTAATTACGCTGATGTACAACAGGGCATGGAATTCTATGTGCCACTTGGTTGCAGGTCGTGGCCTTGATTCGAATGACCAAGACATCGCTTACCATCCCGCAGTGCCAGAGGTCAGCTCAGAATTTTTTTTCGATTAAACAAATCCGACAGTCTCTGTACTTATAATATATAATTATATATTTTAAAAAAATCAACAAAAAAATTAAAATACCCTTATAGACCCATTAAGACAAATACGCATGTATTTTTTATTCCTCATTATAAGTTACCACCAGGTGGCACTGCGGTATATTAACTTCTATATTAATGTACCAATAAAAACTGTAATTCAAAAATGAAAACATGAAGCAACGGTCTCTCCTCAAATAGATCTATTTTATTTTTAAAACCAATGGTAGTCTACTTTGTTTTGCTTTTAAATGTCTTGTTAGCAAAATCGTAGAGTTTTTCTTCATTGGACAGTTCCTACTATTGATACACTTTGGGAAGTGTATCAATAGTAGGAAAATGTAATGGAGTGGGCTCCATTACATTTTTTCTAATCATAAATTGATTAGAAAATTATTAATGCACTTGTTCTGAATTTCTTTAATTAGTGTACTGTTCAGTGAATATTTGAAAAAAGTGTTAGGATTACTCGACAGTAAATAGTAATGGTTATAAGGTGTTTAGTAAATCTTTTTTTAAACGTATTTTGAAGAGATCAGTATTTGTTCCTAACTTAATTTTGTGTCTATTTCTTACTAGTTATTAACACTAAACCTACCGACAATTCTATTGTACCTGTTCCTACCGCACGCGGTCAAATTAAAAGTTAAAAGTTCTTTTACTATATAACGTAGGTAATAATGGAAATAACTAAAAGTAAAGAGTGAAGAAAATATTATATGCATATTATAAGTATGGTCATGTAGTTTGATAACGATATTATAACGTTTAAAAATGTGTAAGTTTTACAAAAGTTTAAGAACGGTCAATTTGACCGGTACTTGGTAAGTTTAGTGTTAAATACTAATGTTAAATTGACTATCTGATTAGAATAAAAAAAAAATCTACTACTGTTAATTGGTGATTGTCTATTGATATTTTAACTTTTGAAATGAATTTCTTTTTTATTTAATTAACTTAATTTTTTTAAATATTCATTGAAAACCATACTTTCTTATTTTGTTAGTTGGAAAACAGGTCAATATTATCATTCGCAAGTCTTAAATTTATTAAGATTTTCCATTTATACTTATTAAAATATTTATCTTTGGTTCGTAGATCTTTCTTATGTAAATTCTAATTTTTTGTTAGATTATAATTATTATTTTTATAATTCTTTTACGTATTTCTTCTTTGTTTTAGTCGCATTTGATGAAGGACTACTTTTACCTTTTATCTTTAAAAGTGTATATATTTTTTTCTTCAAGTATCCTTTTTTATTTACTTTATTTTTATTGAAGACTAGCTAAAGCTGCCGACATTGCCTGCATGAATAATAAAAGCAGCGTTGTAAGGGTTAGTTCCCATAAATTTATCTGAGTAGTTCAACGGTCGTTCTGTTGGTATGTTCATACGAGAATTTAAGATAAAATAACCTAACATAATGGATCTTACATACATTATTTGAGTGTTATTAAATAATGTAGTTTTAATATAAATATATTAAACTACAATGCAAATAGAAATTAAAAATATAAACTAATTTTCTTACATTTTGTTTATTTTAATTATTAGTAAGAAAGATAGAAATCAGATAAGTAATAAGAACTTCCAAGCTGTAGCATACAATAATAAAAAATTGGAACGTCTGATCTCTTAAAATATATCGATATACATTTATATACAAATTTTGTCATACATACTACTAAAATTTTCAACCTTAATAAAGACGGACTAGAAGTAAACAGGTTTCTAGTAGTGAAATTTTTGGCTGCCTAATATTTTAAATTATAAGTGGAACATACATATATAATGATGGAGAGAGTAACTTCAATCATTTACATTAATATTTGGGATAAAAGGTTAGATAAAATGTGAAATATTTCTATTATAATAAAATTGTAATGCCTAAATTAGGTTACAATTCATATAAACTAGGATCCGCCAACCGTGCGCTTCGGGTGTTGAGCTGAGCTCCTCTCCGTTCTTCTTTTCTTGATAACTTTTTAATGGCTAAACATTTTTCAATCTGTTTTCGCTATAACATCCGCGTTCGGTTTAAACATATATGAGAAAATTTTTAGCTAATTATCTCATCGCATTCTAGAGACAACTAAACACAAAAAAGGTCTTCCAAACGGTTTAGAGCTTCGCTTACGCTCAGCTCAATTAATGTTTGTAATATGACACCAACGACAAAGGCATCAACTTTCACTAAGTTAAGCTTTTGAGATCTAGCAAAGTCAAGTTTAAGTAACAGGAAGATAATATAATTATAATATTAAAAAAAATTAACTAAAGTTCAAATCATATTTTTATCAACAAAAGTAACTAGTAATATAATATAAATATTAATAAAAGTAATGTCCATCTCACAAAATGATTTTAATATCTTTTGTACCAATTCGTAAACCTGTTCTGTGGCTATTTCTAATCGAATTGGGTTGATGCCACCTTCTTGACTTTCTTTATCTCGTTATGTTAGACGGAAAATATGCTCACTCATGGAGAAATTATTTTCTAATGTAATTATATATTTCACTCGTACTTTTACTTGAAAATGAAAACAAAGTTTTTTTTTTTAAATAACATTTATTGTAAATAATTTAATTATAATTAGTTTAATAAATAAATAAATAATCTTTGTACATTTGCTACGATCACCAATTATTTTGGTTTATTTGTGAGGTGAGTATGCGCCGTAGGCCAGGTTCTGGGAGTCATCGATGTTCTTGTTCCAGTCGGATCCATAGCCGGAATATCCATGATTGTGGCCTGCGTCATGGGACAGATGCTCAACATGGACTGGGTGACTTTCATGGTGGTGAGCGTGGGGAACTACCTCGTAGGTGGTCTTGGTGTGGTCTTGTTTCAAACAATAGGCGACGAAAAGAATCACAGCAAGGACCAGCGCAATCTTAGCTGTGGCTAACGCCTTGATGGCTATAAGCTTGACAATGAAAAGCTTCCCAAGAAGAACTTTAGCACCAAGGAGTCCAAGTATCGCTCCCATACCGCTTCCGCCCTTTTTCTTTCCACGACCTAAAATAAATAGTTTAATATAATATAAGAAAGATTGATTTGTAACAAGGATAAAAAATATTATTTATTGTATTATCTATTTACCTTCTTCGAGAGATCGCTGCATCTCTTCTTTGTCGGCTTGGTTCATTTTTACTTCAAGAGCGTGGGTTTCGAATAGGCTGACGACTCCATCCATAAGCCTATAGTTAATTTCAGCATCTCTGGCTGTTGGGTCTACAGGTAGAGAATCCAGTTTCTTTCCAGACCTTACATCTGGTTCTCCATTCAAAACGACACCTTCAGCAATTGCAATGCTTCTGGTAGCCCTTAAATTATCGACAATTTTCAATACTTTTTCCTGTAAAATAAAATATAAATCTTCATTAGGTAATAATATAATAATGTGCGGCTAAATCAAAGGTGTTCTAAAATTGATCAGATTGATCATTTGATTCCACCTGTCGGGATGAAATTATATAAAATTATCCAGCTATAAAGCCGCTTGAAACTTAACCGGACACAACCACGTTCCATTCTCACTTATCACTTTCACTTTAATAATAAAATTATGGACCTTAACACACAAAATGTAGTCCCCCCTGCAGTCCTTTACGAAATTGATGGCTATTTCCATGGTGTTGTCACTGTCAGCGCGAGCAAAAGCTCCGAGAGCTAGGAGTACAAAAATGGTGATCTTCATTTTAATTATTATTTTTTTCGATCTTAGGCTTATTTCGCGAGTCGATTGACTTTGCTGTGGTCCGCACGCTGCATTACAGTTTTATCATTCTCCCTCCCTCTCCTCGGTTATCTATTAACGATACAAAACTCTCATCTGGGTTAAAAATATAACCGATTCAGTCCGGACCCTAATGTTTATGCAAATGAGTTTACTTTGTACATATTTGTTGATATTTGGGCGTTTTCTTTGCGTTCGACTAAAACACGGTGTGTTATGTCAGATGAATATGGTGAAAGCGTTTTCAATTATTAGTATTTATTTATTCTTTATTCATTATGATATGTGATGATCATTAAAAAATTTTAACTTTCTATATAAAAAAATGGTATGTAATAAATAGCGCAAGTAAATAAGAATCGTATTAATGTAATAGGATATGTTCTGTAATAGTAGAAAAGACTTTCACGTTATTATATGTATGTTTATCCTATCCTTGAGCAATGACCTCATTAACCACAATAATTAACTAATTAGGAATCCAGGAATAATTGTATATTGAAATTATCCCTGTATCCTTATCCTTCATCTGAAAAGTCTAAGTAGGATGTAACAGTAATTTGAAAAATGTCATAAAATAAAGAATTTGGGACAAAATTTCTTGTATGTTATATGATATTTGGATTAAAAATAAGATAAAAGAAATAAAACAATAATGAATAATTGATTGAATTGAGTTATAACAATAATATAATATAAAAATGTATATTTTACCGTCTGTTTGGATATAAAAAATCTGTATCAAATCTGCTACAATAGTGTTTCAAATTAGTTCCAACAAACTTTGCTTCATAAAAGCTTATTTTATTTTTATTATTAATAATTACGATAAAGAGACAATAATATGCAAAATTATTAAAAATGTATTAATTTAACTTTTATATCGGAAGAATATAGTATTTATACAAATATATAAATAAGTGAATCGTTGCTATTTTCATATGTGCAACTAAATAAAATTGTAGTGTTTGTAATTCTAAATTAACAGCTTTTCAGGAAGTGCATAAGTATATAGGGTAGTTAAAAAAAATATAACATTTTTGTCTGTCTCTCTGTCTGTTGCGGTTAATCTCTAAAACAGCTGGACCGATTTTAACAAGACTTTCCCTTGGGGATAGCTGATAACAAGGAGTAACATGTCCGAAACCATAGTCACAGCACAAAAATATAAGTATTGTAATTACGGATTTTATTACATATTTAATTGTAACATACATATATAAATTCAACGGCTTTTTTTACTAATATGTCTGTTTTAAAAATTATTTAAATATAAGTTTTTTTTACTTGTTTTATAAGGGTTAATAGTCGAAACAGTTGTACTGATTTTGATACAACTTTAGTCGGATTGAGGACATTATGAAAACTTGATTATCTAGAATATATTAAAAGCAGCTCAAACAAAATGAGAAACTTGTAGTCAAACTTAGAATAGCCTCAAAATCTCAAAAAAAAAATGTTAATGCAAAATAGCCTACACATCAAAATAAATTTTTAAACTATAAATTATGTTGCCAATTATATTATTATTATTATATTATGAATGAATATTCTGAAATTACTAAAAAACTAAGGTAATATTTATCTTTTATTTTGACTTAAATTATTCATTAAATTAAGGTTCGCTTATCTTTTACGGTAAAATCGTAGTGCGTAAGTCCCACATGAGTATTATTAAAAAAAGTTAATACCACTTCACGCACACACACACACGCACACACACACACACACACACACACACACACACACACACACACACACACACATGCAAACACACATTTAAATTAAGTAGATAGATATTATAAGTAATTCAACAATTTACCGAAACCTTCCACTAAGACATCTAGGGTCTGAAGTGGGGGATGAATTTGTATTTTAGTCCACCATATTGGAAATAGATGACACTTTTGGTGGGGTGGTTGCATATCAACACTCGTATAATAACCAAGTAACATGAGAATCGATTTGTCATTATATTAATCGATATTTTTTTTTATATTCAATTGTGAAAGTTATAAGTAATTAAAGCAATTACTCGCATCTTAATTTTGATTTGAAGTTAACGTGAAATAACACGTGCTATTCGATACAGTTAGATATAGATATCACGACACAATTCTTATAATTTGAATAAAAATATCATATAAATTCTTATTAATAATATAACAATATATATTAATTAATAATTTTAAAAAATGCAAGTATTCAATGGACTATGTTACTGTGACAATGACATCTTTAAAGATAATTAGAACTATTTATTATGTTACTGTGATAATGTTATCTTTATATCTTTAATGATATATCTTTAATTATGTTTATCTTTAATTATATTTGTATTTGAAATACTCATCCCAGTATCCGCGCTAAACGAGAACAAAACTTTCGTTTTCTTAATTTTTACTTTCGATTGACTTCATGTTCTTTAATATTCGCTTTCAAAAAATTATATGACAAATTATATATTTAACTGTATTTTATTATTATTAAAAATATACTTAATATGATGAATAAATAATCATAAACTAAAGAAAGTCCCAGATAGTTAGTTAGTTTTAAAACGATAGTATCAGGTCAATTCGTTGCGTTTTGATAGATTCAACAGATGATTATATGACATTTTTTATATTATTGAGCGAAACGAACGAAGTGAGCGGAGCGTTTTACTGGAGATTATTTGCATTCTTTGTCACGAATTGGCTCAAACACTACTTGCCGGAAAATTAGGAAACTTTGCAATCAAAAAGACACAAATTAGGTGATGGTTTTAAAAGAAAAATTGAAAAATGTTTTTTTTAATATCATGTCAAAAAACTGTTATCCTATTGAAGTCAATGGGAAACGATGAGTCAATACACTGGGCTCGCTTCGCTCAATATGCAAACGGCACCCGAGACTTCGCGAGCGCAGCGAGTCGAAATTGAGGGTTTGTTGGCGCCCCTACTATAATGTATTATACATATATTTCAAGTTAACAAAACATATTACAACAGTCAATGAGGTAGTAAGAATACATTTTAAACACACATTATATTTCTGTTATCTTAAAGACTTTACGGCTGATATATAACAATTCTGATCCAGATTCTGGTATTATAGATTGTAAACACCAACCTGTCAACCCTAAACTAGGAATCCCTTACTAAATCTAGGAAACCCTTAATCCCTAAACTTTGAATAAATTGGAGATAGGTACTGAGCTCATAGTTACATGAAGAAAGAATATTTCATATGGTTCATAAAGTCTTGTTTGGAATAATTACTAATATGTATTTAAATAAATTTATGATCATATGTATAACTTTATTTACCCCTATTAGAGGCACCTATATATATATATATATATATACACATATATATATATATATATTAACAATAACTTTGAAGTAAATTCGTAGGTTTATGTATGTATGTTAAATGTTTATTAATTAAAGTAATTAAAAGATTAATTAAATAAAAATTAAATCTTTTTTGAGTGTGCAACATATTACCCAAAAACTATTAATATATATATATATTATAAAAATAATTCATATTCTTCGTAAACGCATGTCATGTAAGAAAGTTACTCCCACGATATATTTGGTTTACGTAATTTTTTTAACTTTTACTTATATAATTTATGAAAAAATTATATTTATTATATATAGAATGTAACAAAAAAAAAATATCTAATATTCAAGAAACATGTGAAATCTTTTTTAGGTAGAATAATAGAATATAGAATATGTAATATTTAATACAATTTTGATTTAAATAATATATTTTTATTAATAATTTAAAGTGCCTGATGACTTTTTAATATGATATGTGGAAAATATTTTTTGCTCTACGATTTATTGAAGGCGCTGAAATATAATTCACAATGAAAATACATATATATATATATATATATTAATTTTTTTGAATTATTGTAATTATAAAATTCTTTTTTTCTGGTTTCATAATTATTAAGTATATTAGAAAGACTTGATGAATGGTTTTACAATTAATTTAGATAAATCTGTTAATTGAATACATTTTTTTTTATTTAAATGACGGATTAGAAAACAATAAATAAGTAAAAAATACAAAATTAACAAAAAATAATAATATAAACGTGTCAACGTTTATTTAGATTTTTTTTTAATTTATGATTCTTCATAAAAATCAACTAAAAATACATTGTCACTAGTAATATATCATTTTGTAGAATGATTCTATAAATAGTTTGAAGTAAACAATACCACATTATTTGCTGGTTTTCTATCTTTATTGAATCCTTAGCTCTGTCTTCACATGTTAAAATCATTTATGGCTATCAAAATATCATCTTTAATATTTTGATCTCTGGTCCAAAATTAACAGCAATGGCACATGATGTCTAATCATATATTTATTATTTATTTATTTATCTCCACGCCATATCCCTGCGGGGTAGCCAGAGACGACGGAGCGCCAAACGCTACGCTTCCTGCACACCTCTTTCGCCTCGACCACATTTTTTTTTTTTTTTTTTTTGTTTGTCTCTGCTGTTAGCCCTACTGGCCATGACAGCGTCACCGGTGGAATGGACGGGTGCAGAGACCCGTCCTTGAAAGAGGGGGGCCTGAAGGGCCCCAGGGGAACGCGCGTCCTGAGGGCGCCTCCTGTGAGGCTCGGACCACGGCTCAGGACGCCGTTAGGTGGGAAGCGAGGGTTGGATGTGGGTTAGGATTTGACACTAACGTCCTCCGACGACAGAACGCCGGAGCAACGTGCTTGGATGGGACAGAACGCCGGAGCAACGTGCTTGGATGGGACCTCGACCACAGACATCAACCTCTTCATACATGCCCTCATTTAGATTGAGATTTATTCAAAATGACCTATTGGAAGGTAGTTTATAAAAAAAAACAAAAGTATGTTTTTTTAACTATCCTGAAGTCTGTGCATTTTCCAGTTTCCTAATCTATATTATATAGATATACAATCTGACTGTGATTTAACATTATAGTAGAAATATAAGATTTGTCTACATTCTGATATTTTGGATCCAGAATGGGTTAAAACTCAAGGTTGTAGGTTGATACAGGAACAGAATACAGTATCCCATAATACATTGCTGGTTTAAAACTAAAACCAGGACCTACCATTAGTTAATCTTATTTCAAGGAACGTGTCAGGAACCCGTGGTTAAGTAAGTGTAAAATGCTGAGATGCTTTTGCCTTTCTATGGGAAGATTATAAAATAATTATTAGTCATAGTCATTCATTTATTATGTTTTTTGCTCACTGAATCATTATCTTTTATTATTATTATCTTTTTGATATCTATATAATATATAAGCGATTTACCACTCACTGACTAATCACAAAATCTCCGAAACTATCTGTTCTATTAATTTAAAATTTTATATAGTTACTTCTTTTGTGATGTAGACGTCCACCAAGAACGGATTTTACGGAATTCAACTTTTAGCATTTCGCCAAGCTTTAAACCTGTAGGAGCTATACACTTAACGGGGGTAAGAGTTGCTATAGCAACGGTTACGATGACAACGGTTACCATAGCAACCTAAGTTCAAATCCAAATTAAAAGTGTGCCCAGCGAAGCGGTCGGCTAGTATTTTTATGTTACATAATTGTTAGCAATTACTTTCAGTCATCATCCAGTGTTGCTATAATTTTACTTGTTTGTGGCAATTTTGTTTGTAAATGAAAAATATTGTTTAATGTTTAAATTTCTAAATAACCCATGAGAGACTCCCATAATTAGCCCATTGTGTACATTTTATTGAGAAAATTAACTTTCTTTGTAAAATTAAGCCGCTTTCGTTATTTTGTTAAGTAGTTTTATGTGGATGTGTGACTGCCGTTTATGTATAGTTGTGTCCCGCGACTCCGCTTGTAAAAATTTGATCTCAACTGAAATATTTTAATTCAATTGGATATAAAGGTTTTATGTCTTCAAACTTGATTAAGCCTAACTATTATTGTTTACTTTTGAAAAAAAAAAAATAATTTTTTAATGTTTTATTGTACAATAAATTATTCAAGTGACGGACTTAACGCTAAAGCATTCTCTACCAGTCAACCGAAAAATTTGCTGAAAAACAAACGAGGGGTACAATATAAAACAAATACACACAACTTATGTAGATAATTTTTAATACATATATTTATATATATATATATATATATACTTGTACTACAAATAAATATATTACATATATAAAAACATACATACATATACATATATATATGAAAAAAACACAGTATCTATGATATTGGATGAAGGTCACGTAAAAAGCATGAGGACCCTCCGGAGGGCATGTATGAAGAGGTTGATGTCTGTGGCCGAGGTGAAAGATGTATGCAGGGACCGTAGCGTTTGGCGCTCCGTCGTCTCTGACTACCCCGCAAGGGATATGGCGTGAAGATAAATAAATAAATAATAATAATATAAACATACATACATGTATAGGGCGATAGTAAGACGATGATGTATATATATATATATATATATAAACTCATATTACCATTTGCATACATAGTTATATCTATATATGTATCTGAAATAATATATAACGATATATGTGGGTGTGTGTTATAGTATTAAATCAGAGAATTTCTCTATTTCCATTGATTATAATAAATGTATGTAATCAAAATAACGTATGATAAATCTACATTAAGTAATAATTTGTTTACATATAAACAACACACAAACAAACAAGGTATAAAAGAACACATCGTGTGTTTTTATTAATGTGTTAAACTATTATTATCAAATTTCATTTTGTCCTTTAATTGAATCCATCATACATTTTGAGAAAAAATAATAAATAATGAAAATTCATACAAAAAAAATCTTTTTTTTACTTACTTAGCTTCACGAAATATCCCTTGCGGGGTAGCCAGAGACGACGGAGCGCCAAACGCTACGGTCCCTGCATACCTCTTCCGCCTCGGCCACAGACATCAACCTCTTCATACATGCCCTCCGGGGATTCCTTATGTTTTTTACTTTTTTATAATATTTATTATTATTAAAGCATAATTTATTTATTCGTGAAAAAGATTATAATTATGAGATAACTTGTAATTGCTTGAAACATAATTGAAAAAAAACTTTCAAATTATTTTAATGACTCGCTAAAATTAATGTATGTGTAATTATATGTTATATATATATGATATGAGCGTAAGCGAAGCTCTTAACCTTTTGGGAGACCTTTTTTTGTGTTTAGTTGTCTCCAGAATGCGACGAGATAATTAGCTAAAAATTTTCTCATGTATGTTTGAGCCGAACGCGGATGTTATAGCGAAAACAGATTGAAAAAATGTTTAGCCATTCAAAAGTTATCAAGAAAAGAAGAAAGGAGAGGGACTCAGCTCAACACTGGCAAGGTTGGCGGATCCTAGTATTTAATTAATTGATTACGAAACAAGTTGGTAATTAAAAACTTTATTTTTTTATATATATTGTTTGTAAGTTACGCTATAGTACTAATATACATTTATGTTGCAGTTACAATGTTAATATTGACATCAAAGATCCTCACTAGATTATTTTAATAACTAGACAATTTAATATTGAAATGAGATGGAGAATGGGAGAGAAAGAGAGGTTTTAGATTATTCTTACTAACTATATTTTGGAAGAAATTACTTTATAAATAAGTTTTCTTTCTACTTTTTATAATTTACTTTACTATAAATTCTTATATATAAAGAAACAATAAAATAAAATTCATTAAAAAATCTTCATTACTTAGTAAAACCTGCGCAGGATTTCAAATTTTTTACCACTTCTTCATTCGCTGTGATCATTCAAAATGCTTCTACAATTTAATTTATTTTATTTAAACTGTATAAATTAGTACACTACATAGACTTCACTTTCCATTTTAGAATTAAATTGCTATAAAACTTGTGGTCGCGTCCCGAATAGGTCAATATACAATAGTGTTATACGTATTCGTACTAGCACATGAGAGAAAACGGAAGGAAATTCGGTAAACACAACATGGCATAATAATTTGAGCACGCTTCAGATTCTGCTTACACTTAATGACATGGCGTAAACATTTAATTCATACTCATATTAAAGTTAAATACTTTCTTTTTTTACTATTAGGTAACGTAGAAAATTATTTTATATGTATGTGTTTATATAAAATATATATTATACTCAAACAATATAAATATAACAGGAAATTGTATGCATGTAAAGTCGTGCGAATTATATGAACAGAAAACGAAAACGCGAAACGAACGAGACGAAACGAAACTAACGAAGATTAATAAGTTATGTAATATTAGAAATTATGATCGAAATATGAATCGAGTTTTGAAATTATCAAAAACGGTTAAGCATTTCTGGAACCTATTACTTTGACACAATATATTAAGTAAAAAGTGAGAAATGAAAATATAAGTCAAAATACATAAAATCCTACATATTTTTAGATCTTTTGCACATATAATAGACAGACAGTTTCTTATATATATATATATATATATATATATATATATATATATATATGTAGTTATATTTAATACGTATTTCTAACATATTTGTTGATTTTTGAATTCAATTCTTTAATAATGATACACTTGACATACATACAACGAAACTTGAAAAAAACTCAACATCAAGCACCATTAACAGAATAAATGCTCTAACAAGCGCAATTATTTGATACTAGGACAGACATACATAACTACAATTATTGGCACATTACTAGCTTTCTTTAATAATATAATTAAGTAATGAAATATAGTTTTAAACAAAAATACAAGCAACAGATTGACAATACAAAAATTATCTTTTAGAGCAGATTTGACTAATTCATGTAAAAATTTTGGAAGAATAATTTTAATTGCTTTATAAATAATAATTTATATTGTTATAATATATATATGAAGTGCATAGTAAATTGATAGTTCCTGTGATAACTTAATCGTTATAAATGTATGCAAAAACATAACCATTCACTACATGCTGTGAATGGTGTAAAATAACTGTTATTTACGTAAACTATGGTTTATAAATTGATAAAATTATTCTAATTATATACTAACTATAAATCAAAATTAAAAAAAAATATTAAACTACATAAAGTATTAGTAATGTTTTTTAATAACAAATAAATATAATTTAATTTAAATTAAAAAAATATCACTTAATAGCAATCAAATTTTTGTCTAAACTTTCAGAGACGCGTCAGTATGTTCTATGCGTTCCTTGAGCTCGCATATAATTTATAAAGGGGGGGGTACCAAATATATAACGGCAAAGTTCCCCTCAGGAGTATCAGTTGTAGTGCTACCACAGGACAATGAAGTCTTTTGTATTATTGCTTGTTAGTGTCGCCGTGGTGGTAGCGAAGCCCACTGATGAAGATGTGGTCGGATCTGTTCTTGGAGCTGTCAGGAGTTGTTCGGAGCAAGATGTCTCATTGTGTCTCAAGGTGTGTTGAGTGTTATGTGATTATTTTTTTTAATCACATAGATTTTTGACAGCTCGTTTATAGTATTAACAAACATTTCTGTAATAATTATTATTATTTAACATTTTCGTAATAAAATTACATATTGATATATATCTTAAGTTAAGTTAAGTTAAGTTTAAACTATATCCAGTTACTTATACGGTACATGAATGGGTCACTTTAACGGTTGGTTAAGTGCTCATTTTATGAGCTATCGATATCCATATAATTAGAAAACTTGATCCGCAAGTTACAATAAATAATAATATCATAAAAGTCTAAGCAAAGAATGTTTTAATCATTTTTTACAGGAAAGGGCACTGAAATACGCCGAAAATCTGTCATCCGCCCGCGACATCAATCTTGTAGATGGCATTACATTGGTTAATACTGGATCTTCACGCTCTGCGAGGTCTTTTGAACCGTTATCCGAAGAACCCAGAGCCAGGGAGAGCCAAGTGGAGACCAGGCTGGTAGATGCCGCTGCGGACTTCTTGGAGAATCATGTCATCCAACTCAGAGTACCGAAAAGCACGGTCGATGATGTGAAGAGATCGCTGGAAGAAGGTCAGTGTTGCTAATGTTTTGTTTAACACTAAACCTACCGACAATTCTTGTATACCTGTTCCTACAGCACGCCGTCAAATTGATTGGTAATTAAAAGTTATTTTATTATATAACGCCGGTAATAATGAAAATAACTAAAAGTAAAGAGTGTAGAAAATATTATATGTATATTCTAAGAATTGTCATGTAGTTTAATAACGATATTATAACGTTTAAAAATGTGTAAGTTTTACAAAAGTTTAAGAACGGTCAATTTGACCGGTACTTGGTGGGTTTAGTGTAAAATTTTCTATTTTATAACAGATCGTATATAATATTAGTATTATACTAAATTGCTAACATTTCTCACTACCTTGCTAATTTGGGTGTAATAAATTACTGCTATCTGTTAATCTCAACGCTTTCACGCATAGATATAATGAATGTTAGTAAATTGCTTATTAGATTGTATTCTAAGCTTAAATTTTATTGTATATGTTTATTTAACACACATATTCGAAAAAAATCTAAAATAAAAAAACGAAATTTAAATTTGTTTAAAAAAATTTGACACTTTTAATCAACTTTTGACAAAAATTTCGTATATTTTAAACTAACATATATTAATTAGTATAAAAAAAAACTTAATCACTTTTTATATAAAAAATACGAATTCTGATTTTATTTCGTCTAACAATAGTGTAAGAATTCATAAATAATTATTAAAAACACATTTATTGTGTAAAATAAAAATTATAATATCAAAATTAATTTAAAACTTATCAGTATAAATATAATTATAATATTAAAATATTCAAAGAGATATTTTGCGAAAGTCAAAATCGTTATGGCATTGTATTTTATAATTGACAGTTCCGATTGAAACGATTGAAGTACCGTGAGAAAGCCTAAACACATCTTAATATGACTATTACGACATCTAACATCTAACGACATATGACATAATCGAGAATTTCTATCGATAAATAAACTCTCGAAAACTGGTCAAAATATCTCGGATGAAAAAAAGAAAGTCCTGTAATGGATTCACATAAAATAGCGTTCTCGAAAACTAGTCAAAATATCTCGGATAGAAAAAAAGAAAGTCCTGTCATGGATTCGCATAAAGCGTTTAGAAATCTCATATCCTGATCTTGGAACTTGGAAGACTGGTAGGAATTTCTCCATTAACAAGGTCGTTTGAAAGCGGTATATGAATTCGAGTTTTTGCAATTTCCTCCCTTGCTGGTTGGTTGGAATGTTGACAACCTGTTTTAGATTTCCGCAATGACTAGTAAAAGTATAGCTCCAGGCGGATTCTTGGACGAAATATGGATGTGGGTGAAGCTTTCGAATTGTATCAAGTTGATGCACTTTCTAGATAAACGAGGTTGTTATGCAAACCGAATGTAACATGGTGAATTACAATGAAACGGATACTTGTCTTGCGTTTGAGCTGTTAATGATTTGAATATAAAACAGATTTTGGACAATGGACTTACACTTAATGTTTATTGATGATAGAATACAAAATAAACTATCGGTATTTACAATTTACACAAACCGAATCATTATCGGTTTATTTTTATATTTGGTTTAGTTTGTCTATTTACAGAAGCAGCAATTAAATAATATTTTTTATTAATCAGGTCGCGGAAAGAAGAAGAAGCTGAAGCAGCTGATTCCCATCTTCGCTCTCCTCCAACTCAAGATTCAGTCACTCATCCCACTCTTCCTTGGAATCATCGCCTTTGCTGCAGTCAAGGGTCTACTCCTCGCCAAGGCTGCTCTGCTCGCCTCTGCTCTACTTCTCCTCAAGAAGCTTCTTTCAAAACAAGAACATCACGAAAGCTATGAAGTGGTAGCTCATCCTCACCACGATGAGCATTACAGCCACGGTGGTGGTCACGGAGGCTGGGGGAGATCCCAGGATGCCCAGAATTTAGCCTACAGCGCTTACTCCGACTAAACCTAAGATTTTCAATTACTACACGGACCTCAATGACGATTAATTTATTGTTAATTTAATAATTTATTTAAATTATTTAAACATTCCTCCATTCTTTGTACCGTCACCGGCGTATTTTTTTGTACCTGTTTTCTATTTAGTACAAATATTGTTAAGTTATACCTCTTTTAGCTTAGCTTTAACATTTATTTCATTTTATCTTCATTTTATTATTATATATAATAATAAAATATAATATTTTATATATTATTTCTTTATATGTTATAGCTTTTGTAAATATGCTTAATATTATTTTATTTATGTAAAATATTTTTTATTTCATCTTCGTTTTTATATATTATTTTGTATAATATATATATGTATATGTATATACTCATGGTGACGCCCTTCTTTGTCTGTTTTAATAAAAAATAGTCATAACTTATTTTATTTCTAACATTCAAATTTTATAATATAACAAGGTTGTTAAAATAAAAAAAATAAATAAAATTTTTGTTTTATTATATTCTATATATATTTTTTTTCGATTTCTACATCTCATTTGTCGGTTAATTTATTCATTATTAATGAGAGAGGTGATAAATTATATTATTTTATAAAAATATTTAATATTTTTGGAACACTTTCTAATATTTCGCCGGAAGCTGTCTATAAGCTAACATTTGTAAGCTAAGAAGGCAAGGCATTTCATTCATTCATTATAACTTTAAGTGTTAGTAGAAATTTTAAAAGCTCTTTACTCAATACAGAATATATTAATATTATAATTATTATTAATTTGATATCAGGATTAGATTTTTAGAGATCTTTTTTTGTTAATACCAAGTAAATAGTAGTTTATTTAATTAATTATACTACTTTTTCATTAAGAATTCACGTGCAAAATATTAAAAATCTTCCAAAAAATAAGATAACTAATTGTTTAAAAATATATTCTGACATATCGGTGAAAACTATGTCGATTTTAACATATTTCAAAGCGACCTCTATGTCAGAAATTATTCCCACTAAAACTATTATATCGACAGATTAGCATACAAACAGGTAATTGGCCTATTTGATGTGAACTAACATTATTGTAAGTGAAATTTAATTGCATTTTTATATTTTTAATATGCATTTACTATTTTTTGGCATACAATGTTCTATAACTTCTCCTTCTGTTTTTTTGTGTTTGTTGCATATACATAACTAAATGTGCTTTTTGTTTTATTATAATTAAGCACTATATTATTATTTTTAAACTTTGAGAAGCTTTTTATTTGCCTAAATCCTAAATGTAACATTTTCTGTAAAGTTACAACGATTAACACAAATTTGAAATAGCGCCATCTATCAAACGAATGGCGAACTACCTTCACGGTCACGTTTGTTTACGTTTTATGAATACGTATCCCCGAGTTCAAGGTTTTGTCGTTTATGTAAAGGCTGTATTTACTAGTTCAATGAACCCGTTTATTATAGCAGAAAATATAGCATTATTGTTCATAGTTATTTGGATGTTATTATTAATATTCAAAATTTTTACATAATATATAAATCGAAGCTATAAAACATGTGATAAAGTATCATGTTTAATGCACAAATATACATAAATATTTTAATGAAATAGAATCGTCTTATAAATAATTGAAGTATTTTGTAATTATAAATTAATTTATTAGGAAAAATATTTTAAACAGAGCCCTCTATGGATTTAATTTGGCAACTAATTTACAATCAACAATTTATTATTTTAATTATTTCAGTTTCTTAATATTGTAAATATAATTATTTTTTCTATTATATCATAATGCATATCACTAATTATTATTATAGTTATATAGAAAAACTTAGCACATAGGTATATTGGTAAAATATCAAAAATATAAACAAAATTATGTAATCAAATAAATATAATATTGTAACCTCAAAAGCTATAAAAATAAAATACTATTAAACCTGAATGAAACAAGTTAAGAATCTCGTATAATAAAAAGAGTAAGCAATTGTCGTTTTGTATCTTTTTCATTCGTTTCTTTGCCAAGGTTACTATGCTACTGACATAGTTTTATTTGTTACGTTAAGAGATGGCGTAAGTGTGTCTTGGTTTTATTTTAGTTGGCGTTTATTCAACTTTTGCGTCACTACAAATATGTGCTACTGTGTTTAATTTTTATTCCTTGTATAATAAATATCAAAATACTTTAAACAATATTAATAATAATAATGTTTTAGTTTCGAATTATTTGTAGTATTTAATTAGTGAAGTAAAGTTGCCTAGTTTTTATTTGGCCTACCTATATAATAGAAATCTTAAAGAAAACGTACAATTTGAAACGATCAGTTTTCCTATAAATTTTCTCTTGACCAGTGAGATTAAACACATCCGCTGTTAAGTGGCCCAGTTTGTAATACATGCTATCGAGATTTCACAGGCTTTATTAAACTATATATATATATATATATATATATATATATATATACGTCCTACATTATATATATTGTAAATAAAGGTTTGATCCCGATCTTTACTAAAACATATTAGTATTATATATAGTTATAAAATTGAAAAACGATGCTTTTATTTCTATATCTTTTTTTAAGATAATCTTATCTTTATTCTTATCTTTAAACAAGATATAATATCTTTAAATTTATATAAACACCATATTCTTAAATCCATCTTAAGTACTTTTACTGATGTTATCGTTATAATCAAAATCTTCACGCCTCAAATGATTAACGAAGCCTCTAGTTAAGGCTTTCAGATTATAGGATTTTAAACTCTATTATTTAGGTGTTAAGATCTATTGTTATATCAAACACAATCACATAATTACTCTATAATTTTTCCACGGAGATATTACTTTAAAATAGTATTAGTGATAATGATACACAAATATAACATCTATGATAAGATGAATAAGAATCAAAATCCTTTAAATCTGTGTAAATATGATTGCATGGGGAACTTTTACCAGACAACCTTTAGCAATTTCTTCTTTAGAAGGAATTTTAATACTATATATATATATATACATATTTTGTTAATATTAAAGTGAATTTATATTAAGATAACATTATTTGCCAATTTCTATGTACATATAATATGTTTTAGGATTAAAAAATCCACCCTAGAACGGGTTTTTGGATATTATGAAAAATGTATTATTTTCTGTAAATAAATAATACTGATGAAATTTAGTATTAAAAATTTTAGTTATAAAGGAATTCATCAATTTATGATCGTAAATTTTTATCAATTTTCCATATTTTATTGTAACCAAAAACTTTAATCTTCAGGAATTTATTATTAAATAAAAAACTCATCAATAATTTATTATTTATTAAAAATAATCTCATTTTAATAAATTATAAAGCAAATTTATACTTATAAAAAGGAATACTGAAATTGAGCAGAAAAAAACGTAAGATAAACTTAAATAAAAATATAAACTTATGCAATATTAAAGCCAGGTACATTAAAACCATATATATTGAGCTATAACTATCTTAACTTTAATAAATAAAATACATACTATATATATAGTTACAAAAACCTATAAGGTTGTACAAATAAATAATCATCAGTCATCATCACATCACATTCTTACAGTTAATAAATAATTGAACGGAGAAATTTCGCAAAGAGGTCAGTGAACTGGGACGCGGAAAGTTACTGCTTTTGCGCTGAGTAAGCTAAGCTCTGTGCGTCTAACGCTCTCCCCCAGCCCCCGCTGTGTCCCCCTCCACTACTATAACCCCCCGAATCACCCCCATAACCACTCGCTCCAGCGTAATCATGGCTGGATGTGTGACTGGTTGAGTGGTGAGGATGAGCGACCACCTCGTATGTCACATGTTTTTGCTGGGATAAAAGTTTTTTCAAACCAATTATCGCTGACAGCACCAACGCCAATTTACCGATTAGTAACGCCTTTCCAGCTATCAAAGCGATAGCTCCGATCGCGAGGGGCAACAGCGCCATCATTTTTAACATAACCGCAGCTATAATAGGTCCTAAGATTTTCGCTGCTTTCTTCTTCTTTCCTCTGCTTTCTTCTGTCAAATCGTTCTCGTCCTCACTGAACGATGATACCGTATCTTCAAGAGCACGACCAACACTTGATACTGTATCAATTACATCCGAACCCTTAACTTCGACCCTCAGTGAGTGTGTTTCTAAATAATTCTTCATTTTGGATACGGGATCTAAAGCTCTCGGCGCTCCAGTTTCCGGTGGCACACCGCTCGCTCTCACCACAGTCACACCATCCGTTAATTGAAACATTTCCTTTTGCCCAATCATTTTATCGACGAACGAGAAGAATTTATATTTCAGACATGATGTTGAATCTTTTTTGAGACAATCTCCCAATCCATCTAAATCGTTGTCCGAGTGACCCGTATCTTGGGCGGGAAGAGCGAAGCATGTTGCCGCTAAAGCTAATACAGCGTACGTCCTTAACATTGTAGCGTTAGAAGTCGACTGTGCGCGAGCACATTGCCGCTATGTTTAAATAGTATCCACACCCTCGCTCGAGCCCCGTTTAATACCGAAATACTTGGACTTTCTCAGTCTAGGAGTAAAAGTAATGTCCAGGTTTCATAATGTTGCGTTGGCGAAAGCCTTACGGAGAGTGTAAAGGTCGCGAACTTGATTTAGATATTATATAATTATATTTTTGGTGAACAATATATTATTCTTTAAATATAAGGTATATATACATTTAATCTTGTTAAGTGGAACATATATATATATATTACAGTATTACGCATTCACTATTACGAACAGAAAATAAACAAAAGTAAACCTGACGTACAACAAATAAAACAAAGCTATTATAACTACAACGTTGTTTGTTCTCTTATTTGTGCATTTAACAAAGTAAATATTTGTACAAATTTCTATATTTTAATACAATTGTTTCTATAAATACAAATATAATAAATTTTTCTAACTTTTGATTTAATTAATTTTAAAAGTTAGAAAGCTTTTAATTGTTATAAAAGTAAGAGTAAATTTAAAAGTGATCTGTAACAAATCTATCAAATTCAAATCACGTGTGGATTTCATTTTAAATCTTCAAAAATGAACAATTTTATTGCTTCAATTTCATTACACGAACATTTTTATGATGGTTACTTTCCATTTAATTTGAGTGTATCTGTACTGTAAAAACATTTCTAATAAAAATCATTCTATCCTTGTATGTATATGTATATATATTTGAAAAGTTTTATTGTCAATTTGTCACAAATCTACATGCGTTATGGAAACTAGGCTGTACTCACGACATACTCCACAATACAACCTTTAATTGGCACGAATCTTCTTTAGCTTTTCATTAACCTAAATTCATATTATCGGTAAAAGAAAATATAATATATATATATATATATATATATATATATACATATATAATCCCTACTACCTCGTAGTGCTTAAATATCGTCTTCAAAAACTTAAAAAATCCTTCTTGAATCATTCTTTTTTTAGTTTTAATCCTAATCAAAAGTGTATTAGTTCAAGAGTTTTTAGTTGATCGAAATGTGTGGAACTTAGTTGTTGACACATTTGAACTTGATATTATATATATATCTTCTAAGATTGTTAAATTTCTTTTAAAAATAGCAACTGTTGAGTTTCTGGGCGTCTTCTCAGGATAATCCGGTGGTAGCTTGCATTGACTATACTACTACTACTACTACTACTACTACTACTACTATACTACTATACTACTACTACTATACTGACATTTTAGTGTAATAATTGATTCAAAAAGCGTATTTGAATTTGAATTTGTAGAATGTGTTTATTGGTTCCATTATATTTGTAACTTATTCATGAAGCCATGAAGTCTCACACTAGGTCACACTAGGTCACACCACTGACCTAGTCCTACATCATGTAATCTACATACGATTGATGGTGTTTTTGTCATGGTTCCCATACCACATTTCTACGATCGGTATGAACGACCTCATTGCTATGATATTTAAACAAATATAAGGTCGAATTGAAATAACTTAACCTACATAATTCTATACTATAACTATATAAAATTATCAATCCATACATATTACATAACATTTCAATTTTGATATATTTTAATAAATTAATCAAATTACAAAAAAACAGTTAGAGCTTTTATTAAAAATTTCGTGAATAATCACTTATATTTTATACATTAACTTTCTCTTAATCACAACACTTATATTATCAATTATTATATGACTATGACTATGATTATATTAATTTCTTATATTATATATATATATATATATATATATATATATATATATATATATATAACATCTATTACAAAATTAATAAATCGACGCAACATAATAAAAATATTTAGTCACTCTTATTAATTTTGTTTATAAAATATATCACATGTCATCACACTTTCTTGTTATAGTGACATTGATTATAATATTGGTTATGTGATACACTAAATAAAAAAATAATAACTTTAAACAAATAATAATAACTTAAGTAAAAAGCTTCGAACACAATACACTGCGAGTACCATAACTTTGATTCCTTTCACTTTTAAAGTAAGGTCAATGACTTTGAAGATTACTTGAAGATTTGAATATATAATATATTTGATTGTATGAAAAAAATGAAAGTATATAACATACATTTTCTTTTGAATGATTTTTTATAAG
This sequence comes from Melinaea marsaeus rileyi, assembly GCA_918358865.1. Taxonomy (NCBI): domain Eukaryota; kingdom Metazoa; phylum Arthropoda; class Insecta; order Lepidoptera; family Nymphalidae; genus Melinaea; species Melinaea marsaeus. Next base: position 14,275,638 of record OU911089.1, on the reverse strand, counting down.
TGACATAAATGCGTTTTTATATGACATTGACTAAGAACTAAATGTCGATCAAATGTCAAATCTTCTAATGTCAAAAATCTTTAACATAAATAATTTTTATTTGTTTTAAGATGTTGTTTCTGAATTTGATAACAAATATCATTATCAATGTCACTATAACAAGAAAATGTGATGACATGTGATATATTTTATAAAAAAAATTAATAAGAGTGACTAAATATTTTTATTATGTTGCAGCGATTTCTTAAATATGTATTGAAATATTAATACATAAAAGATGACTAAATGATTTACATAGATCTGTTTTAAAATAAATAAAATTATTATTTTATTACACTGACAGTCAAAAATATTAGTGAACATGGTCATATAATATAAGTGAATATGGTCATATAGTATAAGTGAATATGGTCACATTATAATTGATAAGATAAGTGTTTTGTTAAGAGAAAGTTTATATATAAAAGATAAGTGATTATTCACGAAATTTTAAATAAAATATTTAACTGTTTTTGCAATTTGATTAATTTATTAATAAATCAAAATTGCAATTCTATTTAATATGAATGGTTTGACATTTTTATATAGTTATTTATAGAATAGAATTGTGTATGAGTAATGTTGGTTTGTAGGTTTCATCAGATCAGATTTACCTTGGGTTGGTTTTTATTTTTGGAGCCTAGCTTATGATGATTTTTGGTCTCGTTTCTTTGATAAAAAAGTTATAGTATAGAATTATGTATGAATCATTTGTTGTTTTGTTAGAATGTTAACCTTAGGTTGGTCTGTGGAGCTTAGCTCTTAAGCTAGCTAGCAAAATCATAGATTTTGGTTATCTGTCTGATAAAATATAATATTTTTATAACACATTCTCAAGGGCTAAGTTCACAGAGGTCCGACTTTCGCTCACTTTCGTTTAGTCTCGGGTCGCTGGTATGTAACGCACTGCTAACTTTATCATTCTCTATATTAACTTGTACGTACCAACAAACTTTTATAATCATGAGGTGTGAAGGCTTAATGAGTTTGCGAAATACGCGTATAATATGAATAATATTTTGATTTAAATCTAAAGAATAAAAGAGAGAAAGAAAGCAAGTGAAGAGAGAGAAATGAAAAATTGAGACAAAATTTGTACATAAAATATGTTATTGCAAAAAAGCTATTAAGTATATGCTAAACATGTTAAGTTTTTTTCATGTTTGTCTGTTGATTTGTTACGTTACTAAAAATAAGATACGTAATTTGATTAAGTTTGGTATAATTATAAATTATTGCTCATACAACATTCTTTATATACTTTTCTCTGTAATTTTCACACTGGATAATTCAGTTTTTCACACCAAAATACAATAGTACAAATAAAATCAATTATATTATAGATTACAATTTTAATAAAAAAAATCGTGGAAGTAGGAAGTAGAAGAAAGTCGGAATTACCTAGTTTCTTATCAAAAACTTTATCAATCGTTTAAAAACTAATTCTTTTTTACCATATTATAGTTATTTAATAGCAAGAAATAAGAATTCTCATAGAGACCTGATGACGATGATTATAGGTCTTCTTTCCTTCCTTTAATGCGTTTCTCACACCACAATAAACACAATAACTCAATAAAAATTAGTTTACATAGATCTTACATCGATATCATGATAATAAATGATGAGAAAATGAAAAAAAAAGTGCAATTTTATACATTTTTCCATCCATGTATATGGAATACTTCCTTAAGTTATTAGTTTTTTAGATAAAATATTTGTTTGCTACAGTTTGTAGTTTTGGGAAGCGCTGTTATAAAATAAATAGTTCAGATTATCATATGTTAGTTGTGCCCCCCACTTCGTTTGCTTGGAACAAGTTTTTTAAAAGTATCCTATATTACTCTTTATAATATCAGCTATCCAGTGAAAAACCTGTTAAAATCGGTCCAGATATTTCAGACCTAGCCTGACCAAACAGACAGAAAATGTATTTTTTTATGTAAGTAGACTTACATTTTAATATTTATTTAATGACATACTGTTAATTTGGAATTACAAACAGACACTTAAATTTTTGAGTGAAGCGAGCGTAGCGAGCGCAGCGTTCTACTGGAGACTTTCTCACATTCTTTGTCACAAAGAGGCTCGAAAACTATTTGACGGAAAATTATGAAATTTTGCAATAAAAAAGACACACATTAGGTAATGGTTAAAAAATGTTATGTAGTTGAGGAATCGTCAAAAAACTGATATCCCATTTGAAGTCAATGGGAAACGATGAGTCATTACACTGGGCTCGCTTCGTTCAATATGCAAACTGCACCCGAGATTTCCCGAAATTGAGGGTCTGTTGGCGCCCCTAGTATTTATACTATCGTTGTTGTACAAAATTCCCTGCACTTGCTATAATAATAAAATAAATGAAAATAGTATGATCTTTAACTGCTATCTCAATCTTGCTCTTAAACAATTATAGTGAGCAGATAAGTATAGTGTAAATAATAATAATATCGCTCACAGAATGACATGCGCATGCGCATCTTTTTTATACTTTCTGTCTTTGAAACGGTGCTGAATTTAATGGTTAGGTATGAAATTTTAGTCTTTAAATATTTATTTATTATAATATATTTAATACATTTTGCATATATAACATAATATGTATATAATACATATTTTAATCTGAAAAAATTCTTTTAAATCTAATATTTATTTCATATATTTTCTTTTAGGAAATTTTCAAGTAAAATGATGTAAAAGAAAGTCAATTCCCACGGTAGCATTTCGAAGATGCGTATGATACAGCTTACAATAAAATTGTCGTGTCTCCGTACTATTGTTACAATTCTCACTGACCTTTGACCTTCTTATATGTTTCCTAATAATTACTATAAATATATTAATTTTGACCTTTAACCTTACGTTTTATAAATATACGAGATAAACTTTCCCATAAGAAACAATGGAATCAAACTATGAATTATTTGATATAAAGTAATTTTAATTGGAGTCATAAATGTGAACTTTCTCCGTTCAAATGCGATTGTATTTCATAAGATTTGATAGCACAGTAGAAAGTACGATGGTACGACAGTTTACCTCAAAACACAGATATGTATGTATGTAACGATGTATGTATGTAAGTATATTTGTATGTATGTCTGTATGGTTGTATATATGTATGCTTGTATGTTTTTTTTCAAGATGTTTAAAAATACATATACGTATTTAGAGTCTGGTCCAAAGGTCTTATGTCGGACACAACCTAATACCGACTAAAACCAATCCTCTATCATCACTATCCCTGATCCCCGCGGCATGGCCGCTAGGGATTACTTTGCGGTGGGGTGGGGGTGGGGGGGATTTAGCCGCAGCTCTTTCCGATAAAGTGGCTATTCAGGCTAGCTTCTTTCCTGCACTCTTTTTCGCAGTTCCATTACCACGATCTTAGAGTACGCGGTCCTAAGTACCTAGGCCGAAGACGAGGATAGCAGTGTAGCTATCAGGGTTTCAAGATATATTTTGCAGCCTACATCATCTTCCCAAGACTTCCTGACTTTCTTAAATCGAGGGCAGACAAAAAAGACGTGCTCTGCATCTTCAATTATTCCAGAACAGTTCGGACAGTAAGGGGAATCTTCATATTTGATCCTATGGAGGTACGCCCGGTAACAGCCATGGCCAGACGTCATCTGGGTAAGGTAGTAGTTCAACTCTCCATGGTCCCGATTAACCCATGGCTCTAGGTCTGGTATTAGCCTATGTAACCATCTTCCTTTCGTCGACTTATCCCAGAGCGGTTGCTGCTGTTGCAAGCTCTTCAGTCTTCCCTGGGTTCGAAGCTCAACCGCAGTCAAGTTTGGGTTGCATTTTTTGCTTTGATGCAGATTCTTCCTTGCATCTGCAAGAATCTCAATTTCCCATTCCCGCTATCACGTATGCCGCATCTTCCGATACTGTACGAAAGGCGCTTACTACGTAGTAGCTTACTCGTAGTGTGCCAATTCTTTAAACTGACGCAAGTTTCCTTCGGTATTCCTGCTTGCTCAGCACGTCAGAAAAATTGGGCACACCGTACATAACCACTGACGTGTTCACCGACGCTAATGTTCTGTCTTCGTTGGGTCCGCTGAAATTAGGCATGAGTCGGCAAAATTTAGCTGTCACCTTGGTTACAGCTCTCTCTACCTAATCTTTGAAATATAACCTATGGTTGATTATTACACCTAAGTATCGTATGGCTGGTTGGGTTGCTATTTCACAATTACCGACATTGAGCGTGATGTTCTTTCCGACCGGTAATGAACACCGCCTCAGTCTTCTGCTCAGCCAGTTCTAGTCCAACTGACCGCATCCACCGGGTAATTATATGGAAGGATCTTACAAATGCCCATTTCATTTCTTCCAGGTGTTTGGCCACTATCACGATGGCTAGATCATCAGCAAATGCGACGAACTTAATTTCGCTAGGTAGATTCTTCTTCAGAAGTCCATCGTACATAACGTTCCATAAAAATGGCCCTAGGGCTGACCCTTGTGGGACGCCTCCAGTAAATTTATACTCCTTTCGTCCGGTCTGCTTGGTGTATTGCAGGACCCTATCAGAGAAGTAACTAGCGATAATTTTCCGTAAGTATAGAGGTACTTTAAATGTGTTAACTCTTTGCACTCGAGAGGTGAGTGAGACTCACCATGCTTCTCCAGTGCTTCCATGATAACTTCCCATTTCGCCGAATTGAAGGCGTTTTTAATATCTAACGTGGCAACCAGGCAATATTTTATGGAGCCTCCCTTCCATCTTTTACCGAACACTGCTTGTTTTGCTGTACTGACTACTTGCTGTATAGCATCTAGCGTAGACCGACCTTTTCTGAACCTGTACTGTGAGTCGGCTAGGTAGGGTTCGACTGCTACTTCGATCCTGTTGTGAATAATACGTTCTAGGATCTTCCCCGCAGTATCCAGCATACAGAGTGGTCGGTATGAGAATGGTTCGTCTAGTAGCTTCTTCCCTTTAGGAAGGAGTATCAGTCTCTGTAGTTTAAATACAATGGAAAAATTGCCTTCCAGTAAGCAGCTGTTGTATGTAGGTCTCCAAGAAAACACCTGGTGTTGCCATAACAGCTTGTTTAAGGTAGGAATCTCATCTGGTCCCGGAGCTTTATTGTTACCAATTCTTCCGCATGCTAGCATTAGCTCCTTCTCTGTGATAGGTAGGATCTCTTCCGATTCCTTAATCCTTAGTTGAAAGGAGGATTTTGGTTGCGTAGGGAACAGAGTACTTACAATTCTCCCTAGTAGAATAGGACAAGTGGGCGTTGATTTTTCTTGTTGCAGTTGTTTAACTACAATCTGATATGGCTTGCCCCATGGGTCTTTCTCCACCTCTTCTAATAGTGCTGTTCACGTGTTTCTCTTGATGACTTTATTTAATTTTAAAAACTACCCCCATTTTAAGTTAAATAATTTTGTATTACAACGCAACTTAGAGTTGGAGATAGATTAAAAAATCATGGAAACGAAATTGATTTAGACAATTTTTATTCAAATCTTAAAAAATCTTAGTTCGAAGTTTCGAAGATGTTTACATCAATTACTTTGAAAAACAGATAAACAAAAGAGCGATGATATATATAGAACTAAAATAATTTAAAGATCTTATATTCTAATTGAATCATACATAGGTTTTGTATGTATTACTGAAGTAATCTTACATATTGACTATTGAGTTTTTAGAACTATTGTTAGTTAGTTTGTCTTTTAATGTTGCTACTAAATATAATTTGACAGACATTTTCACATTATGGGATTCGAATCCGTTGAAAAATTAAATCAAGGAAATATTAAAAAGTTATTTTTCACATCATAATATTAATAAATATTAACATTTCTGTTTGTTAAAACTGTGTACAAAATTAACTAGTCGTGCCCCCCTTCGTTACATATTTTCGTAAGCATGTAACAAAAAGCTGTTAATTTGGAATTACTAAATCAATTTCATTTATATAAAGATTATTATTCAATCAAAATAAATGAAAACAGATATAATAGTTTTTGAGAAAGGTTGTAACAGAAACACACATCTACATTCTATATAAGATATCTCTTGCAAAAACCTCGTAAAACAAGTTCCAAGTACATGTAGTACAATTCATCCGCGTTATTATACTAATGCTTTCTACAGACACATATATTAATGAACAAAATTACATTAAAACATTTATATATATATATATATATATATATATATATATATATATATATATATATATATATATATGTATATAAGCGATTTACCACTCACTGACTCATCACGAACCTCCGAAACTATCTGTCCGATTAACCTAAAATTTTACATAGTCACTTCTTTTGTGACGTAGACGTCCACTAAGAACGAATTTTACCGAATTCCTATCCCAACGGATTTATTTTTTTTGCATTTCGCCAAGTTTTAAACTTGTAGGAGCTACATAGATGGAAATAAGAGTTACTATAGCAACGGTTACCATAGCAACTGTTACGATGACAACGGATAATATGACAGAGGTTACCATAGCAACCTAAGTTCATATCCAAATTAATAGTGTGCCCAGCGAAGCGGGCGGGAATAAGCTAGTATATATATATATATATATATATAAATAAAATTTAAGTATCTGTATGTAACTTCAAATTAACAGCTTTTCTTTAAATGCATATTAAATTTTTGGTCGGTCTGTCCGTTTCAGCGAATCTTTGAATGGGCTGAATCGATTGTAGTAAAACTTTCAATGGAGGATAGTTAAATTTAACAGAAAATATTGAACAAATAAAATAATTTCTTTTATAAGAAAATTTAAATAAATATAAAATATACAACTCGAAATAAAGTTAAATAAAAAAAAAAAAAAATTATATATATATATATATATATATATATATATATATATATATATATATATATATAAAAGTATATATATATATATATAAAAGTGGTATCTTCTGTTCTGGTGATTTCCCTAGAGAAAGGCGGTAATGCCCAATGCCTTAATGAGATAGGTACATAATTTTATTTTAACTAAAGCCTTTCCAGAATAGGAGAAATCAAAAGCGATAAGAACCTTATATTTAATAATCAAAATCTCTGATCAGTTTAATCCTTCCATTAAATAGAGAAGGCTTCGGAGTAAAAGTATATGTTAAGTAAAACTTATAAATACCAAAAGTTTACCTAAGTCCAACACCTTTTTAATTTACAAACAAACAGACAATCGAATAAAATATCCTATTATTTGATTTCTTTTATAAACATGTAGAAATTAATATAATAATAATAATATTTGTAAAATAAATACAAAAATATATACCTACATTTTGTAAAAGATTGTGTTAAGTCAGTCACAAGACAGACGAAGACGGGTTATCAGATAGTGTTATAATAATTAATAAATAATAGTGTAATAAAATCTATGTCATGAATTAATTTAAAAAAATTAATTAGATATTATATACAGATTTTCCTATGTACTATTATTGTTGTGTATAAAAATGGCGAAATAATTTTTTTACAAAAAACCCGTGTAATAAGGAATAGTCGAAATCTTCTTCTCAATAAATCGATCATCAAATTCAGTTGCTATCCTTTGTCATGTTCCAATTTCTATCCTTATTCCTGTTCCTATTTCTATTCTTGTTCCTATCACTATTCTGTCACTATCCCCATCCTGTCATTCATACAATTATCCTAGAAATTTCAAATCTAAGTTAATTATAAAAGTTATAACATTCCAATTCAAGAATCATCCTATTGCATCGTTATATATTTTAGTAACAAATTCTTCCATTACGGCAGAATAGAATATTTGCATGTAGGTTACTGTAAAATTATGGGAAACATACATTCTGGGTGAAGAAAAGAAAACCAACAAAGTTAAACACAAATTAATAGGTCAATAACTACTATAATTACAAGAAAATCACATTAGTAAATGTAATTGATGCAGTTTAAAAAAGTATTTATCCAAGATAAAAACTAAAATACCCTAGACTCGGATATCCTCAGCGCCATTATGGAAAATCGCGTCAATTTCTAACAGCTGACCGGACTACGTACAGTTAGAAGGAAACTTTTATTTTATTTATACAAATATGTCTTTAGTTTTGATACTTTATTTATAAGCAAATAACATTTACTCGTTAGAAGTTATTGAAATTAGGCATTTATTTATTTAGGTGAAGGAGTACACTATAAATAAATTAATAGGTAGCGAAGTATTTTGCTTCTTTCTTAGCATAAAATAAAAATTCATACACTTTTTGCATATATACAATTTTATATATTTGTTTTTCCAACCCTACAAATGTTTACTTCCAATTGGCCCTGTTAGAAACTTTATACAAGTATTCTCTACTTTTTATCAAATTCTTCTCTAAGCGCTCTCTACAATGCAAATGGTATTGTGAAAAAGAGGAAACTATTTAGGCATTGCAACTTTATAATATAGCAAGCTGGTAGCCCATCATCATTCTATATAAGCAATTTGTCTAACAACCGTCTTAAAGTCTATAATTTTCTGAACACTCCTTTTTTCGGATTAAAAAATGTCAGCATGTGTATCTATATTAATAATAGACTCGATTGAAACCTTACCTGAATAATAAAACATAAAAAAATATTCATTTCGAGTCTACAACAAATATTATCAAAATACAGATTATCGAGTATTTTATTAAATTCTAATTGAGCTGACAGTCAAATCGTAGTCGCCATATTGGACAGCGAAACATCACTGACACTGGACGCCATCTTGAGTTCCTTAAGGTCACACCTGTCAGTGAGGTCACAGTTCAAATAATAATATCTATCAACATTTTGTAAAAGATTGTGTATAAGTCGCATTTCACACAGGTTTGCTTTTATAATAATCCCTGATTAGTTAAGGTGTAAAAAGCAAAATAAATAAACCAACTCATATTTATATACAAATAATATTGGTTAGGAAATTATATACCATTATTTAATATAATAATTTAATTAAGTGACATCAAATCTGTTAGTTTTAAAGATCTATATTTACTTATGACGAATACCAAATAGGATTACACTTTTATGAATTATGAGTACCTGCTTAAAATATGACCCAAAGATATAAATGTGCAAGAGATGTGCATGATTGCGTGTGTGTGTTTGTGTGTCTGTGTGTGTGTGGATAAATTATTATTATTGAACGTATAATACGATGACGACCGACGAACAACGCTCTGATTAAATTAAAAAGATCTAGATTCTCTTTTTGGGTCATTTTAAGTGAAGCTAATCCGATTTCTAGCACAATTTTGTCCAATACAGTTAGACTAAATTCTATTTATAACTAGACATCGTTTAGCGTTAATAAAAGTAAATTTTGCATGAAAGATCGTAAACATTGTCATTTAATATAAATGAAAATAGTTAGTAAATAGTTTTTTAAATGAACGCCATCTGTAAGGCAAATATGTATACGCTTGAAACTCATCTGCCTCAGAACTCGTGCAAGTCAGTACTTCTCTTAGTTTTGCATTAATTCACTAGATGGCGCTGTTTCAAATAAATGTATAAAATATTTTTATTGTTTCAAATTTCAATTGTTTATTATTAAATGGTTTTTTTATAACACACATTGTAATTTAATTAAAATAATTGATAAATTATAACTTCATAATAATTTTTCTTCTTATATAACAATAATCTTTCATTTCATTAACACTAAACCTACCAAGTACTGGTCAAATTGATCGTTGTTAAACTTTTGTAAAACTTACACATTCTTAAACGTTATAATATCGTTATCAAACTACATGTCAATTTTTAGAATATGCATATAATATTTTCTACACTCTTTACTTTTAGTTATTTCCATTATTACCTGCGTTATATAATAAAATAACTTTTAATTGTCGGTCAATTTGACCGCGTGCGGTAGGAACAGGTATACAAGAATTGTCGGTAGGTGGTTTAGTGTTAAAAAAAAACCTATTAATTTTAAAAACAATTTTCTTTGTCGTCATGTTTAGGTCGTTTTGCTCAGTCCGTCAGTTTTTTGTGTAATGTTTTTGTTTTTTGTGCTGTTTTGTAATTTTTTGCTCACAAATATTTCAGATTAATCATGAGAGACAAAATTTTCATGAACATAATATTTTATCAAACATGACGGACAGTTAAATTATTTTCTTTGTTATATTTACTTACAAATAAATATATATTTATTTAATCTTATAATAAAGGTATGTTCACAATAATATTTATTAACAATAATTATAACAATGAATTATGTGGTATGTTAAATATATATAATTGATTAAGTATATATAAAATATCTACTATTTCCTAATAAAAAACAGATGCCTAAAAAAGTCAATAGATAATGAAAATAAAATGAGAATTTAATTTTTATTGAATAAAAAGATAAAAAATCCGTACCGAAGATTTTTCAATGTCTAAATAGTTCAAATGCAGTGAGCGGTAACACTAAACCTACCGACAATTCTTGTGTACCTGTTCCTACCGCACGCCATCAAATTGACCCGTAATTAAAAGTTATTTTATTATATAGCGCAGGTAAAAATGGAAATAACTAAAAGTAAAGAGTGTAGAAAATATTATATGCATATTTAAAGAATTGGCATGTAGTTTGATAACGATATTATAACGTTTGAAAATGTGTAAGTTTTACAAAAGTTTAAGAACGGTAAATTTGACCGGTGCTTGGTAGGTTTCGCTTTAAGTAAGTTTAGTTTACAGCATAATTTTCTTTTAATGATTTTATTTTTTGATTAATATTTTCTGGTAGAATCAGATGTTATCCGTCAAACAAATGCATCCTTTTAAGTAAGTATACCAAGAAGAGGTAAATAGTTTATAGTAAGGTAATGGGTATAAAAATAATTCCATTAACAATATAATTATACACATTCATAATTTTTAATGTTATTTCATTTTTATTCGTCTCAATTTTCGTATTCTCAATTTTTTATTTGTTTAATCAGTTACTTATATAATTATTTACTAAAGCTTTACTTACTTTAAGTAAACTCAGAGACTAAAAAATAGATTAGCGGTTATCGGCCTCAACATTACGAGTCAGCCTCGGGCTGCAGCAAGGAAGTCCCAAAAAACAGAGGCTTCACAAACAGAATTACTTCACGTCAGATCAAAGGTTAGCCAATTAGGGCGAAAACTGTATAAAGAATGGTATTTTTATCTCTTGCCTAGAGTATAATCTATTATATATAAGCGATTTACCACTCACTGACTCATCATGAAATCTCCGATATTATGTGTCCGATTACTTTAAAATATTACATAGTTACTTCTTTTGTGACGTAGACGTCCACTGAGAACGGATTTTACGGAATACCTATCCCAACGGATGTCATATTACGCCAAGTTTTAAACTTGTAGGAGCTGTACACTTAACGCGGGGGTAAGAGTTACTATAGCAACGGTTACGATGACAACGGATAATACGACAAAGGTTACCATAGCAACCTAAGTTAACATCCAAATTAATAGTGTGCCCAGTGAAGCGGGAGGGAATCAGCTAGTAATATGTAATAGTTTGAAGAATTTGACTAGAGTTCTTCAAAACCCTTCCTATTTTCCATCATCCATCGTAAACTGACTATTTTAGTAGTTTTAGTAAACTACTATCGTTAATTTATATACATATCACTAAACTACAATGAAACTCACAAGACACTATTTTCAACCAATCACTGCTAAAAATAAATGGCAGTTTTCGGTTGTTTTTGAAAAATGTAGACAAGATTAATATTATTAAACGTAGATATATTTAATTGCATTAAAAGATAGTAATATAAAAAATATATATATATATCACTAATAATTGGTCTTATAAGCATATTAGAATGAGGTTACTATAATATTCAAACGGTCTTTAGTACCGATAGTCTTTAGTAGCACTCTCTGCGAAAAAAAATAATAATTGTAGTTGCAACATAAAAACTTAATAGCAAAATTAAGTCCTTTAACTAAATTAACGAGTGAGAAAATTTAAAAGATGAAAGTATTGTAAGAGACACGGAAAAAAGACAAATCGTAGAAAACAAATTTCGCATAAATTCAGAAAGAAAAAAAATCTTCACCAGTATATGATTTCTTTTATTCTTTTCAAATATCAATAGGAAGAGCATCGAGATTATATTGCAAAAGAATAATAAAGAAAGTTAGTACAAAAGGGGCATAAAAATGGAGGGGAGATTTTAGATACTGAAGTATATAAATCAAACAGAGTAAATATAGATATAGTTTTATATATCTAAAATATATAAGAGGGAGCTATATAAGCTAATAGATAATGGAAGATGATATTAATAAAAGACGAAAATGGAACTATACGAAGAAGATGATTTAGTTTTTTTGAGTAGGGTATGACGTCAGAGCACCAAATGTCAGATGTCAGATATCAGAGTCATGACAGCTGTCAGAGTCATGACAGATGTCAGATTCATGACAGATGTCAGAGTCATGACAGTATCAGAGTAACAAATGTTAGATGTCATAGTACCAAATGCCTGCGTAGCGAACAACAATGTACAAAGTATACTGCCCTGAGGAACACCGCTATACAAGTCACACCAATCAAAGATATTACTCTCAAAGCGAACACCCTTTTGAGGATCACTATGATATAAAAACCTGCCTGGTATAGACAAACCCAGGTGACATAGGATAGCAATATGAAAAATCAATCAAGAGGACTTTCGACTTCATTTTTGCTAACTACTGTGTCATCGGTTGCTTTAAAAAAATCTATAATTATACCATATCTGAGATCAGACTAAAAAGAATATTTTATAAACGTATCTCGCCTTTTATGCAGGATTTTGGAAAAAATGGGGGGGAATAAGTTTAGAATATTTTAGATGTAGATGAAAATATTTCAACTAAAATAGATTAAAGGGATACCAAAATAACAGATAGCCGAATTAGAAATTTCCTTTCAAACATCAGATAAGTAATATCAAAAGGTCTCTAACTTGTATACCTGAATACAATAAAAATTTAAATACTAAATAAAATAAAATTGCATTGTTTATTAATGTATAATAAAAGACGCGTTGAATAAATAATTATTTATTTACAAAATAAATTAATTTAAATAAAATAATCTAATTCTGGTATTCAGTCCAGCCTTGGTACGGCAACGGTGTGATGATATCACGCCTCCGTCTGTGATGACCGTGATGACCAGCGTATATCACTTGGTGGTCGTCGTGATCATCATGTGATGTTAGCTTCTTGACTCCAACAATCCCTGATAGCATGAGCGCGAGAGCTGACACTGCTAACGCCTGCGGACATATTATCATTTAGCTTCACGCCATATCCCTTGCGGGGTAGCCAGAGACGACGGAGCGCCAAACGCTACGGTCCCTGCATACCTCTTTCGCCTCGACCACAGACATCAACCTCTTCATACATGCCCTCCGGGGGGTCCTCATGCTTTTTACATATCATGGAAACATTGATATATAGATTTTATTATATTAAATAATAATGACTTTGATATTTAAAACTAGGTTTGCCCGCGACTTCGTTTGATTATGATTTTTTTAATAAAACTCAGTTACTCCTTATAACATCAGCTATTTACTAGTGAAAGTTTTATTAAAATCGGTACAGCCGTTTCAGAGATTAGACGGAACCAACAGACAGAGATTTTTTTTTTGTAACGTATATTTTTCATATGAATTTAGTGAAAAGCTGTTACTTAGAAACAAACAGACACTTCAATTTTATTTATAGATATATTTGCTTTTATTATATAAGATCAAACGTTTCTCGACTATATCTATAGATAAAAAAACTATCTACATAAAAGTATTCTCCCGATAACAAAGAAACTATTGATACTATAAAATAGTTGAGCAGTTTGAGTCGAGCTAATGACAGTCGTTTGAACAACATTTAACATTAAGTTTTCTATATTACTTTATTATTAACTAAACTATTAAAAAGACCTTACTTTTATTACATTACAATAATAATAACTAGGGACGCCAACAGACCCTCGACTCGACTCGACCTCGACTCGCTGCGCTCGCGAAATCTCGGGTGCCGTTTGCATATTGAGCGAAGCGAGCCCAGTGTAATGGCTTATCGTTTCCCATTGACTTCAATGAGATATCAGTTTTTTGACGATTATTCCTCAACGACATGACATTTTTCAAAAATTGATTGTGTCTTTTTGATTGCAAAATTTCATAATTTTCCGTCAAGTAGTTTTCGAGACTTCGTGAGCGCTCCGCTCGCTTCGCTCAATAAATGTAATAAAAATTAAACAAAAAAAAAACCCTTGTATAAATCAAAGTACATCATAGAAACCCTTCAAGGTTTTCTCAAATAATAAGAAAATACTTATATAATACAAAATTCATTTAACTGTGAATTATTATTTAATAAATTTTCGCTTCAGTGAAGTAAAATAGCAAGTTTGAATTCAAATATCTACTTTAAATTTTCTTAATATAAGTTCTGAATGAGTTTCAGAACTTTTAGTTTTTAAATGACTTTCATAACGAATTTCGTATATTTTACGTTTAAATTATCAAAAAAAACTAAAGAAATCATCAGATTTTTTATACTAAGATTAAAATTTTGCAGTTTCAATACATTTTCTTCACTTAAATTAAATGAATTTATGATTTAGTGTCTTTTAATATTCTAAATACTTTGAGTACCACACAACAAACTCAGGTACTTGTGATCACTGTTTTCCAAACTTTAATATATTAACACTAAACCTACCGACAATTCTTGTGTAAATGTTCCTACCGCACGCGGTCAAATTGACCGGTAATTAAAAGTAATTTTATTATTTAACACAGGTAATAATGTAAATAACTAAAAGTAAAGAGTGAAGAAAATATTACATGCATATTCTAAGAATTGTCATGTAGTTTGATAACGATATTATAACGTTTAAAAATGTGTAAGTTTTACAAAAGTTTAAGAACGGTCAATTCGACCGGTACTTGGTAGGTTTAGTGTTAAATGTTATAAGTACGATAAATTCCTTTGTAAATATAAAAACTGTTTCTCTTATTCATTTGAAAACGTTTCCATGATCACTCGTCACGCAGACCGAGTAAGGAGGTTACAGGCATTCACTCTTACCAATTACGGACAGAATATCTAATTATTAGAGTACTATGTGTTAATGGAAGCATTAACTACTTTCACATATTCTATATCTGTATATGAACAGTTAAATTTGTATTTCATTGAGTTTTAACGATACGATAATTATTAAATTAAACACATACATTTAAATTTGTTTAGACCCATTGTGTCTATTTCATATATAACAATAAAAAGTGATGAAAAAACAGATCTATATAAGAAAATATAGTTATTTATTTTCTTTGTTTTGTTCGTATAGAAAATTATCTTTGCACTTGATATTAACGGCATTTATATTATATATATTACAATACATATAGTAGTTTAAAGAGCGCCTTTCAAAAAACAATAGCAATGTCTTAAAAGTGCGTTAAATATGCGAAATGTGAATATTTTCTTCAGGGGCAGTTAATTTAATGCATTCCTTCTGTAGTCCTTTAATACATATAACAGGGTATAAAAAAAATAGTTTAATGAACCAATGATAGGCGTAGCACTGATTTAAGTTTGTAAAATAATCAAAGTCAAATACCTTCATAGTTAATAATCCAAGACCTCCAATACCAGCTG
The DNA here is from genome assembly GCA_918358865.1 of Melinaea marsaeus rileyi. NCBI lineage: Eukaryota > Metazoa > Arthropoda > Insecta > Lepidoptera > Nymphalidae > Melinaea > Melinaea marsaeus. The sequence goes on along the minus strand of OU911089.1, from coordinate 14,259,923 downwards.
CTCCCAGCGCCTTTGCGAACATCAGACCCAGTAGCGCCAAAGAACCTCCTCCATCACCCTTTCCTCTACCGGTTACTGAAACAAATAACATATATATATATGATAATTTCTAGTTGTCCGTACATTGCTCACAAAATATATTGAAATTAGTTAAACAGGGATCACAATAAAAATCTTGCTTAATTTGTTGTGTGGTTTTTTGACCAGGGCGTGTTTGAAACTCGTAGTCCTATTCAACTTGGAGAGTGTATACAGAAGGTATGATAAGTATGGTATCAAAATAGTCCTGACACACCATTCTCTCTCTCTCTCTCTCTCCTCTCAAGTCCATTTGATACACAAGTGATCACTGGTATTCAAAGTCAAAAAGATGTAAATATTTATACGTAATATCATGAAGAGATTACTGTAACTGTAACTAACTGTATATATAGTTCGGGAGAAATGTTTATTAAAATGTCCATATATATCTTATTTAAATAAGGTCAAATAGTATAAGGTCTAAATGTATAAAAAATACAAAATTTTGAACCCTATTTATTACATAGACACAAGCAACTTTACAATATAGGTACTTTAAAAATGAAACAATTTTCTTAAATTTCATTACAAAAACGTATCTTATAACAAGATTTTTATTTCTTATTTAAAGGAATAAATAATTAATTTATATATTTAAATCGAAATCATTTTATTTATTAAGGAAATCAAAGTAAAATATTTATTAATGAGAAAGTGCTATCAGTAGTTGTTCGCATGTTAAAGAAACTCATTTCCTGTTTTCTTGAGGAAATCGACAGTTTTAAGTTGTATTTAAAATGTATGACAGTTATTTTTTGTATACACATATCGCTTGTAATATTCCAATTAATACCGATAGGTGTCGCTGGGATCAGACTCTTTTCTTACAAGACAATCTGACGTATAACACACAGTAAGAAATTGAACAAAGCTCAATCCATCCGTGAATATATAAAGAAATATCTGTTTGAAAAAAATAGATAGTTTCGTTTCGTTTGGTTTCGTTTTTAAGCGCTCTATTTGTAATAGCGTTCTCCAATTACAATTTCGCTAAGAGCGAATCGATTTAGTGTGCTCGCTGATTTGAATGATTAAATGCATGCATTTGAATGCAGAATGGTACCTTAGAAGGAATCAATAATTAGATATTGTTACGTATCGTATAAGTGACAGAGTCGGAAGACGACGCCATCCCCCTTTCTCAGACTAGACTAGACTAGACTTATTCCACTCCCTTCATGATAAGTTACTCTTCTGCAACTTTCTGTACAGTTATCTGCAGGTGTTCAAGGGACTATACATTTATGAACGTGACATTACGTTATAAATAATTTATGAAACATTTTTATTCATAAATGAATATTTATACACAATTACTATCTTTACAAAGGATAATAATAAAATTTATAATATTTTAATATAAATTTACGTATACAATGTATTTTAAGTTATATTATAAATATATAGAAATAACTATATAATTAACTTTCAAACAGAGTCGGATCCAGGTTTAGTTTTATTTTGTTAACATTAAACCTACCAAGTACCGGTCAAATTGACCGTTCTTAAACTTTTGTAAAACTTACACATTTTTAATCGTTATAATAACGTTATCAAACTACATGACAATTCTTAGAATATGCATATAATATTTTCTTCACTCTTTACTTTTAGTTATTTCCATTATTACCTGTGTTATATAATAAAATAACTTTTAATTACCGGTCAATTCGACCGCTTGCGGTAGGAAAAGGTATACAAGAATTGTCGGTAGGTTTATTGTTAAATTAAACCGTAATAAATAATAATAATATTTCACTAATTAATATAACATAAGTTACAGGATACAATGGTTATAAACCATTGTTAAAACTATGCTTATAGTAACTAACTAACTGTACTTAAATTAATTAACTAAACTAATTATACTTAAATATATAAATTGGATTGGTTCTCAATTGGCTCCTATTTTTTTGCTTTGTGCTGTCAGCCTTCAGGCTACGAACTTCTTGTTCCAAAACTCAATGTACTTCCACGTCACATCACATATATAACCTTATACATTGATTGATTGATTGATTGAATTGAGATTTAATCAAAGCTAAGCTAAGATACTAGATGCTTTACTCAAAATAGATTTCCTTCATAGAACGACGACTTACAATGTATTTAAATGAAATAAAATAAGAAATTTAAATAAAATAAATGTTTTAAATACTAAAATATGTTGTTTAAATTATTAAATTAAAGTAATATTTAATATTAATTTAATATTATATTAAAAAATACAATTATATGATTGAATTCCCTGCGTAAATATATGAGGAAAGTCTCTAACGACACTCCAAAAAGTAACGATCCGGACCTACTCTTTTTTATTGATTATTGATAATTATCTAATAATAATTCTATCAATCTAAAATTATATTAATAAAATGAATATAAAAAGTGTTTTAAAATTGTCCATATATTTTGTTAATATATACTTATATTCATATATATAATGGTCCATATATTTTGTTAATAGATACTTACGAGGGAATTTCAGGCCAATGGCAGAAAAAAAGAAAATTGTGTACTGAGTCAAATAAGGGTCAGAGGTCACGTATGAGGGTGACACTCACTCTATTTTGTAGCCTGATTCAATAGCTTTTTTTTGATGTATTACACATTATTGTGTGACTTGTGGGTGATAAGTGATGCGCGTGCATACAGAGTCAATTAGATCATTATTATATAAGTAAGGATAGTCATACATATATATAATAAAAATAAACTCACCTGTTTTATCTTTGGTCCTCTCATCAATAGCTTTTAACGACTCCGCCATTATTCTACCCAACTTATCTTTTTCAATCAAACTTGGCAACTTGACGTGTAACTCGTGTCCTTGGAGGAACTTGGCCATTCTGTACAACGGTGAATCACCCAACGACCGTCCTTCATCCTCCAAACTATTTGAAACTGGTACACCAACTAACTTAATACCATCTGTCAATATGAAGTCCCCATCCAGGAAGGAGCCAACCGCCACAGATATAAAGGTAAATATTATAAACAATTTCCGATACATTTTCTTAGATGACCGTTTGCGAATTAAGTTTAAAAGTGAGACATAAAACTCTTTTATAGCTGATAGCTTTCAAAAAAATGAACAAGTAAGTAGTGTCGGCGAAACGACGGACGGAATTATAAAAAAAAAATAGTGCAGCGTGATTCTCCGATAGCTAGATTTAACAGTCTGATTCGTTTTGTAATTAAATGTCACTGCCAACAATGTTGGTGACAATAATTGTAGTGTTATTTCCAAGGTCTATACACACACTAAACGTTTGCTAACATATGTTAAAAGTTCTTGTATATAAATATATACTAAGATTTATTACAATAACTATTAAATAAGTAAGTGTAAATTTAAAAACTAATGTTTTATTTAAATAAAAATTGAAAAAGTTAAATTATTGTAGAATAACTCTCACTTCGAGAGCACGACTATGCCAGTGTGCAAATAAAGCTAAAACAAATAAAAGAAGATACACAATGTCTAGATGAGACAAAGATTTTAAAGTTACCTTCTTAAAATTTTTAAAGTTTATTATTTTTAACTAAATTTAATAGTCATATTCTTTTCATACTAATTTAATTATATATATATATATATATATATATATGTATTTACCACTCGCGATTTACCACTCACTGACTCATCACGATATCTCCGAAACTATCTGTCCGATTAACTTAAAATATCACATAGTTACTTCTTTTGTGACGTAGACGTCCACTAAGAACGATTTTTATACAATTCCTATCCCAACGGTTTTTAACTTTTTGCATTTCGCCAAGTTTTAAACCTGTAGGAGCTATACACTTAACGCGGGGGTCAGAGACTATAGCAACGGTTACCATAGCAACGATTACGATGACAACGGATAATATGACAAGGGTACCTAAGTTCACATACAAATTAATATTGTGCCCAGCCAAGCGGGAGGGGGAATACGCTAGTGTTTTATATCAGCAGCTAATGTGTCACTTCTAGTAAAATATTATAGTACAGCAATGTACCGTAGTCTATAAAACGGATTTGGTTTTTTTAATCTTATTATCAGGTGAGAGTGAGAACTGATGGGACCTTTGGAATGAAGGGCTCAAGAAGAAAGTTTAAATCCACTATTCAGGTCGAATTACTGAGGTCTTTGAAGACCTCAGAGGCTAGCTTTGATAGTGGCAATGTATACATTTGATTGATAAAGAAAAAATTAATCAGTGTGGTCAAGAACGTAATCACGTACAGAATAACGCTTAGATTAAAATGCTTTGATATTAGATAAGATTTATATACATAATAGTTTCCTAGATTTAAATAAAACTTTAAATATACATGGTCATAATTGACCGAAGCGAGCGGAGCGCTCTATCTGAGACTTTATGCATCCCATGTCCGGGGTTGGCATGAAAACGGCTTTACCGATCTTCATGAAATTTTGCACATTTATAACAGTAATTGTGATGGTTTATAAAAAAAAAGTGAAAATAAAACTTATGTCAATGAGGAATAATCACCAAAAAATGGCAGTCCCATAGACTTCAATGTAAAAAAATTTCGCTATATGATATTTGATTATTCTATATTTTTTGCCGGTCAGTTTTAGATTTGAACGCTGAATTAAAGATGGGTTACTCGCTTCACTCAATTCGCCGAACTCTACCGATTTTGAGAGCGCAGCGAATCAAAATTGAGGTCCGGTTCGCGCCCCTACTTAAAATGTAACCAATTCCCGCATTTTAAATCCCTAAAATATATATATCCAGTCTAGTAATACTACAATTTCTGTATATCTCATAATACTTCTTCAAGGAGACATTATTGCGTTGTTTTTTACTTCTAATGTGATAGATGCTAACTAAATAAACTATTTTTTTTACCTGTAGATGAGTCTATGGGAAAATATGAAATAAATGGATGGAATATTAAATAAAGGTGCCTAAGATATAGTCTATTAGTCTATAAAATATAGCCACATTAGGTTTACTTACATTATAATAAATATAGAGTCAAAATCGTCAAAGCAAGTTGGTTTCTTTGTCAGGAATTGACATGACATCTGGCTCTGTCAATATTTATACTGTGCTCATTATTTTATCAAATTTCTTTTTATTATATATACAAGTAATATTTTTTTATATATAATACAATTATAAATAATTGATAGTATTTTATGTTATCTAAGATTTTAGTATCTTTATATAAGATTTAAGATATTGATATATAAAATTGATATTTAAGTGAAAATAATTATTGAAATTAAATGTTAAACATATGTGATAGTTTTGTAATTGTAATTTGTAATTGTACTAACACTAGTATAAGAAATATATGGTTATTAAGACTATATGGGCTGGTCCTGAATTAAAATGATTATTATTACTAGGGGCGCCAACAGACCGTCAATTTCGACTCGCTGCGCTCGCGAAATCTCGGTTGCCGTTTGCATATTGAGCTAAGCGAGTCCATTGTAATGACTCATCTTTTCCTATCGACTTCAATGAGATATCAGTTTTTTAACGATTATTCCTCAACGATATGACATCTTTCAAAAATTTTTTTTAAAACCTTCATAAAAACCTAATGTGTGTTTTTTTGATTGCAATCTTTCATAATTTTTTGTCAAGTAGTTTTCGAGTCAATTCGTGACGCTCCGCTCGGTACGCTCGCTTCGCTCAATTATTGTTTAAATTCCATAGACTAAATATTGTATTTCAAATCAACCAAACCCACCAATATGTTATAATTTAAAACAACTTTCGATTTGCAAAAAATAAATTACAACTCGATACCAATTCCATTGTTGAGAAAAACGATGAAAAAAAAAGTCAAAGCCGGCGGGCTTTCTACACTTTCACTGAGAGAATATTGTCGTTTCATTTTCACTTGTTAATTTTCGTATCGATCTATCTCTTTCTAGTTTTTCTTTTATCTTGGTATGTTACGTAACTGAATTACGAATTTGAAGGTAACAATTGTTTGATATAGAATTCAAATTAATGTTTGCTTATAATATTATAATGTAAATCTGAGGTACCCTTAGCAAAGTTGTTATAGGATGTTGCCAAAAAAAGTCTACCAAACCTACCGGATGGGTTCGCGCAAAAAATACATGTTTTTTCGCCCATCAGTTATAATCATAACCTAAAAGGGTCTTTATTGCCATTGAGGATTTTATCTTTATATTTTTAGTACACGTATTTTATTAAAGAAAGACAGATAACCTTGGTAAATTATTGTTATGTTTTGAATAATTTTATTTAGACTTCAATCACACAAATTTTACAATAATTGTATATTCCAGACGACTTTTTGAAAGAACTTTTGAAGACCTTAAAATAATACTGAAATAGTATTCTTTTTTAAATGTAAATAAAATATATACACATAGTTGTGAGCTAATAAATATTTAAAGATAAAAAAATATATTTTTATCCATAGAAAGGTGTAATGAATTATGGCACTTTTTTGGTAGTTTATCATATTGAATATGCTATATAAAAATACTAGCTTATTCCCTCCCGCTTCGCTGGGCACACTATTAATTTGGATATAAACTTAGGTTGCTATGGTAACCTTTGTCATATTATTCGTTGTCATCGTAACCGTTGCTATAGCAACTCTTACTCCCACGTCAAGTGTATAGCTCCTACAGGTTTAAAACTTGGCGAATGCAAAAAGTTGAAATCCGTTGGGATAGGAATTCCGTAAAATCCGTTCTTAGTGGACGTCTACGTCACAAAAGAAGTAACTATGTAATATTTTAAGTTAATCGGACATCTGTCCGATTAACTCGTTAACTAAGTTTCGGTGATTTCGTGATGCATCAGTGAGTGGTAAATCGCTTATATATATATATATATATATATATATAAATATACGTAAAAATCTATCAATAATTTTCTTTATAATTTATAAGTCACGTTACAAATCTATTAACAAATACCCGCTGACAATAAAAAAGTATATTTAATGATAGCAATTACATCGGTAGAGTATAGCGAGACTTTAATTATACGCTGTTAGAAATTCAAATAAAAAAATGTGTAATAAAACCAGTCAGTTGTGGAAGTGTAGGAAAAAATATTGTTCGTTAGAACCGAAAATCAATATATCATATAAACTAATTTAATAATTAACTGGTCATGTTTTGTGTGTACGTAAAAGATGTACAATGAGTTATATATGTATATATACACCATTCACAGCCTCATTACGACATCTCCAAAACTATCTGTCCGATTAACTTAAAAATTTACATAGTTACTTCTTTTGCGTCGTAGACGTCCACTAAGAAAGGCCACCCTCTCACAGAAGATCGACGTTCAGTTTCTAATGAGTGTAAATCTGGCAATTCAAAGCTCATATCTCAAAAACAATGAATCGGGAGGGCACCGGCTGAGAGTTGTAAAGAGGAAATATAACCGTGCCTTCAGATTATCAAGTGGTAAATCGCAAGAGTAAAGTTCAAGAATGTCGTCAAAATGTTTAATCAGCTGTCAAGGTAAGATTTCTAAAGCCATAGCCATATATCTAAAGACTTGCGCTCTATATGGAACAGTTCTGGCCACACCTCATATACTATTCTCACCTTAGTTCCAGATCATCAGAATATCAGCTTCTGCCTTTTGACCAATTACAAAGAAGAGCTGTTCAGATGGTCGGTGATCTATGAACGGCTGGACTCTTTGGCATTGCGTAGAGACGTAACTTCTTTGTGAGTCTTTTATGAGTGTTCTAAAGAGCTATTTGATCTGATCCTTACCATCCATTTTCATCACCGCACAGCACGTCACCTGCAATCTTATTCGTGCCACTTGGATACTTTACGATCTTCTACTGTTCGGTTTTCAAGGAACTTACGTATAACAAAGATGTGGAATGAACTTCCTTCGGCGGTGTTTCCGGATCGATACAACATGGGAATTTTCAAAAATACGAATACTCCCACCGTTAAGGCCGGCAACGATGTTGCGATTTCCTGGATGTTGCAATAATTTGTGGGCGCCGATGATCATTTATCATCACTGACCTGTACGCTCATTTATCATTCTCTTCCACAAGAAAAAGTTATTAAGGTATATTATTATTACATAAAATAATTGTTGTTAGCTTTTTAAGGATAAGAATCAATAATTATCAATTTTAATTATCTGGAATTTCTAGACTAAATACTATAGAATACTAAGATATTTGAAAATCAAATGAATTCAGGACTACATCTTCATTTTGTTATATAATAAAAACAACTAATAAACAAAAAATCAATTAAAAATATAAAAAAGTATAAATAGTAGTAATTATTCAATCCCAACAACTATTCTTTAAGCAAGGAAACCAATGAACAGGCAGTGCGTGCGATCGTCGGTTCCTACACGTATTTGCTTCCGCTTATTTCATTCCGTGATTAATTAATAGGTAAATGTTTATAAAAACGTTATTAATTTAAATATGCTACTGAAATATTTCGACATTCAGGACAATTAGACACTTATGTATTGTCAATTATGTTAATACCATTTTAGCGCTTCGTTTTAGGCAAATTCAGATCTAATTTGACGTGACGATAATTTTATTAACATTTTGTGCGTAATATTTCAAACTTGTGCTGTATTTATTTCTGTCAATAATTTTATTCGGACACCATGGTTTTTCATATTCAATTTTTCTTTCATTTTTAAAAAAGTTTGTCACTACGAAAACTTATAACTTTACTTATAGCTACGAAAACTTATACTTATAGCTTTCAATGTATCTTGAGTCAGATTTCATGATAAATGTTGTTTCGGAACATGAAACACTACAAATAATAGGTTTTTTTATAGCACAGAGTGAAAAACTAGCATAGAGAGAGAGTCCTCTTGGTGATAAGGATAGGAAATGGTCACTATTTTAATGGATGGGATGGTCCCAATCGAGGGGGGTGAAGGAAGCAAAGAAAGGGAGGGGAAAGTGGGTGTTGAGATATCCGTAGCTGTAACTATTTATACGCTATTTGCTTTTCAATATCTAATTTTATGAGATGAATAAGGTAAATGATGCTCCTTTAATTACTGTATAAATGTATGTGGGAAAGGTCGTGTAGGTAATAATGTTAAAGACATTCTATATTCCAGGCTTAACTGAACATGTGTTCAGCTAAGCCTGACAAAACAAATAAATCTTTTGAAATACATGTGTTTTTCAAAAGATTTATTAGTTTTGATTTTGTTTAAAAAAATTTACAAATTACAATGAAGCAATGATATAATGAAAAAGAAAAACAAAACATATAAAAAAATATTTTTATCCGACTCTCAATATATGTGAAAAAAAATTTTTATTTATTTTCATTATTTTTAGTTTTTTACGGACAATTTTTTTATGGTAGATCGGTCTGTAGCAACTGACACATGCCAGTTTGACACATGTCACTAGCTAGAATATAATAGTCCAGAAAACATTCACCAAGATGCCACTAACTATTAACAGTTACTTTTTCTGCATGTACCGTGTTTTCCTAACTCATCCAAAAAAAATTGAGTTTGTCGGTGAAAATGAGAGAATATTTGGGATAATACTCACATACTCAGATAATAATCGAGCTATACTCACATATGTGAATGAAAAATTTAGTTGTATTGCAATTATAGCCTTAATGAGCTTTTTTTTTACCACAAAAATAAATTATTAAAGAAAAAAAAATCCAACAGATCAATTAATTACAGATTGTGTCAAATCTAATTGGAGAAAATGTTTCTCTTTTTAAGATAAAGTTGGAGAACTCTCTTAAAATTCTTCTAGGAACTATTTCATAAACTAAATTTTTACTATTAAAACATTTAATTCAGTTAGGAGACAAGTAATTAGGTTTTTATTTCCCTTCTTTAGTATATTCATTAACTCAGTAGCGACTCTCTTATAGAGGAAGAAAGCTAAAGAATGCAACAAAATTACCATTTACGATAATTGTCTAAGAATAATGCTACAACCAGTAACTTTAAAATAAATTAAAATATATTTGTTTATTTAATAATATTATTTTATTCGTTGAAGAAAATACATACATTTTCTCTATATATATATTTGTTTAACGCAATATGTTTTAACAAAATCTGACACAAATCTAGACAAGATATATGATATATAATATTTATATAGAAGAAACAAAAAAGAAAAATATTTGGTTAAAGCTTTGATAAAACAGAGCAAAATAAATTGATTTATGAGAATATTCAAAATCAGTATACATTAAAAATATTGTTCATAAATTTACATGTAGTCTTTTTCCTATATACGATTAATTTTATTTTTATTGCCCAATCTACCGGCTTATTCTGTTTTATTTTATCTAACTTTTTCCAAATTACAGTACATAAATACATACACATGAAAGTAAATACGACATCACCCATTTAACTACTGTATAATGAATACCGCTAAAACTTTTTACAACCAATAGACAATCCACCTTAAAACAATATCACGCGAAGTGGAAAAAGTGTTGCAAATAAGTAAATAGGAACACACGAAAAAAAATATATCGCACACACGGTACACGGTGTCCATTGCAGCGTGACGGAGAATAAAAATCATAAGCGGAGAACAGGAGGACTCATTGACGAACAAACCACCGGTGCAGGTGGTGTGCCTGTGACCTACAAATGGATTGGTGAAGAGTGCAGTGCTGGTGAAAAGACAGTGAACATGACTTCTTTAATATACATCGTCGCTTTAGCGTTGCTAGGACAGGCTCGGTCGGATGTAGTTGAACTTAACTGCGGTGATAATGCTACATGTATAGATAATATCGCCCAAGAGTTTGCGAGGAGTTTGAGGCAGCAGAAATCGGTAAAGCTATTTGATCTATTCACTGTAGAGCCTTTGGGAAACAGGCAAGCCAGGTCGAGCAAGGATCCATTGACGAGGTTGATCTCAAGCCATGGTATCAGCTTCGATTGGAATGATTTCACCTTCAGATTCTCCAATCCAGAAGGCAGAAGTGACGCGTTGGATTTAGAAGTTTTTGAAAGCAGAACTGTTAAAGGTATGTCAAAGTAATTTAATAAGCTTAAAGGTATTTTGCGTATTCTTAAATGTGTATGTCTCGTCCTGGTAAATATTTTATCGTCGAGAGATGTCCATTCAAAAAACATGTAAAAGAATGTTCCTTAAAAAAGAAAGAACCAATGACAATGAAAATTTATTTTATTTCAAAATTTATTATGAAATTGTGATCGCTAGTGATTAAGCTAGCTCATTAACCATATTATTTTAATAATAAAAGCGTAAAGATAAAAGATAATATTATTATTTTTAAAAGATAGCACTGTAAAGTAAAAGGTATTAATTACAGAGTAAGGCTATCTCTAAAATCAAACACGTTCAAATCTATCATAATCTGTTCATTAAAATAAACGAGCGATTTTTTAAATAGTTAATAAATACAACTTTCAGTACAACGAGAAAATTTAATAATATTATTTTGGGTGTATTTTGAATATATCAGATATAATAATGAAAAAAAATATATACAATTAATTTAAAATAATGTCTAAAGTTCAAATTAATGTACTAAAAAATTTATTATTGATGTACTAGATATATTCTCTTTCAGAAAACGTAATCAAAGTTATTTTGTAATCACATCCAAGGGATCGGGATTCAAATATTTAATAACATTAAATATACATACATCTTAAGAAATTATACCGACAAATACAAAGGGAAATTTACAAATTAATAGCAAACATTAAATTTCGTAACCGTGCCTACTCTTGTTAGAGTAATATTTCGTTTTAACACTAAACCTACCGACAATTCTTGTATACCTGTTCCTACCGCACGCCGTCAAATTGACCGATAATTAAAAGTTATTTTATTATATAACGCAGGTAATAATGGAAATAACTGAAAGTAAAGAGTGAAAAAAATATTATATGCATATTCTAAGAATTGTCATGTAGTTTGATTACGATGTTATAACGTTTAAAAATGTGTAAGTTTTACAAAAGTTTAAGAACGGTCAATTTAACCGGTACTGGTAGGTTTAGTGTTAAGTTACATTAGGATATCTACACACTGTAGACTTTTGAGATTCACATAAAATATTATTCTCATGTGACGATAACACCAGTTTTTAATCACAAATTTTGTTTTTAGTTTCATGAATATGAAATTAAGCTCAGACTGTCTTAAGAATTTCATAAGAGAAATCATATTTCCGATATATTACCATGTGTTAATACGCCTTATATGTAGGTCTACCGATAGTTTAAATTTACAAAGTTAACCGATCAGTTTTGTTAGTATTGAATAAATTATGGGCTTTGATTGCGTAAACAACCAATTTCGAACTATAATAGCTAGTGCCTATAATAATTTTACGCCTCCAGCGTTGGAAGGGTGTAGTTTTTACAACAACTAACTGGTAATAAATTACAAATAACTTATCTTTTTCGTAAAACTCATTTAAAACATCATTATAAGCTTCATCGCAATGGGTAGAGCTTTTTATATATCATGGTTGATCCTTATGTAAAATCAACGTTATCCGCCATGTGTCTTGTTAAAATACAAACCATAAAGAATAAAGAAAGAATTTGTAGTAATATTATTGAAAGAAATAAAGACTATGAAATTAATTCGTCTTGTTATACCAAAAACTAACAGAATAAACCTCTCCATTCAATGTATTATTATTTTTAAATAATCATTATAAAATATTATTTCTTTAATTTGCATTTTCTGTTTAAAAGTTCAGAATTATTTTAACCATTTCAATGTGTGGGTAGATGTCAAATGAGCTTACACACACACACACACATATAGATATTATTTCTATGAAAACGTATAACATAGCCGGATATATATTTTCGTATAAATCAACACGTATAATAAATTATTCAATATTTTCTATAATTATCACGCGAAGAACGCAAGTAGTCCAGAACAATTAGACATTGTGACGGTAGATACTGTGAGAGAAACTGATTTTTATTAAAGATATATGTGGTTTAACACTAAACCTACCGACAATTCTTGTGTACCTGTTCCTACCGCACGCCGTCAAATTGACCGGTAATTAAAAGTTATTTTATTATATAACGCAGGTAATAATGGAAATAACTAAAAGTAAAGAGTGTAGAAAATATTATATGCATATTATAAGAATTGTCATGTAGTTTGATAATTATATTATAACGTTTAAAAATGTGTAAGTTTTACATAAGTTTAAGAACGGTCAATTTGACCGGTACTTGGTAGGTTTAGTGTTAAAAGGTCTGAAATATACAAAATCCGAGTGGAGTCGCGTGCAAGCTTGTATTAAATATATAAAAAAGTGAAAATTGTTTGCAACTTAAATTAATATTTTGACGATCAAAAACATGAATAATAATGGAAGTATTATTATTATTTATTAATATATTTTCTCTACAGTTCATAAGCATTGTATTTTTATATATTTATTCCACTAAAGGATTTCAAATCAGGAAACATAGAGGTTCGTGCTGTATAAATTTTGTTAGGATCCAATATCGGAGCCGGGAATGGAGTTATATATTTCTTATATTCACAATTTTGTTTTCAAAATACATTTTGAGAATTAAATTAAAGCAGTTTAATAATGTAAAGAGAATATCCATTTTTATTTTATTTTATTGTTGTATTCATATATTTCATTACTTTTAATAAGTTAAAGCAAGTCAAATAAAAGAAATAAATATATATATATATTATTCTCTGTTCGCGCCGAGAATGTATTTTGAAATTAAAGTTACTCCTTACAATATAAGCTATTCGCTAGTGAAAGTTTTGTTAAAATTCGTCCATCCGTTTCATAGATTAGCCGGAACAAATAGACAGATAGATTCATTTTTTAATACCGTATATACCTTAATAGGCAATTAGTGAAAGCTGTTTGGAATTACAAACGTACACTTCAACTCTATTGATATATATAATGTTTGAAAATATATATAAATATGTATTATTTCTATTGCATTTAGTACCCTTCCCTACTACCCCTTACTACTACTTACTACCCCTTAGTAGTAACCTTCTACAATTCTAATCCTTTTAGTCCCTTACCTGTTAGTATATGGCAGTACTTACATGTATCTATCGTAAATTTTACGATCAATCTCAAGATTAAGATCTAGAAATTCAACTAAGTTTGATCTTATTTAACTTAATATAATTATATTATTTCATAGAGTAAATTAAAGTATTTTTTTACAAAAAATATGTTATAATATACATATACTAGCAGGTTACCCATGCTTCGCAACGGAAGGCGAAAGTGATCAAACATTTTGTTTGAATTTCCACACCACCTATTAGGTATCAAACAGACGCGTTATATTTTTTTGCAGTTTTTTAGCTGTAACTTTGGAACGGTTTGGACCTTTGCAAAATCCTTTCTTATTGCACCTATTCCATATGTCAGGAGTCTTGTGTCCAAATTTCAGCTTTCTAGGAATTACGATTTTGACTGTAGAGCAATGAATGAGTCAGTGAGTGTCTTTGTGTTTTATATATTAAGATATATATATATATATATATATATATATATATACATTAATAAAGTCAAATTAAAGATTATTATAATAGAAATGAAATGACCTCTAGATTGCTTTTAAAAAACATTATAAAAACAAGTGTCAAATAAACGTATGAAATGAACGTTTTAATTAAGTTTGGAATTGAAATAATATTATTTTGTTAGAAAAGATTTTATTATTATATTTTATTGTTTCAGTTTTATTTATTTAACACTCCACCTCTTTGTATTAAATCCAAGATTAAGATCGGAATAAACCGTTGCTATGAGTGTTTCTTTTTTGAGCGAAGCGAGCGGAGCGTTCTACTGGAGACTTTTTCACATTCTTTGTCACGAATAGGCTCGAAAACTAATTGACGGAAAATAATGAAATTTTGCAATCAAAAAGACACACATTAGGTGATGTTTTTAAAAAGATAAATATTTCGAAAAATGTCATGTCACTGAGGAATAATCATCAAAAAACTGATATCCCATTGAAGTCAATGGGAAACGAAGGGTCATTACACTGGGCTCGCTTCGCTCAATACGCAAATGGTACCCGAAATTTTGAGAGCGCAGCGAATCGAAATTGAGGGTCTGTTGGCGTCCCTAGTATTACTTATGTTTTATGTCTAACAAGTACACAAGTTTAATGTATACAAATATAATAATTATTTGTATAATAAAATATATTGTACAAATAATTATTATATTATAATAAATTGAAATTTGTAGCGGCTTTAAAGCAATTTATCTATAACGATGGTTAGCCGCAATGTTTGTAACTGCTTCGCTGTAATTCATGACAACATATTTCTATATTAGGATACTGTATAACCACAAGCTATAATTGAGCGAAGCGAGCTGAGCGCTCTACTGGAGACTTCTACACATTCTTTGTCACGAATAGACTCGAAAACTACTTGACGGAAAATTTTAAAAATATCATGTCGTTGAGGAATAATCGTCAAAAAATTTATATCACATTGAAGTCAATGGGAAAGGATAAGTCATTACACTGCGCTCGCTTCGGTCAATATACAAACGGCACCCGAGATTTCGCGAGCGCAGCGAGTCTAAATTGAGGGTCTGTCGGTGCCCCTAATATCTATATACTATACAATTTAAAATGTATCATATAGGAAAATTATAAGGAATAGTTGAAATTTACAGGAATTATATTAATTATAGCTTTGTAGTCAAGCCGTATCATAAACTGATTTCTCGAAAATGAAGCCAGAGGGTTCATCCATCACTTGTCGCTTCAAATATTTAAACGAGGTCGCAAATTGTTTAAAGGAATTATAGAGGTTACGATCTTATTAAGAACTAGATTTTGTCAGTCTCCACCTGAACCCCCTCCAACCTTTATCTCCCTCTCCCGATTGACAATCATCTAAAATTTAAAGTAATGTTATAATGTTAATGTTATAATTATATTAATAATAGTATTTATTCACAAAAATAAGAGGAATGATAATTATTATATATTAGAGGAAGTTGTTACCAAATTACAAATTATCCGGCACTTTTTCGCATAAATACAGAAGGAAAGAAAAACTATTGTTTTAAGTTTTGTCAAATACATTTTTTTGTACAAATTTTGACTTTTTAGTATGGATTATATATATATATATATATAATCCATACTAAATATATATATATATAACATTTATTAAAATAAATTCATCATCGTCCTGCCCTTATCCCAATTTCAGGGTCGGCGTAGTATGTTTTTCCTTCCATACTCTCCTGTCACTCCTCATCTCTGTACACACTTCCTTCTCCATATCCTCTTTCACGCAATCCATCCATCTTTTCTTCGGCCGCCCTGTACCTGTCCATCCCTCCGCTACAATACCCAGCACTCTTTTGATTACATACCTTAATAAATACATAATAAAATAATAAAAATGAATTTCCCCTTATCCTTAAATGTGAAAATATATATGGAATATGAATTTTTAATATTTATTTTAAATGATGATATTTCATACGAGTTAATAAGGAATGAGTTTCACGATATATAATTGGGACAGAGTTGATTGAAGAGGAAAATTATTCAAATTCATGTGTAGATATTGTAACGTTTGTACTTGTATTATTCCATGTCTCGAATAAGATAAAATTAAATAAAATTGTTATTAAATAATTGCATAAATTGTTTGTATTCTTTTATCAGATGTGTCGGATTCAGTATCGAAGAAATCGACAAAAAAAGACGAAGAAGATGAGCTTGAGGACAAAAGAGTTAACATAAGACCAATTAGTAAGTTACCTTTATTTACTAAATATTCTATTTTCCTACTTATATATTAAGTAAAAGATACATAATCAGTCCATTAATTTGGGACATACCACACAAACATAAAAATACACAACCTAATTTTTCTGTCGTCGGTTAAAACATATCAACTCAACTAACTGATATAACCTGTTATTAATTCACAGAACCCTGTATAAAACTTTGTTTTGTTATCAAAGTATGTTATCATATTTATAATATTATAACATATATATGTTTTTACCGGATACATGGAAATCCACTTAGACATCGCTGCTTCATGAAAATACAATCGCTTTTAAACATTACTCTGAAGGTTTCTTTAAATGTGAATATTGTGAATTAAAAGATAATTTAGTTTATTTTTATTCTATTTATCTTATTTAAGACGATTGAATAACAAATATTAATAAACGTTTCCTTCGTTTCATATTTTATCATTTCTTTTAGTATTTTTTTTCTTCCAATTCACGTTGTCATAAAGAATTATATTTGCTTTTATAATATAAACAATAAATTAGTTTTATTAAATAAAGAATATTTATTAGTAGCTCCTTTATAATTTATTGTGTTTTAAGTAAAAAACATCTTTCTGAAATTATTCATAGAAAATATCTTAGGTTGCTTTATTTTTTAGGATCCTATTAAACATTTCTCTTCCCTTTATTTATGGCCGCGGTAAAATGATATCATCAAAAATTTCTTTACTTATACAATCTTAATTGTGGCACTAAAATAATTTTACTTATCCATAGAATCTATGGTGGGTAATAAATTATATCTTAGTAAACAAACACCTCAATTTGATGTTTTTATAGTTGTTATTCTGGTGTAAGATTTATTAATGTAATGGAAATTATTTCACCCTAATATAAGATTTCTAAAGATTATCAACAACAATTATATTATAATTTGCCAGAATAAGATTGTTTTTCAAGAAGTATCCCAAGTGATTTCAAATCAAGGATTATGTGTTTTATATGGGTCTAGTTGTGGTCCTTTTCTTATCAGAATGTAAGATAATATTAAATGTGTCTTTTGAGAATTATAACTTACTACCTCTGTTTACCCTCCGTCTATATTTCCTGTTACGATTTTGCCTGTTCAATAGAATTATCCTTATAATAGATACTACCTTTTACTCATAGCTTCGCTCAGTTTTGTTAGTCAGCTGATAAGCTCTTTACTCGCAACTTTTATACTTTTTTCTAACCCATACTAAATATTATGGGATTTACCGATATATATCGCTCACCATTTCCTTTATAAGATCTTCCTAGTATGAATATTTTTTTTATCAAAATCGGTCAATCAATTTTTGATAAAAGAATAAAAAAAACATAGACAGACATAAGACAGGCAGACAGATAAAAATGAATTAATCGTGTGTTTAGTGTATTATTATTAGATTTATTTATATATATATATAAAAAATATTATATTCCTAGTAATTTTGTTGTGGCAGTTGAATTATCTATAAAAAATATAACCTACATTTTAGTTTATCCTTTCTAAAAAGGAACTCACTGTTGTATTTGCTGAAGTGGTGCCTAATGGCACGTTCATGGACGTTTAACATAATAAATATTCATGAATTTTCCTTCTGTTTTATTAATAAAGTGTTAAATGATTTATTATTTTAAAAAATGTATAGAGTTTTGTTGTTGTTAACCAAAGATTTCATTAAAAATCCGAAAGAAAGTACAATTGCCTTGTCATTTAAAGGCCACCATTTTGGATAATTATCGGCTTATATCGTTGCGTAAAAAGAAATACTTAAAGATCAGAATTATAATATCATTGAACTAAAATACACAAAAAAGTTACTTTATTTTCATCGTGCCTTCACATGATTTATTTATATTGATCCTATGATTGATAAAAAACCTTAATAAAGAAATATTACTTTCTAGAACGGAGAAGACATAGGCGAAAGGTAATCCAGGCAGTGATCCCTCTACTTTTTGGTATGAAGTCAGCTGGAGTTGTCATATTCGGTCTCTTCATGGTATCAGTCATTACCATCAAAGCCTTCATGGCTAGCAAGATGGCTCTCATGGTCACAATAGGAATGGCAATGAAGAAATTATACGAAAGCTACAGCACCGGGTGAGTTTCTTTTCAGTTACCTTTCAAATAAGTTAAGTGAAATCATTCGTTGGTAGTACTGTATTGGAAATGTGGAAAAATATATCCAAAGACAATTTGCACATATCATGACTATATAACTTTTCAAGCATGATGCTAATTAGTTTAATATTCCATATCAGATTTTACATAATACGGGTAATTTAGGTTGATAATTGAGTAAAAGTCTGCCTTTGTTTTCCTTAAAATAAAGTATAGCAAAGCAATTTACTTTTAGATTAAAATTGTTTATTTTCATCAACATTACCATTTCAGAATAAGCAATTTAATTTTTATGCAAATATTTCGATTTCAATTATCAAAATTCTAACAATTTTGCATCCACTTCACCACGATTGGTCGAACTTCAATCACTGTCCGTTTTCATTATAAATCCTTTTAAGCAAATTTCTGCGTAATTTCGTTTTAGGGAATATTAATAGACTTTATATATAATTATCTATAATCTCAATCATCGTCCTTTATATGATGGTTACAAAAAACTCCTAATGTTCTCTTATTATGTATAAATATTTGTGTATGATGCAATATTTTTCAAAATTATTTCCTCATTAAAATCACTTAGTATAGTCAGATAATGAAACGGTTCGTGCTGTTTACGATTTCTAATAAATAATTCGTATTGAATTCGGAAAAGTACATGGAAATTGTGGAAAAGCTTGCATCAATGCTTATTAAGAATGTTAATAAGTTACTCGCATGACTGTACATGACTTTTTGTATTGACTCTACACGGACACGCACAGGAATGTACATACATTAATTTATGAGATTTCACCGGACTTATTGACGTGACCGATCTGGATTTGGAATTTATAAAACGTTACGCACGACAAATCATATCGATAGTTTTAATTAATTATGGTATTTACATTGTTTCATGCCAATAATAACTCGATACTTCTCGAAAACTTCGACTAATGATAATTATTATGACTGATTTCTACACATCTTTAATTTACTTGAAATTCAATCAAAACTTTCAAAACTTCAAAGGATTGTAAGGTTGCTATGAATTTATTTTATTTATAGTTTACTATTAAGCGACTTGGACTTCCTGCTGACATCTACCGTATTTTAAATTTAATATACCTGGAGGAAAATATGACGACAGAAAATGACGTGTACCGACAAATACTTCGACTACCAAGACTGGCTAATAAGATGTGGCATTATACAGCTTATTACAATATATTTGTTTGCATTCCAGTGTTGGTTTGCCAAACCATCCATACCTATACTCGCAATACCCGATCGATTTTCCGAGCGCCACGTCTCACACGTACTCTGTAGGCGGAGTGAGCCCACAATTCGCATCACCAGAGATGTATGCTCCTACAGCCTTGGGCTCACATACCCACACACATGAGTTATTACAACAAAACGACGCGAGTGCTCAGCAGTCCCAACAGGCGCCTGCCGTAATTGTTAACTCAACCCAGGCAGCGGAACGGTGGGATGGTAAGTCCAAACTGCTCAGATATCTAGAACCGGTCGTTGACAAAATCAGGAGTTTCGTCGATCCAATTGCCAGTGTATTTTACGACGCCATACCAGCCACCTTTAGAGGCCTCAATTCTGATGTTTCTACAGCTAAGAGTGTAGAACCAGAACTTGAAGAAAAATTGAAAAGACCGAGAGAATTTCTTATCCCTCAACCTCGATACATAGCTCAAAGGAAGATGTCACATAAGAAACCACCAAGACAAAGACCAAAGAAATATGTAGAATTTAAAGTAGATTTAGATAGGTTAAAATTAAATAAAGATTTTCTTGAATATGTTAAAACAAAAAAATACAAACACAACTACCCACTCACTTCTTACTATCCCAGGATAAAGTACTTTGTGAATCCCACCGTATATGTTCCTACACCAAACAACAGGAGATTATCCGTTTACAGGAAACATATTTTGAATAATAGAAATATTTTACCCAATAATAATAATGCATCTGTAATCCCCACAACTACTGTAGCAACCTTGGAACCGAGTGATTGGAAACCAATTATTGTTTATAATGTAACAAATGATACCGAAACGAAAAGTAATAAAACTGAAAGAATACGTAGAAAGAAAATAATTAAAAAGCGTAGGAGGTCAAAAAGAAGTATAGGTGTTTACGAAAAATTATATTCTACTAAAAACAAAAATCTTGCACTCGGTAGATCAAGTGATGTGTCTGGAAGGGGATTTTTTGATTTTTTGCAGTTTTTTACTGATCCAATGGCATCTGCTGTAAAACATGCTGACGTTTATGCTAAAAAAGTTATAAAAGATACTTTGAATGCTAAAAAACCTCCGAGGTACTATTCTATTACATATAATTTCTTAATGTATTTCTTAGACGCCATTGAAGGTTTTGTTGAAGTTCAGGAAGCTATACGAAATCACTTACGAGATGACGACGAGGGTTCGAAAATTAAAAGAAA
Organism: Melinaea marsaeus rileyi; assembly: GCA_918358865.1. Classification (NCBI taxonomy): domain Eukaryota; kingdom Metazoa; phylum Arthropoda; class Insecta; order Lepidoptera; family Nymphalidae; genus Melinaea; species Melinaea marsaeus. Next base: position 14,238,466 of record OU911089.1, on the reverse strand, counting down.
GTGGAAGAAGGCAAAGAAGCCTAAAAAGTCAAAGAAAACTAAACCTTCACACAAAGTTGCAACTTTTAATCATTATAAAAATAGCACTCACTAAAAGTATATCACAAGTAACATTAGAAAAGCATTTATGAAATATATCAATATTAATATATAAAAAAATGGTGACGGATGGATGGCTTTATTTAAAACAATTTGATTATTTTGTAAATATCAATTAAAATGTATTTAGATATTAAGTTGTAAATCTTTAGTATGACTTTATTTTCTCATAAAAAAAACATAATTTATATTTAATATTTTGAATGTATCAGTAATTTTTTATCAAATTATACCTGATTGATCAACTGTTGATAGCTTAATATTATTTATATCATTTTGATTGATATTTGCATGGTTTATAATGATTGTTATATGTATGCAGGGTACCGGAGACGTCCAATGTTTTATGGAACCTCGCGCGCTACTTCAGAGTCCTATTCGGCCTACCAGAGACGCCGCTGAGCGCTCCCTCCATGCCTATGCCTATGTATAGCTTACCCCAAATGTCGAACGAAATGCAGAGTCAAATGTTTAATCCAACAATGGCTATGCCAGCCGCTCAGTAACAAAATTGGACATTTGGATCATTAAATTTGGATCAAGTTGCGTCAATTAGTTCAGATTGCTAAGTGTCAGATTACCACGCAGCGTCTACTTGATCCGGTGAGACATTTGTCTCGGGGCGTGGTGATCTGACATTTAGCAAAATAAACAGACGCATTGCTTTAAGTTACTGGACTTAAACGTGTCTTGCTCTTAATCCCTTAAACGTCCGGATTTAAGGCAATGCGATCTGCTTGAATTGTTTTAAGACTGAATTTTAAACTTTTAGTTTGTTAGTCTAATTCTGAGGTATAAGCGCGAGCCCGTCGACGTTAATTTATTTATTTTTAGTTAATAATATTTATTTTAGGTTGTTGTTTAAGGTTATTTATTCAGCACTGTGTGAATAAAAATATAAAAGATATATTTGATGTTTTTATTTACCAACATTTTTTTTCTTATTTAATTAAAATTATAATATCATCGATATTATAAAAATATATAAAATTAAATGAACCCAAAGACTTGATATGTCTTATAGGAAATGTTACAATAAATACTTAATTATCTAGTCAAAAAAAATCATACGAATAAATTTGGATTTTTGGATCTAGAAAAAGTAATAATAATTAATATACAACAAATATCTATAAAAACAAAAATATATTTAAAAATCCTTGATTTAAACTTAAAATAAATTGATTTTACTTTTAATATATTAATAAATCATAAAGAATAATTTGATAAAACTAAACAAAACCATCAAATTTACAAGTTTGATAAGATTGGTCAAAGGTATTATGGAAGGACAAACGAGTCTACCACCCTTTAGTTCTAATCTGTGTCTCGAGTTAGTTTTTTAGTCTATTAGTTTAAATAAAAATGATAATATTTAGTTACAAATCTAATAATAGGATTCTATTATTCATTTATTGTAATATTGTTTTTTTTATATAAAATGGAATCTTATTATATTGAAATGTATTTAATAATATTTTTATATAAACTATCTTTCTTAGTACTTAAGTAAAATTAATAAAATTGTCAGAAAAGAAAAATTAACGGGTAGGTTACAAATAAAAAAAAAAGAAATATGAATGGATAGATAAAAAAAATACAAGATTTCTTTTCGAATTTATTACCGAATTATGTAAAATATCTCGTCTTCATGTTCTGAAATCTTTCGTTCCATTTTTTCCAGCTGTGATCATGTGACGCAAGATCCGTGAATACTTCGTACTTCACGTTTCCGAGCTGTTATAAAATGTATATAAATTTATAATAACTATATAAAATATTCATAAATACCCACCAGAATGTTTAGTAATTACAAATAATTAATATCTATTTTATTTATTTATTTATTTATTTATGTAACACCAACAACAAAGAGGCCCACAACAGACAGTTACAATATTAGGATCCGCCAACGGTGCGCGGCGGGTGTTGAGCTGACCCTCTCCTTTCTTCTTTTCTTGATAACTTTTTTCAATCTGTTTCACTATAACATCCGCGTTCGACTCAAACATACATCAGAAAATTTTTATCTAATTATCTCGTCGCATTCTGGAGACAACTAAACACAATAAAGGTCTCAAAAGAAGAAACTATGTAAAATTTTAAGTTAATCGGACAGATAATTTCGGAGATTTCGTGATGAGTCAGTGAGTGGTAAATTGTTTCTATATTATAATTATATATATATATATATATATATATATATATATATATAATTATAATATAAAATGAATGTATTATATTAAAGTAAATCGTAGCAGACCGAAAATATTTCAAATGTTCGTGAGAGATCTATACAACCATCAAGAATTCGAATCCTTTGATTACTTTTGCTTTTTGTATATTAAAGTAAGATTAAACAACTTATTTAATTAGCTAACTTTGTTAGAATTTTAATTACAATTTATTTAATTTATATATTCCATTAATATTAACTATATATATATATATATACGAAAATAACTGAATTTCTGCAGATAAGAAAGACAAAACATGTTTCAAAGGATCTTACTTTGGAAGAAATAGTTTCTGCTGTATTCACAGTAACTATAAAAATGTATGGATTGACGTACCCTCTAGTGATGAAAGATACGACAATGAAGTTCACGAAGTCATTGTTCACGAAGTCAACAATGACTTCGTGAACTTCGTTACCAGCAATTGCTATGTGAAAACATCATTTGATAATTATATAGATTACTATAGTCAATTTATAGTATAGTACAAATAAATCTACAAAATGCTTCTTTTAACTATTTTATTAATGACCATATAACAAAAAATGGATTGGGAGATTAATATATTTGACCAATTTACTCTTGTCAGGAAGGAGAAGAGAAATTAATAAAATTATTAGCAATTATTCAGTCCGTTGCAACGGTTTCTCACTAATGAGGTACCTACGCTTCTTAATCTTTCAGATATTTTAGAATTTAATTAAAATTTATTTATTTTTACCTACTTTCTATCTATATATATCCTATAAATTAAGTAATTGACAGTCTTTTCATAATCCTGACTTATGACTGGTAGATTTTTATATACATACAGTATCTAAAGCAGTTTTATCGTGATTTCCCAACGGTAATTCCTTTATACGGCAAAGATGATGAAGAAGAATTAAATATTTTATAATGATGGCTTGATTTATTATTTCTATAAAAAAATTAGCCATCGAAAATAAATATAAAAAAATATATATATATACTTTATAACAAAGAATGTATTAGATTATTGTTAGATTAAAATAAATTTATTAATGTTAATAATAATATCAATATTGTCTTTATAATATTGTTTAATATTAATTACTAGGATCCGCCAACCGTGCGCGGCGGGTGTTGAGCTGAGCCCCTCTCCTTTCTTCTCTTCTTAATAACTTTTGAATGGCTAAACATTTTTTCAATCTGTTTTCGCTATAACATCTGCATTCAGCTCAAACATACATGAGAAAATTTTTATCTAATTATCTCGTCGCATTCTGGAGACAACTAAACACAAAAAAAGGTCTCCCAAACGGTTAAGAGCTTTGCTTACTCTCACCTCAATTAATTATATTTTCGTAAAAAAGTCAATAGTTCCCACTTTCTTTCTTATTATTAACGCTTATATTACGTTTTATTGTTGGAAACTGTTGTCTAAAATCGACAAAATTTATGAAATGAAAAGTTTACGGCCAATTTATGGTTATTAATTACGACATTATAGGCTATCAAACACATTAATGCGTTTTGTTTAGTATTAAAAGTGTTAATAAATATATAAAGTAATGAGGTAAAGCCATTGATTTGAAGTCGAAACCAAACCATGTGTTTATAATTTTGTGTCTCATATCTACATTTATATAAATGTAATTATCAGATAATGGGAATTTAACACTAAACCTACCAAGTACCGGTCAAATTAACCGTTCTTAAACTTTTGTAAAACTTACACATTTTTAAACGTTATAATATCGTTAACAAACTTCATGACAATTCTTAGAATATGCATAGAATATTTTCTACACTCTTTACTTTTAGTTATTTCCATTATTACTTGCGTTTTATAATAAAATAACTTTTAATTACCGGTCAATTTGACGGCGTGCGATAGGAACAGGTATACAAGAATTGTCGGTAGGTTTAGTGTTAAATAGTATTTAAAATCATTTGAAATATTATTATTACTAGTATCTCCATAAGTAGTACCTATTATAAATATTTTTTTTATTATTAATCCAATACCAGTGATCGCTTGTGTATCAAATGGATCTAGGATTTCAATTGTTATGATTTCAACTTCAACTGTTGATTTTCTGGCCGGCTCTTCTCATCAGAGCAGCATTCCGAGCCGGTGGTGGTACTTACGGACTGACTACACTGACCTTTTTTTGTATTGTAATAATTGAGGATTCAAAAGTGCGTGTAAATGCCTACTTGAATAAAGATATTTATGAAAATAAGTTCTTTAAAGACACTGCAACTTAAAATTAAGGCTACGACACCTATTAATGCTCTACAACTAAAAATTTATCCATTTCTTAAATTAATTAAGTTAGTATAAACTAAAAAATTATGCCAAGATACAACTACTTATTAGTTTATAATTGAGCGAAGCGAGCGGAGCGTTCTACTGGAGACTTTTTCACATTCTTTGTCACGAATAGGCTCGAAAACTACTTGACGGAAAATTATGAAATTTTAAAATCAAAAAGACACATTAGGTGACGGTTTTAAAAAATATGTGTTTTGAAAAATGTTAGTAATAATCGTTAAAAAACTGATATCCCATTGAAGTCAATCGGAAACGATGAGTCATTATTCTGGGCTCGCTTCGCTCAATTTGCTGCGACTGCGTTTCAAATTGAGGGTCTGTTGGCGCCTCTAGCTATATACAATTGTTAATAAGGTTAATAAAAAAAAACAATAAGTGAATATTTCGTTTAATCCACAATAATAATTATGAAATAAATAATAATTTAATATAAATGCTATAGCAGATACTGTACAAGTTAGTAAGGTTAAATAATTATTTACAATTGAAATCGGATCGCCTATTATGACAGTTAACAGTCAAGGACCTTATTGAGTTAACGTTTTCATTAAATTATCAAATATTTGTATAAATTTGCCCTTTACAGGCCGGTTGACTGTTAACTTTGTCAAATTCCATTGTTGGTTAGAAGTCGGGGTTAATCACCACAATCTCCGTCAGGTCCATTCACAAATATGATTAGTCCTTTTTGATTATAGCCTGAAAAGTATTCGTATATTAGTTCTTTTAGTATCATCTGGTTTAGGTATCAGTGCTTTTGAAAAAAGTCCTGGTTTTGATATAAGTTCTATTTAGCTGCGTTTTTGATATAATTTCAAAATGCACACAGATTTATAAACAAATAGAAAGCCATTTTTAAGGATACTTCTGAACTTCTGCAATATATTAAACTAAAAGAAAACGTTATGAGGAAACTTTTGTATCTTAAAAGAAATTCTATGATAACAAGCCAGTGAAGCAACGTGAATCGCTGCGGGGCACCCTTTTCTATAACAAGAAAAGTGGCCTATACCCAGCAGGACGTATTTTAGGTGCACTTTGTGTATTTTATCGTACGATCGTCAAACGACAAATCGTATTCACCAGTATGTCATGGTAACTGGTCAGTCTCTAGTGGATTTGGATAGTGGATTTGCAAACAAAGTTTTATTTTTCATAGGATTCCCAGCTATAGAGGTCCAAATGACTTACACCTTATACTTACTTAATCATCCTGTATATAAAAAGTAAAACAAAATTGCTATACAAAATAAACTTTGTAAAATATTAATAGTAACATACTTTAACCAACTGAGTGAAGCTCATAACATTACAAGTGGTACAGTGCTTTCATAATGTTAAGCAAAGAAAACCACGTAATATTTTCATACAAAGTCTAATATTTCATACAACAAGTAGTAGCTTTTTGTTTAATAATAAAAATGATAAGACTTCAACAGAATTAAAGTGCTTTTTAAAAAGTTTTCATGCGTAAGAAGTGTGTTATTGCTGAAGTGGTGTTACAATCAAAGACATGAGTAGCTGCTTCATTATATTTTCATGTTCACCCGTGCATTAACTTAAATAGCTGACATTCCAAACAATTCATCATGTACAAAACTAACATTAAATTAGTTGGACATATAAATATATCGTGTATAGAATACTATCTCTCTCTTATTAATATAATAAAAAAGGATAGCGTGACAAACGTTAGAATAGAATATTGATTCAGTAATTAGTATAGAAGATCTTAAATAAGCGTGATCACTTCACTTCACTTGAAAGTTTACACTTGAGCAATTAAGTGCATGCACTTTTGAATAACATGCGAACATTTGATAAATTATAATAGTCCATGCATTTAGTCGGTCACCTGAGGAGAGAACAGCTTCTTGAGTCCGATGATTGTAGCTAGAAGAAGTGCAATCTTGGAGATCAGGAGAGCCTTTCCGACCATGAGGTAAAGACCCTTGAAGGTCAAGGCACCAAGAAGACCAAATTTCAAGGCCGCAGCTGCGAGGAACGGACCCATGTTTTTGTTTCTAGCTCTTCCGCTTTCAAATGCTTTGTGGGCTTTCATTGACACTCCTGAAAGAGAACAAAAAAAAAACAATGAACCATTAGAAATTTTATATTATAATTTTTTATATTCCTATCTGTAGGGACAAAAAACATTTAGGGAAAAATCGTTTAGGGATGTTAGTACTAAAGCAGTACTCATTAATTTGACTAAACTACATTAGGTTTTCATTGTTCTTTAAATTCTTTGATTGAAGAAATCAAAGTTTCCGTTTCACTTCCAATTACTTTAATACTTTTCGCTGAATTCCTCTTGGATTTACTGCATCACATTTAGAGTCTTCTCATTGAAAAAAGCAAATTATAAATGCCTTTAAATGTTATTTTCGTATAAATAAATTTAATTTTGAACTTTCAATCGAATCTCTTTACCAAAGTTACCAAACTTTTTTAACCTTCCGATTTCTATCTAACGTGTCAGATACAACTTCCAAATTGCTTTGAAAATGTTTAAATAACATTGTTTTCTTTATATTAAACACTTCCCTATTTTTAACGCCAGTAAAACATTTATATTAAATATAATTGATTTACGAATTCCTCATAAAATGTACAGTTTGCGTGGTTCATAATTAAAATGTGCTCTGCGGGAGTCGTTTTATGACATTCGGATAAATTATGCCGAAACGTGATAAGCTTGGATAATTTTAAGTAAAATTTCGTGAGAATTTTAATCATTATAATATATATATATATATATTTAAACATTATATACAAATATATTATACCAACAATTTTTAATGAAACATGGTGTTTGAAAAATAAATTGGTAGGTCAGGGTGAAATTATTTCTTTTTTTTTTTACATAAAATTGTAAGGTTTTATTATTTTTAACTATGCAGCTAAGACTTGAAAATACAAACATATGAAAATTATTAAAAAAATTGTAGTTTCTGAATATAATACGAAGTACACTTTCCTAAGTAGATAGTATTAATGTCAAAGTTAATCAAAACCGTCATATTAGTAATAAATATTTATTCAATAGCCATATTAAAAAAAGATGTAATATTCAAAACCACCAGAACCACCCAAGCTCAAGCTCACCCAAGCTTTAATAAACCTAATGAACGATAAACTCATAAAATAATTTATTAATCTTTCCCATCACTAATGTATTGAAATACAATAGAATAAAAAATCACTTTTTTTTTTTCATTATGATAATAACTAGTTAGTTAAAATTTACTAATGAAGCCTATTTTCTGATTAGAAATTAAAGCTCCTCAGATTCTCTTACATATTTTCTCTATCTCTTTTCAAATGAATTCGAAAACCATATGCTACTCCTATTTTAAATTACAAAATTTATGTTCAACAAATCTAAATAAAGTCCTCTAAATCCTTCGTCTGATAACAAGTAACTGTGATGTGATGATGTTCGTATTTGTACTTGTTGTGGTGGCACGATGTTCGTTTAAAAAATCCCCAAAACCATTGAACCGATTTTAATGAAATTTTATACATATTAATGATTTGGTCCAACTTAAAGGATAGGATAGTTTTTATCCGGATCAACAATCTTCATTTGAGATTATTTATACATTTAATTCACTTCTAAGTTTTATAAGTTTCTTATAGATTCTAAGAGTTCAACAATCCTTTTTTTAGGTTGTGTAAGTATTCAATAGATGGCGCTGTAAATAAATATTTACAAATAGTTTTTGTCTGTTTGTAATGTAATTATCACTTAAAAATAAAAACTGATAGTTTACGATTTGAGTCTGATGGGAGAGTGAAGAAGAATGGGAGCAGATGAAGTGTCTGGCAGCAGTTAGTACACTATAAAATATTTTCGTGAGATCGTATATTAAAGGATAATCAACTGTATGTCGGGTGTCGGGTCGGGGGTATGAAATGTCGGGTGACGTTTGCATATTGAGCGAAGCGAGCCCAGTCTATTCACTCATCGTTCCCATTGACTTCAATGGGATATCAGTTTTTTGACATGATATTAAAAAAAAAAATTTTTTTTTGACATTTTTCAGAATTTTTTTTTAAACCATCATCTAATGTGTGTCTTTTTGATTGCAAAGTTTCATAATTTTCCGTCAAGTAGTTTTCGAGCCTATTCGTGACAAAGAATGTAAAAAGTCTCCAGTAAAACGCTCCGCTCACTTCGTTCGCTTCGCTCAATTAAAAGCAGTAACGTACTTTAACATATTGGTCTAACTCGAAGATAAACACACCCTTTTATTTCGGTATTTATTTTATTGGTTCTATTGTCATTTTATGTTTCTACTCTTGTTACGGGCGCTACTTCAAGAGCGTTGTCGACTCGTCTCTTCGTGTGCAAATAACAGTTAGGTTATTAGAAAAAGAAAAAAGAGCACCTCACATTTACATCAAAATACTAGTAACAAAAAATTTCTTGAAAATATAAGTTAACACTATTTTTATATTCAAACATAATAAGTACAAGAAGAGCGAAATTATTTCTATTTCTGTGTTTCATTCGTCCAGATGAATAAAAGTATCTTATAAAGTTATTCTAGATCCAGGGTAATTGTTGACAGTTAATTAGGGAAATAGTGTTGATAAACTAAATACTTTAAACAACAAAATTAAGTCAACGAATATTAATTGTGGTTCGCGTAATTGGTACAAACTGTATCTTAGTCACTTACTATTTAAATTTAAAAGTTACTCGTAACTGGAAATAGTATACAAATTTAATATAAAGCAAATAAATGCGCTCCAAAGTAAATTTATTTCATTTGAGGTATACTTACTCGTAAGTATAACAACTTTTTTCTTTAAGATATAAAATAATAAATACTACAACACAATTTTTTGGGAACGTGTTTCAACTTAATAGAAACATGTAAGATCTTTCTCTTTATAGTCTCAAAGCAGAATTTTTTTCGTGATTAATTTTCCATATTTTATTCTGTTTTCTCGGCAAACGTTTCATTCGATTGTGAAAGTTAGAAGTGATGTTGGATTAAAATGATTTTTGGGTTAAATATAGCACAATAATATAACATAAAGTGTTTGAGAGGACAGGAGTTCCAATCATCTCATTCCCATTAAATCCTAATCTCCTTTTTTGCTCCCTATTTTTGAAAGTTGTCATTTTGTTTATCTTGTGTTTACACTTCTAGCCAATAGTTACTGTATCTTTGTAGGCAACTTTGTTGCATATAAAAATTAGTAGTGTTACATCCATCGGATGGACAGTCTGTTGGTTATCCTGTCCTATGAAAAATTCATAAGAGTGTAATGATGGTACTTACCGACACCTAAAGTGCCGTCCTGCTCTGGCTTGCCAGCGATCACCACATCAGCGTTATCAAGCAGTCTGTATCTAAGAGAACGGGTGGTGGCGAAGTTCCACAGCTTGTCCATAATTAGTTGCTGTGCTTTATCTTCGAGGGATGTGCCTGCTCTGGCGAGGGTTTCCGACTTTATGGGCATTTCTGCTGCAGCACCATTACTGTAATATTGATTCAGGTATTTTTAGATGATATAGCTGATAACACATAATATTCAACAATAAATATTTATATACGCAACATTTAGACATTACGAAAAATTTATACGAAAAAATTTGCTCCTACAAAAAAAGAATAGTTAACTTGTTTGTTTGATCTAGAAAGAGAAAATTTTCTGTAATAATCCAAATATTTACTAGTCTTCATTACGTTGGGTTTTGTTATTGAGTTTCCGAACAAACCAAACGTTGATTGTGAAAAGGTTTGTAATGTACCTTTATTTAAATATAATAATTTGTACTCTATATAAATTAAAGATTAATATCTATGTCAATGTAAAAAGTTGGTCTTACTTTATATCTTCTATTATCAGACAAAAACATATAAGTACTCGAACAATGAAGTTGTCTGTCACGATTAATCTCATTACCTTTCATCAACAATCATCAGATCGTCTGATAGCTGGATGGCAGCGGTTCTTAACATCCGGTCTACATATCCAACGAGCTCCACAGCGATGCAGGACGACGTCTCCCGCGACGCGCATTTGGTTGTGAGACCACGTTTTAATAAATCTTCGGATGTTGACATCTGAATCAAAAACATCTGAATAAAAATCTTCGGATGTAGACATCTGAATAAAAAAAACAGTTTATCTTTTAGTAATTGACATTTACATAATAACTGCCTTGACGTTGGATATTTTTCAATTGAGTTTAAGATGCAAAAACAAAAAGTAAAATGAAGCTCCATCAGCTACTTGTATTTTAATGAGTTTCTAGTCCTTATCTCGAAGGTCGACTCACAATTTAATTTAATTAAACGCGACGTTTTCACAATTGTTGCTATCCTTTTTATCTTGAACGATTATTTTTTTTACAGTTTCTTGTTAGAAAAATTTGTTTTATTTAAATTGTATTACACAAATAATAACAATTACATATAACTTCATTCAATTGTAAAACTTTTTAATCATACCCTCCTTTAACGAACACAAATTGTGTCCATTTTTTTCATTTCATTTAATACAATACCTATTAACGACAAAGTAGGCATGGCCCCTAATTGGACGTGATTAATGCTACTTAAGGTAATAATTTATATTAAGATATTCTTAAAGGCTGTACTGAAATACATTTTCCTTTATAACAGCTGCTTAATTATTTCTAAATGTCAAGCTTCCAGCGGGTTTTTATATGTTTAATATTTAATTAAAAACTTACCTATTTCATAATTATGAATACATTTTAAAAGATTCTTTAAATCACAAATAAATAATTTATTATTGACTAACAGTTTACCCGTGCTTCGCGACGGACGGCGAAAGTGATCAAACATTCAAACACGACCTAGGAGGTATCAAACAGGCGCGTTATATTTTTTGCAGTTTTTTAGCTGTAACTTTGGAAAGGTTTGAACCTTTGCAAAATCCTTTCTTATTGCACCTATTCAATATGTCAGGAGTCTTGTGTCCAAATTTCAGCTTTTTAGGTATTACAGTTTAGGCAGTAGAGCGATGAATGAGTCAGTGAGTCAGTGAGTGTCTTTGTGTTTTATATATTAAGATTTAGTAATATATTTCTTTATAAAAGCGGGAGGAGTCGAGCTAGTAACAAGTATTATAAAAAATCAAAGAAGTTACTCACAAAGTTACTCAGAAATATTAACTGACAGCTGACAAGAGATTTATAAATTACACGTCGATAAAATTGTACTTACAAAAGCGATTTGTCTAATTGTATTTGTCACCAATACTAACCTTAACAGGAGGGACGTTGCTTAGTTAAATTATCTGGATTTGTAGTAAAATATCTCTTGTCTACTTGAGTAATATTGTTGTTTTTTATTAAATTTTGATTAAAATAAGAAATGAGAAAGGCAAAATATTATTTAGATTAAAATATAAAATAATTTAAAACTATCCGCCATTCAAAACGTGAATCATTAAAAAACTTTAGTCGCGTTAATATTAAAATAAATTTCCTCGTCAATTTTTTTGTCGTAACAATTCAGTCTCTGAAAGTTTTTATTAAACAGATCTTGTCAAATTTGGAGTGGACGCTGTTGTCTATCATTGTCACGTTTATTAAACAGGAACTTGACGGAAAAATACATTTACCAGAACAACCACTTATCTTTTATAAACTAAAAGATAAATGGTATTCCGTTTATCTTTTTGGTTTATTAATAAAATAAATTTTATCAAATTCTTTTCACACTTTACTGCTTGACATAAACGTGTACATACTATGTAAGGTTAAAAACATAACATAAACTCAAACTGAATGAAAGTGCTAGATGTATCTCGTTTCTATCTTCCCGCATCACAAACTAACTTGAAACTAACACCGTTCCATTTCAAAGTTCTTTTATACTCCGATTTACAGTTCGTATAAAAGATACAATCTAAAGCGAACTTTAAACCCCAAGAAATTCACAACATTGAAAAGATACTTGATTTTATCTCATGAAAGATAACTTTTTGTATCATATTTAATGCCCCCGACTACGTTATTTAAAAACAATTTACTGTTACATAATGACTGTAGCAATAATTATTGTTTATTGAGCTGAGCGTAAGCGAAGCTCTTAACCGTTTGGGAGACCTTTTTTTGTGTTTAGTTGTCTCTAGACTGCGAAGAGATAATTAGCTAAAAATTTTCTCATGTATGTTTGAGTCGAACGCGGATGTTATAGCAAAAACAGATTGAAAAAATGTTTAGCCATTCAAAAGTTATCAAGAAAAGAAAAATGGAGAGGGACTGAACACCCGCCGCACACGGTTGGCGGATCCTAGTATATTTTATGTACAGATTTTGTTATTTTATTATTATATATAGTTAGTATTCGTTAACATTACATAGTTTACGACTAATAACAGTATATGTTGAATACAATTATCGTCAATTGATTAATATAAATTCGCCAGAATATATACGACACTTCATTTTCCTTTCATCTCTCAAGATGTTAACAGTTGAAGCATTTTCGAATTGACTATGAATTGTTTTATTAACATAGAATATTAAAGAAATTCAGTATCTTTATTTCTTAAGATATATAAAAGATAAGCATTAAAAAAACAAATGATTTAAAATTCTTTAAATAAAACCAGTGACGATGCAAATAACCAGGGTATTTCCCGAACGAACTTTGACGAAATTATAAATGTTAATAAAAAAAAAATATTTTTAAGTATAATGATTATTATTTATTGAAGAAAAGAAAATGTTAAATACATGTTTACAAAAAAAATCCAATAAAGTATGATTACTAATAATACAAAATAGTAATATAATTAAATATGAAAATAAACTAAATCAGTAAATTATAAACAGCGCCATCTCTCGACAGTAATTAAAATTTTTCCTGTCCACAGACATCCATACATCCATCCATCCGTGAAAAGTGAAAACAAAGAACGAACAAAGATCGTTCGTGACTAGTTCTTTCTCGTGACTTTATCTGCTCGTTACAAATGAGACAATTATTTTTACTAATATTATAAACGAGAAATTATATAACCGATTTTAATTACTTCATCTACATTTTCAAGTTACACCTTGTCGTATTTGTAAAAACATTTATTCCGAAATTTTAACTTCTAATAAAAAATACAATGTAAATCGTGCTGTTTGTGAATCATTTGATTAAATACTCAGCTTTTTTATTAGCTTATTTTATTCGTCAATAAATTTGGAAAAACAGATCAGGCCGTGAACAACAGATATATAATTCTGTTCAAATTTATAATTACATTTACAGTTATCCCCCTATAACACGCTAGATTCATTCCGCGTTATAGGAAAACGCGTTGTAGGAATATTCTTGTTTAATATGCTCATATGACTGTTTAAAGCGGTTGAAATTGAATATTAAGGAAGAAGTAAATTTAATTTAATTTTTAATTCATTTTATAACAACACAATGTACAAAGGTAAGCGAAATTAATTACGAACTGTAAAAAATAATTATAAATTTCATAGTATAGAAATATAACGCGGGCATTCTTCGCGTTATATGGGGTAAACACGTGTTATACGAGGTACTGAAATAGCGTTATATGAGAACGCGTTATAAGAGTACCGTGTTATAGGAGCGATTACTGTATTATTTTATTGAACTGACTCAAAATAAATAACATATTTCCATACATTTTTATCACAGGCCCCATAATCAAATTCATTCAGTAATTTTTGCATCACAACACACACACACACACACACACACACATGTATAAAAAACTGCTACCTATGTAAAAACTAACTCTTCTCGATATCTCTTGAAGTATTCGTATCAGGGCTTGATACTATAAATTTGGTAAGAATATTCTCTTCGCCGACTACATATAAGCTTAAAACGGATTTGAAATTTACCCTCATACCGGGGGGGGGGGGGGGGGGCGGTGCGCTCTTATAGTTATAAATTTAGCCACAAAATACGTTTTGATATGTCAAAAACTATAACGGATTTTATTAAATTTTACTCACAAGCTTACCATAGCTTCTACAAATTAAAGAATAAGCAAAATTATTATTTTTGTCATCTTTAGTTCAACTAAGATCGAATTTTAGGAAATTAAATTGTCAATTTTCGGGGTGTAAATAAGAAAAAAATATTCTTTTTGTTATGTTAAAATTCAAGATCGGATTCCAAGACACTAAAGAAGTTAAAAATAATAATTATAAACTTTTTAATCTCTCTCATATTAACAGCTACAATTTAGATTAATAAAAAGAATGAAATTAATAAGTAACATGTACTTATAATGAGATTTAAAAATAAATCCGACTACATAATAACTTCAAAGAAACTTTCTTTCATTGAAATCAACAAAGGTCTATCGTATTGTTCAATAAACACTTTCATAATTACAATGAAATCGTGTAAAATACATTGTTTTTCACAATTGTAACTATATAACGATTAACTAGCGATGTTAATAAGTAGAAAAATATAATAAGTAGAAAAATGTATACAATATTCTGGGAAATATTCTCTTACAAACAAAAAATACTTATAAAAAATAACGAAATATTAATATATATTATTGTAATGAAATTTTAAGGTAAAAACATGGTTTTAATAAAATAAATGTAAAATAAACACTATGTATTATTGTAATTGCTATATCTTTTTAATTATAAAGTGATCGCTCTGGGAACTAGTGTTCCACTTATCCGCTTTCATTGCTAAGGCCGTGTGGTATAAATAAGAAAATACTTTACTTACAATAGGCTGGCGTTTTTATGTAACGTATAAGGTAACAAAGTTTAAAATTACCCCAAAATCACATACTTTACACATTTTTGCGTAGATTTTCGTTACATTTTTTACAATAACTTGTTGGGGGTAAACACACATATGCTGTGTAATGGAGGAATACCGTTTAATAAACACAGCATGTGTGTTTGATAATGATCGATACTAAATATATTTTATATATATATTTAAGGCAAATTTTATAATAAATATTTCCGCTAGCGCTCTTTCTTTATAACCTACCAACTAATGGGGTAAGAGTTTTAATTGCAATATGTAATACGATCATTGATATAGTTAGTATTAGAAGAATAATCAAATGATTTATTAGGATATAATTATTTTTACTTATATTTCTCGGTAACAAAATCCATAAATAAGGCCTTGTTTAGTAGCGATTTATTTAAAAACTTACTAGGTTTTTCTAATTTAGCGGAGCGTTCTACTGGGGACTTTTTCACATTTCTTGTCACGAATAGGTTCGAAAACTACTTGACGGAAAATTATGAAAATTTTGCAATTAAAAAGACACTCATTAGGTTTTAAAACAAAATTTTTGCTAAATGTCGTCAAAAAATAATAATTGTATCATTTCAAAAAACTGATATCCCATTGAAGTCAATGGGAAAAGAGATTCATTACACTAGGCTCGCTTCGCTCAATATGCAAACGGCACCAGAGATTTCGTGAGCGCAGCGAGTCGCAATTGAGGATCTGTTGGCGCCCTTAGTCAATTTCCACTTATTTAAAAAAGTACATATCAAATATTTTGCCATCCACATATCTTTTGGATTACACGAAATTTTATGAGTACTATGACTATTTTTATCCTAATTATCTTTATATTGGAGTAATTTCACCTAATAATTCTAAGTGTCTATAAAAGTTATTGCTGTACCCAATAACAATATAACATGAATAATACAATGCTTGGCAAACTTTATGGGTGTCGTATTAAGAAAATTTATACTTATAACATACGAGTTCAATATATCTCGTGTAGTGTTTTCGAATTAACAATATCTTTATTCAAGTAAGCATTTACAGTTTTGAATGAATTGTTACATTAAAAAGGTCAGTGTAGTAAGCCATTACCGGCTCAGAATGCTGCTCTGCTGAGACGAGCCGGTCAGAAACTCAACAGTTGCTCTTTTTAAATGAAATTTAACAATCTTCGATGATATCAACCCTGCAAAAGCGTCAATTACTTAAACCTTAAAGAGTTTTAGTGGATCGAAATGTATGGAACATTTCAATTCAATGAAAACTATTGAAAGTTATAATAATATTTATTTATACACTTTTGATTTTAGATTTAAAACTAAGAAAAGGATAAGAATATTTAAACTCACTAACTAATTCAGTTTGATTCTAGAAGTATAATGAAGTATATTTAACAATACCAGTATATTTTGTACGTTCTAGTTTATGTAGCTACAACGATTACATCGCATATAGATAGTTGGTTTAATTTTTACTGTAACTTCTTTTAATAAACCCCTCCAAGTAAATACACTAAATAATATATGTTTAAAATATGTTATTATTATTTTTGAAAATATGTAATATGTTTTTTAATTTGACATGACTTTGACTCGGAAGTCGTTTTGACAATTTTTTTTACATTTATACATGAAGTTTTATATGTTATTTGTTTCTTCAATTTTGACTTTGTCTCGAAATAAATCAAATGTTTATCTTATTTATAATATTTATTTACTGAATACTGCACCAAGACATATATATATATATATATTTAGCCTTGTGTATGCCATTGACATGTCTATTTGTTTGTAATTTTGTCTGTTATATATAAAGGAATGATAGAACTATGTTATTATTAAAAGATAAAAATATCACAGCCAATAAAGTTCCTCGAGCGTAACCAATAACACCTCACTAAGTGTAGCCTGTATTAAGTTTATAATTAAATCATTAGCAGGCGTCGAAGGGTGTAAACACAAGCTATAATTAAATTAAAGTAACGTATGACTAGATGATTAATTAATTATCCCTGTAATGTTTTATTCCTTAATTTTATGTTAAAATCGAGAGATTTTCTTGATTGTCTTTGAATGTTACTTTGAAAAGTAATTTGAATCTGTCAAATTAAGTAACAATTTTTTTAAAGAATTAATGTTATTTTAATACAATTAATGTCGCTATTGTAATATATATTAATTTGTTTTATAATAGAAGTCTATAATTATCATCATGTTCCTGCCCTTATCCCAATATTTGTTTGTCGTAGTATGTTTTCCTTCCATACTCTGTTACTCGTCATCTCTGTACACACTTCTCCAAATCGTCTTTCACGCAATCCATCTTTTCTTCGGCCTAACACTATTTTGATTTGATATCAGAATTAAATTATCCATGTTATCAAATCAAATCTATAATTAATCGTTTCAAAAACCATTCAAATATTAACTTTACTTTTCCGATATTAATAAAAAATTGTTAAATCAATAATCAATCGTTTATCTTTAAAAGATTTACCTTAATACCTTTCAAATATTAATAAAAAATAGTTAAACCTGGAAAAGATAATTTCTATTTCACTGATAATTATAAGGTTTACGAAAAAATTACAG
This sequence comes from Melinaea marsaeus rileyi, assembly GCA_918358865.1. Lineage (NCBI taxonomy): Eukaryota > Metazoa > Arthropoda > Insecta > Lepidoptera > Nymphalidae > Melinaea > Melinaea marsaeus. Next base: position 14,220,480 of record OU911089.1, on the reverse strand, counting down.
TTTCTTGCTTTAGTGTTGTATATCTGCCTTTACTAATGTTACAGACCGACAGACAGCAGACACGGACAGCAGAAAAAACACAATATCCATAAACAATATTGAGTAGAAATCTGAATAACTTGTGTTAAGGCACGCGTGATTGATTTAATTGTTGTAAGATATGTCGCATGTTTATATAAAATTTATTTCACTTTTTTTGTGAATTCTAAATGTTTAATTTTTTGATTTGTAGTATTTTCGTTGCGTTGGGTTTTTGCTTTATTGTCTTTATTTTGATTTGAATAAATAATTTGAGTAATTAATGAATATTTCTATGACTTTTTTGTATACGTTATAATGTAAACAAAAAGAAAACTGAATTATTTTTTTAACAATTTCACGTTGATTGTAATTGTTTTCAACAATTATAGATTCAGAAATCAATAATTTTATTCTAATAGTATTAGGTAAAGAGATTTAAAAGATGTTTAATTTATATAATTTATGTGGTATATAGGTGTAAAAAGAGAATCATTTAATATAAATATATATTTCGATCATCTGTTGAATATAGTTATGTAGTGTTTACGATATGTCATTAAATTAAGGGATAATATTAATATGTTCCAAAATTTCCTTTGGATTATATTATTTGCTTTTTAAGCTTCATATTTCGCCAAAAAAGAAAATATATTTTAAGCTCAATTTAGTTTTCAACTCACCTCATTTTCAATTTCATTCGCCCCCACGATCCCAACAATCAAAACCGTTAGTAAAAAGCTCTTCATTTTTATCGATAACTCCGACACTTCACTCGCACTATCGATGCTACACTATTCAACACTAGTTGACAACCGCTGCTATCACGGCAAATGCAGAAATGTATAAAGGAATACCGTTATATATCTGCACGCATGAATACATGCACAGTGGGGAGTTATAAATGATAGTTTCTAGTTGTAAGATGAATGTCTTGTTGAAATAAGGATTAAAGTGGCTTATTAATTGTATTTGACACAGGTATTGGTTGGTCGAATATTTAACACTAAACCTACCAAGTACCGGTCAAATTGACCGTTCTTAAACTTTTTTAAAACTTACACATTTTTAAACGTTATAATATCGTTATCAAACTACATAACAATTCTTATAATATGCATATAATATTTTCTACACTGTTTACTTTTAGTAATTTCCATTATTACCTGCATTATATAATAAAATAACTTTTAATGACCGGTCAATATGACGGCGTGCGGTGGGAACAGGTATTCAATTATTGTCGGTAGGTTTAGTGTTAAAAATATATTTTATCACTCCAATAGCTATATTGAAAATAGTTACAGAGTCTATTCCGTGTGATTTGCGAAATTTGTAATGATTTGCAAGAAAATTTCGAACAAAGTTTTGACTTTTCCAAACAATTGTCAAGCCTCCCCGAAAAAAAATCTAATATATAATACAATTAAAACTCACAAATTTGAACATTTTCGAAAAAAAATATACACTTTTTCTAATTGGAAAGAACTAAGTAATAATCAGACTGAAATTTCCGAAAAAAATATAAAAATTTACATAAAAATATGAAGATGAATCATTAAATAGTACTTTATGGTTATGCAAAAGTTTCCACGTGTTACTCCATTTGGATTTTAATACACATTTCAATGGTTCTAAATATTAAATTAAAAATATCTAAAATACTTTTACCTCAGAAACATTGGAGTTATTTTAAAATGGAGGGAAATTGAAGTAACAAGATATGACCCTTCACGTCTTCTGTTACGAAGAAAATCAATTAAAACGGGGTCAGGATGATTTCACTTGACATCTCATCGACTGTATTATGTTCAGGTTTAATGATCATTAATATTCAAAGCGAATAAATTTTAACTGAATTAATTATAAATCTAATAGATTAAGTTCTAATCCTTATAATGAAGGAATAATACTTCGACCTTTGATATTAGAAACCTTTTCGATCTTTATTACTGTGGTCACGATTTAATTCGGAATATGTTTTTAAAAATAAAAGTACCCTACGTTAATTTATAACCTCAGCTATTGATCAATGAAATTCCTTTTAAAATTGGTCTAGTCATTTCAGAGATTAGACTGAACAAACAAGCAGACCTACAAAATATACTATCATACGCATTTAAAGACAAATTGATAATTTGGAATGACAAACAGACTTTAATTTTAGTAGCAGGGTGGGATCTGTGAACTCTGGTAGTTCGTTCGTGATTGTTAATTAAGATATCATGTGCATAACTTCATGAATTTTTCATATACTTGTTTATAATTAAAATATACTTAACGTGGTTAATATATCTAAACAATCGTATAAAGGATCAAATATCAGTTTATATGATAACTAAGTCGCAATGGGTCGGGAATTTCTTTGGGATTTCATTGCAACCCAATAGCTTCAATATAAATCTTCATTGCTCAAATGAAACAGGATACAGCGCAATAAACATTTCTGGTAAGCGTGTTGAATCGGTATCAAATCTTTTTACAGATTTCAATGGAAGGAGAAATTGACAAATATATTTTGACTCCACGGTCAATGAGGGTATTGTTTTTTATGTAATACATAATATAATTTGATTTGTTTTAATATTTTCTTACAGAAAGTAAATCAAAAGCGTTTTTTTTATGTAAGAGAAGGGCAAACGAGCTGACGGGTCCCAGATACGTGATCACCGGCGCTCATGAACTCTTGCAACATCCGAGGATTCACAAGAGCGTTGCCGGTCTTGGAGGTGAGAGTAAACGCCTTTTTGAAGGTACCCATGTTGTACCGATCTAGAAATACCGCCAAAAGGAGTTCGTTCCACATTCGAGTGGTACGTGGAAGAAAGGTCCTTGAGAACCGCACAGTAGAGAATCGCCAGGCTTCCAGGGATTATGATAACATTCTGTTAATTAAACATTTCATTTATAATTAAATAAATTATGCGTGCTAATTAATAATTAAGCATATGAAACATAAAAAAGTATACGCGGATTCAGAAAAACAGTCTCTGGATATATAAAGAATTTCAGTGTGATAATCGAATCAAGGGCTCTTAGATGAACATAAGTGTCCACTAGTGATATAAATATAAAGTTTGTGTATTTGTGGAATTTGCCTTGTTTTAAATCAAACTCACCCTCCTAAGATTTCCTACAAAATTCTGGATTATAGTTAGTACATAGTTCAGTGTCTCTGTCAACTTGAATCTAGTCTCGAACTATTCCTGAAATTCAGCTTCCACCTAAATCTTAGTAAGGGAACCTATATCTTACAAGGAAAGGACAATATTTTTTGACATAATTCTTTTTAAATATTTAATTACCGTAAAAAATTATGATTTGAAATATTCACATTACGCCCTTTCTTGACCTACCCTTTAATTTTAAATTTCGACGTCTCTATATGACTATTTTTGAAAATTTTATGCCAAATACGTTTTCAGTTCTGTCTTTAAAATTGTAATTTTAAACAAATTTACTTGAAAAAATTCTTGCCCTTAAGATTGGCCCTGTCCTTGAGATTGTCGACATGCGTTTATTTATTTTAAGCTTATTAAGAAGTAAAAATTTATTGAAGCTTTAATGGTCTAAAAATTATTATATGGTTTTCAATTCAAAACGATATATCCTTAAAATAAATGGTCTTGACTTGATAGAAAGACGATCAACAAAGTGATCATAGGGGTTCTCTTTTTTAAGTTATGGAACCCCAAAACATTAATACTAAGCACCAGCACAGTGCGATAATGTAGCCTTTGACAAAAAACATTCAAATATAACACGTTCTAGTAATTTGCATTTACATAAACAAGCTCAGTTCCCCTGTTTTACATTCGTAACCATATTTTTATAACCATATATGAAGCCTATTGAAGGTAGATGCAGCCAGTTTCTATAACTCTCTGTATTATTTTATTTATATGTAATATTTATATTTAACTAGTCTAATGGTCCGTTCACAAAACGGGCAAGATTTAGAAACGTTTCAGAGCTTCGCCAACGGTAGTTGTATTTTTAATTAAACACAGAAAAATTCCAAAAGATGTAATTATTACTACATTGTATTTAGTAAAGTAATGTTTGTATAAAAATGTATATAATGTATTAACCATTCCTGTTTGGATCTGGATTCTACTGTAGCGATAGGAGCGTGCCTATATAACCAAATAACCGTAGAGAAGTATTGTAGTATAGATACATTACAAGTATTAAATATTCGTAAAGCAAATATTATTCAAGAAGAATTTAATCAATAATTACATCAAATAATTAGAAAATTATAATTGCATGAAGACTATTTCATCAATAGTTTTCAAACTCCTAATAAGTAAGTAAATTCAATTTTAAATTCATTCTTGATACAATTGATTCCTTTTCTGTGATATTATTAAATAATTTTATATAATTTCAAATTAATAATAGCTTTTTTGATTGACTTATTTTATATACATTAACTCGACATTATGTTGATATGTTGTACATATTAAAAAATTAAAACAGTAACGTTTTGAATTAAATAATATATTTAAAGTGATGTCATGTTTCACATTAAAACACCTAAAAGGTATAAAGTATCAAAAAAATAGAAATAAACAAAAGCTCGCTCAAAGACAGCTTGAAAGTATTTTGACAAATAACTATTTTTATAAAATTATACCAATCTAATTATTTTAGTATTTCGTTGCATATCCATTCGATTCATTACTGCAATATACATGTATAATAGAAAGAATGTATGTATAATAGAAAGAATGTATGTATAATAGAAAGAATGTATATACAATAGAAAGAATCCCTATTTAGATGAACATCGAAACAAGATAACAAAATGAGCCTTTTCTAAATACTTTTTAGCATTAGCATTACATACTAAGCCATAACCTAATAAACATTTTAATTAATATAAATAATTAAAATACTTGCAAATAAATATAATAGATTCTGCTGGTATTGAAATTCGAGATTGTATCTAATGTTACAAACCCATCGGGTATCTATTACAACTTTCAAAGCACAATTATGATACTTGGTACTTATATCTTTATAGATTTCAGACGGATTAAAACTGTTTTTAAGAAAAAAATTAACATTATATGCTTAAGAGATTGTTTAAAAGACTCATTGTTGTTTAGACCAGGCTATGACCTTTAAGAATGACTATATTTTGTGTTTCAAGAGGTTCAGATTTGGGCTTGATAAGGGCCAGTCTTTAGACCTATATAGTTCAGTCCAGGTTTTGATCATGTATAGTTCATGACGTGTGGAAGTGGAGGTGGTGATGGAAGGCTTGTTGGAGTAACCTTCACACAATTAAGGTGAATTATATTATCGAAGACGGCTTTTGATATACTTTGGAATAAGTTTTTTTTTCATAAAAGTTTTAACTTAATATTTCGTTGAAAAATACAATATAACTAACAGGATCGTGAGGCACCTTTCTGACTTGTTCAGATCTTTTAGAATTCTACATTTTGATATTTTACTTGTTAAATTTCGTCATCACTTCGTGGTATGATTGATTCACACCTGTAGAAATTGACAATATATTGGTGAAAATCACCAACATATTATTTAGCTTCACGCTTGCGGGGTAGCCAGAGACGACGGAGCGCCAAACGTTACGATCCCTGCATACCTCTTTCGCCTCGGCCGCAGACATCAACCTCTTCATATATGCCCTCCGTGGGGTCCTCAAGCTTTTTACGTGACCTTCCTCCAGTATCATAGATATTGCATAGATATTGTGTTTTCGAAGGTCACTCGAGGCATCCCCCTGTCTCTCTTACCGCTCATTTTTCCTACATAAATCTTTTTTACCATTCTTTCATCACTCATTAGTTCGACGTGCCAACCAACAACCAACATTTAGGTCTTTCTAATTACACTCGAATAGCTGGAATACCAATCTCATATGATCTTTTGATTCCTCATGAGACTTTTAAATCTGGATTTAGTTATGTTGGATTGGTTTTAACTATTCAGCTATTGTATGTCTTAAGGTTACCAAAGGATATTGGCATATCTATTAATAGTATCTATATAAAATATTAAACAAAGAGTTAGTAAAATTTACGACTCAATATTTATTTCGTGCAAGAAGATAATTCAATTAAGGAATTTTTTTCAACACGCCATCCGTATTTATGAATAATTTAACAAACGAAAAAAATATATGAAATGGATAGAAAGCGACTGTTTTTAACATCATAAATATATACTAATTTTTAATTTGGAATACATATATGATGTATTCTAAATTAAAATGTAACTTGTTTTTAATATCATATATGTATTATAGTTTTTAATTTAGAATACATATATGATGTATTCTAAATTAAAATGTAACTTGTTATTAATATCATATATGTATTATAATTTTTAATTTAGAATACATATATGATGTATTCTAAATTAAAATGTAACTTGTTTTTAACATCATATATGTATTCTAATTTTGAACTTAGAATACACATACGATGTATTCTAAATTTTAATTTAGAATACATCATATGTGTATTATATTATATCATATATGTATTCATGGATACATCATATTAACACTAAACCTACCAAGTACCGGTCAAATTGACCGTTCTTAAACTTTTGTAAAACTTACACATTTTTAAACGTTATAATATCGTTATCAAACTACATGACAATTCTTAGAATATTCATATAATATTGTCTTCACTCTTTACTTTCAGTTATTTCCATTATTACCTGCGTTATATAATAAAATAATTTTTAATTAACGGTCAATTTGACGGCGTGCGGTAGGAACAGGTATACAAGAATTGTCAATAGGTTTAGTGTTAATTTAATTTAGAATACATATATGATGTTAAAACAATGATGAGATAGGTTTTGAGATTGTAACACTACGGTCAGATAGTTTCAGAGATTTAGTGATGAGTTAGTGAGTGGTAAATCGCTTATATATGTGAAGATAAATCATAATTTTTATATAAGTTTGAAGCAATGAAGAAAATCAACAAAAACAATGAAGAGTCAACACAGTCATACATAATTCAAGGCATAACAGAGGGGAAAATTATAACAAAAAAAAATTTACTTTCAAGTATCAACGATCTTATAAATAATCAAAGTGAAATGTAACACGACATGTACTCACGCGAAAATAATACTTGTAATTACTGTATTATGTATACTCCTTAAACATGCAGTTACAAAAAAATGTTTAAGTAATTTTAGGGTGTATACACACTAGGTTTTCAAACATTAAAATAACTGGGGGTGCCAACAAACCCTCTATTTCGATTCGCTGCGCTTGCGAAATCTCGGGTGCCGTTTGCATATTGAGCGAAGCGAGCCCAGTGTATTGACTCATCGTTTCCCATTGACTTCAATGGGATATCAGTTTTTTGACATGATAACAAAAAAAAAAATTTTTTTTTGAGGACATTTATTAAATTTTTTTATTTTAAAAACCATCACCTAATGTGTGTCTTTTTGATTGCAAAGTTTCAGAATTTTCCGTAGTTTTCGAGCCCATTCGTGACAATGTAAAAAGTCTCCAGTAAAACGCTCCGCTCACTTCGTTCGCTTCGCTCAAATAAGTGTATGTATTTTTGTCTGTAAACACATAGTATTGGTACATATTAGGAAATAAGAAATAAAAGCGTCAGGTGTTGTATTATATTATTATATTGTAAGTTTGATTTTATTTTGTGTGCGTGTGTGTGTGCGTGTGTGTGTGTGTGTGTGTGTGTGTGTGTGCGCGCGCGTGTGTGTGTGTGTGTGTGTGTGTGTGTGTGTGTGTGTGTGTGTGTGTGTGTGTGTGTGTGTGTGTGTGTGTGTGTGTGTGTGTGTGATATAAGAATATATATATTAAATAAATAATAAATAACAAGCACTCGATATTTCGACGCAATTCGACGCATGTCGAACAGAAGTCGGTCTGAAAAAAATTAAAAATATAAAAAATATTATTCGATATTAACTTTTCTTCCAGAAATATGAACTTATTACTTTTATACCTATAACATCAGCTACCCGCCAATGAAAGTCCCATTTTAAAAGATATCTAGATAATTTAGATAATCTCTGTATAATTAAAATCGGCAAAGCCGTTTCAGAGTAACTGGACCAAACCGATAGAGAATAAAAAAAAATATAGAATTACAAACAGACACTTATTTAGATATATAGATTAAATTTATTAAACCTATTGTGTGTAAATACCTTTATTTATATTTGCGTGTTAAGAAGAGTTAAACGAACGAATAGCATCCACCAATCAAGGCTTACACAATTAATTGTCGTGAAATTAAAATTAAATAATAATAATAATATAATTAATTATTTTTATATTAAAATATTGACTTTCACTTGATTTCTTTATTTTTAAATTAATTTATAAATTACAGTAAATAATATTATTATATTTTAAATTATTTTTAGTATTAATACTAAAAATAATTTAAAATATAATAATATTTCCTCTCCTCTTCTCCTCATCCTCTCTCTTTTCTTATTTTCTTGATAACTTGTGAATGGTTAAACATTTTTTCAATCTGTTTTCGCTATAACATCCGCGTTCCGCTCAAACATATATGAGAATTTTTTTAGCTAATTATCTCCTCGCATTCTGGAGACAACTAAACACAAAAGTCTCCCAAACGGTTAAGAGCTTCGCTTAAGCTCAGCTCAATTATAATAATTTAAAAACTTCTAACAATATCTTATCAGCTTATCAGTTCATATATATCAATAACTGTGTTAAACTTCTTTACAAGACTGTTACATCATTGTTTGTAGTACTTAGTTATGGGGAAATTTTATGTTTTTCTACATGACATTTTTCGTTAGCACATATACTTTAAATGTTTTTAACTAATTTTATATATATTGGATTAGAAAAAACAATTCATGGATAATTGATTAATAACAAAACATATAAGACTAATCCAATCCAATCTAAAGAAGGAAATTAATACAGCGTTCTTTCTATAATCATATCTATCAATTATGTTGCTAATTATAACTATAATTACACGGAGAATGAATACACTATAATCAAGAATAGATGAAAAATAAAACTAGGTAACGCATAATTATGAGATAGATATAGATATATATCTATATCTATAGATAAAAAGTTACAATATAGTATTAGCGAAAGCTATTTTTAGATAAGAATTTTAGTTTATTAACTTATTTATAATTTTATAACTCTATAACATATTTTTAATTTATAATTTATCAGATTACTTATTTTTATTAAGTTTAAAAAAAAATGTTAATTAATAATTATTTAATCCTAAACCGGTTCTGTCTTAACGGTTTATCCAATATGGGGTAGTTTAATCCAACATTAACCGGTGCAAACCAGTTTAATCCAGCGATAACCAGTGCAACGGTGAACATAAATATCATGAAACAAATGGCAGCAGCACAAAACAAAGTATTACCATTAAGCTCTAGCGCAGTCACAACAGCACTTTAACATTGTTGACGTATTTTCTTGATAATAAAAATATATTTTTGAGCTGAGCGTAAGCGAAGCTCTTAACCGTTTGGGAGACCTTTTTTGTGTTTAGTTGTGTCCAGAATGCGACGAGATAATTGGCTAAAAATTTTCTCATGTATGTTTGAGCTGAATGCAGATGTTATAGTTAAAACAGATTGAAAAAATGTTTAGCCATTCAAAAGTTATCAAGAAAAGAAGAAAGGAGAGGGGCTCAGCTCAACACCCGCCGCGCACGGTTGGCGGATCCTAGTTAATATAGATTTATAACGAATTAATAATATATAGATATAAATAAGCACTTATCATAAAGTATACAAAATAAATAAGTAAACGAAATTTGCAACGCGCTTCTATTACTTAAAGCAATGTCATACATTTTCGGGTCAATTTCGGTCACAAGTATGGGATAGTGCTAATGAAGAAATACTTAAAATAAATACATAGAATGAAACCTTAATTAATTCAAGATATGCCTTTAATTAATTAGTAACGATAATAAGTGTACTTTATATTAGAGAAAATTATTGATAAATAATTGATTTTCAAATGAAATTTCATTTTGAGTATCGGATATCATGAGAATAGTTCAAAGTAATCTAAATATATATAAGCGATACCACTGACTGACTCATCACGAAATCTCCGAAAACTATCTGTTCGATTAACTTACAATTCTAATCTATACCTAATCTATCCCAACGGATTTCAACTTTTAGCATTTAGCCAAGTTTTAAACCTGTAGGAGCTATACACTTACGCGGGGGTAAGAGTTACTATAGCAATGGTTACCAAAGCAACGGTTACGATGACAACGGATAATATGACAAAGGTTACCATAGCAACCTAAGTTCACATCCAAATTAATAGTGTGCCCAGCGAAGCGGGAGGGTATAAGCTAGTAATAATATAATTCTTAGGTAATTTTTTTAGAAAGCAATGAAAATGTAACTTTAACTTTATATTGATCAATAGACATACGTATATAAAAATGAATTTTGGCCTTTTTTCTCTTTATAGGCATTAACTTAACCACTACAATATTATTCATATGTTATATGATTTAACGTCTTTGCATATAAATTAGCAAAGTTGTAAATATAGGTAAAATAAATTATTTTATCAGGAGCTAATAATATTATTTTAGCGTAACTTTAATTTAGATTTTGATTTACGTTGATATTAACCAAATACGTTACTATCTTATTTCTTAAATGATTCTTTATAACATCAGCTATCTGCCCGTGAAAGTTCTGTTAAAATTGGTTCAATAATTTCAAAGATTAGAGCAGATAGACAAAAAAAATATTTTTTTAAGTACCATGTATACTCATATATATAGTGAAAACTATTAATTTAAACAAACATACATTTCAATTTTATTTATATGTTAATTGTGGATTGACAAACTTTTATGCAAAAGGATCGTAATATTTTAAGAGGAAAGCATAATGCAAAAACGATACTAAAATAACCACCTAACTTCTTTAATGTTATTTTTATGTTCAGCATCATATTCCCATAGGTATTGAGAGTTTTGTTGTTGATAAAGAGGTCCATTTGAAATTTTTACTGTCCTTTAACAGTAAAAGCTTTTTTAAGCTCTACGGTTAAATGTATTTCTGATATTTTATTAAGTATTCTCATATATATTATACTAGTTATAACAATGCATGAATCTAATATTTTTTATATTATTAGTTGTATGAGTAACAAATATTTTAGTAGTGTTATATGCTTTTTATTTTTTCCTTTAAATATGTATATAAAAAAATTGCGAAATTTTGTAAATTTACAAAATGAGACGAAGCTTCTTAGCATTCCATGGATTCCACAAGTGCTGAGCCCACCGCGTTGTAAGAAGAGGAGCGCAAACAATGCCTGGGACTTGCGACCCAGGTGTAGGTTTAAGGGGCCCCTTTACTATGCGCATACACGCTCACCTTCACTGTTCACACTCTTCTCCCTACCTAAAATAAGAAAATACTAAAGCCGTCTTTGAAATACGTTCTAGAAATGAACCGATGATAGTTCTAGAAAGGCAGAGATCTTTAAGTAAGTTGTAGCGAGATTGTTAATCCAAATCTTAATTCTATATCTATTTTTATCTCAATTCTAATCATTATTTTAATCCTTTTTAATCCTCTCCTAAACCTATATCCTGTTTCTAATCTTTTTAAATCCTTAATCTTATGTTTATTTTTCAATGTTTTTCTTACAACAATTTTATTAGGAACCAAAAATTTTTAGGACTTTAATTGTTATTGATCAAGAAATGTAACAAAAGATTTTTTTTTTTATGTAAGAGGAGGGCAAACGAGCTGGCGGGTTACAGATGGACGTGATCACCGCCGCCCATGAACTCTTGCAACATCCGAGGATTTACAAGAGTGTTGCCGGCCTTGTAGGTAGGAGTAGACGCCTTTTTTGAAGGTGGTGGTTTAACCAATTTGGTATTCAAATTTACTTATGGTATACTGTCTTCAGTCACTGACGGAGTCACTGTGGTAGCTAGAGACGATAAAGATGATATATTATTCTTAGAAACCAAAACAGAAAGGACATTTATTATATAATAGACACGACACAACAATGAATTCAATGAATTGACAATCTCTATTTAATCTAACGGGTGAAATAATTCTGATTCTAAAGACTAGACAATGTACCGCAATGAAAAAAATCAAAAAGTCCCGACCCCTATGGACATATCTTCCTACAATATATTGAATACTACTACTTGACCCAGTTAAATTCTCAGAGCAACAGTATCCCATATTTTCGGGATAGGTCCTATTTTTATAAACGTTTCATACTGGTTTTATTGCAAAATTAAATAAGTATATATTATTTTATATTTATAAAATATAATATACAATATTTTTATATATTAAATTTGTTCAAATTATATTTGATTATAACATTGAATTTGAACGAAAAATTAGTTTCTTTAAACTCGTTTGCAAGATTTTTAGATGTTTTTGTTTGATGTTTAAGAGTTAATAAATAATTCATATGGAAATTATTTAAAAATTGACTATTTTAAAGATAATTTTAAATATTTCCAAATCACTTAACCGTACATTGAATATTCTGTCTGGAAAGTTTTAAAATCTTGATAATTCTGGGGATTTTTGGAGATAATTCTTAAAATCAATTTTATATTTTTAATTACTTTTTGTACATTTTACTTTAAATTGTTTATTGTTAACTATTTTGGTATTCATACAATTTGTTACACAGTTCGTTACAATCTCAGCGTAAAAAAGCCTATATTTGATCCAAGTCAATATCAAACTTTTATGTGGATATTTACTTGGTATTTCATTGCTCTGGTAAAATGTTCATCGTATTGAACTCTTAAATCTTGATATAGGAAAATAAAATAGATACATTTTTTACACTATATAGAAGGAAAAATCTGGAACTGTAATTGATATTAAAAATTCTTATTCAAAATAATCAAATACCCAAAAAATCTAAGCGATTACATATCCAATGGTACTTTATCTAAGGTTTGAGCCCTACCATTAACACACACACACTAAAAAGTTACATAAAATACAGGATAATATTGCTGAGGAAACAAAATAAAGTAAACATTTATTTATGTCTACATTCTACAGGATGTGAGTTATATCATGAATGAAACAAATAAAGAATCAGAAAACACGGGAAGAAAACTCTAAACAACTCTATAAATAAAACGACATTTACCTCACATGTTATATTGTCAAATAAATAAGTTAAATACACTTACACTAATAATATTTGTACATATGCATTGTAAAATAATGAAATAAATAAATATATATCTACAAACTACGCGGTGGTTCCTGGTGCGGTGATGTATACTGGAGATGTCCTTTTAGGGACTGAATACGCTCTGTTACTTGGCCAATCCTTCCCATAGTTTCCACCTGATCCATATGAATAACTATTGCTGTACTCGCTGTTGTAATCCGAGGAGTCACCACCGAAGTAGGAGTAATGCGTCATTGGATGGTGATGCTGAAAAGAGAGGTATAGAAAGAGATGGATAGATTTTAACACTAAACTCACCGACAATTCTTGTATACCTGTTCCTACCGCACGCGGTCAATTTGAACGGTAATTAAAAAATATTTTATTATATAACGCAGGTAGTAATGGAAATAACTAAAATTAAAGAGTGAAGAAAATATCATATGCATATTTTAAGAATTGTCATGTAGTTTGATAACGATATTATAACGTTTAAAAATGTGTAAGTTTAAGAACGGTCAATTTGACCGGTACTTGGTAGGTTTAGTGTTAATAACATGTCTATATTATTTATTATCATTGTATATAAATGTTAAGAATGCTACTTGAGTTATCTAAAAGCTAGATTTAGAGGATTTGATAAATGTTACAATGGATTAGAATATTGATTTATGTAGAGTGCTTAACATACATACATATCCGCCATTGTTTTATATGATTTATTGTTAAATATAACAAATGTATCGATTAATTTGTGAATATTTTCAATTTAAAACTCAAGATCAGGAAGCATTGCTATTTTTATAGAAATGTTTATGCTCTATCAGATTTATTATAAACATATCCAATAGAATGCATTATTTCACGTAATAGTAAAGTAATGTAAAACAAACAATATTGAACTACTGAAGCTTTTAGAGTATGTGACCTATATGGAAAAGATTTAATAATGTTGCAAGGATATAATTTTACAAGTTATATATCTACCAGTAATGAAGAAAAAAAGTTTTATTATATAAAAGGTTGTTTAAGCTGTGAAATAGCTGTCAAATTAAACGTCACATAAAGCACAAAATGGCCGTCACGTTTATAGATCGTTGTCACATTTTTATTGCGATTTAATTAAAAATATTTAAAAACTTTTCGATGGTTTTTAAAATGAAATTTGTTCACATAAACCATGTTCTGATTATAAACTGAAATAATGTTGAAAGTAATCTTTTATTGATATGACAATTAATTTTTATTTATAGGTATTAACTCAAATGTCGCTATTTATTTATAAAACTAATTTATATTAAATTTTTTATAAGGTTTCACCTTTCAGAGGACAATTGTAATCTGATTTCAGACAAGTCAAGTGGTATCTAAATTGGATTATTTATTTAAAAATAATATCGACATTTCACTCTTATTCAAGGATCAAATACAAAAATATTATAGAATAATTATATATATAAAAATATCTATTAAACTATTAAATAAGTTTAATCCCAATTTTCCTGACTAATTTTACGAAAGGAAAGGTACGCCTTTCCTGGATGTTTCATGCTTGAGCACGTCAAAACCAAACAGTTAATTTTGCCAGTTAAATATATAATGCCAATAAATCACGATTTTTAAATATAAATATCTTTTAACAGTGTATATATATTAAAGATTGAGTTGATTAAATTACAGCTGGAATACACAAATCAAAAGTAAAGAAAGTTCTCAAAAGGCTAACTCAGGCTGTTTTAACGAGAAATTAAAGTTACCCGTCAGATGATTTTATTGAATAAACTTTATCTAAGGAATCAAGTATCTTTTCCAATCCTTTAGGATAACCTTATCATTCTTTACTTGTGAGAAAAGTTGAAAGTTTCTCTTAAACCTTTTTAAATATTCCACTTTGAGATATAAAGTTTTAATCCTCTCTAATTTTAGATCAGATAAGCTCCAGTTTGGGAAAAAAGGCAAAAAGTATAAGCTTTGCTTAAGTAATTTAAAATACATTACAGAGCGCGAAATGCTAATATAAAAATAGTTAATTTGTTTGAATGGTAATGTGATAAATAGTTGGCTCTTTGTCAATATGGACAAATAAAATCGAATAATCAAATTTAAAGTTCTTTTAAAAGCTTTGCTTAAGTAATTTAAAAATTTCTTATTAGTTAAGCAATTTTTATTTTTAGATGACATGACCTTGACCCTGACCTTGGTAATATACCTACTATAAAATATTTATATTAGTACTTTCTCTATTGTGACTTTATTGTTACTATTCGACAGCACTATCAAGAGTTGTGATTGGCTGGATTTTATACCCACCAATCAGAAACAATATTGTTTTACCAATGAATGTTGTCTCACCTTGCAAGATTTTAGCGTGCTAAGCAGACTTGGCAGCAGTAGTGCAGCAATAAGCAGCAACTTTTTGATCAGCATTACTCCCAAGAGAATGGGAATCAGCAGCATTTTAGTTTTCATTGTTGCCATCAGGTTTAAAAGTGGAATCATCACAGCGAGTTTCTTTTTCTTTCCACGGCCTAAAATAAAAATTATGTGTTAATGTGTCTGTGATCTTGTGTAAATAATAATTCAAGTAACCAAAACTTAGATAAATAGTAGTAGTAGATATCTTTTGACTTAGGATTAAACAAATATGACTTGTAACCGCATAAAAGTCATTTCAAAAGTAATAAAAACTGTAAGATTATTGAAAATAACCAAAAAGAGTACAGATTCTAGAAGATATTCTTCTATTTATATCTATACAATATAATATATAAGAATATATTTATATTATAAATTATAACCTTATTTTTCACGCGATTTCCTTAACAATTAAGTAGTCTTTATTTTCATCATTTCAATATTAAATTAAAGAAATGATATTATTTGTACAGGTGTTTATTTTGACTTCATCGGTCCCCAAGCTTCCTAACTCAAAACGGAAGCTACTGTCATCTTTTAAAATTAATAGTAATCAATTTATTTTTATATTTTATTCTTATTTTCTTGTTTTAATAACGTGTGAGTTTTTCGAAGTAACATATATATATATATTAAGTATTAATGTTTAACTTATATTATGGATTTTCCATCACATATTGTTAATGTAGTTTTTAATAAAATATATGTAACATATTGCTCGAGTCAATTGAGCATAAGCGAACCTCTTAATCGTTTGGGAAACTTATTTTTGAAGCAATATCACATAAAAACTACTAAACCGATTTGAGTGAAAATTGGCTGAGTTGTAGGGCTTGGGAATGGGTGTGCTTTTAAAAAAACAATACTAAAATATCTCATTCCGTTCAGAAATTATGGTCAAAAAACTGAGGAGGCTCAGCTTAACTCCCGCAGCGCACGGTAGTGGATCCTAGTATTTATTATTTGTAAAGAAATTTTTATGCCTAATCATTTTGTTACCTAAATAAACACTTTTTATTTTTTATATTCTTAGTTACAAAAAAAAAATATTTTTTATCATTAAATCAAATCAGAATTTTCGTAAATACCTCACAATTATAAAACTGAATTGGTTCCAAATTCGACACGTTTAACCTTCCGCGAACGTAGCCTACTCCCACGATCCAACCTAATTAATTTTGTTACAGCATTTTAACATTAACCTCCTTTTTCTAACCGTATTTGGTTAAACGATTTGAAACGATTTTCATGGTCATGAACTTAGTAATCTAAAAAATTATATAATATTTGTAAATTAATCTCTATTAGAATACAAAATTAAGCTTTTGAAAGAGAAAACACACACACACACACACACACACACACATATATATGTATATATATATATATATATAATTTTTTTTTGTTGTTTTTTTTCAGAGATATTTTTGTAAATCTTAAAATATAACTACATTTTTGAGATTATGAAATAGTTAGTGAAAATTTCGCCATAAAATAATTTCAATACATTCTATATGTTTGTACATAAGAATTATATTTTTCATTTATATTATTTATTATAGTGAAGTTTTAAAATTTTTCATTCATGTCAATATATTATAAGTTTCCGCTACGGAAAGAAACTATATCAGATTTTAAAATAGTTGTTTACAGAAACTTTACTTTGTTTTAGTTTAAATTTATATCCTTTGGATAAATTTTCGTATGAACCCAAATTTATAGACATCGAATAACTTTAAAACTAACTCAAGCATTAGATCTTATGAAACAACAATTTATATTTAAGCTATGAAAATGAGAACTCAATATTACGCAAATCACATTCCGAGAGAGTTTAGAACAATATTTTGTTGTACATTAATTAATAATTAAATTTAATATATTTTTTTATTTCAATTTTGGATATATATTTATTCTAAGAATCAGATTTCATCGCTATAACAGTTGTTAATTCAAATATTAATTGTTTCATATCATTTTACATCTTCAACTCTATGTCTAAGAAAATAATTAATAATGAAATGTAATACTTATCGTATTATTGCGTTTAATGACATTTTCTGAATTAATGTATTTATTATTTCAAAAGAATATTTGTATTCTATTTAGAATAAATATTACATGGTAAACATGACGGGATTCGAACTTGCTACCTCTGGGATGGCGTTCATACTCTATTAATTTATCGACTGTGCATGTCAGATGAATCTAGCATTCTATCGTCTTTATCGGATTCAATTTTATCTAGATCTAGATGAAAATATTTATCTAGATTAAGATGAAATTATTTATCTAGATTTAGATGAAAATATTTATCTAGATTTAGATGAAAATATTTATCTAGACTTAGCAGAAATTATTTATCTAGATCTAATTTAAACTACATCTAGATGTCCATAATCAAAAAACTCTTTATTCTCTATTCTAACCAGTAAAACTTAAACCAATAAATCGTAGTTAAAAGTAATTTAAACACTACATTTATTGGAGCGTAAATAATTGATTATTTTTTTATAAAAAAACAAATAAATGGTATAATTTAGATTGAACTTGATACTGTTTCAAATTCAAACAATAAATGAAACTCAATATCGAAATCTATTCATTTGTTTAATTAAATTTATAAATTATAGTTTCAAAGTTCTAAAATTTTATTACTAGGCGTTTGAAGGAATTTAAAATTGAATTTTATTTTATGAAACTATTTTATTAATTTTCACCAAACCTAATCTTAAATAAAGATACTAGTTTCTAAATATCTTGTTAACTATTTTTTTTTATTATATATTTGAGCGAAGCGAGAGGAGCGTTCTACTGGAGACTTTTTCATATTCTTTGTCACGAATAGGCTCGAAAACTACTTGACCGAAAATTATAAAATTTTGCAATCAAAAAAGACGCATATTAGGTGATGGTTTAAAAATTTTTTGAAAAATGTCATGTCGTTGAGGAATAATTGTCAAAAAACTAATATCCCATTGAAGTCAATGAACAATGAATCATTACATTTGGCTCGCTTCACTCAATATGCAAACCCGAAATTTCGCGAGCGCATCGAGTCAAAATTGAGGGTCTGTTGACGTCCCTAGTTTTATTGACCCCAAGCTTTATTCTGATATAGAACTTGATAAAACGACTAATATAATAAACAAAATAATTATAGTATTTTAGTATTAATTTCTTTTGTATTTGATTTGTAATTATTTCGATGTGGAAGCAAAAAGGATAATCTATTTGGGAAAGGGTCGCGAAAACTGTCTAAGGTTCGAGTCCCAGAGGACGTTTCTGCATAAACTGACATGTCAATGTAAAAGTTATTTTACATGTTTTATGAAGATAAAAATGTTTGTATAAATATAATATTTAAAATGGTATTTATACCATCAAGGAAATAGTTAAATTCAATGCACTAGTCCTAATCAATGACTAGGGGAGAGTGTAAACAACTAATTGAAGTGATTGAAAATTACTTATCTAGTTCATATTATTTTATTGGATCGTGATGAGAGAGTAATTCCATTTGAATAAAATATATTAAAAATTGCCAAGGATTTAAAACAAAATAATATTAACCTAACAGCGAATTAACTACAAATAGAAATAAATATATAAATAAATATAAATTCTTACCTCCATCCACTTCTTCCTGATCCTCAACCGTCCTCGCACCTTCCGGCAAATTAACCCTCAACCCTTTCATCCTAAAGAACTCTTTTACCAGCGTCATAAAGTAATTGGCAATCTCTGTCCATTCAGAGAGGAATCCCTTTGATTCATTTGGTATTAAATCCACTTCATCTGTTGTCAGATTCGCAATTGTATCATCATCTAATTGAACGAAACTTATCATTTTATTTGCTACTATTGTTTTATTATTATTCATATCACCGAATAATGTTTTCTTTGCTATTTTCAATGCTTTGTATTTGACGCAAGAGAACGCCTCTCCTCTTAAGAAACAGCTGTCCTTTATATAACGTAGATATCTGTCTTCAGAACATTTTGTTTCTTTGAATGTTAATATAATTATGTATAGTGGCAGAATGTATTTAATGAAAATCATTTTGTTGGTTACTGAAAGAAAAATTTTATAAATTTAATCAGTAATATTATTGTTATATACCCAGATATGTCATAAATATTTTTAAACAAATGCATTAACGAAATATCATATCCTGGAAATAAGCTTTATATATCTTTAACACAAATATCTTAGCTTAGTTAAATATTAAATAACTGTGTTTTAACGGAGTCAAACCCTAACTTAAATATTTAAATATTATAAAACTAATACGTTTTTACATAATGTTTTATAAAAATATTGAATTTCTGTTTTTTTTTCTGCTAATAAAATCAAATGTTTCGTTTTCCGCAAAACATTTCAAATAACAATGAGTTATTATCATTCAATATATTGACCTAATTAGTTTGAAATAATACACTTAAATATATATATTATATAAAACTTACGTTATTCACAAACACAATCACTAACTTTATATAAATATTCTAAAGCGTCGTATGCAAGCAATAGATCTCAGATCAATGTCAAGAATACGTCCAATATCGCTATTTAAATAGCACTGAGAGCTGCTACCATAACATGATCTTGATTTCAAATCAACTATACTGTATACCGCTGGTTTACTCGTTTTATTATAATATAATATATGTGTAGTCTTATACAATAGTTTATCTGAAGATATTAATTGAAACAATGTTTGTTTAAACTATACATATTAAGGATAATAGATGATATTATGTAATTACCTTAAGTTATATCAAATTTATGTATGGGAAATAAATGTATCAACTTAATCTATGTTTAAGTGAATAGTATGTTTTCATGAGAAATGAATACATAATTCTCATAAAAATCTAATTCTTTGGGTACCACGTGTGTAAATTGTACCAAAGTTGTGTTAATCATTTTCAAACAAACCGACAAACATAATATATATAAGTTCTTGCGTTTCGTAATACAATATTCCTTTAGTTTCTATCCTTATCCAATTTCACTTGTACTTTCTTGCTCGTTGATATCGGAAAGCGAAATGTCCTTATTAAGATCCATTGCATCATCATCTTTAATATTCGGTGACCAAGCAGAAAATTAATAAGGCAAGATTTCTAAGGATTAAGAGCCTTTCATATTGTACAAGAAAAATATTATTCATGTAACCAATGTTGTTAGAAATTAATATTATAATAGTTTGTAAGAGTTTCTTTCTTCTTTTTGCCAAATTATGTCTCGCATTTAAGTAATCAACGAACTCCGAGGTTTTTAAAACATTGTAACAAGCGCTAAATTTTAAACTTCTTGTGGTTTAAGATTTTTTAAAGTGACATATATTTTTCGTAGAATAAAATTTGGAATTAAAATCCAGAACTACATTATTAATATTTTTTAATCGTCTGACTGTTGTTTTTTTGGGTAAAGATACCAGCAAGTTTACAGTATTGTAAATATTAAAGAAAAATAATTCATTAAATATTATTTTATTCAAAGTTTACATTATATATAAATACGAAGAAATTGTACCAAACTTATTTAGCTTTTTTTGTCAGAGTTTTGGATATATAAAAATTTATTGGATTTTTATCCTATTTTTACTCTTATAATATATATTTTTTAAACTTAGTATAATTTATTATTTAGACGTCACAATAAAGTTAATATTTTCATACCAAAAAACTGACAGATGAATTTTATGGTACAATTAGAATCTACCATTCATTTTACTATGGCCATACTATTGATTCACCTCATTGAAATACTTTATCGCCTTTTAATGGCGCGGTCTTCGTCAATTCTTTCCAAAAACAAACGCTTGTTTGATGCTATAAATATCTAAATGTATGTCCAAAATATTTGACTAGTTCCCTTTCTTCATGAATATTATCATCAGAATTGGATTTTGATCAACAAATCCAGTAATATACATTTAAATCAAAAAAAAAAATTAATGATTTGTGGTAATGTTCTGAGGAAACTAATTAAATCAAAGTAGTTATGTATTAAGAATCATTTATATTCTTGATATCAGTAATCTTCTTGTACTAGTTTATAAATATATTGAAATAAAAAAAATATTAACCGCTGCATCCGTTAACAACAAAACCACAATTGTTTTAGGACCATAAATTATAGCCACAAAATAGATTACTATTTTCCGCTTTCTTTACTATTTATTTACTTTGGGTCCATAATAATATCTATTAAGATATTATAAATACTTTGTCCATTAGTACTACAGATGACATCTTAATAAAAACAATATCAATAGATCAATATTTAAACGACATACTTTGCATAATCAACACAAAAAGTTCTTTCATTTTAATAGGGATACTATGAAATCTATTTCGTCCTCGTCCTCGTCCTTCCTTCGTCCTCGTCCTTCCCTCGACCTCGTCCACCTCTCGTCCCTAAAGTACATTCTATACTAACTGAATGACTATCACCAACATCTAAGATGATCATGCCATTTCCTCCTTATAATTTTTGTATGTCTTGATTTTTATATTATTTATATAATATAATGTTAGAATTGACTTCTAAATCCAGTTCAAACTTGAGCAGACATGATATATATAAATGTATTCCGACATCAAAGGGTAGGTTTGTTTATGATAATCAAATATGTGGATTTTACGCTGAAAAAGTCAACAATGCGGCCGTAAATCCCAACCTTCAGATATATTTATACCTCAATTTGTATTTGAGTACAAAGAATTATTATTTACTTTCATCTTAATTTAATATGACTGTTTGGATAATAATAATATTTTGTTATTAAATCAAGCAGAAATTAATATATTAATTAATAACCTTAATTCAGCAGGTAAATTGTTTGAAATTGGTATAAGGGATAGATTGGTAAATGTTGTATACACTACTTCCAAATAGTGCATGAATGTGTTCAATGTAGTCGCTTGAACTTTCCAAAGTTCAAGCGAATATGTGACGTCAAACTTTATAACCAAATTGTATAAAAGATAAACTTAGGGAAATAATGATTCTCAAGTTAATAACTGTCAAAAGTTGTTCTAATTTGTGATGACATCTCCGCCATTTTGGTATTTTGGTGGTTCAGGCTAACTTTTGGTAAATTACATGCAGTTTGTATACATTTTGACAAAATAGGGTAGACATGCGTCCCACGCCAGCTCCGATTAGATAATTAGTACCTATAGTAGTAGGCAGAGTAGTACTATGCCCTATGCTCCCTCTTTCTTCTTTGTCGGAACGAGGAACTCCTTAAACACGATCTGTTTGAACTAAAACAATGAAATATTTCGTTCATCCGAGCGGAATTTCCAAGTGCTCCCCCTTTCTTTCTTTTCACACAAGGAAATCCTTTTGGAGGATGGACTAACTAGTCCATCCCTCAAACACAAGCCTTTTGCCAAAATAATCTGGTCAACATTTGTTGAAAAAGTTGAATAACAACAACCTAATAATATGTTTCACATATATATTTTTTCCTAACAATAGTAATCTTAACATCGTATTTTCAGCTGCCTACACACATGCCATGGAAATGTATTTTATTTTTACGTCCTGTTATTTTTAACCACGTTATAAATTTTAAATAATAAACTTAAAAATACATTTTCATTTACATTGAAATGATAAAAATGAAAATTATATTGCATTAGTGAAAAGCACTCATGTTATACGAACATCTACTCTTATTTTTATATTTTCACACTAAAACCTACTTTATTTAAAAGTTTTTTATTACAACTTTCATAATAAATGCTTATTAAAATACATAATGAATATGGTTTCAAATTACTTTAAGTAAATGGTGTAATTTTGTATGCATATATTAAGTTTCACGTTTATATTATAATACCGGTTTTGCTTGCTATATTTAACTAAAACCGTCAGAAAAATATTTTTTGTTTCTTTAAGAATGATATATTCTGTACAAAATGTACAAAATTATTGTGTTGATTTTATGATCAAAATGGTAACACACAAACCAACTAACATTCTCATATAATATTAGTAAGAAACCCACACACATACACTTTCATCTAGTCATGCAAAGCGTGCTGGATAATTGAAGAAAAGCTGTATTTATGTTTCTAGATGTTTTCGATTTTGCAAAACACCATATTACGTACGTGTTCGCTACAAGTAGTTATTTCTGAGAGTAAGAGCTCTCTACTTTTTACTTCATTAAAATGATTTCACTTTTCTTTCTTTTTTCGTTTTTCTATATATAAGATTTTTTTACTGAGATATCGGAGTTTTTAGGGATTTTCACTTTTGTAGATATAGATTCACAGGTAAGTTTTTATATATGGAAAACTATAACATATTTTGATATACCATTGCTAGACCGAAAAATACCATATTTTTTTAATAAAATCCTCAACTGTTCCTGATACATACGGAATCAGATTTCCAAAGTTTCATTAAAAAGAATCCGTAATAAAACCTTAGTAAAATGGCAAAAGGCCCATCCATTGGAATAAAGAATCGATATGCTATCCAAGATTGAAAACGACCTTCGATATCTTCTTTCAAACTCAAACAAGTCAGTTATAACCAGTAATAATTCAAACCGCTTTTATTTTCAATATTCGAATCAAATTGGATCAAGATCGATTATTAATTTCCGATGTAAATAAAGATATTTTAATCTAAATCAGTTTTGATGTATATATATATATATATTATTCTTCGTATTACCGCGTATAACATTAATTTTTTTAAAAATTAATATTACTTGTTAAACAAAAATTAAATTAACCAATTGTAACAAAAAAACAAAAAACCATTCTTTATCATCATCATATATATAATAAGAAAAATAACGATAAAATATTATAATAAACAGTTATTGTTTGTCAATAAAATTTTATAGCAACAAAATCAGGGATATGAAACCGTTGGCAGTTATTGATTTATTTTTATTATATTTTAATATTGTATGTTTTTTTGTATATAAATAAATATTGCATAACATTGTATTTGAGTTTATAATATTGATAATTGTTAGCTTAAGATTAAAAATAAAACACAGCATCTATTGAAATATTTTTGTGTTTTGCCTTTTTTGACTCAAATAAGGAAGAAATATGGACTAATATTTTAATGTAATGAAATAAATGTCAGATAACAAGTATGAATTCGATGCCAAAGAATAAACGAGTTTTGGCACGCGATAGTACAGGTCGGGCAAAACGAATTACACTGTTGGCTAGTTTCTGAGACTACGTAATACATACATACATACATACATAATATATCTGGACCAATTCTTTTTAAAATATGTTTTTTAAAGATGTTAATAATTAATGTATGAGATATATCTCTCTGATACATAATATTGACATTAGAAATATGCTAAAAAATTAGTTTTCTCCTAAAAGAAGAAGTTATGTAAAAAAATTTAAAGTATTTTTAGGTATAATGTATATAATATACTAGGATCCGCCAACCGTGGGCGGCGGGTGTTGAGCTGAGTCCCTCTCCTTCTTTTTTTGATATCTTTTTAATGAATGGTTAAACATTTTTTCAATCTGTTTTCGCTATAATATCCGCGTTCGGCTCAAACGTACATGAGAAAATTTTTAGCTAATTATCTCGTCGCATTCTGGAGACAACTAAACACAAAAAAAGGTCTCCCAAACGGTTAAGAGCTTCCCTTGTGCTCAGCTCAATAAAAACTTTACTAAACTACAGAACAAAACTGGGACAAATGTTTTAATCTTTCATTTGAAATTCGGGTTACTTTCAAAGTTATATGTTTACAGTTCGCAAACTGAACAGACCATAAAATTAGGTATAGAATCCACATTAAGTATGAAGTAAACAGCTAAATTTCTTTAAACTTATTAAAACCTTTTGATTTTATGGTGTGAGAGAACAAAAATCATTCTCCGTTTACAGAAATTTCGTTTTCAATTTTACATTCATAGTGTATATATAATGTCCACATTAAATTTTCTATTACAATCAAATTACATAAAAAAAAGAAATTAATTAGATTCTAAAAAAAAATGTATACGTGATTTAATATTGTTTTAAACATTTTTTTAATAATACTAATATTAATAACTAACTAGAATTGTGGATTAAAATGTAAAAGCAAACTCCAACCTACATTTTGTTCAAATACTGAGAACGCCTTTGCTGATGATGCAACCTTTACCAAAATAGAATTCTCGCTTCATTGGTAAAATTTTCATAATATGAAAATTTTAACTTAGCATTAAGTAGATAATCTTTAGTAATTATTAGTAGGAAGAAAATTTAAAACTTAATTTAAACAAGAAAATAGATATTTAGTTTTCATTATCTTAATATATTTTATAATATTGTTATAATAGTATAATAATATTTAATAGTAAATAAAATATAACATTGACAATATATTTAATATAATACTTAATACAAAAGGTTTGCGAACCCTGTTATTCAAATCGTAAAGTGAAGTTAACAAAATGGACAGACGAAATGGTAACGTATTTTGAAGTTTTAGCAATATATAGATTCTATTCATGAATAACATTACATATATATAATATTTTAAATTGAAATAACATTTGTTATATTTAATTAAATAGAACAATAAAAATATTATTGTACTAAATGTAACATTTAGATTTTATGATATTATTTTCTTTTCTGAGATCGGTTATTGACAGCTGGTTTTAGGGAGGATGATTGAAGTAACAAGACCTGACAATACTGTCAAGAGCTGTGATTGACAGTCTTTTATGTCAACCAATCAGATAGGTTTATACGAGATTTGATAGAATAAAATATATTGTTCAAAAAACGGGTGTTAGATAGTATTTTCAGTCTCACCTGCAATCAAACTACCCTCTAATACAAAAAAAATCCGCATCCTTATTTAAGAAAAAGTATCGTCAATTCTTTTTATTTATAACTTTTACATAAAAACCGTCGAGCATAAAAAGTGGTATATTTTAAATATAATGCATTTTTTCCCAATATAATTGGGTAGAAAGTAACCAGTCTTCAGATCTTCCAGATCTCTTTGTAGCAAAGTTCTTCGAAATATAACAAAGCATCCCAATTATTATAACTAGAAATAAAATAATACAATCAATCAGATTGTTGTATGTACAAATTTTATAAAGGATCCGCCAACCGTGCGCGGCGGGTGTTGAGCCCCTCTCCTTTCTTCTTTTCTTGATAACTTTTGAATGGCTAAACATTTTTTCAATCTGTTTTGCTATAACATCCGCGTTCGGCTCAAACATACATGAGAAAATTTTTAGCTAATTATCTCGTCGCATTCTGGAGATAACTAAACACAAAAAACGGTCTCCCAATAATAATTATAATATTGACTATTCAGTTAATTATTTGTAAATTCCAACTTATTAATTCAAATCTAGGATTAAAATTTTTATATTTTAATTGCAGGTTTTACATTACTTTTACTAATGATACTCGCTTGTCATTGTAAAAAGTATAGGAAGCAAGTGATACGATACCCAAAGGACACGAATTTCTGGGCAACGGATTTCTTTGTTAAGGGATGTAAAAATTTTATTCAAAAATGTCCAGCCATGTATAAGTAAGTCAAATAATATGATACATTTCTTTTTTATTATTTGTATTATTTAAAATTAAGAATTTCATATTGAAATCGCTTTATTATGTAAGCTTTTTCATCCAACAATCATACTAAAATGAATTTTCGATAATAAATGTATATCTTTCCTTAACTCTAAGTCTAAAGATACTATTATAATTAAACAAAGTATCTTTTATCTTATCTTTTCTATCTTTTTTATCTTTTGAGAATAGATTTATATGTAATGTTATATTTAACATCTTACGACTCTCACTAGTAAGCAAGCATGCGAATAATGCTTCCTTCCAGAGTTCGATCAGTACTTTGAATTGATGTTCTGAACGTGTGACCTTCATACTCATACAGAATACATAAAATATTATGATTATAAACTAATAACTTGTAACTTGTAAATTAATATCTTAATAATTTCCTCTACTATAATATTATGATTTATCATACCCAGAATCCAACATATTTGTGCTCGCAATTATAATGGTGAATACAGAAATTTTCCTAACTATTGCCAAATGCAATATGAAAACTGCAATACTTGGCGAAGTAAGTACTTACTATGAACCAATGTTCTAATTTATAACATTTAACTAAAGATTAATGCTTCAAATGTTATTTTAATTTTCATTATTCTTCATTGATTTGCATGTGATATTCAAACAACATAATACTAGGGGCGCCAACAGACCCTAAATTACGACTCGCTGCGCTCGCGAAATCTCGGGTGCCGTTTGCATATTGAGCGAAGCGAGCCCAGTGTAATGACTCATCGTTTCCTTTTGACTTTCATTCCATTGACTTTAATGGGATATCAGTTTTTTGACGATTATTTCTCAACGACATGAAATTTTACAAAATTTATTTTTTTTAAATCACCTAATGTGTGTCTTTTTGTTTGCAAAATTTCATATTCGTGACAAAAAATGTGAAAAAGTGTACAATAGAACGCACCGCTCGCTACAATCGCTTCGCTAATAACTGCACAAATAAAATATCAGTTTGAAAACAACAAAATTAGGTTCACACAGTTCGAAACATTTGATCCAAATCCAATGTCTTAAAGCGTAATATTTTACTGGTATAGCTCGTTTGAATATGTAACAAGACAATTGTGCAATCCGGTATTATTTTATTTTATTGGGTTTAAATTTAGTTTTATTACAAACAAAAATATTCATGAGTATAAGTAGGTAAGTTTTAAGTTACTAAATTTTTAAGTCTGTAACATTTTTTATTATAAAACTCAAGCATATTATCAGGACGAAATTATACGATACGAAAATATAACGTATTCTTGTGAATCCATGCGGTATTTTTTTAATAATATTAAGCTTAATTTGAACTAATGCGATAATAAAATATTTTTAAATGATTTTTATATTGTAATAATGAATATTATTATGTATACAATGTTTTAAAAAATATATAAATTCTAAAGTTTTATCGATAGGTAATTGAATTTGTGATTTATTGTGTATAATAAAATTATTTATTTTAATATTACTTAAGACTAACGCTGTTGGAGAACAGAAAAATGTCTTTTTAACAATCCTACATGTCTCAGTTACATCTTTTTTTTAATAATACGCGAGAGGCAATTTTTATTTACCATTTTTTGTAGCTGTCATATATCAAAGAAAAATAAAACAAATTTCACTGTATATCTTACATCATCCTCCCGCGACCATAAACCATCATTCAGTCTGTCTAGACAGATCCAAGCGGTATTTATTGTTATATCTAGAAAACTTTTCACACTAACCATAAATTATTAGTAAAAGTAACTCTTTTATGAAGAATATTTTTTATTCAGATAGATACTAAAATTATTACTTGATTTTCAAAAAGTTTAAACGTTTAAACTATTAAACAAAATTTATAAATCATATACTTAGTTCTAGATACACACAGTATATCTACAACTAAGTTATATTTAATAAATGTATACTCATTTTCCATACCGATGGTTTTATATCTAAAAGACGACTGTTGAAACAAGTTCTGAGCTCCCCAGTTATTTATAACACTCTTGTGAGCTGAATGACACTTATTTTTCGAGATAAATCTCTCGCTAACAACCATAATTAGTATACAACATTTTAATATTTTCTTTTTATATTCTCATAAATTTTATATATTATTAAATTAAATTAATGATATTTCAAATTTTTTTTTACAGATTGGCGAGTGTTTAAAAGGGAAAGATGTTGATACTGAATCGCAACTTCATTAGCATTTAAGTTTTTTGTAAAAGCTATAATAATAGTTTATTTAAATTTTAATTATAGTTTAATATATATAATTAATATAATTAAGTAAAGTAAGGATATTTTATTGTATGTAAACAAACATATTTTCATTTAAATTATATATATTAATTTTACAATGTATTAACAAGATAAAAGATGATTTTTTTTTATTTGTAGTTATATTTTTTTTAAACCAGTATCATTTATTATTTATTATTATAATCATTGAAATTCAATTGCAAATGCATTCAAACGATTATTTTATGAACATTTATAAATATAAAATATCAATACAATTGAATTTCAATTCAATTTATACGTAATACTTTCAAGTCTTCAAAACAATCTATTTCTTCGGACATAATACTGGAAAGCGGTGAATTTCAATTTAGATTATGTATTAAGTTGAATAAAATTTTATAAAAAGAAATTTGTAAGAATATTCAATAAATTAAATACATTTTATTGTTATCTATTTTTATTTATTCTTTATTGTACACAACAAAATATAAAACATAAATAAAGTAGCAAATTTAAAGTACTTAAGCCTTACCGCGTAACGGCGATTTCGTACAGGCCATACAAATATTAAGTAATAAAAAAAGACTAGTACACTAGTAAGTTTCAATTGGTTGACAGAATACTTATTGAATTTTTATATTATGTTTATTAGTGTCTTAATAAAAGAGAGACAGGGGGAGGCCTCGAGTGATCTTCAAAAACACAGTATCTATGACATTGGAGGAAGGTCACGTAAAAAGCATGAGGACCCCCCGGAGGGCATGTATGAAGAAGTTGATGTCTGTGGCCGAGGCGAAAGAGGTATGCAGGGACCGTAGCGTTTGGCGCTCCGTCGTCTTTGGCTACCCCGTAAGGGATATGGTGTGAAGATAAATAATAATAGTAATAATAATAATAGTTGAGATCGATGTTTATTTGATAGATATTTATAAGATACGTTATATATTATATTTTGTTCGTAATAGTATCCTTTTTTTAATGAAATTGTGTAGAGATTTGTTTAGACAACAGTCCATGGTACAAGAATACAAGTTTGGAAATTATATTTATAACTAACTAGTGCTAGTGCCAACGACTTAGTTCTCGTGGAGTATGTTTGAAAGTAGCCTAAGTACTAACATCAAATATCCCCAATGAAGGTCTTGTTAAAACCGGTTCAGCCATTGCAGAGATTAGCCGGAACAAATAAACCGACACACAGAAAATATTTTTAAAATTGTTTCTATTGTCAGTAACATATATACTTTCTTATGCATTTAGTGAAATTTTGTATCACAAACAGACACTTTTATTTATATGTATAGATAATTTCTTTTAAAATATACTGATTTTCTCTGGTTGTTTTTCTTTACCAACTTACTCAACTAAATTTCTTTATTACAATATATTTTATTATTATCATAATAAAAGTAAAGGGTCTTTAATTATTCATAAGCGGCTTAATTTTTGCGGTAAAGTGGATAGCAACTATATTAAACTTAAAATAACTTTACCAACTTAACGCAATTTAGCTTAACTTTAACACAAGTTGCTAAAATATTTGGACATCAAAATTAACTGCTAATTCCAACTGTATAGAGAGTATTATATAAACACAAATAAACATTATTATTAACGTCTAATTTAAAATTTAATTACGATTCTTATTAGAAATACTTGATAATTTTATTATATATATTTGTCTGGGGATTTATGAACAACACCCCTCGTGGTCATAGAAGAGTGCAATGGGTAACGCGCATACATACGGCGCCGCCAACTTCATACATTGTATATTTATTTACATAATAAGCATAATAATGTTGTATCATCAAATTCCATTCCATATAATACCAGTGATTACTTGTGTACGTCAAATGAGAGGCTGGAGGCCTATTTTGATGCCATAGTTCTGTACAGATACTCTCCAACTTAATGTCAGGCTACGAGAGTTTCAAATGCGTCCACTAAAGAACCACACAACAAACTCAGACGGATTTTTTAATATTATAATATTGTGATCACTGTTTCACAAAGGTAATATTAAGTGCGCAAACGAGAAATGAGTGTTGAGATTTAGAACCAGTGTATGTGTATGTAACAGTTGAAGTTCCAAGATTAAGAACAAAACCACTTGAGATTAGTGAAAATATATTGTTACATCACAAACATTTATAATCTATATATATATATATATATATATATATATATATATATATATATATATATATATATATATATATATATATATATATATATATATATATATATATATAACACTCATTGACTCATCACAAAATCGCCGAAACTATCTGTCCGATTAACTTAAAATTTTACATAGTTAATTCCCATCCCAAAGGATTTTAAATTTTTGCAACGGTTACTATAGCAACGGTTACGATGACAACGGATAATATGACAAAGGTTACCATAGCAACCTAAGTTCATATCCAAATTAATAGCGTGTCCAGCGAAGCGGGAGGGAATAAGCTAGTATTTATATGTTAACTTGATTTTCAACCATCACTACATCTATAAATTCATAATTCCTACATCACTCTAAATTAACACATTAATACATTACTAAGAGAACGGTCTGTTATAAACGGAATTGCCTTACATAATTGAACTAACATTGTTTAGTATAACAATAGTCGATTAAACTTTTAGCTAATATTGTCAAACAAAACATTTCAAATATAGACCATTCATTCTAAACAGAAGCGACATCTATCGACGGAATAAACGCCACAACCTGTTCTGTTACTGACATGTCTGATCCAATACAATGTTGGGGAATTTGTTTAGAATTTGAAATTGTCTATTTATTTTTTGTTAATATTCAGTCTGAAAAACAGCTAACAAAAATTATATTGTTTTATTGTGAAAGACAATTTTGTATTCAAATTTATTCTGAACAAGCTTCTGGGACCCTTTTAAAAATGAAATTAGGAAAGGATTTATAAAAAGAATATTTTTCTATCTATTAAAACATTTCATTGTTAAGTCTTAAACCTGTAGAAGTTATTATTCACTTAACGCGGGGGTAAGAGTTACTATATCAACGGTTACCATAGCAATGGTTACGATGATAACGGATAATATGGCAAAGGTTACCATAGCAACCTATGTTCACATCCAAATTAATAGTGTGCCCAGCGAAGCGGGAGGGAATAAATTATATAATTTATAAACTGATCGCAGGATATTCATTTCTTGTAATATTGTAGTGTTTTGATTTTGCGTTCGATAGACGATAACTGACGGATCATGTACAGGTCTGTCTGTCCAGATGTAGGTCAGTTTAAAATTGATGGATGGTTTATTCAGTGGTAAACATTTATGTTAATACATAAGAGTTTATATGGATGATGAGTGTATATGTACTTAATAAGTGCCAGTGTGTGAGTAATATTAAAAATTTTTCTTCAAATTATCTGAACATTTAACAAGTAAGCAACAAACCCAATATTTCTATACATATAAATAAAATTTAAGTGTCTGTTTATAATTCCAGTTTAAATGGTTACTTAAAAAACAGTTTTAACTGTTTGTTTATTCCGGCTAATCTCTGAAACGGCTGGACTGATTTTAACAGAACTTTCACTGGCTGATGGCTAATGTTATAAAGAGCACCTTGAGCTACTTTTACTTTAACAAATCTATTCAGTGCGAACGAAGTCGTGGACGCAACTAGTCTAGTAATATAAAGTAAAGCAGTTAACATATGAATAAAACACAATAAATATAGTGATGTATAAGAATTTGGTAAATTATCAACATTTAACGAAAACATCAAACAAATTATATGAAACCTTAAAACTGGGTCACAATTTAAATAACAATGTAAGTTGTATATTAATGTAATTACTTTCCCGTGACAATTTAATTCTCCCGTGTATTGAGAACAATACAAAAAATATTAAAGCAACCCTGACATGACTTCGTTAACGAAACTAAATCGTTTTGACAGAATGATATTAAGTGAGAATATATATTTATTATATAAAGTTTGAAAATTTTGTTATTATAATAATTTGTGATATTTAATAGGTTTCAAATATGAGAGGTTATCAGAGAAAACCATTCTTACGAGTATAAGTTTGATTTTTAGTGTTATTATTAAACTAGCTTATTTCCTCCCGCTTCGCTGGACACACTATTAATTTGGATCTAAACTTGGGTTGCTATGTCATATTATCCGTTGTCATCGTAACCGTCACTATGGTAACCATTGCTATAGTAACTCTTATCCCCCGTTAAATGTGTAGCTCCTACAGGCTTAAAACTTGGTGAAATGCAAAACGTTAAAATCCGTTGCGATAAGAATTCCATATAATCCGTTGTTAGTGAACGTCTACGTCACAAAAGAAGTAACTATGTAAAATTTTAAGTTGAACGGACAGATAATTTCGTGATGAGTTAGTCAGTTGTAAATCGGTTATATATATCGGTCATCTATATATATATATATATATATATATATATATATATATATATATATATAGATGACAGGTCACAGTTTAGACTTGATTTAAATAACACTTATATTATTATTCTATTATAAAAACGGAATTCCAAGAACTATATTTGAAGCATCGGTTAAAATATAGTCTTATTAGTAAAAAAAGAGACTGATTTTCTGATGTTTGATGTGATGTAAAAAAAGTTTAATCTATCCCGCTAGTGTCTTACTAGCGGGATAGATTAAACTTTTTTTATGTTTGTCAGATTTTTTTGCCAAAACGTGAGAAATATTCTGTATTATGATATAATATTATACTTTGTTTTCTTTCACGTTGTTTTTAGTTTAAAATAGGCTAGAAGTTAAAAAATATATATATTTATTTACGTAACAGTTTAATGTTATTAAAAATATGTATTAATCATTATAACGTGTGAGTATTGTTTAAATAGAGCCACTTTATTTTATTCTATATAAAATTATTACAATAACAAATGTATAAGTAGTGAAATAAAGTATTAGGAAATATTTATAAATGCAATATAACGTTAACTATTTGAAACAAAACTAAAATACACCTTTTAACAACTAATGACAGAAACCACTCTTAAATTTATAGAGTGATCAAAACTGCATGTAGTTTATAATTCAGTTGCATATTACAAACAAGATAGCTTAGCTTAACTTTATTCAGTATAGTAAATATCAAAAATATGATAATAAAGGGGTGTAGTTGTACCGAGGTTAGTTGAGTATATATAAAAATCTATTCCGCGATAATAATATTTTTTGTAGTAATTTTTTTTTGCATTTCTTTGCCATGTCTTGACATCTAAAATTCTAAAACTATCTACTAAAAACTAAGAGTTACCCCTATTGCCCGTTTGGACCATCAGGGCATTGCTTTAGTCCTCTGTCGAGAAAACCCTTCTAAAAGTCTATGAATATTTAATATTTAATATTTTTATTTATTTCACTTTATATCAATACCATTGATCACTCGTGTACGTCAAATGGAAGCGACAGGAGGGTCTATTTTGATATCGTACGTATTAAAATAAGCCCTTCTGTAAAGACACTCTTCAACTTAAAACAAGGATACGAGGGTTCTAAAAGTGCTCTGGTCTGGAAAGAACCACACAACAAACTTAGCCGGTATTTTTTTATTGTGATCACTGTTTCACAAACGTCAATATATTTAGTGAGAAATTTGAACAACTAGAACCATCGCAATCAATTCGATAAGCAGTCCTTATGATGGTTAATACTACGAAAATAGTCTTTTTAATAATTTTTTAATTCATACATCTCTAACAGCACTTAAAGAACTTTGGTGTTGAAGTTGAAGCTTGAATACAAAAGAGAGCTTTTACAAAAGAAGTGTCAAATGGATTTTAATTAAAAATAGATTTTCATTTCTTTTTATAATTTTTATTCTTTGATTATGTTCAAAGTTACGGATGATGTAACAATAATTAACATATTGATATATTTTAAAATTATATTCACTTATTATGATTACTTAAATGTAAATACATACAATAATAATAAAAATGTATAAAAAATATTATTACGTACTAAATTTGTGTGAAACAACAATAACCTAAATCACAGACAGACACATGAAACATAATAGTATATTTTTATATTGAGCGTTAAACAAATATTAAACTCAAACTTATTGTTCAGATTGCAATGTTCAGTTAGATTTTAGTTTTAATATATATTTACAGTTAAGTGTCATTCTCAATGTATCCAATTTGACAATTTGTTCCAATTATGTTAATACCCAACCAATTTAGGAGAAATAAAACGTTTATGCAAATTTCTATCGTCTCTTTTAGTCCTATTTTGCATTTTTTTGCATTTTCCTAAAAATTAATCTGTTACTGGATGGACAGATGCTGAGAATTTTCTATGTTAATGTGGTATTAACCCATATTCTAGAGCCTGCAATTGAAAGAAATATTTTTAGATATATTACTATAGAATAGAATACTTTTGGTAATAATTAAATAATTAATGAACTTAATTAATATAGCGTATTTAATAAATAAATATTTCATTGATATTAAGTTCATTGGCCTTCATTATAAGCATGGTACAATTAAATATTTTCCCCTTAGTATAAATTTATTACTTGGTTTGACATTACGCTTTGAACTTTGTAGCTCATTTGCATTTGTCGATATTTGAAACACTCTATAATCTTTTACAAAGGATATTAAGAAAATCTAAATAGCAAAAAGTTTGAATTGCTGTACCTTATGTCCTTTGTTACTATTTAGTTTAATATCTTTCGAAATATTACAGAGATTTATAAAATAGAAAATAATGTATTTATTTATTTATTCATTTATGTAGTCAATAAAAAAAGAGATATTCCTTAGGATTAGCTTATCTTTAAAAGAGATCTCCTCCAGCTATTCCAGAATGTTGAATAGGTTTGAAAGGGCACAGAAATGTACATAGATCATGTTATATACTCCGACTTGTGGTGACATGTGGGTCGTAGCTTTTGAACTGAGTATTGTGGATTCGATTTCCATACAGATTTTTTTGCAATTCCTTCACAGTTGTTATTTTCTGTCCGTTATTTATGCAATGCAACTTCTTCTTTAATGTAGAAGTTATTTTATGTACTACCTTCATGACTTGTACGGAGAATAATAGCAGACTACTACTACTAAGTAGTAGTACTTGTAAATACGGGGTTCATAGTTATTAAAGTTAGTTCATCGCGAACTTAT
Source organism: Melinaea marsaeus rileyi (assembly GCA_918358865.1). Classification (NCBI taxonomy): domain Eukaryota; kingdom Metazoa; phylum Arthropoda; class Insecta; order Lepidoptera; family Nymphalidae; genus Melinaea; species Melinaea marsaeus. The sequence goes on along the minus strand of OU911089.1, from coordinate 14,183,785 downwards.
TTTATACAATTGATAGCTATTAAAGCCATAGAGCTATTGACACAAAAATCATATTTGTATTACATCATTATTATGAGACATTGCATTAAATAAAGGAACCTACATTAGAAATATTTCGACCAACAGTGACCATTACTTTTGCTGAATCGCCTTTTTTTGCTACCCTTTCAAAGTATTTATTTAATACAAAAAGATATTATCAATTATTTAGTTTTAAGATGTAGTTGTTTAATAAAAATGACGATATTATTCAGAGAAATAGAAAATACTTTTTTTTACAAGGAAATACCGATTACAGTAAAATATGTATCCTTAGTCGTAAAATATGGGTAATTCAAGTCCGCCCAAACTTTTCTATCACCATTTTTTTGTAGTCCAAGATTTGTGTTATAATTTATGTGTTATTCAGTGAATAAATCATCATAATATAAATAATGCAAAAGTATAAACATTCGTATCTGGGTTATCAAGTGTCGTTCCCAAACATATGTGTATTAAGTGTAAAAGTAGTTCATAATATAATTTATTATATTGTAATTAATAGTAAAGTTAATATTATAGATATTAAATAATAAATACTGCATACAACCTTCAATCGCCGTCTTCATACACGAGGTCAAGAAGCTTTCATCATGTTCCACAATTAAGAATCCTGAAAGTAATTTAGCTAGGTAAACATAACATATCAGTGCTAGTTCAAGAAATATTAATTTTAATAAAATTCATTATTTTGTCTTTTCTAGAAATCTAATTACATGAAGATGTAAGAGAAAAACTCATTAAATGAAATATAAGATGATATTTTTTTTATTAAATACTATTTCTAATTAAATACATTTATTTAATAGTAAACTGTTTGTGTATAAGATCTCAAATGATGACCAATAAGAAATTTCAACGAGAAAAACTTTGCTGACGTATGCAAAATACCAGATTATACGGTCATAGAAAACTAGGTCACAATCAGCTGCAAGATATGCTTTTAATATAAGATGGGGAATAAGCCTTTGGTAATGTAATTTATACGTGTTGGGAGTTATGTACAAGGATTTCAGAACAGTATATGTGTATATACCAGTTGAACTACCAAGAACATGAACAAAACTACTTGGGATTAGTGTAAATACATTGTTACATCACAAATATTTATATTTGTATGTTAACTCAATGTTCAGCAGTCACTACATCTATAAATTTATAATACCTAAGTCACTCTAAATTAACACATTAATATATTACTAAGAAAACGGTCTGTTATAACCACAATTGCCTTACATAATTGAACTGACATTGTTTAGTATAACAATAGTCGGTTAAACTTTTACCTAATATTGTCAAACAAAACATTTCAAATATTGGCCATTCATTCTAAACAGAAGAGACATCTATCGACGGAATAAACGCCCACAATCTGTTCTGTTACTGACATGTCTGATCCAATACAATGTTAGGGAATTTGTTTAGAATTTGAAATTGTCTATTCATTTTTTGTTAATATTCAGTTTGAAAAACACCTACAGAAAATTATATCGTCTCGTTTTGTTGTGAAAGAAAATTTTGTATTCAAATTTATTCTGAACAAGCTTTTGGGATATTTTTTAAAATTAAATTAGGAAAGGATTTATTTATTTTTTTTCTACAAAAAAATTAATTTTCAATTAGTGAATTTTTAAACTGATTACAGGATAATTTGTTGTAATATTGTAGTGTTTTGATTTTGCGTTCGATACACGATAACTGACGGATCATGTACAGGTCTGTCTGTCCAGATGTAGGTCAGTTTAAAATTGATGGATGGTTTATTCAGTGGTAAACAAATATGTTAATACATAAGAGTTTATATACATATATATGTGTGAGTGTGTATGTACTTAATAAGTGCGAGTGTGTGAGTAATATTAAAATCTTTCTTTAGATTATCTGAAAATTTAACAAGTTAGCAGCAAACCCAATATATCTATGCATATAAATAAAATTTAAGTATCTGTTTGTAATTCCAAATTAAATGGTTTTCACAAAATGCATATGAAAAAATATCCGTATATAGTAAGGAACGTTGCTTATAAAACAGTTTAACAAATTTTCTCAGTCTGTTTGTTTGTTTCGGCTAATCTCTGAAACAGCTGGGCTGATTTTAACAGAACTTTCACTGACTGATGGCTAATGTTATAAAGAGCACCTTGAGCTACTTTTACTTTAAAAAATCCTATTCCATGTGAACGAAGTCGCGGGCGCAACTAGTCTAGTAATATAAAGTAAAGCAATTAACATATGAATAAAACACAATAAATATAGTGATGTATAAGAATTTGGTAAATTATCAACATTTAACGAAAACATCAAACAAATTATATGAAACCTTAAAACTGGGTCACAATTTAAATAACAATGTAAGTTGTATATTAATGTAATTACTTTCCCGTGACAATTTAATTCTCCCGTGTATTGAGAACAATACAAAAAATATTAAAGCAACCCTGACATGACTTCGTTAACGAAAATTAAATCGTTTTGACAGAATAAATTAATGATATTAAGTGAGGATATTTATGTGTATTATATTTAGTTTGAAATTTTTTTATTACAATAATTAAATTATTAATAGGTTTGAAACTGTGAACGGTTATAAGAGAAAACCATATATATAAGTTTGATTTTCACTGTTATTATTAAGCTATCTTATTCCCTCCCGCTTCGCCGGGCACACTGTTAATTTGGATGTGAACTTAGGTTGCTATGGTAACCTTTCGTCATATTATCCGTTGTCATCGTAACCGTTGCTATGGTAACCGTTGCTATAGTAACTCTTACCCCCGCGTTAAGTGTATAACTGCTACTGGTTTAAAACTTGGCGAAATGCAAAAAGTTAAAACCCTTTGGAAATGGAATTCCATAAAATCCGTTCTTAGTGGACGTCTACGTCACAAAAGATGTAACTATGTAAAATTTTAAGTTAATCGGACAGATACTTTCAGACATTTCGTGATGAGCCAGTGAGTGGTAAATCGCTTATAGATGACAGGTCATCGTTTAGACTTGATTTAATTAATACTTATATTGTTTTTTATTATTTAAAAGAAATTTCAAGAACTATATTTCAAGCATCGTTTAAAATATGATCTTATTGGTAAAGAAAGAGACTGAAGTCTTCTGATGTAACACACTAGGGGGATAGATTAAACTTTTTTCTATTCGGCAGATTTCTTTGCTAGATCGTGAAAGATATTCTGTATTATGATGTAATGTTATACTTTTTGGTTTATCACGTTGTTCTTAAGTTTAAAATAGGTTAAAAAAAATTAATATTTTGTTACGTGACAGTTTAATATTATTAAAAATGTATTTTAAAAATGATATTGTATGCGGATTGTTTAAATGTAGGTACTTAATTTTTTTCCATATCAGATAATTGAACTAACAAATGTATAAGTACTAAAATAAAAGTAGTTTGAAATATTTATAAATGTAACGTAATGATAACTTTTTAAAACAAAAAGTAAAATACGTCTTTTAACAATTAATGACAGAAACCACTATTAAATTTATAGAGTTACTAAAACTGCATGTAGCTTATAATTCAGATGCAATTTACATGCAAGATAGTTTAGCTTAACTTCAATCAGTATAGTAAATATCAAAATATATGATTATTTGTAAAGTATATATCGTTCCTATGAAACTACTGATTCTAGTTGCACGCAGGTTAGTTGAGGATATATAAAAAACTATATTAGTAATATTATTTTTGCACATCATTGCCATGTCACGATATCTATCATTCTAAGAATATCCACTAAAATGGATGGTTACCCTTATCGCCTCATTGGACCATCAGGTCTTCAGTCGTCTGTAGAGAAGTACCTTCAAAAACTCTATGAATATTTAATATTTAATATTTTTATTTATTTCACTTTATGTCAATACCATTGATCACTTGTGTACGTCAAATGGAAGTGACAGGAGGGACTATTTTGATATCGTACGTATTAAAATAAGCCCTTCTGTAAAGACAATCTTCAACTTAAAATAATGATACGAGGGTTCCAAACGCGCCCTGGTTTAAAAGGAACCACACAAAAAATTCATACGGGTTTTTTTCATTGTGATCACTGTGTCACAAACGTCAATATATTTAGTGAGAAATTCGAACAACTCGAACCATCGCAATCAATTCGATAAGCAGTCCTAATGATAATAAATAATAAGAAATGGTCTTTTTAATAATTTTTAATTCAAACATCTCTGTCAGCACTTAAAGAACTTACTACAGTTGAAGCTTAAATACAAAAGACAGCTTATACAAAAGAAGTATTAAATAGTTTGAAATAAAAAGTGTACCCATATTTTAATATATACATTAATTTTTAATTAAAATTTATTTTCATTCCGTTTTATTAATTTTATTGTTTTTGTTCAAGTTACGGATGATGTAACTTTAATTAGCAATATTGTAAAATTATGTTTAATTATTATTAAATAATAATAAAATGTATATAAGACATGCTTTTGTGTATAAACATACAAACAATCAAACAATAATAAACTAAATCGCAGACAGACAGACACATGAAACATAATAGTATAATTTATATTGAGCGTTAAACAAATATTAAACTCAAACTTATTGTTCAGATTGCAATGTTAAGTTAGATTTTAGTTTTAATATATATTTTACAGTTAAGAGCTCACAAGTGTCATCCTCAATGTATCCAGTTGGACAAGTTGTTCCAATTATGTTAATACCGGACCAATTTAGGAGAAATAAAAGGTTTATGCAAATTTTTATCGTCTCTTTAAGTCCTATTTTGCATTTTTTTGCATTTTCCTAAAAATTAATCTGTTACTGGACGGACAGATGCTGAGAAATTTCTATGTTAATGTGGTATTAACCTATATTCTAAAACCTGCAATTGAAAGAAATATTTTTAGTTATTATATTACTACAGAATAGAACTTTTGGTAATAATTAAATAATTAATGAACTTAATCAATATAGCGTATATAATTAATAAATATTTTATTGGTATTAAGTTCATTGACCTTCATTATAAACATGGTACAATTAAATAATTTCCCCTTAGTATAAATTTATTACTTGGTTTGACATTACGCTTTGAACTTTGTAGCTAATTTGCATTTGTCGATATTTGAAACACTCCATAATCTTTTGCAAAAGATATTAAGAAAGTCTAAATAGCAAAAAGTTTAAATGGCTGGACCTTATGTCCTTTGTTACCATTTAATTCAATACCCTTCAAAATATTACAGACATTTATAAAATAGAAAATAATATATTTATTTATTAATTAATATGTATATGTAGTTACAAAAAAAATAAAAAGATATATACCATAGGATTTCTAAAAGAGATCTTCTCCAGCTATTCTTGAGTGTTGAATCAGTTTTAACAGGCGGAGAAATGTATACAGATCATGTTATATACCCCGACTTTTCATGTTGGTCGTAGCTTTTGAACCGTGTGTTGTGGGTTCGATTTCCACATAGATTTTTTTGCAATCCCTTCACAGTTGTTATTTTCTGTCCGTTATTTATGCAATGAAACGTATTCTATAATGGAGAAGTTATTTTATGTACTACCTTCATGATTCGTACGGAGAATACTAGTAGACTACTACTACTAAAAAGTAGTACTTGTAAGTACGTAGTACACAGGTATTCAGGTTAGTTCATCACGAAGTTATTTTATACAATTTGAAGCTATTAAAGGCAGTAGAGCTTTTGACACAAAAAGCATATACATTAACATCATTATTATTAGACATTGCGTTAAATAAAGGAACCTACATTAGAAATATTTCGACCAACAGTGACCATTACTTTTGCTGAACCGCCTGTTTTTGCTACCCTTTCAAAGTATTTATTTAATACAAAAAGATATTATCAATTATTTAGTTTTAAGAAGTAGTTGTTAATAAAACTGACGATATTATTCATATAAATAAAAAATACTTTTTTCACAAGGAAATACCAATTACAATAAAATTTGTATCAATAGTCGTAAAATATGGGTAATTCAAATCCGCCCAAACTTTTCTATCACCATTTTTTTGTAGTCCATGATTTGTTATAATATAATGTCTTATCTGTTATATCTTATTCAGTGAATAAATCATCATAATATAAATAATGCAACAGTATAAATATTAGTATCTGGATTATCAAGTGTCAAACATGTGTATTAAGTGTATTAGTGTATAATATAATTTATTGTATTATATATTGAAAAATGGTATAGATTAAATAATAAATACCGCATACAATCCTCCCATCGCCATTGCCATACATGTTGCGAGAAAGCTTTCGCCATGTACGACACATAAGAATCCTAAAAGTATCACGGTTATATAAACATATTATATAAGTAAAATTACACGAAATTCTAAATGTATCGTTTTCTAAGCAAAAGTAATAAAATAAATTTTAATTTAATTCTTTATCTTGTCTTTCCTGAAATCTAATTGCATGAAAATATGAGAAATACTCATTTAGTTGAATATAAGATGTTATTTTTTTTATTTGACTACTATTTCTAATTTAATAATCAACTGTTTGTGTATAAGATTTAAAATGATGACCAATATGAAATTTCAACGAGAAAAACTTTGCTGACGTATGCAAATACCAGATTATACGGTCATAGAAAAGTAGGTCACAATCAACTGCAAGCTATGCTTTTAATACAAGATGGCCTTAAATAAGCCTTTGGTAATGTAATTTATTCGTGTTGGGAGTTATATACAGGGATTTCAGAACCACAGTGTGTATGTATGTGTATATGACGGTTGAACTACCAAGAGCAAGAACAAAACTACTTGGGATTAGTGAAAATACATTGTTACATCACTAATATTTATAATATATGTATGTTAACTTGATTTTCAACCGTCACTACATCTATAAATTCATAATTCCTACGTCACTCTAAATTAACACATTAATACATTACTAAGAGAACGGTCTGTTATAACCGGAATTGCCTTACATAATTGAACTGACATTGTTTAGTATAACAATAGTCGGTTAAACTTTTACCTAATATTGTTCCAATGTACTCTAACAAAACATTTCAAATATTGCCCATTCATTCTAAACAGAAGCGACATCTATCGACGGAATAAACGCCCACAACCTGTTCTGTTACTGACATGCCTGATCCAATACAATGTTAGGGAATTTGTTTAGAATTTGAAATTGTCTATTTATTTTTTGTAAATATTCAGTGTCTGAAAAACACCTACAGAAAATTATATTGTCTCTTTTTATTGTGAAAGACAGTTTTGTATTCAAATTTATTCTGAACAAGCTTCTGGGACCCTTTTTAAAATGAAATTAGGAAAGGATTTATAAAAAGAATATTTTTCTATTTATTAAAACATTTCATTGTTAAGTCTTAAACCTGTAGAAGTTATTATTCACTTAACGCGGGGGTAAGAGTTACTATATCAACGGTTACCATAGCAATGGTTACGATGATAGCGGATAATATGACAAAGGTTACCATAGCAACCTATGTTCACATCCAAATTAATAGTGTGCCCAGCGAAGCGTGAGGGAATAAATTATTTAATTTATAAACTGATCACAGGATATTCATTTCTTGTATTATTGTAGTGTCTTGATTTTGCGTTCGATACACGATAACTGACGGATCATGTACAGGTCTGTCTGTCCAGATGTAGGTTAGTTTAAAATTGATGGATGGTTTATTCAGTGGTAAACATTTATGTTATACATAAGAGTTTATATACATATATATGTGTGAGTGTGTATGTACTTTATAAGTGCGAGTGTGTGAGTAATATTGAAATCTTTCTTCAAATTATCTAAACATTTAACAAGTTAGCAACAAAGCCACTATATCAATACATATACTCGTAAATAAAATTAAAGTGTCTGTTTGTAATTCCAAATTATATAGTTTTGCTGTAAATGCTTATGAAACTAAATCCGTATATAGTAAGGAAAATTACTTAAAAACAGTTTTAACAATTTTTCTCAGACTGTTTGTTTGTTTTGGTTAATCTCTGAAACGGCTGGACTGATTTTAACAGAACTTTCAATGGCTGATGGCTAATGTTATAAAGAGCACCTTGAGCTACTTTTACTTTAACAAACCTATTCAGTGCGAACGAAGTCATGGGCGTAACTAGTCTAGTAATATAAAGTAAAGCAATTAACATATGAATAAAACACAATAAATATAGTGATGTATAAGAATTTGGTAAATTATCAACATTTAACGAAAACATGAAACAATTTATATATAACCTTAAAACTGGGTCAAAATTTAAATTATAATGTAATTTGTATATTAATGTAATTACTTTCCCGTGACTATTTAATTCTCCCGTGTATTGAGAACAATACAAAAAATATTAAAGCAACCCTGACATGACTTCGTTAACGAAAATTAAATCGTTTTTACAGAATAAATTAATGATATTAAGTGAGGAAATATATGTGTATTATATTTAGTTTGAATTTTTTTTTATTACAATAATTAAATATATTAATAGGTTTGAAACTGTGAACGGTTATCAGAGAAAACCATACATATAAGTTTGTTTTTACTGTTATTATTAAACTAGCTTTTTCACTGCCGCTTCGCTGGGCACACTATTAATTTGGATGTGAACTTAGGTTGCTATGGTAACCTTTCGTCATATTATCCGTTGTCATCGTAACCGTTGCTATGGTAACCATTGCTATAGTTACTCTTACCCCCGCGTTAAGTGTATAATAGCTCCTACAGGTTTAAAACTTGGCGAAATGCAAATTTTTAAATCCGTTGGGATACGAATTACGTAAAATCCGTTCTTAGTGGACGTCTGCGTCACAAAAGACCACGACCATGTAAAATTTTAAGTTAAACGGACAGATAGTTTCGTGATGAGTCAGTGAGTTGTAAATCGCTTATATATAGACAACGTTTGATTTACTTAATATCTATATTATTATTCTATTATAAAAAGGAATACCAAAAACTATATTTCAAGCATCGGTTAAAATATAGTCTTATTGGTGGGTAAAGAAAGAGACTGAAGTCTTCTGATGAAAGACACTAGCGGGATAGATTAAACTTTTTTATATTTGGCAGATTTTTTTGCCGAATCGTGAGAGATATTCTGTATTATGATATAATATTATACTTTGTTTTCTTTCACGTTGTTTTTGAGTTTAAAATAGGCATAGAAGTTAAAAAATATATATATTTATTTACGTAACAGTTTAATGTTATTAAAAATATGTATTAATCATTATAACGTGTGAGTATTGTTTAAATAGAGACACTTTATTTTATTCTATATAAGATAATACACTAACATATGTATAAGTACTCAAATAAAGTATTAGGAAATATTTATAAACGCAATGTAACCTAACGCTAACTTTTTAAAACATAAAGTAAAACATGTAACTTATTAATTAATGACAGAAATTACTTCTAATTCATAGAGTGACCAAAACTGCATGTAGCTTATAATTCAGATATAATTTCCAAACAAGATAGCTTAGCTTAACTTTATTCAGTATAGTAAATATCAAAAATATGATAATAAAGGGGTGTAGTTGTACCGAGGTTAGTTGAGGATATATAAAAAATCTATTCCGCGATAATAATATTTTTTGTAGTAATATTTTTTTTGCATATCTTTGCCATGTCTTGACATCTAAAATTTTAAAACTATCTACTAAAAACTAAGAGTTACCCCTATTGCCCGTTTGGGCCATTGCTTTAGTCCTCTATCGAGAAAACCCTTCTAAAAGTCTATGAATATTTTATATTTTTATTTATTTCACTTTATATCAATACCATTGATCACTCGTGTACGTCAAATGGAAGCGACAGGAGGGTCTATTTTGATATCGTACGTATTAAAATAAGCCCTTCTGTAAAGACACTGTTCAACTTAAAATAAGGATACGAGGGTTCTAAAAGCGCTCTGGTCTGGAAAGAACCACACAACAAACTTAGCCGGTTTTTTTTTATTGTGATCACTGTTTCACAAACGTCAATATATTTAGTGAGAAATTTGAACAACTAGAACCATCACAATCAATTCGATAAACCATCCTAATGATAATTAATAATACGAAAATAGTCTTTTTAATCATTTGTTAATTCATACATCTCTGTCAGTACTTAAAGAACTTACTACAGTTGAAGCTTGAATACAAAAGAGATCTTTTACAAAAGAAGTGTCAAATGGGTTTTAATTAAAAATAGATTTTCATTCCGTTTTATTATTTTTATTCTTTGTTTTTGTTCAAAGTTACGGATGATGTAACAATAATTGATATATTTAAAAAATATTTTCACTTATGATAACTTAAATGTAAATACATACAATAATAATAAAATGTATAAAAAATATTATTACCTACTAAAATTGTGTGAAACAATAATAACCTAAATCACAGACAGACACATGAAACATAATAGTATGATTTATATTGAGCGTTAAATAAATATTAAACTCAAACTTATTGTTCAGATTGCAATGTTAAGTTAGATTTTAGTTTTAATATACATTTTACAGTTAAGAGCTTACAAGTGTCATCCTCAATGTATCCAGTTGGACAAGTTGTTCCAATTATGTTAATACCGGACCAATTTAGGAGAAATAAAACGTTTATGCAAATAGGACTCTATTTTGCATTTTTTTGCATTTTCCTAAAAATTAATCTGTTACTGGACGGACAGATGCTGAGAAATTTCTATGTTAATGTGTCATTGAAAGAAATATTTTTAGTTAATTTATTACTATAGAATAGAACTTTTGGTAATAATTAAATAATTAATGAACTTAATTAATATAGCGCATTTAATAAATAAATATTTCATTGATATTAAGTTCATTGACCTTCATTATAAACATGGTACAATTAAATAATTTCCCCTTAGTATAAATTTATTACTTGATTTGACATTACACTTTGAACTTCGTAGCTAATTTGCATTTGTCGATATTTGAAACACTCCATAATCTTTTACAAAGGATATTAAGAAAATCTAAATAGCAAAAAGTTTAAATGGCTGGACCTTATGTCCTTTGTTACCATTTAGTTCAATACCTTTCAAAATATTACAGACATTTATAAAATAGAAAATAATATATTTATTTATTTATTTATTAATATGTATATGTAGTTACAAAAAAAATAAAAAGATATATACCGACTTTTGATGTTGGTCGTAGCTTTTGAACCGTGTGTTGTGGGTTCGATTTCCACATAGATTTTTTTGCAATCCCTTCACAGTTGTTATTTTCTGTCCGTTATTTATGCAATGCAACGTATTTTATAATGGAGAAGTTATTTTATGTACTACCTTCATGATTCGTATGGAGAATACTAGTAGACTACTACTACTAAGAAGTAGTACCTACTTGTAAGTACGCGGTTCACTGCTTTTCAGGTTAGTTCATCGCGAAGTTACTTTATACAGTTTGAAGCTATTAAAGCCATGAAGCTATTGACACAAAAGGAATTTACATCATTATTATTAGACATTGCATTACTTAAAGAAACCTAGATTAAAAATGTTTTTGGCCAACAGTGACCATTACTTTTGCTGAACCGCCTTTTTTTGCTTCCCTTTCAAAGTATTTATTTAATGCAGAAAGATATTATCAATTATTTAGTTTTAAAAAGTAGTTGTTAATAAAAAGGACGATATTATTCACAAAAATAAAAATGCTTTTTTTTTACAAGGAAATAGCGGTTACAGTAAAACATGTATCCGTAGTCGTAAAATATGGGTAATTCCTGTCCGCCCAAACTTTTCTATTACAATTTTTTTTGTACTCCAAGATTTGTTATAATATATTGTCTTATCTCTTATGTCTTATTCAGTGAATAAATCATCATAATATAAATAATGTAACATATAAAAGTATAAGTATTCGTATTTGGGTTATCAAGTGTCGTACCCAAACATATGTGTATTAAGTGTAAAAGTAATTCATAATATAATTTATTTTATTAAACATTAAGGTATAGTTACTATTTTAGATATTAAATAATAAATACTGCTTACAATGCCTTCAATCGCCTTCATACACGAGGCCAAGAAGTTTTCGCCATATTCGACTGACAAGAATCCTAAAAGTAATCCTGAAAGTAAATTGTCTACTTATTTTTTGTAAATATTCAGTCTGAGTTTGTATGTGAACTTAGGTTACTAAGGTAACCTTTGTCATATTATCTGTTGTCATCGTAACCGTTGCTATAATAACTCTTACCCCCGCGTTAAATGTGTAATAGCTCCTATAGGTTTATAACTTGGCGAAAAGCAAAAAGTTATCAGTTTATAAATTAACTAATTAAATTTTTGTAGAAAAAAAAATATAAATCCTATCTTATTTTAATTTAAAAAGGATCCCAAAAGCTTGTTCAGAATTAATTAGAATACAATATTGTCTTCTACAATAAAACGAGACGATATAATTTTTGTTAACTGTTTTTCAGACTGAATATTAACAAAAAATAAATAGACAGTTTCAAATTCTAAACAAATTCCCTAACATTGTATTGGATCAGACATGTCAGTAACAGAACAGATTGTGGGCGTTTATTCCGTCGATAGATGTCGCTTCTGTTTAGAATGAATGGGCAATATTTGAAATGTTTTGTTAGAGTACATTGGAACAATGTTAGGTAAAAGTTTAACCGACTATTGTTATACTAAACAATGTCAGTTCAATTATGTAAGGCAATTCCGGTTATAACAGACCGTTCTCTTAGTAATGTATTAATTTGTTAATTTAGAGTGACGTAGGTATTATGAATTTATAGATGTAGTGACTGTTGAAAATCAAGTTAACATACAAATATTATAAATATTTGTGATAATGTATTTACACTAATCCCAAGTAGTTTTGTTCTTGCTCTTGATACTTCAACTGGTATATACACATATACTGTGGTTCTGAAATCCCTGTATATAACTCCCAACACGTATAAATTACATTACCAAAGGCTTATTCCCCATCTTGTATTAAAAGCATAGCTTGCAGTTGATTGTGACCTAGTTTTCTATGACCGTATAATCTGGTATTTTGCATACGTCAGCAAAGTTTTTCTCGTTGAAATTTCATAATATTGGTCATCATTTGAGATCTTATACACAAACGGTTTACTATTAAATAAATGTATTTAATTAGAAATAGTATTAATAAAAAAAAGTATCTTCATCTTATATTTAATTAAATGAGTATTTCTCTTACATCTTCATGTAATTAGATTTCTAAGCAAATCAAAATAATGAATTATATTAAAATTAAAATTTCGTGAACTATTACTGATATGTTATCTTTACCAAGCCTTATTACTTTTAAGATTCTTATTTGTGAAACATGGCGAAAGCCTTCTGGCCGCGTGTATGACGATGGCGATTGAAGGCATTGTATGCAGTATTTGTCATTTAATATCTACAATATTATAATAACTATGTTCAATATATAATGCAATAAATTATATTATGAATTACTTTTAAACTTAATACACATATGTTTGGGAACGACACTTGATAACCCAGATACTAATATTTATACTGTTGCATTATTTATATTATGATGATTTATTCACTGAATAAGAAATAAAAGATAAGACAATAAATTATAACACAAATCTTGGACTACAAAAAAAATGGTGATAGAAAAGTTTGGGCGGACATGAATTACCCATATTTTACGACTATGGATACATATTTTACTGTAATCGATATTTCCTTGTGAAAAAAGTATTTTCTATTTCTATGAATAATATCGTAATTTTAATTAACAACTATTTCTTAAAACTACATAATTGATAATATCTTTTTGTAATAAATAAATACTTTGAAAGGGAATCAAAAAAAGGCGATTTCCAAAAGTAAGTGGTCACTGTTGGTCGAAAATATTTTTAATCTAGGTTCCTTTAAATGACGACTATTATGTCAAATCATAATGATGTAAATCCATCTTTCTTGTGCCAATACCTCTATGTCTTTAATACCTTCAAATTGTATAAAGTAAGTTCGTTATGAACTGACCTGAATACTTGAGAACCGCGTACTTACAAGTACTACTTCTTTGTAGTAGTAGTCTACTAGTATTCTCCGTACGAGTTATGAAGGTAGTACATAAAATAACTTCTCCATTATAGAATATGTTGCATTGCTTAAATAATGGACAGAAAATAGCAACTGTGGATTGCAAAAAATCCATGTGGAAATCGAACCCACAACACTCGGTTCAAAGGCTAAGACCCACATGAAAAGTCGGTATATATAACATGATCTATGTACTTTTCTCTGTTCTTTAAAACCTATTTAACACTCAGGAATATCTGGAAGTGATCTATGGTATAATTTTTTTTTGTAACTACATCAATGAATATATAAATAAATATAGACATTATTTTGTCTTTCCTAGAAATCTATTATAATTACATGAAGATGTAAGAGAAATACTCATTTAATTAAATATAAGATGAAGATACTTTTTAATTAAATACTATTTCTAATACATTTATTTAATAGTAAACTGTTTGTGTATAAGATCTCAATTGATGACCAATATTATGAAATTTCAATGAGAAAAACTTTGCTGACGTATGCAAAATACCAGATTATACGGTCATAGAAAACTAGGTCACAATCAACTGCAAGCTATGCTTATAATATAAGATGTGGAATAAGCCTTTGGTAATGTAATTTATACGTGTTGGGAGTTATGTACAAGGATTTCCGGGATGTTTTCCGGGATGAAAAGTAGCCTATATCATTTCCAGACGTCGCAAACCCTTGTACGTGTATAGATCAACGAGTTGACGATTTTTTATATAAATTAATAATGAAATCTTCCACATTGTTACAAGTTTGACTTGAATAATATATCAAATAACTTACGTGTATAAAATAGTATAATGTAATAATTTTAATGTGTAAATTGTCTATAAATATATCAGCCATACTTGCTTGTATATATATAAATAAATTCATCAGCGGGGGCAGGACAAACCAGCTGACATTCGGATACCATTCCTGACTACAAACAAACTAATTTAACGTGTCATTTATGATTTACACTACTTCTATGTATAGCCATCTGTATCGAATAGGGGCGACATCACATCATCAAAAATATTTATTTAAAAATCTGTATATTGTGATTTCAGGTTAATAATAAACAAGAAAAATCAAATAGAAATATCCTCCACGCTTTTTGACTACAGGTTGGCTGGATATATGAAATTATTATTATTAAAGATTTTTATGACCAGAGATTTCTTACTAAAAGGCTATTTATATATTTATAGGGCTACATTTTTATATAGGGATAATGTTGTTAAATATGATGATATTATATATTATATATATATATATATGTATATTTATTAACACTAAACCTAGCAAGTACGGGTCAAATTGACGGTTCTTAAGCTTTTGTAAAACTTACACATTTTTAAACGTTATAATATTGTTATCAAACTACATGACAATTCTTAGAATATGCGTATAATATTTTCTTCACTCTTTACTTTTAGTTATTTCCATTACTACCGGCGTTATATAATAAAATAATGTTTAATTACCGTTCAATTTGACGGCGTGCGGTAGGAACAGGTACACAAGAATTGTCGGTAGGTTTAGTGTTAAATATAAACAACGATATTATATATTATATATATGTATATATATTAAAGAACATATCAACAGAAAAACAACAACATTAAGCCCCCACTGATCGCGCGATAACTCAAGATGATGGTAGCGGGGCGGAGACTTGATTGCATTACAAAAGCAAGAGAAAAAGAAAGAAATATTTTGTTGTATATATTAACAATATAGAATTCATTAATGTAAATTCCATTTAACAGTATATCGGTTTTGGTACATCTTTCGATAGTACTTACGATATAGAGTAACAAGCCTCTGAGGGGATTTGAAAATGACTACTCAATATCCGCTACAATGTAAGCTCTATAATTTAATTATCTTTCATACGATAATAAAATTGATAATAAACAAAGAAATAACATTAGACATAGTCGATTTTTCGCCATTTTTGATGTCAATATTTTGATATCATAACATTTTATTAAAAATGTATATTATTAAATTGTACCCATTCCGACATTTATTTATAAATATCGGATTTAGTAAAAAATGTACCAAAGAAGTATATTTTGAGTTGAATACTTTATATATACTTAAAAAAAATATTCTTATAAATATTTCCTAACTCATAAAAAAAGACATTCACAATAAATGTAAGATTACAATTTCCAATTTTATTGTCGCGCGTTTCAACACACAATGTCGCAAAAGATAAGTATGTGATGCTTGTAGATGTAGACCATTAGGGCGATACTGAATTTCAGATTCAGTTGTGTTTCAGACGGTAGAGCGATCGGACGTCGCCAACAATAAACGTAGCTGCGAAACTTACGTCGCATCTCAATTAGTAAAATAGTTCATATTTAAATTTTAAGAACGCAAAAATTTTATTTTAAACGCGATATTTTTTTTTATGATTCCGAAAGTGGGTATCCAAGATAGGCGGACTTGGCACCTTCCGTGATCATCATGGAACGTGGGCAAGCCAAGTATGCAGTGGTCGCAACGTGAACTGGACGTTATGTTACTTTCATATAAAACGGATTATAAACATCCTGATGCCTTTTTATGATGATATGGTAAGTTAATTACTATTTATTATTTATTAACAATTATATATATTTTAACCAAAATAGAAAGTATAATTCAGATTGACATATACATTTAAGCAAGAATAAATATGTCATAAAAAATAGAAAATATAATTCAGAAGGACATATAATTTAAGCAAGAATATATATATCATCAAAAATAGAAAATATAATTCAGAACGACATATACATTTAAGCAAGAATATATATATCATCAAAAATAGAAAATATAATTAAGAACGACATATACATTTAGGCAAGAATATATATATCATCAAAAATACAAAATATAATTCAGAAGGACATATAAATTTAAGAAATAATATATATATCATCAAAAATAGAAAATATAATTCAGAACGACATATATAAAATAATATTACTAGAATTTTAAGATCGAAAATGTAATTAAACACGGGTTCAAATGATCAGTTCCGACAAGAGCTAAATACGTTTCTAGTCATAAAGGATTTAGATTAAAGATAGATAATGGAGACTGAAATATATCTGTCTAAAAACTGGTGTCATTAAGATAAAATTCTATTGAGATAATTTTATCTTGTTGATAAAAGATTGTAGTTTTATTTCTTGATTTCGAAAATGTAATCCAAAAATTTTGATATGCAAATGATACAATTGATATATCTTTAACATTCTCTTTGGATACCTAACTTTTTTTTATCTTAAATGCATAGAAATGAAAAAAATACTTATATGTTGCAATATTAAATGAAATATTATATAAAATAGATACATGACTGCGGTAGCCATTATTTAACTTTTGTGCCAAATTTATAATTTGACGTACACATGAAAAGGAAAAAAAAAAAATGTTTTTAGTAATTTATTTAAATATTTTTTCTTTTAGATAAACGTTTGATATTATACAATTTTTATTATATCTTTAAAATAAAATATCAATAATTATAATTAATAAATAAATTATTATATAACAAGCTCAGAAGCCAATGAATGCGGTTATGTCCATTTTTTGATATTTTCAGATTTTTGGAAATTTTTATGAAATAAATAATTATCTTCTTAGCTGTGAAAGGATTTACTCGTTGGCTACTTTTTTCTACGTTAGACAGCTTTATTTAATAGCTTCTGAATATGCTGTATAATACTTTCAGAAGCCATCGTGAATAAGTCCACCTTTTATCTTTATTTTACAAAATAATTGAAATAAAAGTTAAATTATTCTTCTTCTTTCGTTATTTTGTTATTTTTACATAATTTTTTATATTTATTAGCTGCCAAAATGTATATGTCCTAAAATTTTTAAGACACTAATTATTTCAATAAACACTTACATTTTTATTTACAAATCCCGTACATATCTTGTTTTTTGTAGAGTTTACACCTCGAAAAAGAGTTTTTACACTTTTCTAATTAAATTAATAAACAAAGGATTTGAAAACTAATGTATCAAAATACATTAAATTTCTCAATTTTTGTGATTTGTACTTAACCGCATTGGCTTTTGAGCGGCTCACATAAGACTTAGTTCCAATAAACGACTATATTATATTAATTATTTGATTAAATTTTTAATCGCAACATTATTATATAACATTAGGAACTTTAATTATATGCTCTTTATATAACATTGTATTACAGTTCAATGACCTTTAATCAAATTCCCTATAGCTGGTGGTATGTAATAAATGATAACGACTGGTCATAAACATTATCCCCACCATTACATTTCATACAAAGGGTCATTTCATTTAAACATATAACACTTCTATTTATATATATATAGTATTATTTATAACAAAATATATTAAATTTAAGTTAGATAAGATAAACTACACTTCTTGATTGATTACTCATTAATTAATTATTTGCTACAAATTTCATATGTCACTTACCAAAGACTACATTTCTGATATTTCATTATTATTGTTTTAGGTATGAAAATGTTTGTTGAAAAATATATATGTATTTTTTTTGACTGGTTATTTATATAAACTGATTAAAAAACTTATTAAAATCTTTGAATCTTTCTCACTTTTGTTAGTAAATACATAATTCAAATTCAATATCAAAATATCTTTATTCAAGTAGGAACTTACACGCACTTTTGTATCAATTATTACAATAAAAATGTTCAGTGTAGTCCGTCCGTGAGTATGTTACCACCGGCTTGAAATACTGCTCTGCTGAGAAGAGCCGGCCAGAAACTCAATAGTTGTTATTTTTAAAATAAATTTAACATTGTTCGAAAATCAGTCAAAAACCTAAGTTTCGAATAACTAAAATCTTGAATTCTAATATGATTTATTTAATAAAACACTTTTAATTTTTTATTTAAAAGTAAGAAAAGGAAGGTCTTATTAATTATATATAATATAATCGTATGAGTAAACAAAAATGTAATATTATAGAAAAAAACTAGTCTCTCATCAACTTATCTTAATATCTTACATACATACATACATTATATAATATATAATAATATATATATGCACATATACTGTAGCTTATTAGATCCTTTGGTCATATAACTCGTAAGGCTCATCAATCATTGAAAAACATATAGGAAATACAAGTAATTCCTTCACTAATTAATGTTTTTGCGAGACTGAAAACATTCTATGTTAAGATATTTTAGTTTTTCTTAATAATATAATATCTTTTAGAACGAACTTTACAACTTTGAGATCATTTAATAATTCCAGTGATAATTTTGTTAATTAATAATTTAATCTCACTAATTAATATATCAAAATAATAAAGATAAATTATGTTTATTAAATGTTTTCATAGGTCAATTATTATTTCATTAAGGCATTTATTATGAAATATCAGACATGCAATATTCATTCATTGAATTATTAATTTAATTGACTTGTAAATCTTATATATAGTTTTGAATATAGATATAAATATATAGATATAGTTTTATATAGATGCCTCAAACGACGTAGTTGATAAAGGCATTTAAACTTTATAATTTTTTACTGCATTATTTTGACATAGGTTTATTACTAGGGGCGCCAACAAACCCTCAATTTCGACTCGCTGCGCTGGCGAAATCTTGGGTGCCGTTTGCATATTGAGCGAAGCGAGCCCAGTGTAATGATTCATCGTTTCCCATTGACTTTTTAAATTTTTTTTAAACCATCACCTAATGTGTTTCTTTTTGATTGCAAAGTTTCATAATTTTCCGCTAAATAGTTTTCGAGCCAATTCGTGACATAGAATGTTATATAGATGCCTCAAACGACGTAGTTGATAAAGGCATTTAAACTTTATAATTTTTTACTGCATTATTTTGACATAGGTTTATTACTAGGGGCGCCAACAAACCCTCAATTTCGACTCGCTGCGCTGGCGAAATCTTGGGTGCCGTTTGCATATTGAGCGAAGCGAGCCCAGTGTAATGATTCATCGTTTCCCATTGACTTTTTAAATTTTTTTTAAACCATCACCTAATGTGTTTCTTTTTGATTGCAAAGTTTCATAATTTTCCGCTAAATAGTTTTCGAGCCAATTCGTGACATAGAATGTAAAAAGTCTCCAGTAAAACACTCCGCTCACTTCGTTCGCTTCGCTCAAAAAATGTTAATAAATGAATTATATTTAAAATATAAAAATCTAGTCAGTCCTTTAACATAAGTTAAGTGCTATCACACAGGTTATCAAGGGCTTTTTTTATATATTTTATCAACAGTCTACGGGGACGGATGTTGTCACTGTAATGTCAGGGCCGGATTAAGGGAAGGGTAGAGATACTCCCTTGGGGCCTCGATAGGAGGGGGGCCCCAACAATAAAGATAAAAAATTATTTATGTTAGTTAACAAATTACTACATTCTTAATATAATTTCATTTGCTCACAATACATTTTTTAAAGATTTGGCAAAAAAAATAATATTTCTTTTATTAAGAAAGTAATAAATAATCAGGCGCCTTCATTCATTCATTGGCTCAGGGCCTCTAGAGTTCCATATCCGGCTCTGCGTAATGTACTTACTTACATTTATAATTATATTAAAACTGACAGTGACGCTGAAACTCTGTTATAACTGAAATATACAATTTTAAGATCATTAAGATGTATGGAATATTTTGTGATAAAAAATCCTAAACATTTCATTCGTATGATTTTCATCTTTTATTAAATATAATATCTATTAAAAATATTATTAATTAATGACAAAATGTCGTGATAAAATTCTGTCAAAGTGTATCTGCAATCATTTTGATATAAAAAATACATAATAAATAAAAATATAAAACACTGTGTGTGTCCTGATAACGTGATAAGATAAACCGCCCACTGGTTTTTAAGCAAAATATTTTTGTTATACAGTTTATTATTCGTTATAACGAGGTAGAGGTCAAATGTTGTGGGAGATAAGTTCTGAGGCACAAGGTTAAACGAGCGATGTGAACGTTTGTATTAACAATAGTTCATTCACATTCAGATACAGTTAAGGGTTTCTTTTAATTAAATTAAATAATACATTTGGAATTAAATAATGAATGTGTCAAAGGACATAAAATGATTTAGCATAAATAATTTTGATATTCTTAAGTAAGAGCTTAAATCGTATCAAGGGTTCCGTAAACACCAAATATATAACACTAAATACGCAAACTTTGCATCAGAAGTACTATTATATATATTTTTTTATTTTGCGTTATTAATTTTTAAAAGAAATAATTGTGTAAATATTTTTCCTTCATATTTTTATGATTAATTAGGCACACAAACATTCTTGATTACTTTGAAAACTCATAAAAGTGATTAAAAAATTACCTTTTATTAAATTGACTATACAATGTACCTACTTTTACAACTGTACCTGTTTACTTGTACTGTAACTGTACTGTTTTTATATACATCAAAACCATCTTCACATTTTTACTAGGATCCGCCAACCGTGCGCGGCGGGTGTTTAGCTAAGCCCTCCTTTCTTCTTTTCTTGATAACTATTGAATGGCTAAACATTTTTTCAATCTGTTTTCGCTATAACATCTGCGTCTGACTCAAACATACGTAGGAAAATATTTAGCTAATTATCTCGTCGCATTCTGGAGACAACTAAACACAAAAAAAGTCTCCGAAACGGTTAAGAGCTTCACTTACGCTAAGCTCAAATATATACATATAATAGTGTTATTTCCTTTTTATATATTCAATTATAACGATCATTAAAAAAGGCTTAGTCGGATTGTGACATGACTGATTGATAGTGGTACAGAAAGAATAATAAGGGTTTTAATATTTTATCCACAGAACCCTAAAGAAAGAGTATGTTTCAACCAATTTTAGTGTCAATATGATATATGACGTAAGTGTACGTAATATTTAATTGTCTATTATATTAATATATCATTAGTTTAATATCTTTGATTTGATATGATAACAACAACATAATCTTACACTTATATGAATCTTGAGACAGAGTGACGCCAGAATTGTGTAACTTATCAATATTTTATCATTTTATCAAAGTATTTCGAATATTCTTGTGCATTTCTTTAGATATAATATCCTAGTTTTATTTAAAACTAGGATATCAATCAAATCAATCAATCAAAATTAAATTCAATTATTCAAAGTTGTTTTCAAAAATGTTACTAAATATTTTGTAGATTCGAATTATTAATAAAAAACTACTTTGATATGACAAAATATTTTTTATTATTTATTTTTTTATTTGCATAATATAAAATAATGTACAAAAGGCGGGCTTAACGCTAATGGGCATTCTCTACAGCCAACCTTAGGATGTGAATAGAAAACATCCGTAGGCGTGCAAAAGAAACAAAAATAAAATACAAATAAAAAGTGTTAATAATATTATTATGGAAACATAATATAATATATGATATAAGTTATATATATTATTATTATAATACGTATATTATTGAGCGAAGTGAACGGAATGAGCGGAGCGCTCTACTGGAGACTGTTTCATATTCTTAGTCACGAATAGGCTCGAAAACTACTGGACGGAAAATTATGAAATTTTGAAATAAAAAATACACACATCAGGTGATGGTTTAGAACAAAATTTAAAAATGTCATGTCGTTGAGGTGTAATTGTCAAAATACTGATATCCCATTGAATTCAATGGGAAACGATGAGTCATTACACTAGGCTCGCTTCGCTCAATTTGCAAACGGCACCCGAGATTTCGCGAGGGAAGCGAGTCGAAATTGAGGGTCTGTTGACGCCCCTAGTTATGTTATATTATTATTATAATTGTGTTATACATCAAAATTTTTATACACATTTAATAAAGTAAATATTTCATATATAAACTGTTCCAACATTTTAATAAATTCTGTCAACTTTATTTACAAAGTTATAATGTAAGATGAAATTAAAATTGTCTCCAAGGGGTTTAGGGCACTCTCGAGGCTTCAATTAATTACTCTCAAGTCTCGAGCCACAAACGCTTTCTTTCGTATCCATTATATTTTAACAATTGTTCTATTTGTCTTACAAGAAAACGAATTATGAATCTCTAATTTACTTCAAACCTGAGTAAATATAATTTATATACAATTTAATTTACAGTATAAAGAAATCTATAGTTAAGATTGAGAGTCGCCAGGATTTAAGCTTAAATATTATTATATTTACATATTTAATAGTTAAACAAGCTTATTTAAATGGACTTACTAACAGACACCTAAATCTTTTCCTTTTAATACGATTGCTGCAAAGCATTTGAAATGTCGAGTTGAAATTAAAATGTAACCATTATTCCCGAAATATAGTTTTAGTTATTGTTTATATTTAATAATAATTATAATAATTTATTTCAGATTATTATCCATTAGTGTTGTTAGTCGTGAAGTTAATACAATTTGTAATTGCTACCAAATTGGAAAATGAAATAAGTTTACATTTATATTTTTCAGAATGTGTTAGAAAATATTAATTTTGTAGTATTTAATAACAAACAAGAACTCAGACACCGTCACGGATTTTTGCCATCATATTTTTAGACCCCTATGTACCCCATCACCATTTGTGAATATGGAAATTTGCAAATCTGTCGCACCCTTGATATATGGCGAAGGGCTTATGTAGAGTAAGGGGAAAAGTTAGAGATTCTGATTTTCTCACTTACCATATGAAATATTGCTCTGTGAGAGTGTTCCACAACTCGGGTCATGCCATTATTAGCCTTAATTAAGCTCTACCACCTATAATTTTACCCTCCAATCGTCTATTACCTCAACCATATTGAGGTACCTATTTAATATAAACACTAGTTTATTAATATATTCTCTCTCTTAGGTGTGTTTTGTTTTGATGTGATACTAATTAGTTTTAAAATTATTTACGCTTACAAATACATTGGTGGCGTTTTGTTCACATAGAAAATATTATGCTTAATAGAGTGTGTTTATGAAATTTTCAATAATAATATTGCTATGTTGATTATATTTTATTATGTAAATATTCAAAATATTAAAAAGATTTTTGATAATAAGGAAAAAGATTATCAATAATACATATTATTTTTGATTTAAATAAATCTACTTGAGATCAAAGACAGTTGCGATTAATTCATTCATAAGACGTTTCTCTTTGATATCTGAATTTAATTGAAAGAATTGGTATTTATTAATTTGTTGGCTTATATAAAATGCGGATCAGGTTTTTTTTAAAGTATTATGGAAGATTCAGTATTTCAGTATATGTTAGGATGCTATGGAGTGCGGCGCGGCGAAGTATCGCGTATTAAAAGTATTATATTGTAGACTTATGTATAAGAAATAAAGATTTTTCTCATCAAGCAACAACGGGTACAATCAACAACAGGTGGTAATCAAACCCGGGACTGTTTTATTCAAATATAAATTTGGTTTCGACAAATACAAAATAATTGGAAATAAGGAAGGCCAAAGTCAAATTGGTTTTTCACTGATTTTAAAAGTGAGAAATACATTACAGATAATAAATATACATATATAATAAATATATATATATATATATATATATATATATATATATATATATATATATATATATATATATATACAACTTTATATACTCAAAAATACATAACTTATTAACTCTTAACCTTATGTAACTGGCTCTAATTAACTCTGAGGTTTCAATGCTTAAATACGACGTAGTCGTCACCTTTTCTTTATTAATACATCTATTATATCTCTTTCAGTACCTTCAATAATATATTTAAAGTCAATATATTTGAATTATCAAAAATATATGAGACACTGTGCCATCTGTTAACAATCACTTCAAGAGTCCATTTTGTCACAGGTGTGTCGATTGAAACAAAAACTAATAAAAATTCACAACTGGAAAATGGTTGAAGAAAAAGTCACAAAGAACTATTTTCGTATATTGTATGTAAATGGTTTGAAGAGTCTTAGAATTTATTCAAAGATATATCTGGATATTCTCAAATTCCTTTTTCATTCGTGTTTTTCCTCTCCGACCGATAAATCCACATATTTACGATAGTATGTCTTAAAATCAAGATCAAATCACAACTTTTACACCAATTTATTTTGTTAAATCTATACTAATAAAATAAAGTTACTGTTGTTTGTATTTATACACTTATCTCTGTAACTACTAACAGTAATAAATATATTTTAATATGAAATGAAAACTGCATTAATACGAGTCAAACCTGCGATCTGTGGTTTACCGTCTCCGTCTTTCAACCAACTGAGCTACTTACTATGTATTTAAGAACTTTGATAAATTTAGCAATAGTTTTGCTTGAGTTCATGAATTATTTATTAAATTATAATGAGTAAAGTTTTTATATAATTATGATCTGGAAACACTGTAAGAGAAGATTTGGTAAAAATATTTGTTATAGGCTTCATAATATTACACCAGTACTGCTTTGTAATTGACGGAGTCGCTGAATATTAATAGTAAAAGAATCCATTTGTGTTTTTTTTCAATGGCTACAGGTGTATTAAAAAACGACGATAAATAAGAGATTTATAAAGCGATTATCTACAAAGGTCTGGATTAGTTGATGGGTTCTTTGATACCTCTTTGATAGTAACGGATTTCATTGTCTGATATTATATTCACAGCTTTAGCAAATGCCTTAAGGTGCTTTAAAATACAATATAATGTTAAGTTAATAATAGAGGGATGTCTGGAACATACGATACTGAACGTTTCCGTGAAAAACAAACACATTATTGTATTACTATTTTTTTAGTCGTTATTACTTGTAAGAGTTATAATATTATATGTATTTTATGGGGCCTATATTACAAGTAAGTGGGCTATCAGATGTAGAACGGATATACTCAAATCCATCTTTTAGTTCCAGAGATAACCTAATTGTTGTTCTTTCTGAGTAAATCTCTTATGAAAGTTGACCCTTTCAGAGTACACTTAGGGCAGAGTAAATTACAAAGACACACGATAAAAACAAAGAAAAACAAACAAACTCGTAATACTGAATATCGTCTTCAAAAAGTTGACAAATCCTTTATTGGTTTCATATATAATAAAATTCCACAAAATATCTAAGACCTTCTTAGTTCTAGTATTCTTAGTTCTAAATCTAAAATTAAAAGTGTATTATTAAATAATACTTATTTTAGCATTCAAGAGTTTTTAGTCGATCGAAACGTGTGGAACTTGGGTTGTTGATTCATTATTGTTAAATTTCATTTTAAAATAGCAACTGTCGAGTTTCTGGTCGGCTCTTTTCAGCAGAGCAGCATTCCGAGCAGTACACAGCTTACTAACGGACTGGCTACACTGACCTATTTAATCTAATAATTGATTCAAAATTGGGTTTAAACGCCTATTTGAATAAAGTTATTCTGAATTTAGAATAAATAGGTCTTAAGTAACGTTTATCTGAATAAATTGAAAATATATAAAGAATAAAAAGTTTGTAACAAATAACCTTTAATATAAACATTCTCATTCCCTACCGTATCGTATATATTGTAGTAATGTGCTCATTCGTTATTACATCGCAGGATGATAGATGCACTTTGGTAACTAACAACTATTTAGTCGAAACAAGTCTCAAGCCACAAACGCTTTCTTTCGTATCCATTATATTTTAACAATTGTTCTATTTGTCTTACAAGGAGACGAATTATGAAACTCTAATTTACTTTAAATCTAAGTAAATATAATTTATATACAATTTAATTTACATTATAAAGAAACCTATAGTTAAGATTGAGAGTCGCCAGGATTTAAGCTTAAATCCTGTATGTGTATATATATTTACATATTTAATAGTTAGGTAAGCTTATTTAAATGGACTTACTAACACACACCTAAATCACTTCCTGTGAACACAATGGCTGTAAAGCATTTGAAAAATAAGGTTCAAATTAAAATGTAATCAATATTCCCGAAATAAAGTTTTAGTTATAAATATTAATTAATTATATTTAATAATAATATAATAATAATAATAATTTTATTTCAGATTAATATCTATCAGTGTTGTTAGTCGTGATATTAATACAGTTTGTAATTGCTACCAAATTGGAAAATGAAATAATTTTACATTTATTTCAGAATGTGTGTTAGAATATAATAATTTTGTAGTATTTAACAACAAACAAGTACTAATACATCGTCACGGACATTTACCATGATATTTTTAGACCCCTATGTACCCCATCACCATTTGTGAATATGGAAATTTGCAAATCTGTCGCCACCCTTGATATATGGCAAAGGGCTTATGTAGAGTAAGGGGAAAAGTTAGAGATTCTGATTTTCTCACTTACTATATGAAATATAGCTCTGTGAGAGTGTTCTACAACCCGGGTCATGCCATTATTAGCCTTAATTAAGCTCTACCACCTATAATTTTAACCTCCAATCGTCTATTACCTCAACCATATTGAGGTACCTATTTAATTCAAACACTAGTTTATTAATATATTCTCTCTCTTAGGTGTGTTTTGTTTTGATGTGATACTAATTAGTTATAAAATTATTTACGCTTATAAATACATAGGTGGCGTTTTGTTCACATAAAAAATATTATGCTTAACAGAGTATGTTTAGGAAATTTTCAACAATAATATTGCTATGTCGATAATATTTTATTATGTATATATTCAAAATATAAGAAAGATTTTTGATAATAAGGAAAACGATTATCAATAATACATATTATTTTTGATTTAAATAAATCTACTTGAGATCAAAGAAAGTTGCGATTAATTCATCCATAAGACGTTTCTCTTTGATATCTCAATTTATTTGAAAGAATTGGTATTTACTGATTTGTTGGTTTATATAAAATGCGGATTAGATTTTTTTAAAAGTATTATGGATGATTCATTATTGTGAAAGTTAGGCTACTATGGAGTGCGACGAAGTATCGCGTGTTAAAAGATATTATTGTAGACTTATATATAAGAAATAAAGATTTTTTCATCAAGCAACAAAGGGTACAATCAATAACGGGTGTTAATCAAACCCGGGACTGTTTTATTCAAATATAACTTTGGTTTCGACAAACAATAATTTTAAAAAAAGAAGATTTGAAACAAATTTGTTTTTCACTGATTTTAAAAGTGAGAAATACATTACAAATAATATATATATATATATATCAAAAATATATAACTTATTAACTCTTAACCTTATGTAATTGGCTGTAATTAACTTTGAGGTTTCAATGCTTAAATACGACATAATCATCGCCTTTTTTGTATTAATACATCTATTTTAGTAATTTCAGTAATATATTTAAAGTTAATATATTTGAATTATCAAAAATATATGAGACACTGTACTGTAATCTGTGAACAATCACTTCAAGAGTCCATTTGGTCACAGGTGTGTCGATTGAAACAAAAACTACTAAAAATTCACAACTGGAAAATGGTTGAAGAAAAAGTCACAAAGAACTATTTTCGTATATTGTATGTAAATGGTTTGAAGAGTCTTAGAATTTATTCAAAGATATATCTGGATATTCTCAAATACTTTTTCATTCGTGTTTTTCCTCTCCGACCGATAAATTCACATGTTTACGATAGTATGTCTTAAAATCAAGATCAAATCACACCTTTTTACACCAATTTATTTTGTTAAATCTATACTAATAAAATAAAGTTAGTGTTGTTTGTATTAATACACTTATCTTTGTAACTACTAGCAGTAATATATATATTTTTAATATGAAATGAAAACTGCAACAACATGAGTCAAACCTGCGATCCATGGTATACAGTCTTCGTCTTTCAACCAACTGAGCTACTATGTATTTAAGAACTTTGATAAATTGAGCAATAGTTTTGCTTGAGTTCATGAATTATTTATTATATTATAATGATTAAAAAAAGTTTTTATATAGTTATGATCTGGAGACATTACTGTAAGATAAGATTTGTTAAAAATATTTGTTATAGGCTTCATAATATTACACCAGTACTGCTTTGTAATTGACGGAGTTGCTGAATATTAATAGTAAAAGAATCCATTAGTGTTTTTTTTTATGGCTACAGCTGTATTAAAAAACGACGATAAATAAGAGATTTATAAAGCGATTATCTACAAAGGACTGGATTAGTTGATGGGTTCTTTGATACCTCTTTGATAGTAACGGATTTCATTGTCTGATATTATATTCACAGCTTTAGCAAATGCCTTAAGGTGCTTTAAAATACAATATAATGTTAAGTTAATACTAGAAGGATGTCTGGAACATACGATACTGAACGTTTTCGGGAAAAAACAAACACATTATTGTATTGCTATTTTTTTCAGTCCGTATTAGATATAAGAGCTATAATATTATATGTATTATATAGGGCCTATATTCCAAGTAAGTGGGCTATCAGATGTAGAACGGATATACTCAAATCCATCTTTTAGTTCCAGAGATAACCTAATTGTTGTTCTTTCTGATTAAATCTCTTATGAAAGTTGACCCTTTCATAGTACACTTAGGGCAGAGTAAATTACAAAGACACACGATAAAAACAAAGAAAAACAAACAAACTCGTTATGCTGAATATTTCTTCAAAAAGTTGACAAATCCTTTATTGGTTTCATATATAATAAAATTCCACAAAATATCTAAGACCTTCGTATTCTTAGTTCTAAATCTAAAATTAAAAGTTTATTATTAAATAATTCTTATTTTAGAATTCAAGAGATTTAGTCGATCGAAACGTGTGGAACTTGGGTTGTTGATTCATTATTGTTAAATTTCATTTAAAAATAGCAACTGTCGAGTTTCTGGGCGGCTCTTTTCAGCAGAGCAGCATTCCGAGCAGTACACAGCTTACTAACGGACTGACTACACTGACCTATTTAATCTAATAATTGATTCAAAATTGGGCTTAAACGCCTATTTGAATAAAGTTATTCTGAATTTTGAATAAATCGGTCTTAAGTAACGTTTATCTGAATAAATTGAAAATATATAAAGAATAAAAAGTTTGTAACAAGTAACCTTTAATATAAACATTCTCATTCCCTACCGTATCGTATATATTGTAGTAATGTGCTCATTCGTTATTACATCGCAGGATGATAGATTCACTTTGGTAACTAACAACTATTTAGTCGAAACAAGTCTCAAGCCACAAACGCTTTCTTTCGTATCCATTATATTTTGAAAATTGTTCTATTTGTCTTACAAGGAGACGAATTATGAAACTATAATTTACTTCCAATCTGAGTAAATATAATTTATATACAATTTAATTTACATTATAAAGAAACCTATAGTTAAGATTGAGAGTCGCCAAGATTTAAGCTTAAATCCTGTATGTTTATTTATATTTACATATTTAATAGTTAGGTAAGCTTATTTAAATGGACTTACTAACACACACCTAAATCTCTTCCTGAGAACACAATTGCTGTAAAGCATTTGAAAAATAAGGTTCAAATTAAAATATATCCAATTTTCCCGAAATATAGTTTTAGTTATTGCTTATGTAAATACTTTTATTTAATAATAAAATAATAATAATAATAATTTTATTTCAGATTAATATCTATTAGTGTTGTTAGTCGTGATATTAATACAATTTGTAATTGCTACCAAATTGGAAAATAAAATAAGTTTACATTTATTTTTTTCAGAATGTGTTAGAAAATATTAATTTTGTAGTATTTAATAACAAACAAGAACTCAGACATCATCACGGACATTTACCATCATATTTTTAGACCCCTATGTACCCCATCACCATTTGTGAATATGGAAATTTGCAAATCTGTCGCCACCCTTGATATATGGCGAAGGGCTTATGTAGAGTAAGGGGAAAAGTTAGAGATTCTGATTTTCTCACTTACCATATGAAATATTGCTCTGTGAGAGCGTTCTATAACCCGGGTCATGCCATTATTAGCCTTAATTAAGCTCTACCACCTATAATTTTACCCTCCAATCGTCTATTACCTCAACCATATTAAGGTACCTATTTAATATAAACACTAGTTTATTAATATATTCTCTCTCTTAGGTGTGTTTTGTTTTGATGTGATATTAATTAGTTATAAAATTATTTACGCTTATAAATACATAGGTGGCGTTTTGTTCACATAGAAAATATTATGCTTAATAGAGTATGTTTTGGAAATTTTCAACAATAATATTGCTATGTTGATTATATTTTATTATGGAAATATTCAATATATTACACAGATTTTTGATAATAAGGAAAAAGATTATCAATAATACATATTAATTTTGATTTAAATAAATCTACTTGAGATCAAAGAAAGTTGCGATTAATTTATCCATAAGACGTTTCGCTTTGATATCTCAATTTAATTGAAAGAATTGGCATTTATTGATTTGTTGGTTTATATAAAATGCGGATCAGGTTTTTTTAAAGTATTATGGATGATTCAGTATTGTGAATGTTAGGCTACTATGGAGTGCGGCGAAGTATCGCGTATTAAAAGGTATTATTGTAGACTTATATATAAGATATAAAGATTTTTTTCATCAAGCAACAATGGGTAGAATCAATAACGGGTGCTAATCAAACCCGGGACTGTTTTATATAAATATAAGTTGGTTTTCGACAAACAATAATTCTAAAAAAAGAAGATTTAAAACAAATTTGTTTTTCATTGATTTTAAAAGTGAGAAATACATTACAGATAATATATATATATATATATATATATATATATATATATGTACAACTTTATATACTCAGAAATACATAATTTATTAACCTTATATAACTGGCTCTAATTAACTCTGAGGTTTCAATGCTTAAATACGACGTAGTCGTCACCTTTTCTGTATTAATACATCTATTTTATCTCTTTCAGTAACTTCAATAATATTTTTAAAATCAATATATTTGAATTATCAAAAATATATGAGACACTGTGCTGTCATCTGTTAACAATCACTTCAAGAGTCCATTTTGTCACAGGTGTGTCGATTGAGACAGAATCTACTAAAAATTCACAACTGGAAAATGGTTCAAGAAAAAGTCACAAAGAACTATTTTCGTATATTGTATGTAAATGGTTTGAAGAGTCTTAGAATTTATTCAAAGATATATCTGGATGTTCTCAAATTCCTTTTTCATTCGTGTTTTTCCTCTCCGACCGATAAATTCACATGTTTACGATACTATTACAGTATGTCTTAAAACCAAGATCTAATCACACCTTTTACACCAATTTATTTTGTTAAATCTATACTAATAAAATAAAGTTAGTGTTGTTTGTATTAATACACTTATCTCTGTAACTACTAGCAGTAATAAATATATTTTAATATGAAATGAAAACTGCATTAATGCGATCTGTGGTTTACCGTCTCCGTCTTTCAACTAACTGAGCTACTATGTATTTAAGAACTTTGATAAATTTAGCAATAGTTTTGCTCGAGTTGATGAATTATTTATTGTATTATAATGATTAAAAAAAGTTTTTATATAATTTTGAGCCTGAAACATTTGTGAAAAACATATGTGAAAAATATTTGTTATAGGGTTATAGGCTTTGTTAGAGGCATAGAAGATTTGTGAAAAATATTTGTTATAGGCTTCATAATATTACACCAGTACTGCTTTGTAATTGACGGGTTTGCTGAATATTAATAGTAAAAGAATCCATTAGTGTTTTTTTTCAATGGCTACAGGTGTATTAAAAAACGACGATAAATAAGAGATTTATAAAGCGATTATCTACAAAGGTCTGGATTAGTTGATGGGTTCTTTGATACCTCTTTGATAGTAACGGATTTCATTGTCTGATATTATATTCACAGCTTTAGCAAATGCCTTAAGGTGCTTCAAAATACAATATAATGTTAAGTTAATAATAGAGGGATGTCTGGAACATACGATACTGAACGTTTCCGGGAAAAAACAAACACATTATTGTATTACTATTTTTTTTAGTCGTTATTACTTGTAAGAGCTATAATATTATATGTATTATATGGGGCCTATATTCCAAGTAAGTGGGCTATCAGATGTAGAACGGATATACTCAAATCCATCTTTTAGTTCCAGAGATAACCTAATTGTTGTACTTTCTGAGTAAATCTCTTATGAAAGTTGACCCTTTCAGAGTACACTTAGGGCAGAGTAAATTACAAAGACACACGATAAAAACAAAGAAAAACAAACAAACTCGTAATGCTGAATATCGTCTTCAAAAAGTTGACAAATCCTTTATTGGTTTCATATATAATAAAATTCCACAAAATATCTAAGACCTTCTTAGTTCTAGTATTCTTAGTTCTAAACCTAAAATTAAAGGTGTATTATTAAATAATACTTATTTTAGCATCAAGAGTTTTTAGTCGATCGAAACGTGTGGAACTGGGGTTGTTGATTCATTATTGTTAAATTTCATTTAAAAATAGCAACTGTCGAGTTTCTGGTCGGCTCTTTTCAGCAGAGCAGCATTCCGAGCAGTACACAGCTTACTAACGGACTGACTACACTGACCTATTTAATCTAATAATTGATTCAAAATTGGGTTTAAACGCCTATTTGAATAAAGTTATTCTGAATTTTGAATAAATCGGTCTTAAGTAACGTTTATCTGAATAAATTGAAAATATATAAAGAATAAAAAGTTTGTAACAAGTAACCTTTAATATAAACATTCTCATTCCCTACCGTATCGTATATATTGTAGTAATGTGCTCATTCGTTATTACATCGCAGGATGATAGATTCACTTTGGTAACTAACAACTATTTAGTCGAAACAAGTCTCAAGCCACAAACGCTTTCTTTCGTATCCATTATATTTTAACAATTGTTCTATTTGTCTTACAAGGAGACGAATTATGAAACTCTAATTTACTTCAAATCTGAGTAAATATAATTTATATACAATTTAATTTACATTATAAAGAAACCTATAGTTAAAATTGAGAGTCGCCAGGATTTAAGCTTAAATCCTGTATGTGTATATATATTTACATATTTAATAGTTAGGTAAGCTTATTTAAATGGATTTACTAACACACACCTAAATCACTTCCTGTGAACACAATGGCTGTAAAGCATTTGAAAAATAAGGTTCAAATTAAAATGCAACCAATTTTCCCGAAATATAGTTTTAGTTATTGCTTATGTAAATACTTTTATTTAATAATAAAATAATAATAATAATAATTTTATTTCAGATTAATATCTATTAGTGTTGTTAGTCGTGATATTAATACAATTTGTAATTTCTAAAAAATTGGAAAATTAAATAATTTTACATTTATACTTTTCAGAATGTGTGTTAGAAAATAATAATTTTGTGGTATTTAACGACAAACAAAATCTCAGACATCGTCACGGATATTTGCCATCATATTTTTAGACCCCTATGTACCCCATCACCATTTGTGAATATGGAAATTTGCAAATCTGTCGCACCCTTGATATATGGCGAAGGGCTTATGTAGAGTAAGGGGAAAAGTTAGAGATTCTGATTTTCTCACTTACCATATGAAATATTGCTCTGTGAGAGCGTTCTACAACCCGGGTCATGCCATTATTAGCCTTGATTAAGCTCTACCACCTATAATTTTACCCTCCAGTCGTCTATTACCTCAACCATATTGAGGTACCTATTTAATATAAACACTAGTTTATTAATATATTCTCTCTCTTAGGTGTGTTTTGTTTTGATGTGATACTAATTAGTTTTAAAATTATTTACGCTTATAAACACATAGGTGGCGTTTTGTTCACATAGAAAATATTATGCTTAATAGAGTGTGTTTATGAAATTTTCAACAATAATATTGCCATGTTGATAATATTTTATTATGTAAATATTCAAAATATAAGAAAGATTTTTGATAATAAGGAAAAAGATTATCAATAATACATATTATTTTTGATTTAAATAAATCTACTTGAGATCAAAGACAGTTGTGATTAATTCATTCATAAGACGTTTCGCTTTGATATGTCAATTTATTTGAAAGAATTGGTATTTATCAATTTGTTGGTTTATATAAAATGCGGATCAGGTTTTTTTAAAGTATTATGGATGATTCAGTATTGTGAAAGTTAGGATACTATGGAGTGCGGTGAAGTATCGCGTATTAAAAGGTATTATATTGTAGACTTAAGTATAAGAAATAAAGATATTTTCATCAAGCAACAATGGGTAGAATCAATAACGGGTGCTAATCAAACCCGGGACTGTTTTATTCAGATATAACTTTGGTTTCGACAAACAATAATTCTAAAAAAAGAAGATTTAAAACATATTTGTTTTTCACTGATTTTAAAAGTGAGAAATACATTACAGATAATATATATATATACAAATTTATAAACTTAAAAATTCATAACTTATTAACTCTTAACCTTATGTAACTGGCTCTAATTAACTCCGAGGTTTCAATGCTTAAATACGACGTAGTCGTCACCTTTTCTGTATTAAAACATCTATTTTATCTCTTTTAGTAACTTCAACAATATTTTTAAAATCAATATATTTGAATTATCAATAAAGGTATGAGACACTGTGCTGTAATCTGTTAACAATCACTTCAAGAGTTCATTCTGTCACAGGTGTGTCGATTGAGACAGAATCTACTAAAAATTCACAACTGGAAAATGGTTGAAGAAAAAGTCACAAAGATCTATTTTCGTATATTGTATGTAAATGGTTTGAAGAGTCTTAGAATTTATTCAAAGATATATCTGGATATTCTCAAATTCTTTTTCATTCGTGTTTTTCCTCTCCGACCGATAAATTCACATATTTACGATACTATTACAGTATGTCTTAAAACCAAGATCTAATCACACCTTTTACACCAATTTATTTTGTTAAATCTATACTAATAAAATAAAGTTAGTGTTGTTTGTATTAATACACTTATCTCTGTAACTACTAGCAGTAATAAATATATTTTAATATGAAATGAAAACTGCATTAATACGAGTCAAACCTGCGATGTGTGGTTTACCGTCTCCATCTTTCAACCAACTGAACTACTATGTATTTAAGAACTTTGATAAATTTAGCAATAGTTTTGCTCGAGTTGATGAGTTATTTATTGTATTATAATGATTTAATAAAGTTTTTTATATAATTTTGAGCCTGAAACATTTGTGAAAAATATTTGTTTTAGGGTTATACGCTTTGTTATAGGCACAGAAGATTTGTGAAAAATATTTTGTTATAGGCTTCATAATATTACACTAGTACTGTTTTGTAATTGACGGAGTCGCTGAATATTAATAGTAAAAGAATCCATTAGTGTTTTTTTAAATGGCTACAGCTGTATTAAAATACGATGATAAATAAGAGATTTATAAAGCGATTATCTACAAAGGTCTGGATTAGTTGATGGGTTCTTTGATACCTCTTTGATAGTAACGGATTTCATTGTCTGATATTATATTCACAGCTTTAGCAATTGCCTTAAGGTGCTTTAAAATACAGTATAATGTTAAGTTAATAATAGAGGGATGTCTGGAACATACGATACTGAACGTTTCCGGGAAAAAACAAACACATTATTGTATTGCTGTTTTTTTCAGTCCGTATTAGATATAAGAGTTATAATATTATATGTATTTTATGGGTCCTATATTCCAAGTAAGTGGGCTATCAGATGTAGAACGGATATACTCAAATCCATCTTTTAGTTCCAGAGATAACCTAATTGTTGTTCTTTCTGAGTAAATCTCTTATGAAAGTTGACCCTTTCAGAGTACACTTAGGCCAGAATAAATACCAAAGACACACGATAAAAACAAACTCGTAATGCCTAAATATCTTCTTCAAAATGTTAACAAACCCTTCATGGGCTCCATAAAAAATAAAATTCCACAAAATATTTTAGACCTTGGTATTCCTAGTTCTAAATCTAAAATTAAAATTGTATTATTAAATAATTCTTATTTTAGCATTCTAGAGTTTTTAGTCGATCGAAACGTGTGGAACTTAGGTTGTTACCTCATTATTGTTAAATTTCATTTAAAAATAGCAACTGTTGAGTTTCTGGTCGGCTCTTTCAGCAGAGCAACATTCCGAGCCGGTAATAGCTTACTGACTGACTACACTGACCTTTTTAATCTAATAATTGGTTCAAAATTGCGTGTAAACGCCTACTTAAATAAAGATATTTTGAATTTGTATAAATCAGTCTTAAGCAGCGTTTATCTGAATAAAGAGTAAAAAGTTTGTAACAAGTAACCTTTTACATAAACATCCTTATTCCCTACCGTATCGTATATGTATCGTATATATTGTAGTAATGTGCTCATTCGTTATTACATCACTGGATGATAGATTCACTTTGGCAACTAACAACTATTTAGTCGAAACTGGCGGATACAGAAATACAAACGTCATCAGTATTAGTATCGGGATATGTTGGTATAAAATTGAAAGCCAAACTAGACTAACTGATCGAGAAGTGGCCCTGGCCCTGGCCCTTTGAGCAAAAGATAACTTCGATTCCCACATGGGTTAAATGTGTTTTTTTATGTTATTGTGGACTTGTGTTATTATGTCTCTTATGCAGTAGATGTTTTAAAAGAAAATGTATATATATTAAAAACTCATCTATTAGGTATAGGTATGATTTTATTCAATAACGTGGAACGTGTTTTATACTGTTCATCTGAATTGCTAATTTGTATGTAAAAAGATGTTTCTTCAGCGTCTTCTAAACAAGGTAATATATTATATATCGTATCAATAGTTTAATAATTTGTTATTTTATTTAATACAATTTAAATTAAATAGAAAATGAAATCTCTTTTAATCTTAAAACTATGACTGTGTTTTATAATAACTAACTTCTATATTCCGGACATATTACACAATTAATGAAAGCTCAAAAATATAAATAATTCAATTATACTCATATTATTAAATTTAAAGCTTTCAAAAATCAAAAATATTTAGACATTAATTCTAGTAAATACATTCTATATATATATTTTTTATAAATCCAAAACTAATAATGTCTTAATCAAAGATGAATCAATATATAAACATACATAAAACACATTACACTTTATTTTCTATGTAGGATAAAAAGTTGTTATACACTTTTAAAGTCTAATCTGAGATGATGAAAGCGCATTGCGCCCACCTGAGCCTTGACATAATACAGATTGCCGTTTTGATTGTTTGTGAGAAAAAAAAACTCTACCAACACGAACCAGACGTGAACTAAAAGTATAAACATTTACGTACTTATTATTCACGTCTGACGATATCGTGAAAGATATAGTCTGAACAAAGTGCTTTATCAGATAATAATTATATATTCTTAATGATTACTATACTTGTGCACACGACTTCGTTCCATGTTTTTTTAAAATAACCTAAGTTACTCCTTATCACAAGTTATCAAGGAAAGCTCTCTTAAAACCGGTCCTGCCGTTTCAAAGACTAGCCGCAACAGACAGACAGTTAATTTGAAGTTACGAAGAGACACTTTAATTTTATATATACATATAAATATATGTATATACTATAATGAGATAAATATGTCGGCTACATACATCAAATTATATTTTTATACAGTTTAGGTAATAATTGTTTTAAATTCTCAACAATAATTTGATGTTTTTTTATCATTTCTATAAATATTTAATATACAAAGGCTAAAATATTTTTTGTAAGCTGTATCACTGATTGATTTGAAAAAGACTGAAGTTGACTTATACAACTTTTCTTCGTTCCATGATTTATTTTTGTAAGTGGATTAAATTGTTATTGATAGGAGGAAAATGCTAGACAAATTTATTTTTACCTCAAAGGATCGAATTTCGTTCATAAAAATGTAATATTTGATTGAATTTGCAAGAATAAGATTCAATGTTACAATACAATTTAAATATTTGACATAAGCTTCGAAGCTAAGAAAAAAATACTGATAATCGATATATGTTTCCCGACCTTAAGTTGTTGAGTTGAATGATCTGGAAGGTCTAGATTTAGCTAAAAACTGGGTCAAATGCAAGTTAAGAGTCATCGGTCAACGATTACACGTTGTTGAAATTGCAAACTCGTTAATTTTCTCTCTGATGAAAACAATTACTATGAGAAGTGGTTATGAAAAGAAACATCAGTGTATTTTAGACTTAGGATAGTTTTCTTAAAGAACTGAGGACAAAAAACAATTTAACTGTAGTCTACATATTGGAAAGGATTTAGTTTAACAGCTTTGAGAATAAACATATCTGTGAATAAAATATTAGAAAATTAATTTTAATTAATATGTATATATTTTACAAATAGCGGTTTTAGGGTAAATAATATTAATTGGGATAATTGAAGGTATGGGATATTAATAAGTTTATACTAGCTACTATCTTGTTTTTATCTAAATAAATTATACTTTTGTAATAAATATATAATTTAATCCTTGATTTTGCTTCATTTTTTTTGGTTCATTTTCTTTTGGTTCATCTCGACATCTTTTTAATTATAATACTATTCTTCTCAACATGCAATATTCCAAAAACAGATTTCATCAAATTTTACCCGCATGGGGTTTGTGGAGGTGTAAATTTGAAATCAATTTAAACCAACTATTATTCGCAGGCTTCGTCTGCTTTATAATAAATACATATACAAACAAAAATGATCTTCTTAAGAACTGTCCAACAGTTTCTAAAATAATAATGTATAAATTTGATGTTATAACTATGATACATAATGATATGTATATTTGCTTCATAATACATAATTTAAAACTATTCAATTTCATTTATTATAACGACTTAGGGCACATCTGTGACAAGGGTTTGCAACTTGGACGTTTAGAATTAAGCGTCCCACAATTGTTAATGCGTCTCTTGTTTGGAATGTTTGAATATAAAATCATAGTTCAACTTCGGTTGGGTCAGTTTTAATGTTTTATTTGTTAACAAAACTATATAATCGGATTGAATATTATATTTATATAAGAGATTTACCACTCACTGATTCATCACGAAAAATCTTCGAAACTATCTGTCCGATTAACTTAACCTTTAACATAGTTGCTTCTTTTGTGACGTGGACGTCCACTAAGAACGTATTTTACGGAATTCCTATCTAAACGGATTTCACCTTTTTGCATTTCGCCAAGTTTTAAACCAGTAGGAGCTATACACTTAATGCCCCTGGTTACCAAAACAACGGTTACGATGACAACGGTTACCATAGTAACCTAAGTTCGCACCCAAATTAATAGTGTACTCAGCGAAGCGAGAGTGAATAAGCTAGTGTATTAATATATGTATAGATTTTTTATAGTATGCTATATATCATTTTAGTATTTTAACCAAATAATATTATTTGCACATATGTTTGAATATTTTTATATTGTTTCTGTCTTACCTCTTATTTTTATTACAAAACCATCTTATAGCATAGTATAGTATATTATATTCATGAGTTGTATAACTCATAAGTTTCATAGGTATATGAATTAAGGATCGAAATGAATAATTCATCGAATTTGAAACTTTGTACTTTCTGCTTAATATTAATAAAAATTTAAACCACAAGATACCGGCAAGATTCAAACAGAAAAAGATTTATTAGAAACAATATATTGAATTGAAAGGTTATCTAATTGATACTTAAACTTTTTAATGAGAGCAAATCAAATGATTTAATTTAATTTAAACTTAACACATGTCAACTAAATAAAATAAATAATAAGTCTATAAAATGTAGTACATTTAAGAAAATTGGCTTAAAAATATACCATTGAAAATTGATTTTAATTTTTAATAAACTTAAAATCGTACACGAACTAGACGAGAGATAAGCGAAATCCTATTTGCAATACAATACATTATCTTAACTGAATGCACTGCGGATTCTGAGCTGATTATGTAAAGTACCTAAATGTGACGTGCGCGAGTGAAGTTATAATGAAGGTTTATTAGGAATACAGTGCACTTTTGAAATGTCATACTACTTGCACAGTTCCAAACGGTAGAGCAATAGAGGTGGAACAAATTAAACTTTCCAAACAATAATATTTGAACTATGAATCCTAATACCAATATTTTTGATACGATGAAGCAACATGAACAGAGTTGTAGTTCACAAGATGGCGTTACAAACTGCGGTATTATAACCTTCGAGCATACACAAACGAGATATCACAATAATATGTTGAAGTCATCATGAATTACGTTTGTGACGTCACATTTAGGCAAAAAGAAAATGATAGACTGTTTATAGTATACAAAAATATAAACTAAACTTTATAGTAATTAATCGCGTAACTCAAATATTTTTTTTTTATCAAGGATTTTTTTATGATAATTTTATAATTAGGACATTATCAATTTTTTTACATTGTTGAGAAAACATTATTCCAGTGTATATAATATAGGTGTCTAAAATATATTAAACGCCTCATATTTTATTCATTAATCAATTTTTATTTCCCTTTTTGGAGTAATTTATCAAATGTCTTTCCAATTCATTACCAATGGTACTTACTCGCCATTTTAAAATAAAATGAATAATGGATTTACAAAAAATGTTACTCATCCGTCATGTTAAATTAAAATTGGCTCTAATAATTTTAAGTGAATTGACCTAAAAAAATATGGATAAATTTATATATATATATATAGGAGGAAATATATATAAATGCGATTTACCACTTACTGACTCATCACGTAATCTCCGAAACTGTCTGTCCGATTAGCTTAAAATTTTACATAGCTACTTCTTTTCTAACGTAGACGTCCACTAAGAACGGATTTTAGGGAATTCTTATCCCGACGGATTTCAACTTTTTGCATTTCGCCAAGTTTTAAACTTGTAGCAGCTATACACTTAACGCGGGGGTAAGAGTTATTATATCAACGGTTACCATAGCAACGGTTACGATGACAACGGATAATATGACAAAGGTCACCATAGCAACCTAAGTTCACATCCAAATTAATAGTGTGTGTGTGTGTGTGTGTGAATAAGCTAGTATAATAATATTTAGTTTATTTTTCACTTATTAATAACATTATAACTCCCTACTTGATTATTATTTCTATTACACAATACCTAGATATTTAATAATCATAAAATCAAAACCATATGACATTTTCGAAATATAAACAGATCGTAGCGAACAATGGGAATGGTACACAAAGAGCCCGTTCTCAATTCTAGGCTAGCGAGCTCATTTTCCAGTCCACAGTGAACTTACTCGCTTTACTTGTTTTGGTATATGACAATAGTACGTAATGAAAGGTATAAAATGAGATTTGATTTATCATAATACTAGCTTTTAACCATGCTTTGCTCGTATAGTTATTGTAAAATACATTTTTAGTACAACTTTTTCTTACCTTATTAAAATTCGATCCGATAGTATGCCATTTAAACTATTTAACAACAAGAACAATTTCTTTTATAAATAATCAGTACCTGTTTTTTTATTTTAAGGTAGATTCAGAGTTACTATAGGAAGATATTTAACTAAGAAGTTAGAAGTCTGAATTCTGCCCATGTCGAAATTTTTAATTCTATTTATTTATAATATTAAGTTACCATTTCAGAGACGGTCTTTTTTTGGTCAATTGATCGCATCAAAAACGTTAACTGGTTGAATGGCGTACAAATTGTGGAATTCTGACATGAATTATTACTTTCATCTGAATTATGAAACGAAAGCGTCCGTCGTAAATCAAGGGGGGAGGAATGTCTTACGAAACCCTTCCAATAGATAATTTAGAGCATATCTGAAGAGGAACGCACTACTAAAGTTAATACATTATAAACTTGCTACTAATTACAGTTAATCTCTATACATAGAAATAATATATACATATATATAATGTCACCATGACTGACTGACTGACTGACTGATCTATCAACACATTCTACAAATATATAAACATAAAAATCATATCTAAAATGGGGAACTTCTAATATTAACATCTACAATTTATCAGATACGGTCATTCCTATCATCATCAATGAAATCTCGGTACTAGTAAAGTTGGAAGATACAAAGAAAAATAGTTTTAGGTAGCCAAAAAATATAGTTAACTGTAAACTAGGATCCGCCAAACGTGCGCGGCGGGTGTTGTGCCGAGCGCCTCTCCTTTCTTCTTTTCTGGATAACTTTTGAATGGCTAAACATTTTTTCAATCTGTTTTCGCTATAACATCCGCGTTCGGTTCAAACATACATGAGAAAAGTTTTAGCTAATTATCTCGTCGCATTCTGGAGACAACTAAACACAAAAAAGGTCTCCCAAACAATTAAGAGCTTCGCTTACGCTCAGCTTAATTATTATATTTTTAGATCCAATGAAAGTGTGAAGCATTTTTATGTTTTTGTTTAAAATGTTAATTAAATAACGACATGTTTGTAGCCAATCAACACGTTGTATTTGTATGAAGAGAATAATCCATTTAAATAGCATGGACTCTTGATTTGTATAAACAAAAATAAAACAATGTGTTTCGGATAATACAAATATTTTACTATGTATCATACAATTCTGTTTTTTTTAATGTTTTGAGCATTTTACGTTTTAGGTATTTCAATTTTTTATCCCTTTTATTACTTTTCCACCAAATAAAAGTGTACGAAAAAGTGTACGAAAGTGTACAAAAAGATATTCATATCTTTTTAATTACTATTTCTTCAAATTATTAACAATATGAAGTTATTATAAATATAAAAAATCATAATCTTATATAAGTTTAATTTAGTTTAATATATTTTAAAATAAAATATAAAAATAATAAAATACCCTACTTTCTTACAGGTTGAGTGTAAAAGATTTGTTAATTTGATAATTCTTAAATTATCGAAATGCAAAAAATAAATCAGATTTTCTTAATATACATTCAAAAATAACCTAAAAAGATATATAAGGAAAAGATATATTCCTAAAACATATGGCATATTTCCTATGTATATCTCATTCACTATTTTTTTGTATTCACAAGGTTTACTTATAATGCGAACTCCATGTGTTTTATCATAACTTGACGTCAGTATCACATAACTTATTGGCCGTTATAAAATTTAATCTCGTATATTGCTAGTCGATATTACTATGCAAATATGTTACACTTCCTCGAAAACTGAAATATATTCAATACTAGCAGGTTACCCGTGCTTCGCGACGGGAATAAAGAAAAAAAAACTGACTTTCGTGAGTATTGAACCCATGACCCTACCCTTCAAACATACACGCTCTATTCTCCAACCTATCATAACTCGCTCTCAGTGCGACAAAGCCTTGAGTTTGATAACTACAGAGTTTTATTCCTATCGGGTTATACGCCCACCCTTGTTTCTCATATCGCAGCGTGTTGAGAATAAACATCGTGACTGGCCAAATAATTTTAATTTCTACTGCAATGCAATAGGAGAAGAGAAGGAGCGGGGGGTATACTTTGCAGATTCTTAGCTGTAATTTTGGAACGGTTTGGACCTTTGCAAAATCCTTTCTTACTGCACCTATTCAATATGTCAGGACACTTGTGTCCAAATTTCAGCTTTCTAGGTATTACGGTTTGGGTTGTAGAGCGATGAATGACTCAGTGAGTGAGTGTCTTTGTGCTTTATGTATTAACATATGCGTGCTTCGCGAAGATGGTGAAAGTGATCAAACATTTTGTTTGTATTTTCACACCACCTGGGAGGTATCAAACAGTCGCGTTATATTTTTTGCAGTTTTTTAGCTGTAACTTTGGAACGGTTTGGACCTTTGCAAAATCCTTTCTTATTGCACCTATTCAAAATGTCAGGAGTTTTGTGTCTAAATTTTAGCTTTCTAG
Organism: Melinaea marsaeus rileyi; assembly: GCA_918358865.1. Lineage (NCBI taxonomy): Eukaryota > Metazoa > Arthropoda > Insecta > Lepidoptera > Nymphalidae > Melinaea > Melinaea marsaeus. Next base: position 14,138,867 of record OU911089.1, on the reverse strand, counting down.
GTATTACGGTTTGGGCTGTAGAGCGATAAATGAGTCAGTGAGTGAGTGTCTTTGTGCTTTATGTATAAAGATATGCGTGCTTCGCGACGACGGCGAAAGTGATCAAACATTTTGTTTGAATTTCCACACCACCTGGGAGGTATCTAGGTATTACGGTTTGGGCTGTAGAGCGATGAATGAGTCAGTGAGTGAGTGTCTTTGTGCTTTATATATTAAGATATAAATGTAAGAAAGAGACAAAATTATATATTTTATTTCCATCTCATTCACGTCTTATATTTGTTGGTTAGTCAATAATAATATTCCATTACAAGGAAATAAAAGATTATAAAACTAGCTAAATAAATTCTTTAGTATTTAGAATTTATTTTGTTTTTGATATTTTCTTACATTTATTAATATTTTTTTTTATAAATTATAAATATTATAGGTATTTTCTTGTTTTTTTTCACACCCATAAATAAAATACTGTTTTATTTTTCTATTCAAGTATTCTTGAATATTAATATATTTGAATATTTTTTACAATACAATACAATTCTTTGACAAAGTCGTATTTCTGCAAAATTCAAATCAAACAGCTGACTTCGTATATTGCGATTTTCCAAACAGGTGGGAAGAATGTAACACAAATTTTCCTGTATACAATAAAAACAAAAATATTGAAATTTATATCTTAATATCTATCATATAAGTGCTATAATAGCAAGTTAAGCCTACGTCGCGATGTTTGGACGGTGGCCTTAAAAATGTCAATTCCATACAAACATAAAAAATACAGTTTTATTCGTTTCGGAGGTGATGTCGTAAATACTTCTGTGGATCGTTTTGTTTATTTTAAACTTCAAAGGTTATTTTTGTATAATATTGAAATGATATGATGTTTTCAGAATTTTGTAAGTAGGTTACTATAATGTATATTGATTGAGTGAAGCGAGCGGAACGAGAGGAGCGTTCTACTGGAGATTTTTTCACATTCTTTGTCACGAATAGGCTCAAAAACTACTAGACGGAAAATTATGAAATTTTGCAATCAAACAAAGAAACAAATTAGGTAATGGTTTAAAAAAAATTTAAGAATATCGTGTCATTGAGGAATAATCGTAAAAAAACTGATATCACATTGAAGTTAATAGGAAAAAAAATTTGCTTTACAATAAAAAGCGGGTGAAGAATTTTTTAATCGAATTGTACTGTCCCCCTGTTCGATTTTTTTTGCGCGGGCTCACTTCGCTCAATATGCAAACAGCACCCGAGATTTCGCGAGCGCAGCGAGTCGAAATTGAGTGTCTATTGCCGCCCTTAATATAATGAAATTTGGAAAACAGACACTCAAACTTTTAATTAGAAGTTAACTCATTGTTCCTCATTTCCTACTTGATTATCTTAATTTAATTATTGTTTATAACACTTAAAACTTTATAATTACAACGATAAGTACCAATCAAATCTCTTAACTTCTATTAAGAATTCATATCACGTAAGTAAAGTTGGTAGTTCGTTTATGACGAGAGTGTAGTTTAATTAAAATACTTCCAGCTTGGTTCGTGAACTACCGCAGATTTATCAAATTCCCGACTGGATAGGCTAAGTTATGTACCTTTGAGTTTGTTTGTTCTAAAATAATTTAGTATAAAGGAACTGCTTATTACTTAATATGTGTATTTTTATATAACGCTCCTTATATATAGCAGCTATTTCTATATTCTATATAAAACAATTCTAATATTTATCAAAGTATTATTGTATCTCAGTATGTAAAGTGATGTTATAACATCAAAAATATGATTTCAACGAATAGTTAAGGACCATTATTTAAACATTTGCATATCTTTTTGATTGATATTAAAATAATAATCTTCCAAAGAATATAACAAATGTTTATTATTATTTTCACCATTTTCTTTTCGTTGTTTCCTTTTATGACCTATTATCATCAATTGCGATTAGTTCTCTACCCACTACACCTTTAAGGATATAGGTAAAGTGATATGGGATCCCCAAATTACGGGTTACCTTGCTTGAAATACAAAGTTGACCGGCTTACCCGGTAAGCCTTTTTATCGTCTGTAATCTCAAAAGGTAGGTTTTATGCCGCTCCAATAAAGTAATTGCTATCTTAGCCATCTCTTTAATCTTTACGGCCATTGAAACCATTTGTTTGAAATATAACAAAATATTAATATTGTAATGTTAAATTGATTAAATTTTGGAAAGTACTTTAAATTTTTTTATTCATTCTGAATAATAGGTTTTCTATAAAAAGTTCGGTCTTTCAGCTGAACATCGATCGATTGTGAGCGAGCGGCCAAAAACACTTTGGACTGGAAAATGAAACGGAGCTTAGAATTGAATGCGGGCTATTAAAAACATTTCTATAGTTTATTCACTTATATTTCTTATATGTTAAGATATTTTATTATATAAATCTTTATATACACAACATATATTATATTTTTTACTAGCTGTTTCAGAATATGTTTTTAAACTAGGACCCTCCAACTATGCGCAGCAGGTGTTGAGCTGAGCCCCTCTCCTTTCTTCTTTTCTTGATAACATTTGAATGGCTAAACATTTTTTCAATCTGTTTTTACTATAACATCCGCGTTTGGCTCAAACATACATGAGAAAATTTTTAGCTAATTATCTCGTCGCATTCTGGAGACAACTAAAGACAAAAAAGGTCTCCAAAACGGTTAACAGCTTACGCTCAGCTCGATAAAAGTAGCCTAAGTTTATAATATCTATCAGCCAGTAACAGTCTAATTAAAATAAAACGAAACAAACAGACAGTGAACAAGTATTTTTTTTATATAACTAACGTTTCATTTTTATTTCACTTTTAACAGATACTTTTATTTATATGTGTAGATTTAATATATTAAAAAACATTATAAAAAATTTAATACCAAAAGAAGATTTTTTTAGAATAAAGAAAGTTTATTCAGTGACGTCACTGATCTTTAAAATATATATATTTTACTAAAAATATTGATATATTGTTAAAAGCTCCTAGCATTAATCTGGCTTAAATAAAAGTTCTGAATTGTTAGGAACATATGATACATGTCATGGAACTTAAAATAATATTTTTTGTCGGTTTGTCTGTTTCTATGTTTGTGCATCACCTAAAACTGTTAATCTAAATCAATATAAAATGCTTTTCACTTTAAAAAATAGTAGACTTGGTGGATAATTTCAAAAATAGTTTCGGTTATCTTTATAATACAAAAAAGATTTGGAATTGTATAAATTACAAGTCATTATAGACAGAATATTATTTGCGAAAGAGATGAAGGAGTCGATAAAATTAAATAAAATTGAATTTATAAATTATCAAAGACTTCAATTTTAAGTTGCTTTATTTATTTATTTATATATTTTCCACTTTGAATCCATACCAGTGATCACTTGTGTACGTACGGAAGTGACAGGAGGGCTTATTCTGATATCGTATGTATTAAAACAAGTTAATAATAAATTATAACTTAATAATAAAAGTTTTAATCGATTAATATAAATTAAATTTAATAATTAAAGTATTATAACATGATAAAGAGCTAATCTTTATGACATTTATCTTACATAAAAATCTTAGATTATATTGGAATGATTACAATGAAAACGGGTTATTAAAGCTTTTCGTAACTTAAAAACTTTTCTATACTTCAGTTCTATTATATTTGGTTCAAATGTTATCCCAAAAAGTATAATTTTTACGGAATACTCAAACGTTTTCGTATACTAGGGACGCCAACCGACCCTTAATTTCGAGTCGCTGCGCTCGCGAAATCTCGGTGCCGTTTGCACATTGAGTGTAGCTAGCCCGCGCGAAAAAAAAAATAGAACAGGGGGACATACAAATCAATTAAAAATAACTTCACGCCCTTTTCATTGTAAAGCCAATTTTTCGCGCGATTTTTTTTCCCATTACCTTCATCGAGACATCAGTTTTTTGACGATTATTCCTCAACGACATGACATTAAACAAATTTTTTAAGCCATCACCTAATGTGTGTCTTTTTGATTGCAAAATTTCATAATTTTCCGTCTAGTAGTTTTCGAGCCCATTTGTGACAAAGAATGTGAAAAAGTCTCCAGTAGAGTGCTCCGCTCGTTTCGCTCAATTAATATAAAAGAAATATAATAAGTATAAATTTATTTACAATAAGCTTTAAGAGTTGAAGTAAATTAATACATGGTATCTAGGTTTAATTATAAAAATAAATTTTCCATATTACTAATATTATAAAAAACATATTTAATGATTTCAATCCAATCCAATCCAAGTTCCAAGTAAAAGTAATAACAGTGTCTAAAATAAAACTGTGTTAACTATAAATCTTTTTTATATCTTTGTTTTGGCTGGTATTTTTAAATATTTACGAAATTGTACCTTGAACCAAATAGAACATATGTGTTAGAGGCATTTTTTCGGAATTAGTGTCAAATTCTAAAATGGTTCTGGATTTGTATCCAGGTTTTACACGTATTTAGATAATTATGAAAAAATCTACATATCTAATAAAATCGTTGTGTTTGATTAAAATACTGTCATTTAATTAAAAGATTTGTAATTTAGGAAAAAATTTATAAGAAACTAGCAGATCCGGTCATGCGTTTTTTATTATATTACATTGTAGTAAACTATTTAAGGAGTAACGGTAAGAGAACATCTGCGATTAGAATAATAAACAAATAATTTGCAATAAAATAATATTATTATTATATTCTTTTAAGTCTGATCAAACTGCACGTGGTGTGTAAATTTTATTAAAATCGGTTAAATAGTTTAGGAGTCCATCGCGGACAAACAACGTGACACGTAATTTATATATATTAATATATACTTGTATAATAAATATATAATGAAATATACATAATATCTATAAGTGCTAACGAATATAGAAATACAAACCACAGCACATAGCTGCATTTTCTCTCACTTCAACCTTCAAGTATTGTGCGAAAAATTTTGTTTTCTCTCTCTCTCTCTCTCTCTCTGTGAAATCTCTGTGAAAGCTTTTATATTTTATGGGATATTATGCTAACCAATTCCTAAAAGTTCTGACAAATATTTGATAGAAAAGATAATTGTACTGTCTACCAAAAGAAAAATAACATATAAGGTTATGTCCATAGAGATTTGGAGCTGACGAAATTCAAGCAAATATTCATTATAAATCTTGCAGACTTTGTACAATGGCGGCTGAGTATTTGATTATAAAAGTTTTCTAACAAGAGTTTGCTCATACTGTAAATGTGACTTTTGTAAATATAACAATTAATTTAACCATCTGTACTAGATATTATTTCGTATTACATTAATGTTCCATTATAAAGGATAATATACATTATGGAACAATCTTAATATATAAAACACAAAGACACTCACTGACTGACTAACTGACTCATTCATCGCTCTACAACGCAAACCGTAATACCTAGAAAGCTGAAAATTGGACAAAAGACTCCTGACATATTGAATAAGTGCAATAAGAGAGGATTTTGCAAAGGTCCAAATCGTACCAAAGTTACAGCTAAAAAACTGCAAAAAATATAACGTGCCTGTTTGATACCTTCCAGGTGGTGTGGAAATTCAAACAAAATGTTTGATCACTTTTGTCGTCAGTCGCGAAGAACGGGCAACCTGCTAGTTAATTAATAAAGGAAACTAGTTTAAAGTTGTGTATAAACTAAATGAATGCGATTGTCACTTATAATAAAACATAAAATGTAACCAACATTACTGTAATTTCATAAAAGTAATGAGTTTTTGAACTTTGAATTGTTTTGCCTTAGCATTTAGTAAAACAGACCACTTAAAACAAACTGACTTCATATAATGATTAAAGTTGAAAAGTTGTGATTATCTGGTTTAGAAGCGATTTGTTTAAATTGGAAATTAACATATATAATTTTATTTAAAAGTTATATTTCGTAAAAAAAAATTGAAAAACTTTAATTAACATTACACATTCTATATGAATAATATAATATTTAAATATTTTTTGTTAGAATTATTTGAAACCGATTTCCCCTGAATATTTTCGCCTTAATATATGTTTTTTTATATTACTATACTCAATACAGATTATCCATTGTTACAGAGACAGGACCCCAGCATGAATCTTACCCTCAACGATTCAGCAAAATGGTTAATCGAGGCCTCAAGAGGGATACAGAATCCAAATATACTATTAGAAAAATTCTCTCAAAATAGAAAAGTTGACGACCCCACGCGATCTCTACTCCTCGCGTTTTATGGTATCCTGGTTATAATTGGTGCTGTCGGAAATGCTTTGGTTGTTATATCTGTAAGTATATTTAATAAAAACAATATGTGTATATATATAATAAACAAATTAAATATTATTTATATATTAAAGTTGGCTATCAATTATTGATTTCATATGAATATTCACGTCATGTGTCGCTTCACTTCGACACTTCTAAGTGTAGTTTTTTTTTTGTTTTATTTATTAAAAAATATATGATGTTAAAATATTTAATTATAGCTATTATGACATGGTACACAAATATTTATGTGTAATAGCTTTTCAAAACAATATTTCTGTATAAAATCAGAATTAAGTAGTAAAGTGGTATCCCATGTACATAATTTATAATTTTAAGTGTCTATGTAATAATGAACATGAAGGAATAACTAAATAAATAAATAAAGTAATTGTTACAATCAATTTAGTAGTAGTTTGAAATTTACAATTAAAACGTTTAGTTAGAATTACAGCAATATATAAAATTATTATAACGCGGAAATATGAAATGCCTCTCTCGAGAAAGTTTTTAGTATGACAAGTTGTATGACTTGGGAGATACTGAAGAAGACGTGGTTGAAGTGTGTGCATAATTGCATAGAAGCAAGCAAGCAAGTTTCCACTATTAACAGATTTGTATTTTACCTCTAATAGGGTAGGTTCATGTAAGGGCTAGACCAATTAAGAAATAATTAATGTAATAAGTTATAAAAATCTATTGGTTATAAATCAGGTTATTGTTGAAACAAGAATAAAGAAAATTACAATAGAAACCAAAAAGCAAAAGGTTCTTATATAACACATAAATATTTTTGTATACATATATATTTATATGTACGGCTACACTGGATTTATAGCATACGGACGTAAAGACGTGAAAAGCGACGTGTGAAATAGGTTAATATTTGTGGGGAAATGCACTCTTTTATTTTTAACGAATCCAAACTTCTATTTTATTGGTTTATATTATATAAAATGTAATTGTCATTTGAAAATAAAACTAATATATTATAATATAAAATGTATGTTAAAATATGTTAAAATTTTAGTGAGAAGTAAGTACATGTCAACGTACTTTTACTCCACTTTAGTTATCTGTTGAAATATAAATGTAAAAGTTTTTTGTAAATTTCAATAAAACTTTGGCCAATAACTTAAAACTTTTGGACAGTTAGTTGGCACTCATTATAAACCAACTTTTAGGTATAAAATAAAGACACAATTTTCTTTATCTATATATGTATTTCATAATGTTAGCCTGTCTATTTATCCTAGCAAAACTCTTTCGCATAATTTTTTACCTACACACGATAATTGAAGACAGAAATCAATACTTATTTACTAACATTACATTACTGTAAAATCATTTATATTTTGTATTATAGCATAAAATTGTAGGTTTTTTAATTTAATATAAAAAATATCAGACATCTTCATTAAAGCTGATATTAAGGTACGTGAGACGGTCTTCAGTTTAATATGATATATTTTGTATTAGATAAAGAAAATTTACTTATATTTAATAATGTATAATGCTATGAACACGTAGTATTTATTAAATCTTTTTAGGTTTTATTCGTGTTTTAGAGGTTATATATTTAGAAAATGTTGGCTTTATAACTTAATCTAATACAATTTCATTATTTTCAGGTAGTAAGAAAACCAGTGATGCGCACAGCTCGGAATATGTTCATAGTCAACTTAGCGGTATCAGATGCGCTGGTTTGTTGTGTTGGAACTCCACTTACCCTAATGGAACTTTTGACCAAACATTGGCCATTACCAGATTGGCCAAGCCTTTGCAAAGCTTGTGGAGCGATTCAGGCTATATCTATATTTGTGTCTACGATATCTATAACTGCAATCGCCTTGGACAGGTATCAGGTAAAGAATCGATTATTATATTTAATTAACTATATTATGAACTTGCAATATTTACAAAGAATACTTTTATAAATACGTAACAGAAAACGTATTTGATAAGAAAAAAGTTCTGCCAGGAAAACAGTCATAAGATTAAGAACTCAAAAATATATTCTACGTAAAAACTTTAATATTACAAGGGATACATGAAATAATGATAAGAAGTGATTTTGATTACAAAATACAACCTTTGATGTGATCCTAGCAACTGAATTGTTTATTAGCTCTCAATTAAACTGTAAATATCATAAAATTTGTCTCTGACGTAAGCGATGGTACTGAAGAACTTACTGGAAACAGTTAACATGTTACATTTATATTGTCTATACAAATTTGTTTACATATTCATCTGTTATTTCAGTATTCCTCTTGTGAAATACATTTCCCTCTTAGCAGGAATTAATTTGCAATACGAACAAACAACCACACAGAGATAATTATTAAGAAAAACAGAGAAATGTAATCAGTTAATTTGTATGCAAAAAACGATTTTCATTTAGTTTATAGCGGCTATTCTAATAAGTGAACGTTTTAGATAGAAATGGTAAATATATCTCACTTTACATGACTTTGAATTATACGGGAGTCAAGATAAATATTTATTTAATGTAATTGAATTTGAGATCTTGATTTACATTTAGCTCAGATAAAGTGGTGAATGAAATTAATACTCTTTCTGTAACTGTGACACAAATTACTTGTAATTTTATGTAAAATAGTAACATTTATTTGACCTACACGATCAAGAAAATAATTTAAATATTAATTATTATATAATAATAAAACTACTACGAAAGGTTCTCTACCCTTAGAGTGAAGGTAAACTCGAAAATGCAGACAATACACAGGAGGTAGGTGTAGGGCAATTTGCAAATGCGTTGCCACCCTTAAATAACTAAGGAAAATTAAGAGAAATATGAAAAAGCTTCTGACTCACTCATTGTAAATGCTATAATATCAATTTCACACTGATTCCATAATAAGATACCAACCTAGTTAAGCAAGTATATATATATTTAATTAACTTCACGCCATATCCCTTCATACATGCCCTCCGCGGGGTCCAGGTCCAGGTCCAGGAAGGTCACTCGAGGCCTCCCTCTGTCTCTCTTACTGCTCACTTTTCCTGTATAATTTTTTTTTACAATTCTTTCATCACTCATTTGTTTGACGTGCCCAAACCACCAAGCAAACATCAAAACAACCCAAGCAAGTATAGCTACAGTCAATTGACCAAACCCAATCAAGTAGATGTAATATTTAAAATAATACTTAGTACTTTACACAAAATACAATATTTATGATCTTTCATATAAGATTTTAAATATAGATACCAAACCTTTTGCAATGTAATATCGATTGGGTAAAGTGCTTAGAGAACAAAATTTTATAAGGATATTTGTAAACATTATGTTAATATTTTCAGTTCACTTTTTCAAAATTAATTTTAAACATTTACCCTTACAGGTGACTTTGTCTGCCTCCCACGTACTTCGTTGATTTAAATGATAAATTGCCTAAAATAACACAATTTATACATGATTAAAAAAACTCAAATATGCTTATTTTTATATCTGATAATTAAGTCTGATAATTTAAGTCTCAGATAATTAGCACTAAGCTTCGTTTTATTTTATTTCATTCCATGTCCAATTATTTTTGTATACTTGCAGATATACAGATAGACTTATAGACTACATACAAAAGAATTGTTTTAAAATCTGTATCCTTCACATGAATATTTTTTAATATATAACCTCGGATACTTAATTGCCTTATAGTATAGCTGTGCCCTCGACTTCATGTGGAATATGTTAAAAATAGAAGTAGTCTTATAACATCAGTTATCCTCCAGTAAAAGTTCTATTAAAATCGGTCCAGCCGTTTCTGAGATTAGCCAGACCAAACAGACAGATACATTTTTTTATGTAACGTATATACTTTCATATGCATTTTGTGAAAGCTGTTAAATATGAATTACAAACAGACACTTCAATTTTATTTACATATACATATATTTATTGACCCAAAAAAAAGATAAATATATAAAAATATATATATATATATATACACTTTTGTTGACCCAAATAAAAGATTACACTGTATTTTTGTATTGTAAATAATATTAAAACTAAATTAACAGTCCGTGCAAAATATATATTTATTTGTTATTTTCTTTTCGTACATTTCAAACAATATATAACAGTATAACGAACCACTTATCCCTCTCAAACGGTCCGTACGGAAACATATATTTACGAAACATTCACAGGATTTACCAAATCCCGTATTTTTGGTACAAATTTACAAAAAAAGGGAGTTCACAATAGTACATTAGAGGTAAAAGTACAAATTCCGATACATTACCATAATCCACTTACATCCCTTCGATCGTTATTTCCGCGTCACAAAATTTTATAACCTCAAGTTGAAATAGAGTCGGAATATGTTAGATTTGTTTTAAGACCGAAGTCCTTATAGATAAGAAATAATTTTATATAAGATTTAAGTCTAAACCTTAACTATATATCTCTTATAAATTACCTTTATAGCTTTGTTAGTATAATTTTTTTATCTGCAAATAATTTTAATGGAATTCATCAAGAATATATCAGACTTAAGAAAATAAAAGCCTTGATAAACTATAGGATATAATAATTACAGCATCATGTTTAATTTAATACTAAAATTAAGCACTCTTTAACTGAGAGTAAGGTGAGATTTATAATTATTTTATATATGATGTGTAATTAACTCTGATATATAATAGAAGAATGACTATGTATATATATATATATATATATATATATATATATATGCATGTGTGTGTAAATATGTATATGTGTATATGTGTGTATGTAAGTACGCTTCTATGTATTAATTGTTGCACCCCTACTCGCAAACATTAGTTTTTGAATTATACAAGGTTCTACACCTCAAGGTTGATTGGCAGAGATCGCTGCTTTAGCGATAAGACCGCCTCTTCTACATTATTTGAATATGTTACGTATAATTTCTGTTTTTTTATTATTATTTACTCTTTTTCTTTTGGTGTACATTAAAGAGTATTATTATTATTATTGAAGATATTAGAACAAAATATGAAGATGAAGTTCGGGTTTGGGACAAAAATCTGTAAGAGAAAATAAATATAAATATATTTATAAGCTAATACACATTTTTATTATTATTTCTAAACTAAAATTCTTATACCTAATCCAAAGAACTGAATAATCAAGACTGAAGATATATATTATATTTTATTTAAATTTAGTTAAAAACTTTCTCGATGAATAAATCTTTCGTATAAACAAATTGAATTCAAATCGACTCACCCATTTCAGAACGATGTCACAGACACACAAATATATTCATGTTTTAGTCAAACTTATAACACCTCGCGTTTATCGAAGATGTACTGAAAATAAAAATAAAGAAATTATATTATAATAAATATGAAATCGGCTTTAAAACACACAAACTGCACAAAAATTTTAGAAAAGAATAGTAATTCTTCTAAAGTTTCACATTCATATATAAAATAATCCTTACTTATATAATAACGAGCTAATTGACTCTGTATGCACGCGCATCACTTATCACCCACAAGTCACACAATAATGTGTAATACATCAAAAAAAAGCTATTGAATCAGATTACAAAATATGGTGGGTGCCAACCTCATACGTGACCTTTGAGCCTTCCCTCGTATAATTATAATAAACTAATGAAGTAAAAAGAAAATTAAAGTGTCTGTTTGTAATTCCAAATCAACAGCTTTTCACTAAAGGCATATGAAAGTATATATATAAAATGTATAAAAAAAAAATGTCTGTCTATCTGTTTGTTCCGGATAATCTTTGTAACCCTTGGACCTATTTTCGGGAATTTCATAGCTAAGGGTGTGTAGGCTAAAGCATAACTGATGTTATAAGGTGTAATTTAGGCTACTTTTTTAAACATATGCGTGCGAACAAACTCGTGGGCATAGCTAGTATATAAATAACATATATAATTTATAATTTATTATCATACATTTTTGGCACGGATAAATCTCGTAATACTTAAGACCATTATCATGAAAGTTACAGAATAGCATCATAAAAAGTGTAATAGGATTTTTATAATATAACTAAGATTAAATGGTAAAAGTTTAAGCTATTTACAAAGATCGAGTGATATTATTATTTCTATTCAAAGTATTTATTCAATAGAATGTAAAAGAAAATAATGTAATAATCAAAATACTTATTATAAATTTCACAGAAAAACTTTCTTTAATTATTCCACAGACAAAGTTCTGACCTTCAGATTCGGACTTGATGGAGAAACAATATAAATGTAATAAAGAATCCTATTGTTTGTACACAAAAATATAGTTTTAATTAATAATATATATAAATTCATATATTTAACTAAACATCAAAATTGGAAACATAAATAGAATTAATAAAATTTACATGTACTATAGATATTGATTCACTAACTCCATTATCAGTTTATCATTCAAGAGTTTCGCGTAATGAACCAAATACCCAAACACTATAACAGATAACACCACTTAATAAAATTGATAACAGAACAGCTATAAAACATAAAAAATGTAATAAAAAAACATTCATAATCAATAGAAACCAGGATCTCTTTATTAGGTATTAAAGTTAAGCACTTTAAGGGAATAAACGTGGCCTACTGGTCTAGTCTACTTCTCTGACGGATAAATCAAAGGGTTATGGGTTCGATTACAACACGGTACAATTTTTGGATGAACCATAGTTTAGCCTGGATGCACTTTGTTTCATTGTATTACTATTCACTAATACAGGTGATGCTTAAAAAAATCTTGCTACAGTCGATTCATTGCAGCTCGTATACGAACTGACTCGACCCGAGCTTTACTTCAGTTTTATAAAATCAGCATGAAGTTGTTATTGTAGCAATATTTTGTTTGAGTAAGAGATTTTTAATGAAAATTATCATATTCTCAAATGACCCTTAGCGCATGGGGAGCTTTCCTTTACCCCAATCATAAAAAGTACCTTATAATAAAAAAATCTTGATTCAAAAAGCGGTTATGGAATATTCTCAACTTGTAAAGCAATAAATTTTCTACATATAGGGCAAAAGTTTAGCTACTTTGCTCCACTTATTTTTAAAACTATTTTTTTGTTTTGTTTTACAGTTAATCGTTTACCCAACTCGACCTGGTCTTCAAACAACAGGAGCACTTATGACAATGTTTTTTATATGGGTCACCGCGTTTACGCTGGCATCACCTCTATATATCTTTAGAAGCTTGAACACGCATAAAGTTGGAATTTTAGGCATGGACTTCCTAAGTTTCTGTATAGAAGACTGGCCAATATCTAACGGCAGGGGTATATATTCTCTCTTTAGCCTAATATTCCAATATCTCCTACCAGTTCTGGTGGTAGTCATGGCGCATGTCCAGATACATAGACGACTGCGCGGAAGAAGACGAACTACACGAAAGACTCCAGCTATTTTGATAGCTATTGCTGTTACATATGTTATAAGCTGGTTACCATTAAATGTGTTTAACTTGGTTGCTGACTTCAGTAAAGATGCGATCTTAGATGAGAAATCGATGACAATAACTTATGCTATCTGCCATATGTTTGGTATGTCCAGTGCAGTGTCAAATCCACTACTGTATGGGTGGTTAAATGACAACTTCAGAAAGGAATTCGAAGAAATTTTATGCTGCTGTAGAGTTAAGGATCAGAAGAATAAAAATTCGAGAATCAACAATAGAAAAATGGATACCGAGTTGACAGCGCTCGCCCAATTGGAGCACACAGTGACACCAAATACAAAAACATCGCAATGTTCACAAATTTTCTGACTAAAATCCTGTTTCAAATAGCAGGAAGCGAATGAAATGCAAAGCATTTGAACATTTGTCAATTGATACGTGTTAGATTAGTTCTGTGTGACGGTGTGTAAAGTTCCTCTTGTTTGAATCCTTGTTGATAATATAATTAATGATATCATAATTTAATGTAAATTGTAAATATATTGTAGATCTTTCTTTAGCGATAAGATGGCGATTCACATTTTTCTGAGCCCAAAATGTGAATCGCCTACATTGTATACTTTAAGTTAATAAATAAGTTTTTTTTAATAAAATATTTTTTCCCAGGATCTTCTTGTTTTATTTTTCTACAACAACTAAATAATTATAAAATTTTGGTTAAATGATTTTTTTAAATTCATTAGTAACGGTAAAATATTATTGGCGTTAAATTGAAATTTTATTACTAAAAGTACAGTAAAAATTATGACTGAACTATTAAATAAATATATAAATTTGTATTACATAATAGTACTATGTAAGTATTGAATAAAGTGTTTAAAAATAATATAAAAAAAAATTAATACAAAAAATTAAAATGTCCTTTTTTGGTAATATAGTAATGATAATAAATATAAAAGCGGAAAATGAAGAAAATGACCAAAACTTCGACTTCAATTCAAATAAAACTGAAACGGAATTGATGTTTGAAGAGTGTATGAATGAATACATACAGTGTGTAAGTATAGACAGGTAAGGTCAATAGTTATATAAAGACAGGTAAAGTATAAATCTTCGATATTTCATCAGCACAGAGTTCAAATTCCTGTCAATATTTTCTCTAACAGACAGACCGACGAACACGTTCTTAATATATTCTATGAAAAATAAGTTTTCTTTTTTCAAAACTGAACCATTAATTTTAAACAAAAATAGATTAAAAATTTTTAACATCTGTAGTTTTAAGAGTAATATTTTCAGTGTTTTTGTTAAAACTCTAAAAGGGTTGAAGTTATAGAAGGGGTAAAGTTATAAATGTATTGTAGTCAGACAAGCCATTATTCAGTCTCGACACGCTCCCTTGAATACGATAGACAAACTAACAAATCTTATTATCTACACCTGTACCCACAAATATTTTTTAATATAAACATATAATTTATATTACAAAATAAAATTCTGAATAATTTATTTATAGGATTACAATTTAAAAGATTATGAGATAATTAAGAGAAAAAATTACTTCAGTATTACAAAATAATATAATATTGCAAATAAGTTATTTAAGCAAATAAAGTTATTATTATATTATTAATATTTAAATTATATACAATTTTCGTAAAAATATATATATAAAGTTAAAATCTCTATTTGTAATTTCATATTATCAGCTTTTCATTAAATGTATATGAAAGTAAGTATAGTATAGAAAAACATTTAAAAAAAATCTGTATCTGTCTTTATTTGTTCCGGCTAATCCCTGAAACAGCTGGATCGATTTTAACAGGATTTTCTCGGCTGGATAGCTTTTACAGCGAGTTAATTATTGTAGGCACAGCTAGAAAAAAAATACTGTTAAATTAAATCACTTGTTAGAAAATAATATTATTATATTATGAGTATTTTCAACTGTATTAATATCAGACTACTTCTGAAGCAAGTTTTAAATTTATATGTATTAATACTACTTTAAACAAAAACACAACGTGATATTTGTAGTATCCAATTAATTAGTAATCAGATCGACTTATATAAATAAGTTATACAATTTCTAAGTGGGTTCTTAAATTTTTATTTCCAGAAAAACTCCATTATGCGCTGAAAATGACAACAAAGTCAAAAAGCGTTTTGAGAACCTCTGCGATATGGAATATGAGAACTGTAGATCCAATAGCACTGAAAGTATGTATCTTATAAGAATTATAAAATATTTAGGTAAATGAGGTTTCGAAGGTCCCTAATTAAGGCCACCCATCCAATTTGCTAATTCAGGTTTATCCACAGCCGAGTTTAGAATAATAATAACATATATAATATAATAATTAATAATTTTGCTATAAACGTGAAAGTATAGACATACCTTTTTCAGTCTCTATTTACGTCATAGACAGACGTCTATGACGTAAATAGAGACTGAAAAAGGTTGTATGCTACGCAATCTTAAAATATTTATTGCGTAAAAATACCCTCAGCCGCCATTTTGTCACAAAAGAACACTTGTTTACTCTCTCCTAGCTATGCGATTTCCATACGAAATACGGCACGGCGTCCAGCAAATACATTAAGGTCTATCACAAATAAATAAATATGCCTAAGAATCTGTGTCATCACAAACCAAACGGTAGCATTTCATATTTACGTCGGTCCATCAAAATCTGGAATTCACTACCACAGCACGTGTTTCCTTCCCGTTATAATCCTGGGTCTTTTAAGCGGGGCTTGAAAAAGCATCTCACAAGGCCGCCATAGTGGGGACCACCATTCTTCATTCTATTTTGCTTAAATGAGAATGGTGGCCACCATTTTTGGACTTCACTGACTGCTTAACATCAGGCAGAGTAGAGTCATTTTATTAGACAAATATACAAAATAAAACTTATCCTGCAAAATATAAGTAGAATAGTTTTATAGATAAAGAATTGCTATATTATTGGTTTAGTTTTAGTTGAATATGCAATTACATGTACATTATGCATTATTATCTTAATTTAGTTATTTAAATAAGCTTTCAAAATGATAACATATGTTAATATAAAACAAAAAACATGAATATTTAAGCAAAGTCACATGCTTAAAAATAATTTATTCCTTGTCATGTTCTTTGAGTTAAAGTAAATAATTCAAAAGATTAATTGCTTTTTAATGAAGTAAGATAATAAAAATGTCGTGATTCTAATTAAAGTAATTGAAATATTTCATTTATTGACGTCAAAAAGATATGATAAGGTCTTATATATATATATATATATATGTATGTAAAATATAATAATATATTTATTTCTTTTAGGTACTTGGCACTATTTGAACGATGACGACTGTTAAATACAAGAATATATTTTTTTGTAATTATATATATTATGTATATATATATATATATATATATACATATATATATATATATATATATATATATATATATATTGCAATTTATGTGAATGGAATCATTATTTTATTATCTACTTTATGTTTGAATATCCAAAGTCACTTGAGAAATACACGTTTTTAGGGTTCTATAATTTAAAAGAAAAAACTATTTTAAGATCACTTTGTTAGTTTTTTTGTCTATCATGACCCTTAATCCTCGGAACGTGTGGAGATATCGAGTTAAAACTATAACCAGATATTTACTCTACAGCCTTGAAGCTGTAAAAAGATAAAAGTTTCGATTAAAGTATAAAAAGATATGACCGTTTATGCTCCGAAAAATATTTCGAGACTCTCAAGGGAATTAGACTTAATAGAGTTTTTCCGTTGACCGGAAACTATGAAATTTGGCAAGTTACATCGTATTATATTACAAGTTCAAGGAAAAATCTGAAAACTATACATTTGTTATCAAATCATTGAACGAATAATCTTAAATGATTTCTATTAATTGAAGCTAGTTCTAAATTATTTTATAACGAATCAAAAATTCTGTTTACTGTTTTAGAAGCAAAATTTCAGGAATAGCTTGAAATTCAATTCCAAAAGTATTTGAAACTTACACATTGGAACTTGTCTAGTCACTTTTATGGTAAACGTCGAAAATAGTAATTCCTGGTAATCAGCGCGACAAGTAAAGTCAGTGCAGCCAACATTATAAAAACATAAAGAATGTCAAACCCGGAACTCGGGACATTTTGCGGGGTTAAAAGGAAAGTATGCCAAAAAGGAAGACTACGATTTTGGCAAGAGGAGCTCGCTTTCATTTTTCTTTAACATTATGTTTATGACATTTCTTTATACTTATTTTCTTATTATCATAATAATACTGTCTTTGATATAATTTATATTTTTAACGATTAACTTAGTTAATATATTTATTATCAATCAATATTTAATATAAATAACAAATGTTACTAATCATAAAAAATAAATTTAAGAACACAATAACAAAATTTCAACAAAAAAATGAAAAAGTAATGACAATTATTCACAATTTAATAATAGCACAAACAGAAAAATTGGATTAAAATATAATTTAATGTGTTTGTTTGTTAAATTTATGTTCCATTGCTTTGAAACCATTTAATTAAACGCCTTTACATTCTCCAGAGCAATCAACATCTCTCTCGCTTAACCATGCTCCATTCTGTAACGTAATTAGTAAACAGCATTTATTTCACTAAAAGTATTTTTTATAATTAATACGAAGTTATATAAAGTACTCACGTCTCCAGGTATTACAATTTTCGTATTCCAATTCGCAATAATTATTGAATGTCTTATATTGACCGTCATAATGACGTCCGCATACGAAGTTTCGTCTGAAACAAGACATTTTTACAAGATATTGTTTACGATATATGTTTACAAGACATTGTTTACGAGACATGTTTACAAGACATTGTTAACGAGATATGTTTACAAGATATTTTTAACGATATTTTTTTTTTTTTTTTTATGTAACTGCCTACCAAAATGACTCCACCCTGCCTGAAGTTGAGCAGTCAGTGAGGTCCAAAAATAGATGCCACCAATCTCATTCAAACGAAACAGAATGACGAATGGTGGCCTCCACTATGGAGGCCTTATGAGATGCTTTTTCACGCCCCGCTTAAAAGACCCAGGATCGTAGTGGAAAGGAAACACGTGCCGTGGTAATGAATTCCACATTTTGATGGACCGACATAAATAAGATATATGTTTACAGGACATTTTTAATGCGATATGTTTACAAGACATTATTAACGATATATGTTTACAAAAAACTGTTAACATATATTTGAAAATTGTAAACACTTTTTAATCCTACACTGTTTAATTTTCTATGTTTAAAATTTTCAAACATTTATTTAATTTTCGAACAAATATTTTATGTTCTATTATACAGTATAAAATAATATTATCTTTTCTATAATATAACGGAAGTAAACATGTAAATCTTAAATTCAAAATAAGACATGTTTTCACATGTCTCGTAAACCGTCCGTCTATTTTTCCACAAACAATCGTATCTGTAGCTATTAATCAAGTTAATCCGAGAACAGCGCGCTCATTAAAACACAGATATAAATGCTTTTAACGGTTCTAAATGTAACTTTATTGCTGAAATTTTATTTTATATACTAATCTATATAGCGTATCCATTCAGTGTATTCAAAACGAAGTAATCCAATAATGTTAGCCTTTATGGACAAAAGCGCAAATATTAATGCTATTGCTTGGGCATTTAAATTAATTAATTATATATATAGACTATAATTAATCCTATAAGTTTACCTACATTCAAATGGAGAAATATACATAAAAACGTATATAAAAGAAAAAATCAACATTGAGGTCAATACTCATATGGGGATTCTTTAGGTCACTAACCTATGAAGAGCGGCAACAGCGCACGTCGGAATACGAAAGTAACTTTAATAATGCCAAAAATTATAGGTATTTTCAGACTAAAATATATTCATTGACATTATAGTTTTCCACTACCATAACCGCAAGACAACATTTATAATTAAATAATAATAATCAGGTAAAATGTGGTTAAATTACGTAAAATAAATTTTTCAGCTAGAAATTGAATGTTATTAGATTGTTTTGCTAACACGTCAATTAAAAAAAATGAGACACACACATACACACACATACACACATACATACACACACAGTTCACAATATTTGTAACTTAATTGTGGCCGTTAGTCATTATAAACACAAACTATGAGATATTATATGTTGTTCTAAAACAATAATATCATTAAAAAATATATATTTAAATCAAAATTTCAATATCTTTATAATAATTGCCTATTTTCAATCAAAAACCAGTGTTTTTCAAACCTATTTAAATAATTTACTTACTTGTAGGCGGAGGGGCAATCCTTTATAAAAACAACACACCCATCATCTATAAGATCCGATTTTTTAAATACAGAATTCTTCGGATAAAACCTCACCCTTCCCGGTTCAGTCATGCTTTTGTTAACATATCCACCATATGTCAATGTTACAACTGAAATGGTTTTCAAATAACATATATTACCATATTATGATATGATGAACAAAAAGATTTATTATTATATTGTAAGATAAATCTCTCTTCATTTCATATTAGCTAAATACTGTCTTCAATATATGAATAATAAGTGAAAAATATACTCACACGAAATAACATAACATGTTATAATACTTTTTAACATATTTTAAATATAGCTTAAAATAAATAAAGTAACTGAATTTTTTCTCATAAATCACTTAACAAGGAACTTAAATTGAAACTTGTTAAAAGAAAATCCAAATTAATCTTTGATTTCAGAACAAACTTTTGATCACGTTGGAATCAGTGAAACTAAAACAATAATTTGAGATTTTATTTCATTTTAAGAAAGTTAAATGTCGTAAAATATTTTATATTTTGTGCCAAGGTCATGATATATAGTGTATAATGGTAATGTAAGATCTTTTCATTTATATCAATATACATATATATATATATATATATATATATATATATATATATATTTTTTTTTTATTTAATTTAATATACTTTTATAAGACAAAAGTTGAATAGGAAGTGTTTTTTTAATTTTAGCTTTTTTTTTGTTTCTTTTTTAATGAAAATTATTGAATTAAATAAATTTTAATACTTTATTGTCCAAAATATGTAATATAATTTAATTCGTCTTTTTAGTTTATCTTATAATTGAAATACAACAAAATTACTGAACGAGTTTTTATTAAAATTATATGGTAGCAACAGGGTTGATGTTTAAAAACTTGTAGATTTGCATTCATTTCGACGATAAAATCCAAAAGTATGATTTAGGTGAAATTACAATAAAATTATAATTTGAATTGTCATTTTTGCTATAAGAGGATCAGTCACTTAACAGTTACGAAATGCCTAGAATATATACTTAAGATATGAGATACATACAATATAAAACAAATTAACCAATGATTGATGGATTGATTTCAATCATTCAATCCATCAATTGCTCAAAACTTATTTAGGATTTTGGTTAAAAAATACTTATAATGTACATAAAATATAATAAAAATGATTGTTCATTTCACGGAATCCGTTTTTATTATGATTACATTTTGTCGTCTGGTGCTTTCTTTACGTAGAGTTAAATGGAAGACTCCTATAACTTTATTACATTCTATGTTTTTAAATTTTTAAATAAACAAAAGTACGAAGGAATAAGACAAATTATGTATATATTTTCCTTCTTAATAGTGACTTAGCCAGCCGAATTTTTTTGTGACCAACTACTGCCAGTGCTATACTACTGATATTATGATATCTTGTATGCTCTCGCCTTAACCTTACTAATTGAATAAAATTTGTGATAAAAATATTTTAATATATTTTTAGTAATGTTGGTTAAATATGTCGATTATTACAGTAACGCGTGTCTAGAAAATAACTTAAATTCGCTTAGAAGTCACCGCCTGCCTCGTACCACGTTAGTACCAATTACCCATTGTTCAGTTACATTTTTATTTGAAATTCAGTAATTTGATAATTAATGATGACTTTGGAGAAATGTATAACACCATGTCTTTGTTTTAGATGTTATTATAGTTATTTTCACTGATTATCCTTTCCTTAAAACAGTTTGTAGTCTGTATTATTTTTGTAATATCCCGAATGCGTAGATTAATATTAATATGCTCAGGGTAATTTTTAATCTGACTTCATAGAATATGAAACATTGACCCAGAAACTATTTTTTATGTATTATTATATATATATATATATATATATATATATATATATATATATATATATATATATATATATATATATACTAGCCCTTTATTCCCTTCCTTATGATTCCCTCCCACTTCACTGAGCACACTATTAATTTGGATGTGAACTTAGGTTGCTATGGTAACTTTTGTCATATTATCCGTTGTCATCGTAACCGTTGCTGTAGCAACTCTTACCCCCGCGTTAAGAGTATAGCTACAGGTTTAAAACTTGGCTAATTGTAAAAGATCAAAATCCGTTGGTATAGGAATTCCGTAACATCCATTCTTAGTGCACGTCTACGTCACAAAAGAAGTAACTATGCATAACTTTAAGTTAATCCGACAGATAGTTTCGGAGATTTCGTGATGAGTCAGTGAGTGGTAAATCCCTTATATATATAAAGATTATTATATAAGTATATTGTTAATTATTTTTAACATTTATTATACTAGTAGGCTAGTATATATATATATATATATATACTAGCCCTTTATTCCCTTCCTTATGATTCCCTCCCACTTCACTGAGCACACTATTAATTTGGATGTGAACTTAGGTTGCTATGGTAACTTTTGTCATATTATCCGTTGTCATCGTAACCGTTGCTGTAGCAACTCTTACCCCCGCGTTAAGAGTATAGCTACAGGTTTAAAACTTGGCTAATTGTAAAAGATCAAAATCCGTTGGTATAGGAATTCCGTAACATCCATTCTTAGTGCACGTCTACGTCACAAAAGAAGTAACTATGCATAACTTTAAGTTAATCCGACAGATAGTTTCGGAGATTTCGTGATGAGTCAGTGAGTGGTAAATCCCTTATATATATAAAGATTATTATATAAGTATATTGTTAATTATTTTTAACATTTATTATTATTAATCAATAAACATAAGAATAGATTATAAGAGCAATGTGTTGAATCGACACATCAACCTATTCGTGTCAAGCAGGCGAGGAAAAAGCTACAATTACGATGTATTGCTTTGATAAGCTATAGATATAGATATAGTTAGTTCTATAGTATATTATAATAGTTAATATTATAGTAGTATATAATAGTTTCAAACATATTATTACTGAATAACTATAATCAGATATGTAATTTGGTATATTTAAAAGTTTTTTTAATAAATTTACTTTCAGTAAAAAAACGAAAATAAGTACATTGTCTTTAGAGTTTGCGATAATTACTTTTTACAAGTTTAAAAGGAAATTTATATGTTTTTAATAAAAATACATTGTACTAACAAATATAAATTCAAATAAATGTATTAATGTGGAAATGTTTGAATTATGTAAGAGGAAAGTTCCTTGTTTTAAAAAAAGTCCCTAAGTATTGATAAATGTGAATTCCCTTAGAATCATTAATATTAACTACAGACGAAAAAATAATATTTTCTTGATAAAGCAACATTATATTTTCACTGTATTTATTAAGAAATAGTCATTTTTATCTTAATTTTTATTTATTGTTATTTTATTAATTATTCCAAAGAAAAAAATATTAAATGCTAATAAAAGAAGACACGGCCTTAATATTATTTTAAGGTACAAAAAAAATGCCGGGTATTTCTGATAACCAAAATAAACCCTTTTTAAAAAACGATAAATATATATACATATATATATATATATATATATATACATATATATTTACATATGTATATCTTAAGTAAGCGCGATTATATCTATTATATAAAAATGAATCGCAAAATGTGTTGGTAAGCGCATAACTCAACAACGCATGGACCAATCTTAACAATTCTTTTTTTTAAATGTTCCTTGAAGTCCAAGGATGGCTCTAACGGCGAGAAAAATTTGAATAATTTCCAGGGAAACCCTAAAAAAGCCCTTTTCTTTTTCCTATACAAATATTTTAAATGTAGAATAAATAACTAAATGTAGAGTCAATTTGAACTGTATTGCTATTCAATAAAGTTGATATTAAATTACAAGCACTCATTGTTGTCTAAACAATGTAGGTGTCTTGCTAACGTCAAAGAGTCAATTTGCGCTTTATTGTCGCTGCACAACGTTCAAATTTAATCAAATGAATGTGTACACCCGACCAAATTGAAAAGTCAAAAAAAGTAAATGTAAGATTTGATTGGCCTTGGAATATTCTTTCTTTTGTTTTAGTTTCGGAATGCGACATAAATTGTCATCAGTTTTCACGTCATTGCATCTGTCAAACAAACTGCGTTAAAAAGCGTTTATAATATTTAATAATTAATTTTGATTGTATAAATACCTGTGATTAATAACTATTTCATGTGAATAAATTTAGGTAATTATATACGATATGCCTCCTATAAGACGAAGTAATTTAAGTAGAAGAACCCGAAATGCTACAAACCAAATGAATTACCGATCTTATCATACTGCACATGAACGTGACGACCGAAATGAACGCGAAAGAATTCGTATATCACGAACGCGGGAAGCGAGAGCGAGAGATTCAACTAATAATCGCGAAAGTTTGAATCGAGCTGCTTTCAATTACGATTTGTCAATTGACTACAGTAACCACCAATGTGTTGCTATTGGATCTATGAACTTGGTTTGCTCTTATTGTAAGGCATTGAAATACAAAAATGAAGCAAATGGATTGTGTTGCGCAAATGGGAAAGTGAAATTGATACCATTGGATCCACCACCAGAGCCATTGTACTCATTGGTTTCAGGAATAGAACCAGATTCCATACACTTTTTGTCAAATATTCAACAATATAACAATTGCTTTCAAATGACATCATTTGGGGCAACAAACGTAGTTCGGGAAAATTACATGCCAACTTTTAAGGTATGTATTATAGCAGTTAATCATTATTATTTTAATGAACAAAATTTCCTGTTAACTAAGTAAATATGTGTCATTAACCTTCAGTTTCCTAAACCCCAAAACATATATTACTTAGTCATTATATTATTTGGTGATTCAGCATTAGCAACACTTTTATTATTTTGAAACACAATATAATTATTTGACGATGGATATTAGTTACAACTAATTATTACATATTGACATACCTAAGCATATCAATTATTATTTGGTGATTCAAATTAAGAGACAGATATACTTTTTAGGAACAAATATTATTTCTATTTGGCAAAAATCATTTTTTTTAATTTACAGATACAAGGCCAAATATATAATAGAGCAGGTTCACTGTTACCAGTGTCAGATAGCAATTACAAATTTCTGCAAATTTATTTCATGGGCAATTCACCACGAGAAATTGATATGCGTTGTTCACATAACAATTCACTAAAGAGGTCTATTGTAGAACAATTACAAACTTTATTTCATGAGTACAATCAATTGGTTATGTTGTTTAAAACTGCACTGGATCGGATGCCATCTGATAATCACAAAATTGTAATCAGAGCTGATAAAACACCTGTTGGCCAACATGCAAGACGTTTTAATGCACCAACTATTGATGAAGTTGCCATCGTTGTAGTTGGAGAAAACTTGGAATCCCGTGATATTGTTTTACATCGTCGGAATGATCAATTACAACGTATAAAGGAAACACACCGCTCATATGACGCACTGCAATATCCCATTATATTTTGGCAAGGTGAAGATGGCTATGATTTTTCAAACAAGATGATAAATCCCATTACAGGTAATAAAAAATATTAGTTTAGCTATGGAGCTATATTATCAGTCACTATATTATTATTTTTTTAATTTTCAATATTATGAAAACAAAAATCTATTTTCAGGTTCCGAAACCAACAAAAAAGTCAGTTCAATGAACTATTATTCCTACCGCCTAATGATTCGTGAAAATGAAGACAATCACATACTCAAATGTCGACGATTATATCACAAGTATGTTGTAGACATGTATGTTAAAATTGAAACGGAGAGATTAACATTCATCAGGTTGAATCAGACCAAACTCAGATCTGAAGAGTATATTCACCTTCGAGATGCGATTAATACTGATGGAAATGCACAGAATGTTGGTCGGATGACTATTCTTCCAGCAACATACATCGGAAGCCCTCGACATATGCATGAATATGCTCAAGATGCCATGTCATATGTTCGTCATTATGGTACAGCAGATTTGTTCATCACATTTACATGCAATCCACACTGGATAGAAATCAAGCAGGAGTTATTCCCTGGGCAATCACCTATTGATCGTCATGATATTACAGCCAGAGTCTTTAGACAAAAGTTGAAATCTTTGATGGATTTCATTGTGAAACATTATGTGTTTGGAGAGACACGCTGCTGGATGTATTCTGTGGAGTGGCAGAAACGGGGATTGCCACATGCACACATTTTGATTTGGTTAGTTGAAAAGATAAGGCCAAATGAAGTTGATGCAGTAATATCAGCTGAAATTCCTAATGTAGAAGTAGATCCTGGATTGCATGAGGTAGTTATTAAAAACATGATACATGGTCCCTGTGGAACTCTTAATCAAAATTCACCGTGTATGGTGGATGGTAAATGTTCAAAGCGATATCCACGGACATTAATATCTGAAACAATCACTGGTAATGACGGTTATCCTTTGTATCGTCGCCGATCGACAGCAGACAATGGAAGATCAACAATTGTCAAATTAAATCAACAAGATATTGAAATAGATAATCGCTGGATTGTTCCATATTCACCCATTTTATCAAAGACCTTCAAAGCGCACATCAACGTTGAATCTTGCCATTCAGTAAAATCTATTAAATACATTTGCAAATATGTAACCAAAGGGAGTGATATGGCTGTGATTGGTATTAATGCAGAGAATTCCAATGATGAAGTTACCCAATACCAAATGGGTCGCTATGTTAGTAGTAATGAAGCAGTTTGGCGAATATTTTCTTTTCCTATTCATGAAAGACACCCTACTGTTGTTCATTTAGCTGTGCATTTAGAAAATGGACAAAGAGTATATTTTACAGCACAGAACGCAGTAGAAAGAGCTTTACAGCCACCATCTACTACATTAACCAGATTTTTTGAGATATGTCAAAACGATGATTTTGCTCAAACATTGTTATATTCTGAAATGCCAAAATATTATACTTGGAATCAATCCTCAAGAAGATTTATACGACGGAAACAAGGAAAACCAGTTACAGGACACCCAGATATATTTTCTACCGATGCGATTGGTCGAATTTATTCAGTACATCCAAGCAATGATGAATGTTTTTATTTACGACTGCTATTAGTCAATGTACGTGGCCCAACATCGTTCCAACATGTACGAACTGTTAATGGTGATTTGTGTGGATCATATAGAGAAGCTTGCCAACGTTTGCGATTGCTAGACAATGATGCTCATTGGGATCAAACTCTCAATGATGCTGTAATATCATCACAAGCTCATCAAATACGAACATTGTTTTCTATAATCATATCTACCTGCTTCCCATCAAACCCAAAGGATTTGTGGATCAAGTACAAAGATAATATGTGTGATGATATTTTGTATCAAATACGGATTAGAAGGGGAAATCCAAATATACAAATAAGCGAAGAAATTTACAATGAAGTATTGATTTCAATTGAGGACATGTGCTTGATGATGTCAAACAAACTATTATTTCAATTAGGCCTGGCCGCACCCAATCGTCCAATGCATGATGCTTTTAACCAAGAGTTGCACCGAGAAAAACTGTATGATCTCAACACTTTGAAAGAATTAATTCAAACGAATCTTCCACTATTGAATGAACAACAGAAGTATGTATTTGATACACTTTTGAAAGTAATAAATGATAAAATAGGAGGGATTTACTTCTTAGATGCACCTGCTGGTACAGGAAAAACTTTTTTGATTTCATTGATATTAGCAACAATTCGCTCACAAAATAAAATTGCACTTGCACTCGCTTCGTCGGGAATCGCAGCAACTTTGCTTGAAGGTGGTAGAACAGCTCATTCAGCACTAAAATTACCATTAAACATGCAAAGCAACGAAACTCCAACCTGCAACATTTCGAAGAACTCTGCAATGGCAAAGGTTTTACAGCAATGTGGATTGATTGTTTGGGATGAATGCACGATGGCACATAAAAAATCTTTGGACCTAAAAACTTAATGCCTGTTTAAAGTCCTCCAATTTGTGGAAACATGTGAAGGTATTACACTTAAGCAAGAATATGCGTATCAAGTTGCAAAATGACAAATCTGGAGACATATTCTCTAAACAACTCATTGACATTGGTAATGGCAAATTTCCTATAGACACCTTGACTGGTTGCATTAACTTTCCTCAAGGTTTTTGTCAGTTAACTAGATCAAAAGATGAACTTATTCAAAAGGTGTTTCCAGATGTTGCTCAAAATTATAGAAACCATGATTGGTTGAGCGAACGGGCTATATTGGCTGCAAAAAACATAGATGTAAGTGAATTAAATTTCAAAATTCAAGAACAAATTACAGGCGAATTGAGGATATATAAATCAGTTGATTCGGCTACTAACCCAGATGATGTCGTTAACTATCCGCCTGAATTTTTAAACTCGCTGGATTTACCAGGATTGCCACCTCACAATCTTCAATTAAAGGTTGGTTCGGTAGTAATAATGTTGAGAAATATCAACCAACCGCGTCTTTGCAACGGCACACGGTTAGCGATAAAAAAATTATTGAACAACGTGATAGAAGCAACTATACTGAAAGGAAAGTATAAAGGAGAAGACGTTTTGATACCACGCATCCCAATGATTCCGACTGATGTACCATTTGAATTTAAACGACTACAATTTCCAGTGCGGCTTGCTTTTGCTATGACCATAAATAAGTCCCAGGGGCAATCATTAGGTGTTTGTGGTATTAATCTAGAAAACCCATGTTTCTCACATGGTCAATTGTATGTTGCCTGTTCCCGTGTTGGAAAACCATCAGATTTATTTATATATTCACCAGGTAATCAAACAAAAAACATTGTGTATCATAAAGCACTAAAATAAAAATAAAACAGATTTTTGTTAATAATTATGATTCACTGGATTTACAATAACGCGATTACTGAAAATACTTATGTACGTTTTATTTCATTATTTTTTATTTCATCGGTTATGAACCCTATGTTAATAATAATAGTAATAAATAATTAATTATCTCTATACTTTGTAATTGAAGCACCCACTTTATAAATATTTGTCACCTTTAGGTTCCCACTATCCCTTTAGATTATTTTTCAATCAGGTTTGAACCTTAAGTTCCCCTCTTGGTTTGAAGCCCTCTGGCAGACATCCCAATCGGGGTTTTTAGTGGGTCTCAAAAGGGTGACCAAAGTTCGTGGAAGCTAAGATACTTAAGTCACCCGAGCTGACCTTTTTCTTTAATTCTCCTGAACAGAACCGTCACCATGATGATAGGGCGATGTGTGAGGATCAGCAGAGTAAAAACGTCTAAAGGTCGAAATATAAACTGCCACATTCCAAATCTATTTGACAGAACGAATTCTGCCGAGTTGTATAAAAATTGTATTTATTAAAAAAAAAAATCTTTTAAAATTTAAATGTTTTGAGTTTAACTTTCATTGTATGTATTAGTAAAAACCACCAAATACTTTTAATTATGAACGTCTTAATAAAATGATAAAGTAACATATTAAAAAAAAGGAAAATTTTACGATTTATTTATTATATTATTTAAAATATTAAATGATAAAAAAAATCCACCACAATTCTTAATATATATAAATCACGTGTCGCGTTATTTGTCCGCGATGGACTCCTAAACTACTTAACTGATTTAAATAAATTTACACATCACGTACAGTTTGACCTAACTTAAAAGATATAATAATTTTCAACTCAATTCATAGTCGCAGTATTATTTTATTGCAAATTATTAGTTTATCATTTTGCAGTTAGCTCTTAACAATTCTGAAAGATGGCGGTATCTATTGACTGGATTGAGTAATTACGAATGAGATATCTACCCTACCTACCTCATTCGTAAGTTTAGTGTTCCAAGTTATTTACTAAAAACTTTGTAATATACAAATAGTGTTATAAACTTGGATAAAATTAAAAAAATAATTATAATTATTTTGTTTTGATTTTTGCTTAATATCGACTATAAGAAAACATTATGGTTTTCATGACAGATGTACTCTGAACGTTACCCCTTAAATAGTTTAGTACAATGTAATATATCAAAAATAATAGTCACAGCAACGCGTGACCGGGTCTGCTAGTAATATATATATTTATATTATATATATATTTTATAATATATATTTATATATATATATATATATATATATATATATATATATTTATCGATACAACAAATAAATTTAGCAAACATGTTTCTATATGAAAATATGAATAAAAAACATTTTAAATATTTTAATGTATTATTGATATGAAAAAATGTTATCTTTTTTTCTTTAATTCTTTTTTTTTGTAATTTAAAGGTATTATTACGTGGTGGCTAATTATCGCATAAGAAGCTGGAAGCTTCAGGATCCACCGATCAGAGAGGAATATCAAGAGAGGGTTTCCAAGAAGCTTGAAAGCTATGATTCTGGAAATGAAAGTGTTGAACTATGCTGGCAGAACCTTAGGAATGGTATGGTGAAAGTAGCGACAGAAGTATGTGGTAAAAGGAAAAGAGGTTTTAGTAAAAAGCGCGATGAATGGTGGGATGATGAAGTGAAAGACGCTGTAGAGTTAAAGAAGAAAGCATGGCTGGATTATAAAGCCTCTGGTAAGGATAAAAGTATGAGAGAGATAAGAAAAAGAGCGTACAAGCTGCAAAAGCACAAAACGAAAGCACTTATAAAGATGAAGCGTGAAAATTCTGAGAGAGAAAGGGATGAAAGGTTGACGAACAACTTCCGGGAAAACACGAAGCTTTTCTGGCGAGAAGTTAATGGTTCCCGGGGTTGTTGGGTAACCTGTAGAATGAAAGGGGTGCTTTCGAAAAGCGGTGAAATTTTAACTGAGCAAGCACACGTTTTGCAGCGGTGGGCGGAATTCTATAAGGAGATGTATGAACGTGAGGACGCCTCGGTCTTGACTACCAGTGTAATGCTGAGTCAAGATGTAGCCGATGGTGAAATCAGTTTAGAAGAAGTAGAGAACGTGATTCGAAGTCTGCAATGTGGTAAGGCTGCGGGAGCAGATGAAGTTACTGCCGAGATGATCAAATATGGTGGGCCACGCGTCTGGGACTTTTTCTGGTTTTTATGCAATTTATGCTGGAAATCTGGGGAGGTCCCAAACGATTGGCGAAGTGCAGTCATCGTACCTTTGTATAAAGGCAAAGGTTCACAGATAGACTGTGCAAGCTATAGGGCCATCAGTTTGATTAGCTTGGGCGGTAAAGTTTATGCTAAAATTTTAGCGAGAAGAATGCAAGAGAGATCTGAAAGGCGGTTGTGGGAGGCACAAGGAGGTTTTAGACCTGGAAGAGGGTGTATAGATCAGATCTTTTTCCTCCGCATGATCACGGAAAAGTTTTTGGCCCTAAACCAAAAGGTTTTCTGTGCTTTTGTGGATTTGGAAAAGGCGTTTGACAGGGTTGTGAGAAAGAAGTTATGGGAGATACTGCCCCGATACAATGTGAACGGACCCTTGCTACAGGCTGTAAGGTCTCTTTACCGAGATCACTCAGCCTGTGTGCGAGTAGGAGCTGGCATGTCGCCCTGGTTTGACATCCAATCGGGTGTTAAGCAAGGTTGCGCTATGTCAGCTTGGTTGTTCAATTTGTATTTGGATAGTTGTCTCCAAGGAGTGAAAGATAGTGACATGGGAGTGAAAGTAGGTGACCTTAAGGTCAATTGCTTACTATATGCAGATGATGCAGTGCTCATTGCATCATCAGAATGCAATTTGCAGGCATTGGTCACCACTCTGAAAGATGGGTGTGAAATTAATGGTCTTAACCTGAATGTAGATAAGACGAAGGTTCTGATATTTGAAAGAAATGAAGAAAGAACAGAATGTAAGATCAACGTGAATGATAAGATAATAGAACAAGTGAATGAAGTGGTATATTTGGGAAGTATGTTTAGCAGAGACGGAAGATACGAAATGGATGTGGAAAGGCGTATTGCTGCTGGTAACAGAGTCAATGGTGCTTTGACTGCATTGTTGAGACGGCAAAACGTCAGTATAGCTGCACGTTTGGCTGTACACAATGCAGTTTTGCTACCGACACTGTTATACGGCAGCCAAACGTGAGTAACACAGAAGAAGAATGTAAGAAAGATGAATGCTGTGGAGATGCGATCTCTTCGCAGAATATGCGGAGTCAGTCTAGCTGATCGAATCCGCAATGAAGAGATCCACAGAATGGCAGGTACTAGCGCAGATGTCACGGTGAGAATGAAGAAGAACGTGCTCAGGTGGTTTGGGCACGTTGAACGAATGAGTGATGAAAGAATGGTAAAAAAGGTTTATATGGGAAAAGTGAGCGGTAAGAGAGACAGGGGGAGGCCTCGAATGACCTTCGAAAACACAGTAGCTACGATACTGGAGGAAGGTCACGTAAAAAGCATGAGGACCCCCCGGAGGGCATGTATGAAGAAGTTGATGTCTGTGGCCGAGGCGAAAGAGGTATGCAGAGACCGTAGCGTTTGGCGCTCCGTCGTCTCTGGCTACCCCGCAAGGGATATGGCGTGAAGGTAAATAAATAAATAAATAAATAAACCTCAAGTTGCATGCATCATATTGATGTTAACGTTTCTGTATTCCATCCTATCCTATCATTTATTGTAATCCATCCAAGGATACCTATTTAAATTCCATCATCCCTAGTCTCTGTACTACATGTGATGGTAATGATAATTGCTCATCATCGAATGACGAATGAACAAATCATTTTGGCTGACATTTCAATACTACCAATACCAAATGCGATAACAGTTGGATCTAATTATATTAACTATTCTGACTATTTGTATTTGGTGTATCATGTTTAAAATGTAGATTTTTTAAAGTAAACAATTTTTAAGCAAAAGGTGTTTTATGCCTTTAGCAGTAAAGTAACCTATAAAAACACTAGAATTCATCGAAATGTAATAGACTTTACGAGATGGGCAAAAATAGAAACACATAGTCTTTTATAAACACAGTATTATAAAGACTATTCTGTCATGTACTGTTAAATGTATAAATTATATGAACTTTTTTAGGGTGTTACAACTTACATGTACATAGCATTATATATACATGTACTTTTACAGTTTTTAAGAGCTAATATGGATATAATTCCATATAAATGTTCGTCTTTAAATCGTTCCTGCACTCTTTCTCACAGCAATTTCATTTAAATCAGCTTAGACAAGTGGATCGCTTGTCTGTTAGAATTAGTATAATTAAATGCAGATTCTATTAAAGTATTACAATTGTTTTGTAAAATGGAGTCTAAGAACGAAGCAGATAAATCTAAGAAACAATTATTATCAAATTTAATGACTAACGATTTACAAAGGTTTCAAGAGAAATAAATTGTAACAGAAAAATAAAAAGAAATGATATTTTTATAGATTTTTTATTTTATAAACATTAAAATTTTCGACTTTTTTGTTAATGAAATAATTAATGAATCTATAAAGTTATATTAATTTCTGCCCCCTTTTAATAAGCTGGTAGCTTGGCCGACTACTTCAACCGCGGGGCCGGCAGAAATGACGGCGTCTCTCACTCTCTGTCCTGCTCTTTCCTGTAAAAAAAAATGAATTATCCAAAAGATCAAATCAACAAAATTATTATATGATTCAATATTGAAGAGGTAAAGGCTACTAAACTACTGAAATGACACAACTGCATTGTGTTTTTACATTACAAAATTGTTTGTTAGACACTTATATTACTTTTTTTATTCCACACAGGTTTTTAATAACTGTTTATAATAATATATTGTTTTAAATATCACACAAATCAGAATTTGAAACAAAAGACAAAAACGATAGCCTTAATTCACAGAACAATACTGAAAACCGAAAAACCACAGGTTTGAATCCTGTTCATTTTCTTGCAAGTTAAAAAGAAATGCAAATTTGTTTAAAACAATGAAATATTTACCAATTCCTTGAAGGGGTTCCATGGAGCAGCAGCCACAGAGCTGATTGCCATAAAACAGGCGAATACAAAAATCAAAACTTTGGAGAATTTCATCTTTGTATAAAGATATGTAAATATTCAACACGTCTGTAGTTTGAATGAATGCATACAAGATCCATCGTTATTTATACGATCCTTAAACTTAATATAATTACATCCATGAAACAAAAATGTACTGGATAATAAGCTTTATGTGTATAGTAATAAAAGTCAAGTTGATGTTAGCTGAATGTTTTTATGTTTGTCACATTATCGCTGAACTTAAGACGAAGAGGTCCGACGCAGGGACCTCCCTTAGGAACTGTGAAGTAAATCCCCAATTTTTAAGATAATATATCAATAATCATTATTTTAATGTATTATTAATTATTATTAGATTGTTTTCCGGAAATTAATAGTCATTTAATATCATATAAGATTTTCTTGACATTTTTTTATTTGTGACGTAGTAATATTTAGTAATAAGATCGATTTTTTTACTTCATTCTTAAAATAATAAATAAAAAAATATATAAGTTTTTGTATAATGATTTTTACAAATATATATATATATATATATATATATATATATATATATATATATATATATATATATATATATATATATATATATATATATATATATATATATATATATTTATCGTTACAACAAATAAATTTAGCAAACTTGTTTCTATATCAAAAAAATTATAAAAATATTTAAAATATTTTAATGTATTATTGATGTGAAAAAATGTTAGTACTAAATAGTTGAAAGGTATATAATATTTTTCATTTACATTGTTCTGTTATCTCTAAATACATTCCATATATGTATGGCAATAAGAAATAAGTTTATACGCATCTATATATTGTATATATTTGTACATATAGTTTAAAATCAACTTAAAATAGAAACACCCAGTAGATTTAAGACATTAAGAGATAAGTCCCTACATAAATCTCTTCTGATAAAAAAAAACATTTTTTTGAGCGTAGCCAGCGGTGCGTTCTACTGGAGACTTTTTCACATTCTTTGTCACGAATAGGCTCGAAAACTACTTGACGGAAAAATATGAAATTTTGCAATCAAAAAGACACATTAAGTGATGGCAAAAAAAATTGAAACGTAAAAAAAAAATGACATGTCAAAAAACTGATATCCCATTGAAGTCAATGGAAAACGATGAGTCATTGCACTGTGCTCGCTTCGCTCAATATGCAAACGGCACCCGAGATTTCGTGAGCGCAGCGAGTCGAAATTGAGGGTCTGTTGTCGCCCCTAGTTATAATAATACGAAGAAAAGTAATATCTCAGCAATGACTCTATGAATGTTCATAAAATGGGACAAACCCCAATTATACACGCGCATAACATTTCTCACATAAAGGAAAAAACATAAAAATATGTTAGCTACACATATTAAGTTTTATTATACATTTTTTAATATAATGTAATTTAAGGACCGGAGTTAAGAATCTATAAATTTAAACATAAAAATCAATATAAAGTAATCTAATTTGTTTAATGTTAGAAATTATAAAAGTTCACATTTTTGAGACATCAAACCATTTGACTCAGTAATTTTGTTAGTGATCAGTCAAAACAAAAAAATATAAGTATACAATTTTTGCGAATATACAATTATATATAAAAGAAAAATCTTCATACATTTTTTTTCATTTATTATCTTGTGAATGAAGTTATAAAAAATTCAATCTTAACATAAAATTTTACTACGTCACAAAAAAAAGTAAGAAAATTTTAATAATTTTGTTCCAACATACGGACAAATTTTAATTAATATAAAGATATAAATGATAACCAATGACTATTAATTTCCGGATAACAATCTAATAATAAATAATAATATCTTAAATTAATTATTATCGATATATGTATTATCTTAAAAGGTGAGGGGATTTACTTTACAGTTCATAAGGGAGGTCCCTGCGTTGGACCTCTTCGTCTTAAGTTCAGCGATAATGTGACAAACATAAAAACACTCAGCTAACATCAACTTGACTTTTATTACTATATACATAAAGCTTATTATCCATTACATTTCTGTTACATAGCTATTACTATATTAAGTTTAAGGATCGTATAAATAACGATGGATCTTGTATGCGTTCATTCAAACTACAGACGTGTTGAATAATAACATATCTTTATACAAAGATGAAATTCTCCAAAGTTTTGATTTTTGTGTTCGCCTGTTTTATGGCATTCAGCTCTGTGGCTGCTGCTCCATGGAACCCCTTCAAGGAATTGGTAAATATTTCATTGTTTTAAATAAATTTATACTATTTCTTTTAAAGTTGCAAGAAAATGAACAGGATTCAAACCTACGGTTTTTCGGTTCACAGCATCGTTCTGTGAATTGGGCTATCGTGTTACTGATTTTTTTATTCTTTTCTGTCTTTTGTTTCAAATTCTTATTTGTGTGATATATAAAAAAAAGTATATTATTATAAACAGTTATTAAAAAATCTATGTAAAAAAAAGTTATAGAAGTGTCTAACAAACAATTTTGTAAAGTAAAAACACTATGCAGTTATTCATTTTAGTAGTATAGTAGCTTTTTCCTCCTCACCATAAAATCATATAATATTCAGCCATGTTGATTTGATCTTTTTGATAATTCATTTTTTTTCACAGGAAAGAGCAGGACAGAGAGTGAGAGACGCCGTCATTTCTGCCGGCCCCGCAGTTGAAGTCGTCGGCCAAGCTTCCAGCATATTAAAAGGGGGCAAGAATTAATATAACTTTATAGATTCGTGAATTATTTAATTAAAAAAAAAGTCAAAAAAATGTATGTATATAGAATAAAAAATCTAAAAAAGTATCACTTCTTTTTACTTTTCTGTGTTACCAATTTGTTTCTCTTGAAAACATTTGTAAATCTTTAGTCATTAAATATGATACGAAATATTTCTTATATATATATAAATATATATATATTATCTGCTTCTTACCAGACTCATTTTTACAACATTTTAACTTTACTTAACTGTACTTTAATAGAATCTGCATTTAATTGTACTAATTCTAACAGACAAGTGATCCACTTATCTAAGCTGTTTAAATGAAATTGCTATGAGAAAAGAGTAGGAACAGGAACGGTTAGTTTAACGGCTAGTTAGTAGAAAAATATATACATATGGAGTTATGTTCATATTAGCTCTTAAAAACTGTAATAATATGTATATTTAAAGGTATGTATAATTTTAACACCGTATAAAAAGTCGCCATATAATTTCTACACTTAACAGTACCTACATGATAAACTAGTCTTTATAATACCGTATTTAAAAAACTATCTGTTTCTATGTATGCGCATCTCGTAGAGCCTATTAGATTAAGATGAATTTTAGTGTGTTTATAGGTTACTTTATTGCTAAGGGCATTAACCATCTTTTGGTTAAATTTTGGCATTTGTGTGGTATTGGTATTGGTAATGGCATTTGGTGTGGTATTGGTATTGGTATTATTGAAATGGTTCGTTCATTCGCCATTCGATGATGAGCAATTATCATCGAATACCATCACATGAAGTAAAGAGACTAGGGATGACGGAATGGAAATATTACAAAAACGTTAAGATCAATGTGATGCATGCAACTTGAGGTTTTAATTCTACTCACAATTTATGATAAATTTCACTCATATTTTAATAAAACGGTGACTTTATTTAATTATATTCATTTTCCGCCACGTAATAGTACCTTTAAATTACAAAACAAAGAATTAAAGAAAAAAGATAACCGAATGATCAAATTTTATTCAAAGAGTGTTAAGTTTCACTCATTGTTTAATTTTTTTTGAAGTTTAGGAGCATTAACAAGAAAGTTGTCTTTTTTACAAAAATATTAGGCTTATGACCACATTACACATCCTTAAAATTATATATTAATAATAATAATAATCATTTATTTACAATAAGATGTCAAATTTGTATAAGATCATAGAAAAATAGACATAGACATTCAAAATATTATAATAAATCAAATATATTTTTAATAGAATGTCAATGAATGTGAAATGTCATTAAAAATAAATGTAAATGTTAGAACTAAGTAATTATTTGCTATTAAAAAATCATTTATCGAGTAAATAAATTTATTTCGTGGAGTTTACCTTTAAAATTGATAATCTTTAATATTTTCTGGTAAATGTTATATATTTGAACATACATCCAATATTATTAGACACTCATAAAAATAAGAAAATTGTATTACCAGATATCTAGTACATAAAATAGTTCACTTCTGCTAGTAGTACAGTGTAATATATTATAACAATATTAAATTATTATAAATATAATTAATTATAATAATGATAATTATTCTAGATTTGTGTTGTCAATGTTCTTCAAACAGGTCGTGCCACAGGTCTTGCTCTATCGAAGCAGTTCCTTAACTTTAGTTCAAGTTTTTCCTGAAAATACAGAAATAAGATGAATTAGAATCTTCATAAATTGTTGAGTGTAAGCGAAGCTCTTAACCGTTTGGGAAAATTCTTTTTGAAGTAACGTCACATAAAAATTACTGAATCGATTTGAATGAAAACTGGCAGAGCTGTAGAATGAAATAGCTTTTAGTAGCTGTAGAAGGCTTGGGAATGTTTAAAAAAAAAGCAGAATTAAAATATCTCATTTCGTTCAGAAATGATAGTCAAAAAACTGGGGGCTCGGCTTAACTCCGCCAGTGCACGGCCCGAATACTAGTATTTCGTGAAATTAATAAAATTATATCGAAATTAGTTTTAATATAATGGAGTGGAAAATAATTACCAATCTTTTAGAAGGTTTCCTTCTCGGAGTGTGACAAACAACCATTGAAACAGTAATGATGATAAACAAAAAATATATGATACCTCTGAAATTCATTTCAATAATGGTATTGAAGATTTGTATTCGTTACAATTTCTATAATGAGTTCTGTGTAAAAATATTAATGTATTTATACCTCGACTTTTGTTAACCATTTTAATTTTGCTGTTGATTTGATAATATTTATTTCATTATAACCCCTATGTATGTATATATATAGTATAGATTTAAATGGGCGGTGAAAAGGTATTTTGTATCACAGATAACGGTTTTAACCTGATTGAAAGCATTTAACAAAGAATTTTTTGTAATCAGTAGATCACAAGTATTTCCCCTGAAACTAACTATAGGTTGGTTATGTGAATTATGATTTAGATAATATAAATAATAAGAATCTGTAAATTCACTGAACTAACTTACTATGAATATTTTCGTTAAATTATTAAAATAAAATATATTATTACTAAGATAACAGGCAAATAAATTTTATTGTTTTAAATTATACAGTTAGAGTAAAGATAAGATAATCTATGTGGTCTTTTTCTTTCTCTATAAAGAAGGAAATCTTTTCTCAATTAGCTATCAAATGTTAGAATATCAGATAGCTTTCAACGGTTTGCTATTTCTATGACATTTCATGCATTCCGTTACTTAGAATGGTGCTACGTGTATGTCAATAGTCTGATTTAAACTGATAGATGCGATTGTAAAAAGTATTGCCTAAATTGATTTTAAGCTGCAGTTCAAATAGTAAAACCGCTCTTTGGGAATTGATTGACCCACTGTTAACTAAACTTAAAGAATATATTTTGATTTATCACGACGTCTTTAAAAATAACCAGTGATGGAAAACCAGACCTTTAAATTTATACTGTTGGTGAAATTTTAGATAACCCCAAAATTTTTGCAATAGTCAAGACGTTAAAAAAATATTTTTTTGTATCCATTATTATTCAGAAAATGTAAAAAATAGCAATATTGTTTATATGTGAGAGGAGGGCAAACGAGCTTGCGGGTCACAGATGATACGTGATGACCGTGACTCACTCATGAACTCTTGCACCATTCGAGGATTCACAAGAGCGTTGCCGGCCTTGGAGGTGGGAGTAAACGCCTTTATTGTAAATAAAATGTATATCTGTATTGGTTTACAAGTTTTTTTGTTTTAATTCAAAGACTCACTACTACAAAGACTTACTACTTTCATCGTCAACTTCAGTAACTGTTAAAAATATCAATAATTAACCCTTAGAATAGCAAGCATAAATTATAATATATATATATATATATATATATATATATACTAGCTTTTGCCCGCGACTTCGTCCGCGTTTCCGTCGTTTTTCGAAAAAAAATTAGCAGATGTCCTCCCTCATAGTTTTGACGTAACAGGCAGATTCACTTTCGTATTTTAGAAGGGCAATAGTAATATAATATGCCAATCCACAAAACTGTTGAAAAATATAAGTAACCGCAGAATATTATAATATACCCACGCTATACCCACGACTCGGTCAGCGTGTAACTCCTTGTTTTTTATTAAGATAATATATTGCTAATATTTTTAGATCAAATTAAAATGTTTCAGCGCAAAAATTCTGGGTAGACTATGTTAAGAGTCGACCCGTCCGGCACGTGAACGTAAAGATTCCTAGAATTGCTAACCCGGGAAAGAGCGACGTATAATTGACCATGCGAGAAACAGCTAACACCGAGATCTACTCCAGCAACACGAAAAGTCTGCCCTTGAGCTTTATTGATAGTCATGGCATAGCACACCGATACTGGGAATTGCGTTCTTTTAAATTGGAATGGAAAATTATTTGGTATTATGGGAATTCTGGGAATAAAGACAGTTTCTCCTGCACCGCAACCTGTTAAAATTTGAGCCTCGATTACATTTTGTTGCAACTGGGTTACTTTTAGCCGAGTTCCATTGCAAAGTTGAGGTGGTCTTAAATTTCGGAGCAGAATTATCGGTATGCCAATTTTTAAACAAATTATATGAGAAGGTAGTCCAGGCATACTTAAAGAATTTAAAAATTCTATCGGGTAATTAGTGGCTTCTTGTTCATCAACCATTCTATTTATTGAACTATAAACTTTGCTTTCTCCCTGTATATTAGACAGTATTTTATTATTAATTTCAGATGCCTGGTCATTGCGAGGAGTCAAAATGGACCTTTCGCAAAGCCAAGAATTGTCCCTATTTAATATAATTGTTATGTCACCGTAAACCGAAGATATAAGATGTTGTTGGGATTGCACTATACAACATAACTCAGGTGTCAGAATAAGTTTTCCTTGGTGTAGTTGTGGATAGGTACCTTCACCAATCTTCAATAATGTATCAGAAAATTCACGATTATCTGCGTTGTCTCCAGTTCTCACTCGCATATTTATAGTCAAATGCACCGATTGTATATCACGCCACAAATAAGAGCTTTTCAGGCAAGCCCTAATCTCATCAGCTCGGGTTCCCCGTGGTATTACCGGTAAGGTTTGTCGGAAATCACCACAAAATAAAACCGTAATACCGCCCATTGGTCGATCATTTTGTCTTATGTCCCTTAGAGTTCTGTCTACTGCTTCTACTCCTTT
Source organism: Melinaea marsaeus rileyi (assembly GCA_918358865.1). Taxonomy (NCBI): domain Eukaryota; kingdom Metazoa; phylum Arthropoda; class Insecta; order Lepidoptera; family Nymphalidae; genus Melinaea; species Melinaea marsaeus. The sequence goes on along the minus strand of OU911089.1, from coordinate 14,097,469 downwards.
TCGATGGGCCATCGTACATTCATCCCATACGATTAAATTACACTCACGCAATACCTTAGCTTTGTCGCTATTTCTTGAAATACTACAGGTTGGACTTTCCGTGCGATCTAAATTAATTGGTATTTTAAACATAGTGTGAGCAGTCTTACCTCCTGGTAGCAATGTTGCAGCTATACCTGATGAAGCCACGGCAAGAGCGATTTTACGCTGATTTCGAACATAAGCTAATATTAATTTAGTCAAAAAAGTTTTCCCAGTTCCTCCAGGTGCATCTAAAAACCATATTGTTCCTAAATTATTCTGCACACTCTCGCACACGCGATCATAGACTAAGCGTTGTTCTGCAGTCATCATTGGGACACCGTTTTCTAATGTTACCAGCAGTTCCATTGGGTTGTAACCAATCTCTGCGGAATATTCCCTATTGGTAACCTCTCCGACTGAGGTTGGCGTTGGCAAACCATATTCACAAAGTGATTTACCGCCTACTGCTGTTAAGTCTTCCTGAAGAGCTAATAAGCACTGATTTATAGCCAGATCTCGAAAATTATCATTAGTTGCGCCTTCATTATTGTGAGATAAATTCCGAAGAAAGTCTTCTGCAAATTTTTCTTTATATTTTTCCCATAATTGGACAGGATCAGATAAATTACAAAATGTGAGTAATGTTACAAATAAATGGCGTAACCGTCGTGGATTATCACTAACACAGGATTCTGCTAAAGCGTCATCCCAATGTTGATCATTTTCAAGCAAATGACGCGCTTGGCAAGCTGCATGATAAGTTGGATAAACAACATCGTCTACTTTTCTCAAATCTATAAATGATGTTGGTCCTCGCACTGTATGTAATAATAATCTCAAATAAAAACACTCTGCGTTGTTAGGATGAACAGTATACACTCTACCAAGAACATGTTCTTTGAAAATACCTGTCTCGCCATCTACAGGCCTGCCTCGGCGTCTACGGTTAAAGACACCTCGTTGTTTATCGTAGGTATAATACGATGGAACTTCTTCATACAAAAGAGACTTTGCGAAATTATCAGTTTGGCAAAGTCGAAAGAATGCCAATAAAGTTGTTTGTCTAGGGTTCTCTAATCGTTCTGTAACATTTTCGGCGTTAAAATATATACGTTGACCGCCCTCCAGATGAACATCCAGATGGTTCACAGGTGGATATCTTTCGTGAATATTAAAACTTAAGATCCGCCACACAGCTTCTGAAGAGCTGATATATCTGCCTGACTGAAATCTAGTAACTTCATCATGTTCATTTCTTAACGCAAACGTAGCTTGGTCACTGCCCTTGTTAATGTACTTACAAATATATTTAATTGACTCTACACTATTACACATTTCTACATTTATGTGAGCTTGAAATGCTCTGGACAATACAGGCGAATACGGAACGACCCACCTATTCCACCTATCTAAAGTAACCTGTTGTCCAGACATTCGCTTTTCAACAGTAAAACCACCATTGTCTCTTGAACGGCGACGATATAATGGGTATCCATCATGTCCTGTTACAGTTTCATCCACTAATGCTTTTGGATACCTTTTAGTGCAACGACCGTCTTGCATTCAAGGAGCATTTGCGTTAAATGCACCACATGGACCATGTATCATATGAGTTTTAACAATGTCGTATAACAGGGGATCTGCAGTCGGATCTGGAATTTCAGCACTGATTAATCTGTCTACATCATTAGGTCGAACCTTATCTTTTAACCAAAGCAAGATATGTGCGTGAGGTAAGCCGCGTTTTTGCCACTCAACACTATACATATAACACAATACTTCTCCAAAAATGTTATCTTTGGTAAGAAGATCTATCATTGATTTTAATTTTAAATGAAACACTCTTGCAATAATATCATGGCGGTCATGCGGTGCCTGACCCTCAAGAAGCTCCCGAGTGATTTCATCCCACTTGGGATTGGTAGTTACAGTAACAAATAAGTCGGGACGTCCATATTTTCTTACGTAACAAAAAGCGTCTTGAGTACGTTCATGCATGTAGCGTGGACCACCAGTAAAAGAAGAGGGTAAAATAACTAAACGACCCATATTCACAGTATCGTTATCTTGCTGCATGGCATCGCGAAGGTGCACGTATTCTTCAGCGCGCAGCTGCCTTTGATTAGATCGTATATAAACTAATCTTTCGGTTTCAATTTTTGCGTACATGTCAACAATAAACTGATTAAATAAGCCACGAAAACGTTGAAAGTATACCAATCTATTCCGTCTCACTTGCAGGTGGTAACAATAAAATTGAAGGCATGACACCTTTTTATTATAATTAGGTGCGCCTGTGCGCGGATCGGTTTGGTATACAGCGAAATTATAACCATCTTCCCCTCGACAGTATATCATAGGATATTGCAAACTGTCGTAAGCCCTGTGGGTTTCGAAAATACGTTGCAAACGATTGTCTCTGGAACGTATAACGATATCACGCCTATCACATTCCTGGTCGACCAGTACTACAGCAACTTCATTCGTGGATGGAACGTTATGACGCCCAGGGTGTTCCTGAGTTGGACGCTTATCGGCATTTATAACAATTTTATAATTGTTATTACCATCTTGAGAAAGGGCTTCTAATGCCGATTTAAAACTGCATACGTACGAATTAACCTGATGTAACATGTTCTGAAGTTGTGAAATGAGTTCAGTATTTAAATTCGGAAAATATTGATTTCTTATATTCGACTGTTCGTTGTAATCGGATACAAAATATATTTGAAGAAATTTAGGTTGTTCTTCAGGCAAAAGGGACCCTATCAAATGGTAAACCTGACCTTGTACCTTAAAAGTAGGCATGAAAGGGCCTTCTGAGATTTGTTTAGCACCAAAGGATGTCATTTGGAATGCACTATTATAAGTGCGAATATTATCTAAAAACTGTTTGGATTGCAAATGTTCCCCTAAAAGTAGTGATTTTAAAGGTTCCGGTGGGTCTTCGAACGAAGGCAAATTAATTTTACCTCCAGAACAACAGAAACCAGCAGACTCCTTCCTCCACTTCGAAGCATTACAAAAGGAACATACTACGTTCATATCGCCTATTTCAGAAGATGATCTGTAATCAATTGTGAGGTTATAAGCAAACCCACTTTTATATTTATCGGACCACGCCACCGAATTTGTAGATTGATCTACCACGTGTATATCTAAGTCATTAAGACCATGTCGAAATCTATCTGCAGTAAGACGGGCCTCTCGCTGTTCTTCTGTTTCAAGCGACCGAATATTTTCAATTCTTAATCTTTCATTAGATAAAGTAATCAATTGTTCTTGTCTCAAAGAATTGTAATAATCGCGTCCCGACTCTAGTCGTTGTTCATGCTCATGTTCATCTTCAAGAGATCGAATCATGTTATGGTGCGCCCTATCATTTGTCAAACGGTCTTGATATTGAGTAAAAGTTTCAGATTCTCGAGACAAAATATGACGTTCGCGATCAGCTGTAAGCCGTAATTCCCTCTCAGTGAAGGTTTCGGACTCGCGAGATAAAATATGACGTTCGTGGTCAGCTGTAAGCCGTAATTCCCTCTCAGTGAAGGTTTCGGACTCGCGAGATAAAATATGACGTTCGCGGTCAGCTGTAAGCCGTAATTCCCTCTCAGTGAAGGTTTCAGACTCGCGAGATAATGTATGCCGTTCGCGGTCAGCTGTGAGTCGCAATTCTCGTTGTAAAGCAGTTTCAGCTTCTCGGGATAACGCATGTTGTTCCCGGTCAATGGAACGCCTTAGCTCTCGTTGAGAAGAGCTTTGAGAAGCCCGTGTTGTAGCTCGTCTCGCTCTTTCAGCTGCTAATCGCATCTCTCTTTCTGGAGAGCTTTCATTAGCTCGAGATGTTGAGGCACTAACTCTCATAGAGTTTAACCGATGTGCTCTTTCCTCTTCCGATTCTTGAGAACGCGTCATTCTCATTCTCCTAGCTTGACTCGAAGTTCGAGATAAAGATGGTCGTTTTTTAGGTGGCATCGTTTATTTTATTTTTAATCGACAGTAACTTAAATTCTATTTAGTTACCCAACAAAAAACTTACGTCAGAGGTCCTAACTATAGCTAAGTATATAATAAATAGAATATAAATCTAAGTGCCTATTAAAACTAAAATAATATTCTAATCGAATTATAAATATGTACGTAGGTACCTACAAATTACAAAAGAATAAAAAATGAAAATAAAGCTATACTTAATGCGTGTGCAATACTATCTACACTTACCTACTTCACTTAAAAATGAATAATAAGAAATACCTACAACTACTGTAATTAATCAAAGTACCTATGCTAATACAAAAAAAACCTTAGATGTTCTAAGTACAGCTGCTATATAATAAAAAAATATAAATCTAAGTGCCTATTTAAACTTAAATACCTAATATTCTAATAGAATTAAACTAAGAAATATGTACCTACCTACCTACAACTTAGGTACAAAAAAAAAAGAAATGAAAATAAAGCTAAAACACGTGTGCAGTATAGGTAGATAGTAGGCAATATCTACCTATACCTACTTCACTTAAAAATAAATAAAAAATACCTATGAATACTATAATTAATAAAAGTACCTACCTACGCTTTTATCTACTCAATACAAAAAAACTAAACATAAAATGCCCAAAACTAACCTATCAGTAACTAAAAATCTAACAATAATCTAATCTATCTATCTATTATCTAATCTAAAAATCGAATCTAAATCTACTTAAAAAGAAATAAAATAGGAACTATTAATAGTTAAGAATTTAAACAAAACTAAAACTAATTTAGAAAATAACAACAAAAGAAATTAAAATAAACTATTTAAAGACAAAAAGTCGCGCTGATAAGCACGGTTTATAAAATAACAATTATTGTCTGTCAATAAAGTTCAACACTCTGAACGCATCAACAGCCAAATATTGAATGACGCTTGCGCTCGCCTCCCGCCCCTTTTATACTCTGCCGCCGCGAGCCCCGTCGAGCGCGGCAACCGTTACGCAAAAATAATCCTTATAGCTTGATTCACTATTCACGCGCGATGTCTTGTTGGCGTATTTCATGTAAGTAAGTATAAGTTTGGTGTTTCTATACCGATTTCAATGATTCTTTTTTTATTGAATTGGTGCTAATGTTTATTTTTTTTTTAATTAGGAATGATGGTGAGCATTATTGGTTTTATAAACGTAAAAGTAAACAAATATAATAAGAAATCTCCGAACTGCTAAGCTATCGAGAGTTATGCGTGTTATTGTGAGTTAACTATAAAAGGTAGATATATGCTGTCTTGGAATATTTTTCGTGTATTTTTATGTAGAATATTTCCGTTATACATAGTTTCTATGTAGCTCTAACCATTAAGGCTGCACACGCGACGGAAGCTTAAAAAATCAAGCAACTTCTCCCATTTTCTCAACATTTCCTTTCACTGCTCTGCTCCTATTCATTGTAGTGTGATGAAAAGTATACTATTACCTGCCCAGGAGTATAAAGAATAATTGTACTAAGTTTCGTTAAAATCCGTCGAGTAGTTTTTTTTTCTATAAATAACATACAAACAGACAGACAGACAGACAGACAGACAAAAATTTTTTTAACTGCATTTTTGGCATCAGTATCGAACACTAATCACCCCCTGCTACTTATTTTGTAAATATATTTCATGTACAGAATTGACCTCTCTACAGATTTATTATAAGTATAGATATTTTATACTATACTTATGCTTTTACAGTGCTCTGTAGATAAACATAAACTTAAACAAACTTGCTAGTTTGTTTATGTAAAATAAAAAGTACTGGTCAATTTTGATTCCAAGCACAATTTTAATTACCCTTTTAAAATTTTGCTTACCGTATTAATATATTTCAAAATTACGGCCAACAGCTAGTTTGAAATAATAAATACAAGCTGTTGCAAGCAACTCTCCGTATATATTAAAAACTGGACGTTAACTGGACTTTGGAACTGTCGTTAAATGTCAAAATTTTTTATTACAAGTAGGCATACATTGCATTACGAGCAGTAAAACTAATGTTAACGATTCCAGAGGTTAGGAATTTCACTGTTTCATGGTTTCATAGATTATTATTATTTGAATGATTTCAATTTGATTTAAAGTAGGCAACATATAAATAAATTTTATAGTCAGTACTATCGACTCTCAATCAATCTTAAAAAAATAGCAATCAAGTAAAGCGTGGAACAAAAATAAAATACAATAACTGCGCCACCACTTAGCTCACAAGCTAGGATTTAACGATTTCTCGTTATACATTATGAAAACAATATAAATATAGTCTTATTTTTAAATTCGAATACTAAAAGACACTGTGCAAGTAGTCATAGTAAAGAATAATAACAATATATAAACAAGTTATTACGTTGTTAAACAAATATGTTTTTTTCTAGTACCATTTAATGTTATCTTATTCTTCCCTATAATTTATTAGAAGACTTATTCCCGCGGTATAATTTATTAACCACTATAGTCGCTATTCACTAATCACTAGTGACTTCACTTCTTGATGCTAGCAGTTCCACGATACGAATGAGCCCTACTGACCGGCGAGTGACTTATATAACGTCTTGAGGCAGGTTTCGTAATAGCGGTGCTACCCTCTTTAACAATTAATCATGGCAAACTTTACGCACCAAGTATTGAGAATGTTAAAAATAACCTCCGAAAGTACTGGCGATAACAAATTTTAAAATATCCTCCCCCCACTAAAGTTGTTAACATGAGCTTGTTGACTCAATTATTAAGCTATAACAATACAAAGTTTAATCAAAATCCTTTTCTGTATATGGGTAATATAGTCGAATTTTTAATATCTTCCCATATGAATTAGAAAATTATTGGTAGGTATGTAAGAGGTGTTTTTAAAAGCATTCGATATTAAAAAACATAGCTATAACCATGTCACTTTTAATCAAAATATGTTAAATAGTTTTCGTAAGATGTTAAAAACAGAGATATAGATATTTATAATCTCGAAAAACTTTGTTAATATATGTATATGAAACATATTTCAATCTATTAATCTTAACAAGTTCCCATTATATGTAAAAAAATGATAAACAACATAATATAAAAAATATTTTAATAATGCCGGTAAGAATAAAAAAAACATGAAACAGTAGTCAATTTATATACATTAGATTAGTGGTTGTAAAAAAAACCTAAAAAAGTTTATTATCCTTGAGCTGGTTTGAGAATATCAGTTGCTTGTCCAATAACTTGTACTGCTGAACCTGCTTTAATTATTTCTCCCCTGATTCTTTGTCCTAGTTTGACATCTAAATTATTATCATATATAAAAATATTAGAACTAAAATAGCGATAACTATACTGATGTATAAACACAGTATGTTTAAATAGAAAATAACAGCTCAAAAATTATTACACCAGCAAGCTCAATAGATTGAAAGACATTAAAGATCATTAAATAATAATTAAAATTATCACCAGTTTCTTAAATGGTTTCCATTTAGAAGAAGAGACAACCATCGACACGGGTGCAATATTTCAACCTGGGTGTTTAGAATGAAGACTTAAACAGAATTTCTTTTTTATATATAATCTTTTAATTCTGAAGCTGTTCTGCTGAGAAGACAGTTGCTCTTTTTAAACGGAAATTTAATAATGTACAGTTATATATATTATAATATCAACCATTTTGATAAATACGTATTAGGAAACAACCGTCAGAATACCAATTTCTTTAAAAATAACTATAGAGAATCTAGCTTTAAAGTTAATATACTTAAATTAAATTTAGAAAAATTGTACTTATCATGTGAGCAGTTCATTTCCTGTATCTGCAAGTTAGTTATTAAACAATTATATTTATTTTGTCATTGACAGAATATAAAAAAAAAATCTACTGACTAATTATTGAAAAAAATAAATTTCAATAAAATATATTATGCAGTTACAAAACAAAATAACATTTCAAACTTCTCATAAATCTAAAAAATAATTGAAATAATATTATTTTACAGTATGTATATTACTAACTAAACTTCTACTATTATTTTCATTAGCATCGAACAGACACAGCATTCATTTTAAATTTAAATACATAACATACATGTTTTTATTTAAATAATCCTACAATCATTAAATTTATAATAGTTTTATAACATGGCTTTAGGATGTTATTCAGATTATCAGATGTTGAGTGTAAATTGATCTTTCAAACTAACATAACGAGAAACATTTAGGAGAAAATGTATAAATTAAACATCAAAAACCAATAAAAAAATATAGCATGCTTATAAGGCTAAAAAAGGTAGTTTAGGACGTATTGAAGAATGAAGCAACCTAGCAATCAAGATATTAGGTTAAAAAAATAATATTGAGATCAGTGACTTTTTGGACATCCCTCGTCCCTGAGACCAAAATAAATGAACGTAAACAAAAATATGAACTTTCATGAAAGTAATTTAGAATAGCATAGCATAGCAATAGAATAAACTGAGTAAGATACCTTACATGTCGATAATATAATACTGTGAGGTAACAAAAATATTAATTATGGTCATCCAGAAAATAGTTGCGTCCATAAGACAAGAGTGAGTCAACTTTTAATTGTAATAAGATTTAAATTAGACAACCATTACCACCGCCTGCACAAACATAAATAAAATTAATATTTTATCAAACTATTAAGCTGATTTTAGTATTAATTTGATAGTTCAACGACCTTCACCGCTGGGCCTGATTATATGATCCCATCTCTAATCATTTCATTAAATATTACATTCCTTTCATCTTATTTTATAAAAACTAAAACCTTTCCAAATTATAAGCTGACATGAATCTGAAGGGAAATGAAACTTTAAAAGATACAATTCTTGTAACATTTCATTAAAAATTCCATTCGAATTTAAAAGGACAGAGTTAAAAAGAATTGCATAACGAGCAGTTTTTTGAATGGCTTTCATTTCAGAGAAGAAGACCCTTGGAATATACAAGTAAAATACTCTTCTAAGATCCACTTAATTAAATTTTGGATACTATTAGAAATGCTTACGGAATACTTGTAAAAATATATTCATTAAAACCATAGACAAAGCTTATTAAGTCAGTTTATTTTTAATTGAATATATAACTTACTGTTCACACAAGGTTCACATAATTGGAACATTTCTCGGATGTGGGATGTTATTAAAATCATTTCACTCTATTATTTCCATTACACAGTGATTCCAAGTAAGTCTAATTCTTTTAATGTATGTAAAGGTGTAACATAGTATTTTGTCTGTTTTGTTGTTTGTTCATATTTAACAATGCGAAAATTTAAACACAATCTTGTACTGATTTAATATATTGTACATAATGTTGTTAAGTTGAAATTGGCTGGTTTTTAATAAATCCTTAGTCAATATTTTCCGTTTTCAACTTTAAATATTTGAATATTCTAATAAAAAATTGTAAATTTTGTTATTAAAAATTAAATGGAAACTGAAATAGTTTGTAACTATATTGTTTACAAATCAGTTTTTGTGACTTAAACGTGTGGTAAATAAAGAAAAATTGAAGAAATTATCAGGACTTTACTTTTGGGGGATATAAACAGAATATTTTTTTTATCGTAGAGATATTTTTAATAAATTTATCTTAATGTCTTTACAATAACATTAAAATCTAAACATTTATTCATTTTTTTTATATGTTATCAAATTCAAACTAACAGAACTTAACAGAAAAATCTGAAGTCATATATTATAAGAATTTACGGAGAATTGGTTATAAATTTGTATGATAAAAAGTTTTGTTTAATTGTGAAAAGCTCGTTTCTTTGAAAATAAATACATATTATTTTATTTATTTTGTTTAATACTAAAAGCATATTAGAAAATAATCAACTATATTATAAGCCTCTTTATAATTAATAAGCACGGGGAGTCACTGAGCAGGGAAAATACACAGTGAAATGCTTTCAACTAGGTTGCAACTATATCCAAACTACGATACTACTATTTATAACATCTCTTGTTTTATAGACCTTGCATAAACGTAATAAGGTTTAAAATGTGAAACAGTTACAAATATAGCCGCAAAGTATGATTTTGGTGATACAATACGTGAAGTATAAATAAACATGGATTCCTGTTAAGTCTTCATTCTAAACACCTAAGCTGAGTACAATTATTGTATCAACAAATTCACCACAATGGACTTTAGGAGGATGTTCTTCTTCTTATTCACCTTAATTGTGACCGTGTCGATGGTTGTGTCTTCTCCCGCTCCTAAATGGAAGCCATTTAAGAAACTGGTTATTATTTTATTTATTATTTAATAATCTAACTCTTCTTCTCTTGTTATTGCAGACCTTACATTTTTTGGACTCTTATTTTATCATTTGAACATTCTGTCTGTGTTTGTGTGTATATTGTTATAATAGTTTGTATATATAATAAGTTATAATATTTTATAGGAAAAACTTGGCCAAAGAATCAGGGATGGAATAATCAAAGCAGGTCCAGCGGTACAGGTCATTGGACAAGCAACTGATATTCTCAAACCTGCTCAAGGATAGTGAACTTTGTTTTCATTTTAATGCAACCACCGACCTTATTAATAAATGAAACTATTTATTTGAATGTATGTTGTATTTTCATTACCCGATATAATAAAAATAATTGAATAATATTATGAAAGATTACATTTTCAATTTCGATTAAGAAATATTAATCGAAGTTTCGATATATTGTAATTCTCAAAAAAAATACATAAAGATATTTTTAAAATCAAACTTTGTTGGTTTTGCTTAAGTGTATTTGTCTTATTATTATTTATATTCTTATTGAGACTTGATAAATTATAATAGTTCAGGCATTTATAATTTCTTTGTGACTATGTTTTGGTAATTCGTAAATTATATTTTAACATTAGTTAATAATATTATTTGCTACATGTTATTATGTAACATGAAATTGTTTTTAAGTAGCGAAGTCGGCGGCACTAAATATGATACAAAAAGTTATCTAACATGAGATAAAATCAAGTATCTTTTCAATGCAATGAATTTCTTGGGGTTTAAAGTTCGCTTTAGAATGTATCTTTTATACGAACTGTAAACAGTAGAAAATAACTTTAAAATGGAACGGTGTTAGTTTCAAGTTAAGTTTGTTATACGGAAAGTTAGAAACGAGTTACATCTAGCACTTTCATTCAGTTTGAGTTTGTGTTATGCTTTTAACCTTACATATTATGAACACTTTATGTCAAGCTGTTAAATTTATTTTATTTATAAACCAAAAAGATAAACGGTATTCCGTTTATCTTTTTATTTTTTATGTTTTAGTTTATCAAAGATAAGTGGTTGATCTGCTAAATGTATTTTTCTGCCAAGTTCCTGTTTAATAAACGTGACATTGATAGACAACAGCGTCCACTCCAAATGTGACGAGTTCTATCTAACAAAAACTTCCAGACACTAAATTGTTACGACGAAAAATTTGACTATGAATTTTATTTTAATGTTAACGTCACTAAAGTTTTTAATGATTCACTGTTTGAATGGCGGGTAGTTTTACATTATTTTATATTATAATATTTTGCCTTTCCCATTCCTTATTTTAAAGATAATTTGTTAAAAACAATATGATAACACAAATAGACATATAAGAAATATTTTACTACAAATTCAGATAATTTAGCTAAGCAACTTCCCTCCTGTAAAGGTAAGTATTGGTGACAAATACAATTACACAAATCGCTTTTGTAAGTAGAATTTTATCGACTTTAAATTTATAAATCTCTTGTCAGCTCTCAGTTTATATTTCTGAGTAACTTTGTATACAACTTCTTTGATTTTTAATATACTGGTTGTCAGCCCGACTGCGTTCGCTTTTATAAAGAAACACGTCACTAAATCTATTATCTATTATAATATATTATTTATTTGTGATTAATTTTAAAAAGTCTTTGAAAATGTTATTATATTTATACAAAAGGTCAGTTATTAATAATACCATTTTTAATTTAAACATATAACAAACAACAAGTCGGGAGCTTGACATTTAGAAATAATTAAGCAGCTGTTATAAAAGAAAATGTATTTCTGTACAGCCTTTGAGAATATCTTAATATAAATTATTACCTTAAGTAGCATTAATCACGACCAATTAGGGGCCATGTTTACTTTGTCGTTAATAGGTATTGTATTAAATGAAAAGAAAAAATGGATACAATTTTTGTTCGGACGGTAAAATTAAAAAAAGTTTTAAAATTGATTGAAGGTATATATTTGTTATTATTTATGTAATACAATTTAAATAAAACAATTTTTCTAATAAGTAAAAAAAATAATCGTTCAAGACAAAAAGGATAGCAACAATTGTGAAAACGCCGCATTTAATTAAATTAAATTGTAAGTCGTCTCATTAAAACACAAGTAGCTGATAGGGCTACATATTACTTTATTTTGTTTTTGATTCTTAAATTCGATTGAAAAATATCCAACATCAATAACTTGATTCAAAATTCAATTACTCAAAGATAAACTGTTTTTTTTATTCAGATGTCAACATCCGAAGATTTATTAAAACGTGGTCTTATAACCAAGTGCGCGTCGCGGGAGACGTCGTCCTGCATCGCTGTGGAGCTCGTTGGATATGTAGACGGGATGTTAAGAACCGCTGCCATCCATCTATCAGACGATCTGATGATTATTAAAAGGTAAAAAAAGGTAGCGATAAAAAGTAATGAGATTATATAGTGATAGACACCTGCATTGTTCAAGTATTTATGTCTGATAAAAATGAGAGAAATACAGTAAGAAAGAAAAATATTGTTTAACAATTAACTATTTGTAATAAATCTTTAATTTAAATTAATATACTTAAATACAGGTACATTACAAACCTTTTCACAGATAACGGTTTTAACCTAATTGAAAGTGTTTAATAAAGAATTTTTTGTATTCAGTAGGTCACCAGTATTTCCCCCTGAAACTAAACCTAACTGTAGGTTGGTTACATGAATTATGATATAGATAATATAAAAAATATACTAACTAACTAACTTACCATGAATATTTTAGTTCAATTATTTAAATAAAATATGAAAATATATTACTACAAAGATAAAAAGAAATTAAATCATTTTGTTTTAAGTACTACAGTTAGAGTAAAGATAAGAAAATCTAATGATCTTTTTCTTTTTCAATAAAGAAGGAAATTTTGTCTCGATTAGCTATCAACTGGTTTGCTATTTCTATGACATTTGATGCATTCCGTTACTTAGAATGGTGCTATCTATAATATTTGTCAAAAGCCTGATTTAGACTGACAGATGCGATTGTAAAAGTAATGCCTAAATCAATTTTAAGTAGCAGTTCAATAAGTAACACCGCTCTTTGCGAATTCATTACCTACTGTTAACTATAGTTAAAGAATATATTTAGTTTTATCACGACATCTTACCAATCATAAATTAACATGAATCTAAAGGGAAATGAAACTTCAAAAGATACAATTGTAATAACATTTCATTAAAATTTTAAAACCATTCGAATTTAAAGAGGCAAAGTGGAAAAGAATTGCATAATGAGCAGTTTTTTCAATGGCTTTCATTTCAGAGAAGAAGCCAAGACCCTAGGGTCTTGAAAGAGAGTAATTTACAAAAAGAGTAATTTTAAAGAGTATTTTACTTGTATATCCTTAGGGATATACAAGTAAAATACTCTTCTAAGATCCACTTAATTAAATTTTGGATACTATTAGAAATGATTACAGAATACTTGTAAAAATGTATTCATTAAAACCATAGACAAAGCTTATTAAATCAGTTTATTTTTAATTGAATATATAACTTACTGTTAACATAAGGTTCACATAATTGAAACATTTCTCGGATGTGAGATGTTATTAAAATCATTTCACTCTATTATTTCCATTACACAGTGATTCCAAGTAAGTCTAATTCTTTTAATGTATGTAAAGGTATATCATAGGATATTGTGTGTTTTGTTGTTTATTCATATTAAATAAAAATTTAAACACAATCTTGTACTGATGTAAAATATTGTACATAATGTTGTGTTAAGTTGACATTTGCTGGTATTTAATAAATTCGTATTAATCATTTCCGGAAACTTAATCAATGTTTTCCGTTTTCAACTTTAAATAGTTGAATATTCCAATAAAAATTGTGAATATAAAAATGTTGTTTATAAAAATTAAATGGAAAATGAAATGGTTTGTAACTATATTGGTTACAAACCAGTGTTTGTGAATTTAACGTTTGGTAAATAAAGAAAAAATTAAGAAATGATAAGGGCTTTACTTTTCGGGAATATAGAACAGAATATTATTTTTTATCGCAGAGAAATTTTTAATAAGTTTATCTTTACGTCATTACAATAACAATAAAATCTAAACATTTATTCATAGTTTATTTAATATTTTATCAAATTCAAGCTAACAAAACATAACAGGAAAACATATTATATAAGAAATTGCGGATTAATGGTTATAAATTTATAAAAATTTTGTTTTACTGTGAAAAGCTCTTTTCTTTGAAAATAAGTATATATTATTTCATTTATTTATTTTAATACTAAAAGCATATTAAAAAATAATCAACTATATTATAAGCTTCTTTATAATTAATAAACACGGGGAATCACTGAGTACGGAAAATACACAGTGAAATGCTTTCAACTAGGTTACATCAATGTCCAAACTACGATACTATTATTTATAAATAAATACCTCTATTTTATAGATCTTGTGTGAACAGAATAAGGTTTAAAATATAAATCAATGACAAATATACCGGCAAAGTGTGATTTGGTAATACAATACGTGAAGTATAAATAAACGAGGACTCCTGTTAAGTCTTCATTCTAAACACCTAAGCTGGGTATAATTATTGTATCAACAAATTCACCACAATGGACTTTAGGAGGATGTTGTTCTTCTTATTCACCTTAATTGTGACCGTGTCGATGGTTGTGTCTTCTCCCGCTCCTAAATGGAAACCATTTAAGAAACTGGTATTTATTTCATTTATTATTTAATAATCTAAAAAATCTTCTAATCCGTTTGTTCCTACTGATATTTAATTTTTTGGGTTCTTATTTTTCAATTAAACATTCTGTATGTGTTTATATAACTATTACAATAGTTTTTATATGTGATAAGGTATAATATTTTACAGGAAAAACTAGGACAAAGAATAAGAGATGGTATAATCAAAGCAGGTCCAGCGGTACAGGTCATTGGACAAGCAACTGATATTCTCAAACCAGCTCAAGGATAATGAACTTCATGTTATGAATTTTACTACATCCAATGATTCACTTCATTAATAAATGAGGCTATTTATTTGTAAGTTTTTTTTTTCATTATATATTCTATCCAATTTAAGAATTAATAATTTAAGATTAAATTAATAATTGGGAATTAGAAACGAGATGTCTACATTTATTTAAGATATTTCTTAATATAAAATAAAAGTTGTAAAGAATATGAATAATTCTTGTTTTAACGCATTATTACTTTTTTATATTATAATTGCCTTCGGAAACACAACAGGTAAATGTCAAAAGTTTCGTAATATCTTTTTTATATTGAATCTGAAAGGTTCATATCAGCTTAATATAAAAAACCGCATGTATCTTCATTCATTTGTCACTTTGAGAGTTTATAAACATTTTTATTAATTATATAATTATTTTTTATTGAAAACGTTTTGTTAAAAAAACATTAACTAAAAATATACTATATAGTTGGGTTGCAGGTATAGTAAATTAAACCAATAACTGTCATACATTCTAAAATTGTCAAAGATGTAATATAAAAAATTTGGTAAAACCCTTCAATGGGTGTTGACATTTTATTTAGTTCTTTGTGGTTTACGTCTCTATCGCAGTGTTCTGGTATAATGCTCATAGATAACTAATAACTAACTTTGCAATATTTTTTCAAATAATGTTGATCTTTGCCACTGCCTTTACTTACAAGGTACTGCTATATAGTAAGTTGGTTAATTTACTATTAATAAAAGATTTCTGATGCTCCAAAAATGTGTTAATCCGTTTCATTGGGTTGGTATAATAGTATCAAATTCATGAAAAATAAGCCTTGAAATATCTTCTTCACCCTAAATGTCCCACTACCTTTTTGGGATTTAGCAAGGGCCGAAGTATCTGTATAGGTAAAGCTAAATCTTGATGAACTAAGATTTATTTATAAATTATTATAAAAAATTATCGAAAAAAATATCAACATTTTATTTGAAGTCACTATGATAATTGATTTATTATTAAACACTTTCTTATTCGATAATAACTATTGGCCCTGACGCTATCCGCGAATTTTTATTTAGTGTTAATATCTTACATTTTGGGTTCATAATTTAATTATATGGATTAAACTATGGAGTAGTTCTATTGCTTGCAACATGGTTCATAATGACGATGTTATATATAAACGATTACAAACAAATAAATCTTTCCCTTTCATTATTATTAGATAAAGTAAGATAATTAAAACTGTATCTATAACGTGGTGTCGATAATTTCTATTGCAATAATCCAATTTTCTCGTAAATGATTGTAGTAGAATAAGATTTATTTGAACTTGAAACTTAAAAAAAAAGTAATATATTTTATTTCGGATCAGAACATCCCAAGATATGTTTAATTAGAGTCATACCAAACCAAAACTGACCTGGATAATAGTCTTCATTAATTTTAAATGATCAGACGATCAGGATATAGAAGATAAGAAAATACAGTTTAATATAAAAAATTGCTCAACTTTTGGCAGCATATCACATAATAATACCCGTTATTATTAAAGCTACCGGATTCTCCGTTGTTAAAAAAAAAATAACCCCAAATAATGAAACAGATTTGGTTGCCGACTCATCTTTTATTTTTAATGAATGATTCTTGGAAAGTCGCTTTTATATTCTTTTCCTTTATGTGTTCTATACATATAATACGACTTCAGTATACAACAAACCTGAAATAAAAGGTATTACAATTTTGTGTCTGTAACTGACAAGTAAATAAACTACTATTGTTTTATATTTGCCAGTTAGTTTATCCATTACGCATTTTTGTCCTAATAAATAATATACAGGATGTTGATATATCAAAAACATTCTCTCAGTTTCACAAACTGATTTGAGCTGCAGTAATAATACAATAAAACAACTTTACTGATATTGTTAAAAATTAAGGTTGCAAGAAACGGTTCAAATCATTTACATTGAAATTAAAAAGAAAAAAATATAATATTAGTAAACCCTAATAGTACTGAACGGTTTTCAATAATTATTCAATCATTAGAAAACTGCATTCAGCCTGATTCTTATATATACCGATTACTTTTTTAATAAATGAAACTTTTGGTCTGATATCTTGTTACTATGTACCATGTTGGAGGAAATAGCCCTATTAGCAGTTTTATCGACTTGTACTAGTTTTATTCATGAGTTATTATAATATTGTACAGTAAAATAAGACCAGCTGCATGTTACATACAAGCGCTTTGATCGAAAAATACTTAAAGCAAATAAATTTCCGGGGAAGGGTCGAGGGTCAGAATAATCATACTAATACTATAAAGAGAAAACATTTGTGTTTTGGTACGTAAGTTTGTAATGTTTTCACACAATAAACTGATTTCAAAAATTCTTTAACCATTAGAATACTGCATCTTTACTGAGTGGCATAGGCTATTTTACATTTTCAAAAAAAGTATTGATGATAGAACAAAAAAAATGTTTTACATTATTATGAACGTAGTAATCTCTACAAGAAAGTCCGCGATGCCATATTTCCAACTACTGTAATTATGCCACTTTAACAAATTCTTTACATGTTAAAGTTGATAAAAGTGCCGACTATAAGCAAACTATACTATTCGTAGCTCTACACAAATCCCTGTCTCATTAAGTTATATTTTATTTAACAGCTATAAAATACTTTTTAATTTATTAAAATTGGACATTCCATTCAAAACTCCACTACCACAAGATCGTTATCTACGCGTGTGAAACCGCGGCACATTGCTAGTATTTAATAAATTGGAGTTAAATTTGAGAAAATAATAATTGAATTTGTAATTTTAGCATCTTCACAACAATATTTATTTTGCGACGTCTGCTACAATAATTTCAGCTGAGTTGAGTTAATAATAAATTATCTATATTTCATATCTAATAGACAAGTTGTAGGGCTTTCTGGAGAACTCAACGAAAGATAACGAGTAATATTGTCTTCACTTACTAAGTTTTTTCTAGTCTTAACTGGAATAACTCTTTGATAATAAGTTAATTTACCTATTTTATGATCGGAACCCAGTGGCGTACTTTCTACTATTTAATAGGTGGAAACCTAAAATTCATCTTATAAGTTAAAAAGATATTGATGAATGAAGCAACTATATAAAAATAAATTAAATATATGTGTATCTTAAGTAAGTGATTATATATATATATATATATATATATATATATTACAACAAATAAATTTAGCAAACATGTTTCTATATTAAAATATGAATAAAAAATATTTAAACTATTTTAATGTATTATTGATATGAAAAAATGATATCTTTTTTCTTTAATTCTTTTTTTTTTGTAATTTAAAGGTATAATTACGTGGTGGCTAATTAATATAATTAATTAAAGTCACCGATTTATTAAAATATGAGTCAAATTTAACATAAATCGTAAATAGAATTAGCACCTTACGTTGCATGCATGATGCATTGATGTTAATGTTTCTGTATTCCTATCCAACCTATCATTTATTGTAGTCCATCCAAGGATTCCTATTTCCATTCCATCATTCCCAGTCTCTGTACTACATGTGATGGTGATGATAATTGCTCATCATCGAATGACGAATGAACAAATCATTTTGGCTGACATTTCAATACTACCAATACCATACCAAATGCCATAACAGTTAGATTTACTTATTTTAACTATTCTATTTGTATTTGGTGAATTATGTTTAAAATGTAGATTTTTTTTTTAAAGTAAATAATTTTTAAGCAAAAGGTGTTTTATGCCTTTAGCAGTAAAGTAACCTATAGAAACACTAGAATTCATCGAAATGTAATAGACTTTACGAGATGGGCAAACATAGAAACACATAGTCTTTTATAAACACAATATTATAAAGAGTATTCTGTCATGTAAGTCTGTTAAGTGTACAAATTACAGTAGTACATATACTTTTACAGTTTTTAAGAGCTAATATGGATATAATTCCATATAAATGTTCTTCTTTAAATCGTTCCTGCACTCTTTCTTATAGCAATTTCATTTAAATCAGCTCAGACAAGTGGATCGCTTGTCTGTTAGAATTAGTATTATTAAATGCAGATTCTATTAAAGTATTACAATTGTTTTGTAAAATGGAGTCTAAGAACGAAGCAGATATACTTAAGAAACAATTATTATCAAATTTAATGACTAACGATTTAAAAATGTTTCAAGAGTGATAAATTGTAACAGAAAAATAAAAAGAAATAATATTTTTATAAATTTTTTATTCTATATACCTACATTTTTTTAACTTTTTTGTTAATGAATTAAATAGTTAATCTATAAAGTGATATTAATTCCTGCCCCCTTTTAACACGCTGGTAGCTTGGCCGACTACTTCAACCGCGGGGCCGGCAGAAATGACGGCGTCTCTCACTCTTTGTCCTGCTCTTTCCTGTGAAAAAAAAGGAATTATCAAAAAGATCAAATCAACACAATTATTATATGATTTAATGTTGAAGAGGTAAAGGCTACTAAACTACTGAAATGACACAACTGCATTGTGTTTTTACATTACAAAATTGTTTGTTAGACACTTATATTACTTTTTTTATTCCACACAGATTTTTAATAACTGTTTATAATAATATACATTTTTTTTATATATCTCGCAAATCAGAATTTGAAACCAAAGACAAAAACGATAGCCTTAATTCACAGAACAATACTGAAAACCGAAAAGCCACAGGTTTGAATTCTATTCATTTTCTTGCAAGTTAAAAAGAAATAGTAGTAAATTTATTTAAAACAATTAAATATTTACCAATTCCTTGAAGGGGTTCCATGGGGCAGCAGTCGCAGAGCTGAATGCCATAAAACAGGCGAATACAAAAATCAAAACTTTGGAGAATTTCATCTTTGTATAAAGATATGTTATTATTCAACACGTCTGTAGTTTGAATGAACGCAAACAAGATCCATCGTTATTTATACGATCCTTAAACTTAATATAATTACATCCATGAAACAAAAATGTAATGGATAATAAGCTTTTAAGTGTATAGTAATAAAAGTCAAGTTGATGTTAGCTGAATGTTTTTATGTTTGTCACATTATCGCTGAACTTAAGACGAAGAGGTCCGACGCAGGGACCTCCCTTAGGAACTGTGAAGTAAATCCCCAATTTTTACGATAATATATCAATAATCATTATTTTAATGTATTATTAATTATTATTAGATTGTTATCCGGAAATTAATAGTCATTTAATATCATATAAGATTTTCTTGACATTTTTTTATTTGTGACGTAGTAATATTTAGTAATAAGATCGATTTTCTTACTTCATTCTT
This sequence comes from Melinaea marsaeus rileyi, assembly GCA_918358865.1. Classification (NCBI taxonomy): domain Eukaryota; kingdom Metazoa; phylum Arthropoda; class Insecta; order Lepidoptera; family Nymphalidae; genus Melinaea; species Melinaea marsaeus. The sequence goes on along the minus strand of OU911089.1, from coordinate 14,076,868 downwards.
AAAATAATAAATAAAAAAATATATAAGTTTTTGTATAATGATTTTTACATATATATATATATATATATATATATATATTTATCGTTACAACAAATAAATTTGGCAAACTTGTTTCTATATCAAAAAAATTATAAAAAATATTTTAAATATTTTAAAGTATGTATAAGTAAAAAATGTTAGAACTAAATAGTTGAAAGGTATATAATATTTTCCATTTACATTGTTCTGTTATCTCTTAATACATTCCATATATATGTATGGCAATAAGAAATAAGTTTATACGCATCTATATATTGTATATATTTGTATATATAGTTTAAAATCAACTTAAAATAGAAACACCTAGTAGATTTAAGACATTAAGAGATAAGTCCCTACATAAATCTCTTCTGATAAAAAAAAACATTTTTTTGAGCGTAGCCAGCGGTGCGTTCTACTGGAGACTTTTTCACATTCTTTGTCACGAATAGGCTCGAAAACTACTTGACGGAAAAATATGAACTTTTGCAATGAAAAAGACACACATTAAGTGATGGCAAAAAAAAATTGAAACATGTCAAAAAAAAAATATGTCATGTAAAAAAACTGATATCCCATTGAAGTCAATGGAAAACGATGAGTCATTACACTGGGCTCGCTTCGCTCAATATGCAAACGGCACCCGAAATTTCGTGAGCGCAGCGAGTCGAAATTGAGGGTCTGTTGTCGCCCCTAGTTATAATAATACGAAGAAAAGTAGTGTCTCAGCAATGACTCTATGAATGTTCATAAAATGGGACAAACCCCAATTATACACGCGCATAACATTTCTCACATAAAGGTAAAAACATAAAAATATGTTAGCTACACATATTAAATTTTATTATACATTTTTTAATATAATGTAATTTAAGGACCGGAGTTAAGAATCTATATATATATATTTAAACATAAAAATCAATATAAAGTAATCTAATTTGTTTAATGTTAGAAATTATAAAAGTTCACATTTTTGAGACCTCGAACCATTTGACTCAGTAATTTTTTTTGTGATCAGCCAAAACAAAAAAATATAAGTATACAATTTTTGCGAATATACAATTATATATAAAAGAAAAATGTTCATACATTTTTTTTCATTTATTATCCTTGTGAATGGAGTTATAAAAAATTCGATCTTAACATAAAATTTTACTACGTCACAAAAAAAAGTAAGAAAATTTTTATAATTTTGTGCCAACATACGGACAAATTTTAATTAATATAAAGATATAAATGATAACCAATGACTATTAATTTCCGGGTAACAATCTAATAATAATTAATAATATCTTAAATTGATTATTATTGATATATGTATTATCTTAAAAGGTGAGGGGATTTACTTTACAGTTCATAAGGGAGGTCCCTGCGTCGGACCTCTTCGTCTTAAGTTCAGCGATAATGTGACAAACATAAAAACAGTCAGTTAACATCAACTTGACTTTTATTACTATATACATAAAGCTTATTATTTATTATATTTCTGTTACATGGCTACAATTATAATAAGTTTAAGGATCGTATAAATAACGATGGATCTTGTATGCGTTCATTCAAACTACAGACGTGTTTAATAATAACATATCTTTATACAAAGATGAAATTCTCCAAAGTTTTGATTTTTGTATTCGCCTGTTTTATGGCATTCAGCTCTGTGGCTGCTGCTCCATGGAACCCCTTCAAGGAATTGGTAAATATTTATTTTTTTTAAACAAATTTGCATTTCTTTTCAACTTGCAAGAAAATGAACAGGATTCAAACCTATGGTTTTCGGTTCACAGCATCGGTCTGTGAATTGGGCTATAGTGTTACTGATTTTTTTATTCTTCTTTTCTGTCATTTGTTTCAAATTCTTATTTGTGTGATATATAAAAAAAGTATATTGTTATAAACAGTTATTAAAAAATCTATGTAAAAAAAAAGTTATAGAAGTGTCTAACAAACAATTTTGTAAAGTAAAAACACTATGCATTTATTCATTTTAGTAGTATAGTAGCTTTTTCCTCCTCAACATAAAATCATATAATATTCAGCCATGTTGATTTGATCTTTTTGATAATTCATTTTTTTTCACAGGAAAGAGCAGGACAGAGAGTGAGAGACGCCGTCATTTCTGCCGGCCCCGCAGTTGAAGTCGTCGGCCAAGCTTCCAGCATATTAAAAGGGGGCAAGAATTAATATAACTTTATAGATTCGTGAATTATTTAATTTAAAAAAAAGTCAAAAAAATGTATGTATATAGAATAAAAATCTAAAAAAGTATCACTTTTTTTTACTTTTCTGTGTTACCAATTTGTTTCTCTTGAAAACATTTGTAAATCTTTAGTCATTAAATATGATACGAAATATTTCTTATATATATGTTATCTGCTTCTTACCAGACTCGTTTATACAACATTTTAACTTTACTTAACTGTACTTTAATAGAATCTGCATTTAATTGTACTTATTCTAACAGACAAGCGATATCCACTTATCTAAGCTGTTTAAATGAAATTGCTATGAGAAAAGAGTAGGTACAGGAACGGTTAGTTTAACGGCTAGTTAGTAGAAAAATATATATATATGGAGTTATGTTCATATTAGCTCTTAAAAACTGTAATAATATGTATATCTAAAGGTATGTATAATTTTAACACCGTATAAAAAGTCGCCATATAATTTCTACACTTAACAGTACCTACATGATAAACTAGGCTTTATAATACCGTATTTAAAAAACTGTTTCTATGTATGCATCTCGTAGAGCCTATTAGATTAAGATGAATTTTAGTGTGTTTATAGGTTACTTTATTGCTAAGGGCATAAACCAACTTTTGATTAAAAAAATTTTAGTTTTCATAATAAAAAAATTCTATGTTTTAAATACCATTATAGGAAGAATAGTTAATATAAGTAGATTCGACTGTAATGGGATTTAGTGTGGTATTGGTATTGGTGGTATTAAATTGTAAGCCAAAATGGTTCGTTCATTCGCCATTCGATGATAAGCAATTATCATCACCATCACATGGAGTACAGACACTAGGGATGATGGAATGGAAATATGAATCCTCGGATGGACTACAATAAATGATAGGTTGGATAGGATGGATTACAAAAACGTTAAGATCAATGTGATGCATGCAACTTGAGGTTTTAATTCTACTCACAATTTATGATAAATTTCACTCATATTTTAATAAAACGGTGACTTTATTTAATTATATTAATTTTCCGCCACGTAATAGTACCTTTAAATTACAAAACAAAGAATTAAAGAAAAAAGATAACCGAATTATCACATTTTATTCAAAGAGTGTTAAGTTTCACTCATTGTTTAAGTTTAGGAGCATTAACAAGAAAGTTGTCTTTTTTACAAAAATATTAGGCTTATGACCACATTACACATCCTTAAAGTTATATATTAATAATAATAATAATAATCATTTATTTGCAATAAGATGTCAAATTTGTATAAGATCATAGAAAAATAGACATAGACATTCAAAATATTATAATAAATCAAATATATTTTTAATAGAATGTCAATGAATGTGAAATGTCATTAAAAATAAATGTAAATGTTAGAACTAAGTAATTATTTGCTATTAAAAAATCATTTATCGAGTAAATAAATTTATTTCGTGGAGTTTACCTTTAAAATTGATAATCTTTAATATTTTCTGGTAAATGTTATATATTTGAACATACATCCAATATTAATAGACACTCATAAAAATAAGAAAATTGTATTACCAGATATCTAGTACATAAAATAGTTCACTTCTGCTAGTAGTACAGTGTAATATATTATAACAATATTAAATTATTATAAATATAATTAATTATAATAATGACCATTATTATAGACTTGTTTTGTCAATGTTCTTCAAACAGGTCGTGCCACAGGTCTTGCTCTATCGAAGCAGTTCCTTAACTTTAGTTCAAGTTTTTCCTGAAAATACAGAAATAAGATGAATTAGAATCTTCATAAATTGTTGAGTGTAAGCAAAGCTCTTAACTGTTTGGGAAACTTCTTTTTGAAGCAACGTCACTTAAAAACTACTGAACCGATTAGAATGAAAACTGGCAGAGCTGTAGAATGTATATATATATATATATATATATATATATATATATATATATGTCAATTGTCTGATTTAGACTGACAGATGCGATTGTAAAAAGTAATGCCTAAATTAATATAATTAAATAAAGCAGAATTAAAATATCTCATTCCGTTCAGAAATGATAGTCAAAAAACTGGGGGCCTCGGCTTAACTCCGCCAGTGCACGGCCCGATTCCTAGTATTTCGTGAAATTAATGAAATTATATCGAAATTAGTTGTAATATAATGGAGTGGAAAATAATTACCCATTTTTTAGAAGGTTTTCTTCTCGGAGTGTGACAAACAACCATTGAAACAGTAATGATGATAAACAAAAAATATATGATACCTCTGAAATTCATTTCAATAATGGTATTGAAGATTTGTATTCGTTACAATTTCTATAATGAATTCTGTGTAAAAATATTCATGTATTTATACCTCGACTTTTGTTAACCATTTTAATTTTGCTGTTGATTTGATAACATTTATTTCATTATAACCCCTATGTATGCATATATATAGCATAGATTTAAATGGATGGTGAAAAGGTATTTTGTATCACAGATAACGGTTTTAACCTGATTGAAAGTATTTAACAAAGAATTTTTTGTAATCAGTAGGTCACAAATATTTCCCCCTGAAACTAAACCTAGCTATAGGTTGGTTATGATTTAGATAATATAAAAATATGAATCTCTTTAGCTAACTTATGATGCATTGAATATTTTTGTTACTGTATAAAAATAAAACAATAATATATTACTAGAAAGATAAAAAGAAATTAAATTATTTTGTTTTAAATAATACAGTTAGAGTAAGGATAAGAAAATCTATGTGGTCTTTTTCTTTCTTTATAAATCTTACAGAAGAAACTATTACAATTTCAGATAGCTCTCAACGGTTTGCTATTTCTATGTCATTTCATGCATTCCGTTATTTAGAATGGTTCTGTCTATAATATATGTCAATTGTCTGATTTAGACTGACAGATGCGATTGTAAAAAGTAATGCCTAAATTGATTTTAAGCTGCAGTTCAAATAGTAAAACCGGTCTTTGGGAGTTGATTACCCACTGTTAACTAACGTCAAAGAAAATATTTTGATTTATCACGACGTTTTTAAAAATACCCAATGACTGACAACCAAACCTTTAAATATATACTGTTGGTGAAATTTTTAGATAAGCCCAAAATTTTTGCAATAGTCAGGACGTTAAAAAATATTTTTTGTATCCATAATATTCAGAAAATGTAAAAAATAGCAATATTGTTTCTATGTAAGAGGAGGGCAAACGAGCTTGAGGGTCACACATGATACGTGATTACCATGACTCACTCATGAACTCTTGCAACATTCGAGTATTCACAAGAACGTTGCCGGCCTTGGAGGTCGGAGTAAACGCTTTTATTGTAAATAAAATGTATATCTGTATTGGTTTACAAGTTTTTTTTTTCAAAGACTCACTACTACAAAGACTTACTACTTTCATTGTAAACTTCAGTAATTGTTATAAATATCAATAATTAACCTTTGGAATAGCAAGCATAAATTATAATATATATATATATATATATATATAGACAGATATATATATTATGCTATACCTATGCTTTTACAAAGCAAGTTCGTATATGTAAAATAAAAAAAACTGATTAACTTTGATTCCAAGCAAACTTTTAATTACCCTTTTAAAATTTTGCTTACCGTATTAATATATTTCAAAATTACGGGCAACAGCTAGTTTAAAATAATAAATACAAGCTGTTGCAAGCAACTCTCCGTATGGATTAAAAACTGGACGTTAACTGGACTTTGGAACTGTCGTTAAATGTCAAAGTTTTTTATTACAAATAGGCATACATTGCATTACGAGCAGTAAAACTAAAGTTAACGATCCCAGAGGGTAGGAATTTCACTATTTCATGGTTCCATAGATTATTATTATTTGAATTATTTACATGTGATTTAGAGTAGGCAACATATAAAATAAATTTTATAGTCAATACTATCGAGTCTCAATCAATATTAACAAATTAGCAATCAACTAAAGCGTGGAACAAAAATAAAATACAATAACTGCGCCACCACTTAGCTCACAAACAAGGGTTTAAGGATTTCTCGTTATACATTATGAAAACAATATAAATTATGTCTTATTTTTAACTTCGAATACTAAAAGACACTGTGCAAGTGACCACAGTAAAGAATAATAACAATATATAAAAACAATGGTTTTTCATAGTTACATTTATTATTATTTATATTCTTCCCTATAATTTTAAAATACCACCCCCCTACTAAAATTGTTAACATCAGCTTGTTGACTCAATTATTAATCTATAACAATAAAAGTTTAAACAAAATACTTTTCGGTATATTGGTAATATAGCCGATGTTTAATATCTTCCCATATGAATTAGAAAATTATTCGTTGGTATGTAAGAAGTGTTTGTAAAAGTACCCGATATTTAGAAAAAAATAGCTATAACTACGATAGTTTTTGTTAGATGTTAAAAACAGAGATATAGATATTTAGAATCTCGAAAAACTTTGTTAACATATGTATATGAAAAATATTTCAATCTTAATAATCTTAATAAGTTTTCATTTTGTGTAAAAAAAATTATTTGACTAATGTCGATAAGAATAAAAAAAACATCAATATACCATCCCTGATTCTTTGTCCTGATTTTTCCTGTACAATATTATAAATTATCATATATAAATTATTAATACTATTACTATAGCAATAAGTATATAGTATAGGAAACACACAGTGTGTTTAAATGGAAATTAACACTTAAAAAGTGTCACATCAGCAGGTTCAATAGATCAAAGATTAGATCAATAGACATTAAAGATCATTAAATAATTAATAAAATAATTACCAGTTTCTTAAAGTTAACATTTAGGAGCGGGAGAACACAACCAGCGAATTACAATTAAGGTAAATAAAAAGATAAGTTAAGTAAGTTAAGTTTTATTAATTTCTTTTTACCTAATTTTGCTAACAATAACGTTCACAAAACAAAATTAATATTTTCTCCTCAATCTAAAAATATATTCTCTATTTTGTTAATATATTCAAATTCAAATTCAAATTAAAAATATTAAAAATATCTTTATTCAAGTCGGCTACATCCAGCTACATCCAGAAGCTATTCTGCTGAGAAGACACGGCCAAAAATTCAACAGTTGATCTTTTTAAAGGATATTTAAACAATTATTATAATATCAACCTTGTAGATGAGTCAACAACCTAAATTCCACACATTTTTAACAATATTGGGAATCGACCGAAAAAATATAAATTTCTTTAAAAACATCACTCAGGGCGTTTAAGATAATATACTTAAATTAAATTTAGAAGTAAATTGTACTTATCATGTAAACACTTCATTTCCTGCATCTGTTTATTTTATCATTGATAGATTATTTAAATTAAATCTCTATTGCAGTTACAAAACAAAATAACTTATCAAACTTCTCATAAATCTTAAAAGTAATTAAAATATTATTTTACAGTATGTATATTATTAACTAATTTTTTACTATTATTTTCATTAGCATCAAATAGACACAGCATTCATTAATATTTAAATACATAATACAAACATGTTTTTATTTAGGTGATTTAAATTAAACAAAGAAGTGAATCAATAAAAATAATCCTACAATCATTAAATTTATAATAGTTTTATGAAATGGCTTTAGGATGTTATTCGGATTTTTAGATGTAGAGTGTAAATTAATATTTCAAAGAAACAAAACGAGAAACTTTTAGGATAAAAAAATATATAATAAGAAAGATAGTAAGCTTATAAGGCTAAAAAAGGTAGTTTGAGACGTATTGATGAATGAAGTAACTTAGCAATCAAAACATTAAAAAAAATTATTGAGCACCACTTCTTGAAAATCAAATGAAAATGAAATCCCTCGTCCCTGAGTTCAAAATAAATGAACGATAATTATAACCTACACAGAAATTACAATATTCAAGAAAATAATTTAGAACCCGTGTAAATAAGTATCAAATATATAATTTTTTAAATACAGAAATATAACATATCCAGATTTATTATACATACCATCTAAAAATCTTTAGTATTGGCCAATGTTGTATAAAAGTTTTTGTTATGACAGACGATTGTCTATAAACTATGTTACTAGACCTGGAACTCGTTACCTTTTTATTGGAAATTAACGAAAACCATGAATTTTCACGAACGAACTTTGTTCGTTCTGTATTGTTTTCACTTTTCTCGGATGGATGTATGAATGTCTGTGGACAGGAAAAATTTCATTACTGTCGAGAGATGGCGCTGTTTATAATTTACTGATTTAGTTTATTTTCATATTTAATTATATATTATATATTTTGTATTATTATTATTAACACTTTTTTGTAATTTTTTTAGTATGTAATTATAAATAAACATGTATTTTACATTTTCTTTTCTTCAATAAATAATAATCATTTTACTTAAAAATCAATTGTTTTTTTTATTAACATTTATAATTTCGTCAAAGTTCGTTCGGGAAATACCCTGGGTATTTGCATCTTGACTGGTTTTAATTTGTAACGTGTGCTTAAATTTAATTATGATCGATTTATTGTGAAAGCGTGACAAAACAAACGCAATAGAATAAACTGGGTAAGGTACCCTACATGTCGATACGATAATACTGTAAGGTAACAAAAAATATTAAGTTTGATCACCCAGAAAATTGTTGTTTCCATAAGAGTAGAGCGAGTCAACTTTTAATTGTAATACGAGTAAGATATTAATTAGACAACCATTACCACCGCCTGCACAAACATAAATAAAATTAATATTTCATCAAACTATTAACTTATTAACTGATTTCAGTATTAATTTGATAGTTCAACGACCTTCACCGCTGGGCCTGATTACATGATGGCATCTCTAAGCATTTCATTAAATATTATATTCGTTTCATCTTATTTTATAAAACTAAAACCTTTTTAAATTATAAACTGACATGAATCTGAAGGGAAATGAAACTTTAAAAGATATAATTCTTGTAACATTTCATTAAAAAATCCATTCAAATTTAAAAGGACAGAGTTAAAAAGAATTGCAGTTTTTTGAATGGCTTTCATTTCAGAGAAGAAGACAAGACCCTTGGGATATACAAGTAAAATACTCTTCTAAAATCCACTTAATTAAATTTTGGATACTATTAGAAATGCTTACGGAATACTTGTAACAATATATTCATTAAAACCATAGAGAAAGCTTATTAAGTCATTTTTTTTTAAATTGAATATATAACTTACGGTTAACATAAGGTTCATAATTGAAACATTTCTCGAATGTGTGATGTTATTAAAATCACTTCACTCTATTATTTCCATTACACAGTGATTCCAAGTAAGTCTAATTCTTTTAATGTATGTAAAGGTATATCATAGGATATTGTGTGTTTTGTTGTTTATTCATATTAAATAAAAATTTCAACACAATCTTGTACTGATGTAAAAATGTAAAATATTGTACATAATGTTGTGTTAAGTTGACATTTGCTGGTATTTAATAAATTCGTATTAATCATTTCCGGAAACTTAATCAATGTTTTCCGTTTTTAACTTTAAATAGTTGAATATTCCAATAAAAATTGTGAATATAAAAATGTTGTTATTAAAAATTAAATGGAAAATGAAATGTTTTGTAACAATATTGGTTACAAACCAGTGTTTGTGAATTTAACGTGTGGTAAATAAAGAAAAATTTAAGAAATGATAAGGGCTTTACTTTTCGGGAATATAGAACAGAATATTATTTTTTATCGCAGAGACATTTTTAATAAGTTTATCTTAACGTTATTACAATAACAATAAAATCTAAACATTTATTCATAGTTTAATATTTTATCAAATTCAAGCTAACAAAACATAACAGGAAAACATATTATATAAGAAATTGCGGAAAAATGGTTATAAATTTGTATGATAAAAGTTTTGTTTCACTGTGAAAAGCTCTTTTCTTTGAAAATAAGTATATATTATTTTATTTATTTATTTTAATACTAAAAGCATATTAGAAAATAATCAACTATATTATAAGCTTCTTTATAATTAATAAGCACGGGGAATCACTGAGCACGGAAAATACACAGTGAAATGCTTTCAACTAGGTTGCAACTATATCCAAACTACGATACTATTTATTATTAATAAATAAATATCTCTAATTTATAGATCTTGTGTGAACGGAATAAGGTTTAAAATATAAATCAATGACAAATATACCGGCAAAGTGTGATTTGGTAATACAATACGTGGAGTATAAATAAACAAGGATTCCTGTTAAGTCTTCATTCTAAACACCTAAGCTGAGTACAATTATTGTATCAACAAATTCACCACAATGGACTTACTTTAGGAGGATGTTGTTCTTCTTATTCACCTTAATTGTGACCGTGTCGATGGTTGTGTCTTCTCCCGCTCCTAAATGGAAACCATTTAAGAAACTGGTAATTGTTTCATTTATTATTTAATAATCTAACAACTCTTCTAATCTGTATTTGTTCCTGATATTTAATTTTTTGGACTCTTATTTCATTTAAGCATTCTGTATGTTTTTGTACATTGTTATAATAGTATTCATATAATAAGTTATAATATTTTATAGGAAAAACTTGGCCAAAGAATCAGGGATGGAATAATTAAAGCAGGTCCAGCGGTGCAGGTCATTGGACAAGCAACTGATATTCTCAAACCAGCTCAAGGATAATGAAGATTATGTGATTTTAATACAACCACCGACCTGTGTAATAAATAACCAATTATATAATTTATAATAAAAAAAGAGATGTCTACTTTATATCAGATATTTCTTTATATAAAATAAAGTTGTGAAAGATGTGAATAATTGTTGAACACAATAGATTGATGTCTAAAGTTTCGTAATATTGTTTTGCATTGAATCTGAAAGGTTCGTACCAGTTTAATATAAAAATATTATGTTTCTTCATTCATTTTTTACTTTGAGAGCTTATAAACATTTGTTAATAACCGTGCAGTTAAAAAAGCATTACCTAAAATCATACTATTTAGTTGGGTTGGATGTTAGTATAGTAAATTGAATCCAAATAACTGTCCTTACAATTGTCATACATTCTAAAATTGTCAAAGCTGTAATGTAATAATAGTAATAAATATCCGACAGGTGCCTGGCCATTTTTTTCAGTTCTGTAGTTTACGTCTCTATCGCAGTGTTCTGGTATATTGCTCAAAGATAACTAATATCTAACTTTAAAATATTTTTTTCAATTAAGTTGATCTTTGCCACTGCCTTTACTTACTAGATACTGCTATATAGTTAGTTGATTAATTTACAATTAATTAAAGACTTTTTATGCTTCAAAATTGTATTAATATAAATATTTTTAAAAAATCCTGAATTTTTGGTAGCATATCACATAACAATTATTAAAGGCCGCTGTTATGTTAACAACGGAGAGTTCCGAATAATAACCAGAAAAAATAATAAAAAGATTAGGTTGCCGAATCATCTTTTATTTTTAATGAATGATTCTTGGAAAGTTGCTTTTATATTCTTTTCCTTTATGTGTTCTATACATGTAATAAAATAGTAAGAAGGTAAAATCTTATTATAAGGAGTTCAGTACACAACAGATCTGAAATAAGAGTTGTTACAGTTTTGTGTTTCTGTAACTGACAGGTAAATGAACGACTGTTTTTTGCTATTTGCCAATTAGTTTTTCCACTCATTACGCATTTTGTCCTAATAAATAATATACGGGATACTTTTATATCAAAAAACATTCTCTCAGTTTCACAAACTCATTTAAGCTACAGTTATAATACAATAAAACAACTTTATAGAAATTTATAAAAATTAAAGTTGCAAGAAACGGTTCAAATCATTTCCACTAAAATTAAAAAGAAAAAAATATTATGTAACATTAATAAACCCTAAAACTACTGACCGCTTTTAATAATTATTCAATCATTAGAAAATCACATTAAATCTGATATCGATATATACTGATAACTTTTTTAATAAATGAAGTTTCTGGACTGATATCTTATTACTATGTACCATGTTGAAGGAAATAGCCTTATTAACAGTTTTATCGACTTGTACTAGTTTAATTCATGAGTTATTATAATATTGTTCAGTAAAATAAGACCAACTGCATGTTACATACATGTGTTATGGTCGAAAAATACCTAAATACATTTCCGCGGAAAAGTCGGCAGGCAGGCAGGGTCGGGGGCAATAGTAAGTTAAAAGTTAATAATAAGATTCCTACCACTTGACGATACCCGCAAAAATATTATTCATTACCAAATTATCAGAAATTATTAAGAATTATATTTAATAAATTGGAGTAGAAAATAATAAATGAATTTGTAATTTTGGCACTTTCACAACAATATTTATTTTGCACCGTCAGCTACAATAATTTCAGCTGAGCTGAGTTAATAATATATTATCTTTATTTTATATCTAATAGACGAGTTGTAGGGCTTGCTGGAGAATTTAACGAATGATAACAAATAATATTGTCTTCGTAGACTAGAACTACTTTTTTGTAATAAGTTAATTTACATATTTTATGATCGGTACCCAGTGGGGTACTACCTACTAACTACTAAATAGAATAGAAATCTAGTGTTCAGAATATCAATTGAACATTACGATAAATTATGATAAATGGTATTGATAAATCAAGCAATTATTAAATTAACTTAAATAGCTACTAGCAAATTATTGGAGGTCCGTCGTCCCTGAGGCCAAAATAAATAATAATTTAGTTTTATATTGTACAATAAACTAAACATAGAAATATGAACTTTCATGAAAGTAATTTAACTCGTGTAAATAAGTATAAAATATTATATTTTTACTAAGATTTATTGCTTAGATTTATTACACATACTATGTAATAAATCTTTAACAGTGTATTCGGCCGCTCTGTTTACGTAAAAAAAGTTTTGTTATGCCAGATGCCAGATCTAACAGCAATTTTTCTATATCGCGAACTTGTTACCTTCTTCCGGAATGAAAAGCAACCATTGAGTCCTCTTTCTACCTCTTCAACGTGTGTTCTAAATTTATGATCTATTTATTTATTAGGTACGGTGTGAAAGCATGACAAACAATATATATACGATAATAGTGTAAGATAGTATTACTATTAATAAATACTAAAATAGTTCCGTTATAGTCGAGTGAGTCAACACTTTTAATGGATTTTGTAGCTTTCACTTAGGTATATTTAATTAGAAAAATTTCCACCACCGCCTACCGATATGGCTTACATATTTTTCCAATAAAGTATTTCTGAAGAAACTGTTTCATTAACATTTTATATTCATAAAATTTACACGTTATATAATAAGATTTCTTACACACAGACACATTCAATTTTTATAATAGTATATTAAAACCTTTTCGATTTTATAAGGACAGAATTAAAATTATACTACAAATACATAATGACCAGTGTTTTGAATGGCTTTTTGAATTCAGGCTGACAAAACATAAAAATTATGTTATAGATTTATTATTATAAGCTTCTTTATAATCGATAAACGCGGGGAATCACTGAGTACGGAGTGAAATGCTTTCAACTGGGTTGCAACTATTTCCAAACTACGATAATATTATTTAGAATACCTCTTACTTTTAGACCTTGTGTATACGGAATAAGGTTTAAAATATAAAAAAATATAAATGTATCCGCAATGTATACTTGGTAATAGGATACGTGGAATATAAATAAACAAGGAGTCCTGTTAAGTCTTCATTCTAAACACCTAAGCTGAGTACAATTATTGTATCAACAAATTCACCACAATGGACTTTAGGAGGATGTTGTTCTTCTTATTCACCTTAATTGTGACCGTGTCGATGGTTGTGTCTTCTCCCGCTCCTAAATGGAAACCATTTAAGAAACTGGTAATTGTTTTATTAATTATTTTATAACCTAAAAACTTTTTCTGATCTTTAATTTTTTGGACTCTTATTTTATCATTTAAACATTCTGTCTGTGTATGTGTGTATATTGTTATAATAGTTTGTATATATAATAAGTTATAATATTTTATAGGAAAAACTTGGCCAAAGGATCAGGGATGGTATAATTAAAACAGGTCCAGCGGTGCAGGTCATTGGACAAGCAACTGATATTATCAAACCTGCTCAAGGATAATGAACTTTGTTTTCATTTTAATGCAACCACCGACCTTATTAATAAATGAAACTATTTATTTGAATGTATGTTGTATTTTCATTACCCGATATAATAAAAATAATTGAATAATATTATGTAAGATTACATTTTCAATTTCGATTAAGAAATATTAATCGAAGTTTCGATATATTGTAATTCTCAAAAAAAATACATAAAGATATTTTTAAAATCAAACTTTGTCGGTTTTGCTTAAGTGTATTTGTCTTATTATTATTTATATTCTTATTGAGACTTGATAAATTATAATAGTTCAGGCATTTATAATTTCTTTGTGACTATGTTTTGGTAATTCGTAAATTATATATTAACATTAGTTAATAATATTATTTGCTACATGTTATTATGTAACATGAAATTGTTTTTAAGTAGCGAAGTCGGCGGCATTAAATATAATACAAAAAGTTATCTAACATGATATAAAATGAAGTATCTTTTCAATGCAGTGAATTTCTTGGGGTTTAAGTTCGCTTTAGACTGAATGTATCTTTTATACGAACTGTAAACAGTAGAAAAGAACTTTAAAATGGAACGGTGTTAGTTTCAAGTTAAGTTTGTTATACGGAAAGTTAAAAACGAGTTACATCTAGCACTTTCATTCAGTTTGAGTTTGTGTTATGCTTCTAACCTTACATAGTATGTACATTTCTGTAAAGTATGAAAAGAATTAGATAAAATTTATTTTATTTATAATTCAAAAAAATAAACTGTATTCCGTTTATCTTTTTATTTTTTATGTTTTATTTTATTAAAGATAAGTGGTTGATCTGCTTTTTTCGCCAAGTTCCTGTTTCATAAACGTGACAATGATAGACAACAGCGTCCACTCCAAATGTGATAAGTTCTGTTTAATAAAAACTTCCAGACACTAAATTGTTACGACGAAAAATTTGATTAAGAAATTTATTTTAATAATAACGTCACTAATATCTTTAATTATTCACGTTTTGAGTGGCGGGTAGTTGTAAATTCTATACTGTAATCTATCATTCCTTATATGTATATTATTTACTAATAATAAATTAATGACATTAAAGAGATATTTTACTACAAATCCAGTTAATTTAACTAAGTAACTTCACTCCAGTAAAGGTTAGTATTGGTGACAAATACAATTACACAAATCACTTTGTAAGCTATGAGGCAGAATTTTATCGACGTTAGATTTATAAGTCTCTTGTCAGCTGTCTGTTAATGTTTTTGAGTAACTTTGTAGTTTCTTTGATTTATATAAGACTTGTTGTCAGCCCGATACCGTTTGCTTTTATAAAGAAACACATTATTAAATCTTTAATAAATTATTTATTTGTGATTAATTTTAAGGAATCTTCGAAAATGTATTCATAATTATTAAAAAGGTCAGTTATGAATAAAACAGTTTTAATTTTAAACATATAAAATCAGCTGGAAGCTTGACATTTAGAAATAATTAAGCAGCTGTTATAAAAGAAAATGTATTTCAGTACAGCCTTTGAGAATATCTTAATATAAATTATTACCTTAAGTAGCATTAATCACGTCCAATTAGGGGCCATGCCTACTTTGTCCTTAATAGGTATTGTATTAAATGAAAAGAAAAAAACTGGATACAATTTCTGTTCGTACAGGACGGTATAATTAAAAAACAGTTTTACAATTGAATGAAGTTATATGTAATTTGGTATTATTTGTGTAATACAATTTAAATAAAACAATTTATCTAATAAGAAACTGTAAAAAAAATAATCGTTCAAAACAAAAAGTTTAGCAACAATTGTGAAAACGTCGCGTTTAATTAAATTAAATTGTGAGTCGACCTTCAAGATAAGGACTAGAAACTCATTAAAACACAAGTAGCTGATGGAGCTTCATTTTACTTTATTTTGTTTTTGCATCTTAAACTCAATTGAAAGGTTACCAACATCAAGGCAGTTATTATCTACAGATCAATTACCAAAACATAAATTTAGATTAGATTAGAGCAAATTTTGTCATATTAATTTTGCTGTCTGAATGTTGCGTATATATAGACTCACAGGCACAATTAACCGCCCACCTTGTATTTCCTTCAATTTGCAGAAATCGACAAATTTAGACCACATTTTATGACAGGTACATTGAAATCTACCTTTAAGGTCTTGAAAAAAAACAAAATTCTTCAAACCAGGGGTTTTATTAAACGGTAAATTCCAAAAATCGATTTTAGGAAAATTTTCGATAAAAATTTAACAATTTCAATTTTGAAAAAAGTGATCTGATTAAAAAGAAAATTGAAAATTAATAATGGGTGTTGCTGCTCTGGGCTCCAATGACTTCTTGGAGCTGGTTTGCCATCCCATCCATGAAATCTTGGATATCTGATTGGGGGATATTGTGCTACTCCTCTACCACAACCGTCTTGAGCTCTCCTAGTGTCGTAGGTGCTGGTACTCTTGCTCGAATAAGTCTTTTGAGGTTGTCCCAAATGTACTCAATTGGGTTAAGATCGGGACTGCGTGCCGGCCATGGTAAAACTTGAATACCGACCTTATTAAGGTACTCTATGACGGAACTTGCGGTATGGCAACGTGCATTATTATGCATTAATCAAAAGTTGTTACCAATAAATGGTGCAAAAGGTATGACATGGTCTTGTAAGACAGTTTTCACGTATCTTTGAGCATTTGCACTGCCTATATCGAACACAACAAGGTTAGTACGAGCCTCATAAGAGATACCTCCTCAAACCATTACTTATCCTCCCTGGTAACCCATTGTTTCGGTTATAGCACATGTACCAAACCTTTCATTTTGGCGTTTGTAGATAAGCTGACGTCCATCTGGACCTCTTAAGGCTATTCTGCTCTCATCTGAGAACAGTACGTTCTTCCATTCCCAAACAGACCAGTTAGCATATTCTTGAGCAAAAGCAAGTCTAGCTCTACAGTGTTGTGGGAGCAGTTGTGGGGCAAGAGCTGAACGAAAAGCCCTCAGATTCCTTTCTGCCAGTCTTCTCCTAATTGTTCGTTCACTCACACTGACATTTCTCACCTCAAAAAGACGCGTATGAACTTCAGTAGCCGTACAAAAGCAATTTCTCAACACGTTGCTGATAACGAAGCGATCATCTCGGGCTGAAGTGCATCAATATCGGCCTTGACCTGGCCTACGCATTTATGAGCCTGTCTTCTGAAATCGTCTGATGGCATCCCATACCGTAGTTCGAGATACACTGAGTGTACGGACGATGCGACGTTGGCTCTACCTGGCGATAGACAAAGCCACTGCCCTAGCTGCACCAGTTGCATCGAGTGGTATTTTTTACAGTTACACAGAATAAGCGAACACTAGAAACTTAAATTAAACAATATTAACACACTATGGTAGAAAATAACTGGAAATGTTAACACGGGAACACAACGGCAACAATGTCAAATAACGACTAAATTCCAAAAACCTGTCGGTGGCACAAAATTAGGAAACGAATTATGAGTATAAGTGTTTAATTTATTGCTAGAGTAGCCACTTGATAAAAAACAAAACAGTTGATAAACCATAATAATCGTAAACAAACAGGGCGACGAATGATAGAGGTGGGCGGTTAAATGTGCCGGTGAGTGTAGTTGAATATTATGTGTTATCAGTTTTATCATCTAAAAATACCTAAATCAATATTACAGTAATGGTGCTGCAACAGAAACACCAATAAAGTCGGAAACCCTCGCCAGAGCAGGCACCTCTCTCGAAGAGAAAGCACAGCAACTAATTATGGACAAGCTGTGGAACTTTGCCACAACCCGTTCTCTTAGATACAGACTGCTTGATAACGCTGATGTGGTGATTGCTGGCAAGCCAGAGCAAGACGGCACTTTAGGTGTCGGTAAGTATCATCATTTCACTCTTATGAATTTTTCATAGGACATGATAACCAACAGACTGTCCATCCGATGAATGTAACACTACAAATTTTTATATGCAACAAAGCCTACAAAGATACAGTAACTACTGGCTAGAAGTGTAAACACAAGATAAACCAAATTGCAACCTTCAAAAAATGAAGAGTGAAGAAGATTAGGATACAAATGGCAATGGGATGGTTGGAACTTCTGCACTCTCAAATACTTTATGTTATTTCCGTTTTAATCAAAATAATAATATCAATCCTTTTAAACCCAAAAATCATTTTAATCCAACATCACTTCTAACTTTCTCAATCGATTCAAACGGCTGCCGAGAAAACAGAATGAAATATGGAAATTTAATCACAAAGAAATTTCTGCTTTAAGAAAAAGATCTTACGTATTTGTATTAAGTTGAAAAACGTTCCCAAAAAAAATTTAATTTTTGTTTTTTTTTTCTGTACTTTTATTATTTTATATCTTAAAGAGTCGTTATACTTTAGAATAACTCAAATGAAATAAATTAACTTTGGAGCGCATTTATTTGCATTTTAGTAAATTTGTATTCTATTTTCAGTTACCAGCAACTTTTAAATTTAAATAGTAAGTGACTAAGATATAGTTTGTACCAATTACGCGAACCACAATTAATATTCGTTGAGTTAATTTTGTTGTTTAAAGTATTTAGCATATTAACACAATTTCCCTAAGTAATTGTCAACAATTAACCTGGACCTGGAATAACATTATAACATACTTTTATTCAACTAGACGAAGAAAATACATAACTAGAAATAATTGCACTGTTTTTGTACTTGTATGTTTGAATATAAAAATATCATCTGATATTTTCAAGTATAAAAACTTTTACTTCAAATTTTCTTGTATTATTCAAATGTTGTCTTTTCAACAGTCTTCTCTAGACAATTAAAAAACACAAAACCTAACAAATATAATTACAAATTTATTTTAAAAAAGATAAAAAAATTCCCCCTGATATTATAATTTTTCAAACATCATGTTTCATTTACGTTTTTTAGACATTAATATATGCATATAATAATATCCAAAAATATTTTATGGAGAATTCGGAAATTAATTATATTTAACCTTAATATTTTACTGGCGTTGAAAAATAAATAATATAAAAATACAAAGGTCGGCGATGTTTTTTAAACAATTTCAATGCGATTTGTAAGCTGTATCTGACACGTTAGATAGATATCGGAAGGTTAAAAAAGTTTGGTAACTTTAAATTTGTACTTTGCTTTCTGAATAGAAAGATCGATTGAAAGTTCATAATTAAATTTATTTGTTCAGTTGCGGGTGAAGTAGCTGGCAGTTGTACGTATATTTTTTTGCTTATTTTGCTTGTTTTCAATTACAAGGTGATCAGGTCAGGTCATGGTGAAAAAGTATTTAGTAAAAAAGTATTAAAACAGATCACCCTATCAATAGAACATTATGATAAATGAAGCAACTTTTAAAAGTAACTTAAATAGATACTAGGAAAATCATTGGAGATTCGTCGTCCCTGAGGCCAAAATAAATAATATTTAGTTTTATGTTTTAAAATAAGCTTAACATAGAAATATGAACTTTCATGTAAGAAATTTAACTCGTACATAAGTATAAAATAATACTGTAATATATTTAGATTTATTGCTTAGATTTATTACACATACCATCTAATAAATCTTAAACAGTATATGTAAAAAAAAGTCTTGTTATGCTATAACAGCTGTTTTCCTATATCTCGGACTTCTGACCTTTCGGATTGGAAGGTAACCACTGAGTCCTCTTTCTACCTCTTCAATGTGTGTTCTAAATTTAATTATGATCTATTTACTAGCTACTGTGTGAAAGCATGTTAAACAATATATATATGATAATAGTGTAAGATAATATTAATATTAATTAATCCTAAAATAGTTCAGCCCGTAATAAAGTGAATCAACAAATTTTAATGGATTTTGTAGCATTCTCTTAGATACAATTAATTAGAAAATTTTCCACCACCGCCTACTGATGCGATGTGCATATCTTTCCGATATAGTGTTTCTGAAGAAACTTTGTAATTTCCATTTTATATTCATGCATTTGCACGCTTATATTATAAGATTTCTTACACACAATTATTATTATACTTCATTAAAACCTGAAAAACCTTTTCGATTTTAAAAGCGGAGGAGAGGTAAAAAATAAAAAAATAATAAAAAAGTAGAGGAGATTGAAGTAATTTTATCTTAATTTTACTCTTACTATACAAATAATTAGTATAGTAAGAGTAAAATCTTAACTTTTACTCATATCTATATATTTTTCTAAATTCTGACTGACAAAACGTAAAAATTGTGTTGTGGGTTTATCTATCGGTGTTCACATATTTTTTTGATAAAATATGTATATTTGTATGATAAAAGGTCTTCTAAACATAAAAAATAATACTTCTAAACATTCACGGGGAATCACTGAGTACGGAAAATACAGAGTGAAACGCTTTCAAATATCAATTTGATTACATCAATATCCAAACTACGATACTAATATTTAGAATACCACTTGTTTTATAGTTCTTGTGTAAACGGAATAGGGTTTAAAATGTAAAACAGTTAAAAATATAGACGCAAAGTGTTATTTGGTAATACAATACGTGAAGTATAAATAAACAAGGATTCCTGTTAAGTCTTCATTCTAAACACCTAAGCTAACCTAAGTACAATTATTGTATCAACAAATTCACCACAATGGACTTTAGGAGGATGTTGTTCTTCTTATTCACCTTAATTGTGACCGTGTCGATGGTTGTGTCTTCTCCCGCTCCTAAATGGAAGCCATTTAAGAAACTGGTAATTATTTTATTAATTATTTTATAATCTAAAAACTTCTTCTGACCTTTAATTTTTTGGACTCTTATTTTATCATTTAAACATTCTGTATGTGTTTGTATAACTGTTATAATAGTTTGTATATAATAAGTTATAATATTTTACAGGAAAAACTTGGCCAAAGAATCAGGGATGGAATAATTAAAGCAGGTCCAGCGGTGCAGGTCATTGGACAAGCAACTGATATTCTCAAACCAGCTCAAGGATAATGAAGATTATATTATGATTTTAATACAACCACCGACCTGATTAATAAATGGGATTATTTATTTGAATGTATGTTTTATATTCATTACCCAATTTAATAAAAATAATTGAATAATATTATGTAAGATTACATTTTTAATTTCGATTAAGAAATATTAGCCGAAGTTTCTATATCTTGTAATTAACAAAAAATAAATATAAAGATATTTTTAAAATGAAACTGTGTTGATTTTACTAAAGTGTTTTTATTTTATTATTATTAATATTCTTATTGACACTGGATAAATTATAATAGTCCAGCCATTTATTATTTATTTGTTGACATATAGTCTGGTAATGGCTACAAATTTTTATGTAACATTAAATTGTTTTTAAGTAGCAAAGTCGGGGGCATAAAATATAATACAAAAAGTTATCTTTCATGAGATAAAGTCAAATATCTTTTCGATACAGTGAATTTCTTGGGGCTTAAAGTTCGCTTTAGATTTAATGTATCTTTTATACGAACTGTAAATCGGAGTACAAAAGAACTTTGAAATGGAACGGTGTTAGTTTCAAGTCAGTTTGTGATGCGGGAAGATAGAAACGAGATACATCTAGGACTTTCATTCAGTTTGAGTTTATGTGTTATGCTTTTAACCTTACATAGTATGTACACTTTTATGTCAAGCAGTAAAGTGTGAAAAGAATTAGATAAAATTTATTTTATAAATAAACCAAAAAGATAAACGGTATTCCGTTTATCTTTTTGGTATTTTTTATGTTTTAGTTTATTAAAGATAAGTGGTTATTCTGCTAAATGTATTTTTCCGCCAAGTTCCTATTTAATAAACGTGACAATGATAGACAATAGCGTCTACTCCAAATGTGACAAGTTCTGTTTAACAAAAACTTCCAGAGACTAAATTGTTACGGTGAAAAAATTTACGACGAATTTTAATATTAACGTGACTACAGTTTTTAATGATTTACTTTTTGAATGGTGGATAGTTTTAAATTATTTTATATAATAATCTATATAATATTTTTCCTTTCTCATTCCTTATTTTAAAGAAAATTTGTTAAAAACAACAAGATTACTCAAATAGACATACATGATATATTTTACTACAAATCCAGATAATTTAGCTAAGCAACGTCCCTCCTGTAAAAGTTAGTATTTGTGACAAATACAATTACACAAATCACTTTGTAAGTTATGAGGTAGAATTTTATCGACGTTAAATTTATAAGTCTCTTGTCAACTGTCATTTAATGTTTCTGAGTAACTTTGTATATAACTTCTTTGATTTTTAATATAGTGGTTGTCAGCCCGACTCCGTCCGCTTTTATAAAGAAACACGCTACTAAATCCCTGATATATTATTTATTTGTAATTCATTTTAAAGAATCTTTGAAAATGTATTTATATTTATACAAAAGGTCAGTTATTGATACAACAATTAATTATTAATTAGAATTTTTAACATATTTAACAATAAGCTTAGAGCTTGACATTTAGGATTAATTAAGCAGCTATTAATTATATATATATATATATATTATTAATAAATCCTAAAACTACTCAACGGTTTTCAATAATTATTTAATCATTAGAAAGCTAAATTAAAACTGATTATGATGTATACTTCAGATTACTTTTTTAATAAATGAAGTTTCTGGTCTGATATCTCGTTACTATGTACCATGGTAAAGATATAGTCCTATTAGTAGTTTTGTCGACTTGTGCTGGTTTTATTCACTAATTAATATAATACTTTACAGTAAAATAAACCCACCTAAATATCACATACACGTGCTGCGGTCGAAAGACATTTAAATTAAATACATTTCTGGGGCGGTCCGACAGTAGGTCGGGGCATGAGATGAATTATCAATTATTGTCCTCTGACTTGATGCAAAGCACAAAAGTATTATTTATTACTAAATTATCAGGAGTTATTAAGAATCAGACTTAATAAATAGGAGTAGAAAATAATAAATGAATTTGTAATTTTGGCATCTTCACAACAATATTTATTTTGCAGCGTCAGCTACAAGAAAATCAGCTGAGCTTAGTTAAAAATACATTATCAATATATTATATCAAACAGACGAGTTGTAGTGCTTGATGGAGAACTTAACGAATGATAACAAATAATATTGCCTTCGTACGACTATAATAATTTTTTTGTAATATGTTAATTTACATATTTTATGATCGGTACCCAGTGGGGTACTACCTACTAACTACTAAATAGGTACATACCTAAAATTCATCTTATAAATTGAACACATATTGATGAATGTAGCAACTATTTTAAAATAAATCAAATAGATACTAGCAAACCATTGGAGATCCGTGGACCCTGAGGCCAAAACAAATAATGATTTAATTTTATGTTTTAAAATAAACTAAACATAGAAATATGAACTTTCATGGAAGTAATTTCACCCGTAAATAGGTATAAAATATTATATATTTTATTATAATATGTTCAGATTTATTGCTTAGATTTATTACACATACTATGTAATAAATCTTTGACAGTGAATTCAGCCGCTCTGTTTACGTAAAAAAAAAGTTTTGTTATGCCAGATGGTCTAACCGCAATTTTTCTATATCGCGAACTTATTACCTTCTTCCGGAATGAAAAGTAACCATTCAGTCCTCTTTCTACCTCTTCAACGTGTGTTCTAAATTTATGATCTATTTATTTATTAGCTACGGTGTGAAAGCGTGACAAGCAATATATATATGATAATAGTGTAAGATAGTATTACTATTAATAAATACTAAAATAGTTCCGTTATAGTCGAGTGAGCCAACAATTTTAATGGATTTTATAGCATTCTCTTAGATACATTTAATTAGAAAATTTTTCACCACCGCCTACTGATGACGTGCATATTTTCCCAATATAGTGTTTCTGAAGAAACTGTTTCATTTTTATTTTATATTCATAACATTTACACGCTTATATTATAAGATTTCTTACACACAGACATATACAATTTTTATTATACTTCATTAAAACCAGAAAATCCTTTTCGATTTTAAAAGCGGAGGAGAGGAAAAAATAATAAAAAAGTAGAGGAGATTGAAGTAATTTTATCTTAATATTATTTGTATAGCGAGAGTAAAATCTTAACTTTTACTCATATCTATATATTTTTCTAAATTCTGACTGACTGACAAAACATAAAAATTGTTATGGGTTTTACATATTTTTTTATAAAATATGTATTTTTTGTATGATAAAAGGTCTACTAAACATATAAAATATATATATATATATATAACTAGTATTTCTGTTTATTTTATTATTTTTATATTTTTTACAATTGTACATATTTAATTACTTTTATATGTATATGTATATGTGAGTGGGTGTGTGTATATGTGTATATAAGTATGTATATGTCTAAGTATTTTATATTCTATATTATACGGATAATTTGTTAAAGAACGGTTAAAAGTTTAATCTATTTTTAATATCATTCCTTTGTTCCCTTTTATTTGTATTTAGTATAAGTGTACCGCACTATCTCGTACTCCCTCTCTCATACCAAAGGGTAACTGGGAGAGATCTCTAAAAGTGACAAGTAATCCTTTGTACTACATTGCTTTCTGTATTTTTTTTTTTGTATTTGTGATTTTTATTGGTACAAAAATAAATAAACAAATAAAATAAAACTTTTTTAAATATTCACGGGGAATCACTGAGTACGGAAAATACACAGTGAAATGCTTTCAACTAGGTTACATCAATATCTAAACTACGATACAAATATTTAGAATACCACTTGTTTTATAGTTCTTGTGTGAACAGAATAAGGTTTAAAATATAAAACAGTTACAAATATAGCCTATAGTGTGATTTGGTAATATAATATGTGAAGTATAAATAAACAAGGATTCCTGTTAAGTCTTCATTCTAAACACCTAAGCTGAGTATAATTATTGTATCAACAAATTCACCACAATGGACTTTAGGAGGATGTTGTTCTTCTTATTCACCTTAATTGTGACCGTGTCGATGGTTGTGTCTTCTCCCGCTCCTAAATGGAAACCATTTAAGAAACTGGTAATTATTTTTAATAATTTCAAAACTCTTCCAATCCCAATTTGTTCATGCTGACCTGTCTTTTTTTTTTTTTTTTTTTTTTGGAGTCTTATTTTTATTTAAACACGCTGTATGTGTTTGTATAACTGTTATAAGAGTTTGTAAATATAATATTTTACAGGAAAAACTTGGCCAAAGGATTAGGGATGGTATAATTAAAACAGGTCCAGCGGTTCAGGTCATTGGACAAGCAACTGATATTCTCAAACCAGCACAAGGATAATGAACTTTCTATGATGATTTTAACACAACCAGCGACCTGATAATAATAAATGAGGATATTTATTTAAATCATATTTTTATTTTCAATATACACACTACCCAATATAATAACCAATTATTTAAAACTTTGTTGTTATTATGTATATAATTTGGAATAAAAAAATTCTACTTTATATAAGATATTTCTTTATATAAAATAAAGTTGTGAAAGATATGAATAATTGTTGAACACAATAGATTGATGTCTAAAGTTTCGTAATATTGTTTTGCATTGAATCTGAAAGGTTCATACCAGTTTAATATAAAAATATTATGTTTTTTCATTCATTTGTTACTTTGAGTTTATAAACATTTGTTAATAACCGTGCAGTTAAAAAAGCATTACCTAAAATCATCCTATTTAGTTGGTTAGTTGTATGTTGGTATAGTAAATTGAATCCAAATAACTGTCTTTACAATTGTCATACATTCTAAAACTGTCAAAGCTGTAATGTAATAATAGTAATAAATATCCGACAGGTGCCTGGCCATTTTTTTTCAGTTCTGTAGTTTACGTCTCTATCGCAGTGTTCTGGTATATTGCTCAAAGATAACTAATATCTAACTTTAAAATATTTTTTCCAATTAAGTTGATCTTTGCCACTGCCTTTACTTACTAGATACTGCTATATAGTTAGTTGATTAATTTACAAAGACTTTTTATGCTTCAAAATTGTATTAATATAAATATTTTAAAAAAATCCTCAATTTTTGGTAGCATATCACATAACAATTATTAAAGGCCGCTGTTATGTTAACAACGGAGCGTTCCGAATAATAACCAGAAAAAATAATAAAAAGATTTGGTTGCCGAATCATCTTTTATTTTTAATGAATGATTCTTGGAAAGTTGCTTTTATATTCTTTTCCTTTATGTGTTTTATACATATAATAAAATTGTAAGAAGGTAAAATCTTATTATAAGGAGTTCACTACACAACAGACCTGAAATAAGAGTTGTTACAGTTTTGTGTTTCTGTAACTGACAGGTAAATGAACGACTGTTTTTTGCTATTTGCTAATTAGTTTGTCCACCCATTACGCATTTTGTCCTAATAAATAATATACGGGATACTTTTATATCAAAAAATATTCTCTCAGTTAAACAACAAACTCATTTAAGCTACAGTTATAATACAATAAAACAACTTTATAGAAATTTATAAAAATTAAGGTTGCAAGAAACGGTTCAAATAATTTCCACTAAAATTAAAAAGAAAAAAATATTATGTAACATTAATAAACCCTAAAACTACTGACCGCTTTTAATAATTATTCAATCATCAGAAAACCACATAAAATCTGATTTCGATATATACTGATAACTTTTTTAATAAATGAAGTTTCTGGACTGATATCTTATTACTATGTACCATGTTGAAGGAAATAGCCTTATTAACAGTTTTATCGACTTGTACTAGTTTTATTCATGAGTTATTATAATATTGTTCAGTAAAATAAGACCAACTGCATGTTACATACATGTGGTATGGTCGAAAAATACCTAAATACATTTCCGCGGAAAAGTCGGCAGGCAGGCAGGGTCGGGGGCAATAGTAAGTTAAAAATTAATAATAAGATTCCTACCACTTGACGATTCCCGCAAAAATATTATTCATTACCAAATTATCAGGAATTATTAAGAATTATATTTAATAAATTGGAGTAGAAAATAATAAATGAATTTGTAATTTTGGCACTTTCACAACAATATTTATTTTGCACCGTCAGCTACAATAATTTCAGCTGAGCTGTCATAATAATAAATCATTATATCTTTATTTTTTATCTGATAGACGAGTTGAAGGGCTTGCTGGAGAATTTAACGAATGATAACAAATAATATTGTCTTTGTAGACTAGAATTACTTTTTTGTAATAAGTTAATTTACATATTTTATGATCGGTACCCAGTGGGGTACTACCTACTAACTACTAAATAGAATAGAAATCTAGTGTTCAGCCTATCAATTGAATATTACCATAAACTTAAATAGCTACTAGCAAATTATTGGAGGTCCGTCGTCCCTGAGGCCAAAATAAATAATAATTTAGTTTTATGTTGTAAAATAAACTAAACATAGAAATATGAACTTTCATGGAAGTAATTTAACTCGTGTAGATAAGTATAAAATATTATATTTTTACTAAGATTTATTGCTTAGATTTATTACACATACTATGTAATAAATCTTTAACAGTGAATTCGGCCGCTCTGTTTACGTAAAAAAAGTTTTGTTATGCCAGATGGTCTAACAGCAATTTTTCTATATCGCGAACTTGTTACCTTCTTCCGGAATGTAAAGCAACCATTGAGTCCTCTTTCTACCTCTTCAACGTGTGTTCTAAATTTATAATCTATTTATTTATTAGGTACGGTGTGAAAGCATGACAAACAATATATATACGATAATAGTGTAAGATAGTATTACTATTAATACAACAAAGAATAAGAGATGGTATAATCAAAGCAGGTCCAGCGGTACAGGTCATTGGACAAGCAACTGATATTCTCAAACCAGCTCAAGGATAATGAACTTTGTGTTTTGATTTTAATACAACCACCGACCTGTATAATAAATAGGACTATTTATTTGAATGTATGTTTTATTTTCAATATATACACTATCCAATTTAATAACCAATAATTTATGACTAAATTAATCATTTGGAATTAGAAACGAGACGTCTACATTTATTAAAGATTATTACTTTTTTATATTATATTTTTATATTATATTTAACGCATTATTACTTTTTTATATTATATTTAACTGCCTTCGGGAACACGACAGGTAAATGTCTAAAGTTTCGTAATATCTTTTATACACAGCACAGTATAAAAATCGCTTGTATCTTCATCCATTTGTCACTTTGAGAGTTTTTAAACATTTGTTAATAAAACCGTTCGGTTAAAAAGCTTTACTTAAAAATCATACTACTCGTATTTAGTTGGGTTGCAGGTATAGTAAGTTAACCCAATAACTTTCATTACAATTGTCATACATTCAAAAATTGACAAAGATGTACTGAAAAAATTAGGTAAAACCCTCTAATGGGTGTGGTCTGACAGACGTCTGGCCAAATTTTTCAGTTCTGTGCAGTTTACGTCTCTATCGCAGTGTTTTGGTATAATGGTCAAAGATAATTAATATCTAACTTTTTTAATATTTTTTCCAATTATGGTGATCTTTGCCACTGCCTTTACTTACTAGATACTGCTATATAGTTAGTTAATTTACTATTAATAAAAGATTTCTGATGCTCCAAAAATGTATTCATCCGTTTGAATGAGTTTATATTACAGTAAAAAATATATATATATATATATATTTGAATCAATCTTCTTCTGTCTGAATGTTCCACTACCTTTTCTGGATTTAGCAAGGGTAGAAGAATTTGTATAGGTAACATTAAATCTTGATGAACTAAGATCTATTTATAGATTATTATAAAGAGAGAAGAAGAAATTGAAAAACAGCTATATTTTAGTAGAAGTAACTATAATATTTGATTTATTATTAAACATTTTAAATAAGATACTAACTATTGTCTCTGACCCTATCCGCGAATAGTTAGTGTTAATATCTCATGTTGGATTCATTTTATTTCATCATTCAATTATATATATTAAACTATGAAGTGGTTCTATTGCCTGTAATATGGTTCATAATGATAATCTTTTTATATAAAATATAAACAAGACAGTAAAGTTTTAACTTTATAATAATTATAATAATTAAAATAATTTATTAAAATTAGTTTAAACCTTTTAGAATTTATCGATTATAAACAAATAAATCTTTCCCTTTCATTATTAGTAGATAAAGTAAGACAATTAAAACTGTATCTATAACGTGGTGTCGATAATTTCTATTGCAATAATCCAATTTTCTCTAAATTTAAATTTTCTGTAAATAATTGAAATAGAATAAGATTTATCATATCCTGAAGGTTAAGAAAAAGTAAAATATTTCATTTTGTATCAAAACATCCCATGTTTTTATTATTAGAAGTCAAGAACACACCAAAACTGACCTGGATTATTTCTTATTATATATTCTTATATTATATCTTCATTAATTTTAAATGATTAGACGATCAGAATATAGAAGATAAGAAAATACAGTTTAATATAAAAAATTGCTCAACTTTTGGCAGCGTATCACATAATCATATCCGCTATTATCAAAGCTACGGGACTATCAGTTGTAAAGAAAAAAAAAAAACTCCAAATAATGAAACAGATTTGGTTGCCGACTCATCTTTTATTTTTAATGAATGATTCTTGGAAAGTTGCTTTTATATTGTTTTCCTTTATGTGTTCTATACATATAATAAAATAGTAAGAAGGTAAAATCTCATTATAACGAGTTCAGTACACAACAAACCTGAAATAAAAGGTATTACAATTTTGAGTCTGTAGCTGACAAGTAAATAAACTACTGTTTTTATGTTTGCCAGTTAGTTTATCCATTACGCATTTTTGTCATAATAAATAATTTACTTTTTGATATATAAAATATATCAAAAAGATTATCTCAAATCCACGCTTCGCAAACTGGTTTGAGCTACAGTAATAATACAATAGAACAATTATACAGGTATTGTTAAAAATTAAGGTTGCAAGAAACGATTCAAATCAACACCACTAAAGTTAAAAGGAAAAAGTTTGCGACGTCAGCTACAATAATTTCAGCTGAGTTGAGTTAATAATAAATCTATATTTCATATCTAATAGCCGAGTTGTAGGGCTTTATGGAGAACTCAACGAAAGATAACGAGTAATATTGTTTTTGTAGACTAAAATAACTTTTTTTTGTAATAAGTTAATTAAAACCTATTTTATGATCGATACCCAGTGGAGTAACTACTTAATAGGTAGAAACCTAAAATTCATCTTATAAATTGAACAGATACTGATGAACGAAGCAACTATTTATAAATAAATTAAATAGATATATTTTTATTTAGATTTATCGCTTAGATTTATTACACATACCATCTAATAAATCTTTAATAGTGACTTCGTAGACTCTGTATAAGTAAAAAAAAGTCTTGTTATGCCACACGGTCTAACAGGTATTTTTTCTATATCACGGACTTATTACTTTCTTTCGGAATGGAAAGTAACCACTGAGTCCTCTTTCTACCTCTTCAACATGTGTTCAAAATTTAATTATGATCTATTTACTAGCTACGTTGTGAAAACATGATAAACAATATATATATATATATATATATATATATATATGATAATAGTGTAAGATAATATTAATATTAATTAATCCTAAAATAGTTCAGCCCGTAATAAAGTGAATCAACAAATTTTAATGGATTTTGTAGCATTCTCTTAGATACATTTAATTAGAAAATTTTCAACCACCGCCGACTGATGCGATGTGCATATCTTTCCGATATAGTGTTTCACAGTTATTATTATACTTCATTAAAACCTGAAAAACCTTTTCGATTTTAAAAGCGGAGGAGAGGTAAAAAAAATAAGAAATAATAAAAAAGTAGAGGAGATTGAAGTAATTTTATCTTAATATTATTTGTATAGTAAGAGTAAAATCTTAACTTTTACTCATATCTATTTTTCTGAATTCTGACTGACTGACAAAATATAAAAATTTTGTTATGGGTTTATCTATCGGTGTTCACATATTTTTTTATAAAATATGTATTTTTGTATGAAAAAAGGTCTTCTAAACATAAAAAATAAAACTTCTAAACATTCACGGGGAATCACTGAGTACGGAAAATACACAGCGAAATGCTTTCAACTAGGTTACATCAATATAAAAACTACGATACAAATATATAGAATACCACTTGTTTTATAGTTCTTGTGTGAACAGAATAAGGTTTAAAATATAAAACAGGTACAAATATAGCCGCAAAGTGTGATTTGGATTCCTGTTAAGTCTTCATTCTAAACACCTAAGCTGGGTACAATTATTGTAGCAACAAATTCACCACAATGGACTTTAGGAGGATGTTGTTCTTCTTATTCACCTTAATTGTGACCGTGTCGATGGTTGTGTCTTCTCCCGCTCCTAAATGAAAGCCATTTAAGAAACTGGTAATTATATTATTAATTATTTTATATTCTAAAAACTTCTTCTGACCGTTAATTTTTTGGACTCTTATTTTATCATTTAAACATTCTGTATGTGTTTGTATAACTGTTATAATAGTTTGTATATAATAAGTTATAATATTTTACAGGAAAAACTTGGCCAAAGAATCAGGGATGGTATAATCAAAGCAGGTCCAGCGGTACAGGTCATTGGACAAGCAACTGATATTATCAAACCAGCTCAAGGATAATGAAGAATATATTATGATTTTAATACAACCACCGACCTGATTAATAAATGGGATTATTTATTTGAATGTATGTTTTATATTCATTACCCAATTTAATAAAAATAATTGAATAAAATTATGTAAGATTACACTTTTAATTTCGATTAAGAAATATTAACCGAACTTTCTATATCTTGTAATTAACAAAAAATAAATATAAAAATATTTTTAATTAAACTGTGTTGGTTTTGCTTAATTGTATTTGTCTTATTATTGTTTATATTCTTATTGGCACTTGATATATTATAATAGTGCAGGCATTTATTATTTATTTGTTGACATATAGTTTGGTAATTGCTAAAAATTTTTATGTGTTAAATTGTTTTAAGCAGCAAAGTCGGATGAATTAAATATAATACAAAAAGTTATCTCACATGAGATAAAATCAAAATCTTTTCAATGCAGTGAATTTCTTGGGGTTTAAAGTTCGCTTTCGATTAAATGTATCTTTTATACGAACTGTAAATCGGAGTACAAAAGAACTTTGAAATGGAACGGTGTTAGTTTCAAGTTAGTTTGTGATGCGGAAAGATAGAAACGAGATACATCTAGCACTTTCATTCAGTTTGAGTTTATGTTATGCTTTTAACCTTACACAGTATGGACACTTTTATGTCAAGCTGTCAAATTTATTTTATTTATAGCCCAAAAAGATAAACGGTATTCCGTTTATATTTTTATTTTTTATGTTTTAGTTTATTAAAGATAAGTGGTTGATCTGCTAAATGTATTTTCCGCCAAGTTCCTGTTTAATAAACGTGACAATGATAGATAACAGCGTCCACTCCAAATGTGACAAGATCTGTTTAATAAAAACTTCCAGAGACTGAATTGTTACGACGAAAAATTCGACTACGAAATTTATTTTAATATTAACGTGACAAAAGTTTTTAATGATTCACGTTTTGAATGGTGGATAGTTTTAAATTATTTTATATTATAATTTAAATAATATTTTGCCTGTCTCATTTCCTAATCAAGATGTATTAATAACAACAAGATTACTCAAATAGACATACAAGATATATAAGGAATGGGATGGTTGGAAATTCTGTGGTCTAAAATTCTTTATACAATATTATTGTGTTATATATTATTCTACCGTTTTTAATCAGAATAATAATGACAATTCTTTTACACTAAAAAATCATTTTAATCCAACATCACTACTAACTTTCTCAATCGAATCAAACGGTTGCAGGAAACAGAATAGAATATGGAAAACTAATCACAAAGAAATTTCTGCTTTAAAAAAAAGATCTTACGTGTTTGTATTAAGTTGAATAACGTTCTCAAAAAAATTTAATATTCGTTGACTTAATATAGTTATTTAAAGTATTTAATTTATCAACACAATTTCCCTAAATAATTGTCAACAATTGGCCTAGACTTGTATTAACTTTATAAGATACTTTTATTCAACTAGACGAAGAAAATACATAACTAGAAATGATTTCACTGTCTTTGTACTTGTATGTTTGAATATAAAAATATCACCTGTTATTTTCAAGTATAAAAACTTTTACTACAAATTTTCTTGTATGACTGTTGAAAAGACAACATTTGAAATGTTGTCTTTTCAACAGTCTTGTCTGAACAGTTAAAAATAATAAAACCTAACAAATTTAATTACAAATTTATGTAATTTTTCAAACACCATAATTCATTTACATATTTTGAACATTAGTATATGCGTATAATAATATCCAAAAAGATTTTATGGAGAATTCGGCAATTCATTATATATAAATTCAATATTTTACTGGCGTTGAAAAATAAATAATATAAAAATACAAAGGCAGCCAACGTTATTTAAACAATTTCAAAGCGATTTGTAAGGTGTATCTGACACGTTAGATAGAGATCGGAAGGTTAAAAAAGTTTGGTAACTTTAAATTTGTACTTTGCTTTCTGAACAGAAAGATTCGATTGGAAGTTCAAAATTAAATTTATTTGTTCAGTCGCGGGTGAAGTAGCTGGCAGTTGTACGTATATTTTTTTGCTTATTTTCAATTACTAGGTGATCAGGTCAGGTCATGGTGAAAAAGTATTTAGTAAAAAAGTATTAAAGCAGATCACCCTATCAATAGACCATTATGATAAATTATGATAAACAGTATTGATAAATGAAGCAACTTTTAAAAGTAACTTAAATAGATACTAGGAAAATCATTGGAGATTCGTCGTCCCTGAGGCCAAAATAAATAATATTTAGTTTTATGTTTTAAAATAAGCTTAACATAGAAATATGAACTTTCATGTAAGAAATTTAACTCGTACATAAGTATAAAATATTATTGTTTTATTTATACTCGTATATACTGTAATATATTTAGATTTATTGCTTAGATTTATTACACATACCATCTAATAAATCTTAAGCAGTATATGTAAAAAAAAGTCTTGTTATGCTATAACAGCTGTTTTCCTATATCTCGGACTTCTGACCTTCTTTCGGATTGGAAGGTAACCACTGAGTCCTCTTTCTACCTCTTCAATGTGTGTTCTAAATTTAATTATGATCTATTTACTAGCTACGGTGTGAAAGCATGTTAAACAATATATATATGATAATAGTGTAAGATAATATTAAAATTAATGAATCCTAAAATAGTTCCGTTATAGTCGAGTGAGCCAACAATTTTAATGGATTTCATAGCATTCTCTTAGATACATTTAATTAGAAAATTTTTCACCACCGCCTACTGGTGACGTGCATATTTTTCCAATATAGTGTTTCTGAAGAAACTGTTTCATTTTTATTTTATATTCATAACATTTACACGTTTATATTATAAGATTTCTTACACACAGACATATACAATTTTTATTATACTTCATTAAAACCAGAAAATCCTTTTCGATTTTAAAAGCGGAGGGGAGGAAAAAATAAAAAGTAAAAAATAATAAAAAAGTAGAGGAGATTGAAGTAATTTCATCTTAATATTATTTGTATAGCGAGAGTAAAATCTTAACTTTTACTCATATTTATATATTTTTCTAAATTCTGACTGACTGACAAAACATAAAAATTGTTATGGGTTTTACATATTTTTTTTATAAAATATGTATTTTTTGTATGATAAAAGGTCTACTAAACATATAATATATATATATATATATATACATATAACACTAGTATATCTGTTTATTTTATAATTTTTATATTTTTTACAATTGTACATATTTATTTACTTTTATATGTATATGTACATGTGAGTGTGTGAGTGTATATGTGTATATAAGTATGTATATGTCTAAGTATTTTATATGCTATATTATACAGATAATTTGTTAAATAACGGTTAAAAGTTTAATCTATTTTTAATATCATTCCTTTGTTCTCTTTTATTTGTATTTAGTATAAGTGTACCGCACTATCTCGTACTCCCTCTCTCATACCAAAGGGTAACTGGGAGAGATCTCTAAAAGAGATAAGTAATCCTTTGTACTACATTGCTTTCTGTATTTTTTTTGGATTTGTGATTTTTATTGGTACAAAAATAAATAAACAAATAAAATAAAACTTTTAAATATTCACGGGGAATCACTGAGTATGGAAAAATCACAGTGAAATGCTTTCAACTAGGTTACACCAATATCCAAACTACGATTCTAATGTTTAGAATACCACTTATTTTATAGACCTTGTGTAAACAGAATAAGGTTTAAAATGTAAAAATGTTACAAATATAGCCGCAAAGTGTTATTTGGTAATATAATACGAGGAGTATAAATAAACAAGGATTCCTGTTAAGTCTTCATTCTAAACACCTAAGCTGAGTACAATTATTGTATCAACAAATTCTCCACAATGGACTTTAGGAGGATGTTGTTCTTCTTATTCACCTTAATTGTGACCGTGTCGATGGTTGTGTCTTCTCCCGCTCCTAAATGGAAACCATTTAAGAAACTGGTAATTATTTTATTAATTATTTTATAATCTAAAAACTTCTTCTGATCTTAAATTTTTTGGACTCTTATTTTATCATTTAAACATTCTGTATGTGTTTATATAACTATTACAATAATTTGTATATGTGATAAGGCATAATATTTTACAGGAAAAACTAGGACAAAGAATAAGAGATGGTATAATTAAAGCAGGTCCAGCGGTACAGGTCATTGGACAAGCAACTGATATTGTCAAACCAGCTCAAGGATAATGAACTTCATGTTATGAATTTTACTACATCCAATGATTCACTTCATTAATAAATGAGGCTATTTATTTGAAAGTTTTTTTTTCAATATATATTCTATCCAATTTAAGAATTAATAATTTAAGATTAAATTAATAATTGGGAATTAGAAACGAGATGTCTACATTTATTTAAGATATTACTTAATATAAAATAAAAGTTGTAAAGAATATGAATAATTCTTGTTTTAACGCATTATTACTTTTTTATATTATAATTGCCTTCGGAAACACAACAGGTAAATGTCAAAAGTTTCGTAATATCTTTTTTATATTGAATCTGAAAGGTTCATATCAGCTTAATATAAAAACCGCATGTATCTTCATTCATTTGTCACTTTGAGAGTTTATAAACATTTTTATTAATTATAAAATAATTTTTTATTGAAAACGTTCTGTTAAAAAAGCATTAACTTAAAATATACTATGTAGTTGGGTTGCAGGTATAGTAAATTAAACCAATAACTGTCATACATTCTAAAATTGTCAAAGATGTAATATAAAAAATTAGGTAAAACCCTTCAATGGGTGTTGACATTTTATTTAGTTCTTTGTGGTTTACGTCTCTATCGCAGTGTTCTGGTATAATGCTCAAAGATAACTAATAACTAACTTTGCAATATTTTTTCAAATAATGTTGATCTTTGCCACTGCTTTTACTTACAAGGTACTGCTATATAGTAAGTTGGTTAATTTACTATTAATAAAAGATTTCTGATGCTCCAAAAATGTGTTAATCCGTTTCATTGGGTTGGTATAATAATATCAAATTCATGAAAAATAAGCCTTGAAATATCTTCTTCACCCTAAATGTCCCACTACCTTTTTGGGATTAAGCAAGGGCCGAAGTATCTGTATAGGTAAAGCTAAATCTTGATGAACTAAGATTTATTTATAAATTATTATAAAAAATTATCGAAAAAAATATCAACATTTTATTTGAAGTCCCTATGATAATTGATTTATTATTAAACACTTTCTTTTTCGATAATAACTATTGCTATTATTATATGGATTAAACTGTGGAGTAGTTCTATTGCCTGCAACATGGTTCATAATGACGATGTTATATATAAACATTATTTCACAAGACTGTAACGTTTTAAGTTTATAATAATGAAAGAATTAATTAAAATTAGTTATATCCTTTTAGAATTGATCGATTACAAACAAATAAATCTTTCCCTTTCATTATTATTAGATAAAGTAAGACAATTAAAACTGTATCTATAACGTGGTGTCGATAATTTCTATTGCAATAATCCAACTTTCTCGTAAATGATTGTAGTAGAATAAGATTTATCTGAACTTGAAACTTAAAAAAAAAGTAATATATTTTATTTCGGATCAGAACATCCCAAGATATGTTTAATTAGAGTCATACCAAACCAAAACTGACCTGGATAATAGTCTTCATTAATTTTAAATGATCAGACCATCAGGATATAGAAGATAAGAAAATACAGTTTAATATAAAAAATTGCTCAACTTTTGGCAGCATATCACATAATAATACCCGCTATTATTAAAGCTACGGGATTCTCCGTTGTTAAAAAAAAATAACCCCAAATAATGAAACAGGTTTGGTTGCCGAATCATCTTTTATTTTAATAAACGATTCTTGGAAAGTTGCTTTTGTATTCATTTCCTTTATATATTCTATATAAATAATAAAATAGTAAGAAGGTAAAATCTCATTATACGGAGTTCAGTACACAACAGACCTGAAATAAAAGTTGTTACTATTTAGTTTGTCTGTAGCTGGCAGGTAAATAGACTACTGTTTTTCTGTTTACCAGTTAGTTTGTTTATGCATTACGAATTTTGTCCTAATAAATAATATATGGGATAATTTGATACCAAAAACATTCTCTCAGTTTCACGCTTCACAAACTGATTTGAGCTACAGTTGTAATACATTAAAACAACTTTACAGATATTGATAAAAATTAAGCTTGTATGAAACGGATCACATCATCCCCACTATAATTATATATATATATATATATATATATATATATATATATATATATATATATATATATAATATTATATTATTAATAATATTTATATATTATTAATAACTCCTGAAACTACTGAATGGTTTTCAATAATTATTGAATCATTAGAAAGCTACATTAAAGCTGATTATGATATATGCTTCAGATTGCTTTTTTAATAAATGAAGTTTCTGGTCTGAAATCTCGTTACTATGTACCATGGTAAAGATATAGTTCTATTAGCAGTTTTGTCGCCTTCTGCTAGTTTTATTCACAAATTAATATAATATTTTACAGTAAAATAAACCCACCTAAATATCACATACACGTGCTGTGGTCGAAAGACATTTAAACTAAATATATTTCTGGGGCGGTCCGGCAGTGGGTCGGGGCATGAGATGAATTAACAATTATTGTCCTCTGACTTGATGCAAAGCACAAAAGTATTATTAATTGCTAAATTATCAGGAGTTATTAAGAATCAGACTTAATAAATAGGAGTAGAAAATAATAAATGAATTTGTAATTTTGGCATCTTCACAACAATATTTATTTTGCAGCGTCAGCTACAAGAAAATCAGCTGAGCTTAGTTAAAAATACATTATCAATATATTATATCAAACAGACGAGTTGTAGTGCTTGATGGAGAACTTAACGAATGATAACAAATAATATTGCCTTCGTACGACTATAATAATTTTTTTGTAATATGTTAATTTACATATTTTATGATCGGTACCCAGTGGGGTACTACCTACTAACTACTAAATAGGTACATACCTAAAATTCATCTTATAAATTGAACACATATTGATGAATGTAGCAACTATTTTAAAATAAATCAAATAGATACTAGCAAACCATTGGAGATCCGTGGACCCTGAGGCCAAAACAAATAATGATTTAATTTTATGTTTTAAAATAAACTAAACATAGAAATATGAACTTTCATGGAAGTAATTTCACCCGTAAATAGGTATAAAATATTATATATTTTATTATAATATGTTCAGATTTATTGCTTAGATTTATTACACATACTATGTAATAAATCTTTGACAGTGAATTCAGCCGCTCTGTTTACGTAAAAAAAAAGTTTTGTTATGCCAGATGGTCTAACCGCAATTTTTCTATATCGCGAACTTATTACCTTCTTCCGGAATGAAAAGTAACCATTCAGTCCTCTTTCTACCTCTTCAACGTGTGTTCTAAATTTATGATCTATTTATTTATTAGCTACGGTGTGAAAGCGTGACAAGCAATATATATATGATAATAGTGTAAGATAGTATTACTATTAATAAATACTAAAATAGTTCCGTTATAGTCGAGTGAGCCAACAATTTTAATGGATTTTATAGCATTCTCTTAGATACATTTAATTAGAAAATTTTTCACCACCGCCTACTGATGACGTGCATATTTTCCCAATATAGTGTTTCTGAAGAAACTGTTTCATTTTTATTTTATATTCATAACATTTACACGCTTATATTATAAGATTTCTTACACACAGACATATACAATTTTTATTATACTTCATTAAAACCAGAAAATCCTTTTCGATTTTAAAAGCGGAGGAGAGGAAAAAATAATAAAAAAGTAGAGGAGATTGAAGTAATTTTATCTTAATATTATTTGTATAGCGAGAGTAAAATCTTAACTTTTACTCATATCTATATATTTTTCTAAATTCTGACTGACTGACAAAACATAAAAATTGTTATGGGTTTTACATATTTTTTTATAAAATATGTATTTTTTGTATGATAAAAGGTCTACTAAACATATAAAATATATATATATATATATAACTAGTATTTCTGTTTATTTTATTATTTTTATATTTTTTACAATTGTACATATTTAATTACTTTTATATGTATATGTATATGTGAGTGGGTGTGTGTATATGTGTATATAAGTATGTATATGTCTAAGTATTTTATATTCTATATTATACGGATAATTTGTTAAAGAACGGTTAAAAGTTTAATCTATTTTTAATATCATTCCTTTGTTCCCTTTTATTTGTATTTAGTATAAGTGTACCGCACTATCTCGTACTCCCTCTCTCATACCAAAGGGTAACTGGGAGAGATCTCTAAAAGTGACAAGTAATCCTTTGTACTACATTGCTTTCTGTATTTTTTTTTTTGTATTTGTGATTTTTATTGGTACAAAAATAAATAAACAAATAAAATAAAACTTTTTTAAATATTCACGGGGAATCACTGAGTACGGAAAATACACAGTGAAATGCTTTCAACTAGGTTACATCAATATCTAAACTACGATACAAATATTTAGAATACCACTTGTTTTATAGTTCTTGTGTGAACAGAATAAGGTTTAAAATATAAAACAGTTACAAATATAGCCTATAGTGTGATTTGGTAATATAATATGTGAAGTATAAATAAACAAGGATTCCTGTTAAGTCTTCATTCTAAACACCTAAGCTGAGTATAATTATTGTATCAACAAATTCACCACAATGGACTTTAGGAGGATGTTGTTCTTCTTATTCACCTTAATTGTGACCGTGTCGATGGTTGTGTCTTCTCCCGCTCCTAAATGGAAACCATTTAAGAAACTGGTAATTATTTTTAATAATTTCAAAACTCTTCCAATCCCAATTTGTTCATGCTGACCTGTCTTTTTTTTTTTTTTTTTTTTTTGGAGTCTTATTTTTATTTAAACACGCTGTATGTGTTTGTATAACTGTTATAAGAGTTTGTAAATATAATATTTTACAGGAAAAACTTGGCCAAAGGATTAGGGATGGTATAATTAAAACAGGTCCAGCGGTTCAGGTCATTGGACAAGCAACTGATATTCTCAAACCAGCACAAGGATAATGAACTTTCTATGATGATTTTAACACAACCAGCGACCTGATAATAATAAATGAGGATATTTATTTAAATCATATTTTTATTTTCAATATACACACTACCCAATATAATAACCAATTATTTAAAACTTTGTTGTTATTATGTATATAATTTGGAATAAAAAAATTCTACTTTATATAAGATATTTCTTTATATAAAATAAAGTTGTGAAAGATATGAATAATTGTTGAACACAATAGATTGATGTCTAAAGTTTCGTAATATTGTTTTGCATTGAATCTGAAAGGTTCATACCAGTTTAATATAAAAATATTATGTTTTTTCATTCATTTGTTACTTTGAGTTTATAAACATTTGTTAATAACCGTGCAGTTAAAAAAGCATTACCTAAAATCATCCTATTTAGTTGGTTAGTTGTATGTTGGTATAGTAAATTGAATCCAAATAACTGTCTTTACAATTGTCATACATTCTAAAACTGTCAAAGCTGTAATGTAATAATAGTAATAAATAT
This sequence comes from Melinaea marsaeus rileyi, assembly GCA_918358865.1. Classification (NCBI taxonomy): domain Eukaryota; kingdom Metazoa; phylum Arthropoda; class Insecta; order Lepidoptera; family Nymphalidae; genus Melinaea; species Melinaea marsaeus. The sequence goes on along the minus strand of OU911089.1, from coordinate 14,035,241 downwards.
CCGACAGGTGCCTGGCCATTTTTTTTCAGTTCTGTAGTTTACGTCTCTATCGCAGTGTTCTGGTATATTGCTCAAAGATAACTAATATCTAACTTTAAAATATTTTTTCCAATTAAGTTGATCTTTGCCACTGCCTTTACTTACTAGATACTGCTATATAGTTAGTTGATTAATTTACAAAGACTTTTTATGCTTCAAAATTGTATTAATATAAATATTTTAAAAAAATCCTCAATTTTTGGTAGCATATCACATAACAATTATTAAAGGCCGCTGTTATGTTAACAACGGAGCGTTCCGAATAATAACCAGAAAAAATAATAAAAAGATTTGGTTGCCGAATCATCTTTTATTTTTAATGAATGATTCTTGGAAAGTTGCTTTTATATTCTTTTCCTTTATGTGTTTTATACATATAATAAAATTGTAAGAAGGTAAAATCTTATTATAAGGAGTTCACTACACAACAGACCTGAAATAAGAGTTGTTACAGTTTTGTGTTTCTGTAACTGACAGGTAAATGAACGACTGTTTTTTGCTATTTGCTAATTAGTTTGTCCACCCATTACGCATTTTGTCCTAATAAATAATATACGGGATACTTTTATATCAAAAAATATTCTCTCAGTTAAACAACAAACTCATTTAAGCTACAGTTATAATACAATAAAACAACTTTATAGAAATTTATAAAAATTAAGGTTGCAAGAAACGGTTCAAATAATTTCCACTAAAATTAAAAAGAAAAAAATATTATGTAACATTAATAAACCCTAAAACTACTGACCGCTTTTAATAATTATTCAATCATCAGAAAACCACATAAAATCTGATTTCGATATATACTGATAACTTTTTTAATAAATGAAGTTTCTGGACTGATATCTTATTACTATGTACCATGTTGAAGGAAATAGCCTTATTAACAGTTTTATCGACTTGTACTAGTTTTATTCATGAGTTATTATAATATTGTTCAGTAAAATAAGACCAACTGCATGTTACATACATGTGGTATGGTCGAAAAATACCTAAATACATTTCCGCGGAAAAGTCGGCAGGCAGGCAGGGTCGGGGGCAATAGTAAGTTAAAAATTAATAATAAGATTCCTACCACTTGACGATTCCCGCAAAAATATTATTCATTACCAAATTATCAGGAATTATTAAGAATTATATTTAATAAATTGGAGTAGAAAATAATAAATGAATTTGTAATTTTGGCACTTTCACAACAATATTTATTTTGCACCGTCAGCTACAATAATTTCAGCTGAGCTGTCATAATAATAAATCATTATATCTTTATTTTTTATCTGATAGACGAGTTGAAGGGCTTGCTGGAGAATTTAACGAATGATAACAAATAATATTGTCTTTGTAGACTAGAATTACTTTTTTGTAATAAGTTAATTTACATATTTTATGATCGGTACCCAGTGGGGTACTACCTACTAACTACTAAATAGAATAGAAATCTAGTGTTCAGCCTATCAATTGAATATTACCATAAACTTAAATAGCTACTAGCAAATTATTGGAGGTCCGTCGTCCCTGAGGCCAAAATAAATAATAATTTAGTTTTATGTTGTAAAATAAACTAAACATAGAAATATGAACTTTCATGGAAGTAATTTAACTCGTGTAGATAAGTATAAAATATTATATTTTTACTAAGATTTATTGCTTAGATTTATTACACATACTATGTAATAAATCTTTAACAGTGAATTCGGCCGCTCTGTTTACGTAAAAAAAGTTTTGTTATGCCAGATGGTCTAACAGCAATTTTTCTATATCGCGAACTTGTTACCTTCTTCCGGAATGTAAAGCAACCATTGAGTCCTCTTTCTACCTCTTCAACGTGTGTTCTAAATTTATAATCTATTTATTTATTAGGTACGGTGTGAAAGCATGACAAACAATATATATACGATAATAGTGTAAGATAGTATTACTATTAATACAACAAAGAATAAGAGATGGTATAATCAAAGCAGGTCCAGCGGTACAGGTCATTGGACAAGCAACTGATATTCTCAAACCAGCTCAAGGATAATGAACTTTGTGTTTTGATTTTAATACAACCACCGACCTGTATAATAAATAGGACTATTTATTTGAATGTATGTTTTATTTTCAATATATACACTATCCAATTTAATAACCAATAATTTATGACTAAATTAATCATTTGGAATTAGAAACGAGACGTCTACATTTATTAAAGATTATTACTTTTTTATATTATATTTTTATATTATATTTAACGCATTATTACTTTTTTATATTATATTTAACTGCCTTCGGGAACACGACAGGTAAATGTCTAAAGTTTCGTAATATCTTTTATACACAGCACAGTATAAAAATCGCTTGTATCTTCATCCATTTGTCACTTTGAGAGTTTTTAAACATTTGTTAATAAAACCGTTCGGTTAAAAAGCTTTACTTAAAAATCATACTACTCGTATTTAGTTGGGTTGCAGGTATAGTAAGTTAACCCAATAACTTTCATTACAATTGTCATACATTCAAAAATTGACAAAGATGTACTGAAAAAATTAGGTAAAACCCTCTAATGGGTGTGGTCTGACAGACGTCTGGCCAAATTTTTCAGTTCTGTGCAGTTTACGTCTCTATCGCAGTGTTTTGGTATAATGGTCAAAGATAATTAATATCTAACTTTTTTAATATTTTTTCCAATTATGGTGATCTTTGCCACTGCCTTTACTTACTAGATACTGCTATATAGTTAGTTAATTTACTATTAATAAAAGATTTCTGATGCTCCAAAAATGTATTCATCCGTTTGAATGAGTTTATATTACAGTAAAAAATATATATATATATATATATTTGAATCAATCTTCTTCTGTCTGAATGTTCCACTACCTTTTCTGGATTTAGCAAGGGTAGAAGAATTTGTATAGGTAACATTAAATCTTGATGAACTAAGATCTATTTATAGATTATTATAAAGAGAGAAGAAGAAATTGAAAAACAGCTATATTTTAGTAGAAGTAACTATAATATTTGATTTATTATTAAACATTTTAAATAAGATACTAACTATTGTCTCTGACCCTATCCGCGAATAGTTAGTGTTAATATCTCATGTTGGATTCATTTTATTTCATCATTCAATTATATATATTAAACTATGAAGTGGTTCTATTGCCTGTAATATGGTTCATAATGATAATCTTTTTATATAAAATATAAACAAGACAGTAAAGTTTTAACTTTATAATAATTATAATAATTAAAATAATTTATTAAAATTAGTTTAAACCTTTTAGAATTTATCGATTATAAACAAATAAATCTTTCCCTTTCATTATTAGTAGATAAAGTAAGACAATTAAAACTGTATCTATAACGTGGTGTCGATAATTTCTATTGCAATAATCCAATTTTCTCTAAATTTAAATTTTCTGTAAATAATTGAAATAGAATAAGATTTATCATATCCTGAAGGTTAAGAAAAAGTAAAATATTTCATTTTGTATCAAAACATCCCATGTTTTTATTATTAGAAGTCAAGAACACACCAAAACTGACCTGGATTATTTCTTATTATATATTCTTATATTATATCTTCATTAATTTTAAATGATTAGACGATCAGAATATAGAAGATAAGAAAATACAGTTTAATATAAAAAATTGCTCAACTTTTGGCAGCGTATCACATAATCATATCCGCTATTATCAAAGCTACGGGACTATCAGTTGTAAAGAAAAAAAAAAAACTCCAAATAATGAAACAGATTTGGTTGCCGACTCATCTTTTATTTTTAATGAATGATTCTTGGAAAGTTGCTTTTATATTGTTTTCCTTTATGTGTTCTATACATATAATAAAATAGTAAGAAGGTAAAATCTCATTATAACGAGTTCAGTACACAACAAACCTGAAATAAAAGGTATTACAATTTTGAGTCTGTAGCTGACAAGTAAATAAACTACTGTTTTTATGTTTGCCAGTTAGTTTATCCATTACGCATTTTTGTCATAATAAATAATTTACTTTTTGATATATAAAATATATCAAAAAGATTATCTCAAATCCACGCTTCGCAAACTGGTTTGAGCTACAGTAATAATACAATAGAACAATTATACAGGTATTGTTAAAAATTAAGGTTGCAAGAAACGATTCAAATCAACACCACTAAAGTTAAAAGGAAAAAGTTTGCGACGTCAGCTACAATAATTTCAGCTGAGTTGAGTTAATAATAAATCTATATTTCATATCTAATAGCCGAGTTGTAGGGCTTTATGGAGAACTCAACGAAAGATAACGAGTAATATTGTTTTTGTAGACTAAAATAACTTTTTTTTGTAATAAGTTAATTAAAACCTATTTTATGATCGATACCCAGTGGAGTAACTACTTAATAGGTAGAAACCTAAAATTCATCTTATAAATTGAACAGATACTGATGAACGAAGCAACTATTTATAAATAAATTAAATAGATATATTTTTATTTAGATTTATCGCTTAGATTTATTACACATACCATCTAATAAATCTTTAATAGTGACTTCGTAGACTCTGTATAAGTAAAAAAAAGTCTTGTTATGCCACACGGTCTAACAGGTATTTTTTCTATATCACGGACTTATTACTTTCTTTCGGAATGGAAAGTAACCACTGAGTCCTCTTTCTACCTCTTCAACATGTGTTCAAAATTTAATTATGATCTATTTACTAGCTACGTTGTGAAAACATGATAAACAATATATATATATATATATATATATATATATATGATAATAGTGTAAGATAATATTAATATTAATTAATCCTAAAATAGTTCAGCCCGTAATAAAGTGAATCAACAAATTTTAATGGATTTTGTAGCATTCTCTTAGATACATTTAATTAGAAAATTTTCAACCACCGCCGACTGATGCGATGTGCATATCTTTCCGATATAGTGTTTCACAGTTATTATTATACTTCATTAAAACCTGAAAAACCTTTTCGATTTTAAAAGCGGAGGAGAGGTAAAAAAAATAAGAAATAATAAAAAAGTAGAGGAGATTGAAGTAATTTTATCTTAATATTATTTGTATAGTAAGAGTAAAATCTTAACTTTTACTCATATCTATTTTTCTGAATTCTGACTGACTGACAAAATATAAAAATTTTGTTATGGGTTTATCTATCGGTGTTCACATATTTTTTTATAAAATATGTATTTTTGTATGAAAAAAGGTCTTCTAAACATAAAAAATAAAACTTCTAAACATTCACGGGGAATCACTGAGTACGGAAAATACACAGCGAAATGCTTTCAACTAGGTTACATCAATATAAAAACTACGATACAAATATATAGAATACCACTTGTTTTATAGTTCTTGTGTGAACAGAATAAGGTTTAAAATATAAAACAGGTACAAATATAGCCGCAAAGTGTGATTTGGATTCCTGTTAAGTCTTCATTCTAAACACCTAAGCTGGGTACAATTATTGTAGCAACAAATTCACCACAATGGACTTTAGGAGGATGTTGTTCTTCTTATTCACCTTAATTGTGACCGTGTCGATGGTTGTGTCTTCTCCCGCTCCTAAATGAAAGCCATTTAAGAAACTGGTAATTATATTATTAATTATTTTATATTCTAAAAACTTCTTCTGACCGTTAATTTTTTGGACTCTTATTTTATCATTTAAACATTCTGTATGTGTTTGTATAACTGTTATAATAGTTTGTATATAATAAGTTATAATATTTTACAGGAAAAACTTGGCCAAAGAATCAGGGATGGTATAATCAAAGCAGGTCCAGCGGTACAGGTCATTGGACAAGCAACTGATATTATCAAACCAGCTCAAGGATAATGAAGAATATATTATGATTTTAATACAACCACCGACCTGATTAATAAATGGGATTATTTATTTGAATGTATGTTTTATATTCATTACCCAATTTAATAAAAATAATTGAATAAAATTATGTAAGATTACACTTTTAATTTCGATTAAGAAATATTAACCGAACTTTCTATATCTTGTAATTAACAAAAAATAAATATAAAAATATTTTTAATTAAACTGTGTTGGTTTTGCTTAATTGTATTTGTCTTATTATTGTTTATATTCTTATTGGCACTTGATATATTATAATAGTGCAGGCATTTATTATTTATTTGTTGACATATAGTTTGGTAATTGCTAAAAATTTTTATGTGTTAAATTGTTTTAAGCAGCAAAGTCGGATGAATTAAATATAATACAAAAAGTTATCTCACATGAGATAAAATCAAAATCTTTTCAATGCAGTGAATTTCTTGGGGTTTAAAGTTCGCTTTCGATTAAATGTATCTTTTATACGAACTGTAAATCGGAGTACAAAAGAACTTTGAAATGGAACGGTGTTAGTTTCAAGTTAGTTTGTGATGCGGAAAGATAGAAACGAGATACATCTAGCACTTTCATTCAGTTTGAGTTTATGTTATGCTTTTAACCTTACACAGTATGGACACTTTTATGTCAAGCTGTCAAATTTATTTTATTTATAGCCCAAAAAGATAAACGGTATTCCGTTTATATTTTTATTTTTTATGTTTTAGTTTATTAAAGATAAGTGGTTGATCTGCTAAATGTATTTTCCGCCAAGTTCCTGTTTAATAAACGTGACAATGATAGATAACAGCGTCCACTCCAAATGTGACAAGATCTGTTTAATAAAAACTTCCAGAGACTGAATTGTTACGACGAAAAATTCGACTACGAAATTTATTTTAATATTAACGTGACAAAAGTTTTTAATGATTCACGTTTTGAATGGTGGATAGTTTTAAATTATTTTATATTATAATTTAAATAATATTTTGCCTGTCTCATTTCCTAATCAAGATGTATTAATAACAACAAGATTACTCAAATAGACATACAAGATATATAAGGAATGGGATGGTTGGAAATTCTGTGGTCTAAAATTCTTTATACAATATTATTGTGTTATATATTATTCTACCGTTTTTAATCAGAATAATAATGACAATTCTTTTACACTAAAAAATCATTTTAATCCAACATCACTACTAACTTTCTCAATCGAATCAAACGGTTGCAGGAAACAGAATAGAATATGGAAAACTAATCACAAAGAAATTTCTGCTTTAAAAAAAAGATCTTACGTGTTTGTATTAAGTTGAATAACGTTCTCAAAAAAATTTAATATTCGTTGACTTAATATAGTTATTTAAAGTATTTAATTTATCAACACAATTTCCCTAAATAATTGTCAACAATTGGCCTAGACTTGTATTAACTTTATAAGATACTTTTATTCAACTAGACGAAGAAAATACATAACTAGAAATGATTTCACTGTCTTTGTACTTGTATGTTTGAATATAAAAATATCACCTGTTATTTTCAAGTATAAAAACTTTTACTACAAATTTTCTTGTATGACTGTTGAAAAGACAACATTTGAAATGTTGTCTTTTCAACAGTCTTGTCTGAACAGTTAAAAATAATAAAACCTAACAAATTTAATTACAAATTTATGTAATTTTTCAAACACCATAATTCATTTACATATTTTGAACATTAGTATATGCGTATAATAATATCCAAAAAGATTTTATGGAGAATTCGGCAATTCATTATATATAAATTCAATATTTTACTGGCGTTGAAAAATAAATAATATAAAAATACAAAGGCAGCCAACGTTATTTAAACAATTTCAAAGCGATTTGTAAGGTGTATCTGACACGTTAGATAGAGATCGGAAGGTTAAAAAAGTTTGGTAACTTTAAATTTGTACTTTGCTTTCTGAACAGAAAGATTCGATTGGAAGTTCAAAATTAAATTTATTTGTTCAGTCGCGGGTGAAGTAGCTGGCAGTTGTACGTATATTTTTTTGCTTATTTTCAATTACTAGGTGATCAGGTCAGGTCATGGTGAAAAAGTATTTAGTAAAAAAGTATTAAAGCAGATCACCCTATCAATAGACCATTATGATAAATTATGATAAACAGTATTGATAAATGAAGCAACTTTTAAAAGTAACTTAAATAGATACTAGGAAAATCATTGGAGATTCGTCGTCCCTGAGGCCAAAATAAATAATATTTAGTTTTATGTTTTAAAATAAGCTTAACATAGAAATATGAACTTTCATGTAAGAAATTTAACTCGTACATAAGTATAAAATATTATTGTTTTATTTATACTCGTATATACTGTAATATATTTAGATTTATTGCTTAGATTTATTACACATACCATCTAATAAATCTTAAGCAGTATATGTAAAAAAAAGTCTTGTTATGCTATAACAGCTGTTTTCCTATATCTCGGACTTCTGACCTTCTTTCGGATTGGAAGGTAACCACTGAGTCCTCTTTCTACCTCTTCAATGTGTGTTCTAAATTTAATTATGATCTATTTACTAGCTACGGTGTGAAAGCATGTTAAACAATATATATATGATAATAGTGTAAGATAATATTAAAATTAATGAATCCTAAAATAGTTCCGTTATAGTCGAGTGAGCCAACAATTTTAATGGATTTCATAGCATTCTCTTAGATACATTTAATTAGAAAATTTTTCACCACCGCCTACTGGTGACGTGCATATTTTTCCAATATAGTGTTTCTGAAGAAACTGTTTCATTTTTATTTTATATTCATAACATTTACACGTTTATATTATAAGATTTCTTACACACAGACATATACAATTTTTATTATACTTCATTAAAACCAGAAAATCCTTTTCGATTTTAAAAGCGGAGGGGAGGAAAAAATAAAAAGTAAAAAATAATAAAAAAGTAGAGGAGATTGAAGTAATTTCATCTTAATATTATTTGTATAGCGAGAGTAAAATCTTAACTTTTACTCATATTTATATATTTTTCTAAATTCTGACTGACTGACAAAACATAAAAATTGTTATGGGTTTTACATATTTTTTTTATAAAATATGTATTTTTTGTATGATAAAAGGTCTACTAAACATATAATATATATATATATATATATACATATAACACTAGTATATCTGTTTATTTTATAATTTTTATATTTTTTACAATTGTACATATTTATTTACTTTTATATGTATATGTACATGTGAGTGTGTGAGTGTATATGTGTATATAAGTATGTATATGTCTAAGTATTTTATATGCTATATTATACAGATAATTTGTTAAATAACGGTTAAAAGTTTAATCTATTTTTAATATCATTCCTTTGTTCTCTTTTATTTGTATTTAGTATAAGTGTACCGCACTATCTCGTACTCCCTCTCTCATACCAAAGGGTAACTGGGAGAGATCTCTAAAAGAGATAAGTAATCCTTTGTACTACATTGCTTTCTGTATTTTTTTTGGATTTGTGATTTTTATTGGTACAAAAATAAATAAACAAATAAAATAAAACTTTTAAATATTCACGGGGAATCACTGAGTATGGAAAAATCACAGTGAAATGCTTTCAACTAGGTTACACCAATATCCAAACTACGATTCTAATGTTTAGAATACCACTTATTTTATAGACCTTGTGTAAACAGAATAAGGTTTAAAATGTAAAAATGTTACAAATATAGCCGCAAAGTGTTATTTGGTAATATAATACGAGGAGTATAAATAAACAAGGATTCCTGTTAAGTCTTCATTCTAAACACCTAAGCTGAGTACAATTATTGTATCAACAAATTCTCCACAATGGACTTTAGGAGGATGTTGTTCTTCTTATTCACCTTAATTGTGACCGTGTCGATGGTTGTGTCTTCTCCCGCTCCTAAATGGAAACCATTTAAGAAACTGGTAATTATTTTATTAATTATTTTATAATCTAAAAACTTCTTCTGATCTTAAATTTTTTGGACTCTTATTTTATCATTTAAACATTCTGTATGTGTTTATATAACTATTACAATAATTTGTATATGTGATAAGGCATAATATTTTACAGGAAAAACTAGGACAAAGAATAAGAGATGGTATAATTAAAGCAGGTCCAGCGGTACAGGTCATTGGACAAGCAACTGATATTGTCAAACCAGCTCAAGGATAATGAACTTCATGTTATGAATTTTACTACATCCAATGATTCACTTCATTAATAAATGAGGCTATTTATTTGAAAGTTTTTTTTTCAATATATATTCTATCCAATTTAAGAATTAATAATTTAAGATTAAATTAATAATTGGGAATTAGAAACGAGATGTCTACATTTATTTAAGATATTACTTAATATAAAATAAAAGTTGTAAAGAATATGAATAATTCTTGTTTTAACGCATTATTACTTTTTTATATTATAATTGCCTTCGGAAACACAACAGGTAAATGTCAAAAGTTTCGTAATATCTTTTTTATATTGAATCTGAAAGGTTCATATCAGCTTAATATAAAAACCGCATGTATCTTCATTCATTTGTCACTTTGAGAGTTTATAAACATTTTTATTAATTATAAAATAATTTTTTATTGAAAACGTTCTGTTAAAAAAGCATTAACTTAAAATATACTATGTAGTTGGGTTGCAGGTATAGTAAATTAAACCAATAACTGTCATACATTCTAAAATTGTCAAAGATGTAATATAAAAAATTAGGTAAAACCCTTCAATGGGTGTTGACATTTTATTTAGTTCTTTGTGGTTTACGTCTCTATCGCAGTGTTCTGGTATAATGCTCAAAGATAACTAATAACTAACTTTGCAATATTTTTTCAAATAATGTTGATCTTTGCCACTGCTTTTACTTACAAGGTACTGCTATATAGTAAGTTGGTTAATTTACTATTAATAAAAGATTTCTGATGCTCCAAAAATGTGTTAATCCGTTTCATTGGGTTGGTATAATAATATCAAATTCATGAAAAATAAGCCTTGAAATATCTTCTTCACCCTAAATGTCCCACTACCTTTTTGGGATTAAGCAAGGGCCGAAGTATCTGTATAGGTAAAGCTAAATCTTGATGAACTAAGATTTATTTATAAATTATTATAAAAAATTATCGAAAAAAATATCAACATTTTATTTGAAGTCCCTATGATAATTGATTTATTATTAAACACTTTCTTTTTCGATAATAACTATTGCTATTATTATATGGATTAAACTGTGGAGTAGTTCTATTGCCTGCAACATGGTTCATAATGACGATGTTATATATAAACATTATTTCACAAGACTGTAACGTTTTAAGTTTATAATAATGAAAGAATTAATTAAAATTAGTTATATCCTTTTAGAATTGATCGATTACAAACAAATAAATCTTTCCCTTTCATTATTATTAGATAAAGTAAGACAATTAAAACTGTATCTATAACGTGGTGTCGATAATTTCTATTGCAATAATCCAACTTTCTCGTAAATGATTGTAGTAGAATAAGATTTATCTGAACTTGAAACTTAAAAAAAAAGTAATATATTTTATTTCGGATCAGAACATCCCAAGATATGTTTAATTAGAGTCATACCAAACCAAAACTGACCTGGATAATAGTCTTCATTAATTTTAAATGATCAGACCATCAGGATATAGAAGATAAGAAAATACAGTTTAATATAAAAAATTGCTCAACTTTTGGCAGCATATCACATAATAATACCCGCTATTATTAAAGCTACGGGATTCTCCGTTGTTAAAAAAAAATAACCCCAAATAATGAAACAGGTTTGGTTGCCGAATCATCTTTTATTTTAATAAACGATTCTTGGAAAGTTGCTTTTGTATTCATTTCCTTTATATATTCTATATAAATAATAAAATAGTAAGAAGGTAAAATCTCATTATACGGAGTTCAGTACACAACAGACCTGAAATAAAAGTTGTTACTATTTAGTTTGTCTGTAGCTGGCAGGTAAATAGACTACTGTTTTTCTGTTTACCAGTTAGTTTGTTTATGCATTACGAATTTTGTCCTAATAAATAATATATGGGATAATTTGATACCAAAAACATTCTCTCAGTTTCACGCTTCACAAACTGATTTGAGCTACAGTTGTAATACATTAAAACAACTTTACAGATATTGATAAAAATTAAGCTTGTATGAAACGGATCACATCATCCCCACTATAATTATATATATATATATATATATATATATATATATATATATATATATATATATATATAATATTATATTATTAATAATATTTATATATTATTAATAACTCCTGAAACTACTGAATGGTTTTCAATAATTATTGAATCATTAGAAAGCTACATTAAAGCTGATTATGATATATGCTTCAGATTGCTTTTTTAATAAATGAAGTTTCTGGTCTGAAATCTCGTTACTATGTACCATGGTAAAGATATAGTTCTATTAGCAGTTTTGTCGCCTTCTGCTAGTTTTATTCACAAATTAATATAATATTTTACAGTAAAATAAACCCACCTAAATATCACATACACGTGCTGTGGTCGAAAGACATTTAAACTAAATATATTTCTGGGGCGGTCCGGCAGTGGGTCGGGGCATGAGATGAATTAACAATTATTGTCCTCTGACTTGATGCAAAGCACAAAAGTATTATTAATTGCTAAATTATCAGGAGTTATTAAGAATCAGACTTAATAAATAGGAGTAGAAAATAATAAATGAATTTGTAATTTTGGCATCTTCACAACAATATTTATTTTGCAGCGTCAGCTACAATAATTTCAGCTGAGCTGAGTTAATAATATATTATCTTTTTTTTATATCTAATAGACGAGTTGTAGGGCTTGCTGGAGAATTTAACGAATGATAACAAATAATATTGTCTTTGTAGACTAGAATTACTTTTTTGTAATAAGTTAATTTACATATTTTATGATCGGTACCCAGTGGGGTACTACCTACTAACTACTAAATAGAATATAAATCTAGTGTTCAGCCTATCAATTGAACATTACGATAAATTATGATAAATGGTATTGATAAATCAAGCAATTATTAAAGTAACTTAAATAGCTACTAGCAAATTATTGGAGGTCCGTCGTCCCTGAGGCCAAAATAAATAATAATTTAGTTTTATGTTGTAAAATAAACTAAACATAGAAATATGAACTTTCATGAAAGTAATTTAACTCGTGTAAATAAGTATAAAATATTATATTTTTACTAAGATTTATTGCTTAGATTTATTACACATACTATGTAATAAATCTTTAACAGTGAATTCGGCCGCTCTGTTTACGTCCTTTTTCTACCTCTTCAACGTGTTTTCTAAATTTATGATCTATTTATTTATTAGGTACGGTGTGAAAGAGTGACAAGCAATATATATATGATAATAGTGTAAGATAGTATTACTATTAATAAATCCTAAAATAGTTCCGTTATAGTCGAGTGAGCCAACAATTTTAATGGATTTTGTAGCTTTCTCTTAGGTATATTTAATTAGAAAAATTTCCACCACCGCCTACCGATATGGCTTACATATTTTTCCAATAAAGTATTTCTGAAGAAACTGTTTCATTTACATTTTATATTCATAACATTTACACGTTATATAATAAGATTTCTTACACACAGACACATTCAATTTTTATAATAGTATATTAAAACCTTTTCGATTTTATAAGGACAGAATTAAAATTATACTACAAATACATAATGACCAGTGTTTTGAATGGCTTTTTGAATTCAGGCTGACAAAACATAAAAATTATGTTATAGATTTATTATTATAAGCTTCTTTATAATCGATAAACGCGGGGAATCACTGAGTACGGAGTGAAATGCTTTCAACTGGGTTGCAACTATTTCCAAACTACGATAATATTATTTAGAATACCTCTTATTTTTTAGACCTTGTGTATACGGAATAAGGTTAAAAATATAAAAAAATATAAATATATCCGCAATGTTATACTTGGTAATAGGATACGTGGAATATAAATAAACAAGGATTCCTGTTAAGTCTTCATTCTAAACACCTAAGCTGAGTATAATTATTGTATCAACAAATTCACCACAATGGACTTTAGGAGGATGTTGTTCTTCTTATTCACCTTAATTGTGACCGTGTCGATGGTTGTGTCTTCTTCCGCTCCTAAATGGAAACCATTTAAGAAACTGGTAATTATTTTATTATTTATTTTATAATCTAAAAACTTCTTCTGATCTTTAATTTATTGGACTCTTATTTTATCATTTAAACATACTGTATGTGTTTGTGTGTATATTGTTATAATAGTTTGTATATATAATAAGTTATAATATTTTATAGGAAAAACTGGGGCAAAGAATTAGGGATGGTATAATCAAAGCAGGTCCAGCGGTACAGGTCATAGGACAAGCAACGGATATTCTCAAACCAGCTCAAGGATAATGAAGAATTTATTATGATTCTAACACAAACACCAACTTGATATTAATAAATGAGGCTATTTATTTAAGTGTATGTTTTATTTTCATTACCCGATTTTATAAAAATAATTAAATAAAATTATTTAAGATTTCGTTTTTAATTTCGATTAAGAACAATTAACCGAAATTTCTATATCTTATCATTAAAAAAAATATATATAAAGATATTTTTTTAATTTAACTGTGTTGATTTTGCTTAAGTGTATTTGTCTTATTATTATTTATATTCTTATTGACACTTGATAAATTATAATAGTTCAAGCATTTATTATTTATTTGTTGACATATAGTTTGGTAATTGCTAAAAATTTTTATGTGTTAAATTGTTTTTAAGTAGCAAAGTCGGGGGCATTAAATGTACTATATTTATTGGCCCCGACTTTGCTACTTAAAGTTATCTTATATGAAATAAAGTCAATTATCTTTTCTATGCAGTGAATTTCTTGGGGCTTAAAGTTCGCTTTAGAGTGTATCTTGTATACGAACTGTAAATCGGAGTAGAAAAGAACTTTGAAATGGAACGGTGTTAGTTTTAAGTTAAGTTTTGATGCGGGAAGATAGAAACGAAATACATCTAGCACTTTCATTCAGTTTGAGTTTATGTTATGCTTTTAACCTTACAAAGTATGTACACTTTTATGTCAAGCTGTAAAGTGTGAAAAGAATTAGATAAAACTTATTTTATTTATAACCCAAAAAGATAAACGGTATTCCGTTTATCTTTTTATTGTTTATGTTTTAGTTTATTAAAGGTAAGTGGTTGTTCTGCTAAATGTATTTTTCCGCCAAGTTCCTATTTAATAAACGTGACAATGATAGACAACAGCGTCCACTCCAACTGTGACAAGTTCTGTTTAATAAAAACTTCCAAAGATTAAATGGTTAGGATGAAAAATTAGGGAACGAAATTTATTTTAATATTAACGTGACTAAAGTTTTTAATGATTCACGTTTTGAATGGCTGGTAGTTGTACATTATTTTATACTATAATCTAGATATTAATGTGGCATTCCCTATTTTAATCAAAATTTAATAAAAAACAACAATATTACTCAAGTAGATATACAAGAGATATTTTACTACAAATCCAGATAATTTAACTAAGCAACTTACCTCCTGTAAAGGTTAGTATTGGTGACAAATACAATTACACAAATCACTTTGTAAGTTATGAGGTAGAATTTTATCGACGTTAAATTTATAAGTCTTTTGTCAGCTGTCAGTTAATATTTCTGAGTAACTTTTGTATATAACTTCTTTGATTTTTAGGGATTTGTTGTCAGTCTGACTCCGTCCGCTTTTTAAAAGAAACACGTTCCTAAATCTCTGATATATTATTTATTTGTAATTCATTTTAAAGAATCTTTGACAATGTATTTATATTTATTGAAAAGGTCAGTTATTAATAATACCATTTTAAATTTTAACATATAACAAACAACAAGTCGGGAGCTTGACATTTAGAAATAATTAAGCAGCTATTATAAAAGAAAATGTATTCCTGAACAGCCTTTGAGAATATCTTAATATAAATTATTACCTTAAGTAGCATTAATCACGTCCAATAAGAGGCCATGCCTACTTTGTCCTTAATAGGTATTGTATTAAATGAAAAGAAAAAAAATGGATACAATTTGTGTTCGTTAGAGGAGAGTAAAATTAAAAAAAAATTACATGTTATTGCTATTATTTGTGTAATACAATTTAAATAAAATAATTTTTCTAATAAGAAACTGTAAAAAAAATAATCGTTCAAGATAAAAAAGATAGCAACAATTGTGAAAACGTCGCGTTTAATTAAATTAAATTGTGAGTCGACCTTCAAGATAAGGACTAGAAACTCATTAAAACATAAGTAGCTGATGAAGCTTCATTTTACTTTATTTTGTTTTTGCATCTTAAACTCAATTGAAAAGTCTCCAACATCAAGGCAGTTATTATCTACAGGTCAATTACCAAAAGATAAATTTAGATTAGATAGGAGCAAATTTTTCATATTCATTTTGCTGTCTGAATGTTGCGTATATAAATATTTATTGTTGAATATTATGTGTTATCAGCTATATCATTTAAAAATAACTGAATCAATATTACAGTAATGCTGCTACAGCAGAAATGCCAATAAAGTCGGAAATCCTCGCCAGAGCAGGCACATCCCTCGAAGATAAAGCACAGCAACTAATTATGAACAAGCTGTGGAACTTCGCCACCACTCGTTCTCTTATATACAGACTGCTTGATAACGCTGATGTGGTGATCGCGTCCAAGCCAGATCAGGACGGTACTTAGGTGTCGGTAAGTACCATCATTTCACTCTTATGAATTTTTCATAGGACATGATAACCAACAGACTGTCCATCCGATGGATGTAACACTACAAATTTTTATATGCAACAAAGTCGCCTACAAAGATACAGTAACTACTGGCTAGAGGTGTAAACACAAGATAAACCAAATTGCAACCTTCAAAAAATGGAGAGTAAAGAAGATTAGAATACAAATGGCAATGGGATGGTTGGAACTTCTGTACTCTCAAATACTTTATGTTACTTCCGTTTTAATCAAAATAATAATATCAATCCTTTTAAACCCAAAAATCATTTTAATCCAACATCACTTCTAACTTTCTCAATCGATTCAAACGGCTGCCGAGAAAACAGAATGAAATATGGAAAATTAATCACGAAGAAATTAAAAAGATCTTACATGTTTGTATTAAGTTGAAAAATGTTCCCAAAAAAATTTAATTTTTTGTTTTTTTTTTCTGTACTTTTATTATTTTATATCTTAAAGAGTCGTTATACTTTAGAATAACTCAAATGAAATAAATTAACCTTGGAGCGCATTTATTTGCATTTTAGTAAATTTGTATTCTATTTCCAGTTACCAGAAACTTTTAATTTTAAATAGTAAGTGACTAAGATACAGTTTGTACCAATTACGCGAACCACAATTAATATTCGTTGAGTTAATTTTGTTGTTTAAAGTATTTAGTTTATAAACACAATTTTCCTAATTAATTGTCAACAATTAACCTGGACCTGGAATAACTTTATAAGAAACTTTTATTCAACTAGACGAAGAAAATACATAACTAGAAATAATTTTACTGTTTTTGTACTTGTTATGTTTGAATATAAAAATATCATCTGATTTTTTCAAGTATAAAAACTTTTACTACAAATATTTCTTGTATTATTCAAATGTTGTCTTTTCAATAGTTTAACTGAACAGTTAAAAAAAATTAAACCTGACAAATTTAATTATAAATTTATGTAAAAATAGGAAAAAAAAATCCCCTGATATTATAATTTTTCAAACATCATGTTTCATTTACATTTTTTAGACATTAATATATGCGTATGATAATATCCAAAAAGATTTTATGGAGAATTCGGAAATTAATTATATTTAACTTCAATATTTTACTGGCGTTGAAAAATAAATAATATAAAAATACAAAGGACGGCGATGTTTTTTAAATTGTTTCAAAGCGATTTGTAAGGTTTGTCTGACACAGTGTAAAGAGATCGGAACGTTAAAAGAGTTTGGTAACTTTAAATTTGTATTTTGCTTGCTCAATAGTGAGTGAAGTCGCTCTCAGATTTACTCATATAGTATTCAAAGGTGTACATTTATGATTTGCATTTGTTTTTAATTATAAGGTTCTAAATGTGATGCAGTAAATCCAAGAGGAATTCAGCGAAAAGTATAAAAGTAATTGGAAGTGAAACAGAAACTGCGAAGAAACCAAACGTGCAATATATTTATAAGCAATATATAAGAACAATGAAAACCTAATGAAGCTGACCCAAATGTAGTTTAGTCAAATTAATGAGACCTGCTTTACTGCTTATATCCTTAAATGATATTCCCTAAATGTTTTTTGTACTTATTTGTACACTATATTGATATCCGCGTTGAAATTTTACAGATTGAAATATTAAAAATTATATATAAAACTTCTAATGGTTCATTGGTTTTTTGTTCTCTTTCAGGAGTTTCAATGAAAGCCCAAACATTAATTGAAATTAGAAGAGCTAGAATCAAAAACATGGGCCCGTTCCTCGTAGTTGCGGCCTTGATCTTTGGTGTTCCTGGCACCTTGACCTTCAAGGGTCTTTACCTCATGGTCGGAAAGGAAAGGCCCTCTTGATCTCCAATATTACACTTCTTCTAGCTACAATCATCGGACTCAGGATGCTGTTCTCTCCTCAGGTGACCGACTAAATATATTATAATAATAATGATTAAACTGTTAAGTACGATTATTGACTGCAACATTGTTCATAATTACGATATTTTAATATTGGACATTATATTATAAGAATCTAACTTTCTTTTTTTCTTTTTCTGCCTTTTAATGTAACTAATGAGAGATGAAAGAATGATAAAAAATATTTATAAAGGAAATATTAGCGGTAAGAGAGACAGGGGGACGCCTCGAGTGACCTTCGAAAACACAGTATCTATGATAGTGGAGGAAAATCACGTAAAAAGCATGAGGATCCCCCGGAGGGCATGAATGAAGAGGTTGATGTCTGTGGCAGAGGCGAAAGAGGTATGCAGGGACCGTAGGGCTTGGCGCTCCGTCGCCTCTGCCGAAGCTAAATAAATAAATAAATGACTTCCTTATGTTGAAAGAATCTGTTAATCAGTTCTGTGCTTTTAGAATCTATTGATTATAAACAATTAATATTTAATTTAGTAAACTGTTATAACAACTGCATTATGTTAGTAGGAATTTAATTTTCTCGTAACTGATTGTAGAAGAATTTTTTTTCTAAATCCTAACTAAAAATAAAGGTAAAATGTTTCTTTTAGTTTCCTCCTTAATCAAGCACGCTATCAGGATTTACCATCATTTAATAAGTATACAAATCCATGGATTTTTTGGTGTTATAAATATTATAGTCTAAGACAATTTTTTTGTCATGAAAACATGTCATATATTTTGTATAATTAAGAGTCAACATCACACTAAAATTGATCTGAATAATTGTATTCATTAATCTTTGTACTTAATTTAAATCGATCAGATGATCAGATCAGACAACATATTTTCACAGTCCATAGATAATATTATAAGCAATACCTACTGTACTCGTAACTAAAAATTATAATCAAAAATAGTTTCAATATATATACATGAAAGTGAATAATAAAATTTAGAATAGAAAAATTGCTTGGTAGCAGAGCACATCAAAGTAGCCTGCTATCATCAAAACAACGGGACTTTTCGTTATTATTTGTAAGAAAAAAATAACCCGTCATAATGAATCAACAAATTTAAGTTGCTGAATCATCTTTTATTTTAATTTATTCTTAGGTCGTTATTAAAGTCTTTTCTTTTATATCTTCTCTACACATAATATAATAGACATTTATCTTCCTGTCTTCCAGTTACTTTGTTTACCCATTAGGAAAAATCTACTAAACATATTGTGATGAAAGTTGATTACATCTTATAGTCCTAATAAATAAAATACAGGATATTGTCCATCAAAACTAAATTTATTATAATTTCTTCACTAACTACTGTCCCCGATTCTGCTTCCGGAAATTTATAAAAAAAAAAGATTATTAATTAACAAATAATACAATACAACAATAATAAAAATTAAATTGCGTTGTCTTATTAACTAAGAAGCATTTGCAAGAACATTGTCTTGTTGTGAAGACAACAAAACAGTTGGTTTAGATTATAATAACAATTAAACCAAATATTATGGATTATACAGACATTTAAAGCTTATAAATAGTTTACAATTTGATTCGAAAAGATGGGCTCAGACAGAGTTGGTTTTATGAACTTTATAAAATTACCTATATATTTTACCTTTATATTTTACCTTTATATTTTACCTTTTTGTTAAGTCCCAAGCTTCAATAAGTCTACTGTTAACATGTAACTATCGCCTAGGATCGATAAGATATGATACAGTCAAATCAACCTTTCGCTTTGATATTTCTTGCAAGAAACGGTTTAAATCGTCTCCACTAAAATTATGAACAGAAAGTATTTATTTATTTTTAGCTCTTATATATTTATTGTATATATTTTTTTTGTCTCAAATCTCGTTATTATGTACCAGCAAATAAGATTGAAAAATAAACCCAACATATAACATATGCTGAGGCTGAAAGTTATTAAAACTAAATAAATTTCTCCAAACAGGGTCGAGAGAATAGTTAGCGAAGAATAAATAATAAATTTCCCACAACTTGTCGAAACCAGCAAAACTATTATAAACTATCAAATTACCAGGAACAATTAATGATCAAATTTAAAAAATAGACAGATATTGGAGTATAAAATAATAAATGAATTTGGAATTGCAACGTAAAATAATAAATGTATTTTATTAATATAAGTACAGCTTTCGTTATTAGAAGTATCTTCACAACAATATTTATTTTGCGACGTCAGCGGCAATAGTTTCAGCTGAGCTGTCATAATAATATATTATCTTTATTTCATATCTAATAGACGAGTTGTAGCGCTTGATGGAGAACTTAACGAATGATAACGAATAATATTGTCCTTGTAAGATTATAGTATCTCTTGGAATAAGTTAATTTATATAAGGGGTACTACCTACTAACTACTGAGTAGTTAAAACCTGTCGTCACCGTATTGATCAAATATAGCGTGTTTATTAAATAACACTTTATACTTTATATAACTCGACTTTAGATAATTTAAAATATAAGTACACTCAACCCTCTCACTTCTTGTTATAATAAACATACAAGGCAACTACTTAATGTAATGTAACTTAACTCATTTTTTTTAGAATTTTTATTAAAATAATTTAACTTCAAATATATTTATGAGTTTCTCAAGTGAATGGAAATGAAATTTTTTAAAAAAATTCATACATTTACCTGTTGTTTGCAAAAAAAGACAATTAAATTACAAAATTGTTTTTTTTGTGAAAATTATCTGATATAAAATTTACAATTACAAATACAAAATTTTTCAGTTGCCTTTATAACTTTTGTTTACGTAAAAATATATCTGTTTCTTTAGTGTATTACTTAATTTAAATGATATTTTTATTTTATATAAATGTAGAAATCTATTATTTGTTGTTCATCATAATTATGAACGTTAAAACGTAGTCTCTAATGTTATTCAGTATTAGTTATTTCATTGATAATGCGGGTGTTGAAATAAAAGGTAATTACATAAATAGAATCATTTATTATACAGGTCGGTGGTTGTATTAAAATCATATAATCTTCATTATCCTTGTGCTGGTTTGAGAATATCAGTTGCTTGTCCAATGACCTGTACCGCTGGACCTGCTTTAATTATACCATCCCTGATCCTTTGGCCAAGTTTTTCCTGAAAAACATAATAATATTAAAAAAAGCTATAAAAATATTTTCGTAGCAACTGCTTGCAACTAACAACAATAGTTACTGTCAGTTATTTGAGCAATAAATGGACATACGTATACAAATAATATACTAAATAAAATAATAATAATAATAATAATAATAGTGTTAGTAACAGTATCTAACTCAAATAGTTCTTTTAAGATAATAATATAATTACCAGTTTCTTAAATGGTTTCCATTTAGGAGCGGGAGAAGACGCAACCATCGACACGGTCACAATTAAGGTGAATAAGAAGAACAACATCCTCCTAAAGTCCATTGTGGTGAATTTGTTGATACAATAATTGTACTCAGCTTAGGTGTTTAGAATGAAGACTTAACAGGAATCCTTGTTTATTTATACTCGACGTATTGTATCACCAAATCACACTTTGCAGCTATATTTGTAACTGTTTTACGTTTTAAACCTTATTCAGTTTACTCAAGGTCTATAAAACAAGAGGTATTCTAAATAGTAGTTTCGTAGTTTGGATATAGTTGCAACCTAGTTGAAAGCATTTCACTCTGTATTTCCCGCACTCAGTGATTCCCCTGAATGTTAAGAAGCTTTTTATACTAAACAACCTTTTACATATTATGAAATATCTTATCCTGTTTATATCATTGCATTACGAGAACATATAACTTTGTTGTTTTATATTTCCGCCATATTGGTGTACTTTTTTATTATGTTATTTATGGATTGAGTATAATAAAATAAAGCAAGCATAGCCGGAGCAAATTCATATATCAAAGACCAAGTCAATAGCACGATAAAAGTGCAGAATATTAAAATACTGATGCACCACCTTCATGTGGTTCAGTTATCGGTGGGAAACGGGATAGAACCAATTGATAAGTCAATCGCTAGGTTATAATCACCTCTTCTTTAATATTAATTAATTGTAAATTGAAAATTGTATTTCCTTATATGATTTTTGAAATTAATTGATTTTAATTGCAACCTCAGCTGCCACGAAAGAATTAATAAATAAGCGTAAGCTTATTCCTTGAAGTAAATAAGACAATTTTAGATAATGAACACGTGCTGAACTACAGTCTGTAAAATTACTCTGTAGCATGCAAATACTAAACCCGCTGAGCTTATAGAAGTTGTTCATATATTTTATTCATAATGCAAATATTTTGTGACCCGGGATATTTTGTGACTTTTTAAAAACAATATTCATTAACGCTGAAATCCTATTATAACATATATAAACTAAGATTAAATCAAATAGAGTAATAAGACCCTATTATTCAACTAGCCAAAAAAATGCACGGCACTTAAAAAAAATATGATTGACAGCATAAATCATATATGAAAAGATTTCTTTTCGCATATCGCTATTAAAAACAAAAGGCTGAAGTAGCTAATATAAGTAGTTTCGATAAAAAATTCATACATACATTCATACTTTGACGATCTCGTGGATTTGAAAATCCCTTTACAATATTTATAAATTATAAGTATATATTAATAATTATTTTCAGACCACTAAAAATGTATGTCAATAAAGAAAAAAGAGAAACACCTTATATATAATAAATAATCTTTGATTTTAATAATTATAAGTTAAAATAAACAATATAATAAATAAAATGAGTCCCTCGGTGCCTCGATTCACATCATCATAGCTTATAAGGCTATATAAGGTTGCATATTATAGTTTTGAAGCAGCAGATTGCAAGACGGGACGGTAAAACTTCGAAATTAAGTTTAAATTTAGCTGTTAAATTTCTAGTATTTCATTATTAAATAGTCATTGTTATTAACAAGATACATTATAAAATATAGTTTTTAATTAATTATGTTTGATACAACCATATTTAGGATCTGGTAAACTAAAATGTACAAAAAACTCTTTATATAAAATTATCACATTGAAATAAATCAATTATTAGTGGATTTGATAAAGATGCATTTACATTTTAATATTTAATTTTAACTTGACTTCGTCTGTCAGAAATTCTGTTCACGTTAAGACAAGATGGTAATGTCTGTCCCCCAGCCATTTAATTAGTCACCAACCTCCCACGGTTTCATCGACTTCAGAATGCATACAAAATGCTCTAATATTTTGAGGTCACACACTGAGGTCACACATGGGATTTTAAATTGTTCATGAGGGTTCAATCGTCCCCCGCGAATTTTAGTATTAAAATTAGTTTTTAATACTGAAGATGTTATAATTTAATTATTATACTTTTTTAATATTATTATAACGACTTCTACACACACCACTACATAATTCAGAAACTTACAAAACTTATCTTGGAACGGTGTTTCAGTTTGATTTGGTGAAAGTTAAGGATGTAAAATGCATTTACAATCACAGCGGTCTGTTTATACCCAGATGGGTATTGATAAGCCATTATTTGTTAAATTCGTAGGATTAACATCTGGCTACTTAATGTCGAGAAATAAATTTTATGTTAATTGTAATTTTCAACAATAACACCATGGCTTACATTTTAAAAACAAACAATTAATATTTATATATTAACTGTATACATGTATAAGGTGTAGAGTGTTGTGTTGTTTAATCGGAATTTACGATTAATTCATTTTCATAAAATATAAAAGGGAATGTATAAGAATAATCCTATTGTAAAGGAAATAAGCATATTTAATATTTATCTCAAATGATTAAATCATTTTCAATATTGAGAAATATAAAACATGTTGAATATTTTGAACAATAATTTTCATTGTCCTTTTCAATTGTTAATGTGATTATCAAGATGGTTGAGTCAATAGCTTAACATTTTTCGATAGACAATGTCAATAGTTACCATTTAAAGCTATCCCAATAACTGAATAACGTAAATCCAGTTAAAGTTAGACGCTAAAATAACATTATCTAAATCCAACTTGCTGAAAACTCGACGACTTGAAATGCTATTGGATTATAGTAGTTGCTTGAAGACGAGTTGGATTCTATTTTCTATATCCCATTTAGTTTGTTTACAATTACGAACTATGTATCAAAACAATGGGATTAATGTTTTTGAACATGGATGGGAAGCATGAAATGTAATTTTGGGTGATATAAAACCCCTACTGGAATATAAGTGACTAAATAATAGGATAAGGATGAATAGGTTATCATAAATAGAATAGAATATAAATTGACTGAACATGTGGGAAAAGGAACAGCATACAAATAACATAAAAAGACATTAAATAAATAAATAATTTATTAAAATATCCGTTGCATTATAAATTCCTCATAAAGGATTATCCTTGAGCTGGCTTCAAAATAGCTGTTGCTTGTCCAACAACCTGGACCGCTGGACCCGCTTTTATGATGCCATCTCTAACTCTCTGCCCAAGTTTTTCCTGTAAGATATAATATATTAAATATTAGAAAAAGCTCTCATGAATCCAAAGACAAAATATAATGGCCTAATCAGCCACATTTTTCAAGATATCTGAATATAAAGTAAAAACCTAATCTGATATCAAAATTTAAATTTTGATATAACAAATTTTAATGAAATCGTACATAAATATAATAATTACCAGTTTTTTAAAGGGCTTCCATTTGGGTGCAGGAGACGACACAACCATCGAGACAGTCACAATGATGGTAAAGAAAAAGAAAAATATCTTTCTAAAATCCATTTGGGATAAACTTTGGTATTTATTACTTATGACGTACTACTTTTTCAACTCAAATGCTTAGAATGAAGCTTAAGCAGAAATACCTGTATATATATCCATAAAAAAACCAACAACAGTAATTACGTCAGTTTACTTGATTATATTCTTAATAGTATGGTCGTAAGGTCCATAATTGAATACTTTCTCAAAAGTGGGATAACGTTATGAAAGCCTTTCGTTCTGATTTCCAGTACACGGTGATTCCCCGCCATGTTAAACCTAAGTTAATGATAATATATACATTTTTAAATTTATGCCTATGCTTTTAAGGTATTTATATAATTTTGACTCATTATTATGATTCCAAATATATAAATGAATTAATTTTCTTACAATAATACTAAAGAAATGTAAGTTTAATACAATAATTAATTATTCTCACTGACCTGTGGTCTCAGTATCTATTTTTATTACTATCTGTTTACTACAGCTATATCTATGAAATAAACCGACACAAAGATATTCGTTTTAACTTCTCTTTGCTCCAAGTCCAAAATCCTTATTCTGATTTGTGATGTAAATTATACCGACTGAAACTAGAATAATTAAAACTATCCTCTTGCTTTATTCAAATATAATCAAAGCACTAGCTCTGGCCAACACTTTCGCTTACAGTATGGACGAAAAATGTTTTATTCTTTTTATGTCTGTCAGTCTTTTCATTCTGGGACAGTACTTTTTACTTAGAACCCTTCACAAAGTGTGGCCAATATTTTATGATGATAGATTTAGTAGTTAAGGATTGAAAACAAATGAATACTAGTATTTTAGTTGTAGACAAATGATTTCACTATGTCAGCCACAGCGTCACAGGCTTTATATCAAATTCTATCATAAAATTCATAGCATTCTTATAAAGTTTAAAAGCGATAAACACGCAATAAGACAAACAGTTACTTTCGCATTTATTATTACAATTGATATGTTACAATTCAGTAAATTTTGCATAATACCAGAAATGCAATTTTGCTATACATGTACCAGATATGGACACAACAAGTCCTGGTTTTCTCTGAAACATAATTACACGAAATTATGAATATCCAAATAGCTATTATGATTTCTGAGAAAGTTAATCAGCTTGTAAGTATATAGGAACATATATTATGTGGAAGTGTGTGAGTCTGTATGTAACATAGAAGCAGTTTTACTTTATCTCCTTAGTTCTCAAAATTTACGGTTCGAAGCAATTTCACCACAGCTTTTTTTAAAGATTATCTACTAAATTGTTTATTAAACTAGTTAAGAGCAAAATATGTTTTAGTAGAAAAGAATTGATGTTACTAGTCGGTATATAAAGTCAAATATCTTGATAAGGTATGTATTGCATTCCTTAAACAATAGATGCTAAGTGTTTTTCATTCAAAAGTATGTGCTGTTAACCAGATCCCAGAGATCGTGTTTCTCTTTCTCTCTTACATAGGTGTGAGATAATGATCTTTTGCTTACCATTTTGAATTCCATAATGACATATGAAGGTATTAGTATACTATTTCTGACTTCACACCATCCAATGAATATGTTATAGAATATTGATGAGTATAGTATTAATAGTCAGTTAGATGTCAGTATCATATAACATAAGTGAAACATAAGATAATAATGACTTAGATAGATTTTTCTAAACCGCGCGTTTAGGTTTGGAATCATCAGATTTGAACTGGACTTGAGTTCCTTCCTTGTCAATTGATTTTAATGTTTGGGGCATTACATTTGTTTCGTCACAAACGAACAAATCAAGCGCATAGGACAGGATATGACACTGTTAATATCATTTGTTACAACTGTGAGCTAATCAGTCGATATACCTAATTTGATGGGTTTTACAACACCGACCGATTCTTTACAACAACCTTTGTAATTTTTTCGCAATGGTTAAACCCGTTTCATGACCCGATCTATTAGTTACAGTTGACCGCAGATAGCTAGCCTTGGCTAAAAGGCCAAGTCTAGTTGGTATACAAAGCAATGGCTATAGTTACATCATTAATAGTTACTAAAATCGTCTGAAGCTTCATCTTAGGTTACATTCTACACCTTCCCCTACTAAACAGAGATATTGTTTTAATGTCAAACAATATAACCTGAACCAAAATAATCGTTGCTTCAGAGCTTAGTAGGATAATGAATCACATGTTTATCAAAAAATATATACGAATCTCATTATTTGTTTTATTCTGTTCTGATTATACGGGTATAACTAGCAAAAAATACACATCAAAAGGTTATCAACCATTTATTCCACAGAGATACCGTTTCTTACAACTTTGTTTAAATAAACCTTACGTCAACGAAATAAGGTTCCTAATCAAATATTAAATATATTATCAACGATTTTAATATTGTAAATAAAATAAAGTTATAAACACTCATTTATTATTTAGGCTTCAATCATAATATTGTTTGATATTAAAATATAACAAAACAGTACTTCGAAATGGATTTCAGACGGATCATATTCTTTGTTTTAACTTTCATTGTCACCGTGTCAATAGTTGTGTCGTCGCCTGCGCCGAGGTGGAAGACCTTTAAGAAAATGGTAATTATATTATTATTGTATAACACCAACCACACAGTACACATACAATAATCTTAGAGATCCAATTTATTTTACAAAAAACGTTGCATTTTACTTAATATTTAAATTCTTTTTGCGACATATTTTATATTTTTTGATGCTATGAAGTTTATGGATTTGGATATTCATAGTTTTCTTTGTTAAACTGTAAACAATTTCACAGCAAAAAATGGACCAAAATATAAGAAATGGAATCGTTAAAGCAGGACCAGAGGTTGAAATACTTGGACACGCAAAAGCCTTAGGATAATAAATTAACATTTTGTAATTATTCTATAACCGACCTATTATATGTAATTATTATTCATAAATTAGTTTATCCATTGTATATGTAGATTTTATTAAATTTAGAAGTATTCTTTTTTGTTTTCTTTTCTTAAATGTTATAAGGAATGTTGTAATAGGTAAATATTTTCATATAAATGTACTATTGCTGAAATTATTAAAGGTATGATCCTATACCTCCTTGTTCTAGTCCTACTTATAAATATTACATTTTATACTAAATCCAAAAATGATTTGATCGTATGACCAATATTAATATAAATAAATAAATAATTTCTCTTAATAAAATATGTAGATATATATGTATCAACGCATACGAAATTTCATTTATCGATCGGAATACGATAGAAACAGATTTGACAATTGTCATTCTAAAGGAGCGTCAGACAGGATATCTAACCTAACAAATTTAATTACAAAAGTGAAAAAAATTCCCTCTGATATTATAATTTTTCAAATATCATGTTTCATTTACATTTTTTAGACATTAATATATGCGTATAATAATATCCAAAAAGATTTTATGGAGAATTCGGAAATTAATTATATTTAACCTTAATATTTTACTGGCGTTGAAAAATAAATAAATACAAAGGTCGGCGATGTTTTTTAAACAATTTCAAAGCGATTTGTAAGGTGTGTCTGACACAGTATATAGAGATCGGAACGCTAAAAGAGTTTGGTAACTTTAAATTTGTATTTTGCTTTCTCAATAGAAAGATTCGATTGAAAGTTCATAAATAAATTTATTTGTTCAGTCGCGAGTGAAGTCGCTCTCAGATGTACTCATATAGTATTTAAAGATGTACATTTATGATTTGATTTTTTTCAACTAGAAGGTTCTAAGTACATTTGCAGTACATCCAAGAGGAATTCAGCGAAAAGTATTAAACTAATTATAGGTAAAACCGAAACTGAAGACATCCAATTAATTGGAAGTGAAACGGAAACTGCGAAAAATCCAAACGTACAATTTAAAGAACAATGAAAACCTAATGAAACTGACCTAAATGTAGTTTAGTCAAATTAATGAGACTTGCCTTACTACTTCTTATGTCCCCAAATGACATTCTCTAAATGTTCGTTTTTTCTTATCTGTACACAAAATTATGATATTTTTATATAAAACATTATTTTATAAGAATGTAACTATCTTATTATGAAAGAATCTGTTAATCAGTTCTGTGCTTTTAGAATTTATCGATTATAATCATATAAATATTTCCCATTTATTATGTTAGTAAATAATTCGAGACAATTTAAACTGTTATGAAAACTGTATAATGTTGCATTGATCATTTCTTCTCACTTCTTGAATTTAAGAGAATACATTTTTTAAATCTTACACTAAAATAAAGGTAAAATGTTTTATTTAGTTTCCCCCTTAATCAAGCACGCTATCATGATTTACCATCATTTAATAAGTATACAAACCCATGGAATTTTTGGTGAAATAATTATAATAGTCTAAAACAATTTTTGTGTCATGAGTACATTCCCTAAATTTTTTTAATTAAGAGTCAACATCACACCAAAATTAGATAAATGTATTCATTAATCTTTGTACTTAATTTAAATCGATCAGATCATCAGATCAGACAATATATTTTCACAGTCCATAGAAAATTTAGTAGTAGTTATTAAAGTCTTTTCTTTTATATCTTTACATAATAAAATAGACAACTATCTTCCTGTCCAGTTACTTTGTGTATCCATTACGAAAAATCTACTAAACAAATTGTGATTAAAGTTGGTTACATCTTATTGTCCTAATAAATAACATACATACATATTTTTGTATCAAAACTAAATTTATTATAATTTCTTTACTAACTACTGCCCTCAACTTTGCTTCCGGATATTTATTAAAAGAAATAACTATTATTTAACTAATAATACAATAAAACAATGATAAACATTATATGGAGTTGTCTTATTAACTAAGAAGCATTTGCAAGATTATTGTCTTGTTGTTAACAAAAGAGTTGGTTTAGATCGTAATAACAATTAAACCAAATATTATTGATTTTATACACATTTAAAGCCTATAAATAGTATATAATTTGATTTGAAGAGATGGGCTCAGTCACAGTAGGCCTTACGGACTTTATAAAAAGTACCTACTTTCTTTTTTGTTAAGTCCCAAACTTCAATAAATCTACTGCTAACATGCAACAATCGCTTAGGATCGATAAGATATGATCCAGTCAAATCAACCTGTCGCTTTGATATTTCTTGCAAAAAACGGTTTAAATCGTCTCCACTAAAATTATGAACAAAAAGTATTTATTTATTTTTAGCTCTTATATATTTATTGTATATATTTTTTTTGTCTCAAATCTTATTATGTACCAGCAAATAAGATTGAAAAATAAACCCAACATATAACATATGCTGAGATTGAAAGTTATTAAAACTAAATAAATTTCCCCAACAGGGTCGAGAGAATAGTTAGTGAAGAATAAATAATAAATTTGACACAACTTGTCGAAACCAGCAAAACTATTATAAACTATCAAATTACCAGAAACAATTAACGATCAAATTTAAAAAATAGACAGATATTGGAGTATAAAATAATAAATGAATTTGGAATTGCAACGTAAAATAATAGTTATTTTTTATTTATTTCAGTACAGCTTTCGCTATTAGAAGAATCTTCACAGCAATATTTATTTTGCGACGTCAACGACAATAGTTTCAGCTGAGCTGTCATAATAATATATTATCTTTATTTCATATCTAATAGACGAGTTGTAGGGCTTGATGGAGAACTTAACGAATGATAACGAATAATATTGTCTTCGTAAAACCACAATATCTCTTGGAATAAGTTAATTTATATAAGGTGTACTACCTACTAACTACTGAGTAGTTAAAAACCTATCGTCACCGTATCGAGCAAATATAGCATGTTTATTAAATACATCAATGGAGCACAACACCTTATATGTAAACTCGACTTTAGATAATTTAAACAATATTTATAAATACCCTAATCCCCTCTCACTTCTTGTTTCAATAAACATACAAGACAACTACGTAATATATATCTTAACTGATTTTTTTAACAATTTTTATGAAAATTAGTTTATCTTCAAAAACATTTATAATTTTTTCTTGTGAATGTAAATACAATATATTAAGAATTTCATACATTAACCTGTTGTTTTCAACAAAGGTAATTAAATTACAAAAATGTATTTTTATGCGAAAATTTTCTAACATAAAATAATGTTTTCATTTGTCTTTATTGCTTTTGTTTCATTAAAAATATATCTGTTTCTTTCATGTATTATTTAATTTAAATGATATTTTTATTTTACATAAACGTAGAAATCTATGATTTGTTGTTTTTCTTAATTATGAACGTTAAAACGTAATCTCTAATGTTATTTACTTATTGGTTATTTCATTAGATAATGCGTGTGTTGAAATAAAAGGTATTTAAATAAACATAATTATTTATTATACAGGTCGGTGGTTGTATTAAAATCATATAATGTTCATTATCCTTGAGCTGGTTTGAGAATATCAGTTGCTTGTCCAATGACCTGTACCGCTGGACCTGCTTTGATTATTCCATCCCTGATCCTTTGGCCAAGTTTTTCCTGAAAAACATTATAATATTAAAAAAAGCTATAAAAATATTTTCGTAGCAGTTAACAACAATAATTACTGTCAGTTATTTGAGCAATAAATGAACATACGTATACAAATAATATACTAAATAAAATAATAATAATAATAGTATTAGTAACAGTATCCAGCACAAATAGTTCTTTTAAGATAATAATATAAATACCAGTTTCTTAAATGGTTTCCATTTAGGAGCGGGAGAAGACACAACCATCGACACGGTCACAATTAAGGTGAATAAGAAGAACAACATCCTCCTGAAGTCCATTGTGGTGAATTTGTTGATACAATAATTGTACTCAGCTTAGGTGTTCAGAATAAAGACTTAACAGGAATCCTTGTTTATTTATACCCTTTTTTATTGTATCATCAAATCACACTTTGCAGCTATATCTGTAACGGTTTTACATTTTAAACCTTATTACGTTTATGCAAGGTCTATAAAATAAGAGATGTTATAAATAGTAGTATCGTAGTTTGGATATAGTTGCAACCTAGTTGAAAGCATTTCACTCTGTATTTCCCGCACTCAGTGATTCCCCTGAATGTTAAGAAGCTTTTTATACTAAACAGCCTTTTACATATTACGAAGTATCTTATCCTGTTTATATCATTGCGTTACGAGAACATGTAACTCTGTCGTTTTATATTTCCGCCATATTGGTGTATTTTATTAGGATGTTATTTATGGATTGTGTATAATATTGTTACACAAACATTGACAAAGAAAATTTATATAATAAAGGCCAAGTCAATCCCACGATAAAAGTGCAGAGTATTAAAATATTGACGCAGCACCTTCATGTGGAACGAAAAAGACACCGTCCGCGTTGCAGCGATCGGTAGGAAACGGGCTAGAACCGACTGTCAAGTCAATCTCTGGATTATAATCACTTCTTCTTTAATATTAATTAATTGCAAATTGTATTTCCTTATATAACTTTTGAAATTAATTGATTTTAATTGCAATCTTCGCTGCCACCAAAACATAATTATATTCCGCTTATTTCTTAAAGTAAATAAAACAATTTTAGATAATCAACACTAGCAGAACTACAGTCTGTAAAATTACTCTATAACATGGAATTACTAAACCCGCTCAGCTTATAGAAGTTGTACTTTCTTTAAGCTATTCATGAAGCCAATATTTTGTGACCCGTGGTATTTTGTGACTTTTCAAACACAATATTCATTAACGTTTTAATTCATTTTATTTAAATTTAATATTAAATTAAATAGAGTAATTGAACCCGATATTACCTATACAATCACTAAAATAATGCAACGAACGTAATAAAAAAAATATTTTAGAATAAACCATATATGGAAAGGTTTCTATTCGTTTATCGCTATTACGAACACAAGACTTAAGTTCTTACTTCGGATGTAGAAATGTAGTTCTGAAGTTCTAAAATACATTGAAACATCTTGATCTTGATTTTGCAGGTTTGAAAATTTCTTTACATTATTTATGAATTATAATAATTTTCAACAGACCAGTCAATAGAGAAAAAAGAAACACTTTATCTATGATGAAAAATTTTTAATTTTAATAATTATAAGTGAAAATAAATAATACAATAAATAAAATGAGTCCCTCGATGACTCGATTTAAATCATAGCTTATAAGACTTTAGCTGTATATTATAGTTTTGAAGCAGCAGATTGCACGACGGGACGGCAAAACTTCGAAATTAAGTTAAAACTTAGCCGTTAAATTTCTATTTCTTCATTGTAATATAAAGAAAGATTGTTATTAACAAGACGCATTATAAAGTATAGTATAATAATAATGACTGAATACAGAATTAGGGTTATTATAATATTTAGGGTGTGGTAAATAAAAATTTATAAAAAACTCTTTAAAAGAAACCCAGTGAAAGATATGTAAAGTATAATTTAATTGGCTTAAAAACAACATAATAAGAAGCATTTTATACATAAAATATAAATATTTAGTATTATATTAAATTATCACAATGAAATAAATAATTTATTAAAGGACTTAATATCGAGGCATATACATTTTAATATTTAATTTTAACTTGACTTCGTCTGCCAGAAATTCTGTTCACGTTAAGACGAGATGGTAATGTCTGTCACCGAGCCATTTAATTAGTCACCAACCTCCCACGGTTTCATCGACTTCAGAATGCATACAAAATGCTCTTATATTTTGAGGTCACACAGTCAGGTCACACTTGGGATTTTAAATTGTTCATGTGTGTTAAATAAAACCCCCAAGAATTTCAGAATTAAAATTAGTTTTTTATACTGAAATTATTATACTTTTTAATATTATTATAACGACTTCTACACACACCACTACATAATTCAGAAACTTACAAAACCTATCTTGGAACGGTGTTTCAGTTTGATTTGGTGAAAGTTAAGGATGCTAAATGCATTTACAATCACAGCGGTCTGTTTATACCCAGATGGGTATTGATAAGCCATTATGTGTTAAATTCGTAGTATTAAAATATGGCTACTTAATGTCGAGAAACGAATTTTATTTTAATTATTATTTCAAACAATAACACCATAGCTTACATTTAAAAAACAAACAATTAAAATGTATATAATAACTGTATACACATTTAAGGAGTAGGGTTGTGTTATTTAATCGCAATTTCCGATTAATTCATATTTATAAAATATATAAGAGAATTTATAAGAGTAATCCTATTGTAAAGAAAATAAGCATATTTAATATTTTTCTCAAATGATTAAATAATTTTTAATACTGAGAAATATAAAACATGTTGAATATTTTTCTTTTGACTTTTCAATAAATAATGTGATTATCAAGATGGTTGGTTAAGTCCATAGTCGGGCAGCTTAATATTTTCGATGGCCATTTTCAATAGTTAGTGACCATTTAAAGCTCTCCCAATAACTGAATAACGTAAATCCAGTTAAAGTTAGACGAGCTAAAATAACATTATCTAAATCCCACTTGCTGAAAACTCGACGACTTGTAATGCTATTGAAATATGTAGTTGCTTGAAGACGAGTTGAATTCTATTTTCTATATCCCGTTTATTTTGTTTTAAATTACTAACTATTTAACAAAATAGTGGGATTGATATTTTTGTTTTTCAGTAGTTGTTGGGGGAATTAAATATAATACAAAAAGTTATCTTATATGAGATAAAATCAATTATCTTTTCAATGCAGTGAACTTCTCGGGGTTTAAATTTCGCTTTAGAATGTATCTTTTAAACGAACTGTAAACAGTACAAAAGAACTTTGGAATGGAACGGTGTTAGTTTCAAATTAAGTTTTTGATGCGGGAAGATAGAAACGAGATACATCTAGCACTTTCATTCAGTTTAAGTTTATGTTATGCTTTTAACTTTACATAGTATGTACGCTTTTATGTTGAGCTGTAAAGTCTGAAAAGAATTAGATAAAATTTATTTTATTTATAACACTGTTGTCCATCATTGTCACGTTTATTAAATAGGAACTTGGCGGAAAAATACATTTAACAGAATAACCACTTATCTTTCATAAACTAAACCATAAAAAATACGAAAAAGATAAACGGTATTCCGTTTATCTTTTTGATATTTTGTTTCATAGGACATGATAACCAACAGACTGTCCATCCGATGAATGTAACACTACAAATTTTTATATACAACAAAGATTCCTACAATAATACAGCAACTTTTTGCTAGAAGTGTAAACACAAGGTAAACCAAATTGCAACCTTTAAAGAATGGAACGTGAAGGAGATTAAGATACAACTGGGAATGGGATGGTTGGAACTTCTGTTGTCTAAAATTCTTTATGCAATATCATTGTGTAATATATTATTTTTCCGTTTATAATCAGAATAAAACTAACAATCCTTTTAAGCCCAAAAATCATTTTAACCAACATCACTTTCAACTTTCTCAATCGAATCAAACGGATGCCAAGAAAAAGAATAAAATATGAAAAATTAATCACAACGTTATTTCTGTTTTAAGAGAAAGTTCTTACATCTTTTTATTTAATTGAAATCCGTTCTCATAAAATTTTAATTTTTTTGTTAAGATTTTTTTTCTGTATTCTTATTATTTTATCTTAAAGAAAAAAGTCAAATGAAATAACTCAACTTTGGAGCGCATTTACTTGCATTGTAGTAAATTTGTATTCTATTTCGAGTTTATCTTTATAAATAAATAAATAAATTAACTTTTAAATTTAAATAGCTAAATGGCTAAGATACAGTTTGTACCAATAACGCGAATCACAATTAATATTCGTTGACTTAATATTATTGTTTAAAGTATTTAGTATATCAACACAATTTCCCTAATTAATTGTCAACAATTAACCTGGACCTGGAATAACTTTATAAGAAACTTTTATTCAACTAGACGAAGAAAATACATAACTAGAAATAATTTTACTGTTTTTGTACTTGTTATGTTTGAATATAAAAATATCATCTGATATTTTCAAGTATAAAAACTTTTACTACAAATATTTCTTGTATTATTCAAATGTTGTCTTTTCAATAGTTTAACTGAACAGTTAAAAAAAATTAAACCTAACAAATTTAATTACAAATTTATGTAAAAATAGGAAAAAAATCCCATGATATTATAATTTTTCAAACATCATGTTTCATTTACATTTTTAAAAAAATAATATATGCGTATAATAATATCCAAAAAGATTTTATGGAGAATTCGGAAATTAATTATATTTAACCTTAATATTTTACTGGCGTTGAAAAATAAATAATATAAAAATACAAAGGTCGGCGATGTTTTTTTAACTATTTCAAAGCGATTTGTAAGGTGTGCCTGACACAGTATGTAGAGATCGGAACGCTAAAAGAGTTTGGTAACTTTAAATTTGTATTTTGCTTGCTCAATAGCGAGTGAAGTCGCTCTCAGATGTACTCATATAGTATTCAAAGGTGTACGTTTATGATTTGCATTTTTTTTTAATTATAAGGTTCTAAATGTGATGCAGTAAATCCAAGAGAAATTCAGCGAAAAGTATTAAAGTAATTGGAAGTGAAACAGAAACTGCGAAGAAACCCAAACGTGCAATATATTTTAAAGAACAATGAAAACCTAATGAAGCTGACCCAAATGTAGTTTAGTCAAATTAATGAGACCTGCTTTACTGCTTATATCCCTAAATGTTTTTTGTTCTTATTTGTACACTATATTGATATCCGCGTTGAAATTTTACAGATTGAAATATTAAAAATTATTATTAAATTATAAAACTTCTAATGGTTCATTGGTTTTTTTGTTCTGTTTCAGGAGTTTCAATGAAAGCCCAAACAGCAATTGAAAGTAGAAGAGCTAGAATCAAAAACACGGGCCCGTTCCTCGCAGATGCGGCCTTGATCTTTGGTATTCTTGGCACCTTGCCCTTCATGGGTCTTTACCTCATGGTGGGAAAGGAAAGGCCCTCTTGATCTCCAATATTATACTTCTTCTAGCTACAATCATCGGACTCAAGAAGCTGTTCTCTCCTCAGGTGACCGGCTAAATGCATGGACTTGGCGTTAAAATCTGCCGGAGTCAGCGTGACATATGTTTGGGTTTATTTTACTTTATATTCTAATAATTATAATTAAACTGTTAAGTAATGCAATTGGCTGCAACATGGTTCAAAATTACTATATTTTTATATAAAACATTACTATTGTAAGGATGTAACTTTCTTATGATGAAAGAATATGTTAATCAGTTCTGTGCTTTTAAAATTTATCGATTATAATCATATAAATATTTCCCATTTATTATATTAGTAAATAATACGAGACAATTTAAACTGTTATAAAAACTGTATAATGTTGCGTTGATCATTTCTTCTCACTTCTTTAATTTAAGAGAATATATTTTTTAAATCTTACACTAAAATAAAGGTAAAATATTTTATTTAGTTTCCCCCTTAATCAAGCACACTACAATGATTTACCATCATTTAATAAGTATACAAATCCAAGGATTTTTTGGTGTTATAAATATTATAGTCTAAGACAATTTTTGTGTCATGAGAACATCCTGTATATTTTTTAAATTAAGAGTCAACATCACACCAAATTTGATATGAATAATTGTATTCATTAATCTTTGTACTTAATTTAAATCGATCAGATGATCAGATCAGACAACATATTTTCACAGTCCATAGAAAATAAGCAATACCTACTGTACTCGTAACTAAAAATTATAATTAAAAATAAAGTTTCAACAAATATACACCGAAAGTGAATAATAAAATTTAGAATAGAAAAATAGCTTGGTAGCATAGCACATCAAAGTATCCTGCTATTAGCAAACCAACGGAACTTTCCGTTATTATTTGTAAGAAACCCGTAATAATAAATCAAAATTTTTAGTTGCTGAATTATCTTTATTTCGTCGTTTCGTCTTTTCTTTTAAATCTTCTATACATATAATAAAATAGACAACTATCTTCCTGTCTACCAGATAGTTTGTTAATCCATTATGCAAAAATCTACTGAACAGATTGTGAAAAAAGTTGATTACTGCTTATTGTCCTAATAAATAACATACAGGAACTCTATTTCTGTCTCTAACAAAACTAAATTTATTATAATTTCTTAACTAACTACTGCCCCCGATTCTGCTTCCGGAAATTTATTAAAAAATATATTATTTCACAAATAATACAATAAAACAATGATAAAAATTATACGGAGTTGTCTTATTAACTAAGAAACATTAGCAAGAACATTTTGTTGTTGCTAAGAAAACAAACCAATTTCTTTAGGATATACCTAACTACAATTAAACCAAATATTATGGATTATATACACATTTAAAGCTTATAAATAGTTTACGATTCGATTCGAAAAGATCGGCTCAGACAGAGTTAACTTTATGGACTTTAAAAAAAGTTCATACTTTCTTTTTTGTTAAGTCTCTAGCTTCAATAATTCTGCTGATAACATGCAACAATCGCTTAGGATCGATAAGATATGATACAGTCAAATCAACCTTTCGCTTTGATATTTCTTGCAAGAAACGGTTTAAATCGTCTCCACTAAAAGTATAAACAGAAAATATTTATTTATTTTTAGCTCTAATATATTTAATTATATTTATTTTTGTCTCAAATCTCATTATTATGTACCAGCAAATTAAATAGAAAAAAAAAATCCAACATATAACATGTGCTGAGGCTGAAAGTTATTAAAACTAAATAAATTTCCCCAACAGGGTCGAGAGAATAGTTAGTGACGAATAAATAATAAATTTCCCACAACTTGTCGAAACCAGCAAAACTGTTATAAACTATCAAATTACCAGGAACAATTAACAAACAGATTTAAAAAATAGACAGACATTGGAGTATAAAATAATAAATGAATTTGGAATGGTAACGTAAAATAATAGTTTGTTATTTATTTCAGTACAGCTTTAGCTGTTAGAAGAATCTTCACAACAATACTTATTTTGCGAGGTCAGTGACAATAGTTTCAGCTGAGCTGTCATAATAATATATTATCTTTATTTCATATCTAATAGACGAGTTGTAGGGCTTGATGGAGAACTTAACGAATGATAACGAATAATATTGTCTTCGTAAGACTAGAATATCTCTTTTAAGTTAATTTATATAAGGGGTTTAGTAGGTAGTACACTAACTACTGAGTAGGTATAACCTAGTCACCTCCAGAATCATTTGATTTGATCATTTGATTAAGGAGGTGACTAGAAGGTAGTACTAGTGGGTAGTACACGCTATACTTACAGTGTGTGATAGCTTATTAAATACATCAATAGAGCAGAAAACCTTATATGTAAACTCGACTTTAGGTAATTGAAACAAAAGATATAAATACACTCAACCCTTTCACTTTTTTGTTATAATAAACATACAAGGCATTTACGCAATACATATCTTTTAACTGATTTTTCAGTGAAATATTTTTATGAAAATTACTTTAACTTCAAATATATTCATAAGTTTTTCAAGTGAATGGAAATAAAATATATTAAAAATTTCAGACATTAATCTGTAGTTTTCAACAAAGGCAATTCAATTACAAAAGTGTATTCTTAATATATAAATTTCACAATAAATTTACAATTATAAATACAATATTTTTTCAGTTGCCTTTATAACTTTTGTTTACGTAAAAATATATCTGTTTCTTTAGTCTATTACTTAATTTAAATGATATTTTTATTTTATATAAATGTAGAAATATATTATTCGTTGTTCATCGTAATTATAAACGTTAAAATGAAGTTTCTAATGTTATTCAGTTACTGGAAATAAAAGGTATTTAAATAATCATAATTATTTATTATACAGGTCGGTGGTTGTATTAAAATCATATAATGTTCATTATCCTTGAGCTGGTTTGAGAATATCAGTTGCTTGTCCAATGACCTGTACCGCTGGACCTGCTTTGATTATTCCATCCCTGATTCTTTGGCCAAGTTTTTCCTGTAATATATTATAATATTAAACAAGCTATACAAATGTATTCATAGGAATTAACAACAATAATTAATGTCAATTATTTGAGCAATAAATGTATAGACGAATGCAAACAATATACTAAATAAAATAATAATAATAATAGTATTAGTAACAGTATCTAATTCAAATAGTTATTTTAAGATAATAATATAATTACCAGTTTCTTAAATGGCTTCCATTTAGGAGCGGGAGAAGACACAACCATCGACACGGTCACAATTAAGGTGAATAAGAAGAACAACATCCTCCTAAAGTCCATTGTGGTGAATTTGTTGATACAATAATTACACTCAGCTTAGGTGTTTAGAATGAAGACTTAACAGGACTCCTTGTTTATTTATACTCCATGTATTGTATTACCAAATCACACTTTGCGGATATATTTGTAACTGTTTTACATTTTAAACCTTATTACGTTTATGCAAGGTCTATAAAATAAGAGGTATTCTAAATAGTAGTATCGTAGTTTGGATATATTGGCAACCTAGTTGAAAGCATTTCACTCTGTATTTCCCGCACTCAGTGATTCCCCTGAATGTTAAGAAGCTTTTTATACTAAACAGCCTTTTACATATTATATTATATCTTATCCTGTTTATATCATTGCATTACGAGAACATATAACTTTGTTGTTTTATATTTCCGCCATATTAGTGTACTTTATTATTATGTTAATTATGGATTGTGTATAATAAAATAACTCAAGCATAGCCAGAGCAAATTCATATATTAAAGACCAAGTCAATCCTACTATAAAAGTGCAGAATATTAAAATGCAGCACCTGCATGTGGAACGAATAAGACACCGCCCGCTTTGCAACGATTGGTGGGAAACGGGCTAGAACCAACTGTCCAGTCAATTTAGCAATTATTAGCATAATCACTTGTTCTTTATATTAATTAATTGCAAATTATAAATTGTATTTCCTTATATAATTTTTGATATTAATTGATTTTAATTGCAACCTTCGCTCTCACCAAAACCTTTAACTATATTACGCTTATTTCTTAAAGTAAATAAAACAATTTTAGATAATCAACACGAGCAGAACCTGTAAAATTACCCGGTAGCATGCAATTACTAAACTTGCTCAGTTTATAGAAGTTGTTCACATATTTTATTCATGAAGCAAATATTTTGTGACCCATGATATTTTGTGACTTCAAAATCAATATTAATTAACGTTAAAATCCTCCTGACGCATAAAAAAGTAGATTAAATCAAATAGAGTAATTGAACCCGATATTATAAAATCAGTAAGAAAAAATGCAACGCACCTAATAAGAAAAATATTTCAGAATATACGATATATGGAAAGGTTTCTATTCGCTTATCACTATTAACAATAAAAGACTTAAGTACTTACTTCGGATGCAGAAATGTAGTTCTGAAGTTCTAAAATACATCGACACATCTTGAGCTTGATCTGGCAGGTTTGAAAATTTCTTTACATTATTTTATTTCTTTACATGTACTATAAATATATACTTATAATAATTTTCAACACATGAGGCAAAGTAGAAAAAAAGAAACACTTTATCTGTGATAAAAAATGTTTAATTGCAATAATTATAAGTGAAAATAAACATTATAATAAATAAAATGAGCCCCTCGGTGCCTCTATTCACATCAACATAGATTATAAGACTTTAGCTACGTATTATAGTTTTGAAGCAGCAGATTGCAAGAATTCGAAATTAAGTTTAAATTTAGCTGTTGAATTTCATGTCATTGTAATATAAAGAAAGATTATTATTAACAAGAGGTGTTACAAAGTATAGTATTATAACAATAATGTCTGTTTTATAGAATTATATTTAGGATATGGTAAACAAAAATTTATAAAGAACTCTTTAACACAAACCCAGTAAAAGATATGTAAATTTTAATTTAATTAGCTTAAAAACAACATCATAAGAATCATTTTATACATAAAATATAAATATTTAGTATTATATTAAATTATCACAATGAAATTAATCAATTAGTAATGGATTTGATATAGTTTTATTTACATTTTAATATTTAATTTTAACTTGACTTCGTCTGCCAGATATTCTGTTCACGTTAAGACGAGATGGTAATATCTGTCACCGCGCCATTTAATTAGTCACCAACCTCCCACGGTTTCATCGACTTCAGAATGCATACAAAATGCTCTAATATTTTGAGGTCGCACAGTGAGGTCACACATG
The DNA here is from genome assembly GCA_918358865.1 of Melinaea marsaeus rileyi. Classification (NCBI taxonomy): domain Eukaryota; kingdom Metazoa; phylum Arthropoda; class Insecta; order Lepidoptera; family Nymphalidae; genus Melinaea; species Melinaea marsaeus. The sequence goes on along the minus strand of OU911089.1, from coordinate 13,992,639 downwards.
GGATTTTAAATTGTTCATGAGGGTTCAATCGTCCCCCGCGAATTTTAGTATTAAAATTAGTTTTTAATACTGAAGATGTTATAATTTAATTATTATACTTTTTTATTATTATAACGACTTCTACATAATTCAGACACTTACAAAACATGTCTTGGAACGGTGTTTTAGTTTGATTTGGTGAAAGTTAAGGATGGTAAATGCATTTACAATCACAGCTGTCTGTTTATACCCAGATGGGTATTGATAAGCCATTATTTGTTAAATTCGTAATTTTAACATCTGGCTATTTAATGTCGAGAAATAAATTTTATTTTAACTAAAATTTTGCACAAGAACACCATGGCTTACATTTAAAAAACAAACAATTAAAATTTATATAATAACTGTATACACGTACAAAGTGTAGAATGTAGTGTTGTTTAATCGGAGTTTCCGATTAATTCATATTCATAAAATATAAAATATAATTGATAAGAGTAATCCTATTGTAAATAAAATAAGCATATTTGATATTTTTTTCAAATGATTAAATCATTTTCAATACTGAGAAATATAAAACATGTTGAATATTTTTCTTTTGACTTTTCAATAAATAATGTGATTATCAAGATGGTTGGTTAAGTCCATAGTCGGGCAGCTTAATATTTTCGATGGCCATTTTTAATAGTTTGTGACCATTTAAAGCTCTCCCAATAACTGAACGTGTTAAATCCAGTTAAAGTTAGACGCTAAAATAACATTATCTAAATCCCACTTGCTGAAAACTCGACGTCTTGAAATGCTATTGAAATATAGCAATTGCTTGAAGACGAGTTGGATTCTATTTTCTATATCCCATTTATTTTGTTTTAAATTACGAACTATTTAACAAAATAGTGGGATTGATATTTTTATTTTTCAGTAGCAAAGTCGGGGGCATTAAATATAATACAAAAAGTTGTCTTATATGAGGTAAAATCAATTATCTTTTCAATGCAGTGAACTTCTCGGGGTTTAAATTCGCTTTAGACTGAATGTATCTTTTATACGAACTGTAAACAGTACAAACGAACTTTGGAATGGAACGGTGTTAGTTTCAAGTCAGTTTTTGATGCGGGAAGATAGAAACGAGATACATCTAGCACTTTCATTCAGTTTGAGTTTATGTTATGCTTTTAACCTTACATAGTATGTACACTTTTATGTTGAGCTGTAAAGTCTGAAAAGAATTAGATAAAATTTATTTTATTTATAACGTTGTTGTCTATCATTATCACGTTTATTAAATAGGAACTTGGCGGAAAAATACATTTAACAGAATAACCAGTTATCTTTCATAAACTAATCCATAAAAAATACCAAAAAGATAAACGGTATTCCGTTTATCTTTTTGGTATTTTTTTACTCTGCTATAAGAATATTTGGTATTTTTTTATGCTGCTACAAGATATATTTTACTACAAATCCAGATAATTTCACTAAGCGGGTTAGTATTGGTGACAAATACAATTACACAAATCGCTTTTGTAAGTAGAATTTCGAAGTAAAATTTATAAATCTCTTGTCAGCTGTCAGTTAATATTTCTGAGTAACTTTGTATATAACTTCTTTGATTTTTGAAGGAATTGTTGTCAGCCCGACTCCGTCCGCTTTTAATAAAATAAAGAAACACGTTACTAAATCTCTGATATATTATTTATTTGTGATTAATTTTAAAGAATCTTCGAAAATGTATTCATAATTATTAAAAAGGTCAGTTATGAATAAAACAGTTTTAATTTTAAACATATAAAATCAGCTGGAAGCTTGACATTTAGAAATAATTAAGCAGATGTTATAAAAGAAAATATATTTCAGTACAGGCTTTGAGAATGTCTTAATATAAATTATTACCTTAAGTAGCATTAATCACGTCCAATTAGGGGCCATGTCTACTTTGTCGTTAATAGGAATTGTATTAAATGAAAAGAAAAAAAAAAGGATACAATTTGAGTTCGTAAAGGACGGTATAATTAAAAAGTTTGACAATTGAATGAAGTTATATGTAATTGGTATTATTTGTGTAATAAAATTTAAATAAAACAATTTTTCTAATAAGAAACTAAAAAAAATAATCGTTCAAGACAAAAAGTTTAGCAACAATTGTGAAAACGTCGCGTTTAATTAAATTAAATTGTAAGTCGACCTTCAAGATAAGGACTAGAAACTCATTAAAACACAAGTAGCTGATGGAGCTTCATTTTACTTTTTGTTTTTGCATCTTAAACACAAGATAAACCAAATTGCAACCTTTAAAGAATGGAGAGTGAAGGAGATTAGGATACAAATGGGAATGGGATGGTTGGAACTCCTGTTCTATCAAATACTTTATATAATATTGTTGTTTTATATTATATCCTTCCATTTTTAATCAAAATAATTAAATTAAGCAATCCTTTTAAACCTAAAAATCATTTTAATCCACCATCACTACTAACTTTTTCAATCGAATCAAACGGATGTCGAAAAAACAAAATAAAATATGGAAAATTAATCACGAAGAAATTTCTGTGTTAAGAGAAAGATCTTACATGTTTGTATTAAGTTGAAAAACGTTCCCGAAAAAATTTAATTTTTTGTTTTTTTTTCTGTACTTTTATTATTTTATATCTTAAAGAGTCGTTCGTTATACTTTAGAATAACTCAAATGAAATAAATTAACTTTGGAGCGCATTTATTTGCATTTTAGTAAATTTGTATTCTATTTCCAGTTACCTTGCTGGTAACTGGAAATAGAATTTAAATAGTAAGTGACTAAGATACAGTTTGTACCAATTACGCGAACCACAATTAATATTCGTTGAGTTAATTTTGTTGTTTAAAGTATTTAGTTTATAAACACAATTTCCCTAATTAATTGTCAACAATTAGCTTAGACTTGGATTAACTTTATAAGATACCTTTATTCAACTAGACGAAGAAAATATATAACTAGAAATAATTTTACTGTTTTTGTACTTGTTATGTTTGAATATAAAAATATTATCTGATATTTTCAAGTATAAAAACTTTTACTACAAATATTTCGTGTATTATTCAAATGTTGTCTTTTCAATAGTTTAACTGAACAGTTAAAAAAAAATTAAACCTAACAAATTTAATTATAAATTTATGTAAAAATAGGGAAAAAAATTCTCCCTGATATTATAATTTTTCAAATATCATGTTTCATTTACATTTTTTAGACATTAATATATGCGTATAATAATATTCAAAAAGATTTTATGGAGAATTCGAAAATTTATTATATTTAACTTCAATATTTTACTGACGTTGAAAAATAAATAATATAAAAATACAAAGGTCGGCGATGTTTTTTAAACTGTTTCAAAGCGATTTGTAAGGTGTGTCTGACACAGTGTAAAGAGATCGGAACGTTAAAAGAGTTTGGTAACTTTAAATTTGTATTTTGCTAAATAGCAAATGAAGTCGCTCTCAGATGTACTCATATAGTATTTAAAGTTGCATATTTATGATTTGATTTTTGAACTAGAAGGTTCTAAATGTGATGCAGTAAATCCAAGAGGAATTTAGCGAAAAGTATTAAACTAATTATAGGAAAAACGGAAACTGAAGACATCCAATTAATTGGAAGTGAAACGGAAACTGCGAAGAAATCCAAACGTGCAATTTAAAGTACAATGAAAACCTAATGAAGCTGACCTAAATGTAGTTTAGTCAAATTAATGAGACCTGCCTTACTACGAGGGGAGGTCCAAAAGTTCGTGGAATGGGGAGGATGGAGCGGGGGTAGGCGCGCTCGCTTAGTGTCATACGAATCGGAGACTCATCATTAGCATAAATACCGAGTTTCAACCCGATTGCTTCATTCGTTTACGAACAGTCGCCTGTTAAACAAGTCAATCCGGAAGAAAATTGAAACTATGGAGAAAATTGAACACCTCGCTGTAATAAAAGAACGCTCAAACCATTTTGAATGAAATGGGAGTCGTTTACAGGGAACAGTGCCCTAGTAAATCAATGATTTACAATTGGCATGGTCTTTATAAACATGGTCGAGAGTCAATTGAAGACGACCCCGGCTCAGGAAGGCCAGTTGAGGCAACCACATCGGACATCGGCGATAAAGTGGAGAAAATTGTACTAGAGGATGCCCGTTTGAAGAAAAAAAAATAATCTGCATTAGTTGGAGTACAAGATACCACCATTTTGCGAATCCTACATGAGCACCTGGGTATGACAAAAGTCAGTGCAAGATGAGTACCGAGAATGCTCACGCCGTTTCAGAAAGAGCAGCGCGTCGATCGTCAAAGCATTTTTTGGAGTTGTGTGGAGATAAACCTGCACAGATTTTAGACCAAATTGTTACGGGAGATGAAACATGGGTTCATCACTTTGAGCCTGAGTCCAAACAAGAGTCCATGCAATGGCATAAAAAGGGGACACAACCACTAAAGAAATTCAAGGTGACGGAGTCGGCTGGAAAGATGATGGCTACTGTTTTTTGGCATTGTGAGTAATCTTGATTGATTACAAAGAAAAGGGAAGGACTATAACCGGAGAATACTACGCAACGATATTTAAAAAATTAAAGGATGCCATCAAGGAAAAGCGGCGAGGAAAATTAACAAAGGTTGTGTTGCTGTTGCAAGACAACGCGCCGGTTCACAAGAGCAGAATTGCAATGGCTGCTCTGCACACGCATGGGTTCGAATTCCTAGTTCACCCACCCTACAGTCCAGACCTGGCCCCGAGTTACTTTTTTTTACTCCCCAATTTAAAAAAAGACTGAAGGGGAAGGAAATTTTCCGACGACAATGAGGTAAGGGAGGCAATTTCGGCTCATTTTGACGGAAAAGATAAAACATTTTTTATAGTGGTTTAGAAAAATTAATTTATTGGTGTAATAAATGTATTGAGCTTAAAGGTGATTATATTGAAAAGGAAAAATAGTTTTGTTGTTTTATTTTATTTAGATCCCTTTCATTCCACGAACTTTTGGACCTCCCCTCGTACTTATGTCTCTAAATGATATTCTCTAAATGTTCGTTGTTCTTATTTGTACACAAAATTATGATATTTTTACATAAAACATTATTTTATAAGAATGTAACTATCTTATTATGAAAGAAACTGTTAATCAGTTCAGTACTTTTAGAATTTATCGATTATAATCATATAAATATTTCCTATTTATTATGTTACTTAATAAAGCGATACAATTTAAACTGTTATGACAACTGTATTATGTCGCGTTGATCATTTCTTTAGTAGGAATTTACTTTTATCGATAATTTACGATTGTAGGAGATTTTTTTAAATCCTGAAACTAAAAAAAGGTAATATGTTTTATTTAGTTTCCCCCTGAATCAATGCATACGCTATAATCATTTGTCATAATTTAATAAGTATCCATTACTTAATAAGTATACATACCCATGGATTTTTTGGTGTTATAAATAACTTAAGCTTAAGACAATTTTTGTGTCATGAGTACATCCTGTATATTTTTTTTTCAATTAAGAGTCAACATCACACCAAAATTTGATTTGAATAATTCTATTCATTAACACTAAACCTACCAAGTACCGGTCAAATTGACCGTTCTTAAACTTTTGTAAAACTTACACATTTTCAAACGTTATAATATCGTTATCAAACTACATGACAATTCTTAGAATATGCATATAATATTTTCTACACTCTTTACTTTTAGTTATTTCCATTATTACCTGCGTTATATAATAAAATAACTTTTAATTACCGGTCAATTTGAGGGCGTGCGGTAGGAACAGGTATACAAGAATTGTCGGTAGGTTTAGTGTTAATCTTTGTACTTAATTTAAATCGATCAGATAATTAGATCAGACAATATATTTTCACAGTCTATAGAACATTTTATAATCAATACCTACTGTTTCTCGTAACTAAAAATTATAATTAAAAATAAAGTTTCAACAAATATACACCGAAAGTGAATAATAAAATTTAGAATAGAATAAAAACTTGGTAGCATAGCACATCAAAATAGCCTGCTATTATCAAAACAACGGGACTTTTCGGTATTATTTGTAAGAAAAAAACAACCCGTCATAATGAATCAACAAATTTAATTTGCTGAATCATCTTTTATTTTAATTTATTCTTAGGTCGTTATTAAAGTCTTTTCTTTTATATCTTCTCTACACATAATATAATAGACATTTATCTTCCTGTCTTCCAGTTACTTTGTTTACCCATTAGGAATAATCTACTAAACATATTGTGATGAAAGTTGATTACATCTTATAGTCCTAATAAATAAAATACAGGATATTGTCCATCAAAACTAAATTTATTATAATTTCTTCACTAACTACTGCCCCCGATTCTGCTTTCGGAAATTTATTAAAACAAAAAATTATTATTTAACTAATAATACAATAAAACAATAATAAAAATTTAAATTGCGTTGTCTTATTAACTAAGAAGCATTTGCAAGAACATTGTCTTATTGTGAAGACAACAAAACAGTTGGTTTAGATCATAATAACAATTAAACCAAATATTATGGATTATACAGACATTTAAAGCTTATAAATAGTTTACAATTTGATTCGAAAAGAAGGGCTCAGACAGAGTTGGTTTTATGGACTTTATAAAAAGTACATATTTTACCTTTTTGTTAAGTCCCAAGCTTCAATAAATCTACTGTTAACATGCAACAATCGCTTGGGATCGATAAGATATGATCCAGTTAAATTAACCTTTCGCTTTGATATTTCTTGCAAGAAACGGTTTAAATCGTCTCCACTAAAATTATGAACAGAAAGTATTTATTTATTTTTAGCTCTAATATATTTATTTATATTTATTTTTGTCTCAAATCTCATTATTATGTACCAGCAAATAAGATTGAAAAATAAACCCAACATATAACATGTGCTGAGGTTGAAAGTTATTAAAACTAAATAAATTTCCCCAACAGGGTCGAGAGAATAGTTAGTGAAGAATAAATAATAAATTTCCCACAACTTGTCGAAACCAGCAAAACTATTATAAACTATCAAATTACCAGAAACAATTAACAATCGGATTGAAAAAATATACAGTCGTTGGAGTATAAAATAATAAATGAATTTGGAATGGTAACGTAAAATAATAGTTTGTTATTTATTTCAGTACAGCTTTCGCTATTAGAAGAATCTTCACAACAATATTTATTTTGCGACGTCAGCGACAATAGTTTCAGCTGAGCTGTCATAATAATATATTATCTTTATTTCATATCTAATAGACGAGTTGTAGGGCTTGATGGAGAACTTAACGAATGATAACGAATAATATTGTCTTCGTAAGACCACAATATCCCTTTTAATAAGTTAATTTATATAAGGGGTTTAGTAGGTAGTACACTAACTATTGAGTAGGTATAACCTATTCACCTCCAGAATCATTTGATTTGATCATTTGATTGAGAAGGTGACTAGAAGGTAGTACTAGTAGGTAGTACACGCTATATTTATAGTGTGTGATATCTTATTAAATACATCAATGGAGTACTCTTTATATGTAAACTCGACTTTAGATAATTGAAACAAAAGTTATAAATACACTCAACCCTTTCACTTTTTTGTTATAATAAACATACAAAGCATTTACGCAATACATTTCTTTTAACTGTTTTTTTAGTGAATGATTTATATGAAAAAATTTAACTTCAAATATATTCATAAGTTTTTCAAGTGAATGGAAATAAAATATATTAAAAATTTCAGACATTAATCTGTAGTTTTCAACAAAGGCAATTCAATTACAAAAGTGTATTCTTAATATATCAATTTCACAATAAATTTACAATTATAAATACAATATATTTTCAGTTGCCTTTATTGCTTTTGTTTACGTAAAAATATATCTGTTTCTTTAGTGTATTACTTAATTTAAATGATATTTTTATTTTATATAAATGTAGAAATCTATTATTCGTTGTTCTTCGTAATTATAAACGTTAAAATGAAGTTTCTAATGTTATTCAGTCACTGGTTATTTCATTGGATAATGCGTGTGTTGAAATAAAAGGTAATTAAATAAATATAATTATTTATTATACAGGTCGGTGGTTGTATTAAAATCATATAATCTTCGTTATCCTTGAGCTGGTTTGAGAATATCAGTTGCTTGTCCAATGACCTGTACCGCTGGACCTGCTTTGATTATTCCATCCCTGATCCTTTGGCCAAGTTTTTCCTGTAATATATTATAATATTATAAAAGCTATACAAATGTATTCATAGGAATTAACAACAATAATTAATGTCAGTTATTTGAGCAATAAATGTATAGACTTATACAAACAATATACTAAATAAAATAATAATAATAATAGTATTAGTAACAGTATCCAACACAAATAGTTCTTTTAAGATAATAATATAATTACCAGTTTCTTAAATGGTTTCCATTTAGGAGCGGGAGAAGACACAACCATCGACACGGTCACAATTAAGGTGAATAAGAAGAACAACATCCTCCTACAGTCCATTGTGGTGAATTTGTTGATACAATAATTATACTCAGCTTAGGTGTTTAGAATGAAGACTTAACAGGAAGTCTTGTTTATTTATACTCCACGTGTTGTATTACCAAATCACACTTTGCGGCTATATTTGTAACTGTTTCACATTTTAAACCTTATTCCGTATACGCAAGGTCTATAAAACAAGAGATATTCTAAATAGTATGTTCGTAGTTTGGATATAGTTGCAACCTAGTTGAAAGCATTTCACTCTGTATTTCCCGTACTCAGTGATTCCCCGGAATGTTAAGAAGCTTTTTATACTAAACAGCCTTTTACATATTATATTATATCTTATCCTGTTTATATCATTGCATTACTAGAACATGTAACTCTGTCATTTTATATTTCCGCCATATTAGTGTACTTTATTATTATGTTAATTATGGATTGTGTATAATAAAATAAGGCAAGCATAGCCAGAGCAAATTCATATATTAAAGACCAAGTCAATCCTACTATAAAAGTGCAGAATATTAAAATGCAGCACCTGCATGTGGAACGAATAAGACACCGCCCGCTTTGCAACGATTGGTGGAAAACGGGCTAGAACCTACTGACCAGTCAATTGCTAATAATCACCTGTTCTTTAATATTTATTAATTGTTAATTGAAAATTGTAGTTCCTTATATAACTTTTGAAATTAATTGATTTTAACTGCAATCTTCGCTGCCACCAAAAGCATAATTATATGACGCTTATTTCTTAAAGTAAATAAAACAATTTTAGATGATCAACACGAGCAGAACCTGTAAAATTACCCGGTAGCATGCAATTACTAAACCCGATCAGTTTATAGAAGTTGTTCATATATCTTATTCATGAATCAAATATTTTGTGACCCGTGATATTTTGTGACTTTTCGAAATCAATATTCATTAACGCTAAAATCCTCTTGACGCATAAAAAGGTAGATTAAATCAAATAGAGTAATTGAACCCGATATTATAAAATCAGTAAGAAAAAATGCAACGCACCTAATAAGAAAAATATTTCAGAATATACGATATATGGAAAGGTTTCTATTCGCTTATCACTATTTACAATAAAAGATTGAAGTACTTACTTCGGATGCAGAAATGTAGTTCTGAAGTTCTAAAATACATCGACACATCTTGAGCGTGATCTGGCAGGTTTGAAAATTTCTTTACATTATTTATGTATTATAAATATATACTTATAATAATTTTCAACAGATGAGGCAATGTAGAAAAAAAGAAACACTTTGTCTGTGATAAAAAATGTTTAATTTCAATAATTATAAGTGAAAATAAACATTACAATAAATAAAATGAGCCCCTCGGTACCTCTATTCACATCAACATAGATTATATGAATTTAGCTACGTATTATAGTTTTGAAGCAGCAGATTGCAAGAATTCGAAATTAAGTTTAAATTTAGCTGTTGAATTTCATGTCATTGTAATATAAAGAAAGATTATTATTAACAAGAGGTGTTACAAAGTATAGTATTATAACAATAATGTCTGTTTTATAGAATTATATTTAGGATATGGTAAACAAAAATTTATAAAGAACTCTTTAACACAAACCCAGTAAAAGATATGTAAATTTTAATTTAATTAGCTTAAAAACAACATCATAAGAATCATTTTATACATAAAATATAAATATTTAGTATTATATTAAATTATCACAATGAAATTAATCAATTAGTAATGGATTTGATATAGTTTTATTTACATTTTAATATTTAATTTTAACTTGACTTCGTCTGCCAGATATTCTGTTCACGTTAAGACGAGATGGTAATATCTGTCACCGCGCCATTTAATTAGTCACCAACCTCCCACGGTTTCATCGACTTCAGAATGCATACAAAATGCTCTAATATTTTGAGGTCGCACAGTGAGGTCACACATGGGATTTTAAATTGTTCATGAGGGTTCAATCGTCCCCCGCGAATTTTAGTATTAAAATTAGTTTTTAATACTGAAGATGTTATAATTTAATTATTATACTTTTTTATTATTATAACGACTTCTACATAATTCAGACACTTACAAAACATGTCTTGGAACGGTGTTTTAGTTTGATTTGGTGAAAGTTAAGGATGGTAAATGCATTTACAATCACAGCTGTCTGTTTATACCCAGATGGGTATTGATAAGCCATTATTTGTTAAATTCGTAATTTTAACATCTGGCTATTTAATGTCGAGAAATAAATTTTATTTTAACTAAAATTTTGCACAAGAACACCATGGCTTACATTTAAAAAACAAACAATTAAAATTTATATAATAACTGTATACACGTACAAAGTGTAGAATGTAGTGTTGTTTAATCGGAGTTTCCGATTAATTCATATTCATAAAATATAAAATATAATTGATAAGAGTAATCCTATTGTAAATAAAATAAGCATATTTGATATTTTTTTCAAATGATTAAATCATTTTCAATACTGAGAAATATAAAACATGTTGAATATTTTTCTTTTGACTTTTCAATAAATAATGTGATTATCAAGATGGTTGGTTAAGTCCATAGTCGGGCAGCTTAATATTTTCGATGGCCATTTTTAATAGTTTGTGACCATTTAAAGCTCTCCCAATAACTGAACGTGTTAAATCCAGTTAAAGTTAGACGCTAAAATAACATTATCTAAATCCCACTTGCTGAAAACTCGACGTCTTGAAATGCTATTGAAATATAGCAATTGCTTGAAGACGAGTTGGATTCTATTTTCTATATCCCATTTATTTTGTTTTAAATTACGAACTATTTAACAAAATAGTGGGATTGATATTTTTATTTTTCAGTAGCAAAGTCGGGGGCATTAAATATAATACAAAAAGTTGTCTTATATGAGGTAAAATCAATTATCTTTTCAATGCAGTGAACTTCTCGGGGTTTAAATTCGCTTTAGACTGAATGTATCTTTTATACGAACTGTAAACAGTACAAACGAACTTTGGAATGGAACGGTGTTAGTTTCAAGTCAGTTTTTGATGCGGGAAGATAGAAACGAGATACATCTAGCACTTTCATTCAGTTTGAGTTTATGTTATGCTTTTAACCTTACATAGTATGTACACTTTTATGTTGAGCTGTAAAGTCTGAAAAGAATTAGATAAAATTTATTTTATTTATAACGTTGTTGTCTATCATTATCACGTTTATTAAATAGGAACTTGGCGGAAAAATACATTTAACAGAATAACCAGTTATCTTTCATAAACTAATCCATAAAAAATACCAAAAAGATAAACGGTATTCCGTTTATCTTTTTGGTATTTTTTTACTCTGCTATAAGAATATTTGGTATTTTTTTATGCTGCTACAAGATATATTTTACTACAAATCCAGATAATTTCACTAAGCGGGTTAGTATTGGTGACAAATACAATTACACAAATCGCTTTTGTAAGTAGAATTTCGAAGTAAAATTTATAAATCTCTTGTCAGCTGTCAGTTAATATTTCTGAGTAACTTTGTATATAACTTCTTTGATTTTTGAAGGAATTATTGTCAGCCCGACTCCGTCCGCTTTTAATAAAATAAAGAAACACGTTACTAAATCTCTGATATATTATTTATTTGTGATTAATTTTAAAGAATCTTCGAAAATGTATTCATAATTATTAAAAAGGTCAGTTATGAATAAAACAGTTTTAATTTTAAACATATAAAATCAGCTGGAAGCTTGACATTTAGAAATAATTAAGCAGATGTTATAAAAGAAAATATATTTCAGTACAGGCTTTGAGAATGTCTTAATATAAATTATTACCTTAAGTAGCATTAATCACGTCCAATTAGGGGCCATGTCTACTTTGTCGTTAATAGGAATTGTATTAAATGAAAAGAAAAAAAAAAGGATACAATTTGAGTTCGTAAAGGACGGTATAATTAAAAAGTTTGACAATTGAATGAAGTTATATGTAATTGGTATTATTTGTGTAATAAAATTTAAATAAAACAATTTTTCTAATAAGAAACTAAAAAAAATAATCGTTCAAGACAAAAAGTTTAGCAACAATTGTGAAAACGTCGCGTTTAATTAAATTAAATTGTAAGTCGACCTTCAAGATAAGGACTAGAAACTCATTAAAACACAAGTAGCTGATGGAGCTTCATTTTACTTTTTGTTTTTGCATCTTAAACACAAGATAAACCAAATTGCAACCTTTAAAGAATGGAGAGTGAAGGAGATTAGGATACAAATGGGAATGGGATGGTTGGAACTCCTGTTCTATCAAATACTTTATATAATATTGTTGTTTTATATTATATCCTTCCATTTTTAATCAAAATAATTAAATTAAGCAATCCTTTTAAACCTAAAAATCATTTTAATCCACCATCACTACTAACTTTTTCAATCGAATCAAACGGATGTCGAAAAAACAAAATAAAATATGGAAAATTAATCACGAAGAAATTTCTGTGTTAAGAGAAAGATCTTACATGTTTGTATTAAGTTGAAAAACGTTCCCGAAAAAATTTAATTTTTTGTTTTTTTTTCTGTACTTTTATTATTTTATATCTTAAAGAGTCGTTCGTTATACTTTAGAATAACTCAAATGAAATAAATTAACTTTGGAGCGCATTTATTTGCATTTTAGTAAATTTGTATTCTATTTCCAGTTACCTTGCTGGTAACTGGAAATAGAATTTAAATAGTAAGTGACTAAGATACAGTTTGTACCAATTACGCGAACCACAATTAATATTCGTTGAGTTAATTTTGTTGTTTAAAGTATTTAGTTTATAAACACAATTTCCCTAATTAATTGTCAACAATTAGCTTAGACTTGGATTAACTTTATAAGATACCTTTATTCAACTAGACGAAGAAAATACATAACTAGAAATAATTTTACTGTTTTTGTACTTGTTATGTTTGAATATAAAAATATTATCTGATATTTTCAAGTATAAAAACTTTTACTACAAATATTTCGTGTATTATTCAAATGTTGTCTTTTCAATAGTTTAACTGAACAGTTAAAAAAAAATTAAACCTAACAAATTTAATTATAAATTTATGTAAAAATAGGGAAAAAAATTCTCCCTGATATTATAATTTTTCAAATATCATGTTTCATTTACATTTTTTAGACATTAATATATGCGTATAATAATATTCAAAAAGATTTTATGGAGAATTCGAAAATTTATTATATTTAACTTCAATATTTTACTGACGTTGAAAAATAAATAATATAAAAATACAAAGGTCGGCGATGTTTTTTAAACTGTTTCAAAGCGATTTGTAAGGTGTGTCTGACACAGTGTAAAGAGATCGGAACGTTAAAAGAGTTTGGTAACTTTAAATTTGTATTTTGCTAAATAGCAAATGAAGTCGCTCTCAGATGTACTCATATAGTATTTAAAGTTGCATATTTATGATTTGATTTTTGAACTAGAAGGTTCTAAATGTGATGCAGTAAATCCAAGAGGAATTTAGCGAAAAGTATTAAACTAATTATAGGAAAAACGGAAACTGAAGACATCCAATTAATTGGAAGTGAAACGGAAACTGCGAAGAAATCCAAACGTGCAATTTAAAGTACAATGAAAACCTAATGAAGCTGACCTAAATGTAGTTTAGTCAAATTAATGAGACCTGCCTTACTACGAGGGGAGGTCCAAAAGTTCGTGGAATGGGGAGGATGGAGCGGGGGTAGGCGCGCTCGCTTAGTGTCATACGAATCGGAGACTCATCATTAGCATAAATACCGAGTTTCAACCCGATTGCTTCATTCGTTTACGAACAGTCGCCTGTTAAACAAGTCAATCCGGAAGAAAATTGAAACTATGGAGAAAATTGAACACCTCGCTGTAATAAAAGAACGCTCAAACCATTTTGAATGAAATGGGAGTCGTTTACAGGGAACAGTGCCCTAGTAAATCAATGATTTACAATTGGCATGGTCTTTATAAACATGGTCGAGAGTCAATTGAAGACGACCCCGGCTCAGGAAGGCCAGTTGAGGCAACCACATCGGACATCGGCGATAAAGTGGAGAAAATTGTACTAGAGGATGCCCGTTTGAAGAAAAAAAAATAATCTGCATTAGTTGGAGTACAAGATACCACCATTTTGCGAATCCTACATGAGCACCTGGGTATGACAAAAGTCAGTGCAAGATGAGTACCGAGAATGCTCACGCCGTTTCAGAAAGAGCAGCGCGTCGATCGTCAAAGCATTTTTTGGAGTTGTGTGGAGATAAACCTGCACAGATTTTAGACCAAATTGTTACGGGAGATGAAACATGGGTTCATCACTTTGAGCCTGAGTCCAAACAAGAGTCCATGCAATGGCATAAAAAGGGGACACAACCACTAAAGAAATTCAAGGTGACGGAGTCGGCTGGAAAGATGATGGCTACTGTTTTTTGGCATTGTGAGTAATCTTGATTGATTACAAAGAAAAGGGAAGGACTATAACCGGAGAATACTACGCAACGATATTTAAAAAATTAAAGGATGCCATCAAGGAAAAGCGGCGAGGAAAATTAACAAAGGTTGTGTTGCTGTTGCAAGACAACGCGCCGGTTCACAAGAGCAGAATTGCAATGGCTGCTCTGCACACGCATGGGTTCGAATTCCTAGTTCACCCACCCTACAGTCCAGACCTGGCCCCGAGTTACTTTTTTTTACTCCCCAATTTAAAAAAAGACTGAAGGGGAAGGAAATTTTCCGACGACAATGAGGTAAGGGAGGCAATTTCGGCTCATTTTGACGGAAAAGATAAAACATTTTTTATAGTGGTTTAGAAAAATTAATTTATTGGTGTAATAAATGTATTGAGCTTAAAGGTGATTATATTGAAAAGGAAAAATAGTTTTGTTGTTTTATTTTATTTAGATCCCTTTCATTCCACGAACTTTTGGACCTCCCCTCGTACTTATGTCTCTAAATGATATTCTCTAAATGTTCGTTGTTCTTATTTGTACACAAAATTATGATATTTTTACATAAAACATTATTTTATAAGAATGTAACTATCTTATTATGAAAGAAACTGTTAATCAGTTCAGTACTTTTAGAATTTATCGATTATAATCATATAAATATTTCCTATTTATTATGTTACTTAATAAAGCGATACAATTTAAACTGTTATGACAACTGTATTATGTCGCGTTGATCATTTCTTTAGTAGGAATTTACTTTTATCGATAATTTACGATTGTAGGAGATTTTTTTAAATCCTGAAACTAAAAAAAGGTAATATGTTTTATTTAGTTTCCCCCTGAATCAATGCATACGCTATAATCATTTGTCATAATTTAATAAGTATCCATTACTTAATAAGTATACATACCCATGGATTTTTTGGTGTTATAAATAACTTAAGCTTAAGACAATTTTTGTGTCATGAGTACATCCTGTATATTTTTTTTTCAATTAAGAGTCAACATCACACCAAAATTTGATTTGAATAATTCTATTCATTAACACTAAACCTACCAAGTACCGGTCAAATTGACCGTTCTTAAACTTTTGTAAAACTTACACATTTTAACGTTATAATATCGTTATCAAACTACATGACAATTCTTAGAATATGCATATAATATTTTCTACACTCTTTACTTTTAGTTATTTCCATTATTACCTGCGTTATATAATAAAATAACTTTTAATTACCGGTCAATTTGAGGGCGTGCGGTAGGAACAGGTATACAAGAATTGTCGGTAGGTTTAGTGTTAATCTTTGTACTTAATTTAAATCGATCAGATAATTAGATCAGACAATATATTTTCACAGTCTATAGAACATTTTATAATCAATACCTACTGTTTCTCGTAACTAAAAATTATAATTAAAAATAAAGTTTCAACAAATATACACCGAAAGTGAATAATAAAATTTAGAATAGAATAAAAACTTGGTAGCATAGCACATCAAAATAGCCTGCTATTATCAAAACAACGGGACTTTTCGGTATTATTTGTAAGAAAAAAACAACCCGTCATAATGAATCAACAAATTTAATTTGCTGAATCATCTTTTATTTTAATTTATTCTTAGGTCGTTATTAAAGTCTTTTCTTTTATATCTTCTCTACACATAATATAATAGACATTTATCTTCCTGTCTTCCAGTTACTTTGTTTACCCATTAGGAATAATCTACTAAACATATTGTGATGAAAGTTGATTACATCTTATAGTCCTAATAAATAAAATACAGGATATTGTCCATCAAAACTAAATTTATTATAATTTCTTCACTAACTACTGCCCCCGATTCTGCTTTCGGAAATTTATTAAAACAAAAAATTATTATTTAACTAATAATACAATAAAACAATAATAAAAATTTAAATTGCGTTGTCTTATTAACTAAGAAGCATTTGCAAGAACATTGTCTTATTGTGAAGACAACAAAACAGTTGGTTTAGATCATAATAACAATTAAACCAAATATTATGGATTATACAGACATTTAAAGCTTATAAATAGTTTACAATTTGATTCGAAAAGAAGGGCTCAGACAGAGTTGGTTTTATGGACTTTATAAAAAGTACATATTTTACCTTTTTGTTAAGTCCCAAGCTTCAATAAATCTACTGTTAACATGCAACAATCGCTTGGGATCGATAAGATATGATCCAGTTAAATTAACCTTTCGCTTTGATATTTCTTGCAAGAAACGGTTTAAATCGTCTCCACTAAAATTATGAACAGAAAGTATTTATTTATTTTTAGCTCTAATATATTTATTTATATTTATTTTTGTCTCAAATCTCATTATTATGTACCAGCAAATAAGATTGAAAAATAAACCCAACATATAACATGTGCTGAGGTTGAAAGTTATTAAAACTAAATAAATTTCCCCAACAGGGTCGAGAGAATAGTTAGTGAAGAATAAATAATAAATTTCCCACAACTTGTCGAAACCAGCAAAACTATTATAAACTATCAAATTACCAGAAACAATTAACAATCGGATTGAAAAAATATACAGTCGTTGGAGTATAAAATAATAAATGAATTTGGAATGGTAACGTAAAATAATAGTTTGTTATTTATTTCAGTACAGCTTTCGCTATTAGAAGAATCTTCACAACAATATTTATTTTGCGACGTCAGCGACAATAGTTTCAGCTGAGCTGTCATAATAATATATTATCTTTATTTCATATCTAATAGACGAGTTGTAGGGCTTGATGGAGAACTTAACGAATGATAAATAATATTGTCTTCGTAAGAATACAATGTCTCTTGTAATAAGTTAATTTATATAAGGGGTACTACCTACTATCCACTGAGTAGGTTATAAGCCTACTAGTCACCTCCTGAATCATTTGATTTGATAATTTGATCATTTAATTGAGGAGGTGACTAGGAGGTAGCAGTAGTCGGTAGTACAAGCTATATTTATAGTGTGTTTATTAAGCACATCAATGGAGCACAACACTTTATAAGTATACTAAATAATTTAACTTCAAAGTCTTTATAAATTTTTTTTGGAATGGAAATACAATATATTAAAAATTTCATACATTAACCTGTTGTTTTCAACAAAGACAATTAAATTACAAAAATGTATTTTTATGTGTTAATTATCTAACATAAAATATTTTTTTCAGTTGTCTTTATTGCTTTTGTTTCATTAAAAATATATCTGTTTCTTTAATGTATTATTTAATTTAAATGATATTTTTATTTTATATAAACGTAGAAATCTATTATTTGTTGTTCATCGTAATTATAAACGTTAAAACCTAGTCTCTTATATTATTTAGTTATTGGTTATTTCATTGATAATGTGTGTGTTGAAAATAAAAGGTAATTAAATAAATAGCCTCATTTATTACACAGGTCGGTGGTTGTATTAAAATCAAAATATAATCTTCATTATCCTTGTGCTGGTTTGAGAATATCAGTTGCTTGTCCAATGACCTGTACCGCTGGACCTGCTTTGATTATTCCATCCCTGATCCTTTGGCCAAGTTTTTCCTGTAATATATTATAATATTAAAAAAGCTACACAAATGTATTCATAGGAATTAACAACAGTAATTAATGTCAGTTATTTGAGCAATAAATGTATATACGTATATAAACAATATACTAAATAAAACAATAATAATAATAGTATTAGTAGCAGTATCTTCACAAATAGTTCTTTTAAGATATTAATATAAATACCAGTTTCTTAAATGGCTTCCATTTGGGAGCGGGAGAAGACACAACCATCGACACGGTCACAATTAAGGTGAATAAGAAGAACAACATCCTCCTAAAGTCCATTGTGGTGAATTTGTTGATACAATAATTGTACTCAGCTTAGGTGTTTAGAATGAAGACTTAACAGGAGTCCTTGTTTATTTATACTCCACGTATTGTATTACCAAATCATACTTTGCGGCTATATTTGTAACTGTTTTACATTTTAAACCTTATTACGTTTATGCAAGGTCTATAAAATAAGAGATGTTATAAATAGTAGTATCGTAGTTTGGATATAGTTGCAACCTAGTTGAAAGCATTTCACTCTGTATTTCCCGTACTCAGTGATTCCCCTGAATGTTAAGAAGCTTTTTATACTAAACAGCCTTTTACATATTATGAAGTATCTTATCCTGTTTATATCATTGCATTACTAGAACATGTAACTCTGTCGTTTTATATTTCCGCCATATTAGTGTAGTATAGTTAGTTCCGCTTTATTATTATGTTAATTATGGATTGTGTATAATAAAATAAGGCAAGCATAGCCAGAGCAAATTCATATACTAGGTCACGCAAGCGGGGTCGCAAGCTGAGCTAACTTTAAACTATTAGTTATTATTTTATTATTCTTATTTATTACTTTATCTATTCTTTTAACTTGAGAGGTATAAGACGTTCAATATGATAAGTCTATGGACAATTTTCTGATATATTGAAACTTTTTTTCTGTAATTCGAAAATTTTACATTCTTTTAGTGTGCTTCGAGCTCAATGTGAACTGCATTCTGACGAATTAATAGTCAGTTCTGCTATGTATTCAGATTTCAATCCACTCGTATCTCGTGCATCGAGCAGGCGCGCGGTGGTGAGTCATTAATCGAACTAAATTAGTTCTGTTAATTGTTCAAGATCTGTCGATCGAAATTATCCGAAATTTTGCACAGTCATAAAGCAATGTGGCATCAAACACCATGCCGAGTTTCGAAACTGTGGTATGCGTAGTTTCTGAGCTAGCACGTAAATTGTCCTAAACTGAATTAGTAAATTATACTGAATTTAGAATTACGATTTCTTTTAAATTAAATATATGCTTAGCGCCTTATGCTCGCAATCGTTGTGGCGAGTTTCTTTAACGTAGCTTGAATAGTTTTTAGGAAGAGAAGAAGAAGAGTTCGCATTTTTTGCGATCTGACCAGTAAAGAGCTTCGCTTCGCTCAGCTCAATTAAAGACCAAGTCAATCCTACTATAAAAGTGCAGAATATTAAAATGCAGCACCTGGATGTGGAATGAATAAGACACCGTCCGCGTTGCAGCGATCGGTGGGAAAAGGGCTAAAATCTACTGACCAGTCAATCGTTGACTTATAATCACCTCTTCTTTAATAGTAATTAATTGTAAATTGAAAATTGTATTTCCGTATATAACTTTTGAAATTAATTGATTTTAATTGCAATCTTCGCTGCCACCAAAACATAATTATATTCCGCTTATTTCTTAAAACAAATAAAACAATTTTAGATAATCAATACAAGTAGAAATATAGTCTGTAAAATTACTCTGTAACATGCAAATACTAAACCCGTTCAGCTTATAGAAGTTGTTCTTTCTTTAAACTATTTACGAAGCAAATATTTGGTCACTAATGATATTTTGTGACTTTTCAAAAACAATATTAATTAACGCTAAAATCCTCTTGGCGCATAAAAAACTAAGATTAAATCAAATAGAGTAATCGAATCCGATATTATAATATAAAATCACTAAAAATATGTAACGCACCTAATAAAAAAATATTTCAGAATATACGATATATGGAAAGGTTTGTATTCGCTTATCACTATTAAGAATAAAAGACTAAAGTACATACTTGGATATAGAAATGTAGTTCTGAAGTTCTAAAATACACCCAAACATCTTGATCTTGCAAGTTTGAAAATTTCTTTACATTATTTATGAGTTATAATAATTTTCAACAGACGAGTCAATAGAGAAAAAAAGAAACACTTTATCTGTGATAAAAAATGTTTAATTTTAATAATTATAAGTGAAAATAAACAATACAATAAATAAAATGAGTCCCTCGGTGCCTCTATTCACATCAACATAGATTATAAGACTTTAGCTACGTATTATAGTTTTGAAGCAGCAGATTGCAAGACGGGACGGCAAAACTAAATAAGTTTAAATTTAGCTGTTGAATTTCATGTCATTGTAATATAAAGAAAGATTGTTATTAACAAGAGGTGTTACAAAGTATAGTATTATAACAATAATGTCTGTTTTATAGAATTATATTTAGGGTATGGTAAATAAAAATTTATAAAAAACTCTTTAACACAAACCCAGTAAAAGATATGTAAATTTTAATTTAATTAGCTTAAAAACAACATCATAACAAGCATTTTATACATAAAATATAAATATTATTTACTAATATATTAAATTATCACAATGAAATTAATCAATTAGTAATGGATTTGATATAGTTGTGTTTATATTTTAATATTTAATTTTAACTTGACTTCGTCTGCCAGATATTCTGTTCACGTTAAGACAAGATGGTAATGTCTGTCCCCCAGCCATTTAATTAGTCGCCAACCTCCCACGGTTTCATCGACTCCAGAATGCATACAAAATGCTCTTATATTTTGAGGTCGCTCGGTGAGGTCACACATGCAATTTTAAATTGTTCATGAATATTAAATAACACCACGAATCTCAGTATCAAAATTATTTTCATTTAATAACTCTTTCGTAGTTTTATTACTATAACGACTTTTACACAGTTCAGAAACTTACAAAACATGACTAGGAAAGGTATTTTAGTTTGATTTGGTGAAAGTTAAGGATGTAAAATGCATTTACAATCACAACGGTCTGTTTACCCCACCTTTGTTTAGATAGATTGACCCAGATGGGTATTGATAAGCCATTATTTGTTAAATTCGTAGTATTAACATCTGGCTACATAATGTCGAGAAATAAATTTTATGTTAATTGTAATTTTCAACAATAACACCATGACTTACATTTTAAAAACAAACAATTAATATTTATATATTAACTGTATACACGTATTAGGTGTGGAGTGTTGTGTTGTTTAATCGGAATTTACGATTAATTCATTTTCATAAAATATAAAAGGGAATGTATAAGAATAATCTTATTGTAAAGGAAATAAGCATATTTAATATTTATCTCAAATGATTAAATCATTTTCAATACTGAGAAATATAAAACATGTTGAATATTTTGAACAATAATTTTCATTGTCCTTTTCAATTGTTAATGTGATTATCAAGATGGTTGAGTCAATAGCTTAACATTTTTCGATAGACAATGTCAATAGTTACCATTTAAAGCTATCCCAATAACTGAATAACGTAAATCCAGTTAAAGTTAGACGCTAAAATAACATTATCTAAATCCCACTTGCTGAAAACTCAATGACTTGAAATGCTATTGGATTATAGTAGTTGCTTGAAGACGAGTTGGATTCTATTTTCTATATCCCATTTAGTTTGTTTACAATTACGAACTATGTATCAAAACAATGGGATTAATGTTTTTGAACATGGATGGGAAGCATGAAATGTAATTTTGGGTGATATAAAACCCCTACTGGAATATAAGTGACTAAATAATAGGATAAGGATGAATAGGTTATCATAAATAGAATAGAATATAAATTGACTGAACATGTGGGAAAAAGAACAGCATACAAATAACATAAAAAGACATTAAATAAATAAATAATTTATTAAAATATCCGTTGCATTATAAATTCCTCATAAAGGATTATCCTTGAGCTGGCTTCAAAATAGCTGTTGCTTGTCCAACAACCTGGACCGCTGGACCCGCTTTTATGATGCCATCTCTAACTCTCTGCCCAAGTTTTTCCTGTAAGATATAATATATTAAATATTAGAAAAAGCTCTCATGAATCCAAAGACAAAATATAATGGCCTAATCAGCCACATTTTTCAAGATATCTGAATATAAAGTAAAAACCTAATCTGATATCAAAATTTAAATTTTGATGTAACAAATTTTAATGAAATCGTACATAAATATAATAATTACCAGTTTTTTAAAGGGCTTCCATTTGGGTGCAGGAGACGACACAACCATCGAGACAGTCACAATGATGGTAAAGAAAAAGAAAAATATCTTTCTAAAATCCATTTGGGATAAACTTTGGTATTATTTATGACGTACTACTTTTTCAACTCAAATGCGTAGAATGAAGCTTAAGCAGAAATACCTGTATATATATCCATCTAAAACCAACAACAGTAATTACGTTAGTTTACTTGATTATATTCTTAATAGTGTGGTCATAAGGTCCATAATTCAGTACTTTCTCAAAAGTGGGATAACGTTATGAAAGACTTTCGTTCTGTGATTTCCAGTACACGGTAGTTCCCCCATGCTAAACCTAAGTTAATGATAATACATACCTTTTTAAATTTATGCCTATGTTTTTATGGTATTTATATAATTTTGACTCATTAATATGATTCCAAATGTATAAATGAATTAATTTTCTTACAATAATACTAAAGAAATGTAAGTTTAATACAATAATTAATTATTCTGACTGACCTGTGGTCTAATTATCTATTTTTATTACTACCCATTTACTACAGCTACATCTATGAAATAAACCGACACAAAGATATTCGTTTTAACTTCTCTTTGCTCCAAGTCCAAAAACCTTATTCTGATTTGTGATGTAAATTATATCGACTGAAACTAGAATAATTAAAACTATCCTCTTGCTTACTACTACTATCCTTTTGCTTACTACTGTTTACTAGAATTATTAAAACCAGAATAATTAAAACTCTCATCTTGCTTTATTCAAATATAATCAAAGCACTAGTAGCTTTGGCCAACGCTGTCGCTTATAGTATGGACGAAAAATGTTTTATTCTTTTTATGTCTGTCAGTCTTTTCCTTCTGGGACAGTACTTTTTACTTAGAACCCTTCACAAAGTGTGGCCAATATTTTATGACGATAGATTTAGTAGTTAAGAATTGAAAACAAATGAATACTAGTATTTTAGTTGTAGACAAATGATTTAACTATGTCAGCCTGAGCGCCACAGGCCTTATATCAAATTTTATCATAAAATTCATAGCATTCTTATAAAGTTTAAAAGCGATAGCGATAAACACGCAATAAGACAAACAGTTACTTTCGCATTTATTATTACAATTGATTTGTTACAATTCAGTAAATTTTGCATAATACCAGAAATGCAATTTTGCTATACATGTACCAAATTTGGACACAACAAGTCCTGGTTTTCTCTGAAAATTAATTACACGGAATTATGAATATCCAAATAGCTATTATGATTTCTGAGAAAGTTAATCAGCTTGTAAGTATATAGGAACATACATTATGTGGAAGTGTGTGAGTCTGTATGTAACATGGAAGCAATTTTACTTTACCTCCTTAGTTCTCAAAATTTACGATTCGAAGCAATTTCACCAAAGCTTTTTTTAAAGATTATCTACTAAATTGTTTATTATAGTAATAGTTAACAGCAAAATATGTTTTAGTAGAAAAGAATTGATGTTACTAGTCGGTATATAAAATCAGATATCTTGATAAGGTATGTATTGCATTCCTTAAACAATAAGTGCTAAGTGTTTTTTATTCAACAGTATGTGCTGTTAGCCAGATCCCAGAGATCGTGTTTCTCTTTCTCTCTTACATAGGTGTGAGACATTGACCTTTCGCTTACCATTTTGATTTTGATTTTAATTTCATAGTGACATATGAACGTATATGAATAATATTTTTGACTTCACACCATCCAATGAATATGTTATAGAATATTGATGAATATAGTATTTACAGTCAGTTAGATGTCAGTTATACGACATAACATAAGTGAAACATAAGATAATAATGACTTAGATAGATTTTTCTAAACCGCGCGTTTAGGTTTGGAATCATCAGATTTGTACTGGACTTGAGTTCCTTCCTTGTCAATTGATTTTAATGTTTGGGGCATTACATTTATTCCGTCTCAAACGAACAAATCAAGCGCATAGGACAGGATATGACACTGTTAATATCATTTGTTAGAACTGTGAGCTAATCAGTCGATATACCTAATTTGATGGGTTTTACAACACCGACCGATTCTTTATAACAACCTTTGTAATTTTTTCGCAATGGTTAAACCCGTTTCATGACCCGATCTATTAGTTACAGTTGACCGCAGATAGCTAGCCTTGGCTAAGAGGCCAAGTCTAGTTGGTATACAAAAAAGCAATGGCTATAGTTACATCATTAATAGTTACTAAAACCTTCTGAAGCCTCATCTTAGGTTACATTCTACACCTTCCCCTACTAAACAGAGATATTGTTTTAATGTCAAACAATATAACCTGAACCAAAATAATCGTTGCTTCAGAGCTTAGTAGAATAATGAATCACATGTTTTGTCAAAAAATATATACGAATCTCATTATTTGTTTTATTCTGTTCTGATTATACGGGTATAACTAGCAAAAAATAGACATCAAAAGGTTATCAACCATTTATTCCACAGAGATACCGTTTCTCATAACTTTGTTTAAATAAACCTTACGTCAACGAAATAAGGTTCCTAATCAAATATTAAATATATTATCAACAATTTTAATATTGTAAATAAAATTATAAATACTCAGTTATTCTTCAGACTTCAATCATAATATTGTTTGATATTAATATATAACAAAACAGTACTTCGAAATGGATTTCAGACGGATCATATTTTTTGTTTTAATTTTCATTGTCACCGTGTCAATAGTTGTGTCGTCGCCTGCGCCGAGGTGGAAGACCTTTAAGAAAATGGTAATTATATTATTATTGTATAACACCAACCCCACAGAACGTATACAATAATTTTAGATTCCAAATTTATTTACAGAAGACGTTGCATTGTACTTAACACTAAACCTACCGACAATTCTTGTTTACCTGTTCCTACCGCACGCGGTCAAATTGTCCGGTAATTAAAAGTTATTTTTTTATATAACGCAGGTAATAATGGAAATAACTAAAAGTAAAGAGTGAAGACAATATTATATGCATATTCTAAGATTTGTCATGTAGTTTGATAATGATATTATAACGTTCAAAAATGTGTAAGTTTTACAAAAGTTTAAGAACGGTCAATTTGACCGGTACTTGGTAGGTTTAGTGTTAATATTAAAATTCTTTTTGCGATATATTTCATATTTTTTCTTCTATGAAATTTATTGATTTGAATATTCAAAGTTTTCTTTAATAAACTATAAATAATTTTACAGCAAACAATAGGTCATAATATTAGAAATGGAGTCGTTAAAGCAGGACCAGAGGTTGAAATACTTGGACACGCAAAAGCCTTAGGATAATAAATTAACATTTTGTAATAATTCTATTAGCGATCTATAATAAGTAAATTATTATTCATAAGTTACTTTGTCGACTGTATATGTACATTTCAATAAAATACAAGCAATTGTCTTGTTTTATTTCTTTCTTATATTTGTTTCAATGTCATAAGGGCAATTATTGAGCGAAGCGAACGTAGTGAGCGGAGCGTTCCACTGGCTCGAAAACTACTTGACGGAAAATTATGAAATTTTGCAACCAAAAAGACACACATTATTGGATGATGGTTAAAAAAAAAAATCTAAATGTCATGTCGTTGAGAAATAATCGTCAAAAAACTGATATTCCATTGAAGTCAATGGGTCAAACGATGAGTCATTACACTGGGCTCGCTTCGCTCAATATGCAAACGGCACCCGAGAATTCGCCAGCGCAGCGAGTCGAAATTGAGGGTCTGTTGGCGTCCCTAGTATATATATATTTGACCGAAGGACGAAGGCTGAGCGTAGCGAAGCGTTTGTCCGAAGGATTACGTTTCCACTTGATAGGTTCATTCTGCTATTTTGCCGTATGTATTTCAGCATGTTTGTTCCGGCGCAGCCGACGTATTCATCCTATCGTCACGAAAATCGGCAGGCGTATTCTTTGGATTATTTGAACTTTTATGTCAAGCCATTTTTTTTTATTGGGCAAAAAAATCCAAAATGGCGGTTTTTTTTAGTTTTGTTTTTTGCCTAGCAGGAGCAATTTACATTCGATTGCCAAGAAAATTGGTGTTATTTAATTTTTTTTTTGTTTGGCCGTTTTCTTACTGGGAGGAAAAATTAAAAATGGCGGTGATTTAAGTTTTTATTTTGGCGTAGCTGACGTATTTTTTATACAATCGTCACGAAAATAGGTAGGTGTGTTCTTTGAATTATTAAAATTTTTATGTCGAGCCGTGTTTTTGCTTGGGCGAAAAATTTCAAAATGGCGGATTTCTGATCCGTACCACAAAAACGGACTTTGCGGCAGCTAGCGGGCTGAAATTTCGTCTAAGTATTCCTTGCCGAAATCTAAGGTGTTTTTTATTATTTCAAAACCCAAAATGGCGGCCAAATTTCGTCTAAGTATTCTTTTTTTGTTTTGTTTGAGGTCCAGTGTACGGAGGTTATTGTTGTGTTCATGGGTGAAATATCGTAACCATTGCACCTCGTGAAATTCATTATAAATAATTTCCCAACATTATCTCATCCCCTAACGTACTGAGGTCTACCGTTCCCAGAACTACTAGTTTGTATTACTGCAAAGTTAGAAACCTAGATAAACTTTTTCATATAAATGTACCCTATGGTCTGATTTACTCGTAGGTAGTTAAACACAAATGCTGAATTCATTACAGGTACGTCCCGATATAATTTCTTTTTCTAGTTATAATTATAAATTTTACATTTTATATTAATTCCAAATTACATTCAAATACAATTTAGAAAATAATCTAATCAACAAGAAGTTATCGGGTCGTATGATATTTCTTTATCCTTTTCGCCTGCATCTCAGCATTAACTTCAGTTTATGGAAGTTTCAGAAAGGATTTAATTTCAATCTTTAATATCAAAATATTATGAGGATGATGATGTCAAAATGCGTTGTTATGAAACGTTTACACGATTAATGGATTAGTTTAGATTAGATTAAAAAAAATAGTTATATTGAAAGTAATAATCGTTAGTGGTATTTAAATAAAATTATTATTTACTATTTCATGTAACTAGTTAGTAACAATACCTATTTCTATAATATCTTTGCATTTGCATTGAATTCATCCCAATCGATTAAGATATTTGCTTAAAAAAGATAAGACTAAGTAACTGTTAAAAAATATTATATATTTTTATGGTAATGTGGTATGCAATGTATTTGTGTAACTGTGACTGCACTTTTGTATCGAGTTCTATATAAATGTTGTTTGCAAACATGGTAGTACTCATCTTTATGTAAGATTATAATGTACAGTACATTACAGTACAATAGTTTTATGAGTTCTATTGAATTTCTTTTATAATATGCGGAGATCATTAAGAAGGCTCATTTTTTCTAAGTTTCTAGGGGTGTATGTATCTTTGTAATTTTAATTCAATTGGTCAATGCGGAGGAACGGACACACGGACACCAAAAGTGTAGGTCTAAGGATAAAAGGGTTAAGTTTTTTTCCAACCCACATAATGAAATATCCATTTATATTAGATTAATTATTATTTTATTTAAATAGAAATATTGGTAACATTTTGAAATACTTCAGTTTGTTAATATATATTATAAAACTTATACACCTAATTCTGTTTTTACACGGTAGATTGGTTCCAAAAGAAAACCGTGTAAAAAAAGACATTGATCGTATGCAAAAATAGGTGATTGGTTCCTAATCTCTAAAACCTATTAAAATTAGTTAAAAACAAGGATTTTTTTTAAGAACAAGTATTCATGAATATTTAATTAAATCACATATACAATATTTATTTTTACAAGCTAGTTATTAAAGATAAAAAAGATATGCACTCTAATCTTAAAAATAATATGAATTAAATGTATGGCAAGTTCAGGAACTAAAAATAATTATGTTAAACATCTATGTTGGTAACGTAAAGAATAGGTTATTAAATTTTTAAGGTAAAAAATCATCATCAGTTACTCGTATTCGCTTGCTTCGAACGCGTATATGGTCAGTCATACATTTATCAAAACGTCAAATAATGTAATTACACAAACGAGGGTTGAACATGACCGAGAAAAAGTCTATTGTCACTCGACAACTATTGTCACTTTTCCCTCTCCAAATGGAATAAAGAAAGTCCCTGAAGAGTACCATTTTTCTTTATCAATAGTAGTATTACTTTTTATACAAGTCATTGTATACCAAGCGTAATATGCGATAGTGAATGCAACCAAATCCATGGCGTCCGACTAAGGTGATAAAGGTGTCTTTAGATTTAAATCGATAGCCTAGCATTCTCCAATTTAGGGAATTTCATACATATCCTTGGTGAGTCGGTATTCAAAAGGAAACTCCTAACGCATCAATAGTCCATCCGCAATGTCAAATTTGCGAAAGGCAATATCTTCTCTTCCGCATTGTCACATTTTTAAACGTACTGTCCCGCCTACAATCAGTTTATATAGGTAAAATAGTGCGAAACTCACTGCAACCAACAAATCCTTTTGTATCATATAATAGCTGAACATGCCACACTTCACTTGTCGTCGAAGTAGTTCTATTTGTTATTTTGTATTGAGAGTTCAGAACAGCCTATGTTTCTTCCTAATAAAGTAGCTGTCAACAAGTGAAGATTGTTTTAAATCGGTCCACTAATCCTTTGAGATTATTTCAACATACAATCAAACCTTTCCTTAGTAAAATATTTGAGTTTATATATCATCATTATCAAAGTAAGAATATTAGTATTATAGTGCATTGTTTTCAAAAATCAAAACGGCTAATGACGCAAAACAACCCACAAAGTTCCCCTGCGGCTCCCGTTACATCCTACGAAATTTTTACCTCATCAATTTTCTACATTTTTATAGTAATAAGTATTTTCCGTAATGGAAAGTGTTCATATATAATCGAGTCTTCCTGTACATGTTTGTAATTTATTACAAACAATTTATTTGATAAAATTTTCTATTGAAGTGTAAAAAATTGAACTCGTTCAAAAAGTATGTCATATCACTAGTTAGAAGAGTCAGTGCTCGTGCTGTCTCACTCCCTCTTAGGAAGCAAACGACAATTACCTCTCGTTTACAATATCGGTTAATCTGCAAGTCAATTAGAACATCCGTAACATTATCTTGAGGTTATTCCTTGTGTTCTTTGTAACGATATTCTTGTTTTCAGGATAACCCGTGTACGTTCCATACAATATTAATAACAATTAATGCTCTTCTCTTTGTCTGTACAAAAATTCCAGACTTTTACATCTTTTTAATTAACCTTTCGAATTATACTTTTTTTTATTATATAAACGAGTGTTTCATGTTTTCGTTTTATAAACATGTCCCTATATCAGATAAATATTTGATTAATACAAACCCTTATTACATAAGTGTTTGCAGCGGCTCGTCCTCGAGGGTTTGAGTCTACAGGAAAGGGTCTAATTAACGAATAACACGTAACTAGAGAAACAAAGCGTTATCTGCACATTTAGCTTTTTATTTTAATAGGGTGGGTACGTAAGTTTAAGATACTCCAATTGAGTATTTAAACTTTTCTTCTCCTATGGTTAAAGACCATTCCTTTCACAGAGATTTGATATCCAAATATTAAAATATAGATAAAAAACACGTGTATTTCTAAATTCTCTTAATTAAATTAAATATATTTACATACTTACATATTTTTAGAACGTGACCATATGTGAGAGAATCTTTTCTCTCATACATGGTACCGGGCATTATGGAGGAAAACATTAAAATTTCATTAAAGAGGATAGAAATCGCCTGTTTTTTTCTAAATATTGCAATAATTTATCGCTTGTCTAACAAATACAATACAATCATTAACTAATAATACAAGTATAATACTTAACAAATACCTATAAAAACAAATGGTGCAACATTTAAAATAAAATAATTAAATATTTCAAAATGTCAATATTATTTTAATCATTGAAATAGTTGGAATCTATATAAAAATAGATTTATAGATCGACGAGATATTACAAAATATATATTTTCTAATTTAAACTAAGTAGCTTCCTTAAAACTTCAATTGGTTGTGGTTATAATTTTTAGATACTCATATAATGTTAATCTTCCAATCTTACAAAATAATTTATAACTATGGGAACCTTTTAGACTCTCTGTTAAATTTTTTTATTGATTATTTCGTATCATATATATTGGTATCAGGTTGGCCCATATCATATATTACACGTATGTGGGTACTCCAATAAAAAGTCCTGTTCTGTCTATCGGTCTGATGATTATACTGTGACGTCATTACCAGCAGATGATAATATTCATAATAAGTCAGGAAGACGCAAGCCATAATCTAATCGAACTAAACCTTTGATACGCTAAACGAAATTTAATGATACATGTCATGATACAAATAAGGATGTAATTCAGGTCATTATAGGTGCAATTATATAACAATAGATTTGGTATCAGTGACTTCTAAATTGTATATATTACATTATAATATATATAACATTAATAAAAAGAACCATAATAGGAGAAAAATTTATGAAACTAAATAACACCTTTGTAAAATACATAACAATGTCTAAGGGTTACCTTAGTGATGTGAGTTATCACATAATACACATCCAATGGCAATTCTTAATAAGAAGTGATAAAAAATTCAAATTAATTACTGAGATCACTTTATCTCTCAGGGAGTTCCCTCTCACCACGACTTATCAATTAACAGAATTGTCATTACAGTTGAATTAATTAGCAAGTAATAAAATGAGTTTTATGATTCGGAAAATAAGGTTCAATATGAATTGTGATTTATTTTAAATCGAATTTATAAGTTGGTTATTTCGGCATGTTATATAGTATCTTTGTTAAGAATACACCATAACAGTTTTGTATTCGTCTAATTCGACATACTTCAGATTATGTTTGAGAGTTAAACTTAATTGCTATTAAAGATGAATTTGGGAAAGATTTTCTCTATCCTTTTCGCCTGCATCTTAATATTTGCTTCAGTTTCTGGAGCACCAAGCCCAAGGTGGAAATTTTAAGTAATTCTACAATAATCGTATGAGGTACTTTATAATATTTGTCGAAAAAGTTTGTTTATATATGTTTTATATATATAGATATTTTTTTGATATTATAGAAATAAGTTTGTTTTGATTATATAAAGAACCATCTAAAGTAGTGCTTAGATTTTATCCTTCAACTTTTATTTTCCAAAAACTAAAGAAACTAAATGACTACAAAATACAAAATATTTTTTGTATAATAATATCTAGATCAAATATAAATACAAAGTTTTATACTACGTCATAAAATAAATTAATTTTTACTAACATGAAAGACTGAAGGAATGTAATAAGCAGGATACTTGATATTTGGGGGTTTATCTTTGACTATTCTCTAGATTCGATGCGTATTTCATATATATCTTTGTATATTTGTTAGTGAGTATTTAGTTATGATAATATGTTTCCAATGACAATGATATATATTTACAGGAAAAATTCGGTAGAAACATCCGAGACGGCATCATTAAAGCGGGACCAGCAGTAAAAGTCGTAGGCGAAGCGGCTTCAATCATAAAACTAGGAAAGTAAATTTTATTTCTATAGAAAAACGACTCAATTTCAAATGCTCTATAATCTAGTCCAAACATGCCTTTATAGATGTAAGAATCAATTAAGTATTATTAACAATGAATATTAAATTACAAATGTCTGTTTCTTTTCAACAAAGTATCATTAACAGTAATCAAGTTGCGTCCAAAATTTATGATTGATCTACAATTCGGGATTGATCATCCTTCGATGGTTTACGACAAACTCAATCCCCAATCAGCTACTTAGATAGGAAAGGATTTTAATATCAATCTTTATTATCAAAATATTATGAGGTTAGATTATTAATATATTATAGTGATAGGATTCTCATAACGAAACAATAATAACGAAAACGTCATTCTTATACTGACACTGTGTTTATGTCAAAATGCATTGTGATGTAAACGTTTACATGATTAATGGATTAGTTATATTGAGAGTAATAATCATTAGTGGTATTTAAATAAAATTAGTTTTTACTGTTTCGTTTAACTAGTTGGTAACAATACTTATTACTATAATATATTTGCATTGCATTGAATTCATCAAAATCGTTTAAGATATTTGCTTAACAAAAATAAGACTATGTAACTGTTTAAAAATATTACCATTTTTTATGTTAAGATGGTACGAGTATGCACTGTTTTTGCGTAACGGTGACTGCACTTTTGTATCGATTTCAATAAAATGTTCTTTGCAAATATGGAAGTACTCATCTTTATGGTAAGATTACATTTCAGTAGTAAAGTTTTTGGACTGTATGTAATTTCAACTCAATAGGTCCACGAGAAGGGACGGACACAAGAATACCAAAAGTGAAGGGTAAGGGTAAAAGGGTTGAGTTTTTTTTTTGTTTTTAATTTTCTTTCACGTAATGAAAAAACGATTTTGATTAGATTAATTACTATTGAGGATTCCCGTGGATCTTATTTTATGAATTAAACACTTCACTTCAGTCTAATAAACTTGGTTTTATTATCACAACACATTATAGAAAATACAGCGTCCGTCCTACATCTTACAATATTCTAGAAGGGCCTCTCGCATAGACAATATAAATTAACTATAGACTAAAGATTTAACAGATTATATATATGCATATATCATCAATGACGATTTAATATAAATAGAAATATTGATAACAAAGGCTATTGTTATTCGCTAATAATGTAGCTCTTTTTAAATCGATCTAATAATTCTTTGAGATACATACATACGTACAATGAAATCTTTGCTCTTATTAATATGTATTAGTATATATACGTGTATATTGTTTTGAAAAAGCAAAACGGCTAATGACGCAAAACAACCCACAAAGTTCCCCTGCGGCTCCCGTTACATCCTACGAAGTTTTACCTCATCAATTTTCAACATTTTCAAAGTAATAAGTATTTTCCTTAATGGAAACTGTTCAGAAATAATCGAGTCTTCCTGTACATGTTTGTTATTTATTGCAAACAATTTATTTTATAAAATCCTCTATTGAAGTATAAAAAAACTCGTTCTAAAAGTGTCATATCGCTAGTTAATAAAAAGTCAGTGCTCGTGCTGTTTCACTCTCTCTTAGGGAGCAAACGACAATTACCTCTCGTTTACAATATCGGTTAATCTGCAAGTCAATTAGGACTTCCGTAACATTATCTTGAGGTTATTTCTTGTGTTCTTAGTAACAATATTCTTGTTTTCAGGATAACCCGTGTTCGTTCCATAGAATATTGATAAAAATTATTGTTTTTCTCTTGTCTGTAACAAAATGTGAACTCTTAAATTGTAGTGTATCTTAACTGTATCTGCACATTTGATATATTATATTAATAGACTTTATATTTTAATAAACAGGGTTCGTAGGTTTATAAGATTCGTATTTAAACTCTTCTTCTGATGTTGTTAAGGCCAGTTCCATTCATTTTCACTTCGACATTGATTTAAAAATGTGATAAAAAGTAGATAATCAATAAATGTAAATAAATTTCAACAAATTAAATGCAATATATTCACGTTTACCTTTTTAAAACGCGATCATATGTGAGAGAAAGAAGGCAATATGGAGGAGAAAATTAAAATTATTACTACTTTCAAACTATATATTTAATAAGAACGTTAGAAATCGTCTCTTTCTAAATATCAATATGAGTTATCTCTTGCTTAACAAATATAATACAACGATTAACCCATAATTACAATACAACTTATAATACAAACTATAATTGCTTTTTAATATACTTAACCATCCGGTTGTGCAACAAATTAAATAAAACAATTAAATATTTCAAAATATCAAAACTATTCATTCCAATTAATGAAATTGTTAATATAAAGATAGATTGGTAGATTTATTTTCTATAATACAATAATGGTTAAAGATTGCATCGGTACGGAGCGATTCGTTGTGAGCGTGGTGCGCTGGCTTTTGCTGCTTCAAAATCAAAAGTAAAAGATGGTCGCCCTGCTGCCTCCTGTCTGATGGTCCTTTAGAGTGACAACTGTCAAATCTGAAAACAAAAAAATAATATTTTTACAGTTTCAATTAATGGAAACAGGAAGATTGAGCTTTTAATATATGTACATATATAACAACTTGTTTTAGGAGATTTTATGTGCGGCTTTGTGTTATGTAGAGAGGTATGTATAATGTATGCACATTTCATTTAACATTAGAAAAATGTAAATATCAGTAAAATGTTTTTGATTAAAGCATTATTTCATTTTTAAGGTAAGATCTATGAAAGAATTAAAATGGTAGATTTATCTTTATTATAAAGTAAACTCTCCTCTCTATAGGACCTGATGCAGTTGTTTATAAATATCCCATATTAAACTTTCAATAATGGACATATACTGTGACAATAACATGTTTTTTTAGTTCAGACTGCTTTACTTCGATTGAATTTGTTAAAGTTTTGGTATTTTAAAACGTTTTTTAAATAAAAAATAGAATCACAAGAGTGACTAATTTATATCTTAAGGGCTCGTGGAGAATATATTGAAAGAAGGACGTAGTTTTGACGATGTCAAACGTCACCGGGTACCTACCCTGAGTACCACAAGAGATTTTGGGTGGCTTACCTGGACAAGAGGTCCTTTTCGAAAAAAAAGTGATTATATACCAAATATTATTTCATTCAAAATAATAGGAAAAATAGTAACAAAATTATTTAACTAATACACAGTCTAGACAGTTTTGAATGTTTTAATGACTGTCTATCTCTGTCTCTGTCTGTCTGTCTGATGATTATACTGTGACGTTACCAGCGGATGATAATATTCATAACAAGTTATGAAGACGCATGCGATAATATAATCTAAACCTTTGATACGATAAACGAAATTTAATGACACATGTCTCTTAAAGATGAGATTCAGGCTATTACAGTTACAATTAATTAACAATAGATTTGGTATCAGTGACTTCTAAAGTGTATCTATTATATAAAAATGAATCGCAAAATGTGTTGGTAAGCGCATAACTCAACAACGCATGGACCAATCTTAACAATTCTTTTTTTTAAATGTTCCTTGAAGTCCAAGGATGGCTCTAACGGCGAGAAAAATTTGAATAATTTCCAGGGAAACCCTAAAAAACCCTTTTCTTTTTCCTATACAAATATTTTAAATGTAGAATAAATAACTAAATGTAGAGTCAATTTGAACTGTATTGCTATTCAATAAAGTTGATATTAAATTACAAGCACTCATTGTTGTCTAAACAATGTAGGTGTCTTGCTAACGTCAAAGAGTGAATTCGCGCTTTATTGTCGCTGCACAACGTTCAAATTTAATCAAATGAATGTGTACACCCGACCAAATTGAAAAGTCAAAAAAAGTAAATGTAAGATTTGATTGGCCTTGGAATATTCTTTCTTTTGTTTTAGTTTCGGAATGCGACATAAATTGTCATCAGTTTTCACGTCATTGCATCTGTCAAACAAACTGCGTTAAAAAGCGTTTATAATATTTAATAATTAATTTTGATTGTATAAATACCTGTGATTAATAATTATTTCATGTGAATAAATTTAGGTAATTATATACGATATGCCTCCTATAAGACGAAGTAATTTAAGTAGAAGAACCCGAAATGCTACAAACCAAATGAATTACCGATCTTATCATACTGCACATGAACGTGACGACCGAAATGAACGCGAAAGAATTCGTATATCACGAACGCGGGAAGCGAGAGCGAGAGATTCAACTAATAATCGCGAAAGTTTGAATCGAGCTGCTTTCAATTACGATTTGTCAATTGACTACAGTAACCACCAATGTGTTGCTATTGGATCTATGAACTTGGTTTGCTCTTATTGTAAGGCATTGAAATACAAAAATGAAGCAAATGGATTGTGTTGCGCAAATGGGAAAGTGAAATTGATACCATTGGATCCACCACCAGAGCCATTGTACTCATTGGTTTCAGGAATAGAACCAGATTCCATACACTTTTTGTCAAATATTCAACAATATAACAATTGCTTTCAAATGACATCATTTGGGGCAACAAACGTAGTTCGGGAAAATTTCATGCCAACTTTTAAGGTATGTATTATAGCAGTTAATCATTATTATTTTAATGAACAAAATTTCCTGTTAACTAAGTAAATATGTGTCATTAACCTTCAGTTTCCTAAACCCCAAAACATATATTACTTAGTCATTATATTATTTGGTGATTCAGTATTAGCAACACTTTTATTATTTTGAAACACAATATAATTATTTGACGATGGATATTAGTTACAACTAATTATTACATATTGACATACCTAAGCATATCAATTATTATTTGGTGATTCAAATTAAGAGACAGATATACTTTTTAGGAACAAATATTATTTCTATTTGGCAAAAATCATTTTTTTTAATTTACAGATACAAGGCCAAAAATATCATAGAGCAGGTTCACTGTTACCAGTGTCAGATAGCAATTACAAATTTCTGCAAATTTATTTCATGGGCAATTCACCACGAGAAATTGATATGCGTTGTTCACATAACAATTCACTAAAGAGGTCTATTGTAGAACAATTACAAACTTTATTTCATGAGTACAATCAATTGGTTATGTTGTTTAAAACTGCACTGGATCGGATGCCATCTGATAATCACAAAATTGTAATTAGAGCTGATAAAACACCTGTTGGCCAACATGCAAGACGTTTTAATGCACCAACTATTGATGAAGTTGCCATCGTTGTAGTTGGAGAAAACTTGGAATCCCGTGATATTGTTTTACATCGTCGGAATGATCAATTACAACGTATAAAGGAAACACACCGCTCATATGACGCACTGCAATATCCCATTATATTTTGGCAAGGTGAAGATGGCTATGATTTTTCAAACAAGATGATAAATCCCATTACAGGTAATAAAAAAATATTAGTTTAGCTATGGAGCTATATTATCAGTCACTATATTATTATTTTTTTAATTTTCAATATTATGAAAACAAAAATCTATTTTCAGGTTCCGAAACCAACAAAAAAGTCAGTTCAATGAACTATTATTCCTACCGCCTAATGATTCGTGAAAATGAAGACAATCACATACTCAAATGTCGGCGATTATATCACAAGTATGTTGTAGATATGTATGTTAAAATTGAAACGGAGAGATTAACATTCATCAGGTTGAATCAGACCAAACTCAGATCTGAAGAGTATATTCACCTTCGAGATGCGATTAATACTGATGGAAATGCACAGAATGTTGGTCAGACTAAATGATTTGTGTGGATCATATAGAGAAGCTTGCCAACGTTTGCGATTGCTAGACAATGATGCTCATTGGGATCAAACTCTCAATGATGCTGTAATATCATCACAAGCTCATCAAATACGAACATTGTTTTCTATAATCATATCTACCTGCTTCCCATCAAACCCAAAGGATTTGTGGATCAAGTACAAAGATAATATGTGTGATGATATTTTGTATCAAATACGGATTAGAAGGGGAAATCCAAATATACAAATAAGCGAAGAAATTTACAATGAAGTATTGATTTCAATTGAGGACATGTGCTTGATGATGTCAAACAAACTATTATTTCAATTAGGCCTGGCCGCACCCAATCGTCCAATGCATGATGCTTTTAACCAAGAGTTGCACCGAGAAAAACTGTATGATCTCAACACTTTGAAAGAATTAATTCAAACGAATCTTCCACTATTGAATGAACAACAGAAGTATGTATTTGATACACTTTTGAAAGTAATAAATGATAAAAGAGGAGGGATTTACTTCTTAGATGCACCTGGTGGTACAGGAAAAACTTTTTTGATTTCATTGATATTAGCAACAATTCGCTCACAAAATAAAACTGCACTTGCACTCGCTTCGTCGGGAATCGCAGCAACTTTGCTTGAAGGTGGTAGAACAGCTCATTCAGCACTAAAATTACCATTAAACATGCAAAGCAACGAAACTCCAACCTGCAACATTTCGAAGAACTCTGCAATGGCAAAGGTTTTGCAGCAATGTGGATTGATTGTTTGGGATGAATGCACGATGGCACATAAAAAATCTTTGGAGGCTTTAGATAGAACCTTACAAGATCTCCGGAGCAATAATAACCCATTGGTGGTGCAATGATTTTATTAGCAGGAGATTTTCGTCAAACATTGCCAGTGATTCCACGATCAACGCCAGCTGATGAACTTAATGCCTGTTTAAAGTCCTCCAATTTGTGGAAACATGTGAAGGTATTACACTTAAGCAAGAATATGCGTATCAAGTTGCAAAATGACAAATCTGGAGACATATTCTCTAAACAACTCATTGACATTGGTAATGGCAAATTTCCTATAGACACCTTGACTGGTTGCATTAACTTTCCTCAAGGTTTTTGTCAGTTAACTAGATCAAGAGATGAACTTATTCAAAAGGTGTTTCCAGATGTTGCTCAAAATTATAGAAACCATGATTGGTTGAGCGAACGGGCTATATTGGCTGCAAAAAACATAGATGTAAGTGAATTAAATTTCAAAATTCAAGAACAAATTACAGGCGAATTGAGGATATATAAATCAGTTGATTCGGCTACTAACCAAGATGATGTCGTTAACTATCCGCCTGAATTTTTAAACTCGCTGCATTTACCAGGATTGCCACCTCACAATCTTCAATTAAAGATTGGTTCGGTAGTAATAATATTGAGAAATATCAACCAACCGCGTCTTTGCAACGGCACACGGTTAGCGATAAAAAAATTATTGAACAACGTGATAGAAGCAACTATACTGAAAGGAAAGTATAAAGGAGAAGACGTTTTGATACCACGCATCCCAATGATTCCGACTGATGTACCATTTGAATTTAAACGACTACAATTTCCAGTGCGGCTTGCTTTTGCTATGACCATAAATAAGTCATAAGGGGCAATCATTAGGTGTTTGTGGTATTAATCTAGAAAACCCATGTTTCTCACATGGTCAATTGTATGTTGCCTGTTCCCGTGTTGGAAAACCATCAGATTTATTTATATATTCACCAGGTAATCAAACAAAAAACATTGTGAATCATAAAGCACTAAAATAAAAATAAAACAGATTTTTGTTAATAATTATGATTCACTGGATTTACAATAACGCGATTACTGAAAATACTTATGAACGTTTTATTTCATTATTTTTTATTTCATCGGTTATGAACCCTATGTTAATAATAATAGTAATAAATAATTAATTATCTCTATACTTTGTAATTGAAGCACCCACTTTATAAATATTTGTCACCTTTAGGTTCCCACTATCCCTTTAGATTATTTTTCAATCAGGTTTGAACCTTAAGTTCCCCTCTTGGTTTGAAGCCCTCTGGCAGACATCCCAATCGGGGTTTTTAGTGGGTCTCAAAAGGGTGACCAAAGTTCGTGGAAGCTAAGATACTTAAGTCACCCGAGCTGACCTTTTTCTTTAATTCTCCTGAACAGAACCGTCACCATGATGATAAGGCGATGTGTGAGGATCAGCAGAGTAAAAACGTCTAAAGGTCGAAATATAAACTGCCACATTCCAAATCTATTTGACAGAACGAATTCTGCCGAGTTGTATAAAAATTGTATTTATTAAAAAAAAAAAAATCTTTTAAAATTTAAATGTTTTGAGTTTAACTTTCATTGTATGTATTAGTAAAAACCACCAAATACTTTTAATTATGAACGTCTTAATAAAATGATAAAGTAACATATTAAAAAAAAGGAAAATTTTACGATTTATTTATTATATTATTTAAAATATTAAATGATAAAAAAAATCCACCAGAATTCTTAATATATATAAATCACGTGTCGCGTTATTTGTCCGCGATGGACTCCTACTACTACTACTACTACTACTACTTCTACTACTACTTAACTGATTTAAATAAATTTACACATCACGTACAGTTTGACCTAACTTAAAAGATATAATAATTTTCAACTCAATTCATAGTCGCAGTATTATTTTATTGCAAATTATTAGTTTATCATTTTGCAGTTAGCTCTTAACAATTCTAAAAGATGGCGGTATCTATTGACTGGATTGAGTAATTACGAATGAGATATCTACCCTACCTACCTCATTCGTAAGTTTAGTGTTCCAAGTTATTTACTAAAAACTTTGTAATTTTGATGTTTGCTTAATATCGACTATAAGAAAACATTATGGTTTTCATGACAGATGTACTCTGAACGTTACCCCTTAAATAGTTTAGTACAATGTAATATATCAAAAATAATAGTCACAGCAACGCGTGACCGGGTCAGCTAGTACATTAATAAAATATATAACATTAATGACTAGGGGCGCCAACAGACCCTCAATTTCGACTCCCTGCGCTTGCGAAATCTCGGGTACCGTTTGCAGATTGAGCGAAGTGAGCCAGCGCGAAAAAAAATCCAACAAGGGGACAGTACAATTCGATTTACAAAAATCTTTATGTGCTTTTAATTGTAAAGCAAATTTTTCGCCCGATTATTTTTTCTCATTGGGACTATTTTTTCAACTTCAATGGGATATCAGTTTTTGAAAGATTATTCCTCAACGACATTACATTTTTCAAATTAAAAAAAAACAACCTAATTGGTGTTTTTTGGATTGCATAATTTCATAATTTTCCGTCAAGTAGTTTTCGAGCCTATTCGTGACAAAGAATGTGAAAAAGTCTCCAGAAGAAGGCTCCGCTCGCTTCGCTCAAATAGAACCACATTAAAGCGTTAGGAATTATTAAACTAAATAACACTTACCTAAAATACTTCACATAATGTCTAAGGTAATTCACATAATACACATCTAACAACAATTCTTAATTAAAAGTGATAAAAAATTCAAATTAATTACTAAGATTACTTTATCTCTGAGCGAGTTCCCTCTCAACATGACTTATCAATTAACAGACTTGTTATTACAGTTGAATTAAATAACGAATATTAAAATGAGTTTTATGATTCGGAAGATAAGGTTCAATATGAATCGTGATCGATTTTCAATTGATTTTATAAGTTGGTTATTTCGGCATGTTATATAGTATCTGTGTTAAGAATACATCATAACAGTTTTGTATTCATCCAATTCGACATACTTCAGATTATGTTTGGAAGTTAAACTTAATTGCTATTAAAGATGAATTTGGGAAAGATTTTCTCTATCCTTTTCGCCTGCATCTTAGTATTTGCTTCAGTTTCTGGAGCACCAAGCCCAAGGTGGAAATTTTAAGTAATTCTACAATAATCGTATGAGGTACTTTAATATATTTGTCGAAAAAGTTTGTTTATGTATTATATTTTATTATATATATATATATATATATATATATATATATATATATATATATATATATATATATATATATATATATTTATACAATTATTTTCTTGATATTTTAGAAATAAGTTTGTTTTGATTATATAAAGAACCATCTAAAGTAGTGCTTAGATTTTATGCTTCAACTTTTATTTTCCAAAAACTAAAGAAACTAAATGAGTACAATATATGATTTGTATATTCATATCAAGTTCCGATATAAAACCGAAGTTATCGACTACATCATAAAATATATATTTTTTAATAATATGAAAGACTTTGAAAGAATGTATTAAGCAAGATTATCGATATTTGGGGGTTTATATTTGACTATATTCTAGATTTAATTCTTTTTTTTATTTATTTTTGTATGTTTGTTGGTATGTATTTAGTAATGAAAGTATTTTTTCAAATGTAAATGATATATTTTTACAGGAAAAATTCGGTAGAAACATCTGCAACGGTATCATTAAAGCGGGACCAGTAGTAAAAGTCGTAGGCGAAACTGCTTCAATCATAAAACTACAAAAGTAAATTAAATTTTTATAGAAATATGACTCAATTTCAAATGCTCTGTAATCTAGTCCAAACATGCCTTTATAGATGTAAGAATAGATTAAGTATTATTAAATAAAATAAAAATACAAATGTCTGTTTCTTTTCAACAAAGTATTATTAACAATAATAATGTGTAGGAAGTCCTCAATGACTTGCAGATTAACTGATATTGTAGACGAGAGGTAATTATCGTTTGCTTCCTAAGAGGAAGTGAGACAGCACGAGCACTAAATTTTTACTAATTAGTGATATGACATACTTTTAGAACGAGTTCCATTTTCACGAACGAACTTTGTTCATTCTGTATTGTTTTTACTTTTCTCGGATGGATGAATGAATGTATGGATGGATGTTTGTGGACAGGAAAAATTTTCATTACTTTCGAGAGGTGGCGCTGTTTATAATTAACTGATTTAATTTATTTTCATATTTAATTATATTACTATTTTGTATTATTATTAATCACATTTTTTTGTAAATTTTTAGTATTATAAATAAACATGTATTTAACATTTTCTTTTCTTGAATAAATAATAATCATTTTACTTAAAAATCAATTGTTTTTTTATAAACATATATAATTTCGTCGAAGTTCGTTCGGGAAATACCTTGGGTATTTGCATCTTCACTGGTTTACACTTAAATAGAGGATTTTATCAAATAAATTGTCCGTAATAAATTACAAGCATGTACAGGAAGACTCGATTATTTCTGAACAGTTTCCATTATGGAAAATACTTATTACTTTGAAAATGATGAAAATGATGAGGTAAAAACTTCGGGAAGAAAACTTCGTAAAACGGGAGCCACAGGGGAACTTTGTGGGTTGTTTTGCGTCATTAGTAGTTTTGCTTTTTTAAAACAATATACTATAATACTAATATTCTTACTATGATAATGACGATATATTTAATAATACATATTAATAAGAGCAAAGATTTGATTGTATGTACTTGTTTGTATGTCTCTCAAAAACCTACTACACGTATTTAAAAAGACCCACATTATCAGATAGATATTGCAACAGGAACAAGATCTACATAAATAAAATAAGAGAAAGAAGAAAAAAAGCACACCCGCCAAGAAATAAATTAAAAATAAAACAATACATAATAACAAGGAAAAATGCTTGACGAAAAATGAGGTTGGCATGGTTAGCTACTATATAATAAAAAAGTTAGTTAGCTGTAGTGAGTTTCGCCCGATTTTACCTATATATACTGATTGAAAATGGGACAGTACGTGTAAAAATGTGACAATGCGGTAGAGAAGATATTGCCTTTCGCAAATTTGACATTGCGGATGGACTATTGATGCAATGGGAATTTCCTTTTGAATACCGACTCGCTAAGGACTGTTATATGAAATTCCTGAAATTGGAGAATGCTAGGATATATTTAAATCTAAAGACACATTCATCACTTTAGTCGGACGCCACAGGAATTCACCGTCGCAAATTACCCTTGGTATACAACGACTTAAAAAGTAGTACTACTATTGATAAAGAAAAATGTAACTTTTTAGAGACTTTTCTTGATTCTACTTCAAAAGGGACAAGTAACAATAGTTGTCGAGGGACCATAGAATTTTTCTCGTTCATGTTCAACCCTCGTTTGTGCAATTATATTATTTGACGTTTTAAAGTTTTACCAAATGTATGACTTACCAAATCATTTCCAACATACATAGATAAATATTATAATATTTATTAGCAAATTGAAATATTTCAAAATGTCATCAACATTTCTATTTAAAAAAAATAGTCATTAATCTAATCAAAATTGTTTTTTCATGACGTGGATTGGAAAGAAATTGGTGGAGAAATACAGGGTGGGCCATGAATTAGTTAACATTTGAAAAAATCGTATAAAAAAAACCATTTAACATATTTTAGAAATAGTTTATTTACGAGAAAGCTAATTAGTGGTAATTTATTTTTTTTAAATTATTTCGTCTAAATGACCACCGTTTCGGTTTTTGCACTCATCTAAGCGAGTCCTGAAGTTTTCGAATACTCTTCTGCAAAGAGACCGTGAGATCGCCGACATCT
Source organism: Melinaea marsaeus rileyi (assembly GCA_918358865.1). Taxonomy (NCBI): domain Eukaryota; kingdom Metazoa; phylum Arthropoda; class Insecta; order Lepidoptera; family Nymphalidae; genus Melinaea; species Melinaea marsaeus. The sequence continues at coordinate 13,947,877 of OU911089.1, read as the reverse complement.
CTTCGATGATTTTTTCTTTAAGTTGACGGAGTGTATTCGGTTTATCAATGTAGACACGACTCTTTAAATAACCCCATAAAAAGAAGTCTGCTGGGGATAGATCTGGACTTCTGGGCGGCCATGGGATGTCACCTCGTCTGGAAATCAGCTTTTCCGGAAACATTTCTTTGACCACCGGCAAGGACTCGTTCGATGTGTGACACGTGGCTCCATCTTGTTGAAACCATGTGTTACGATTATAGCCAGCAAATTCCAGTAGCATCGGTGCTAAAAACTCCCGTAACATTTTCACATACTCGGCAGAATTAACAGTAACTGAACGGCCTCGAGAATCTTCAAAAAAGTAAGGTCCGATGATTCCTTTTGCTGAAATTGCAGCCCATACAGTTACCTTAAGAGAGTAAAGTGGCCTTTCATGTTTAGCTTCGGGATTTTCGCTGCTCCAATACCTGCAATTCTGTTTGTTTACATGTCCATTTAGGTGGAAATGGGCTTCGTCAGAGAATAAGATGTTGTTAAAATTACTGAATCGAGTTAACATTATTTCGGCATATGACTTACGCAAATTTAAATCATTAGGGCTTAGTTCTTGCACTATCTGGATCTTATATGGATGTAACTTCAAATCTAATTTCAAAATACGGCGTAATGATGTGCGGGATAATCCTAATTCAGCCGAACGTTTGCGCGTCGATAAATCTGGATCACGTCGAACAGAAGCGGAAACTTACTGCACGTTCTCTTCGCTTCGAGAAGTCCGCGGGCCGTCGGTTTGTTTCACATTTAGTGTAGATCCCGTCTCTTCGAACTTCTTCACCCATTTCTTTATTAAAGGAGCACTTGGACACTGACTTAAGTCGTGTAAACCATATTCAACGCGAAATAAGCGTCTCACAGTAATGAGCGAAAAGTTGTTTAAATAAAACTGTTTCACACAGTAAGCGCGTTGTGGCCCCGTGAAGCGATCCATTGCGACTAAATTTCCAAGAAGCGAGCTATTGCCCCCGCCCGCGCCCGCGCCCCGCGCGGCAATAGTTTGCGTGGTAAGTTACATTTAAATGTTAACGAATTCTTGGCCCACCCGATATATTACGCAGAATATAATATTTTTTAATTTTAAAATTCAGTATCTTAAAAAGAAAGAACGTAACCCTTTTGTTGTCTGTGTCCTTGACCTGCCGAGGTGAAATTACAGCCCATAAAGCTGTAAAAAATAAAACTTGTAAGTGATCTCCGCATATCATTAAAGAAATTCAATAGAACTTATAAAATCAGTACATTGTAATCTTATCATAAAGACTCGTGGCGAGACATGTCTGCATAATTTTTTTTATGGCAATCCGTTACCAAAGCGCATTATCACAGTTGCACGAAAATAGTGCATACCACCTTAACATAAAAAAAATATAATATTTTTAAACAGTTAGTTACATCTTTGTGTATCTTTGTTAATCCAATATCTTATTCGATTTGGATAAATTCAATGCAAATGCAAAGATATATTATAGAAATAGGTATTATTATCAACTAGTTACACGAAATAGTGAACATTAACTTTATTTAAATAACACTAATGATTATTACTCTCAATATAACTAATCCGTGTAAACGTTACCATAACAACGCATTTGACATAAACACAGTGTCAGTATAACAATGACGTTTTCATAATTATTGTTTCGTTATGGGAATCCTATCACTATAATATATTAATAATCTAACCTCATAATATTTTGATATAAAAGATTGAAATTAAAATCCTTTCTTATCTAAGTAGTGGATTGTGGATTGAGTTTTTTGTATACCATATACGGATTATCAATCCCGGATTGTAGATCAATTATAAATTTTGGACGCAACTTGATTACTGTTAATGATACTTTGTTGAAAGAAATAAACATCTGTAATTTAATATTTATTGTTAATAATACTTAATTGATTCATACATCTATAAAGTCATGTTTGGACTAGATTACAGAGCATTCGAAATTGAGTCGTATTTATGTTGAAATAAGATTTATTTTCCTAGTTTTATAATTGAAGCCGCTTCGCCAACGACTTTTACTGCTGGTCCTGCTTTAATGATTCCGTTGCGGATGTTTCTACCGAATTTTTCCTGTAAAAGTATATCATTAAAATTTGAAAAATACTATCATTATTAAATACACACAAACAAACATACAAGAGTACATATAAAATACGCATCGAATCTAGAGTATAGTCAAAGATAAACCCCCAAAAATCAGGAATTTTGCTTATTCCAGTTCTTCAAAGTTTTTCTTATCAATAAAAATTCGGTTTTATATCGGATATAGAGATTAATATACTAATAATATTTTAATAGTCATTTAGTTTCTTTATTTATTTTTTAATAAAAGTTGAAGGATAAAATCGAAGCACTACTTTAGAAGGTTCTGTATATAATCAAAACAATCTTATATTTCTAAGATATCAAAAAAACTACATGTATACAAATATATATTTTCGTAGGAAATAAATATAAAAAATATATAAACAAACATTTCCAACAAGTTATTTAAAGTACATCAAACGATTTACTGGAAATTACTTACAATTTTTTTGAAAAATTTCCACCTTGTGCTTGGTGCTCCAGAAACTGAAGCAAATGCTAAGATGCAGGCGAAAAGAATAAGGAAAATCTTGCCCAAATTCATATTTAATAATTAAGTTTTACTCTCAAACATAATCTGAAGTATGTCGAATTGGACGAATACAAAACTGTTATGATGTATTCTTAACAAAGACACTATATAACATGCCGAAATAACCAACTTATAAAATCAATTGAAAATCGATCACGATTCATATTGAACCTTATCTTCCGAATCATAAAACTCATTTTAATACTCGTTAATTAATTCAACTGTAATAACAAGTCTGGTGGCGCCAAAACACAATTCTAGTAACCTTCGACACGCTCACCGGGGAGCAGTAAATTGTAGAAATGTGTGACTCGCAAGGGTAATAGGAGTAAATAGGAACCATGCGTGCACCAACCTCAGAATCCAGGGCAGCTCCAGCCAGATAATCCAGGAAGGTCGACGGCGCGTGACGGTTAAAGTTCAAACACGCAGGCTAGTTCTATAGACGTCATTAACACTCGCGATCACGATTTGGCACTACCACTTAATAGCGGGAGACTATAACAATGTCTCTTCACGATCCTGAAGTGCAATACTTAAAGATCGGGCGGTAAGCTGGAGTTGAAGACGGAGTTGTAGGGCTTCGTCCTCTGCCGATGCGATTAGTGCTATATCCAATGCTTGAATGACCGGGCGCCGCAGTTGGCGCTGGTGTGCATGGTTTAAGGAAGAGTGAAGGAAATGGATTGCGATGTCACATATAATTGACTCATTCACTATTATAATATAAAGCCACAAGGTGGCGTTACCATTTCCGCCCGCCCTTAAAGGGTCACCTTTAAAAGACTACCATTAAGCCTAATAGCCTAATTGCTTTTAATTGAGAAATTTGAATAATAATAATAACTAAAATAACTTAAGCGCAATAGTAATACATTGAACTATATTAAATCGAGACTGGGTTTCTATATATAACAAAAAATACTAAATTACGGTTTAAATCTTACCCTAACCTATTAAAATATTACTTAACTATTGGCACGGTAAAGGACATAAGCGGACGACAGGACGAAGGTAAATTCCCTTAGCGGTTTTGACAGTGCAGACGCGTACAATACCGTCCTTAGAGGGATGAACTTTGTCTACGATCGCTAAAGGCCATGAGAGTGGCGGAGAATTATCATTCATTATTATTACGACCGTTCCTGGTGTAATAGGCGTGGAAGGAACGCTCCACTTATGTCTAGTCTGTAGTCCGTGAAGATATTCGATCCTCCACCGACGCCAAAAAGATTGGACTAACTTATCCAACAGCGAATGCCTATGGAGCAAACTATTTATACTGCAATTAACTTCTGGTGCGGGTAACGAGCACAAAGGTGCAGTGTGTAAATGTTTTATGTGATAATAATCTATCAAAAGATTTATGATATGATCCTTGCGAGGTAAAATAACCGGATGCATAGTATTATACTGAAGTCCAGAAGTGCCGAGACGGCCGCCTATGCGGATGAGGCCGTTTTTATCTATAAAAGGACTTAATTTATTAAAAGGTGGAGAAATCAATTTTTTATTGCGAATATTGTGAAATTCCTTTGCAAAATATCTCTTTTGTAGGGCTAATATTAATTTGTTTTCAATAAACTGAAGTTCGTTAGCAGTCACTGCTAGTGAACTGCGGCGATTTAATAACCTAGCAAATTTAAAAACGTAAATAAGAATGCGAAGAATCTTGTTCCAAGACGATATGCGTAATGCGAGTTCGTATATAATAGATTCCTTTGCGATTGTACAAACCGAATGCGATAGAATTTTTTGTTCCGGTATTACTTCTAACGACTGTCCGTCTAAGCTACGAAGAGGCCACTGAGTCGGATCAAGTATAGCCCAGGGAGGTCCTTGCATCCACAAAGGATGAAAGATTATTTTTTTTCGGTGTTACACCTCGTGAGAGACAGTCAACTGGTAGCTCGTTACAAAACTGTCTCCACATATTAACGATATGGGTCGGCGGTGTATCATACCAATCTAGTTTAAGCTGCCAAAGACTTTTAATAAGCAACTTAGCATATATTACCACCGGAGCAACCAAACCCATAATATCCCACAGGCGAGCTATATAAGATAAGATGGATCGCTTAGTACACTTCCAATCAATGTAAGGTGTAATTTTAAAATAAAAACTATCAGTATCCGTGGACCAATGCAAGCCTATGCCTAAGCCTAAAACTATGCGAAGACGCTTCGACGCTTTATCCTCGCGAATAATTCCGTGGTGCGGTATTACGTACATTGGTAATAATTTATTACTGATGTCAACGGGTGCGGGTGAAATATAATCTTTCTCTATATATTCTCTAATGACGTCATCATAAGCACTCCTTAATTTAGGTGAAGCTTCAAATTTTTTTTCGAGACACATAAAACGTCGTCGAGCGGTTTCGTAAGAATTACCCAAGGAATATGCATCTCCATTAAAAGGTAGTCCCACAACATACCTACCAGTTAAGGGTTCGCGAGTCGTTGTAGACTTATAAAATTGTTCACATTCAACATCGGCGGGATGCTGTATGGGCGTTACGGAGGGGAGCTCTTCGAGTTCCCAAAACCTCTTAATTATGTTTTCTAAAGATTCCTCTTGAACCAGGCAGCAAGTCACAGACTTGCGGGCAAATAATGTAGGTACGGAACCCATTATAACATATCCCAGTATTGTTCGTATGGCTGTTGGCACTGACGGTGAAGATACGCCTGGGACGCGAATAACTTCATCTTCTGGAAGTAATAAATGAGCGAAAAGTGGTGCGCCGATCAACGCATCTATCTTATTAGGCGCTGCAAAAGACTGATCGGCCAGCGGTAAATTATTTAAATGCGAAAGAAACGAAGTATCTATAAGAGTACTAGGAAGTGATTCTGTAATCTTATCGACTACAAGCGGTGAGATTGTATGTGTAATATTTTTATCAAAGCGGGAATAAAATTGTAAGTTAACGCAACTTGAATTTACAGTTTTTTCTACTCCACCGAAACCTTTAACAATAGTTCGCTGAACACCCTGTATAGGAATACCTAATAATTCGCATGCTTCCTTAGTAATAAAGTGACTTTGCGAAGCGCAGTCGAGTAATACACGTAACAAATGTTTATTTCCTTTACTGTCGTACGTAATAACTTGAGCTGTAGCAAGAAGTACTGTGCATTGCTTGTTATGCGTCGATTTATAGGAAACCGGTTGCTGAGACGCGGCAGTGGATGTAGTACACAAGGCTATATCTGTAGACGACGTCGCGATGGCTACGTGCGCAGGAGACGCGGTAGAGGAAGCTTGCGCTGTATATGTGGTGCGAGCAGACGCTGAGATAGGGGATTCGACACCGACGTTAAAATGGAGGAGACTATGATGTCGAGATTTACAGATACGGCAATTTAATTCCGATTTACAATTTAAAACTTTATGTTTCGTACTAAGACAATTTACACAGGCATTATTTTCTTTAATATATTTAAATCGGTCGACGGGTGTTAATTTATGAAAATCCGGACATTTAAATAAATGTTGATGTGTAATATTTTGACACAGACACTTATGACAAGAATCTACCGTATTTACATAAGCATGATATTTTGGTGCCGTTTTATTAGAAATATTGCAATCACCCTTTGAACAAGCGCGACTTATATTTTTATTTGAGAAACTATTATTATTACTAGTAGACGGTATACGTTCAAATACTTTACCACGGTTATTTACGAACTGCACCAATTCATCAAATGAAGGTGTGCGAGAACCAACGTTCAGCTCAAAAGCGCGGACAGTATCTGAGTCTAATTTATTTAGCGCAATATGTAATACCATAAAATCAGTTAAATTATCCAATTTTAAATTATTTAAAGCTCGAACTGCGCTTACAAACTGATCGGTAAAGTATTCGAGGCTACTTGCGGTTCCGTTAAACAAAGGTTTAAAGTCTAACAATTGCTTAAGATAAGCCGAGGCGAGCATACGCTTATCTTCATACTTGTCTATGAGCGTTTGTAACAACAAGTTGTAATTTTCTGCGCAAGGCGTAATACCCGCGTACACTGACTGTGCCTTTCCAGAGAGTTTACCTAAAAGGTAATATAATTTTTCGGCATCTGTGAGAGACAAATTATCATGGACCGTTGACTTAAAGCTAGCATAAAACAATGGCCAAGAGCGAATGTCACCTGAGAAAGGTATTAGCTCGATAGGAGGCAACCTAGGCTTACTTTTCTGCACAGCAAAACTATTATTATTCAATGTTGTCGAGAATTGCATTTGCATTTGCATTTGAAGTCGTTTAATACGGCTAAATAATTGTTCAAATGCAGCGAGACACTTGTAATCAGGTTTTGCAGCGGGATTGACAACAAATAAACGTGAGTTATAGTCATCTAACAACTTAAGGAATTCAACACGTAATGTGTCAATAGTAGCACTCTCCGCAAGGAAATTTTCCTTCGTCTCCTCGTTAATATTTATAGAAGAATCGTAAATATTCTGTATTAATTCAAATATAACTTCCCGTTTAGCTTGTAACATTAATAACTGGGAGTCTTGCTTATCTGTATCATGTAAGTTATCATCAATCCTTTTACTTTTAGAAGCCATCTCTTCTCAATATTATTATGCGATATAGTTATAGTAAAATAAAGTAATATAATTACGTATTAAAGTAATATAAACGATTGAACGGTTGAATGAAAGCGAAAAGTGAAGCGAGCTAAACCGAAAACAGCCGAGCAATTCCGAAACAATTCTAACCGGCTACGTAATCGTACGATGTCCGTGCGATAATGAGAATTCAGAATGGGGGTAGATTTAACACAATGTATGAGCGGTAACTTTATCGTTCGTTAACAATATCTTAATTGTAATTAATATGCGATTAGTTTAGTTTTATAATTAAGCAAACAATACGATATGCGGGATTACTTATTTTATTTTATTTTTTAACAATACACAAGTCGTTAAGACAGTTATACGTAACGTATAGGTACGTTAAAAGATTAGCGGAAGTACACTTATTAGATCCTACTGTGGGTGTCCTAATAAGGGCGGGTTGAAATATAGTTGGAATAGGCCACAAATGATGACCATCCGTCTCGATGAGGACCACAAATGGTGGCGCCAAAACACAATTCTAGTAACCTTCGACACGCTCACCGGGGAGCAGTAAATTGTCGAAATGTGTGACTCGCAAGGGTAATAGGAGTAAATAGGAACCATGCGTGCACCAACCTCAGAATCCAGGGATCCGGCTCGAAGGACCACAAATGGTGGCGCCAAAACACAATTCTAGTAACCTTCGACACGCTCACCGGGGAGCAGTAAATTGTAGAAATGTGTGACTCGCAAGGGTAATAGGAGTAAATAGGAACCATGCGTGCACCAACCTCAGAATCCAGGGCAGCTCCAGCCAGATAATCCAGGAAGGTCGACGGCGCGTGACGGTTAAAGTTCAAACACGCAGGCTAGTTCTATAGACGTCATTAACACTCGCGATCACGATTTGGCACTACCACTTAATAGCGGGAGACTATAACAATGTCTCTTCACGATCCTGAAGTGCAATACTTAAAGATCGGGCGGTAAGCTGGAGTTGAAGACGGAGTTGTAGGGCTTCGTCCTCTGCCGATGCGATTAGTGCTATATCCAATGCTTGAATGACCGGGCGCCGCAGTTGGCGCTGGTGTGCATGGTTTAAGGAAGAGTGAAGGAAATGGATTGCGATGTCACATATAATTGACTCATTCACTATTATAATATAAAGCCACAAGGTGGCGTTACCAAAGTCTGTTAATTGATAAGTCAGGTTGAGAGGGAACTCCCTCAGAGATAAAGTGATCTTAGTAATTAATTTGAATTTTTTATCACTTCTTATTAAGAATTGCCGTTGGATGTGTATTATGTGAGTTACCTTAGACATTGTTATGTATTTTACATAGGTGTTATTTAGTTTCATAAATTTTTCTCCTATTATGGTTCTTTTTATTAATGTTATATATATTATAATATATACACTTTAAAAGTCACTGATACCAAATCTATTATTATAATTAATTGCAACTATAATGGCCTGATTCACATCCTTATTTGAAACGTATCATTATATTTTGTTTAGCGTATCAAAGGTTTGGATTAGATTATCGCATGCGTCTTCATAACTTGTTAAGAATATAACCATCCACTGGTAATGACTTCACAGTATAATTATTAGTCAAACAGACTGAGACAGAGATAGACAATCATTAAACATTCAAAACTGTCTAGACTGTGTATTAGTTAAATAATTTTGTTACTGTTCTTCCTATTATTTTGAATGAAATAATATATTTGGTATATAATTACTTTTTTTTCGAAAAGGACCTCTTGTCCAGGTAAGCCACCCAAAATCTCTTGTGGTACTCAGAGTAGGTACCCGGTGACGTTTGACATCGTCAAAACTACGTCCTTCTTTCAATATATTCTCCACGGGCCCTTAAGATGATATGTTAAATATATAACCACAACCAATTGAAGTTTTAAGGAAGGTACTTAGTTTAAATTAGCAAATATATATTTTGTAATATCTCGTTTATTTTTATATAGATTCCAACTATTTTAATGATAAAAATAATATTGACATTTTGAAATATTTAATTGTTTTATTTTAAATGTTGCACTATTTATTTTTATAGGTATTTGAAAGTACTATGACTTGTATTATTAGTCGTAATGTATTAGTTAATGATTGTATTGTATTTGTTGGACAAGCGATAAATTATTGCAATATTTAGAAAGAAATAGGCGATTTCTATCCATCTTAACAAATTTTAAAATAGAAAAATTTTAATGTTTTCCTCCATAATGCCCGGTACCATGTATGAGAGAAAAGATTCTCTCACATATGGTCCCGTTTTATAAATATATATGTAAATATATTTAATTTAATTAAGAGAATTTAAAATACACGTGTTGTTTATCTATATTTTAATATTTTAAAATCAAATAGCTGTGTAAGGAATGGTCTTTAACCATAGGAGAAAAACAGTTAAAATACACAATTGGAGAATCTTAAACTTACGTACCCCATTAAAATAAAAAGCTTATTAAAATAAGGTATCAAATGTTCAAACAACACTTTGTTTCTCTAGTTACATGTAATTCGTTAATTAGATCCTTTCCTGTAGCCTCAATTCCTCGAGGACGAGCCGCTGCAAACACCTATTTAATAAGGGTTTGTATTAATCAAATATTTATCTGATATAGGGACATGTTTATAAAAGGAAAACATGAAACATTGGTTTATATAATAACAGAAGTGTAATTCGTAAGGTTAATTAAAAAGATAAAAAGGTCTGGAATGTTTGTACAGACAAAGAGAAGAGCACTAATTGTTATTAATATTCTATGGAACGTACACGGGTTATCCTGAAAACAAGAATATTGGTACTAAGAATACAAAACGCAAATAACCTCAAGATAATGTTAAGGAAGTCCTAATTGACTTGCAGATTGCAGATATTGTAAACGAGAGGTAATTGTCGTTTGCTTCATAAGAGGGAGTGAGACAGCGAGCACTGACTACTCTAACTAATGATATGTCATACTTTTATAACGAGTTCCATTTTTTACACTTCAATAGAGGATTTTATCAAATAAATTGTTTGTAATAAATTACAAACATGTACAGGAAGACTCGATTGTTTCTGAACAGTTTCCATTACGGAAAATACTTATTACTTTGAAAATGTTGAAAATTTATGAGGTAAAAATTTCGTAGGATATAACGGGAGCCGCAGGGGAACTTTGTGGGTTGTTTTGCGTCTTTAGTCGTTTTGCATTTTCAAAACAATATACTATAACACAAATATTCTTACTTTGATAATAATGATGTATAAACTCAATTATTTTATAAAGGAAAGGTTTGATTGTATATTGAAATAATCTCAAAAGGATTACTGGACCGATTTAAAACAATCTTTACCTGTTGACAGCTACTTTATTAGGAAGTGACAAAGGCTTTTTTTTTTTTTTTTTTTTTTTTTTTTTTTTTTTTTTTTTTTTTTTTTTTTTTGTTTGTCTCTGCTGTTAGCCCTACTGGCCATGACAGCGTCACCGGTGTAATGGACGGGTGCAGAGACCCGCCCTTGAAAAGGGGGGCCTGAAGGGCCCCAGGGGAACGCGCGTCCTGAGGGCGCCTCCTGTGAGACTCGGACCACGGCTCAGGACGCCGTTAGGTGGGAAGCGAGGGTTGGATGTGGGTTAGAATTTGACACTAACGTCCTCCGACGGCAGAACGCCGGAGCAACGTGCTTGGATGGGGGCCTCGTCTTCGCCGGCGAAGACGCTGTGTGTGTGTATGTGTAGTATTTATGTTCGCTTTGCCGCTTTTACGTAGCGTTCCCTAACGTAATCGCGTCGTCCGGGTCGAAAAGTACCGACTTGGGTCTTCTCTTTCTGACTTTAGGAGTCTTACGGGCCGTGTATCCTGTGGCCTTAACCACCAGCGGGTTTGGGTGTCCCACAGCATTGTCAAAGTAGCTTTTGGAGAGCCCCTTGAAATACTGTGCGATCGTCGGTAGATCTAAGTCTCTGTGCAAGTCGATATTACGCATATACCACGGTGCTCCAGTGGCGAGCCGCATGAATCTGTTCTGAAGCACCTGAAGGGTCCCTTGAGGATGTGTAAATTGCGGTGTCATCCGCGAACATTGCTAATTCTACTTTAGAACGCGGCCTAGGAATGTCGCTGGAGTAAATTGAAAAGAGAATTGGTGAGAGGACTGAACCTTGAGGGACGCCTGCCCTGATGGGGCGGGGAGTCGACATCACGCCTTCCACTCTGTAGCGGAAGGAGCGATTCGACAGGAAGTCCCGTATGATTAGTACGAGTCTGTCCGACACCCTGAACTGGTATAACTTGTATACCAGTCCATTGTGCCAGACCCTGTCGAATGCCTTCGCTACATCGAGGAAGAGCGCTCCTGTCCTACGTAGCTTGCGGCACAAAGTGGCCCCAGAAAGGATGTGCTCCGTGAGGCGTTGCACCTGGTGGGAACTGGAATGATAGGCTCGAAAGCCAAACTGCTCATTTGGGATGATGTTCAGTCTCTCTACTTCTGACTTAAGTCTACTGAGGATAATCCTCTCATAGATTTTCCCTAGGGAACTAAGGAGACTAATTGGACGGTAACTAGTTGGAAGATTCCGGGGCTTACCCGGTTTGTGAATGCCTATCACTATGGCCTCTTTCCACTGGGCCGGAAACCGGCAACCGGCCAGTACAGCATTAAAAATATTAACCATTAGGTAAAGCAAAGGAGGCGGAAGGAGTTTGATCACTTTGTTGGTGATCCTATCTGATCCTGGCGACTTTTTGGCGTGAAGCGCCTTAACTAGGTTCGTTACCTCTTCGAGGTTCGTTTCCTCTATGGGGGGACCTGCTGGTGGTTGAGAGCACATGACTCGAACAGTGTTGTCGACGACTTCGACATGTTCGCGTTCGACCGGTTGCGTGCTAATGTTACACTGGCTCTCTAGGCTGTCGGCTAGACATTCTGCTTTGTCTCGGTCGTCGAAGGCGGGCGTGGAGTTAGGTCTATCGAGCGGGGGCATTGCCGAGACAGTTTCGGCTTTCAGGGCTCTCTGCAATGACCAGTAAGCCTGGTGTGAAGGAGAGAGCTCTGAAAGCTTCTTGTCCCAGCCTCCATCTCTAAAGGTGTCAAGAGCTTGTCTCAACTCCCTTTGGAGGCGGCGTAGCTCCCGTCGATGTTCGTCTGTCGGATATGTGTCATGGTTCCTGATCGCGGCGTTTTTACGGTTAACTAGGTGCCTAATGTCCGGAGGGAGTGCACGGCTCCCATCGAAGGTTGCGCGGACCTCCCTCGAGGACGTTCCTATTATGTCTGATATATGGTTTGTGAATCGCGTCGCGGCTTTTTCAGCGTCCTCGACCGTTACGATCTGGTCAGGTATTTCGTCGAGGTGCACTGAGGCGGGGGAGTGGAGTTGTTCTTCTAGCTTTCTCCAGTTGATTATAGTTTTTAACGCGGGTGTCGTAGGGTGGAGGGGTCCGAGCTGGATTAGGACTGGTCGATGGTCGGAGTCTAGCTCGGATAGTGTCTCGATTGATCGCAACTGAAGCGTTACGTCTTTCAAGAGCGCTATGTCGAGCACGTCAGGTGTGTCGTGTCGGAAGTCCGAGTCAAAGTATCGCGTGGGGCTCAAGGGCGCTATGATCTCAAAGTTGAGACCAGGCGTGTTGCTTAGCCTATCAAGGAGACGTCCTCTAGTATTTACGATTCTAGAGTTCCAGCGGGGATGTTTACAATTTAGGTCGCCGGCCAGAATGGTTGCGTTACTTAATTGGAGTAGGGACTTAAGGTCCCCCTCTAGTAGGTCCTTATTCGGGGAGAGGTATACTGATGCTAGTATGATCGGCTGATGGCCAGTCATACCCACCTGACATAGTGACGCCTCTATGTTAACTAGTGGGGGTGGATCGAGCGGGGGACAAAGGCTATTCTAAACTCTCAATACAAAATAACAAATAAAACTAGTACGGGGACAAGAGATGTCGGCATGGTCAGTTATTATATAATTTAAAGTTTTGTTAGCTGCAGTGAGTTTCGCACGATTTTTCCTATTAACCAGATTAAAAACGGGACTGTACGTGTAAAAATTGGACAATGCGGAAGAGAATATATTGCTTTTAGCGAATTTGACATTGCGGATGGACTATTGATGCGTTAGGAATTTCCTTTTGAATACCGACTCGCCAAGGACTATTATATTTCCTTAATTTGGAGAATACTTACTGAAATCTAAAGACACCTTCATCACTTTAGTCGGACGCCACGGGTCTGGTTGCATTAACCATCGCGTATTACCTTTGGTATACAACGGCTTGTATGAAAAGTAATACTACCATTGATAAGGAAAAGACTTTTCTTCATTCCATTTGGAAATGGACAAGTGACAATAGAATTTCCCTCTTTCGTGTTCAACCCTCGTTTGTGTAATTGAATTATTTGAGGTTTTCACAAATGTAAGACTGATCAAATAATTTCCAACATACATAGAAAAATAATACAATATTTATTAGCAAACTGATATGTTGCAAAATGTCACAAATATTTCTATTTAAATAAAATAGTCATTAATCTGATCAAAAATGTTTTTTCATAACGTGGGTTGGAAAGAAATTGGTGGAGAACTATATTACGCAGAATATAATATATTTATTTTTAAGATTCCGTACCTTAAAAATAACAAACGTAACCCTTATAAGATCCCTTTTGTTGCCTGTGTCCTCGACCTACCCTGTTGAAATTACAGCTCCTTAAAGCTGGGAAAAGATAAGACTTCTAAGTGATCTCCGCATATCATTGAAGAAATTCAAACAGCGCCATCTCTCGACAGTAATGAAAATTTTTCCTGTCCACAGACATCCATACATACATACATCCATTCATCCATCCGAGAAAAGTAAAAACAATACAGAATGAACAAAGTTCGTTCGTGGAAAATGAACTCGTTCTAAAAGTATGTCATATCACTAATTAGCAAAAAGTCAGTGCTCGTGCTATCTCACTCCCTCTTAGGAAGCAAACGATAATTACCTCTCGTCTACAATATCGGTTAATCTGCAAGTCATTGAGGACTTCCTACACATTATTATTGTTAATAATACTTTGTTGAAAATAAACAGACATTTGTATTTTTATTTTATTTAATAATACTTAATCTATTCTTACATCTATAAAGGCATGTTTGGACTAGATTACAGAGCATTTGAAATTGAGTAATATTTTTATGAAAATAAGATTTATTTTCCTAGTGTTACAATTGCAGCCGCTTCGCCTACGACTTTTACTGCTGGTCCTGCTTTAATGATTCCGTTGCGGATGTTTCTACCGAATTTTTCCTGTAAAGATGTAATTAACATTGGAAAAATACTATCATTAAATACACACAAACAAATATACAGAGATATATATAAAATACGCATCGAATCTAGAGAATAGTCAAAGATAAACCCCCAAATATCAGGTATCTTGCTTATTACATTCCTTCAGTCTTTCATGTTAGTAAAAATTAATTTATTTTATGACGTAGTATAAAACTTTGTATTTATATTAGATCTACATATTATTATACAAACAATATTTTTATAGTTATTTAGTTTCTTTATTATTTAGAAAATAAATGTTGAAGGATAAAATCGAAGCACTACTTTAGATGGTTCTTTATATAATCAAAACAAACTTATTTCTAAAATATCAAGAAAACGGTATGTTTAAAAATATATATTTGCGTAAATAAATATAAAAAATATATAAACAAATATTTCCAAAAAATAATTTAAAGTACGTCAAACGATTTACTGGAAATTACTTAAAATTTTTTTGAAAAATTTCCACCTTGGGCTTGGTGCTCCATAAACTGAAGCAAATACTAAGATGCAGGCGAAAAGAATACGGAAAATCTTGCCCAAATTCATCTTTAATAATTAAGTTTAACTCTCAAACATAATCTGAATAAGTATGTCGAATTGGACGAATACAAAACTGTTATGATGTATTCTTAACAAAGATACTATATAACATTCCGAAATAACCAACTTATAAATTCGATTGAAAATAAATCACGATTCATATTGAACCTTATCTTCGGAATCATAAAACTCATTTTAATACTCGCTAATTTATTCAACTGTAATAACAAGTCTGTTAATTGATAAGTCGTGGTGAGAAGGAACTCCGTGAGAGATAAAGTGATCTCAGTAATTAATTTGAATTTTTTATCACTTCTAATTAAGAATTGTCGTTAGATGTGTATTATGTGAGTTACCTTAGACATTATGTGAAGTGTTTTAGATAGGTGTTATTTAGTTTAATAAATCCTAAGGCTTTAATGTGGTTCTATTTGAGTGAAGCGAGCGGAGCGGTCTTATGGAGACTTTTTCACATTCTTTGTCACGAATAGGCTCGAAAACTACTTGACGGAAAATTATGAAAGTTTGCAATCAGAAAACACAAATTAGGTTGTTTTTTTTTAATTTGAAAAATGTATTGTCGTTGAGGAATAATCTTTAAAAAACTGATATCCTATTGAAGTTAATGAGAAAAAATATTCGCGCGAAAAATTTGCTTTACAATTAAAAGCACATAAAGATTTTTGTAAATCGAATTGTACTGTCCCCCTGTTCGATTTTTTTTTTCGCGCGGGGTTGCTTTTCTCAATATGCAAATGGTACCCGAGATTTCGCGAGCGCAGAGAGTCGAAATTGAGGGTCTGTTGGCGCCTCTAGTCATGAATGTTATATATATTATTATATATACACTTTAAAACTTTGAAACCAAATCTATTGTTATAATTTATTGTACCTATAACGGCCAGAATCTCATCCTTATTTGAGACATGTATCATCAAATCTCGTTTAGCGTATCAAAGGTTTGGATTAGATTATCGCATGCGTCTTCATACTCGTAACTTGTTAAGAATATAACCATCCACTGGTAATGACTTCACAGTATAATTATTAGTCAAACAGACAGAGACAAAGATAGACAGTCATTAAACATTCAAAACTGTCTAGACTGTGTATTAGATAAATAATTTTGTTACTGTTCTTCCTATTATTTTGAATGAAATAATATATTTGGTATATAATTACTTTTTTTTCGAAAAGGACCTCTTGTTCAGGTAAGCCACCCCAAAATCTCTTGTGGTACTCAGGGTAGGTACCCGGTGACGTTTGACATCGTCAAAACTATGTCCTTCTTTCAATATATTCTCCACGGGCCCTTAAGATATGAATTAGTAACTCTTGTGATTCTGTTTTTTTATTTAAAAAGCCTTTTAAAATACCAAAACTTTAACAAATTCAATCGAAATAAAGCAGTCTGAACTAAAAAAACTTTTTTACTTTATATTAAAGATAAATTTACCATTTTAATTCTTTCATAGATCTTACATTAAAAACGAAATAACGCTTTAATCAAAAACATCTTACTTATTTTTCTAATATTAAGTAAAATGGTACATATATTACACATATCCTAAACACAAAGCCGCACATTCAATCTCCTAAAACAACTTGTTATATATGTACATATATTAAAAGCTCAATCTTCCTGTTTCAATTAATTGAAACCATAAAAATATTATTTTTTCTTTTCCTTTTAAAATAGCATTTTGGGTTTTTTGTTTTTCCCGATAGTGACGTGAAAATGAATTCATTTCATTTAAGCTAGATTCTGAAATTAATTTGACCATTTTACTAACCTTGAATATTAATCCATTTATATAATAAGATATATTAATCAAGCAATTGAAATATCAAACGACCCGATACCTACTAGTTCTAGTCCTACTTAAAATTTTTAGGTCTTATATAAATTCCAAAAATGATTCGACTGTATGACCGATACGTTTATTAATAAATAATTTATCTCAATAAGATAATTATATGTCGCCGCATACGAAATGTCATCTGACGAAATACGTCGCAACCAGATTTGACAGTTGTCATTCTAAAAGAACGTCAGACAGAAGGCAGCGGGCGACCATCTTTCACTTTTGATTTTTGAAGCGCAACCTATCGACGAATCACTAATTATCGACGCAATATTTAATGGTTATTGTTTTGTCCTGTTCTATTCCGTTCTGTTGTTGTTTGCTTTTAATAATACTTACTTACTTACTTACCTTCACGCCATGTCCCTTGCGGGGTAGCCAGAGACGACGGAGCGCCAAACGCTACGGTCCCTGCTTACCTCTTTCGCCTCGACCACAGACATCAACCTCTTCATACATGCCCTCCGGGGGGTCCTCATGCTTTTTACGTGACCTTCCTCCAGTATC
Source organism: Melinaea marsaeus rileyi (assembly GCA_918358865.1). Classification (NCBI taxonomy): domain Eukaryota; kingdom Metazoa; phylum Arthropoda; class Insecta; order Lepidoptera; family Nymphalidae; genus Melinaea; species Melinaea marsaeus. The sequence continues at coordinate 13,930,396 of OU911089.1, read as the reverse complement.
ATAGCTACTGTGTTTTCGAAGGTCACTCGAGGCCTCCCCCTGTCTCTCTTACCGCTCACTTTTCCTTTATAAATCTTTTTTACCATTCTTTCATCACTCATTCGTTCGACGTGCCCAAACCACCTCAGCACGTTTTTCTTCATTCTCACTGCGACATTTTCGCTAGTACCTGCCAGTCTGTGGATCTCTTCATTGCGGATTCGGTCAGCTAAACTGACTCCGCAAATTCGGCGAAGAGATCGCATCTCCACAGCATTCATCTTTCTTACATTCTTCTTCTGCGTTACCCACGTTTGGCTGCCGTATAACAGCGTCGGTAGCAAAACTGCATTGTGTACAGCCAAACGTGCAGCTATGCTGACGTTTCGCCGTCTTAACAATGCAGCCAAAGCACCGTTAACTCTGTTACCGGCAGCAATACGTCTCTCCACATCCATTTCGTATCTTCCGTCTCTGCTAAACATACTTCCCAAATATACCACTTCATTCACTTGTTCTATTATCTTACCATTCACGTTGATTTTACATTCTGTTCTTTCTCCATTTCTTTCAAACATCAGAACCTTCGTCTCATCTGCAATAATACTTTTAGAAAGTTTATTCAGTTAGTATATTGTGAATCCGGAGTTGTTGTAATATTCGCTTGTTATAGGACTTTCTATTGGATAACCCACATATGTATAATATAAAAAACACTGATATGGGCCAACCTGATACAAATATACGATACGAAAAAAAACATAAAAAAATTGAGGAAGAGGCTGAAATGTTTCTATTTTATTAATTATTTTGTAAGATTGGAAGAATAACATTATAAAAATTATAACCACAACCAATTGAAATTTTAAGGAAGCTACTTAGTTTAAATTAGAAAATATATATTTTGTAATATCTCGTCTATTTTTATATAGATTCCAACTATTTTAATGATAAAAATAATATTGACATTTTGAAATATTTAATTGTTTTATTTTAAATGTTGCACCATTTATTTTTATAGGTATTTGAAAGTACTATGACTTGTATTATTAGTCGTAATGTATTAGTTAATGATTGTATTGTATTTGTCAGACAAGCAATAAATTATTGCAATATTTAGAAAGAAACAGGCGATTTCTATCCTCTTTAATGAAATTTTAATGTTTTCCTCCATAATGCCCGGTACCATGTATGAGAGAAAAGATTCTCTCCAATATGGTCCCGTTTTATAAATATATAAGTATGTAAATATATTTAATTTAATTAAGAGAATTTAAAATACACGTGTTGTTTATCTATATTTTAATAATTTAAAATCAAATAGCTGTGTAAGGAATGGTCTTTAACCACAGGAGAAAAACAGTATAAATACTCAATTGGAGTATCTTAAACATACGTACCCTATTAAAATAAAAAGTTTATTAAAATAATGTATCAAATGTTCAAATAACACTTTGTTCCTCTAGTTACGTGTTATTCGTTAATTAGATCCTTTCCTGTAGCCTCAATTCCTCGAGGACGAGCCGCTGCAAACACCTATTTAATAAGGGTTTGTATTAATCAAATATTTATCTGATATAGGGACATGTTTATAAAACGAAAATATGAAACACTCGTTTATATAATAAAAAAATTGTAATGCGGAAGGTTAATTAAAAAGATATAAAGTCTGGAATGTTTGTACAGACAAAGAGAAGAGCATTAATTGTTATTAATATTCTATGGAACGTACACGGGTTATCCTGAAAACAAGAATATTGTTACAAAGAACACAAGGAATAACCTCAAGATAATGTTACGGAAGTCCTAATTGACTTGCAGATTAACCGATATTGTAAACGAGAGGTAATTGTCGTTTGCTTCCTAAGAGGGAGTGAGACAGCACGAGCACTGACTCTTCTAACTAATGATATGACATACTTTTTGAACGAGTTCCATTTTTTACACTTCAATAGAGAATTTTATAAAATAAATTGTTTGCAATAAATTACAAATATGTACAGGAAGACTCGATTATATATGAACAGTATCCATTACGGAAAATACTTATTACTTTGAAAATGTACAAAATTTATGAAGTAAAAACTTTGTAGGATGTAACGGGAGCCGCAGGGGAACTTTGTGGGTTGTTTTGCGTTATTAGCCGTTTTGCTTTTTCAAAACAATATATTATAACACTAATATTTTCACTTTAATAATGACAATATACTAATATATATTAATAGGAGCAAAGATTTGATTGTATGTATGTATGTATCTCAAAAAATTATTAGATCGATTTAAAAAGAACTACAATATTAGCGAATAACAATAGCCTTTGTTATTGCAATGACAACGGGATCGACATAAATAAAATCAGAGTTAGTAGAAAAAAGCGCACCCGACGAGAAATATAATAGTAATGAACAAAATCCTAAACAATGACAATTAAAACATGTTCGACGACAAATGAACTGGGTATGGTCAGCTACTATATAAAAGTTAGTTAGCTGCAGTGAGTTTCGTATGATTTTACCTATATATACACTGATTAAAAACGGAAAACAGTACGTGAAAAAATGGAGCAATGCGGAAGAAAAGATATTGCCTTTTGCAAATTTGAAATTGCGGACGGGCTATTATCGATGCGTTAGGAATTTGATTTTGAATACCAACTTGCCAAGGACTGTTATATGAAATTCCCTAAACTCGAGAATTCTATGCTATCGTCTTAAATCTACAGATACCTTCATCACCTTATTTGGACCCCACGGGATTGGTCACATTCACCGTCGCATATTTGCCGACTTGTATATAAAGTAATACTACTATTGATAAAAAAAACTGAAACTCTTCAGAGACTTTTTTCGTTCCACTTGGAAAGGGACAAGTGACAATAGTTGTCGAGTGACAATAGAATTTCCCTCGTTCAAGTTCAACTCTCGTTTGTGTTATTACATTATTTGACATTTTAACAAATGTATGACTATACAAATTATATCCAACATACATAGATATTAAGTATTATAATATTTATAAGCAAATTGAAATGTTTATGTTTCAAACTGTCACCAATATATCTATTTAAATAACATAAAAATTAATCTAATCAAAATTGTTTTTTTATTACGAGAGTTAAAAAAAAACTTAACCCTTATATTCTTACCCCTACACTTTTGGTCTTCGTGTGTCCGTCCCTCCGAGTGGACCTATTGAGTTAAAATTACTAAGATACATCCAGCTCTAGAAACTAAGAAAAAATAAAACTTCTAAATGATCTCCGCATATTATAAAAGAAATTCAATATAACTCATAAAACTATTGTACTGTTATGTACTTTACATTATAATCTTACATAAAGATGAGTAGTACCATGTTTGCAAACAATATTTTTATGGAATTCGATACAAAAGTGCAGTCACAGTTACGCAAATACAGTGCATACAACATTACCATAAAAAAATACAGTTACATAGTCTTATCTTTGTTAAGCAAAAATCGTATTCGATTTGGAGGAATTCAATGCAAATTCAAAGATATATTATATAAATAGGTATTGTTACCAACTAATTACACGAAATAGTAAACATAAATTTTATGTTAATACCACTAATGATTGTTACTAAAATATAACTAATCCATTAATCGTGTAAACGTTTCCATAACAACGCATTTTGACATAAACACAGTGTCAGTATAACAATGAGGTTTGCATTATTATTGTTTTTTTATGGGAATCCTATCACTATAACAAATTAATAATCTAACCTCATAATATTTTGGTATTAAAGATTGAAATTAAAATCCTTTATTATCGAAGTAGCGGATTGTGGATTGAGCTTGTTGGAAACCATCTAATTGTTTTCAATCCCAAATTGTAGATCAATTATAAATTTTGAACGCAACTTGATTATTGTTAATGATACTTTGTTGAAAAGAAACAGACATTTGTAATTTAATATTTATTATTAATAATACTTAATTGATTCTTACATCTATAAAGGCATATTTGGACTAGATTAAGGAGCATTTGAAATTGAGTCGTATTTCTAAGAAAATAAGATTTATTTTCCTAGTTTTATGATAGAAGCCGCTTCGCCAACGACTTTTACTGCTGGTCCTGCTTTAATGATGCCATCTCGGATGTTTCTACCGAATTTTTCCTGTAAAAGTATATCAATAAAATTTGAATAATACTATCATTACTAAATACACACAAACAAACATACAAGAGTACATATAAAATACGCATCGAAGATAGAGTATAGTCAAAGATAAACTCCCAAAAAATCAGGAATCTTGCTTATTCCAGTTCTTCAAAGTCTTTCGGTTTTATATCGGATGTGAAGATTAATATACAAATAATATTTTAATAGTCATTTAGTTTCTTTATTTATTTTTAATAAAAGTTGTTAATTAATTCAACTGTAATAACAAGTCTGTTAATTGATAAGTCAGGTTGAGAGGGAACTCCCTCAGAGATAAAGTAATCTTAGTAATTAATTTGAAATTTTTATCACTTCTAATTAAGAATTGCCGTTGGATGTGTATTATGTGAGTTACCTTAGACATTGTTATGTATTTTACATAGGTGTTATTTAGTTTCATAAATTTTTCTCCTATTATGGTTCTTTTTATTAATGTTATATATATTATAATATATACACTTTAGAAGTCACTGATACCAAATCTATTGTTATAATTAATTGTAACTATAATATACTGAATCTCATCCTTATTTGAGACATGTGTCATTAAATTTCATTTAGCCTATCAAAGGTTTAGATTATATTATCGCATGCGTCTTCATAACTTGTTATGAATATTATCATCCGCTGGTAATGACGTCACAGTATAATCATCAGACCGACAGACAGAGACAGAGATAAAAACATTCAAAACTGTAATTAAAACATTCCAAACTGTCCAGACGGTGGATATTAGTTACATAATTTTGTTACCGTTTTTTCCTTTTATTTTGAATGAAACAATATATTTGGTATATATTCCCTTGTTTTCGAGAAGGACCTCTTATCCAGGAGTTCAACCTCCCAAAAGCTCTTAAGATACTCGGTGACGCTTGACACCATCATAACTATGTCCTCTTTCAATATATTCTCCACGAGCCCTTAAGATCTGAATTAATCACTCTTGTGATTAAGATTTTTTATTTGAAAAGCGTTTTAAGATATCAAAACTTTAACAAATTCATTCGAAGTAAAGGTGTCTGAACTAAAAAACATGTTATTGTGATTAAAAAAACATAGGATATTTATAAACAACTGCAACATCTACATAGAAGAGTTTACTTTTTAATAATGATAAATTTACTATTTTAATTCTTTCATAGGTCTTATATTTAACATGAAATAACGATTTAATCAAAATCATTTGACTTACATTTACATTTTTTTTAATGTTAAATAAACTGGTACATACATTATATTATACATATCCTCTCTACATAACACAATGCCGCACATTCAATCTCCTAAAACAACTTTTTTTATATGTACATATATTAAACGCTTTCAATTCAATCTTCGTGTTTCACATTAATTGAAACTGTAAAAACATAATTTTTTCCTTTCCTTTTAAAATATCATTTTGTTCTTCTGTGTTTTGTGTTTTTACGAAAATTAGGTGAAAATGAATTTCATTTCAGAAATAAAATTTCATTTAAGTTCGATTCTGAAATTGATTTGACCATTTTACTAACCTTGAAAATTAAACTATTTTTATAATAAGATATATTAATTAAACAATTGAAATATCATACGACCTGATACCTGCTTGTTCTAGTCCCACTTATAAATTTTACATTTGATATTAATTCCAAAAATGTGTTGATTGTATGACCCATATGTTTATAAATTAATAATTTCTCTCCATAATATATACTCGTATACGAGGTGTGTTCAAAAAGTATCGCGAATTTTGTTTTTGTTTTGCGAACCAAGACCGAAAAAAGCGCGCCAAGTTCGGCCGAATGTGAAAGTTTTGCTGACAGTTTTCTTCGATTGCAGGGGCGTGGTGCATCATGAGTTCTTGCCACAGGGTAGAACGGTCAATAAGGAATATTACCTGCAAGTTATGCGCAATTTGCGCGAAGCAATCCGCCAGAATTGCCCGGTTTTGTGGAAGAACAAAAATTGGCTTTTGCACCACGATAACACCCTTGCTCACACATCGTTGCTTATGCGCGACTTTTTGGCCAACAACAACACACTAATGATGCCGCACCCACCGTATTCCCCAGATCTGGCCCCCTGTGACTTTTTCTTGTTCCCTAAACTGAAGAGGCACATGAAAGGACGAGATAAAGACGGCATCGAAGGAGGAGCTAAACAAGAAAAAAAAAATGATTTTTTGAAGTGCTTTGAAGATAGGAAAAACCGTTGGCACAAGTGTATAATATCTCATGGGGATTACTTTGAACGGGACAAAATAGATATTCATGAATAAATAAATAATTTTTGGAAAACACAAAATTCGCGATACTTTTTGAACACACCTCGTATATGTCGAAGCATACGAAATTCTATCTTTCGGAATACGTCGTAATCAGATTTGACAGTTGTCATTCTAAAAGAGCTTCAGAGAGGAAGCAGCGGGCCGACCAATTTTCACTTTTGATTTTGGAGCGACAACCGCTATCGCACCCCGCTAACGACCAATCGCTCCTTACCGACGCAATCTTTAACCATTATTGTTCTGTTCTGTAACGTCTTGTTTTTGTTTGCTTTTAATAGTACTTCTAGAAAGTTTATTCAGTTAGTATCTTGTGAATCCGGAATTGTTAAGTGTGATTGAGTAATATTCGCTTGTTATAGGACTCTTTATTGAATTACCTACATACGTGTAATATAGAGAAAACTGATATGGGTCATCCTAATACCAATTTATATAAAAGGTACAAAGCCATAAAAAAATCTCCACGGAAAGGCTAAAAAGTTCCTATATTTTTTTTTGCATTGGAGCATTGAGATTACACGAGTATGTCAAAAATAAATAATAACCGTAGATAATCAACAGAAGTTTTATGCAAGTTTAAGAGATTTTAAATGACTCTAAGAGAATACAAATACTACATTAATTCTGAAAATACATCTTCAACCTATCTTTATAATTTCATCAATTGGAATGAATAGTATTGATATTTTAAAATATTTAATTGTTTTATTTTAAATGTTGGACAACCGGAAGTATATTAAAAAACTATTATAATTTGTGTTATAAGTTAATTTGTATTGTAATTAAGGATTAATCTTTGTATTATTGAGCGGAGCGAGCGGAGCACTCTACTGGAGACTTTTTCACATTCTTTGTCACGAATAGGCTCGAAAACTACTTGACGGAAAATTATAAAATTCAGCAATCTAAAAGACTCACATTATGTGACTTGCAGATTAACCGATATTGTAGACGAGAGATAATTGTCGTTTGCTTCCTAAAAGGGAGTGAGATAGCACGAGCACTGACGCTTCTAACTAATGATATGACATACATTTGAACGAGTTCCATTTTTATACACTTCAATAGAAAATTTTATCAAATAAATTGTTCGTAATAAATTACAAACATGTACAGGAAGACTCGATTGTTTCTGAACAGTTTCCATTACGGAAAATAATTATCACATTGAAAATGTTGAAAATTGATGAGGTAAATACTTCTTAGGATATAACGGGAGCAGCAGGGGAACTTTGTGGGTTGTTTTGCGTCTTTAGTCGTTTTGCATTTTCAAAACAATTTAGTCGTTTTTATAACACAAATATTCTTACTTTGATAATAATGATGTATAAACTCAATTATTTTATAAAGGAAAGGTTTGATTGTATGTTGAAATAATATCAAAGGATTACTGGACCGATTTAAAACAATCTTTACTTGTTGACAGCTACTTTATTAGGAAGTGACAAAGGCTATTCTAAACTCTCAATACAAAATAACAAATAAAACTAGTACGGGGACAAGAGATGTCGGCATGCTCAGTTATTATATAATTTAAAGATTTGTTAGCTGCAGTGAGTTTCGCGCGATTTTACCTATTAACCTGATTAAAAACGGGACTGTACGTGTAAAAATTGGACAATGCGGAAGAGAATATATTGCTTTTAACGAATTTGACATTGCGGATGGACTATTGATGCGTTAGGAATTTCCTTTTGAATACCGACTCGCCAAGGACTATTATATAAAATTCCTTAATTTGGAGAATACTTACTGATATCTAAAGACACCTTCATCACTTTAGTCGGACGCCACGGGTCTGGTTGCATTCACCATCGCATATTACCTTTGGTATACAACGGCTTGCATGAAAAGTAATACTACCATTGATAAGGAAAAGACTTTTCTTCATTCCATTTGGAAATGGACAAGTGACAATAGAATTTCCCTCTTTCGTGTTCAACCCTCGTTTGTGTAATTGCATTATTTGAGGTTTTAACAAATGTAAGACTGACCAAATAATTTCCAACATACATAGACAAATAATACAATATTTATTAGCAAATTGATATGTTGCAAAATGTCACAAATATTTCTATTTAAATAAAATAGTCATTAATCTGATCAAAATTGTTTTTTCATAACGTGGGTTGAAAAGAAATTGGTGGAGAACTATATTACGCAGAATATAATATATTTATTTATATGATTCCGTTCCTTAAAAATAACAAACGTAACCCTTATAAGATCCCTTTTGTTGCCTGTGTCCTCGACCTACCATGTTGAAATTACAGCTCCTTAAAGCTGGGAAAAAATAAGACTTCTAAGTGATCTCCGCGTATCATTGAAGAAATTCAAACAGCGCCATTTCTCGACAGTAATGAAATATTTTTCCTGTCCACAGACATCCATCCATACATCCATTCATCCATCCAAGAAAAGTAAAAACAATACAGAATTAACAAAGTTCGTTCGTGAAAATGGAACTCGTTCTAAAAGTATGTCATATCACTAGTTAGTAAGAAGTTAGTGTTAGTTAGTTAGTTAGTCTCACTCCCTCTTAGGAAGCAAACGATAATATCGTCGTCTACAATATCGGTTAATCTTCAAGTCATTGAGGACTTCCTACACATTATTATAATACTTTGTTGAAAATAAAGAGACATTTGTATTTTTATTTTATTTAATAATACTTAATCTATTCTTACATCTATAAAGGCATGTTTGGACTAGATTACAGAGCATTTGAAATTGAGTCATATTTTTATGAAAATAAGATTTATTTTCCTAGTGTTATGATTGCAGCCGCTTCGCCTACGACTTTTACTGCTGGTCCCGCTTTAATGATTCCGTTGCGGATATTTCTACCGAATTTTTCCTGTAAAGATATAATTAACATTGGAAAAATACTATCATTAAATACACACTAACAAATATATAAAAATATATATATTAAATACGCATCGAATCTAGAGAATAGTCAAAGATAAACCCCCAAATATCAGGTATCTTGCTTATTACATTCCTTCAGTCTTTCATGTTAGTAAAAGTTAATTTTTTTTATGACGTAGTATAAAACTTTGTATTTATAGATATTATTATTATACAAAAAATATTTTTTAGTTATTTAGTTTCTTTATTTTTTAGAAAATAAACGTTTAAGGATAAAATCGAAGCACTACTTTAGATGGTTCTTTATATAATCAAAACAATCTTATATTTCTAGGATATCAAGGATTTCTAGGATATCAAACGATATGTATACAAACATATATTTGCGTAAATAAATATAAAAAATATATAAACAAACATTTCCAACAAGTAATTTTAAGTACGTCAAACGATTTACTGGAAATTACTTACAATTTTTTTGAAAAATTTCCACCTTGGGCTTGGTGCTCCAGAAACTGAAGCAAATGCTTAGATGCAGGCGAAAAGAATAAGGAAAATCTTGCCCAAATTCATCTTTAATAATTAAGTTTAACTCTAAAACATAATCTGAAATATGTCGAATTGGACGAATACAAAACTGTTATGATGTATTCTTAACAAAGACACTATATAACATGCCGAAATAACCAACATATAAAATCGATTGAAAATCAATCACGATTCATATTGACCCTTATCTTCCAAATCATAAAACTCATTTTAATACTCGTTAATTAATTCAACTGTAATAACAAGTCTGTTAATTGATAAGTCAGGTTGAGAGGGAACTCCCTCAGAGATAAATTAATCTTAGTAATTAATTTGAATTTTTTATCACTTCTAATTAAGAATTGTCGTTAGATGTGTATTATGTGAATTACCTTAGACATTATGTGAAGTATTTTAGATAGGTGTTATTTAGTTTAATAAATCCTAACGATTTAATGTGGTTCTATTTGAGCGAAGCGAGCGGAGCGCTCTTCTGGAGACTTTTTCACATTCTTAGTCACTAATAGGCTCGAAAACTACTTGACGGAAAATTATGAAATTTAGCAATCATAAAACACAAATTAGGTTGTTTTTTTTTAATTTGAAAAATGTCATGTCGTTGAGGAATAATCGTCAAGAAACTGATATCCCATTGAAGTTAATGAGAAAAAATATTCGCGCGAAAAATTTGCTTTACAATGAAAAGCGCGTAAAGAATTATTAAATCGAATTGTACTGTCCCCCTGTTCGATTTTTTTTCGCGCGGGCTCGCTTCGCTCAATATGCAAACTGTACCCGAGATTTCGCGAGCGCAGAGAGTCGAAATTAAGGTTCTGTTGGCGACTCTAGTCATTAATGTTATATATATTATTAATATATACACTCTCACAAAACTCTTTGAAACCAAATCTATTGTTATAATTTATTGTACCTACAATGGCCAGAATTTCATCCTTATTTGAATCATCTATCATTAAATTTCGTTTAGCGTATCAAAGGTTTAGATTAGATTAATGCATGCGTCTTCATAACTTGTTATGAATATTATCATCTGCTGATAATGACGCCACAGTATAATCATTAGACAAGCAGGCAGAGATTAGTCTGTCATTAAAATATTTGAAACTGTCTAGACTATGGATATTAGTTTCATAATTTTTTTAACGTTTTTTCTATTATTTGAATGAAGTATTATATTTTTGGTATATATTCCTTTTTTGGCGAAAAAGACTCCGTCCATAGGTAAGCCTCCCAAAATCTATTGAGATACTCAGGGACATTTAACACCGTCAAACCATGTCCTTTCAATATATTCTCCACGAGCCCTGGAGATATGGATTGATCACTCTTGTGATTCTGATTTTTTATTTGAAAAGAGTTTTAAGATCCCAAATATTGACAAATTTATTGAAGTAATATGTGTCTGAATAGAAAGACATGTTATTGTCACTCTATATGTACATTATCGAAAGTAAAATATGGGATATTTATAAACACCTACATCAGGTCCTACATAGAGAAGAGTTTACCGTATAATAAAGATAAATTTACCATTTAATTCTTTCATAGATCTTATATTAAACATGAAATAATGCTTTAATCAAAAACCTTTTACTTATTTTTACGTTTTTGTAATATTAAATAAAATTTTACACATATTATATATACATCTTTACATAACGCAATTCATTCTCCTAAAACAATTTGTCATATATGTACATATATAAAAATAAAGCTCAATTTTCCTGTTTCAATTAATTGAAACCGTAAAAATATTTTTTTTTTTTGCTTTTGAAATAGCATTTTGTTCTTCTGAGTATTTGCTTATTTTTACGAAAATTACGTGAAAATGAATTTCATTTCAGAAATAAAATATGATTTTAGTTCGATTATGAAATTAATTCGACCATTTTACTAACCTTGAAAATTAAACTATTTTTATAATAAGATATATTAATCAAACAATTGAAATATCATACGACCCGATACCTGCTTGTTCTAGTCCCACTTATAAATTTTACATTTGATATTAATTCCAAAAATGTGTTGATCGTATGACCCATATGTTTATAAATAAATAATTTCTCTCCATAATATATACCCGTATACGAGGTGTGTTCAAAAAGTATCGCGAATTTTGTTTTTGTTTTGCGAACCATGACCGAAAAAAGCGCGCCAAGTTCGGCCGAATGTGAAAGTTTTGCTGACAGTTTTCTTCGATTGCAGGGGCGTGGTGCATCATGAGTTTTTGCCACAGGGTAGAACGGTCAATAAGGAATATTACCTGCAAGTTATGCGCAATTTGCGCGACGCAATCCGCCAGAAACGCCCGGATTTGTGAAAGAACAAAAATTGGCTTTTGCACCACGATAACGCCCATGCTCACACATCGTTGCTTGTGCGCGACTTTTTGGCCAACAACAACACACTAATGATGCCGCAGCCACCGTAATCCCCAGATATGGCCCCCTGTGACTTTTTCTTGTTCCCTAAACTGAAGAGGCACATGAAAGGACGAGATAAAGACGGCATCGAAGGAGGAGCTAAACAAGAAAAAAAAAATGATTTTTTGAAGTGCTTTGAAGATAGGAAAAACCGTTGGCACAAGTGTATAATATCTCATGGGGATTACTTTGAACGGGACAAAATAGATATTCATGAATAAATAAATAATTTTTGGAAAACACAAAATTCGCGATACTTTTTGAACACACCTCGTATATGTCGAAGCATACGAAATTCTATCTTTCGGAATACGTCGTAATCAGATTTGACAGTTGTCATTCTAAAAGAGCTTCAGAGAGGAAGCAGCGGGCCGACCAATTTTCACTTTTGATTTTGGAGCGACAACCGCTATCGCACCCCGCTAACGACCAATCGCTCCTTACCGACGCAATCTTTAACCATTATTGTTCTGTTCTGTAACGTCTTGTTTTTGTTTGCTTTTAATAGTACTTCTAGAAAGTTTATTCAGTTAGTATCTTGTGAATCCGGAATCGTTAAGTGTGATTGAGTAATATTCGCTTGTTATAGGACTCTTTATTGAATTACCTACATACGTGTAATATAGAGAAAACTAATATGGGTCATCCTAATACCAATTTATATAAAAGGTACAAAGCCATAAAAAAATCTCCATGGAAAGGCTAAAAAGTTCCTATATTTATATATATTTTTTTTGCATTGGAGCATTGATATTACACGAGTATGTCAAAAATAAATAATAACCGTAGATAATCAACAGAAGTTTTATGCAAGTTTAAGAGATTTTAAATGACTCTAAGAGAATACAAATACTACATTAATTCTGAAAATAAATCTTCAACCTATCTTTATAATTTCATCAATTGGAATGAATAGTATTGATATTTTAAAATATTTAATTGTTTTATTTTAAATGTTGGACAACCAGAAGTATATTAAAAAACTATTATAATTTGTGTTGTAAGTTAATTTGTATTGTAATTAAGGATTAATCTTTGTATTATTGAGCGGAGCGAGTGGAGCACTCTACTGGAGACTTTTTCACATTCTTTGTCACGAATAGGCTCGAAAACTACTTGACGGAAAATTATAAAACTCAGCAATCTAAAAGACTCACATTATGTGACTTGCAGATTAACCAATATTGTAGACGAGAGATAATTGTCGTTTGCTTCCTAACAGGGAGTGAGATAGTACGAGCACTGACTCTTCTAACTAATGATATGACATACATTTGAACGAGTTCCATTTTTATACACTTCAATAGAAAATTTTATCAAATAAATTGTTTGTAATAAATTACAAACATGTACAGGAAGACTCGATTGTTTCTGAACAGTTTCCATTACGGAAAATACTTATCACATTGAAAATGTTGAAAATTGATGAGGTAAATACTTCTAGGATATAACGGGAGCCGCAGGGGAACTTTGTGGGTTGTTTTGCGTCTTTAGTCGTTTTGCATTTTCAAAACAATGCACTATAACACAAATATTCTTACTTTGATAATAATGATGTATATACTCAATTATTTTATAAAGGAAAGGTTTGATTGTATGTTGAAATAATCTCAAAGGATTACTGGACCGATTTAAAACAATCTTTACCTGTTGACAGCTACTTTATTAGGAAGTGACAAAGGCTATTCTAAACTCTCAATACAAAATAACAAATAAAACTAGTACGGGGACAAGAGATGTCGGCATGCTCAGTTATTATATAATTTAAAGATTTGTTGGCTGCAGTGAGTTTCGCACGATTTTACCTATATATACTGATTAAAAACGGGACTGTACGTGTAAAAATTGGACAATGCGGAAGAGAATATATTGCTTTTACGAAATTTGACATTGCGGATGGACTATTGATGCGTTAGGAATTTCCTTTTGAATACCGACTTGCCCAGGACTATTATATGAAATTCCTTAATTTGGAGAATACTTACTGAAATCTAAAGACACCTTCATCACTTTAGTCGGACGCCACGGGTCTGGTTGCATTCACCATCGCATATTACCTTTGGTATACAACGGCTTGTATGAAAAGTAATACTACCATTGATAAGGAAAAGACTTTTCTTCATTCCATTTGGAAATGGACAAGTGACAATAGAATTTCCCTCTTTCGTGTTCAACCCTCGTTTGTGTAATTGCATTATTTGAGATTTTAACAAATGTAAGACTGACCAAATAATTTCCAACAAACATAGACAAATAATACAATATTTATTTAGCAAATTGATATGTTGCAAAATGTCACAAATATTTCTATTTAAATAAAATAGTCATTAATCTGATCAAAATTGTTTTTTCATAACGTGGGTTGGAAAGAAATTGGTGGAGAACTATATTACGCAGAATATAATATATTTATTTTTAAGATTCCGTGCCTTAAAAATAACAAACGTAACCCTTATAAGATCCCTTTTGTTGTCTGTGTCCTCGACCTACCGTGTTGAAATTACAGCTCCTTAAAGCTGGGAAAAAAATAAGACTTCTAAGTGATCTCCACATATCATTGAAGAAATTCAAACAGCGCCATCTCTCGACAGTAATGAAAATTTTTCCTGTCCCCAGACATCCATCCATACATCCTTCATCCATCCGAGAAAAGTAAAAACAATACAGAATGAACAAAGTTCGTTCGTGGAAATGGAACTCGTTCTAAAAGTATGTCATATCACTAGTTAGCAAAAAGTCAGTGCTCGTGCTATCTCACTCCCTCTTAGGAAGCAAACGATAATTACCTCTCGTCTACAATATCGGTTAATCTGCAAGTCATTGAGGACTTCCTACACATTATTATTGTTAATAATACTTTGTTGAAAATAAACAGACATTTGTATTTTTATTTTATTTAATAATACTTAATCTATTCTTACATCTATAAAGGCATGTTTGGACTAGATTACAGAGCATTTGAAATTGAGTCATATTTTTATGAAAATAAGATTTATTTTCCTAGTGTTATGATTGCAGCCGCTTCGCCTACGACTTTTACCGCTGGTCCAGCTTTAATGATTCCGTTGCGGATATTTCTACCGAATTTTTCCTGTAAAGATATAATTAACATTGGAAAAATACTTTCATTAAATATTCACTAACAAATATACAAAGATATATATAAAATACGCATCGAATCTAGAGAATAGTCAAAGATAAACCCCCAAATATCAGATATCTTGCTTATTACATTCCTTCAGTCTTTCATATTAGTAAAAATTAATTTATTTTATGACGTAGTATAAAACTTTGTATTTATATTAGATCTAGATATTATTATACAAAAAATATTTTTATAGTTATTTAGTTTCTTTATTTTTTAGAAAATAAAAGTTGAAGGATAAAATCGAAGCACTACTTTAGATGGTTCTTTATATAATCAAAACAAACTTATTTCTAAACTATCAAAAAAACGGTATGTGTACAAATATATATTTGCATAGAAAATAAATATTTTAAAATATAAATAATCAAACGTTTGCAACAAATAATATAAAGTACGTCATGCTATTATTCGGGAAATACTTACAATTTTTTTGAAAAATTTCCACCTTGGGCTTGGTGCTCCAGAAACTGAAGCAAATACTAAGATGCAGGCGAAAAGAATAAGGATAATCTTTCCCAAATTCATATTTAATAATTAAGTTTAACTCTCAAACATAATCTGAAGTATGTCGAATTGGACGAATACACAACTTTTATGATGTATTCTTAAACAAAGATACTATATAACATGCCGAAATAACCAACTTATAAATTCGATTTAAAATAAATCACAATTCATATTGAACCTTATCTTCCGAATCATAAAACTCATTTTAATACTCGTTAATTAATTCAACTGTAATGACAAGTCTGTTAATTGATAAGTCGTGTTGAGAGGGAACTACCTGAGAGATAAAGTGATCTTTGTAATTAATTTGAATTTTTTATCACTTTTAATTAAGAATTGTCATTAGATGTATATTATGTAAATTACCTTAGACATTATGTGAAGTATTTTAGGTAGGTGTTATTTAGTTTCATCAATATTTTTTCCTATTGTGGTTCTTTTTATTAATATTATATATATTATTAATATTAAGAAATTTGTTACTTATTTGAGAAAGATGTCATTAAATTTCGTTTAGCGTATCAAAGGTTTAGATTAGATTATTGCATGCGTCTTCATAACTTGTTATGAATATTATCATCTGCTGGTAATGACGTCACCGTATAATCACTAGACAAGCAGGCAGAGATTAGACAGTCATTAAAACATTTAAAACTGTCTAGACTGTGGATATTAGTTACATAATTTTGTTACTGTTTTTCCTATTATTTTGAATGAAGTATGTACATTATCGAAAGTAAAATATGGGATATTTATAAACACCTACATCAGGTCCTACATAGAGAAGAGTTTACCGTATAATAAAGATAAATTTACCATTGAATTCTTTCATAGATCTTATATTAAACATGAAATAATGCTTTAATCAAAAACCTTTTACTTATATTTACGTTTTTGTAATATTAAATAAAATTTTACACATATTATATATACCTCTTTACATAACGCAAACCCGCACATTCATTCTCCTAAAACAATTTGTCATATATGTACATATATTAAATAAAAATAAAGCTCAATTTTCCTGTTTCAATTAATTGAAACCGTAAAAATATTTATTTTTTTTTGCTTTTGAAATAGCATTTTGTTCTTCTGAGTATTTTCTTATTTTTACGAAAATTACGTGAAAATGAATTTCATTTCAGAAATAAAATATGATTTAAGTTTGATTATGAAATTAATTCGACCATTTTACTAACCTTGAAAATTAAACTATTTTTATAATAAGATATATTAATCAAACAATTGAAATATCATACGACCCGATACCTGCTTGTTGTAGTCCCACTTATAAATTTTATATTTGATATTAATTCCAAAAATGTGTTGATCGTATGACCCTATGTTTATAATAAATAATACTATTGAGAGAAA
Organism: Melinaea marsaeus rileyi; assembly: GCA_918358865.1. Lineage (NCBI taxonomy): Eukaryota > Metazoa > Arthropoda > Insecta > Lepidoptera > Nymphalidae > Melinaea > Melinaea marsaeus. The sequence continues at coordinate 13,913,092 of OU911089.1, read as the reverse complement.
TATATACATATTATATCAAAGAATACGAAATACCATCTGTCGGTATACGTCGGAAACAGATTTGTAAGTAGTCATTCTAAAGGAGCGTCAGACAGACTTTTTATTGGAGTACCCACATACGTGTAATATATGATATGGGCCAACCTGATACCAATATATATGATACGAAATAATCCATAAAAAAATTTAAACAGAGAGTCTAAAAGGTTCCTTTATTTATTAATTATTTTATAAGATTGGAAGATTAACATTATATGAGGAAAGGAGGAGCTACTTTAAGGAAGCTACTCAGTAATTTAGAAAATACATATTTCATCGATCTATAGATCTATTTTTATATAAATTCCAACTTTTTTATTGATTAAAATAATATTTATGTTGAAATACTTAATTGTTTTATTTTAAATGTTGCACCATTTGTTTTTATATGTATTGGAAAGTACTATGACTTGTATTATTAGTTGTAATGTATTAGTTAATGATTGTATTGTATTTGTTAAACAAGCGATAAATTATTGTAATATTTAGAAATAAACAAGCGGTTTCTACCCTTCTTAATGAAATTTTAAAATAGAAAAATTTTAATGTTTTTCTCCATAATGTCCGGAACCATATATGAGAGAAAAGATTCTCTCATATATGGTCCAGTTTTAAAAGGTAAACATAAGTATATTTCATTTAATTTATTGAAATTGAATTACATTTATTGTTTATTTACTTTTTAATTCATTTATAAATAAATGTCGAAGTGAAAATGAATTTAACCGACCTTAACCATAGCAGAAGAACAGTTCAAATACTCAATTGGAGAATCTTCAAAACCTACGTACCCTGCTTATCAAAATAAAAGGCTTATTAATGTAATATATCAAATGTGCAGATAACACTTTGTTTCTCTAGTTACGTGTTATTCGTTAATTAGATCCTTTCCTGTAGCCTCAATTCCTCGAGGACGAGCCGCTGCAAACACCTATATAATAAGGGTTTGTATTAATCAAATATTTATCTGATATATGGACATGTTTATAAAACGAAAACATGAAACATTGGTTTGTATAATAATAGAAGTGTAATTCGTAAGGTTAATTAAAAAGATAAAAAAGTCTGGAATGTTTGTACAGACAAAGAGAAGAGCATTAATTGTTATTAGTATTGTATGGAACGTACACGGGTTATCCTGAAAACAAGAATATTGTTACTAAGAACACAAGACACAAATAACCTCAAGATAACGTTAAGAAAGTCCTAATTGACTTGCAGATTAACCGATATTGTAAGCGAGAGGTAATTGTCGTTTGCTTTCTAAGAGGGAGTGAGACAGCACGAGCACTGACTCTTCTAACTAATGATATGACATACTTTTAGAACGAGTTCCATTTTTTATACTTCAATTGAAAATTTTATCTAATAAATTGTTTGCAATAAATTACAAACATGTACAGGAAGATTCGATTACTCTGAAAATGTTGAAAATTGATGAGGTAAATACTTCGTAGGATGTAAAGGGAGCCGCGGGGGAATTTTGTGGGTTGTTTTGCGTCATTAGCTTTTTCAAAACAATACAATATAACACTTATATTGTTACTTTAATAATGACAATATACTAATATATATTAAAAAGAGCAAAGATTTGATTGTATGTAGCTCAAAAAATTATTAGATCGATTTAAAAAGAGCTACATTATTAGCGAATAACAATAGTCCTGAACAATGACAATTAAACATGTTCGACGACAAATGAACTGGGTATGCTCGTTCCACCGGTGACGCTGTCATGGCCAGTAGGGCTAACAGCAGAGAAAAACAAAAAAAAAAAAAAAAAAAAAAAAAAAGGTATGCTCAGCTACTATATAATATAAAAGTTAGTTAGCTGCAGTAACTTTTGTATGATTTTACCTATATATACTAATTAAAAACGGAAAACATTACGTAAAAAAAATGGAGCAATGCGGAAGAGAATATATTGCTTTTCACAAATTTGATAATTTTGGTCTCCGTGGGTCCGTCTATTGAGTTAAAATTACTAAGATACATCCAGCTTTAGAAACTAAGAAAACATAAAACTTCTAAATGATCTCCGCATATAATGAAAGAAATTCAATATAACTCATAAAACTGTTGTACTGTAATGTACATTATTTATTATTTATTTCTTTATTTAGCTTCACGCCAAATCCCTTGCGGGGTAGCCAGAGATATTATAATCTTATCATAAAGATGAGTGGTACTACCATGTTTGCAAACAACATGAAATTGATACAAAAGAGCAGTCACAGTTACGCAAATAGACTGCATACCACCTTAATATAAAAACATTATATTTCTAAACAGTTACTTAGTCTTATCTTTGTTAAGCAAATATCTTATTCGATTTGGATAAAATCAATGCAAATGCAAAGATATTGTTAACAACTACAACATTAAATGGTAAACATTAATTTTATTTAAATACCACTAACGATTATTACTCTCAATATAACTAATCCATTAATCGTGTAAATGTTTACATAACAACGCATTTTGGTATAAACACAGTGGTATAACTTAAATTGTAATTTTAAATAAAGTATTTTTATAATTTTGGTTTTTTTTGGATCCTCGGCTGCCACCGTACTTAATTAGTATAACAATGTTTTCATTATTATTGTTTTGTGTATGTTATGTTATCACTATAACCTACATATATATAAGCGATTTACCACTCACTGACTCATTATGAAATCTCCGAAACTATGTGTCCGATTAACTTAAAATTTTACATAGTTACTTCTTTTGTAACGTAGACGTCCACTAAGAACTTATTTTACGGCAATCCTATCCCAACAGATTTTAACTTTTAGCATTTCGCCAAGTTTTAAACCTGTACGAGCTATACACTTAAGGCGGGGTAAGAGTTACTATAGCAACGGTTACGATGACAACCGATATTATGACAAAGGCTACCATAGCAACGTAAGTTCACATCCAAATTAATAGTTTGCCTGGTGACGCGGGGTGAAAAAGCTAGTAAGTTAATAGTCTATCCTCATCATATTTTGATAATAAAGATTGAAATTAAAATCCTTTCTTATCTAAGTAGCGGATTATGAATTGAGTTTGTTGTAAACCATCTACGGATGATCAATCTCGGATTGTAAATCAATTATAAATTTTGGACGCCACTTGATTACTGTTAATAATACTTTGTTGAAAAGAAACAGACATTTGTGATTTAATATTTATTGTTAATAATACTTAATTGATTCTAACATCTATAAAGGCATGTTTGGACTAGATTATAGAGCATTTGAAATTGTGTCGTATTTCTATAGAAATAAGATTTACTTTCCTAGTTTTATGATAGAAGCAGCTTCGCCTACGACTTTTACTGCTGGTCCCGCTTTAATGATTCCGTTGCGGATGTTTCTACCGAATTTTTCCTGTAAAAGTATATCAATAAAATTTGAATAATACTATCATTACTAAATACACACAAACAAACATATAAGAGTACATATAAAATACGCATTGAAGGTAGAGTATAGTCAAAGACAAACTCCCAAAAAATCAGGAATCTTGCTTATTCCAGTTCTTCAAAGTCTTTCGGTTTTATATCGGATGTGAAGATTAATATACAAATAATATTTTAATAGTCATTTAGTTTCTTTATTTATTTTTAATAAAAGTTGAGGGATAAAATCGAAGCACTACTTTAGAAAGTTCTTTATATAATCAAAACAATCTTACATTTCTAAGATATCAAAAAAACTACATATATACAAATATATATTTTCGTAGGAAATAAATATAAAAAATATATAAACAAACATTTCCAACAAATAATTTAAAGTACGTCATACGATTATTGTGAAATTACTTACAATTTTTTTGAAAAATTTCCACCTTGGGCTTGGTGCTCCAGAAACTGAAGCAAATACTAAGATGCAGGCGAAAGGAATAAGGAAAATCTTGCCCAAATTCATCTTTAATAATTAAGTTCTACTCTCAAACATAATCTGAAATATGTCGAATTGGACGAATACAAAACTACTATGATGTATTCTTAAACAAAGATACTATATAACATGCCGAAATAACCAACTTATAAATTCGATTTAAAATAAATCACAATTCATATTGAACCCTATCTTCCGAATCATAAAACTCATTTTAATACTCGTTAATTAATTCAACTGTAATAACAAGTCTGTTAATTGATAAGTCAGGTTGAGAGGGAACTCCCTCAGAGATAAAGTAATCTTAGTAATTAATTTGAATTTTTTATCACTTTTAATTAATAATTGTCGTTAGATGTGTATTATGTGAGTTACCTTAGACATTATGTGAAGTATTTTAGATAGGTGTTATTTAGTTTAATAAATCCTAACGCTTTAATGTGGTTCTATTTGAGCGAAGCGAGCGGAGCGCTCTTCTGGAGACTTTTTCACATTCTTTGTCACGAATAGGCTCGAAAACTACTTGATGGAAAATTATGAAAGTTTGCAATCAAAAAACACAAATTAGGTTGTTTTTTTTTAATTTGAAAAATGTCATGTCGTTGAGGAATAATCTTTAAAAAACTGATATCCTATTGAAGTTAATGAGAAAAAATATTCGCGCGAAAAATTTGCTTTACAATTAAAAGCACAGGAAGATTTTTGTAAAACGAATTGTACTGTCCCTCTGTTCGAGTTTTTTTTCGCGCGGGCTCGCTTCGCTCAATATGCAAACGGCACCCGAGATTTCGCGAGCGCATTGATTCGAAATTGAGGGTTTGTTGGCGCCTCTAATCATTAATGTTATATATATTATTAATATATACACGTTAAAACTCACTGAAACCAAATCTATTTTTATAATTTATTGTACCTAAAACGGCCAGAATCTCATCCTTATTTGAGACATGTATCATTAAATTTCGTTTAGCGTATCAAAGGTTTAGATTAGATTAATGTATGCGTCTTTATAACTTGTTATAAATATTATCATCTGCTGGGAATGACGTCACAGTATAATCATTAGACAAGCAGGCAGAGATTAGTCTGTCATTAAAACATTCAAAACTGTCTAGACTGTGGATATTAGTTACATGTTTTTTTACCATTTTTTCTATTATTTGAAATGAAATTGGTATATTTGGTATATATTCTCTTTTTGGCGTGAAAGCACCTTTTCTAGCAGGTAAGCCTCCCAAAATCTCTTGAGATACTCACGGTAGGTATTTGGTGACGTATGACACCGTCAGAATTATGTCCTCTTTCAATATATTCTCCACGAGCCCTTAAAATTTGGGATTGGTCACTCTTGCGATTCTGATTTTTTATTTAAAAAGCTTTTTAAGATCCCAAACTTTGACAAATTCAATCGAAGTAATAGGTGTTTGAACTGAATGATATGCTATTGTCACTCTATATGTCCATTATCGGAAGTAAAATAATGAATGTTTATTAGCAACTGCATCACCTATACAGAAGAGTTTACTTTTTAATAAAGATAAATTCTACCATTTTAATTCTTTTATAGATCTTATATTAAAAACGAAATAACGCTTTAATCAAAAACATTTTACTTATTTTTCTAAGGTTAAATAAAATGTAAATACATTATACATACCACTCTACATAACACAAAGCCGCACATTCAATCTCCTAAAACAACTTGTTATATATGTACATATATTAAAAGCTCAATCTTCCTGTTTCCATTAATTAAAACCGTGAAAATATTATTTTTTCTTTTCCTTTTAAAATAGCATTTTGTTCTTCCGATTTTTTTACGAAAATGACGAGAAAATTCATAAATAAAATTTAATTTAAGTTCGATTGCGAAATGAATACGATCATTTAACTAATCTTAAAAATTAAATCATTTATATAATAAGATATATTAATCAAACAATTGAAATACCATTCATTCAACATACCACGACCTTCTGTCAGGAAACTGTCACGATCGCGTACTGTTCGTTAACTTTTGTTGTGATTTTAAATGGTATAGTTGTTGTCATGCTAAAAATAGACATACACACACACACACACACACATATATATGTTTATATATATAGAGCACACATACATACACACACACACACACACACACACACACACACACACATATATATGTGCGTGTGTGTGTTTGTGTGTGTGTGTGTGTGTGTGTGTGTGTGTGTGTGTGTGTGTGCTCTATATATATAAATATATATATATATACAATGAATCCATACAATATACACATAAATAAAATCGAAGTCTGTTTGTAATTCCAAGTAAATTTTTCACTTAATGCATATGAAAGTATATATGGCAGTCATATAAAATAGTCATAAAAAGTATTTGTCTGTCTGTCTGTTTGTTTCGGCTAATCTCTGAAAGAGCTGGACTGATTTTAACAGGACTTTGACTAGCGGGTTGCTAATGTTATAAGGAGTAACTTAGGCTACTTTTATTTCAAAATTCATATTACGAACCAATTCGTGTTCACAGCTAGAAATAAAATATGATATATTGTATGGAATATATATTTATATATTAATAAAAAAACACACAAAAACACCAAGCTATATTTACAAATGTGCATACTTCAATATATGGTAAGGATTTAACGTTTTCTAAACAAAATATTTTGCCGATTAAAAAAATATATTTGTACTAGTTTTTTATGATATTAGTAAATCCCTAATATATATATTTTTAAGATGTGTTAAAATATTCAATTATTTATTCCATTCGCTTCTATGAAATATATCAATTGTACTATGTTTTATGATACCACATTATTGACAATTATAATAATGTGACTTGTACACATTTTTATAGCGTGTGGGTTAATTATCCTTTGGCGATGGCGGTGGCTTGTCCCACCAATTGAATCGCTGGTCCAGCCTTGACTATACCATCTCGGATGTTTCTGCCCGCTTTCTCCTGAAAATATCATAGAAATATATAACACAAGATCGTCTTTTATTTATTTAGAAGTGAATAATTATTAAAATTTTAACTGTGTTCAGAATTAATAAAAAACATAATGGACTTTTTCGTAAAATACTGTAATAAAAATATGTCAAATGTTTTAAAAATAAGTACTTACAATTTTCTTAAGAATTCCCCCCCTCGGACTGGGAGCAGCCGACACTGTACTCAAAGCTAAAAAGCAAGCGAATACGATGAAAAATATCTTAGTGAAATCCATTTTTTATTAAAATATTCAAGATCACTTGAAAGAACTGAAGGAAATGACACTCTATCGTGTCAGCTCGGTATTAAGTATAAGAAAATTTACAAGTTATTATTTGCTGTTGGATAACGGACTTATATTTCAAAATATACCTTATGGTATTAAGAATACGAGTGATTTATACTTTTTGTTTGTGAATAACTGATGTACTTGTTCTGGTAAAAGGTTAACTGTCATCTGCCAAGATTGTTTCCTAGATGCTTTAAAGCTAATCCCTTTTTATTGCTTTAACACAATTCGTACTGAAAAAATATTTGAAATATCATAGAGGATATAAATAAAATATATATTTTGGACTGGAATAAAATTAAGAAATATTATTATAATGATGGATTTTTATTTATGTTCGATTATTTCAGATCATATTAATTTAATTGTTGAGTAGAACAAAAAATACGAGTAACCCATACGGTTATTCCCTACCACTCTATCAAGATATAACCGATTCAATAAATTAAATATTAATATTTTGTAATATATTTAATTGAACTGAGCGTAAGCGAGCTCTTAACCGTTTGGGAGACCTTTTTTTGTGTTTAGTTGTCTTCAGAATGAAAAAAGATAATTAGCTAAAAATTTTCTCAAGTATGTTTGAGCCGAACGCGGATATTATAGCGAAAACAGATTGAAAAAATGTTTAGCCATTCCAAAGTTATCAAGAAAAGAAGAAAGGAGAGGATCTTAGCTCAACACCCGCCGCGCACGGTTGGCGGATCCTAGTAACTACAATGTTATTAAAATTAAACTAAGTCATCAAAACCGCTGTTTAATACGAAACTATACAATCATAGTATAGTATATAAAAATAAAATAACAGATTTTTTGTATTAATGTAAATAAAAATAAATACGAAAACACAAACTTTATGTAATATCACAGTGAACTTATTCTTACCATTAACAATATTATGATATAAATTTTATATAAATATTACTTTATTCAACACAGACTTAATAAAAAAAGTTACTCTAAATCTATAAAAGTAAATAAAAATCTATTAAATAATAAAAAGCGCACTAAGCTCTAAACCCTCCATACACACTATATATATTATTATCATTTACGTCAATTTAATTCCAGCATATAAATGTAACATATTAATAACTTCAGAGCTTATTTCTATAAAAGTAACATCCCTTATATGTATATACTCGTATACAGCTTGGCAACTTCAAAGGAAGTACATAAGTTATTTTGAACTGCAGAGCTTTTTCAATGACATTTCCATCATACTATTTATGTTTATAAGCTTTATACCACTTTAATATTTAGAAGTGTTATTTTATTATTATTAGTATTTAAGAAATATATACATGTCTGATTTCTGACCATAAGTTCAATGAACTTTCTAGACGGAACCTTACTGTCATGACTATGATTAAAATTACAAAGATAGCAAATAAATCTTTGTCATTTTAGGAATACCACACTGCGAAATTGAAAAAAAAACACTCAGATAAAATAGTTCAGTTAAAAGTTTCGCTTTCATTTTATTAGCTATATCACTGTCCTATCAGTGTTCAGTAATAAGATTTTTTCATTGTCTTTTATTGTCAATTTAAAAACAATGTTCTTTTTTTGTGCTTTTTTAAGTTCGTTTGCTACCATCACGATAAATTTGATTATTTATAAAATTCTAGATTCGTCTAGGCGAGTCAGGACACGCTAGCTCAATTAGTTGAAACACGACAAAGTCTCCGAGAACTCGCAGGTTTGAGTCGTGTTGAGAATTATTTCACTTTATTAACATGTTGTTCTCATATTTTAAAAACATTTTTGTATGTATTTATTTATTATTTATTAATTAAAACTTCATTGCACAAAAAATGGCACAATTGGCTGACTTAATGCTATCTAGGCATTATCTACTAGTCAACCAACAATATTAACAGAAAAATAAAAACAATGAGGGTAACAAGTAAAAAAAAATGTATATTAGCGAAAGCATACTCTTAAACAAAGCTTAAAGCTCTTATAACAATAAGTACTTTAATGTTATTAAAACACTAATACATTATATATTAGACAATTTTACAAATATAAAACATACGTATAAGTATTAATCTGTCACAATTCATACATACGCAAATAACTTTTCAAATAAAACCCCATAAACACGAAAAACCATAAATCACCCTCATCCAAGGTCCTTACCTTACCCTTGTAAGAGGTATGAAGACTACAGTTCGAAGCACTACCTATAATAGCCTCCCAAATGATATCACAAGTATCTTTTTTTTAAGTTAGCTGTCAAGTTTAATGTTGTCAAAATTTACCTCAATATTTAAGAATAATATTACTAATATTGTCATCTAAGTGAACTTAAGTTTTTAGTGAAAAAATAAATCTGTAATGTAGGAAGATATTTAGGTTTATTATTATAATTTAAAATGTAACAATGGATGAGACTGTAATCATATTATAACATAAACTAAAACAGTCAATCTCTTTTCCGTTTCTTACTATTTTCTGATAAAATCGAAATAGACAAATTAATCATATGTATTATAAATTTTATTTATATTATATCGTAATAAGCTCTGACTATGATTTTATGTAACAATATTTTTATAAGACATCATAAACAATTATAATATGGCTGACCCTTGCGTTATGCTCGTGAACGGGTGCTGCTTGCGGTGACTGGTCGTATTGCTAGCCACGGATTTCCCTTTTCTTATTATTAATTATTATTAGGATGGCTTATCGAATTGATTGCGATGGTTCTAGTTGTTCGTACATTGCTCACAAAATAAATTGACGTTTGTAAAACAGTGAGTCCGTGAGTAATGCTACCATCGTCTCGGAATGCCGCTCTATTGAGAAGAGCCGGCCAGAAACTCAATAGTTGTTCTTTTTTTTAAAAAAAAAATAACAATCTTAGCTGATGTACATTATAATATCAACCTTTCAAATGTATTAACAACTTAAATTCCACACATTTTGATCCTCTAAAAACTTTTGAACGTTATATTAAGATTTATTTACTAATTCACTTTTGTATTTTAAATTTAAAACTCAGAAAAGGAAGGTCTACGATACCTAGTACAAATTTATTACATAGGCGTATACTCAAGCCCATGAAGGATTTGTTATCTTATTGAAGACGAAATTTTGGCGAAGAAGTTTGTTTTTATTTCTCTTATTCATCATATGTCACTTTTTTTATGTAAGTATTAAAATTTTGGCTTGTATATAATATATTATTAAAATGCGACTGTAAGAATACCTATTTCTCTGAAAACATATTTTAGAGAATCACTAGCTTTTAAGTTATAATTAACACGCACAGCTCTTTTTTGTAAAATTAATTAATTAATTAATTTTAGCAGCCCTGTAACAAAAATTACCTAAGATAAACTACTAGGAAAATAACAAAAATAACAAGTCGAGCCGTATTAACGTCCGTTAATTGTCTAACTTTTCTAATTGCAAAGACGGCCGATTTGAGTTTGCTGCCGAGTGTTGAAAGATAGGATTTCCACTGAAGCTTTTTATCTAAGAAATTTGTTAAGTCAGTCAGTTCTAACAATTTATTGTTAACAATCAAGCTAAAATGTTTACTTTTTACATTAGGAAGTTAAACTCTATGCATTTAGTTTTCTTACCATTTAAGACAATATTAACTTCGAACCGATGAAGAACACGTGATTAGTACTGTTTACTTCGTCATAATAAGCCCTATTTCGCTCAACTTTGTCAGTAGCAAAAAGTACCATGCCACAAAGGTTATAACGAAAAGGGGCAAGTCAGTAATATAAAGTAAATATAAAAAGGGCCCAAGAGTAGATCTTTGTGGAGCACCCAATTTTTATGTTATTATATATTTAAATTAAAAAAACTATATAGGGTATAATACAAAAATAGAGAAGAAATATATATATCAATAAAAGCACTTTATTTCAATTAAATAATACATCTTAATAATACGACTAGTGATGTAAAGTCATCTTTATAGTAAGTGCGTTAATTATCCTTTGGCGATGGCGGTGGCTTGTCCCACCACTTGTATCGCTGGTCCAGCCTTGATTATACCATCTCGGACGTTTCTCCCCATTTTCTCCTGAAAAAATCATAGAAATGTATGACACACGAGACCTTCTTGACATTTGTTTAATAAAATCAAACTAGATTTATATTGTAATTGTAGTAAAATGTGTATCCGTACGATAAATAAATATTTTATTATTAAAAAAAAATATGTATTTAAAATTCTTTGATTATGAAATAAAATATAAAACAATACTTACAATTTTCTTAAAAATCCTCCACTTCGGACTGGGTGCAGCCGAAACTGAGCTAAAAGCCAGCAGACAAGCGAACACGAAGAAAAATATCTTAGTGAAATCCATTGCTCCGAGACGAGAGTATTCAAAATCACTTGAAGGAATTAGAAGGAATGATGCTCTAACGTTCCAGCTTGGTATTAAATACAAGGAAATTAACAAATAATTGTTTGCGGTTTAAAAACCAATTTGCGTTGTAAAATATATCTTATTTCTATAGTAGTAGGTATAATGAGTGTGTCGGTACGTGTAAATAAATGTATGTAAACTAATTCTGATAAAAGGTTAACTGCGGTCATCTTCGGGGATATTTCTGCACGATGGTTTAAAGTAATTCCCTTGCGTAAACTTATATTGATATAATATTTAAAATTGCATTTACGATAAAAAGCTTATTTTTATTCTTAGATCTAATTAAAAAAGTCATAGAGCAATCAAAAGGAGACAGCTTCGGTAAAACTAAACGTAGGCAATAAAACTGGTGACTATTAAAATTTTTGTTGAATTATTTTTTCTGTTGTCAAGTGAAATAATTAAATTATATCAAATTATTATTAAACTAGCAGCCCATCCCGACATCGTCCGGGTTTTGTTGAGAATTAAACACTCAGTGAGTTAGTTATGACTAACTGACGTTATACATACTTATTACTTATGATTACAGACTGGACATAAAGCGAATGTAATTAATATAGAGCTTTCCTTTATCACTAATAATTGGAAGCATCTATTTTTAACTCCGTCTACGAGGAAAATAATAGCAAGCGAGCGACATCTTGGCTACGCTTCATGGATATTTAATTTCTCTCCCGGACGTTTTTATTTTGCCATAAATCATTTAATATATATTATTTTCTTATAGTGTAAATGGCAATTTTGATCTACATTAAATGCACAACGTATGTAACGTATTTATTTGAATAAAAAATTATTCTGTATTGTTAAAAATAGATTTGTAAATAACCCATCATTTTATTGTAATATGTAAAATCAAAAAATGGTTATTGTGGGTTATCCTTGGAAGATAGACATATACCATACCAGACTTATTTGTAGATCTATTGAAGAGAAACAATCCCACCATAAATTATTTTGTTATAACTCAAAAGCTTTTGGCAGTGTTTCTGAGGAAATTTCGCGATCAGCTTAATTTTTCCGACATGTGAAACTAATATCGTCAGTTTACTCAAAAACTAAACTTATTATATACTAAACCCTTCCTAAGGGATCACTCTACCTATTGTTGAAAACAGTATGAAAATTCGTCTAGTACTTTTCGAGTTTATCGCGAACAGACAAACAGACAAACGCGGCGGGGGACTTTGTTTTAAATATGTAGTGATTATTTATAACGTATATAGTTAGTATATTTATCTTTGTTTTTTAAACCATTTGCACAATATTATTGTACAATAAATATGTTCATATTACAAATTTAGGGGAATTCCCTTTTTGTGCATACAAGCAAATTTACTGGTCAGAGCAATTGAAATGTGTTAATATTTTGTGAATAATCTTCAATAACTAACTATGCTTGTATAAATAAACATTGTATATGTGATTTAATTAAATAAACATGAATACTTGTTCTTAAAAAATCCTTGTTTTTCACTAATTTTAATAGGTTTTAGAGATTAGGAACCAATCACCTATTTTTGCATACGATCAATGTCTTTTTTTACACGGTTTTTTCTGGAACCATTTTCCGTGTAAAAACAGACTTAGGTGTATATATATATATATATATATATATACATACATATATATATATATATATATATATTCCTTATATATTCCTATATATATATATATATATATATATATATATATATATGTATAGGAATATATAAGGAAAAACAATTTCGGTAGTTAAATCGATAATGAAGCTACCATTGTTATAAAATATTGTATTATAATAGTCTTGCTATCCATAAAGAATTTTTTAGTTTATTATAAGTGATATTACTTAAGAACCGAATTTTGACAAATACAATCGAGCTCCAATTCACTTCCATCAGAGTTTGGTTTAAAAGGAAGGCTGCTCTTGTCACTACTTGAAGTATGATGGAGACGAGTACTCAGTCAGTTAAAGTACGGAAAGTGAAATAGAGGACTGATAAACAAGTATCGTATCTTTTTACAAATAAAACATTTTGGTATAGACATCTTATAGTACAATCTACACAATATTTTACTCGCTGAAACATAAAACTTAATTCCATAGTACAAGGCAGATATTGCCACAGCAATGTTTTTTTATCAAATAATATTGAAAAGACATATTGATCGATTCACTTTCTTTAACTGTAGTGATTGCTGAAGAGGACGTTCCATAAATCGAAGACAATACCAAACTTTATATCTTCTTTATTATATACCACAGAGTCTTAGCGGGAATTTCCGTTGTTCCTGATAAGATTTTTTGTTTCCTTGTGGTGTTTCGACGAATCGGGCTTTATATTAAAAGCCTTTGTTGTTCTAGACACGTGTCCGCAAAAATCTTTCTTTAAGTTCAAAAACAACAACTTTGTAAATTGTAACAATATTTGTAAAGTAATCTTACATATATATTAATTAAATATGTACAAATATTATTTATTTTTTATTTATTTGTTTATATATTTTCCATTTAAATCCATACCAGTGATCACTTGTGTGTCAAATGGAAGTGACAGGAGGGCCTATTTTGATATCGTACGTAAAAAAAAGTCGTTCTGTAAAGAAACTCTTCAACTTAAAATAAAGCTACGAGGGTTCTAAACGCAACCTGGTCTGAGACGAACCACACAATAAACTCAGCCGGTTTTTTTTTTATTGTGATCACTGTTTCACAAACATTAATATACTAGGGGCGCCAACAGACGTTCAATTTCAATTCGCTGCGATCGCGAAATCTCGGTTGCGTTTGCATATTGAGCGAAGCGAGCCCAGTGTATTGACTCATCGTTTGCCATTGACTTCAATGGGATATCAGTTTTTTGACAAGATATAAAAAAAAAATTTTTTTTGAGGACATTTTTCAAAATTTTTTTTTTAAACCATCACCTAATGTGTGTCTTTTTGATTGCAAAATTTCATAATTTTCCGTCAAGTAGTTTTTGAGCCAATTTGTGACAAAGAACGCAAAAAGTCTCCAGTAAAACGCTCCGCTCATTTCGTTCGCTTTGCTCAATTAAGTGAGCATTGTAAGAACAACTAGAACCATCGCAATCAATTCGATAAGCCGTACTCATAATAATTAACAATAATAAAACGGAATTTTATGGCTAGCAATATGACACCACCAGCAGCACCTGTTCACGAGCAAATATAAATATTTATTGTAATATTTATATATATTTAATAACCATGAATGTATGGTGTAAATACAATTCTATAAAACCAATTGTTAGCAATCACAAGTAAAAAGACAAATAAAGATAGTCATTTTTTTTTAAAGATAAACTAAACGTCAAGGAGAAGAAGAAAAAAAATATAAGAAACGTCAAACTCCCATGTCAGAGTTCTAAAAGGTATATCAAACGAGCGTGATTGAAAAGGAACCATGGACACTCTTTTAAGTTATTAGTAATTTAATTCTAATAACTAATAAGACATTATTTATTATCTATAATAACATATCGGTTGTAAATGTAAACAGTATAATACAATTAACATTTAAATGTTATTAGGAAATATTACTACACATATGATGTGAATATAAGAATAATTTTATTTCTTTACGCATATCTTATAGTTTAAAATAGGGAATAAGATGAAATATATAAACAACAGAAATATAAATAATAGTAGTTTATTTTAATTAAATAATACATCTTAATAATACGACTAGTGATGTAAAGTCATCTTTATAGTAAGTCAGTTAATTATCCTTTGGCGATGGCGGTGGCTTGTCCCACCACTTGTATCGCTGGTCCAGCCTTGATTATACCATCTCGGATGTTTCTGCCCATTTTTTCCTGAAAATATCATAGAAATATATGACATATGACCTTCTCGGAATTATTTAATAGAATAAATCCAGATTTATATTTTAATTACAATAATATGTTTAACCAGATCATTTATATATTTTAAAAAAAGGTTGCTACAGATTTTTTAGTATAAAATATAACAGAAATAAGTACTTACAATTTTTTTAAAAATCCTCCACTTCGGACTAGGAGCAGCCGAAACTGAGCTCAAAGCCAAAAAACAAGCGAACACGAAGAAAAATATCTTATAGAAATTCATTTTTAAATAAAGTATTCAGGAACACTTGAAGGAACAGAAGAGAATGATGCTCTAACGAGCCAGCTCGGTATTAAATACAAGGAAATTGACAAATAATTGTTTGCGGTTAAAAAAAAAAATTACATTGTAAAATAGACCTTATTACATTATAAATATGAATATTACGTATTTGGATACATGTAAGTAGCTGTGTGAAGTGTATGTTCTGATAAAAGGTTCACTGCGGTCATCGGTGAATTACTATTGATAAAATAAAGTAAATCCCTTTTTATTGCTTTTAGGTGAATCCATATTGACTACAACTTAAAACTAGGGTCTTAAAATAAAAATCTTAAAATAAATAAAAATATTTTTTTTCTCAAATATTAATGCTTATAATTTTGAAATTTCTTGTTTGATTATAACCGAGCGAATAATGTTTTAAATGAAATGTGTTGGGATTTGCAAAATATCACTTCATCATCTGACAATCAGTAAATCATCAATGAATAACATTGAATACAATTATTCACAGATACCTACTTACAAAAATGATCGTTCCGGTTTTGCTCTGTTTCAGTTTCTTGAATCGAATATTTTCGGGTAAGTAGGTGATTAGCCCACTGTGCCTTAGCCTGCTGGCGGTATCTACTGGCCCGAAAAGATCTCAAATGATGACCTTTGGGATCACTGCTCGGAGACGCCAATTGGTCTCCAAATAAAACGCCGCAAGTAGACTTGGATTGGTCACACCCTAAGAAAAGCTCCTGACCACATTCCAAGGCAAGCCCTGGAATGGACACCACAAGGTAAAAGGAAGCGTGGCCGTCCTAAACACACTTGGAGACGTTCAGCGGCAGCAGAACTGAAGGCGATCGGTTTGACGTGGTCCGAGGCGAAGCGAATAGCCCAGAACCGAACGCGATGGCGGAGCACTGTGGACGCCCTCTGCCCCACATGGGGGCCTTAGGACATTAAGTATTAAGTAAGTAAATATAAGTACTTACAAAAATGTATTTAGTCTGATAGCAGTCAAGTTACAGTTCAGTTTAGAAAGTCATTTTTGTAATGATGACGACGGCCATGATGGTGATGAAGCCTAAAAACAAAATCAATAAATATGTTAACGAAAGTAAATAAAAGTCCATACCGATTAGTTGTGAGATTAACGCAACCAACAAAGAAAAACTCTTTAACTCTACAATATCTGTAAAGATTTAACAAAATTACTGCTATATTTAAATAAATCTTCAAATAAATACCATACCGTCCTTCTATTTTTCAGTAAATAACAATATAAGTTGCGAGACGAGATTCTAAAAGTAAACTATAGTTGAAATAGAGCACTTGAGTATTGAATGTTCAATAATTATTAATGTGATCTAAGTTTAAAAAATCAAGATGAGTTGATAAATTAATAATAATAAAATGAAATTATTATATTAGGTCTACAACTTTGCTCCCGCCGTTTTTTTTTAATTTTAAAAATTATATAAATAAAAATGGTATATTATTTATGTTTCAAAGTATTGTCCGTCACTTTCCACTACTTTGGCCCATCTTTCAGGCAACAAACGAATCCCGCGTCGGAAAAATTCTTCATCCTAAATAAATGGTAATCAGATGGAGCAACATCTGGAGAGTATGGCGGGTGAGGTAGAATTTCCCATTTCAGTGTTTCGAGGTACGTCTTGACTACTTTCGCCACGTGAGGTCGAGCATTGTCGTGTTGCAAAATTACTTTTTCGTGTCTATCAGCGTATTGCGGCCGTTTTGCTTTTAATGCCCGACTCAAACGCATTAATTGCGTTCGATAAAGTGCACCAGTAATTTTTTCAGAAGGTTTTAGCAGCTCATAATAAATAACGTCAAGCTGATCCCAACATATACACAACATGACCTTGGATCCGTGAATATTCTGTCGAGGTGTCGCCGTAGGAGTGTGGCCGGGCAATCCTCATGATGTGCGTCGCTTAGGGTTGTCGTAGTGCACCCATTTTTCGTCCCCAGTAACAATACGATGAAGAAATCCTTTTCGTTTTTGTCTTTCAAGCAGCTGTTCACAAGCAAATTAACGTCGCTCAACATCTCTTGGTTTCAACTGATACGGTACCCAGTATCCTTGTTTTTGGATCATCCCCAGCTATTCCAGGCGTTTTGATACTACTTGCTGAGTTACTCCCAATGATTTTGCTAGCTGTTCTTGAGTTTGGCACGAGTCTTCATTAAGTAAAGCCTCCAGTTCATCATCTTCAAAAGTTTTTTCTCTGCCACCGCTATGCCGATCTTCAACAACAAAATCACCGCTTTTAAAGCGCTGGAACCACTCGCGACACGTTCTTTCACTAATAGTATCATCACCATAAGTACTTGAAATAACCCGATGAGCCTCAGCCGCCGATTTTTTCATGTTGAAATGAAAAAGTAAAATCTCCCGCAAATGACGTGAATTCGGTTTATAAGTTGACATATTTAATTAAGTGTAACTATATGACGCAAACAAAAATTAACTAATATCGATGTAAGGTTATATTTATAGATGTCAAAACTGATGGAAAACAACTGTGATTTATTTATTTGAACTATTACTGGCTACTAGCGCCATCTTTTGGAAAACGGCGGGAGCAAAGTTGTAGACCTAATAGCAATACAATTAATTACATATTATAATAGTAATATTATTATATGAATTACATCATTACTGCTACTGCGACAAATTTGATATTTAGACATGCAAGTTTTTAAACCAATTTTAGATTCATTTGTAAGCGATTTATCACTCACTGACTCATCACGAAATCTCCGAAACTATCTGTCCGATTAACTTAAAATTTTACATAATTACTTCTTTTGCGACGTAGACGTGCACTGTGGACGGATTTTACGGAATTCCTATCGCAACGGATTTTAACTCTTTATATTTCGCCAAATCTTAAACCTGTAGGAGCTATACACTTAACACGGGGGTAAGAGTTACTATAGCAACGGTTACGATGACAACGGATAATATGACAAAGGTTACCATAGCAACCTAAGTTAACATCCAAATTAATAGTGTGCCCAGCAAAACGGGAAGGAATAAGCTAGTATGTATTTATGTATATATGCAAATATTTATATTATTGACCCGAATTTTGATGAATACAATTGATATAACAGGAGCTTGAGCCGAAAAGAAACCTGTTGTCACTTGAGATATGGTAATAAGATCGGAAGTGAAATGGGGACACTCATAAACAAAACTACCAAGGTCCTTTTTACAAAGAAGAATTATCTTACCACTATCAATAACATGTCTCAACATTTACTTACAAAATAATTTCTTTTTTATACTAATAAAATAACAACTCGGGATTTAACTCTCACATAAATATCTTTTAAAACCATCTTCATATTAATAAGTATAGACTGTTTTAATTATTTAAATATCCATTGAGTTTTATGTTAAACGTTGGTTTTACGATATCGCATGTTACAAAGTAAGCACCTACCAGTATTTATTTGTTATACTCTATTTAATTTCGGCTTTATTTTAAAATGAGCTCCTTTTTAATTTAATCGTATTTTAACAAAAATTTTAAGCAAAATCATTATATAATAAATAAGTAGTAGTTTTATAACATTGATAGAAGATATAAGTTGGTTAAATATTGGAAAATTTCTATAAACACACTTCACATACATACTTATTTACATCTTTATAAAAATGTAGAATGAAAATTTAAACATGCAGAGAACTCGAACCTGCGATACCTTGCCTGTCGCTCTGCCAAATGAGCTACTGTGTCCATGGTAGGACCCAGTAACTCGGTAGCTTTTTATATAGTCGATTTTATCGGGATGGTAAATTAACCTAATATTTCTAATTTTGCAGTATATGAGAGAGAGGCCACAATCGAAATTAATATTTTAAATTGTTGATTTCAATTTAATTTAAAATACACAAACAGGACGGTAAATAATGTTATAATTGTTACTTTTTTTTATGTAAGAGGAGGGCAAAACGAGCTGGCGGGTCACAAATGATCAACGCCGCCCATGAACTCTTGCAACATCCGAGGATTCTCTAGGAGGTAGGAGTAAACACCTTTTATAAAGGATCTGGAAATACTGGAGTTCGCTCCATATTCGCTTGATACGTGGAAAGTCCTTGAGAACCACACAGTGGAGGATCACTACGCATCCAAGTGGTACGGATGGTATTCAAGGCGATGGCACGCTGAGAAGTGATATAATTTGGCAGTAGGCATCATATCAAATAGCTCATCGGAACACTCCGCATGGTAAATGCGATAGAAGAAGTATAGAGAAGCAACGTCTCTACGCAATGCCAAAGACCCAGCCATTCACAGAGTACCGGGTTCCCGACAATCCGAACGGCTCTCCGTTATACGCGGTCAAATGGTTAAGGCTGAGATTGGGGTGATCCGGACCAGAGATGAGAACAGTACTCCATGTGTGGCAACTTGTGTAAGTCAACTTCTGTGGGGAGGGGTTTCCCGGCTTCTTCAAAGCTGGTACCCCTTTTGTTATATTTTTTTGAAGCATCGCTTTCATGTTTCGCGGAAGAGGGGGGGTTGGGCTTCCGGATTCTCTCACTAACCGACGAAACATAACCAAATGAATTCATTTGGTTACTACACGTCGGTCTTCCGTGAGACATACCGTGCTTTACACATATATGAATATATATGTTTATGGATATAGATATATACATATTATTTACTAGAATCGTCCATTCTCTTTTGTCGCAATTTTCGCGTTAGTATGAGTTCATCGTATAAATGGGACACAGTAATAATTAAGAGTAAAATATATTGAAATAAAAACTTAACATTATACAGTCGTGACAATATGAACATTATATAAATTGATTTTGCGTTCATGCAACACACTTAGTGTGATAAGATATTAATGAATATTAATTATATGATATATCTTGTTTCATGTAATGTATTTTGATGACATATTATTAAGTATCATTATAAAATATATTATGTATGATTAATATATTAAACAATGTATGTTATAAAGTAGTAATAAAGCAAAAATTGTATAAATGTAACCGAATATAAATACTATATTTATTACTTTTTCTTTATATATCTAATTATTTTTTTAGTCTGTAAGTTTGTTGTTGATGACGGGTCTTATAAATGTTTTATGACATTTCCGATTTAGGCTAAATCAAAATACAATACAATGACTCTACAAATTTTAATGCAAATAGGTGTGATGTTTGAATTCCATTGAGTCATGTAGAATTAAATTAAAATGATCTTAGTAAATTTTGTCATTATTACCGTAAAACTCGTAAATGTTTGAATTTCTATCAATTTTACATAATAATAGATGATATAATGTGAGTCATTAAAGGGTGAATACAGACGAAACACATATATATAAATAATAGTAGTTTATTTTAATTAATTAATACATCTTAATAATACGACTAGTGATGTAAAGTCATCTTTATAGTAAGTGAGTTAATTATCCTTTGGCGATGGCGGTGGCTTGTCCCACCACTTGTATCGCTGGTCCAGCCTTGATTATACCATCTCGGATGTTTCGGCCCATTTTCTCCTGAAAATATCATCGAAATATATGACACAAGACCTTCTCAGAATTATTTAATAGAATAAACCTAGATTTATATTTTAATTACAATAATATATTTAACCAGATCATTTATATATTTAAAAAAAGATTGCTATAGATTTTTAGTATATAATATAATAGAAATAAGTACTTACAATTTTCTTAAAAATCCTCCACTTCGGACTAGGAGCAGCCGAGACTGAGCTCAAAGCCAGAAGACAAGCGAACACGAAGAAAAATATCTTGGCAAAATTCATTTTTAATAAAAGTATTCAAGATCACTTGAAGGAACTGAAGAGAATGATGCTTAACGAACCAGCTCGGTATTAAATACAAGGAAATTGACAAATAATTGTTTGCGGTTAAAAAACAAAATTACATTGTAAAATATACCTTATTACATTATAAATATGAATATTACGTATTTTGATACATGTGAATAGCTTTGTGAAGTGTATGTTCAGATAAAAGGTTCACTGCGGTCATCGGTGAATTACTATTGATAAAATAAAGTAAATCCCTTTTTATTGTTTTGAGGTGAATCCATATTGATACAAATTTTATTTTAGAAGAGAATAGACGTTTTTTCAAATATTAATGTTTATAATTTCGAAATTTCTTGTTTGATTTCAACTGAGCGAATAATATTTTAAATGAAATGTTTTGGGTTTTGTAAAATATCACTTCATCATCTGACAATCAGTATATCATCAATGAATAACATTGAATACAATTATTCACAGATACCTACTTACAAAAATATATTTAGTCTGATATCAGTGAAGTTACAATTTCTTTTAAATTATTTTTTTAATCTGTGCTATATTCAGTTTTGAAAGCTATTTTGTAATGATGGCGATTGAATTTTTATTTATTATTATTGATGATCTAAGTTGGAAACATCAAGATTAGTTGATAAATTAATAATAATAAAATAAAATTATTATCGCAATACAATTATAAATTAGAATAGTACTCGTAATTGCATCATTACTTCTACTACGACCAATTAGATATTTAGACATGTAAGCTTTTAAACCAATTTAAGATTTATCTATATCTATATCTATAAGCGATGTACCACTCACTGACTCATCATGGAATCTCCGAAACTATCGGTCCGATTAACTCAACATTTTACATAGTTACTACTTTTGTGACCTAGTCGTTCATTGTGAACGAATTTCACGGAATTCCTATCCCAACAGATTGTAACTTTTTGCATTTCGCCAAGTTTTAAATCTGTAGGAGCTCTTAATTTAACACGGTGGTAAGAGTTACTGTTAGCAACGTTTACCATAGCAACGGTTACGATAACGATAATATGACAAAGGTTACCATAGCAACCTAAGTTCACATCCAAATTAATAGTGTGCCCAGCGAAACGGGAAGGAATAAGCTAGTATGTATATATATAGTTGCAAATATTTATATTATTGACCTGAATTTTGATAAATACAATTGATATAACAGGAGCTTGAACCAAAAGAAACCTGTTGTCGCTTGAGATATGGTGATAAGGTCCAAGGTCCTTTTTACAAAGAAAATTTTTCTTACAAGTATCACTAACATGCCTCAACATTTACTTACAAAATGTTTTCTTTTTATATTAGTATAAATAATAACTTTGTTTTTAACTCCCACATTAATATCTTCTTAAAATCATCTACATATTAATAAATACGGACTGTTTGAATTATTTAAATATTCATTAAGTTTTATGTTGTTTTTACGATATCGTAATGTTACAAAGTAAGCACCTACCAATATTTATTTGGTGTACTCTATTTTATTTCGACTTTATTTTTAAATGAGCTCCTTTTTTTAAAGGTATTTATAGTGAAAACATTAAGTAAATCATTATGTAATAAATAAGAAGTAGTTTTATGATGTGAATGGAAGATATATGTTTATTTAATATTGGAAAATTTTTATTAGCATATTTCACATATTTACATGTTTATAACGAATAAAATTAAAATTTAAACATGGAGAGAACTCAAACCTGCGATACTTTGCCTATCGCTCTGCCAAATAAACTACCGTGTCCGTGGTAGGACACAGTAACTCCGTAGTTTTTTATATAGTCGATTTTATCAGGATGGTAAATTAACCTAATATTTCTAATTTTGCACTATATGAGAGAGAAGCCACAAGCGAAATTAATATTTGAAATTGTTAATTTCAATTTAATTTTAAATGCACAAACAGGACGGTAAATAATGTTATAATTGTTGCTTTTTTTATGTAAAACGAGCTGGCGGGTCACAGATGATCACCGCCGCCTACGAACTCTTGCAACGTCCGAGGATTCACTAGGAGGTGGTAATAAACGCCTTTTCTGAAGGATCTGGAAATTCCGCCGAAGGGAATTCACTCCACATTCGCTTGGTACATGGAAAAAAAAGTCCTTGAGAACCACACAGTGGAGGATCACCACGCATCCAAGTGGTACGGATGGTATTCAAAGCGATGGTGAGCTGTGCAGTGATAAAATTCGGAAGTAGGCATCATATCAAATAGCTCATCGGAACACTCCCCGTGTTAAATGCGGTAGAAAAAGCATAGAGAAGCAACGTCTCTACGCAATGCCAAAGAGCCAGCCGTTCACAGAGTACCGGGTTCCCGACAATCCGAACGGCTCTCCGATATACGTGATCAAATGGTAAAAGCTGAAATTAGGGTGACCCGGACCAGAGATGAGAACAGTACTCAAAGTATGGCAACTTGTGTGAGGCAACTTCTGTGGGGAGGGGTTTCCCGGCTTCTTTAAAGATGGTACCCCTTTGGTATATTTTTTTGAAGCATCGCTTTCATGTTTCGCGGAAGAGGGGGGGTTGGGCTTCCGGATTCTCTCACTAACCGACGAAACATAACCAAATGAATTCTTTTGGTTACTACACGTCTGACTTCCGTGAGACATACCGTGCTTTACACATATATGAATATATATGTTTATAGTTATAGATATATACATATTATTTAACAGAATCGATCAATCGTCCATTCTCTTTTGTCGCAATTTTCGCGTTAGTATTTATTGAGATCGTATAAATGGGACAGAGTAATAATTAAGAGTAAAATATATTGAAATAAAAACTTAACATTATACAGTCGTGACAATATGAACATTATATAAATTGATTTTGCGTTCATGCAACACACTTAGTGTGATAAGATATTAATGAATGACGGGTTTTATAAAACTTATATGACATATTCGATTTAGGCTAAATCAAAATACAATACAATGACTCTACAAATTTTAATGCAAATAGATGTGATGTTTGAATTCCATTGAGTCATGTAGAATTAAATTATAATTATCTCAGTAAATTTTGCCATTTTTACCGTAAAAGTCATAAATGTGTGAATTTCTATCAATTTTAGATAATAATAGATGATATATTGTGAATCATTAAAGGGTGAATACAGACGAAACACATATATATCAATAATAGTAGTTTATTTTAATTAAATAATACATCTTAATAATACGACTAGTGATGTAAAGTCATCTTTATAGTAAGTGAGTTAATTATCCTTTGGCGATGGCGGTGGCTTGTCCCACCACTTGTATCGCCGGTCCAGCCTTGACTATACCATCTCGGATGTTTCTGCCCATTTTCTCCTGAAAATATCATAGAAATATATGACACGAGACCTTTTCGAGATTTATTTTATAGAATAAACCTAGATTTATATTCAAATTATAGTAATATGTTTATACGAATGATAAATAAATATATTTTGTTTAATATAATATATATATTTTTAATTATTATATTGAATAGAAGTATGTACTTACAATTTTCTTAAAAATTCTCCACTTCGGACTGGGAGCAGCCGAAACTGAGCTCAAAGCCAAAAGACAAGCGAACACGAAGAAAAATATCTTATAGAAATCCATTTTTAAATAAAGTATTCAAGATCACTTGAAGGAACAGAAGAGAATGATGCTCTAACGAGCCAGCTCGGTATTAAATACAAGGAAATTGACAAATAATTGTTTGCGGTTAAAAACACAAAATTGCGTTCAAAAATATACCTTATCATATTATAAATATGAATATTACGTATTTTACACATACATGTAAGTAGCTGTGTGAAATGTATGTTCAGATAAAAGGTTCACTGCGGTCATCGGTGAATTACTATTGATAAAATAAAGTAAATCCCTTTTTATTGCTGTGAGGTGAATCCATATTGATACAAACATTAAACTAGGATAGAGATTAGATGTTTTTTATTATAGAAGCTGAAAATGTCGAATTTTGGTTAAATATTTGTAATTTCATTAAGACAGTTATCTTCATTGTCAGATCTGACAATCAAAATAGTAAACAATGAATATTTTAATTTTTACTTTTATTTACATATAAAAAGCCTACTATTTTTTTTTAAATTACTCTGATAGTAGTCAAGACAAAATTTCATTTAAATAATTTAAAAAGCTCTCTATCAATTGTAACTATAATTATATATATTCTATTTCAGTATAAAAAAACTACTTTAGCAATGATAATGGCGATGGTCGTAGTTTAAAAAACATCCTCAATAAATGATGTAACAAAATCCCATGTAAATAAAACTTCATTATATTTTCGCGTTACACAAACAAAAAGCTTAAATATTAAATCCATTTCTATATTAAGAAACCTGTAAGTATAGTGCTAAGATAAATCTACAAATAAAATTCATATCTTTGACATCAGATTCCGAGAAAAACTATAGTTGAATTGAATCAGTCGTTTGAGTATGACATGCCTATTTATTATTGGTGACCTGTATTTAAAAATATTTATTATAAAATGTAATTATTTTCTAAATACAGTAACATATTATAGTAGTAATACTATTATATGGATTGCATCATTACTTCTACTACGACTTATTGATTTGATAATATGACTAGTTTTATACAAAGAAGTTTCAAAATATATATTTTTTGCGAGGACATTTTTGTTGTAAAAATTTTATTATATATTTTTAATCCTAATTTTATAAATACAATTGATATGACAGGAGCTTGAATCAAAAAGAAACCTGTCTCATGAGATATGATGATAACAGCGGAAGTGAAATGGGGGACGCTCATAAACAAAACTACCGAGGTCCTTTTTACAAAGAGGAATTATCTTACCACTATCACTAACATGTCTCAACATTTACTTACAAAATGTTTTCTTTTTTATACTAATAAAAATAACAACTTCGGTTTCAACTCCCACATAAATCTTTTTAAAATCATCTTCATATTAATATGTATAGCCTGTTTTAATTATTTAAATATCCATTGAGTTTTATGTTAAACGTTGGTTTTACGATATCGCATGTTACAAAGTAAGCACCTACCAGTATTTATTAGTTATACTCTATTTTATTTCGACTTTATTAAAGATCGTATTTCTGGCGAAAAAAGTACATAAGCTGAATTTTGAATTTACTGTCGTGATTCTTAATATAATATTGATTTAATATTGTAAAATTCTATTCACGTTTTACATACTTATTTACAATTTTATATATATAAAATTTTAACATGGACAAAACTCGAACCTGCGATACCTTGCCTGTAAATCTCTCAAATGGGTTACCGTGTCTGTGTTAGAACAGTAACTCGGCAGTTTTAATGAATTTGTCTGTCTCTGTAATCTATTTTATCGGGACGGAGATAACAGGTAAGTTTCTTTAGAATATCCCAATATATTTTTAACTTTGCAGTATATTAGAGTGAACCAACACTGAAATTAATATTTGAAATAAATACACAAACAGTAAGATTAATATATTTATATTTGTTGCTTTACAAATATACGTATATATATATATATATATATATATATGATAGAATCGATAAATCAGAAATTCTGTTTTCTTCGCAATGGTCACAAGATTGTATGTATGATTGATTGACATGTTATATGTGGGACAGTTTGCAACTGTAAGTACGAGTATAGTACTAGGTGATTCCCGCCCGCTTCGCTGGCCACACTTTTATTTTAGGTTGCTATGGAAACCGTTGTCATAGTGTCCGTTGTCATCGTAACCGAGTTATGTGTATAGCTCCTACAGGTTTGAAACTTGTCGAAATGCAAAAAGTTAAAATCCGTTGGTATAGTAATTCCGTAAAATCCGTTCTTAGTGGACATGTACGTCACAAAAGAAGTAACTATGTAAAATACTAGGGGCGCCAACAAACCCTCAATTTCGATTCGCTGCGCTCGCGAAATCTCGGGTGCCGTTTGCATATTGACCGAAGCGAGCCTAGTGTATTCACTCATCGTTTCCCATTGACTTCAATGGGATACCAGTTTTTTGACATGACATAAATTTTTTTTTTTTACATTTTTCAAAAATTTTGTTTTAAAAACCTTCACCTAATGTGTGTCTTTTTGTTTGCAAAGTTTCATAATTTTCCGTCTAGTAGTTTTTATGCAAATTCGTGACAAAGAATGCAAAAAGTCTCCAGTAAAACGCTCCGCTCACTTCGTTCGCTTCGCTCAATTAAGTTAATCGGACAGATAGTTTCCGAGATTTCGTGATGAGTCAGTGATTTGTAAATTGCTTATATATATATATATATATAGATTAACCACGTAATATCATATAATGCTTAATATAAACATTATATATAATGGTTTTGCTCATGCAAGAAGGATAGTGCGATAAGACTTTAATTAATATTAATTATAATATCATATATGAATATTGTTTCATGTAATATATTTTGATTACATATTATTAAGAATCATTACATATATTATGTATATGATAAATATATATTATATTTTTTAATATATATATAAAAGAGTAGTAGTAGTTTGATAAAATAAAATGAAACCTTTAGGAAATGAGATAGTTAAGTTATAATCAAAATACAACAAAATGATAAAAAAAAATACGAAAATTGGTTTGAATACCGTCAAAGCTATGTGAAATTATATTAAAATTACCTTTAGTGAATTATTTCATTTTTACCGACAGTCATAAATTGTTTTGGGCTATTATATTATAATATATAAATTGCTTTTACTGTCATGCTATAGCGTGATAAGATGTCAATTATTATTAATTATAAGATATATTACATTAGTTTATATTATTATATTAATGTAATATTATTTATAATATATGTAATATTATTATTTAATAAAAATAATATCAAATATACATGTATGTATGTTATTAAAATTATTTTATGGTAGTAAGTAAGCAAAATCTTGTAAATGAAGCCAAATCCTTGTGAAAATACTTGTATATATATATATATATATATATATATATTTTTAAATTTGTCTATCTAATCGTTTGCTCAGTATGTTTGTTGATGATTTTTTTTAATTTTTAATAAACTTTATATAGGCTAAATACAACAAAATAAACTACAAATAATTATAATTGTTTTGAATTATTTTAGTAAATTTTCTTATTTTTACCGAAAAACATATTTTTTTTGGTCCATAAAACAAAAAATGTTTGAATTTCTATCAATTTTAAATAATTATAGTTGACTTATATTTGGAGACATTAAAGGATACACACACGAAACACAGATATATAAATAATAGTAATTTATTTTAATTAAATAATACATCTTAATAATACGACTAGTGATGTAAAGTCATCTTTATAGTAAGTGAGTTGATTATCCTTTGGCGATGGCGGTGGCTTGTCCCACCACTTGTATCGCTGGTCCAGCCTTAATTATACCATCTCGGATGTTTCTGCCCATTTTTTCCTGAAAATATCATAGAAATATATGACACAAGACAATAATAGATTTATATTTTATTTGCAATAATATATTTATCCGTATCATTAACATATTTGAAAGAAATTGCTATATTCTTATAGTATAACAGAAATAAGTACTTACAATTTTCTTAAAAATCCTCCACTTCGGACTAGGGGCAGCCGAGACTGAGCTCAAAGCCAGAAGACAAGCGAACACGAAGAAAAATATCTTAGTGAAATCCATTGCTCCGAGACAAGAGTATTCAAGATCACTTGAAAGAGCTGAAGGGAATGATGCTCTAACGTGCCAGCTTGGTATTAAATACAAAAATAATATCTCAACCGTTTACGGTTGAAATGATAATTTCACTCAAAAATATACCTTATTGCGTTATAAATATGAGTTATAGTTTTTATTGTATGTGTAAACAACTGAATGACGCATTTGTGTAGATAAAAGGTTAACTGCGGTCATCCTCGGGATCTTTCGCAGATGTTTTAAAGTGAATCCCCTTTCAAGAAACACTTTGAGATTGAGGGGACTTTTTCTTATCAACGAGTGTGCATACAATAAAATAATGATGAGGTAAAATTTGTACAATAAATATGAAGATAAATAAATGACGCGTTCAGTTTTTGACCTCAATTAGTACCTATGTTGTACAATTTTTGTTTTTTCTTCGGTTGGTGGCGAATTTTTCGCGCATCGCGAAAAAATATTAATCGAATTATAATGAAATTTTGTATGATATGATGTTTTTGAACGCAAAAAATATTTTCAACTATGTTAAAAATAACAAATTATCTTGAGGATTACAAATATATTTTGTTTTAGGTACATTTTTCCATTTTATATTTCACGTTAAACTTTGTTTTATGTTATATATTTTTTATTTTACTTTTATTTATTATATTCTAAAGATTTCACCAAAAGAATTGACATCAAAGTTGATACATAACCATTTTAATTATCTATGTTGTTCTTAAACGGATATGATCTGAATGTTATTAAATTCACAATTAATTATATTGATGTGAAAAATTAATTGCATTAAATATGCATTGAAATATTCGGAGGTAGCCTTAATGGAATGTGCCACTTATATTTCAGTTTCATATTAATTAACCACACATTTAACAGGGTTAAAAACTCTATTAAGTATGTATGGGCTAATTTTATTCTATTTTAAGCGCACAATTTAAAACAGTGCGCTAAATGTCACCTATATCGCAAGCACATTAAGTCTTTTCACTGTGCGATATCAGTATGCTTAATTTAGTGCTCGATAAATCGAATATGACGGCTGCATTAGTAATGTTTCCATAATAATTATTGCTTCCATAGATTTACTAGGACTTTAATATCCAATTTCAGTTTCTCTACGATTCCTAAATGTTAGTTACTTTTAGTCCTATGCTCTTGTCTTGTTGGTCAATACCTGACAAATTAATTTCAATACCATATAAGATGTTCAAATTATTTTTATTTTATAAAAATGTTTGACCGTATTTTTTTTATTAGAGAAATAAATGAAACTTTGTCTTACATTAAATATAAATAGGTTTTCTTTCTCAAAATCAATATTCACCGCCTTAATTATTATTTTAAATGTTCATATTTAGAAAAAAATGAACAAATAACTCTTACACGCATACTTCAGTTACCCAGTAAAGTAAATAAGATGTATAAAATAGTATTCATCGACTTACTTGATTGGTTGTGAACATTTAAACTAACTCTTTCGAAGGCTACACTAGGAGTGATGTTTGAGAGATATGCTGTTACTTTTCGCATTGATAATTTGCAACATACAGGATGTAAAAAAATATTATAAAATTTTATTTAATTATTAATTAAATAAATCGAATTAACTGTAATTTAATAAACTATTGAATGTGAATGAATAAATAATGGAACCCCAAAAATGTTTTGTACAGTCTAAATTATCATTTGCGTATTATATTACTCTGATATTTATTCTGGGATATCATTAAGAACCAAATATTAAATAGCTTTACATGGCTAGCATATTTACAGACAGTTCGAAAAACAATTAAATATCTTTCAATATTTTTCTCTGAATTGTGAGTCAGTTAGTCATACTTTTTAAAGTAGATATTCCGTTTAGACAAAGTTAAGCAGAGTTAAGAAGAGATGCAATGAGTTTAGGAATCAAAAGACACATTTAAGGGTAATTAAAATTACAAAAAAATATAGCATTGTCCAGATTTGTGATTGGCTTTTGATTACGATCGAAAACTTGATGCATTTTGACAGCGAGTTAATGTTTTTATAATTAATTAGCCTTCGATATATCGTAAATAATCAACTTCTTTATACATTTGATAGACATTTATATCACAGAAGGCTATGTAACGTCACCCTACGATCCTTATACCCATATAAAGTGCCTGTAAAAAGTCAAACGATAATTATTTCTTCAAATAGTAGGTACTTGTAGAATATTTAAACTATGCTCGGAGCTTGCAACTTTCTCTTATCCGTGGAAGTGGAACTGCGGTCATCGGCTAGTATCGCAACTAAATATAAGAGTTACGTTTTGAAGCTATACTTTCTTATTGTGTATATTTATTTTGTTTCTGAAATCCCAAATGGTGTTAGAAATTCTTGAACGCGTTTCTTAGAAGAAGGTGATTAAAATTTTTTGGAGAATAATATTAGTCAGTCTTAGGGAGATCCCCATTTCGCAGATAAAAATAAGTTCCCTTTTCATTACTGATTTAACAAAAAACTCATGATAATAACAGACTAATTGAATGAATCTTATGTTATATTAAATTATTTTGGTTAATAAATGTTAAGTAAAGATAAAAAATAAATATTTTTTTGCTACATCCTGTTGTTATTTGTGCAGTTATATTGCGGTCGAGGTACTTCACCGCTGTCACCAGGCGATTACAAACAGTGTTATGCAAACGTAACAATATTGTTAGTTTGTATTTATGTTCAAACTAATTATGTTTTAATACCTATTTATATGTATTCATTCGATTTACGATACAATTTATGTGCTTATAAGAATAATAATAATAATTTGAAATTCGATTATTTCAGTAGTATTAATAAATAGAGTAATAAATAAAAAATAATAATAATATTACTAAATAGGTAAGAGAGACAGGGGGAGGCCTCGAGTGACCTTCGAAAACACAGTATCTATGATACTGGAGGAAGGTCACGCATATAGCATGAGGACCCACCGGAGGACATGTATGAAGAGGTTGATGTCTGTGGCCGAGGCGAAAAAGCGAAAGAGGCATGCAGGGACCGTAGCGCTTGGCGCTCCGTTGTCTCTGGCTACCCCGCAAGGGATATGGCCTGAAGCTAAATAAATAACAAATTAATATTTATTTTACAATAGAAAAAATAATAACGTTAACTTGTATATGTAAAAAACTATATTTTTTACATTTAAACCTATAAACCTCATAAATCTTTTTTTTAAACCCCTGAAAACCCGAAAGTGAAGCCTTCTTGATGGATCTTATATATTCTATTTCAACAAAGGCAACACTTATTAGGCTTCTTTCTAAAACCCTAACCCATGTAATATATAATTACACTGAAAACTTATTACAAAATTACTGTTTCAAATTGAATGTTAATGTATCTTATCTTAACATTTAATTAATTATTTTATTATTATTTTTACATTTATTTGGGATGTTATTGTCAAATGCACAACAAACTTATCTTTTACATTTTCAATAGTATACATTTATACTTTATATGTACGTATGTTTATCGTAATCATAATCAGTAAATATTTGCAATACTTGGACAGAAACAATAAAAGATTTCAGTGTTAAGTACTACATGACCTAAATATACTTTTATAATTATAATGTGTCTGTGTTTTAATAAATTAACACAAGTAAATAAATCCTGATAAAGGATCTAGGACGGAAAGGAAAATACGAAAACAAATTGACTAAAATCTGTTGTAGTAATTCACAGTTTAAATGTAGAGATAAAAGTTAACGCGACAACGAACGATGAAAGAAGTAATTTGAAACAACAAGCCGTACTAAATGGATTTGAAACCAGCAACTTTTTTAATTTAATTCCCTTGTTTAATAAATTCTGTTGCCATTCATATAATAATTTTTTAATAATTGTTTCTAAGTGTCATAATATGTACGTATCCACGAGCTGATATCAATATGTGTTGTATAAAAGACAGATATCGTTAAAGAAAACAGCAGTATTAATTGTTTTTTCAACAGATATCAATATATTTTAATAGAAAAATGAATTTTAATAAAATATTTTGCTTCATCATGTTATGTTTGGTCGCTTCGGTGTTCGCTGCGCCGGCTCCGAGGTGGAAATTTTGGAAGAAAGTTGTACGTATTTATATGATTATTAGTAACAATTCTTCGAATGCGAAACGTCATCTAACAGTATCGAATGCGGTAATATTATTACTAGTTCTGTGAATCCATACAGGAGTATCAGATATCAATGTGAAGTGATGTTGATGTTAAAGATGTTCCCCAATTAGACTGATTTAATCATATTATAACAGAATGTATAATTCGTATACATTTTATAATGTTATTACAGTTAATTTATGTACAACTAGTAGTTTCAAGATTATTATATATTATGTACCTATGTTGTAATTTTTATTTTTTGGAATTCTGTACAGAAGTGTTTGTCACTATGGTCATATTTTGTTGCAGGAAAAGTTTGGACAGAACATAAGAGATGGAATCATCAAAGCTGGTCCAGCTGTCGCTGTAGTGGGGTCAGCAGCGCATATCGGATAGATAACATTCATATCAATGTAAACAAAACAGATTAAGTAAATATTAAAAAAGTTGATTTTATGTTTAAAAGTGTTAAATAAAATTCTTGTACATAAAAAAATATTTTCAGTTTTTTTGATTACATAGAAATCATTTTTTGTAACTTTGTATTCCAAATACATTATATTTATATACACATGAAAGTCATCAATCAATTTATATAAAGCCTCACAATTTATTTAGTAACATATAAAAATCACAATCAGTAAAACTCGTATCTGTTAAATCTGGGACTGCTTCATTCTCTCATCTCTATGATAAGTTTAATTTGTCAATATAAAAATACTTAGTTCGTTGTTATTGCTAATTAATGATAAATATACATCAGAGCGAAATTAAATTATTACTTATACTAAATATTTATACTATTTATAACGGGTTGTTATTCGGGAAAATGTAAAAAGATACATGATCCAGGACAGACATAATTATATACTTTTTATAGGCACTCTTTAAAACTGATTACTAGTTGTAGTGTATCCAATCTTGGTAGTTCAGATTCATTTCCTGGTTTTACTCGATCGACAAAAATGGCGTTCAAAAAACTTATTATACGTATAGAACAATACCAAAATGTTGTGTTGTAAAACAACTGAACCCCAAAATACACATCTTATATGATATATGTAACAGTCATCTGAGAATAGGAGATAAGGTATTATGGTATATGACTTTACACTTGAATAATCATACGTTACTTGTAGATTAATACTCAGGATTTATTTCTCTCGGGATATCTCTTGATTAAAATTATTATTACTTAATCTCAGTATGGGTTTATATTAACATGGACAAGAAACAATTTATAAATGTTAATAGTATTAAAAATAAACAATTCTTTTACAATTATTTTCAGCAACTTTCTAATGACTAATATAAAGTACATCCCGACTCAGAACAATAATATTTGGATACAAAACTTTGTACAATCTGGGATTCAAACCTGTGACTTTGGAATCAGCAGGTAGAGTTACAAACAATTAAACCAACATTTAGTCATCTTTTGTGACCGCTCATATATTACCAAAAAAAACTAAATAATTTATTGAATGTCAGTTTTATAATAAATATTTTTTCATTGTCAAACTTATTACCTGAAAGTATTTTATTTCACATATTTAAGATTTTCAAAATTATCCGACCACCGAGTGATTATATAGGATTGCTTAAACTTATCTCGTAAAGAATCTCCAGGGACCAGATTATGAATTATTTAATATTTTGTAAGACAGAAATACTTAATACTACAGCGTTACCCCAGAGTACCCCGCATCGTGCTATTAAAATAACTATCAGAAACTACTGTCTCAGTGGTCTTGTGATTACGGGATTTTGTTTTTAACAGTTCATTGAAGCCGTCCATATAATCAGAGGGAGGTACTTCTTATAATAAGGTAATTGATACGAGATGTAGTCATCAAGGCTGATCAAACATTATTTCATTGATAATCCTCGCTAATCCATCAATCAAGTACAAACCAGGGCAATCAAACAATATTGGAAAGTTAAAGTGAGTACCTTATGTGTATATTAAAGTCTTATTCTGTACCTAGATATATGAGATATATGGAGGTGGATTGAATAATATATAAAAAACATGCTGAACATGCCAAACCTTTTTTCTGTGTCATAAATCTTTTCTCAATATTGTCAAAGGATGTAAAAAGGTATTTTGAATTGCTCATTCGTATTCACGATTGACAAAATGCTTTACCTGTGTACAAAAAAATTAACCTTCTGTTAGAACTTAGTATTTTTTATTATCGAAAAAACATTTATTTTTAACATTTATCTAAGTAAATATAAGATGAACGAGACATCATCCTCCCTATTACGAGGACAGCTCCTAACGGTCGCAAAGTAATCTGAGATAGGCGATGTGGTACAGTCGCATACATTACTAATTAGGAGACAGATGAATACAAAACTTTACTCAAAAACTAATAATATTTTTAAGAACTTATATATTTATAAGAACTTATTTCTCCTTATTATTAATATTTATCAGTCTTTTTAAATGTATTGTTAATTCCATTAAATATAACTTTAATTGTGTTTCTTATTATTATTATTCAATTTGAATTTATTATATTTATTATATATATATTCCTACTTTCTCAGTGTGCCCTCTCGCTCTTTGAATATATAATAATAAAATAATAAATCTAAAACAGAACAAAAATTTTAACCAAAAATTATTTGAAGTAACAGACGTTTCTTATTTATATTCAATATTCATGTATTGAATATTTTATAAAAAAAATATATTTTTCATTGTATTTTATTGAACATGTATAAATCTACAAATGATAGCACACACCGAATATATTATTAATAAATTTTAACCTCATGTTCACAAATGAAGGGAATTGCTATTTTCAATTTTAAGTTAGAATCTCATATTTTCTATTAATTAAAAACATTTAAATTCGTATAAAAAAAGTAATTAAAATAGTGTCCACTCATAAGAATAATAAATTTATAATTATAGTACTATTACATTATCCTCACGATCACATTTAAAATGATCCCCTAATATTATATGATGTATATAAATAATATAAAATGTGAAAAACGATACGGTAAGAAATGAAAACATCAAATTTATTAAATATATAAATAAAATTGAAGTGTCTGTTTGTAATTCCAAACCAACTTTTCACAAAATGCATCTGATGTATATACGGTAGTTACATAAAGAAAATAATTTTTTGCCTGTCTGTCTGTTTTTCCGGCTTATAATAAATAGTCGTGGGCACAGTTAGTATATAATAAACTATCTCACCCGTGCCCGCTCTTGCTGTAAACATATTTAATTGGTGGAATTACATTGTGTTCTCAATACTGAGTGCTTAGGATTTGTTTTACGTTTTGTGTAATTGCTTGTTGGGTGTTCTTTTATATCCGACTTAATCAGGTTCCACTTAAGTGGGAATATCGGGATAACAAATAACATATGTTGCTCGCTGATAATGTAACTTTCGAAAGGTAAAACAATTTTTAAAATCCATTAGGAACGTATTGAGCCTTTTTCTTTATATTATATGTTATGAAGAGGAAACTTGTTTGTTTCGACGTTTATGTATCGTATCGTATTGTATTACATCGTATCGAATCGTACCGTAAAAATCATGACATTAAAAACATTGCTACTAGTTGTTGGTAACTGAAAACAAACCTTTACTTAAAAGTTATGTCTCTTTGTCTGTTTATATTCAATTACTTTCTTTTAAATATAAAAGTATGAAGCTCTAGATAAAATTAAATACACACATTCACGTACGCACGTACGCACGAACGCACACACACACAAATATATCTCCTTTTCAGAATACTAATTTTGGTGGTACCAGAAGTTAAATATTAAGTTAATAAATTCCCTTTATTTTTAATATTATTAAAAATAAAGGGAATTTATACACAGAATAAATCAACGTATATTTTGTACTCATGAAAAAAAGTATCTGAACTTTCGTAATCGCCATTTTATTTAATACTTTTAAATATAGCAGATAATATTATAAGGTTAATATAATGAAAGAGAGAGTTAGTGAAACGAATATTTAACTTTAGAAGCTTTATGATAAAAGGTCTTTTTACTAAGTTTATTTCTTTGCCCAACTCTCGTTTAACTTAGAATGCTTCGAAAGTGAGCATAAAAAATATATATTTTAATTTTTTTCTTAGTTCATAAATCATGCATACTTTTTACCCACATTGACTAAGTCAGAGGAATAAATGAATAACTTTTAAGATTCAATATTTGGTATTATTATTTTAATTTCAATTTGTTTTTCAGTTTACATAAAATAATTTATATATTGTAAACATAGTAATTTGAGAACAGTGCTAGTGGCAGTGCCAGTGCCAGTGCCAAATTGCCAGTGTTTAACATAAAATAATTTATATATTGTAAACAGTAATTTGAGAACAGTGCTAGTGCCAGTGCCAGTGCCAGTGCCAGTGCCAAATTGCCAGTGTTTAACATAAAATAAGTTATATATTATTAACATAGTAATTCGAGAACATATATGTACATATATGTATATTTGGATAGCGACTTGTTAACTTATTTGCATTATGTAACAGATTGCTATTAAATTAATCTATTGCAGTACGTCTGAATTGACGATTAAGTTTAAACCCATTCATATTCCATGAAACAAAATTGCTATTACTTTTATCCTAAAAACGGACAGCATGTCTTGACAAACTGGCTCAGCTGTTCTTTAGTAGGATTTGTAGTGAATATATTAATTTAAATAATATGAATTGTTATCTCAATAATAATATATATAAATTATATTTATGTATACGTTTTACTAATTGAGCTACTGAGTAACTCTACTCTTAATTTAGTGTTCTATATATTACCTTTGATATAAGGGTATCCCAGAGATCCTCGTTTGAGTCCTGTCCAAATTTAGTTAAAATTTTCATTCTGTATATACAAATATTTTTTTTGTTACATTTCCGTTGTTACTTAACCTTTCTTGATACTTGTGATGGGAAAAAACATAGTTATATTTATTAGAATAATGTTGTTTTAACGTGGTTTTATTTAATAAAATACATGAATCATTTTAACAAATTGCCACAACATTTTAAACTCTGCAATCCTGTTGAAAGTGCCTAATTCAAAATTTATTTTAAACTCCTGAAATGTTGTTTATTGTTTTGATTCTTCACAGTGCTGACTTAAACTCAGTAGCTATTTTAATATGATAATCGTTAGTATTGCTGGGAATCCTCATACATTTGCAAGTACTTATACTATTGTTATATTTACTGAGAACTAAATAGAATATACAATGATAATAATCAAACATAAAATATAAGATACAGCAAATCATATGTTTATTATTATTATTTTGTTGTTAACTTGTTACAACAAAAATTGTAAGAGTCTACATTACTCAGTTGTGAGAGTATGATTGGTATAACTTTGAGGTTGAATTTCCAAACCCTAAAGTCTAGTAAAACCTTATTAAATAAGTATTGTTATGTTAAGAACTATAATAAATTTGTATGTCAGAAAACCTTGATTACAGAAAGTGTAAGTATGAAGACCTCGCTCCTAGCGTACTTATTCCTTTGACCTATACGTACATACAATAACTCTACAAATACTACTTTTTATAAATATATTAAAGCGTGTTTTGGTAAGAGCTGTAATATTGTGTTAAATTATTAAATATATTGTGTTAAAACTTAAAGCTATCTGTTTAAATCCTTTGATTTTGTGATAGTAACGGGATAAGGAACTCATTAAGATTACAGTTGGGTTGGTTGGTAATAAAACAAACCTAATTAAAGACTTATTAAAGTTAGTAAAAACTTAACGACTTGTATGCACGAATAATAAAAATAAGTACGAGTAAGTATTATGAGACAATTTAATTAAGATTTTTGTAACATAGTAAATAACTTACTAATACAATAAAACTCAACTGAAATATAGTAAAAGAAAACAAAATTTAAAAGAAACCTTAGACCGTTTCAGTTGACACCTATTAAGTATGATACATACATATATAATATAACAATTTATATTCATAATATCATTATACTTATATTTCTGGCTTGACTTAACTGGAATCTAAAGTCCTTAATCCAAAATTATCCACTAGGGACTAATTTTCTAATATCGGCAGGTCATCGGTCTCTTGTTATTCCCAGATGTGCACTATTTAATTGTCTGTCCTTCAGCTTCCTTATTGAAGGCTGTAGTAGCTAAGAATTCGTCTAATACGAGGTCAGTAAACCTTACTATAGTGGAGTGTTGTCCTCTTGTTGATTTTGTTAGTTTTCTATATTTAGGTATGTACATTCAAATATCGTACATATTTCTCGCACGCTAGGCACAGCTGCTTTCATTACAGGTTTGTGAAAAGCATTGTTAGATACTTCTACTAAACATACAGTTATCACCATGTTAAGAATTGGATTTTTATTTTTAGTTTTGTAAATTTTTTTGGTTTACATTAATAAAGTTTTATGTTAATTATATTATTATTTCAGATTTAATCGTTGAAGCTCTGTTTATCTATAATTTATATATGTTGCAATTAAATTCTTTTATAATAACATATTTTTCTTTCCGATTTGTGTAAAATTTGTCATTAACAATGTTAAATTATCGACTTTTCAGGCGATAAGAATTTGGGTAAAAAATAAAAAAAAAATTGTAAAATATTTTGTATCGTATCGTTTTAATATAAAAAAGTTATCAATAATATTATTTAGGTCTAATCTAAATTACAATCAGCTGTCCGGAGATGAGATGATATCAGATGAATACACGTACCCAAGGTTGGTGAACTATTTAACCAACGCAGTGGACTGATAACATACTATTGATATAACATGTATATATACAATATCATACAGAAGAACAGACATAGATAAGAGAATTAATTACTCGTATGTAGTATGTACTCGTTTTGTATCTTACTATAGTAAAAAAGCTAACATATTATTACTAAATATTAATAAACATAAAACACTTCTTTAAATATCTATATTCCTATATTCAATGGACTGATAAAGGTGATGTAAGTTGAACGTGTCTTCTTCATGCTTGAATAAATAGGTATTGTCTGTATTCAAATACTTTTTATGAATCCACGTTTTATAGATGTTTATTATTAAAATATTATTATTAGTCCTTTTAATAATATATTTTTTACTTTTAATATTGTAAACTTAAATGTTTGTATGTAGATTTTGAATATTTTCCGACAATCGTACAAATTTAATAGTAGAAAAAACATTTGCTACGTGTTATCCACAAAACTACAAGATTTCTGTGAATATTAGGCATAGCTACCATTTATTACCTGAACCAAATATCAATTATAATGAATAATTATTATTAAAATTTGCCATCGCTTTTTAGTAGGTATCTTTAAAAATGGTGCGATCTGTAAGTTTCCGGGAGTCTCACATAACCCTTTCGGCCTGCACGTTTTTGGTTAGGGTGTTTCAAAATTCATACAAGTATATTTATTACTTTATTCAAAAAAAATATTGCATAGATGTATATCAGACGCAATAAATACTTAAAAAATTAAATGTAAGAAAACTTCAATAATTAGTAGGAAATGCAACCGCCCATTATTTTAAAGATTCTTTAAACCTATTTATTACTAAAAGTTGTACATTATGTTCACACGCAATCAGTTCTCAAATGATCCCTCACACAATGGATCACGCAACATCATACAATTCTTTCAAATTTGTTTACGGGTAGTAAACAAGGTAGTGTTTTATGCAAATATCATGGGTTCTTCATTCTGAGATATTGAGGTTAGGATTTTGAAGAAATTAATATTATAAATAAAATGCAATATTGCATACAACATTAATACTCAAGACCGACTTGGATGGACTCCATGAGGTCACAGGATAGGAGGATAGGAGGAGAGGATAACTTCTTGACTATATAATTTGTAAATTAAAGTTATTTTAATTTTAATCATATTTTCATTATTAATTTTGATAGGATATTAAATATACTTCAACTATATACTACTGTTCCACTGACTCGGTACTACAATGTAATATGTGACTGATAATAGTAACAGATGCACACACCGCAGTACATTATTATATATAAATATAATATTAGGAATGAATGAGTTCTTGAAAAAAAATATTTAAAATTGTTATATACTTCATGGCCTCATTTTAATTGTGTATATATATGTCTACGTATATAAGGATGGATTCAATCGAATTAATCAAAGAACGTTTCT
Source organism: Melinaea marsaeus rileyi (assembly GCA_918358865.1). Classification (NCBI taxonomy): domain Eukaryota; kingdom Metazoa; phylum Arthropoda; class Insecta; order Lepidoptera; family Nymphalidae; genus Melinaea; species Melinaea marsaeus. Next base: position 13,871,457 of record OU911089.1, on the reverse strand, counting down.
CACACATCTAGGAACAAGCTATTTTGTAGTTCACAAAGACGGGAGTGAGAATACTTATTAAAGTTACGAGTATGTTTAACATTCACCTTGATTTTCACAATTATCATTATTTGCTATTGTAGTACATATATAAATTATCTGTCAAGCACGCATGTACTACGCGTGTGAAATAAAATAATAACAAAATTAAAGCTATTAAAAATATATTTCTTTGAAACATAAAATTTGTTACATACAAAACACGCGATTCTCTTATAAATATATCACCTTAATTATTCTCAATGTTATATATATATATATTGAATATACTTTGTAAGTGTGTTTGTATACAAGTATGTAATGTTATATTATATTAACCATAAAGTAATGGGGGGGTTTTATTTTATATTTATTATTTATTTTATTACCACACTTCTCTTCACTTTTACATCGCCATTTCAAAAGAATACACTAAAAACATAAAAACTAGCAGACAATGATACACCACTATAATATATAATACTTTATATTAATATTAATTTTAACAATTACAAGATTTTCACATTTTTTCATAATCTCCTAGTAATTAAATATAATTAGTCTGTAATCAATTTATAATAAAATAAAACTAAAATAATTCAGACTCCATATTTTGATCCTTAACATTTATTTTTCTCCATTGACAACGACGAAGTGATAAGAACAAGATTAAAATACTGTTAATATTTTAAAATCCTTTGATAAAATATAACTAAAGTTAGGTTAGTACAATATTTTTAAATTAAAATAATTTATTACTTAACCCGCAGTCGCTTGTTTTTAAATATTAAATATTTTTACTTTCCATTCCTATTTGACGTTAAGTACTAGGCTTTATTAGAATCATGCGAAGTTGTAATTTAAATTACTTTCATGTAATTAATCATAAAATATTAATAATCGTAAAAGTGTTTAATTCGTAAGTCGAAATATAAAAAACCTAATAAGTTGTTTATAATTCTATCCAAAATACATTGTATTAAAGTTGTTATAGATATGTTATCATTATATTCAGTGGTTGTGTTCTGTTATTATCAACTACACCGCACAGAGCAGTCACGTACCACACCTCATTGTACTGATATATACAAACAGAGACAGACAACATTTACTGTGTATTAAATATCTTTCAGGAAAAATGTATCAGTATATCTTCAGTATATGAGAGAACTTAAAACAATATACATGTTTTAATTTTGTCTGCTTTTATGTTCACACAACACAAAAACTATTGGAATCATTTTGATGATATTTGTTGCTGCTATAGGTTATTGACCAGATAACCAATTAGAAAATAAATATAAACGATATTTTTTCGGTTTTTTTGTCTATTTTCAGGGTATAATAACACACACATTTATTTGCGCTGTAATCACAAGAAAGCTAAAAGGATAGATTTTTATAATTTAAAGTTGTGGTAGACTGCTAAGTAATAGTGGGAAAATGCGGTAGGGAGCGGGATAATTAAGAATAAAACCTTTTTTATTTTTTTCGTAAATAATTATGGAGATAGTCATGGAAAATATGTTTTTTTTTTATTAAGATTCAGCACTTACAAAACAAACCCAAGAAAAGAAATGCTCACTGTTTTGGAACTTATTGCTTCTAAAGTTTTCTTCTCTTTGAATAATTGGACGGCAGACTGCACTTCGAGCTGATGCAATTACTTTTACTTTGAAATAATTAGTTCATAAGTTTTTAAAGATACCCTTTTTATTTATAAGTCTTTATAAATGAAGTATTCATAAAACATACTCTTTTGAAAATAATGATGTACTTTGTTTAACTATTCTTAAATAGATATAAAAAATAAGGTATCTTTTATTAACTCCTATTATATATTCATTCTTATTAAGGCTCTGCACATGATATGATAACTTATGATTGAATATGTCTATGACATAAAGCCTTCTAGGAAATGTTCCGTCTAACAAACTTCCTTCCTCACATTCAGTTCGAGGATTACGCTTGTTACGGAATAAGATGTGGGTAAATCAGACAGAGAGCTCTCAAATTCCAATATATACATAATAGTGGAATGTTTTATATACAGTACCATTTCGTGATATTTATCACAATACAATATCATGTTAAAATCATCAATAAACTATGTAATTGAATAGACAATTATAAATGTGAAACAACTGAAAGACTTATTTTAAATCATTGGTAAATTTTATACAATTTAAGAATACATCTATAAATAAATATTATATATGAACAACAATATGGATGTCATTTTTATGTTAAAATATACCTTTAATACTGGAAGATGATAGTTGTTATATAATATAAAAGAGATTTTTCATACTATTCTAACACTAGGTGATTTTCTCTTCTGTAGTTCTCATCTTGGTATTACAGCTTTATAGACACAATGGTACACCTGGCTCTTCCTTTCGTCATTCCGAATCGATAGCATACTATCTATTCTTTAATGAAATCCGATTATAACAATGCAGCATATTGAAAATAATATTAATAAATCAGAAATAATAATAAATATGGATGATATATAGCTATCATTAGATCTATTAATATTTTAATGTTCTCAACACACAAACATTAAAACAGTTTGTAATCAGATGCAATTAACAAAACTGTCTCTTACAAAACTAGTTAAAAATGCAATGAGTTTAAATCAAATAGTAAAGTAAATACTAATACTTATAATATAGTGAAGAGAGTAATAATACTCAAGACCCATTTACAATATCATTATTAGTATTCAGTATTCATTACTATATATTGTGCTTCATGAGCTATAATACAGTTACACACAAGTGAACAGCTCGTGTTCCGACGGACAGCCGCAGATATATCTTCGATGAGTAATATATTATGACCGCGATGAGCATTTACAAGCATTATTATAAACTAGAAAATATTCACAATTGTTATATATTATTAAGAATCTCGTTATTAAGTAAAAAAAAGTATTTTTTTATTTAATTATTATCCTTAAGTATAATGTATCATCGTATAAAATTAAAATATAAGTAAAATAAATCAAATAAATCTTCTACCATTAAAGACATCGCGTAAATAATGAGCAAAATAAAAAGTAAGCAACCCTATTACAACTAATGTGACATCATCAACTTTTATTTTGACTAATCTCTATTTGACAAGCTCTGATAAACTAATAGTATATTAAAATAGGAACAGATAATTCGTCTTATTATTTATTCACAGTAGTATTTTTGTTTCAGAAGCATTGGGGAAGTGGTTCTATACTTAATGGTATCTAGTGATGAGAGGGAGACTTATAAGATGTTGATAAAAATATTGATTTATTTGAAGGATATATCTTATATATATTTAATTAATTATTACATTACATACATTACATTAATACCATGTTTCTTTTTATGAATAATTAAAATTTTGCTTATTTTTATTGTTTACGAAATATATAAGATTGTTTATGACTTTATGAAATATTATTTTCAAACTAACAACGTAAATGATATAAATAACATTTATTAGTTTGCTATGTTTTATATTATATAGTATCTTATTTGTTATTCCCAACTCTACCTCATAACAAATGATTTCTGAGACAATTACCGTTACTTTGTAGTTTTGTTGGAACAATCACTACTAATATTATATATGTGAATGTAAGTTTGTTTGTTACGATTTCTCGCAAATACTACTCAACCGATCATTATGAAACTTTGTACACATACTTTTGGAGGTATTAGAAGTAATAAAGGATACTTTTTCTTATTATTTTTTAATTAGAAAGATAAAAACATCGTGTGTCAATAAATCTCAAAATCAAGCCACTTCAACGCATCAATGTGTATCTCAATTGGCTATAATTTCAGTTATTTAGAATTTTCTGTATTAATTTGAATTTTGAAGGTTGGGTGTCATTTTGTCGTTAGATGCAACTACAGTTTTCTAGATCTTATTCACTGTTTTAATTAATTCTTATTCTGTGTAGTAATTTTTAAAATTTGACAATCCCAACCACGCAATAAAATATAGTTATCGTAATGATTCATTTCTATCGCAAAGATCTCTAATACTTATTTAATGACGCAAATGCGAGCGAAGCTGCGCGTAAAAGCTAGTTACGATATAAATGTACCATCTCTATTTACAAAAAATATTAGTATAGTTCTAATGATGTTTTACCAAATAATCCATACGTAGTGGAAATAAATATAAAATAATTCAATTAATTATATGTCCGACGGATTATAATTCTTAACACGAGTTCTGATAATATTGTTAAAAAATTTGTTACGTAGATCAGAAGTAAGACTTGATTTTCTTATTAGAAATGTACCACTTTTTAAAAATATAATCTTCTTATAAGATTAGGTTTAAAGAACTTCTATAGAATTATTTTACTATTAAAACAAAAATAATTCTCTATTTGTTATCTATATTCAAACCTTCATCAAGTGGTACAGTAGATCCGATTGAAACCTTACAATAAGGGTGTCTGAACCATGTTTTTATATATAGATATATATATACTCGTTTATATATATATATATATAAACTACCAAACAAATTTCAAACTACCTTTATCTATCGTTTTATTCAATACAATGCAGTATTGAATTGTAACACGAAACCTTGTGTTACACTTAAAATACAATAATAATACCTTACCCTTAACTAACAACAAATTAATGCACGTAATGTAAAATAAAAAGGCTTTATAGAAAATATTGACGTCCAACCACAAAAACAAAACAACAACAAAATAAAGTCGCCTACAAACTAAACACGTAAAGAACAATATATGATGATAAATTAAACTATACAGGTAAATTTAAGTCCCTTTGGGTTCTTTGACAAACTGTGTATGATTGTAAATATTTTACATAATTTTATGATACCGGAGTTTTCATCTCGGTGCTTTCTCGATCCGTAATTACTAAAACAATGCAAAGTAGATCCCGCCTTCACTTAATACTCACTACTATTGCAATACATTATTATATATATATTATTATTAGTACATTACATGTTCAGTGTATAAGCGCCCTTATTTAAACGCTCAAGTGCCATCAATATACATCAGATTTATATTGTATATTGTTTATCCTGCATTTTATATTTTAAACAGAAGCTGCTGCTCCCGTGAGTTGACATATTTTCCATTAAACCCACTCTACGGTAAGAATAGTTTGAACTATTTCCAGATATTCCCCGTCTCTTATATAATGTAGGTATTCTATAACTATATACGGACACATTCAATAACACTCAATATTATTATATTTTCTCATTGTCACTGTCTTCTTTCCTATTTTTCTTCCTAAGATGTGTTGTGTTGTAGTGAACGATGATCGTCTTTTTAATGAACTATTCTTCATTATTATTTGAGGAAAGAATTAATTGATTCAGTTTTATCAAACTATAATTTGAAATAAATCAAAACACAAACTCTGATGGAGATACTCTCTTCCAGACTTTAAGATTTAAATTAGTTTCCCATTTTTAAACTTAGTCTATACCTAATATACAATATGCATGTCATATATATATTAAGTAAATAAGAAAGATTTTATTTCGTTTCAATAATTAGTTTGTAACTAATTAGTTACAGCCAGAGTATATTAAACATCTTATTTCATAGTTATATAGAAATAATAAGTTCTTAATTAGAAAAGTCAATTAGTTTCTTATTACTAAACGCCCAAAACTAAAGAAATAGCAAATGTCCGTATATTTAGTAAAAGTTATGCTTACTTACTTATATATAATTTGTCTACATATAATTGGAACGAGTCTTTTATTAAACTGCAATAGTTAATAGTAACCATAGATTTTTAGTGAGGTAAAGCAAAGTTTAGCTCATTAGACTAAACATAATTATATATAATTATAAATACAGGTATTTTTGTTTGTTTTGTAATTATTAAAAGACAACATCAACATAGTTATAAGGACTTTTTTATGTATTTTACAAAATATTTATCTATTTATACAAAAAAAAGTAAAACTTCAAAACAAAAATTTGCCAGGTAGTAAAATATCTTTATTAGGATAAGGAATAGTTAATTTTTTACTGAAATATTATATTTTAATGTGTTATATATTTATACACCAAAATGTATACACAAGGTAATAAATAGTTTTGAAGAATCATTAAATTGGTTGGTTGATTTTTCCCAATAATTATTCCAATTTTCTTAAATTTGATTTGATAAGGTTTTATTAGGTCTGATATATATGATAATTGTCCATATTGAATTGTAACATATACTAACATGCTAGCAGACCCGGTCACGCCTTGCTGTGACTATTGTTTTTGATATATTACATTGTAGTAAACTATTAAAGGGTAACGTTCAGAGTACATCTTTCATGAAAACTATAATGTTTTCTTACAGTCAATTTTAAGCAAACATCAAAACAAAATAATAATAAAAAAACAAATTTTATCTAAGTGTAAAAAAAACACTATCTGTATATTATAAAGTTTGTAGTAAATAATTTGGAACATTAAACTTACGATAGCAAAATAGTAAATAAATAATTTTCAATAAAATAATATTGTGACTATGAATTGAGTTGAAAATTATTTATTTATCTTTTAAGTTAGATCAAACTGCAACTGCGTGGTGTGTAAATTTTATTAAAATCGGTTAAGTAGTTGAGGAGTCCATCGCGGACAAACAACGTGATCGTAATTTATATATATTAAGATATGGGTATTAAAGCAATTATATATACAAATATAACATGCACTAAAAACCGTTACAAAAATAAATATTTTTTGGAAAATCTGTATAGCGTAAACGAGTCGTGAAGGGTCCATTTGAAGGGTGATAATTTAAAAATAAGGTTGTCATTTATATTATGGATCTATTTTACTTACATTAGATAATGTTTTGTTGGTAAAGTCTAACACCATTCCAATATACCTGAATCAAAAATGTGCAGGCCGAAAGGTTATGTGAGACTCAACGACTAGGAACGCACCATTTTTAAGGCTACTACTAAAAAGCGATGGTTATCCTTAAAAGACAATTTAGGCAATTACCTCTAACTATACACACTAAAAAGTAACGATGTCTCTAATGTCTTAGTCGGAGGGTTTCACAGTTTACCGTGACGGCGATATTATGTATATTCTTGTTTTAGGCAAGACATTATTTATAATTATATGAAGATATAGTATTTACACACTGCTGAATTATAATCATCTTTATAAACTCTATTTCCAACAACGGTGGTGAGGCAGATGAGCACTTTTTAGTCTATTGTCCAACCTGGGAACCGAATCCAGATCCTCATGGTTACAATTGATAATTGAGCAAAGGTTTTCATAAAGTATTTTTCCAGTATGAAGTGTCATCTTAGTATATTGCATATTATACATGTTTAATAGAAGTTTAGAGTTTGTGGTCTGTTGGAATGGTTCTGTAGAGTTAGATTATAAACTCTGAGGAGACTATTGGCTAGTATAGACTATGTGGCGACAACGATGTTGTGAATATTCCAAGTTAAAGAACGTCATTCGAAGAACTACGTACAAATTCAAACTTTGTTGTAATCCTTTATACCTTACTGGAATTTTGCCTGTGGCCTCATTTTAAGAAGTAAAGTGACTGATATTTGGTTTAGGTAATAAATGGTAGCTATGCCTAATATTCACAGAAACCTTGTAGTTTTGTGGATAAAACGTAGCAAATGTTTTTTCTACTATTAATTTTGTACGATTGTCGAAAACTATTCAAAATCTACATACAAACTTTTAAGCTTACTGTACTGAAAGTAAAAACATATTATTAAAAAGGACTAATAATAATATTTTAATAATAAACATCTATAAAACGTGGATTCATAAAAAGTATTCGAATACTGGCAATACCTATACCTACCTATACCTAGCATGAAGAAGACACGTTCAGTTTACATCACCTTTATCAGTCCATTGAATATAGGAATATAGGTATTTAAAGAAGTGTTTTATGTTTATTAATAATAGTAATAATATGATAACTTTTTTACGATCGTAAGATACAAAACGAGTACATACTACATACGAGTAATTCATTCACTTATCTATGTCTGTTCTTGTGCATGATATTGTATATATACAAGTTATATGAATAGTATATTATCAGTCCACTGCGTTGGTTAAATAGTTCACCAACCTTGGGTACGTGTATTCATCTGATATCATCTCATCTCCGGACAGCTGATTGTAATTTAGATTAGAACTAAATAATATTGTTGATAACTTTTTTGTAATTAAAACGATACGATAAAAAAATGTTTTATAAAGCCCACCAAAATTACAGTAGGGAACATTTCTTTGAGTATGATTTACCAAAATTCTTATCGCCTGAAAAGTCGATAATTTAACATTGTTAATAACAAATTTTACACAAATTGGAAAGAAAAATATATTGTTATAAAAGAATTTAATTGCATCATATGTAAATTATAGATAAACAGAGCTTCAACGATTTAATCTGAAATAATATATAATTGACATAAAATTTAATTAATGTAAACCAAAAAAATTGACAAAATGATAATAAAATTACAATTCTTAACATGGTGATAACTGTATGTTTATCAGAAGTATCTAACAATGCTTTTCACAAACCTGTAATGAACGTAGCTATCTCCAGCGAGCGAGAAATATGTATGATATTTGAATGTACATACAAAAAGATAGGAAACTAACAAAATCAACAAGAGGACACCACTCCACTATAGTAAGGTTTACTAACCTCGTATTAGACGAATTCTTAGCTACTATAGCCTTCAATAAGGAAGCTGAAGGACAGACCATTAAATAGTGCACATCTGGGAATAGTAAGAGACCGATGACCTGCTGATATTAGAGAATTAGTCCCCAGTGGTTAAAATTACCAAACAATTGCTGGATCAGTCGCTATACAATGTAGTCCTCGGGTTGGTAAAGTGACAAACGCTAACATTTTAGCACTAGAACGAATCATCTGTTAATTACATCAACATCTCATATTATATATTATCCTCTTGTGGTTATATTAGTATACATTGTTATATTATATATGTATGTATCATACTTAATAGGTGTCGGCTGAAATGATCAATTATTTCTTCTATATTTCGTTTTCCTTAACTATTCTTGGTTAAGTTTTATTGTATTAATAACTTATTTACTTATACCCGAGAAACCGAATTTTTTGTAAAATAGTGAGTTTTTCACTTTTTATCGGTAAAAAAAAATAGGGTCATTTTTTATCTGGTTTCGCAGTATTTTTTCAAAGACCAAACATAAACAAACAAAAAGCATTGTTGACAGTAAATTCAGAACGAATTTATTGTTGACTTTTATAGGTATAAACATTTTTGTTAATTTATTTATCTTTTTTTGACAAAAAATCAAATCATTATTTCAAGACGCAGGATTCGATAAAAAAATCGGGAAAAAATGTTTTTCGTCTTATTTATAGAGAGGAAACTGTGAAGAAAAAAATCAGCCAATTTGGTGGCCCTTTGGAAAAAATAGGTAAATTATAGAATTAAGCACATTCCACGGGATTTAAGAGTTTAACATGTTGTGGCAAAGTTGTTAAACTGATTCATGTATTCTAATAAATATAACTATGTTTTTTCCATCACAAGTATCAAGAAAGGTTAAGTAACAACGGAATTGTAACAAAAAAAATTGGAAATACAGAATAAAAATATTAACCGAATTTGGACAGGACTCAAACGGGGATCTCTAGGATACCCTTATATCAACGTAATATAGAGAGATTAATTTAATATAAACTGTTACATAATGCAAATAAGTTAAACGTAAATTAAAGCACTACTGTCTCTCACACGATTACATTATAATGTACAATAGATATATGTATTTCTATATGTTATTATTATATGTATGTACTTCTTAATTTATGTAGGTATAAATGTATATGTATGTATCTTATTTTATATAGTATTATTATATGTATGTTCTTTTTAATTTATGTAGGCATAAATGTATATGTATGTATCTTATTTTATATAGTATTATTATATGTATGTTCTTTTTAATTTATGTAGGCATAAATGTATATGTATGTATCTTATTTTATATAGTATTATTATATGTATGTTCTTCTTAATTTATGTAGGTATAAATGTATATGTATGTATCTTATTTTATATAGTATTATTATATGTATGTTCTTCTTAATTTATGTAGGTATAAATGTATATGTATGTATCTAATTTTATATAGTATTATTATATGTATGTTCTTTTTAATTTATGTAGGCATAAATGTATATGTATGTATCTTATTTTATATAGTATTATTATATGTATGTTCTTTTTAATTTATGTAGGCATAAATGTATATGTATGTATCTTATTTTATATAGTATTATTATATGTATGTTCTTTTTAATTTATGTAGGCATAAATGTATATGTATGTATCTTATTTTATATAGTATTATTATATGTATGTTCTTCTTAATTTATGTAGGTATAAATGTATATGTATGTATCTTATTTTATATAGTATTATTATATGTATGTTCTTCTTAATTTATGTAGGTATAAATGTATATGTATGTATCTTATTTTATATAGTATTATTATATGTATGTTCTTTTTAATTTATGTAGGTATAAATGTATATGTATGTATCTTATTTTATATAGTATTATTATATGTATGTTCTTTTTAATTTATGTAGGCATAAATGTATATGTATGTATCTTATTTTATATAGTATTATTATATGTATGTTCTTCTTAATTTATGTAGGTATAAATGTATATGTATGTATCTTATTTTATATAGTATTATTATATGTATGTTCTTCTTAATTTATGTAGGTATAAATGTATATGTATGTATCTAATTTTATATAGTATTATTATATGTATGTTCTTTTTAATTTATGTAGGCATAAATGTATATGTATGTATCTTATTTTATATAGTATTATTATATGTATGTACTTCTTAATTTATGTAGGTATAAATGTATATGTATGTATCTTATTTTATATAGTATTATTATATGTATGTTCTTCTTAATTTATGTAGGTATAAATGTATATGTATGTATCTAATTTTATATAGTATTATTATATGTATGTTCTTTTTAATTTATGTAGGCATAAATGTATATGTATGTATCTTATTTTATATAGTATTATTATATGTATGTACTTCTTAATTTATGTAGGTATAAATGTATATGTATGTATCTTATTTTATATAGTATTATTATATGTATGTTCTTCTTAATTTATGTAGGTATAAATGTATATGTATGTATCTTATTTTATATAGTATTATTATATGTATGTTCTTCTTAATTTATGTAGGTATAAATGTATATGTATGTATCTAATTTTATATAGTATTATTATATGTATGTTCTTTTTAATTTATGTAGGCATAAATGTATATGTATGTATCTTATTTTATATAGTATTATTATATGTATGTACTTCTTAATTTATGTAGGTATAAATGTATATGTATGTATCTTATTTTATATAGTATTATTATATGTATGTTCTTCTTAATTTATGTAGGTATAAATGTATATGTATGTATCTAATTTTATATAGTATTATTATATGTATGTTCTTTTTAATTTATGTAGGCATAAATGTATATGTATGTATCTTATTTTATATAGTATTATTATATGTATGTACTTCTTAATTTATGTAGGTATAAATGTATATGTATGTATCTTATTTTATATAGTATTATTATATGTATGTTCTTCTTAATTTATGTAGGTATAAATGTATATGTATGTATCTTATTTTATATAGTATTATTATATGTATGTACTTCTTAATTTATGTAGGTATAAATGTATATGTATGTATCTTATTTTATATAGTATTATTATATGTATGTTCTTCTTAATTTATGTAGGTATAAATGTATATGTATGTATCTTATTTTATATAGTATTATTATATGTATGTTCTTCTTAATTTATGTAGGTATAAATGTATATGTATGTATCTAATTTTATATAGTATTATTATATGTATGTTCTTTTTAATTTATGTAGGCATAAATGTATATGTATGTATCTTATTTTATATAGTATTATTATATGTATGTACTTCTTAATTTATGTAGGTATAAATGTATATGTATGTATCTTATTTTATATAGTATTATTATATGTATGTTCTTCTTAATTTATGTAGGTATAAATGTATATGTATGTATCTAATTTTATATAGTATTATTATATGTATGTTCTTTTTAATTTATGTAGGCATAAATGTATATGTATGTATCTTATTTTATATAGTATTATTATATGTATGTACTTCTTAATTTATGTAGGTATAAATGTATATGTATGTATCTTATTTTATATAGTATTATTATATGTATGTTCTTCTTAATTTATGTAGGTATAAATGTATATGTATGTATCTTATTTTATATAGTATTATTATATGTATGTTCTTCTTAATTTATGTAGGTATAAATGTATATGTATGTATCTAATTTTATATAGTATTATTATATGTATGTTCTTTTTAATTTATGTAGGCATAAATGTATATGTATGTATCTTATTTTATATAGTATTATTATATGTATGTACTTCTTAATTTATGTAGGTATAAATGTATATGTATGTATCTTATTTTATATAGTATTATTATATGTATGTACTTCTTAATTTATGTAGGTATAAATGTATATGTATGTATCTCATTTTATATAGTATTATTATATGTATGTTCTTCTTAATTTATGTAGGTATAAATGTATATGTATGTATCTTATTTTATATAGTATTATTATATGTATGTTCTTCTTAATTTATGTAGGTATAAATGTATATGTATGTATCTAATTTTATATAGTATTATTATATGTATGTTCTTTTTAATTTATGTAGGCATAAATGTATATGTATGTATCTTATTTTATATAGTATTATTATATGTATGTACTTCTTAATTTATGTAGGTATAAATGTATATGTATGTATCTTATTTTATATAGTATTATTATATGTATGTTCTTCTTAATTTATGTAGGTATAAATGTATATGTATGTATCTTATTTTATATAGTATTATTATATGTATGTTCTTCTTAATTTATGTAAGTATAAATGTATATGTATGTATCTAATTTTATATAGTATTATTATATGTATGTTCTTTTTAATTTATGTAGGCATAAATGTATATGTATGTATCTTATTTTATATAGTATTATTATATGTATGTACTTCTTAATTTATGTAGGTATAAATGTATATGTATGTATCTTATTTTATATAGTATTATTATATGTATGTACTTCTTAATTTATGTAGGTATAAATGTATATGTATGTATCTTATTTTATATAGTATTATTATATGTATGTTCTTCTTAATTTATGTAGGTATAAATGTATATGTATGTATCTAATTTTATATAGTATTATTATATGTATGTTCTTTTTAATTTATGTAGGCATAAATGTATATGTATGTATCATATTTTATATAGTATTATTATTATGTATATTATTATAACATACCTATGTACCATTCTCTGCCCTCTTTAACCTTCTGTCCAACACTCTAAGGGTAGCTGGAAGAGATCTCTTTGTAGAGATAAGTTAATCCTATGTGTATGTCTTTTATAATTGTCTTTTTTCTTGTAATTTTTTTTATGGTGCATAAATAAATAAATAAATAAATAAATAAATAAAAAATCGATTTCTATATATATATATATATGAAATTACTATATGAACAATACATAAATAATTTTACTAGTAATTTGGCACTGACACTAGCAATGTTCTCAAATTACTTTGTTAATAATATATAAACTATTTTATGTTCACTGGCACACAAAGTAAAATAATAATACTAAATATTGAATATTACAAGTTATTCATTTGTTCCTCTGACTCAGTCAATGTTGATAAAAAGTGTGTAATAATAATTAAATATTATTAATAATTTTGTACTAAGAAAATAATAAAAAATATATATTTTTATGCTCATTTTCAAAGCGTTCTAAGTTAAACGAGAGTTGGACAAAGAAATAAACTTAGTAAAAAGATCTTTTATCATTAAGCTTCTAAAATTAAATATTCGTTTCACTGACTCTCTTTTCATTATATTAACCTTATAATATTATCTGCTATATTTAAAAGTATTACAAAAAATAGCGATTATGAAAGTTCAGATACTTTTTTTATGAGTACAAAATTTATGTAGATTTATTTTGCGTATAAATTACTTTTTTATTTTTAATATTATTGACTTCTGGTACCACCAAAATTAGTATTCTGAAAAGGAGATATATTTGTGTGTGTGTGCGTTCGTGCGTACGTGCGTACGTGTATGTGTGTATTTAATTTTATCCAGAGTTTCATACTTTTATATTTAAAAGACAGTAATTGATTATAAACAGACAAAACGACACAACTTTTAAGTAAAGGTTTGTTTTCAGTTACCACCAACAAGTAGCAATGTTTTTAATGTCATATTTTTTACGATACGATGTAATACGATACGATACGATACGTAAATAAAAACAAGTTTCCTCTTCATAACATATAATATAAAGAAAAAGCCTCATTACGTACCTAACGGATTTTAACAATTGTTTTACCTTTCGAAAGCTGCATTATCAGCGAGCAACATATGTTATTTGTTATCCCGATATTCCCACTTAAGTGGAACGGGATTAAGTCGGATATAAAAGAACACCCAACAAGTAATTAAACAAATCCTAAGCACTCAGTATTGAGAACACAAAGTAACTCCACCAATTAAATATGTTTACAGCAAGAGCGGAGACGGGTGAGATAGTTTCTTATATACTAGTTGTACCCACGACTATTTATTATAAACCGGAAAAACAGACAGACAGGCAAAAATTTAGAAAATGTTTTCTTTATGTAAGTACCGTATGTACATCGGATGCATTTAGTGAAAAGTTGATTTGGAATTACAAACAGACACTTCAATTTTATTTATATATTGCTGTTGTTTGTACATTGCTCGCTAAATATATTGACGTTTGTGAAATAGTGATCACAATAAAACAAAAACAGGCTGAGTTTGTTGTGTGGTTCTTCTCAGAGCAGGGCGCGTTTGGAACCCTCGTAGCCTTATTTTAAGTTGGAGAGTATCTTTACAGAAGGGCTTATTTTGATACATACGATATCAAAATAGGCCCTCCTGTCATTTCCATTTGACGTACACAAGTGATCACTGGTATGGATTCAAAGTGGAAAATATATAAATAAATAAAGAATAAATATTTAATAAATTTGATGGTGTTATTTCTTACCGCATCGTTGTGACAATCTGATACACCAAGTTAGTGATATGTATTTTGATATACTTTTTACTTTCAATTCAATATAAAGGCAATATGTTTGATTGGCTTCTATCATTTAATTCTGAACCGCATACATTTACTACACCAGAACTGATTAATAAGGTTATTTCCTAAACTAATTACTAAATGTTAGTTGTCGGTTAAATATAATAAATAAAATTAACAATACTAATGTTCGCATCACTCCAAATCATTTATAATCATTAAAGAAAATTGGAGCATAATTTATAATATATTCGAGTGTATTTTATATTTACTTACTACAAAAGACTTCATAACACTAAAGCTCATTAATCAAATGAAAGTCTGTTGAAACACGAAAGAACTTCTATTTGTCAGTTTAAAAATATTACAAGCAGTAAATAAATAATTAAATAATATACCATAAAATTATTTGGTCCATTATTATTATCAGGAATTATTATTATACTGATTATAAACTATTCCGATTATACTTAACTAAGGGAGAGCTGTGTGGCCGTAGTGTTACAAAGAGACAAACAGACATTTTTCACTTTTTTATTATTCATATACATAAAATAATGTAAGGTTTTGAAATACCCTTTTTTCCATCCTTTGACAATATTGGGAAAATTTTAACACAGAAAAAAGTTTGGCATGTTTTATATCTATAGGAGTTATTTCATTCACCTCCATATCTAAATGTAGAAATAGACTTTAATATATACATAAGACACTCACTTTAACTTTACAATATTGTTTGATTGCCCTGGTTTGTACTTGATTGATGGATTAGCGAGGATTATCAATGAAATAATGTTTGATCAGCCTTGATGACTACATCTCGTATCAATTAACTGAGAGCACATAAATATCTGATTATAAAAAGTATCTCTTTTTGATTATATGGACGGCTTAAAAGAACTGTTAAAAACAAAATCCCATACTGACAAGACTACTGACAAAGTAGTTTATTATAGCACGCTGTGATTCTACTCTGGGGTAACGCTGTAGTATTAAGTATTTTTGTCTTACAAAAGATTAAACAATTTATAATCTGGCCCTACAGATTCTTTACGAGATAAGTTTAAGCAATTCAATATACTCACTGGAGGTGGTCGGATAATTTTGAAAATCTTAAATATAACTTTCAGAGCTGGTGTTTACTTTGAGAATTAAAAAATATTTAGTATAAAACATTATTTTTATTTTTTTATTGGTCAAGTATGAGCACTCAAAAAAGATTACTAAATGTTGGTTTAATTGTTAGTAACTTTACCTGCTGATTCAAAAGTCACAGGTTTGAATCCCAGATTGGACAAAGTTTTGTATCCAAATATTACTGTTCCGAGTCGAGATGTACTTTATGGTAGTTATTAGAATGTTGCTGGAAATAAGTGGATTATATAAGTGTTTGTTTTTAATACGATTTACATTTATAAATTGTTTCTTGTCTCTGTTAATAGTAGTACTGAGATTAAGTAATAATTATTTTAATCAAGAGATATCCCGAGAGAAATTAATCCTGAGTATTAATCTACAAGTAACGTATGATTATTGAAGTTTAAAGTCATATACCATAATACCTTATCTCCTATTCTCAGATGACTGTTACATATATCATATAAGATGTGTATTTTGTGGTTCAGTTGTTTTACAACACAACATTTTGGTATTGTTCTATACGTATAATAAGTTGTTTGAACGCCATTTTTATCGATCGAATAGAACCATGATATGAACCTGAACCACCAAAATTGGACCACACGATAACTAGTAATCAGTATTAAACAATGCCTACAAAAAGTATATAATTCTGTCTGTCCTGGATCGTGTATCGTTTGTATTTTCCCGGATAGCAACCTGGGATAAATAATATAAATATTTAGTATAAGTAATAATTTAATTTCGCTCTGATGTATATTTATTATTAATTAGCAATAACAACGAACTAAGTATTTTTATATTGACAAATGAAATCGATCACAGAGGAGACAGAATGAAGCAGTCTCCGATTTCACAGATACGAGTTTTACTGATTTAGATTTTTTATATGTTACTAAATAATTCGTGAGACTTTATATAAATTGATTGATGACTTTCATGTATAGATATAAATATAATGTATTTGGAATACAAAGTTACAAAAAATTATTTCGATATAATCAAAATAACTGAAAATATTTTTTTATGTACAAGAATTTTATTTAACAGTTTTAAACATAAAATCAACCTTTTCAATATTTACTTAATCTGTTTTATTTTGATTGAATATGAATGTTATCTATCCGATATGCGCTGCTGAGCCCACTACAGCGACAGCTGGTCCAGCTTTGATGATTCCATCTCTTATGTTCTGTCCAAGCTTCTCCTGCAACAAAATATCACCATAGTGATAAAAAAAAAATATTGCAATGTATTTTATATGTAATTAATACTAATATTTACATTGACAAGGAATTAAATCACAGCTATATATATATATTAATTATTATTACGGATTAATTAAAATAACATCACTGATTTTGAAATATGAAATAAAAACTTTAAAAACTTATTTTAACAATGGCTTATTCATTTAAGATTTTTTTTATTATATTGAAAAGCATTATTATTCTAGGATTGATATTAGTATACGTCTGTACAGAATTCCAAAAATTATTCTCTAATTCAAGTATCAGTATAAAAATACAGTTAAGATATATAATATCCCTGAAATTACTAATTGTACATAAAAAAACTGCAATAACATTACAAAATGTATACGAATTTTACATTCTGTTATAATATGATTAAATCAGTCTAATTGGGGAATAACACTTCACATTGATATCTGATACTCCTGTATGGATTCACAGAACTAGTAATAATATTACCATATTCGATACTGTAAGATGACGTTCCGGATTCGAGGAATTATTATTAATAATCATATAAATATATATATATTACAAATATAAATACATACAACTTTCTTCCAAAATTTCCACCTCGGAGCCGGAGCAGCGATCACCGAAGCGACCAAACATAACATGATGAAGAAAAATATTTTATTAAAATTCATTTTTCTATTAAAATATATTGATATCTGTTGAAAAAACAATTAATACTGCTGTTTTATTTAACGATATCTGTCTTTTATACAATACATATTGATATAAGCTCGTGGATACGTACATATTATGACACTTAGAAACAATTATTAAAAAATTATTATATGAATGGCAACAGAATTTATTAAACAAGGGAATTAAATTAAAAAAGTTGTTGGTTTCAAATCCATTTAGTACGGCTTGTTGTTTCAAATTACTTCTTTCATTGTTGGATGTCGCGTTAACTTTTATCTCTACATTTAAACTGTGAATTACTACAACAGATTTTAGTCAATTTGTTTTCGTATTTTCCTTTCTTCCTCGATCCTTTATCAGGATTTATTTACTTGTGTTATTTATTAAAACACAGACACATTATAATTATAAAAGTATATTTAGGTCATGTAGTACTCAACACTGAAATCTTTTATTGTTTCTGTCCAAGTATTGCAAATATTTACTGATTATGATTACGATAAACATACGTACATACATATAAAGTATAATATAATAAATATTTACTATTGAAAGTGTAAAAGATAAGTTTGTTGTGCATTTGACAAGAATATCCCAAATAAATGTAAAAATAATAATTAAATAATTTATTAAATGTTAATATAAGCTATGTTAATATACAATTTGAAACAGTTATTTCGGTAATATGATAAAATGACTTTAAAGGTCATGACTTTAAAGGTCAGTCAAAACAAGTGCAGGTACCAAGAAATATTGTCAGAGTATTATTTACCCAAATTATCATCATCCGGAAACTCGATAATTTAACATTGGCAATGACGGATTTTACAAAAACCTGTATTTAAAAAATTGCCATTAAGATTTAACAAGGTATAAATATGTTGTTTTTACATATTTTTCTACATAATATTTGCATAGAATTCCGATAAAAGTTATGAAAAATCATCAGATATATTAATCATCAGATAAGTTTAATTTTAGTTTTATATGAAACATCTTCTATAAATTATAATGGGAATAAGAATCCAAATATTATTTTGACATAATTACTAAAAGCAATAACTCTTGATAATTTATTCATTTATATGTCGTGGAGAATAAAGCACTGTGCTTATCTCTTTATCACTTTCAATTAATCTTTGAACACAAAATAAATGTAATTGCAATCGTCAAGTACTAAAATAGAAAGTGGATGTTTCACGTGTGTACATATGTAAGTACGAACAAGACAGAAAACCTAGTCTTAAAGTTGTTTTTATTTCTATATAACGATGAAATAAGACCTTATATACTCTACAGTAACTAATTAGTTACAAACTAATTAGTTACAAACTAATTACAGAGACGAAATAAAATATTTCTCATTTACTTAATACCAAAATGTATATATGACTACCATATTGTATATTATGTAAAGACTAAGTTTGAAACTAGGAAACTAATTTAAATCTTAAAGTCTGAAAGAGAGTATCTCCATCAGAGTTTGTGTTTTGATTTACTCCAAATTATAGTTTGATAAAACTTTGAATCAATTAATTCTCTTCACAAATAATAATGAAGAATAATCCATTAAGAAGACGATTATCATTCACTACAACACAACACATCTTAGGAAGAAAAATAGGAGAGAAGACAGTAGCAATGAGAAAATATAATAATATTGAGTGTTATTGAATGTGTGCGTATATAGTTATAGAATACCTATATTTCAATAAGAGACGGGGAATATCTTGAAATAGTTCAAACTATTCTTACCGTAGAGTGGATTTAATGGAAAATATGTCAACTCACGGGAGCAGCAGCTTCTGTTTAAAATATAAAATGCAGGATAAGCAATATACAAAATAAATCTGATGTACATTGATGGCACTTGAGCGTTTAAATAAGGGCGCTTATACACTGTACATGTAATGTACTAATAATAATAATATATATAATAATGTGTTACAATAGTAGTGAGTATTAAGTGAAGGCGGGATCTACTTTGCATTGTTTTAGTAATTACGGATCGAGAAAGCTCTCTGAATCACTGTCTCGGACATTTTAATACGCATTTGGTTGTTAATAGATATGAAAACACCAAATATCTGCTTTAGTTCTATATTTTCATTTGGAACAATTACCTTCAAAACTCCGGTATCATAAAAATATCATAAACATAAACAATTGTCGAAAGACAAAAGAGAATTAAATTTACCTTCTCTGGCCTATTTGATTATAATTGTATACATATGATTTGATTATAAACTTCCATCACACAGCGCTTTCAAGCGATTTAATCCATACACCGAACGCTTAAAGGTATGTTCTAGATAAACATACATTTGTAAAACAAGAAATAAAACTAATACGGTTAAATAATTTTTATATTATTCCTGTCTGAAGTATGGGTTACATTATATTTTTTAAATATATATATAAAAACTCATTATCGTAAGGGTCTGATTTGTGATAACTATTCTATATATTTTATTCCACTTTAAGATCGGTTGTATAGTTTAATTTATCATCATATATTGTTCTTTACGTGTTTAGTTTGTAGGCGACTTTATTTTATATTATCTTCCTCAGTCACGTGCATCGTGGTTGGACGTCAATATTTTCTATGTAGATAAATAAAAAAAATTCAGAAATAGAAACCAATTTAGATATTTCATAAATAATAAAAATTAATTTAAATTTTCACTACTTATATAATGTATGGTATTCATTTAATGTTATTAATTAAATACATATAAGATATATCCTCCAAGTAAAATAATATTCTTTATCAACATCTTACATCTTATAATTCTCTTTATCTATGTCTCTCATCACTAGGTATCATTAAGTATTGAATGACTTCTCCATTGCTTCTCAAACAAAAATACTACTGTGAATAAATAATAAGACGAATTATCTGTTCCAAGTTGAATATATTATTAGTTTATCAGAGCTTGTCAAATAGAAATTTGTCAAAATAAAAGTTGACGATGTCAGATTAGTTGTAATAGGATTTCTTACTTTTTACTTTGCTCATTATTATAGCGATGTCTTAAATGATAGAAGATTATTTTTATTTATATCTTAATTTTATATTATGATAGATTATACTTTAAGATAAAAATAAAATAAAATTTTTTTTTTTTTAATGTGCGTGCGCGTGTGCGTGTGCGTGCGCGTGTGCGTGTGCGTGTGCGTGTGCGTGTGCGTGTGCGTGTGCGTGTGCGTGTGCGTGTGCGTGTGCGTGTGCGTGTGCGTGTGCGTGTGCGTGTGCGTGTGCGTGTGCGTGTGCGTGTGCGTGTGCGTGTGCGTGTGCGTGTGCGTGTGCGTGTGCGTGTGCGTGTGCGTGTGCGTGCGCGTGTGCGTGCGCGTGTGCGTGTGCGTGCGCGTGTGCGTGCGCGTGTGCGTGCGCGTGTGCGTGCGCGTGTGCGTGCGCGTGCGTGTGTGCGTCTGCGTGTGCGTGTGCGTGTGCAGAGTAGATCTAATAAAGTATTGACTCACGAGACACAGCTTCAATGTGAATTACAATACAGTTAATATAATTTGATAAAACACATTTGTATGTGAGTAGATCTGTGTATTTAACATTTAATATATTATATTTAACAAATAAAGAAAAATTTATAATATTTGTATAAACGGGAATAGATTTACAATATCTTCTTGGTATAACGTTAATTATTTTGATGGATCAAGTCTTTCTTACATATATGTATAATTAATTATGAAGAGATCCGCAGAATGGCAGGTACTAGCGAAGATGTCACGGTGAGAATGAAGAAGAACGTGCTCAGGTGGTTTGGGCACGTCGAACGAATGAGTGATGAAAGAATGGTAAAAAAGATTTATATGGGAAAAGTGTGCGGTAAGAGAGACAGGGGGAGGCCTCGAGTGACCTTCGAAAACACAGTAGCTATGATACTGGAGGAAGGTCACGTAAAAAGCATGAGGACCCCCCGGAGGGCATGTATGAAGAGGTTGATGTCTGTGGCCGAGGCGAAAGAGGTATGCAGAGACCGTAGCGTTTGGCGCTCCGTCGTCTCTGGCTACCCCGCAAGGGATATGGCGTGAAGGTAAATAAATAAATAAATAAATACAATCAGATTACTTCTGCTTGTATTAAGTTATTAATAACGAGTTTCTTAATAATATATAATAAAAGTGAATATTATTTTGTTTATAATAATGCTTGACAATGTTCATCGCGGTCATAATATATTACTCATCCAAGATATACCTGCGGCTGTCCGTCGGAACACGAGCTATTCACTTGTGGTATAACTGTATTATAGCTCATGAAGCACAATATATAGTAATGAATACTGAATACTAATAATGATATTGTAAATGGGTCTTAAGTATTATTACTCTCTTCACTATATTATAAGTATAAGTATTTATTTTCCTATATAATAGTTTTAATTCATATTTAGATATTTTATAACAAATTAGAAGCCATCTTTCTTTTCCCCAATTCGTTCTGGAACAAGCGTAATCATCGAACTGAATGTGAGGAAGGAAGTTGGTTTGTCAAACATTTCCTAGAAGGCTTTATGTCATAAATGATGACATATTCAATCATACGGAGCAGAAAATAGATATGTTATCATATCATGAGCACAGCCTTACTAAGAATGGATATATGTATGTATATAGTACGAGTTATTTAAAGATATTACACCTTTTTTATCTAACTAAGAACAGTTCAACAGAGTACTTGATTATTTTCAAACGAGTAAGTTTTATGAATACCACTTCATTTATAAGGACTTGAAATAAAAAGGATGTCCGTTTTAGAAGTATGAATTAATTATATCAAAGGAAAAGTAATTGCATCAGCTCGAAGTGCAGTCTGCGTTCAATTGATCAAAGGGAGGAAAACTTTAGATGCAATAAGTTTAGTTCCACAACATTGAGTGTTTCTTTTCTTGGGTTTGTTTTGTTTGTGTGAAATACAAATAATAAATAAATATATTTTCTATGACTATCTCTAAAATTAAATATAACTAGGATCCGCCAACCGTGCGCGGCGGTGTTGAGCTGAGCCCCTCTCCTTTCTTCTTTTCTTGATAACTTTTGAATGGCTAAACATTTTTTCCATCTGTTTTCGCTACAACATCCACGTTGGACCCAAACATACATGAGGAAATTTTTATCTAATTATCTCGTCGCATTCTGGAGACAACTAAACACTAAAAGAGGTCTCCCAAACGGTTAAGAGCTTCGCTTACACTCAGCTAATTATTCATGGAAAAAAAAAGATTTTATTCTTAATCATCCCGCTCCCTACCGCATTTTCCCACTATTACTTAGCAGTCTACCACAACTTTAAATAAGAAAAAAATCAATCCTTTTAGCTTTCATGTGATTACAGTGCAAAGAATTGTATGTTATATTTGAAAATAAGAAATAATAGCAGGTTAAATATTATTTGTCTTTATCTTTTGTTCGGTTATCTGGTCAATAACTTATAGTAGTAACAAATTTTATCAAAATGGCTCCAGTAGATTTTGTGTGTTTTGAAAATATAAAAGCAGACAAAACTAAGATACTCGTATATGTATTGTTATAAACTCACTTATATCATATTTTTCTGACAGATATTTAACACAGTAAATGTTGTCTGTCTCTGTTTGTATATATCAGTACAATGAGGTGTGGTACGTGACTGCTTTGTGCGGTGTAGTTGATAATAACGAAACACAACCACTGAATATAATGATTACATATCTCTAACAACTTTAATACACTGTATTTTGGGAAGAATTATAAACAACTTATTAGCTTTTTTATATTTCGACTTTGAAAATAAGACACTTTTACTATTATTAATATTTTATAATTAATTACATGAAAGTATTTTAAATTACAACTTCGCATGATTCTAATAAAGCCTAGTACTTAACGTCAACTAGGAAGGGAAAGTTAAAATATTTAATATTTAAAAACACGCGACTTAACGTGGATTAAGTATTTAATTATTTTAATATAAAATATTGTACTTATTGTTATAATTGTAGAATATATATTCATAGAATTTTGGACAAAATTTAGTTAAATTTTGTCAAAGATATTTAAATATTAATAGAAATTTTAATCTTGTTTTTATCACTTCGTCGATATCAATGGATGAAAAAAATATTAAAAAATATTAAAGAATAAAGTATAAAGTCTGAATTATTGTAGTTTTATTTTATTATAAAGATATTAAAAAACTAATTATATTTAATTACTAAGATATTATGGAAAAATATGAAAAAAAATTAATTTTTATATAAATATGAAGAATTATAAATTATAATGGTGTATCATTATCTGTTAGTTTTTATGTTTTAAATATATCATAGCGATGTCAAAGTGAAGAAAAGTGTGGTAATAAAATAAGTAATAATTATAAAATAACCCCCCCCCCCCATTAGTTTATATTTAATATAATATAACATTACATACTTGTATACAAACACACGTACAAAGTATATTCAATATATATATAACATTGAGATTAATTAAGGTGAAATATTTATAAGAGAATCGCGTGTTTTGTATTTAACAAACTTTACGTTTAAAAGAAATATATTTTTAATAGCTTTAATTTTGTTATTATTTTATTTCACACGCGTAGTACACGCGAGCTTGACAGATAATTTATATATGTACTACAATAATAAATAATAAATATTGTGAAAATCAAGCTGAATGTTAAATATAACTTCAATTATTCTTATTCCCATCTTTGTGAATTATAAAATATCTTGTTCCTAGATATGTGAGTGTGAGTTCTTTGATTTTTTGAATCCACCCTTATATATCATCTATCAGATCTTAGAAAATGAATATATGATTAAAATGATGTCCCAAAATATATTACAGTTTTAAATAAACTTTCGGTAACTCATTCATTCCTAATAGTATATTTTTATATAATAATGTAGTGCGGTGTATGCATCTGTTACTATTACCAGTCACACATTACATTGTTAGTACCGAGTCAGTGGAACAGCTTTGTAGTCATATGTTGACATTTACACTGTGTATTACTATACTTACACTGTCATGACATATGACTGTAGTATTTAGTATTCTCTTCAAAATTAACACTAAACCTACCGACAATTCTTGTGTACCTGTTCCTACCGCACGCTGTCAAATTGACCGGTAATTAAAAGTTATTTTATTATATAACGCAGGTAATAATGGAAATAACTAAAAGTAAAGAGTGAAGAAAATATTATATGCATATTCTAAGAATTGTCATGTAGTTTGATAACGATATTATGATATAAAAATGTGTAAGTTTTACAAAAATTTAAGAACGGTCAATTTGACCGGTACTGGTAGGTTTAGTGTTAATAATTTATATACGCTTAAATATAAAATGACCTCTTAAAGTTCATCCAGGTCAGTCTTGAGAACTAATTTTGTATTTTATTTATAATATTAATTTCATGAAGACATCTATTTAGAAAATCCTCACCTAAATCTCAGTCCGCTCAATAAGAAGACGTCATTATATTTGCGTCATGATATTTCTTTTAATTCTGTATTATTTAAACTTTTTGTAACCATCATATGTTTAATTTGAGATATGATTTTAGGTAATTTATAAATATTATTTATTTGTGTATGTGATTGACTTAATCAATCCCGGCCAGTAATATGTTTAACTTACATAATGTAGTTTTTTTTACTACCGGTTAACAAATTTAGAAGACTTGTATAGAATTTATAAAACCTTGTTAGTTCTCAAATGATTATACAGATCAATAAAATGTATCTCGAAGTAGGTATAGTTTATACATTTCCCTTTTGATTTGTATTAATCACTGAGTTATTACAGTTGACGGAAGCACACGTGACTGTAAAGTATAGTTCATTACAGAATCAGCTTTTCAGGCTCCTTTTGCGTGATCCATTGTGTGAGGGATCATTTGAGAACTGATTGCGTGTGAACATAATGTACACAAGGTTATACCTTTCAGTAATGAATAGTTTTGAAGAATCATTAATATAATGGCTTAATGGGTTTTTCTTTACAATTATTAAAGTTTTCTTTAATTTGGTGTTACAAGTTTTTATTAGGTTCGATATATAATAATTTTTTGATAATAAAGTAAGAAATACATTAACTTGTACGAATTTTGAAACACCCTAACCAGAA
Organism: Melinaea marsaeus rileyi; assembly: GCA_918358865.1. Lineage (NCBI taxonomy): Eukaryota > Metazoa > Arthropoda > Insecta > Lepidoptera > Nymphalidae > Melinaea > Melinaea marsaeus. Next base: position 13,844,946 of record OU911089.1, on the reverse strand, counting down.
ACGTGCAGGCCGAAGGAGTTATGTGAGACTCCCAGCGACTTAAAGATCGCACCAGTTTTAAGGATACAACTAAAAAGCGATGGCAAATTTTAAAAGTCATTACTTCCAACAAAACACACAACTGATGTCCCGTATATCTTAGTACGTTTCACATTCGAACATTACGGCAATATGTTCCTGTTCTTGTTTTAGGCAGGATATAGTTTATAATTATACGTACATATAGTAACTCAAATTGCTGAATTAAAACCATCGTTATTAAGCTTATTTAGCACAAAGATGGCGACGCTGAATGGCACAATTCAGTCTATGGTCCAACCTAAGCACCAAATCCAGGTCCTCATGGTTACAATTGATAATTGAGCAAAGGTTTTCATCAATTATTTTTTCCAGTAAGAAGTGTCATCTTAGTATATTGCATATTATACCTATTTAACAGAAGTTTAGAGTTTGTGGTCTGTTGGAATGGTTCTGTAGTATTAGATTATAAACTCTGAGGAGACTATTGGCTAGTATAGACTATATGGCGACAACGATGTAGTGAATATTCAAAGTTAAAGAACGTCATTCGAACTACGTACAAATTAAAACTTTAATGTAGTCCTTTATTTCTTACTAGGATTTTGCACGCGGCTTCTCTTGGAAAAAGTAAAGCGACGGATAATTGGTTAAGGTAATAAATGGTAGCTATGCCTAATATTCACAGAAACCTTGTAGTTTTGTGGATAAAACGTAGCAAATGTTTTTCCTACTATTAATTTTGTACGATTGTCGGAAAATATTCAAAATCTACATACAAACTTTTAAACTTACAGTATTAAAAGTAAAAAAAAATATTATTAAAACGGACTAATAATAATATATTAATAATAAACATCTATAAAACGTGGATTCATAAAAAGTATTTGAATACAGACAACACCTATTTATTCAAGCATGAAGACGACACGTTCAATTCACATCACCTTTTTGCAGTCCTTTGAAGATAGGAATATAGATATTTAAAGAAGTGTTTTATGTTTATTAATAATAGTAATAATATGATAGATTTTTTACAATAGTAAGTTACAAAACGAATACATACTATACATCATTAATTCATTCACTTATATATGTCTGTTCTTCTGCATGATATTGTATATATACATGTTATATGAATAGTATGTTATCAGTCCACTGCGTTGGTTAAATAGTTCACCAACCTTGAGAACGTGTATTCATCTGATATCATCTCATCTCCAGACAGCTGATTGTAATTTAGATTAGACCTAAATAATATTGTTGATAACTTTTTTGTAATTAAAACGATACGATAAAAATATATTTTATAAAACCCACCAAAATTACAGTAGGGACCATTTCTTTGAGTATTATTTACCCAAATTCTTATCGCCTGAAAAGTCAATAATTTAACATTGTTAATAACTAATTCTACACAAATTGGAAAGAAAAATATGTTGTTATAAAAGAATTTAGTTGCAACATATGTAAATTATAGATAAACAGAGCTTCAACTATCTAAAAATAAATCTGAAATAATAATATAATTAACATAAAAATTAATTGATGTAAACCAAAAAAATAGACAAAATAATAATAAAAATATAATTCTTAACATAGTGATAACTGTATGCTTATCAGAAGTATCTAACAATGCTTTTCACAAACCTGTAATGAACATAGCTATCTCTAGCGAGCGAGAAATATGTATGATATTTGAATGTACATACAAATAAGAAATGAAACTAACAAAATCAACAAGAGGACAACACTCCATTATAGTAAGGTTTACTAACCTCGTATTAGACGACTTCTTAGCTACTACAGCCTTCAATAAGGAAACTGAAGGACAGACCATTAAATAGTGCACATCAGGGAATAGCAAGAAACCGATGACCTGCTGATATTAGAAAATTAGTCCCTAGTGGATAATTTTGGATTAAGGACTATAGATTCCAGTTAAGTCAAGACAGAAGTATAAGTATAATGATATTATGAATATAAATTGTTATATTATATATGTATGTATCATACTTAATAGGTGTCGACTGAAACGATATAAGGTTTCTTTTAAAATTTGTTTTCTTTTACTATATTTCGGTTGAGTTTTATTGTATTAATAGGTTATTTTACTATGTTAACAAATCTCAATTAAATTGTCTCATAATACTTACTCGTACTTATTTTTATCATTCGTGTATAAAAGTCGTTAAGTTTGTACTAACTTTAATAAGTCTATTAGGTTTGTTTTATTACCGACCAACCCAATCGTAAACTTAATGAGTTCCTTATCCCGTTACTATCAAAAAATCAAAGTATTTAAGCAGATAGCTTTAAGATTTAACACAATATATTATTCAGTAGCTCAATTTGTAAAATGTATACATAAGTATAATTTATTTATATTATCATTGAAATAACAATTCACATTATTTAAATTAATATATTCACTGCGGATTATACTAAAGAACAGCTGAAAAAGCTTTTCAAGATATGCTGTCCATTTATGGTATAGGATAAAGATAATAGCAATTTTGTTTCATGAATGGGTTAAAACTTAATTGTCAATTCAGACGTATTGCAATAGATTAATTTATTAGCAATCTATTACATAATGCAAATAAGTTGACAAGACGCTATCCAAATACACATATATGTACATATATGTTCACGAATTACTATGTTAACAATAAATAAGTTATTTAATGTTAAACACTGGCAATTTGGCACTGGCACTGGCACTGCCACTAGCACTGTTCTCAAATTACTATGTTAACAATATATTAATTATTATATGAAAACTGACAAACAAATTAAAATAATAATACCAAATATTGAATCTTTGAAAAACGCTTTGAAAAAAAGTAAAAAAATGTATTTTTTTTCTGCTCATTTTCAAAGGGTTCTAAGTTAAACGAGAGTTGGACAAAGAAATAAACTTCAAAAAAGATCTTTTATCATAAAGATTCTAAAGTTAAATATTCGTTTCACTGACTCTCTTTTCATCATATTAACCTTATAATATTATCTGTTATATTTAAAAGTATTAAATAAAATGGCGATTATGAATGTTCAGATACTTTTTTTATGAGTACAAAATATTCGTAGATTTATTCTGCGTATAAATTACTTTTTTATTTTTAATATTATTAACTTCTGTTACCATCAAAATTAGTATTCTGAATAGGTGTGTGTGTTTGCGTTCGTGCGTACGTGCCTACGTATGTGTGCATTTCATTTAGTCCAGAGCTTTGTAGGTTTATATTAAAAACAAACTAATTGATGATAAAACGACAACGAGACATACAGATAAAGAGACAACTTTTAGTAAAAGATTTATTCCACGATACTAATAACCTAGCAATTTTTTGTAATGTTTTCAACGACACGACACTATAAGACACGACAGGACACGATACGATAAAATAGAAAAGCAAACAAGTTTCCTTTTCGTGACATATATCATAAAGAAAAAGACTCAATACGTACCTAACGTATTTTAAAAACTCTCTTACCTTTCGAAAACTACATTATCTGCGAGCAACATATGTTATTTGTTATCCCGATATTCCCACTTAAGTGGAACCGGATTAAGTCGGATATAAAAGAACACCCAACAAGTAATTAAACAAATCCTAAGCACTCAGTATTGAGAACACAAAGTAACTCCACCAATTAAATATGTTTACAGCAAGAGCGGGCACGGGTGAGATAGTTTATTATATACTAACTATGCCCACGACTATTTATTATAAGCCGGAAAAACAGACAGACAAGCAAAAAATTTTTTTCTTTATGGAAGTACCGTATATACATCATAGGCATTTAGAGAAAAGATGATTTAGAATTACAAACAGACACTTCAATTCTATATATATATTGTTATTGTTCGTACATTGCTCGCTAAATATATTGACGTTTGTGAAACAGTGATCACAATAAAACAAAAACCCGGCTGAGTTTGTTGTGTGATTCTTCTCAGAGCAGGGCGCGTTTGGAACTCTCGTAGCCTTGTTTTAAGTTGGAAAGTGTCTTTACAGAAGGGCTTATTTTGATACATGCGATATCAAAATAGGCCCTCCTGTCACTTCCATTTGACGTACATAAGTGATCACTGGTATGGATTAAAAATGGAAAATACATAATAAAAAAATAATATTTAATAAAATTTATGTTTTTATTTCTTACCGTATCGTTGAGACAATCTGATACACCAAGTTAGTGATATGTATTTTTATATACTTTTAACTTTCAATTAATTCTAAACCGCATACATTTAATTCCTCAGAACTGATTAATAAGGTTATTTCCTGAACTAATTACTAAATGTTAGTTGTGGGTTAAATCGAATAAATCACATTAACAATACTAATGTTCGCATTACTAGAAACCATTTATAGTCATTATAGAAAATTGGAGCTAAATTATAATATATTTGAGTTAATTTTATATTTACTTACTACAAAAGACTTCATAACACTAAAGCTCATCAATCAAATGAAAGTCTGTTATAACACGAAAGAACTTGTATTTGTCAGTTTATACTCGTAAATATTGTAATATTTACGAGTATAAAGCAGTAAATAAGTATAATAATACCATATATGTTATATGGTACATTATTATTATTATCAAGAATTATTATCCTGATTATGAACTACTCCGGCTCTCCCTTAATTAAGTATAATACTTAATTAAGGGAGAGCCGTGTGGCGTTATAAGTGTTACACACAGACAAACAGACATCTTTCACATTTGTATTATCTATATATATAATATAAGGGAATAATTTGAAATTTCATCGTAAGGATAATGTATAGTGCTAAAATTATAAATTATTATTATTTTATTTTCTTTTATATGAATTTAAAGGCTTTTAATTAAATAACAAAATAAAATTATAACTTATAATTAAAAATAGCAATACTTTTCATATCTGAACATATAGTTTGAATATATTTCCAATACATTTGGTGAGTGCTATCATTTGTTGATTTATGATATGTTCGATAAAATATAATGAATAATATATTTTTTTTATAAAATATTCAATACATGAATAATGAATATAAATAAGAAACGTCTGTTACTTCAAATAATTTTTGGTTAAAAGTATTGTTCTGTTTTACATTTATTATTTTATTATTATATATTCAAAGAGCGAGAGGTCACACTGAGAAAGTAAGAATATATATTTAAAAAAATAATAAATCCAAATTGAATAATAGTAATAAGAAACACAATTAAAGTTATATTTAATGCAATTGACAATACATTTAAAAATACTGATAGATATTAATAATAAGGAGAAATAAGTTCTTATAAATATATAAGTTCTTAAAAATATTATTAGTTTTTGAGTAAAGTTTTGTATTCGTCTGTCTCCTAATTAGTAATGTATACGACTGTACACATCGTCTATCTCAGATTACTCTGAGACCGTCAGGAGCTGTCCTCGTAATAGGGAGGATGATGTCTCGTTCATCTTATATTTACTTAGATAAATGTTAAAACAAAATGTTTTTTCGATAATAAAAAATACTAAGTTCTAACAGAAGGCTAATTTTTTTGTACACAGGTAAAGTATTTTGTCAATCGTGAATACGAATGAGCAATTCAAAATACCTTTGATACATCTTTTGACAATATTGAAAAAAGATTTATGACACAGAAAAAAGGTTTGGCATGTTCAGCATGTTTTATATATAGGAGTTATTCAATTCACCTCCATATATCTAGGTACAAAATAAGACTTTAATATATACATAAGGCACTCACTTTAACTTTCCAATATTGTTTGATTGTCCTGGATTGTACTTGATTGATGGATTAGCGAGGATTATCAATGAAATAATGTTTGATCAGCCTTGATGACTACATCTCATATCAATTACCTTATTATAAGAAGTACCTCCCTTTGATTATATGGACGGCTTAAATTAACTGTTAAAAACAAAATCCCATACTAACAAGATTACTGAGAAAGTAGTTTCTGATAGTTATTTTCATAGCATGATGTAGGGTACTCTGGAGTAATGCTGTAGTATTAAGTATTTCTGTCTTTCAAGAGATTAAACAAATCTCAATCTGGCCACTGGAGATTCTTTACGAGATAAGTTTAAGCAATCAAAAATCCAATATAAGCTGGTGGTCGGATAGTTTTGAAATTCTTAAATATGTGAAATATAACTTTCAGATAGTAACGTTGACAATGAAAAAATATTTATTATAAAACTGACTTACAATAAATGATTTAGACTTTTTTTGGTAATATTTAAGGTAACAAAAGATCACTAAATGTTTGTTTATAACTTAACCTGCTTTATCGAAAGTTACAGGTTTGAATCCCAGATTGTACACAGTTTTGTATTCAAATATTATTGTTCCGAGTCGGGATGTACTTTATGTTAGTCATTAGAATGTTGCTGGAAATAAGTGGATTATATAATTGTAAAAGAAGTGTTTATTTTTAATACTATTAACATTTTTAAATTGTTTCTTGTCTATGTTAATAGTAGTACTGAGATTAAGTAATAATAATTTTAATCAAGAGATATCCCGAGAGAAATAAATCCTGAGTATTAATCTACAAGTAACGTATGATTATTCAAGTGTAAAGTCATATACCATAATACCTTATCTCCTATTCTCAGATGACTGTTACATATATCATATAAGATGTGTATTTTGAGGTTCAGTTATTTTACAACACAACATTTTGGTTTTGTTCTATACTTACAGTAAGTTGTTTGAACGCCATTTTTGTCGATCGAGTAGAACCAGGATATGAACCTGAACTACCAAAATTGGATACACTACAACTAGTAATCCGTATTAAACAGTGCCTATGAAAAATATATAATTATACCTTTCCAGGATTGTGTATCTTTTTGCATTTTCCCGGATAACAACCCGTGATAATAGTATAAATACATGGAAAGTGTTTTAATATTTAGCACAGGTAATAATTTAACTTCACTCTGATTTATATTTACTTCATTATTTAACTATCAATAATAACGAACTAAGTATTTTTTATTGACAAATTGATCCAATCATAGATGAGAGAACGAAGCAGTCCCCGATTTCACAGATAGGAGTTTTACTGATTGTGATTTGTTATATGTTACTAAATAAATTGATTGATGATTCTCATGTATATTGATATAAACATAGTGTGTTCGGCATACAAAGTTACATAAAATGATTTCTATGTGATTAAAATAACTGAAACAATATTTTTTTATACATGAATTTTATTTAACACTTAAACATAAAATATTATTTCGATAAACTTTTTTAATATTTACTTAATCTGTTTTATTTTGATTGAATATGAATGTTATCTATCCGATGTGCGTTGCTGAGCCCACTACAGCGACAGCTGGACCAGCTTTGATGATTCCATCTCTTATGTTCTGTCCAAGCTTTTCCTGCAACAAAATATGACCATAGTGATAAAAAATATAAACATTGCAATGTATGTTATACGTAATTAATACTAATATTTACATCGACAAAGGAATTAAAGACAACTATATATATATATATATATAAATATATATTTATTTATTTACTTGGTTCGTATAAGTAGTGATTAATTAATATAAAACAAAACAAAAATATAACTTATTTTGTAATATAGACAGGTATATATGAACTAAAAACATTAAAATACTTATTTTTACTACGACTCATTTATTTTAGAGTTTTTTTAATTATATTGAAAAGCATTACTATTCTAGAACTGATTTCTGTACAGGATTATCTAATTCAAGAATTAGTATCAGAAATACAGCTGAGGTATATAATATATAATAACCCTGAGACTACTAATTGTACATAATGAACTGCAATAACATTATAAACTGATATGATAGGATTAAATCAGTCTAATTGGGGAATATCTTTGACATCAACATCACTCACATTGATATCTGATACTCCTGTATGGATTCACAGGACTGGTAATAATATTACCGCATTCGATACTGTTAGATGACGTTCCGGATTCGAAGAATTATTACTAATTATCATATATGTATATATATATATATATATAACTTATTAATATTTATATATATATATATATATATATATATATATATATATATATATATATATATATATATAAACTATAACTTATTAACTTAATGTCAAAAATACATACAACTTTCTTCCAAAATTTCCACCTCGGAGCCGGCGCAGCGATCACCGAAGCGACCAAACATAACATGATGAAGAAAAATATTTTATTAAAATTCATTTTTCTATTAAAATATATTGATATCTGTTGAAAAAAACAATTAACACTGCCGTTTTCTTTAACGATATCTGTCTTTTATACAACACATATTGATATCAGCTCGTGGATACGTACATATTATGACACTTAGAAACAATTATTAAAAATTTATTATATGAATGACAACAGAATTTATTAAACGAGGGACATAAATTAAAAAAGTTGCTGGTTTCAAATCCATTTAGTACGGCTTGTTGTTTCAAATTACTTCTTTCATTGTTGGATGTCGCGTTAACTTTTATCTCTACATTTAAACTGTGAATTACTACAACAGATTTTAGTCAATTTGTTTTCGTATCTTCCTTTCCGTCCTCGATCCTTTATCAGGATTTATTTACTTGTGTTATTTATTAAAACACAGACACATTATAATTATAAAAGTATATTTAGGTCATGTAGTACTTAACACTGAAATCTTTTATTGTTTCTGTCGAAGTATTGCAAATATTTACTGATTATGATGACGATAAACATACGTACATACATAAAAAGTATAATATAATTAATATATACTATTGAAAATGTAAAAGATAAGTTTGTTGTACATTTGACAAGAATATCCCAAATAAATGTAAAAATAATAATTAAATAATTAATTAAATGTTAAGATAAGAATGTTAATACACAATTTCAAACATATTTTCGATAATATGATAAAATAATATAAAATATAAAAATGTGCAATGTTATTGTATGTATCCATATATAGTTATTGAATACCTACATTTCAATAAAAGACGGGGAATATCTTGAAATAGTTCAAACTATTCTTACCGTAGAGTGGGTTTAATGGAAAATATGTCAACTCACGGGAGCAGCAGGTTCTGTTTAAAATACAAAATGCAGGATAAACAATATACAATATAAATCTGATGTACATTGATGGCACTTGAGTGTTTAAATAAGGGCGCTTATACACTGAACATGTAATGTACTAATAATAATAATATATATAATAATGTATTGCAATAGTAGTGAGTATTAAGTGAAGGCGGGATCTACTTTGCATTGTTTTAGTAATTACGGATCGAGAAAGCTCTCTGAATCACTGTCTCGGACATGTTAATACGCATTTGGTTGTTAATAGATATGAGTATACAAAATATTTGCTTTTGTTCTATATTTTCTTTTGGAACAATTGCCTTCAAAACTCCGGTATCATAAAATTATACAAAATATACACAATCATACACAGTTTGTCGAAGGACCTAAAGAGAATTAAGTTTACCTTCTCTGGCCTATTTGATTATAATTGTATACATATGATTTGATTATAAACTTCCATCACACAGCGCTTTCAAGCGATTTAATCCATACACCAAACGCTTAAAGGTATATTCTAGATAAGCAAACATTTGTAAAACAAGAAACAAAAATAATACGGTTAAATATTTTTTATATTATTCCTTCTGAAGTATGGGTTTCATTATATTTTTTAAATATATATAAAAAAAACTCATTATCATAAGAGTCTGATACGTGATAACTATTCTATATATATCCCACTCTCAGATCTGTTGTATAGTTTAATTTATCATCATATATTTTTCTTTACGTGTTTAGTTTGTAGGCGACTTTATTTTATATTGTTATCTTCCTCAGTCACGTGCATCGTGGTTGGACGTCAATATTTTCTATGTAGATATATAACAAAATTTCAGGAATAGAAACCAATTTAGATATATCATAAATAATAAAAAGTAATCTAAATTTTCAATATTTATATAACATATGGTATTAATTTAATGTAATTAATTAAATACATATAAGATATATTTAATGACTTCCTCAATACTTATTAAAAAAATACTACTGTGAATAAAAAAAATAACATGAATTATCTGTTTCAATTTGAACTAGCTTACTCCCGTGGCTTCGACTTCGTGGATTTAGAGCAGAGGACGGTTTGAAACTAAATTTCATCTATTTAATTATATTCTAAGTCTAGATTCCCGGCTTCGCTCGGGTTAAATGTGACTCTTCTCATCAATATTTTACATAATGTTGGCATATTATTGTAGTTATAGCTTTGATTAACGAAATCAAGATGGCCTCCGGTGTCAGTGACGTTTCGCTAGCATCCAAAATGGCGACTGCGATTCGTCTGTCGTCGTCATTAAAATTTAACAAAATACTCGACAATCCGTATTTTACGGATAGATGTTGGCGATTCGAAATTTTTATTTTTTTATGTTTTATTATTGAAGCGAAGTTTTAATCGAAATCATTAATATATAATAGATTTACCTCTGTGAGTCAAGGCTTCAGACAACGCAGTTTTTAGACACTTTCTATTATACGTTAAGTTGATATATCATTAGTTTATCAGAGCTTGTCAAATAGAGATTAGTCAAAATAAAAGTTGATGATGTCAGATTAGTTGTAATAGGGTTGCTTACTTTTTATTTTACTCATTATTAACGCGATGTCTTTAATGGTAGAAGATTTATTTTACTTATATTTTTATTTTATACGGTGATAGATTACACAGGCACACAAAAAAAAAAAAACGTCATGAACCAGAGGGGAGACCCCATTATTCCTAGGTTTTTGGGATCGCTGAAACCGAATATGACAATAAAAACTAATTTTAAATGCCAGTTTTCCCGCTAGCACCCCCTTACTACCTCTTAAGGGGTGAAAATTGAAATTTTTGTAAAAAATCAAGATAGATGTGTCTTTCTACGTTTTTTGGAACGCTGAAACCGAAAATGATAACTAAAAATAAATTCATGACCACTATCACCCCCTACCATCCCTTACAGGGGGTGAAAATTTCATTTTTTTCTATAAAATCAAGACAGATGTGTATTTCTACGTTTCTTGGGATGCTGAAACCGAAAATGATACCTAAAAATAAATTTATGACCACTATCACCCCCTAGCTTATTAGCTTTTTTATATTTCGACTTAGAAAATAAGACACTTTTACGATTATTAATATTTTATAATTAATTACATGAAAGTAATTTAAGTCACAACTTCTCATGATTCTAATAAAGCCTAGTACTTAACGACAAATAGGAAGGGAAAGTAATAATATTTAATATTTAAAAACACGTGACTGCGGGTTAAGTATTTTATTATTTATAATCTACAAAATATTGTACTAATTGTTAGAATTATATTTAGAATTTTGACTAACTTTAGTTAAATTTTATCAAAAATATTAATGGATATATTAAAATATGAAGTCTAATGTATTTTCTTTTACGAAATTAGGAACAGGAACAGATAAAAACTAAGTAATAATTATAAATTAAATGTTGTATCTTTGCTTGTTACTATTTTAATATTTATTTAATATATGGGTTTGTGATTAAAGGTCGATGTTAAATTGTATAGAAGTGTGGTAATAAAATAAATAATAATTTCAAAGTAAAACCGCTCCATTATTATTGTATATCATAATGTAATATTACATACTTGTAGATAAACACACAGGCAGAGTATACTCTATATGTGACTTAATGTCAATTAATATGAAATATTTATAAGAGAATCGCGTGCTTCATATGTTTTAAGAAATATATTTTTCATTACTTGTTCATAATTTACTTTACACTAAGTTTAGTAAATGCGTGCTCGAAAGATTAATCTATATCTATTATATAAAAATGAATCGCAAAATGTGTTGGTAAGCGCATAACTCAACAACGCATGGACCAATCTTAACAATTCTTTTTTTTAAATGTTCCTTGAAGTCCAAGGATGGCTCTAACGGCGAGAAAAATTTGAATAATTTCCAGGGAAACCCTAAAAAAGCCCTTTTCTTTTTCCTATACAAATATTTTAAATGTAGAATAAATAACTAAATGTAGAGTCAATTTGAACTGTATTGCTATTCAATAAAGTTGATATTAAATTACAAGCACTCATTGTTGTCTAAACAATGTAGGTGTCTTGCTAACGTCAAAGAGTCAATTCGCGCTTTATTGTCGCTGCACAACGTTCAAATTTAATCAAATGAATGTGTACACCCGACCAAATTGAAAAGTCAAAAAAAGTAAATGTAAGATTTGATTGGCCTTGGAATATTCTTTCTTTTGTTTTAGTTTCGGAATGCGACATAAATTGTCATCAGTTTTCACGTCATTGCATCTGTCAAACAAACTGCGTTAAAAAGCGTTTATAATATTTAATAATTAATTTTGATTGTATAAATACCTATGATTAATAATTATTTCATGTGAATAAATTTAGGTAATTATATACGATATGCCTCCTATAAGACGAAGTAATTTAAGTAGAAGAACCCGAAATGCTACAAACCAAATGAATTACCGATCTTATCATACTGCACATGAACGTGACGACCGAAATGAACGCGAAAGAATTCGTATATCACGAACGCGGGAAGCGAGAGCGAGAGATTCAACTAATAATCGCGAAAGTTTGAATCGAGCTGCTTTCAATTACGATTTGTCAATTGACTACAGTAACCACCAATGTGTTGCTATTGGATCTATGAACTTGGTTTGCTCTTATTGTAAGGCATTGAAATACAAAAATGAAGCAAATGGATTGTGTTGCGCAAATGGGAAAGTGAAATTGATACCATTGGATCCACCACCAGAGCCATTGTACTCATTGGTTTCAGGAATAGAACCAGATTCCATACACTTTTTGTCAAATATTCAACAATATAACAATTGCTTTCAAATGACATCATTTGGGGCAACAAACGTAGTTCGGGAAAATTTCATGCCAACTTTTAAGGTATGTATTATAGCAGTTAATCATTATTATTTTAATGAACAAAATTTCCTGTTAACTAAGTAAATATGTGTCATTAACCTTCAGTTTCCTAAACCCCAAAACATATATTACTTAGTCATTATATTATTTGGTGATTCAGTATTAGCAACACTTTTATTATTTTGAAACACAATATAATTATTTGACGATGGATATTAGTTACAACTAATTATTACATATTGACATACCTAAGCATATCAATTATTATTTGGTGATTCAAATTAAGAGACAGATATACTTTTTAGGAACAAATATTATTTCTATTTGGCAAAAATCATTTTTTTTAATTTACAGATACAAGGCCAAATATATCATAGAGCAGGTTCACTGTTACCAGTGTCAGATAGCAATTACAAATTTCTGCAAATTTATTTCATGGGCAATTCACCACGAGAAATTGATATGCGTTCTTCACATAACAATTCACTAAAGAGGTCTATTGTAGAACAATTACAAACTTTATTTCATGAGTACAATCAATTGGTTATGTTGTTTAAAACTGCACTGGATCGGATGCCATCTGATAATCACAAAATTGTAATCAGAGCTGATAAAACACCTGTTGGCCAACATGCAAGACGTTTTAATGCACCAACTATTGATGAAGTTGCCATCGTTGTAGTTGGAGAAAACTTGGAATCCCGTGATATTGTTTTACATCGTCGGAATGATCAATTACAACGTATAAAGGAAACACACCGCTCATATGACGCACTGCAATATCCCATTATATTTTGGCAAGGTGAAGATGGCTATGATTTCTCAAACAAGATGATAAATCCCATTACAGGTAATAAAAAATATTAGTTTAGCTATGGAGCTATATTATCAGTCACTATATTATTATTTTTTTAATTTTCAATATTATGAAAACAAAAATCTATTTTCAGGTTCCGAAACCAACAAAAAAGTCAGTTCAATGAACTATTATTCCTACCGCCTAATGATTCGTGAAAATGAAGACAATCACATACTCAAATGTCGGCGCTTATATCACAAGTATGTTGTAGACATGTATGTTAAAATTGAAACGGAGAGATTAACATTCATCAGGTTGAATCAGACCAAACTCAGATCTGAAGAGTATATTCACCTTCGAGATGCGATTAATACTGATGGAAATGCACAGAATGTTGGTCGGATGACTATTCTTCCAGCAACATACATCGGAAGCCCTCGACATATGCATGAATATGCTCAAGATGCCATGTCATATGTTCGTCATTATGGTACAGCAGATTTGTTCATCACATTTACATGCAATCCACACTGGATAGAAATCAAACAGGAGTTATTCCCTGGGCAATCACCTATTGATCGTCATGATATTACAGCCAGAGTCTTTAGACAAAAGTTGAAATCTTTGATGGATTTCATTGTGAAACATTATGTGTTTGGAGAGACACGCTGCTGGATGTATTCTGTGGAGTGGCAGAAACGGGGATTGCCACATGCACACATTTTGATTTGGTTAGTTGAAAAGATAAGGCCAAATGAAGTTGATGCAGTAATATCAGCTGAAATTCCTAATGTAGAAGTAGATCCTGGATTGCATGAGGTAGTTATTAAAAACATGATACATGGTCCCTGTGGAACTCTTAATCAAAATTCACCGTGTATGGTGGATGGTAAATGTTCAAAGCGATATCCACGGACATTAATATCTGAAACAATCACTGGTAATGACGGTTATCCTTTGTATCGTCGCCGATCGACAGCAGAAAATGGAAGATCAACAATGTCAAATTAAATCAACAAGATATTGAAATAGATAATCGCTGGATTGTTCCAAATTCACCCATTTTATCAAAGACCTTCAAAGCGCACATCAACGTTGAATCTTGCCATTCAGTAAAATCTATTAAATACATTTGCAAATATGTAACCAAAGGGAGTGATATGGCTGTGATTGGTATTAATGCAGAGAATTCCAATGATGAAGTTACCCAATACCAAATGGGTCGCTATGTTAGTAGTAATGAAGCAGTTTGGCGAATATTTTCTTTTCCTATTCATGAAAGACACCCTACTGTTGTTCATTTAGCTGTGCATTTAGAAAATGGACAAAGAGTATATTTTACAGCACAGAACGCAGTGGAAAGAGCTTTACAGCCACCATCTACTACATTAACCAGATTTTTTTAGATATGTCAAAACGATGATTTTGCTCAAACATTGTTATATTCTGAAATGCCAAAATATTATACTTGGAATCAATCCTCAAGAAGATTTATACGACGGAAACAAGGAAAACCAGTTACAGGATACCCAGATATATTTTCTACCGATGCGATTGGTCGAATTTATTCAGTACATCCAAGCAATGATGAATGTTTTTATTTACGACTGCTATTAGTCAATGTACGTGGCCCAACATCGTTCCAACATGTACGAACTGTTAATGGTGATTTGTGTGGATCATATAGAGAAGCTTGCCAACGTTTGCGATTGCTAGACAATGATGCTCATTGGGATCAAACTCTCAATGATGCTGTAATATCATCACAAGCTCATCAAATACGAACATTGTTTTCTATAATCATATCTACCTGCTTCCCATCAAACCCAAAGGATTTGTGGATCAAGTACAAAGATAATATGTGTGATGATATTTTGTATCAAATACGGATTAGAAAGGGAAATCCAAATATACAAATAAGCGAAGAAATTTACAATGAAGTATTGATTTCAATTGAGGACATGTGCTTGATGATGTCAAACAAACAATTATTTCAATTAGGCCTGGCCGCACCCAATCGTCCAATGCATGATGCTTTTAACCAAGAGTTGCACCGAGAAAAACTGTATGATCTCAACACTTTGAAAGAATTAATTCAAACGAATCTTCCACTATTGAATGAACAACAGAAGTATGTATTTGATACACTTTTGAAAGTAATAAATGATAAAAGAGGAGGGATTTACTTCTTAGATGCACCTGGTGGTACAGGAAAAACTTTTTTGATTTCATTGATATTAGCAACAATTCGCTCACAAAATAAAATTGCACTTGCACTCGCTTCGTCGGGAATCGCAGCAACTTTGCTTGAAGGTGGTAGAACAGCTCATTCAGCACTAAAATTACCATTAAACATGCAAAGCAACGAAACTCCAACCTGCAACATTTCGAAGAACTCTGCAATGGCAAAGGTTTTGCAGCAATGTGGATTGATTGTTTGGGATGAATGCACGATGGCACATAAAAAATCTTTGGAGGCTTTAGATAGAACCTTACAAGATCTCCGGAGCAATAATAACCCATTTGGTGGTGCAATGATTTTATTAGCAGGAGATTTTCGTCAAACATTGCCAGTGATTTCACGATCAACGCCAGCTGATGAACTTAATGCCTGTTTAAAGTCCTCCAATTTGTGGAAACATGTGAAGGTATTACACTTAAGCAAGAATATGCGTATCAAGTTGCAAAATGACAAATCTGGAGACATATTCTCTAAACAACTCATTGACATTGGTAATGGCAAATTTCCTATAGACACCTTGACTGGTTGCATTAACTTTCCTCAAGGTTTTTGTCAGTTAACTAGATCAAAAGATGAACTTATTCAAAAGGTGTTTCCAGATGTTGCTCAAAATTATAGAAACCATGATTGGTTGAGCGAACTGGGTATATTGGCTGCAAAAAACATAGATGTAAGTGAATTAAATTTCAAAATTCAAGAACAAATTACAGGCGAATTGAGGATATATAAATCAGTTGATTCGGCTACTAACCAAGATGATGTCGTTAACTATCCGCCTGAATTTTTGAACTCGCTGGATTTACCAGGATTGCCACCTCACAATCTTCAATTAAAGGTTGGTTCGGTAGTAATAATGTTGAGAAATATCAACCAACCGCGTCTTTGCAACGGCACACGGTTAGCGATAAAAAAATTATTGAACAACGTGATAGAAGCAACTATACTGAAAGGAAAGTATAAAGGAGAAGACGTTTTGATACCACGCATCCCAATGATTCCGACTGATGTACCATTTGAATTTAAACGACTACAATTTCCAGTGCGGCTTGCTTTTGCTATGACCATAAATAAGTCCCAGGGGCAATCATTAGGTGTTTGTGGTATTAATCTAGAAAACCCATGTTTCTCACATGGTCAATTGTATGTTGCCTGTTCCCGTGTTGGAAAACCATCAGATTTATTTATATATTCACCAGGTAATCAAACAAAAAACATTGTGTATCATAAAGCACTAAAATAAAAATAAAACAGATTTTTGTTAATAATTATGATTCACTGGATTTACAATAACGCGATTACTGAAAATACTTATGTACGTTTTATTTCATTATTTTTTATTTCATCGGTTATGAACCCTATGTTAATAATAATAGTAATAAATAATTAATTATCTCTATACTTTGTAATTGAAGCACCCACTTTATAAATATTTGTCACCTTTAGGTTCCCACTATCCCTTTAGATTATTTTTCAATCAGGTTTGAACCTTAAGTTCCCCTCTTGGTTTGAAGCCCTCTGGCAGACATCCCAATCGGGGTTTTTAGTGGGTCTCAAAAGGGTGACCAAAGTTCGTGGAAGCTAAGATACTTAAGTCACCCGAGCTGACCTTTTTCTTTAATTCTCCTGAACAGAACCGTCACCATGATGATAGGGCGATGTGTGAGGATCAGCAGAGTAAAAACGTCTAAAGGTCGAAATATAAACTGCCACATTCCAAATCTATTTGACAGAACGAATTCTGCCGAGTTGTATAAAAATTGTATTTATTAAAAAAAAAAAATCTTTTAAAATTTAAATGTTTTGAGTTTAACTTTCATTGTATGTATTAGTAAAAACCACCAAATACTTTTAATTATGAACGTCTTAATAAAATGATAAAGTAACATATTAAAAAAAAGGAAAATTTTACGATTTATTTATTATATTATTTAAAATATTAAATGATAAAAAAAATCCACCAGAATTCTTAATATATATAAATCACGTGTCGCGTTATTTGTCCGCGATGGACTCCTAAACTACTTAACTGATTTAAATAAATTTACACATCACGTACAGTTTGACCTAACTTAAAAGATATAATAATTTTCAACTCAATTCATAGTCGCAGTATTATTTTATTGCAAATTATTAGTTTATCATTTTGCAGTTAGCTCTTAACAATTCTAAAAGATGGCGGTATCTATTGACTGGATTGAGTAATTACGAATGAGATATCTACCCTACCTACCTCATTCGTAAGTTTAGTGTTCCAAGTTATTTACTAAAAATTTTGTAATATACAAATAGTGTTATAAACTTGGATAAAATTAAAAAAATAATTATAATTATTTTGTTTTGATTTTTGCTTAATATCGACTATAAGAAAACATTATGGTTTTCATGACAGATGTACTCTGAACGTTACCCCTTAAATAGTTTAGTACAATGTAATATATCAAAAATAATAGTCACAGCAACGCGTGACCGGGTCTGCTAGTAAGTAATAAAATGAAATAAATATTAAGAACGACAAAAATAACTTAATCCTAACTGTGAGTGAGTTTTTTGATTTATTAGATTTTTTAATCAACATTTATATTTCATCTATTTATTTCAGAATTCAGGATGCTACTAAGTAAATATAATTCAAATGATGTCTCAAAATATATGACAGTTTTAAAGAAACTTTTGAGAATTCTCCTAATAGTATATTAAAATTTGATGAAGGTACTGCGGTGTATGCATCTGTTACTATTATTAGTCATATTGTGACATTGTTAGTATCGAGTCAGTGGAACAGCTTTCAAGTCTTATGTTGACATATGACAATATTTATACTGTTATAGTATATAGTTGAAGTATATTTAATATCCCATCAAAATTAATAATTAAAATATGATTAATATTAAAATAACTTTATTTGCACTTTATATAGTCAAGAAGTTATCTATCCTATGACCTCCGAGAGTCCATCCACTTCGGTCTTCACTATTAATGATGTATGTAATATTGCTTTATATTTATAATATTAATAATGTCAAGACATCTATGTAGAAAATTAGAAAATCCTCACCTTTATAGTTTCGTGGGAAGAGGTGATATGATATTTACATGTTGTAAAATTTTTTTACTCTGTATTATTTAAAATTTTAGTAACATCATATATGTGATTTGAGATATGATTTTAGATAATTTATAAATATTAATATGAGCTATTTATTAGCATTATTTATTAGTGTGTGTGTGACTGAATTAATCAATACCCCTCAGTAATATATCAAAGTTTCATTAACAAACTACCTGTTTTACTACCGGTAAACAAATTTCAACGATTTCTATGAAATTAATAAAATTATTAGTTCTCAAATGATTATACAGATCAATAAAATTTATCCCGAAGCTATTACTACCAACAAAACACACAACTGATGTGCCTTATGTCTTAGTACGTTTCACATTCGACCATTACGGCAATATGTTCCTGTTCTGTTGTAGGAAGGATATAGTTTATAATTATACGAACATATAGTAACTCAAATTGCTGAATTAAAACCGTCGTTATTAAGCTTATTTAGCACAAAGATGGCGACGCTGAATGGCACAATTCAGTCTATGGTCCAACCTAAGCATCAAATCCAGGTCCTTATGGTTACAATTGACAATTGAGCAAAGATTTTCAAAAATTATTTTTTCCAGTAAGAAGTGTCATCTTAGTATATTGCATATTATACCTGTTTAATAGAAGTTTAGAGTGTATGGTCTGTTGGAATGGTTCTGTAGTGTTAAAGCGATTATAAACTCTGAGGAGACTATTGGCTAGTATAGACTATGTGGCGACAACGATGTTGTGAATTTTCAAAGTTAAAGAACGTCATTCGAACTACGTACAAATTCAAACTTTGATGTAGTCCTTTATATCTTACTGGAATTTTGCCTGTGGCCTCATTTTAAGGAGTAAAGTGACTGATAATTGGTTTAGGTAATAAATGGTAGCTATGCCTAATATTCACAGAAACCTTGTAGTTTTGTGGATAAAACGTAGCAAATGTTTTTTCTACTATTAATTTTGTACGATTGTCGGAAAATATTCAAAATCTACATACAAACTTTTAAACTTACAGTATTAAAAGTAAAAAATATATTATTAAAAAGAACTAATAATAATATATTAATAATAAACATCTATAAAACGTGGATTCATAAAAAGTATTTGAATACCGACAATACCTATTTATTCAAGTATGAAGAAGACACGTTCAATTTACATCACCTTTTTGCAGTCCATTGAATATAGGAATATAGGTATTTAAAGAAGTGTTTTATATTTATTAATAATAGTAATAATAAGATAGCTATTTTACAATAGTAAGATACAAAACGAGTACATACTACGTGTGAGTAATTCATTCTCTTATTTATGTCTGTTCTTCTGCATGATATTGTAGATATACATGTTATATGAATAGTATGTTATCAGTCCACTGCGTTGGTTAAATAGTTCACCAACCTTGAGAACGTGTATTCATCTGATATCATCTCATCTCCGGACAGCTGATTGTAATTTAGATTAGACCTAAATAATATTGTTGATAACTTTTTTGTAATTAAAACGATACGATAAAAAAATATTTTATAAAACCCATCAAAATTACAGTTGGTACCACTTTTTTAGTATTATTTATCCAAATTCATTCATCGTTTGAAAAATCGATAATTTAATATTGTTAATGACAAATTGTACACAAATTGGAAAGAAAAATATATTGTTATAAAAGAATTTAATTGCATCATATGTAAATAATAGATAAACAGAGCTTTAACTATTAAATCTGAAATAATAATATAATTAACATAATATTTAGTTAATGTAAACAGAAAAAATAGACAAAATGATAATAAAATTACAATTCTTAACATGGTGATAACCGTATGTTTATCAGAAGTATCTAACAATGCTTTTCACAAACCTGTAATGAACGTAGCTGTCTCTAGCGAGCGAGAAATATGTATGATATTTGAATGTACATACAAAAAGATAGGAAACTAACAAAATCAACATGAGGACAACACTCCACTATAGTAAGGTTTACTAACCTCGTATTAGACGACTTCTTAGCTACTTATAGCCTTCAATAAGGAAGCTGAAGGACAGACTATTAAATAGTGCACATCTGGGAATAGCAAGAGACCGATGACCTGCCGATATTAGAAAATTAGTCCAATTAATCCCTAGTGGTAAAGTTATCAAACCTAAGAACGAATCTAATATTCTCCTCTTGTGGATATTGTTTAGTTCACATAATAATTTTGGATTAAGGACTTTAGATTCCAGTTAAGTCAAGCCAGAAGTATAAATATAATGATATTATGAATATAAATTGTTATATTATATATGTATGTATCATACTTAATAGGTGTCGACTGAATCGATCTAAGGTTTCTTTTAAAATTTGTTTTCTTTTACTATATTTCAGTTGAGTTTTATTGTATTAATAGGTTATTTTACTATGTTAACAAATCTCAATAAAATTTTCTCATAATACTTACTCGTACTTATTGTTATCATTCGTGCATAAAAGCCGTTAAAGTTGTATTAACTTTAATTAATCTAATCTTCATATAATTATAAACTATATCTTGCCTAAAACAAGAACATGCATAATATAGCCGTCATGGTCCAATGTGTCACACTCCGACTAAGACATTAGAGACATTGTTATTTTTTAGTGTGTATAGTTAGAGACAATAGCTTAAACTGTCTTTCAAGGATAACCATAGCTTTTTAGTAGGTAGCTTATAAATGGTGCCTTCTAAGTCTCCGGGAGTCTCACATAATCTCTTCGGCCTGCACATCTTTGATTAGGGTGTATTGGGTCGGTATACTTCCAGCACAACATCTCTTATATCTAATATATATAAGTAAAGTAGCTTCGTAATATTAATTAAAGTTAATACAACTTTAACCCAACTGTAATCTTAATGAGTTTCTCATCCCGTTACTATAAAAAAATCAAAAGGTTTAAATAGATAGCTTCAACTTTTAGCACAATATATAAAAAATATTTGCTTTATCTTATGTCTTATGTTTGATTATTATCATTGTATACTCTATGTAGTAAATATAACAATAGGAAAAATATTTGTAAATATATGGGTCCGATTACCAGCAATACTAGTGAATACCACATTAAAATAGTCACAGAATTCAATAACAATCACTTTAAAGAAAAATTTGTCATCACTGTGAAAAAACAAAAACAATAAACATTTCAGGAGTGTGAAATAAATTTCGAATTAACACATTCAACAGGATTGAAGAATTTAAAATGTTGTGGAAAAGTGATTGATTCATACATTTTAATTATTTTGCCACAACTTAATAGTTACATAAAAAAAATATTATTCTAATAAATCTTCAAATATTAAATCTTACAAGTTATTCATTTGTTCCTCTGACTCAGTCAATATGGGTAAAAAGTATGTAATAATAATTAAATATTATTAAGGATTTTGATCTAAGAAAAAAGTTAAAATATTTTTTTATGCTCATTTTCAAAGCGTTTAAGTTAAACGAGAGTTGGACAAAGAAATAAACTTATTTAAAAAACCTTTTATCATTAAGCTTCTAAAATTAAATATTCGTTTCACTGACTCTCTTTTCATCATATTAACCTTATAATATTATCTGCTATATTTAAAAGTATTCAATAAAATGGCGATTACGAAAATTTAGGTACTTTTTTATGAGTAAAAAATATACGTAGATTTATTTTGCGTATAAATTACTTTTTATTTTTAATATTATTAACTTCTGGTACCACCAAAATTAATATTCTGAATAGGGAGATATATTTGTGTGTGTGTGTGTTTGCGTTCGTGCGTATGTGTATGTGTGCATTTCATTTTGTCCAGAGATTTATAGGTTTATATTTAAAACGAAATAATTCATGATAAAGAGACAATAAAACATACCGACATAGAGAAAATTAGTAAATGATTATTTCACGATACTATGATACGATACGATACGATACGATACGATGAAATGGCAAAACAAACAAGTTTCCTTTTCATAACATAATATCACTAGCAGGTTACCTGTGCTTCGGGAATAAACAAAAAAAAATGACTTTCGTGAGTAATGAACCCATGACCCTACCCTTCACACATACACACTCTATCCTCCAACCCATCAAAACTCGCTATCAGTGCGAGAAAGTCTCGAGTTTGATAACTACAGAGTTTCATTCCTATCGGGTTGTTGGTACACTCTTGTTTCTCACATCGCAGCGTGTTGAGAATAAACATAGTGACTGGCCAAATAATTTTTATTTCCACTGCAATGCAATTAGAGAAGAGAGGGAGCGGGGGATAAACTTTGCAGGTTTTATCTGTAACTTTGGAACGGTTTGGACCTTTGCAAAATCCTTTCTTATTGCACCTATTCAATATGTCAGGAGTCTTGTGTCCAAATTTCAGCTTTCTAGGTATTACGGTTTGGGCTGTAGAGTAATGAATGAGTCAGTGAGTGTCTTTGTGTTATATATATTAAGATAAAGAAAAAGGCTCAATACGTTCCTAGCGGACTTTAAATACTGTTTTACTTATATATGTTATATGTTATCCCAATATACCCACTTAAGTGAAACCGGATTAAGTCGGATATAAAAGAACACCCCACAAGTTATTAAACAAAACATAAAACAAATCCTAAGCACTCAGTATTGAGAACACACAATGTAACTCCACCAATTAAATATGTTTACAGCAAGAGCGGACCCCGGTGAGATAGTTTATATGTATACTAGTTTTGCCTACGACTTCGTCCACACAGATAAGTTTTTTTTTTTTATA
This sequence comes from Melinaea marsaeus rileyi, assembly GCA_918358865.1. Lineage (NCBI taxonomy): Eukaryota > Metazoa > Arthropoda > Insecta > Lepidoptera > Nymphalidae > Melinaea > Melinaea marsaeus. The sequence goes on along the minus strand of OU911089.1, from coordinate 13,821,066 downwards.
AAAGTTGTTCGTATTGATATACATAATATAATATAAGGTAATCAATTTAAATTTGATCGTGAGGATAATGTAATACCGTTAAAATTAAAGGTTTATTATTCTTATGAAAAGACATTATTTTATTTACTTTTATACAAATTCAAAGTCTTTTAATTAAATAAAAAAATAAGATTATAAATTAAATTTAAAAATAGCAATACTTTTCATATCTGAATATATAGTTTGAGTTTATTTACAATATATTTGGTGTGTGCTATCATTTGTTGATTTATGATATGTTCGATAAAATATCATGGAAAAAGTATTTTTAATAATATATTCAGTACGAGATAAATTAATAAAAATAAGAAACGTCTGTTACTTCAAATAAATTTTGGTTAAATGTGTTTTATCCATTTTATATAATATTATAAATTACATTAAAATGAGCGAGAGGTCACACAGAGAAAGTAGGAATATATATATAATAAAAATAATAAATCCAAATTGAAAAATAGTGATGAGAAACACAATTAAAGTTATATTTAATGGAATTAACAATACATTTAAAAATACTGATAAATATAAATAATAAGGAGAAATAAGTTCTTATTAATATTATTAGTTTTTGAGTAAAGTTTTGTATTTCGATGTCACCTAATTAGTAATGTATACGACTGTACCCATCGCCTATCTCAGATTACTTTGCGACCGTCAGGAGCTGTCCTCGTAATAGGGAGAATGATGTCTCGTTCATCTTATATTTACTTAGATAAATTAGCGAACTGGATATGTAAAAAGTATGCTCTCCAGATTTCTGTTTTAATATTTCTTTTTTATACCGTTTCATAATGATATTTTTTTCTACAATTTTAACACCGGGAGGTTTGAAAATTATTTCGGGTTGCATGGTGACAACAAATTTGCACCAAAACTATAAAAAATCTTATTGAATTTGACAAAGATTTTGAAAATTTTAAATATATGTATATTAAAATTATATAAATAAACTATTTTTTACTGGCTTGACTACGAAATGATTTTTGATAATAAAAAATACTAAGATCTAATAGAAGGATAAATAAATAAGTTATAAATTGTACACAGGTAAAGCATTTTGTCAACCGTAAATACTAATGTTCAATTCGAAATACCTTTTTAGCATCCTTTGACAATATTGAGAAAATTTTAACACAGAAAAGGTTTGACATGTTCAACATGTTTTATATCTATAGGAGTAATTCAATCCACATCCATATATCTAGGTACAGAAATAGACTTTAATATATACATAAGGCACTCACTTTAACTTTCCAATATTGTTTGATTGCCCTGGTTTGTACTTGATTGATGGATTAGCGAGGATCATCAATGAAATAATGTTTGATCAGCCTTGATGACTACATCTCGTATCAATTACCTTATTATAAGAACTACCTCCCTTTGATTATATGGACAACATAAATGAACTGTTGAAAACAATATCCCATACTGACAAGACTACTGAGAAAGTTGTTTCTGATAGTTATTTTCATAGCACAATGTGGGGTACTCTGGAGTAACGCTGTAGTATTAAATACCGTTTCTGTCTTACAAAAGATTTAACAATTCTCAATCTGGTCCCTGGAGATTCTTTACGAGATAAGTTTAAGCAATCCAATATAATCACTCGGTGGTCGGATAATTTTGAAAATCTTAAATGTGTGAAATATAACTTTCAGGTAATAAGTTTGACAATGAAAAAATATTTATTATAAAACTGACATTCAATAAATTATTTAGTTTTTTTTTTGGTAATATATGAGCGGTCACAAAAGATGACTAAATGTTGGTTTAATTGTTTGTAACTTTACCTGCTGGTTCAAAAGTCACAGGTTTGAATCCCAGATTGGACAAAGTTTTGTTCGAAATATTATTTTTCCTAGTCGGGATGTATTTTATGTTAGTCATAAAAATAATACTGGAAATATGTGAATTATATAATTGTAAAAGAAGTGTCTATTTTTAATGCGATTAACGTAAATTAATTCATTAATTGTCTCTATGTTAATAGTAGTACTGAAATTAAGTAATAATAATTTTAATCAAGAGATATCCCGAGAGAAATAAATCCTGAGTATTAATCTACAAGTAACGTATGATTATTCAAGTGTAAAGTCATATACCATTATACCTCATCTCTTATTCTCAGATGACTGTTACATATGTCATATAAGATGTGTATTTTGCGGTTCAGTTGTTTTACAACACAACATTTTGGTATTGTCCTATACGTACAACAAGTTGTTTGAACACCATTTTTGTCGATCGGGTAGAACCAGGATATGAATCTGAATTACCAAAATTGGACCACACGATAACTAGTAATCAGTGTTAAACAGTGCCTATAAAAAAGTATATAATTATATCTTTCCGGGATCGTGTACCTTTTTGCAGTTTTCCCGGATAGCAACCCGTTATAAATAATATAAATATTTAGTATAAGTAATAATTTAATTTCGCTCTGATGTATATTTATTATTAATTAGCAATAACAACGAACTAAGTATTTTTATATTGACAAAGTGAACCAATCATAGACATGAGAGAATGAAGCAGTTCCTGATTTAACAGATACGAGTTTTACTGATTGTGATTTTTATATGTTACTAAATAAAGTGAGGCTTTATATTAATTGATCGATGAATTTCATGTGTATATAAATATAATGTATTTGTAATACAAAGTTACAAAAATATTTTCTATGTGATCAAAATAACTGAAAAGAAAATTTTATGTACAGTAATTTTATTTAACACTTTTAAACATAAAAACAACTTTTGTAATATTTACTTAATTTGTTTTGTTTATATTGAATATTAATGTTATCTATCCGATATGCGCTGCTGATCCCATTACAGCGACAGCTGGACCAGCTTTGATGACTCCATCTCTTATGTTCTGTCCAAGCTTTTCCTGCAACAAAATATGATAAAAAATACAAATATTACAATGTATTTTTTACGTATTTAATACTAATATTTACATTGACAAGGAATTAAATCACAACTATATATATATATATTTTAATTATTATTACGGATTAATGAAATAAGATAAAACAAAACAAAAACATCACTGATTTTGAAATATGAACTAAAAATTTTAATAATCTTATTTTAACAATGGCTTATTTATTTAAGATTTTTTTATTATATTGAAAAGCATTATTATTCTAGGATTGATATTAGTATACTTCTGTACAGAATTCCAGAATTATTCCCTAATTCAAGTATTAGTATAAAAAATACAGTTAAGATATATAATATCCCTGAAATTACTAATGGTACATAAATAAACTGCAATAACATTATAAAATGTATACGAATTTTACTTTCTGTTATAATATGATTAAATCAGTCTAATTGGGGAATATCTTTGACATCACCATCACTCACATTGATATCTGATACTCCTGTATGGATTCACAGAAATATTAATAATATTACTACATTCGATACTGTGAGATGACGTTCGATTAGAGATTCGAAGAATTATTACTAATAATCAAATATATATATATATATATATATACACATATATATATATATATATATATATATATTACTTATACTGTCATAAATACATATAACTTTCTTCCAAAATTTCCACCTCGGAGCCGGCACAGCGATCACCGAAGCGACCAAACATAAGATGATGAAGAAAAATATTTTATTAAAATTCATTTTTCTATTAAAATATATTGATATCTGCTGTTTTCTTTAACGATATCTGTCTTTTATACAATACATATTGATATCAGCTCGTGGATACGTACATATTATGACACTTAGAAACAATTATTAAAAAAATATTATATGAATGGCAACAGAATTTATTAAACGAGGGAAATAAATTAAAAAAGTTGTTGGTTTCAAATCCATTTAGTACGGCTTGTTGTTTCAAATTACTTCTTTCATTGTTGGATGTCGCGTTAACTTTTATCTCGACATTTAAACTGTGAACTGTTGTAGTACAACAGATTTTAGTCAATTTGTTTTCGTATTTTCCTTTCTTCCTCGATCCTTTATCAGGATTTATTTACTTGTGTTAATTTATTAAAACACAGACACATTATAATTATAAAAGTATATTTAGGTCATGTAGTACTTAACACTGAAATCTTTTATTGTTTCTGTCCAAGTATTGCAAATATTTACTGATTATGATGACGATAAACATACGTACATACATATAAAGTATAGTTATTATAAATATATACTATTGAAAATGTAAAAGATAAGTTTGTTGTACATTTTACAAGAATTTCTCAAATAAATGTAATAATAATAATAAAATAATTAATTAAATGTTAATATAAGCTATGTTAATACACTATTTGAAACACTTATTTCTGTAATATGATACAATGACTTTAAAGGTCAGTCAAAACAAGTGCAGGTACTAAGAAATATTGTCAGAGTATTATTTACCCAAAGTATCATCACCCGGAAACTCGATAATTTAACATTGGCAATGACGGATTTTACAAAAATCATATTTTGAAATTTGTCATTAGAATTTAACAAAGAATAAATATGTTTTTTTATCATACTTTGCTGCATAATATTTGCATAGAATTGCGTTAAAAATTATGAAGAATCATCAGATAGTTCTAAACTATTCAAATATTTGTGAAATAATTTAAATTTTAGTTATATATGAAATATTTTCTATAAATTATATTGGGAATAAGAATCCAAATATTATTTTGACATAATTACTAAAAGCAATAATTATTGATAATTTATTCATTTATATGTCGTGGAGAATAAAGCACTGTGTTTATCTCTTTATCACTTTCAATTAATCTTTGAACACAAAATAAATGTAATTGCAATCGTCAAGTACTAAAATATAAAGCGGATGTTTCATATGAACATATGTATGTACGAACAAGAAAGAAAATCCCGTCTTAAAGCTGTTTTTATTTCTACATAAAGATCAAATAAGATCTTATATACTCTGATAGTAACTAATTAGTTACAAACTAATTACAGAAACTAAATAAAATCTTTCTTATTTACTTAATACCAAAATGTATATATGACAACCATATTGTATATTATGTATAGACTAAGTTTGAAACTAGGAAACTAATTTAAATCTTAAAGTCTGAAAAGAGAGTATCTCCATCAGTTTGCGTTTTGATTTAATACAAATTATAGTTTGATAAAACTTTGAATAAATTAATTCTCTCCTCAAATAATAATGAAGAATAATCCATTAAAAAGACGATTATCATTCACTGCAATAAAATAGGAAAGAAGACAGTAACAAAGAGAAAATATAATAATATTGAGTGTTACTGAATGTGTCCGTATATAGTTGTAGAATACTTACATTATATAAGAGACGGGGAATATCTTGAAATAGTTCAAACTATTCTCATCGTAGAGTGGATTTAATGGAAAATATGTCAACTCACGGGAGCAGCAGCTTCTGTTTAAAATATAAAATGCAGGATAAACAATTTACAATATAAATCTGATGTACATTGATGGCACTTGAGCGTTTAAATAAGGGCGCTTATACACTGAACATGTAATGTACTAATAATAATAATATATATAATAATGTATTGCAATAGTAGTGAGTATTAAGTGAAGGCGGGGTCTACTTTGCATTGTTTTAGTAATTACGGATCGAGAAAGCTCCGAGATCAAAACTCCGGTATCATAAAATTATGTAAAACATTTACAATCATACACAATTGTCGATGGACCCAAAGGGAATTAAATTTACCTTCTCTGGCCTATTTGGTTACCAAAGTTTACATATGATTTGATTATAAAGCTCCATCACACAGCGCTTTCAAGCGATTTAATCCATACACCGAACGCTTAAAGGTATGTTCTAGATAAACATACATTTGTAAAACAAGAAATAAAACTAATACGGTTAAATAATTTTTATATTATTCCTTCTGAAGTATGGGTTACGTTATATTTTTTAAATATATATATAAAAAACTCATTATCGTAAGATATGTGATAACTATTCTATATATATCTCACTTTAAGATCTGTTCTATAGTTTAATTTATCATCATATATTGTTCTTTACGTGTTTAGTTTGTAGACGACTTTATTTTATATTATCTTCCTCAGTCACGTGCATCGTGGTTGGACGTCAATATTTTCTAAGTAGATAAATAACAAAATTTCAGAAATAGAAACCAATTTAGATATTTCATAAATAATAAAAATTAATTTAAATTTTCACTACTTATATAATATATGGTATTCATTTAATGTTATTAATTAAATACATATAAGATATATCCTCCAAGTAAAATAATATTCTTTATCAACATCTTACATCTTATAATTCTCTTTATCTATGTCTCTCATCACTAGGTATCATTAAGTATTGAATGACTTCCTCAATACTTCTTAAACAAAAATACTACTGTGAATAAAAAAAATAACAAGAATAATCTGTTTCAATTTGAACTTGCTTACTCCCGTGGCTTCGACTTCGTGAATTTAGAGCAGGGGACGGTTTGAAACTAAATTTCATCTATTTAATTCTATTCTAATTCTAGATGGTAACCCGGCTTCGCTCGGGTTAAATGTGACTCTTCTCATCAATATTTTACATAATGTTGGCATATTACTGTAGTTATAGCTTTGATTAACGAAATCAAGATGGCCTCCGGTGTCAGTGACGTTTCGCTAGCGTCCAAAATGGCGACTGCGATTCGTCTGTCATCGTCATTAAAATTTAACAAAATACTCGACAATCCATATTTTGCGGATACATGTTGGCGAGTCGAATTTTTTTTTTTTTAATGTTTTTTATTGAGGCGAAGTTTTAATCGAAATCATTAATATAGATTTACCTCTGTGAGTCAAGGCTTCAGACAACGCAGTTTTTAGACTCTTTCTATTATACGTTAAGTTGATATATCATTAGTTTATCAGAGCTTGTCAAATAGAAGTTTGTCAAAATAAAAGTTGATGATGTCAGATTAGTTGTAATAGGGTTACTTACTTTTTATTTTACTCATTATTTACGCGATGTCTTTAATGATGGAAGATTTATTTTACTTATATCTTTATTTTATACGGTGATAGATTATACTTTTAGATAATAATTTATTTTAAAAAAAGTTATTCTTTTATTTTGGACAAAATTTAACAATAATTTAATATTGTTTTTTATAACATTTATAAATATTAAGTAATAATTATTAATTTATATTTATTTAATGAGTTTATAATCATCATTGCATTACCTTCACAGGACATATTTGAAGTATTTGAATGCTTTTAATATTTACATGACTGTATTAATTATTAAGTTACTTTGTTTCTTATACTTGTATGATTATTATTGTGTGTGTGCGTGTGCGTGTGCGTGTGCGTGTGCGTGTGCGTGTGCGTGTGCGTGTGCGTGTGCGTGTGCGTGTGCGTGTGCGTGTGCGTGTGCGTGTGCGTGTGCGTGTGCGTGTGCGTGTGCGTGTGCGTGTGCGTGTGCGTGTGCGTGTGCGTGTGCGTGTGCGTGTGCGTGTGCGTGTGCGTGTGCGTGTGCGTGTGCGTGTGCGTGTGCGTGTGCGTGTGCGTGTGCGTGTGCGTGTGCGTGTGCGTGTGCGTGTGCGTGTGCGTGTGCGTGTGCGTGTGCGTGTGCGTGTGCGTGTGCGTGTGCGTGTGCGTGTGTGTGTGTGTGTGTGTGTGCAGAGTAGATCTAATAAAGTATTGACTCATGAGACGCAGCTTCAGTTTGAAATGCAATACAGTTCAGATAATTTGATAAAATACATTTGTATGTGAGTAGATCCGTGTATTTAACATTTAATATATTATATTTAATGTACAAGGGAAAATTATAAAATTTGTATAAACGGGAACAGGCTTAAAATAACTTCTTTGTATAACTTTAATAATCTTGATGGATCAAGTCCCTTATATACATGAATAATTAATTATCCAATCAGATTACTCCTGCTTGTATTAAGTTATTAATAACGAGTTTCTTAATATTATATAATAATTGTGAATATTTTCTAGTTTATAATAATGCTTGACAATGTTCATCGCGGTCATAATATATTATTCATCCAAGATATATCTGCGGCTGTCCGTCGGAACACGAGCTATTCACTTGTGTGTAACTGTATTATAGCTCATGAAGCACAATATATAGTAATGAATACTGAATACTAATAATGATATTGTAAATGGATCTTGAGTATTATTACTCTCTTCACTACATTATAAATATTAGTATTTACTATATAAAAGTTTTAATTCACACTTTGATATTTTATTACAATTTAGAATCTATCTTTCTTGTCATCCTTTTATTCTGTAACAAGCGTAATTCTCGAACTCAATATGAGGAAGGAAATTTGTTAGACGGAACATTTCCTAGAAGGCTTTATGTCATAGAGCAGGAAATAGATATGTTAATATCATGTGTAGAGCCTTACTAAGAATGGATATATGTATGTATATAGTACGAGTTATTTAAAGATACTACACCTTTTTTATCTAACTAAGAACAGTTCAACAGAGTACTTCATTATTTTCAGACGAGTAAGTTTTATGAATACCACTTCATTTATAAGGACTTGAAATAAAAAGGATATCCGTTTTAGAAGTATGAATTAATTATATCAAAGTAAAAGTAATTGCATCAGCTCGAAGTGCAGTCTGCGGTTCAATTGATCAAAGGGAGGAAAACTTTAAAAGCAATAATTTTAGTTCCTCAACAGTGGGCATTTCTTTTCTTGGGTTTGTTTTGTATGTGTGAAATATAAATAATAAATAAATATATTTTCTATGACTATCTCTAAAATTAAATATAACTAGGATCCGCCAACCGTGCGCGGCGGTGTTGAGCTGAGGCCCTCTCCTTTCTTCTTTTCTTGATAACTTTTGAATGGCTAAATATTTTTTCAATCTGTTTTCGCTACAACATCCACGTTGGACCCAAACATACATGAGAAAATTTTTATCTAATTATCTCGTCGCATTCTGGAGACAACTAAACACTAAAAGAGGTCTCCCAAACGGTTAAGAGCTTCGCTTACACTCAGCTAATTATTCATGGAAAAAAAAAGATTTTATTCTTAATCGTCCCGCTCCCTACCGCATTTTCCCACTATTACTTAGCAGTCTACCACAACTTTAAATAAGAAAAAAATCAATCCTTTTAGCTTTCATGTGATTACAGTGCAAAGAATTGTATGTTATATTTGAAAATAAGAAATAAAAGCAGGTTAAATATTATTTGTCTTTATCTTTTGTTCGGTTAACTGGTCAATAACTTATAGTAGTAACAAATTTCATCAAAATGGCTTCATAAAAGCAGACAAAACTATGATACTCGTATATGTATTGTTATAAACTCACTTATATCATATTTTTCTGAAAGATATTTAATACACAGTGAATGTTGTCTGTCTCTATTTGTATATATCAGTACAATGAGGTGTGGTACGTGACTGCTTTGTGCCGTGTAGTTGATAATAACAAAACACAACCACTGAATATAATGATTACATATCTCTAACAACTTTAATACAATGTATTTTGGGTAGAATTATAAACAACTTATTAGCTTTTTTATATTTAGACTTAAGAATAAGACACTTTTACGATTATTAATATTTTATAATTAATTACATGAAAGTAATTTAAATTACAACTTCGCATGATTCTAATAAAGCCTAGTACTTAACGACAAATAGGAATGGAAAGTAACAATATTTAATATTTAAAAACACGCGACTGCGGGTTAAGTATTTACTTATTTTAATATAAAATATTGTACTTATTGTTATAAATGTACTAAGAATTTTGACTAAATTTAATTAAATGTTGTCAGAGATATTTCAATATAAATATATCCCTTCGCCAATGTTAATGGAGAAAGAAAATTGTTAATTAATTTATAATCAATAAAGTATGAAGTCTGATGTGTTTTCGTGTTATTCTACCATAAGATTATAACTAATATATTGTATTTTCCATAAGGTTATAATACATATTATTATATTTTTTCATTGTTACTGTCTTGTTTCCTATTTTTATTCCTAAGATGTGTTGTATTGCAGTGAACGATAATCGTCTTTTTAAGGGACTTTTCTTCATTATTATTTAAGGAGATAATTATTTGATTCAAAGTTTTATATGAGTTTTGATTTACTCCAAACTATAATTTGGATTCAACATGTTTGTCATATATATATTAAGTAAATAAGAAAGATTTTATTTCGTTTCAATAATTAGTTTGGAACTAATTAGTTACCGTCAGAGTAAATAAAACATTATTTCATAGTTATATAGAAATAATAAGTTCGTAATTAGAAAAGTCAATTAGTTTCTTATTACTAAACGCCCAAAACAAAAGAAATAGCAAATGTAAAATGAAATAGCTCATTAGACTAAACATAATTATATATAATTATAAATACAGGTATTTTTGGTTGTTTTGTAATTATTTATAGACAACATCAACATAGTTGTAAGGAATTATTTTATGTATTTTTTTAAATATTTATCTATTTATACAAAAAAAATAAAACTTCATAACAAAATTTGCCAGATAGTAAAATATCTTTATTAGGATAAGGAATAGTTAATTTTTTACTGAAATATTATATTTTAATGTGTTATATATTTATACACCAAAATGTATACACAAGGTAATAAATAGTTTTGAAGAATCATTAAATTGGTTGGTTGATTTTTCCCAATAGTTTTATTAGGTCTGATATATATGATAATTGTCCATATTGAATTGTAACATATATTAACATACTAGCAGACCCGGTCACGCGTTGCTGTGATTATTATTTTTGATATATTACATTGTAGTAAACTATTTAAGGGGTAACGTTCAGAGTACATCTGTCATGAAAACCATAATGTTTTCTTACAGTCGATATTAAGCAAACATCAAAACAAAATAATCAAAATTATTTTTTTATTATATCCAAGTGTAAAAAAAACACTATCTGTATATTATAAAGTTTGTAGTAAATAATTTGAAACATTAAACTTACTACTGCAAAATAATTTTCAATAAAATAATATTGCGACTATGAATTGAGTTGAAAATTATTTATTTATCTTTTAAGTTAGATCAAACAGCACGTGGTGTGTAAATTTTATTAAAATCGGTTAAGTAGTTGAGAAGTCCATCGCGGACAAACAACGTGATCGTAATTTATATATATTAAAATATGGGTATTAAAGCAATTATAATATACAAATATAACATGTACTAAAAACCGTTGGAAACATAAATATTTTTTGGAAAATCTGTATAGCGTAAATGAGTCGTGAAGGGTACATTTGAAGGGTGATAATTTAAAAATAAGATTGTCATTTATATTATGGATCTATTTTACCTTTATTAGATAATGTTTTGTTGGTAAAGTCTAACACCATTCCAATATACCTGAATCAAAAATGTACAGGCCGAAAGGTTATGTGAGCCTCAACGACTAGGAACGCACCATTTTTAAGGCTACTACTAAAAAGCGATGGTTATCCTTAAAAGACAATTTAGGCAATTACCTCTAACTATACACACTAAAAAGTAACGATGTCTCTAATGTTTTAGTCGGAGGGTTTCACAGTTTACCGTGACGGCGATATTATGTATATTCTTGTTTTAGGCAAGACATTATTTATAATTATATGAAGATGTAGTATTTACACACTGCTGAATTATAATCATCTTTATAATCCCTATTTCCAACAACGGTGGTGAGGCAGATGAGCACTTTTCAGTTTATTGTCCAACCTGGGAATCGAATCCAGGTCTTCATGGTTACAATTGATAATAGAGCAAAGCTTTTCATAAAGTATTGTAACAGTAAGAAGTGACATCTTAGTATACGAGTATTGCATATTATACCTGTTTAATAGAAGTTTAGAGTTTCTGGTATATTGGAATGTTTCTGTGGTGTTAGATTATAAACTCTGAAGACACTATTACAACGACAACGATATTGTGAATATTTAAAGTTAGAGAACGTTATTCGAACTACGTACAAATTCTAACTTTGTTGTAGTCCATTATTACTTACTAGGATTTTGTCCGCGGCTTCACTTGGAAGAAGTAAAGCGACGGATAATTGGTTAAGTTAAGTTAATAAATGGTACATACGCTTAGTTTCCACAGGAACCTTGTATTTTTCGATATAAAAAGTAATCTATGTTTTTTCTACTAATCATTTTGTACGATTGTCGTAAAATATCCAAATCTATATACAAACTTTTAAGCTTACAGTATTAAAAGTAAAAATATATTATTAAAAAAACTAATAACAATATTCTTCGAAACCTGATCAGAAGTGGCTTTTTTAAAAAAAAAGAACCGCACGTGACGTGCTTAACAATCAAATTATTTATTTACAACATTCACAATACACAAATAGGAAATAAATGAATCTAACACAGAAAAAGAAACCGCACTAAAAATGAGCAGAGTGACGACGTATTTTCTAAACGATATGTTGCCGATTCGAAACGCAAAACAAAAGTGTCCGTTCCAATGTTCTGCACCGGCTTATATAGGGTTCCCCCTCCACTGGTCTAGATGTTTCCAACACGGCCTTTCCTGATAGTGAGACCGACCCCGGGCTCCATGTTTTCCTTGTCTTAATAGCTGTCAACAGCACAGGTCTGTGTCTGGTATTGGTGCGGAAGGTATGAGACTCTCTTCGTTCGTAGTTTTAGCAGCACTCGATTCAGGGTGTCTCTGTATCCCAGAAGGACCGGGCTGTGGCTCAATGTCGTCGTCCACCCCAGAAACATGGTCATCATCAAGAGCTAACTCATCCTTTTGATTGTTTACATCTGTAATAACAAAGAAAGGAAAAACCAGAAAATCTACTACAGGGGAAAAAAAACATTTAATAAATACGGCTATCAGAACTAGCCACTTATAGGTCAAATACCTAAAGTTTTTCCTATGCACACTAGGCGTAGAACATCCATTTATATGAACCGATCACCCTTTCACAATCTAGCCTATGCCTGCCAACAGGCATGTGTAATGGTACCAGAACAGTGCCCCCGATCTACCTCCAAGGCTAACACTAATTCCAGCCTAAACCAAACAATCGAATACCAGAACAGTGCGCCCGATATACCTCCAAGGCTAACACTAATTCCAGCCTAAACCAAACAATCGAATACCAGAACAGTGCGCCCGATATACCTCCAAGGCTAACACTAATTCCAGCCTAAACCAAACAATCGAATACCAGAACAGTGCGCCCGATATACCTCCAAGGCTAACACTAATTCCAGCCTGAACCAAACAATTGAATACCAGAACAGTGCGCCCGATATACCTCCAAGGCTAACACTAATTCCAGCCTAAACCAAACAATCGAATACCAGAACAGTGCGCCCGATATACCTCCAAGGCTAACACTAATTCCAGCCTAAACCAAACAATCGAATACCAGAACAGTGCGCCCGATATACCTCCAAGGCTAACACTAATTCCAGCCTAAACCAAACAATCGAATACCAGAACAGTGCGCCCGATCTACCTCCAAGGCTAACACTAATTCCAGCCTAAACCAAACAATCGAATACCAGAACAGTGCGCCCGATATACCTCCAAGGCTAACACTTATTCTAGCCTAAACCACCCAATCAAATGCCAGAATAGCGCGCCCGATATACCTCCAAGGCTAACGCTAATTCCAGCCTAAACAACCCAATCGAATGCCAGAATAGCGCGCCCGATATACCTCCAAGGCTAACGCATATTCCAGCCTAGACCATCAACTCAAATGCCAGAATAGCGCGCCCGATATACCTCCAAGGCTAACGCTAATTCCAGCCTAAACCACTCAATCGAATGCCAGAATAGCGCGCCCGATATACCTCCAAGGCTAACGCTAATTCCAGCCTAGCCTATACCCCATACTCAGCCCTAAAACCAGCATACTGACAAGTTTACTAGAATAGCGCAACACCCGATATACCTCCAAGGTGAGCACTAATTCTAGTCTAAAACAACATACCTACCCACCCTATAACTAGGAGGGATTCTTATCACAACATGAAATAGAAATAAAGGCATAAAGAATAAAGGTATAAAGAAATAAAGGTATGTATCAATAAACAGGGCAAAGAAAAAAAAAGAAAAAAAAAACTCACTCACTCACTGAGTGCTGGGTCGTCTTGTGCTTGTTTTGTTCAGGATCAGTTGCAATTTCCACATGACTGCCGGCCATTTTTGCTGCCTATGATTGCATTCAATGCGAACCATGTTGCGCACAGTAACGTTCCACCTGCCTGTTTGATTGATGCATCTCTGGTGTGATAAGATGGATGTACACACACCCTATATTTCAATCCAGCCTTGAACTTCGGTGCTTTGGAACATGCGTCCTCGGTCGGCAACAACTAACTTAGAGGTCCCAAACAAAGATATCATATTCGTGAAGTGTTTCTTAAGCTCCTCTGCGTCTTGTCGGTACATTCGATACAATAAGAAGTATTGCGAGAAAGCATCTACGACTATTAGGACATGATAATAGCCATCAAGTACAGGGAGAGGGCCTAATGTGTCCAGATGGACAGTTTCAGTATGTGTTTCTGACTTTTCCTACGAATGGATGGGCTATAAAGGGGCACGAGGGATTTTTTTTTATGGGATAGGCATGTTACACAATGCGAAATATACTTCTTCGTAAAAGCTCTTAACCCCGGAATCCAGAAGTGTTTCAAAAGTAGATCGAGATTTTTATCCACCCCATTATGACCATGCTCGTCGTAGAAGACGCGCAGAAGGCTGTCTGTGATCTTTTGGAACAAAGTAACAGAGTCTGGGATTTCCACCCGTATGTAGGATCTTGACATAGAAGACGTCCTTTTTGACAATATAATGAGTCGGTTCTAATAGCCCATCGGTCAACCTCTGAATGAGGGCCTGAGTCTCTTATTCGGAAGCCCGAACAATCTGCGCCCAGCTCAATGCCTTCTGAACCGTGCACACACTGACCGGATTCCGGCTTAGAAACTCAGCATGGGGTAAGAGGCTACCCTTGCGATAGTCCAGGCCTAAATCGAAATCCTGGAGATATACCCACCACCGAGCCACTCTATTCAAGAGATCTTTCTTACGTTGGGTGAGCTTTAGCGCGTTATAGTCGATAACCACGGTAAAGCGCATACCCACCAGATAGTGACGGAGGTATTGTAAAGCCTTTACTACAGTGAGGGTCTCAAGCTCATACGAGTGGTATTTATTTTCAGCCCCCTGGATCAATCTACTAAAGTAAAATACCACCCGCTTGCGATTACCCGCGTGACCCTGCATCATAACAGGATTATGGATTTCTACCGTCAATGAGGAATCATAGATTGCCAGCACCGGTTAACTTGTGAGACAATCCTTGATGTACTGACGAGCAGCTTGTTCCGCACCCCAATGAAAATCTACCCCCTTTTTAGTAAGTGCCGCGATGCAAGAGGCCTTCTGAGCGAACCCAGCTATATATCGTCTAAAATAGCTAGCTAAGCCCTAGCCCTAGCCCATAAACTGCCGAACTTGCTTAACATTTTTGGGTTCAGCCGAGTCGAACAGCGCCCGAACTTTCTCATGGCTCGGCCTAACCTGACCTTCACTGATGGTTCGGCCCAAGTACTCTAAGGAGGTGGCTAGAAACGAACATTTCTTCAAGTTGATAAAAAAAACCAACCGTTGTCAACGCATCAAGCACTTTTCCATAAAGCATTTTAAGGTACTGGTAATGCCCTTCCGGTGTAACGAAACCCGTGAGTGAGACAGACTCAGGATCTTTGATGATGCCACGTACGCGAATAGTTTCAGCTTGTGACAGCTGATACGGTCGATAACACACGGGAGCGTTGGTGTTGAGTTTCATTGACATACACCCCGTATTCACAATTGATTGAGCAGTTCCAGAAATAAAGTACTGAGAGAACTCAGTTAATTATACCGAGCAAGCGGTCTGAATCTTCTCTCACCAGAGGCGTGTTGATTGGAATTGAAGCCTCTGGTTGGACGTTCATTACTGTTTCCGGTTTATTAATGGCTTTTGTAAGCACCTGACCGTGTTTGGTTCGGATGTATTTGACGCCGTCCCTATTCAAGACATCCGCACCTATAATCACCGGCGTATTCATATACTCTTCAGGAACCGCACATAGATCATATCACACATAGATACATCGAGGATCAAACCGTCAAACTCAATTGTCAACATGACATAAAAGGTACTTTCGGTTTCCTGACTTCCTAACCCTTTCAATACTCGTATCGCGGGTGTACGCGAGCATTGGAAATGTTTCAACAATGACGAAGATATTAGTGAAATAGTCAAACTGCTATCGATTAAGATGTCGACCGAAACGCCCTGTATAAATGCTGCTACGACATCCCCGTTGGGTGACGCGCGAAGCAAAAATTTACGCTGTTTGCGTCCTTGTTGCCGGTATGAACCTAGGTGACGGTACGTTGGTCGATGCACCTCCCGACGGTTGAACGATCCTAGGTCTTTTGGTACTCTGAGCCTGCCTATGGCCTAGTTGATTGCATGAAAAACACCTTACTTACTGACGTAATGCTTGGATTTGGCTTGATGTATATGGAGACAAACTCTACTAAATCGTTCGGCAATAATTTTGCGTTAGTGGCTGAAGCCCTAATACTCGGATCGGTACTGCCGCGGATTACTATTGCCGAAGTAAGCTCGTCGCGTAGACCGTTCACTATGCGCAGACGAAGCAACGAGCGGCGCACATATTCCGCGTACGTAGGATAGTTATCAGAGTTCTTTGCCATGACATTAAATAATATACCCGCAAAATCTGGTATCTTCGGACATAATGGTTTTAATTCCCATTTGAAATTGGTCCAGCTACGATCACTGGATACCCATTCGTCGAGCCAAGACTTCGCGTTCCCCTTTAGGCAATTTCCTATGCGCGAGAGACATTCAAAGTCTCTCCAACCGTTTAACTCCTTTGCGCGGTCTACCTCTACGCACCAATCATCGATATTGTGCAAATCCGGATTGAAATTTGAGATGTAATAATTCTGGGACGATTTCGCTACCGCACCGATAGAACGAATCGCGCATGCAATGCTATCAGCCATAGAAACCTTTGCTTCATCTGAAAGTCCATCCGAACGCTCGGCTTTATTATTAGACGACCCTAACGGCGACGTGTTCGAACGAGAACGCGATCTGCGGCGACGGCTGCGAGTCGCAGGTGTAGGAGAAGGCGAAAGTGAACGTCGCCTCGATGGTGCTATTTGGCGCACGCTACGTGAAACGCGGTAATTCGACGGTCGCGGGGACCCATCGGGGTCTTGTAGTGGAGTTAACAAGCGTCGCGATGCCCTATCACATTCGCCAACTGACGATCGGTTTCCATCGCGACTATGTCGGCGTACCGACGTATGTGACCTACGAGTCTCTTTATGTCCACGCGAATGTTGCAACACGTTATCGCACGATGGACCCGGCAGGGGTGATTAACTAGTTTTCGTTTCTAACACCTTTAGACGGGACTGCATTGCTTTCAGCTCGAGCCTCAGAATGCTATTATTGTCCATCGATTTCTCGCGAGACCTACTCTGAGTACTCTGCCCATTACGATGTTTGCGGCACGAATCACGATTACTGCGGCTTCGAACGCGTTCGCGGTCAGACATTTTGCCAAGAAGAAACGAATACCAAAATTGAAAGGAGTGTTTATTCGCTACTAATGCCGGAAATCACACAAAAACAAATGTAAACAAAAGAAAAAGATAGCACTGATACGCAAAAACGAAGTGAAGATACTGTGAATCACACTAAAACAAACGTAAACAAAAGAAAAAGATAACACTGATACGCAAAAACGAAGTGAGGATACTGTGAATCACACTAAAACAAACGTAAAAAAAAAGAAAAAGATAACACTGATACGCAAAAACGAAGTGAGGATACTGTGAATCACACTAATACAAACGTAAAAAAAAAGAAAAAGATAACACTGATACGCAAAAACGAAGTGAGGATACTGTGAATCACACTAATACAAACGTAAACAAAAGAAAAAGATAACACTGATACGCAAAAACGAAGTGAGGATAGTGTGAATCACACTAGAACAAACGTAAACAAAAGAAAAATATAACACCGACACAAAACTAAATGAGGATACCGTGAATGACGCTAAAACAAACGTAAACAAAAGAAAAATATAACACCGACACACAAAACTAAAGTGAGGGTACTTGGAAAAAAAAAAGAAGAAACCAGCAGGCCAAAAACAAGTGTGGACGAAAAGTAAGAATCCCACTTCTGATCTTCGAAACCTGATCAGAAGTGGCTTTTTTAAAAAAAAAGAACCGCACGTGACGTGCTTAACAATCAAATTATTTATTTACAACATTCACAATACACAAATAGGAAATAAATGAATCTAACACAGAAAAAGAAACCGCACTAAAAATGAGCAGAGTGACGACGTATTTTCTGAACGATATGTTGCCGATTCGAAACGCAAAACAAGTGTCCGTTCCAATGTTCTGCACCGGCTTATATAGGGTTCCCCCTCCACTGGTCTAGATGTTTCCAACAATATATTAATAACAAACATCTATAAAACGTGGATACATAAAAATTATTTGAATACAGACAATACCTATTTATTCAAGCATGAAGAAGACACGTTCAATTCACATCACCTTTTTGCAGTCCATTGAATATAGGAATATTAGGGCGTTTCAAAAAAAAAAAAAAATTTTTTTTTCTCGGAACCAGGCTCAAAAGTTTCGTTTAGATGCCAAAATAGGCCTGTGAAAATATGAGCCCTTAATATTAATATTAAGGTAGTCCGCATCGCACTTTTCGATTTCCCATAAGAATAACACAGGAAAAAATTTTTTTTTCTTTTGATTTTTATAACTAATGAACGATATATTGTATTGCAATACCCATTCATTATTTTTGTAAGTTATTCAAGATCAAAGTTTAAGTTACTCTCAATTCAGCTGTTTTTTAGTAGATTTCATAGAAATCTAACTATTGCATTGGTCCTCATGACGGAACTTTTGAAAAAAATTGTCATTTCCTTACTCAGCTCGGCGAGCTGATTAAGAAAATATATATGGTTCAAAAGTTTATATATGTATGTATATATATATATATATATATATATATTCTATACCAAACCAAACCATTTTTGTAGAGCGTTAAATTCTCTACAAAAGTAGGTACCATTTTTTTTATTATTTACCCAAATTCTTATCGCCTGAAAAGTCGATATTAACATTGTTAATGATAAATTTTACACAAATTGGAAAGAAAAATATGTTGTTATAAAAGAATTTAGTTGCAACATATGTAAATTATAGATAAACAGAGCTTCAACGATTAAATCTGAAATAATAATATAATTAACATAAAAATTAATTGATGTAAACCAAAAAAATAGACAAAATAATAATAAAATTACAATTCTTAACATGGTGATAACTGTATGCTTATCACAAGTATCTAACAATGCTTTTCACAAACCTGTAATGAACGTAGCTATCTCTAGCGAGCGAGAAATATGTATGATATTTGAATGTACATACAAAAAGATAGGAAACTAACAAAATCAACAAGAGGACACCACTCCATTATAGTAAGGTTTACTAACCTCGTATTAGACGAATTCTTAGCTACTACAGCCTTCAATAAGGAAGCTGAAGGACAGACTATTAAATAGTGCACATCTGGGAATAGCAAGAAACCGATGACCCGCCGATATTAGGAAATTAGTCCCTAGTGGTAAAGTTATCAAACCTAAGAGCAAATCTAATATTCTTCTCTTGTGGATATTGCTCAGTTCACATAATAATTTTCGATTAAGGACCTTAGATTCCAGTTAAGTCTAGCCAGAAGTATAAGTATAATGATATTATGAATATAAATTGTTATATTAATAAGTTATTTACTATGTTAAAAAATCTCAATAAAATTTTCTCATAATACTTAATCGTACTTATTTTTATCATTCGTGCATAAAAGCCGTTAAAGTTGTATTAACTTTAATTAATCTATTTGGTTTGTTTTATTACCAACCAACCCAACTGTAATCTTAATGAGTTCCTTATCCAGTTAATATCACAATATTAAAGGATTTAAACATAGCTTTAATTTTTAACACAATATATTTAATAATTTAACACAATATTACAGCTCTTACCAAAACACGCTTCAATATATTTTAAAAAGTAGTATTTGTAGAGTTATTGTATGTACGTACGTAGGTCAAAGTTGGAATAAGTACGCTAGGAGCTAGGTCTCCGTACTTACACTTGATGTAGTGACGGTTTTTTGACATACAAATATATTATAGTTCTTAACAATATAATACTTATTTAATAAGGTTTTATTTGACGGAAGGGTTTGGAAATTCAACCTCAAAGTTATACCAATCATAATCTCACAACTGAATAATGTAGACTCTTACAATTTTTGTTCTAACAAGTTAAGGAAAAAAATAGTATTAAGCATAGGATTTGCTGTATCTTATGTTTTATGTTTGATTATTATCATTGTATACTCCATTTAGTTCTTAGTAAATATGACAATAGTATAAATACTTGTAAATATATGAGGATTACCAGCAATACTAACGAATACCACATTAAAATATTTACTGAGTTGGAGTCATCACTGTGAAGAATCAAAACAATAAACAACATTTCAGGAGTCTAAGATAAATATTGAATTAAGCACATTTAACAGGATTGAAGAATTTAAAATGTTGTGACAAAGTTGTTAAAATGATTCATGTATTTTATTTAATACCTACTTAAATAAATATTATTCTAATAAATCTATCTTTTTTTTCATCCCAAGTATCAAGCAAGGTTAAGTAAAAACGGAAGTGTAACATAAAAAATAATTTTACGTAAATCCAGAAAGAAAACATTAATCTACATGGGCAGGACTCAAACCTGGGATATCATGGATACCCTTATATCAACGGTATAGAACGTTAAATTTAAGAGTACAATTATGCAGTAGCTCAATTAGTAAAACGTATATATAAGTATAATTTAAATATATTATCATTGAGATAATAATTCATATTATTTAATTTATATATTTACTGCGAATCCAGCTAAAGAACAGCTGAGCCAGCTTGTCAAGACATGCTGTCCGTTTTTAGGATAAAAGTAATAGCAATTTTGTTCCATGGAATATGAATGGGTTAAAACTTAATTGTCAATTCAGACGTACTGCAATAGATTAATTTAATAGCAATCTGTTACATAATGCAAATAAGTTAACAAGTCGCTATCCAAATACACATATATGTACATATATGTTCAGGAATTACTATATTAACAATATATAACTTATTTTATGTTAAACACTGGCAATTTGGCACTGGCACTGGCACTAGCACTGTTCTCAAATTACTATGTTTACAATATATAAATTATTTTATGTAAACTGAAAAACAAATTGAAATTAAAATAATAATACTAAATATTGAATCTTAAAAGTTATTCATTTATTCCTCTGACTCAATCAATATGGGTAAAAAGTATGCATGATTTATTAACTAAGAAAAACGCTTTGAAAAAAAGTAAAAAAATATATTTTTTTTCTGCTTATTTTCAAAGCGTTTTAAGTTAAATGACAGTAGGACAAAGAAATAAACTTAGTAAAAAGACCTTTTATCATTAAGCTTCTAAAGTTAAATATTCGTTTCACTGACTCTCTTTTCATCATATTAACCTTATAATATTATCTGCTATATTTAAAAGTATTACAAAAAATAGCGATTATGAATGTTCAGATACTTTTTTTATGAGTACAAAATATACGTAGATTTATTCTGCGTATAAATTACTTTTTTATTTTTAATATTATTGACTTCTGGTAGCACCAAAATTTGTATTCTGAATAGGGAGATATATTTGTGTGTGTGTGCGTTCGTGCGTACGTGCCTACGTGAATGTGTGTATTTAATTTCATCCAGAGCTTCATACTTTTATATTTAAAAGACAGTAATTGATTATAAACAGACAAAGAGACACAACTTTTAAGTAAAGGTTTGTTTTCAGTTACCAACAACTAGTAACAATGTTTTTAATGTCATGATTTTTACGATACGATACGATACGATGTACTACGATACGACACGACACTAAACGATGCCATGCGATATGATACGATACATAAATGTCGAAACAAACGAGTTTCCTCTTCATAACATATAATAATATCATAAAGAAAAAGCCTCATTACGTACTTAACGGATTTTAAAAATTGTTTTACGTTTCGAAAGTTACAATATCAGCGAGCAACATATGTTATTTGTTATCCCGATATTCCCACTTAAGTGGAACGGGATTAAGTCGGATATAAAAGAACACCCAACAAGTAATTAAACAAATCCTAAGCACTCAGTATTGAGAACACAAAGTAACTCCACCAATTAAATATGTTTACAGCAAGAGCGGGCACGGGTGAGATAGATTATTACATACCAACTATGCCCACGACTATTTATTATAAACCGGAAAAACAGACAGACAGGCAAAAAATTGTTTTCTTTATGTAACTACTGTATATACATCATATGCATTTAGGGAAAATTTGATTTGGAATTACAAACAGACACTTCAATTCTATATATATATTGTTATTGTTCGTACATTGTTCGCTAAATATATTGACGTTTGTGAAACAGTGATCACAATAAAACAAAAACCCGGCTGAGTTTGTTGTGTGGTTCTTCTCAGATCAGGGCGCGTTTGGAACACTCGTAGCCTTATTTTAAGTTGGAAAGTGTCTTTATAGAAGGGCTTATTTTGATACGTGCGATATCAAAATAGGCCCTCCTGTCACTTCCATTTGACGTACATAAGTGATCACTGGTATGGATTAAAAGTGGAAAATACATAATAAAAAAATAATATTTAATAAAATTTGTTTTTATTTCTTACCATATCGTTGAGACAATCTGATACACCAAGTTAGTGATATGTATTTTTATATACTTTTAACTTTCAATTAATTCTAAACCGCATACATTTAATTCCTCAGAACTGATTAATAAGGTTATTTCCTAAACTAATTACTAAATGTTAGTTGTCGGTTAAATATAATAAATAACATTAACAATACTAATGTCAGCATTACTCCATATCATTAATAATCATTATAGAAAATTAAAGCAAGATATATAATATATGTGAGTGAATTTTATATTTACTTACTACAAAAGATACTATAACACTAAAGCTGATCGATCAAATGAAAATCTGTTGAAAAAACACAAAAGAACTTCCATTTGTCAGCAAGCAGTAAATAAATAACTATTATATATAAGTGATTTGGTCGATTAGGACACGTTATACTGATTATGAACTATTCCGATTATACTTAATTAATAGAGAGCTTTGCAGAGTTATCAGTTTTACAGACAAACAAACAGACATTTTTCACACTTGTATTATACATATACATAATATATTAGATAAGCATTGTAATTTGATCGCGAGGATAACGTAATAACGTTAAAATTTAAATGTTATTATTATAATGAGTAGACACTATTTTAGTAACTTTTATACGAATTTAAAGGCATTTAATTAAATAAAAAAATAAGATTGTAACTTAAAATAGCAATTCCCTTCATTCATGAACATGTGGTTTGAATTTATTTATAATACATGCGCTGTGTGCTATCATTTGTTGATTTATTACATGTTCAATAAAATATAATGAAAAATATATTTATTAATAATATATTCAATACGTGATTAATGAATATAAATAAGAAACGTCTGTAACTTCAAAGAGTTTATGGTTAACAGTGTTCTGTTTTAGATTTATTCATTTTTTTGTATATTATAACTAAATGTATACTAAAATTATATATTATAGATAAAGTATTTTTTACTTGCTTGACTACAAAATGATTTTTGATAATAAAAAAAACTTATTTCTAACAGAAGGCTAATTTCTTTGTACACAGGTAAAGTATTTTGTCAATCGTGAATACTAATGAGCAATATTGAGAAAATTTTGACACAAAAAATGATTGGCATATTTGGCATGTTTTATATATATAGGAGTTATTCAATTCACCTCCATATATCTAGGTACAAAATAAGACTTTAATATATACATAAGGCACTCACTTTAACTTTCCAATATTGTTTGATTGCCCTGGTTTGTACTTGATTGATGGATTAGCGAGGATCATCAATGAAATAATGTTTGATCAGCCTTGATGACTACATCTCGTATCAATTACCTTATTATAAGAAGTACCTCCCTTTGATTATATGGACGGCTTAAATGAACTGTTAAAAACAATATCCCATACTAACAAGATTACTGAGAAAGTAGTTTCTGATAGTTATTTTCACAGCACGCTGTTGGGTACTCTGGAGTAACGTAGTAGTATTAAATACCGTTTCTGTCTTAGAAAAGATTTAACAATTCTCAATCTGGTCCCTGGAGATTCTTTACGAGATAAGTTTAAGCAACCCAATATAATCACTCGGTGGTCTGATAATTTTAAAATCTTAAATATGTGAAATATAACTTTCAGGTAGTAACTTTGACAATGAAACTTTGAAAATGTTTAGTATAAAACTGACTTACAATAAATGATTTAGACTTTTTTTGGTAATATTTAAGGTAACAAAAGATATACTAAATGTTGGTTTAAATGATAGTGACTCTACCTGCTGATTCAAAAGTGGCAGGTTTGAATCCCAGATTGGACAAAATTATCTTTCCAAATATTATTGCTCCTAGTCGGGATGTACTATATGTTAGTCATTAGAAAGTTGCTGGAAATAAGTAGATTATATAATTATAAAAGAAGTGTTTTTTTTAATACTATTAACATTTATAAATTGTCTCTATGTTAATAGTAGTACCGAGATTAAGTAATAATAATTTTAATCAAGAGATATCCCGAGAGAAATAAATCCTGAGTATTAATCTACAAGTAACATATGATTATTCAAGTGTAAAGTCATATACCATAATACCTTATCTCCTATTCTCAGATGACTGTTACATATATCATATAAGATGTGTATTTTGGGGTTCAGTTTTTTTACAACACATTTTGGTATTGTCTATACATACAATAAGTTTGAACGCCATTTTTGTCTATCTGATTGAACCAGTATATGAACCTGAACTACCGAAATTGGATACACTACAACTAGTAATCAGTTTTAAAGAGTGCCTATAAAAAGTATATAATTATGTCTGTCCTGGATCATGTATCTTTTTACATTTTCCCGGATAACAACCCGTTATAAATAGTATAAATACATGGAAAGTGTTTTGATATTTAGTATAAGTAATAATTTAATTTCGCTCTGATGTATATTTATCATTAATTAGCAATAACAACGAACTAAGTATTTTTATATTGACAAATTAAACTTATCATAGAGATGAGAGAATGAAGCAGTCCCAGATTTAACAGATACGAGTTTTACTGATTGTGATTTTTATATGTTACTAAATAAATTGTGAGGCTTTATATAAATTGATTGATGACTTTCATGTGTATATAAATATAATGTATTTGGAATACAAAGTTACAAAAAATGATTTCTATGTAATCAAAAAAACTGAAAATATTTTTTTATGTACAAGAATTTTATTTAACACTTTTAAACATAAAATCAACTTTTTTAATATTTACTTAATCTGTTTTGTTTACATTGATATGAATGTTATCTATCCGATATGCGCTGCTGACCCCACTACAGCGACAGCTGGACCAGCTTTGATGATTCCATCTCTTATGTTCTGTCCAAGCTTCTCCTGGAACAAAATATGACCATAGTGACAAAAAATACAAATATTGCAATGTATTTTATACGTAATTAATGCTAATATTTACATTGAAAAGGAATTAAATACAAGTATATATATATTTTAATTATTATTACGGATTAATTAAATAACATCACTGATTTTGAAATATGAACTAAAAACTTTTAAAACTTATTTTAACAATGGCTTATTTATTTAAGATTTTTTTTATTATATTGAAAAGCATTATTATTCTAGGATATTAGTATACGTCTGTACAGAATTCCAAAAATTATTCTCTAATTCAAGTATCAGTATAAAAAATACAGTTAAGATATATAATATCCCTGAAATTACTAATTGTACATAAATAAACTGCAATAACATTATAAAATGTATATGAATTATACATTCTGTTATAATATGATTAAATCAGTCTAATTGGGGAATATCTTTGACATCAACATCACTCACATTGATATCTGATACTCCTGTATGGATATATATATATATATCTAAATATTACTTATACTGTCAAAAATACGTACAACTTTCTTCCAAAATTTCCACCTCGGAGCCGGCGCAGCGATCACCGAAGCGACCAAACATAACATGATGAAGAAAAATATTTTATTAAAATTCATTTTTCTATTAGAATATATTGATATCTGTTGAAAAAACAATTAACACTGCTGTTTTCTTTAACGATATCTGTCTTTTATACAATACATATTGATATCAGCTCGTGGATACGTACATATTATGACACTTAGAAACAATTATTAAAAAGATATTATATAAATGGCAACAGATTTATTAAACGTTGGAATTAAATTAAAAAAGTTGCTGGTTTCAAATCCATTTAGTACGGCTTGTTGTTTCAAATTACTTCTTTCATTGTTGGATGTCGCGTTAACTTTTATCTCTACATTTAAACTGTGAATTACTACAACAGATTTTAGTCAATTTGTTTTCGTATTTTCCTTTCTTCCTCGATCCTTTATCAGGATTTATTTACTTGTGTTAATTTATTAAAACACAGACACATTATAATTATAAAAGTATATTTAGGTCATGTTGTACTTAACACTGAAATCTTTTATTGTTTCTGTCCAAGTATTGCAAATATTTACTGATTATGATGACGATAAACATACGTACATACATATAAAGTATAATTATATGTATACTATTGAAAATGTAAAAGATAAGTTTGTTGTGCATTTTACAAGAATATCCCAAATATATGTAAAAATAATAATTAAATAATTAATTAAATTTTAAGATAAGCTATGTTAATATACAATTTGAAACAGTTATTTCTGTAATATGATAAATGACTTTAAAGGTCAGTCAAAACAAGTGCAGGTACCAAGAAATATTGTAACAGTATTATTTACCCAAAGTATCATATCACCCGACAACTCGATAATTTAAAATCGGCAATGACGGATTTTACAAAAAACTGTATTTAAATATTTGTCATTAGAATTTAACAAGGAATAAATATTTTGTTTTGACATACTTTGCTGCATAATATTTGTATAGAATTGCGGTAAAAGTTATGAAGAATCATCAGATAATACTAAACTATTAAAATATTTGTTGAATAACTTTACTTTAGTTTTATATGCAATATCTTCTATAAATTATATTGGGAATGAGAATCCAAATATAATTTGTACATAATTACTAAAAGCAATATTTCTTGATAATTTATTCATTTATATGTCGTGGAGAATAAAGCACTGTGCTTATCACTTTATCACTTTCAATTAATCTTTGAACACAAAACATACGTAATTGCAATCGTCAAGTCCAAAAGTAGAAAGCGAATGTTTCACGTGTGTATATATATACAAATTAGTATGTACAAATAAGAAAGATAACCCCGTCCTAATGTTGTTTTTATTTCTACATAAAGATCAAAAAAGATGTCTTATATACTCTGATAGTAACTAATTAGTAACAAACTAATTACAGACACGAAATAAAATCTTTCTTATTTACTTAATACCAAAATGTAAATATGACTACCATATTGTATATTATGTATAGACTAAGTTTGAAACTAGGAAACTAATTTAAATCTTAAAGTCTGAAAAGAGAGTATCTCCATCAGCTTACGTTTTGATTTAATACAAATTATAGTTTGATAAAACTTTGAATCAAATAATTCTCTTCACAAATAATAATGAAGCATAGTCCACTAAGAAGACGATTATCGTTCACCACAATAGAACACATTTCAGGAAGGAAAATAGGAAAGAAGACAGTAACAAAGAGAAAATATAATAATATTGAGTGTTATTGAGTGTGTCCGTATATAGTTATAGAATACATACATTTCAATAAGAGACGGGGAATATCTTGAAATAGTTCAAACTATTCTTACCATAGAGTGGATTTAATGGAAAATATGTCAACTCACGGGAGCAGCAGCTTCTGTTTAAAATATAAAATGCAGGATAAACAATTTACAATATAAATCTGATGTACATTGATGGCACTTGAGCGTTTAAATAAGGGCGCTTATACACTATACATGTAATATACTAATAATAATAATATATATAATAATGTATTACAATAGTAGTGAGTATTAAGTGAAGGCGGGATCTACTTTGCATTGTTTTAGTAATTACGGATCGAGAAAGCTCTCTGAATCACTGTCTCGGACATTTTAAAACGCATTTGGTTGTTAATAGATATGAATATACGAAATATCTGCTTTAGTTCTATATTTTCATTTGAAACAACTGCCTTCAAAACTCCGGTATCATAAAATTATAAAAAATATACACAATCATACACAGTTTGTCGAAGGACCTAAAGGGAATTAAATTTACCTTCTCTGGCCTATTTGGTTACAAATGTTTACATATGATTTGATTATTAACCTCCATCACACAGCGCTTCCAGGCGATTTAATCCATACACCAAACGCTTAAAGGTATATTCTAGATAAGCATACATTTGTAAAAATAGAAATAAAACTAATACGGTTAAATATTTATTATATTATTGCTTTTGAAGTATGGGTTTCATTATATTTTTTAAATATATATAAAAAAAACTCATTATCGTAAGAGTCTGATATGTGATAACTATTCTATATATATCCCACTTTAAGATCTGTTGTATAGTTTAATTTATCATCGTATATTGTTCTTTAAATGTTTAGTTTGTAGACGACTTTATTTTATATTATCTTCCTCAGTCACGTGCATCGTGGTTGGACGTCAATATTTTCTATGTAGATATATAACAAAATTTCAGGAATAGAAACCAGTTTAGATATTTCATAAATAATAAAAAGTAATCTAAATTTTCAATATTTATATAACATATGGTATTAATTTAATATAATTAATTAAATACATATAAGATATATCCTCCAAGTAAAACAATATTCTTTATCAACATGACATCTTATAATTCTCTTTATCTATGTCTCTCATCACTAGGTATCATTAAGTATTTAATGACTTCCTCAATACTTCTTAAACAAAAATACTGCTGTGAATAAAAATAATAAGACAAATTGTGTTCCAATTTGAATATATCATTAGTTTATCAGACCTTGGCAAATAGAAATTTGTCAAAATAAATAATAGGGTTGCTTACTTTTTATTTTGCTCGTTATTTGCGAGATGTCTAGAATGATAGAAGATTTATTTTATTTATATTTTTATTTTATACGATAATAGATTATACTATTAGAAAATATCTAAATTTAAAAAAAGATTGTCTCCCTTATTTTAGACAAATTTTAACAATAATTTAATTCAAATATTGTTCGTTACAACATTGTTTATAGTTACAACATTGTTTACTTCATAAATTTTAAGTAATAATTATTAATTTATATTTATTTAATGAGTTTATAATCATCATTGAATTACCTTCACAGGACATATTTAAAGTATTTGAATGCTTTTAACGTTTACATGACTGTATTAATTATTAAGTTACTTTGTTTCTTATACTTGTATGATTATAACAAATATGACGATCCTTTGTTTATTGTCTTCCTTCATACTTATACACGACATACTATGTATAATACAATGTACACTAAGAAATACATTATATCATAAATATTGACTAATGCAGTGCTCGGGGATATCATATTGTGTGTGTGTGTGTGTGTGTGTGTGTGTGTGTGTGTGTGTGTGTGTGTGCAGAGTAGATCTAATAAAGTATTGACTCACGAGACGCAGCTTCAGTTTGAAATGCAATACAGTTCAGATAAATTGATAAAATAAATTTGTATGTGAGTTGATCCGTGTATCTAACATTTAATATATCAAACAAGGAAAAAATTATAACATTTGTATTAACGGGAACAGGCTTAAAATAATACCAGGATTAATAGAAGAATCATTTCATTCATTTAACACTCATTCTAATAACGGAGAATGTCACTTAGTTTTAGTACACTATGAAAACTCTGTTTAAATATATGACAATTATCACCTTTACTTAGTTATACACGCACGTAGTTGTCTTTAAATAATATCCATATTATATTGTTAAAGATTATTTGTTTAATAGCAACATAAATTAACTTATTTTTACCATTAAACAAAAAACAGTATTTCAGTTGTTTCATACTTATTAATATCAATTAAATTTAATCAATATATACCTGAGATTGACACATTGTATTGTCGTCAATTTCACGACATGGTAATGTTATTAAAATCCATCCAATATGTTTTCATTCATATTTAAATATTTTATTAGAATATAGAAGCCATCTTTCTGATTTACTCACATCTTACTCTGTAACAAGCGTAATCCTCGAACTGAATGTGAGGAAGGAAGTTTGTTAGACGGAACATTTCCTAGAAGGTTTTATGTCATAGATGATGACATATTTAATCATACAGAGCAGGAAATAGATATAAGTTATCATATCATGAGCACAGCCTTACTAAGAATGGATATATGTATGTATATAGTACGAGTTATTTAAAGATACTACACCTTTTTTATCTAACTAAGAACAGTTCAACAGAGTACTTCATTATTTTCAGACGAGTAAGTTTTATGAATACCACTTCATTTATAAGGACTTGAAATAAAAAGGATATCCGTTTTAGAAGTATGAATTAATTATATCAAAGGAAAAGTAATTGCATCAGCTCGAAGTGCAGTCTGCGTTCAATTGATCAAAGGGAGGAAAACTTTAGAAGCAATAAGTTTAGTTCCACCACATTGAGTGTTTCTTTTCTTGGGTTTGTTTTGTTTGTGTGAAATACAAATAATAAATAAATATATTTTCTATGACTATCTCTAAAATTAAATATAACTAGGATCCGCCAACCGTGCGCGGCGGGTTTTGAGCTGAGCCCCTCTCCTTTCTTCTTTTCTTGATAACTTTTGAATGGCTAAACATTTTTTCAATCTGTTATCGCTACAACATCCACGTTGGACCCAAACATACATGAGAAAATTTTTATCTAATTATCTCGTCGCATTCTGGAGACAACTAAACACTAAAAGAGGTCTCCCAAACGGTTAAGAGCTTCGCTTACACTCAGCTAATTATTCATGGAAAAAAAAAGATTTTATTCTTAATCATCCCGCTCCCTACCGCATTTTCCTATTATTACTTAGCAGTCTACCACAACTTTAAATAAGAAAAAAATCAATCCTTTTAGCTTTCATGTGATTACAGTGCAAAGAATTGTGTGTTATATTTGAAAATAAAAAATAAAAGCAGGTTAAATATTATTTGTCTTTATCTTTTGTTCGGTTATCTGGTCAATTACTTATAGTAGTAACAAATTTCATCAAAATGGCTCCAGTAGATTTTGTGTGTTTTGCGAATATAAAAGCAGACAAAACTAAGATACTCGTATATGTATTGTTATAAACTCACTTATATCATATTTTTCTGTAAGATATTTAATACATTAATTGTTGTCTCTGTCTCTGTTTGTATATATCAGTACAATGAGGTGTGGTACGTGACTGCTTTGTGCCGTGTAGTTGATAATAACAGAACACAACCACTGAATATAATGATAACATATCTATAACAACGTTAATACAATGTATTTTGGGTAGAATTATAAACAACTTATTAGCTTTTTTATATTTCCACTTAAGAATAAGACACTTTTACGATTATTAATATTTTATAATTAATTACATGTAAGTAATTTAAGTTACAACTTCGCATGATTCTAATAAAGCCTAGTACTTAACGACAAATAGGAATGGAAAGTAACAATATTTAATATTTAAAAACACGCGACTTAACGTGGGTTAAGTATTTAATTATTTTAATATAAAATATTGTACTTATTGTTATAATTGTAGAATATATATTCATAGAATTTTGGACAAATTTAGTTAAATTTTGTCAAAGATATTTAAATATTAATAGAAATTTTAATCTTGTTTTTATCACTTCGTCGATATCAATGGAGGAAAAAAATATTAAAGAATAAAGTATAAAGTCTGAATTATTGTAGTTTTATTTTATTATAAAGATATTAAAAACTAATTATATTTAATTACTAAGATATTATGGAAAAATATGAAAAAAAAAAATTTATATATAAATATGAAGAATTATAAATTATAATGGTGTATCATTGTCTGTTAGTTTTTATGTTTTAAATATATCATAGCGATGTCAAAGTGAAGAAAAGTGTGGTAATAAAATAAATAATAATTATAAAATAAAGCCCCCCCCCCCCATTAGTTTATATTTAATATAATATAACATTACATACTTGTATACAAACACACGTACAAAGTATATTCAATATATATATAACATTGAGATTAATTAAGGTGAAATATTTATAAGAGAATCGCGTGTTTTGTATTTAACTTTATGTTTTAAAGAATATATTTTAATAGCTTTAATTTTGTTATTATTTTATTTCACACGCGTAGTACACGCGTGCTTGACAGATAATTTATATACGTACTACAATAATAAATAATAATAATTGTTAAAATCAAGCTGAATGTTAAACATAACTTCAATTATTCTTATTCCAATCTTTGTGAATTATAAAATATCTTGTTCCCAGATATGTGAGTGAAGTTCTTTGAATAATTAGATTTTCTGAATCCACCTTTATATAATATATATAACCAAAACGTTACCAACAACGAGAGCCGCCATAACTAAAACAATTACGTCATGTTACTTACCTGTCAAAATGAAGCTGGACTGGACTAAGCGTCTTTGGATAGCGAGTTGTTAAGAATATGACGAGTTTTGAAATAAAACGGAATATTTGAAAGTGATTTACTCTGGACCTAACTCAGTTTGACTTAAAATTATTGGTTGGTTGGTTGGTATCACAGAACCAAAAAAATGGAATCAATAGAGTATATTATCGATATTTTTTTAAAGTTGTTTGACGGGTTTCGATATTATACAACACATATCATCTTTCAGATCATAAAAAATAAATATATGATTAAAATGATGTCCCAAAATATATTACAGTTTTAAAGAAACTTTCGGTAACTCATTCATTCCTAATAGTATATTTATATATAATAATGTACTGCGGTGTATGTATCTGTTACTATTATCAGTCACACATTACATTGTTAGTACCGAGTCAGTGGAACAGCTTTGTAGTCATATGTTGACATTTACACTGTGTATTACTATACTTACACTGTCATGATATATGATTGTAGTATTTAGTATTCTCTTCAAAATTAACACTAAACCTACCGACAATTCTTGTGTACCTGTTCCTACCGCACGCCGTCAAATTGACCGGTAATTAAATGTTATTTTATTATATAACGCAGGTAATAATGGAAATAACTAAAAGTAAAGAGTGAAGAAAATATTATATGCTTATTCTAAGAATTGTCATGTAGTTTGATAACGACATTATAAAAATGGGTAAGTTTTACAAAAGTTTAAGAACGGTCAATTTGACCGGTACTTGGTAGGTTTAGTGTTAATAATTTATATCTGCTTAAATCTAAAATGACCGCTTAAACTCCATCCACGTTGGTCTTGAGTAGTAAATTTGTATTTTATTTATAATATTAATATCATAAAGACATCTATTTCAAAATCCTAACCTAAATCTCAGTCATCTCAATAAGAAGACGCCATTGTATTTGCGTCATGATATTTCTTTTAATTCTGTATTATTTAAACTTTTTGTAACCACCATATGTTTAATTTGAGATATGATTTTAGGTAATTTACAAATATTATTTATTTGTATATGTGATTGACTTAATCAATCCCGGTCAGTAATATGTTCTTCTTACATAAAAATGTAGTTTTTTTTACTACCGATTAACAAATTTAGAAGACTTGTATAGAATTGATAAAACCTTGTTAGTTCTCAAATGATTATACAGATCCATAAAATGTATCCCGAAGTAGGTATAGCTTATACATTTCCTTTTGATGTGAATTAATCATTGAGTTATTACAGTTGGCGGAAGCACACGTGACTGTAAAGTATAGTTCATTACAGAATCAGCTTTTAAGGCTCCGTTTGCGTGATCCATTGTGTGAGGGATAATTTGAGAACTGATTGCGTGTGAACATAATGTACACAAGGTTATAACTTTCAGTAATGAATAGTTTTAAAGAATCATTAAAATAATGGTTTTATGGGTTTTTCCTAACAATTATAACACTTTTCTTGAATTTAAGTTTTAAATTTTTATTGCGTCTGATATACATCTGTGATAATTAACTTTTTTTGAATTGTAGTCAACATATTAACTTCTATGTGTTTTGGAACAATTATAAAAATATAACATATACTAGAAATCGTTAGGAAGATAAATATTTCTTAGAAAGCTGTATAGCGTAAGTGAATTATGTATAGATCAGCACATTATAAGGTTATAAAAATAGGGGAGTGATCTATATTATGAATCTACTTTACCTATATATATTAGATAAGGTTGTGTTGGAAAACTATACCTTTCTTGTACACCTGAATCAAAAACGTGCAGGTTTTAAGGCTACCTATTAAAAAGTGATGGTTATCCTTAAAAGACAGTTTAGGCTATTACCCCTAACTATGCACACTAAAAACTAACGATGTCCCTAATGTCTTAATCGGAGGGTTTCACATTCGACCATGACGGCTATATTATGTATGTCCTTGGTTTAGGCAGGATATAGTTTATAAATACATGAACATATAGTAACTCAAATTTCTGTATTATAACCACTGTTAAAAGGCCTAGTTTCCACAAAGATGGCGATGCAGATGGGCACCGAATCCAGGTCCTCATGGTGACAATTGATAATTTAGCAAAGTTTTCATATTATTTTTCAATTATTTTTCCAGTAAGAAGTGTCATGTTAGTATATTGCATATTATACCTATTTTACAGAAGTTTAGAATTTGTGGTTTGTTGGAATAGTTCTGTAGTGTTAGATTATAAACTCTGAGGAGACTATTGGCTAGTATAGACTATGTGGCGACAACGTTGTAGTGAATATTCAAAGTTTAAGAACGTCATTCGAACTACGTACAAATTCGGACTTTGTTGTAGTCCTTTATACCTTACTAGGATTTTGGCCGCGGTTTCACTTGGAAGAAATAGCGACGGATAATTGGTTAAGGTAATAAATGGTATAAACGCTTAGTTACCAAAGGAACCTTGTATTTTTCGGGATAAAAAGTAGCCAATTTGTTGTCTACTATTACTTTGTACGATTGTAATAAAATATCCAAAATTTATATACAAACTCTTAAGCTTACAGTATTAAAAGTAAAAAATATATTATTAAAAAGGACTAATAATAATATTTTAATAATAAACATCTATAAAACGTGGATTCATAAAAAGTATTTGAATACAGACAATACCTATTTATTCAAGTATGAAGAAGACACGTTCAATTTACATCACCTTTTTGCAGTCCATTGAATATAGGAATATAGATATTTAAAGAAGTGTTTTATGTTTATTAATAATAGTAATAATATGATAGCTTTTTTTACAATAGTAAGATATAAAACACATACTACATACGCGTAATTCATTCATTTATCTATGTCTGTTTTTCTGCATGATATTGTAGATATACAAGTTATATGAATAGTATGTTATTAGTCCACTGCGTTGGTTAAATAGTTCACCAACCTTGAGAACGTGTATTCATCTGATATCATCTCATCTCCGGACAGCTGATTGTAATTTAGATTAGAGCTAAAAGTATAGTTTTGATTTCGTTTTTGTTGTAATTATAACAATACGATAAAAAAAATGTTTTACAAAGCCCACCAAAATTACAGTAGGTACCATTTTTTTTGTATTATTTACCCAAATTCTTATCGCCTGAAAAGTCGATAATTTAACATTGTTAATGACGGACAACATAACAAAATATAGACAAACAGAGCTTCAACGATTAAATCTGAAATAATAATATCATTAACATAAAAATTAATTAATGTAAACCAAAAAAATTGACAAAATTAAAAATAAAAATCCAATTCTTAACATGGTAATAACTGTATGTTTAGTAGAAGTATCTAACAATGCTTTTCACAAACCTGTAATGAACATAGCTCTCTCCAGCGAGCGAGAAATATGTATGATATTTGAATGTACATACAAAAAGATAGGAAACTAACAAAATCAACAAGAGGACACCACTCCACTATAGTAAGGTTTACTAACCTCGTATTAGACGAATTCTTAGCTACTATAGCCTTGAATAAGGAAACTGAAGGATAGACCATTAAATCTGGCACATCTGGGAATTTTTAGAGACCGATGACCTCCCGATATTAGAAAATTAATCCCTAGTAGTAAAGTTATCAAACCTAAGAACGAATCTAATATTCTCCTCTTGTGGATATTGTTTAGTTCACATAATAATTTTGGATTAAGGACTTTAGATTCCAGTTAAGTCAAGCCAGAAGTATAAGTATAATGATATTATGAATATAATTTTTTATACTATATATATATATATATATATATATGTATCATACTTAATAGGTGTTAACTGAAACGATCAATTATTTCTCTTATATTTCGTTTTCTTTTATTATATTTCTGTTGAGTTTTATTGTTTTAATAAGTTATTTACTATGTTACTAAACTTAATTAAATTGGCTCATATAATACTTACTTGTACTTATTTTTATCATTCGTGTATACAAGTTGTTAAGTTCGTACTAACTTTAATTAGTCTATTAGGTTTGTTTTATTACCAACCAACCCAAACGCAATCTTAATGAGTTCCTTATCCAGTTACTATCAAAAAATCAAAGAATTTAAACAGATAGTTGTAACTTTTACCTCAGTATATCTACTAATTTAAAACAATATTACAACTTACCAAAACAAGCTTTAATATCTTTTACATCGATATATTTGATGACAGGTACATCGTCTACAGACAAGACGAAGTAAAGATCCTTGTTTAAGTGGAGAAAAATTAGGGGGAGGATTATAATCCACCAAAAACAGTATAAAAATTATTTTATATTAGTCACTGGAAAACTGGCACTGGCATTGGCACTAGCACTGTTCTCAAATAACTATGTTAACAATATATAGATTATTTTATGATAATCACTGGCAAACTCTCACTGGCACTGTTCTGAAATTGCTATGTTAACAATATATAAATTATTATATGTAAACTGACAAACAAATTAAAATAAAAATAATAATACCAAATATTGAATTTTACAAGTTATTCGTTTATTCTCCTGACTCAGTAAATATAGATAAAAAATTGTAATAATAATAAAATATTATTAATGACTTATAAACTAAGAAAATAATTAAAAATATATATTTTTATGCTCATTTTCAAAGCGTTTTAAGTTAAATGACAGTTGGACAAAGAAATAAACTTAGTAAAAAGACCTTTTATCATAAAGCTTCTAAAGTTAAATATTCGTTTCACTGACTCTCTTTTCATCATATTAACCTTATAATATTATCTGCTATATTTAAAAGTATTAAATAAAATGGCGATTATGAAAGTTCAGATACTTTTTTTATGAGTACAAAATATACGTAGATTTATTTTACATATAAATTACTTTTTTATTTTTAATATTATTAAATTCTGGTACCACCAAAATTAGTATTCTGAATAGGGATATATATTTGTGTGTGTGTGTGTTTGCGTTCGTGTGTACGTGCCTATGTGTATATGTGCATTTCATTTTGTCCAGAGCGTTATAGGTTTATATTTAAAACGAAATAATTGATGATAAAGAGACAATAAAATATACAGACATAGAGAAAATTAGTAAATGATTATTTCACGATACTAATCACCTAGCAATTTTTTGCAATGTTTTAAAGGTATGATACGATACGATGCGATGAAATGGCAAAACAAACAAGTTACCTTTTCATAACATATAATATCACTAGCAGGTTACCCGTGCTTCGCGACGGGAATAAACAAAAAAAAAATGACTTTCGTGAGTATTGAAACCATGACCCTACCCTTCACACATACACACTCTATCCTCCAACCCATCATGATTCGCTATCAGTGCGAGAAAGTCTCGAGTTTGATAACTACAGAGTTTCATTCCTATCGGGTTGTAGGTACACTCTTGTTTCTCACATCGCAGCGTGTTGAGAATAAACATAGTGACTGGCCAAATAATTTTTATTTCCACTGCAATGCAATGGCAGAAGAGAGGTAGCGGGGGATAAACTTTGCAGGTTTTATCTGTAACTTTGGAACGGTTTGGACCTTTGCAAAATTCTTTCTTATTGCACTTATTCAATATGTCAGGAGTCTTGTGTCCGAATTTCAGCTTTCTAGGTATTACGGTTTGGACTGTAGAGTAATGAATGAGTCAGTGAGTGTCTTTGTGTTATTATATTAAGATAAAGAAAAAGGCTCAACACGTTCCTAGCGGACTTTAAAAACTGTTTTACTTATATATGTTATTTGTTATCCCAATATATCCACTTAAGTGAAACCGGATTAAGTCGGATATAAAAGAACACCCCACAAGTAATTAAACAAAACGTAAAACAAATCCTAAGCACTCAGTATTGAGAACACACAATGTAAATCCACCAATTAAATATGTTTACAGCAAGAGCGGACACCGGAAGATAGTTTATTTGTATACTAGTTTTGCCTACGACTTCGTCTGCACAGATAAGTTTTTTTTTTTTATAAAGGTAGTTCGTATTGATATACATAATATAATATAAGGTAATCAATTTAAATTTGATCGTGAGGATAATGTAATACCGTTAAAATTAAAGGTTTATTATCCTTATGAAAAGACATTATTTTATTTACTTTTATACAAATTTCAAGTCTTTTAATTAAATAAAAAAAATAAGATTATAAATTAAAATTAAAAATAGCAATACTTTTCATATCTGAACATATAGTTTGAATTTATTTACAATATATTTGGTGTGTGCTATCATTTGTTGATTTATGATATGTTCGATAAAATATCATGGAAAAAGTATTTTTAATAATATATTCAGTACGTGATAAATTAATAAAAATAAGAAACGTCTGTTACTTCAAATAAATTTTGGTTAAAAGTATTGTTCTGTTTTAGATTTATTATTTTATTATTATAGATTCAAAGAGCGAGAGGGCACACTGAGAAAGTAGGAATATATATAATAAAAATAATAAATCCAAATTAAATAATAGTAATAAGAAACACAATTAAAGTTATATTTAATGGAATTGACAATACATTTAAAAATACTGTTAAATATAAATAATAAAGAGAAATAAGTTCTTATAAATATAAGTCGTTTTGAAGGAAAGTTTTGTATTCGTCTGTCTCCTAATTAGTAATGTATAGGACTATACCACATCGCCTACCTCAGATTACTCTGCGACCGTCAGGAGCTGTCCTCGTAATGGGGAGAATGATGTCTCGTTCATCTTATATTTACTTAATTAGCTAACTGTATATGGAAAGAGTATACTCTCCAGACTTCTGTTTTAATATTTCTTTTTTATACCGTTTCATAATGATATTTTTTTCTACAATTTTAACACCGGGAGGTTTGAAAATTATTTCGGGTTGCATGGTGACAACAAATTTGCACCAAAACTATAAAAAAATCTTATGGAATTTGACAAAGATTTTGAAAATTTTAAATATATGTATATTAAAATTATATAAATAAACTATTTTTTACTGGCTTGACTACAAAATGATTTTTGATAATAAAAATACTAAGATCTAACAGAAGGCTAAATAAATAAGTTATAAATTGTACACAGGTAAAGCATTTTGTCAACCGTAAATACTAATGTTCAATTCGAAATACCTTTTTAGCATCCTTTGACAATATTGAGAAAATTTTGACACAAAAAAGGTTTGGGATATTTGGCATGTTTTATACATATAGGAGTAATTCAATCTACCTCCATATATCCAGGTACAGAAATA
Source organism: Melinaea marsaeus rileyi (assembly GCA_918358865.1). Classification (NCBI taxonomy): domain Eukaryota; kingdom Metazoa; phylum Arthropoda; class Insecta; order Lepidoptera; family Nymphalidae; genus Melinaea; species Melinaea marsaeus. The sequence goes on along the minus strand of OU911089.1, from coordinate 13,780,839 downwards.
GACTATAATATATACAAAAGGCACTCACTTTAACTTTCCAATATTGTTTGATTGCCCTGGTTTGTACTTGATTGATGGATTAGCGAGGATTATCAATGAAATAATGTTTGATCAGCCTTGATGACTACACCTCGTATCAATTACCTTATTATATCTCAATTTGGCCGCTGGAGATTCTTTACGAGACAAGTTTAAGCAATCCAATATACTCACTCGGTGGTCGGATAATTTTTGAAAATCTTAAATATGTGAAATATATCTTTCAGAGCTGGTAGTAACTTTGAGAATAAAAAAATGTTTATTATAAAACTGACATTCAATATATTATTTAGTTTTCTTTGGTAATATATGAGCAGTCAGAAAAGATCCCTAAATGTTGGTTTCATTTTTCGTGACTTTACCTGCTGATCCAAAAGTCACAGGTTTGAATCCCAGATTGGACAAAGTGTTGTTTCCAAATATTACTGTTCCGAGTCGGGATGTACTTTATGGAAGTTATTAGAATGTTGCTGGAAATAAATGGATTATGTAAGTGTTTGTTTTTAATACGATTTACATTTATAAATTGTTTCTTGTCTATGTTAACAGTAGTACTGAGATTAAGTAATAATAACTTTAATCATGAGATATCCCGAGAGAAATAAATCCTGAGTATTAATCTACAAGTAACGTGTGATTATTCAAGTGTAAAGTCATATACCATAATACCTTATCTCCTATTCTCAGATGACTGTTACATATGTTATATAAGATGTGTATTTTGTGGTTCAGTTGTTTTACAACACAACATTTTGGTATTGTTCTATACGTACAATAAGTTGTTTGAACGCCATATTTGGTCCCTATCGGGTAGAATAAGAGTATGAAGCTGAACTACCAAAATTGGATACACTACAACGAGTAATCAGTATTAAACAGTGCCTATAAAAAAGTATATAATTATGTCTTTCCTGGATCGTGTACCTTTTTGCAGTTTTCCCGGATAGCAACCCGTTATAAATAATATAAATATTTAGTATACGTAATAATTTTATTTCACTCTGATGTTTATTTATTATTAATTAGCAATAACAACGAACTAAGTATTTTTTATTGACAAATTGAACCAATCATAGACATGAGAGAATGAAGCAGTTCCTGATTTAACAGATACGAGTTTTACTGATTGTGATTTTTATATGTTACTAAATAAAGCTTTATATTAATTGATTGATGACTTTCATGTGTAGATATAAATATAATGTATTTGGAATACAAAGTTACAAAAAATGATTTCTATATAATCAAAATAACTGAAAATATTTTTTATGTACAAGAATTTTATTCAACACTTTTAAACATAAAATCAACTTTATCAATATTGAATATGAATGTTATCTATCCGATGTTCGCTGCTGATCCCACTACAGCGACAGCTGGACCAGCTTTGATGATTCCATCTCTTATGTTCTGTCCAAGCTTTTCCTGCAACAAAATATCACCATAGTGATAAAAAATACAAATATTGCAAAGTATTTTATACGTAATTAATGCTAATATTTACATTGAAAAGGAATTAAATACAACTATATATATATTTTAATTATTATTACGGATTAATTAAATAACATCACTGATTTTGAAATATGAACCAAAAACTTTAAAAAACTTATTTTAACAATGGCTTATTTATTTAAGATTTTTTTTATTATATTTAAAAGCATTATTATTCTAGAATTGATATTAGTATACTTCTGTACAGAATTCCAAAAATTATTCTCTAATTTAAGTATTAGTATAAAAAATAGAGTTAAGATATATAATATCCCTGAAATTACTAGTTGTACATAAATAAACTGCAATTACATTATAAAATGTATACCGAATTTTACATTCTGTTATAATATGATTAAATCAGTCTAATTGGGGAATATCTTTGACATCAACATCACTCACATTGATATCTGATACTCCTGTATGGATTCACAGGACTAGTAATAATATTACCGCATTCGATACTGTTAGATGACGGTCCGGATTCGAGGAATTATTACTAATAATCATATAAATATATACCTAAATATTACTTATATATACTGTCATAAATACATACAACTTTCTTCCAAAATTTCCACCTCGGAGCCGGCGCAGCGATCACCGAAGCGACCAAACATAACATAATGAAGCAAAAAATTTTATGAAAATTCATTTTTCTATTAAAATATATTGATATCTGTGGGAAAAACAATTAATACTGCTGTTTTCTTTAACGATATCTGTCTTTTATACAACACATATTGATATCAGCTCGTGGATACGAACATATTATGACACTTGAAAACAATTATTAAAAAAATATTATATGAATTGCAACAGAATTTATTAAAGGAGGGCATTAAATTAAAAAAGTAGCTGTTTTCAAATCCATTTAGTACGGCTTGTTGTTTCAAATTACTTCTTTCATTGTTAGATGTCGCGTTAACTTTTATCTCTACATTTAAACTGTGACTGACTACAACAGATTTTAGTCAATTTGTTTTCGTATTTTCCTTTCTTCCTCTATCCTTTATCAGGATTTATCTACTTGTGTTAATTTATTAAAACACAGACACATTATAATTATAAAAGTATATTTAGGTCATGCAGTACTTAACACTGAAATCTTTTATTGTTTCTGTCCAAGTATTGCAAATATTTACTGATTATGATGATGATAAACATACGTACATACATATAAAGTATAGTTATAATAAATATATACTATTGAAAATGTAAAAGATAAGTTTGTTGTGCATTTTGCAAGCATTTCTCAAATAAATGTAATAATAATAATAAAATAATTTATTAAATGTTAATATAAGCTATGTTAATATACAATTTGAAACAGTTGTAGTTCTGTAATATGATAAAATGACTTTAAAGGTCATGACTTTAAAGTCAAAACAAGTGCAGGTACCAAGAAATATTGTTAGAGTATTATTTACCCAAAGTATCAACACCCGGAAACTCGATAATTTAACATTGGCAATGACGGATTTAAAAAAAATCAGAATATTAAAATTTGTCATTAGGATTTAACAAGGAATAAATATGTTATTTAGACATATTTTGCTACATAACATTTGCGTTAAAAGTTATGAAGAATCATCAGATAATACTAAACTATTAAAATATTTGTTGAATAACTTTACTTTAGTTTTATATAAAATATCTTCTATAAATTATATTGGGAATGAGAATCCAAATATAATTTGTAGATAATTACTAAAAGCAATAACTCTTGATAATTTATTCCTCTATATGTCGTGGAGAATAAAGCACTGTGCTTATCTCTTTATCACTTTCAATTAATCTTTGAACACAAAATATACGTAATTGCAATCGTCAAATACTAAAATAGAAAGTGGATGTACACATATACAAATTAGTATGTACAAATAAGAAAGATAACCCCGTCTTAATGTTGTTTTTATTTCTATGTAAAGATCAAAAAAGATGTCTTATATACTCTGATAGTAACTAATTAGTTACAAACTAATTACAGAAACAAATAAAATCTTTCTTATTTACTTAATACCAAAATGTATATATGACTACCATATTGTATATTATGTATGGACTAAGTTTGAAACTAGGAAAGCAATTTAAATCTTAAAGTCTGAAAGAGAGTATCTCCATCAGAGTTTCCGTTTTGATTTATTTCAAATTATAGTTTGATAAAACTTTGAATCAATTAATTCTCTCCTCAAATAATAATAAAGAATAGTATATTAAAAAGACGATTATCGTTCACTGCAATACAACATATCTTAGGAAGAAAAATAGGTGAGGAGACAGTAACAATGAGAAAATATAATAATATTGAGTGTTATTGAATGTGTCCGTATATAGTTATAGAATACATACATTATATAAGAGACGGGGAATATCTTGAAATAGTTCAAACTATTCTTACCGTAGAGTGGGTTTAATGGAAAATATGTCAACTCACGGGAGCAGCAGCTTCTGTTTAAAATATAAAATGCAGGATAAGCAATATACAATATAAATCTGATGTACATTGATGGCACTTGAGCGTTTAAATAAGGGCGCTTATACACCGTACATGTAATGTACGAATAACAATAATATATATAATAATGTATTACAATAGTAGTGAGTATTAAGTGAAGGCGGGATCTACTTTGCATTGTTTTAGTAATTATGGATCGAGAAAGCTCTCTGAATCACTGTCTCGGACATTTTAATACGCATTTGGTTGTTAATAGATATGAATATACGAAATATTTGCTTTTGTTCTGTATTTTCATTTGGAACAATTGCCTTCAAAACTCCGGTATCATAAAATTATACAAAATATACACAATCATACACAGTTTGTCGAAGGACCTAAAGAGAATTAAGTTTACCTTCTCTGGCCTATTTGATTATAATTGTATACATATGATTTGATTATAAACTTCCATCACACAGCGCTTTCAAGCGATTTAATCCATACACCAAACGCTTAAAGGTATATTCTAGATAAGCATACATTTGTAAAAATAGAAATAAAACTAATACGGTTAAATATTTATTATATTATTGCTTTTGAAGTATGGGTTACATTATATTTTTATGTGTAAATATATATAAAAAAACTCGTTATCGTAAGAGTCTGATATGTGATAACTATTCTATATATTTGTCACTTTGAGATCTGTTGTATAGTTTAATTTATCATCATATATTGTTCTTTAAGTGTTTAGTTTGTAGAAGACTTTATTTTATATTATCTTCCTCAGTCACGTGCATCGTGGTTGGACGTCAATATTTTCTATGTAGATATATAACAAAATTTCAGGAATAGAAACCAATTTAGATATTTCATAAATAATAAAAAGTAATCTAAATTTTCAATATTTATATAACATATGGTATTAATTTAATATAATTAATTAAATACATATAAGATATATCCTCCAAGTAAAACAATATTCTTTATCAACATTTGACATCTTATAATTCTCTTTATCTATGTCTCTCATCACTAGGTATCATTAAGTATTTAATGACTTCCTCAATACTTCTTAAACAAAAATACTGCTGTGAATAAAAATAATAAGACAAATTGTGTTCCAATTTGAATATATCATTAGTTTATCAGACCTTGGCAAATAGAAATTTGTCAAAATAAATAATAGGGTTGCTTACTTTTTATTTTGCTCGTTATTTGCGAGATGTCTAGAATGATAGAAGATTTATTTTATTTATATTTTTATTTTATACGATAATAGATTATACTATTAGAAAATATCTAAATTTAAAAAAAGATTGTCTCCCTTATTTTAGACAAATTTTAACAATAATTTAATTCAAATATTTTTCGTTACAACATTGTTTATAGTTACAACATTGTTTACTTTATAAATTTTAAGTAATAATTATTAATTTATATTTATTTAATGAGTTTATAATCATCATTGAACTACCTTCACAGGTTATATTTAAAGTATTTGAATGCTTTTAATATTTACATGACTGTGTTAATTATTAAGTTACTTTGTTTCTTATACTTGTATGATTATAACAAATATGATGATCCTTTGTTTATTGTCTTCCTCATACTTATACACTACATACTATGTATAATACAATGTACAGTAATAAATACATTATATCATAAATATTGACTAATGCAGTGCTCGGGGATATCATATTGTGTGTGTGTGTGTGTGTGTGTGTGTGTGTGTGTGTGTGTGTGTGTGCAGAGTAGATCTAATAAAGTATTGACTCACGAGACGCAGCTTCAATCTGAAATGGAATACAGTTCATATAATTTGATAAAATACATTTGTATGTGAGTAGATCCGTGTATTTAACATTTAATATATTATATTTAATATACAAGGGAAAAATTATAATATTTGTATAAACGGGAAAAGGTTTACAATATCTTATTTCTATAATTTTAATTATTTTGTTGGATCAAGCCTCTTACATACATGAATAATTAATAATCCAATCAGATTACTCCAGCTTGTATTAAGTTATTAATACCTAATTTCTTAATAATACATAATAATTGCGAATATTTTCTAGTTTATAATAATACTTGACAATGGTCATCGCGGTCATAATATATTACTCATCCAAGATATATCTGCGGCTGTCCGTCGGAACACGAGCTATTCACTTGTGTGTAACTGTATTATAGCTCATGAAGCACAATATATAGTAATGAATACTGAATACTAATAATGATATTGCAAATGGATCTTGAGTATTATTACTCTCTTCACTACATTATAAGTGTTAGTATTTACTTTACTATTTGATTTAAACTCATTGCATGTTTAATTAGTTTCATAAGCGTTACTTTTGTTAATGGCATCTGATTACAAACTGTTTTAATATTTGTGTGTTGAGAACATTAAAATATTGATGGATCTAATGATAGCTATTTATCATATATATTTATTATTATTTCTGATTTATTAATATTATTTTCAATATGCTGCATTGTTGTAATCGGATTTCATTAAAGGATAGATAGTATGATATCGATTCGGAATGACGAAAGGAAGAGCCAGGTGTACCATTGTGTGTCTCTAAAGCTGTAATACCAGGATGAAAACTACAGAAGAGCAAATCACCTAGTGTTAGAATAGTATGAAAAATCTCTTTTTTATTATTAAAGGTATATTTTAACATAAAAATGACATCCATATTGTTATTCATAAATAATATTTATTTAAAGATGTATTCTTAAATTGAATAAAATTAACCAATGGTTTAAAATAAGTATTTCAGTTCTTTCATAATTATAAGAGTCTATTCAATTACATAGTTTATTGATGATTTTAACTTGATATTGTATTGTGATAAATATCAAGAAATGGTACTGTATATAAAACATCCCACTATTATATATATATTGGAATTTGAAAGTCTCGGTCTGATTCCCAACATCCTATTCTGTAACAGGCGTAATCCTCGAACTGAATGTGAGGAAGGAAGTTTGTTAGACGGAACATTTCCTAGAAGGCTTTATGTCATAGATGACATATTCAATCATACGGAGCAGGAAATAGATATGTTATCATATCATGTGCAGAGCCTTAATAACAATGAATATATAATACAAGTTATTAAAAGATACCTTACTTTTTATATCTATTTAAGAACAGTTAAACAAAGTACATCATTATTTCCAAAGAATATGTTTTATGAATACTTCATTTATAAAGACTTACAAATAAATAGGATGTCCGTTTTAAAATTATGTATTAATTATATCAAAGGAAAAGTAATTGCATCAGCTCGCAGTGCAGTCTGCGGTCCAAGTGATTAAAGAGAAGAAGCAATAATTTTAGTTCCACAACAGTGAACATTACTTTTCTTGGGTTTGTTTTGTAAGTGCAGAATCTTAATAATAAAAAAACGTTTTTATTATTAAAATACGTATTTTACATGACTATCTCCATAATTATTTACGAAAAAACTAATAAAAAAGGTTTTATTCTTAATTATCCCGCTCTTACTGCATTTTCCCACTATTACTTAGCAGTCTACCACAACTTTAAATATAAAAAATCAATCCTTTTAGCTGTGATTACAGCGCAAATAATTGTGTGTGTTGTGTTTCGAAAATAAGAAATAAAAAACAGGAGAAATATTATTTGTCTTTATCTTTTAATCGGTTATCTGGTCAGTAACCTATAGACCAACAAATTTCATCATTTTGCGTGTTATGACAACATAAAAGCAGAAAAAACTAAGATATATGTATTGTTATAAACTCACTCATATCATATTTTTCTGTAAGATATTTAATACAGTAAATGTTGTCTGTCTCTGTTTGTATATATCAGTACAATGAGGTGTGGTACGTGACTGCTTTGTGCGGTGTAGTTGATAATAACAAAACACAACTACTGAATATAATGATTACATATCTATAACAACTTTAATACACTGTATTTATTATTAGCTTTTAAATATCTCGACTTTGAAAATAAGACACTTTTACGATTATTAATATTTTATAATTAATAACATGAAAGTAATTTAAATTACAACTTCGCATGATTCTAATAAAGCCTAGTACTTAACGTCAACTAGGAATGGAAAGTAACAATATTTAATATTTAAAAACACGCGACTGCGGGTTAAGTAATTACTTATTTTAATCTAAAATATTGTACTTATTGTTATAATTGTACTAAGAATTTTGACTAACTTTAGTTAAATGTTGTCAGAGATATTTCAATATAAATATATCCCTTCGCCAATGTTAATGGAGAAAGAAAATTGTTAATTAATTTATAATCAATAAAGTATGAAGTCTGATGTGTTTTCGTGTTATTCTACCATAAGATTATAACTAATATATTGTATTTTCCATAAGGTTATAATACATATTATTATATTTTTTCATTGTTACTGTCTTGTTTCCTATTTTTCTTCCTAAGATGTGTTGTATTGCAGTGAACGATAATCGTCTTTTTAAGGGACTATTCTTCATTATTATTTGAGGAGAGAATTATTTGATTCAAAGTTTTTATGAGTTTTGATTTACTCCAAACTATAATTTGGAGTAAATCAAAACTCATAGCGATACTCTCTTTCAGACCTTAAGATTTCAATTAGTTTCCTTGTTTCAAACCCAGCGTATACATACATACTATTCAACATGCTTGTCATATATATATCACTTAATATATATATTAAGTAAACAAGAAAGATTTTATTTCGTTTCAATAATTAGTTTGGAACTAATTAGTTACCGTCAGAGTAAATAAAACATTATTTCATAGTTATATACAAATAATAAGTTCGTAATTAGAAAAGTCAATTAGTTTCTTATTACTAAACACCCAAAACTAAAGAAATAGCAAATGTACGTATATTTAGTAAAACTTATACTAACTTACTTATATATAATTTGTCTACATATAATTGAAACGAGTCTTTTATTAAACTGCAATAGTTAATAGTAACTATAGATTTTTAGTGAGGTAAAGCAAAGTTTAGTTCATTAGACTAAACATAATTATATATAATTATAAATACAGGTATTTTCGTTTGTTTTGTAATTATTTATAGACAACATCAACATAGTTGTAAGAATTAAGTACGGTGGCAGCCGAGGATCCAAAAAAAACCAAAACTATAAAAATACTTTATTTAAAATTACAATTTAAGTTACAACTAAAATGACGACTGCTTGCCCGATATTAGAAAACAAGAGTGACAATTATATTTAAAATTAATTATAAAGAAATACATTTATGTCAAGTGCACATTCAGCTTTTTGATTGTTATAAAATTATAATGAAATAATAAATTTGTGTGAAATGTAGATTCAGCTTTACGATTGTTAACATTCCTGGATTCTGATGCAATGTAATGTACATATTGCACCAACGCTTGCTAAGCGGTTCCCGCGATGCATGGGAACATAACTCCTCCCTCCTGAAGAACAGCATCTATTTGATTTCCTTAGATCTCGAATAGTGCTGTAAAATCTTCTCCACGTGATCATGATTTCCTTCCTCGTCCTTTGTTAGCTTTTGTTCTTTCTTAACTTTAAGGCTTTTACGATTCTTCAGACTTTTATATATTATAACAGCAATGCCTAGTGCACCTGCACTTAATATTATTCCATATAATGGGATTGTAGTATGATAAAGACTGTTACTTTCAGTTATTCCTGAAATTTTCGGCTGCAATGACATTTCATTACTTATTTCTTGAAGCTTTTTAAGGTCGATGGAGTTTAGTTGTAATGACGTTTGTGAAACTTCAATTTTCTCAGAATTGTGTAGGTCTATTATTTTCAGTGGCTTTCCTCTTATATGATCATTGCTATTAATTATTGTAAATTCTGAACTTTTTATTAAACATCCCAGAGGTAGGGTTACAAGATAACTGCCTTGTACTTTTATAAATTGTTGCTGATTGCAGGATAATTTTAAACTTGATGGCTCCGGAAATGTTATAATATAATGCTTGTCGTCAAGTTGTTCCACGGCTTCCGTAATCAGGATCAAGGATACAAATTGACATGAACTTTGTATCTGCTGCGTCGTAATGAGGCGTTCTATACAATCGGGCTGTTTTCCATAGTGATTGTTAAATTTGTTTTCACAGAGATAAAATCCGTTGACCTTCGGGCATTCAGCCTCTATGTACATAAAATCTTTATTGTGAATTGCTAGGAATGGTTTAGGAGGAATAAGGATATGGTTATTCTTATTCGGTACTTGCGGATAGATGATATAAAACATAAAATTTGGGAAAGACAATCGGAAACCTAAAAATTAACACAATATTCCTATCGTTATAATAGTAACCTACTTTAATAACGTCGAAATAGTCTCTAAAACTAATGTCTAAAAGTTCCTCTTTCTCGTAGAGGCTATTTAACTTATTTAAAATATCTCTATGCATATTGATAGATAACATTGAATGATGTGTACTTTGGGCATGAATAAAAGCTAACCAATTTTCTAATCGAAATAATTCGTCCGTTATACTTTCAATATTATCTCCTAAAATTAAGAATATTTGAGTCAAGTGCGTAAAAGTTGTAATATCCGTTTCGAGGTTACTGTTGACACTAGTTAAGTTATTTATCAAATTTTCCAACTTTCTTTGATTAATTGTTAAATTATTAATAATTTCATTATTTTGAAATAACCATTTTTTGGTTAAACTAATGTGATTGTTCAATTCGTTAACAATTATATTATTATTTCCTTCTAATATTTTAATTGCATTATCATACTTCATAGCATCCGTATAGTCGAGATTTCCTGAAATAGTTTTTATTATTGACCCTAAACCGTTAATAAGCCCTCTTTTAACACGACTAGTCTCAAAGGTTTTTAATTGCTGTGAAACTTTTTCCAATTTAGTTACAAGATATTCAATGTGCATTTGAAAAAGTGAAAGGGTTTTATTTCTTAAAATTGGGTTAATATTGTGGATTTGTTCTTGAACTGACTTTAAACTATCACGAATCTTTACTAAATCTACGCATTATATAAAGGAGTGATAGTGGGAAATGATTCTAGCGGTTCCTAACTTAAACGGTAAAATACCCGGTCCATTATCCAGGCTACTTAGCTCAATTTCTTCTGCTTTCGTCAAGGTTGCTAACAGGATCGTCATTCTGTAACAATTGAGCACTTATAGGTACTCTTTTAAGTCTAGATTTAGCTATTGGGCCTCGTTTCTTTTTCGTGTAAATGTGTATCGGTAAGTCGGCTAAAACTTTGTCATGAGTATAGCGAGGGGCAAGTTTTTGTCGGGATGCTTTAGGGTTCCGTATGAATATTTGTTGGTCGGGTAAGTAACATGTCTCAGGTTCTCTATTTTTATTAATGTTTTCAGTAATTTGGGTACGCCTATGTAGAGAGGATTCGTTTATAATATCATAGACTTTAATCATACGGTCACGATGGTCTTGTGTGTATTGCTGTAATAGTTGTTCTGTTAAGTCTATGTCTATAGGGTCACGGGGATCAAAGTGTCCAGTTATGATATCTATCGGTCTACATTTAGTAAAGCTATGTATAGAGCTGTTGTAAGCTAGAAGAGCATATGGCATAAGGTTAGTAATAGACTCTCCATGTTTATTTAATCTTAAAATCCTTAAATGTTCTAACAGGGTGGAATGAAGTCTTTCTATTAATCCATTTTCATTGGGTGTGTAAGGTAAAATTTTATGATGGATTATTTTGTGAAGTCTAAGAAATTCTAAAAATAATTGATTTGTAAATTCGGGGCCTCCATCAGTAACGATTGTACTTGGAACTCCATGATGAGTACAAAACGTTAATAATCCTTGTACGACACTGATTGCAGTACCATCTTTTAGGTTATAGCTTTGCGCATATTTTGAAAAAGCATCGATTATTGTAAGGTATTTTTGATTTTCGACACTAAATAAATCTAAATGAACAATAGCAAAGGGTTTAGTTGGAGGAGGGACAATTTGAAATTTCTGTTTAATAGGATTTCTATCGTATTTTGCTCGGCCGCAAATTGTACATTCATTTATATATTTTGTGACTTGTTCTTTCATTTTTGGCCAAAAATATCTTTTTGACAAAGATAAGTAACATTCATTGATGCCACGATGATTGGTTTTTCCTTCGTGGTAATTTTTGATAATCTCTTGCTGTTTAAAATAATCTTTTACATTATCTAATTCAGTTTTTGTAAGAACAATGTCCATAGCAGAATTTTTAAAATTATTTTGGATTATAGGAACTATTTGGTACATTCCCAACGGAGGGTTGATGAAAATACCAGTTTTGATTTTGGGATTGACGTATTCTTTTATTGCTTCTACTACATCATTTTCTACATTTGAATCCGAAATCGATATGGTAGCCTTAAAGTAGTTTTCAAATAATTTTGTTACTATTGGCTTATTTTTAATATCACCGACGATATTAAAAATAATTTGTCTATGAAATTTATTTAAGGCGTCGTCTGTTATAGGGATTTCTAAAAAGGGATTTTCTGAGTCGGAATGTACAGTGGCGGTTCGAGAGCTTATATTGGAGGGTGATTTTTCAGAGGGATTCACAAATGTTGAGCTAGCCTCTTCATTGTGAATCTCAATTCGAGATAGCGCGTCTGCCTTACTATTATACTTTCCCTGCTTATATGTTACTGTAAAGTCATACTCACTTAAACTAAGTCTCCATCTAGTTAGTCTTGAATTGGGTTCTTTAATGTTCATAATCCACTGAAGTGGTCTATGATCAGTCATAATTTTGAATTTTCTTCCGAAAAGATATGGGCGAAAATATTTAGTGCCCCAAACAATCGCTAATAACTTCTTTTCAATTGTACTATAGTTAATTTCACTGGAGTTTAGAGTTCTGGATGCGTACGCTATGGGTCTATCAGAGCCAAGGGAGCCTTGAGAGAGAACTGCTCCTATTGCTAAGTTTGAAGCATCCGTGGTCAGTATAAAGTCTTTAGAAAAGTCGGGATATTGAAGAATGGGGTCATTAACAAGTAATCTTTTACATTTTTCAAAACAGTCAGTGTAGTCCTCTCCTAAAGTTATTTTGTAGCCTTTTTTCAAACATTGAGTCATAGGTTTTGTTACTCTAGCAAAGTCAGGTATAAATTTTCTATAATAGCCTAGTAAACCCAAAAATCGTTTTATTTCCGTAGCTGTTTTAGGAATAGGATAATTTTGAATAGCAGTTATTTTATCAGGGTTAGGTTTTATTCCTTCATTAGTAATTATATGTCCTAAATAAGAAGTTTCTTTTTTCAGGAACTCTGACTTATCCATTTGTATTCTAAAATTTGAATCTCGTAACCTTTTGAAAACCTTTTCTAAATTAATTATGTGTTCTTGAAGAGAAGTACTAAAAACGATTATATCATCGAGATAAACGAGACATATGTTATTTTGTAAGCCATGCAACACATTATCCATTACCCTTTGGAAGGTGGATGGCGCGTTTTTTAAGCCCATAGGCATTCTTAAAAATTCGAAATGCCCATGTTCTACATTAAAGACAGTTTTAGATACATCAGAAGGATTCATTTCAATTTGATAGAAGCCACTTGCGAGATCTAGGGTACTGAAATATTGACAATTACCTAATTTATCTAGAATATCAGATATATTCGGGATAGGGTATTTATCGTCGACTGTTTTTTCATTAACTTTCCGAAAGTCTATGACAAGGCGCCACTTAATTTTCCCTGAGGCGTCACTTTTCTTAGGAACTACCCATATTGGAGAGCTCCAAGCTGAGTCAGAGGGTCTTATGATGCCTTGATCAAGCATTTTTTGGACTTGATCCCTAACTTCTCCCCTATGTATGAATGGGTATCTATAACTTTTAGTGTGTACTGGTATTTCGTCTGTGGTTTTAATTGAATGTTTAATAGTGTTACTAAATGTTAGTGGCTCTCCCTCTAAGTAAAATACATCCGCGTAACGGCCACAAAGAATTTCTAAATTAATTCTTTCCTCTTCATTTAAGTGATCAGTTCGAAGACGAGATAGGACTTCCTTCTCTCGTTCACAATTTTTTCTAGTATTTAAATATTCAGTATTATATAATTCGGCTTGAATGGGCTGGTCTAAAGAAAAAATTATGTCACTACGATTGGGGTTATAAATTTCTACTATAGCTCTATTATTTTTAACAAATGTCAAACATTCTTTTATAATGCAACGCGAAATTGTTTGCTCTGGGACTAAAATTTCTCCTATGTGCATATTAATTGGTAGTTTAACTAATTTAGAGGAACCAGCTGGTATTATATCCTCGTATAAGTTTACATTACGCGAATTATAAACTTGTATGGGGTTTGAAGCATTTTTGGTTACAAATAATTTTTTCTTATAATCTATGGTTGCTTCCCATTTATCTAAGAAATCTGTACCTATTAGACCATCGAAATAGTCGTGGAATTTATAAATATAAAATTTTATATCATCATTACTTTTAAACTCATTAAAGCAAGGAACGGTTATGGAATATTTATGTTTGCTTACAGAATGAACATTACAAACTTCAAAAGGCTCATAATTTAAATTGAAATTATTAAAATATTTTTCAACTGCATCTGGACTTATAAAGGACTGATTTGCACCGGTATCTATTAGAAACTTTAAGGGTGGATTTTTAATCTGAATATAAGGTAACTGACGTTGGGATTGAACATTAATCTCTATTTTGGTTTGTCTAACGGTTTGATTTTCCGAAAATCCTGTTGGTTATTGGTAGTTGAAGATGAAGGTTCAACAACAGTATATTCAAAGGGTATGGGATCGTTTGATTGTTGAAGACATTGGTGGTTTTCTACAGGTTGATAGTCACTGTAATAATATTCTGGGTGTTGGTTATAATCGTCATAGTAATTGTCATAGTAATCGTCAGTCTCATAATAGTCATAATGGTCATAACTTTGATTTTGATTATTACTTTCGTGGAAATTCATTTCCCGAGTTTTAAAATAATTCGTTGGGGGTGGATTACCATGTTTCCTCCAGTCATGTCCAGTAGGTGGTAAATTTTTAGTTACAAAATGAGTTACACCGCTCATAGGACGGGCTGGTTGGGGATTTTGGTTAGTATGTTGATAAAAATTACGTTGGGGCATTTTAAATGCATTATTAGGATTATAATTTGGAGGTGTGGCCCTAAATATTTGTTGAGTGTATGAGGGACCTGGACCCGGTTGAGGTCTAAATGGGGGTCGTTGTGTGTGAGTTGGGAATTGATGACGCGGTTGGTGTTGGTTTTGAAATGTAAATGGCATAGACTGTATTGTGTTAAAATTATAATCTGAATTTACCTTAAAAGGTTGAGATGACAATGCCATAGGGTGTTTGTTCCTTTCAGGTTCATAACGAGCCTGTAAATATATAGTATTTAATTCGTCTTGCACGAATTCTAATGCTTTCTCTATTGTTTCGGGTCTCATACATCTAATACGTGAACCTAAAGGATCTTTTAATCCTCTTAAATATGCTTGCAGTGTTAATTTCTGATATAAAACCCTTTTCGCTTCAATTGTGGTACCAATATTCTCGTATAAAGTTATGTATGTCATAATTGTACTAAACAAGTTTTGACAGCGTTCATAAAACTCTTGAGGTGTCATGGACCCTTGTTTTAAAAGAGCAAGATCATTGTATAACGCAGTTTCGTCTCGTTGATCAGAAAAATTATTAATTAACGACTTACGAATGCCAGTCCAGTCTGAAGGGATACCGTTAGTATTAATTAATCGTGCTGCGGAGCCTGTTACTTTATTTAAAATGCCGTTTACAAGAGCAACATTTAATAAATTATTTTCAGGGTTATTAATCACAAATTCTTGGACTAACTGGTCACAAAGTTTTATGAATCTAGGTAATACATTTGGGTTTCCATCGAATTCAGGCAATAAGCGTAAGGCTTGAAAAATGCTACCTAAATCGGCCATATTATATTTCTCTAAATTTAGTTTAACGTTATTATAAAATATTAAATTTCTATTCGCGTCTTGAAAGCGCGCTCTACTACTATACGTACTAAGCCTAGAGGTCTTCGATTGCCGCAGAAGGGGAATCTTGGAAGGATAAATCTTACAAAATAGGAATAAGCAATCACTAGAAAGATTCTAATGTACTTACAATTTTAATTTCGGTTTCTCTGGAGTATCAATGTTCGGATACGCCTCGCTGCGCCGCCTCGTAGATTCAGGATACTCTTGTTGAAACTTGATAGCTTCTCGGATGGACCGCAAGACGATTATCTTGATTTTAAGAATATATATAATTTACGTTGCTCGCGACCCGGCCCGCGAGTATCCTACCGACTGCGCCAATTAAGTACGGTGGCAGCCGAGGATCCAAAAAAAAACAAAATTATAAAAATACTTTATTTAAAATTACAATTTAAGTTACAACTAAAATGACGACTGCTTGCCCGATATTAGAAAACAAGAGTGACAATTATATTTAAAATTAATTATAAAGAAATACATTTATGTCAAGTGCACATTCAGCTTTTTGATTGTTATAAAATTATAATGAAATAATAAATTTGTGTGAAATGTAGATTCAGCTTTACGATTGTTAATATTCCTGGATTCTGATGCAATGTAATGTACATATTGCACCAACGCTTGCTAAGCGGTTCCCGCGATGCATGGGAACATAACTTAAGGACTTATTTTATGTATTTTTTTTAATATTTATCTATTTATACAAAAAAAAGTAAAACTCTTCATAAGACCTAATTTGCAAGACAGGAAAATATATTTATTAGGATTACTAATAGATATTTTATTAAAGAAATATTGTATTACTTATTTATATACCAAAATAATTTAATTTTGTAATAAATAGTTTTAAAGAATCATTAAAATAATAGATGGTTGGTTTTTCCCAATAATTATTCTAATTTTCTTAAATTTGATACGATAAGGTTTTATTAGGTCTGATATATATATGATAATTGTCCATATTGAATTGTAACATATATTAACATACTAGCAGACCCGGTCACGCGTTGCTGTGACTATTTTTTTTTATATATAACATTGTAGTAAACTATTTAAGGGGTAACGTTCAGAGTACATGTCATGAAAACCATAATGTTTTCTTACAGTCAATTTTAAGCAAACATCAAAACAAAATAATAATAAAAAAACAAATTTTATCTAAGTGTAAAAAAAACACTATCTGTATATTATAAAGTTTGTAGTAAATAATTTGGAACATTAAACTTACGATAGTAAAATAGTAAACAAATAATTTTCAATAAAATAATAAGTTTAAGTTAAGTAAATTTTAAGTTAGATCAAACTGCACGTGGTGTGTAAATTTTATTAAAATCGGTTAAGTAGTTGACAAGTCCATCGCGGACAAACAACGTGATCGTAATTTATATATATTAAGATATGGGTATTAAAGCAATTACAATATACAAATATGACATGTACTAAAAACCGTTAGAAAAATAAATATTTTTTGGAAAATCTGTATAGCGTAAATGAGTCGTGAAGGTTACATTTGAAGGGTGATAATTTAAAAATAAAGTTGTCATTTATATTATGGATCTATTTTACCTTTATTAGATAATGTTTTGTTGGTAAAGTCTAACACCATTCCAATATACCTGAATCAAAAATGTACAGGCCGAAAGGCTATGTGAGACTCAGCGACTTAGAAGGCACCGTTTTTAAGGCTACTACTAAAAAGCGATGGTTATCCTTAAAAGACAATTTAGGCAATTACCTCTGACTATACACACTAAAAAGTAACGATGTCTCTAATGTCTTAGTCGGAGGGTTTAACAGTTTACCAGGACGGCAATATTATGTATATTCTTGTTTTAGGCATGACATTACTTATAATTATATGAAGATGTAGTATTTACATATTGCTGAATTATAACCATCGTCATAAAACCTATTTTCCACGATGGTAGTAAGGCAGATGTGAACTTTTCAATCTATTGTCCAACCTGGGAACCGAATCCAGGTCCTCATGGTTACAATCGATAATTCAGCCAAGTTTTTCATAAATTATTTTGCCAGTAAGAAGTGTCATCTTAGTATATTGCATATTATACCTGTTTAATAGAAGTTTAGAGTTTGTGGTTTGTTGGAATAGTTCTGTAGTGTTAAAGCGATTATAAAATCTGAGGAGACTATTGGCTAGTATAGAGTATATGGCGACAACGAAATTGTGAATTTCCAAAATTAAAGAACGTCATTCGAACTACAAATGAGAACTTTGGTTGTAGTCCTTTATTTCTTACTAGGGTTTTGCAGGCGGCTTTACTTTGAAGAAGTAGCGACGGATAATTGGTTAAGGTAATAAATGGTTCCTATGCTCAGTTTTCACAGGAATCTTGTATTTTTAAAGGTAGCCCATGTCTTCTAAATTAATTTGCAATTTTCATTGGGCAATATCTGAAATCTAAGTATTTAAACATACAAAGTTTTAAGCTTACAGTATTAGTGAATAAAATTTTATAATGTAGTAATAATTATATATTAGTAATAGCCATCTATAATACATGGATTCATAAAAAGTATTCGAATACAGACAATACTATTTATTCAAGCATGAAGACGACACGTTCAATTCACATCACCTTTTTGCAGTCCATTGAATATAGGAATATAGATATTTAAAGAAGTGTTTTATGTTTATTAATAATAGTAATAATATGATAGATTTTTTACAATAATAAGATACAAAACTAGTACATACTACATATGAGTAATTCATTCACTTATCTATGTCTGTTCTTCTGCATGATATTGCAGATATACAAGTTATATCAATAGTATGTTATCAGTCCACTGCGTTGGTTAAATAGTTCACCAACCTTGAGAACGTGTATTCATCTGATATCATCTCATCTCCGGACAGCTGATTGTAATTTAGATTAGAGCTAAATAATATTGTTGATAACTTTTTTGTAATTAAAACGATACGATAAAAAAATGTTTTATAAAGCCCACCAAAATTACAGTAGGAAACATTTCTTTGAGTATTATTTACCAAAATTCTTATCGCCTGAAAAGTCGATAATTTAACATTGTTAATGACAAATTTTACACAAATTGGAAAGAAAAATATGTTGTTATAAAAGAATTTAATTGCATCATATGTAAATAATAGATAAACAGAGATTCAACGATTAAATTTGAAATAATAATATAATTGACATAAAATTTAATTAATGTAAACCAAAAAAATAGACAAAATGATAATAAAATTACAATTCTTAACATGGTGATAACCGTATGTTTATCAGAAGTATCTAACAATGCTTTTCACAAACCTGTAATGAACGTAGCTGTCTCTAGCGAGCGAGAAATATGCATGATATTTGAATGTACATACAAAAAGATAGGAAACTAACAAAATCAACAAGAGGACAACACTCCATTATAGTTTATAGGTTTACTAACCTCGTAATAGACGAATTCATAGCTACTACAGCCTTCAACAAGGAAGCTGAAGGACAGACCATTAAATCTGGCACATCTGGGAATCGTAAGAGACCGATGACCTGCCGATATTAGAAAATTAGTCCCTAGTGGATAACTTTGGATTAAGGACTTTAGATTCCAGTTAAGTCAAGCCAGAAGTATAAATATAATGATATTATGAATATAAATTGTTATATTATATATGTATGTATCATACTTAATAGGTGTTAACTGAAACGATCTAAGGTTTCTTTTAAATTTTGTTTTCTTTTACTATATTTGGGTTGAGTTTTATTGTTTTAATAAGTTATTTACTATGTTAACAAATCTCAATTAAAATGTCTCATAATACTTACTCGTACTTATTTTTATCATTCGTGCATAAAAGCCGTTAAAGTTGTATTAACTTTAATTAATCTATTTGGTTTGTTTTATTACCAACCAACCCAACTGTAATCTTAATGAGTTCCTTATCCCGATACTATCAAAAAATCAAAGTATTTAAGCAGATAGCTTTAAGATTTAACACAATACATTATTCAGTAGCTCAATTAATAAAACGTATACATAAGTATTATTTTCTTTTTTTTTTTTTTTTTTTATGTAAGAGGAGGGCAAACGAGCTGGCGGGTCACGGATGGACGTGATCACCGCCGCCCATGAACTCTTGCAACATCCGAGGATTATAATTTATTTATATTATCATTGAAATAACAATTCACATTATTTAAATTAATTAATTATACTAAAGAACAGCTGAACCAGCTTTTCAAGATATGCTGTCCATTTTTTGTATAAAATAAAGATAATAGCAATTTTGTTTCATGAATGGGTTAAAACTTAATTGTCAATTCAGACGTTTTGCAATAGATTAATTTATTAGCAATCTATTACATAATGCAAATAAGTTAACAAATCGCTATCCAAATATACATATATGTACATATATGTTCACGAATTACTATGGTAACAATATATAAATTATTTTATGTTAATAACTGGCAATGTGGCACTGGCACTGGCACTAGCACTGTTCTCAAATTATTATGTTTACAATATATAAATTATTTTATGTAAACTGAAAAACAAATTGAAATTAAAATAATAATACTAAATATTGAATCTTAAAAGTTATTCATTTATTCCTCTGACTCAATCAATATGGGTAAAAAGTATGCATGATTTATGAACTAAGAAAAAAAGTAAAAAATATTTTTTTTCTGTTTATTTTCAAAGCGTTCTAAGTTAAACGAGAGTTGGACAAAGAAATAAACTTAGTAAAAAGTCCTTTTATCTTAAAGCTTCTAAAATTAAATATTCGTTTCACTGACTCTCTTTTTCATCATTTTAACCTTATAATTAATATCTGCTATATTTAAAAGTATTAAATAAAAATGGCGATTATGAAAGTTCAAATACTTTTTTTCATGAGTACAAAATATACGTAGATTTATTCTGCGTATAAATTACTTTTTTTTATTAATATTATTGACTTCTGGTACCACCAAAATTAGTATTCTAAAAAGGAGACATATTTGTGTGTGTAGTTGCGTTTGCGTACGTGCGTACGTGTATGTGTGCGTTTCATTTTATCCAGAGCTTCTTACTTTTTTATTAAAGAGAAAGTAATTGATGAGAAACACACAAACTTTTAGGTAAAGGTTTGTTTTGAGTTATACTAAAATGTAGCAATTTTTTAATATCCTGTTTTTTACAATACGATACGACACGACACAATGCGATACGATACGATACGATACGATACGATACGATACGATACGATACGATACGATACGATACGATACGATACGATACGATACGATACGATACGATACGATACGATACGATACGATAACGTAAATGACAAAACAAACAAGTTATTATTTTATTTTATTTTATTTTTTATTTACCTTCACGCTATATCCCTTGCGGGGTAGCCAGAGACGACGGAGCGCCAAACGCTACGGTCCCTGCATACCTCTTTCGCCTCGGCCACAGACATCAACCTCTTCATACATGCCCTCCGGGGGGTCCTCATGCTTTTTACGTGACCTTCCTCCAGTAACATTGATACTGTGTTTTCGGAGGTCACTCGAGGCCTCCCCCTGTCTCTCTTACCGCTCACTTTTCCTATATAAATCTTTTTTACCATTCTTTCATCACTCATTCGTTCGACGTGCCCAAACCACCTGAGCACGTTCTTCTTCATTCTCACCGTGACATCTTCGCTAGTACCTGCCATTCTGTGGATCTCTTCATTGCGGATTCGATCAGCTAGACTGACTCCGCATATTCTGCGAAGAGATCGCATCTCCACAGCATTCATCTTTCTTACATTCTTCTTCTGTGTTACCCACGTTTGGCTACCGTATAACAGCGTCGGTAGCAAAACTGCATTGTGTACAGCCAAACGTGCAGCTATACTGACGTTTTGCCGTCTCAACAATGCAGTCAAAGCACCATTGACTCTGTTACCGGCAGCAATACGCCTTTCCACATCCATTTCGTATCTTCCGTCTCTGCTAAACATACTTCCAAATATACCACTTCATTCACTTGTTCTATTATCTTATCATTCACGTTGATCTTACATTCTGTTCTTTCTTCATTTCTTTCAAATATCAGAACCTTCGTCTTATCTACATTCAAGTTAAGACCATTAATTTCACACCCATCTTTCAGAGTGGTGACCAATGCCTGCAAATTGCATTCTGATGATGCAATGAGCACTGCATCATCTGCATATAGCAAACAATTGACCTTAAGGTCACCTACTTTCACTCCCATGTCACTATCTTTCATTCCTTGGAGACAACTATCCAAATACAAATTGAACAACCAAGCTGACATAGCGCAACCTTGCTTAACACCCGATTGGATGTCAAACCAGGGCGACATGCCAGCTCCTTTCCTTTACAAGTTTCCTCTTTATAATATTTAATAATATTATAAGGAAAACAGGCTCAAAACTAATGCTATTTTTTAAATATATCTTCTTCTGAGTAAAACTGGATTAAGTCAGAAAAAAGCACAACCAACAATAAATTAAACAAATCCTAAGCACTCAGTATTGAGAACACAAAGTAACTCCACCAATTAAATATGTTTACTGCAAGAGCGGGCACGGGTGAAATAGTTTATTATATACTATAATAGTTATGCCTACGACTTCATTCAAGAAATATGTTTTATTAAAATAAAAGTAACGTAACCTAAAATCAAATGTCTGTCAGTGAAATTTTTGTTAACACCGGAATAAATAGACTGACATATAGACAAAAATATATTTATTTATTTATGTAAGCACTGTATGTACATTCATATGCATTTAGTGAATAGCTGTTGTTTTGGAATTACAAACAGACACTTCAATTCAAATTATATGTATATATTAGTGACAAAATTATTTGATAAATTAGATTTTTTTTATTTATTATCGTATGACAAATAACTACAACCTAAGTTATTGATATGTAATATATTATTTAGTTTTTTTACTTTCAATTTAATATAAAGGCATTCTGATTAATTGTCTTCTATCATTTAATTCTGAACCAGAACTGATTAATAAGGTTATTTCCTGAATTAATTACTGAATGTTAGTTGTGGGCTAAATATAATAAATCACATTAACAATACTAATGTTCACATTACTCCAAATCATTTATAATCATTATAGAAAGTTGGAGCATAATTTATAATATTTTTAAATGAATTTTATATTTACTTACTACGAAAGACTTCGTTCTAACACAAAACTCATCAATAAAATGAAAGTCTGTTGAAACACGAAAGAATTTCTATTTGTCAGTTTAAAAATATTGTAAGCAGTAAATAAATAATTAAATAATATACCATACATGTTATTTGGTCCATTATTATTATCAGGAATTATTATACTGATTATGAACTATCCCGATTATACTTAACTAAGGGAGAGCTGTGTGGCCTTAGTGATACAAAGAGACAAACAGACATTTTTCACTTTTTTATTATTCATATACATACAATAATGTAAGGTAAAAATTTTGAAATACCTTTTTTTCCATCCTTTGACAATATTGAGAAAATTTTAACACAGAGAAAAGGTTTGACATGTTTGGCATGTTTTATATCTATAGGAGTTATTTCATTCACCTCCATATCTAAATGTAGAAATAGACTTTAATATATACATAAGACACTCACTTTAACTTTCCAATATTGTTTAATTGTCCTGGATTGTACTTGATTGATGGATTAGCGAGGATTATCAATGAAATAATGTTTGATCAGCTTTGATGACTATATCTCGTATCAATTACCTGAAAGCACATAAATATCTGATTATAAGAAGTACCTCCCTTTGATTACATGGACGGCTTAAAAGAACTGTTGAAAACAAAATCCCATACTGACAAGACTACTGACAAAGTAGTTTATTATAGCACGCTGTGATTCTACTCTGGGGTAACGCTGTAGTATTAAGTATTTTTGTCTTACAAAAGATTAAACAATTTATAATCTGGCCCTACAGATTCTTTACGAGATAAGTTTAAGCAATCCAATATACTCACTAGAGGTGGTCGGATAATTTTGAAAATCTTAAATATAACTTTCAGAGCTGGTGTTTACTTTGAGAATTAAAAAATATTTAGTATGAAACATTATTTTTATTTTTTTATTGGTCAAGTATGAGCACTCAAAAAAGATTACTAAATGTTGGTTTAATTGTTAGTAACTTTACCTGCTGATTCAAAAGTCACAGGTTTGAATCCCAGATTGGACAAAGTTTTGTATCCAAATATTACTGTTCCGAGTCGAGATGTACTTTATGGTAGTTATTAGAATGTTGCTGGAAATAAGTGGATTATATAAGTGTTTGTTTTTAATACGATTAACATTTATAAATAGTTTCTTGTCTATGTTAATAGTAGTACTGAGATTAAGTATTAATAATTTTAATCAAGAGATATCCCGAGAGAAATATATCCTGAGTATTAATCTACAAGTAACGTATGATTATTCAAGTGTAAAGTCATATACCATAATACCTTATCTCCTATTCTCAGATGACTGTTACATATATCATATAAGATGTGTATTTTGAGGTTCAGTTGTTTTACAACACAACATTTTGGTATTGTTCTATACGTATAATAAGTTGTTTGAACGTCATTTTTATCGATCGAATAGAACCATGATATGAACCTGAACTTCCAAAATTGGACCACACGATAACTAGTAATCAGTATTAAACAGTGCCTATGAAAAGTATATAATTATATCTTTCCGGGATTGTGTATCTTTTTGCATTTTCCCGGATAACAACCCTTTATAAATAATATAAATATTTAGTATACGTAATAATTTAATTTCACTTTGATGTATTTTTATTATTAATTAGCAATAACAACGAACTAAGTATTTTTATATTGACAAATTAAACCGATCATAGATGAGAATGAAGCAGTCTCCGATTTCACAGATACGATAGTTTCACTGATTTAGATTTTTTATATGTTACTAAGTAATTCGTGAGACTTTATATAAATTGATTAATGACTTTCATGTATAGATATAAATATATTGTATTTGGAATACAAAGTTTTAAAAAAAATACTTCTATGTGATCTAAATAACTGAAAATATTTTTTATGTACAAGAATTTTATTATATATTTATTTTTATTATATATATATTTTATTTAACAGTTTTAAACATAAAATCAGCTTTTTAATATTTACTTAATCGATTTTGTTTATATTGAATATGAATGTTATCTATCCGATATGCGCTGCTGATCCCACTACAGCGACAGCTGGACCAGCTTTGATGATTCCATCTCTTATGTTCTGTCCAAGCTTCTCCTGCAACAAAATATGACCATACTGACAAAAAATATAAATATTGCAATGTATTTTATACGTAATTAATACTAATATTTACATCGACAAGGAATTAAAGACAACTATATATATATATATATATATATATATATATATATATATATATATATATATTTATTTACTTGGTTCGTATAAGTAGTGATTAATTAATATAAAACAAAACAAAACTATAACTTATTTTGTACTAATGATAGGTAATAATATGAACTAAAAACATTAAAAAACTTATATTTACGACGACTTATTTATTTTAAGTTGTTTCTTTAAATTATATTGAAAAGCATTACTGTTCTAGAAAATATTTTTCTACAGGATTATCTAATTCAAGCATTAGTATAAGAAATAAAGCTGAGGTATATAATATATAATAACCCTGAAACTACTAATTGTATATAAATAAACTGCAATAACATTATAAAATGTATATGAATTATACATTCTGTTATAATATGATTAAATCAGTCTAATTGGGGAATATCTTTGACATCAACATCACTCACATTGATATCTGATACTCCTGTATGGATTCACAGGACTAGTAATAATATTACCGCATTCGATACTGTTAGATGACGTTCCGGATTCGAGGAATTATTACTAATCATATATGTATATATATATATATATATATATATATATACTTATACAGTCATAAATACAAACAACTTTCTTCCAAAATTTCCACCTCGGAGCCGGCGCAGCGATCACCGAAGCGACCAAACATAACATGATGAAGCAAAATATTTTATTAAAATTCATTTTTCTATTAAAATATATATTTATCTGTTGAAAAAACAATTAACACTGCTGTTTTCTTTAACGATATCTGTCTTTTATACAATATATATTGATGTCAGCTCGTGGATAAGTACATATTATGACACAAAAAAATCAATTATTATAAAAATGGCAACAGAAATTATTAAACGACGGAAATAAATTAAAAAAGTTGCTGGTTTCAAATCCATTTAGTACGGCTTGTTGTTTCAAATTACTTCTTTCATCGTTTGGTGTCGCGTTAACTTTTATCTCTACATTTAAACTGTGAATTACTACAACAAATTTTAGTCAATTTGTTTTAGTATTTTCCTTTCTTCCTCGATCCTTTATCAGGATTTATTTACTTGTGTTAATTTATTAAAACACAGACACATTATAATTATAAAGGTATATTTAGGTCATGTAGTACTTAACACTGAAATCTTTTATTGTTTCTGTCCAAGTATTGCAAATATTTACTGATTATGATGACGATAAACATACGTACATACATATAAATTATAGTTATAATAAATATATATATTGAGAATATAAAAGATAAGTTTGTTGTGCATGTGACAAGAATATACCAAATTAATGTAAAAATAATAATTAAATAATTAATTAAATGTTAATATAAGCTATGTTAATACACAATTTGAAACAGTTATAGTTCTGTAATATGATAAATTGACTTTAAAGGTCAGTCAAAACAAGTGCAGGTACTAAGAAATATTGTTAGAGTATTATTTACCCAAATTATCATCATCCGGAAACTCGATAATTTAACATTGGCAATGACGGATTTTACAAAAACCTGTATTTAAAAAATTGCCATTAAGATTTAACAAGGTATAAATATGTTGTTTTTACATATTTTTCTACATAATATTTGCATAGAATTCCGATAAAAGTTATGAAAAATCATCAGATATATTAATCATCAGATAAGTTTAATTTTAGTTTTATATGAAACATCTTCTATAAATTATAATCCAAATATTATTTTGACATAATTACTAAAAGCA
This sequence comes from Melinaea marsaeus rileyi, assembly GCA_918358865.1. NCBI lineage: Eukaryota > Metazoa > Arthropoda > Insecta > Lepidoptera > Nymphalidae > Melinaea > Melinaea marsaeus. Next base: position 13,753,712 of record OU911089.1, on the reverse strand, counting down.
ATAACTCTTGATAATTTTTTCATTTATATGTCGTGGAGAATAAAGCACTGTGCTTATCACTTTATCACTTTTATTAATCTTTGAACACAAAATAAATGTAATAGCAATTGTCAAGTACTAAAATGGAAAGAGAATGTTTCACGTGTGTACATATGTAAGTACGAACAAGACAGAAAACCTAGTCTTAAAGTTGTTTTTATTTCTATATAACGATGAAATAAGACCTTATATACTCTACAGTAACTAATTAGTTACAAACTAATTAGTTACAAACTAATTACAGAGACGAAATAAAATCTTTCTTATTTACTTAATACAAAAATGTATATATGACCATATTGTATATTATGTATAGACTATGTTTGAAACTAGGAAACTAATTTAAATCTTAAAGTCTGAAAGAGAGTATCTCCATCTGAGTTTGTGTTTTGATTTACTCCAAATTATAGTTTGATAAAACATTGAATCAATTAATTCTCTCCTCAAATAATAATAAAGAATTATTAAAAAGACGATTATCATTCACTATAATATAACATATCTTAGGAAGAAAAATAGGTGAGGAGACAGTAACAATGAGAAAATATAATAATATTGAGTGTTATTGAATGTGTCGGTATATAGTTATAGAATATCTACATCTCAACAAGAGACGGGGAATATCTTGAAATAGTTCAAACTATTCTTACCGTAAAGTGGATTTAATGGAAAATATGTCAACTCACGGGAGCAGCAGCTTCTGTTTAAAATATAAAATGCAGGATAAACAATATACAATATAAATCTGATGTACATTGATGGCACTTGATCGTTTAAATAAGGGCGCTTATACACCGTACATGTAATGTACGAATAATAATAATATATATAATAATGTATTACAATAGTAGTGAGTATTAAGTGAAGGCGGGATCTAATTTGCATTGTTTTAGTAATTACGGATCGAGAAAGCTCTCTGAATCATTGTCTCGGACATTTTAATACGCATTCGATTGTTAATAGATATGAATACACGAAATATCTGCTTTAGTTCTATATTTTCATTTGGAACAATTGCCTTCAAAACTCCGGTATCATAAAATTATAAAAAAACATATACAATTATACACAGTTTGTCGATGGACCCAAAGAGACTTAAATTTACCTTCTCTGGCCTATTTGATTACAAATGTATACATATGATTTGATTATAAACTTCCATCACACAGTGCTTTCAAGCGATTTAATCCATACACCAAGCGTTTAAAGGTATACCCTAGAGACGCGTAAATTCGTAAATTTGTAACAATAAGTTTAAAAAAAATTATAATATTCCGTTTGAAGTATGGGTTACGTTATAATTTTTAAACATATATTTAAAAACTCATTATCGTAAGAGTCTGATATGTGATAATTATATATATATATATATATATATATATATATATATCCCACTTTAAGATCTGTTATATAGTTTAATTTATCATCATATATTATACTTGAAGTGTTTAGTTTGTAGGCGACTTTATTTTATATTATCTTCCTCAGTCACGTGCATCGTGGTTGGACGTCAATATTTTCTATAAAGCCTTTTTATTTGACATTACGTGCATTAATTTGTTGTTAGTTTCAGGAAAGTGAGGTATTATTTTTATATTTTTAAGTGTAACACAAGGTTTCGTGTTACAATTCAATACTGCATTGTGTTGAATATAAAGATAACCTTATGTTAAAGATAAAAGGGGGAGTTTGAATCATGTATTTATATATATACATATACATGGTCCACACACCCTTATGGTAAGGTTTCAATCGGATCTACCCCTCGATTAAAGCTTGAATATAGATAACAAATAGGGAATTATTTATGTTTTAATAGTAAAATATATCTATAGAACTTCTTAAAACCTAACCTTATTTTAGATCATATTTTTAAAACGTGGTACAATTCTAATACGTTAATAAAGTCGTACTTCTGAAATACGTAACATATTTTTAAAAATTCTATCAGAACTCGTCTAAAGAATTACAATTCGTCTGACATATAATTAATTGAATTACTTTATATTTGTTTCCACTAAGTATGGATTATTTCCTAAAACATCATTAGAACTAAATAAAAATAAAAATTCAATTATATTTGTAAATAGAGATCGTACATTTATATCGTAACTAGCTTTTATCCGCGGCTTCGCTCGCATTTGCGTCATTAAATAAGTATTAGAGATCATTGCGATAGAAATGAATCATTACGATAACTATATTTTATTGCTTGGCTGGGATTGTCAATTTTTAAAAATTACTACACACACTGAAGTTTCAACGACGACGAATTTTTGGATAAATCGGATTACCGCTTCCAAGACATTTTTAGAGAAGAGCGAAGTAAGAATTAAGTAAAGCAGTGAATAAGATCTAGAAAACTGGAGTTGCATCTAACGACAAAATGACACCCAACATCAAAAATTCAAATTAGTACAGAAAAAATCTAAACAGCTGAAACTATAGCCAATTGAAATAGATATTGACGTGGGGAAAGCTAGATAGGGCTGAAGTGATTTGATTGATTGATGAGATTTATTGACAAACAATTTTTCTATTATATTTTTAAATTTTTTTTCACTTTCCGAAAAAAATAAAATAATAAAAAGCATCCTTTATTACTTCTAATACCTCCAAAAGTGTGTGTACAAAGTTTCATAATGATCGGTTGAGTAGTTTTCGCGAGAAAGTGTAACAAACAAACTTACATTCGCATATATAATATTAATAGTGATTGCTCCAACAAAGCTACAAAGTAACGGTAATTGTCTCAGAAATCATTTGTTACGAGGTAGAGTTGGGAATAACAAATAAAATAATATATAATATAACACAAAATAAACGAATAAATGTTATTTATATCATTTACGTTGTTTGTTTGAAAATAACATTGCACAAAGTCATAAACCATCTTAGATATTTCGTAAACAATAAAGATAAGCTAAATTTTAATTATGTATAAAATTAAACATGGTATAAATGTAATGTATGTAATGTTATAATTAATTAAATAAATATAAGATATACTCTTAAAATAAATCAATATTTTTATCAACATCTTATAAGTCCACCTCTGATCACTATACTCGTATATCATAAGCATTGAACGACTTCCCCATTGCTTCTTAAACGAAAAAACTACTGTGAATAAATAATAAGACAAATTATCTGTTCCAAGTTGAATATATCATTAGTTTATCAGAGCTTGTCAAATAGAGATTAGTCAAAATAAAAGTTGACGATGTCAGATTAGTTGTAATAGGGTTGCTTACTTTTTATTTTGCTCATTATTTACGCGATGTCTTTAATGGTAGAAGATTTATTTGATTTATTTTACTTATATTTTAATTTTATACGATGATACATTATACTTAAGGAATTATCCTTAAGGATAATGTATCATCCTTAATTAAATCCTTAAATAAATTAAAAATTAGTTATTCTCCCTTATTTTTCCCAAAATTTTACAATAATTTAATTGAAATATTGTATGTTGTAACATTATTTATATTCCCTTTATAAATATTAAGTAATAAATAGTAATTTATATTTATTTAGTGAGTTTATAATCATCATTGAACTACCTTTACAAGTCATATTTAGACTATTTGAATGCTTTTAATGTTAACATGACTGTGTTAATTATTAAGTTACTTTGTTTCTTATACTTGTATGATTATAACAAATATGACGATCCTTTGTTTATTGTCTTCCTTCATACTTATACACTACATACTATGTATAATACAATGTACACTAAGAAATACATTATATCATAAATATTGACTAATGCAGTGCTCGGAGATATCATATTGTGTGTGTGTGTGTGTGTGTGTGCGTGTGCGTGTGTGTGTGTGCAGAGTAGATCTAATATAGTATTGACTCACGAGACGCAGCTTCAGTTTGAAATACAATACAGTTCATATAATTTGATAAAATACATTTGTATGTGAGTAGATCCGTGTATTTAACATTTAATATATTATATTTAATATACAAGGAAAAATTATAATATTTGTATAATCGGGAATAGGTTTAAAATATCTTCTTTGTATAACTCTAATTATCTTGTTGGATCAAGTCTCTCTTACATATATGAATAATAAATTATTCAATCAGATTACTTCTGCTTGTATTGAATTATTAATAACGAGTTTCTTAATAATATATAATAATTGTGAATATTTTCTTGTTTATAATAATGCTTGACAATGCTCATCGCGGTCATAATATATTACTCATCCAAGATATATCTGCGGCTGTCCGTCGGAACACGAGCTGTTCACTTGTGTATAACTGTATTATAGCTCATGAAGCACAATATATAGTAATGAATACTGAATACTAATAATGATATTGTAAATGGATCTTTAATATTATTACCCTCTTCACTACATTATAAATATTAGAATTTATTTTCCTATATAATAGTTTTAATTCATACTCAGATATTTTATTACAAATTAGAAGCCATCTTTCTTTTCATCATTTAATTTTGTAACCAGCGTAATTCTCGAACTGAATGTGAGGAAGGCAGTTTGTTAGACGGAACATTTCCTAGAAGGCTTTATGTCATAGATGATAACATATTCAATCATACAGAGCAGGAAATAGATATAAGTTATCATATCATGGGTACAGCCTTACTAAGAACTTACTAAGAATGTATGTATATAGTACGAGATATTTAAAGATACTACACCTTTTTTATCTAACTAAGAACAGTTCAACAGAGTACTTCATTATTTTCAAACGAGTAAGTTTTATGAATACCACTTCATTTATAAGGAATTGAAATAAAAAGGATGTCCGTTTTAGAAGTATGAATTAATTATATCAAAGGAAAAGTAATTGCATCAGCTCGAAGTGCAGTCTGCGTTCAATTGATTAAAGGGAGGAAAACTTTAGAAGCAATAAGTTTAGTTCCACATTGAGTATTTCTTTTCTTGGATTTGTTTTGTTTGTGTGAAGTATAAATAATAAATAAATATATTTTCTATGACTATCTCTAAAATTAAATATAACTTGGATCCGCCAAACGTGCGCGGCGGGTGTTGAGCTGAGCCCCTCTCCTTTCTTCTTTTCTTGATAACTTTTGAATGGCTAAACATTTTTTCAATCTGTTTTCGCTACAACATCCACGTTGGATCCAAACATACATGAGAAAATTTTTATCTAATTATCTCGTCGCATTCTGGAGACAACTAAACACTAAAAGAGGTCTCCCAAACGGTTAAGAGCTTCGCTTACACTCAGCTAATTATTCATGGAAAAAAAAAGATTTTATTCTTAATCATCCCGCTCCCTACCGCATTTTTATTTTATTACTTAGCAGTCTACCACAACTTTAAATAAGAAAAAAATCAATCCTTTTAGCTTTCATGTGATTACAGTGCAAAGAATTGTGTGTTATATTTGAAAATAAGAAATAAAAGCAGGTTAAATATTATTTGTCTTTATCTTTTGTTCGGTTATCTGGTCAATAACTTATAGTAGTAACTAATTTCATCAAAATGGCTCCAGTAGACTTTGTGTGTTTTGCGAATATAAAAGCAGACAAAACTAAGATACTCGTATATGTATATAAACTCACTTATATCATATTTTTCTGTAAGATATTTAATACAGTAAATGTTGTCTCTGTCTCTGTTTGTATATATCAGTACAATGAGGTGTGGTACGTGACTGCTTTGTGCGGTGTAGTTGATAACAACAAAACACAACCACTGAATATAATGATTACATATCTATAACAACTTTAATACAATGTATTTTGGATAGAATTACAAGCAACTTATTAGCTTTTTAATATCTCGACTTTGAAAATAAGACACTTTTACGATTATTAATATTTTATAATTAATTACATGAAAGTAATTCAAATTACAACTTCGCATGATTCTAATAAAGCCTAGTACTTAACGTCAAATAGGAATGGAAAGTAATAATATTTAATATTTAAAAACACGCGACTGAGGGTTAAGTATTTACTTATTTTAATCTAAAATATTGTACTAATTGTTATAAATGTACTGAGGATTTAGTTAAATTTTGTCAAAGATATTAATAGATATTTTAATCTTGTTCTTATCACTTCGTCGATGTCAATGGAGAAAACATGTTAAAGAATAAAATATGGAGTCTGAATTATTTAATTTTAATTTCATTCTAATATAAATTGATTACATACTAATTATATTTAATTACTAAGATATTATGGAAAACTGCGAAAATTTGTAATTATTAAAATTAATATTAATATGGGAATTATATATTAAAATGATGTATCATTTGTCTGTTAGTTTTTATGTTTTTAATGTATCCCTTTGCGATAGTGATGTAAAAGTGAAGAGAAGTGTGGTAATAAAATAAATAATAATTAAAAAAAAACCATACCATTACTTTATGGTTAATATAATATAACATAACTTGAGACAAACACACGTACAAAGTATATCATATATATATATATATATATATATATATATATATATATATATATATATATATATATATAAAATTAAGATTAATTAATAATAAATATATATAAGAGAATCGCGTGTTTTGTATTTAACAAACTACGTTTAAAAGAAATATATTTTAATAGCTTTAATTTTGTTATTATTTTATTTCACACGCGTAGTACACGCGTGCTTGACAGATAATTTATATATGTACTATAATAATAAATATTAATAATTGTTAAAATCAAGGTGAATGTTAAACATAACTTCAATTATTCTTATTCCCATCTTTGTGAATAGCAAAATATCTTGTTCCTAGATATGTGGGTGTGAGTTCTTTGATTTTTTGAATCCACCCTTATATATCATCTATCAGATCTTAGAAAATAAGTATATAATTAAAATGATGTCCCAAAATAAATTGCAGTTTTAAATAAACTTTCGGTAACTCATTCATTCCTAATAGTATATTTTTATATAATAATGTACTGCGGTGTATGCATCTGTTACTATTATTAGTCACATATTACATTGGTAGTACCGAGTCAGTGGAACAGCTTTGTAGTCATATGTTGACATTTACACTGTATGTTACTATACTTACACTGTCATGATATATGATTGTAGTATTTAGTATTCTCTTCAAAATTAACACTAAACCTACCGACAATTCTTGTGTACCTGTTCCTACCGCACGCGGTCAAATTGACCGGTAATTAAAAGTTATTTTATTATATAACGCAGGTAATAATGGAAATAACTAAAAGTAAAGAGTGAAGAAAATATTATATGCTTATTCTAAGGATTGTCATGTAGTTTGATAACGACATTATAAAAATGGGTAAGTTTTACAAAAGTTTAAGAACGGTCAATTTGACCAGAACTGGTAGGTTTAGTGTTAATAATTTATATACGCTTAAATCTAAAATGACCTCTTAGAGTTCATCCAGGTCGGTCTTGAGTACTAATTTTGTATTTTATTTATAATATTAATTTCATAAAGACATCTATTTAAAAATCTTTACCTAAATCTCAGTCAGCTCAATAAGAAGACGCCATTGTATTTGCGTCATGATATTTCTTTTAATTCTTTATTATTTAAACTTTTTGTAACCACCACATGTTTAATTTGAGATATGATTTTAGGTTATTTATAAATATTATTTATTTCTGTATGTGGTTGAGTTAATCAATCCCGGTCAGTAATATGTTCTTCTTACATAAAAATGTAGTTTTTTTTACTACCGATTAACAAATTTAGAAGACTTGTATAGAATTTATAAAACCTTGTTAGTTCTCAAATGATTATACAGATCAATAAAATGTATCTCGAAGTAGGTATAGCTTACACATTTCCCTTTTGATTTGTATTAATCACTGAGTTATTACAGTTGGCGGAAGCACTCGTGACTGTAAAGTATAGTTCATTACAGAATCAGCTTTTAAGGCTCCGTTTGCGTGATCCATTGTGTGAGGGATAATTTGAGAACTGATTGCGTGTGAAGATAATGTACACAAGGTTATAACTTTCAGTAATAAATAGTTTTGAGGAATCATTAAAATAATGGGTTAATGGGTTTTTCTTAACAATTATAACAGTTTTCTTAAATTTAAGTTTTAAATTTTTATTGCGTCTGATAAACATCTGCAATAATTAACTTTTTTGAATTGTAATCAACATATAATCTTCTATGTGTTTTGTTATAATATATAAAAATATAACATGTATTAAAAATGGTTAGGAAGATAAATATTTCTTGGAAAGCTGTATATCGTAAGTGATTTGTGAATAGATCAGCACATTATAAGATTTTAAAAATAGGGAAGTGATCTATATTATGAATCTACTTTACCTATATGTATTAGATAATGTAGTGTTGAAAAAGTCTACTCTTTCACTACACCCGAATCAAAGATGTGCAGGCCGAAGAGATTATATGAGACTCCCGGTGACTTAGAACGCACCATTTTGAAGGCTACTACTAAAAAGCGATGGTTATCCTTAAAAGACAGTTTAGGCAATTACCTCTAACTATGCATTCTAAAAACTAACGATGTCCCTAATGTCTTAGTCGGAGGGTTTCACATATGACCATGACGGCAATATTCTGTATGTTCTTGGTTTAGGCAAGATGTTATTTATAATTATATGAAGAATTTATAATTATAGAAGCGCTGTCATAATATTGTTCAATATTAAAACATACAATTGTTCTTTAAAGTCCTATATTCAATGGACTGCAAAATAGTGATCTAAATTGAACATATCTTGATGTTTGAATAAATAGATATTGTCTGTAATCAAATACTTTTTATAACTCCACGTTTTATAGATGTTTACTAAAATATTGATATTGGTTCATTTTAATAATATATTTTTATCTTACTAAAAGTTTGTGTCTAAATGTTTAGATTTTGAATATTTTTTCGAGAATTATTCGAACATTAAAAAACATGGCTACTTTTATCCATAAAAATACAAGGTTCCTGTGGGAAGTAGGCATATCTACCATTAACCTTAACCTATTATCCGTAGCTTTACTTCTTCCAAGTGAATCCACGGACAAAATCCCAATAAAAAATAGATAGAAATTACAAACTTCAGATTAATAAATGTATTGCGTCTGAAATGCTCGATCAAGTCAATGGCTTCCTGATGTATTGTTAACAATATTACTATATAACCACTTCCTTGTATAATAAAAGATTTGGAATAAAAGTTTATTAAAGATTTTTAAGAGGGAATGTCTAAAACTTTGACAAAAAAGCAGGTGTTTAGGGTTATTACATATCTTAAGCAAAAAAAAATAATTTAAACAAAAACATAAAAAGGGAACATATCGTAAGTAAATGTAAGTGTACTGGAAACCCAAACTCTGACCAATACAATATCTAAGTTCCCATCTAACAAATCATTTTCATTACGATTTTTCTTCAAAAGAGTTCCTGAATTTAATTCGCAGGTGCATTTTCTATATCGTACATCACTGTTAATTAAAAATGAGAACGCTTAATTAGGTTTGCGTGTTGTAATTCTCATAAAACATAATAACTTTTACTTTCTAGCTCCTAACTGTATGCAGTATGTATACATAATAAACAATTCGTTTATCAAACGTGTCATGACTTGACAGTAGGGTTGAAAATTGCCTGATGGATGTTCCCGTGACCCCAGCATATGGCGATGAGGGACACCGTGTGGTTTTAGTCGGTTAAAGACCGTCATAATCAGGTAGCCTCCTTGAAGCGGTAGAGTATCCATGTAGATTACCCCAATAAAAAAAAAGGGTTTGAAAAATGTATGTTTATATATTTCTCTGTGAAGGAGCTTAAAAATTTAATATAGTTTTGTGTTGTTTTAACTTTTTTAAATTCAAATTCAAAATAAATTTATTCAATTAAGCATTGAAACGCAATTTTGAATCGTCAATTATTAAAAAAAAAGGTCAGTGAGTAAGCTACCACTGCCTTGGAATGCTGCTCTGCTAAAAGCCGGCCAGGAAATCAACAGTTGCTCTTTTTAAAGGAAGTCCTAGATGATGTACATTATAATATCAAACCTGAAAATGAATCAACAATTTAAATTCCACATATTGCGTTCCACTACACTCTTGAACGTTATAATACGATTTATTTAATAATACACCTATGATTTTAGATTTACAACTAAGAAAAGGAAGGTCTAAGATATCATGAACTTTATTATATATGCGTATACGCAAGTCCATGAAGGATTTTGCTCCAATATGTAGGATATTATTCCGTTTTTTTTTATTTTCAGAGTGTATGATTTCTCTAACTATTTTAAGAGTTTTTCACCTGAGTCAACATATTGTTTTTTTACGGCAGCACAAAAATAGTTGTGGGTTATATTTAGTATAAAAAATGTATGGGTATAGGTTTTAAGAGCCAAATATCCATTTCAACAAGAGCACACTAGTTGTTAGTTCCAACACAATATGCAGATTGATTGAAAGACTGTAATAAAGATACTTATAAGTTGCTTTCTTTTGTTTAACTTAAAGTATACCAAATTATGAAGCTGACCTTCACCAACGTTCGGTGAAAGTTGCCTGGTCACTATTAATTTACAAAATTAACGAGTTTCTTGGTATGTGAAAGTGGATCTTCGGATCCACATAAATAGTATGTGTTTTACCTTTATGAATGAATAACTTTACATGAAACATAATTTTATATATGTTAAAACGAAATCGAATTTTGTCAAGGAAAAGATAAGATAATTATTAGTTATCATTCAAATATAATTTTGATAGAACTTTTATCAATGGAATGGATTCTTTTAAGGAACATTAAAAGTCAATGAGAATAGATTTTTTTTAAACTAATTCAGCTCTACAAATTATATATAAATGCAATGGATGGACAATTTGGTTATAATTTAAGTAGATAAAAGTCAAAAACCTGTGAAACATTTAATAGTATTGGAGTCTCATAATGTTTGTGTAAACATTTATCCATGTTCCCAACATGGACTATAAAACTTAAGTATTTTCCTTAAACAATACATTTCGGGACAATTTACTGAATATACCAAAATAAAAATAGAATAAAATCGAATCAAACATATGTTTATTGGTAGAAGGAATTATATAAAAGATATTGTTATTTTTATAACAGAATTAGCAATAAAGGGCACGGTCTAGATCAATATTATCAGTATCGAATACAAAAAGTTGGTTAGGAATAACTTCAAATAATTTATGAGTGTTATTAACACTAAACCTACCAAGTACCGGTCAAATTGACCGTTCTTAAACTTTTGTAAAACTTACATACATTTTTAAACGTTATAATATCGTTATCAAACTACATGACAATTTTTAGAATATCCATATAATATTTTCTACACTCTTTACTTTTAGTTATTTCCATTATTACCTGCGTTATATAATAAAATAACTTTTAATTAAAGGTCAATTTGACGGCGTGCGGTAGGAACAGGTATATAAAAATTGTCGGTAGGTTTAGTGTTAAATAATAAAAGAAACTTGTTATATATATTCTATGATATAGTGAATAAATTTAGAACATATACAGTCACATATGATTGTAATTTATTGCTTGGAAGGATGTCCAAGTATTAGAATTCGCTTTCACTTCCAATAAATTATTTATTATAATGAGAAAAACTTTATAACTATTCTTTAATTAATAAAAGATTTGTTATTATTTAAAGAAAGCCCTTACTATTAATATTAATATAATCGCAGTAAATCAGACGTAATGAGTTCTCATTGCTTCTTACAATTACTTGCAACCTACTTGGTGCTTATGGTAAAAAAATCACATTATAAACTCCATAAACGAAGGTGCAGTTTAAACTAACTGCCTTTAATAACTTCAAACATGTGGAACAAATAGAGAAATTTCTTCATTAAGAACATTTAATTAATATATAAAAATAAATTAGAACAGTGCATTGACTTTACTCGTATATCGAAAAGAAATCTCAGTCAAAATTATAATAATATTAATCTGATATTATAATCATATTACCATAATATTTTATCTTTAAGGAAATATATATAAGTATATACAGAGAGAAAGCTATTAGCATATCTGAGACATTCCGTGTCATAGTTTCTCTTAGAGGCTTCATGTTAGTAATCTTTTGAGGATTATCGTTTAACGGTCTTCATTTTTGTATAAATCATAATTTTTGTATAAATTTAGACAATTTATTCAATGTTTTAAACCTTCAAACACCTATTCAGATCAATTATGTCAAATATCTTTTCTAAATCTATTTTTTTCTAAAAAACAAAATATAAGTCTATTTCAAATTGTAATTCCTTTAAAAAATGTTTTATTTAAACAACGTACATACGCTGATTTTATTTTACAATTTTGTCCCTTTTATTCCGAAAAACCTTAACGAAGGTCCCTCGGGATAGTATAACGCTCATCCAGACCCAACGATAAATATAAATTAAAATAATTTATACTTTAAACTTGTGATAATTTATATAACTTGTATAATTCTTTTTTGGAAAATAAATTATATGTTTTCTGTGAAATTATAATTATTCGACTGTGTTTTAATGAATAATTATGTTAATATTCAAGAATTTAATATATATTCTTTAAAGTAAATGTATTCTATTATAGAAAAAATATCAGAGGATTCAATAACTCAAAATATTCATTGATATTTTAAATTTAAATTAATTTCGATAACACAATATATAAATAATAATAGAAATTAATAACATTTACAGAATGATAATGCTTGAATATTTTTATATATTTTTTAAATTTTCGTGGAAGCAATGAACAATAATAGATTTCTAATCTCGTTAAAATTTTGAGTATTATTGAAACAATGAGAAGTTTCAATAATACTCAAAATTTTACGAAAATATCCTTATTATGGATATTTTGTAGTATTTTGTAAAATATTAAACGATTCTGTATTACCTGGATATCTATGTGTAGATAAAAATATGTAAACTCAATTATCTTAACATATAAAATAAATAATTACCAGAAGTAAATCAACATTCTATTTGCGTAGGGACTGTGAACGTTTTTCTTATTAGTTAAATATATACAAGACACATACATAAGAACTAAAATAGATATTAGATTGGATTGGATTGGATATCTTTACATTTACTGTCTTCAATCTGTCTGATCACTATGGATTTAGTTATGGCTTATGGTTAATGACGTCTTAGGAACAGATGTTGTACCAGAGGTTTCTAAGAAGCTTCAAGAACTGTGGATCTCTCGTTTTGAGCAGGTCATGACTTCTCATATGGATCATAATTGTACTTCAAGGAGTTCGGATCGGGATAGAGGAAGGCCTTATCTTTAGCTCTTATACAGTCTGAAAAGTGCACTTTGAGAACTGCTTACGTGACCAGGATCAGAATCTTGTTGAAAAGTTTACAATATATTTTTAAAAGTATTGCTTTGATGATTCAGACCTAAAACGATCTCTTGGCACACTTCACAATCTTCGCTTCTTCTTTTTGATTTTCCGACTTGTACGGCTTCTTTAGAGTTGTAAGACCAATAATTATTTTGCCTGTATCATTATTCAATTATGAAAGTTCATTACAAAGTAGGATAATTAAACGTAGAGATTGATTGTGTATCGACGACGATACCCTTGCTTATAATTGTTTAATATACACAACAATATTTCTCATTTTTTACAAATAAGATTTATTGTTTCCTCATATTACGGTTTCAGTACCCTTTTCACAAAAAATATGAGATTATATATTTACCTTTTTGTATCATAACGAAATTAACGTATAGTTAATATTAGTCAAGTAATTCATCATAGTCACTATACTGCCCCGTCGTATATAAAGGGATGATGGAAGGTTGCAATAATGACCCTTTAGGGTCGCTGTAAAAAGATAAAAAATATAATGCTGCAATTATATCCAGAATGAACCGACTTATAGGTTAAGTAAAATGTATTGTTCTTTCTTTAGAAAAGGTCCTGCATGCCTTATTACTTTCTTCCACTCAAATAATTCGTGTGAATAGGATCTTGTCAAATTGACAAAGGACTCCCCCAGTCCCTTTGATGAAAGGGACTTTGGGTGAAGCTGTTTAAGTTTGTGGCAACAATGCTAAAATTTTGGTCTTTTTAACATGTAAATCTTATTTTTATTATTCTAAAGTATTTCTTTTTCATTATACCATACTTATATGAAGCGGTTGATTTAGAGAGATTATTATTTAATACAAAGACCATATATCTAAAAATATGAAGAAATACGTATTGAATTTGAAATTAATTATAAATTTTATGAAATTTAGTTGAAGATTTTTTTTTATTGATGTCAACTGTCATAATTTAAATGTCTCATACCCTGATACGATCGTCTTGTTTTTTGTTAGTCATATTGTCGGGCTTTTTGGGTCAAATTTTGAAAATGAATCAATATCAAAATTGACCTCAAATACACTTGACGAAAGCATAATTTTTCAACTTTCTATACTAGCATTATTTACATATTTTTCTCGTATTTCATAATATGTATACAAATACACAGAATTCATGAAAGTAGTTGGTATCGACAAAAATATGCATTGAAAAAATTATAAGCAAAAATAAATAAATAAAAATATATATTTTTTTGCTTTAGTCAAATGTTTCAAATTTTAAGTTGACCTTTAATGACCGAGTCACTGTCCTAAATTTTTATCTCAAAAGGTGACAACCATGTTCTCAAGTATATTTACACAACAATACCCACACATGCATAAAACTCTTCAGTACATTAAATATTTACACTCACACACTTAAAGATCTTTAAATTCATTAATAATGGAAAGTGACATGTTCAGAAGAGTTTATCTCGACTAAAGTAAACTTAACTTGTTAGAATTACTTTTATACATTAGAAATACTGATTAATAAAATATACATACATACCGTTTAAAATATTTTTTATAATAATGATAATCTTGACAGTACCTATACTTTTGAAGATAAAAATTTTAGAAGCAAAACTGGAATTATATACATGTTAATATTTCGTTTAAAACAAAGTAAATGAGAGAACGCTCGCTTTATTAGAATTCTCAGTAGGATTCCCTCATTCTTGTTATTTTGTCAAAGTAGAGCCCGTATTTTGCAATCGACTTCGCAATTATTTATTACGAGGAATTTGTGAAGAAATATATCTAATATATATATATTTGCAGAATTTATATTATAATGTACCTCACCTAAGATTGTTATATTTTTTTTTAAAAGAGCAACTGTTGAGTTTCTGGCCTGCTCTTCTCAACAGAGCAGTATTCCCAGCCGGTGGTAGCTTACTCACGGACTGACTACACTCACCTTTTTTTATATTGTAATAATTCAAAAGTGCGTCTCCGTTTACAATTATTATAAAAAGCCTTTACAAAGCCCAAGAAAATGTTTGTTTGTATCTATAATTATTTTTGTATATTACAGTTATTTTAAGTTAACTTAAAAATATTAACATAACCTTATTTCATTAAAATACATAAACATTTTAGTAAAAGCAAAAATCTTTTTCTTTATATTATAAATAAGCTATTTATGTAGTTAATTAAGTATATAAAGTTATTTACAACCTTATATTCAACACAATAAGGTATAATTAACGTTGCCTCTAAGTGTGGTTTCTCTACCATAGAGTGTATAATTTAACGCCACATCCACACGGACACGGTCAAGTGCATTTAACTGGTTTGAACTTTATATGCCATTGAAAAACTATAAATTCTCTTTTAGAAACTTACTATTCGAATATATATATATATATATATATATATATATATATATATATATATAGCTTATTACACTATTAATTTGAATGTGAATTTAGGTTGCTATGGTAACCTTTGTCATATTAGCCGTTGTCATCGTAATCGTTGCTACGGTAACCGTTGCTATAGTAACTTTTACCCCCACGTCAAGTGTATAGCTCCTACAGGTTTCAAATGTTTAAAATATTCAGGCTTGATATTTATTGTAAAAAGTCTAAATGTATAATAAATACAAATATTAAGTAAAAGAGAATTTAATTCACCTATCTGAGGATTAAAAAAAAATTAAAAGAGAATAGGCTTTTTTCTCAACTTTCTCCAAAAATTTCAACTAACTCCGATTATAGAGATATATTCTTAACAAGATATAAACTTCAGACATATATGAAAATGTAAATGACAATGTAAATTAACAAAACTTGATTATAACCGTCAATATAAACGATTTATTTTTTTCATGCCCACACCCATGAACTTGAAATGTGTCAAACAAGTTCCTTACAAACGGTTACAGATTAATAAAGTAAAGCTATAATTTATACTAATTACTTGCAATTGACGAAATTAGAAGATCGCTTATACATTTGCACCTTCCATAGCCTAACTGGGTTCTGAGGAAATAATTCTGATAAAACTTATAAGCTATTACACTCTATGAAGCCAATATCGGAATAAATGGGATCCGCTTTTTAGGTATTATCCAAATCTAGACGCATGTGATACAAAACATTCATCCTTTACCTAATTTTTCACTGTACAAACTGCCACTTTTCTGACTACTACAAGATGAACGGGACGCATGCTCGGGGCCGAGTGAGAGGCACTGCTAGTAAGACCTGTTCCACTCGGATCCGAGCAGAAGCAAAATGTGTTAGTAAAATAACACACCCAATTTACCTATTTATATAAAAACTGTTAAATTAAAGAGACTTTTAAAATAATAATTCACTGCTAATATAAAAAAAATCAAACTGCCAGTGAAGTTCGATCGTGACATTTATATTTTATCAAATGTTATTCATTTAAATGATGAATAAAACTCAAGAATAATCATAATTTCAAAATAAAATAAAGGTTATCTTATAAGTATATATAATTATCGTCTAGATATTTCCATCACGTAGGATACGAATATTGGAAAGTGGTGTATTCAGGTCACAACATTTCGAACACGTCACCCGAATGTTATTGCGTCAAATATAAAATCGAAACTATACTTTCACTCTTATTGTTTTCTTATTAAAATTATTCAATACATTGCGGTCTGCGTGCTAAAACACCACGCTATATCAGATAAGGTAACAAAGCATTCAATGGAATGAAATAATGAATACTCTTTACGAATTTATTGTGTTATTTTTATGATTGCAAAGTAAAATTTGAGTCATATCACGGTCAGACTATGACCTACGCGTCTGACGACTTTTTGTTGGAGTGAAACTGGTGGGAGTGGAACGAACGAGCTCGGCCATGACAGTGGCAAAGAAACATTTGCAGCAATTGCCTGTATTATGTGTTTTTAGTGTTTTGTGTATACATTGTGTTATGTTTTTTGTGAAACTGTGAAACAAAACTGGGGTCAACGTTTTATCGATTGGATTTGTGGATTTATTTCCTGTTATAGAGGATGGAATAAAAAAAAATAATGTAAGTTTGTTGTATTAATAAATAAAAGGTGATTTTTTATGACTGAAGGGAGTGCTCCCAATGCGTATGCGCAAGCATCTATTTCAAATTATACATAAATTTGACTATATTTTTTCTTTTATATATTTTCTAACATTATAAATGTATTTAGTTGTTATTTTTACATACTTATTGTCATGTAAGAAATTATTATATTATATTAACATGTTTCAAATTATATATAACATTGGACTGCCTTCTCATTATCACAATAGCTTATAAAACCTACCAAAGCTACATAGAATCGTAAAACAGGAACTCAATGATTTATTATATAGAGAAAAATGTTGTAAATGATATTATCATTATTATTAGTAAAACCATTGAAACTGGCATACTTTTAGAGAACAGGTGATGATTTGCAAAAACTTAGAATCTAGATCGTACTTATGTGGGTTGTGTCTTCCGGGTAGAGAAATAGCATTTAACTTATAAAATTAAAAAAAATCATTACAGTTTATAAAAAAATACTTAATTATCATCTTATTTTAGATATATTGAAGAAAAAACTACATCAATTAAAGTAAAGTATAAAATACTTCTCATAATGACATATTAATTAATATATTAGTAACAAAATGTATGTAAAATAATAATAATACATGACTTTCAATTACAATAACGGATGAAGACAGACAGACACCTTATACAAGGTCAATGATCCCATTCACTTTACTTTCTTTAACCATCACTCAAAATACGTTTACTAGAGAGCACATGTATTAAACGTGTTAGAGACGTCCTTAGGGATACAGTTGTTCTTGTTTAGTTCACAGACATCACTAACATTGAGTGATATGTCTATATGTACTTGATCTACAATATTGACATACAAATATCAACCACAATTGACATACAACCGCATATCTGAGAGGTTTCCAATACCGGTATCTCAAGTGCCTGTCACTCATAGCAGGTATAACTGCATTGCCCTTTTTACAATACTCTATAATACTATACTCAAATTACAAATGTTGTTAAACTTTTTATTTGTTAAAATTTTTTTTATAATTCATATTAGAAGTAAAAATAATATTTCGTATCAAAAAAGTTTTATAAGATCAGGTTATTCTGTTTATATACAAATAAATGAATAATAAATTGAAAATATAATTATATAAACACATAATTTAAACAAAATTTTATCAATCTGGAAAGGATTTGAACCTGCTTCCTATAAGTGTCCTAATCGCTGTATGAACTGAGCTAAGCTATTTTTTCATATTAGCATTCTATCTATAATTGTCTTTATCATGACAGACATTCTTCTTTCTATATATTATACACATACCTGTGCACCCGACTTCGTTCGCGCGAAATTTGTTTTTAGCTGTGGGCCAGTGAAAGTCCTGTTAAAATCGGTCCAGCTGTTTCAGAGATTAGCCGGAACAAAAAGACAAACACACTAAAAAAGTTTTTGTAAGCACCTTTTTTACTTTCATATGCATTTAGTGAAATGCTGTTAATTTGGAATATAAACAGACAATCCTATTTTATTTATATGTATAGATGAAGACTACTTTAACATTAACATTTACACATTACACGTCTCTGAAATTAGAAACTTCATATATTTTCGGTGAAACTTTCTTATTCTGAAAGTTTCTTGTGGACACTTGGACGTCTTCTACAAAAGTTTTCTCATACATTATAACAGCATGACAACTTAACAGGAAAACTTAAAACTAATATAAATTTCAATTATTATATTAAAAAAGACATACCAATGTCAAATTATTTACGTTTTCTTTAACAGATAATTAATTAATAAATAATCAATTTTAAATTATTTACATTTTCTTTAACAAATAATTAATATAATTTAAATTTGTCCTATTTTTAATACGCTTTTATTATCTTCGGTTGTATTTTTGTGTGTAAGGGAAACTTTGAACACGATTTTGACGTTCAAGATGGTGGATTAATTTAAAAATTCAAACTAATAAATAATCTTATATATATATATATATATACATATATAAGCAATTTACCACTCACTGATTCATCACGAAATCTTCGAAACTGTCTTTCTGGTTAAATTAAAATTTTAAGTTAATCTTAAAGAGTTACGTACACTAAGATTTACGGATTTTACGGATTATGACAAAGGTTACCATAGCAACCTAAGTTCACATCTAAATAATAATGGCCATAATGTCAATTGACTTCAAAAGTGTTTGCAGACTTTGTTACTTTGCTTTTTAAATTAAATTAATTTCATGAAACCGTGTATTTTTAGTTTATTTTGTCGTATTATAATACTAAAAATATTATTATCTTTGTTAGTGAAATTTTTATTTACTCTTAATAAATTATACCCTCTAGGTATAGCTAATATTGGACGATCCTAAAACAGCTTTAATATTTATCTTTCATCATGGATTTCATAAAGATAAATCAAAGTGTATTTGTTATTCATAATAATAACAACTATAAATTACTAACAATATCATATAAAAATATATACTACTTTATAAGCAACAAAATTTCTAATTTTAAATAAATATCAATAAAAAATTAAGTGTCTTTTTGTAATTGTAATTACAAATTAACAGGTTTTCACTAAAAATATTGAAAGTATATACTTACATAAAAAAAATAATTTTGTTTGTCGGTTTTGCTCCAGCTAATCTCTGTAACGGCTGAATCGATTTTAATACGACTTTCACTGACGAATAGCTGATATTATAAGGAGTTACTTAGACTACTTTTATTTAAAAAACATAATCAACGCAAACGAATCCGTGGGCTCAGCTAGTGTTATATAAATACTTATTATTGTTTGAAGTTTAATTAAGTTTTCTATGAAGGAGTGATTTTTGGTTTTAATGAAATTAGAAAGATAGTTAATGAATATATGCAAGTAATTTGAATAATACATACAAACGATTCACCGTCCCAGCTGGCACCGGTTTTAATAGAATTTGCATTTTTTTCACATTCTTGGCAAAAGAGGCACGTATGGACTTTCTACAAATTTTATGGCTCTCTTGAATCGCTATTTCGCTTTTTGGTTTGAACTGCAGAAATTTAAATAAGTATAAATCTCTTTATATGCGATATACGAAAATGTATTTTAAGAATGTATAGAGTATAGAAAAATAACTTATCTAAAAACTTATTCTTCTCATGAAGAAGAAGAGAAAAAGGGAAAGGGAAAATAATATAAGAGATATTTCTTTCCCTCTCCCTTTTTGGTTTAAATGAAAAACACTCTTCTCATTACTCATCACACTCATCACACTAACATAATCACTCATTGGTATTTTTAACTCACCACTTTTTATATCATCTTACATACAGTCATCAAAACGTAATTAAATTTCAAGTAAACTTAAAAGTTACTACTAGTTAGTTACTACGAAGGAAGAAAAAGCGTTCAGTAAACCGCAACTCTCTCTCCCCTTGCCATTCACAGTTCTTAAAAAGAATACATATGTCAAATTGGTACATATTTATCGCATACACGACATTAAATCTTCATCAAAACATCCATCAGGCTGTGACCAAAATAATAGGCACTCGACAATGGTTCTGCACTATGCCTTTAACGACCCATTTGTTTGAGCCTCAGGCATTTGTGATTTGTGCTGTCATTATTAATGCATGTGTCTTTGGATCTAATCATATGACATTTCTATTTTCTATTTCCACATTTTGTATGTCTATTTCTGTAGCATTTTTTATTAATAGAATATATCCTACTATTATAGAAAGAGAGATAGCTTCATATTAGATATTTATAATTATAATATTGAGGTTCTTGGAAACCAAACGTTCACGCCTTCTGGTTTGTGGTGAACCACTAGATTATAAGTGTGATTATATTTCTGTAAATGTAGGTTTATTTTTAATACCTTTTTCCTTTTATAATAATCTTTTTAGATATTATTAATTTAAAATATTGTTACACATCCATTCTATCTAATGTAAATTTAAACAAAATAGAACATAGAACATCGATTGGAAATTTATCGTTCGTCAAATATGTGGGGTAATACAGATTTTATTGTCAAGTCGTTCGAAGCAAACCTATCAGCTTTCTGATTGTGAGGACGCCATTTCAAAAACTATATAAGAAATAGTACTTTCTTACTACAGAATAAATGTGATATCAATATTATATTATTGATTTGTGAATGGTAACAATTCTTGATAATATACTATGATCACTATGGGGTGATTAAATATATATATATTATATTTATATATCAATGTCAAGAGTTTAACCTAATAAAGTCCATCGAGAAACAAAGCATATAAAGTATGACCAATCCAAATATGTATTACTCTTGTAAACAATAAAATCAAATAATCCTAAAAATATGGTCTCAGTAGAGCGTTCCCGTCGGCAAAATATATTATCCTCACATTATTCTTATGATTAAATAACTTATACTTTATTGCCCTTTTGCAGTTTTATTTATATATTTTTTTATAGTTTTAAATTAATAAATCTTGTATACAATAGTACAAAGTTATATAATTTTCTTGAATAAATTATCCAAGATACTAAGCCTATAATCTATATTAGCCGTTTGGGGCATCAATATGTCATCTAGGTTATAGAGTTGAATAACAGCCAATAGTTCTATGATAAACCTTCCCAATTACACAAGAAATAACTATAATATACATACAAGAATACTTTGCAATTATTTGAAAAGATATAACGAGATCAATTCTCTGAAAATATCTATATATCCAAGAAATGTTTCAATTTGGTAATCTTTTATTAGGTTCTCTTGATAATTTCAGAGCAAATTTTTCCGTTGTAAGTTTTATAATTCATTATTTTTATCATGAAGGTTGTTGTATAATGGGTCTCATAAAAAAACTAACTATTTCATTTATTTGTATACACATGAAATAAATTCCACAAATAATATTTTATCAGTATCTTAAATCTCAAATCTTTAATTACTGCATACTTAAGAAAGTTCAGTGAACGACTCAACCAATATAACTATTTTTGTTAGAGTGTGTTAATAAAAACTTTATATTTAAGTAATTTGGTATCTTAATTACAACTTTACAGTAACTTAAAGTTATTATACGGTATATTTTTTATTATATGCACAATTCTTGAACTACATTTTTGACCTCGATTGCAATGGAAGAAACAATGAACACCTAACAGTTATCAAATAGAAAAAGTTTTTATCTTTACGACATAATACAATTATGTATGAAGATCACTTTTCTCACAGAAAATATAATAAGTGCATTTCATTTACACGTATAATCTTTTTCTTCTTATAGGTTCTTTCGTTTGTTTGTTTATTGGTATGTTCGGTCATACCTCTTCAATATTATAACGTCTAAAAAAATTAAACAATATTATTAATACTTATTTCGTTACAAAAACTGACTTTAAGTCATACTATTATCGAGTAAAAATAATTTACTTTGATAACTGCAAAATATGGTGAAATTAAAAAGTACTTCTGTACTATAAATTATCTTGAAGTCAATTTATACGCTTACAATTATTTCACACACATCAACCATAGTTTATAATTGCTTTTATATTTCAAAGACTAATAATAAACGTGAATTTAAAAAGTGTTTTCAAATAGCTTTTTAAAGTCACATTAATAATAATCCTTACATACATATAAATTAAATTGAAGTGTCCGTTCGTAATTCCAAATTAACAGTTTTTCACTAAACGCGTATGAAAGTAATTACGTCACTTACATAAAAAAAACATTTTTCAAAACAATCACAAACAGAAAAAATCTGCTTATCTGATTATTCCGAAATCTCTGAAACCGCTGGACCGATTTTAATAAGACATTTACTAGATTTCATTTACAAGAGTATCTTGGGCTATTTTAAAAATATATTTTAACAGACGAAGTCGTAGGCACAGTGTGTATGTAGTGTGATTGAATGATAAACATCAGAAGATACATATAATTCTACAATATTTAACACTAAACCTACCAAGTACCGGTCAAATTGACCGTTCTTAAACTTTTGTAAAACTTACACGTTTTTAATCGTTATAATATCGTTAACAAACTACATGACAATTCTTATAATATGCTTATAATATTTTCTACACTCTTTACTTTTATTTATTTCCATTATTACCTGCGTTATGTAATAAAATAACTTTTAATTACCGGTCAATTTGATGGCGTGCCGTAGGAACAGTTGTACAAGAATTGTCGGTAGGTTTAGTTTTAACAAGACAGTTAAGTGTGAGAGGTTTAAATTTGCTATTTTGCTCATCAATCTATCATGCATCATCATGCTATCAATAAAGTCAAAGGTTTCTCTTATATTATTTATTTGTAAAAATTATTTCAATTTCCATCCAGTATTTGATTAATTCTATTGGAATAAAACTTTACATCATCCCATCGATCTGTTGGCTCGTGTTTGTTTTGATGTATCACTTTGACAATCTCTTGGTATGTACATTGTATCAAAGGGTTACTGACCCTGAGTCGAGGTAATTTCGATTCCCACATTTGGAAAATCCACTTATCATCTGTGTCAACGACATTCGCAGATGCTACTTTCTAGATTGGAGTTGTGATTTTTTTATAAATTTAAAAAAACATTCCAAAAATTTAATATTTGTCAAATGGTTATATATATTTTTATTTTATTATATTATAATTATTATTATTACAACATTATCGGACTTAATCTCTGGTTTCCGCTATCCATCTATCTCATGTTTTCTGCTATCCATCTTTGTCTTCTTTTCTCGCTTTCTTCTCTTCTCTTCTACTTCCACCTACTCATATTTCTTGCGACATAGTTCTATCAATATTACCTAACCATAGACAAATTATTACAACAGTTATTAATAAAACAAAATGAAACACGTTTAATAAATAATATAAAATATTATATAATTATTTTTCTTTTTCCTTTATTATAATTTTTTCCATCATCTCATAAGCTGATAAACATCAGATTTTCTACCAAAGAATCAACCCACGTCTTTCTTGGAAAATATATTTTAATACTAATTATACAGTTTGTTTCTTTACAGACATTTATAAATTATTAATAAGGTAAAGTAAAATAATACAGAAATAATTTGTAATATTAAAGAATATTCTACAAATATTATTTAATGACTGTTAAAATAATACCAGGAATAAATTATGCAGTAAAAATATAAATTATATTTTCGAGAAATAAGGATTATATACACAATAGAATCAACTCCTGTTAAAAATTTCTGGGAATGGGGTATTATGGTTCATTATTTTGTGTTTCAAAGTCGAAATAATATGAAACGAGAATTAGCAAACATATATATTATTCCTTCCTTTTAAAGATAATTGATGCAAAAAAGAAATTTTGATAATCGCTATTAAATCTATATATATAAATAAAATTTAAGTGTTTGTAATTCCAAATTGACAGATTTTTCACTAAATACATATAGTATATACATTAAAATATATATATACGTCTGTCTGTCTGTTTGTTCTGCTAATCTCTGAAAGACTAGACAACTAACAGGAATAAGACGGATAGCTAAAGTAATAAAGGGTAAATTAGGCTTATATTTTAACCTACATAGAAGAAGTCGCATGTAATTCCTAGTATATAAGTTTTGATTCCGTTAAAAATGACGTGTAAAAGTGAAAGGTAGTTTTTATCGGAATGCAAAGGATGAAAGTGGAACCGATACACAACTCATTGACTGCAGATCGAAATATCGTGATGGAATGAGATAGTTTAGCAGAGCGAAGTATGTAGACGTATAAGAGTTAACTTACTCTTTAAATCACTAACCGAATCTCATTCTTAATTGATGTAAAAAACTATAAATGTACTGATTTTGACAGTTATTTTGCGATATAGGACAATTGGCAGATTACACAAGAGTAAATATAAAAAAATATTATATATATATAAGCGATTTACCACTCACTGACTCATCATGAAATCTCAAAAACTATATGTCCGATTAACTTAAAATTTTTCGTAGTTACTTCTTTTGTGATGTGTACTCCACTATGAACGGATTTTACGAAACTCAAATTCAACTTTTTGCATTTCACCAGGAGGAGTTAGCTATACACTTAACGGTAAGAGTTACTATAGCAACGGTTACGATGACAACGGATAATATGACAAAGGTTACCATAGCAACCTAAGTTCACATTCAAATTAATAGTGTGCCCAGCGAAGCGGGAGGGTATAAGGTAGTAATTATATAAGTACAATGTATGACTTCGACTTAGTAGTATAAATTTATTAAGAACATAAAAAACTTTGATATTTTTATTCGTTCCAACCTTGACCTTTCTCACCATAATACATATTGTTGTTTAGTTTTAATAGCCTATTAAACTATGTTACGAAAGTCATATAAAATGTATTATACTCGACAGTCATTGTATTTTATACTTTATTATGTAGATTGTAAGGTTGAGAATACAATTGATGATTGTAGCAAAGTTGTAAACAAGTTTGAGAGCAATGCACTAAAAGTGTATAAGATCTGACGTAAACAAGTTCATCTAAGAAGAAAGCATGTAAATGCAATTCATATTTTTGTATTATTATATTTCAGGAATAACACTAGTAATTTTTTTTTTATTCAACATATTATCTCTATTAGAAATCTCTGTGCAAACAATGTACTAAAAAATTATTGTAAATGTATTTTGAAATACCAATTTCAATGTCAATTACTTCATAATTTTAATATTATAAATAAAAAATAATAATAATATCTTTCTTTATATATTTGCATATTATTAATTTATACAAATAAAATTGATATGTCCGTTTGTAATTCAAAATAAACAACTTTTCACTAAATATGAATCAAGGTTACGTATAAACTAGGATCCGCCAACCGTACGGCGGGTGTTGAGCTGAGCCCCTCTGCTTTCTTCTTTTCTTGATAACTTTTGAATGGCTAAACATTTTTTCAATCTGTTTTCGCTACAACATCTGCATTCAGCTCAAACATACATGAGAAAATTTTTAGCTAATTATCTCGACGCATTCTGGAGACAACTAAACACAAAAAAGGTATCCCAAACGGTTAAGAGCTTCGCTTACTCTCTGCTCAAACATCAATTACAAAAAATTTTCATTGTCTGTCTGTTTATTCGTGTTCCAATCTCTGAAACGGTTGGTATGATTTTAACAGTACTTTCACAGCCGGATAACATATTTTATAGCAAGCAAGTTGGGGCATATTTAAAAAAACACATATTAAAATATATTATTTTTATATTTATAATATTTTTTTATAACCTGTATCTTATAGTAAATCCATAAATTAAATACATAATGTTATATACAACCTAATTTAAAGATGGCGTCTTAAATGTTATTGGAAAGTTTATTTGTGAGTTGAAACCAGTTCCTAGAGGGAATTTCCGCTTAAAGGAGGTCGTGTTACTAACTATCGCCAATATTTATAACTTTTAGTATGAGGATACATATAATCCTATACAATTTATAATATATACCACAATGTAAAAAATATCGTGTCTTTTAAGATACAAAATTGACCTAAATAATAAAATTTTAATTTAAATTTAATTATAAATATAAATAATTTAAATTTCAAAGATAACAATTGGGTGATTAGATTTGTTTTTTTGTTTATATATATATATATATATATATATATATATATATGTATTTGTTTATTTAATAAATAATTATATATACTTAAAATACACAGTGCAGTATCATAAAAATTCAAATTGTAATTTTATCTGTAGCACAAAATCTCGTAGTGCTAAGGGAAAGAAAAAAAAATTTATAGTGAGGGAAGAAAAAGTTATCTTTTTCTATGATAGCTAGCTTTGACCTCGACTCCACGTGGAGTGTAAAGGATTAGTTCATAAAAGACGGAATTAGTAGGAAACTAGTAACAACAAAAAACATGTCTTCAATATTTTGCTATATATTTTTTAATACTGATAATTATTTTGATCCGCGTCCTGAATAAATTGTCTATGAAATTCAAAAACATCAAAAAAAATACTATAAATTCTTTTATGTGATTACACTTAAGATAGTATCTAGTTGTTCTTACATTGCTCACTAAATATATTTACGTTTGTGAAACAGTGATCACAATAAAAAAAACGACTGAGTTTGTTCTGTGGTTCTTCTCAGAGCAGGGCGCGTTTGGAACCCTCTTAACCTTATTTTAAGTTGGATTGTCTTAACAGAAGGGCTTATTTTGATACATACGATATCAAAATGGGCCCTCCTGTTACTTCCATTTGACGTACACAAGTGATCACTGGTACGGATTCAAAGTGGAAAGTATTTAAATAAAGAAATAAAATAAATATAAAGAAATATTTACAGAACAAAATTATTATTGAATTTCATACAAACAATATTACACCAAATGGACTTAAAATTGTTTAGAAAAAACTCAATATTATGAATATAACAATCATGAGTTTTACGGTTTTAGGTCAACAGTTTTGGGTCAGTCCTTGTTCCTTGTTTATATTTTTTGCAAACATCTTAAGAGTGCTTTACGAGTGGCTTTTGTTTCTGGCCTCTGTTTTAAAGATGTATTTTGAAAACAAAACCGCTGCTATAAAATATAAATATTTTAAGAGGCTTTACATAAAATATTTTAGTATCTCTGTAAAATTTACTTCGAGATTTACGATGAATGCTACTCGGTTATAATATGATGTTGTATTCACGTCAATAAGGCAATATTTTAATAACTTTGACATATTGATCTCTGATACATAGTAAAGCTATAATAATAAAAATATCTATAAAATATTTTACCATTATTGAGAAATTAAGAAAGCTCGGAAAATACAAAAGGTTAGTTTGTTTTCTCACTAAACGAAAAGCGATAATGACTACTACGAGATAGGGGGAGGTCTCGAGTCTACTAAAACAGTGTCTATGATACTGGAGGAAGGTCACGTAAAAAGCATGAGGACTCCCCGGAGGGCATGTATGAAGAGGGTGATGTCTGTGGCCGAGGCGAAAGAGGTATGCGGGGACCGTAGCGTTTGGCGCTCCGTCGTCTCTGGATACCCCGCAAGGGATATGGCGTGAAGATAAATAAATAATTAATAACTAATAATTAATAAAATATTTTAACTGATATAATAAAAGTTAAATACAAAAACATAAACATATTTAAGACTTTATGGCTTAAATATAAATAATTTGATCTATATAAGTATTAAACGCTGAATCCAACCAAAAAAATATTTTTTCTTTAGCAACATGATCAATAACTATTAATGCTTGTTATGCAAATTATACCAAAAAACATACAGACATGTTTTTATTTATGTTAATATTAACAAATAACTTTAACTTATCAGAACGTAAACAAGTCTTTCCAGGAATAAGAAGAAATATAATGATTATGAATAAATTTGTATCGTGCTATTCAAGTTTTAGATGGGAGTTCTACACTGGGGACAAAACAAATCAAAATAACTATAGGATTTATAAAAATATATTTAAAATTAAACCTAGTTTCGACCTATGACTGGTCCTGCCGCGTTGTGTTACAAATTTAAATTTAATTTTATATGAAGTACTGTAATAGTAACATAACGTAATCTAAATTAATATGTGCGTTTGTTTGAATCATAAATTTTTCCATACATTTTTTAATAAACAAATAGCTTAAATATAATTCTCAAGCATAGAAAAATAAATTTAGACGTCTGTTAAATTTTTACCTAAAGCTATGAACAAGAACTAGTGTATTGAACTAAGTAGCATCTTTTAGCTTTACTTGGGCATTTGATATGTGCTTTTAATCTATCTTATCATAAATCTATAAATTAGAACATTATTTCGATGAGAAAATATGCTGCTGCGTGCTCTAGACCATTCTTAAGAGAATTAATAATGATATATATTAGAGCAGACGATGACCACTAAAACAGACCCTAATTTGTCCAAGGATACAGATCTGGGTTAGATGAGGATTCAATCTTCACGTATATGTACGGAACGTAAACTTTAAGCCAGGCTTGACTATTTCGTATCTTATGACTTGGTGCTTCAAATCTTATTTTATAGCGTATAAGTGACAATTCTAGCTATAATTTTTATTATCGTAAAGATTTTTTTTATTATGGGATTTTACCGAGTCGTAGCTTAAATATAATATATTTTTAAAATTATGTCTTCACAGTTCCAACAGCACGTGCGCCAATGGAACTGGTTTCCTTTTTTTATTTAATAATTACCCCAAAAATTGTGAAATCACCGAAAATCGATCAAAGTTTTTAATATAATTAACGTTTTCCAAAATTATTTTCATAAAAAACCAAATGATTTTAAATTATAAAATATTTTTTTCCAAAACAGATGACCATAATTCAGCTGGAATTTTAAACTTGAATCAATCACTTATGAAAGAATACAATGTCTTACAAACCACACCATTCACCGTTGAAATATTAAATGAACCTGAAATATAATAAATTTTCGGAAATTTTCGTTAATTTCTGAAACTAAATGGATAAAAAAAATGCATTAAATAATACATTTCTTGACTTTATATTTAATATTCTGTTCTTATTTTAAATTCTTAAAACCAGCATTATAAGGTGCCTTATAAATAATTTCACTTGTCGAACGAAATATCTGTAATATAGAAGGTTATCTTGAATCCAAATTGAAACGGACAGAAACAAAGCGGCCTTTGTTTTGCTGCCCCGGTGACGCTGTCAAAGCCAAAAGGCCTAACAGCAGTCATTTACATGAAGTTCATTCTACAAAATAGAAAATGCAAATAGTACTATTTTTTTGTGGCTCCAACGTACTTACAAGATAAGTTAAACGTACAACCCTTTGGTTATACTATAGTATATACATATTAAATATTTATCCAAAAATAATTTTGTGTTATCAGTCGAATTTAAAAGATAAAAAGAGAAGTTAAAATTACAATAAAAAGGAAAAAGCGTATTTTCTTTAAACTTTATAATCAAAAGTGTTTTAAACGGATTCACATATTGTTCCAATTTAAAAAGACGCCATGATTTTGTTTTTTATAATATTATAATAAAATAAAAATTATAAAAAAAATGTTTTAACAGTTTTTAGTCCAAATTGATTTGGACTAAGGTTCTTCTTAATCAAAACTTTGGTCAGTCAGATATAACTGATAGAATTTAATTATAACATACAATTGAAATGACATATGCAGTTCAGGAATATTTAATCAATCATATGTTATTAATGACACATATTTAATCACACGCTCCACGATCTTTAAGCTCTGTTACACTTTATTGGAAATCAATTAATAGTCAGAATATATATATATACATATATATATATATAAATTGGTTATTCTATAAAATTTGTGTGTAAATTTCAATTTTATTATAGGATAAGTGATTTGTAATCTGTACTAGCTGATAACTATTACTCGGAGAAAGGGTTCACAGTAGATAAAAAATGTAGCAGGGGACTAAAAATAGATGAAATCTATCTACCGACGATCGCACAGTATTTCAAGGGGCTCTCCAAAAGCTACTTTGACAATGCTGTGGGACACCCAAACCCGCTGGTGGTTAAGGCCACAGGATACACGGCCCGTAAGACTCCTAAAGTCAGAAAGAGAAGACCCAAGTCGGTACTTTTCGACCCGGACGACGCGATTACGTTAGGGAACGCTACGTAAAAGCGGCAAAGCGAACATAAATACTACACATACACACACACAGCGTCTTCGCCGGCGAAGATGAGGCCCCCATCCAAGCACGTTGCTCCGGCGTTCTGCCGTCGGAGGACGTTAGTGTCAAATTCTAACCCACATCCAACCCTCGCTTCCCACCTAACGGCGTCCTGAGCCGTGGTCCGAGCCTCACAGGAGGCGCCCTCAGGACGCGCGTTCCCCTGGGGCCCTTCAGGCCCCCCTTTTCAAGGGCGGGTCTCTGCACCCGTCCATTACACCGGTGACGCTGTCATGGCCAATAGGGCTAACAGCAGAGACAAAAAAAAAAAAAAAAAAAAAAAAAAAAAAAAAAAAAAAAAAAAAAAAATTAAATCTGCAAACCTCTTTCAACCTTATCTCAAAGATGTCATTGTAATTCATTGTTTAGCAGTTTATAAGTAGAAATTGTAGATAAAGCGTATTCCCACTTTCCTCTCAAAAACCTTCAAAAATGTTAACTTCCAAAATTATATAATACTTTTGTCTAGTTATTCTAAGATACAAACAAGTCTACAAGATTACTTTTGTTCTCATATTTTAATGGTTGTCACACACACACACACACACACATACACACACACACACACAACCTTTTCAAATTATAATGTTATTTTAATCGTTTATAAATCATCGTATGTGACAACCCTGAAACGAAAAACATTTTTTTTTATTTTAGCACACAAATCTCTGGATTTTTTTTCCAGAATTGTAAAAGTGTTATATAATTTGACAGTTTGTAAGAAGGTATAACATGTAATAAATATAATTATTATTAAAAAGTACAATTTAAAAATTTGTAGCAAATGTTGATAATTCAGGTTAATTCCTGGATTAGATAGGTATTCCATAAAAATATTCCTTAAACGTTGGGTAATATATAGGCAAAGTAAGATGCAACCGCATGTTAATATAAACATTACAAAAAACCTTAATTTTAAATTTCTATTTTGATATAGTTAAAACTGTAGCTCTAATAGATTTATTTAAAATAAATTAAATTCAGACCAAATTGTTAAATTATGACAAATAAAATATCATATTTTTTATTTTATAACAAATGCAATCTTTTAAAACAAATATTAATTCACATGCACGCATATAAATGAAGGTGAGAGGTGCTTTCAACTGAAAACATATTCAGAGACACGTTTCATTTATTTTATAATGAATTAATTAATATTAAAATATTAATACATTTGTAACTAAAATCTTAAAAAATTTTAAACTATCGTTTTATATAACCAGTAATTATTATATTAATAAAACTGGTCGCGTATATAAAGGTCTATAAAAATTGATTTAAAGGGTAAGAATTGTTAAATGATCCAAAAAATCGTCTGGTTTACACACAAATGAACCGTTAGGAAGCAATAACAGTTAATGATGCGAGACCTGATTTACAAAATTTATGTTTTCGAGTATTGGAAGACGGTGATATAATTGTACGCTACTTTCAACCGCAATGCAGTAACTACGAGTTGATTTAAAATAATTTTATAGATTTGATATTTTCACATTCAAGTGTGTGGCGATTTTATTGCGTATTTCATTTGATTTTTATCCTATCCCGACGTTGAATGCCTTACAGCAATGGAGTTACCAAAAATATGCGTGTCGGTGTGTCAGTAAAATATTTATCTCCTTTTGGTGGTAGGTTATAGTGGTGATGGGTTTTATAATTGGGATATCTTAACAAATGTTAATTTCAATCAGTTTTTACTTTGTCAAACCTCTATTTATTTATAATATTATATGAACATCTTGAATGCTCAATTAAAAAATCAAATTCCCTGTACTTAAAAGGATATTAAGTAGAACCTTATACAGTAGCCATAAAAGCCTGTACTAAGCTTTATAACAACATTTTAAACTAAAATAATTCAGTACTAAAATATATCAAATAGATTACACTTTGCATCAAAGAGCTGTTCATTAGTAAGTGACAGTGACATATGTGTTAACTCACTTTGAATCAAACCGTATAACACCAACACTAAAAGAGCATCACTAACACCAAAAGTAGGTATTACCTTTTCAATTTAGTGTTGTTTTTTTATAAATAAAATACTTAAAATATTAAAACTTGATTTAATATAAGTTCAAAATTGTTAACAATATCTAACAAATATGCTATCGTTTAAAAACTATATATATATATCAGTTTATTTAAATGTTAAACATGTAATAAAAATGGTGTCTCTACTTAAAATTACACTATTGTCATAAATCATAAAATATTATACAGATAAATGTATGTAATAAAAAATTGTTAATATAATCTGGAAGAACAAAAATTCAAAATATATACGTTTGTACGTTTAATATAATGGCAATATTCATAAAATATTACTAGTACATTTGAAATATTTACAAAATATAAATATATTTTATCGAAAGTATACAAAAGTTAATAATTTGAATAATATTTTGTTGAAAGTAACAAACTACGCAAAGACTACATGCGTGCTGTATCTGCATCAGAGATCCTGTCAAAAGATATATATTGAAGTTCAGAGCTTTTACAATATGTTATGTATTTTTATATAAAAAAATATGGCTATTTCAAATTATATATATTAAAATTGTTATTGCAGATGATGTTAGCTATCGTATTAATCAAATACTATTTTGATGAATTGAAAAATATGATCAAAGGTTTGTTTAACTGAAAATAATAAAAATTAAAATTAAAAAATATTATTTTCTAGACATTTACATTGCATTATTTTTACATTTTAATTATTATGTCTAGACGCAGTTAAAACTTTGACCGGTTTGAGAGGTCAAGTCAGAAATATTTCAGTTATTCAGCATTCCCAGT
This sequence comes from Melinaea marsaeus rileyi, assembly GCA_918358865.1. Classification (NCBI taxonomy): domain Eukaryota; kingdom Metazoa; phylum Arthropoda; class Insecta; order Lepidoptera; family Nymphalidae; genus Melinaea; species Melinaea marsaeus. The sequence goes on along the minus strand of OU911089.1, from coordinate 13,719,751 downwards.
TATTTTAATGAAAATTATTTAATTTACAATTGAATGACTATTTCAATGATATCAATACTTAGCAGTATTGACTAGCTCTGGCCACGACTTTACTCGCTATATTTATGTATATGTTTCAATAAGAAGTTTGCCTACTCTTTATAACATCAACTATCGACCAGTGACAGTTCCATAAAATCCGGTCCAGCTGTTTCAGAGATTACCCGGAACAAACAGACAGTTTTTTTTATTGTTTTTTTTATGCCTATGAAAATTATTTCGTAAAAAGCTGTTAATTTGGAATTACAAATATACACTTATATAATATAATATATTATATATATATTATTAAAAGGTACACGAAAAATTAACAAGATAGGGCATTTCTTAAACGTTGTTCTTTGTACAGGGAGACAAAGTTGCTAGACAGCTAATTTATACATATAAATAAATATATATATGTGGTAAATCGCTTATATATATATATATATATATATATATATATATATATATAAGCGATTTACCACTCACTGACTCATCACGAAATCTCTGAAACTATCTGTCTGATTAACTTAAAATTTTTATATAGTTACTTCTCTTGTGACGTAGACGTCCACTAAGAACGGATTTATGGAATTCCTATCCCAACGGATTTAAACTCTTTGTATTTCACCAAGTTTTAAACTTGTAAGAGTTATACACTTAACGTAACGGCTACCATAGCAACCTAAGTTCACATCCAAATTAATAGTGTGCCCAGCGAAGCGGGCGGGTATCAGCTAGTAAATAAATATTTCTAATTTATAACAAAAAACAATTATACAACAAAATTTTCCCGTTTTAAATCGAAGTAATTAAAGCTCAGTTAGAATTAACTTAAATATCTATTTGTAAATTTTATTTTTGTAAGCATAGCAATATAATTATCGAATTAACTGTTATATAAAATCATATAGATAAATTGAACTGATACTCGGAAATTGGGTATGAGGGTTAAATAACAAAGATTATAAATCATTATTGAAATGGATTTAACCTCACTAACAATACCAATTATAATGAACAGGAAACACTCGAATGGGCTCTCGTGGTTTATAAAGACCCTAACATAATGCCAGGGTAATTTACCTTCCACGAACATAAAATCAAAATTTACCTAAATCGATTCGACCGGTCATATTCAGGTCAAACATTCTTTATAGAAAACAAATTCAAATAATTAGTGTGTTGTTTTATTTCTATATAACTGATAAAAAAATGTGGTTCATAAAAACAAGAGTCATATGGGAATCGAACCCACAACCTTCGATCTTATCCAAAAGGTCTTCAAGATTTAATTTTTATACTAGCATCTGAGCGGTTTTAATAGTTTATGATTAAAAAAACCTTACTCAATCGTCTCAAAATATAGAAAGTGGAAAGTTTTTAAATGTAAAATAAAAGGATGATAAATGTTGTTAAGTTTTGCATCTGACTGCTCAGTTTAGCCTTAGAGTTAATTTTTAATAATTTACGATTAAAAAACTTACTCATTCGTCTCAAAATATAGAAAGTGGAAAGTTTTTAAATATAAAATAAAAGGATGATAAATGTTGATAAGTTTTCTATTAAAAGTGATAGTTAATATATATTCTGTAATGATCATTGTCATTAGCAGACATAGTTAATGGATGAGTGTTAGAAAGTGTCATCATTTGCATTGGTTAGCACGTGCGCGTTTCTCTGAGCATGTTACAGGTTAAACTTTTTAAGTTAAATTAAGTTAAGTAGTATTAGACAGGATTTACATATAAATTTTTCTGTCTTTTAAATTTGTCGTAATTATAAACTAGGGGCGCCAACAAACCCTCAATTTCGACTCGCTGCGCTCGCGAATTCTCGGGTGCCGTTTGCATATTGAGCGAAGCGAGCCCAGTGTATTGACTCTTCGTTTCCCATTGACTTCAATGGGATATCAGTTTTTTTACATGATATTAATTTTATTTTTTTTTTGTTTTGAGAACATTTTTCAAATTTTTTTTTTTGAAACCATCACCTAAAGTGTGTCTTTTTGATTGCAAAGTTTCATAATTTTCCGTCAAGTAGTTTTCGAGACAATTCGTGACAAAGAATGTAAAAAGTCTCCAGTATAACGCTCCGCTCAAAGACAAATATCAGTTAACTATTTTTTTTTCTCAAATATTAGGAATTCAATTTAATATATTTTAATCGCATCTAAAATCATTTGAATTACAACAATGTATATTTTATTATAATAATACTGTATATTAATATTGCTATTAAAATATTTATCCTCAATTAATTTGTATATTTAATAATACTATTTTGATATAAATATAATTGCAATGTTACAATAATTTTGGTAAATTAATCCTATGACTTTAAACTTGGTACAAAATTTATAATAGATGCTAAATATTCTTAGCGAAAGTGAAGAAATTTCTTGCTGGGTCAAGTGAAGAAATCTTTTGTTAATCACATAATGTATAGACAATGTGAATGTTAAATATTTATTTTACACACTAACTAGTTGTAGACATGTGTTAAATTCTACAATAAATATTGTAATATTCAATATGGTATTATAATATTTGTGTATGTTTTTATTATTATAATATTTTGATTTATTTGAAAGAGTGAATTATAGAAAAATGTTATAAAATTATAGTGAAATGTAAGTGAATTATAGAAATATTATAGCAAAATAAAGTGAGTTATAGAATAGTTATAATAAAATTAAAGTAAATTACATAAAAATTATATATGAATTTTTGTAAAATAAAATGAATTATATAATAATTATAGTAAAATAAAGTGAATTATAGAAAAGTTACAGTAAAATGAAAGTAACAGATGATATAAAAACAAAAGTTTTAAAAAAAAATATTGGTTAATTGAATTTAATTGAATGTAATTGAACATTAAAATACATAATTCCTGCTTTATATTATTCATGTATACGAAGCCTGATCAGATGTTTGAATATATTTTTAACTAGCAGTACCCCCGACTTCGTTCGCGTGGAATATGTTTTGTAAATAGTAGCTAAATTACTCCTTATAACATCAGCTATAGCCAGTGAAAATCCTGATAAAATCGGTTCAGCCGTTTTAGAGAATAATCGAAGAAAACAGATAGAGTATTTTTATATAACGTATATACTTTCAAAGACATTTAGTGAAATGCTGTTCATTTGTTACAAACAGACAGACTGCTTCAAAGATTGTATTGGATCCCTCAATCAGGGGAACGAAATTCTTTGTGATCTATTGTTGTTTCGTTTCTGGTCTTGTCATTTATGTTGGTGAAACTCAGTCAGATATTATTTTCTTCTTTTATCTGCTATTAAAACTAATATTTTTGTATTATAATGTTAAAAATAGAGGTATTTAACTAGGATCGCTTGTTCACTAAGACATAGATATATTACAAAATATTATTGATAAGGATCTTATTACTTCAAATCCTTACGTTTATAAGGGGTATTATTTCTTTTACCTGAATCTCGACTAGGATTGACATTATAATAATGTTAAAACGATAGGAATCGCTATTCAATGATAGACTAAATATATTACAAAATAATATTAATAAGGATCTTATTATATAATACTGCTTATTAAAAGTTTTCGATAAAGCAATTAAAAAGCTTTCGAGATTCCCTCCTCCAATAACAATATCTGTACTAATTATAGCCTTAATTAAATCCTGAATGAGAGTATAATAACTTACACATAATAATTCATCTCCAAGTATTTTTGTTACAGTATCCATATATCACACATCTTTCGATATATTTTATGATAATAAATGTATGTTCATTAATATTATTTACTAAGTAAGAGAAGAGAATGTTAAGGTCAAAATAAATATTTAAGGATGAAATACTGTAAATCTGTTTAGCATTTTATTATATTTATTTAATTCTTGTATTAAATATGTAAAATAATTTATACTAAGTAGTAAGTATACTAATTTTTAAGGAGATGATCTCTTGGTACTGTAACCAATTCGTCACAACTTACTAAATCTCAACCACATCTCGTCTTTTGTTTTCGCTTTCGCTGACATTTGATGATAGGTATGGAGACCAGGTTCCAAGTATGAGGTACTACTTGGTTCATTTGTAAAAGCTTTCTCTTATGTAATGCCCAAACTACAAGCTAAAGATTTACGTGTAATAATCACTATATATATTAGCTGTAGAAGTAGGAGCGAGAGGTATAACAGCAAAATCTCTCTACAACTTATTTAAGGATCTCGGCCTTTCTAGAACTATCAGCATCAGCTCATTACTAGAACGTATTTCAAACGGCTTTAGTAGGTTCTTACGATATTTGGTTAGGTAGGGAGAGAAGCATGAACAGTGAAGGTGAGCGTATATGCGCATAGTAAAGAGGCCATTTAAACCTACACCTGGGTCGCAATTCCCAGGCATTGTTTGCGCTCCTCTTCTTGCAACGCACCCGCCCGGCACCCGCACGGATCCATCCGCACGAATCCATAGAATGCTAAGAAGCTTCATCTCACAAATATATATATAAGCAATTTACCACTTTCTAACTCATCACGAAATCTCCGAAACTATATGTCCGATTAACTTAAAATTCTCCAGAGTTACTTCTTTTGTGACGTAGACGTCCACTAAGAACGAATTTTACGGAATTCCTGTAGAAACTATACACTTAACGCGGGCGTAGGAGCATCGGTTACGATGACAACGGATAATATGACATGGTTACCATAGCAACCTAAGTTCACATCCAAATTAATAGTGTGCCCAGCGAAACGGGAGGGAACAAGCTAGTATTCTTATAAAACTAATTTGTTATTCTGCTTGAGTTTGCCCAAATCTTAGTTTTATAAGACAAGTGATGATTACATCGGACGAAATCGCAATACTTGACAAGGGTCGGAATCTGTCAGCTGGTTTTCCTTCTTTGTGAGGACGTAATTTTATGTACTTCAGTCATTCGTAGAATATAAATTGTTTATATATTATATATCTTGCTATTTCAGTAATTATTTGTAAATATAATATTTAAATCACGAATTTTCTTTATATAAAATAATACAAAATAAAAGTCTTAAGATTACAAAAGACACAAATTGTAATATGACAAGGGTCGGAATCTGTCGACTGTGACCATCTGTATGTATGAGAATCATTGATCATTCATCAATCATTGTAGCTTAAATATGATATTATATTTAAATTAATAAATAATAATACGAAATGTAATCCTAAAAGATATATTAAATATTAAACTTGATTAAATATATTATATAGAGTCACTTATAAACAGAGAGTTAATTTTTTATCGATAAGAATCTTAACTTTGTATGCATTTTAATTTCAACTATAGACGCATGTTGAAAAATTATATTATTAAGGTTTTATTTTGAAACCAAAGTTTTTGTTATTTATTAACTTATTACAATAGTAAAATAATTAAATACTAAAATATTAATATATTTTTTTATATATATAGTGTATTTTTTTCATTATTTTTTATATTTAGTAAGGATTTGATAGTTTTATATGTTTCTCATCGATATTTTCCGATAATAATGATCGATTTTCAAAATCTATTCCAATCCAGCTTCGTCAGTAGACAGATTTACAGACAGATGGAATATTTGATTTCATATATATTTATATATATGGTTATGACATCATTCAAAATTATGTTTGTAATATTTAGCCAATTACAAGTTTCTGTTTATAAGACTTGTTGGACACAACACAAAGGAGATTGGTATATATTTAAGACCTCACTTATATCGTTGACCAGCACCTAATTTCATATTATTAACAAAATGTCAAAGTGTCAGCAGGTTGACAGACGACACAGCTTAAACTATTAGCAATATATATGAAGTGACATTCCTACTAATATTATAAATGCGTATGTAAGTTTGTTTGTTACGCTTTCACGCGAAAACTACTCAACCGATCATACATACTTTTGGAGTTATTAGAAGTAACATAGGAATTTAAAAATTAACAATCCCAGCCAAGCAATAAAATATAGTTATCGTATTGATTCATTTCTATCGCAATGATCTCTAATACTTATTTAATGACTCAAATGCGAGAGAAGCCGTGGGTAAAACCTAGTAATTAATAATTTTCAATTAACTGTTATAACTTACTATCTTTTCTTATCAGTTTGTATATTTTTCTTTGTTGTAAGTTTGTATTGTGACATCACTAACTCACACATGTTTATATCATAAACACACACACATACAGTAAATATTATTATAGAATATTTAAGCTACTATACATTATGAGCTAAAGGAAATCTTTTCTTCATATATTCAGTAATAAAATTTAAATTAAAAAAGCAATACACTGAAATTGAAATAAGCTTTGAGACTCGAGCTTTTAGAAATTTTATATGCAGTCCTGAAAATGAAGGTCTATAAATGGAAAATAAAATATTTCATATTTACAGCGTTACTTCAACACTTGAAGCAGGCAACATTTTGTGCAAATAATTATCCATGTTGTGAATAAACCTTATTGAAATTTTGAAGTTAAACTTTATGTACCAATATCATTAAGATTCCATTCCTTCCGTGATTAAATAAGTTTTCTTGTTATTTTATTTAAAGTAACTTCCGTAAACAAAAATATATTAAATAATACAAAAATGTTCCCAGGCTTTACGGTGTTTACATAATCTATAAACATTTATAAAAAAAACCTTTTATATAAATCAAAGAAACCTTTGATTTATTTTGAATCGTTAATACAAAAGTCATTTTGATAACATTAAAGAATCGTTAAAACATTTTTAAAACGAATTAAAATTTATTAGTTCGAAGGAATTTAATGACAAATACTTTGATTTTCCCCTTACAAGTTTAATTTAAGTTTTTACTTGACTTTTCTATTGCAATAATATTTTATTTGTACAATTCCGATCAAACTTAATCGAATTAACTCTAAACCTACCAAGTACCGGTGAAATTGACCGTTCTTAAATTCTTGTAAAACTTAAACATTTTTAAACGTTATAATATCGTTATCAAACTACATGACAATTCTTAGAATATGCATATAATATTTTCATCACTCTTTTCTTTTAGTTATTTCCATTATTACCTGCGTTATATAATAAAATAACTTTTAAACACCGGTCAATTTGACAGCGTGCGGTAGGAACAGGTATACAAGAATTGTCGGTAGGTTCAGTGTTAATAGCTTTCTGCAAATCATAATATAAGTTTATTCCATTTATAATCAACATGCATAAATAAATTGTATTCTCACATATCGTGGATGTTCCCTTTAAAATAAAAACAATATTCCTTTGAAATATTGTATCTTTTAAATCAATTTTATATCTTCGAAAACATCACTTCATAATGCATTATTTTATGGAAATATCTTGAACGTAAAAGCTTTTAGCACGGAATAAGTCTTTATTCCTAATGCACAGCTTTATGGCTTGTGGATTTAAGATTTATGAAATAAACGGTTAAATATGAAATTATTATGTTGAAAACGACTTTTAAATAACAACAATAAAGTTTTCAGTTCGCTCTTATAATCATTTACCCAAAGAAGACCTTTCAATTATACGAAAAACCAATTAATTATCCAAAAGTGAAACCATGTAAATGAAGTCAGCGAAATTGTAATAGGGAGAACATTCCAATATATATCATATAACAATAGACCCGGAAGATAATAACGACAATACTGGGAAATATCAAGTATAGAAACTTTCTTAGAAATCTAATCGTTACTTTTGTTACAGATGCACCCAATGAAGAGTAAACAAATCTCACAATAGGCCACGACTACCGGTAATGAAGTTTGAAAGAAATTTAAATGGAAAATGGATCGATCAATCCAAAATATGTTCAAACGAACTCAGTGGAGGTTCTTGGAGAGAGCAGTCTTAGTCACATTTTATATTTTTCTATTTATAATCACAGGAAATTGTCAGACTATTTACAAAGATGAATCAAGTCAGGTTGATAGCTTAACCAAAACAGATTTAAGTAATATATCTAGTATAGAATCTAATAACTGCCATAGCTGTCAAATTAGTGATAATAATAATAGTAACATAAATAAAGAAAATGAAAATCCAAGTTTACTTAGAGATTTTATAGATACGGTGAGCTCATTTTCAGAAAAATATGTTTTTATTAATAATACTGAACGAGAGCTACAGAAAGTTTTAGAAGAAGCACTAGATGATGCACTCAAAACGGATCGATATGAAATATTCGAGGGTGTTGAAGTTAAAACAATCGAAGGGACAAATAAAGTCAACGAACAGACAGAAGTTAAAGGAGATGAAGGCAGAGCGTTATTTAGTACATATACATATGAGTATAGATTGTTCCAAAAAATTAAAAACTTTGTCGAAACACATATACTATCCATCAATCTCCCTAAAGCTGCTAGACTTATTGGATTTCGATGTAAGTATATAATTTATTTAAGAATTTATATTGGATCAAAGATAAAATTAATAAAATTAATTCTTTTTACAGCCTTTGGACTCAAAAATTTATTTTTGCCGCTGCTTATCGGTGCTCAAGTTTTCAAAAGTATTTTGCTAGCCATGTTTCTCCCGAGCATCTTGGGAAGTTTTGGCAAAATTCTCGGAAAAGGTGGGTAAAATCTGGAAAAACTTCGTTAATTAAATCGCCACAAAGTTTAAGTTCGGTCCTGTGAAAGAAATGTCTGTCAACCTCAATATTCCTTATAAAATGTTAGTAACTTTTAATGATCTTACCCAATTGAGTTTACAAAGATTTTGCTTGGTAGCTTATTGATAAATAGCGTTAGTAATTGTTTTGCTTGTAACAGTTTGTTAGACAGGTAACTTTTGCAAGGAGATCTTATTTATTTTGCCGTGTTTTTGAAATATACTTACATGAAACAAAAAGTATTGAGTTGACTTTATTAAAGTTAATACTATCTGCCGAATTTATTCACAGTTTATCCACAGTTATTTCCTTATAAAATATATTTGACTATTTAAAAGTAGTAAATATAAAAAACCATGTTTTGAATTCTTTTCATTATATAAATCCTAAAATTTCACCTCTCCATTGGAAGATTAGTCTAAACCAACATTGTACTAAGCAGCAATTTTATTTCTTCTAGGTATATCCCAAATTTCAGCGGCATCAAGTCAAGCAAGTTATCCTCCAGCGAACGCTGATGATCAAACCGCTTACAATAACGATAATACCGGATATGAAACAAACCCCACTGCGGCATATGCATATAACGATGGCTTGTATGGAAACGACGCGAATGATGTAAATGATTTGTCTAATGTCGATATGTCGAGGTAATACCATTTTACATTTACAATCTTATACAAAATGTCGGTAGATAATTTATAATCTTATTTGAAATGCGACTTCACTATGTGTCACTTTACGAACTCAAGATGGCGTCCAGTGTCAGTGACGTTTCGGTAGCGTCCAATATGGCGACTAAAATTGGTCTGTCAGCGCCATTAGAATTTAACAAAATACTCGACAATCTGAATTTTGTTTGAAGACACCCCTTGATGAAATAATTATTATAGAAATTAGGTATTTAAGCACCTAAATGGCAAAAATTTACTAAAGTTCAATAGTATTATACTTAAATGGTATATGGGTGTAAAACCATATATATTTATATACAGTGCACATAACATCTAAAGAATCGTAAACTATTATGAAAATTCTAATAATTGAAATTTTCTATTGTTAATAAAATCAATAATGCTACATTGTGGGCGGAAAGCATCGTTATAAGGTTTTAGAGAAACCAGTTGATTATGGAAAAACAACTATTGATGACTTTAGAGTATTGAAAACCTTTTCTATAACTAATTTTAAGTACCAGTAAAAAATACATTAACTAAAAATAAAATCTTTGAATCAACAAAGCATAAAAACTCGATATGATCTGCATATTGTCATAAAATAATAATTTCTAAACCACTCGTATCGCAGTAATAAATTTGAGTTAACATTATAATTCCAGTAAAATACGATATATAAAAATTATATGTACGCTAATGGAAGTGAGCCAGGGGGCTAATATTTTTTCTCATTTGAACAGTTTTTCATTCTGGCTTGCGACATTTCCAGCCGTCCCAATGGAATTGAGTGTTTTTGTAGATGTAGGCCAAGATGATAAAGCATAATAATGATGTGTTTACTCTCTGATTCAAATAACTCACATTATTGTATACTAGCTCTGCCCGCGAATTTGTTCGAATATTTATTTTTTATATTAGCCTAAGTTATAACATCAGCTATCCGCCAATTGAAGTCCTGTTAAAATCGATCCAGCCTCTTCAGAGATTATTTGGAACAAACAGACAAACAGTAAAAATGTTTTTTTATGAAAGTACCGTACAAACTTTCATATGCATTTTTATGCATATGAAATGTTTTTATTAGGAAATACAAACAGACACTTCAATTTTATTTATATGTATACTGTAACTCATATAGGATCTTAATAATATTGACAAATCAGCAGTTTCCTTTCACGAATTTGACAACATTCAATAAAGGAGCCGATCAATCTAATATCCTTATTCATAGACCAAAATAAAATCGAGTAATCTGAAGAATATTTGGCTATCACCAAAGCCTCCAAGTAATAAAAATCTTTTAGACATCAATAAAAATCCAGGCAAGATATATAAATTCTGCTGATTCAATACTCTTGTGCCGGTTTGAACCGAGACGGAATTGTCTATAAATGTAATTAACACTAAACCTACCAAGTACCGGTCAAATTGACCGTTCTTAAACTTTTGTAAAACTTACACATTTTTTAAAGTTATAATATCGTTATCAAACTACATGACAATTCTTAAAATATGCATATAATATTCCCTTCACTCTTTACTTTTAGTTATTTCCATTATTACCTGCGTTATACTCGTATAATAAAATAACTTTTAATTACCGGTCAATTTGACGGCGTGGTAGGAACAGGTATACAAGAATTGTCGGTAGGTTTACTGTTAATATATGTTTTTCTTGTCATGAATAAATCTATAATATTTAATTGATTACATTATATAATTATTTCAGATTTGGTGCCGGAGGTCAGAAAGTATCATATCTACCAACCAAGAACGGATATTACAAAAATCAAATGTCAACAAGCAATAGTTATAAGGTAATGTATAGTATAATAATATTATTTTAATGACATACATATAGGTAAAATAAAAATATATATATATATATTTATATGAGTGAACTGTATGTATGTATATGTATATACATTTTTTTTAACACCCATATACATCTTCTACAGTACATCCTAAGGTTGGTTGGCATATTTAGTTTTAGTTATTTAGTTGGTTTTATATTTGTTCAAAACAGTATAAAGTAAATAAAATTAGCAACATTATAATTTGATAGGGTTTATTCGTCACCTTTAAATTACAAGTCTTCAAATCGTTAAGGCACTTGGACATTAAATTTAAAGAATATAGGAATGTGGAATGCGTAAAAAATGCATTTTCATGTTATACTTACTCCAAATATCAGTTTTTTCACAAAATTCTTTATAATTTCAAAAGAGCTTGGATGCGATCTCCACTTTTCACGACCGACAAATATCTCCAGATCAGTCTATAACCGTTTTCGAAGCCATTAAAATCTAGTGGTCTCGATTCTTTAATGGGATCATAAATCAAAGCATCTTATGATTTATTCGTCCATAAGTCCAGCTATATCGTATACCTTAGTGGTAATAAGTACGTAAGTTAATATCCTGTACTGACGAGTAGAATTAGTACCAAATTATTTGGAGTAAGACCTTTAAAATGCTTCCTTACCCTAACTCAAGATCTTGATAATATTTAGACAAGCTACGTGTTAATAAAGTATTCGGTTTGATAAGTATATATAACTAAAAGTTATATATTGTTTTCATGCTTAAACAATGTTCTTAACATTTCCAGATATTCCAGAAAATTCCAGCGTCATCCATGATCCTGAGTAATTATGATCCGTTCTACTCGCCTTTGCTTTCAAGACTCGACGGCATTTTTGCTAGACTTGGTAATACAATTTAGAGTTAATTTCTAGAGCATAAAACTCAAATTTTCTTGACAAGATTCAGATAACGCAGCCATAATTTTATAGTCGATAAGTAGAGCATTATATATATATGTAAATATACATATGTATATCTGACACAGCTTAGTGAAAACAACGTTTAGGTGCTATCCTGTTAGTAATTAAGTTCTAAGATGACGATGATGTAATGATTTATCCAAATTTACCCAAAAGGAAAGAAAATTGTTTGTAACATATTATTGTGAGTTATGACTTATAAAACCCATATGCACATTTCGGACTTTGACGAATAAGAATTTTTAGCATAGTAAATATAATTGTTTAAAAATAGTGTCTAGAAAACAATTTTTACGTATGGTTATACCTAAGACAAGGCAGACATTTATTAGTATTTATTCTGTAATTATTTACTATTATATAATTTTAACCAACTTTACTTATTGTATATCAGATTTTTTCCACTTTTTCTATCCCAATCAATTGGTGACATGAATACTTCGTATCGCCGTTTTTCCCGTTTTTCGAGCTCATGAATACGGACTCTAAATACTCAGACCGGACCCAGAGCTTAGATAGGGTACTAGAAAAGCTCCTTTTCACACCTTAAATTAATCAATCAAAACATAAAATCCAAAAAGACCCGTTGTCTTAATATCTTCATAATTTCAAAATAATAAAATTGAATAAAAACAGCTCTTATTATACTTTTATTCATGAAAATATCCAGGACTTTGATTTATTATGCCTTATGACGCTCGTAAACTTAAGGTAAAGTAATTTATTATACCGAGATGTAGCGTCAGAGTGAGTTTGTTATATTTTATACAAGCGCAGACATGTTTATAACGAGTCACTAAAATTATAAAACAACATTTAAAAATCGCCATTTTCCTAAAAAAAACAAATGAATGATTCTATTCATCGCTCTTAATCTGCAATATTGCTAATTTAAAACACGCCTTGTCGTTCTGAATGTTATTACATTTACAATAATTGTTTTTATCTTAACATTCATATCATTTTCTTTATATAATATAAAATTGTTGAATTTATCTTAAAACTAATTTGGAGTAAACTAACACACATTATTTTGTACGTCGTTTACATAACTAAAATATATTCAAAATTTTTAATTTATTTTCAAGTTTAGTTCAGTTGAAATGATTTATAAAAAGTTATTAACTCATATTTTATATTAATTCAATTAATTGTTTTATCTTTCGATTATATTATTTTAATTCAATTTATTGTATTATCTTTTAGTAAAATAATAAATTAAAAGCAAATAAAAACCTTGAATTAGATGTTATTAGACCTGGATCTATATCGTTCCAGGTCTGACACCACCAGAAGCATCAACGGATGATGGAATGCAGATTGGGGGACAAACTTTAAGTGAGGTCAAATTGGAGGCCTGTAGAGAACAACTGGTGTGTCTCATGTACGCCAGTCCTGCGAAATATGCACCTTATAGCAACCTCATATCAGCGCAGTTAAGCAGGTATGTTAATACTATTCATATAATAAAATAGTAAATACGCAAAATCTTTTGATTAAATACTTTTAAAACTAAATGAAAAGTACGATTCTGTATGATAACTGTTGAAGTTGCCTCTCTGATTGTCAACCAAAAAGAAATCGACCGATTTTGATAACATTTCTCATAGTTATATAAAATTTGGAGTAATATTATACTTTTTGTTAGTCATCATTCAAAACACTTAACTGCGAAGAAATTTCATTAACATGTTTTCTATATACAAAAAAAAAACGTATTTTTATAGTTATATATAGGATCGATTTCTATGCAAACAAAATAGTAAAATAATTGAATTAAAAGTAGTAAACGATCATAATAATTTTCTTTCTTTATTTATTTATCTTTACTTTTCTTTATTTATCTTTTATCTCTTATCTATTATTTATCTTTTAAATGTAATATTATATTTATTTCTTCTATACATATAAAGTAAAGAAGTTTCGTAGAAGTTATAAATTCATAGTTATATTTCTGCTAGTATATTCTGTCATGTTGGAAATTCACATATAGCTACATCCCAATTACGGCGGCGTCGATCTGAAACCCTGTCAACAGGGAGCACGAAATAGCCAATCAAATGGTTTTTCGACGCCAGATATTCCAATTTCCTGACGGGACTGGAAAATATTTGATTATTTTGGTCGAAGTTGTTTTCTGGTAGTTGAACAATATTGGGGTTTTTGAGTACATGTAGTAAGATAGTTTAAGATGTGTGTGTAGATGTGTGTGTGTATGTGTGTGTAGTGTTTCATTGGAAAATAACGAAAAAATACATATGACGTTTCTATCTTGGTCTATATGTTATTATATTTAATAAATTAGCATATAAAAAAGTATTTATATAAAATTTATAGTAGTCATGATTTTATACTTTTATAAATTTCATTATTCATGAATAAAACGAAGTGAAAGAATAAACTGAAAAAACGTCAAATGAAATTTAATAAGGAAAATGAAATTTACCTCAAAATTGATAATTCAACTGAGAAAACAACAAAATGAAATTTAGCAAAAAATAAATAAAACTTTGGAAAAAAAAATCAAATAAAAAAGTAATTTTAAAGGTAGACTTATTAATTTTAACTCAATATTACAGAGAACTAAACGAGCTCCGTCGTCCGGTGTCGGATAATCCGGAAATATTACGTTTCTTCCGGTACATGCGTGCGGCGAGACGAGGACAGGAGGGCACGGATTGCGTCCACGCACACCCTGCGTGCTCCGCCTCCGCGCCCACACACACCATGATAGCCGCTTATCATGACATCAACAAACTCGTCACTGCGAGAAAGATATAATTGTTTACAAGTAAACAAGTTATTGAGTAAATAAGTGAACAATTCAAGTTAATTATTAAGTGAATTATTTCATTTTATGTATTTAATTAATATACTTGCAAAACCTGGAAGCGACTGACGTAAATATGATTTCATGTTTAAATAATTTATGAACATGAACTTTATTCAACATTTAATAGATAATTTCTATTTAATCAATTGTTGTTTTTATTTTTTAATTATAATCAAATTGAAATTAAATTAAAATTATTTTTTTTGAATAAAATTTTTAAAACAATATTTTGTATTGTCTCATTGCAAAGATAAAAGAAAGAAATATAACATAATATAGGAAACATATTATTTCTAGTTAGTCTGGGCACGAAGAGTCGCTTACAGAGGTAAGCGTCAGTCTTAAAACATTTTTACATATTTTAAGTAAAATAATACTTCTTTGGTTGATTTTATATATACATAAATGTGGCAGGTAAATAAATTATTCTAAAGAGAATGTATAAGATTTATTTGTGAGCGTGTCTTTACATAAACTATATAAGATAATGTACGAAGTAGATGGATGTTACTTTCATATTTGTTATAAAGAATTTTATATTAAATTTTGTTGTATAAAACGCCTTTTTTCTTTGCTTTTGCAGGGATTTAGGTAAGCCTCAAAGTATTTTATGCATTTCGTCTTTCTGGTTTGTGCTGAGAATTATATTAAATAATATTTTTTGATAAAATATTTCTATTTTATATAATATCCTCAGTCAATATGTGTAATAACTGAAGCTTAGTTTAAGATCAAATTATCGTAAGATGGTCTCAAAGCAGTCATCTCAATGCAAATTATGTAACTAACTAATATCCAACTTATAGATTGGATTGGATTGGTTTGGATGCTTCAGTGGTTAATCAATATTAAGGGCATTTAAAACGACGATTTCACTCATAAAAATTGAGTTGGAAATCATTAAATTAATTTTCCGGAAGTAGTATATTTAGTGATAGTTTACCGGAAAAGATTCCGGTTATATAATTCATTATAATATAAGTAACTATTACATATAAATTAATAATAAATGTTATAATAGGTGATATATTTTTATATAAAAAGCATTTTATAAATTATTAATTGATTATAATATATATATATATATATAAATGTAAATATATTTTTTAAATTCTGTACAGTATAATTATTATGTATTAATTATATTATTAATAATAATATTGGTGTGTGTAATTTATTGTGTGTGAATATTTTATATGGATAGAATTGTATGAAAATAATATTTATTATACCAAATAAGCCTTCAATACTAACCAATTGTTAACATAATAAAAATTGTATGTGTATATGGTTGTTTTATATCCCCCCCCCCCCCTACAAACTTTTTATACCCCTACTTCTCATCTAAAAAATCTGTATTGTTTTATTTCAACGTGTGATTTGCTCTTACTATATTAATATTAATATGACAATTACATTATTATTAATTATTAATTGTAGATGGATCACATTATTTGGATTGAATTAATAATCGATCCAAATATCAGTTATAACTATAGTTTCATAATGTGATTTCATCTATACATATAACATAAAAAGAATAGTACATAACATAAAACTTAAAATTTTTTACTTTACCATCCCTACCACCTGGATGCATGGCGATCCTCCACTGTGCGGTTCTCAAGGACCTTTTTTCCACGTTCCACTCGCTTGTGGAACGAACACCCTTCGGCGGTATTTCCAGATCGGTACGACATGGGTACCTTCAAAAAAGGCGTTTACTCCTATCTTGTGACAACACTCCTGTGAATCCTCAGATGTTGCAGGAGTTCATGGGCGGCGGTGATCACGTACCATCTGTGACCCCCACGTTCTTTGCCCTCCTCTTACATAAAAAAAATAAGATATGATATGCAAATTTTCAATATAATTTTTATACGTTAATATTCCTCAAACTGACAGGATGGATTTTTGTCAAATATGTCATACTGGTAACAAATTAACGAGTATGGGAGCAGGTGGTAAAGAAATGTATTACTTGGAATTTACGTTAAATCCTTTAGGTTATTAGCGACGTAATTCCCTAGGGATGGAACCGTACTTTACCTTTATCCCTCTCTTGAATCTGCTCTTTCGTCTTATGCAGAGTAATTAGTGGTACAACTAATATTTAAGTTTCACTCCAAATTTTAGTCAAATTATACTGTTAAAGTATACCATTCAATTCTAATCTATTGTTTGAAACTTTTTCAACGACCAAGCAATTATTATTTACTAGGGGTGCCAACAGACCCTCAATTTGCATATTGAGCGAAGCGAGCCCGCGCCAAAAAAAATTTAACAGGGGGACAGTAGGTACAATCCGAAAAAAATTCTTCACCCGCATTTCATTTTCATTTTAAAGCAAATTTCTCGCAATTCTTTTTTCCATTGACTTCAATGGTATATCAGTTTTTTGATGATTATTCCTCAACGATATGACATTTTGATTTTTCATGTGTCTTTTTGATTGCAAAATTTCATAATTTTCCTTCAAGTAGTTTTTGAGCTTATTCGTGACAAAGAATGTGAAAAAGTCTCCAGTAGTACGCTCCGCTCGCTTCGCTCAATTAAAAGATAAGAGAAGAGGTCATCATCACTATATTTGTTATCTTTCAGCGCGTTTTCCTTTTCTGTCATAATTTAAGAAGAAACAAGAAATTTATAGGTAAAAAGAGTATTCACAGGGTTTTTGTTATATTCTATACTTGTCAGTTTGTCTGTCATAAGTTTAATGTAGGTTTATATAAAAAAATAAAAATAAAATGGTGATTCTAACATTTTTATATCTGAAATCTTATTGAAGCGTAGCTTACAGTTTATATACTGTAAAATAACTAGGGACGCCAACAGACCCTCAATTGTGCTCGCTAAATCTTTGGTGCCGTTTGCATATTGAGCGAAGCGAGCCCAGTGTAATGACTCATCGTTTCCCATTGACTTTAATGGGATATCAGTCTTTTTAAAATTATTCAACAACATGACATTTTTCAATATTTTTTTTAAACTATCTCCTAATGTGTCTTTTTGATTGCAAAATTTCATAATTTTTCGTCAAGCAGTTTTCGAGCCTATTCGTGACAAACAATATGAACAATTCTCCAATAGAGCGATCAGCTCGTTACGCTCGCTTCGCTCAATAATTTTAATATATTATATATATTTTTACTCTACAAATTTGTTGTTATTATTTATAAATATTTTTAGTTTAGTTTAGTTTAAATACATCGCACTAATATTGTGGTGCCCATATGATGGATACATAAATAGTATAATAATAAATAAATTAACTGCACTGAAATCATAAAATAAGGGTCTTTATTATATAAAATATTTTTGGCTAAAAGCGTTGAAGATGCAACAGAGGCCTATTATGTATGAAATTCGCTCGCTGTTACATATACTGTAGATGGATTACATAATCTTGATACTTGATTTAATATTCGATTCAAATATCAAAGTGCTATACTAGTTTCATGATGTGACTTCATCTATACATATAGTAACACGTAAAAAAAAATAACATAACATAAAATTTAAAAAAATAGTTATATAATTTTTCTCTGTTTATGTTTTTATCTTTGTTAGGAAATCACGCAACAACTCCTGGACGGATTTTGATAAAATTTTATATAATTTTAGCTTAATGCCGCAGCAAAGATTTAGAGTTCACCGGAAAATTGTCAACAATTCAAGAAAAAACCAAATAAATGGTTTAGCCTAAGATATAATACAACAAATCTACCAGAAGGATTTTAATTAAATTTCATGTAGATTTGGGATAACTTTTATATGTTTTAAACCTACCAGAATTTTCACCAACCAAAAAAATAATTTCAGCTAAAAATAATAACTACTAAAATCTGTATGCGAATGAGTGATGTAACGAATATTCGTATTCGCATTAGAATACGCGGAATTGTCGCGAATATTTTGCGAATATGCATATCAGAAAAAAACAATTTGAAGATAATACAAGTAAACCCATTCATTTCTCATGCTTTTTATTAGAAGATAAAGTAACTTAAACTCTTAATCACATTATGAATGCTATGTCATTTGGTATTATTTATTCCTGGTCCACTTTTATATCTCTACGCAAATGACCAGAAATTACTTGCGTCATGAGCTGATGAGTTATAGAAAATAAATGTTATGCATACTGCGTTAAAAGGAATGTAAGAAAGTCATGGATTTTGATAGAGATGAAAATTTGACTGGACGCAATATTTTGATAGATGGAGAGTCTCTTGGAAAAGTGAAAGAGATTTTTATCTGGTTTCTGTGTTTACATGAGATGGAAGATTTGGAAAGGATATTAAATAAGCTTTGTGCGGCTGTTCATAGAAGGGTGTTGCTTCCAACTAATGTATAGAAGTGTGTCCTATGGCAGAAGAGAGATGAAAGTAAGATAATGAAGAAATGCTGATGAAATGAGCATGATCATACGAGAAGTATATAAGACATAAGGTAAGTATATTAGAGAAGTACGTGCATGCTTGCAAATTAATGTTATGCTATAATGGCTTATTTTTTTAACTAAGACAGACAAAATCGCTAACAACAACTAGTCTAAAGTGTATAGAATAACAAAAAATTTTAATATTTGTTATCAGTTTATTTTATTGTATATAATAGCAATGCAGTTTCATTTGAGATATATGTTTATAAAAAAAATTAAATTTGTGTAAATATATATTTTTGAAAGTATCAAAACATATTAGTCGCAGTACAGTGAATGTTAAGATCCGTTTTGCTATTCACGATAGTCGGTAGTAGAAAGTTGACCTTCCTTTGATACAATTTATCCAATTGTGTTCTTTATACCTAACGTAATAAAGTTCACTTTTCAAACATCATTTATGAGAACACCTCATTTTAAATATATATAAAGACGAAAGTCATCTTTAAAGTTGTATAAATAAGGTTTATTTTTGAACAAATATATAAACTATATTAATCCTCAATGCATAATCTTGGGTAATGATTTTTGGTTTTTAACGTGAGTCACTGCAAGGTCAATCTTGGATTACTTTTGTGATCGAAATATTACATTTCTATTTATGACATACGATTGTGTTGCAATTATTTAGAGTGACATTGTGAACCTCGCGTTTGACCTCAAAGAATCTTTACTTTGATATCAAATATATATTTTATTTTAATAATATCATATTATATGTTGATCTACTTTCACATTTATTACTATCTGACCTACTATCTAAATAAAATATGATTGTGTTGTTTTATTTTAATAAAATGTATTTAATATATTATTTTCTAGTAATTATAGTAGTAGCTGTGCTCACGACTCTAATAAGTAACCTAATTACTCATTATATCATCGGATATTACTCATTGAAAATCATATCAAAATCGGTCCAGCTGTTTCAGAAATTACTCAGACCTAACACAGTCTGTTTGGTCTGAGTCAGACACAGACAGGGAAAAAATTGAAAAAATGTTTTTATGTATATAATTTATTTACTCTCATATGTATTTAGTGACATACTGTTAATTTGAAATTACAAACAGACACTTCAATTTTATTTATATGTACGTATTACCATAATTAATTACAATTTAAATGCAAAACCGTTTATCTTTTTGGGATAATAAAAACTAAATAAATTTAGCATTTAGCAAACCTTTATGAAATATAAGACCTTATTACATATCCTAGATTGTAAGATACAATTTCTTTATCCAGAAAATGTCTGGAAAAAGGAAATCATACGGACAACTAAACATGTAGCGGGGAATAAAAGAATTGTGTTCACCAATCAAGTGAGCAGTCACTTGGAAAACTCTATCCATTACTGAGATAGTTCAAAATGCATGACCAGACATAAAATATACTTATGTTAGTACCTATAACATGTTATATACAAATACTTGGTAAAAAAAATTTAGATATATAATAGATATATAACAGAAACATCTTTAACAGATTGACTTATCTTTATCAGAAATAGTTTGATAACTATTTCTGAGTATATCGGCATCTACGAGGTATCTGTACGAGACTGAAATCTACGAGATATCTGTGCGAGAATGATATCTTGAGGTATCTGTGCGAGACTAAAATCTACGAGAATGGAATCTAAGAGGTATCTGAGCGAGAATAAAATCTACGACGTATCTGTACGAGACTTAATTCTACGTCTCGTAGATTATCAAATTACAGGTACCTGTGAAAGATATCTGTGCGAGAATGATATCCTTAACTATCTGTGCAAGACTGGAAGCAATGAGGTATCTGTGCGAGACTGAAATCTACGAAGTGTCTCTGCGATAATGAAATCTACGAGATATACGAGTATGTACGAGAATAAAACCTACGAGGTCTTTGTACAAGGTAACTGTAGGTATGTCTACTACTGATCTATCTTGTATAATAGTTGTACTATAAATTAATAGCACAATTACTTTATTTATACAAATTAAATAATTTTGAAATATATTTTTGACTTAATATTTATCTCTTTTTTTACAAGAGAGAGAAATGAGACAGACAGATGTACGTTTTCGTTGTAGTAAGTTGCGAATTACTTAATGAAAAGGAAGTAACGTTTGGACATCTGTCTTACTCAGGATAATGCTATTTGACAGAGTGATACTTGGGTAAAGAAGATAATAGTATCAGTCATATATTTTCACAAAAGAGAAAAGAAATATGGGAGGAAAAGAATTATTAGTATTAATAGAACAAATAAGAAATAACAATAAATAAATAAACATGTTTTTAAAATCCCAAATGAAAATTTCAAAACCGAAAACTTGCCAGTTATGAAAACCAGGATACAAACAAATAGTTAAAAATTATGGATACGGCTTTTATTTAACTAAAATCAGTATTATAGTACTGAATAAGTTCAAGTTAATATTCTATTTTGAGTTATATAGAATATATAACAACTAAAGTTAGATACTTTATCATAGTGACTCAAACCTTTTATTTCTTAAGTCTGTCTCCACAACAACTTATCCCCCAACAGCTGGGGTATCCCCAAGTTGCGCTACCATCATTCAAATAATCGTTTAACGAAATCGCTTCATTCAAAATTCAACCATAACTTATACACCACACCTCTTACTTTTCCTAACCATCTATTTTCTCACTTGGATCTTTGTTGCTTAAATCGTTTGAAGCTTGCTTTGGTAAAATAAACCTTATTATTATAGCTTTAAGTTTAAATTGTATTTTGATAATTAAGTCTAGGCTACAATACGGATCCAAGTTTATGCAATTCTTATGTTCTTATTATATAAGGTTTGTCGGTTTGTTGGTCATTATAGTTTGCAACTCTCGGTGCATTGAACGCGATCTTTAAACGGATTAAACAGTTATATAAGGTAAGATCTTTAATTACTCGTACAATATATATAATAATTAAATTATTAATAAAAATATTATACATTTTGGTTGCTTTTGTATATAAAAATAATAGAACATTTTTCGTATTTGAAAATGCTTATACGCATAAGTTAAATATAAATATATGTATTATAAGAATCATTTGAATCTCTTACCACGATATTTTATCAAAAAAATCTGTGTGTGTGTGTGTTTGTTTGTTTGTTTGTGTGTGTGTGTGTGTATGTAAAAAAATGACCAACCCCATTTTATTGATAAATTATGCAAAATATGCATTAAAGTATGTATTTGATACTTTAATACTAAACCTACCAAGTACCGGTCAAATTGACCGTTCTTAAACTTTTATAAAACTTATACGTTCTTAAACGTTATAATATCGTTATCAAACTGCATGACAATTCTTAGAATATGCATATAATATTTTCCTCACTCTTTACTTTTAGTTATTTCCATTATTACCTGCGTTATATTATAAAATAACTTTTAATTACCGGTCAATTTGACCGCATGCGGTAGGAACAGGTATATAAGAATTGTCGGTAGGTTTGGTGTTAACATATTTACATCTTATCTTAATAAAGAGATGCTTTACATAAAATACAACCGTTTCTGATGTCTGTTTGTAATTCCAAATTAAATTTTCACTAAATATATAATATCAAATATACGGTACTTATTTTTGTCTACCTGCCTCTTTGTTCCGACTAATCTCTGAAACAGGCTGATTTTAACATTATTTTCATTGAATATGTTATATGGCTTATTAAAAAAACATATTCCAACCGAACAAAGCCGTGGACAATGCTAGTATATAACAAAAAAACATAATGTAATTCTCTTCAATCTTAAATTTCTTATTGCCTTGTGAAGCAAAAATAACAAAAGTTTAAGTGTAAGTTCCGCTGAGCGTAAAATAAACTTGGAGCAAGAGAAAGTTGTCATCCTAAGTATGAGTCAGAGAACGTAATAGTTATATAAATGAGGTCTGTCCTACATTGACCTACAAATTATGTAACACCGTCCAATATATTATAATACGTGTGTCAAAATACCGCATGTCCATAATACCTGACTCATAATACCCTCTACTACCTACTGAACTTTTATTAACTTCTGTTCGACCATTATATTGCGACCTTTTAGTTATGGTCGGTCCCTTGTTCTGAACAAATTGACCTATCATACAATTTTTGCGAGATCGATGGATATTGTAGTCATAATTTCATATTTCTCGTATCATAAGTTAATAGTAGTGGAATCAATATAATAATTTTAAATTATCAACCAACATGTTAGGCATTTCATACTTTTGTTTAATGAAAAAAACACAATTCTGGGTAGATAGTATTAAACATTGCTTGTTTAAACTGATCAGCAATTACTTTATTAGCTTGAAATTTCTAATGAAATTAAATTGATAACCCTACATAATAATACTAAAATATTTATTAATATTATTTCGTAGGCAGAAATCGTTGAAGTAGAAAAAGTAGTTTTAAAATTCCATCTCCAGGAATAAATTGACGTAAACAAAAAAGCTTTTAAAAGCTTAAAGAACTTATTCAGGGACAATAATATGCACATAAGGTAATGACGTGAAACATAAGACTAAAGAAACACAATTTTCAACTTTGAAATTTTTTGTTATGTTTATAAATGTATAAGGAAAATTTCTAACAAATGAGCACCACTTAGTTACGGTTAAAAACACTGGTTAAATTTTAACATGTGTTATTTTTAATAAAATATCGGATATCAATTCCCACAAGGTTATGGTTTTTGGAGACGATTCTATGAGAATTATAGATCATATTATCAGCTATAAAAACCATTAAATATTTTCTGCAAAATGACGCGTTTACAAAATATATATTTTTATTTTTGTTCCAATATTTAAGACGATTTCGCTTGACGATAAAATAAAATAATAATAAAAATTAGTACTGACATTTTAAAATTCAAATTAAAAACAATGTAAAAACGTCAAATGAAAACAAATAAAAATAAAAAAATTGTAATCTCTCAGATAGTTTACAGCTTTTTATGTCACCGAAAACATCCATCCGATATTACCATAAAAATAATATATTTTTTAATAATCCTAAGTAGTTCAGTGAAATTATTACTTTCGTCCTTATAAACTCTCTTGAAGCATTTGTTACAGTCTGTTTGGTTTGTGTGACCTGAATTAAACACAGGACCATTGTTATGAAAAATGTGCCGTGTTTAGTATTCAAGAAACATATCAGTAAACAACTCTTCCTTACCGTTATCCACAGAATATTATGTAGAAGTGACCACTTATTTGGATGTTAAGTATAACTTAAGTTACAGACCAAGAAATAGATTTTCCTATTAAACACCATTCGCCATCAACTCAACGTATAATAGAAAGAGTCAAAATATTGCGTTGTCTGAAGCCATATATATTAATAATTTCGATAAAAACTTCGCCTCAATAATGAAACATAAAAAAATAAAAATCGCCAACATGTATCCGTAAAATACGGATTGTCGAGTATTTTGTTAAATTCTAATGACGATGACAGACGAATCGCAGTTGCCATTTTGGACGCCAACGAAACGTCACTGACACCGGCGGCCATCTTGATTTCGTTAATCAAATTTATAACTACAATAATCTACCAACATTATGTAAAATATTGATGAGAAGAGTCACATTTAACCCGAGCGAAGCCGGGTTACCATCTAGAATTAGAATATAATTTAATAGGTGAAATATAGTTTCAAACCGTCCTCGGCTCTAAATTCTCTTCTTCCAAGTGTGCGAAACCACGGGCATAAGCTAGTAGTGATAATGACAGGATTCACCTCTAAATTGACTATACTCTGCGGTATTTTCATAGTCGCACGCGCAGTCTTTGACAACCATTATTGTCTCTCGCTCGCACGCACTTTCCGATCTGTTCTCAACCAAATCAACAGTACTTCATCGCGTTTCTAATGTTATAGAAGCAGTAAAAGTTGTTATAGAAATAGTTGTTTATTTACAGTTATGTTATTTACATTTTATGTGGTGATCAATGGTATGTTTTATTATCTTACTGTATTTAATTGTTTTAAAACGGTTGTTTTAAATCTTGTGATGTTTTATCGTTTTAATTGATTCATTCATAATATTACGGTCATTGCCTTCAGATAACCATTAGTGGAAAAAACTTATATGAACTTTAAAGCACTTGATATAAGGTTCAAAATCCATTGCACGATCTACTTACTCTAATGCGAATGATATATCGATACCGAATGCGCGAAAGTGCTTTACTAAAAGTAGGAAATGTATGTGGATTATTGCAGTGTGATTTATAGGATAATGCATTAATTATTCTCCATTTAACAATTCCAACATATTTGAAATATTAAACGAAATTGACTCTTTAAGAATATGAGAAAGAATCAATCGTCTGACTCCTTGTTTGTCCCCGTCGTTTTACCAATAATCATAAAGTTACATTTTATTCAGGATATCATCATAAAAAATGTTAAATCGAGCACGATGGTTGATGGTGGCCATAGCGGCGGTTCTGGCGCTGCAGTCGCGTGGAGAAGGTGGCATCAGACTTCCTGATCAGCCACCTAAAGATGAAACAGAAGGAAGATCACTACATTTCAATGATGAGGATAGAGGCAGATCGGTAAACAATACTATATAATTATTTACTAATAATCGTCTACGTTTCCTTTTTAAGGATTACTAAAGTTGAGCTCATTATATTATAATTAACCCTGTTCAACGGATCAGATTTAAGCAGACCCAGTAAGTCCCGGATTATATCCGGGATGTTAGAGATATAAATTATCAGATAAATTAATTCCCTTCTAATTAAAATTTCTTAACATTGGGTATATAGTCATTATTATTGACTTTTTTGGATTAATTATATATTTTTTTACATGTTCCGATGTTGTTCTAATATAAATTTACTTAACAGCCACAAGCTCAAGGTCGTGGTCTGCTAGACTGGATAGGACTGGGAGAAGATCAGGACCCCTACATCCAGCAAGCAACTCAGCAGTGTATTAGTGGAGATTTAGCTGACTGCTTCAAGGCACAGGCCTTGAGGTCGTTCGATGACTTCTTTGACAAACAGGCTTATGAGTAAGTAGCTCTTACTTAGTTGAAAATATGCAGTTTTTAGTGGGTTTAAATAATTATGAAGTTCATATTATTCTTTTCTCTTCTGTTGCATGCTAAATAAATGTGGAATATGATTTCAGACTCTCGGAGAATGCAATTTTGAGGCGAGTGGAGTCACAGGCACGAGCTCTTGCTCATGAACCTCCGCAACTGGGCTCCCAGGCTCGAAGCGACGACTCGGATTGGGACGGTTTGGTCAAATATGGATTAAGGAAGATTGAAAGGTAAACTAGGCTTCAGAAAATATTTTGTAAAAACTATAACCAAAATTTTTTATCTCTCAGTTCTTAACAGGATTCCTTAAACTAACATTATACACAGTACATAAAATAAAAATCAATGTATTACAATAATTAATTAGTGTCGTAAATAATAAGTTCTGAATTATCTAAGACATGAAAATATTAATAATACCACTTGAATAACCTTTCCTAATATATTCCCCTGAAGCTTATTTACATCTTCCCAAAAGAGAAACTCAAGTCGAATGACATTAAGTCTGGAGCTTAATGACTTATGTAACACAAAGCTAACATACATGACTTATAACAACGTAAGTTAAGCAGAATAATTTTATGAAAGCCGGTTTATACCATGACATATTAGGCATTGCTTATATGGTAACATTCAGATAACTTTATTACAATAATAAAAAGTTCGTATACAAACTTAATAGATATTCGATGTTTTTCATAAGTAAATTACTGAATTTAATTGTTCATTCCCTAATAAATCTTGAGAGGGAACATCATTTGCAACCATCAAAGAAGAATTATCAAAGATTATAAAAAGAATTATCAAAACTAACATTAGAGTAAGTAAGTAAGTAAGAGTAAGTACATAGTGTTCAATAATTGTATGTATTTTTAGATTTTTACGATCAACGGCTATGGAACTACAATTAGATGATGATGTTACTTCTAACGGTGTGATTGCACCGAGGTTCCTTGACGAAATCGCTGATGAAGTTGATATCATTGAAGACAAAAAAGCCCCTCCTTTCCGTAAGTTTAAAGAAAATTTTATTGAGTTTTTGGTTTTTTTTTATTATTTTTGCTTATGTTTTTACTTTTCTTCCAGGCCGCCACAAACTCAAGAAACTTATCATTCCTATGTTGCTGATCCTCAAGCTTTTCAAACTTAAGCTGCTCTTGTTCCTTCCTCTGATTCTTGGACTGGCTAGCTTCAAGAAGTTCTTGGGATTCATGGCTCTCATCGTCCCAGGTAAGATAAATAGCGATTAAAACTAAATTTTTGATATTATGTTATTATCTTTGTTATTCTTTTTTACTCAACATTTTTATATATCTTCCAGGTGTCATTGGATATTTCAAGTTCTGCAAACCCAACCTTTCTTCCCCATTTTCTTCCAACCACTACAACGGACCCCAGTATTCTCCAGCTGGTATCGGTTTGAGTCCTTACAGGGAAACTCACGGGCAATCTCAATATGGACCTTCTCATTATGAAAGTTACGCTGTAAGTTACGGTTAATATTTGTAATTTGATGGATGGATGGATTGTGTGAGCGTATGTGTGAGGGTGTATGTGTGAGAGGGAGTGGAAGAAAGAACATCTCTCCACTCCACATAGTATTGGAAGGTGGCAACAGAAAATTGATTATAAGTAAAACAAAAATATTATTAGGTTTTTAACTAGATGTATTATTAATATTTCAGGGTGCACATTACAATAAATACGGTTCTAACGGTGTTGCCTTTAGGGAGCATGATGTGGGCCCTCAGGACCTCGCATACCAAGGATGGGAATACAGAAATAAAAAGAATACTGATATAAAAGCTGAGGAAGCATAAGACTGATATCAAGAATGTAATTTTTACGAATTAATTTACCATATTTTTAATGAAAACTTTTGTTTAATTTCACATTATATTTTGTTACGTGAAAAATATGATTATTTTAGATGTATTCTAAGTCGTTTTTTGTATTTTAATTGTTCATTTTTAGAACGATAATTGTAAACTTTATAAGTATTATGTAAATAGCAACTATTTTATTTAAATTTGTGTAAATACCAAGACATGGTACGCAGCTTAGTAATAAGATGAGGCTTTAACTTCTTTGTGAGTGACAATGTTTTATTTTGTTAATTGTTAATACTCGTTTATATTTAATGATTAAATTTTATTATAAATATTTTGTTTATTATTTTATACCTACCTAAGTTAAAGGATTCAATTTATTCTTTACATATATAAATAAAAATATGAACTTTATTTTATTAATAATGGCTTGGTTTATTATATTTTCGTCGTTGCATTTACAGTCTTCAGAACAGATATACAAATTGGATCTTGTATGTATATATTTATATATTTAACTAAATATATATATGTATATATTTATATATGTATATATTTAACTATATTGCCATATTACCAATACTTTTGAACGTGGGTTTGAATGATATCATAATCATTTTCTTTACTTAAAAACTTAGCTTCATCTAAATCTTTAAGAATATAGACATTGTCTCTGTCGACTTGTCTCCTATATCTATTGTGATTGTCCTTTTTGGTCTGGAATTTGTGGAAGGGCATGGGATTTCTGGAAAATTTCGTACTCTTTCTTGGTTTTCTTCTTTGATTAACTTCTGTTGTTGCTTCTTCATTTTTCGAGTTATATCCCTCATTGCTCTCTTGGATGTCATGTTTTTTTGATTGTACTGTCGTCATCCTAGTCACTGGGTTCACATATATTTTCCTACTTCTATTCTTCCCCTTTTTTATTATCTTCTGTATCGTCCTTTTTGGTGATTTTTTAATTTTTTTCATCTTTTTCGGATCGTCGTAAATATTTTTTGGTAATCGCAATTGATTTTCGTCTTTTTCATAATACGTTTTGTTTACCGGCGACTGAAATGATAAGAATAATTTTATGATTACTATAAAATAAATGTAATTGATAAGGTGATTAATTATTTTTTCTCGTTAAGTTATTATCAATAAATTGTATTGCTGATATTATTGTTATTTTTACTATCGCGTTCAATTTTAAACTCAATTTCGTGTATTGAAAGTGTCAGACGTCTCTATATTTCTCTGTGCAAGTTTTCATCGCCAATACCATCCACTCAATTTATATTCAAATGGGTCAGAACTTTTATTAAAATGTACGATGAATTTGAATTGGTTTCTATTTGTATTTATATATATACATATATATTTATTTGAGAATATATTTTATAAAAGGAATCATAATATTACTTAAAAATAAAAATTCTGAATGAGCCGGAGAGATTATACCATTTTGATAACAGCATGTTGCAGATTGTGAAAGTAGGATTTTTATTTGGAGCACACATTTATACATATGATACAAAAAATTATAAAATTTCAAATATGTAATTAAAAAACTTCACTTACTTGATTATTTGTTATGGACGCATAAAATCCTAAAGCTCCTAGATTTGGTTTCTGGACATTTTTAACCACATTATTATTATAAGCTGATGTATCCTAGAAATATTAATTTAAATTTATTTACTAATATTTAAGGCATATATTAAAATATATATATACTAGCTTATTCCCTCCCGCTTCGCTGGACACACTATTAATTTGGATGTGAACTTAGGTTGCTATGGTAACCGTTGTCATATTATCCGTTATCATCGTAACCGTTGCTATAGTAACTTTTATCCCCTCGTTAAGTGTATACACGTTTAAAACTTGGGTAAAAGAAAAAAGTTGAAATCCTTTGGGTTAGGAATTCCGTAAAATCCGTTCTTAGTGGACGTCTATGTCACAAGAAAGTAACTATGTAAAATCTTAAGTTAATCGAACAGATAGTTTCGGAGATTTCGTGAGGAGTTAGTGAGTGGTAAATCGCTTATATATAAATACTTACCTGAGCAGATTCCGAAGCTAAAGCTAAATGAGCCCCAACTATGATTGCTAATAAAAGAAACATAACGACTAACTAAAGAGGTCACTCTTGTTTTAATGACTTGAAATGATTAGTAACTTTTATAAATGAAGTTCATAACACTTAAATTCAAAACACTATTGTTTCAAAGCCCGCGGTTGGTGT
This sequence comes from Melinaea marsaeus rileyi, assembly GCA_918358865.1. Lineage (NCBI taxonomy): Eukaryota > Metazoa > Arthropoda > Insecta > Lepidoptera > Nymphalidae > Melinaea > Melinaea marsaeus. Next base: position 13,689,223 of record OU911089.1, on the reverse strand, counting down.
TTGAAAAAAGAAATGGCAACATCTCTTTCATTGTTATATGAACTAGGAAATGCTTTAGGAAATAAATTTACAGTATTATAAATATTTATATATAAATTAAAAAATACTTATTATTATAAAAAATACAATAATATAAGATAATAAAGCTAAATTTAATTTCTTATAATATTTTAGTTTGATGTAAATATAATTTTAAATAAAATATCTTATAGGCTTCTATGAAAATATTTGATTATAATAAAAATGAAGAAACTTAATTAATACAGTTTCTTCATATACATATATAATTCATATACATATATAATATATTAAAATATTTTATAAATTGTTATAAAATTTTGTCTACGTCTAGTATTTTGAGGTAACAAAAAAAATTACCTACCACTTTATAATATGTCATTGTAAAACTGGAAATTACTTAAACGAGATAAAATTAGAAACTCTTACACTAAATTTCGCAAGTAGAGATTTTTCCGAGATAATATTTTCTCGGAAAAATCTAACACCGTAAGTGTCTCTAAGTGTCCCATCCAACAATAAATCCCGATCTTTCCGCTGATTACACACAAGATTTGACCTTTTATATAATGTGTTAGAAATAATAAATCTGTTACAGTTTCCAAATCCGAAAGACATTACAATAAAAAATACTTTGCCTATTGTAATTTTTTTAGAAAGAACTTTAAAAAAAAAATACGTATTTTTTGTCATCGATTTCAACCTTTCAACACCATTGTCTATGAACTTATTTAAAAAATAAAAACCCCATTGTGCACTAATTCATTTGTGATCACAATTTTCTTTGTAGTCCTAAAGTAGATGTTAAAATTATCATTTAATAAAATAAAAAAAAAGTATATCAATAGATATGTAACATAACAACAATACAAAAATAAATATATATATAAAAAAAATCTAAAATATGTACAAACAAATTTATTACATATAAAAATAGTGCAAAACGTACGATGTACATCCAGGTGCATAAATTGTATTCATGTACTTATTTCTTAAATTTTTAATATTAAAACAAATTAATTATTCACAGATAAAAATTTTAATTATAATTATAATAAAAATAGAGTGCTCTGTGGTTATTGACGAGTTTCTTCAAAACGGTGCGCATGTAACAGAATACTGCTCAGAAATAGGGGTTTGTAAGGAGGGAACCCATGTGATGTGTACTAGCTATGATCCGGTATGTACCACATTTTGTATATATATATATATATATATATATATATAAGAATGAATTAGTTACGTCGTTTTATTATATTAATAACTTTTTATTTCAATTATAATGATATCACCTTTCATATTTAACTTCGATGTTATTCAAAATTAATTTCAGATATGTTGAATAATTAAATATAATATTATTTAATATTAATTAATGCTAGAATAAAATTTATTTATTACCTTTTTTTTATTCATCAAAATTAACTCAAACTACAAACTAAAAAAATTATAAAAATTAAGATTTTTTTTTTCTCTAAATTCAATTTCATACTTTAAAAAAATAATTTTACAAATGACTTATTTTTACATTGCCTCGATGCTTTAACGTTAGTACGTTCTATCTAAAGAAGTTCTTTAATTACCAATTATCATGTGATTTACCAAAATTTATAGAATCGCAAAATGGGACCACTGTGCTCGGGTGTTGAAAACGCAACAATGACTGAAGATTATGCAGCACTTTTATTAGATTTAGTTAATACGTAGGTATTTTATAATAATACAACTTACTTAAAGATCTAAACTCGGCCATTCTAGAACTATCGTTTCATTTCTAGAAGGTATTTCCAAGCCGACTTTAGTATTATATGATATTTGGTTAGGTAGGGAGAGGAGCGTGAACAGTGAAGGTGAGCGTGTATGCGCATAGTAAAGGGGCCCCTTAAACCTACACCTGGGTCGCAAGTCCCAGGCATTGTTTGCGCTCCTCTCCTTGCAACACGATGTTCCCGGCACGCGCACGGTGAATCCATGGAATGCTAAGAAACTTCTTCTCATTACTTCATATAAATCTGTGGATACGCAAACAAACAAACAGAGAAAATACTATTTTCAGTTGTGTCGTGTGTAAAATATTTTTGTGTGTTGCTATTTTATTCTGTGTATATATTATGTAATATAATATATGATATTTTAGTATAAGAAGCAGAGCAGCTCGGGGCCTGGCGGTGGGATATGAAAAGGAACTGCTACCGAGGGCCTATGGGATGTACAGAGTGGTAAAAAATCTTAGAAAATTATTAGAATAATATCACCCGAGTTTTTCTAAACCTTATCTTAATAGCTACAAAATGAATTTATATTAAATTCTCACTAAAGGATAGATAGGATAGGACAGATAGGTAGGTAGAATAGATATTAAATTCTCACTAAAGGATAAACAGGATATAGTATAGGACAGATAGGATAGGTGTAAGATATTACAATTAGGGTAATATGAATCGATCCGAACAAAATCCGATTTAACTAATAAAAGTATAACCAGGTACATAAATATGTATTATAATAATCATTTATTACAAAAGTATCAATACAAGAAATATAGCTTTATATATTTAAAATTCTTCTTCAATATTTTGACATATTGAAAGAAGATTTTGTGTGTCTTCTGTTTAAGCAATGGGATTCCGAATTGGCAACATTGGCCCAAGTGTGGGCAAACCAATGTGTTATAGAATTCGACAACTGTCGGGCGACCAGTAAGTATTCAAAGTTTTTTTTTCTAATCAAATCTAATCTATAGTAAACAGAGAAATCAAATGCCACAAGCGGGAAAGGTTATAATAATAATAATGGATTAAGCATTTTTATGATTCTTCTTTGTACTGAATCATATTCTAAGGGCATTGTTAGTATAAAAGAAAAGTAATGAAACTGCAATAAAATGGATTTTGGTTGTGTTATATTATATCTATGACAATATAATAAAAATAGACTTTACACCATTGATGGGAACGCCAATGGTCTATTAAAAGTAAAATAATATATAAGAATCTTCCAGAAAGGTTTCCTGATCCCGGACAACTGGCATCCATAACCCGTTTCGTGACTCCAAATTGGCTACCCCTGAGCAAAAAACATGTAAAACTATATCTTACTACACCGGGATTTAACAAGGGAAAAATACTATACGGTCTAAAGTCATCCATGAGATCTTGGTATAGCACCAACGAAGAAATTGACTCCGATATTATTACAGACCGTAATTCTACATGGTGACTATGTTATTAAATTTATTATTAAAGAATAAAGCAACTATATAGCCCACTATATGTAAATAAAAGTATCTGTTTGTAGTTCCAAATTAACAGTTTTTCACTAAATGTATATTAAAGTTTATATGGTACTTACATAAAAAAACAATTTTCAATCAAACTATTTTCTACTTACTTATCTTCACGCCATATCCCTTGCAAGGTAGCCAGAGACGATGGAGCGCCAAACGTTACGGTCCCTGCATACCTCTTTCACCTCGACCACAGACATTAAACTCTTCATACATGCCCTCTGGGGGGTCCTCATGCTTTTTATATAACCTTCCTCCAGTATCGTAGCTACCGTGTTTTCGAAGGTCACTCGAGGCCTAACCCCTGTCTCTCTTACCGCTCACTTTTCCTTTATAAATCTTTTTTACCATTGTTTCATGACTCATTCGTTCGACGTGCTCAAACCACCCGAGCACATTTTTCTTCATTCTCACCGTGACATCTTCGCTAATACCTGCCATTTTGTAGATCTCTTCATTACGGATTCGCTTAGCTAAACTGACTCCGCATATTCGGCGAAGAGATCGCATCTCCATAGCATCTTTCTTACATTCTTCTTCTGTGTTACCCACGTTTGGATGTCGTATAACAGCGTCGGTAGCAAAACTGCATTGTGTACAGCCAAATGTGCAGCTATTCTGACCTTTCATCGTGTCAACAATGCAGCCAACGCACCGTCAACACTGTGACCGACAGCAATACGCCTTTCTACATCCATTTCGTCTCTTCCGTCTCTGCTAAACATATTTCCCAAATATACCACTTTATTCACTTGTTCTATTATCTTACCATTCACGTTGATCTTACATTCTGTTCTTTCTTCATTTCTTTCAAATATTAGAACCTTCGTCTTATCTGCATTCAGGTTTAGACCATTAACGATTTTCAATCTGTCTGATTATCTGTTTGTTCCGGGCAATCTCTGAAACGACTTGATTGATTTTAATAAAACTTTCACTGGCAGATAGCTGATGTTATAAGGAGTAGTTTAGTTGTTAGCAAAGCATGTCTGATATACAGTCTGCCACAAGCTGCAATTACAACATTTTGACACATCAAAAAAAAAAATGCTTCGATAAATAAGAAATATAATTCTACAATATGAACTAGATTTTTCTACCCAATACATATAAATTGTACTCGAAGAAAAGCAACATTTGTTTGATACTTTAGCAATTAATTATTACTTTAAGAACAACATATTTAGTTAAGCAAAGTTAAGTGTAAGTTGTTATATTGGTCGTAATAAATTAACATTTATATATTATTTCAGGGCCGATGATTTAATTAGAAATCCTTACCTGCAGATAGTTGATGGTTCAGTAACACATATGGGATGCGGCACTTCTGCCTTTAAGGAATACCGATATTACACACAGACTACATATCTTATTTATAATGTACGTTATGTCAAAATAATATGTAAGAAATCTAGTAACACTATATATACTGAGCATCTCACTAATATACGCAATAGCTGATTCACACTATTAATTTGAATGTAAACTTAGGTTGCTATGGTAACCGTTGTCATAGTATCCGTTGTCATCGTACCCGTTGCTATGGTAACCGCGTTAAGTGTATAGTTTCTACAGATTTTAAACTTGACGAAATACAAAAAGTTGAAATTCGTTAGGATAGGAATACCGTGAAATTCGTTCTTAGTGGACATCTACGTCACAAGAGAAGTAATTATGTAAATTTTTAAGTTAATCGGACCTATAGATAATTTCGGAGATTTCGTGATGAGTCAGTGAGTGGTAAATCGCTTAGATATATATATAATATCCAAAATTTGTCATTGTCTTTTGATGGTTAACTTTTATGACACATATACTATACCGTTTTTATTAAGACTTCAACTAATTATTTATACTAAATAATTTATTAAACATCTGTTTGTAGTCGTTTACACTGATAAAAGAATAGTAGTTACGTAGTACATACTCTAGACAACGTTTTGTAGCGCGATTTATTTTAATTCTAATACGTATTCGTGATTATAAATTTTATAAAATTATTTATTATTGAATCAATACCATGAAAATGTTAAATTAATAGAGAATTAAAAGGTAATTCACATTTTTCTTGACAATTCTTTTGACCTACTATTTGGAATCGGGCAACTAGAAATAAAAAAGAGACCATCTAAGGCTGATTTATTGTATTATATAACTATAACTAATGTCCTATTGCAATTGTATCTTTAGTAATATTACTCAAAAATACACAATTTCTAGGTCATCCGTTTGATCTGTAACTTCTCGTCGAGAGTTCGGGATCGTCGTGGTATATACAACACAGAACCACCCACCAAAGTGGGATACACACCTCGCTGTGGTTGTCCACCGGGATACGATGAGGATGCTGGATGTTTGTGCTTTGAGAGCAGGAAGAATCAAAGTTAGTTTTGCTTATAATTTAACTTAACAGTTTAATGCAAATCGACCACATACTATATACTAGGGGCGAGTACAGACCATCAATTTCGACTCGCTGCGCTCGCGAAATCTCGGGTGCCGTTTGCATATTGAGCGAAGCGAGCCTAGTGTAATGACTCATCGTTTTCCATTGACTTCAATAGGATATCAGTTTTTTGACGATTTTCAAATTTTTTTTTTAAATCCATCACCTAATATGTTTCTTTTTGATTGCAAAATTTCATAATTTTCCGTCAAGTAGTTTTCGAGCCTATTCGTGATAAAAAATGTGAAAGTCTCCAGTAGAGCGCTCCGCTCGCTTCGCTCAATGACTTACTATGCCCGATTTAAAACAGATTTTGAATCTACCACCTTAAATTAATAATACAAAAACTCTAAAAGAAATGTATATATTCTTTGTTTATACAATTTTTTTCTTTATTATTATCTATTTATATTAAAGTGAGAAAATCATAAGGAAATCTTCAGTAACTTCGTAAAGAGACTAAAGTTAAAAGGCGAAGGACTTCTTAGTGAAGTATTCGCTGTTGTAATGAAAACTTTACTTTAGGTAACTTAGGAAACTTGTTCAAAGTTCCGAATGGTATTCGAAAACCAGTCACTTTCATTAAAACTTTAGATATCATATAGGTGTTACAAAACCGCAAGCTGATTGTTTTGAACAACGATTAATTCACAAAATTACTTGTGAAAACAGTTTTACCACTTAAACGTGATAGCCAAAATGTATTTTGTAATATAAATTTATATTAATTTAGCAAAACCCTGTAAAAAAGCGAGTAAACCCGGAAAATTACAAGTAGTGGTACTGCCTATTGTCACAGTCGAAGATTATCCGAGAGCAAAAGAAGATTCAATGTAAGAATTATTTATTTTAAATATATTTTAATTATGTTACTCTTAAATATGATAGCAAAATGACAATATCTGATATCATAAAAGAATACACCTTTTTAAAGCATTTTATATTCTGTAATAAATACTATTATTATCATAATTAAATTTGAACTACTTTTTAGGTTTAAAAACAAGAAACAACTTGCATTTAATAAAATTCATAGACCTATGGAAAACAGGGTAAGTAATATATATAAAAAATGCTATAACAGTAATATCTATTTGATTCGAAATTGTAAAAATAAAATATATTTCCAGCGTTATCAAAGTAATAGACAAAACGAAAAAAATCTCTCAATAACACCAATATTTCAATTACCCCTACGCAAACTGAAGGTTATTAAACAATTGGATAAAATCAAAAAGGATGTACCACCAAGAAAAGACTTTTCCAAATCGAAATATCTACTTTCTAATTATTTAAATAAAAGACGAACATTTAACTTACAAAAAGTTTTAAACGTGGGAAACGATGATAAAAATTTACGTCGATCATTGCCTATAAAACCAACTAATAGTTTTAGAGATAATTATATAAAAAGAAAAACTTATAACTGGAAAGATAAAGAAAAGATTGATTTAATAAAAAGAAAAAATATAAATTCAAGTTTTAAAGTGTCGAAAGGAAAAGATACAAGATTATTAAGTTTATTAAATAAATTAGAAAATGAAGCGAATAATATAAATGTTAATACAAAAGAGAGAAATGTTTTGAATAAAAACATACGTGAAATATACACAGCTTTTAAAAATTCGCATTTAATCAATAAAAATAATATACCTAATAATAAAATAAGAAATAAAACTCAAATAAAACCTTTCGTAGACAACAAACTAATAATTTACGAAGACTTATTCAGGAATATAAGTTCAAGACAAAGGAATTTCAAACCTAGAAGAAATATTACAATAATTTCAAGTAAATATCAAAATAATACTCATATAAGAAATGTCATGACAGACAAAGAGTGTGATAAATATACATATAATAAATCACAAAAAGATATCAATAATATGGAATTTTTAAGATCTGATGAAGAGTATTTACCAGAAAACAAAAGAATGTATTATCAAAATAGAATTAATAATATCAAAAGAAAACTAAAAGCACATTACATTGACCACATCAAAGTAAGTTAAATTATTTATCTAAGTATGAAAATTATTTAACACTAAACCTACCAAGTACCGGTCAAATAGACCGTTCTTAAAGTTTTGTAAAACTTACACATTTTTAAACGTTACAATATCGTTATCAAACTACATGACAATTCTTAGAATATTTTCTACACTCTTTACTTTTAGTTATTTCCATTATTACCTGCGTTATATAATAAAATAACTTTTAATTACCGGTTAATTTGACGACTTGCGGTAGGAACAGGTATACGAGAATTGTCGGTAGGTTTAGTGTTAAATATCAGTATACTAATTGTAATTGTTGGACCAAATATCTCCTTAACTTAGCCCTCATATTTTCTTACTCTGTGACATCAGATTCGTAACTGTACTAATCAAAAACAAGCAATCCAACATTTCCAGACTGTCGCGACATCTAAAGTATCAATTCACATTTCAGTTTCAGACAACAATTATATTCAAAATTTACATAACAATAGGGTCCTTTAATATTCAGTTAAGTGAAATACATTGTTCTATATTAAATATTAAAGAGTATTACAACAACATTATATTATACAAGCTGTGCCCGCGGTTTTGTTTACGTTATAAATAAATAACTTAAGTTACTCCTTATAACATCAGCTGTTTACCACTGAAAGTCCTGTTAAAATCAGTTTAGCCGTTTCAAATATTGGCCAGAACAAACAGACAGACAGACACAATTATATAATATATATATTTTTTAATGTAATACCGCAAGTACCGTATATATCCATTTAGTAAAAATCCGTTAATTTGGAAGATTAAAAGATCAAGAAGCTTACATTTAATTAACACTTTCGCTGCCACCAGATTTTCAGAAATTGAGCCCTGTGTGCTGTTTCAATTTTTCAAATAAACGTTTGCATAAAGGCATTTAAATAAACGGAAAAATAGTAAAAAAAATGATGAGCCAATTAAATACTATAAAAAAATTAACTTTTAATTGCTCCGTACATGCTACGGCCCTGGGGTGAGACACGGGGTGAAACTTGCGTCTCCGTACACGCTACGGAGCTGGCAGTGAAAGTGTTAAGCTTACATTAAATAAATCTATCAATTTTATATTCATAATTATAATATTAATATGATATATATTTATTAAAAATATATACATGTTTGATCCCAAGAGACGATTGTTTTCAATTAAATATATCTTCAGTATATATGGGGATATATAAATAATTACCCCATCAACTGAGCTTTACTTTAAGCTTTGATGAAGAATATTATAATTTTTTGAGTATTACATTATTTTTAATAACACAGCAGGATGTTTAGTCGGTATATGACCGTATCACATTATATTGGAATTAATTTGGACTTTTATTTAGCGAATATTCCAGTTTTATCAAAATGTGAGGTTATATCGATACTGCACCCAAGATTCAATTCAAATTTTCAACTAAATTCGTCGATTTAACTTTTGTGTGTGTGTGTTCTATTCTAAAACAACTGTTTAGATGATAAATTTAAATAATGTTTTTTCTCCCTCACTCACATAGATTTGTGTATCCGCTATTTCGATTTATAGGATCTTTTTGGAAATACTTTCGGGAAATGGAAACTCGACACTTCATATCCTTTCCCTAATACAATATCTTCAATTCCAGTATTTGATTCCCATATGTGTATAATGTATGATTATAAATTTCTTATATTTTTAGAGCGGAAGTGGACTTAAAATAAGACCAACTTTAGAGGCTTCGCATCTACAGTTTAGACAAACACTACCAAAAATTTAAAGTAAGTAAGTAAGTATTTATTTATTTATATATTTATCTTCACGCCATATCCCTTGCGGGTTAGCCAGAGACGACGGAGCGCCAAACGCTACGGTCCCTGCATACCTCTTTCGCCTCGGCCACAGACATCAACCTCTTCATACATGCCCTCCGGGGGGTCCTCATGCTATTAACGTGACCTTCCTTAAAGTAAATATTACTAGCAATTATTAATAAAATATTTTTAACCTTTTTAATATATCCTGAACCTAACTAGATGACTGAAGATAAAACAAGTACTGATCATATGTCTGAAGGAAGCAACAATATTATAAGAAGACATATAAGAAACGAATTGCTACAATTTTAATAAAACATTTGTGATACTGATCTCTATAGTCATAGTTAGATTTAACTGTCTATAAATAGGTTATAAAATCCAAAAAGACTTTTCAAATCCGAGGGGAATTTCGGGAGATTAGCACGTTCTACAAAAAACTAACATCTTAGCTTTTATTATACGAATTTAAATAAAGGCTCTATACTGTTAACTATATAAGCTAACTAATATGTTTGTATGTGTGTGTAAAAACACACTAATAAACTTTTCTTATGTATGCCCTCTTCTTGTATCCAAGTATATGCAATAATAGTTATAAATGGTTTGCAGAGAGGAATGCTTATAAAGCATTCATTATCATTATAAAAATAAACTGTATGAATTGTCTGTGTAACATGATAGTTACTAGGATCCGCCAAACCCGCGCGGCGGGTGTTGAGCCGAGCCCCTCTCCTTTCTTCTTTTCTTGATAACTTTTGAATGGCCAAACATTTTTTCAATCTGTTTTCGCTATAACATCCGCGTTCGGCTCAAACATACATGAGAAAATTTTTAGCTTATTATCTCGTCGCATTCTGGAGACAACTAAACACAAAAAAAAGATCTCCCAAACGGTTAAGAGCTTCGCTTACGTTCAGCTCAATAAATACAAATTAGAAACAAAAATTTTATTATTTAATTTAAAAACCTAAGTACTTTATTTATTGCCTTACGTTTTCGCAAAATATACGCATTCTGAGAAAAACAAAACCATAACGAGTCGATTGATTTTCGTTTCAAATAAACAAACAATAGGAAATCATAAAAGTTATAGACTTTAATTGCCCCTACATCCGAATAGTGTTTAGTAAACAAGAGCGTTTAGTTGTCAACAGTTTAACATTTTACTTGTTACTAAAAGTACGTCTGAAATGAAACTTAAGTTATATATTATTTATATGATTTATATATTTTTATGTCTTATCGAAACTGAGGTGAGTTTCTTAGATTATAGGACTGATATTATATTAATAGGACTCGAATCTGTGACTTCTCGACATTGTTGCTTGTTTGTGTTCCAACCGAGTTATTATTTTCACATATATTTATAATTTTTGAACGCATTTCAATAGATTAGCTTCGTAAAAATTAAGTGAATATAACATATCCGATATATATATATATATATATATATATATATATATATATTTTACACACACATATATATATATGTGTGTGTGTGTGTTTTTAAGAAGGTTATATATTTTTAAAAGGTTATCTAACATTTTTTATTAAAAGGTCGACGCTAAAAGAGGAGATGTAATACCATTTGGTTTGATGTATGGGAGTATGGAAAGACGGCTTAAGGTAACTATGACTATAAAAAATCTAATGAGTAAAACATTTTTTTCATACTTACGATCAAACAAATATCTTATCAATAGATTTCTTTCATATAATATATAAATTGTTAACACTAAACCTACCGACAATTCTTGTACACCTTTTCCTACCGCACGCCGTCAAATTGACCGGTAATAAATGTTATTTTATTATATAACGCAGGTAATAATGGAAATAACTAAAAGTAAAGAGTGTAGAAAATATTATAAGCATATACTCAGAATTGTCATGTAGTTTGATAACGATATTATAACGTTTAAAAATGTGTAACTTTTACAAAAGTTTAAGAACGGTCAATTTGACCGGTACTTGGTAGGTTTAGTGTTAATATAAATATATAAAATAGTTTTTCTTTAGACATTTAATTCTTTTAGCCCACACAAATACAAAGCTATGACCAGAACGAACAAGAGAATTTTGAAAACGAAAAGGCAGAATTTCCCATATATAAACGAAGAAAGAAAAAGAAGAAGCACACAGCAAAAAGTAATAATGAATTACTTTCAACCAGTTCAAGAAAAGAGGAAGAGAGGAAAAAGAGAAACAAGAAACAGAGAAAGAAAGCTAAATATAATAAAAGATTTATCAAAACAACTCTAAAAGATATAGACTCTAATATGTCCAAAGAGAGCGACACTAAAAATAAGCCTGTAGACATAATTGTACATATTAAAATGAATGACTAATATTTAATATTTATTTTTGTATAATTCATTACATTACTGTTTTAAATATTTAATTAAAGTAATATTATATTATCAAGCATTCTTTCAATTAAAAATATCATACAATGACTATTTTACATAAATTGCCAAAGTCACGAGAGCTGGTATAATTCAATTTGATATCAAATTGCTTTTTGTCAACTAAATTAATTGAAATCTTAATTTTAATTGAAATTAAATAGGTCTAGACGAATATTAATGATTAATTTTTGATAATTCACAATTACGGAATAGAAATAGATTAAATTTAACCCGCTCTTAATTTGATTTGACTTTAAGCGTATTTTGTTTTTATTTAATTGCTACAATTAGTTTTTTATACTAAAACTATAAACCTTATCTTGTGGATTTTTAATTTGTAATCTGTACTGCCCGCGACTACCTTCGCGCGGGATAAGTTTATTAGAACATAATTAGTTACATATAAGTTACTTCTTACAATATCAGATATTAGTCGGTGACAGTTATGTTAAAATTGGTGTACTCGTTTCTGGGATTTGTTGAAACAGACGAACAAAGTAAATTTTTTTTTTTTTTTTAATATATAAGTATCGTTTATAGTTTCATATGTATAAGTATGAAACTCTTAATTTAGAAAAACAAACAGACACTAAATTGAATTTAGATGTATATATATTATATTCATAGAAGATTCATAAATATGAATGTGAATTGTTATAAAAGAAGGTGAACCTTAGAAAACATGGAGGGAGTGCGTGAACAGGATACGTTGAAGTAAGTCAGCCAAATACGATAGAAGTGCGTGGAAGATATTGATATTGCACCGACCTCAAACAATTAAGATAAAACAAATTTATAAACACTTATAATTGTTTAATTATTTATTATTCCTTTAGTTTTTCTCTTTTAATTGAAATGCTGCTTCAACCTTTTTTTTAACATAGACATAAGTTTGGGCATGGTTTGTCTGGAATTAGGATATTTTAATCCCGGATAATTATGTTTAAGTTGTTTTCTGATATGGGATAATAGATTTTCTGTCTCAAATTCAACGTGACGTGCGATCTGAAAATATATTTTAATGTCATTTACTTATATTTATTTATATATTTAACTTACAGACAGATAGATATGTGAAAAACTTGCCCTCTTGTAATCTTTTGTGTAAACATTTTCTTTTGTTGGTGTTAAATAAGAATTCACCTGTAAAAACTATTTATATATAACAAATAAACAAAAAAAGCACTAACATGTATCAGAATTTTACCTCTTCTTGTTTAGAGTTATGAGAATAAATAATAAGAAATATAATTTTGAAACATAAATAACTCAACATTTTACACGTCCAAATTGAAAATTACCAAATTCTAGAACAATTATTCACTAATTAGTCAATACAATACACTTACTCTGTTGTTACGGTTATCGAGATTAGCGTAAGTTTTTTCTTTTACACTTACAGATTTACTGTTTTCATTTGATATGGAAAGTGAATTCAAAACAAGATTTTATACAAAATATGTTATTTCAGTAATTCTATGCATCCAGGAATTGATTATAAAAATATAAAAATTGTTTGCAAAAATTTATTTTTTATTTATTTATTTATATATATATATTTATTATCCCTTGTAGATGCTAGTGGCTTGTCCCACTACTCCCACTGCAGGACCCGCTTTGATGACTCCATCTCGGACGTTCCTGCCTACTTTTTCCTGTAAATAAAGTTATTTAATTATAATATATAATGCACATAAACTATGGCCATTGGTAACGTTTTACCAAGAAGAAATCCCAGTCTATTTGGACCATAACCTTGTTATATTCTTTCGGCTATAGAAAATGTTTTCCTATCTTGTTATTATATGTAAGAGTTCTATTTATTTATATATGCATTGTTGATTATATATGCATATATAATATAATATTAACCATATTTATCAGAGTTAGCCGCCTGTCATGATATGGGCCTGTAATAAGGAGAAATGAAAGGCATGTAACCAAAAGAGTGCTGGGTATGGTAGTGAAGGGATGGACAGGTAGAGGACGGCCGAAGAAAAGATGGACGGATTGCGTGAACGACGATATGGAGAAGGAAGTGTGTACAGAGATGAAGAGTAACAGGAGAGTTTGGAACGAAAAAACTTACTGCGTCGACCCCGAAATTGGGATAATGGCAAAAACATGAGACTGTTTACCAATTTCAATTAGAATAGGAAAAATTTGAATAATTAAAATTATGGCCTATAATAAATAGAAACTTTAAAAATACTTACAACTTTCTTGAAGAACTTCCTCCTTGGGCTCGGAGTACCAGCGACCACCGACACTGCCAACACACACGACACAAAGAAGAGGAAGAGACGAGAGAAGTTCATTTTGATATCAAACTCAATACTACATGATAGATAAATTACGGTCCCTTTTATATAGTATGAAGCCTAATATTCTTTTGTTTGCACATTTGTATACTTTTCTTACAATTTCAACCATATTACAATCTAATTATGATATATTTTGCGGTGTAATTCTTCATAGGTGAGGGAACTCCCTGCTTCAATGAAATGAGTAAGCCTTAAGATTATACTGAGGAGTATTTATCATCCACAAGTGTTTTAATATGACAGATAGGATCTTTTTATTTTATTTACACTCTTTACTTACATATTTTTTTATTTTCATTAAAAAGTGTATGGAAGACCATTCAAAATAATATCATAAGAAATAAAGTAAACTTCAAGAAGGCCATCATAACAGCGATTAAATATGATATGAATGTGAACAATTATTGAGTCTGGGGTTTACATATAATAAAAACAAATAGACCTATACATACAAATTCAATAACTATGAATATAAATATAATTTTGAGCCTATTTTTTCTAATTTATTATAAATATCTTACTTACGAGGATGAATAATATATTTTGCATAGGATCTACAAAATAAATATTACATTATATAAGTTTTTAGGAAGTTTACGCCTCGTGTCGGATCCGAATCGGATTGGAGTCTAAATAATTTTAAGAGCGCTAAAAAAGTACATCCAAATCATATTTGTAATATCAGATTTTTTGATAAATATTGTGTCAGGGTCGGATTCATGATTTTGAGGCCAAACTGTCGTTGAATCCCAAATACAGACGATTGCGTTTCAAAGCCGTAGCAACATTTAGATTATTTTAATTAAATGAAGAGTTACATAAATAGGAACAATCAAAACTAAATTATCTAGCACTGTTGGCTCCAGCTGTGTTAAGTGGTCGCAGACTAAAAGATAATACATTATTAATAACACTGAGACTGCTACATATTAAGAAATAGTAGATACCATAAAGATATCCGAAATCAATCCTAGATCATCCCTTATATTCATTCCGGCATGTGCATTTTCTCCTCTTCGGTTTTAATGCAGTTCAGAAACGCCATATTATATAAAATATTATCCCTTCTTAGATTATAGATTTGATAATTTTTTTTCAAAGATAGTTCTTTAAGGAAGTTCTTTCACCGGTGATTCAAGCGGGAAGGATTTCGTCGTACAAATAGATTACCATTGTTTATCGTTACTGTTATTATTTTAAGATTACACGTATAAAGATAAATATGTTAAGTTACATTTAACTTCATGTATTTGTTGTATTTAATTGCACTCAAGAGCAAAATTTATATTTCTAACTGTTAATCAAATAATTATTCTATATTATTATAAAACAACAAAATTATTGCTTCGGGCATAATATTTTATTGTTATATGTATTACAAAAATAAAGACTCAAGCCTAAAATTTCGAAAACAAACGCAGAAAGATAAATAAAGAAGCAGCAGACTATAAACTATAATAACGAATTACTTTAATTATTGGAAAAAGAAAGAAAGAAGAGAAATAAAAACAGAGAAATAAAGCTAAATATAATAAAAGACTTATCAAAATAACTCTAAAAGATATAGACTCTAATATGTCCAAAGAGAGCGACACTAAAACCAAACCTGTAGACATAATTGTACATATTAAAATGAATGACTAATGTTTAATATTTTATTTTTGTATAATTCATACATTAGAGTAAGATTATTGACGGTTTTAAATTTTTAATTAAAGTAATATTATATTATCAAGCATTCTTTCAATTGAAATATCACACAATGACTATTTTACGTAAAATATTCAAAGTCACCAGAGCTGGTATAATTCAATTTATTATCAAATTGCTTTTTGTCAACTAAATTAATTGAAATTAAATAGGTCTAGACGAATATTAATGATTAATTTTTGACAATTCACAATTACAGAATAGAAATAGATTAAATTTGAACCGCTCTTTACTTTAATTTGATTGTATGCGTATTTTGTTTTAATTTAATTAAGACTATTAATTTTCTACATTAAACTACCACTTTTTTAACAGAAGTAAGTTAAGTTACTTCTTATAACATCAGCTGTCACCCAGTTCAAATCATGTTAAAATAGGTAAAGCCGTTTCTGAGATTAGGCGGAATAAACAGACAGACAGACAGATTTTTTTTTTTTTTACGAAAGTACCGTTGATACTTTTATATGCATGAGTATAAAAATGTTAATTTGGAATTACAAACAGACACTACAATTTCATTTATATGTATATATATCATAACTATACAAGCACATAAAGAGATTCATAAATATGAATATCAATTGTTATAAAAGAGGTGAACCTTGGAATACATAGAGGGAGTGCGTGAAAAGGATACGTTGAAGTAAGTCTCCACTGAGATGTGACGTAGAACTGCGTGGAAGATATTGATATTGCACCGAAACAATTAATATAAAACAAATTTATAAACACTTATAACTGTTTAATTATTTATTATTCTTTTAGTTTTTCTCTTTTCATTGAAATGTTGCTTCAACCTTCTTTTTAACATAGACATAAGTTTGGGCATGGTTTGTCTGGAATTAGGATATTTTAATCGGGATTAAAATATCCTAATTCCTATGATAATTATGTTTAAGTTGTTTTCTGATATGGGATAAAAGATTTTCTGTCTCAAATTCAACGTGACGTGCGATCTGAAAATATATTTTAATTTCATTTACTTATATTTATTTATATATCTAAGTTACAGACAGATATATATATAAAAAAACTTGCCCTCTTGTAATCTTTTATGTAAACATTTTCTTTTGTTGGTATTAAATAAGAATTCACCTGTAAAAACTATTTATATATAACAAATAAACAAAAAAAGCACTAAAATGTATCAGAATTTTACCTCTTCTTGTTTAGAGTTATGAGAATAAGAAAGAATAAGAATAAGAAACATAATTTTGAAACATAAATAACTCAACATTTTGATACACGTCCAAATTTAAAATTACCAAATTCTAGAACAATTATTCACTAATTAATCAATACAATACACTTACTACGTTGTTACAGTTATCGAGATTTGCGTAAGTTTTTTTCTTTTATACTTACAGATTAACTGCTTTCATTTAATATGGGAAGTAAATTAAAAATAAGATTTTATACAAAATATTTTATTTAAGTAATCTTATACATCCAGGAATTAATTTAAAAAAATATAAATTGTTTACAAAAATTTATTATATATATATTTATTTTCCCTTGTAAATGCTAGTGGCTTGGCCCACTACTCCCACTGCAGGACCCGCTTTGATGACTCCATCTCGGACGTTCCTGCCTACTTTTTCCTATAAATAAAGTTATTTAATTATAATATATAATTAAATAAAGTTATTTAATTACAATATATAATGCAAACAAACTATGGTCATTGGTAACGTTTTACCAAGAAGAAATCCCAGTCTATTTGGACCAGTTAATAACCTTGTTATATTCTTTTGGCTCTAGAAAATGTTTTCCTATCTTGTTATTATATGTAAGAGTTCTATTTATTTATAAATGCATTTATGATTATATATGCATATATAATATAATATTAAACATATTTACCAGAGTTAGCCGCCTGTCATGATATGGGCATGTAATAAGGAGAAATGAAAGGCATGTAACCAAAAGAGTGCTGGGTATGGTAGTGAAGGGATCGAAAGGTACAGGACGGCCGAAGAAAAGGTGGATGGATTGCGTGAACAACGATATGGTGAAGGAAGTGTGTACAGAGACGAGGAGTAACAGGAGAGTTTGGAACGAAAAAACTTACTGCGTCGACCCCGAAATTAGGATAATGGCAAAAACATGAGACTGTTTACCAATTTCAATTAGAATAGGAAAAATTTGAATAATTAAAATTATGACCTATAATAAATTTTAATTTTTTATTAATTTTTTAACTATATGTTATGGTACTTCTTTTTCGAAAACAGTTCTTTAAGGAATTGCTGTTACCGGTGATCAAGCGGGAAGGATTTCGTCGTACAATTACCATTATTTATCTTTACTTTTGTTTCTTTTAAGATTACACGAATAAAGATAAATATATTAAGTTACATTTTACTTCATGTATTATATAACTATTCTATAATAATATAAAACAACAAAATTATTGCTTCGGGCATAATATTTTATTGTTATATGTATTACAAAAATAAAGACTCAAGCCTAAAATTTCGGAAACAAACGCAGAAAGATAAATAAAGAAGCAGCAGACTATAAACTATAATAACGAATTACTTTAATTATTGGAAAAAGAAAGAAAGAAGAGAAATAAAAACAGAGAAATAACGCTAAATATAATAAAAGATTTATCAAAATAACTCTAAAAGATATAGACTCTAATATGTCCAAAGAGAACGACACTAAAAATAAACCTGTAGACATAATTGTACATGTTAAAATGAATGACTAATATTTAATACTTTATTTTTGTATAATTCATACATTAGAGTAAGATTATTGACTGTTTTAAATATTTAATTAAAGTAATATTATATATCTATTTGATATCAATGACTATTTTACATAAATTGCCAAAGTCACGAGAGCTGGTATAATTCAATTTGATATCAAATTGCTTTTTGTCAACGAAATTAATTGAAATCTTAATTTTAATTGAAATTATATAGGTCTAGACGAATATTAATGATTAATTTTTGATAATTCACAATTACGGAATAGAAATAGATTAAATTTGACCCGCTCTTTAATTTACTTTGATTGTAAGCGTATTTTGTTTTAATTTAATTGCTACAATTAATTTTTTGTACTAAAACTATAAACCTGACCTTGTGGATTTTTATTTTATAATCATTAGTGCCGCGGTTACCTTCGCGCGGGATAAGTTTTTTAGAACAAAATTAGTTACATATAAGTTACTTCTTACAATAGAGATAAATCTCAGATATTCGCCAGAGCAAGTCCTGGTAAAATCGGTTTAGCCATTTCTGAGATTAGGCGGATAAATAGACAGACAGATAGAGATTTTTTTTTTAAGTAAGTACCGAATATAGTTTCATATGTATAAGTATAAAACTCTTAATTTAGAAAAACAAACAGACACTACAATTGAATTTAGATGTATATAATATATCATATTTATAGAAGATTCATAAACATGTATGTGAATTGTTATAAAAGAAGTGAACCTTAGAAAACATGGAGGGAGTGAAAAGGATACCATGGAGTAAGTCTCCACAGAGATGAAGTTAGATAGAAGAAGTGCGTGGGAGAAATTGATATTGTATAGACCCCAAACAACTAATATAAAACAAATTTATAAACACTTATAATTGTTTAATCATTTTCTTATTCTTTTACTTATTCTCTTTTCATTGAAATGCTGTTTCAATCTTCTTTTTAACGTAGACATAAGTTTGGGCATGGACTGTCTGGAATTAGGATATTTTAATCCCGGATAATTATGTTGGAGTTGTTTCATAATATGAGATAAAAGATTATCTGTCTCAAATTCAACGTGACGTGCGATCTGAAAATATATTTTTCATTCATTTAAATACATTTATTTATACTACTGACTTCATACGATATATGTAAAAACTTGCCCTCTTGTAATCTTTTGTGTAAACATTTCCGTTTGCTGGTAATAAATAAGAATTCACCTGTAAAAACTTTTTATATGTAACACAAACAAAATAGCACTAAAAAGTATTAGAACTAATTACCTCTTCTAGTTTAGAGTTATGAGAATAAATAATAAGAAACATAATTTTGAAACATAAATAACCCAACATTTTGATACACGTCCAAATTTAAAATTACCAAATTCTAGAACAATTATTCACTAATTAATCAATACAATACACTTACTACGTTGTTACAGTTATCGAGATTTGCGTAAGTTTTTTTCTTTTACACTTACAGATTAACTGCTTTCATTTGATATGGGAAGTAAATTAAAAATAAGATTTTATACAAAATATTTTATTTAAGTAACCTTATACATTCAGGAATTAATTTAAAAAAATATAAAAATTGTTTACAAAAATTTATTGTATATATATTTATTTTCCCTTGTAAATGCTAGTGGCTTGGCCCACTACTCCCACTGCAGGACCCGCTTTGATGACTCCATCTCGGACGTTCCTGCCTACTTTTTCCTATAAATAAAGTTATTTAATTATAATATATAATTAAATAAAGTTATTTAATTATAATATATAATTAAATAAAGTTATTTAATTATAATATATAATTAAATAAAGTTATTTAATTATAAAATAGAATGCAAATAAACTATGGTCATTGATAACGTTTTACCAAGAAGAAATCCCAGTCTATTTGGACCAGTTAATAACCTTGTTATATTCTTTTGGCTCTAGAAAATGTTTTCCTATCTTGTTATTATATGTAAGAGTTCTATTTATTTATAAATAATATAATATTAAACATATTTACCAGAGTTAGCCGCCTATCATGATATGGGCATGTAATAAGGAGAAATTAAAGGCATGTAACCAAAAGAGTGCTGGGTATGGTTGTGAAGGGATGGACAGGTAGAGGACGGCCGAAGAAAAGATGGATGGATTGCGTGAACGACGATATGGTGGAGGAAGTGTGTACAGAGATGAGGAGTAACAGGAGAGTTTGGAACGAAAAAGTTACTGCGTCGACCCCGAAATTAGGATAATGGCAAAAACATGAGACTGTTTACCAATTTCAATTAGGAAAAATTTGAATAATTAAAATTATGGCCTATAATAAATAGAAACTTTAAAAATACTTACAACTTTCTTGAAGAACTTCCTCCTTGGGCTCGGAGTACCAACGACCACCGACACTGCCAACACACACGACACAAAGAAGAGGAAGAGACGAGAGAAGTTCATTTTGATATCAAACTCAATACTAAATGTTAGATAAATTATGCTCCCTTTTATATAGTATGAAGCCTAATATTCTTTTGTTTGCACATTTGTATACTTTTCTTACAACTTCAACCATATTACAATCTAATTATGATATATTTTGCGGTGTAATTCTTCATAGGTGAGGGAACTCCCTGCTTCAATGAAATGAGTAAGCCTTAAGATTATACTGAGGAGTATTTATCATCCACAAGTGTTTTAATTTGACAGATAGGATCTTTTTATTTTATTTACACTCTTTACTTACATATTTTTTTATTTTCATTAAAAAGTGTACGGAAGACCATTCAAAATAATATCAGAAGAAATAAAGTAAACTTCAAGAAGGCAATCATAACAGCGATTAAATATGATATGAATGTGAACAATTATTGAGTCTGGGGTTTACATATAATAAAAACAAATAGACCTATACATGCAAATTCAATAACTAAGAATATAAATATAATTTTGAGCCTATTTTTTATAATTTATTATAATTATCTTACTTACGAGGATGAATAATATATTTTGCATAGGATCTACAAAATAAATATTACATTATATAATTTTTTACGAAGTTTACGTCTCGTGTCGGATCCGAAACAGATCGGAGTGGAAATAATTTTAAGAGTGCTAAAAAAAGTACATCCAAATCATATTTGTAATATCAGATTTTTTGATAAATATTGTATCAGGGTCGGATTCATGATTTTGAGGCCAAACTGTCGTTGAATCCCAAATCCAGACGATTGCGTTTCAAAGCCGTAGCAACATTTAGATTATTTTAATTAAATGAAGAGTTACATAAATAGGAACAATCGAAAACGAAATTATCTAGCACTATTGGCTCCAGCTGTGTTAAGTGGTCGCAGACTAAAAGAAAATAATCATTATTAATAACACTGAGACTGCTACATACGAAGAAATAGTAGTCTGTATGAGATACGACAAAGACATCCGAATTCAATCCTGGATCATCCTAAATATTAATTCCAGCATCCACATTTTCTCCATTTCAATTCGAATGCAATGCAGAAACGCCATATTATATAAAATATTATCCCTTCTTAGATTATAGATTTAATAATTTTTTTTCAAAGATAGTTCTTTAAGGAAGTTCTTTCACCGGTGATTCAAGCGGGAAGGATTTCGTCGTACAAATAGATTACCATTGTTTATCGTTACTGTTATCATTTTAAGATTACATGAATAAACATAAATATATTAAGTAACATTTTACTTCATGCACTATATTGTATTTAATTGCACTCAAGAGCAAAATTTATATTTCTAACTGTTAATCAAATAACTATTCTATATTAATATAAAACAACAAAATTATTGCTTCGGGCATAATATTTTATTGTTATATGTATTACAAAAATAAAGACTCAAGCCTAAAATTTCGGAAACAAACGCAGAAAGATAAATAAAGAAGCAGCAGACTATAAACTATAATAACGAATTACTTTAATTATTGGAAAAAGAAAGAAAGAAGAGAAATAAAAACAGAGAAATAAAGCTAAATATAATAAAAGATTTATCAAAATAACTCTAAAAGATATAGACTCTAATATGTCCAAAGAGAGCGACACTAAAACCAAACCTATAGACATAATTGTACATATTAAAATGAATGACTAATATTTAATATTTTATTTTTGTATAATTCATACATTAGAGTAAGATTATTGACGGTTTTAAATTTTTAATTCAAGTAGTATTATATTTCAAGCATTCTTTCAATTAAAACTATCATACAATGAGAATTTTACATAAACTATCAAAGTCACGAGAGCTGGTATAATTCAATTTGATATCAAATTGCTTTTTGCCAAATACGTTAATTGAAATCTTAATTTTAATTGAAATTAAATAGGTCTAGACGAATATTAATGATAAATTTTTGATAATTCACAATTACAGAATAGAGGTAGATTAAATTTGACCCGCTCTTTAATTTAATTTGATTGTTAGCGTATTTTGGTTTAATTTAATTAAGACAATTAATTTTTTACATTAAACTACCACTTTTTTTTAATAGAAGTAACTTAAATTACTCCTTATAACATCAGCTATCCACCAGTTCAAGTCCTGTTAAAATCGGCAAAGCCGTTTCTGAGATTAGGCGGAATAAACAGACAGACAGACAGGCAGACAATTTTTTTTTTTTTTTACCTGAGTACCATTTATTTATACCTTCATATGCACAAGTATAAAGCTAATAATTTGTAATTACAAACAGACACTTCAATTTAATTTATATGTATACTCGTATATATCATAACTATACAAGCACATAAAGAGATTCATAAATATGAATGTGAATTGTTATAAAAGAAGTTAACCTTAGAATACATAGAGGGATTGCGTGAACAGGATACGTTGGACAAAGTCTCCACTGAGATGACGTAGAAGTGTGTGGAAGAGTTTGATATTGCGCCGACCCCAGACAATTAATATAAAACAAATTTATAAACACTCTATGGTTTAATAATTTATTATTCTTTTGCTTTTTCTCTTTTCATTGAAATGCTGTTTCAATCTTCTTTTCAACATAGACATAAGTTTGGGCATGGATTGTCTGGAATTAGGATATTTTAATCCCGGATAATTATGTTGGAGTTGTTTCATAATATGAGATAAAAGATTTTCCGTCTCAGATTCAACGTGACATGAGATCTGAAAATATATTTTTCATTCATTAAAATACATTTATTTATACTACTGACTTCATACGATATATGTAACGTATAAATAGACGGATAAATATATTAGAAACTTGCCCTCTTGTAATCTTTTTTGTAAACATTTCCGTTTGCTGGTAATAAATAAGAATTCACCTGTAAAATTATTTATATGTGACACAAACAAAATAGCACTAAAAAGTATTAGAACTAATTACCTCTTCTTGTTTAGAGTTACGGGAATAAACAATAAGAAATATAATTTTGAAACATAAATAACTCAACATTTTACATGTCCAAATTGAAAATTACCAAATTCTAAAACAATTATTCACTAATTAATCAATACAATACACTTACCACCTTGTTACAGTTATCGAAATTTGCGTAAGTTTTTTTCTTTTATACTTACAGAGTAACTGCTTTCATTTGATATGGGAAGTAAATTAAAAATAAGATTTTATACAAAATATTTTATTTAAGTAATCTTATACATCCAGGAATTAATTAAAAAATATATAAAAATTGTTTACAAAAATTTATTGTATATATATTTATTTTCCCTTGTAAATGCTAGTGGCTTGGCCCACTACTCCCACTGCAGGACCCGCTTTGATGACTCCATCTCGGACGTTCCTGCCTACTTTTTCCTATAAATAAAGTTATTTAATTATAATATAAAATTAAATAAAGTTATTTAATTATAATATATAACGCAAATAAACTATGGTCATTGGTAACGTTTTACCAAGAAGAAATCCCAGTCTATTTGGACCAGTTAATAACCTTGTTATATTCCTTTGGCTCTAGAAAATGTTTTCCTATCTTGTTATTATATGATTATATATGCATATATAATATAA
This sequence comes from Melinaea marsaeus rileyi, assembly GCA_918358865.1. Lineage (NCBI taxonomy): Eukaryota > Metazoa > Arthropoda > Insecta > Lepidoptera > Nymphalidae > Melinaea > Melinaea marsaeus. Next base: position 13,664,489 of record OU911089.1, on the reverse strand, counting down.
TATTAAACATATTTACCAGAGTTAGCCGCCTGTCATGATATGGGCATGTAATAAGGAGAAATGAAAGGCATGTAACCAAAAGAGTGCTGGGTATGGTAGTGAAGGGATGGACAGGTAGAGGACGGCCGAAGAAAAGATGGATGGATTGCGTGAACGACGATATGGTGAAGGAAGTGTGTACAGAGATGAGGAGTAACAGGAGAGTTTGGAACGAAAAAACTTACTGCGTCGACCCCGAAATTAGGATAATGGCAAAAACATGAGACTGTTTACCAATTTCAATTAGAATAGGAAAAATTTGAATAATTAAAATTATGGCCTATAATAAATAGAAACTTTAAAAATACTTACAACTTTCTTGAAGAACTTCCTCCTTGGGCTCGGAGTACCAACGACCACCGACACTGCCAACACACACGACACAAAGAATAGGAAGAGACGAGAGAAGTTCATTTTGATATCAAACTCAATACTAAATGTTAGATAAATTATGCTCCCTTTTATATAGTATGAAGCCTAATATTCTTTTGTTTGCACATTTGTATACTTTTCTTACAACTTCAACCATATTACAATCTAATTATGATATATTTTGCGGTGTAATTCTTCATAGGTGAGGGAACTCCCTGCTTCAATGAAATGAGTAAGCCTTAAGATTATACTGAGGAGTATTTATCATCCACAATTGTTTTAATTTGGCAGATAGGATCTTTTTATTTTATTTACAATCTTTACTTGCATATTTTTTTATTTTCATTAAAAAGTGTATGGAAGACCATTCAAAATAATATCAGAAGAAATAAAGTAAACTTCAAGAAGGCAAGCATAACAGCGATTAAATATGAATGTGAACAATTATTGAGTCTTTGGTTTACATATAATAAAAACAAATAGACCTATACATACAAATTCAATAACTAAGAATATAAATATAATTTTGAGCCTATTTTTTATTATTTATTATAAATATCTTACTTACGAGGATGAATAATATATTTTGCATAGGATCTATAAAATAAATATTACATTATATAATTTTTTAGGAAGTTAACGCCTCGTGTCGGATCCGAAATAGATCGGAGTGGAAATAATTTTAAGAGTGCTAAAAAAGTATATCCAAATCATATTTGTAATATCAGATTTTTTGATAAATATTGTATCAGGGTCGGATTCATGATTTTGAGGCCAAACTGTCGTTGAATCCCAAATCCAGACGATTGCGTTTCAAAGCCGTAGCAATATTTAGATTATTTTAATTAAATGAAGAGTTACATAAATAGGAACTATCGAAAACTAAATAATCTAGTACTCTTGTTGGCTCCAGCTGTGTTAAGTGGTCGCAGACTAAAAGAAAATATTCATTATTAATAACACTGAGACTGCTACATACGAAGAAATAGTAGTCTGTATGAGATACGACAAAGACATCCTAAATCAATCCTGGATCATCCTAAATATTAATTCCAGCATCCACATTTTCTCCATTTCTATTCGAATGCAATGCAGAAACGCCATATTATATAAAATATTATCCCTTCTTAGATTATAGATTTGATAATTTTTTTTCAAAGACAGTTCTTTAAGGAAGTTCTTTCACCGGTGATTCAAGCGGGAAACATTTCGTCGTACAAATAGATTACCATTGTTTATCGTTACTGTTATTATTTTAAGATTACACGAATAAAGATAAATATATTAAGTTACATTTTACTTCATGTATTATATTGTATTTAATTGCACTCAAGAGCAAAATTTATATTTCTAACTGTTAATCAAATAATTATTCTATATTATTATAAAACAACAAAATTATTGCTTCGGGCATAATATTTTATTGTTATATGTATTACAAAAATAAAGACTCAAGCCTAAAATTTCGGAAACAAACGCAGAAAGATAAATAAATAAGCAGCAGACTATAAACTATAATAACGAATTACTTTAATTATTGGAAAAAGAAAGAAAGAAGTGAAATAAAAACAGAGAAATAAAGCTAAATATAATAAAAGATTTATCAAAATAACTCTAAAAGATATAGACTCTAATATGTCCAAAGAGAGCGACACTAAAACCAAACCTGTTGACATAATTGTACATATTAAAATGAATGACTAATGTTTAATACTTTATTTCTGTATAATTCATACATTAGAGTAAGATTATTGACTGTTTTAAATATTTAATTAAAGTAATGTTTCATTATCAAGCATTCTTTCAATTAAAAATCTCATACAATGACTATTTTACATAAATTGCCAAAGTCACGAGAGCTGGTAAAATTTAATTTGATATCAAATTGCTTTTTGCCAAATACATTAATTGAAATCTTAATTTTAATTGAAATTAAATAGGTCTAGACGAATATTAATGATACATTTTTGATAATTCACAATTACAGAATAGAGGTAGATTAAATTTGACCCGCTCTTTAATTTAATTTGATTGTAAGCGTATTTTGGTTTTATTTAGTTAAGACAACTAATTTTTTACATTAAACTACCACTTTTTTTAATAGAAGTAACTTAAAATACTCCTTATAACATCAGCTATCCACCAGTTCAAGTCCTGTTAAAATCGGTAAAGCCGTTTCTGAGATTAGGCGGAATAAACAGACAGACAGACAGGCAGAGAGAATTTTTTTTTTCACGTGAGTACCGTTTATACTTTCACATGCACAAGTATAAAACTAATAATTTGTAATTACAAATAGACACTTCAATTTAATTTATATGTATACTCGTATATATCATAACTATACAAGCACATAAAGAGATTCATAAATATGAATGTGAATTGTTATAAAAGAAGTTAACCTAAGAATACATACAGGGATTGCGTGAACAGGATACGTTGGAGTAAGTCTCCACTGAGATGTGACGTAGAACTGCGTGGAAGATATTGATATTGCACCGACCCCAAACAATTAATATAAAACAAATTTATAAACACTTATAATTGTTTAATTATTTATTATTCTTATAGTTTTTCTCTTTTCATTGAAATGCTGTTTCAATCTTCTTTTCAACATAGACATAAGTTTGGGCATGGATTGTCTGGAATTAGGATATTTTAATCCCGGATAATTATGTTGGAGTTGTTTCATAATATGAGATAAAAGATTTTCTGTCTCAGGTTCAACGTGACGTGTTATCTGAAAATATATTTTTCTTTCATTTAAATACATTTATTTATACAACTGACTTCATACGATATATGTAACGTATAAATAGACGGATAAATATTTTAAACTTGCCCTCTTGTAATCTTTTGTGTAAACATTTCCGTTTGCTGGTAATAAATAAGAATTCACCTGTAAAATTATTTATATGTAACGCAAACAAAATAGCACTAAAAAGTATTAGAACTAATTACCTCTTCTTGTTTAGAGTTACGGGAATAAACAATAAGAAATATAATTTTGAAACATAAATAACTCAACATTTTACACGTCCAAATTGAAAATTAACAAATTCTAAAACAATTATTCACTAATTAATCAATACTGTATACACTTACTCTGTTGTTACACTTATCGAGATTTGCGTAAGTTTTTTTCTTTTACACTTACAGATTAACTGCTTTCATTTGATATGGGAAGTAAATTAAAAACAAGGTTTTATACAAATTATTTATTTTATTTAACTTTATGCACACATTAATTGATTATAAAAATATAAAATAGTTTAATACAAAAATTTATTGTTTGTATTTTTATTTTCCCTTGTAAATGCTAGTGGCTTGGCCCACTACTCCCACTGCAGGACCAGCTTTGATGATGCCATTACGGACGTTCCTTCCTACTTTTTCCTGTAAATAAAGTTATGTAATATTAATATATGCAAAAAAACTATTGCATTTAGTAACGTTTTACCAAGAAGAAATCACAGTCTATTTGGACTATTAGTAAATAACATTTTTATATATTATTTTGGCTTTCAAAAATGTTTGCCTATCTTGTTATTCTTTGTATTTATTAATATATATAATACAATATTAAAAATATTTACTAGACTTAGCCACCTATCATGGTATTGGCATATTATGAAGAGAGATGAAAGTTATGTTAACAAAAGGGTGCTGGGTATCATAGTGAAAAACAGATAGAGGACGGCCGAAGAAAAGATGGATGGATTTCGTGAACGACGATATGGAGAAGGAAGTGTGTACAGAGATGACGAGTAACAGGAGAGTAGGGAAGGAAAAACTTACTGCGCGAACCCCAAAATAAGGATAAGGGCAAGAAGATGAGACTGTTTACCAATTTCAATAATAGAAATTATGGTCTATAGTAAATAGAAGCATTAAAAAATACTTACAATTTTCTTGAAGAACTTCCATCTTGGGCTCGGATCACCAACGACCACCGACACTGCCAACACACACGACACAAAGAAGAGGAAGAGACGAGAGAAGTTCATTTTGATATCAAACTCAATACTAAATGTTAGATAAATTGTGCTCCTTTTTATATTGTATCAAATTTAATATTCTTTTGTTTGCACATTTGTACACCTTTCTTCCAATTTCAACCATATTACAATCTAATTATGATATATTTTGCGGTGTAATTCTTCATATGTGAGGGAACTCCCTACTTCAATGAAATGAGTAAGCCTTAAAATAATACAAGGATTTATCATCTTAAGTGTTTTAATCTGTCAAGAGGCGTTTAAATTTTGTTAACACTTTTAATAGATTAAAATGAAATGAAAAGAAACGAAATAATAATAATAATTTGACAAAAATTTTATGCATTTAATTTATTGCAAATTATTCATTATTATTTAATGAAATGAATATTTAAAATTAATTAAAAATAAACGTAAAAAAAATATACTGAACTTTACAAGCGAATTAATTAATTAAAAATATTAATATTATTTTTGAGGGGAATTCTATAAATGTTTATAAAAATAATATTTAATCAAAAGAACGCTATGTTAATATTTACGGAGGATTCAAAGAATAAATATTATTTTATATTCGTTATCTGAGTACTTTAATTTCTTGTTAGAATGTAAAGTACTTTGGAATGTAAAGTTTAAGCACAAGATCCGATCCAAATCCGTGTTTTGTTATCCGAAATCACGAGTGAAATCCGTTTGTTTTCGGATAAGGATTGGATTAATGGTCTTAGAATGATGTTTGGATTCAAATACAAGAGAAGGTTCAAAGTGGTATATGTCCATACATTACTAACTTATTATAATAATATATAATTAATATATAAACTATCGAAATGTGAAAAGTATTTAGAAAATTTATTTGAATTTTTATATAGGATTTAAATGTGCAAAAGAAAATGTAATTATATAAATTGGCAACGAAAAGATTTACGAGTTCCACTACGGATTGTTTTATATTCGTTCCTTCATCCGTAATTCAACGGATTTTGGTCCGGACACAGTGCATAACGCCAAATAATATAGTATTTATTATTTTATTGTTGATTATATATCTAAGAAAATTTCCTATGAATTCTCCATCAGCGTTTGTAAGAGATGTTTCATAATACCAACATTTTATAATTGTAATATTTTTTTAAATTTTTTAAAGATTAAAATGAATTGAATATTATTCGATAAAATTTTTCATAATGTTTTTATTGCATTATATAGGACAAAAAGTATAGCAACATATGACTCAAATTATAATAAGAAATAGTATATCTATTATCATTTTCTTATCAGAGATTAGTATGTTCTGTTGACTAATTAGATGGCTTAAGAAAGTTTGTTAAAAATAAGGTTTTCGTGTTTATGAATTGTTTGGCAGTTTTATTTTTCGGCGAAAGAGTTAATATGAAAATAAAAAGATTTAGATATGAAATTCCATTGTTCCTTTGTTATTTCTTTTGTCTGATCGACTCGAATGTTTTTGGTAATATTTTGTTTGTACAAACATACATGAAATCATAACAGAAATTACATAAACTTGGGGCGCCAACAGACCCGCAATTTCGACTCGCTGCGCTCGCTAAATCTCGGGTGCCGTTTGCGTATTGAGCGAAGCGAGCCCAGTGTAATGACTCATCGTTTCCCAATAACTTCAATGGGATATCAGTTTTTTGATATGACATTTAAAAAATATATATTTTTTTTTTAGACGAAATTTCCAATTTTTTTTAAACCATCACCTATTGTGTGTCTTTTTGATAGCAAAAATTCATAATTTTCTGTCAAGTAGTTTTCGAGCCTATTTGTGACAAAGAATGTGAAAAAGTCTCCAGTAGAACGCTTCGCTCACTACGTTCGCTTCGCTCAATAAACTGTAGAAAATACTAGACAAATATTATTAGTTTATAAATAAATTTTATTGATTCTTCAAAAGCCATGGACAAATCTTGCTCTATCCGGCATGTATAGATCAATTTCTTTTGGTCTACTGCGTCTTACAGTCTCATGCTTTGGTGGACGAACTGGTCTGAGGAGACGGTCTTCTGTTATCTAATATAAAAAAAACATGATTAATTATATTAATATAATACAGCAATTATATAATATTTTTGTTACATTACTTTATTGTTAATTTGCGAAGGCACAAAATTTTGACGGCCATGTTTTTTCATCATGCCGATTTTCCGTTGGAGGTTGTTGAGTTTGTCATTATAAAGTTGTCTACCGGTTTCCAATGAATTATAATCCAGGTCCCTCTTTAAATAATAATTCCCTTTGGATATAGTATTGTAATGTGTTTTTTTTCTTGGTTGCATATTTCTCAATTCTCTTTCTTCTATATTCTGATCACTTCCATAAGATAATTTGTTATATTCTTTTGTATATTTATTATCAATTTTATTATAATATTTTTCATTAATTGGTCTCTCTTCAAGGTTAGGATTGTATGCTTTCGGATCGGACCAATTATTTCTTCTATTGACATCATTTTTCATATCATTATTATCCTTATTAATTGATATATTTCGATTAAGCATCGAATGTTCAGTGACAACTGTCTTTTTAACTAAAGTGCCATATATTTTACGAATCTTTTCATCGAATATTTCCTTTTCTTTCGTATTAAAGTCTATATTATTGACTTCCTCCTCCAATTTATCCAGAAGATTCATGAATATTTGATCGCTTTCCTCATATAATGATTTAATTTCGTGCTTTGGTGAAATTTTTGTTGAATTTAAATCAATATAATTAAATTTATGAACTTTATTGTTAATTTTAGGTTTGTTATAAGGAGTTATTGTTACTTGTATGCTAAGATTGCTTTTTTGGAGTGATTTCCCAATTCTACGTGATTCTAAATATTTGGATACAAGTTTTTGAACTTTGGAAAAATCTTTTCTTGGTATAACATCTTTTTTGTAATTTAATTTACTAACTTGTTTTATTTTACTGGATGGTAATTCAAATATTGCAGCCTTAGCAAAAATACTTTCCTTATGAATATTTCTCTGTAAAAAAATATATTTAGAATTTCGTATAAATAGTAGAATATGGGTATGGTAGTGGAGGGATGGATAGGTAGAGGACGAATGAGGAAAAGATGGAGGGATTGCGTAAAAGACGATATGGAAGAGAAGGGAGTGTGTACAGAGATGACGAGTAATAGGAAAGTATGGAAGGAAATCATACTATGCCGACTCCAAAATTGGGATAAGGGCAGGAAGATGATGATGAATAGAATATTATAAAAAATACTCACACGGATGTTCTCTCCATGTGGTGATTTTGTTAATTTGTTTGTATTTTTGGATTTTTCTCCAAAATATCTATTTTTTACATCGCTAATGATTCTTCTGGTTCTGTAGAGGCTAAAATACATTTACAAAAATATAAAATAAATTTTATATAATTTAGTATTTAAATACGTACCTGTCCTGTTTTATTATTTGTAAATTATTTTTGCGTGACCTGGTGTAGTTTGAAAATGGTATACGCTGAAAATAAGGATGTACATTTTTTTTTGTAATAATATAAGGAATAATGGTAAGGGTTGTAAAGCTGTCTGTTTTATTTATTTGTCTTTCTTGCGAAAGATTCATTTGATTGAATTTATTTAATAAGTCGTAGAAAATTCCCTTATTCATTGATTCGAAACGCAGTAGGCAAATAATTTGTTATTAATATATTTTTTTTTATATAATTTTATTTAAAGAATAATGTTATAGTCATTTTAGTATGAAAGCTGAATTTTTATTATATTAAATATAACTTTATTAAAAATATATATATAATTTATTAAACTTAATATGAACTAAATATAATCAAACATGGATAAACCAAATTGAGGGTAGAACCCAAACTTTATATCATAGTCTATATTAAATAATACTTATACCATTTATTATTAGTTCATAAAGCTCACTTACCTTCATTGCTTCATGTTGGGGGAGTCGAGTTGTTTCAATAGTTCGATTATTATTTTGTCTACAATAATATCAAATTAAATCATTATTTGAATTCAAACTTTTTAGAAATGTGATTTGAAACTTGAGGTAACGAAATTGCGTCACGAAAAAGAAAGAACATTAATGTATAGGAGAGAAAGAGATAGCATATAATTGCCCGCTGCTGTTATGATTTGACACTCAATGTAACTAAATATGCATCACGATAAAGATAAAACATTAATGTATAGGAGAGAATGAGATGGAAGATAAATATATCTTGGGCAATAGCCCATATTGTATGATGCCATCTATTGATCAATCTTTAAACTACATTGAGGCAATATTATAGTAAAATAAGTTATTATAAATAAAATTACTTGATCGTGTTGAGAGGAGCATCTTCAACTGTGAATATTGGTAAGACGACCAGTGATGGCTTACAGCGACTAAAATCTTTACAAGTGTAGGCTAAAAAAAGAAAATAAATCATGTTTTTACCAACTACGGACATCTTACATATATTTTGGCATCTTTTTTGACAATTAATCGAAAACGAGAACCGTTAATTTAAAGACATATTAACATAAAACGTTGTGAACGATAATGGATTATTAAATTTTTTTTTTTTATATATATTTGTTTATTTATCTTTATTATGCCAAAAAATTATACAAAGGTTGGACTTAACGCTAGCTTAAGCTTCTCTACCAGCAAAATCGGAAAAACATTACAAAGAAGAAAATTATAATAAGGCGGTATAAATAAATATTACTATTCTATTTCAATAAAGTATGATCCAAAGCAGATTCTTACTGTGAATTCTATGGAATTATCGAAAGATTTTGACAATTTAAAAGTAAGAAAAAACACCAAAAATATATAACACCGCAAAGCAATTATATGTAAAAAGAAACATAAATACAAATAATTTGTCTTACAAAATGAAATGCTGAAAATGTTTAAACAAGAAAATAAAAAATTTTAATATTCATGATAATTTGGATGAAAATAATAATGTCGGAAATAATACTGTAAATACTTACGCATTACTCTATCCGTCTCAAAACATAAGCAATCATCGTCCTCATCGAAACCCAAAGGACAACCACACCTCAAAGTATAACCAGGTTTTGTTGGAGGCTGTGTTATATACACGGGCTCTCCAACGCGTGGCCGGTATGAAAAGTTACATACTATCTGGATTGACTGCAATAATCCATGAAAGAAAGAAATAAAAGTATGTATACGACTGCAACATTCGATAAAAGAAAGACAGAAAGAAAAGTGTATATTTGTATGCAATATTCGATAAAAGAAAGGCAAAAAGAAATGTATATATTTGACTGCAATATTGGATAAAAGAAAGGCAAAAAGAAAAGTATGTATTTGACTTCAATATTCGATAAAAGAAAGGCAAAAAGAAAAGTATGTATTTGACTTCAATATTCGATAAAAGAAAGGCAAAAAGAAAAGTATGTATTTGACTTCAATATTCGATAAAAGAACGACAGAAAGGAAAGTATTTGATTTGTTTATTTAAATATTAGAAGTATAAAAGATAAATACGTTAAAATTCAGAGCAGCATTATTATCACTGTAGGAGTATTCTCTGTAAGCGCTTAAACCACATCCCACGTGCGTGCTTCGACCGCTCACTAATTGTAAAAACTGATTGTGTTTTAGTTCAGATCTGGAAATTAATTGAATTTTACAGTTCCATTTAGAAGAATTTACTGGACTAAATATCTATCTATAGCAACATACAACTTAGTAGAATAAGTAGAAAGAATTTAATAATTTCAACAGAACTATACTTATTGAACTGAGAGTAAGCGAAGCTCTTAACCGTTTGGGAGACCGTTTTTTGTGTTTAGTTGTCTCCAGAATGCGACGAGATAATTAGCTAAAAAATTTCTCATGTATGTTTGAGCCGAACGCGGATGTTATAGCGAAAACAGATTGAAAAATTGTTTAGCCATTCAAAAGTAATCAAGAAAAGAAGAACGGAGAGGTGCTCAGTTCAACACCCGCCTCGCACGGTTGGCGGATATAGAATCCTATTATACTTACATAACATCAAAATAGTTTATGATGTCAGGTGTAACATCATCCTTCATTTCGTACCATGCTTTTAGTATTGTTGTTATGGCGTATCTTACTTTTTCTGGAGTTAGTGTTGTTGAATTAAACATGCGAGTCCGTGTCATTGATACCGGCATCCAATCTTTGATCGTATAACGACTCATCCCAATAATTTGTCCTACAGTTGGAAATCTTTCTGCGGAGATTACAAATTTTGATAATTTAATAGTTTAGACATGGATTTGGGTGAATCATTTCAAACTATCACTTACTGGTTGATCGACAAAGATCGATTTTCAATATACATTGATTAACCCAAACCTGTGCTAACGTAGCCAATTCTGGGTCCCAATTCTGAAATGATTTTCAATTTTATGTTTTTTTTACACTGACAATTAATATATATATATAATAATTATATCTCACTAGTTTTAACATCCCGTATCCTCTCGGCAAATCTAATCCATCCTCACCCTTGCCTAAACCATTTGCTACTTTACTACGTATTCTGGAATATAAAGGTCTTTATAATACATTATTCGCATTATATATTATAAGAAGATCAGGACAATACCTATTGCAAATATCTACAATCAGTTGGGCAAAGTCTTGTGACAGTATAATTCTGGTGGCATGTACACACTCTGGTCCCATGACTTTATTCTGAAAAGTGATTCTGTTCCTATCATTTATATCAAACAATGGATATTATCACTTTACAAGTAATTATTTATAAACTCACAGGATTGTAATGTAGACACATAACATGGGCGCCATCTTGGCAACCCGGTATGGATGGACAGTAGTCTGAAACTATGACTTTTTTCTGACTGTATTCATCTAACACGACAGAACATAAACAAACAAATGGTAGTGTTAGGAAATATATCTGAAAAAAATATTGGGTTAGTGCCAAAAATGGCGAACGAAGTCGGTATTTTAATCAAATTATGTAACATTTAGACCCAGAAACGAAAGAAAAAAGAATTATAACATGTTTATATTTTAAATGTGCACAAATATTGTTACAATTAATAAAATATTATTGTTTTCCTGTAATCAAATTAGTAATGAAATTATTATGTAAACTATAAACTGTTGCCGCATTTCCAACTTTTACGATTCATAGGTTACAATGCGAATGTTAAACAAAATAAATTTTGCATTTAATTTGTCCTTATTTTCAAAGTTCAGTATTTGTTATCAGAATGTCCGTATCAATATATCACGTCTTTTATGAAGGTCCATAAAAGCTCGGGGCAGCCGAGCTATAAAACTACAAAGGCCCTAATGCTGTTAAATTCAAAATGGGGAATCATGTTTTATGTAAATTCTTATCTCAACAAAAATGTTAAAGATATTACGAATAATATGTAATATTTTATAAACATAAATAAAACAATTACACTAAGATTACAAAAATTATAAAAAGGAATTCGATTTAATAAATAATTTCAGCAACATTCCGAGTTGGATGTAGCTTACTCATGGACTGACTACATATTCTTTTTAATATAAAAATTGACGATTCCAAAGTGCTTGTTAATACCTACTTAAATAGAGATATTTTGAGCGAAGCGAGTGGAACGAGCGGAGCGCTCTATGTGAGACTTTTTGCTTTTGATGTCCAGGGTTGCCATGAAAACGACTTTACTAATGTCCATGAAATTTCGCATATTTAAAGCGTTGGTTTATAAAAAAAAGTGAAAAAAAAACTCATGTCGTTGAGGAATATTCACTAAAAAATTACAGTCCCTTAGACTTCAATGTAAAACATTTCGCTATGTGATATTTGATTATTCTATATTTTTTGCCTGAAACCGTTCAGCTTTGAACGCTGAATTGAAGATGGGTTACTCGCTTCACTCAATTCGCCAAACTCTACCTAGATTTTGACTCGCTGCAATCGAGGTCCGATTCACGCTGCTAGTTATCTTATTTTATAAGTTTGGACAACCCTTCCGTAACAACACTTATATATTGATGACTTTATAATATAATCAAAAATTAACTCACCCTATTCAACATGGTTCTACAATTCTCATTTGTGAACACTTTCTACTCATCACCATTATTTATATACATATATAAAAACAATTAATATTGTCCTGTGGTTTAACATTTAGGATTTCACAAGATCCAGCTTAACCTGATGTTAATTTATCGCGAGAGTTTTTAAATCCTTTTACGACTAACAACTGTAAACACATAACATCCTTGTTATGTTTTACCAATTCCATTATTTGTTACCACTATTATTCATTCGATAGGAATAATGTGTGAATAAATCACAAATGAATAATGGTAATGGTAAAATGGTTATTGACCTATCGAAGGGATTCCATCAGGTTAAGCTGGATCTTGTGAAATCCTAAATGTTAAACCACAGGACAATATTCCCTTCTATTATAATCCCTTCGATAGGTCAATAACCATTTTACCATTACCATTATTCATTTGTGATTTATTCACACATTATTCCTATCGAATGAATAATAGTGGTAACAAATAATGGAATTGGTAAAACATAACAAGGATGTTATGTGTTTACAGTTGTTAGTCGTAAAAGGATTTAAAAACTCTCGCGATAAATTAACGTTGGTTAATTTTCGGTTCATTTATTTGTTTGTGGTTTTCGCTTCGCTTAATCCATGAATAATGAATAATTTTGCATTGTTTTATTTTATTACTTTCTCGACTTCAGTTAGGTTTGTTTTTATAGAATGTTTTTTTAGAAATAGTATTTTAGGTTAAAAAAGATAATTGCGGTTTGTAAGAAAGCTCGGTTTAAAGTATAATTTAATGTTTTAAAAAGGTTTAGTGGGAATTTTAAGCAAATTCAAACCACTTAATAAATTCACATTCTAAAGTTGCTTTGATACGTAATATCAGCGTATTGTTTTCCTGCAAACAAAAGGACGCTATGATTTCTATTGTTTTGTACACAACTACTGTTGGTATTTATTATTTATAAAAGGACTAATGTAATATAAAGGCTGTATTAATTCGACATATTACCTTGAAGTAAATATTATAATTATATCGCAGTGAAGAAGTTAAGTCCAAACCTTCGCTTTCACGCCTTTTGTCTTATTGTCATCTGTCAAATTCAATCTGACAAATTCTTTTTTTTTTATAATTTTTATTACGCCTTTTTAGACAAAGATTGAAATACGGAAGCATTGATTTAAAAAAGTAATTAATATAAATAAAATTTATAAATATTGAAATTGTTTAATATAACCCCGAATATCCTTCCTTGTAAGGAATTTAATCAAATGTACAGCTGGTATTGACGTAATGACATGGGAGAAATGTAATTACAACTACAAAAGGGTATTTTGTAGTATTATTTGAATTCTATACACATATTATTTAATTTATATACAAATTATATGGAATTATATAGTCTTGACCACCAATAAAGTTAATCCTGGCCCAAAAGTTTTTAAATACCCAAAGTTTTCATTTTATTACGTAATAAAATAAATTGTTTTGTTAATTAACTTTTGTTAAGCGCCTGTAAATAATATCATTTTATCTCTTTGTCGTATTTGCTTATAACCTTTTTGTTACCGACCTCTTTGATTCAAATCCTATATATACATATAAATAAAATTGTAGTCTGTTTGTTATCCAAATTAACAGCTTTCATTGTGCATATGAAAGTTATACAGTACATATACATACTAGGATTTGTAGTTGAACTGAGCCCCCCCCCCCCCTCCCCCAGTTTCTAGACCATCATTTCTGAACGGAATAAGATAATTTGAATCAGTTTTTCTTTAAAGCCCATTCCCAAGCTCTACAGCTCTGCCAATTTTCATCCAAATCGGTTTAGTAGTTTTTATGTGATGTTGCTTCAAAAAGAAGTTTCCCAAAAGGTTAAGTTCGGTTCAATAAGAAAAATTTTCTTCTTTTGTCTGTTTTTTCTTGTTAATCGAAACGGCTGAACCGATTTTAATAAGAATTTCACTGGCGGATAGCTGATGTTATTAGTAACTTTTATTTTAAGAAACATATTCCGCATAAACAAAGTCGTATGAGAGCTAATTTTATATAACTTTAACACTAAACCTACAAGTACCGGTCAAATTGACCGTTCTTAAACTTTTGTAAAACTTACACATTCTTAAACGTTATAATATCGTTATCAAACTACATGACAATTCTTAGAATATCATATAATATTTTCTTCACTCTTTACTTTTAGTTATTTCCATTATTACCTGTGTTATATAATAAAATAACTTTTAATTAACGGTCAATTTGACGGCGTGTGGTAGGAACAGTTATACAAGAATTGTCGGTAGGTTTAGTGTTAAGAATGTTAACATCAATTTATAATTTGTAATGTATCTTGTTCTAATAAAGCGATTTAGTTTATTTTACTTTATTTTTTCGTTAATAAATTCATTAATAGTGCAAAATATATTTCATCAAAGATAATAAATGTCAAATGTCAAAATCTTAACTATGGATGAAAAACACAAAAGTCCATACAAAATATTTTATAAAAAATTATAAGAATTTTTTGTCTCACAGCATGGTATGCAACGGTACTTTATACCGCAAAACGTGCAAACGAACAAAATAATTTATTTATATATATATATATATTAACGATTCCGCCATTTTTGTTTTACTTTATTTAAAATACAAGGATCATTAATAACAGTAAATTCAATTTATTTCATCCTTCGAACCTTCGGTCATTGACAGAGATTTCACGCATACCCGATAATTTAATACACCTCTCACTCAAACCTATCATATATTATAATGTTAGAAAGAGATGCACAATTCGAACGGGACTTTTAATTTCTTGTAAAACTGTTCAGTCGAGTTCAAAGTCAAGGACTGTGAAGTGTTTTCCATACCTGCAAGAAAGGGACAACGCTACACGTTTGACAGAGACAACGGTATTAAAGACAGTTCATAAGAGAAAAGAATACCGGTACGTGCCAACGTCACTCACGCGCCGCGAACAGTTTTTTATTTCATTTATTTTATAATATTTAACTAATTTAAATCATTACTTATGAAAATTAATAACAAATGTGTATTTGAAGATATTTATTATTAATACCTAGTGTAAAAGTATTTTGAAGTGGACACATTGAGGGATTAAGTAAGTAACGAATATATATTATACTAAATATAAATAGTTTTGTAATATTAATACAAATATAATTATTATTAACTGATTGCTTTCATATTAAAGTTATTTTATTAAAATATCTGAATTTAAACTGAGGTAGATGAATATAATCTTACTTAAACACTCATGATCTAGTGACAGGACTACAGATTAATCTGAAACTTAAAAATCTGGACAATCCAATCAAATCCAATCCAATATCTAAAACATATTTCCATTTTAAGACATTGTGATATTCATTATTTTTGATATAAAAATACATTTTATATTGAATTGGAATCTAATCAAAAATCAGCTAAAAATATATAAATATATATATATATATATATAAATATATATAAAATTGTAGCGTCTGTTTGTAGTTCCATATTAACAATATATATATATATATATACATATATTTCTGTCTGTTTGTCTCTTTGTTCCAAATGTAATGTGTAACTTGACTGGTTTTAACAGGACTTTCACTGTAGGATAACTGATGTTATAAGGACTTAGGATACTTTTATTTTAAAAGCATACTCGAATTCTGTGCGAACAAAGTCAGGGCAGAAATAGTTTTATACAATTATATGAAATAATTAACAAAAAAAAACGATTATTTTTATCGATTTTCTTTTATCGATATGTCATGACAAATGGATGTATATATATATATATATATATATATATATATATATATATATATATAATTAGTTTATTGGATTCGGCAATTTGGTTAAAAAAAGATAAATATGTAATTTATCTTTAATATACATGTTATCTTCTTTGCATGATTAAATCAGATTATTTGTAGATTTCGTTTCTCTAATTCCTCAGCTCAGCAGTTATTGAAATGTTTCATATATATATATATATATATATATATATATATATATATATATATATATATATATATATATATATGTATATTATATAAGGCTTTTTATGTAACTGTATATTTAACATTGCAAAGGTTTTATCTTTAATACATATTCTACATGTTTTCACATGTTAATAAATATCTCGTGTAGCCAATAATTTATATAAACTTATACAAAATAACTTTACAGTTATTCTGAACTCAATAACAAAATGGCGTGTAGTTATATATATATATATATATATATATATATATATATATAAATCATATTCCTTATAAATCAAAAAGATCACATTCTCAAACCGTACACGTACTTAAAACGTGCTTCAAACTTCAACCAAGAAATATCTTTTTAACAAACAACTATAAATTTATACATGTAATAAATAAAAATCATTTGAACAATAAAAATATTCAATAGAACAGGATATCAACCTGCTACCTTTGGAATGTTGACGTCAATAACAATTAAGTTGCTGTGTCTATATCAATTGCATTCCATAAATAAATTTATTTATTTATTTAAATAGTATCTTTTGAAACTTCTATCTCTGAAGGTAGACAAAGTCACTGTCAAAACAAGTATTCAATTAACTTAACTGTGATTACAATAACGAAAACGAATGAGTTTGTTGTGTTGTTCTCAAAGCGCGTTGGGAACCCTCATAAGAACAGGGTGTCTGGAACACTAGTAGACTTAAGCTGGAGTATTACAGGACTTAGCATAAGTATAGTATCAATTCCTGACACTCCCATTTGATACACATGATAAACTTAGCCAGGTATTTCTTTATTTGAGTTTGTTGTGGTTCTTCTCAGAGGGCGCGTTTGGAACACTCGTAGCCTTATTTTAAGTTGGAGAGTGTCTTTACAGAGCTTATTTTGATACATACGATATCAAAATAGGCCCTCCTGTATACATTTGATACACAAGTGATGACTGGTATGGATTCAAAGTGGAAAATATATAAATAAATTTGTAATTACGAGAAAAACTTTACAACAAACAGTTATTGGAATCTTATATGTAGTTTTGATATTATTCTCAACATAACAGTACTTCTGTTGGTTCGTTTTATATATTAGCAATTACGTGTACGGAAAGGTGAATGACCTTGTGACGTTTGATTTGGTTTGATAAATAATATTATCAGAAATGTATAATATATACTATAAGAAACTATTATTCACTATTTACTTACTCATTTCAAAGTTATCAGATATGTTTATCAAGTTAAGTAATTTATCAAAATTTTATCAACTTGAGTAACAAATAACTTAACTTGTTAAACCTACTTTAAACAAATACTTTAAAACTAATTTAATTGTTATCTTTTAAAATATATCTTTTAAGAAAGAATGTAGGTTATCTTATCTGTACAATAGTTTCAAAATAGGTTACGTATTTTAATTACTTTGTTGTTTAAGGTTGTATTGCAATTATCAATTTTACATTACGAAATTGATAAATTATCAATTTTAAATACATTGTTTTATCAATTCGACCGGTTTTGTGATAATTTTAACGGGTTTCAAACTTTATTTTATGTTTTAACGTGTAGTATTTTAAATGTCTTCAGTTTTTAATATAAATACATATATATATATATCTACTATACTTATATATTGCTCTTTCTGTACATTACTATTTTTCATTCCTTCGGTCTGTCTTTTTGTATGTATATCTTTAAAATTTAATTAATATTGATAAATATTCGTTACATTGTGATTAATTCGAAGTCAGTCATTTTTCATTTTTATCTGTTTTCTTTGTTTCTATACTCAATATCTGTTAACAATAAATATATACTAAGAAAATGTGATAATTTTATAAACAAATTTTAATTTTTATATATATAATAAAGTACGAGAAATTTACCAACATATTTAAAACTAATCGCGAGCGAAGACACGGGCAAAAACTACTAACCACACAATGCTAGTAACCATACAATATTTTGTCATTACATTGTGAATCAGACCACTACATGAAATGGGTTTTCCTTTTAAGATTATTTGATCAGTTGCTAGTTTTATTTAATACTAGCTATCCCCGCGGCTTCGTCCGCGTTTAATGTTTTTTTTTAAAGTAGCCTAATTATAACATCAGCTAACCGTGAAAGTCCTGTTAACCTACCTACCTGTACCGGTCAAATTGACCGTTCTTAAACTTTTGTAAAACTTACACGTTTTTAAACGTTATAATATCGTTATCAAACCGCATGACAATTCTTATAATATGCATATAATATTTTCTTCACTCTTTACTTTTAGTTATTTCCATTATTAAATACGTTATATAATAATATAACTTTTAATTACCGGTCAATTTGACGGCGTGCGGTAGGAACAGGTACACAAGAATTGTCGGTAGGTTTAGTATTAAAATTAGCAGGACCAAACAGACGGACAGAGACAAATTAAAAATATATATTTTTTATATGTAAGTATACATTCATATGCACAATGAAATGCTGTTAATTTATAATTACAAACGGACACTTCAATTTTATTTATATATATATTTAATTACACAAATAATGTTGACAAAATAAGTAAAAATACTGATAATGATAAAGTTAGTATTGAAATTCGTAAACTATTATCGATAATTGATAAGTGATTTGATTTCTTTTTTTTTCCTCAATCAGATAAAAGCGACTTTCACATTATTGTTTGTTAAATATTTGTTAAAAGATTGAATTGGTGAGGGCAGTGAAGCGTTAAGACATTTAGAATCTTTTATTCATGATGTAAAATCATCTTTACTATTTATGAATAATAAGTTATCTTTAAAAGATAATTCGGATAAGATAAAGATAAAATTAAAACGAAAATCCTTTATTCATTGTAACATACTGGGTGGAATTTGGGGATATGAGATCATTATATCATTATATTAATGATTCATTAATCATTATATACTTTTAATGCATCATTAAATAATGTTATTATGTGTTAAATCCTATTTTTAGGATTTAAGAATAATCTATACATATAAGCGATTTATCACTCACTGACTCATCACGAAATCTCCGATCTGTCCGATTAACTTACAATTTTATATAGTTGCTTCTTTTGTGACGTAGACGTCCACTAAGAACGGATTTTAGGGAATTCCTATCACAACGGATTTCAACTTTTTGCATTTCGCCAAGTTTTTAACACCTAGGAGCTATACACTTAACGCGGGGGTAAGAGTTACTATAGCAACGGTTACGATGACAACGGCTAATATGGCAACGGTTACCATAGCAACCTAAGTTGACATCCAAATTAATAGTGTGCCCAGCGAATCGGGAGGGAATAAGCTAGTATATTAATACACGTTAACATTAAAAAACCCTTCCATAAATAAAAAGAAGGTATAAATTTAAATTGTATGTAAAAGGAAATTATCGGAGATAAATTTACACCCAATACTGAATACAATTGTAATATCCGATCAATAAATCCTTAAAACGTACAATAATAAAACGAAACGATAAAACATTCAATATAAAAGTACCCACTAATAACAATAAAATTCTTATCGTATACATGTTTGTTGCAGAAATGGAAAAGAAACACATATTTCTAGTGTTGTGCCAAATTTTGAGTCTTCCAACACTTTGTCGGAGCAACGATGACAATCCGTTCCTGGATATCGCTTCCTCATTCTTACAAAATATGGCAAGTGGGGATGGGAATGGAAATAATTTGGATGGGTTGGCAGCTATAGGAAATATTGTGGGGTCGTTCATGCAGGGTGATAACGCGAAGAACCTGGGATCACTCCTTGGACAGGGGAATGGTGATGTATTGTCTGGTAAATTGAAGACACATTAGTTTAAAATTATATATTTATTCTTCTAAAACCACCAAATGGTTCTATTAAAGTAATTCTGCTAATGTCAATGTCAAAAATGAAAGACTATGATAGACGTGCGCGGCGGGTGTTGAGCTGAGCCCCTCTACTTTCTTATTTTCTTGATAACTTTTGAGTGGCTAAACATTTTTTCAATCTATTTTCGCTATAATATCCGCGTTCAGCTCAAACATACATGAGAAAAATTTTAGCTGATTATCTCGTCGCACTCTGGAGACAACTAAACACAAAAAAAGTACTCCCAAACAGTTAAGAGCTTCGCTTACGTTCAGCGCGATAAAAAATATACGTCTACTTCTTATAACAGATAAATTGTCAATTCCTAATAGTAATTGATGATAAATTGTCAATTTAACTTGATAAAAGTGTAATTAATTAAGATGAAGACATTGAAACGATCGTAAAACTTTGTCAATGTATTTTATTGGTAATAAATTGAAAATATAGCCATACAGAGACATTAATATTGTTTTATAGGTCTGGGAAGCTTACTGGGTGGTCAAGACGGTAAAATGGATCCGTCTGTAATAGGTTCGGTAGTATCAATGTTCGCCCAACAGATGGCTTCAGAGCCAAATCAAAGGAAGAAACGGAATACTGAATCAAACGACCTAAACATGGATAGTATGCTGAATATGGCATCTGGATTATTAGGGAATAAGAATGTCGCGGGAATGTTACCCTTAGTTATGAACGCTTTGAGCTCGTTTTCGGATGAAGAGACCAACAAGCGAGCGGATTCTCACAAAGATCACGCATCTTTCCTTCCTCCATTTCTAGAAAAGGCCCATTTATATTGGGACATTTTCATAAATTCTGAATTAGGTAAGACAGTCTGGGAGAAGTCCGGTTTCAAAAGAGCCATGAAGTCCTTTATTGGACCAGACGGTAATGTAAGTTTTGAACTGATGTTCAAAAACTTTGAAAACCATTCATTCAGACGACATTGGATTAAGGCGGTTGCAAAATATCTAACGGACATGGTCGTTCATGTGTCTAAGCCAGAAGTATATCAGAGGTGAGTTATAGATGCAATTAAGAACTATTGTTTGGCGGAAAAAAGGTTTCTGGAATGATGGTAAAAATAAACTTGATTTGACAGCTGTCAAAATGATTGACAGTCAATAAGGTTTATTAACAGATTATAATAATCATTAATCATCCTTCGAGAAACTGAGAATGTTTCTTGCAATTTTTTCTAACATAAAATATTCTTTCCACTCGCGTGAATAAAAATTCTACATTCACAAATTCCAACTTTCCATCGTACTCAATTAACTTCAACAAATAAAAACATAAAAACATGCGTACCAATGTAAACGGAATAAAGGATTCAATTCACACCGATTTACGTTGACGTTGACACTAATGACATATGTCATAGTGACGTTTCTAGACACAAATAACATATGTCACAATGTCGTTTCTTGACACAAATGACATATGTCACAATGTCGTTTCTAAATAACGGACCTACTTTTTCTGGACCTATTTTTTTACCTTAACTTTTATCATCCCAAAAACTTATCAATTTTTAGGTATCTGATAACTGTTCAGTACGTGGTAAACAGCTTCCTGGACTCCCAGGGATTACCAAAAAGCACACAATTCAATATGAAAAAACCTGAAGAGTCCATAACTGTGTTGACCAACTACGTAGCGAAGAAGTATTTAGATGTTGATACAGACGTCTCTGGATATGTGAAGCCAGCGATAGATTATTTGAAGGTATTATCACTAAACTAGGATCCGCCAACCGCGCGCGGCGGGTGTTGAGCTGAGCACCTCTCCTTTCATCTTTTCTTAATAACTTTTGAATGGATAAACTTTTTTTCAATCTGTTTTCGCTATAACATCCGCGTTCGGCTCAAACATACATGAGAAAATTTTTAGCTAATTATCTCATCGCATTCTGGAGACAACTAAACACAAAAAAGGTCTCCCAAACGGTTAAGAGCTTCGCTTACGCTCAGCTCAATTAATCGTCAAAATATGTAAAATTTATCAAATTCTATCATTATTTTTACAGCAAACTCTAAAAATGGCGCAGTCCGCGTCACAATCGTTGGCGTCCCGAGATTACAACGCGATAGCAGACAGACTGACAGACACGCTCAATTTGGATGTGATAGAGCCTGTGTTAAGAGTACACAGAGCGTACAGGCACGCACTACAAAACACACACTGCCAGGAACACCTCATGTGTGTTGTGAACAGACAGGACAAACAAGGTAAGAATATATATATACCTTCCTCCCAAAATAACAGAAGAGTAATAAATAATCTGACTAGAGTGGGGGTAAAAAAAAACATTATTTATACAATTAATTTATAGACACAATAGCTGAAATGTACAGCGGGAATTAAGATCCAAAGGTGACAGATTCAATTCCATTTAAATTATTCATTCTATATCTGTTTTATTTAAATATAAAAATTTCAAAGCGATATTTATTACGGTTCTGACTTGACAGAATTATAAAAAATGGCGGAAAGTAAATTTATTGTTGTTTTGTTTCTGTTTTATTTCGTATTTACACAAATTGTAATTAGAAAACGTTAAAAGAAATAATTTTTTTTAACAATACACTAAATCAGAAAATGAAAATAAGTAATTTACTTTATTTCCTACAAAAAGTATGTCAAATAGTGGTTCGAGGTATTATTCTTTTATTGGGCGAAGCGAGCGGAGCGTTCTACTGGAGACTTTTTAGCATTTTTTGTCACGAATAGGGTCAAAAACTACTGAAAATTATGAAATTTCCTAATCAAAAAGACACACATTAGGTAATGGTTTAAAAAAAAATGTCATGTCGTAAAGGAATAATCGTCAAAAAACTGTTATAAAAAAAAAAATATGCGCGAAAAAATTTACTTTACACTGATATCTCCTACATTACCGACATTGTCCACAACGATCAGTCATTACACTGGGCTCGCTTTACTCAATATGCAAACGGCACCCGAGATTTCGTGAGCGCAGCGAGTCGAAATTTAGGGTCTATTGGCGCCTATATATATACTAGAGGCGCCATATATATGTGTGTGTGTGTGTATTTATGTACGTATGTGTGTTTCCCATCTCAGACCCTCCACATACTGACTATTCATAAGATGTTTTTTTAACATATGACTGTACTTTAACACTATTAAAAAACAAAATGGCGGTTAGAAATTATGTGCGCGATTATCCCTAACATAAGTTATCTTTAAATATTGGACTCCATTTATACGTCTAAAGTTAGTTCTAAATTGTTTTAAACAAATTATTCCATTATATTACGTATTAGAACTAAAACTTCTTTATTTATTATTTACATTATAGTAATATTTCTTGATTTCGTGATTCTTCGGCAATATTCCGCAATCTTTCTCACTCACACATGGGCTTTCAGTTATTTCTTAGTAATCTCATTTTTATTATCGTATTAAATTTCTCGTATTCATTTAATTTCTTGCTATTTATTTTATTTAATTTGTTTTAAACATTTGTAATTGTATTAATATGTAATAATTTAACATTTTATGTTGTAGTTATTGCTTTTGGTCATAATTGATTTACTAGAAACAAAAAAAACATAAAATCTTGTCTTTTAAAAAAATATTATTAATTTTAAAAAATATCAAATGTCCATTGATAAGATTTCAACATTATCATAATTTTTTATTATCTAGACCTGATTTTCGTTTATCTTATATTTCCTTTGGATTAATTATTTCTTATCTTTCCGATAACATCCATACGTGGTTAATTACATTATTTAATTTTATTAATATTTATTGGATTATTTAACCGTTTGGGAATCTATTTTATGTTGCCACGTCACATAAAAATTCAGTCGATCTTCATCAAAATTTTCATTGCTCTAGCTCTTGTTGACGAGCTTCTACAGAAGAAAACTGATTATTAAAATCTTGATTTGATCAAAAGTTATGGTCGAAAAACTGAATCCCCATAGACTTAAGCTTAACTGTTCTCGAGCGCGCTTGCCGATCGTCTTCATCAAAATGAGCTGAGTCGCTTCATCACATAAAAACTACTGGAGCGATTTTAGTCAAATTTGGTACGAATGTAAAACTAATAAATAAGCATCTACAGAAAAAAACAGAATGAAAATAGCTTGATTAAATCAAAAGTTATATTTTCTAATGGATTTTCCTGGGCTCAGCTTAATTCCCGCCACGCACGATGGGCGGATCCTAGTTTTATTTTAATGTTTCAATGGACTTAAGAACAGAATATAATTTGAATTTAGATTATTTATACATTTACTTTTTTTTACTGGAACCATCCTTTTAGACGCTTTCTAGTATTTTATATTAAAAGGCGTTAAAAAAAGGTTTCATTGCATTTGCCCTAAAACTAATCTTACCAGCCAAGAATGACACTAAATTTTGTCAAATAAATACCATATTATTCATATTCAGGTCATTATATAATATAATGTTTGCGTGTCAATTATTGTAATGCAGCAAAATGAAAAACATTTTGATGATTTATTTATTGTTATTTGAATTTCTCTAACATTACATGATTTGTAACAGACATGGTAATAATGAATATTGTTTAAAGATTTATTAATATCATAATCTATCTATAAACTTGTCGCCATTATGCTTATATATTTCGTAATATGAAAAAGTCACCATGAAACTTAAATGTGTCACTTCTATATTTATTTTTATCAAATTGTTATTAATAATCTGTTAGCAGGTGCTCCAGGTTTCAAAGCAGGCCTCACCAAACTGAGCAGCCTGGCCGCGTGCGCTGCACTCAGCTACCAGAGCGGCCACGGGTTCTGGGATCTCTACAGCGCTATACAAGGAGACGTGGACTGCGAGGTACGTTGTTTTATTGTTTATACTAAGGAGGTTTTAGTGTTTTTTTTTTTAATTATTGAGTTGTCTTCGGACTAAGGTTTGTTGGTTTTTTTTTTATTATTGAATTGTCTTCGGACTAAGGTTTGTTGATTTTTTTTTATATAATTATTGAGCTGTCTTGGGATTAAGGTTTGTTTGGTTTTTTTTTTAATTACTGATTTGTCTTCGAACTAAGGTTTTTTTTTATAATTACTGAGTTGTCTTCAGACTAAGGAGGTTTGCTTGTTTTTTTATATTTTTTAAAATAATTATTGAGTTGTCTATGGAGTAAGGAGGTTTGTTGTTTTTTTTATAATTATTAACTTGTCTTCAGAGTTAGAAGATTTATTGATTTTTCATTCAAAACCAATATTCTAAAAGTTATCGATAACTGTCAAAAGAAATGTCAAATAAATTTTTTTCGTAAATTTGACCCAAAATATAAATAATATTCATCTTATTCATGAATATGAATGAAATTCTATATATATTGTAATTAATTTCCAGGCCAAATACCCAGCTGACTGCGCCTCGTTCCACGAACACGAACTCAAAGTTACAACAGAGGTGTACCACAGCGAGTTATAAGATCATTTATAATTTATAAGTACTTAATTTGACTTAATTTGACTTAATAGTAAAATTAATAGTAAAATTTCGATAATTAAAAAAAAATCCTATTTATTATTGAAATATCTTTAATTATAAGTAGTTTTTAATAATTCTTTAAATTATTTTGATTTATTTTAAGAAAACGGAACTGACGTTGCAAAATAAAAAATAATGCTGACATGGTGCTAAAATTTATTTGAATTTTTTAATTCTATTTTTGAAATGTGTTCTATAAAAAACTGTTATTTCAAAATATTGTAAATATAATAAAAGTCTCCATTTTAATTTTATTGTTTATTTTATTTTTAATTTATTTATGGAAGATATAATATTTGCAAAGTTTTATGAAGTAGTGCCTAAAACTCTATTAATTATTATATTATAAGAATATATAATTATATACGTATATATATATATATATATGACTAGCGTAAAATTATTATTGTGCTTTATTTAGTGATAAAAAAAATAATTTACTAAAATACCGGACGGCCATTTTGAATTTTCTACCTAAATATAATTTAACATGATTAAATAAAATAAATTAGATCATAAACTATTTATACAATGCAAAGCTGTATTTTTTTTAAGCAGGTTTGAAATAAACCCTAAAAAATTCCAGGATTTATCACTTCTTTACAGGAATATTCTTACAAACCCACTCCATACCTTCCTGGAAATAGAAAACAAAGAATTAATTAAATATTCAAAGTTATTTTATTAAAAATATTTAACAAACCCATGAGTAAGGATTCCGAATGAGTGAGAAGCACAAATGAGTGAGGACCATAAATGAGTAAGGACACCGAAAAGAGTAATGATCCAGATGAGTAAAGGTCACAAAGAAGTAAGGAGACCAAATGAGTAATGATTAACATTATTAATGTTATATATAAAAAACAAAGTAAAATAGGTACATCAATACCTTAACCCCAGTGCCGTCGGTGGCAACGCAGCCCTGTATCTGCCATGTTCTGTCCCTGATGAGGTGCAAGCCGAGATGGGTTGCCACATCACTTGCCGGCAGGGCTTTGGTATAAGGGATTGTAATATAACATTTAAACTAATATAAAATACAGAATTAACATCATCTTATATACTGAATGTGAATAATAATTAATATTAGACAATCTTATTAAGATAAGATATGAAAAGCATTCACACACACACACATAATTATAAATGCAACAAATACTGTATACATTTCATTGTTTTTAATATATTTTGTTATATTTTTAATTTCAATTGATTATTTAATTAATTACAAATTTAAAACTATATTAAATTTTATTAATTCAATTAGTTTAATATGGTTTATAGCTAAACTAGCTATACTATATATATTACTAGCTATAGTTTATACCCGTAGCTAAATCCTGTTTATTGGCGTACACCAGCAATGGCACGGCTCGTAGCTTTTCATCCTGCAAGAGTTCGGCTAATTCTTGACTTGTCTCTTCCAATCTGATGTGATCGGAACAATCTACCACATAAATCTAAAAAATATGAAATGTTTTGTCGAAATTATGACTAAAATTGAGAAATTTATATAATTTTTTTTTTATGTTTTATATTCGTTATATTCTTTTTCAATATTGTTATTTAGTACTTACTAGAATATCGGTATTTTCGAAATAATTCCTCCAATATGGTCTTATTTTTCTTTGCCCCCCTATATCCCACACATTTAGTTTAAAACCATTTGACAGTACAGATTTTATGTTAAAACCGGCTGTAGGCGTTACATGAGCGACATCTTCGGACGCCAGTTGTTTTAAAAGAGTGGTTTTACCAGCGTTGTCCAAACCGAGGAGTAAAAGGCGGAGCTCTTTTTCTGGATGAGAGCGCAGTTTCTTTAGAATACTCAATAGACCCTAATAATAGAAAACCCTTGGTTTAATTTCATTGATTTCAATTGTACATGTTAAAATACAAATTAAAGGATACAAATAATTGTTTCTTACCATATTGAGTCGAATTGTTCACAATGTTTTCCTGAAAACTTATGTAACTAATCAATGTGCCGACAAAACGCGATCTAACATCATAAAATATTAAGAATAATAATTAACAAGGTGATGGCAATTCAAACTTCGTGTGAAGTCCGATATTTTGTTGTCCCCTGACGTTACCATGGAAACAGCGACGACTAACGACTTACCCTTAGGCATAAACTTTATATTATTAATGAGCTTTTTAATTAATAATGTTTTTTCATGTACTGTACAAAAGAACACTTACTCAACAACAAATTTTTATTATTATATAATGTAATATAAATTACATTTATATACAAAAAATATGGTATTTCAATGATTTGCTTGCAAGTATAATAATCCGATTTTAAAGCAGTCCCAGCTTCTACTAAATGTCAAATGGAGTGTCAGATTAAATGTCAATATGTATTTAGTAATTTGAAGTTTGTGTGTTGATGCCGTTTGCACGTGGGTAACAAATCAAAGTAAATATTATTTTTATATAAATATAAAATTTGTGATAAAATGGGTAAAGTGAAACAAGAACCAGTTGAACAAGACGAGCAAGCAGGAGACGTGAGCGTAAAAAATGAGCCACAAAGCTATGATGAGAAAGTTGACCACTGCAGTGTAATTGCCAAGCCAATGGCACCAAAAAAGCTGAGTAAAAAGATTTACAAACTCATAAAGAAATCTAGTAGCCATAAAAATTATATAAGGAACGGTTTAAAAATCGTTCAGAAGCAATTGCGTCTTGGAGAAAAGGGGTAAGATTTTAAGGTTATATAAATAAATTGAACTCGTTCGTAATTTTCAGTGTCTGTAAAATAATTACCATATATTGTTTACATTTATTCATGTTGATAGTTTTTAGATCTATGACACTTAATCTGTATTAAAAAATACTTTTTGTTTCTTTTATAGTATCGTGGTATTTGCTGGCGACATATCACCGATAGAGATTATGTGCCACTTGCCAGCAGTATGTGAAGAGAAGGACGTTCCATACTGTTACACACCAAGTCGCAAAGATATCGGATCAGCCATGGGTACCATGAGAGGGTGTATAATGGTGCTTGTTAAAGAACACGAAGAGTACAAAGATTTGTATGACGAAATTAAAAGTGAAATTAAACTGCTTGGACATCCATTATAGATTGTAAATATATTTTTAAGGACATTGTTGTTTTATTATTAAAATCATTATTACCTTCCTACCCTTATCCCACTTTTGGGGTCGGCACAGTATGTTTTTTCCTTCCATACTCTCCTATCACTCGTCATCTCTGTTCACACTCCCTTCTCTATATTGTCTGTCACGCAATCCATCTTTTCTTTGGCCGTCCTCTACCTGTCCATCACTCCACTACCATACCCAGCACTTTTGTTCAGCACCATACCATGATAGACAGTTACTACAAATTTTTTCTGTCACTGGAACTACTCCCAAGCTTCCCCTAAATCCATCCATCTTTTCTTCTTGATCTTATATACTCATTTATTCTATCTCTTGTTACTTCACACATCCATCTTAATATTCACATCTCTGTTACATGCTAACTATTATATTTATTTATTTATTTAGCTTCACGCCATATCCCTTACGGGGTAGCCAGAGACGACGGAGCGTCAAACGTTACGGTCCCTGCATACCTCTTTCGCCTCGACCACAGACCTCTTCATACATGCCCTCCGGGGGGGCAAACTATTATATTCATAATAAATATCAAACTAAAT
This sequence comes from Melinaea marsaeus rileyi, assembly GCA_918358865.1. Taxonomy (NCBI): domain Eukaryota; kingdom Metazoa; phylum Arthropoda; class Insecta; order Lepidoptera; family Nymphalidae; genus Melinaea; species Melinaea marsaeus. Next base: position 13,634,984 of record OU911089.1, on the reverse strand, counting down.
GGGTAATATGAAATAAAATAAAACATTTAATTTACATACATCTTTATTACACTTATTAAAAACTAGGGGTATGTAAAAAATGGCAGATTGTCTAACCGACAGTGAAGATTGGCAAATAGGTAATTTTAATTATACTAAAATAGGTTCTATACTAAATTCTAAGCAAAGACTAAGGTGGCCAAGAATAGATATCAGTAGTGCTTGTGAAACTAGAAACTAGTGCTGGGTATTTGCTTTATATGGCTCATTTGATAAAAACCACTGATACCTAAACTTTAAGAAATTACACTAATAATTGAAGCGATATTGAAACCCCCCGACAAGATAATGTTAATAGAAATTCTAGTGAACTCATTAACACTAAACATACCGACAATTTTTTTGTATACCTGTTCCTACCGCACGCCGTCAAATTGACCGGTAATTAAAAGTTATTTTATTATATAACGCAGGTAATAATGGATATAACTAAAAGTAAAGAGTGTAGAAAATATTATATGCATATTATAAGAATTGTCATTTAGTTTGATAACGATATTATAACGTTTAAGAATGTGTAAGTTTTACAAAAAGTTTAAGAACGGTCAATTTGACCGGTACTTGGTAGGTTTAGTGTTAAATCATAGCGTTACTCGGTAGGATAGGTTATGGGACTGATATATTCTTAATAATAATAAAACAAAAGAATATTTTCAATTGCTCAATTGTATTAATAAATTGAAGAAAATATTTTTTTTACATATTCAAATCTAATATTTTTTTTATTTTATAATAAAATAATCAGGGTTTAATTATAAACATGTCTAGATATTGGGTTGCTTGGAAAATGTTTTAACAAATTCCCGACCTCTGACGTGAATTCACGTCATTTCAAATTATATACCTGGTTGCCGCTGACGTTAATTCACAACATAAATTCTATAAATTTTATACTTTTTATCCATCCCTTGACGATAAAAGTTTGTGGCAACCAGCTTCAGAATTTCATTATATCAGCCGGTATTCAGAATGGGAAATAGAAAATTAGCCAGCCCCGAATGTGTAAGAGTAGGAGAGGAACTGCACTGATATCAAACATTTATAAATGATATATAGATATATTAAAAAGGATAAATATAATTAAATATTGAACCACTTACTATTTCAATTGTTTCTTATATAATAGAAAACCAAAATTTAATAATAAAAAGTATATTATATGTCAGAAAAGCAAATTTTTAAGACAATTTATTAGTGGTCTTCTCTCTTTTAATTTAATTTTCTTATATATTTTTTACTGTTAATTTGTGACAAACAGATAAAAATGTTATATTATTATAACAAATACTAATAGATTCGATTCGAAAATACCACAATGAAATTCAATTGACACAGACCAGGAGCATTTGAAACCCTAATTTTGTCTTTACAGAAGGGCTTATTTCGATAAATTTGGTAACAAAATAGTCCTGATACACAAAAAACTGGTATTCATTAAAAGTGGAAATAAATAAACAGATTAAATATATGTCATGCCACTTTTTAGTAGTTATTGAGCGAAGCGAGCGTAGCGAGCGGAGCGTTCTACTGGAGACTTTTTCACTTTGTCTACTACTTGACGGAATATTATGAAATTTTGCAATCAAAAAGACCCACAATAGGTGACGGTTTAAAAAAAAACGACAAATGTCGTCAAAAATAAAATTTTTTTTTGAAAAACATGTCAAAAAACTGATATCCCATTGAAGTCTATGGGAAACGATGAGTCAATACACTCGGCTCGCGTCGCTCAATATGCAAACGACACCCGAGATTTCGCAAGCGCAGGGAGTTGAAATTGAGAGTTTGTTGGCGCTCCTAGTCTTTGACCTTTGACCTTCAAAACTAGAAATCTAGAAATGTTTATAATCAGTGTAACATCCAAAAACCAAAGCGTATGTCAAAATGGCGGGAGTGATTCGCGTCAAAATTTTTGACAACTCCACAGAATATATATTTTTTTGTAATGAATGTGGATATTTTAACACTAAACCTACCGACAATTCTTGTACACCTGTTCCTACCGTACGCCGTCAAATTGACCGGTAATTAAAAGTTATTTTATTATATAACGCAGGTAATAACTGAAATAACTAAAAGTAAAGAGTGTAGAAAATATTATATGCATATTATAAGAATTGTCATGTAGTTTGATAACGATATTATAACGTTTAAGAATGTGTAAGTTTTACAAAAGCTTAAGAACGGTCAATTTGACCGGTACTTGGTAGGTTTAGTGTTAATCTAGAAATGTTTATAATCAGTGTAACATCCAAAAACCAAAGCGTATGTCAAACTAATGTCAAAATGGCGGGAGTTAATCGCCTCAAAATTTTTCACAACTGCACAGAATAAAAATATATTTTTAAAAAATGTGGATATTTTAAATAAAAAAAAATAAACTTAATACTTACACAAAATATTATTTATTGCATTCATTACATAAGTAATTTAAACTATGATGATTTGTCATAGGGGGCGCTACGACCCTGATTTTTCAGTGCACTGTCAAAATTATCAATAGTATATTAAGTTTTTATTTAGTAAATTTTAAGAAAATAGAACAGACTTTTAATTTTGAAGCCCTTATCATTATTAGTATATATTATATTATGACAAGATTTCACATTATTAATTATACGTTTATGAGAGATATAATAATAAAAATTCTTATTGAGCGAAGCGAACGAAGTGAGCGGAGCGTTCTACTGGAGACTTTTTCACACTTTTTGTCACGAATAGGCTCGAAAACTACTTGACGGAAAATTATGAAATTTTGCAATCAAAAAGACACACATTAGGTGAGGGTTTTAAGGAAACAATTGAAAAATTGTCATGTCGTTGAGGAGTAATCGTCAAAAAACTGATATCCCACTGAAGTCAATGGGAAACGATGAGTCATTACACTGGGCTCGCTTCGCTCAATATGCAAACGGCACCCGACATTTCGCGAGCGCAGCGAGTCGAAATTGAGAGTCTGTTGGCGCCCCTAGTAGTATTTTGTTATGAAATTTGTAGTATTCTAGTATGAAATTTCTTTCTACACATTGGAATTTTACAGTTTCATTTTAAAAAGTGTAGATGTCGCTTTCAACTATCTATCTCTGTCACATTACATCTTCATTTTATTTTAAAAATTGCTAAAGTTGGTATCGTATTTAATTAATTCAAACAAAATTACTTAAATTAAATGCCGTTCGTAGGTAAAATGGCGTCATGTGGGAAGAGACACATAAAATAATCATATATTAATAATGTGCACCCTGTATAATGAGATAATTGTGATTCTTTTTGTACTTGGGATATTCTTAAACGTCATAAAGGTAAAAACTTTGTGATTAAACATACATAAATACAGCTGTCGGTAGTGTGCTTATCTATACTTATTATACCTTAATAAATAATTGAATGTTACTTAGTTTAACTTACATCACTAGTGCATACATATTATTACAATAAATTAAGCGGTAATATATATATATATTTGATATAAAAACAACATATATATGATGTATTAAAGAGTAATAAATAATCGATTTTGACAAAAACAACACACTGTATACGAGATACTAAGTAGTAATAAATAATCGATTGTAATAAAAACAACACACTGTATACGAGATACTGAGGAGTAATAAATAATCCGTTTTGACAAAAACAACATACTGTATACGAGATACTGAGGAGTAATAAATAATCCGTTTTGACAAAAACAACATACTGTATACGAGATACTGAGGAGTAATAAATAATCGATTGTGACAAAAACAACACACTGTATACGAGATACTGAGGAGTAATAAATAATCGATTTTGAGAAAAACAACATACTGTATACGAGATACTGAGGAGTAATAAATAATCGATTGTGACAAAAACAACACACTGTATACAAGATACTGAGGAGTAATAAATAATCGATTATGACAAAAACAACACACTGTATACGAGATACTGAGGAGTAACAAATAATCCATTTTGACCAAAACAACACACTGTATACGAGATACTGAGGAGTAATAAATAATCGATTGTGATAAAAACAACACACTGTATACGAGATACTGAGGAGTAACAAATAATCCATTTTGACAAAAACAACACACTGTATACGAGATACTGAGGAGTAATAAATAATCGATTATGACAAAAACAACACACTGTATACGATATACTGAGGAGTAACAAATAATCGATTTTGACAAAAACAACACACTGTATACGAGATACTGAGGAGTAATAAATAATCGATTTTGACAAAAACAACACCCGTATACGATATACTGAGGAGTAATAAATAATCGATTATGACAAAAACAACATACTGTATACGAGATACTGAGGAGTAATAAATAATCCATTTTGACAAAAACAACACACTGTATACGAGATACTGAGGAGTAATAAATAATCCATTTTGACAAAAACAACACACTGTATACGGTTATATATTATACTATAGTATATTGTGCGTAAGCTATAATGTCCATCTATTAAGGTATATTACACACTAATAAATAAATATTAATCAATAAAATGATCTTATATACTGTGCTAAATTAAATTATTATATAAAAGCTGAAAAATATATTAATTATTACAACAATCAAATCACAAGCATTTGTTATGTGTAACCGGCTTTATATATATCTACCTAATGCGTATTAAATTATAACATTCAAGAGTATAGGTTCATCGAATGTATGGAACTTAAATTGACTGTGAGCGAAGCGAGAGGAGCGTTCTACTGGAGACTTTTTCACATTCTTTCTCACGAATAGGCTCGAAAAGTACTTGACGGAAAATTATGAAATTTTGCAATCAAAAAGACACATATTAGGGGATGGTTTAAAAAAAATGGAAAAATGTCATGTCGTTGAGGAATAATCATCAAAAAACTGATATCCCATTGAAGTCAATGGGAAACGAAGAGTCATTACACTGAGCTCGCTTCGCTCAATATGCAAACGGCACCCGAGATTTCGCGAGCGCTGCGAGTCGAAATTGAGGGTCTATTAGCGCTGCTAGTATTATAATATACATCAAACATTGTTAAATATGATTTAGGAATAGCAGCTATAATAAGAACCGGCTAGAAATTCGGTCGGTTCTTATCAGTAGAGCAGCATTCCAAGCCGGAGCTTACTCACAAACTGACTTAACCAACCTTTTTAATGTGATAAATATATGATTACGCCGGTTACACACAATTTGGTATCCAATCCAATCAAATCCAACGGTTAGACCAATCACAGTACAGATATTAACATATCACAGACTACTCGGACTAGGTCACTTCAGCAACTCAAGACTTACATTTACTCTATATACAAATACGAACAGACACACAATAATATTTTACATACAAAACTATTATTACTTAGTATAAAATCCAATTTTCAAAATCTTATGACAATCTTAAGTCAAGTTTGACGTAGTGTTTAAATGTTGCCAGTTAATAAATAATAATTTAAAATGTTACATTTGTGATTTTATAATAATGGCAATAATGTAACTCAGAAAATTATATTATTATATATATTAAAGTATCAAAGCTAATCGGGCACATTTATGCTTATTCTATGTTTTATTGACATTGTATATAACTTATATTATAAAAATACTTAGGTGTTTTTATTTAATAAAATATTTAAAATTGTAAACGATGAATGTGTATTAAAATATTTTTTTGTTATAAAACCTTTTTGGAATCACAAAAAAAAATACTGAATTTCGAACTTAACAATTATGGAGTGTAGAGGTAAGGAGTATTCATTTATATGATCTAAAGTGAGAATCATTATGAGTCACTGAAATAGTTAGTCCCACATACACTGCCTCTACACCGCTGTATGATATGAAATATTGTATTTGAAATGTAAAATCAGATGATTGAGCTGAGCGTAAGCGAAGCTCTTTACCGTTTGGGAGACCTTTTTTGTGTTTAGTTGTCTCCAGAGTGCGACGAGATAATTAGCTAAAATTTTTCTCATGTATGTTTGAGCCGAACGCGGATGGTAGAGAAAACATATTGAAAAAATGTTTAGCCATTCAAAAGTTATCAAGAAAAGAAGAAAGGAGAGGGGCTCAGCCCAACATCCGCACAGCACGGTTGGCGGATCCTAGTATACACTATACTGAGAATAAATAAATGAAAATCTTCTGTTAACTGTTATGTAAACGAAAATGACTTCAAATTTTTTTTTGTTAAGCCACATATTAACAGATTAAAATTTTATTTAATATATAAATACTTAAACAATATTAAGTATACTTACAGGAGGTTTTATATGTATGCCTTTATGAACTAGAAAAGTCAGTAATGCTTTGAATGAAAACTTTTTAATGTCATATAACCTACATACTCCTTTCCACTACACTCCAGAAATATACAAAAAAAAATGCGTGCATCATAATATAATAAAAAAAAATAAAGAAATACTATAATAAAATCTAAGGATTCATATACGTAGTTTATCCAATCCTTAATACATAAATACGAGATACTGGACTATAAAGTTTTTGGGGTAAATAAATTAAATTAAAAAAAAAAAAACATTTTAATTAAACAAGTAAATATTCGAGAAGATATCGATATTAATTGTAATGTATATCCGTGATGGGGCCGCGTGTGTTAGGTGTAGACGTGAAACAGTACTAGTATAGTGAGTATGGTGCTCATGAAGCACATCGACACCGGGAGGAGGACCGCGAAACGTAGCGACCTGCAATTAAATGTTACCTGTTCAGAGCATGTGTTTCACTATACAGCGATTAACGTGTGTTAGTATGTGTGTATGTGAGTATGGGTGTGTTTGTGTGCGTGTGTATTTATTGTCATCCATCGTGTGTGTTTATGTGTGAGTGTGTATGTGTATTTGTGTGTGTGTGTATGGGTGTATTTGTGTCTGTGTGCGTGTGTATTTATATTCATCTATCGCGTGTGTATGTGTGAGTGTGAATGTATATTTGTGTGCGTGTGCGTGTGTATTTATCGTCTTCCGTCGATTATGCGTGCGTGTTTGTGTATATACCGATCTCCGTCGTGCGTGTGTGTATATGTGTATGTGTTTGTTCGTGTGTGCGTGCGTTTATACCGCTCTCCGTTCTGCATGTGTGTATGTATGGTATGTGCTTGAATGTGTTTGTGTTTTTACGTCTCTCCATTATGCATGTGTGTGTGTGTGCGTGTATATATATATGTACCTCCAGTAAGGCAGGTGTCAGAGCGGCGCCTGCTGCGGCTCGGTGCGGCACAGCGCGGTGCTCGCGTCCGGTCCGCTCTCGCGACGTACCTTACCTTAAACATGCTCCGATATCAAAAACAAAAGATCCATTTAATATATAATATCAATTAATTTTAATACAATAAAATCAAACTCACTGGAGAAGCAAAGACATCCGGTTTGCTGGTTCGCCTGTAGCGTCGTCGGTCTGAGGTCCTTCAGTTCCTTGGACTGCTCCGTCACGCACTTCTGATAGTAGTCGAATTCTTTGACGTACCTTAAAAATATTATTATATTATTATAAATATTTTTATTAATACATATTGTCATTGAAGTAGAAGATATTCACAACACAACAAGTGTACATTTTGATCGTTAACTAAAAATAGACAAAGTAGATGCTATTATTGAGCTGAGCGTAAGCGAAGCTCTTAACCGTTTGGGAGACCGTTTTTTGTGTTTAGTTGTCTCCAGAATGCGACGAGATAATTAGCTGAAAATTTTCTCATATATGTTTGATCAGAACGCGGATGTTATAGAGAAAACATATTGAAAAAATGTTAAGCCATTCAAAAGTTATCAAGAAAAAAAGAAAGGAGAGGGGCTCAGCTCAACACCCGTCGCGCACGGTTGGCGGATCCTAGTATTAACACAAGGTTCTCACCAGACGGGCGGCCAGCGGTTGTCCGCGAGGTAGTCCCTGGAGGCGGCGCCGAGGTGCCTCGCGCGACACACGCGGTCGTAAGCGCCGCACAGCCGCCACGTGCACCACTCCGACAGGTTGTGCGCGTTGTGCAGCTGCGTGTAAAAACAATTTAATGTAAAACTTTTTCTTGTACGCACACTCAAACATCCACGCACACACATACGCGAACTGACATATACAAGCACGCAAGCACGTACGTATGCAATCACACACATACACACAGCACGCACGCAAGCACGAACATAAACATAAGCACCTACAAGTCTGTACATTTTTATTTCGCGCCTACGTATTTTGGTAGTCACCAAAATACATAGGCGCGCACGCACGCAAACATACACGCACACATATACACACTTACATAGACGGGCACGCACGCACGCACGCCCACAAATTCACAATAACATAGGCGCGCACGCACGGACGCACGCACGTGCAAATACACACTTACATAGACGCGAACGCACGCACGCACGCACGCACACAAATACACACTTACATAGACGCGAACGCACGCACGCACGCACGCACGCACACAAATACACACTTACATAGACGCGAACGCACGCACGCAGGCACGCACGTTTACGCAATATAATATAATCTGAATGTCTTTCCGACAGTTTTGAAGACTTTCATTACATGTACTCTTTGTATAATGACTTATTGATGTTATGAAATCAAACCAAATTGTCAGCACTGAGATTTGTATATATGAGACTGAATTTACATACTAATAAAATTTTAATTGAGCGAAGCGAGCATAGCGAGCGGAGCGTTCTACTGGAGACTTTTTGACATTCTTTGTCACGAATAGGCTCTAAAATGTTTGACGGAAAATTATGAAATTTTGCAATCAAAAAGACACACTTGGGTGATAGTTTTAAAAAAAATAATTAAAAATTGAAAAATTGTCATGTCGTTGAGGAATAATCGTCAAAAAACTGATATCCCATTGAAGTCAATGGGAAACGAAAGGTCATTACACTGGGCTCGCTTCGCTCAATATGCAATATGCATATAGCGCAGCAAGTCGAAATTGAGGGTCTGTTGGCGACCTAGTTTATTCATTCTACTCTCGCGACAACTATGGAGTATTAGAGTGAGGGTGTATTAAAACTAGTTTTAAAAGTATACTATAAAACGTAATATTGATTTGAAGCTCTCATATCATCAAAAAGATAATTCCCAAAACTCATACATCTAGAAATAATACTCCTAGGAGATTTTTATTACAAAAAATACTTTTCTTCTGAATCTAAAAGAACGAATAAGTGATGAAAGAATTGTAAAAAAAAAATATATAGGAAAAGTGAACGGTAAGAGAGACAGGGGGAGGGCCTCGAGTGACTTTCGAAAACACAGTATCTATGATACTGGAGGAAGGTCACGTAAAAATCATGAGAACCCCCCATAGGGCATGTATGAAGAGGTTGATGTCTGTGGCCGAGGCGAAAGAGGTATGCAGGGACCGTAGCGTTTGGCGCTCCGTCATCTCTGTCTACCCCGCAAGTGATATGGCGTGAAGATAAATAAATAAATATAAAAGAACATCGGATTCTCAATAAAATTAAGTTGATTTTGACGTAAAAAAAACCGGAGTTTATCTTTGAAATTCAAAATTATTATTACCTTCACTGGTTCCAAAAGTGACAGCGCAATTTCAACCACCTGGTCGTCTTCGCCCAGTCTGAAAATAAAACAAAAATATTTTTTTTATTTATCTATTTAAAATTAAATAATAACTTCCATTAGGAAAAAGATTTGTATATCTATTAACTCTAATTTGAGAAAGTACATGGAGAAGAACAAACTCCGTGAATTAATTCAGAGATACCCAAACTCATTTCTAAAGCATACTTCGAAAATCAGTTATATTGTTGCGTAATTTTTTTTTTTACTTTCAAAACCTCAATTTAATTAAACATTATTCTTAACAAGCATATATATATATATATTATGAGCAAGAAATTCAAATAACAAACTGGTATAAGAAGAACCATACAACAAACTTTCTTTCTTTATTGTGATTGTGATAATAGTAAATAAATAATTCGACTCCCTATGAGGAGAAAGACAACAAACTCAGGCGGTTTTTTTTTCACTGTTTCTCAAACTTCAATTATAGTTCAAATTTTATTTATTTATTTATCAGTGTTTCTCAAACTTTACATAATCAATTTACAAAATCAATTATAAATACGTAAAAATTAATTAATAATAAGGAATTATACCTGTCCTGGTGCTGCAATTGATCTATGACCCTCGCTTCCACCAAAGAGACGAGTCTGTTCATACAGAGCCTGTTGGCTAACTCCAGGAGCTCCAGACTCCTGGTCGGCTCCACTGCTGGTATCTTATCAGAGTATATAAAGCACAGCAGGATATGGAACGCGTACATCTTAACACCGGGAAAAGATATCTGGAAAGAGAGAAACAATCATATACACTCACAAACATACACACACACTCACACAGACTTACATAGGCGCGCACGCACGCATTCATATACAAAAATTACAATTATTGAGCGAAGCGAGCGCAGCGCTCTATGTGAGACTTTTTGCATCCCATGTCCGGGGTTAGCACGAAAACGGCTTTACCGATCTCCATGAAATTTTGCACATTTATTGCGATGGTATATAAAAAAAACTCATGTCGTTGAGGAATATCACCAAAAAAAGACAGTTCCCTAGACTTTAATGTAAAAAAAATTCGCTATGTGATATTTGATTATTCTATATTTTTTGGCCGTCGCTTTCAGCTTTAAACGCTGAATTGATGATGGGTTTCTCGCTTCGCTCGATTCGCCGAACTCTACCGAGATTTTACGAGCTCTAGTCAAAATTGAAGTCCGATTCGCGCCCCTAGTTAGAAAAGATATCTAAAAAGAAAGATACCTTATCTTATCTTTAATTATATAATTTTTAATTATCTCTCTCACCACTCTTGAAGTGCTTTCCCTGAAGTGACCTTGGAACATGGCCTTCATGGGGTCACAGCGAGCCATCAGCATCGCTCTATGCGCCAAGTGGATACCATCGTCGAGGTCAAAGGTCACATCCGCGAAGAGATTCTGCTCGACGCACATATCTCTCATCCTTTGGGGGAGAGGCTGGAAAGAAAATCCATCTTCATTATAATCCAAAGTCCTAAACTGTAATAAACTGTCTATGAATCGTCGAGTCCCAGGTTCTATTTCATTCTAATCAAGGCCAAAGTCTTAAACTGTAATAAACTGTCTATGAATCGTCGAGTCCCAGGTTCTATTTCATTCTAATCAAGGCCAAAGTCCTAAACTGTAATAAACTGTCTATGAATCGTCGAGTCCCAGGTTCTATTTCATTCTAATCAAGGCCAAAGTCCTAAACTGTAATAAACTGTCTATGAATCGTCGAGTCCCAGGTTCTATTTCATTCTAATCAAGGCCAAAGTCCTAAACTGTAATAAACTGTCTATGAATCGTCGAGTCCCAGGTTCTATTTCATTCTAATCAAGGCCAAAGTCCTAAACTGTAATAAACTGTCTATGAATCGTCGAGTCCCAGGTTCTATTTCATTCTAATCAAGTCCAAAGTCCTAACCGTTTGGGAGACCTTTTTTGTGTTTAGTTGTCTCCAGAACAAAATACTTTGACAAGTTTTTGGAAACCAGAAATAGATGAGCTTGGAGTGACTCCCTTTCTTGTAACTTGAAAATACTGAGTCGGTCTCTGAACCTTGTATTTACAGTAATCATTGACCGACATTGGCCAAAATTGGGCCACACAAAAACGTTTACTCGAAAATACCTGAATCACATTGACCAACATTAGCCAACGTTGGCCACACAAACACTTACCGTATGAAACTGGTGCATGAACCCCTTGTCCAACAACAAATGTTGGTCCAATATGAATTGGCTGAGCTTGGTAAGTTCGTGGAATCCAAGGAGCTCGGCGGCTTGACGTATTTCCTATAAACGATATTACATTAAAACAACTAACAGACAAACATTTGTCACAAATATTTCAATTAAATTTATTTATATATATCTCAGACGCATATAATATATATATATTTTATTTCCCTCTAGAATATATTCTTCCCTTAATCCTCTATCTGGCAATATTATTGAGCGAAGCGAACGAAGTGAGCGGAACGTTTTACTGGAGACTTTACATTCTTTGTCACGAATTGGCTCGAAAACTACTAGACGGAAAATTATGAAACTTTGTAATCAAATAGACACATATTAGGAGATGATTTAAAAAAAAAAAAATTTTTAACGTCATGTCAAAAAACTGGCATCCCATTGAAGTAAATGGGAAACGATGAGTCAATACAATGGGCTCGCTTCGCTCAATATTCAAACGGAACCCGAGATTTCGCGAGCGCGAGAGCGAGTCGAAATTGAGGGTTTGTTGCCGCACCTAGTATATATATATATATATATATATAAATAAAATTGAAGTGTCCGTTTGTAACACCAAATTAACATTTCAATTAATGCATATTAAAGTATATATGGTACATAAAAAAATGTATTAAAAAAACCTTGACTACTCTGAAACGACTGAACCGATTTTAACATAACTCTCACTTTCGGTTAGCTTAGTAACTTAAACGAACCAAGTCGCGAGCATAGCTTCTATATTTATATATATTTAACAAATGTAATGATCCGTAACATATGCGCTTGCATACATAAATAAAAAAAATTCACGAAAAGTGCAATAAAGAAAGCATTGAGAAAAAATATCATTTAAATTTTCTTAACACTAAACCTACCAAGTACCGGTCAAATAGACCATTCTTAAACTTTTGTAAAACTTACACATTCTTAAACGTTATAATATCTTTATCAAACTACATGACAATTCTTATAATATGCATATAATATTGTCTTCACTTTTTACTTTTGGTTATTTCCATTATTACCTGCGTTATATAATAAAATAACTTTTAATTACCGGTCAATTTGACCGCGTGTGGTAGGAACAGGTATACAAGAATTGTCGGTAGGTTTAGTGTTAAATATTATTTTTAATAAATAATAATAATAATAATAATAATAATGAATAAAAATTAATCATGATTTAATTAATATGATATTATAATTAGAATTACCAGTAGTAGTCCAATAGCAGCGGACTGAAGGAGATATTTATAATTTATTATATTATATTATATTATTTATTATAATTATTAAATTATATATATAAAAAAAATATAGCGATAGCGTAAGATTTTTTTTTTAAATAAAAATATTGTTAAGCTGAGTATTGTAATGTACTGCGACAATCGAAAATACGTATTAATTTCCATAATGGCGGTACATTGTTATATATTGTAGTTGTAAAAATTATTTATAAAGCTGAGTATTGTAACGTACCGCGATTATGGAAAATACGTATTTTTTTCCAAAAATGACGGTACATTATTATTATATATAAAAAAATTGTAATAAAAATATTAATAAAGCCGAGTATTGTAACTGCGATAATTAAAATTTCCAAAATGGCGAGACATTATTGCATAATAAAATTTTGTAAAAAATATTAATAAAATTGTGTATTGTACAGTACTGCGACAATCGAAAATACGTATTTATTTCCAAAATAGCATTAAGTTATCAGATATTAAAGTTTATTAATAAAGCTGAGTATTGTAATGTACTGCGACAATTGAAAATTTTCAAAATGGCCATACATTATTATATTTTACAATTTTACAAAGTAAACATTAACAAAGCTGAGTATTGTAATGTACTGCGACAATTGAAAATTTACATAACCGCTGTACATTATTGGACAACAAAATTATGTAAAAAAAAAAAAACATTTATAAAGCTGAGTATTGTAACTGCGATAATTGAAAATTCCAAAATGGCGGTACATTATTGCATAATTAAATTTTGTAAAAATTATTAATAAAGCTGAGTATTGTAACGTACAGCGACAGTGGTTAATTTCCGAAATGGCGGTACATTGAAACTCGAGGCTAAGGGAAGCCAACACAAAATGCACCCTATGTGTATACAAATAGGGTCGGTAAATACCTGCTGCTTGAAGGCCCCCCCGTCTATGAGGCCGGTGTACACGAAGTTTATAATCTCCTGCATAACGCTCTGTGATATGATCTTACTTAGCGTCACTATCGTTTGCGTTTGGGACGAGGCGTGCTGTATTTTGTCGCACTGTAAGTTAATATAGTATTTTTTTTAAAGAAAATATCAACATACTATATACAATATCCAAGAGTATAATCATACTAATATTATAAAGAGGAAAGATTTGTGTTTTTGTGTGTATGTTTGCAATGTTTTCTCACAAAAACTACTACTGGACCGATTTCAAAAATTCTTTAACTATTATAAAACTGCATCTTAACTGAGTGACATTGGTTATATTACATTATCAAAAAATAGGGATCTCTAATAAAAATGCAATAATTGTTACCTAAGGTGTGCGAAAATTGCTCATAAAAAGTCTGTCATGGCGTACTAATGATAGAACAAAAAATCATCATCTTCCTGCCTTTATCCCATTTTGGGGTCGGCACAGTATGTTTTTTCCTTCCATACTCTCCTGTCACTCGTCATCTCTGTGCACACTCCCTTCTTCTCCATATCGTCTTTCACGCAATCTATCCATCTTTCCTTCGGCCGTCCTCTACCTGTCCATCCCTCCACTGCCATACTTAGCACTCTTTTGGTCACGTGCTTTTCATCCCTCCTCATAAGATGCCCATACCATGACAGACGATAGAACAAAAAATGTTCTACAGTATTATAGAAGGTATTAAACTCTACAAGAAAGTCCGCGATACCATACGAGTATATCCAACTACTGTAATTAAACCACTATAACAACTTTTTGAAATGTTAAAGTTGATAAAAGTGACGACTATAATCAAACCATACTATACATTCATAATTAAAATACTTTTTAAATTATTAAAATTGGACATTTCATTCAAAAGTCCACTACAACAAGATCGATATCTATGCGTGTGACACCGCGAGGCACTGCGAGTATAAAATAATTAGAAGAAAACTCGTATTCGCTTTTTTTTTACAAAAAAAAAAAAAAAAAACTCAACGACTGTATTTTGTTCTTTCACCTCAATCAATAAAAGCTCATTCACACACTGGTAACACTGACACTGAATAACAGGGACGTTCAAAGAAAATATGGCAGAATAGGACTTCACTGATACGTGTCAATCGGCCTTAACGAACTCAAGATGGCGTTCAATGTCAGTGACGTGACTAGTATCCAATATGGCGACTGAGATTTATCTGTCAGTATCATTAGAATTTAACAAAATACTGGACAATCCGAGTTTTTGGAATATATATTGTCGTCTCGAAATCATTATTTTTGTATGTTTTATTAGCTAGGTTTCAATAGTCTTGGCAAAATTATTTATATGGAAAATGTAAGTAAATCTTAATATATAAAACACAAAGACACTCACTGACCCATTCATCGCTCTACAGCCCAAACCGTAATAGCTAGAAAGCTGAAATTTGGACACAAGACTCCTGACATATTGAATAGGTGCAATAACAAAAGAATTTTGCAAAAGTCCAAACCGCTCCAAATTTACAGCTAAAAGACTGCAAAAAATATAACGCGCCCGTTTGATACCTAATAGGTGGTGTGGAAATTCAAACCAAATGTTTGATCCTTTCGCCTTCCGTTGCGAAGTATGGGTAACCTGCTAGTACAGAATAAAAACCCACCTTAACAACCCTTATGGATATGATAGCTGGATGGTTGACTTCTCTGAACAGATCCGGAGGCTTCTTACAGCTATCGCTCAGAGGGAGTATCTGACAGGATGAACGACGTTTGATCTGATCCCATACTCTACAAACGGAAAGAATTTTTGTTTTTATTGGTTTAAAGAAAAGTATGTGTAACTCAAAAGAAGACAAAAGAAAATATGCAAACGTCAATTTAAAAAAGAAGATTTGCTGAGTTTAACTGATTAGATAGAGAAAGACAAGAATTGAACAGGTTAAGAAAGAGTAAGACCTGAATTGAACAGGATTAGATAGAAAGAAAAAAGGAATTGAACAGGATCAAATAGAGAAAGACAAGAGTTGAACAGGTTAAGAAAGACGAAGACAAGAATTGAACAGGATTAGATAGAAAGAAAAAAGGAATTGAACAAGATTAGATAGAAAAAAAGGAATTGAACAGGATCAGATAGAGAAAGACAAGAATTGAACAGGTTAAGAAAGAGGAAGACAAGAATTGAACAGGATTAGATAGAAAGAAAAAAGGAATTGAACAGGATCAGATAGAGAAAGACAAGAATTGAACAGGTTAAGAAAGAGGAAGACAAGAATTGAACAAGATTAGATAAAAAAAAGGAATTGAACAGGATCAGATAGGGGAAGACAGGAATTAAATAGAATAAGATGGAGGAAGTCAGGAATTGAACAGGTTTAGAAAGAGGAAGACAGGAATTGGACAAAATTAGATAGAGGAAGACAGGAATTAAACAGGATTAGATGGAGAAAGACAGAAATTGAACAAGATTAGATAGAAAAAGACAAGAATAGCTCAGTATTAGATAGGAAAAGACAGGAATTAAACAGAATTGGATAGATAAAGACAGAAATTAAACAGTATTAGAAAGAAAAAAAACAGGATCTTAATTGGGATAGGATGAAAAATTACCTCAATAAACAAAACCAAAGATATTAATTAATAAAGCATACCTCATCTGCTTCGCCTGATCCTGTCGAATAAGATATTCAGTGTCTTCGTTAAATTCACCAGCAGTTGCTTCACCCATGCTGCTTACCTGATCATTTATAATATATGATACTATTAAACTACAGTATATATTATATTAAAAAACATTTGGACAAACAAATGATTGTGGTCGTTCAAGGATTTGAATACAGCCAGTTTTTTTAGTAGCAAGTATCATAAGTAAGGAAAAATGGCGGAGAAATGGAGATGTGCAAAGGCTTCTAATATACAAAAGAAATGGATGATTGAGCTGAGCGTAAGCGAAGCTCTTAACCGTTTGGGACACCTTTTTTGTGTTTAGTTGTCTCCAGAATGCGACGAGATAGTTAGCTAAAAATTTTCTCATGTATGTTTGAGCCGAACGCGGATGTTATAGCGAAAACAGATTAAAAAAATGTTTAGCCATTCAAAAGTTATCAAGAAAAGAAGAAAGGAGAGGGGCTCAGCTCAACACCGCCGCGCACGGTTGGCGGATCCTAGTAATGAAAGTATGAAAGAGGAGATGAAAATGTTATATAATGGATGTAAGGAGAGAACGAAAGTAGCTGTAGACATAGTTAGAGTTGAAGCACAAGACGAGTTGAATCGCTAGAGTTTCTCGAAGACCAAATGGAACTCTACCGTATAACAAAGCGTAGGGAGAAGAATGCTAGAGATGTCATATGTAAAATGCATAAAAGAAGATAATGGAAAGGTGTTAATGGGAGATGAGGACATGAAAGAGAGATGGAAACATTAGTGAATGAAGAAAATGATTAAGAGTGGAGTTTTGGAAAACCGGCCAGTAAATAAAGGTTTAGTGAAAGTGACCAATGATGAAATGATAGCGGCTGTGCGATGTATGAAGAATGGAAAAGCTGTAGGGCCAGATGCGGTACCAGTGAGGTATGGAAGAATGAATGAGAATGTTAAAAGAATATGGATAAGTGGCTGGCTTTAGTCTTCAAAGTTGGTGCATGAAGAAGTGATCCCCATGAATGGTGCAATAGATATCTAATAAGATTGCAACAATAATGGATGCTCTGACATCGGAAATACAGGATCTATGCCTGAAAATACGCAGAACCAAAACAGAGCACTTTGTCTGCGATTTCGGCGGTATTTACAGTTTTGTTACTATTTTGTTGGATGTATTACCAGTCTGACTTTCGATACCTTGGTTCTCTCATACAAATTGCAATATTGACCGGGACTTAAAACACAGAATCAATATGGGATGGATTGGATGAATGCCCGAATTCCCCTTAAAGTAAAAGGGAAAATCTATAAAAATATTATAAGACCTGTCGTCATGTATGCATCTGATGGGCGATGAAGGTGATGGATGAGAAGCGTTTATATGTAAAGGAGATGTGAAGAGTAAGATAGATGTATGGTGTGATAAGGATAGAAGAAATAAGTAAATTAGGAAGCCTAAAATCAGAGGTAGCCCTCTGTCATGGTATGTCATGAGGAGTGACGAAAGACATGTAATCAAGAGTGTTAGGTATGAAAGTGGAGAGATGGATAGGACAGGAAAAAAGATGGATGGATTGCGTGAAAGACGATATGGAGAAAAAGGGAGTGTACAGAGATGACGAGTAGCCGGAGACTATGGAAAAAAACATATTGGGCCAACCCCAAAGGGCAAGAAGGTAATGACGCTAGATGGCGCTACTCTTAATTTATATTGGTTAAGTTAGTTGGCGCTTTTATTTTCCATTCGTTACGCTAACTTCTTTTCTTATTTAACATTTGTAACGCTAGATGGCGCTGTACTTATTTGACATTCGCAACGCTAGATGGCGTTGTTCTTATCTGACATTCGTGACGCTAGATGGCGTTGTTCTTATCTGACATTCGTGACGCATGATTGTTCTTATTTCATACAAATCTAAGTTAAATTCAATCAAGTTGACAAAAAAAAATCGTACTGGGATCACTGAACATGCTACTACGAACTACTAAAACAAATACTACTCACCATACTACTCTCGCTGGAGCTCCTAGCGAGTTCTGCTGATAAGCTGACGCAGTCCGTTGTAAGGAGTCTATGGAATGCCTCACAGGCGGCGGCCATTACGAACCGATGCACTGGGAAACCTTTCGCTCCGCATATTATTACCATGTCTGAGAAATACTGGAAATATTTTATTATTAGTATTATCTTATTTTAAATATACAGAAAATACTATCTTCTCTAAATAAGTTTAGGAAACGCAGGATTAGATATTGTGAAAGTTATAAATAAATCTATACATATTAATAAATGTCTATTCTCTTTTCTCTGTCTGGCCCCTTTTTAATACAACTTTCACTGACGGATAACTGATGTTATAAGGAGTAGCTTAGGCTACTTTTATTAAAATATATATGCAGTAATCCCTCTATAACGCGGTACTCTTATAACGCGTTCTCAGTTCCTCGCATAACACGTGTTTTCCCCCATATAACGCGGGGATTTAGCAACTTATATTTCTATACTATGAAATTTATAATTATTTTACAGTTCATAATTAATTTCGTTTACCTTTGCACATTGTGTTATTGTAAAATTAAATAAAATTAAGTTCTTTCCTACAACGCGTTTCCTATAACGCACTACGAATCCACCATGTAACAGGGGGGATAAATGTATATTCCAATGAAGTCGTAGACACAAAAGTAATAAGTAAACATTTCAAAATGTATAATACAATAAAGAACCTATTACTGAACCTTGAAGAACACCTATTATAAAATGATATCTTATAAATAATTAAAGACGTCAAAAATCTATTTTAATTTATATTGTATTAAAATAAATTAAATAAATTCATAATAATAGTAATAATAACTGTATTTTAAATTTCACTGTTACAACCATCTTATGAAATATGTCAAACGTGTCAAAGGCTTAACAAAAATCCCTTAGAATACATTTAGCTTATTACATTACAATACATTATTGTGTATTGTTATTGTAATTAACTAGTTATTATTACCTGTTGTCGTAGTAACGTTGTCATATTTTCCAGGAATACGCTGTTAACCACCACAGCGTCCGGCTCCAACGGTCGAGGTGGTCTGAACGGTGCCTGTTAATTTAATTAATTCAATTATTATTTATTTAAAAAAATATATTGAATTCAATTAATATGTAATTGCATTTTATAATGTGTTCATGATTTAGATTTATTGAGCGAAGCGAGCGTAGCGAGAGGAGCGTTCGAATGGAGACTTTTTCACATTCTTTGTCACGAATTGGCTCGAAAACTACTTGACGGAAAATTATGAAATTTTGCAACCAAAAAGACACACATTAGGTGATGGTTTAAAATGTTTCTGTTTTTTTGTTTCTAAAGCTATTAAATTGATGTTATCTAGATATTTACATTCGCTAACGCTGACGTGAATTCACGTCATTTCAATTTCTATTCCTGGTTGCCCCTGACGTGAATTCACGTCATATCACATACTATTCCCGGTTGCCGCTGACGTAAATTCACGTCATTTCAAATACTATTCCTGGTTGCCGCTGACGTGAAGCCGCAAACAAATTTTATACTTTTTGCCCTCCCCTTGACGATACAAGTTTGCGGCAACCAGCTTCAGAATTTCATTATATCAGGTACTCAGATTTACCTAATTTTCTAGCCAGCCCAAAAATGTTGTATACCTGTATCAGAGGTCGTTGAACCCGTTTCAAATTCGTCATCCAGAATCTCTGCTGCCTCCTAGCTATAAGAGCAGCTCGGATCGCGTTCTCAAACACTTCGTTGACACCGTAGTATGTGAATACTGATGTTTCGTAATAGTATATACCGAACTCGTGGGCCAAAGCCCTGCCCTGATCCGGCATCACAAGGTCACTTTTTCTAGTGGCCCTAAAATTATATAAAACATATTTTTAGACCCATACCTCGTTTAATATATTTTGAAAAGTACGTTATTAGAGTCTATTGTTAGGACAATAATCCCCCCTATAACATGGTACTCTTATAACGCGCCTTTTTTAGGAGATTTCGGTCCTTATAACGCGGCTTCCCCCGTATAACGCGGGGATATATTTTAATACTGTGAAATCTATTTAAGTTCATAAATAATTTCGTTTTCCTTTGCACATTGTCTATTATTGTTATAGGATTAAAATTAAATTAAATTAAAATTAAATTAAATTAATATTCGTTTTAAAGAAAAAAAATAATCGTAAATCATTTCTACATAACGCGTTATACGAGAATATTCCTACAACGCGGTTTCCTATAACGCTGAACTACTCTACTTTATTATAGTGGGATTACTGTTGGTCCCTTTTTATACTGAAATTACACTAAAAACTAAAATGTATAAACATAATATTTTATATAAAAAAATATTTCAAGGAATCGAACTTGGGACTATAAAGTTACCTTATAAACGGGCTTCTATCTTTGCAGTAGTTCAAATATGTCTCATCCCTGTACATATATCGGAGATCGTTCTTACATCCGACTAACAGAATAGGGGTGTTCGGACAAAAACGTCTAAAAATATAAAAAAAAACGTTATAGTCATTATAATTATTATTAAAAGTACTTCCTGTCAAAATAAAGTATTTTCATAATTGAGCTGAGCGTAAGTTAAGCTCTTAACCGTTTGGGAGACCTTTTTTTGTGTTTAGTTGTCTCCGGAATGCGACGAGATAATTAGATAAAAATTTTCTCTTGTATGTTTGAGCCGAGCGCGTATGTTATAGCGAAAACAGATTGTAAAAATGTTTAGCCATTCAAAAGTTATCAAGAAAAGAAGAAAGGAGAGGGGCTCAGCTCAACACCCGCCGCGCATGGCTGGTAGATCCTAGTTATGTTTAGGAAATTATTTTTTTATTACTTTATTTTTACAAAATATTAAAATTTGTAGGTGATAAGTTTTCACAATGAATCTTGCAATGTTTATTTATATTTATTTACATTAAAAAAATATTATAAATAATGAGTCAACATAGATATAAAAAAATCTTATCATAAAATATATAATGTAATTAGTTGAAATAATTTAGAATAGTTTATAAAGTTTGGATTACAACCCTAATATTAACAATGTTTTTCTCTTTTGAAAATATATAAATTTATCTTCACTTCGTTACAATTTAAATCTACAATTCCACCTTTATTCAATGAATTAATAATCAACCAATAACTTAGTTCTAACTAAATTTCATTGAAAAAGAGGAACTGTTTGTATTTCTGGGCGGCTCTTCTCAGCAGAGCATTCTTGTGGTAGCTTACTCACAGACTGACAACGCTAACCTATTTAATGTAATAATTCAAAAGTGCGTATAAATGCCTACTTGAATAAATATATTTCAACTCACCGTATTTCAGGATACCACATGGCGCCACAATTTCTTAACGATATTGGATTTGTTATTGAAAAACATAATAACACGACATCAGATCTAAAAACATATTCATATTTTAAACTCCTTGAATATATGACAACGTGTATAATAACACATCACTGTTCACGAATTTCACTTCCATAAATAAAAATAAACATAATGTAACATATAAATGAATCAGTCCCACAATCTTTTGTATGTCCAAAAATCCTAACTTTTACAAGTTCGCGCCAAAAAAAAAAAAAGCCTCAAAAATAAAGGTCCAAATCAAACAGCCGACACAAGCGATACAGCCAAACGTCTTTACATAAATACAAATTATAACAATATTATATTATAACTCTTAAGTCACTTTGACATAACAACAATACAGACATCCAACAGACCATGGATATTGTCGTATCTAGTTGTAGTAAAAGCTAAAAAAGAATAAATTGGGCTATATGGAGCACAAATCACTAAGAAAGTACTTAAAACAGATTAAAAACACTTGATTACTTATTATTTAAATTATGTATTAATTATTAATTTTGAAGTAAAATTTTACATTGTAATAGATTCAAAAATTACAATTATTATTTAGTTATTTAAGGTGCTGCACACTTACACTTTGGCGAGTTTAACGATTTGTAAAATATATATCATTAAAAAACGAATTCACCTACAGAAAGTGTTAGATCTAGCTCGAAAAGGGCTAAGGCAACACAACTCTTAAGTCACTTTGATATGGCGCCAAAATACAAGACAACCCACAAATTATGGATAAAAAAGATGAATTCTCAATTTAACAAAATGGAGTAAGACAAATTAACATATAATATTAATAAAACCTCTTATTATTAATTATCAAAAAGGTTTTATTCAAAATATATTATTCAAAAAGAATTTATAATAAAACAAACAAAACCCAGACGGTATAAAATCAATGGCAGTTCATAAAACGCTACTTAACAAGCCATACTTTTATTACTACATGAAAATATGCCTTCCTTGTATATGGTTATACCAAAAAACTGTTTTAAAACCATATATAGAATATAAATATATATTATAGATGGATTATATTGTTTTTTCAACTATATATTTATTTATATCTTTTCTTTTCTTTTCCTTTTATATATTTATTTATATATACATTTGTATAATAAATGGGAGTGGCAGGACTATTTTGATACCATATTTATATAAATAAGACCTTCTATAAAGTTAAAATTAAAATTAAGGGTTCAAAAGTCTTTGCTTTGGTTTTAACCAAAAACTTGTAGACATATTTAAACTATAAAGCACAATTTATTGATGTTGGTTATCAAAGTTTCTATTGTACTAAATGATTTATACTATACCGTCCATAAGCAAATCTCCTGTCTTTCTCATGATCACCGAACGTATCCCATAGTCTGAGCGAGACGTTAACACCGTCAACAACTTCCCAGGATCTCTCCAATACCTTAAAAAAACATTTACATCAACACATACATGAATATTTTAAAATCAATAAATCACAAAAGTAGAGAACATAATATAAATACATTATGTAAGAATGTTAGTCATAAATACTAAAACAATACTAACAACAAAACAAAACAACGGAAAATATTTATTCCTACCAACAACAAAACAAAAGAACAGAAAATATTGATACCAACAACAAAATATATTTATTGCTACCAACAAAACAAAACAACAGTTTTTTTTCTTTGCTACCGACAACGAAACAAAACACAAACAGAAAATATTAATTTATATAAAAAATAAAATAATTATTATAATAAACAAAATCCGTCAATTGAATGCCAATTATCATCTACTACCGAGAATTTTACAAGCATTACACCAATATATATCCATTTATATTACCATATAATTATAAGTTTCTACCGAAACTTATAATTGGCCTAAGTAACTATACAGCCACTACCTGTTCTATATACTTAAGTAACTACACCATCACTACCTGTTCCATATATTAGGTATAAGTTGTATAAAATTGTAAAATAAAAATAAAATAAATAAACATACATACATCTTTATATATCCGATACTGGTCGATAGCCCACACGGTTGGTACATGGGTTGTCATCAGCTGCGACAGTGATACATGCTTGTTGCATGCCCTCGCACATATTAACCTCGTCTTGCCGACCGCTGTGTCCCCGACTACCACGCATTTTACCAGCTCTTGATGTGGTTGCTCGTTGTCCATGGTCTAGAAGGTTAACTTCATCTTTGATTTACAGGGAAATTTATTTTCTTTACTAAATATTTATAATTAAGCTTGTAAAAAAACATGACAATACTTAGAATATATAAAATACATATTTTATAAATAACTTTCTTGTTGAATGTTTCATGCTATCTTTGTTGTGTACATCACTTACTAAAAGATTCTATTTTCTGTATTACAATAAGTTACTTGGCAAATGTTCAAAAATATTATTTATATAATCATTCAAACAAATATGTAAACAATAGTTCAAGGTTTACAAACAAAATGCTACAATAATCAATACATTGTCAATTTTTTATTGACAATAAGATAAAAGTATTCATAGTTTCTTATCTATGAACCTATCTTTTGGAACCATGTGACTGAAGTTTAACTTTTGTAAGTGCAATGTATGCCTAAGTAAAAATATAGATTCAATTAATTTTTCACATCAAAACTATCCACTATTTATTATTAAATAGTGAATTTATTGAAAATATAATACAGAATATAGTATTAACAATTGAAAGGGGATGAATTATTATTTAACTTCGTTCTGAAATTAAATTTATTGCAATAAGTAAAATACCATATTACAAACATTACTTTTTTAAAGCATAGCTTCTTTATAACTCTTATGATATTCTCAGAATAATTGTAACTTAAAATACCATTATTTAAAACAGAAATCAAAATAATAAACTTTAAAGTGTGTAATTACATTAACATATATATATAACTTACTTTGGGGTCCACATTTTACATTGAATGAAAACATATTTTTTTATTTAAATTATATTACTAGATTCAAAATCAATACACAATGAAATCAATCAAAAATAAAATAAAAGGAATGTAAAACAAACAAAAAATACGATATAATACACAAATAAAATTTGTATAGAATTTATATCAACAAAAAATAAATAATATTTTAGAGATATTAATAAATAATTGAAAATTTTAGTGTTAATTGTAACTGTCACTATCTTTAAAAATCTGTCAAATTATAAACAGCTGTACAAATATAAGCAGGAACCATTGACATGAAAATTTCTAATAAAAATGCGTTCAAAACAGTTAAATTAATTTAATAAATATAATTAAAAAATGTAAAAATAATAAAACCTATTTCATGTAATTATAAACCCTTATATAGTGATATATTACAAAATCATTTAGTTATTTCAAGGGAGTGCTTAATAATTTAAATTACGTATTGAAAAGTATTGAAGGGGTAATAAGTCTATAATAATAAAAAATATAATAAAATTCTCAATTCACTTACTATATAATATAAATTTCGAGTTGATTCACGCACGAGATCTTAAATTGTTGTGACGATCATCTAAACATTTTCACTGATATATCAAACAAAAAATATTCACACAATACAAAACAACATTATGATATTTTAAAGAATAATTAAAATATCGCCGATCCTATCCAGAGTGATTACAGAGTGAAGTTGATTTTGTAGCAATGCAGTGTTCTGCGCATGTTTTATGAATGAATACTATGCGCAGAGCCGCAAGCAAGACGAGCGAGCACATTTTAATTTTTGCTATTGACAATTTTCATTGAGTCATTGAACTCACAAAATTAGTTTCAATTTTCTAACTTAATTTGCTACACCGTCATAACAATTTAGTTTAAGTCAATACCCTTTCATAAATCACCTTGGTTCAATTGATTGTGCGGCAAATGACATTTTCATTAAATGTATGGATGCGTTCACTTTTTTTTTCTACACAGTGAACAGATACATTCTGAACAGCTGAGTATTGTTATTGGCTTATAAGTTTTATGTTAAGTTACATATTAGAATTAGTTTATTATATTTCTTTCAAACAATTGGTGCTCTGTTTATATTTAAACGAATTAAAAATATTTATTTATTATTTATTTATCTTCACGCCATATCATTTGCGGGGTAGCCAGAGACGACGGAGCGCCAAACGCTACGGTCCCTGCATACCTCTTTCGCCTCGGCCACAGACATCAACCTCTTCATACCTGCCCTCCGGGGGGTCCTCATGCTTTTAAATTTAATTTAAAAAACATTTAGCGTGTTTAAAAACTATCTGTCATTAAAATAATGCAATGTAATTCGTCCATCACATTGTTATTAATTTTAGTTATTATTATTATTATTGTGTCTTAAAAAAACTTGAAGATAATGTTTAATTTTATAGTTATATAAAATTATCGAACAATCTCGTCATGTATGCTTCAATTAAGGATTACGTGAAAATGGATTATTTTTTTCTAATGAATTCGTCAGTTGACTTTTTTTTGTGTAGGAAGGTTGTGTCTTTCTCCAAAATGTTATATGATTGTGATATGATTTTTTTTAATAATTTGACCGCCGACATATGTACATTTTTTACACTATTGACAACCTTTCTAATTGTTTTGAAACAAATTTAAAACTTAATTATCAAAAAACTGACAATATCTCACAAAATTACGGCACTTCAGTAAGCAGATAGACAGACGGGCATACGAGCAGACACACTTTGCAATCTATTATATTGTAATTAACCAGCTATTGCCTACGATTTTGTCTGCCTTTCGTGTTTCGTAAATGATAACATCACTCATTAATACCTATCCAAATCCATATATTAAGTGTTATAAGGTAAACCAAATAACAGATCAAATAAAATCGACGAAAATGACAGAATTTTGTGTCACATATCTTCACAAACCTATAATTATACCAAGTTTAATTAAAATCTGTACAGTAATTTTATCGTGATGAAAATATATTATTTGCGATCAGTGTTATGTACTGAAGAAGTAACAATATTTTTTTTTCATTATTAAGTAATTATAAAAAAAAATACAATTAATAAAAAATAATTTAAGACTGGTTGAAATTGAATGTTTACTGAAAAAGTATATGAAAAGAATAAGTTGGGATAATGTCAAGCGAGAAGATTGTGTAGATAATGTTTTTTTTTTTTTTGCGAAAAAATGTTAAAGTTTTAATTCATCATGTTTAAAATACATACATTGTGCTACATAACTTGAAATTGTGTATTTAAAATTTTCGAAAATGGCATATTTCACATCGCTATGGCGAGCGAGAATAATAGAAAAATATAGACTGGAATACGAAAATGAAAAAATCAATTCACTTTTAATATCCAATACCGAAATACCAAGAAAGACAATGATGCAAAGATGGCGGATATACGGCCATTACACAAAACGGCGGATGACGGGACGTTTGAAAAAATGGTTCCCAGACGGTTCCTCTGTATCAAATTTGTATTATTATTTGAAAACAGATCAAACATTTCCTAATTTCGTGATGAAAAGCATCATTGGATTTTTCGGTGGTATTGTTCTGACGTATCTCTGCTTTATGTTCTTTGTGTTTCAACTGTCAATATCTCTTATACATGCAACCTTTATGAGTTCGATTATCGGTGTGCTTCTTACACTGGGTTTGGCTTTCAGTTTCAGAATACGGTAAGATTACAACCATTGGTATAAAATTTCATATTAGTTCTTAACACTAAACCTACCGACAATTCTTGTGTACCTATTCCTACCGCACACCATCAAATTGTCCGGTAAATAAAAGTTATTTTATTATATAACGCAGGTAATAATGGAAATAACTAAAAGTAAAGAGTGAAGAAAATATTATATGCATATTCTAAGAATTGTCATGCAGTTTCATAACGATATTATAACGTTTAAGAATGTGTAAGTTTTACAAAAGATTAAGAACGGTCAATTTGACCGGTACTTGGTAGGTTTAGTGTTAAGATTACGACAACTATTGGGATATTAGTTCTAAACGTCTCTCTAACTTTATATGTATATAATTTCTACACGATTAACAAAATTAATTTTATATTTTTATGGGTATAAAGAAGGGAGTCTTATAAAATTAATGGGAATTTGAATGAATGCGTTTTGGGCAAGCAAGACAAGCATAGATAAGGCTTTGCTTTTTACCAGTATTGTATCTAAAGTGATATCATATATACATATAAAAAAGTGTCTTGTTTATAATTCTAAATACAAAAACAGCTTTTCACTAAGACATGAACAAATTTTTTATTTTTTTTTTCCTTATGTTTGTTCCGGCTAATCTCTGAAACGGTTGGACCGATTTTAATAGGAATTTCCCTTTCAGCTGATGTTATAAGGAGTAACTTAGGCTTTCATTTTAAAACATTCCGAACAAAGTCGCCGGCACAGCTAATATCTAATAAAAGCAATGGCTAAGCAAGTAAAATTAATAACATTTTAACTACATTTATAATTAATGTTTACCAAGAATTATATAGGATAGTGTGAAGTATGACGTATGTCACGCGAAACTTCATGACTCACTATTTTCCGGTGCACGAATACATGATTACATGGTAATTAGTTTACGATTAATATACTTGGCATAACATTATTGTTGTGAGCAAATAATTTGTTTTAATTTTAATATGAGAGAGACAGGGGGAGGCCTCGAGTGACCTTCGAAAACACAGTATGTATGATACTGGAGGAAGGTCACGTAAAAAGCATGAGGACCCCCCAGAGGGCATGTATGAAGAGGTTAATGTCTGTGGCCGAAGCGAAAGAGGTATGCAGGGATCGTAGCGTTTGGCGCTTCGTCGTCTCTGGCTACCCCGCAAGAGATATTGCGTGAAGATAAATAAATAAATAAATATAATTTTAATATGTTATATATTAAAATTAAATATCTTAACATAACCACAGAACGTAATCTGAAAGCACAGTGCGGTCACAAATGTCATTTTATAAAAAAATACTAGGATCAGGATGAGCTCAGCTCCCTCCCCTTTTAAATAAAATATAATATTTTTTTAATATAGTAGTTTTATGTGATGTTTCTTATAAGCGTATTTCTAGGTTGACGATCGCAAGCTCGTTTTTTGACCATCATTCCTGAACGGAATCAGATATTTTATTTCTTTTTATTTCCAAACATGCCCCTTCCGAAGCTCTACAGCTCTGCCAGTTATCATTCAAATCGGTTCAGTAGCTTTTATGTGATGTTGCTTCAAACGGTTAAGCTTAACAAAAAATCTTTCAAATTACATTTTTGTTGCAGGTGTCTCGTTTTTCTCCTCATACCCCAATTCTTTTCCCGTATCGGTCGCTACACACTAATGTGTTACGCCCTGGTGTTGATTTTAACTGGACCAGCGACGAACACGTTGAAGAATTCTGAAGTCCTCTCCGAATCCATGGCATGTAGCCAGGTATTTATGTATTGATGTTATTTATCGTTATTTTTAAGTTCCAATTACAAAAAATGTTACGTCAAGTAAATTGTACTAAGAGTTACATTTCTCTGAAACGCTGTTTCGAATTTTTTCGATTTCATATAATATACATTTCATAAAATCAATAACTGAAATAAAATTTAATATTGGGAAGCTGTAGTTATACAGGGTGTCCAGGAAACAATCGATAACCTCTGAAAGGCTAATAGTAGAATGAAAGGCAAGCCCGAAAAAAAATAAAAAAAACTATAACCCTTAAACTGCTAGAAAAGTGGCGCTTTAAAAAAATCTTTTTTTTTTTGTCTGATTTCATATTTTTACTCGTTATGAGGTATTCAAAGTTCCAAATCAAAAATATTTCTTCAGAATTTTTACACAAAACAGTAGTTTAACATTATTTTTTGAAAAAAATACTACAGTTAGCTATGTTATTTGATAGTTATTCACTGATACGGTTAATAATAAATATTTAAGTATGATTTTAACTGATTTGACCTCGTTACGAGTAAAAATATAAAATCAGACAAAAAAAAATGATTTTTTTTTTAATGCGCCGTTTTTCTAGCAGTGTAAGTAAGGGTTATCATTTTTTTAAATTTCTTTTTCGGGCTTGTCTTTAGTTCTACTATTAGCTTTTCAGAGGCTATCCATTGTTTCCCTGGACACCTTGTATATTCTTAATCTACATAATGAATATATAATATATATAATTTAAACTATTACCATGTTATTTAGTAAAGGTTAAAGTCGGAACGTTTACTGTGAGCCTGTTGTAAGTATACTGCCCCATGAAAGAATTACTCAATTTTTTGTGTCGAGTAACAGGTGAAGAAAGCTTGTATTTGTTCCTAGTATTTACATGTTGCTTAATAAAATTATCCGTAATCTTTGTACATATTTAAGATGTTCAAAAATATACTTACAATCCACCGTGAATATATTATATATATTATATATATTATATATATTATTTATATATATTATATAAAAATATATTTATATGCATATTAAATGTCAGTTTCTGATCGAGTCTGAGCTGTCGAAAGCAGACAAAGTCACTGACAACGTCTAGATAACAATTTTAATGTAGTTTTAAAGTAAAGTATAATTTTATTATACATTCAAGACTGACGTAAACATCCCTAAATGGGGATAAAAATGTTCCTTCCGGACCATTAAGTTTAGGCGAGCAGTTTGAAATGATATTGTGTAAGCGTCCGTAAAAAAGGACTATAAATTTTGTTTACATATAAATAAAATTTAAGTGTCTGTTTGTAATTCCAAATGAACATTTTTTCACTAAATGCATATGAAGGATATACGTTACTAACATAAATATATTTATTTATTTATTTATCTTCACTCCATACCCCTTGCGGGGTAGCCAGAGACGACGGAGCGCCAAACGCTACGGTCCCTGCATACCTCTTTCGCCTCGGCCACAGACATCAACCTCTTGATAACATAAATATATTTAAAAAAAAATCTCTGTCTATCTGTTTGGTCCGGCTAATCTCTAAAACGGTTGGGCCGATTTCAATGGACTTTCGCTAGCGGATAGCTGATGTTACAAGTAACTTAGGCTACTTTTATTTTTTATTTATTACGTGCGAAGTCATGGGCAGAGCTAGTTTATTTATATGAAAAAGTAATTCGAAGAGTAATGTATTGGTAAAAAAAAAAAAAATAATAAGGTTTTTTACGATAAGGAAACATATATATTGATCAATTTATTATTGATTATGATTTATAAGCTTTCTGTAGTGTCATCAAAATCAGTTCAGTAATTTTCAAATAGAGGAGGTAATGACATCCATCATTACATCCATTATTACTTACAAAAGTAGAAATTATTTATGTAATAATATTGCCAAATCGTCGTCTTTTTCTTATATTTTATCTTAGTTGAGCGAAGCGAACGAAGTGAGCGGATCGTTTTAATGGAGACTTTACATTCTTTGTCACGAATTGGCTCGAAAACTACTTGACGGAAAATTATGAAACTTTGCAATTAAAAAGACACACATTAGGTGACGGTTTAAAAAAAAAATCAAAAAGGTCCTCAAAAAAAATTTCTAAAAACTGATATCCCATTGAAGTCAGTGGGAAACGATGAGTCAATACACAGGGCTCGCTTCGCTCAATATGCTAACGGCACCCGAGATTTCGCGAGCGCAGCGAGTCGAAATTGAGGGTTTGTTGGCACCCCTAGTATTAGACAGGAAAGTAATTAAATATCTACAATTGACCTTTTAATGGCCACGAGAATCTTTATTTCGTCTAGACTTTAGACTTAATTCCTGAAATACTGAAACTATAAAATGCAACAAGGCGTTTTAATGACAAAAAACTTAACCTTAAACGATTTTTTTAAATTTAAGTTTATTTTATTTATATGTATAAGTATTTGAAGTATCTGCTTACAAATTTATAGCTTTTCAGTAAATCGTGGACACAGCTAGTTATAAATATATTTTGAGTTTCTTTATTTACTAAGCTATAGTTGTTTAAACTTTTATATGATTTTACTAAATTTAAACATGTTATGTCATTGCACTTAAAGTAAAAGTCGAAGTGAACAAGTTTAAGGTGTTTCGTTTGATAAATGAACGTGAAACGATCCGAGTTGGTGATCACGTTGCTCTTTCGTCTCTTGACAAAGACGACCGTAGATCACGCCGAGTTGGTTTGCACGTTGCTTCTCCGTCTCTTGCCATAGGCGATCGTAGATCACACTGAGTGGGTGGGCACTTTGTTGTTCCGTCTCGTGCAAAGACGACCGTAGATCACGCTGAGTGGGTTTGCACGTTACTCCTCCGTCTCTTAATATAGACACCGTAGATCACGCTGAATGAGTTTGCATGTTGCTCATCCGTCTCTTGACTTAGACGACCGTAGATCACGCTGAGTGGGTTTATACGTTGCTACTCCATCTCTTGACATAGAGCACCGTAGATCACGCTGAGTGGGTTTTCATGTTGCTCCTTCTCTCTCTCTCTCTTGGTTCTCACTCAAAGAATTATCGTAGAAAGGGCGGTGTAGATATAGAATGAGAAAAAAATCTCAATCCTTTCTTAATCAAGGGTTTATGTATGTATGTATTTACAAACCTACCTCGGCTGACAACGACTCCAAACATAACAATAATTGTACATAGATATTGATTTTTAATTTGAAATATAATGATTGATTTTTTTTTACCTCATTTTACTCGGGACAAAAATATGCCATTACGTTTTTACTTTTCAGTGCATTTTACATTTTTTGAAATATTTTGTTTGGGTCTGTTTTTATTTATCTACTGTTATCTTCAAAAATATTTTTTTCTGATGTTCATATTTAGCTTAGAGCTTCTATTCGACACGATTATGAAAACATATAAAATTTGTGTAATAAAACTCAAACTTTATTTATTTAATAGGTTTAATTTGAGATTTAATGTCCCCAGGAACAAATAAAATTGAGTGCTCGACAGATAAGCGAGTCAATGAAAACTCCTTTCAACTCTATGAAGGACACAATAAAAGTTATGGTCGATAAAATGAAACGGGTCACCTCAAAGCTGAACGATTTCGTTTCTAAGTTGGGTGTTCTAGTTACGAGTATTGGTAAGCATTTATTTATTCACTTTATAAATAGTTATTTTATATGGGATATATTTATATATATATATATAATCAATACCAGTGATCACTTGTGTATCAAATGGGACTATTTTGATACTATACTAATCGAAATGAGCCCTTAAAATAAGGCTGCGAGGGTTTCAAATACAACCTGGTCTGAGAATAACCACACAAGAAACTCAGCAGGGTTTTTTTATTTGTCATTTTTGTATTTATTTTTATTTAATAATTATGATAAAGCCTTATATATAGATAATAGAAAATATATTACATAAAAAAAAATGCAAAATGATTACATAAATAACGAAACATAAATTTTAAATTTGTATAACGTTTCATATTTTATGTCTCTTAAAAAAACTGCAATACTAACAACCCTTAGATTAACATAGTTTTTCTAATACTAAAAACACACAATTACACCGCAATCTAAGCGACTTTGTTCGTGTTCCGATCAAACCTTTGATTACTTTGTACGTTTGTACGTGTTCCGATTAAACTTTTGATAACTACATTAGTTTTTTAATTCCAGGTGACGATATTCAATTATCACTGAACTGGTTAAATAATATTGTATATGTTTGTAACAAAAAATTTGGTACCCCCTACGATTATTGCATACGAGCCTTGAATCGAGGTGTGGAGAATTGTAAGAATACTTTGGGTGGCGATTTAGCTTGGATGTGTGATGCGTCGTCAGTTAAATCGGCCTGCCTATCAGTTAAATCGTACGATTCCATATGTGTTGTGGCCGATTATGCAACAATATCTTTTGCTGCGACGTTAAAAAGAAGTAAGATGTCAATTATTTATTTATTTATTTATTTATTTAGCTTCACGCCATATCCCTTGCGGGATAGCCAGAGACGACGAAGCGCCAAACGCTACGGTCTCTGCATACCTCTTTCGCCTCGGCCACAGACATCAACCTCTTCATACATGCCCTCCGGGGGGTCCTCATACTTTTTACGTGACCTTCCTCCAGTATCATAGATACTGTGTTTTCGAAGGTCACTCGAGGCCTCCCCCTGTCTCTCTTACCGCTCACTTTTCCTATATAAATCTTTTTTACCATTCTTTCATCACTCATTCGTTCAACGTGCCCAAACCACCTGAGCACGTTCTTCTTTATTCTCACCGTGACATCTTCGCTAGTACCTGCCATTCTGTGGATCTCTTCATTGTGGATTCGGTCAGCTAAACTGACTCCGCATATTCGGCGAAGAGATCGCATCTCCACAGCATTCATCTTTCTTACATTCTTCTTCTGTGTTACCCACGTTTGGCTGCCGTATAACAAAGTCGGTAGCAAAACTGCATTGTCTTGCTACCGACTTTGTTATACGGCAGTTCAATGTTAATATTAATAAATATCTTGTAGAGTTGAAGATATTCACAAGTAGAATATTGGAAGCGTTCTTCTTTGATATCGAAATCCACCACACGCACACGTTCAGTAGTAATGAAAGTGTGACAGCCAACCAAGTCGCCGCCGGTATTGTAACTGAGATGAGAAACAGAGCTGATCCCTTACTAACTTGGTTGTCTTGGAGTTCGTGTGTAACCAGCCTATTTCTATTGCTCATCATATTTAGGTAATTCAATTGCCGTATTATTAATTAATATTTGAGTGAATGGCCTCTTTGAAATACTTAAGACATAAAATTTGAGTGAGTGGCCTCTTTGAAATACTTATTAACACATATTTGAGTGAGTGGCCTCTTTGAAATACTTATCAAGACATAAAATTTGAGTGAGCGGCCTTCTTAAAATACTTAACACATAAAATTTGAGTTAGTGACCTTTTTGATATACTTAAGACATAACATTTGAGTTAGTGACCTCTTTGATATACTTAAGACATAAAATTTGAGTGAATGCCTTCTTTGAAATCACAAGTACATTTTATATGACTAATTATTTCTTTAAACTTCTTTTTTCATGTATTTATTACAAATATATATTATCAGAGCCAAATACTATCAACAAATGTATGAAACACGATCAAGATTCGACAACAGATACGTGACTAAGGAACTGAGGGAATTGGATTTTAAAAGATATCAGGAGGGTCGGGAGACAGTTTTACCTCTTAACAGACGGGAACGGGACAAATATATTAGTGTAAGATAATTTTATTACTATTCTATATTATATATATTTCTTCTGATCAACTAGCTCTTGTGAATTCCATTTCATACATTCCTGTTCCTTAATACGAAAATTGGAGCCCTGACAGTTTAAAACCTGTGTATGGGACACATTTTAAGCCTAAAAGATAAAAATTTAAAAAAATATTATTTTTGTTTTTGGTATCTTGAAATACCTATTAATACTCGAGAAAAAAAGGTGTATTTTGATATTATAGATAGATATCGAAAATAGTATAGTAATCCCCCTATAACACGGTACTCTTATAACGCTTTTTTCATATCATGCGATTTCAGTTCCTCGTATAACACGTGCTTTTCCCCATATGACGGGAAGATTTAATATCGCTTACATTGTCACATTGTGTCAATTGTGTTGTTATAACGTTAAAATAATATAAGTATTTTTTTTTTTAAATAAACTTAATATATTTTTTTTTAAATATTCGATTTAAACAAAAACAGCATTTGCACGTAACACGCTATATGGAGTTATACGAGAATATTCTTACTACGCGTTTTCCTATAACGCGGAATTCATCTACCGCGTTATAGGGGGATTACTATACTTAGGTTATTGATAATGTTAATACATTAACAAGTAGTGCATGTCACGAAAAAAAGTAAATTATATAAATTTGTACATCAAAATTTGGATTGTTATTGAGCGAAGCGAACGAAGTGAGCGGAGCGTTTTTGTGGAGACTTTACATTCTTTGTCACGAATAGGCTCGAAAACTACTTGAAGGAAAATTATAAAAATTTCCAATCAAAAAGCCACACATTAGGTGATGGTTTAAAAAAAATATTAAATGTCTTCAAAAAAAAAATTTTTTTTTAAATATCATGTCAAAAAACTGATATTCCATTGAAGTCAATGGGAAACGATGAGTCAATACACTGGGCTCGCTTCGCTTAATATTCAAACGGCACCCGATATTTTGGGAGCGCAGCGAGTCGAAATTGAGGGTTTGTGCCCCTATTTATTGTTGAAATAAATTAAACTGATTACAGATAATGTCATACCGTCTGATAGGGACGGAGAAGGTTTATCTAACTAGATCTATAGTCTTTATGACTATCACAACCTTCAAGCTATTGATACACATGGTTGCCGACTACAGCCTTTATTGGGTTTTAATGACTATACGCTATCATGGACGTTTTCAATCACAAATACCACGTATGTGTGTTTGTTTTATTGCTATATCCTAAACTATATTATGAATAAATCTATAGATACAACCTACGATCTATTAGTCAGTCGTAGAGCGGTCTCTATCAACTGAGCTATCGTGCCCTTAAGCGTTGATGAAATTTTTATGTTGTATTTTTAGCCATGGTATATATATATTTTAATAAATAGGTCGCCGGTTCGAATCCTGTTTGTGACTATAATTTTTTATTCTATATTTATTTATATTTTATAGTTTTTCCTTGGCAACACATTTATAGACAATCTAAGTTAATGTAAAATCTAAAAAAAAAGTCTTAAAATATTTTTATTTAAAACAAATTATTAATAATATTTTTATTAATTATTCCAGCCGGTTCATTCGATCCCAGTGCGTATATATCGGGAGCGGGCTTTGTGAGGAATTTTATCAAATCGCTATTTGATTCTACAACCGTTCCCCTTTTGTATCAAATACCATCCCCTGTGACGTGTCTCCCGAACCCTTATCCGCCTGATTTCAAACGTTATAGTCAAATAGGTAAAATTATTAACCTACAAGAAAATATACAACAGTTTTGGTTTATAACTAATTATTGAATTAGAAAATACTTGTGATTTAAAAAAAAACTATCTTTTTATATTTTTTTAACACTAATATTATTTATTTGTACAAAAGAAGTACTGTAATCCCCCCTATAACACGGTACTCTTATAACGCGTTTTCATCCATATAACATGGATTTAGCAGGATATATTTCTATACTATGATTTTTTTTATTTTTTTTTACAGTTCATTATTAATTTCGTTTACCTTTGCACATTGTGTTTAAATTAAATAAAATTAAAATTAAAACCAAGTTCTTTCTTAAAAAATTAAGTTTTTTAATATTAACTTAAGTCGCCTTTAACGAGAAAAGTTAAAAGATAGTTTTGTATAATACATAACGCGTTATACGGTCATATGAGATCGTTATACAAGAATTCCTACAACGCGCTTTCCTATAATGCGGAACGAATCTACCGTGTTATAGGGGGGATTACTGTACTAGTTCCACATTTTTAGCGATCCTCATTCTTCTACTGTGGTTCTTCGCACTGTTTGAGCCGTACGGTCTAAGACTTAGCCATGTTATAATGGGGCATTATAGACCGGAGCGAGCGAAATCACGTGCTCTGTGGCTTTACAACCACATATTAAGGACTAGAGGTACCTTACAGGAATATATTGATGATTTATTTATTTATATATTATCCACTTTGAATCCATACCAGTGATCACTTGTGTACGTCAAATGGAAGTGACAGGAGGGCTTACTTTTATATCGTATGTATCAAAATAAGCCCTTCTGAAAAGACACTCTCCAACTTAAAATAAGGCTACTCATGTTTCAAACGCGCCCTGGTCTGAGAAGAACCACACAACAAACTCAGCCGGGTTTTTTTATTATTGTGATCACTGTTTCACAAACGTCAATATATTTAGTGAGCAATGTACGAACGAATGAACGAATGAATGAATGAATGAAACCAGAATGATAAATAAATTTACCGATAATATTGTTATTTTAATATAGGTAGTTTCATGAAGCTGGCCCGGAGGAAGCTTCATAGAGAGTATAAATACTCCAAACAGAGGGATATGACATTCAGACACTTGATTAATACCTACATACCGTGAGTCTTTTATTTATTTTTGTATGTGTGTGTGTGTAACGGAAACTGAACACGTTGACGTTCAAGATGGCGGACCGGTGACAGTGCAAAAAACAAAACTTAAAAATAAATTATAATTTAAAAAAAAAACAAAAGTACACGTTTTTTATAAATAAATACAAAACTAAAAAGTTTAAATAGTTAAAAAATTTAAAAATTGCGCAAATAAGAAATAAAATGGAATGCATTTTTTTTGTCTTATTTACACTTTTCTTAATTTAATTTCATTACATAATAAAAAAAATTAAATAGTAAAAAAAAATATTAAAATTAGTGTAAAAAAAATAATGCATTTTTTGTCTTACTTACGCTTTTCTTAACTTAATTAAATTAAAAAAAAAAAAATAAAAAAAATTGTGTAAATAAAAAAAATTTTTTTTTTTACTAATTTACCTTTCTTAATTTAATTTCATCAAACAATTCTAACTTTAATATATTTTTCTTTAGACGGTGGTGTTTAAAATATATTTTTGGTTCATCACCGAACGAACCGCACTGCCTACTGTGTAACACGTTTGAAGATGTTAAGGACGAGGATACGAAGCTGATGAGGTGAATATTATTATTATTTATTATTTATCTTCACGCCATATCCCTTGCGGGGTAGCCAGTGACGACGGAGCGCCAAACGCTACGGTCCTTCCATACCTCTATCGCCTCGGCCACAGACATCAACCTCTTCATACATGCCCTTCCGTGGGTCCTCATGCTTTTTACGTGACCTTCCTCCAGTATCATAGATACTGTGTTTTCGAAAGTCACTTGAGGCCTCCCCCTATCTCTCTTATCGTTCACTTTTGCTGATGAGATGATATACCAAGTAAGTGTTGTAACAGAATTGTATTTAATAGCACTTTGTTTCCAGTTGCGACACCATAAGATGTCCCGGTGTTTACTGTATCAGTTGTTTCTCGGATATCGGAAAGCTTTGTACAATTTGCCTGTCACCAGCTGATTATGGTGACTTAAGCGATGTTAGTTTGGAAAAGTAAGTTATAATATTACTATTTATAATATAAGTTAAACATTAAGACTATTTCATACTAGCTTATTCCCTCCCGCTTGACTGGGCACACTACTAATTTGAATGTGAAATTAGGTTGCTATGGTAACCTTTGTCATATTATCCGTTGTCATCGTAACTGTTGCTATAGTAACTCTTAACCCCGCGTTAAGTGTATAGCTCCTACAGGTTTAAAACTTGGCGAAATGTAAAAAGTTGAAATCGGTTGGGATAGGAATTGCGTAAAATCCGTTCTTAATAGACGTTTACATCACAAAAGTAGTAACTATGTAAAATGTTAAGTTAAT
This sequence comes from Melinaea marsaeus rileyi, assembly GCA_918358865.1. Taxonomy (NCBI): domain Eukaryota; kingdom Metazoa; phylum Arthropoda; class Insecta; order Lepidoptera; family Nymphalidae; genus Melinaea; species Melinaea marsaeus. The sequence continues at coordinate 13,595,492 of OU911089.1, read as the reverse complement.
CGGACAGATAGTTTCGGTGATTTCGTGATGAGTCAGTGAGTGGTAAATCGCTTACCATATACATATATATATAGATTATATAAAATTTGATTGTATGTAGGTGTGTCACATAAATAAAGTTTTTTTAAATTTGAAATTGTATTTTGAATTTCATTGCAATCACAAATGTTAACATAAATCTTTTTTTTTGTCAGTGGTTCATCTGACGATAGTGCTGATGATGAAAACGATAATATTAACTTGAAATTATTTAAAACTAACGATGATGAGAGAACAAAGTTGATACAGAAATCTGAATACAAATACAATATACATAAGAGGAATAAAGGGGGGGGTCAATACGAATCCTGTAACACTCCAAATGACGATAAAAAGTATAAGAATCGTCCGACAGTTAAAATGAAAGGAGATACTGTTAACTCTAACGAAGATATCAAGACTCATTGTTTGATACACAAAATAAATAAGAAAATGAACAATGGTTCAAAATCAGAAAAAATTAAATTGAGATTAAAATTTAAAAAAGATAAAAGAAAATTAAAAAATCAGAATAACAAGACTGGAAGTGGAAGATTTTTTTCTGGTTTATTCGCAAAATTTTTGCAATATTCAGGACTTGATGGTTGCAAATTTAGGACAAGCGTCTATGATATACAAACAAACGCGAAATCTATCAAAGTATATAAAACAAAATATAAAGCCGATTGGAATAATAATCTAGTGAAGGAGAGTAAAAGTTTTAGGAGATCAAATAAATTTATCAATAAAAATGTTAACAGACGACCGTCTTTGATATTATTATACACAAAGATGACTAAATCACATCCAAAAACTGTCAAGGTTAGTCTAACAACAAATTCAAATCTCAAGAATGTTACAGACAAATCGAATAATAATAGAAATGACGACGGTAAAGTAAAGAAGAAACGTAAAAATAAAAAATCCAACGATAAAGTACCCAAAAAGGGTAAGTCCAATGTCGAGAAGAAACAATGTTGTCAGAGAGTGAAAAGGATCGGCGAACTGTGTTCGTCTTGTTTTTTAACTATGAAACGCCAAGTAACACCTTCCAAGGAATTATTGTACACTTTCAACAGGAACGATTATCCCTATTCCAATAATAAATCGAACTTTAAACGTAGGAAAAAGGAAAATGAAAAAAGTAAAAATACGATTGATAATGAAAACACTAGAAACTATAGAATATCAACATATCTATTCGATAATAGCTGTTGGATAAAGGGAAGGTTTTGCAGAGACGCCAAGAAAAAGGCCAGAATCAATAGGGAGAGAGCATTGAGTGATTTGGCACAACTTCGATTTGAAGCAATTCATCAAGAAGAACAGGAAAGAGCTCTATTAAAGGTATGTTTATTACAAAATAATCGTTTTTATAAATAGATAAAAAGTATAGGCGGTCCTCGATTTTGCTTCGTTAGGTACCATAAAAAACGAAAATGAACGTTGTACGAGACATTTTTCATACATTTGTAGGAAAAGGTGTGAAAATTCTTAAATAAAAAATATGGTAAAAACGGGAACAAGGGATATTTTTCCACAAATTTGTAGGAAAAGCTGTGAAAATTCTTAAGCATAAAAAATATGGTGAAGAAAATACCATGCTATTATAATAGTCGAACGAAGTCGGAATAGGACATTTACGAATTATTTTATATGATTCTAACTAAAGCAAAGAACACGTTCCTCCGCCAAATGTATATAGGTATAATATTTTTATTATTGCAGATAATAAGGAAAACTCGTCTCGCTAGAGCTGCGAAATGTCTTTGCCCTTTTCACGAATGCATCTGCTCGGGAAATCCTGAAAATAATAATAAGGAAACTAAATGTATTACATTTTTTTTAAACAGTATCAAGTTTTATTTAAGTATAATTCGATTTGGATGGTATAACTTGGAATTTCGAAAATCATTTATAGTTATCGATAGCTTAGAGAAAGTTTAATACGAAAGTTTAAATATTTCCCATATATCAGTACCATCATATTTTATAACCTAACATAACCAAATAAATACAATCCATGCAGGCGATAAACCCATGGTTTTTCCCAAGAGAGTCTGCTGCAACAATGTATATCCATCGCATTCCGATTTAATTAAAGACGACAGAAGGAAAACTTGCAGAAACGCCAATAACATGTCCCCAAGAAAATTGCGTAATTATTAAATATTAACTATGATTGAAATGTCCGTTACTAGTCACATTTAAAGTTAAGTAATAGTCAAATGATCGTAATATTGTTATAGTATCCTCGAGTCGAGCCGACCCGAATATAAGCCGCAGAATGAACTACTATCGTTCTTTGGGTATTTCCGATTTTGAGGATGTTGATGATAAGTGAGTCTGCTATTGTAAGATATTCTCTTTCATTTCAATATTTTGATATTACTAATACAATTACCTATTTAGCCCTACAAATGAGTCGCAGTGTCAAAATAATTGTGCCGATGGGGTAAAAAGTTAAATATATTATTTCTCCTTTCCATATCGTACATGTAGTTTAAATGACAAATATTTTAGATGTTGCATCCAAGTATTGATAATTCACCTACGAGTAAATCAAGTAGAGGTTTAAAATTTGACTTTGACAGATTATCGACTTCGTTAAAGTCGTTAAAGATAAAAGATGTAAAGCTGTAAGTGTTCATGACTTAACTTAACTTAACTTTATTATGACTTACACTCTTCAATAATGAAAGTAAGCGAGGACCTAGAAAAGTTCCTTGCGAAACCCAAATGGAGAAATAGATATTTTTATAACTTTTCTTTTCAAATATCGATATTTTACAATATATTAATGTATATTTTAATATTTTTTTCTTCTAGAGGAATATCAGAACGATTTCTACACATACGGTAAGGTTTATTGTTATTTTATTTTTTAACACTTAGTTTTACAAGATTTTATAGATACAAATATTGAAGCAAATGGTAAATTTGAATACAACACAATATAAATCAAGACATATTTATTATTCATAGTATTATATAGCCAGGTCATACTCTTTGAAACCTTGAACACAATAAGTTGTAGTCGAGCGAGCTGAACCTCCAAGAGGTTTAGCGCTAGACTCCACTTTAAAGAATTGGTTCTCAGTCAGCCATATCTTGCTAGACAACTTAGGGTTTATTTTTAGAGTCTTTGATTAAGCATTCACATCATTGTCCAAGACGGTATATTGATACACATTAGCCATCATTCCTTTATCTTAAAAATTGTTTTGAAAGTCCTTAATATCTCCACCGAAACCATGTTAGACGCAGAATGATGTAATAATTTTTATAACCATACTAATTACATGACTAGTTGCTATACACGATTCCGTCTAATCTACACAAGATGTCGGATTAATATGAAACATTGCATACTTGTCGAGGACCGATGACATTGATCGAAAAAATTGACCCGATATCCTGACGGAGACCTTCATGATTAGCAATTTGTTTTTCTTTGGGCTCCTGCTTCCTTTAAATGAAATAACCATTTCTCGTGATCCCTCTCCAAAAAATTGATTGATTTCATACGAATTAGGTAACATATCTAAGGAAGGCAGCAGAAGACCAAATTACTTAAATAAGTAAAAGTGTATTTGTGTGTGTGTGTTTTTTTTTAAACCTATTCTCAGCGAAATCGCTCCTAATGTATTGAAATATAATTTCACACGTGAAATATAATTTCCACTATCGTTTTTAATAAAAAAGAAAATACAAAATTCATTCATTCTATTATTAAATTTATAACATATATTTAACAGAATACGAAATCCGTTACCAGTGATGAGAGATCTTTATATAAATCTTCTTGAAGCTTCTAAAAAAGATAAAAAGAAAGCTAAAGAAGTTCAAAAGTTGACAGGTTTGTTTGTTTCGTTTCATTTTCGTTTCGTTTGAATTGTTTTTTTAGCAACGTCATTGTTTTCAGAGGAAAAGGGTGTGACAGTTTTGCCTGCAGTTGACACGCGGTAATTATATTATATTATTTGTTTCCTTTATTTGAATTTAATTGAGCGAAGCGAGCGGAGCGCTCTACTGCAGACTTTTTCACATTCTTTGACATAAATAGGCTCGAAAACTACTTGACGGAAAATTATGAAATTTTGCAATCAAAAAGACAAATTTGGTGATGGTTTTTAAAAAAGTTTGGAAAAATGTCATGTTGTTGAGAAATAATCGTCAAAAAACTGATATCCCATTGTAGTCGATGGGAAACGATGAGTCACTACACCGGGCTCGCTTCGCTTAATATGCAAACGGCAACCGAGATTTCGCGAGCGCAGCGAGTCGAAATTGAGGGTCTGTTGACGCTCCTAGTGTATATTGTTGATAAGACACTTAGATTATTTTCTTAATTTTAATTTTTAATGTTGTTATGTTAACCGAATATAATTCGTCATCTTTTCTCATTTACCCAGATCGTGTCAATGTATAAAGGAAACGAAAAATGTAGAAGATCGCACAACACAAATAAAAAGAAGGGAAAAAACTAATTTCATAACGCAGGCGATTAGTCCTATAGTTATACGCGGTAATAATATTAACGAAATTATTACGTTTTTACGAAGGGCATGTATGAAGAGGTTGATGTCTGTGGCCGAGGCGAAAGAGGTATGCAGGGACCGTAGCGTTTGGCGCTCCGTCGTCTCTGGCTACCCCGCAAGGAATATGGCGTGAAGATAAAATAAATAAATAAATATTACGTTTTTAGACATTTTTTTTTAATCTAAGCCTAAAAAATTAAATTATCACAAGTAATAGTAACTTTAAGATATTAAAATAGAGAAATTATTATGTATGTATGTTTGTAGACGTTGATACTGAAGGAACAAAGCCAACTTGCACATGTGCGACTCAGTACAAGAATATGAATCAGGATAAGAGCTGTAGTTGTATGAAAATTAATAGCACTGGAAGAGGTTTGTATTTGAGCATGTTATTTTAATTACAATGAATAAATATAATTGATAATTTTCTTTTCCGGAATGTATTAAATCATACTTTCAATAGTAGAATATCTTATGGTTGTTAATATTTTAGAATTAGTGGACACTAAATATTGTAGATACAGAATATCTTTTTATGATTGTTAATATTTTAGAATTCGTGGACTCTATAAATATTGTAAATACAGATTATCTTTATATGGTTGTTAAAATTTTAGAATTCGTGGACACTATAAATATTGTAGATACAGAATATCTTATGGTTGTTAATATTTTAGAATTCGTGGACACTATAAATATTGTACATACAGAATATCTTATGGTTGTTAATATTTTAAAATTCGTGGACACTATAAATATTGTAGATACAGAATATCTTATGGTTGTTAATATTCTAGAATTCGTGGACACTAAATATCGTAGATACAGAATATCTTTTTATGATTGTTAATATTTTAGAATTCGTGGACACTATAAATATTGTAGATTCAGAATATCTTTATACGGTTGTTAATATTTTAGAATTCGGAGACACTGTAAATACTATGGATACCAATCTATCAGAGTTAACTCTAAGCACGGAGAGCTTATATTCCTTAAGCGAAGGAACGAAAACTGATACAACCATACTCAGCAGAGTAGAAATTAACTATAAAGAACAACATCACGATATAAATAAAAGTAAAAGAAAAGTTAACGTTATAACAAAAGCGAATCAAAGTACTACTACTGAGAAGGCGAAATTGTGTGACGTCAGCACAATAACTAATGACTGGTGGAGTCCTATTGTTGAAAGGAAACCGGGAAAGGAGCAATTGTATAAAGATATTAATAGGAATAAAAGACGTAATGTTAACAACGATAGGTCCGTGTCGACGGATGGGAAGATTGTCACTTTTATGAGTCGAGCGCAGATCATTCCAACCGGTAAGTATTTGTGATCAAATATTTCATTTTATGTCTATAAAGTTGATTATTTTGATGTAATTTGCAGATACAATGGACATTCTTTCACCGTCTCGGTATTTATTGGAAGTAAGTATATTATACGAAATTTTTTTTTTACATTGAAGTCTATGGGATTTCCACTATTTTTTATAAAGCATCGCAATAACCATCGCTATAAATGTACAAAATTTCAAGAAGATCGGTAAAGCCGTTTTCATGCCAACCCCGAACATGGGATGCATAAAGTCTTACATAGAGCGCTCCGCTCGCTTCGCTCAATTACAATCACGTTTCCATAAAAAGCGTTAACTTTAATGATTTTATACTTTTCAGTCCCAGAGATACTACAACGAATTATTTTCATCTGAAATGTATTCACCTCGCGTTTATCCTGCTATACGTTTTAAGGTATTTATTTTTGACACACATCAACTCGGGCGAGACTCGATTTTGTGACTTCGAGATCTTGTTCCTCTGTCAGCAGAGTTACCGAGTCGTTGCTCGCGTTGATGAATTTAGCATTAATTTATTATTTTCTTTTCCAGAAATCTAAATACCGCGGCAAACATATATCATCAAGGGATAGTATCTCAACAATACGAAAGGAAAATAGGACAAGAAGCGGTAAGTGAATACAGTTTTTAATTTGGTATATTAAAACTATTTGTCACGTAAAAAGCATGAGGACCCCCCGGAGGGCATGTATGAAGAGGTTGATGTCTGTGGCCGAGGCGAAAGAGGTATGCAGGGACCGTAGCGTCTGGCGCTCCGTCGTCTCTGGCTACCCCGCAAGGGATATGGCGTGAAGATAAATAATAATATAACAATAATAATAATAAAACTATTTTACGAATTTTATTTCAAAGGTAAGACGAAAAGACTAGACAAGAGAGTATCAACATCTTTCAAAGCAAAAATTGGAAAAACAAGATCAGATGAATCCAATTTTAGACACTGATATTTTTTGGCGTTTATTTTTCTTATGTTAAATTGTTGTAAAGTTTATTGTTTTTGTTTTGTTTATTGGAATCGATATTTCTGCCTTAAAATTGTCGTGTTCTGTGATAGCTCGTGTTTGTTATAAGTATTTTGATTTTTTATTTGATTGCCATTATAAATTGTGATGTCAATTTCATTTAAGCCTAATTATAACATTAATAAATATATTAATTTTTTTATAGTTCTCTCTTTGAACGTCTTGACTTTTTTGACTACATTTTTAACTCTGTCCTGAGGATTAGTGAAAAACTTGTTCTTTTGTAGGATTTTCTTTTATTGACAGCATAACAGATACTGCAATACGCATATTCGCTTAATTGATAGCAGAATCAAAGTAAAGTAACATCTATAAAAATATATTGTGGGCTGTGGATTCTTTAATATTTAAAGTAAATTTCATCAGTATTAAGGCACTCTCTGAAATAGTGCATTAGTTTTAATAATCAGTTTCTTAATAATAAAGAAATAAAAATCATAGATCCTCAAACGTAAATTGCAAACTCATCAGCAGGGGCGGCTTAACCTATAGTGCAGGGTGTGCAATGCACACGGGCGCCGCCTAACGGCTAAAGGCATCGTCTTGGACCATCATGGTGCATCAATGACATGACAGAAGCGGTCAGCCAGCGCGGTGGCGGCAATTATCAAACGCGAGCGCCCTAGGGGCTTCTTCTTTTTCGATCATTTTGTTTCAACTCGAAAGAAACCTTATTTCAATTGTTATAGCCGCGGGGGGGGGGGGGGGCGTTTCAGGCCTAGGGGGCGCCAGGGTTTCATTGCACTCGGGCGCTACACGAGCTAGAGCCGCCCCTACTCATCAGTGTCATACAGATGATGGGATTGAAATCATTGAATCCGTTTTCTTAGAATCATTGTAGATGCAAATTACAATAAAACCCTTTTGAACCTCACACGATTAATGGATGATCCCTAATTAGGGACTGTGTGTCTCTGCTGTTAGCCCTACTGGCTACGATAGCGTTGCCGGTGGAGAATTATTAAGGTAGTGCCGAATATTTACAGAATTATGAAGGGCAGCTACGAAGCTATTTTAAAATTAATTTCTATATTGTATGGGCTTAAAAAATAATAGAAAATGATATAATAGACAGATTACTGCTACAAGCAATTTTTATAAGTCAACCCATGAAAAAAAAAAAGAAATGGTTACCGACACGGCGTTAAAATTAACGAATGTAACAAAACAAAGTATTTTTTGTAATCAATATAACACAAAATCAAGCGTAATCTTGTTTTGATAGCGAAATTTGGAACGCTACTCTCATTTATCGGTGATAAAGCAGAGTCGCAGGTAAAAAGTAGTGTCAAGATACATACGTAACAGATGGCTCATGTTAGTTATAGTAAAGACATATGTTAACATAACATAAAAAAAAATATCAACAAGTATTGTTTACGAATTAATGCCATATGATCTCAATTCAATCTAGGCGGGTGATTCTGAACGATTTATTATTTTAAATGTTTTATTTTGTTAATATTAAATTATATAATTGAAATATGCGAGTTGTATTTGAAGTTTTATAATATCTCTTTCTTGTTTAGAAGGAAAATTTTGCTATATTTTACAGTTTCAAATATTATTGAGCTGAGCGTAAGTGAAGCTCTTAACCGTTTGGGAGACTTTTTTTTGTGTTTAGTTGTCTCCAGAATGCGACGATATAATTAGCTTAAATTTTTCTCATGTATGTTTGAAGTATTGAGCTAAACGCGGATGTTATAGCGAAACCAGATTGAAAAAATGTTTAGCTATTCAAAAGTTATCATGACAAGAAGAAAGGAGAGGGGCTCAGCTCAACACCCGCCTCGCACGGTTGAAGGATCCTAGTCTAGAAAACGAATGCGTTGCAATTTTGATATACCTATAATTTTTAATATTCTTAAAAACTTTGTTTCTAAATTTAAATCAAACGAAGAGAATAACCCTTCTACGTTCTAATCGGAATATAAAACAAAATTTAGTTTGGACATTATCACTGGTGCGATGACACGTTACCTCACTATCTGGTAAGAGTTTTGGTAAATAATAATAATATTTTATATATATTTTTTTTTACCAATAGTTTATATTGTTTGTATTTAATTTATTACCTTATAAATATAATTAATTACATGTAACTATTATCTATAGACTTAATTATTACTAAAACAAGTGGGATGAGATACGTTGTTTAGTTTTAATTTCAAAATAGAGTACATAAAAGAAATATACATGTAAAATGTATGTATGTAAATGTTAATGTACTTAGATTTAGTATTATTTCGAGATATGTAGAGATACTTTTTCTTAGATATAGATATTACAATCGTAAAATAATATTCCAGCATCCTCATATTATTATATAATGGCGTATCATCTAAAAGTTCCATAAGAAAATTTCCCAAAGGTTTTCAATTTGGTGCTTCAACAGCCGCGTATCAGATAGAAGGTGGCTGGTATCACGATGGTGAGTATTTTCTTTTTTTTATAAGAATACTAGCTATTCTCTCGACTTTGTTCATTTGGAATATGTTTTTTTTCTTTAAAGTGCCCTAAGTTACAGCTTATAACATCAGTTATACAGTGAAAGTTCTGTTTAAATCGTTTTAGCTTTCAGAGAAAAAATAGACCGAGATTTTTTTTACTGTATCGTATATATTTTCATAAGCATTTAGTGTTTTATTTAAGCTGTTAATTTTAGTAAAAAGCTGTTAATTACATACAGACACTTCAATTTTATTTATATATAAATATGCATGTATTCCATCATAAACATATGAGTTATTTGTGTTCGTTAAAATATATTTTATATCATTCGTTATTAGGTAAAGGACTGTCTATATGGGACATAGCAACTCATACGGAACCTTCGCCCATATTAGATGGTAGTAATGGAGACATTGCAGCAGACTCTTACCATCTTTATAAACGAGACGTGGAAATGATGATGGAACTTGGCTTAGACTATTACAGGTTCTCCATATCATGGACCAGAATACTCCCAAGTGGTTTTTCCAATAACATTAACCAAGGGGGCATCGATTATTACAATAATTTAATAAACGAAATGCTTAAATACAATATTGTTCCCTTCATGACCATGTACCATTGGGATTTGCCGCAAGAATTACAGAAGTTGGGAGGTTGGACAAATCCTTTGATAGTCGACTGGTTTGCTGACTATGCTAGAGTATTACTTGACCATTACGGGGACAGAGTCAAGTTTTGGATCACCATCAATGAACCAAAGCAGATATGTTTCGAAGGTTACGGCTCAGACCAGAAGGCTCCATTACTTAACATGACCGGAGTAGGAGAATATTTATGCGCAAAGAACGTATTGCTGGCTCATGCCAAGGTTTATCGAATGTACGATGAAGAATATAGAAAGAAGCAGAATGGGAAAATTGGTATATCAATTAGCTGTACTTGGTATGAACCTTCATCTGATACCATCGATGATCACCAAGCTGCTTTGGATGCGAGACAATTTGATGTAAGTTACAAACAATTTGCCTTGCTTCTTTACTTCAGTTACAGTGAGCAGTCTTTGTAATATTTACTTATATACAAAACTTTAAATTCATAATACAGTATCATCGTATCTCATCTTGAAATAGATTTATCTTTGAGTGCTTAGATAATACTACAGTGCAGTGCAGAATATCTAATGATAATAACACTATTATAAAATATGTTAATAAATGTATTAGATAATGTGTATATGTTTGTCCCATTTCCTAATTTCTAGTGGGGTCAATACGCGCATCCGATTTTCTCTAAAGAGGGAGACTTCCCACAAGAACTTAAAAACAATATAGCAGCAAAGAGTGCGGAACAGGGATATTCCCGTTCACGTCTCCCAGAGCTCTCGGCTAGAGAAGTAGCATTTATCAGAGGGACGTCTGATTTCTTTGGATTAAACACTTACACCACAAAACTGGCATACCGTGATGCATCATTGGATGGCATGTTCCCAGTACCGTCGTATAGAGATGACATGGGTTCTGTTTTGGTAAAAGATCCATCATGGCCGCAATCGCAGTCCAGTTGGCTACAGGTACATTTTTCATTGTTTAATAAATAAGGTTTGTTTTTATCTTAAAGTAATTATCTCATCATCATTAGGAAGTTCCTTGGGGATTCCACAAGTTGCTCCTAGAAGTGAACAAACTGTATGACAATCCACCAGTTTACGTCACAGAAAACGGTTGGTCAAGTTCAGTTGGTCTACTAGATGAAGACAGGATACAATATCTGAGGAGTTATCTCAACGCTTTGCTCGACGCAGTGGAGGAAGGTTGCAATGTTAAAGCATATACTGTATGGAGTTTAATGGACAACTTTGAATGGTTGAAGGGATATACGTGAGTATGGGTAGTTCTAATCTATGGCGGAAAAGTTAAACACTTAGTCTACCAGCGCCATATTTTTCTGAACCATTTTTCAAACAAAAAAAAGAGTGTCAATTTATATTTAATCTATAACGTACGTTTATAAAACCACCTGTGATGTACTATCTTATCACCGTCCAAACAGATTATAAGTATAATTTTTATTAAAAAAAATAAATGTAAAAATTTGTTGATAATTGAAAATTTTCAAAATATTTATACCCTGCTTAAAATTTTTACTATTTTCAGAGAGAATTTTGGACTGTACGAAGTAGATTTCACCAGTCCAGACCGTACCAGGACGCCAAGGAAATCGGCTTTTATATACAAAGAAATTGTACGATCGAGAACTTTGGATCCTAATTATGAACCTGAAAAATACATTGAAGAAACAAGAGACAGCCAAGAGAAAGAAAAATATGACATGGATTAAATCTAAATAACAAAAACCAATAGTATAGCTTCTGTATTCTATAAGCATATTAACTTGTTTTTATTTTTGTAAGCTTTCTCTTTGATTAACCACCGTTTGATTTTAAGAATTCTTAATTTTTAGATTATAAATATATATTTTAGATATTTGAATTCGTTATATTTATTTATTTAAAAAATCCTAAAACTACCTTTATAAATGCGAAAGTATGTAAAGATGGTCGGTTAGATATTGTTTCTTTTTCCAGCATGGGTCATAATTTAAAAAGTTTGTTGCTGAAATTGCTTAATAATAAATGTAGCACAAACCTTATTTAATATTATGAAAACTACTTTTGTTTACTTATATATTATATATACATATTGCTTTCTAAGCCAATAAATAAATAAAAACTTCCAATCTATATTGTATTCTATTAAATAGGCTCGAAAACTACTTGATGGAAAATTATAAAATTTGCAAAGACACATCAGGTGATACATTAAAAAAAAAAAAAAAATGTCATGTCGTTTAGGAATAATCTTCTAAAAACTGATACCTATCCCATTGAAGTCAATCGAAAACGATGAGTCATTATACTGGGCTCGCTTCGCTCAATATGCAAACGGTACCCGGGATTTAGCGAGTGCAGCGACTCGAAAGTGAGGGTCTATTGGCGCCTCTAGTATAATGAGCTATGTGTTACCATATCGACCACCACCACCGGTTTTTGGAATTCCAAAGCGTCATCACTAATAATGAGTGTCACAATCAAAGTTGTAATGTTTTTTGACACATAGTTGTCAAATTATTGAAGTCCATGCGTTATATGCAGTAAATTTAATGGTAAAATGTGTGAAATTAACGATAATCCAATAAAATGAAGGGTTTAATGAGAGAGGAATGTATGAACAGAACTTTCCCCTTCATACAAATCGCAATTTAAAATGCAGAACCTTTTTCAATTGCAATTTTGTGTCACACCGGTAAAACAAAAACATCTCAATGTTAAATACCAGAGTAAGGCGCATAAAATAATATTTTATTTAACACACATCTCACGCGTTCATCGTAAAGAATTTTGTTCACTTCAAACTAGGTAATTATACAATAATTTGACCCGCATAATACTCGTCTCGTTTTACGTACATTAGTATTACAGAAGAGATATGTTACTACAATATTTCATTGCAAACAACCATAATCATTCAATTTATTGTTCCCATAATCACAAAACATTTTAAAGTTACTAAAATATACATCATATACAGAGAAAAATAACTTACTTGAAATGCATTTAACTATAATGTAAAAATTATTAATATTATAATATATTCATTTTTATTATAATATTTTATTGAGATTTATTTAATATTTATCTTAAAAATACATCACAATTCATAAACATTGGTATAAAAATATATTTAAATTTATTTACAGAAATCATTTATACCATGTAAGTTATATTGACAACTGCTGCCGGCTCAATCTGAATCTAAAATCAAAACCAATATAATTGGTTTCTCTAAGATTTCTTAGATGATGTTATGATAGAACTTGATGATGAAGTACTCAATGATTTCGATAGTGGCACAAAAGAAAGAATAAGATTATTTATAACATTAATAATACCTGTAAAAGTGACCGTGTGTTTGATTTTACTGTATTTGCAACAACACTTAGTCTCACCACATGAAGTAGAAATAAAATTTAATTAAAAACAAGAATATGTGTTTCAATAATCATTCAATGATCCTAAAATACAAAAACACAATAAAAATTGTATTTTAAAACCGTATTAGTTTTATAATAAATAGAAAAATTCTTACCGATGTGAATTAACAAGACAAATATTTTCTCTGAATTATTAACGGTACTGTAGTTTTCTTATTTTTATTTTATTTTATGTATATATTTCCATTACGGTTTATATAATGTGACAATTATTCAACCTGTGTAACTCAAACACGGAACTGGATTTCTGAATTTAACTTTTGTATTTTTTATTATTTATTTGTGATGTTAAAGTTGAATTAATTTTTACAACTTACTTTATATCCGGGATATATATATATATATATTAAATAAATTATTAGATTTTTTTTGTTATTATTATGATGTATTGAATAATTTATTATTTTAATGCAAACATATTTATATATATTTAGTTATAATTAATTATTTTATTTAATAATAATCCACATCTTAAATTTTCAGGTACACCTAATGAGGACAATATTAGCAAGAATAATATGTTAGAAAAATAATATGATAGCAAGAATAATATAAAAGCAAAAATAATATGACAGCAAGAATAATATGATGAAAGAGGGCATGTATGAAGAGGTTGATGTCTGTGGCCGAGGAAAGAGGTATGCAGGGACTACAGGTCCGTCGTCTCTGGCTACTCCGTAAGGGATATGGCGTGAAGCTAAATAAATAAATAATAATAATATGATGGCAAAAATAATAAAATAACAACCAATATGATAGCAACAATAATATGAGAACACGAACAATATGATAAGAATATTGTGATCTATGTTAATTAAAACTCCAAAGATGAAAATGCACACAAATTTAATATTTTTAAAGGCAAAGACTTCTCGGTCAAATCCAAATTGATTCCACAGTAGGATGATATTGGATTCAAGGTAAAATTAAATACAGTTGACATATTTATCTTGTCTTTCATTTCTTCATGTATCAATTCCTTATTATAACAAAATGTTTTCATACATTTATATTAAAGAATTTTAAAGAGCTGCAAATGGGTTTTTTAAACATTGTATAAAAGATAATTGAGGCCTGCTGTAGTTTTTCTGTAAACTTGTTCAGTATATGTTATTAATAAATTATTGATTTATTTGGAATTACGTTTCATTATTTTTAGTATGAAATCAGAATTATTAAATTCAGACATGGTATGACATATTTTTGACATGAGAGTATTTCTATATACGTCGGAACAAATTTTCCTCTAGTTGTTAATTTAATGAAACAGAAACTTTGTGATTTGAAAGTAAGGAAGAATGCATGATAAAGAAAGAACATAAATGTATAAGAGAGAATGAGATAGAAGATTGTTGCATACTGCCGTTATAGTGCCATCTATTGCTTAATGTTTAAACTACAGTTTTATTAGAGGTATTTATTGAAGTGGTTGTTTGTTAAAACTTAAGATAGATGGCGTTGATACTTATGTAAAACTGTTGGACTATTTTTTAATATAAGCTGCTTTATACTAATACAAATATTTTTCATTAAAGTATTAAGTATATCCTAATACTACTACTCCATTTCACTCTCTCGTAGAATATTTTTTATAAGTTTAACTTCTGCCGTGTGTGAATTCCACACATAATTTATGATAGATTTTTTAATGCTTGCAATATCTTGATAAATTACAATTGAGACTTGTTTAAAAATAAGATATGCCTACTTTTCTTATTTTATTTATTTCTTTGCTTTTTAACAGCTTCTGCACATTTATTCGTCCAATTTTACACAAAACTTGAGCTCTTAAGTGCAAGCTCTTAACCGTTTTGGAATCAATTTTATGTCGCCACATCACATAAAAACTACTCAGTCGATCTTCATCAAAATTGGCATTGCTGTAGCTCTTGTTGACGGGCTTCTACAGAAACAACTTATTAATAAAATCTTGATTTGATCAAAAGTTATGGTCGAAAAACTATATACCCATAGACTTAAACTTAACTATTCTCGCGCGCGCTTGCCGATCGTCTTCATCAAAATGAGCTAAGTCGCTTCATCACATGAAAACTACTGGAGCGATTTTAGTCAAATTTGGCATGAATGTAGAACTAATAAATAAGCATCTATAGAAACAAAAACTTTTTCAATGAATTGTTTATTATTGTTATTAAATATTTATTTCCTTTTATTCTTTTCTAATGGATTTTCCTGCGCTCACCTCAATTCCCGCCACGCCCGATGGGAGGATCCTAGTAATAAAATAGTAGTGATAATGTATTATTATCGTTAATAATTAAATCTTCTAAAACGTCATTGACTTATTCAGTGTTTTTTAGCTTCACGCCATATCCCTTACGGAGTAGCCAGAGACGACGGAGCGCCAAACGCTACGGTCCCTACATACCTCTTTCGCCTCGGCCACAGACATCAACCTTTTCATACATGCCCTCCGAGTGGTAATCATGCTTTTTACGTGACCTTCCTCCAGTATCATAGATACTGTGTTTACGAAGGTCACTCGAGGCCTCCCCCTGTCTCTCTTACCGCTCACTTTTCCTATATAAATCTTTTTTACCATTCTTTCATCACTCATTCGTTCGACGTGCCCAAATCACCTGAGCACGTTCTTCTTCATTCTCACCGTGACATCTTCGCTAGTACCTACCATTCTGTGGATCTCTTCATTGCGGATTCGATCAGCTAGACTGACTCCGCATATTCTGCGAAGAGATCGCATCTCCACAGCATTCATCTTTCTTACATTCTTCTTCTGTGTTAGCCACGTTTGGCTGCCGTATAACAGCGTCGGTAGCAAAATTAAGTTATTTCTTACCATAACTTATTCAGTGTATTTATTTAAATTCACAAATCGCAAATTAGATTTTGTAACAGAAATTACATTATCAGTTAAACTTTTTACAATTAATAAATAATATGTACTTTATTTTAATAATGGCGCTTAATAATGGCGCTAATGTAAAAAACTCATTACCCTATTATTTTCTGATGTAATTGAGAAAATTTAAAACACTTTTCTGTTAAGTAAGTTACTAAACTCATCCTCAGTGTTTAGAGTATTTATAATTGCAGTTGTTTTTCTGTATTTATATTATTCGGATTTGTTAAATTAGGACAAAATTGCAATTAATTGTTTATGTAGATATAATAACGGAAATCTTATACAGTTTTTGTTTTTTTTTCACTTAAATACATATATTTTATTATAATAATATTGAGAAACATTTCTGAATATTAATGAAGCGAAGGAAATAACCCTCCCACAGCCTAAACGCAATATTAAACTAAATTTATTTGTAATTTTGTACTTGGTGTGATGACACGTTACCTGTCATACTGGTAAGAGTTTTGGTAAATAATAAGTAATTTTATATATTAATAGATTATTTTAAATTTTATTAATACTACCTTTTACTCGCGGCTTCGAACACATTGTGTGTCTTTTACTTCGGGCGTTCCTATTTTATAAGGGTTAATAATGAAGAGAAAAAAACAGCCACCAAAGTGAAGTAAAAATTTTAATTGAAATTTTGAACATAAAGACACATGTCCCGGACTTTTTTGTTATAAATTTGTATAAATAGGTAATTTCCTAGTATATTATGTTACTTTACACACAAAATACGAATGTTTCCAGTTTGATTATACATTATTTTTATTACATATGTTGAGATATATTAAATGGGATGTAGGTTATATTTTCTATTGTACCATTTAGGTGTTTAAGATTAATCTTAAGTTATTTTTCTTAATTTCCAGTGTCTTAATATTGGCATACAATGACGTATTGTCTCAAAGTTCCATAAGACAATTTCCTACGGGATTCCAATTTGGTGCTTCGACATCCGCTTATCAGGTCGAAGGCGGTTGGAACCAGGATGGTAAGTATTATTTTCTCATTTTTATATTAACCGTTTGTACCCAGCATAATTCCGTCAGTAAGTCTGAGCAACTTGGATGATCTGGTTTTCACGAAATTTTTTTTCAATGTTATAAGACGGCAAACGAGTGCAGGTCACTGCCGCCCATGAAGTCCTGTAACATCCGAGCATTTGCAAGAGCGTTGCCGTCCTTAGAGGTGAGAGTATATACGGTAAGAATATACGGTGGTAAGGATGGTATTGCAGGCGATGACGTGTTATGCGGTGATGGAATTCGGCGGCAGGAATGGTAATCCACTTGCATAAACTCTCAGGAAGCCCACAGAAAGGGAGTTTCGAAAGAAGCCCCTTGTGCCATACACGATCGAGGGTTTTTGCCATATCTAGGCTAACTGCCAGACATCTCTCTTACTTTATAACAACAGCTGTCCAACGTTTCCTAAGATATAATAGAAGATCACCAGCTGATTGATCATGGCGAAAGCCATATTGCCGATCATTGATGAACTGGCTATCCTCTAGGTACTTTAGGAGCTGTCGGTTAATGATGTTTTACATTATTTTGGAGAGAAGAGGTAATGGCGAGAGATCTGTAGTTAGCTGCGTCCGAATTATTACCCCTTTTAGGGATTGCATGGACAAAGGCACTCTTCCATGAGACCGAGACTACGCCTTTAGGGTAGGAGTGCCGAAATGGACGCTTTGGCTCATGAGTCAACTCAGGGGGACATGTTAGTGGCACCATTCAAAATAGACTGTCGGATGGTTTTTTGCCGAAAAATTATTCCTGACGTTGAGCCTAGATACCGCAGGATGATAGGCAGTGTCTTCTCTTGGTCATCCAAAGTCGAATTTTAGTTTTATACGCTATGTCGCTAGGTTAAGATATCTGCACCTCTGTTAAAAACAACAATACGGTGACAGTAGACGGTTTTTAGGTTAGAAAAAAATCTCCGGATGTTGCAAAGTTCACATTTAGAGTAGAGCGGGATGCCGCTGTTTGAGGGTTTCTCCGGCTTTATCAAAGCCTCCCGGGGTATACTTTTTTGATGCCTGGCTTTCATGTTTGGCGGGAGTTGGGCTTTCGGATTCTCCAACTCGCGGACGGAAAATAGCCACATGAATTTGAATACTACACGTCGATTTTTTGTCAGGCAATGGTCCTTCCCCTGTTGAGCGAGCACAATACGAGCTGCAGTCAAATAACTACAGCCAAGCTCTACCACCATTATCATGAAATAAATCTGAACAGCGCGATCGCGTTGCTTGGGACCCAAACGGTTAATATATTCCATAATAAACATATGACAGTTACAGGTCTTTGTAAAAAAATATTTTATTGCAATCATTCGTTATTAGGTAAAGGTATTTCTATATGGGACGTAGCAACTCATACAGAACCATCACCTATCATAGATGGTAGTAGTGGAGATACTGCCGCAGACTCTTACCATCTTTATAAACGAGACGTCGAGATGATGAAGGAACTCGGTTTAGACTTCTACCGGTTCTCCATATCATGGACTAGAATACTTCCAAGTGGCTTTTCTAATAATGTAAACCAAGCTGGCGTCGATTACTATAATAATTTAATTAATGACATGCTAATTAATGATATTATGCCCTTCATAACCATGTACCATTGGGATTTACCGCAAGAATTACAGAAGTTGGGAGGTTGGACAAATCCTTTGATCGTCGACTGGTTTGCTGACTATGCTAGAGTATTACTTGATCATTACGGGGACAGAGTCAAGTTTTGGATCACTATCAATGAGCCAAAATATATTTGCTTGGGGGGGTATGGCTCAGATCAGAAAGCTCCATTCCTTAACATCACCGGAATAGCAGAATATATATGCGCAAAGAACTTATTGCTAGCTCATGCCAAGGTTTATCGAATGTACGATGAAGAATATAGACCGAAGCAGAATGGGAAAATTGGTATATCAATTAGCTGTACATGGTATGAACCTGCATCTGATACCATTGATGATCACCAAGCTGCTGTCGATGCGAGACAATTTGATGTAAGTTACAAAAAAAACTTTTCCTTGCATCTTCCTTGCACTGTGTATTAATTCAATTTTGATTTGTGTGCATTTGTGCATTAAACATTCTTTAAACTTATAAAACTTTACATTTATAATATGTGATATCATATCTCATCTCGAAATAGATCTAGTTTAATTATTCACATGATATCATATTAGAGAGCAGGTAAAAAATCCTATTTGTATTAACAGTATTATTGGAGATGTGACATTTATATATTTTGATTAGTAATATGCTTATTTTAAACACTAGTGGGGTCAATACGCGCATCCGATATTCTCTAAAGAAGGAGACTTTCCAAAAGAACTTAAACACAACGTAGCAGTGAAGAGTGCAGAGCAGGGATATCCTCGTTCACGTCTCCCGGAGCTATCGGCTAGAGAAGTCGCATTTATCAGAGGGACGTCTGATTTCTTTGGACTGAACACTTACACCACAAAACTGGCATACCGTGATGCATCACTACAGGGCATGTTCCCAGTACCGTCGTATAGAGATGATATGGGCTCTGTTTTGGTTGAAGATCCTTCATGGCCGCAAGTGCAGTCCAGTTGGCTACAGGTATTCTTTTATTATTGCAAAGTGAGTAAGGTTTCTCTTATCTTAATACAGTTATTTAATCTTCGTTAGGAACCTTGGGGATTCCACAACTTGCTCTTGGAAGTGTACAGATTATATAACAATCCTCTAGTTTATATTACTGAAAACGGCGTGTCCAGCTCAGGGGGTCTACTAGATGAAGACAGGATACATTATCTGAGGAGTTATCTCAACGCTTTGCTTGACGCAATGGAGGAAGGTTGTAATATAGAAGCATATACTGTATGGAGTTTAATGGACAACTTCGAATGGTTGAACGGATATATGTAAGTATCTTTGTTTGCATTTTTTAAGAAGTTTATTGTGGCTGTTACGTGTGAGACGTATCAGTGAAGTCATAGTTCAAATAAAAATAATTTATAATAATATTCCTTGAAAACCGATAACAACAAAAATTGCGCATTTATCACAAAAAAAACCGTTTACAACTCGGGAGTATTCAAAAGAGCTATTCGACCTGATGCCCGCCGTCAAATTTCATCACCGCACAGCACGTCTTCGGCTCCAATACCATCCCTACAACCTGGATGTGTGGCGAAGTTCCACTGTGCGGTTTTTATGGACTCTTCTTCCACATACCTCTAAGATGTGGAACGAACTTCCTTCGGCGGTATTTGCAGATCAATACGACACAGGTACCTTCAAAAAAGGGGTATACTCCCATCTCCTAGGCCGCCCACGCTTCCTCTTGGTACAAAAAAACGACCTACATTTTTCATCCGAGCGACGTCGGGTTTTCATCTAATATATTTAAAAGCTTGACTATTTTCAGAGACAAGTTTGGACTATACGAAGTAGACTTTTCAAGCCCATATCGCACCAGAACACCAAGAAAATCGGCTTTTATATACAAAGAAATTGTACGCTCAAGAACTTTGGACCCCGATTATGAACCTGGGAAATATATCGAAAAAATAAAAGATCTAAGAAGATAGTCTAGAGAAAGATGATACTAATTTATCTTGAATAAAAAAGTAAATAATGGTATATGTATTGTATTGTATAAGCATATTTTTAACGTGTTTTAATTTTCTTAAGATTTGAATTCGGATTGCCACACCATATGGTGGGTGTGCAAAATCCTTTTTATGATTTGTTAAAGTTCTGTCCAAATTCTGTCTTAAATGGTTAATTTATTTATATATAACTATACATTTTCGATTGATTTTACTTTTTCGATCATTTTTAAAAATAATTATGTGCCGAAACCGTTAAGCTTTTGACGCCACGTCAAATATAATTTAATATAATAGTCATGCAACAAGTATGGAACCCTACATGATCGTCCGACACACATTTGGACGGTTTTTTATTAATTGATTTATGCCATAACTCCAATTTGTTGTATTGTTATTATACCATAAATATTTTTTGCGTCGAACTACTGGAGCAGTTTAGAAAAAAAACCATGTGGTGTTGGCTCTTTATCTAAGGCAATATAGGATTTTTTTTACTCCCCAAAATTATACTATTATTCTAAAAAAAACGGTATGCAGATATCTGTATAAAAATATATGAATAAAAATAAAGGGGTCGACGAAGTTTTGCCAACTAGTTTAAAAAAAAAAAGCAAAAAAAGACACTTTGTCATTATTAATTGGTAACAATAATTTGCTCCATTAGAGCAGTAAATAAGTTTATAAATATAAATTCAGGTCATCACATGTAGACCATGACAGTACATACAAAACATCGTGCGTGCGCGAAGAAGGCATGTACATTTGAATACAAAAATAATGATATCTTTTTTCAGTGTAATTTGTAAAGCCGTTATACACTGATTTTTTTTAATTGATTGATTATTAAATTCTAAGCCTGAAAATTAGTTAAGATTATTTTATTAGAAACAAAAGATATTTAAAAAACATTTTCAAGTATTTTTGTATTTAATCTGTACTACAAAAATGTTGAGAGGATGTCGTTTAATGATCACTTTATCATTGCGTCTACACGTCTATTTTCAAAGTGTTTGTACAAAATTGTTTAACAAACTGAAGCAATTAACTGTAATCGTTTATTGTGGTTTAAGAATTTATTATCACTTTTTATATATATTAATATTCATATAGTTATTTTTATAACCGCTAAAGTATATATTTTACTTAAGGGTTTTATATGAAATTGTAGATAATACTGCTTATACATTAGAACAATGCTTTAATACAAAGATATTGTTGAAATTGCCCAAATATAGCGATATGTATAAAATGTGTAAAGTAATCTTGGCAACTAAAATTTACCAAAACTTATATAACATAAACAATTAAAGCTACATTAAGATAATGTATAATATAATTCATTGAAAGACAGAAAATACGTAAAAAGCAAAGTATCCGGACTGCTTTTTTGAAAGCTAATACATTTTGAAGATTTTGTATTAAAAAAGTGATTCAAAATAATAAATATTATAAAAATTTGGTTTATATTACGGTTATTATTATTGTTTTACAAAAATCTTATTATCGACCACACCGGTTTTTGTAGTTAAAAAGTGTCAGTCACTAATAACGAATGTCAAAATCAAAATTGTTTTGTTTATGTGACACATAGTTGTCAAATTGTCGAATAAGTTCATGCGTTATATGCAGTAATTTTAATGGAAAAATGTGTGATATTAACGATAATCCAATTAAATTAAGTGTTAAGTGGAATGGTAAGGAGTATGAAATACCAGAATTATCGCCTTCAGACTCGGTAGCGATGTTGAAAATCGCAATCGAAAATGCTACTGGTGTCAGACCGGAAAGACAAAAACTTCTCAATGTTAAATACCAGGGTGAGTCGAATTACAACATAAAACTAAATTGTAACATTAATATTAACTGTATTTTACTTAACAAACATCGAACGTCTCGAAACAATTAAAAGTGTTGTTAACCTCAAAGTAATATTAACTAGGCAATTATAAAAAATGTACAGCGAATTATACTTTCTTGTCTCGTGTTTATATTGGTGATATGGTAGAGCTATATTACAAAAATATTGCATGTAATCTATCTAGCTTATTCAAGTTATTCCTAGTTCCTTTAATGACAACATATATAGCTATATTAAAATTAAAATCAAAAGAAAATGATTTGTATCCTGAAATTTATAAACACATGATGTTTATATTATTCACGATTACCAGTAGGTCCATTACCAGTCTGTTATTTCATATTTTTAATAAAAGTATCTATTTAATATTTATATAATTTCAAAATATTTCTATATCAATTAAAAAACCAAAAATCATATTCATATTCCAGGGAAGGTGGCAACCGACAATTGCACTCTATCTGATCTCAATCTGAAACCAAACTTAAAAATAATGATGATGGGTTCTCTCGAAGAAGCCATAGAAGGTGCTAGAACTAAACCGGACATTGGTGACGATGTAGTCAATGATTTGGATATTGAAGAGGAGGAAGTTGATGTTGAAAACCAGGAGGTATTTTTCTATAACTATACTAGGGGCGCTAACCTGATCTCAATTTTGACTTGCTGTGCTCGCTAAATCTCGGTAGAGTTTGGTGAATTGAGCGAAGCGAGTATACTATCTTTAATTCAGTGTTCAAAGCTAAAACCGACAGACAAAAAATGTAGAATAATCAAATATCATATAGCGGCATTTTTTTACATTGAAGTCTATGGGACTGTCATTTTTTGGTGATTATTCCGCAACAACATTAGTTTTATTTTTCGCTTTTTTTATATAAACCATTGCTATAAATGTGCAAAATTTAATGAAGATCGGTAAAGCCGTTTTCAAGCCAACCCCGCACATGGGATGCAAAAACTCTCACATAGAGTGCTCCACCTGCTTCGCTCAATAAAAGCTCATAAAAATGCAACTGCAAATATCACTGTATTCTGCAATAACAATATAATTCCAATATTAGATTCCAAACACGTTAAGTGGTAAATAGACATTGTTAAATATTCCGTCCATTCCAAAACAAATATAAATATATAAAATGTAATTATATTAATATACAGACATACAGTAATACATGTACTATATATATATATATATATATATATATATATATATATATATATATATATATATATATATATATATATATATATATATATATATATATATATATATATATATATATATATATATATATATATATATGTAATATGTTTATCATAGTTAAAGTAGTTTTAAATATATGAATTAATATATATATATATATATACATTTATATATATATATATATATATATATATATATATATATATATATAATTGTTTTATAACAGTGAAGGGCATTGACGTCTGTGTTTCTTTATTACTTTGATGTCACAAACTCCGTCTATTGAATGAATTGATTGAATCATATATAAATAGCTTGATAATTTCTTATTATAATAATATAATATGTTAGTAATATTTGTGTATTATATAAGCTGTAAGTTTGTCTGTAAACCAAATAAAACGTATCTCCAGAACTGAACGGAATAGATAATAAAAATTTATGTAACATTTTTCATTATTTCAGATTTACTTAGCAAAAATAAACAAACGGATAAAAGATTACAAGATAAATGTTTTGAATGAACCCCGGCCGGGGAAGAAGTTACTTGTACTTGATATAGACTACACCCTCTTTGATCACAGATCCGTGGCTGAAACAGGTGAATATATATATACTAGGGCGCCAACAGACCCACCACTTCGACTCGCTGCGCTCGCGAAATCAAGTGCCGTTTGCATATTGAGCGAAGCGAGCCCAGTGTAATGACTCATTGTTTCCACTTGACTTCAATTTGATATCAGTTTTTTGACGATTATTCCTCAACGACATGACATTTTTCAAATTTTTTTTGCCATCACCTAATGTGTCTTTTTGATTGCAAAAGTTTCATAATTTTCCGTCAAGTAGTTTTCGAACCTATTCGTGACAAGGAATGTGAAAAAGTCTCCAGTAGAGCGCTCCGCTCAAATATTTAGAAATTAATTCAATGTAATTGTTAATTATAATATCTTCATTATTATAGCAGCTCTTATTTGAAGAACTAAAATTTTTTAAAAATTATGAAATATTTTCATTTACACTCAATTCATAATTTAATAAGATAATATGATAAATTTAAATTCTAAAAAGATAATAAATATAAACAAAAAATCTGCCATCTGATAATAGATTTATCGAAAATAACTTAATATGTAACAAAAAAGGCGTTTATTCCTACCTACAAGGGCGGCAACACTCTTGTAAATCCTCGGATGTTGCAGGAGTTCATGGGCGGCGGTGATCACGTCCATCTGTGACCCGCCAGCTCGTTTGCCCTCCTCTTACATAAAAAATAAATAAATAAATAACAAAGTTTACCTATTATATTATATTTTTTGTATAAAACATATATATACAAAAAATGTGTATTGTATAATATGTCAAAAAAATAATTATTTAGTTACATACCATAAGTTTGTTAACCGTTAACTATACATGACAATTTCAGGTTACGAACTAATGCGACCATTTCTACATGAATTTCTAACTTCATCGTATGAAAACTACGACATAGTGATCTGGTCTGCCACCGGGATGAAGTGGATAGAAGAGAAGATGAGACTCCTCGGGGTGTCATCGCACCAGGACTACAAAATAATGTTCTATTTGGACTACTTGGCCATGATAACCATACATACCACCAAGTATGGTACAATAGATGTAAATAATATTATATAACACCTTACCGTCCAACTATATATATGTATATACATAAAATTTTTGTTATTTCAGGTAAAACCCTTAGGTGTTATATGGGGTAAATATACTCAATACAATTCAAAGAATACAATAATGTTGGATGATATAAGAAGAAATTTTCTAATGAATCCCAAAAGCGGTTTGAAAATAAGACCGTTCCGGCAAGCTCACTTGAACAGGGACAGGGACAGGGAACTGCTCCACCTCACAACCTACCTGAGGGATATAGCGCAGTACTGTGACGATTTTGATACATTAAATCATAAGAAATGGGAAAAATATAAGCCGGATAGAAAAACACAGCATGCCGGAAGCAAAAGGAAGGCTGAGGATAGTCCCTCAAAGCCTAAGGAATGACCGCGTCGAAGCCTTATTAAAGCCTATCGCTTAAAAGACTGTGAATTAAGACTTTTTGATCAAATGTGGAATATTTATTGTCGATAAGAGATTTTTAAAATATTAAAAAACCTTTTCTTTTTAATAATTTTTTGAATTTGATTTTTTATTAATAAATAAATTTAATAAATAGTTTTGTTAACTTCATTATTATAGCAAGGTATCGTACTAAATAAGATATTATGAAAAAAATATTATATGCAGTCTTTAAAATAATGTTGTTTTAAATTTCACCCACCACAAGTCTGCTTCGACATTTATATATTTTTATTCGTATATTTTACGTAAAACTACATTTCTAAAACGAACAATTAATAATAAATATACAAATTCATCATCTTTTCATACCCATCCATAATCATTTCTTCATTCATTCATTCATTTTATTCATTGATTCATTCTTTCATTTATTGATTCATTCTTTCATTTATTGATTCATTCTTTCATTTATTGACTCATTCTTTCATTTATTGATTCATTCTTTCATTTATTGATTCATTCTTTCATTTATTGATTCATTCTTTCATTTATTGATTCATTCTTTCATTTATTGATTCATTCTTTCATTTATTGATTCATTCTTTAATTTATTGATTCATTCTTTCATTTATTGATTCATTCTTTCATTTATTGATTCATTCTTTCATTTATTGATTCATTCTTTCATTTATTGATTCATTCTTTCATTTATTGACTCATTCTTTCATTTATTGATTCATTCTTTCATTTATTGATTCATTCTTTCGTTTATTGATTCATTCTTTCATATATTGATTCATTCTTTCATTTATTGATTAATTTTTTCATTCATTCTTTATATTCCTCTATTTTATATTATTACGAAACAATTTTTTTTAATTATGATTTACTTATTTCAAATATTAATTGTAAATTATAACAATTATTATATAATATCATAATTTACAAACGTATTTGACTTGATTAAAATAATTTTTACATAGTTATAACCTCGAGGTCTATGTCAACAAATATCTATATATAAGCGATTTACTACTTACTGACTCATCACGAGATCTCCGACACTGTCCGATTAACTTAAAATTTTATAATTACTTCTTTTGTGACGTAGACGTCCACTAAGAACGGATTTAACGGAATTCCTATCCCAACGGATTTCAACTTTTTGCATTTTACCAAGTTTTTAACCTGTAGGAGCTATACACTTAACGCGGTTACCATAGCAATGATTACGATAACAACGGTAACCATAGTAACCTAAGTTCACTTCCAAATTAATAGAGTGCCCAGCGAAACGGGCGGAAATCAGCTAGTAAGTATATATATTTAACACTAAACCTACCGACAATTCTTGTATACCTGTTCCTACCGCACGCTAATGGAAATAACTAACAGTAAAGAGTGTAGAAAAAATTATATGCATATTCTAAGAATTGTCACGTAGTTTGATAACGATATTATAAATTAATGAATATACTTTTAAAAATGTGTAAGTTTCACAAAAGTTTAAGAACGATCAATTTGACCGGTACTTGGTAGGTTTAGTGTTAATAAGACTGTACGAAGAGAATTTGTTTTTTTTTAATTTTCTACTATTAAAAATAAATTTCCAACCTACTGTATTGTTTTCCAGAAAGAAATATCTTAATCTTAGAATGGATTGAAATCTTATTTTGATGGCAATATGGGAGACAGATCTTTGATTTTTTTTATTGTCCTATTTCTTTAATTACTTAAGCATATCTCTGAATAAAGAATATAAGAACCATCTAGTCTTATTTGAAAACAGATATGATATAAAAAAATATTTTTATTGCCACTATTGTTAGAATAGTTAACTTTTATTACCAAACTACATTTTAGTTTATTTCTTAGTATATTTAAATAGTTTTTAGTTAAGTTGAATTAGTTTATTTTCAATATTACAACTATAACTGTCTATTTTTATCAAATTCATTACTTCTAATTTTAACTGTAAATATTATCTCTACGCTAACGACTTACAGCTTTATATACAGACTGGAGTAAATTGCACCCGCAATATCCTCACTTAACACCGCAATGGACAGCCTATCACTTTGGTCTGTCAATCAATCCACCAATCAATCAAGTCAATCCTTGTAAATGTCAAGCAATCACTACAGGTAGCACACGCCAATTGGCAAAGATTGACTTTAATTCCTTACCAAATGTTATTTACTCGTATAATAATAGTATAATACCGTTCACTTCTAATGTCAAAAATTTTGGAATATTTTTAGATAATTCTCTTAGTTGGCATGTCCATGTTAGAGAGTTATCACGAAAGTTTTATAAAACACTTCACCCCTTGTTACGGCTCAAAAAATTTCTCCCCTTCAATGCGAAATTACAGGTAGTGAACTTATTGTTACTGCCTATTCTCGATTATGAAGACGTGTGCTATTTGGACGCCAACTAAGATCTACTTAATAAGCTTGAACGTTTACTTAATACCTGTATTCGTTTCATTTTCGGCCTGCGTAAGTTCGATCATGTTTCGAATTTTAGATCCAAATTAAATTGGTTGCCTATTCGCTCTCGTAGGAATGTCAGAATCCTGTGTCTACTATATTCTCTTTTGTTTAATCCTTCCACTCCTTCATATCTTAAATGCAAATTCTCTTTCTTATCTGATTCACATGACAGATCACTCCGCTCTTCTAGCAATTTATTGCTCAGTACTCCTCTTTATCGATCGGGTTTTGTGTCCAACTCGTTTGCTGTTACTGCAGTTCGACTCTGGAATGAATTACCTAAGTCTCTTAAAAAAGCCCGTTCTCGAGAGACCTTCAAACGTCAGGTGAAAGATTTTTATTTAACCAAAGAATAACACATCCAATGTTTTAAAAATAAACATAATTATATAACATATATCATGTATTATATTATATTTCCATATTAATATTATTAACACTTTTTATTTGTATATTATTTTTGTTTCTTTTGCACGCCTACGGACTTCTTCTCTTTCACATCCTAAGGTTAGTTAAGTTATATTTATTGTATTGTCATTAACGCCAAATAATTTTTGTTTCCTTATTTACATGAAAAACCAAAATACAGAATATATTTTTGTCCTAATTAATAAACATTATATTTTCCTTGACTAACTAACACTTATTATAGCTCAACCAGGGTTAGTTTAGTATCAACACAATGTCCAACACAATAACGTGTCAACCACATCGCTTGTCCATGAAATATTCCCCTGGAAAGGATGAAGAAGATTTCAAGAAATCAGACCAAATAACACATACAGAGCCAAATGCAGATAAACAGAGTGATCATACAAAAGATGGAAATCACGAAAGTGTTTTGGATTATGAGGAAGATAATTGTTGTCATAAAATGGTTGATACCTGTACTACCTGGTTCTGGGTTCTGGTGTTTCCTTTTGCGTTGTGTTGCGAAGATTAAATTGAATTCGTCACTACGCAAGTTATACCAAATCCTGCTGTAACTTCTGTGGGGGGTCTGAAGATAGTATGGAAAACAATACTAAAATAGCTGATAAAGCAAAGTTTAATTATTTAACAGCAAATGATATAGCTTCCGAAATGTGTGTGAGAAGAATATCAGATGGAAATTGATGAAAAGTGCATAAAAATAGTTCTAAAAGACTTTATCATAAAAAGTCAGTTTTTGTGGTGCACCCCAAAAATATTATAATGTATAATAAATTATCGATACAAAAAGTACTTATATTTACTCGTATCACTTTATCCCTAATTGCGCAACGCTTTAAGATGGTAGATATTGGTTAAATATATACTAGGTCACGCAAGCGGGGTCGTGAGCTGAGTTAACTTTTGCTCTGTGCACGGCAGGCTATTTACTACGATGTTCTTTAGCTTAGTCCTTAGAAACGCTACGAGAGTTAAATGGAAATATAGGATATTATCAATGAATCATTTGATAAACATGTCAAGCTTGATATTCGTTTCAGGTCTTTAAATGGAAATTTTTCTACAACTTTGCTCATAACGCCCTTCTTTCGTAATGGCATCACGCTGAAACAATCAGGTCCACTGCGATACTATTGATACAGTAGAAAGCATTCGACCTCCTTGGGGATAAAACGAATTATTATGATGATATCGTGGCACGTTCTCAAACAACAGTAACTTTGTCAGTTCCCTATGGCAGATTCACATAGAGTTCCTAGCAGCCGGCTCTAGATCTTATTTAGTGATTTTTTTAATTTAAGAATCAAAAATATTACCCAGGCATGGCTTGAGTATTCTGTTAGCCACTTAAGTTGAATTCCCTATGGAGAATTGTGAATTTGACTCCATTCCAAAAATAATCAATGATATCTTCATAATATTCAGTTTTCCTCATCGGCACGTCGCTGCCGCTATTCGTGCTAAATATTAAAGTTCTAGCAACTCTAGTTTTATTAAAATGAGGGGGACAAATAGAGGAGAGTTATTATCAGGCATCCTGCAAATTTGCGATTCCCGTAACTGGGATGGAAATCAACATAGAAATAAGTATTTAATGATTTAATGATTTATTTGTGGAGCAATTATATTGAGGGACAGAGTCGAATAAGAAATTCAAGTAGGAAGATTTCGGTGTGAGACATTTCATATTATCATATTACTAGAAAGTTGTCCATAGACTTATCAGTCTATGGACAATTTTCTGGTGAATTGAAACTTTTTTCTGTAATTCGAAAACCTACCATTCTTTTAGTGTGCTTCGAGCTCAATGTGAACTGCATTCTGACGAATTTATAGTCAGTTCTGCTATGTATGAGAGTAGTTACAAACTTTCTTAGATTTCCATCCACTCGTGCATCGAGCAGGCGCGCGCTGGTGAGTCACTAATCGAACTAAATTACTTCTGTTAATTGTTCAAGATCTGTTGATCGAAATTATCTGAAATTTTGCACAGTCATAAAGCAATGTGGCATCAAACACCATGCCGAGTTTCGAAACTGGTATGCGTAGTTTCTGAGCTAGCACGTAAATTGTCCTAAACTGAATTAGTAAATTATACTGAAATTAGAATTACGATTTTAAAAGAATTTAATATATGCTTAGCGCCTTATGCTCGCAATCGTTGTGGCGAGTTTCATTAACGTAGCTCTAATAGTTTTTAAGAACAGAGAGTTCGCATTTTTTGCTATCTGACCAGTAAAGAGCTTCACTTCGCTCAGCTCAATAAATACCTACTGTTTTTTCCTGTCAATATATTTAAATTTAGTATACTCTACTCCGGATATTTCTTTAATATATACGTAAAAACACAGTACTATTTGGGTTATAACTGTAATAAAAATAAAACTTCTTGGCTGATATTAAAGTGTGGTGTGGTGTTGGCTTTGCATTTAAGATATATCATATAAAACATACGTACATTAAGAATAATTTCTAAGTAATCTTTATAAACTATAACTCAAAGGTATTTTTTTTTATTCATATACCACAATGTGTTCCAAAAAAAATGTAAAAAAAAAGACACATACAGGATGACTTTTCTCTATCAAGACATCTCTTCTTGCTACCTTTAGAGAGGATAAAAGATTTAAAGGACAGAGAAAGGCACAGATATTTAATGTGATACTTTACATATACATAATAATATATAAGATATCTGTATAGCTTAAATTTACGTTTAAATACCATGACTGAAGACCAGCATGTTACATGGGATTGTAGAGAATTCCATAACCACGTTTGTACAGTAAAAGATTTGGAGTAAAAATTTAAATTGTG
The DNA here is from genome assembly GCA_918358865.1 of Melinaea marsaeus rileyi. Taxonomy (NCBI): domain Eukaryota; kingdom Metazoa; phylum Arthropoda; class Insecta; order Lepidoptera; family Nymphalidae; genus Melinaea; species Melinaea marsaeus. The sequence continues at coordinate 13,563,681 of OU911089.1, read as the reverse complement.
TGAGGGAATATAAAAAGTATTTAGTTCACAGGAGCATTTATGACAACTGGATAGTGGGAGTAGGAATCGTCCATGTAAGTAAAAGGGGGCTGAGTTAGGGAGGAGGTTATACAACGTCTTTAAGATGAGCATGTGGCGACTGAAATATAGCCACACTTGCATTATACGAATATAAAGCGGATACACAACTTTTAATAGCTCTAATTTATTAAGCAACCCCGCAGACGTCAGAAAACGTCCGCGTAGTCTAGAACGATTAATAAGAGACTGCGCTAGGAGGATTTTAGTCCGCTTTGCTAAAAACCTGCAAACATAAAAAATATAGGTCAAAGGCATAGAAAAACTCAACATGCCGGAAGCAAACGGAAGGCTGAGGATATCCCTACAATACCTAAAATATAACGGTGTTGAAATGAGGATATTTATTACCAATAAGATATTTTAAGGAAATATTTAAAAAAAATATATATATAATATTTATAATTATTATAGGCGAGTATAAATAAATTTCATAAATTGTTTGTTTATTCCCATTTACCAATCTATTAACCAATCATCAGCACACTATTTAAACTAAAAAATAGCGGATTAATAGTCATTCCATTAATATCTTACAACGTATTAATATCACTTTTAAACAGAGATTATAAAATTAAATAGTTAACTTAACTTACAATTTAACCCCAAACATTTAAGACTGTTCGAGTTCGCTTCAAAAGCAATGAACATCTAAATTTCAAAGACCCAAATCAAGCGCTAGCCAGCACATCAACATATAGTAAAAAAACTATTAGGCAGGGGGTTTTTTGGCGTCAAATGATGGCTTTAAAATTGAATAATAATATGAAGTCATAGCCTTTTCACAATGCAATATTACAATATGGTAAATTCAATAAGCAAATAACTAGGATCCGCCAAACGTGCGCGGCGGGTGTTGAGCTGAGCCCCTCTTCTTTCATCTGAATAGCTACAGGAAATATCGATTTATTAGGTCTAATTGTCACCTTCCAGCTCAGCACATAGCTCGCACGCGTAGGGTAGCTCTAATGTATTGTCTACGGCAGGAATGATCTTTTTTGGATAACTTTTGAATGGCTAAACATTTTTTCAATCTGTTTTCGCTATAGCATCCGCGTTCGGCTCAAACATACATGACAAAATTTTTAGCTAATTATCTCTCAGCATTCTGGAGACAACTAAACACAAAAAAGCTCTCCCAAACGGTTAAGAGCGCTACTTATGCTCAGCTCAACTACCTAAGTGTCAAAATTATTTGACAACAGCGGCCATCTTATATTTTTATATAATGGCTTTCTTTATACCATTATTTTTATTGTTTTATATTAGTTTTGCAAATATGCATTTTTAAAGTGTTATGTTAAAATATTGTGCCCTGCTTGAAGTAAGTGATAAATAAATATTAGATTGAATATTTTTTCTAACGCTTTTAATGCAGTCATGACATACTTCAAGCTTTTTTAAAACATTTTAATATTTCTTCCAAATAACTAAACTGGTTCTCCTCTTACCTTCAGGATCGGCAGCAGGCCGTCTGCATTGACAAAGTTTTGTCAAAGTAAAATCAAAGTAAAAAATAAAATAATATAATAACTGAACCAAAAAAAAATTAATAATATAAAATTTCTGAAAAATCAGTTTGCTACTTTTTGCGTACATACAAAAAGATAAAGAAGACTTAAAAAAATATTTTTTTCAGTTACGTGTCATGTCGAGACTAATTATTTTGTTTTAGGAAATATTTATCTTTATTTTTGTTTAAAGAAATTTTATCTTTATTTTTATTTAATTTCACTTATATAAAAAAAAGACATGTAGCAAAAACTTGCCGCCATCAGAATGTTATTTATATTTGGTAATTTTAATATTAACAATTTATTTCGTTAATAAATTATGTCAAAGAAACTTAAATACATAATACATTTATCCTGTTCCGTTTTTATCCCAATAAACATTATATTTTCCTTGACTGACTAACACTTCTTATTATAGCTCATACAGGGTTTAGTGTTAACACAATGTCCAACACAATAACGTGTCAACCTCATCGCTTGTCCATGAAATATTCTCCTGGAAAGGATGAAGAGGATTTGATAAAATCAGACGAATTAACGCATCCAGAGCCAAATGGAGATAAACAGGATAATACAGAAAATGAAAATCACGATCGTGTTTTAGAATATAAGGAAGATAATTGTTGTGATTACATGGTCAACATCTGCCACTGTGCTTCCTGGCTCTTTGCGAATCTGGTGTATTCTTTAGTGTTATGCTTCGAAAATTGCATTGAATTTATCACAACATGCAAGTGTAATGCCAAATGCTGCTGTAACTGCTGTGGGGGGTCTGAAGATAGTATGGAAAACAATACTAAAATAGCTGATAATGTAAGATTTAGTGATTTATCTGCAAGTTTAGAAGAGGGATGTGTAGCTTGCGAAGACGTGTCAGGAGAATATCACATGGAAATTGACGAAGTAGTGATTGATATATCCAATGATCAAAACCAATCGGTTGTTCCAGAGAGTGTTGAGAAAACTTCACTCTAGGAGCCATCTTTCAAATTTAAGTTTGTTGTTTGTGTTTTATTTATTATTATTAAAACCAAATAAAAGATATTTTATGTGAAAATCCAAATATTTATTGACGAAACAGTTTGGACTCAAACATTTTCAGCATCTATAATATCCTATTTTAAGGTTCTTTTCTAACATAAAAAGGGCTACAGTTAAAGGCTTTAACATTTTTATTCATCTATCTATATACAAGAAGTAACGTGGTACAATCTATATATATTGTTTTATATAGTATATGCGGAAAAAACAGGAATTTGTAATATTTTGTCTGTTTCCCTGTTTGGTTCATGATAAGGATGAAAAAATACTGAAGTTATATTAAAAATAGTGTTGAGTCATCTTTATAAATTATAACAAAGGAAAAAGGTTGGGTAATTAATTTATAAATAATAAATTTCCTTAAACTTTGTTTAATTTTTTTATACTACAATGAGTTCCAAAAAAAATTTTATTGAAAAGACACATACAGGATAAGTCATCCTCTACAAAGAGATCTCTTCCAGCTACCATTAGAGAGGGTAAAAGATTTAGAGGGCAGAGAAAGGCACAGATATTTTATGTAATACTTTACAGATACATAATATATAACATAACATATAACATATAACAGTCTGTACAGCTTCAGTCTTAATTTAAATACTATGACTTAAGCCCTGGATGTTACATGGGATTGTAGAGAATCCCATAAGCTTGTTTGTACAGTTCAATATTTGAGAGTTAGATTTATAAAAGGGGATATCAAAAGTAATAACATCTGTCTTCTTAAACCCTTATCCAAGCTTTCATGGAGCAGTGTACTTAATCGGGAGACTGAAAATTTAATAACCAATACGGATGATCCTATTTGGAGGAACTTAATGAGATAAAACTACAAATATGCCAGGATTGATGATGATATGAAAGAGTCACTTGTGACAGTAATTATTTAGGCTTTCAGATTAGATCAGATGACGACATCTTATAAATCATATTGGAAAGAAATGAAAAGCAGGAAACGCAAGAAGTTGAAACAGAAGAAAATCTAGACGTAGAAAATCTCATGAGATGGTCTTGCTATTTTATCATCACGATTAAGAACTTGAAGAGAGAGTGAGTTTACTACATCCAAGAAAAGAAGAAGAATTCGTGACACAACAGAAATGAAAAGAAAGAATCTTGCGTCAAATGAGAATTACCAAATATTTTAAACCAAATGAAACCTATTATTTTATTTCATGATAACCAAATGAAAATTACCAATTACCTGTTGTAAGCAAATTATACATACAAATATTTTTTCATAATTAATGCCCTAGTATTTTAGTAACATATATACATGTATGTATGTAATCTGAGAAAATGTATATTTTAATGATTTATTAATAAATATTGACTTTTGTTGTTCAGAATTTGTTATTTTTATTAAACATATAACATTATCTAATACATATAAACAAAAAACGCTTTTCTTTATACGAGTATATTCCTATCCGGATTTTCGATTATCCGAATGCCTAACAAAAATCGATCCGTTAATCGAGTATCTACTATAGATAAAATAAAGGAATATAAATTAACTGTCTGCCGGCCAGCATCATCTTCCTGCCCTTATCCCATTTTGGGATCGCACAGTATGTTTTTTCCTTCCATGCTCTCCTGTTACTCGTCATCTCTGTACACACTCCCTTCTTCTCCATATCGTCTTTCACGCAATCTATCCATCTTTTCTTCGGCCGTCCTCTACCTGCCCATCCCTCCACTATCATACGTAGCACTCTTTTGGTCACGTGCCTTTTATCCCTCCTCATAACATGCCCATACCATGACAGACGACTACCTCTAATGTTTACCGGCCAGCACAAAATAAATTTAAAAAACTAATATTTACACAAGTCTAACAAAGACAATAAAATTGCTTAGCAATGTTCGGGCACACATTGAAATCTTATCTCACGATCCTGAGTAATTTGAAGTTAAAAAAATGTAGCCATTAAAGTATGAAGCTCCTTCATTTTTTCTATTCTGTTTCATTCTATTGTAAAGAAGAAATAATAATACTGTTAGCAGACCAGGAGTTTTTGACATCGAAGTGCACTTTTGTCTTTCCAAAATTTGTTGTCTGGGTTTTGTTAAAAATTCAGATATTCTAACTCCAGACCCTCTTAGAAGCCATGTATTTCAGACTTCACGTTTCTCCTTAAGGTTGTGAACAATACCAATACTGGTATCGGTTTATCCTCTTTAACCCCCAAGTGATGACAAATATCAATGTGAATTTAGAATTCTTTTACATTTATTGTCATCACAGAATTCTAATTAGTGGTTTCAGACGCCCTTTCGGCAAGAGAATACCCCATGCTTATCAGAACTGGCAGAGAGCCGCTGTAATTGGTTGTATAACATGGAGAGCGTTTCCACAGGTCTTTCAAGATGGTATAATCATGAGCCAGTGAAGAAATACTTTAAAGTGTTGTTCTGTTGTTGCTGTTTTAGTGACTATCAAATTTTTGGTTACTTACTATGTAGATAAACTTTAGTTTTTTTCATTATACAGATCCTGGGAAATTTTTGTTTTTTATTGCTAGGTAGTGTAGAAATAATAATAAATTTTGCACATTTATAGCGATGGTTAGTAAAAACAAAAAGTGAAAAAAAACTCATGACGTTGAGGAATAATTACCAAAAATGGCAGGCCCATAGACGTTAATGTAGAAAAGTTTCGCTATGTGATATTTGATTATTCTACACTTTTTGCCTGCCTGTTTTAGCAGAATTGAAGATGGGTTACTCGCTTAGCTCAATTTCGAACTCTACCGATATTTTGCAAAGCGCAGCGAGTCAAAATCGAGGTCCTGTTCGCGCCCCTAGTAGTGTAGGTTACGACAATAGACCTGTTTTTCTCATAAAAAATGCACATATTTAACAAAACCATTTACATTTCTAATCAATCAATCCATTAGAGAAATGTTTCCAAATTTATTGAAAACATCGTTTATACAACTGCTGTTTAAACCTGAATAAACAAGACCCATCAAATTACAGTCCGATCGCTTTGTTAACAATAGCCTCAAAAATAATCGAAAAAACTATGTGTAGCAGAAAAAATTTAGCAATTAAATCAAAACCAAATATTAAAAAAAAATCAACAACCCTAGCAGTTTGATATACCAATAAAATATTACATCTAAATGAGAAGCACTATACTTCGGCATATTTCTTGATAAGTCAAAAGCGTGTGACCGGGTAAGTCAAAACATTACTGGTCATTTGGAATATTCTGGCTAAAGTCGTATTGAAGCAACAAAAACAATTCGTTTCTATATATTATTAAGATATAACTAATGATACCTTAGAGCAAGTCACATCGAAAGAATATTTACTCAATGCATTCCACAAGGTAGTGTGCTGGGACGCGTGTTACTTTTAATTTATTTAAATGACTTTCCTACATTAAATGGAAATACAGTTTAATTTTCTGATGACATTTCAATTATTTTTAATAAAATAAATGAATTAAACTTGACGACTCAATTTGTTTGAATTTTTTAAATTATTACAAATCAGTTATTTAACAATAATCTGATTATAAATTTTATCTAAACTAAATATAATTCAAACCAAAATCTAGCAATGAATTTTACGTTTAGTTTTAATAATAATGAAATTTCACTTGTTGATAATTCTAATTTATTAGGCTAAGATAGTAATAAGACATGGAATTCAAACTTTGACATAATTAAAAATGAATTAAATAAATTATTTTTAAGCTTAAGATAAATAAAAAAGTATTATACTTATACGTATACCTGTATTAAATACGATATTGTTTTATGAAAAATGTTACAAATGCACATGAAATGTTTATTTCTCAAATGTATACGTGCAATAGCAGATATACTAGTATCCGTCAACCGTGCTGTGCGGGTGTTGAGCTGAGACCCTCTCCTTTCTTCTTTTCTTGATAACTTTTGAATGGCTAAACATTTTTACAATCTGTTTTCGCTATAACATCCACGTTCGGCTCAAACATACATGAGAAATTTTTTAGCTAATTATCTCGTCGCATTCTTGAGACAACTAAACACAAAAAAAGGTTTCCCAAACGGTTAAGAGTTTCGCTTACGCTCAGCTCAAAAAGAAAATAAGAGAAAGACCGCCTTGTTTTGAAAAATATTAAATATTAACAATGCCTTCAATCTTTATCTTAGAAATGTTAATGTTTACACGAAAACAACGACTCTTGTTACACTTAAAGGAAACCACATATAACAGTCGTAGAAAACAACATTTAGATTACCCTCGTGACAAAGTGATGGCTTTAAGAAAAAAGGTACTTATTGTATGGCTATAAAGACGTACAATAAGTTACCAAATCAAAATAAGAAATTAAAAAGGACATTATTTTTCATAATAAGATTAAACAAATACTGACATTTATTTTATTATAGTTATGACGAATAGTTTAAATAATATTTACATACGTATTTTAAATTTATTATTATTTTTATTAATGATGTAATGTAAAAATTAAATTTTTACCAAAGATTTGGGATGACTTAACCGGTAAATATGTTTTTGGAACTTTCTAAACCTGAAATATTACCATATATTTTAGTTTTACAAAGATTATGAATATGAAAATATGTTATGTTCATTTGAGACGGCTATAATGCGAAGACCTTCAAATATTATTTATCCTCTGGTCACAAGATAAGGAACATAAATGTAATCTTTTAGCTTAGTAGCATACAACGGTTATGCGTTTATATATATACAAGCCGATTCCCGCCCGCGTCGCTGGGCACACTATTAATTTGGGCGTGAACTTAGGTTGCTATGGCAATCTTTGTCATATTATCCGTTGTCATCGTAACCGTTGCTATAGTAACACTTACCCCGCGTTAAGTGTATATCTCCCACAGGTTTCAAAACTTGGCGAAATATAAAAAGTTGAAATCCATTGTGATAGGAATTCCGAAAAATCTGTTCTTAGTGGACGTCTACGTCACAAAAGAAGTAACTATTTAAAATTTTAAGTTAATCAGACATATAGTTTCGGATTTCGGAGTCAGTAAGTGGTAAATCGCTTATATATATTTCCTTTTAACAGATATGTAACAGGAAAACGATACAAAATCGCTTTACGATTTATAATAGCTACAACAAACTAGTTCTATGAAGTTCGTTCGAATTCCAACACTGGAGTCATTGAGTCATTCGTAATATAACATTGTTCGCGATCCGTCATGTATTTCACAACATTGTTATCAAATCAAAACATATAATAAAGTGATATATAATATAATATATAAAAAAGGATATTTCTATAAACATGTCCGGACCGATAACAGTGCAGCCGACCAGGAATACAGCCAATACACAAATGAATCAAACAAACGCCGTCAGATACGCAGACCCAAATGATTGTTGTGATCCATGCAGCTGGTGCTGCTGCTGCTGTTGTGATGATGATGATGATGCACATCGAAATAGGAACCGAAGTTATTTTAGTGACGGATTCACTTCTGACAACAATATGGCGGCGCAAGACTTTGGTGGTGATACTTTTAGTCCTGGTGTTGATAATGGATGGTGCAACTACGACAGTGGTGGTGGTTGCGACAGCGGTGGCGGTATTGATAGTGGTGGTGGTTGCGACAGCGGCGGCGGTTTTGATAGTAGTGGCGGCTGCGACAGCGGTGGCGGTTGCGACAGCGGTGGCGGCTGCGACAGCGGTGGTGGTGGTATCGATTAATTATATTATAAACATATCCACCATAAAATTAAATTATTATATTTTCTGTATCTTTATATTTTTGTGAAATTAAATATATTGAAAAAAAAAATTGTTTTTTATTGAAAAATTTATATGACGTATTTAGATGTATACAGACAGAAAAAAAATATGTTATATAGTTATTTTAATTTGAATTATTTATACTTAATGATTTCCTTATCGTGAAATACCGGAAAAAATTGATTTTATTGTACGTCTGACTGTTATGGGGTAAAACCATAGTTTTATTAAAAAATATATTATGTGTTTTCCATTTTCAATATATACAATTTTCTGTCGCAAATAAGTATGCACGTGTTAATAATAATTAACTACCTGTGCCTATGACTTGGCTCGAATGTTTTTAAAAGTAGCCTCACTCCTTTTAAAATCCGCCAATGAAGGTCTTGTTAAAATCGGTTCAGCCGTTTCAAAGATTATCCGGACCAAAAAACAGACAATAGTTACGCATAAAAATATGTTGAATGATGATTTCATAGAAATCGTTCCAGAAATTTTTGTTTTCCTGTGAGAATAGGATTTTTTCGCGAAGAAAATTACACAGTACTCGGTTTTGGCACTTACCAAGTACTAGTCGTTAAATCGGTTAAATCGGCGCCAAAATGTATGTCAATTATCGGTTTTATAATCCGCTGCAATCATCCGATTCCTTTATAATTGAAGTTTTATAACATCGCATGCAATAGTTACTAATTATCTACTTGGAATGTTATCTTTCCTGGGAGTCACAGGGTTCTATATAATTTCTGTTTGACTTCAATATAAGTTTATAAATTGTTTTTTTTTTGTATTATCTAGTTCTCGAAATTAAATTTATCAATAATACTAAAGTAAACACGGCTACTACAGTACAGAGTAATCTATTGACGTATTATTTATAATTAAGTACACGGTGTCTGTTCATCTAAATTAATTGAGCGAATCGAGCGTAGCGAACGGAGTGTTCTACTGAGGACTTTTTCACATTCTTTGTCACGAATGGGCTCGAAAACTACTTGATGTCATGTCAAAAAACTGATATCTCATTGAAGTCAATGGGAAACGATGAGTCATTACGCTGGGATCGCTTCGCTCAATATGCAAACGGCTCCCGAGATTTCGCTAGCGCAGCGAGTCGAAATTGACGGTCTGTTGGCGCCCCTAGTATTTAAAATTAAAAGAAAATTTGTTGGTTCCTTCCCTTTTGATAAAAATCGAGAAAAGATAAGACTGTAGGGGCTAATTATAGAAAATGGACTTGAAATGAAGCATACGTAGGAAACGGTCTTAACCATAACATAACGTGAGTCAGAACGACTCACGCGTCAAACGTTTTCATCGCTCTCTCCATCTATTTATTGTATCGAGTCAATGTGAGCCAGCACAATAAGCAGCCCGAGGTGCAGAACGGTGCACGAGCGTCGCAGATAAGCATTGTATTTACGTAGATATAGTAACACAGTGAGTCAGAATGACTCCACGTTATGTGATTCGTAACATTTAAATCTTAATGCGCCTTAATATTATTTCGATTAATTTATTTTATTTTTAATATATTCTGATTATGTTCTTGTTTTAGGTTTTATAGTTGATTGTTCGGCTAAACCTACTCCACGATGACATCGTCTCGGCCACTGGAAGAATTAGAAATTTAAAATTTGTTGTTGGAGGATTTTTGAGTCAAAAACTTTTGATGCATTTAGTGAGGACGAAAAGAATCATTTGAGGATAGATGACGTACAAAGTGATTATGAGGAGACGAAATTATTTTAGTAGAAGTTGCGGAGGTAAACGAAAATATTCCAAATAATAATATAGAACCTCGTCCTTCAACTTCGACGACAAATCGAATAAACATATTACCTCAAAGATCTGCTGCTGGTCTACAGTAAAGGAGCGAACTCAGACAAGAACTGCCGCTATAAATATTGTACGAGTAGCGAGAGGACCAACGAGAATATGTAGAAACCTATTTCAACCATTCTTGTGTTTTGGTATATTTTTACTGACGAAATAATTGAAGATATAGTAATATAAACCAATGTCGAGATTAGTCAAAAACATAACTTGAATGATGTGTCTGCCGAAACACAAATTTTATCGAGACGAAAGATTTTTATTGGAATTTTAACTTTGACCGCAATAAAAGACAATCACCTCACGACTATTGAATTGTTTGATATTTCACATTTCATGAGTAGAAATGGATTCGTATTTCTTGTAGCATGTCTCCGTTTTGATGACAAATCTATACGACCTACTAATCAGTCTCTAGATGTTTTTGTTCCCATCTAAAAAGTTTACACACCAGTATCTCATGTGACTGTCGATGAACAACAAAAAAAACCATGGATGGAGAAAAGGATAGAAATTCCTAATCTGAGCAGAAAATTACGTGAGAATATACAAAATATTATATCAAATTCTTCTGTAACTAACCTGGTACAAGGTGAAGATGAACCTCCTACAAAGAAAAAAAAATACTGTGCCTTCTGTCCATGGAAACTTAGAAGAAAAATACAGGCAGAGAGCAGGCAACAAATGTAAAAAAACCTGTCTGTGGCGAGCATAAGATATTGACTTGCTTAGACTGCAGACTTAATATTTAATTTTTTTGTGTTTTGTGTTTATTTAAATTTATTGAAAAATTATAATTTATTAATAGTTAAGTCTTTTTTGCCTTAAAAAAGAAGAGATACTCAATTTATGTTTCATTTTCCAAGAATTCTTACCTTTTTTTTAAAGTATAATATAAAAAAAACAATTATTTGATATTCTTACTTTATTTCTTAAATACCTTTAAACATGATATTTAACAAACTTTATTGAAATATTAAAAAAACAATTTCGTTACCGTTAATAAATTGGTTGTGAGTTGTGTGTCAAATTGACCTCACGTTATGCTATTGGGATTATATAGAAACGTTATGTATCTAGGGTTAATGGAATTTAAAAGTTACAGAAATATAAAATATTAAAAAATAATTTAAATGAATAATAGTATAAATAATATAAAAAAATATTGCCATGTAAAAAGTGGATCGTTTTAATGATCTATTTATACCATGCACTATAAATTTATTTTTAAATTTGTATTTATTCATTGTCATCGATCCTTAATGAGTTTCAAACTAATCCGCCATCTTGAACGTCAAATCCCACGTCAAAATCGTGTTGAAAGTTTTCGTTATATGTTACATACAACCGAATTATAAAAACGTGATTAGATGAATTAAACGCATTTGTTTTGCTTATTTTTTACTATTTACTTGATTTCAGATAGCATTTATACGTTTCAAGGTAAAACAAAAAGAATCTTGAACTGAAACAAAAAGAAACTACAACAAATGAATCTTAGACTGCTAAAATGAGGAATGGAGGCAAAATTTAAGAGCCGTAAAACAAAACGTAACAGGAAAACTTAATATTCACTGGATTAATGAGCTATAGATATTCACAATCTGTTAAGTTTTTGCGACAGAAAACAAACATTTTACATCAAAACAACATGACGCTTTATCTAAAAACTGAATATATTTTTAGCACTAGAACTAATTATTCTTTAGTGTAGTTCAATTGAATGTCAAAATAATTTATAATATTGCAACACAGTGCCATCTATGATGAAATAAACAAACATCAACAGTGTTCATATCTTCTCTTTACAAGGTAGTATTTGTAAAAATTAACAGAGGGCGCTGTTACAAAAATGTTAAAATAAAATTTTATTTGCTATTTTCTTCCAAATCCTTTTAAGATAGCTTAATAACTTATTTTATATATTGAGTACTGTGTTAATTTCTAGAACGTGATGGTATTTTTTATGATTTCTTAATATAAACCTCTCATCGTCACAAATTGTTTATTTCGTTATAAATTTATGTTTAATAGACAACGCAATCAGTATTTTGCAGCTATTATTGTTTTGATGCGAATCTATAAAATACAAAGCGTTGTAATTTATTAGTATTCATTATAAATATGTAACAGAAACGTAAGATATTCTAATTAATAGATATATTTGAAATAAAATGTTAAATTATCATTACTTTCTCGAACTAGTATAACAATTACCTTACTTATGTTAAATTTATATAAAAAATAATAAACTACACGCTATTTGCGTGTGTGTGTGTGCTGATTAAAGATTCTGACTCACTGACTCTTTAAGACCCAGACCAACACTTAATTCAAGTAGGCATTTACACGCATTTTTGAATCAATTATTACTTTTAAAGGTCAGTGTACCGAGTCCGTGAGTAAACTTCCATCTGTCAGAAATTCAACAGTTACTCTTTTTAAGAGAAATTTAACAATGTTATATGTATAAATTATAATATCAAACCTGCAAATGAGACAACAATCTAAATTCCACACATTTTTATTTACTAAAAACTCTTGATTGGTATAATAAGATTTATTGGAATATATACCTATTTTAAATTTAAAAGAACTTTTTGAAAACGAAATTTAGGCGTTACAAGTTTGTTTTTATTACTTTTATTTGTCGTGTGTCTGTCACTTTCTTTTAAATAAGTATAAAAATTTTTGGCGTATAAATAACATGTTATTTAATATGTGTTGAGATGAAACGACCGAGCTGAGTTTGAATACTAGTGCTAAGAGATAGGGGTTCCACTACAGCTTTTTATCCAACGTTATACCTAGACGATTGTTAAGTCAGTCAGTTCTAACACTTAATTCATAGGATCAAACTACAATTTTGATTTTTTTACATTAGGAAGTGTAAACTCCATGCATTCAGTGATATTTGGAACTAATGACGAGCACGTGACAGATCACTATTAACATCGTCAACATTATTCATATTACGCTCAACTTAATTTAAAAAATAAGTGAGGTACAATCAGCAAAAGCATCAAAAAGTTAAATGTCACGTACACATTTTAAGAAAAAAGACAAGTCATTAATATATATTAACAATAAAGAGGGGTCAAGAATATATCCTTGTGGAACACCCATCTTTAGTTAAGTACCAACTGATTTAGAATTTTTTACACCAACCTTCTGTACTCTTTGGTTTAAGTAAGAGACAATAAGATAAAGAGCAGCGCTACGTACACCATAGTTAAGTTTGCATAGTAATGTTTGATGGTCTACGCAATCAAAGGCTTTGGATAAATCACTAATCACCCCGATTGCATTCTTCGACTTCTCCCATGCATCGTAAACGTGCTTAAGAAGCGTGGCAACAGTGGTTGACTTACCTTTGGTAAAACCATATTGTTCACAAAGCATGATTTTATTGTCATGAACAAATTCTGTCACTTGATTTAGAATATTTTTTCCGAAGATCTTACTTATAGTCGGTAAAACAGAGTTAGGCCCATAATCTCCGAGTTCTAGTCTTTCGCCGCTTTTAAACAAAGGAATAACATTACTATAATGTGGGATTATACCGGCTTCAATACATTAATTAAACATAAGGATAATTGTGGGGCAATAACATTTATATTGCTAAGTAATATAACTGAAATACCTCAAAGAACGCCATTTTTTTCAGATTTAAGTTTCTACATGTTTTAACAATTTCATCTGATGAAACAGATTCAAAACATTGAATATTGACTCTAACGTTATTAGTCAATTTAGTGATTGCAATAGATTATGAAGAATTTAAATAACGCATGACTGTTAATGGAGCTTAAGTAAAAATGGTCGCCACATACATGTATATATATAAGATTTTCAAGATATTTATCTCAATTGCTCTGTCCTTACCTATTCACTTTCTCCTCGGTATTTAAAGAATAGAGAAATGAAGCATCTTAGCATTCCATGGGTTCACCGTGCGGGTGCCGGGCCCATCGCGTCGCAAGACGAGGAGCTCAAACAATGCCTGGGACTAGTGACCCAGGTGTACGTTTAAGGGACCCTTTACTATGCGCATACACGCTCACCTTCACTGTTCACGATCCTCTCTCTACCTAACCAAATATCATAAGAACTTAAATTATTAAGACATAATGCAAATCTTCGCTCCTATCCAATCTTAAACTTTTTTTCCCTATTATTCCGGATTTCGTGCAAATTCTTTTAGTCTACGCAAGAGTCTCTAAGAAAGGTATTCATAAATATTTTTTGAGAGTATCAAGGATCAATACACTATGTGGTATATATTATTTATATAAATTATATGTATTTGTGTTACTTATCAATATATATTTTATATTAGCTATATATTATATTTATGTATGTGTTGATAGTATTCACTGTAATTTGAATAATGTATACTGTTTTTGTATAGTTTTACCGCAGTTTTATTCCATTCGTTTATTTCATTGTTTTTTTCGTTTGACGTTTTCGTTTCGTTTCGTTTGAGAAGGCTTTGTAGTAATAAGTCCGCCTATTGTGCATTTTTTGTTTATTTATTTATATAATTATTTTTTTAACAGATCCATTAGCAGCTTCAGTTTTCATTATTATTGAATAAAACATTCCAATTTGCCTTTATTTTATTCTGAATTTAAGATTTCGGTTCTAAGGTAGCGATTTTTTTTTATAGATTTATAGAATATGTAATACGAATTATATAAAATAAGGTGATGGAATACTAAAACCCGGAATTGTGACGCTCAAACTTATTTTACCAACTTTGATATATATAATATTATGTTCATCTTATAACAAATAACAGATTTAGAGGTTTAAAATTATATAAAAGAATTAAGACTTGATTGTGCGGTAATACTCTCGCTGGAAATGATGGGAGAAAGAGGAATCCATATCTATATAGTACCAGCGCTACTTCATGACCATGGTTAATACTATCTTCGATTGTTAAGAATTCATAAGTCTATCTCTGCACCGAAGATTGGAGCGGTATAAAAATTATAGCTTCTGACAAACAGTTAATAACATTATACGAATCAAGGATCGTATAGGTTTTCGAGTTCAAATCCATCCAAAATCACCTCAACTGGGTTTAAGTCTCGATTAAATCAGAGGCGGCTCTTGCGGGATCAGTGAATCTACCTCTGGTCTCCTATAAGCATGATAGTTCAGAATGGTTGAAATGTAGCAGGTTGCGAATTTATCGACATCTGCAATATGTAGGAGTTTTGAAAACTATAATTAAATTTTATCCCAACTACACTGCCACTGTTCAAAGTTCTCTTCACAAAGTCCTGGTGCGAAAGATGATCTTCAAATGACCGCCACGTCATTATCCCAGTCTGCATTATTTGCAGAAAGTTCTTGAGCCATGGCAGTCGTTGAAATATCCTAGATAGTAAATTAGCAAATCTTTAAAATTTTGTGTTTATGTTATTGTGATGCCAACTCCGTTTAATTTCCATTAAATTAAAACATCAATTTCGTACAAACACCTATACTTTGGAAAAGGTTCAAATAGGATGGGCTAGATATTTGGATTGACATGACATTTCTAAAGTAAATGATATGAACATTTAATAATTAAGCTACAAACGAGAAAACTGGTGCATTTTTGCTATCAAATCAAAAATCTTTATTGAAAATAAGTTTCATAAAAAACATTTTTTCATTGTCAAGGCTACCACCAGCTCGGAAAAATAATTCTCACAGACCTGAGAAGAGCTGGCGACAGAAACTCAGCGAGATTAACTTTTTTTTTTTTCAATTGGAACTTACATTCATTACATAAATCATACATTCGTGTTCCTTCATTTGGAAACGAAAGACACTACAAGCAATAGAATTTATTAAATCCTAAATCACAACCTTAAATATACATTTTACCTGCCAAGTTCATCAAGGTTCCATTCCACAATAAGAAAGGTAGAAAAGTAAAGGCCATAAGGTTATGGACGGTCATGAAAAGTTTAAGAACAGCTAACTAGTTAAGATAATGATCGTTTTTGTAAAATAAAACTCATATTATTATCCTCTGATCATAAATGTTGAGGTTTCTCATGTATTACTTTTTAGGTATATAAAAAATTATCCTTCTACGAAATTTCGTCTCAATTGCTCAAGGGTCAAGGGACGATACGAAACAAATGTATTCAAATTTAATTCATATTATCTTTATTCAATTAGGCATTTGAAAAACAACAGCTTGCGTGCTTACAGTGACCTCCGCATACAATATAATAATGCGCTCAGGACACTGTTGGGACTGCCGTGGCGTTGCAGTGCCTCGCTTATGTTCGCCGAAAGATGCATTAATGACTTCAAAGCTATTATGCGTAAGAGAAGCTGTAAATAGCTGGCTTATTTAGTAATTACTGTTATAATTTGTTAATTTTTTATTTATAATACTAACACTAGTCTTTAAGAATAATTGTTACTAACAAAATATTTGCTTGTCCCGAAATAAACATTTATTATTATTATTATTATTATTATTATTATTATTATAACAATAAAAACGGTCAGTGTACTCGGCGAGTAAGCTACCGATTCGGAATGCGGCGGAATGAGAAGAGCTTTACAGAAGAGCAACTGTTCTCTTTTTAAGAGAAATTCAACAATGTTTGATGTATTATAATATTAACCTTGCAAATGAGTCGACACATTTCTGATTTTAGATTTAAAACTAAAAAAAGGAAGGTCTAAGATATCTTGTTGAACTTTATTATATTCGTATACTCAAGCCCATGAAGGATTTACTTTTTGAAAACGAAATTTAGGCGTTACGTGTTTGCTTTTATTTCTTGTATTTATCATGTCTGTAATTTTTTATAAGTATTAAAATTTTGGCGTATGAATAATATTATTAAATATGTATTCAGAAGCGACTGTAAGAAAACCAACTTCTTTAAAAACATCTCTCAGGAAATCTCTTGTTTTTAAGTTATAAATAGCCCGCACAGATCTTTTTTTAAAATAAATATAGAATTAATGTCAGCATCATTGCCCCATAATAAAATACCGTAAGATAAAATACTATGAAAATAACTAAATATAAAGAGTCGAGCCGTATTAACGTCCGTTAATTTTGTAATTGCAAAGACAGCGGAGCTGAGTTTGGCTGCGAGTGTTGAGAGATGGGGGTTCCACTGAAACATTTAATCTAAAGTTATATCTAAGAAATATGTTAAGTAATATTATTGAAAAATCTAATTAATTTATTTACATACTTATAATTATTTTAACAATAATTGGAAATGCAACTCATCAATGTATATTATAATAATCGATTCCATATTAAGAAGTTGTGATCTTGACTATGTTGAATTGTTTATTAAGATGGCCGACGTAGGATTTAAGAAGTTGTGATCTTGACTATGTTGAATTGTTTATTAAGATGGCCGACGTAGGATTTAAGAAGTTGTGATCTTGACTATGTTTAATTGATGGATTGTTAAATTTAATGATGTTTCTTTGTAAACAACTTCTTAAATAATTATTCCTTCTTTATAACATTATTTTATGAATTGTAATACTTAAAGTCGTCCGAATAAAAGTTACTTGAATAGAGTGTTTGATAGTATTATGTAAAAAAAAAAGTATTGTGATTGACTAGCAACGATTCACTTGAAGAGAGGGAATCTTTGTACAAAGAGGGGTGTTTTATGAGCAGAGCTCGGTTTACTGGTGATTTTCGAGGAATACACATTGTGAGTAGAATCCATGTCAGTTTGTCTAATTTAATTTAATTTAATTTAAATGTTATTTATTTTAAATAATAAATGAAAATTAACTTCTTTCATTTTGTTAATACTCTCCTAGCTGTAATTATTTCACTATGATAATTGTCACTCACTTAACTAATATAAAATCATAGAACTATAGTTGGTACATCTTATTATAGTTATAGTTACAATAGAGTCGATGACTACTATACGGTCAGCGATTCTATCTTTTTTTAAAAAAGAATAATAATTCAGTAAATTTCCTATATATATGTAATATCTTTCCTTGATTTAAAATTTATTTGGAATAAACTATATAATTGATTTACAATAATCAAGTTTTTATTTCGTAAATAACGGATTTTGGAAATGTATAACAGCGCCTATTTTCTTCAAGAGACGTTCTTTTGGGGGGGGGGGGGGGGGCAGGCTACCCGGTTATACAATGTGAATTACATTACGGCAAACATATTTAAGCAAAATTTACAAGAAATATATATAGATACCTTTGATAATTATCTTAAGTGAATAAAAATTGCAGAATACCTAATATGCTTCCCACATTTAGTATAATCTATTGGAGAATTGCTGCACTGATTTGGATGTTGTTATCACTGTTATAAGTACCCAAGAAACTCGTTACGTGCGTTACAAACTGCCAAAGTCAAAATATTTTTTCCTAAAATAGTGAAGAATATAATATTGATAAAAAAAAATCAAAACAGGTGCAGACGGGTACAAGAACATATAGTGTACTAAAAGCTATAGAATATTTCGGTAAGTATTAATTAAATCATCATCCTAGGCTCAAGGCATTGGCCAGTCTAAAATAAAAACAACAATATACGTAAAATTAAAGTATAGTATATATTCTTTTGGAGAATATAGTCAAAATTTGCGTAAATAAAGTCAATGACCTTTTGTAAGCATATGTATTTTTTATCGTTCAAAACTAAACATTTCCAATACATAATATATAAAATTAAATGTATATCTTACATTTGTAGTTAAAAGGATAAATATATATTGAATTGTGTAGAGTACTTGTCCTTCTGGCTGTCTGTATAACTGCAATATATATATATACTAACTTATTCCCTCCCGCTTCGCTGGGCACACTATTAATTTGGATGTGAACTTAGGTTGCTATGGTAACCGTTGCTATAGTAACTCTTACCTCCTCGTTAAGTGTATAGCTGCTACAGGTTTAAAACTTGGCGAGATGCAAAAAGTTTAAATCCGTTGGGATAGAAATTCCGTAAAATATGTTCTTAGCTCTTATGTGGAAATGAAAAGACTTTTATTGGAGTATTAAAACATGCAGATGTATTAGTGACGGACTTTTAAATTCAAAACATCGACTAATTTCTTACTTCACATTAATATATTCTGTCTGATTTGGTTAAAATAAATTCGTTTAGTATTTCACCACAATTAGCTATTATAACGTAGATTTTATTTTGTTGTAAGTATTATTATATTTATTACATTTAGTATTATGTATAATAATACCCAATTTGTTTGTTTCACATGTAATAAAGTCAATTAGTTTAAAAGATAGCTGAGTCACATAGAATTCTAAATAGCAAACTAAATCAATTTTAGACAAGTTATTGTTGAGAACTTTAAAATTATGATTGTGAAGAAAACTAATTTGGTCATCTTCAGTTGCATTAAGTCGTTTTAATTAACATAATGAAAATTTTATACATTGTTTTGCATAGGCTAAAGATTCACTTTTAACGAATATGAAAAATATCGAGGGATCCAAATTTGATCCCTGTGGAACACCAGAGATCAACAAAGGATTCGTTTCCTATTCATATAAAATTACCAACTGAAAGTTATAAGCGAGGTAGAACCATAGCAAACGGTAGAGGTATAGATATAGATAATAATATGATACTATTTAAAGGTGGTGTTAGTGCTCTAAGTCTAGTCTATTCATACTATAAATATAATATATGACGTTTTAGTCTTTTCCGGTGGGAGTCCTAGAACTTCGCACCCATATAAGAGATGCAATAAGTATAACCCAAGAGGGTACCAGCTTTGATGAAGCCGGAAAACCCTTTTCCAAGCACAATCAGGGGAATGATTTTCGGATTTTGCTGAGGCTGCCCGGCATATCTGGGGCGGGCAAAGTATCGCATCTTGTATTGTCAGGACAAATGACGGCAAACATCCGGCACCCCAAGCCCCTCTAAATGTAAACTTTTGCAACATACGACAATTTCACTCTAATTTAAACGCCATCCACTACCACCTAGCGGCGCAGCAGCTCATGTTGTTTTTAGCGGAGACCCAGATATCTCAATCTACCGACACACCGTATCTATAATACCCTAGGTATAAACGAGAACATCATTTTATACCACAAGCCGGGGTCATCAAAATTTTGAAGGTGTTTTGAAGGTGGAGCTGGCAAAGAACCCGCCCGACACACGCAAATTCTAGACGCTTTCTAAGGCCACTCTGAACAATTTTTGCAAGACATCCCTACCGCCATTACACATAGGGAATGACTCTCTGGCCCATACGGCAAAGAGAAAGCCGATCTTTTGAGCACTCTTTTTGCCTCAGATTCGACGTTGGACGACCAAGGGAAGACATCGTCTACCGTCCCACGGTGTCAGAACTCAATGTCAGAAATATATTTTCGGCAAAAAACTATCCGACAGTTTATTCCTTGCCAATTCATGTGCCTGGTCGTTTTCGACGGTTTTTGATTGGACTACAAGCCCGTGAAAAGAACTGGTGTCTTCTATCGGAAGTTCTCTATAGAAGACACCAGTTCATTGAGGATGGTTTCAGAAGGAGATGAACTGAACCACGTTCAATTTATTCGCCTAAAGACACAAGACAAGTTTTGCGCGTTTACCACTAAGAAAACCCTATTTGTCATATCACCACTCTTCGAGATACTTTTCGTCAAGTATCAATATACTGGGCCTTGATATTTTGAGCAATTGTCAGTTGTAGTCATCTAGAGAGCAAGGCCAAATTGGCCTTGACGAAATTGGGAGTGATCAAGGTAGTGGGAGTGAGCGAGGCAGTATATCAGGCCTGGCCAATGACTTGCGCTCTATAAGGCACAGGACCAATGTACCAGTGGACAATTAGAAAAGTTGACTATTTGACCAGTCGAACATGAGACCAGTGGACCATTGCACCATTGGACCAGTAAGCAATTGAACCAGTGGACCATACCGGTAAGTGATCAAGGCACTTATGACACTCCGTTTTCTAGGTGTAATGGAACAACGCATTATTAAGTTAATTATTTAGAGAACGTAGAATGTCATTAACAAAATTTTATTTCAAATGGTCCTGCAATGTAGTTCTGACTCTAGTTGCACGTTTCTAAAGGGAAGTTCCAAGCAAAAGAAGCAGCAAGAATGCATCAAGATCAGATCAACTCTCAATTATTTTTCTTTCATGTAATATACATAGTTAATACACTAACACAAACAGATATTTTTTTTGTATATTCTGTTATAATAATAATGAGGGGTAAGAGAGACAGGGGAAGGCCTCGAGTTTCGAAAACACAGTATCTATGATACTGGAGGAAGGTCACGTAAAAAGCATGAGGACCCCTCGGAGGGCATGTATGAAGAGGTTGATGTCTGTGGCCGAGGTGAAAGAGGTATGCACGGACCGTAGTGTTTGGCGCTCCATCATCTCTGGTTACCCCGCAAGGGATATGGCGTAAAGATAGATAATAATAATGAAATAAACGGAACCTTCAGATAGTAGAACTTTCACACTTGATCGTTTTATATTAATTACCATGTGTAATTAAATTTTAATTACAATATTACTTAACTATTAACCTTGCGAGTCAAAAGAGTAAAGTAAAAAGTATTTATTTGTAAAAAAAAAATTAAACGCATTTTAATTCAGGTTTGCGAAGTGAAATTATATTATTATTGTGTTTTGTTATTTCTCTCTTGATTTCTGTATAAGATGGTTGTCCGGACGTTTTTTAAAATTTAATATGATAATATTTAATTAGGATTACAAATATTTGTTATCAAGGACATTTTTATTTTACAGGGTAAGTACCTACATATTTTGAATGCACCTATTTTAAAATAATTGTTTTTGGAAAAATTTTAGTTCTTAGTTTTGACAAACAATTCTGAAATAGAACATTCAAGAAATGTTTTAATTTATTTTATATTTTCTAATAATGAATAGATGACGTAATTTATTTTTACGAACGAACTTTGTTCTTTATTGTTTTCACTATTCTCGGATGGATGTATGGATGTCTGTGGACAGGAAAAATTTTCATTACTGTCGAGAGATGGCGCTGTTTATAATTTACTGATTTAGTTTATTTTCATATTTAATTATATTACTATTTTGTATTATTATTAATCACACTTTTTTGTATTTTTTTTGTAATTATAAATAAACATTTTATTTAACGTTTTCTTTTTTCAATAAATAATAATCATTTTACTTAAAAATCTATTGTTTTTTTATTAACATTTATAATTTCGTCAAAATTCGTTCGGGAAATACCCTGGGTATTTGCATCATCACTGGTATTCATTAAATTAGTTTTTTATTGATCATTTTTAAATAGTTTGAATGCTTTGAGCTTTGACTTGTATTCTTAATTTTGAGTCACAATAATTGATACTTCAATATCAATATTTTTA
Organism: Melinaea marsaeus rileyi; assembly: GCA_918358865.1. Classification (NCBI taxonomy): domain Eukaryota; kingdom Metazoa; phylum Arthropoda; class Insecta; order Lepidoptera; family Nymphalidae; genus Melinaea; species Melinaea marsaeus. The sequence goes on along the minus strand of OU911089.1, from coordinate 13,541,081 downwards.
TAGTATTTTCATAATTTTTATAGGATATATCTACTGAGGGCGATGATGCTGGCGATTATAATATTCGTAGCAGCATGTTACTTGTATTGGAAGTGGCTTACTCGAAGGCAAGCGGGTGAACCACCAGCACTTCCAGGGTCCCTGCCATTTATTGGCCACGCACATTTATTAGTAGGAAACACCTCACGTAAGTTAATATTATCAAATATTATCTAGAGTTTGAAGTGGTCCCTTGGGACAACCCAGAAATGAACAGCTGGAGTTTTGCATTCAGGAACGACCAGCACACGCAAAAAGCGGTCTTTTGGAAATCTCAAATACTTATAATATTTAAATTTATAGTTAGTTGTTTTCTGTGAAAATGTATAAAAAATTAAAAACTTTGCCAAGGGATGATTGTATTATAATAATTAATTATATACCCTTAAGTACCATAGTTCACTAGTTTGTATAAAAAAACAGAAATGCTGAATTTTTGTATTAATATTAATAGTGTAAATGTCCAGCGTACATATAAAAAATACATATATTTTGATGAAATTGAAAATAAAATTTTATAATTTTCCATATCTTTTAGGATTTTGGAATTTTGTAAAAGATATATCATACAAATGCATGGAGTTGGGTCACGTGAGCTACTTCTTTACTGGACCCGTGAAAATTTACGGTAAATTTAATAATTTATTACAATTAATAATTATCTCCTAATTATTCATGTAACATAAAACTGAGTTCAATGAACTATATCGATAACTAAAATGAAATTCAAATACGTGTATGATATTTTTCTTTTAGTTTTAACTGACCCAGATGACATCTACACCTTGTCCAACACGTGCTTTCAAAAAGACGAATATAGTTATGAATTCACAAAACAACTATTGGGGGACGGACTACTTTTTTCACCAGGTACGTTTACATACACTCGAGGTACGTTTACATACACTCCAAGTAGGTTTACATACGCTCCAGGTATTTTTATATACACTCTGGCTTCGTTCACATACACTCCAGGTACGTTTACATACACTCCTGGTACGTTTACATACACTACAGGTACGTTTACATACACTCCAAGTAGGCTTACATACGCTCCAGGTATTTTTATATACACTCTGGCTTCGTTTACATACACTCCAGGTACGTTTACATACACTACAGGTACGTTTACATACATTCCAAGTAGGTTTACATACGCTTGAGGTATTTTTATATACACTCTGACTTCGTACACATACACTCCAGGTACGTTTACATCCATTCCAAGTAGGTTTACATACACTTCAGGTACGTTTACATACATTCCAAGTAGGTTTACATACGCTCCAGGTATTTTTATATACACTCTGGCTTTGTTTGCATACACTCCAGGCACGTTTACATACACTCCAGGTACGTTTATATACACTACAGGTACGTTTACATATACTCCAAGTAGGTTTACATACACTCCAGGTACGTTTACATACACTACAGGTATGTTTACATACACTCCAAGTAGGTTTACATACACTCCACGTACGTTTACATACACTACAGGTACGTTTACATACACTCCAAGTAGGTTTACATACACTCCAGGTACGTTTACATACACTCCAAGTTGGTTTACATACGCTCCAGGTATTTTTATATACACTCTGGCTTCGTTTACATACACTCCAAGTAGATTTACATACAGTCCAGGTGCATTTTCATACACTTCAGGTGCATTTTCATACACTCCAGATACGTTAGCATACACTCCAAGTAGGTTTACATACACTCCAAGTACGTTTACATACAATCCCGGTACGTTTACATACACTCCAAGTACGTTTACATACACTACAGGTACGTTTACATACACTCCAAGTATGTTTACATACAGTCCAAGTAGGTTTACATACAGTCCAAGTAGGTTTACATACACTCCAAGTAGGTTTACATACACTCCAAGTATGTTTACATACAGTCCAAGTAGGTTTACATACACTCCAAGTAGGTTTACATACACTCCAAGTATGTTTACATACAGTCCAAGTAGGTTTACATACACTCCAGGTGCATTTTCATACACTCTAGATACGTTTAATTAATAATAATGTGATAAATATATTTATCAATTTATTATACAAATATTGGTTGCATGGGTTTTGCAACGTATTTACAGCTTTCCTTAATATATAGTCCCGGAAGTTTGTTGACTGTTTTTTTGTTATTGCATATGTTATTTCCACAAATAATACAATAGTGATTATTTTCCGTGAATCGCGAATACAATCAATTATGCTAAGTAAATTAATTCAGCATATTTTAAAACAATTAATTGACATTTAAAAGCAACAAAAGGTGATGTAAATTAAGGAAATATTTCATTTCATTTGCATCGATTTTCTATTATAATTGTTGATAAAGATATTTTTTTTACTGATATTTGAACTTTGACCTTTTGGCTTGTAAGTCCTGCAACAAAGAACACTCTCTCGCTTGGACTACTAGTGAAGGAACACACACATATGAGACAAGAATATAGGACCATCAAGTGTACTAATGCTTGGAAACCTTTTCTGATATCACTAGAAGTATATCAGAAGACTGAAGTTAAGGAAGAACTAGACTGGGTTTGCTCATTCCATGGTCTTTGCTGGACATCAGATTCCTTAACGACCTCTCTGACATACGTAGAAATGTCTCTTCTTTCAACTTAAACCTCGTAAATATTTGTCACCTTGAAATCGACAACCAATAGCATGTTTACTGGAAATCTATGATCTAATTTTGCTAATATATTTCAAATTTCGTCATCGACTTCACTGCTTCTTCTATTTCACCAAAACCATGTCGAAATTTCTTTAAAGGATCAAATCTATGAGTCATCATTGAGTTTCACTGAAACAGTGTATTACACTCCTTGTAGACGCTACCAACATTACCAAAACCATTGGATCAGTGCCTGTTGTCTTCCTTGAAGTAAAACGTAAGTCACTAACTCCACTGTTGTCCTAAATTTCTTCATTACCAGGACTTAACTCATCAATATGATTTCGCCTTCGTCTACATAAGTTTATATTTCAGTTAATTATCTCCATTTTTTCAATTCAAAGATCAGTCGAAGATTCTTCAAACGTTTTTAAAAATCCTATATTTCTTGTGTTTTGAAAATTTATGGATTTTTAACTGTTTTTTCTCTTTATGCTTAATTTCAAGTCCATATTCTATCATTAGCTCCTACAGTATTATCTTTTATCGATTTTTTTCAAAAGGAAAAGTTACCAACGAATTTTCCTTTAATTCTAAAGATAAATTCAGATGAACAGACACCGTACACTTAATAAATAAATAATACGTGGAAATCGTGGATAGAACACTCTGTAATGTAGAACTTTTGTTTACTTCAGTACTATTCATAAATTTAAACTAGATAATACAAAAAAATCGTATACACTACATAATTTATGTTTTGCAAAATATAAATTTATAAACCGATATTGAAGTCAAACAGAAATTATCAGAAAACTTGTGACTCCCAGGAAAGATAACATTCCAAGTAGATAATTAGTAACTATTGCATGCTATGTTATAAAACTTCAATTATAAGGGAATCGGATAATTGCAGCGGACTATAAAACCGATAATTAACATAAATTTGGGCGCCGATTTAACGCCGATAGAACAGACAGACTAAATAAGGGCAAAGACCTCCCGGCAGTATATTGTCTGATATTTATCATAATTATTTTAAGCATGTCAATTAATGTAATTATCGGGATAGCTTGTGGAACTTTGTGGAAATTTGAGAAACTTTATGGAAGTTTGCGGAACTTGGTGGAAGTTTGTGAAACTTTATGGAAGGTTGTCGAGGTTTGTGAAAGTTTGTGGACGTTTGCGAAATTTTGTGGTAATTTATGGAAGTTTATAGAACTTTGTGGAAATTTTTGGAAGTTTGTGGAACTTTATGGAAAATTTGTGGAATTTTATGTAATTTTGTGGAACTTTCTCCGGTTGAAAAATAAAAACGTAAAACCAATTTTTATCCGGTTTATTTTCATATACCACATAACTTATCAACTTAAATATTACAGTTTGATAACTTATCAAATATATATATAACTCTAGAATAAAAAATATTCAACGATTCATAGTTTTTTTACACTAAATCTATCATAATCTATATATATATTTTATTAATTATCAATATATAGACAAGTTTTACACAATAATCTTGATACTACCTTAAAATTCTTATTTACTGTTGGTCCATAACATACTATGAACTAATGGTTTGAAATGGAATTAAAAAAAAAAATCAAAACGCAAATTCACTTTGAAGAAACGTAACCAACAAACATAGAAACACAAAAATGGTAAAGTCTATATATATATATATATATATACTTTTATACCAATTATAATTACAGTACTTTATCAACAATAAAAATAAAAAAATAAACTCACACCTCCCCAGTATCCATGTTGGATTCAACCATCGTGAAGTAGCTCGTCCTGTCTTTGGTTGACATTGTCGCTTTGAATACTAAATTATCTATTTCATTCATTAAAATTAATCTCTGATCCTCGTCAATCTTCTTCAACTTCCTCGCAAGCAACTGACCGAAGAGCTCGCACTCATTCTCATCCTCCCTCGTCATCTCTCTCGTTATTTTATTCTCCCTCGCCATAGATAGCAGTTCGTCTATCTCTTTCTTTGCTACTTTCTTCAATCTTCGCTTGCTGTTCATCGGTATGACGTGTATTGGATCGTTTCTGTGACTTGATGTTGATGAATTGTCATCATATTCTGATGTTTGTAAGTCGGAGTTACGTGATATACCCTCGTGGTCGTTCGTGTTCTGAAAAGATATTAGTCAATCAGTCAATCAGTCAATCAATATGATGGGATAAAAAGGGTCTCAAAAAGCCCTTGATTTTTTCATATTTATCTATATATATAAATAAAATAGATGTGTCCGTTTGAATTCCAAATTCACAGCTTTTCACTGATACCTACATAAAAAAAAATATTAAAAATTGATTTCTGGCTGGGTAAAAAGGCAAAGGGTGTATTCTCGTCCCTTTCTATCTATCCCTCTAAACTCCTTGAGGTGGAAAGCGACTTCCAACTCTTCTGAAACATTTCTTTGTTATATGCAGTATCAATATGGAAGAGGCACCGCAAGCTCATAAGTCCAGCATTCAACCAGCAGATACTGGATTCCTTCATGGATATATTCAACAAACAGGGGAGGAGACTCGTTAAGAACATGGAAAAAGAAATCGACAATGGACAATTCGATCATACGAAGTATGTTAGGCAAAATTTTATGGAAACCATTTGCTGTAAGTGCATTTTTTTTGAGGCTATCCTTGTCAAACTTGTCAAACTTTTGATTTGATTTGTTATTGCAGTAACCGCAGTAGATGATAGTGTCACTCCAGAGGAGGCTGTGCACTACGTGGAGGCTTTCGAGAACTACATGAATATAAATATACTTAGATTCCAAACATTCTGGTTGCATCCCGAATTCATATTCAGATTTAGCAACCTCAAGAAGAGGTTGGACGCTAATATAAAGATTTTACATGATATGTCTGATAAGGTAACTAACTACATATATATATATATATATATATATATATATATATATATAGAATTACAAACAGACACTACACTTATTATTATTATTATTATTATATATATATATATATATATATATATATATATATATATATATATATATATATATATATATATATATATATATATATATAATAATAATAATAATAATAAGTGTAGTGTCTGTTTGTAATTCTAAATTAAAAGTATTTTATTACATGCATATGAAAGTATATACATTGTATATAAAATAATCAATTTAAAAAAAAATTCTCTGTCTGTTCGGTTGGGGTAATCTCCGAAACGGCTGGACCGATTTCAACTGAACTTTCACCGAGAGATAGCTGATGTTATTAGGAGTAACTTTTATTTAAAAATATATATTCCTCGCGGACGAAGTCGTGAGCAGAGCTAGTGTTAAATATTTTTTACAGTATATAGCAACATTTAACCTTATTTTTTCTTTATCAAAAATGAATATAATAATACCACTTAAGGTTTAAAAAAATCACGAGAATACCATGAAATTTCGTTTATAGTTTTAGTTTCTAAACATATACTATATAAGTTTGTGAAAATTTATATATTTTATAACAGGTATTAAAAAAGAAGAGGGCTCTTAGAAAAATAAATGGCACTGAAGTGAAGAAGGAAAAGAGTTAGTATTTTTTTTAATTTAAATCAATTAATAATTAAACTGAAAGCGAAGCATTCACATACTAGGAAGGCTTGTATGTTTACTTGGATTGTGACGTCACGTTCAGGTTCAAAATTAATGTTGGTTTCAAAACTTCGCCCTCTAGTATATGGAAGCTTCGGGTAGAATAAAATGTATAATTATAAATAACTGATAAGGGTTATCAATTAATTCCTTTTAAGGTCCAAAAGTGAAGGTTTTCATGGATCTACTTATGGATTTGGATGACGGTGTCCTAACTGACCAGGAGATAAGGGATGAGTTGAACACCATCATCATGGCTGGTCACGATACCTCAGCTAATGTTATAGTTTTTACTTTAATTTTAATTGGATCACATCCTCAGGTTCAGGAGAAGATTTTTGAGGAGTAAGTAAATTTATTACAAATAACTGATGAAATATATATACAGTAATACCCCATAACACGGCACTCTTATAGCGCGATTGCAGTCCCTCATATAACACGTGTTTACCCCCATATAATGCGGGAATTGCCCGTTATATTTCTATACTATAAAATTCATATATATTTTTTTACAGTTCCTAATTAATTTCGCTTACCTTTGCATATTATGTTGTTATAAAGTTAAATAAAATTAAGTAAAAATTTAATTTAAATAAGTTCTCTCTCAATATTTCATTTAAACCGAACTTAATGAGAAAAGTTAAACGTGAATTATTTTTACATAACGCGTTATACGGTCATATGAGCGCATTATACAAGAATATTCCTACAACGCGTTTTCCTATAACGAATCTACCATGTTATAGGGGGGATAGCTGTATATTTATTCTTAAACATTTTCATTTTCAGGTTAGATGAAATATTCGGCGATTCGGACAGAGATGTCGAAAAGCACGATCTGTCAAAATTGACATACGTGGAGGCTGTTCTGAAGGAGAGCATGAGGTTCTTTGTCATGGCACCCTTCGTTGGAAGACACATCGACCAGGAAGTCAAATTAAGTTAGATAATATTCATATTAATAAAAATGTTTGATTGAGCCAAGCGAGCGGAGCGCTCTACTGGAAACTTTTCACATTCTTTGTCACGAATAGGGTCTAAAACTACTTAACGGAAAATTTGCAATCAAAAAGACACACATTAGGTGATGGTTTATAAAAATATTTGAAAAATGTCATGTCGTTGAGGAATAATCGTCAAAAAACTGATATCCCATTGAAGTCTATGGGAAACGATGAGTCATTACACTCGGCTCGCTTTGCTCAATATGCAAACGGCATATTGGCGCCCCTAGTATCAGTTTGTGTAAGATTTCTATTATTTCAGAGAACTGTACTCTGAAACCTGGTAACAATTGCATGTTGCTGTATTACGGAATCCATCGTCATCCGATTTGGGGTCCGGATGCTGATGTGTTCAGACCAGAGCGTTGGTTGGATCCAGATACGTTACCGAGGAACTCTAACGCTTTCGCTGGCTTCAGTTTGGGAAAGAGGAACTGTATTGGTAATATATATATACATTAAAGAATTCAGCAACTTAAGCTCGATTCTTTCCACTTTATACGATTATCACAGCATTTTTTTAATCATTTGAATATTCTTTAGTCTTGGGATTAATATAATATAACTAATATAATAATTACTTGAAAGAAAATCTTGATTACGGTATAAGGGGTACCGCTACTAACTGAATTGTTGTCAAAATACTTAAGAACGCAAGTTTGAAGGTGTTTTTGTGTTTGTGCAAAAGCAGACACATGTTCTAACTAGTACCTCACAGAAGTTAAGGTTAATAAATAATAACATAGAAAAATAACCTATTTAGATGAATACGGTAACAAGATCATAACAAAATGAGCCTTGTCAAAATACCTTTGAGCGCTACTGTAAACTATTATTACTATATATTTATTATTTATTTATTCATCTTCACGCCATATCCCTTGAGGGGTAGCCAGAGATGACGGGGCGCCAAACGCTACGGTCCCTGCATACCTCTTTCGCCTCGGTCACAGACATTAACCTCTTCATACATGCCCTCATGTTTTTTACCTGACCTTCCTCCAGTATCATAGACACTGTGTTTTCGAAGGTCACTTGAGGCCTCCCCCTGTCTCTCTTACCGCTCACTTTTCCTATATAAATCTTTTTTACCATTCTTTCACTCATTCGTTCGAAGTGCCCAAACCACCTGAGCACGTTCTACTTCATTCTCATTATATATATATATATATATATATATATATATATATATATATATATAAACTATTATCCACAGGTAAGGCGTACGCGATGATGTCAATGAAAACCACGATATGTTTCCTGTTCAGAAACTACAGACTCAGAGCAAATCACAAGAACGTTGAGCTCAAATTGGACGTATTACTTAAACCGGTATCCGGACATTACATTAGTATTGAGAATAGAAAAAAATTATAATGGTTAAAACATTATTTTGGTTATAATTACTATAGCAGTTAACACTTTCACTGCCAGCTCCGTAGCGTGTACGGAGACGCAAGTTTCACCCCGTGTCTCACCCCAGGGCCGGAGCATGTATGGAGCAATTAAAAGTCAATTTTTTATAGTATTTAATTGGGTCAACATTTTTTTTTACTATTTTTCTGTTTATTTAAATGCCTTTATGCAAACGTTTATATGAAAAATTGAAACAGCACACAGGGCTCAATTTCTGAAAACCTGGTGGCAGCGAAAGTGTTAAGGTATGAATGTTATATTTGAAAGAAATTTTAATGATTCAATCATCAAGCACTTAATCAATTACGATATCCAATTTTTAGTGCACTGTTTAAGCTTAAATATATAGTACACTAATCACAATCTCGCTCGACGATTCCTGTTAGGGGAGGCACAGAGAGGGAGGGAGTAGTTTAATTTAGCCCCCCCCCCTCCCTCACATCCTTCCACTTCATTCGACCAATATTTTTATATAATTTGTAAGAATCTCTGGAATCTATTAATATCATTATAAGTTTAAGTATTTTATTGTAGATTTTTGTAAGTTTTTCTAATATAGGATACATTTTTGGAGGATAGTCAAAAATTGTATAAATACTTGAGGAGAAAGGTGAAATAAATCCACAAAATGTCAGCAAAAGATCCTACTAATATTTTACGTTGCTATTTTTATTATTAAAATTATTTTTGTAATGTACTTTTGATTTTTTCCTTCATTCCACATTTTTTTGATCCCATTTCCCAAATTGCCTTCTCTTAAAATTCGCGATATAATGTAATTACGATAAATTTAAAATATATTTATTCAAGTAGACATTTACACGCACTTTTGAATCGTCAATTATTACAATACAAAAAGGTCAGTGCAGTCAGTCCGTAAGTAAGCTACCACCGGCTCGGAATGATGCTCTGTTGAGAAGAGCCGGCCAGAAACTCAACAGTTGCTCTTTTTATAAGAAATACTAATTGATAATTTGTACTAACTTTTGCATGTGACTCTGTATTTTGAGAAATATATTTTTATAATAAATGGCCGCCATTTTATATCGTAAGCGGCCATTTTACTATCCAATTTTATATATTTATAAATTTTATGCTTGTGATTGGTTGAAATTCAACTTAACAAGTTGTTGTGATTGGTTGAAATTCAACTTGTTAAACAGAGCACTTAAAATTGGATAAGAAAATGATGACACTACTGTTAATTTGTGATTGTACCCTTACTTCAAAACAACATATATGGCCGCTTACAATATGTTGTAAAATGGCGGCAATTGTTATAAGAATACATTTCTCAAAAAAAATATATATATATATATATTTATATCCCTTACAATGTGTTCGCTTCCAAGTTTTTGTTTATATGAATAATATAACACTATTAAATAGTATACATGTCAAAGATCGTTGTTTTGTACGTCTGTCACACAAAATATTAAATGATAAAAATATATAACCACGACATAGAAATTGAGATTTTTCTACCATTTATTGTATATTTACATTTATAAACATAAGTATCGTCTGTAAGATCACTATCACAACACTAACACTAACGCACTATCATATGATCCGGACGACGCGATTACGTTAGGGAACGCTACGTAAAAGCGGCAAAGCGAACATAAATACTACACATACACACACACAGCGTCTTCGCCGGCGAAGACGAGGCCCCCATCCAAGCACGTTGCTCCGGCGTTCTGCCGTCGGAGGACGTTAGTGTCAAATCCTAACCCACATCCAACCCTCGCTTCCCACCTAACGGCGTCCTGAGCCGTGGTCCGAACCTCACAGGAGGCGCCCTCAGGACGCGCGATCCCCTGGGGCCCTTCAGGCCCCCCTTTTTCAAGGGCGGGTTTCTGCACCCGTCCATTCCACCGGTGACGCTGTCATGGCCAGTAGGGCTAACAGCAGAGATACACAAAAAAAAAAAAAAAAAAAAACGCACTGTCAACTTTTATCACTTTTGAACTAAAAGACGGTAAAATAGTTAAGATTATCAAACTTCACTTCCTATCCTCCTATCTTTCATTCAGACAAAGCCGCGTGAAAAACATGTTTAGTCGAAGAGTAGGCAATTATGTCACTTCCAAAAATGGGCTTAAAAAAATTCAACAAAATTTTGTCATTTATGGTAATGTTTTTAACAAAAACATATCTTTTAAAAATAATATCATCAAAATTTTGTTGTTCTTCACATATATGGTAACATTTTTGACAAACTGATACTTTAATTGAGCGAAGCGAGCGGAGCGCTTTATGTGACACTTTTTGCATCCCATGTCCGGAGCTTGAAAACGGCTTTACCGATCTTCATGTAATTTTGCACATTTATAGCAATGGTTTATAAAAAAAAAGTGAAAAAAAAACTCATGTCGTTGAGGAATAATCACCAAAAAATTACAGTCCCATAGACTTCAATGTAAAAATATTTCGCTATGTGATATTTGATTATTCTATATTTTTTGCCTGTCGGTTTCAGCTTTGAACGTTGAATTGAAGATGGGTTACTCGCTTCACTCAATTCGCTGAACTCTATCGAGATTTTGCGAGCGCTGTCAACATCGAGGTTCGGTGGGCGCCTCCAGTAGATAAACGTTTATTTAAAAATTACATTATAGAGGTATGCATTTTACACACTCCCATTTGATACACAAGTGATCAGTATTGATGAAGTGGAGAAGATAAAAATAAGAAAAATCAAGACACTATAGCGCTGTAGACAGAGCGGCCACGACTGACACTTAGTCTCAGGTTTGAGTCCTGATCGTGTTGACTAATTATTATATATTTCCAACACAGTTTTAGGAAAAAGTTCCTTTTTCTGGGATATCTTTATCTTTATATATTTTAGGGATATTTATAACTTTATCTGTATAAAAGGAGTTTTATGTTACCGAGCGTAACACGAGTCAAGACGAGTCAAGACTCGTGTTACGCTCGGTACTAAGTGAATTTTACCTAAGATTTTTTTATCTTTTCAAAAAAATTTTGATATAAAAAAATCTGCAGTTGTCTGTTTTATAGTTTTCGGCATTACCTTAATTTAGTTACGTATATATATTGAATTTGCACGACATTAAAAGAATCTATATTGATGCAGGAACCCAATTTTTTTAGGATATAATGTATATATATATATATATATATATATATATATATATATATATATATATATATACAGTAATAATTAAACGAGGACTCCCGGAGGGCATGTATGAAGAGGTTGATGTCTGTGGCCGAGGCGAAAGAGGTATGCAGGGACCGTAGCGTTTGGCGCTCCGTCGCCTCTGGCTACCCCGTAAGGGATATGGCGTGAAGATAAATAAATAAATAAATATAAATAAATTGTTTAGTATGAAAATTATAGCTAAAATATTTTTTTTTCCTTTAGAATACTTTTTTTTGGCGAAGTTTAAATATTGCTGTGCTGTTTTTCATAATAAACAAATGTTCGTTGGAAAAGAATGTTGGTAGATTCGTTCCACGTTATAGGAAAATGCGTTGTAGAATTATTCTTGTATAACGCGCTCATATGACCGTATAACGCGTTATGAACAAATTATTCACGTTTAACTTTTCTCGTTAAAGACGATTTAAATGGAATATTAAGAAAGAACTTAATTAAATTTCATTTTTAGTCCATTTTATTATAATGTACATAAATGTAGAATGTTAAAGATAAAAAAATCCGTGCTCGCAGGGGGACACGCGTGGGTAGACCTCGTGTGTAACTCATTTAAAATATAACTCACTACCTAAGAATAATACATGATGCCGTTGTTTACATCAAAAATTTTCAAGCAAAAAGCGGTTTTAATTTTTTTTCTCGGAAAAGGTATCTTTTTTGGAAATACTTTTGGTACTTTAATTTAGAGTAAAAAATAACCTTTTTATTAAAAATATTTGCGAGGAGGGAATGTTTACCAGAAAAAAGTTGCCGTGGTTTTACCTACCTAAAATTTACAAGCTAAAAGTGGTTTTAATTTTTTTTCTCGGAAACGGTACCTTTTACGGAAAAACTTTTAGTATCTAAATTTAGAGTAAAAAATAACCTTTCTATTAAAAATACTTGTGATGCAAGAATGTTTATCAGAAAAAAGTTATGATTTTTTTTCCAAAAATTTTCGGTTTTTTTACCCCCACCCCTAAGTTATTGAAGTTAGGTTTTCGGTTTATCTACATTAGTTATAGGTATTTATCAAAGACATCATATAATATGAACGCGATTGATCTCCTTTGTATAGGGACAAAGTTATGGTCGAAAAACTGAAATCAGAAAAAGTGAGGCCCTACCGCCCCCTGTGACCGGATTTCTCTGGTTAACGAACTTGACCTTCATTTTTGGATGGTTAATTTTTGTGCAAAGTTTGAAAGCGATCCAAGCGAAACTGCGGCCGCTATCGTGCTGACTAAAGTCGAATCTGGACGCACGCACGCATATATATATATATATATATATATATATATATATATATATATATATATATAAACTTTTTGACCAATGGTCATTTCGGACTCAGGCGGTCATAAGAAGACCTCCTGTGAAGAAATTTTTCCAAAATTCGAAAGTAGGGGACAAATGAATGGGCAGACCGAATTCTTCGAGGTCTACCTAAAAAGTACGAACTACATCCAGAGTTAGTTTGTTTAGTACAATTGAAATAAGTAACTTAAGATGAATAAAATACACAAACTTTTTTATTGTAAGCAAAAAGTTAAAGGCGATAATTGTTCAAACGCGCGCACACACACACACACACACACACACACCGTAAAATAAACATACCTCTGCTTCATTGTCGTCCCGGCATACACGATTTGACGCAAGAAAACTCATAGCATCAAAGTACCACAATGTAGGTTCATATACTCTTTCAGCTCCAGCTCGAATTGACCTTTTCACCTAAAACATCAAAAATAATATAATATTGAGAAAAAACATCAAAAATTATTACATACGTTTCATTCATATTGTATTCATAACTATTTCAATACAGCAACGCAGCAAGAGCAACGCGCAATTAATTGCTACGTATAAATAACCAGTTGTTTCAATAAATAAGATCAATATTGTATATTATAATATTGTAATTGAATCTTATATAAAATAGTTGTATAATACAAACCTTTTTTAATTCTTTAAAAAATGTTGTTCTTAAATTTTGTACTTTTTTTATTAATGTTCTTATGTTTGCGTTCGCGTCGTACTCTTTGTAAATTTCGAAAAGTATTTTATTTCCCTCCTTTCTTAGCTCTTGATTTCTATAATTTTTATTTTTTTTATCCCATAAATATGGCATGTCTTTGTACATTTCTATAACATTCAAAAGTATTTCCTTTTCCTTTGTAAGCATTTTTATGTTTTTTCAAACACCATAATAAATATTATAATTTGGCGCACGCCGCTTCCTACGACTTATAAAGGTCGTTACAATAATTAGGTTGGAAAATTAGCGTATAAGTGTGCTATATCATCAACACAATGTGATATAATGCAATCTTTACAACCTAGTGTACTTATAACAGTAAGCGTCCGGAAGCCATATTGTCACTAACACTAACTGCTCCAAATTAGAACGCTACGTCAGCGCTCTGTAAATTGCGCAATACTGGATGCATTATAATTGTATAAATCCAAAGATATAACTATTATATCACTAATATTTAGTTTAAATAGTTTTAGTTCACTTGTTCCAACTTTCAGAATCCTCTCTTCGCTATCACAATATAGATTGCAATTTGCAGGTTGACGAAGTTTAGAACATTGACTTTGACAGTTGACAGCTACTCCACGTTTAACCGTAGACTGTAGAAAGAGAACGCTATAAAGCATCCATTCACTATCCTGCTTGCAGGACTCCGTTAAAGCGGAAGTCGTATCGTGTATGTCATTCCATTAAGCGCGGCGAAAGTGCTGGCAAGAGGAAATAAACAAGATTGAGATTGCATATTTATGTTAAAAACCCAAAAATGTGTCGTCAATAAATCAATTGTCTCATGTTAAATTAAACTTGTCATGTTAAATTAAATTTATTTAAATTATAGAAAATACTACAACAAAAGTTTTAAAATGTAATACGTTATGCAGGATTGTTTTTAGGAATCAAATTTTGCATTGAATTAACAATATAAAAAAAAAACATTTTATTCGTTTTTAAAATTGTATATAAATTACTCGTTTTTAAATTAGATGTTATTGTAAACGTAACATTTCGCGGCATTTTCATAACATTTACAATTTTATACCTTTCGCAAATTGTGCAAGCCGCTGCGGTAGAATAGATAGAAAAATGTGGTAACTGTATTGATAGATCAATTCATCTATTCTACTATTTTGATAAACAGCTATCAACACAATTGACATATCTATAAGTGATTGATATAGTATATGTATTATATATAGCTATCATTATTTACAAATTGATATTTTTATACGAATTATATCATAAGCTTTATATGTTTAAAATTTTACGCAGATATATATTGCCTTCAGAACTATGATTAGGTCGCTTTGAGTATGAGTTGCTGTTTGACGTTTCTGATATTGTATACAGAGTAGGAATTAGTGATCCATTGTTATTATGGTACCACAATATTAATATTTATACTAATAATTTGGATTGTTGTGGATTTCATTATATTTACTTTTCGTATATAACAATATTTATTTATTGTGGCTTGAAACTTGAACGATAAAGTTAATGTTGCCTCTAAAAAAAAATCTTAACCTGCATTGCTGATAATAAAAATAAAATAACAAATTATTCATAAAGAACTCTATATTCGAAAAAATATATATACAATGAATGCTTACAGTAATTATCTAAAATTATGTATTTATTATATAAAATAAAAAAGTTATTAAATTAAATAACATTGGGCAACCTTTCTTGTATTAATATTTCATTCATTACATGTTTGAAATGTCGATACTAGTTAATTATAATTGTCTAAAGAAAAACAAAAAGGAGGAAAGGGATGCTAGGTGACGACTTATAAATAAGCTTGAATAAAATACTAGAATTTCCGACTCACGGAAAAGGTTTCTTGATTTGACGTATACTTTTTGTTAAACAGATAAACAATATTTACATATTAATACCTATTACTTACAGGTTCACAAAATGTCAACCGAAATCGCAAAATATCAAATAATAATAAAAACAAGACGTTTTAAACCGGTCAAAAGGTTACACTTAAAATGTTGATCTAGCAGATAAAGAATATGCTATATATTGATTTCATTCAATGGACCAATATCCATTTGGTATTTGGATTTAGTAGATGAATAATTTGATAATTAGTTTAATTTAATTAAGCCTACTTTTTGTGAGTAGACAACATTAGAAGTGTAGTGTCGGTGAATTAGAAATATAATAGAATACAGATGATTATTATTATTGAAGTTACATAATTTGTTTTGTTCACTTGACATAAATACTTCAAATATGAACGTGAAGGTCTGGAGTGCGGTACGACTGATAACGTCTGTAAATACTCGGTTAGCAACGAAATCAGTCAATAATTTCAAGATAGTCAATTGTGTTCGAAGTTTTTCACTCAGTCAGTGTAGAAATATGAAGCTTGTACAGTTCGTTTACAATGATAATCCTAAGGATATCCGTGTTGGATATTTGGAGGGTGATAAAGTAGTGGATATCAACAAGGCAGATTCAAGTTTACCAACCACATTGTTGGAGATATTGAAAAATGGTGACTTGGAGAAGGTGAAAAGGTGATTTTCACTCTTTTATCTACATTAAAATTAAGACTAAGATCTTTATATATTATAATTATATTTAAATTTAACTACCTATAATTCATCTCAGTATAATTATTTAGATTTTAGTAAGTAGAAAATAACTATTTAGTCATGTAAGTAACTATAAAATCAACATTACAGAAATAAAAAATGCTATATATAGAACATTGGAAATTTGAAAATAAGTCAAAATACATTAAGTCTTTCAAAATAGGATAAACACAAACTATTTACTGATTTAATGCAAAATAAAAATAGGGTATGTTTGTTATTTTTTAGCTTGAGGGCAACAAATCCCTCGTCAATAGGGCTGTCATCTGTTAAATTGGCTGCCCCAATCCTCGGCCAAGACAAGGTATTATGCATAGGTCTTAATTATAAGGATCATTGCGAGGAACAAAAGCTTACTCCACCTGAAGTACCGATGATGTTCAGCAAGTTTTCCAGCACTGTTATAGGACAGAAGGACGCTATTAGGTTACGGACTGATGTTACTGATGTGAGTTTACTTTAATAATTAATATATTTTTATTATTTATTTATGTATTTATCAGTGATTATATAACATTATACATAATAAGCGCCTGTTATAAATAAATAGCAAATGCATTCTAACACACTAGTAATACTTTGCTAATTTTATTATTTTAATAGGAAAAATATTGAAATATAGCCTTAAACCCTACACCTGACCTTACACCTGAAACCTGAAACCCTAAAAACTTAAAAACATTAACAAAAACAAAAAATTATTTATAAATTTGTGAATTTACTGGAAGGGGATTGTTTTTGAATATGATAATCTTAAAAATATGAAATACTAATTAGGTAATTTCTAATTCATGTTCTTGGTATTCTAGAATTTATAGTTAGTCAAGTAAATTATAATATTATTATTGCTATTTATAAACTATAACTACGCATCAATATGCCTAGTGAGCTACATCTATATGTAGTGTAATCTATTTTTAAATAGATGATCTGAGTTTGACGTCACATCAACCTATGACAATTATAGTTCTGTTTTACAATGGTCTCATAGACAGGATTGAATTTGTAAGTTGTAGGTCCTGGTGCAATCATGGAATAGACGCCTCTGATTAAATTAATTGTCATCAAATAAAATTATTTCAACAAATGTACTTTGTTTTACAATTTATTAAAAATAATAACACTATTATGTATGGTAATGAGGATATTTTTTATCTTTATTGTGCGGCCCCTCTCCTTTGGAAGACCTTTGGCAGTGTCCCGCCTCCCTCACTCAGATCTACCCCTGCTAGGTCACGTATGTTTAGAGGATCAAGTTCCCCTCGAGTTTCATTCCCTGTAATCACAATGTGCTTTCCATATCATATCGTTACATATTTTTAAGATCTATTAACACTAAACCTACCAAGTACCGGTCAAATTGACTGTTCTTAAACTTTTGTAAAACTTACACATTTTTAAATGTTATAATATTGTTATCAAACTACATGAAAATTCTTAGAATATGCATATAATATTTTCTACACTCTTTACTTTTAGTTATTTCTATTATTACCTGCGTTATATAATAAAATAACTTAATCACCGGTCAATTTGACGGTGTGCCGTAGGAACAGGTATACAAGAATTGTCGGTAGGTTTAGTGTTAAAACTAAGATATTTCTGTACCACCATGTAATACTTTGTTTACATGTAGACAATACTTTTTCTGTATTTTGTTATTAATGGGATTTCATATAATTTTGGGAATGCAAAATGGGAATGTTTGGGTTAATACATTTGTGGAGATTAGAGTTAGGATAAAGTAAATAATTTTGGTCCCAGTACAGTCTTGAGGTCCACTTCTGTATCAACCAATTATCTGATTTTGCCTCACCAACCTAATTTTTTTTTTTATCATAAAAATAATGCTTTTAAGACGTTTGTTCCCTTTGAAAGTTGTTGCTAAAAAAACTTTATTCTGTAACTTAATTTTTTTTTCAAAATTGTTAGTGAATTTTTATTTTGAATTCCATGCATGCATTTGTTTTATATTGTCTATTAAATTGTAACAGTTATTAGAAACATTCAAATTTTATGCATATATATATACATATATATATATATATATATGCAAATCAATTTCAAAAATGTATTATAAATGTACATGTATAAAAAAAAACATATACTTAAGTATGAATGTAATATAATGCATGTTTTAAAGATGAATAACTCATTTAATTGCATTTATATTATAATTATAATTCAACTTAAGTAAGATAGAAATTCCTTCTCTCGTGCTATTCAATTCTCACGTGTCTTAGTGACCTTTATTATATTTTTATATTATTACTTAATGTGGTCGGTATATTTTATTTCACAAATTATTTTTTTATTTATTTATCTTCACGCCATATCCCTTGCGGGGTAGCAGAAGACGACGGAGCGCCAAACGCTACGGTCCCTGCATAACTTTTTCCTCCTCCGGGGTTTCCATGCTTTTTACGTGACCTTCCTCCAAATTGATTGATGTATTAAAAAAATCTAATTTTTTTTAGGTACATTTATTCTTCATTCATACATGTACAAAAAAGTAATGAACAACAACACATATATACATATATTAGAAATGAATATAATTTAATAAATATATATATATATATATATTTATTAAATTATATTCTTCAAACTTTTTAAAATTAAATCAAAGTTTACGAATTATAAAAAAAAAATTGAAAACAATTTTTTTATGAAAGTACTTCATTCTTCACTATACATGTAATAAACTAATGTACAAAAAATAATAAAATAAATACATACATACTTACATACATAAACTTACCACGTAAAATATAAGTTTAATTAGTTTTTATTTAAAGGCAACTTTCATCGATGCTTTCATACATACATACACACATGCATACATACACACACACATACCACGTAAAATATATCCATATATATTAAGGTGTGGTCAAAATTTTGTACAGTGATTCACATTATGACCTCAGAGCACAATTAGGGTCAATTATTGAAGCAAATTGAGTTCGTAATTCATACGACGCGTGGGCGATATCAAATGAAATAATACTGAACGTTACGTCTCCCAAGCTGTAATATAACATATTTTAACTAAAATTGTCATAAACTAAAGAAAAACTAAGTAAAAATATATATACTAGGATCCGCCAACCGTGCTTTGCGGGTGTTGAGCTGAGCCCCTCTCCTTTCTTCTTTTCTTGATAACTTTTGAATGGCTGAACATTTTTTCAATCTGTTTTCTCTATAACATCCGCGTTCCGCTCAAACGTACATGAGAAAACTTTTAGCTAATTATCTAGTCGCATTCTGGAGACAACTAAACACAAAAAAGGTCTCCCAAACGGTTAAGAGCTTCGTTTATGCTCAGCTCAATGAATATGTAGGGATAAAACTAAAAGTTTATTCGAACTAAACGAATGAAAAAAGTTACTGTTATAATTGGATAAAAAAAGAAACTTTTTTTTATGTATTATATAGTGTTTAAACTGAAAAAAATCTTGCTTTAAAAAAAAAAAAGAAATTGAAGAAAAGAAAAAAAATTAAAAAAATTTTTTTTGTAATTTTTTATTGTTTTTGGTTTGTCTACAGAAAGTCGACTGGGAGGTTGAGTTGACAGTGGTTATTGGAAAAAAAGCCAGTAACGTGAAAGCCAAGGACGCCTACAACTACGTGCTAGGTTACACCGTGGCTCAAGATATCTCAGCCAGAGACTGGCAGAAGACGAGGAACGCTGGCCAGTTCTTACTTGGAAAGGTATTATTACTGATTTTTTTGGTCGTCGCTAGCTTTAAGTCTTCGGTTCTGCTTGCTTTTATATGTCAAACAAAATTTCTGCGAAAATGCGCAAAATTTATCAAATAATTTGTTATTTTTAATGTTATCTTATCAGTAATCTATTCAGATTTTGATATATATATATCAGAACGTCACTCATACTTAGGTGCGGTCAACTAAAGGTCATGTTGAAAGGGGGGGGGGTCAACCCCCAAATAACCTAAAGTAAAATGACATTTATTTCACAAAATAGTTTTACAAATTTGTGACAAGTAAAATAGAAATATAGTTATGTATTTTCGTAAATTGTCCATTTTTACAAGATTTACCTATTTGTTTACGTTTTTGGGGGAAGGGGATCAATGACCCTTACCTGGGCTGGACTGCTTGCTAAAAAAAACTGCCATTATGATATAATCTGATTTGATTAGTTCGATGTTAATTGATTTTATTTTTATAAAACACATGTTGCCAATGTTTATAGTTCTAAATATATTGACGTTTGTGAAACAGTGATCACAATAAAACAAAAACCCGTCTGAGTTTGTTGTGTGGTTCTTCTCAGAGCAGGGCGCGTTTGGAACCCCCGTAGCCTTATTTTAATTTGGAGTGTCTTTAAGGGCTTTTTAAAAACAATGAAATACAGGTTTTTTAAAGAATATTACGATAATGTAGAAAAAATACGAGCAAGCAGAATCGAATGAAAACATCGATTAAGTTATAATGATTACCAAATTACCGTGATCTTCCAGTCAATGGACACGTTCTGTCCAATCGGTCCTTGTATTACCACAACCGACGAGATCAGTGACCCTCAAACCTTAAACATCAAGTGCAGCGTCAACGGAGTACAGAAGCAGTGCAGCAACACCAACCAGCTGGTTCACAAGATACCTGACGTTATCGAGAGATTGTCCTCGTGAGTTGTCTGTTTGTCCTTTTATTTCATCGTGTCCTATGATTTGATTGTGTCCTATGATTTCATCGTGTCCTATGATTTGTTTGTGTCCTTTTATTTCATCGTGTCCTATGATTTCATAGTGTCCTATAATTTGATTGTGTCCCTTTATTTGGGAAGTATTTTTTCCAATCCTTCCCTTTCCTCGTTTCTAAAGTATGATGATCACCTGAAAAATGTCCTATTATTTCAACTACAATATAATAAAAATACTTAAAATACTTACAAATTCTTGATATTTTCTTAATTTTAACGAATTTTCCTTTTCTGATTCATACATTTCGCCATATTGATTCGAAACTGAAACTGTCAGAATATATATTATATAAAACATTTACAGGTTAATGACATTACTCCCAGGGGATATTATATTGACAGGCACGCCCGGGGGAGTCGGTATGTATCGTTCTCCACCAGAGTATTTAAAGCCAGGTGACGTGATACATAGCGAGATAGAGAAGATAGGAGTATTGGAAGTGAAAGTGGAGAAGTTTTAAGATAAAAGAAGATATTTTATTATAGTGAAGTCAAAGTGATGGTTACACTTTTATCACAAGTGACAGATATATCAAAATGGCTGCCACGCTTTTTTATAACCAATTTATGTTATTTTTTTAGTGAAGTTAAAGTGATGGTTACACTTTTATCACAAGTGACAGATTATCAAAATGGCTGCCACGCTTTCTTATAACCAATTTATGTAATTTTTTTTAGTGAAGTTAAAGTGATGGTTACACTTTTATCACAAGTGACAGATTATCAAAATGGCTGCCACACTTTTTTATAACCAACATATAATTGTACCGTGTTATATACTTTTATTGTTTAATAAAGTTATATTTTTTTATAGTTATAAGTATTTTTTTAGTTTTACACCTGTTTATAAATATTTTTACAGCGTTATAATAATTATTTGCAAATAATTTATGCATAAATTTCTAATTATTCTATTTTATATGGATTTATAATGGTCAAGTGAGTGTCAGGTAAGTGTGTAGGGTTCCGCAGTTGATAGTGATATATGGATAAGTGTCGGACATTTTGGAAATTTTTAAGATATACAATTCTATAGTACATGATTTTCATCTATCTTTTAAGATAAGATAATCAGCGTTTGCGAAAAAGCGCACCAAAATATATAATTACTTGTAAAGATTACTTGGGATAGTTTTCTTGAAAAATCTTTTCACATTTCAAAAATCAACCATCTATTTAGCGGGGGGGGGGGGTATCTTACAAACTTGCCTTAAAAATATCTAATACAACAATGGCTCCCGACTTTACGTGTATGAGCTAACAAAATTTTATTTCTACCATCACGTAATGTGGCATATGTATGTTTACCGAATTACATCTAAACTACAAAACAGATGGACGGATATGACGTTATAAGGATTGCCAGTTAACTGCGGAACCCCAAAAACCATAATATTTCTAACCTACAGTAATTATTGTAATAGTTTCAGTTAAATAATTATTACCGAAGTAAGAAAGCATAATATAAGTAAACAGTCCTCTGATAAAATATCATATATCTTTAGTTTCCTTAAATAGTAAAAAAAACAGTTCGTTATAAAAAAAGAAGTAAAATGCTTCAACGGAATATTTTAAAATTAACGAACGTTATACGAAAGAAAGATTTAAATTCAGAATTCAAATTGCTGTAACTATAAGTAATACTCGCCGCTGATTGGTGAATAGGCCACTCAATTGAGCCAATCGTCGTCTTCCGTTTGTGCAGGAAGAACCGTTTGAGCACTCCCTTTCATACTAAATTAATACCGAGGGGAATTTGATTAAGTGATACGGGTCCAGCATCACCTGACCCCACACGCTTTGAAAGCTAATTCGAATTAGATAATAAATCATAGATCACACAACAATGGTTATCATTCTATCTACGGATATACTTCGTTAGGAGTAGATTCTAGCAATTTTGTTATTGAGATTGATAGCACTTGGAACAGATTTGTGATTCGAATTGTTATTCAATTTGTAACGTACATTATATTGTCCAATATTATTATGGAGTTTTAACTTTGTAAATTAATTTTTTATGATATTTAACTTTTAATACGAGCCTGCATCCATTTTGAGACAAACATCGGCCATGATGTATGGTGGCCATATTTGTTTTTTACCTTCTGTTCTTAAATATATAATAAATACACAAAAAAACATTCTTATTTAAAAAATTAATTCGACAAGACTCGAACTTGCGTCCTCTGGGAGGACGGTTTCTTTTGATTTTTGACTCTTTCATTCTATATATATATATATATATATATATATATATAATCATTATACTAACTAAACAAATTTTTAAGCAAATAAAATCTTTTTAACAATTTTATATTTATGAAATATGATTTTATTCTATCTTATTATATCTATAATACGCATTTTAAGACAACATTGTTAATCAGAATTGCCAATTGGTACAAAAATGCAAATAGCTAGAATATATATATATATAAGTATATATTCGCTGTTTACGTTTTTTCTTATAATTTTCGTAAATAAACAAATATTTTGCTATGATGGTTATGAATAATTTTAATACTTAAAATCGTGGGTGCTGCAATTTTTCTTATTAACTCTTTGAAGAGACAAATGATTAGGGTTAGTGACCTCTTCCAAAAAATTATCTTAGTTTGAATAGACTTCAAGATTGACAGTCAAGAAGAAGACTATTTTCTCTTACTCTATCTTCTTATGTAAGAAAGAGAAACGTATTGTCTAGGGACAGAGTAAAATTCTGGGTACATTTATTATGAGTGAGTATTTCCAAAATACTTTAAGATATCCAATTATATTAATATGTAGCTAAAGGAAATATAATGTCATATAAATTAAACCTTATTTTAGAATTATTCTACATTTCTAGAATGAGAAATAATACTCTTTTTGTCTAGTCTTGACGGAGATTTTTTCAAGGGTAGTGTGGTTTAGTAGAAATCGTCACGTTATGATATGACGTATGCGTGTGTGTGTGTGTGTGTATATGCGTGTGTGTGTGTGTGTGTGTGTGTGTGTGTGTGTGTGTGTGTATGTGTGTATCTCTCTCTCTTCTCTCTGTCTCTTTAACATATAACCTCAACAGATTGTACAGATAAGTTGAAATTTTGTGAAATATATTTATTATTTATATTTTTGTGTTAAATCATACGTGAATATTGTTTTATTGCAATTTAGAAAAATGGCAACTGCAAATGTTTAATACAGATTGAGAAAGGTTTATAAAATTGTATAAATATAAGTATTTACTGTTTACATTCATTTGACAACGTTCCTGACAGCGGCGACGGCCATCTTTTCTTTAAAAGTGAAAACCAATAGCTCGTCTACGAGCTGTCTCAGTTTAAGCTAATCTCACAGAATTTTAAGCTATAAAACAGTGTGAGACAGCTT
The DNA here is from genome assembly GCA_918358865.1 of Melinaea marsaeus rileyi. NCBI lineage: Eukaryota > Metazoa > Arthropoda > Insecta > Lepidoptera > Nymphalidae > Melinaea > Melinaea marsaeus. Next base: position 13,516,418 of record OU911089.1, on the reverse strand, counting down.
GAAACGCTCCATCTAAGCCCTTTAAAATCTATAGAAACAAAATATTTTAACGTATTTTAAATACCACTTTAAAAACATCAATGGCACCACTATCCATAAAATTATACTTATATTATATGTAGGTTCGACTCCCCGGTAAGGAATATTACAATTTTAGGCATCATATTTGTAAAAGACAAATAGATTTTTATATTTCATTAAATAAACCTGCTTTTGAAAGAAATATAGTGTTTTTGAAATTTTCTTATATTTCCAAAGAGTAATGAAGTAATAGAAAGAATCTCTATTGTATTTCTTTTAATTCTATTTAAGTTATTCATCATAGTTTATTTAATCAGAACTAGAAAACAGATAAAAAATTACTAAGTAAGTAACGCTTTGCCAAAGAATAGTCTAATACGTATCAAATTCAAATTTGTAATGTCTTTAGGTCAGTGTATTCAATCCATGATTAAGATACTATAAGAATGCTGCTCTACTGATGAGCCGGCCAGAAACTCAACAGATGCTCTTTTTTTCAAGAAATTTGACAGTCCTATATAATATCAAATGCAAATGAGTCCACAAAGTTCCACATATTTTGATCCACTAAAAACTTTTGAATGTTATAATAAGATTTATTTAATAATAAACATTTTATTAGATTTAAAAGTAAGAAAAGGAAACTTATTGCTATGTATATGTTTTATATTTACATAATAATAATATTATTAAATTATATTAACGTAAAATAACAGTTACGGAAGGAAACACTTACGGGTAAACCCCAAAGAAAATATTTGTTACAAAATTTTAACACAAATTATTTAGCACAAAAATAATTCTGAATAAATGTATATTTTTATTATCGTCTCAAAATAAAGTTTAATACGCCATTTTGTCAAAAAACCTGTTGTATAATATAATACGCCATCTTGTTGAAATAAATTAAGAAAATACTTTTTTTTTAATCATTGCTATCAGTTTAATGATATGTATATAATGATATTCTGAATATAACGTATTTTTACATTCTTTTTAAATCCCCAAAAACCTTTTTAATGATTGCAAAATATGAATAAAAACTTGTTTTGCGACCTACTTTAACTATTTTTATATAGATAATATGTTTTTTTGTGTATCATTTGTTTTGATTAGAGATTACGGAGATTATTCAACATTATTTATGCAACATAGAAGTTAAAAAAAGACAATTATAAGACATATAGGATGAACTTATCTCTATAAAGAGATCTCTTGCTTAGAGTGTTGGACAGAAGGTTTAAGAGGGTAGAGAAAGGTATATAGATGTTTATAATAATATACAGATACATAATAATACTATATAATATATGATACATTTACCTTAACCTCTATAAGAAATAACAAATTATTCTCATGTATGTTTGAGCCGAACGCGGATGTTACAGCGAAAACATATTGAAAAAATGTTCAGCCATTCAAAAGTTATCAAGAAGAGAAGAAAGGAGAGGGGCTCAGCTCAACACCCGCCGCGCACGGTTGGCGGATCCTAGTTTAATATAACAAATATTTTCTAGTTCGTTACATCACTACGGGCACCTTTTTTTTAGTAATTATATTAAAAATAATATTTTTGGTACACTATTACCCTTATATATATATTAAAATTAAGCATTTTTACTTTGTGTACTGAAGCTATTTTTTTTTCATTATAACATATATATATACATATATATATATATATATATATATGTTATAATAATCATATGAGCACGTTATACAAGAATATTCCTAAACGCGTTTTCCTATAACGCGGAACGAATCTACCGCGTTATGTATTGTATTACGTTTATAATAATTTTTAATATCAACTTATTGTCAATTATCTATTACATTGTGATAACTTACATGTAAGAATATATATAATAGATAATTATAACATATATATATATATATAGATAATTGACAATAAGTTGATATTAAAAATTATTATAAACGTAATACAATACATAACGCGGTAGATTCGTTCCGCGTTATAGGAAAACGCGTTTAGGAATATCCTTGTATAACGCGCTCATATGATCGTATAACACGTTATGTACAAATAATTCTTTTAACTTTTCTCGCGTTCTAAAGGCGTTTTAAATCTTGAAAAAGACTTATTTGAATTTAATTTTTATTTAATTTTTTAACAACACAATGTAATAAGGTAAGCGAAACTAATTATGAACTGTAAAAAAATAACGCATAATCCCCGCGTTATACGCGGAAAACACGTTATACGAAGGACAGAAAACGTTATACGAAAACGCGTTATAAGAGTACCGTGTTATAGGGGGAATTACTGCACGTAAAATTACGGAAAACCTTTTATTTTGAGAGAAATCATTTAGAATAAAGTATTTTATTCTAATAAAGCATGTAAATTTACAAGTAAGTTAAGTGAAGTTAAGTTAAGTATGTCTTTACAATATAAAGTATAGGTTGCTCTATTTGCATTCATAAATATCATTTAATTTATCTTTATTCGTATTAACACTTAATCGATTGTAACATTAACATATCAGTAGTAAGTTACCAAAATACTGCTCTGAAAACAAACTCAACAGCTCTTTAAATGAATTTAACAATGTTATATGTATATTACAATATCACTAAGTTACACATAACTAAAACTTATGCTCGTCATCTTCCGGCCCGTATCCCATTTTGGGGTCGGTACAGTATATTTTCCTTCCATACTCTCCTGTTACTCGTCATCTCTGTACACACTCCCTTCTCTGTATCGTCTTTCACGCAATCCATCCATCTTTTCTTCGGCCGTCCTCTACCCGTCCATCCTTCCACTACCATACCCAGCACTCTTTTTATCACGTGCCTTTCATCTCTCTTCATAACATGCCCATACCATGACAGATGGCTACCTCAACTTTTTCTGTCACTGGCGCTATCCAAGCTTCCCCTAATATACTCATTTCTTATTCTATCCCTTGTCATCTCACACATCCATCACATCCATCAGCACTCAGATCCATAGAACTTTTGATACAATAAGATTTATTTAACACTAAACCTACCAAGTACCGGTCAAATTGACCGTTCTTAAACTTTTGTTAAATTTACACATTTTTAAACGTTATAATATCGTTATCAAACTACATGACAATTCTTAGATTATGCATATAATATTTTCTACACTCTTTACTTTTAGTTATTTCCATTATTAAATGCGTTATATAATAAAATATCTTTTAATTACCGGTCAATTTGACAGCGTGCGGTAGGAACAGGTATACAAGAGTTGTCGGAAGGTTTAGTGTTAATACACTTTTGTCTGGATTTAAAACTGGTTGGAACTTATATATATATAATTCTTCAATGTTCCTCCTTTGTTTCTTCTATATTCAGGTGCTGCATTTAACTAAATCTATTGATAAGCACTTAAGCAGCAGGAGATATGGTAAGCACTCCTGCGGCACTAGTACTTAGGAACACGATTTAGATATTTTTTTCTTCTTTGTGCTGTTAAAATGTAACCTAGATAAAATATGGAAATATAATGTATAAATTATAAACATTTGTTTAAAAATAATTACAAAATATGTTATATTGTATACAGAACTTGTATAAGAGATCTATTTGAATCTAGAACTATACATGTCTAGATAGTAATAACCTAACTAACCTAACCTAACTATATATATATATAGATATTTAGTGTAGTATATGTATATATAGTTATTGAAAATATTCGTATATAAAAATTATACAGTAAATCCAAAATTAATACAAAATTTTAAAATCTTTAAATATATATATACATTTGTATTCCCAATTAGGTATAGTAGACATTGGTTCCTAGTCATATTATATATATATATATATATATATATATATATATATATATATATATATATATTTATTATTATATGATTGTTAGTAAATAACATTAATTTGTTTTATTTGGTCACATGATTTAAAGACGGACGAAAGACATTTGAACATGATGCTCGCAGCTGGTAGTGTTTATGATTTTAAAGATCGTATCCACTACGTCCGATTCAAATCCGATCAGAGTCCGATTTGAGGATATTATCCGATTGTAACCCAAAATCGTTATTTTTTTCTCACATTTAGAATTGACAGTGTGACACTGTAAAATACTCAACAATTTTAATTAAATTTTCGTAATTATTTTATATAAAAAGGTGGTATCAAATCTTATTTCTAATAGAGAAAAAAAATTAAAATTTTTTATATATCGATATTTCGCAAACTATTTATATATATTAGTTTATAACAATTTGAACTATTGGATGTGTGATATATGACGTATAAATGATGTATATGTGACTCTAAATGTCTAATGTCATGTATAGATCAGTTAAGTGACTTTGAGATACGAGTGAGACCATTCAGTATTACTTTAATTGATCAAATATCTTAATTTTGACGTATAAACATACGGATATATATATATATATATATATATAAATATTATATAAATTTATCCAAAATTAATTAAAAGTAATGATTATTTAACATATATATTCAAAAATTTACATTATTTTTAATATAATTTAACCAATTTAAATTTATAATTGAAAAATCTTTACTTTCAAAAGATTCGAAAGAAAAGACTTTTTTAGTCACAATTTCTGTGAACAGTAAGTAATGAATGCATGTCTTATTTGAATGACTTGTACTTCTCTTGACTTGTTTCTGTCCTGTGCAAGTGAAGTACTCGAATACAGAAATAACCGTCAAACATTTAGACGCCATTTTGTTTGTTGTGTCAGATGTTTTATTTTCAATACAAAGTTAATACGCCAATTTTTGAGCTGAGCGTAAGCGAAGCTCTTAACCCTTTGGAAGACCTTTTTTTGTGTTTACTTGTCTTCAAAATCCGACGAGATAATTAGCTAAAAATTTTCTCATGTACGTTTGAGTCGAACGCGGATGTTATAGCGAAAACAGATTGAAAAATGTTTAGCCATTCAAAAGTTATCAAGAAAAGAAGAAAGGAGAGGGGCTCAGCTCAACACCCGCCGCGCACGGTTGGCGGATCCTAGTATAATTATAAGTAATTTCTTATTTCAACACCGTTTATATTATCATTGAAATATCAAAGAGGACGTATTAAGATCTTAAATAGAGGTTAATGACCTCAATATTAATATTGCAATATATATATATATATATGATAATAAAATTTGTCTGTTTGTAATACCAAATTAACTTTTCATTTAATGTATAGAAAAGTGTATACGTTTTAAGAAAACATTTAATTTTTTTTCGTTTGCCTGTTCGGCTAATCTCTAAAACGGCTGGACCTATTTTGATAGCTGGATAGCTGATATAAGGAGTAACTTAGGTTATTTATAAAAATCACATTCCAGACGGAGTCGTGGGCACAGTATATATCAAAAACATTCTCACTACAAGAGATTGTCAACAGAGATGCTCTTAATTGTTCAATTGCTTGCATCCGTGCCACAGAGTTACAAACAGAACAGACAATATCCGGATTAATGGAATCTTCAAACTAATTTGATAATTGGTTGTGATTTAAATGCTTTAATTGTTAGCTATACTAGCGTGAACTGGACCGAGATTATGCGAGCGCAGCGAGTCAAGTCAAGTACGGCGATTTGAGCAAAGCGAGTAACCTATCTTCAATTCAGCGTTCAAAGCTGAAACCGACAGGCAAAAAATATAGAATAATCAAATATTAAATAGCGATTTTTTTTTATTTGAATTCTATGGGACATTTTTTGATTGATTATTCCTCAACGACATGACTTTTTCTTCATTGACATTCTTTTATAAACTGTCGCAATAACCATCGCTATAAATGTGCAAAATCTCATGAATATCAGTAAAGCCGTTTTCACGCAAACCCTAGACATGGGATGCAAATTCTCACATAAAACGCTCCGCTCGCTTCACTCAATAAAACTATTCAAGATCGTATTATTAGTATTGTCACTTCTAAATGTTATAAGCCGATGTCAACACATGGCGATGAATAGCTTTCGGGTGGGTTTTAAATAATAATGTTAAAACAGTGTTTACTCTGTTAAGTTCATCACACCGTCAACTATCTCACTCTGTTCGTCTTTAACTTTTGAACTCGTTTATCTCGGCGGGTTGCCACCCCGTTATCTCGCTAACGTGTAAACAGACTGTCTCTTCAAAGTTATTTGTTCATTGACAGTCCTGTTTAACGACCATTTTAATAAAATTCCAAATACGAATTATTGAGCTGAGCGTAATTTAAGCTCTTAACCGTTTGGGAGACTTATTTTTTGTGTTTAGTTGTCTCCAGAATGCGACGAGATAATTAACTAAAAATTTTCTCATGTACGTTTGAGCCGAACGCGGATGTTATAGCGAAAACAGATTGGAAAAATGTTTAGCCATTCAAAAGTTATCAGGAAAAGAAGAAAGGAGAGGGGCTCAGCTCAACACCCGCCGCGCGGGGTTGGCGGATCCTAGTATAATTCAAAATTCGAATCTAACTTGGATTTCAAAAAGTTAAAAGACAGTTGTGTTTAACAATTTAATAACATTCGAAATTCAAAACTAATTTGGATGTCAAAATAAAGATAATATAGAATCTTTTTTAATTTCTCAAGTGTCGAAGTGCAGTAATAATACATCCATTTACGTATAAGGATTGTTGCTGCATGCTTATAATTAATAATAATATATGTAATTATTAAATTCCTATCATAAATACGTGCAGATGTTTGTTAGAATTCACGATCACTTAGCGGCGAATTGATTAATGAATCACAATGTCTGCCGTCTAAATACCGAAATAACGTCATGATTCTAACATTTAGTGGGGTTGAATGAAATTATCCTTATTTATTCATTTAGTCACGTTCAACAACTAACTATTTAGTATACAATATAATTTTTCTCAAAGGAGTTTATAACAAAGAGGTTTTACATTATAAAAACAAATAAAAAAAAACAGAGAGTCTATAAAAATATTAGTATACAGCCACGAATTAAAAAATGTCAAAGGAGTTTATGGAAAAAAAAGTTTAGATTACGACATCGAATTAAAAAAATGTCAAAGGAGTTTATAAAAAAGAGGTTAACATTGTATGTAACCTCGACAAAAAACTTACATTAAAAAAAAGCGCGCGTACATCCATAACTGTCACTGGTTAACATCACTCGACTACCGCGTATGGTATTTGAATTGTAACTAAACATGGCGTCGGTCGTCCCCCGCACGCGTTTGTAGACTACTCCTTAACAAAGTTTGATTAGCTTTAAATAGTGATGCCCATATTATCTACTTATTTCATTGAACGTACCCGGGCTTGTGTGGGACAATATCTCCATTTTATAATGCACTAGTGAGTCATTTAAAAAATATTACAGGATATTTTTCGTCATTAAACGCACCAAGAACTATATTTTAACTATTAAAATAATTATGATTAGCCATTTTTAGAATAAAACAAAAACAGGTATAAAAACTTTTAGAAGCTGGAAGGACGCAAACGCAATACCTGAATTTTAATTTTGCAATATCTGTAAATTTATATATATATATATATAAATTACAATTAAACTAATATAACAGACAGTAATTTTAATCTTAATATATATAAGATCATTCGTAATCGAAGTAAAGATATGAAAAGGACAAAATATGAAACTTAACAGAGATATCACTTGCTATTTATAGCAGAAATTCCCAGAAATTAGCAGAAATAAATTAGCAGAAATTTAATAAATTAAATTCCTTTTTCTGGGAACCAAAAATAACCGATAATATAATATTTTAAAATGGATTTTGTGTTACAGCTTTTTAAATTTCATCACTAAATTAGTTATTGTCAGAAAGAGATTTTGAAATATATAAGCATTAAAAATTGAATTAAAAAATTGAATTAATACGGAAGTTAACGGGATGGTATTCGCTTCCGGCGGATACGGCATGGCTATCTGGAATTGAATTTAATTCAATTAACCCCAGTTTACCCATGACGAAATACTCACATTATCTATATAAATAATTCTTTGATTAAATTAAATGTAATATGGTATTAATTTTTTTTTTTGTGTCAAAATCGCTCGGACAAAGTTACCGCGATGTATTTTTATACTAACGCCATCTAGTTTGCTAGTGTGTAACTATTCACGTAGACCATAATTAAAATTACGTTTCCATTTTTCTCATTAATTTGTCCCAGTGTACGTTGAACGTTCAGTTTGTATAATTGTATATATTCTTCATTATTTAAATTCTTGTGAAAACCAGATCCCAAACAGCTTAGCAATTTTTAAAGTGTATCTTGTTTACGAAATTCAAAGTTAGAGTTTATTTTTCTTGTCTTTTAATACGTATATTTTTTTTCTTATTACATCTGTGTTGTAAGCACTTCATATAAATATAAAAAATAATGATTGCTTTTAAAATATGTTATTATCAACTTAGGTATAGAAATTAGGGACATATTCGTCAATAAACGCATCTTTCACACACACACACACACACACACACACGCTCGCACGCACGCACGCACGCACGCATGCACACACACACACACACTTTTACATATACACACACAAACATATATTACTACTTTTTAGATTATAATAATTAATTAATAATTTAGTTTGCTACAATAATTTTGTTTTTCAAGACATTGAATTTTACTATGAAGTGAAATTTTTAATATTATTATTGCAATTTTCGTTAGTACAAGATCGGTTTAAGATAAATTGGAGTTTCCTTTCTGAATCCTTTGTAGTATTATTGCGTAAGTGTTTGATAGTCTAGAAACTGATCAAGAATACATTCTATTTGCGACTATATATAAAATTGTTTTATAAATGTATGATTTTTATTTATAACAATTTATTTTGAATCTGTTAAGCTTGTGAAGTAGAAAGATATAATAAGTTTAAATAGAAAGTGGAAAAACTACTTTAGGGTTTGTCAAAAACCGAAATGACGGAGAAAAGAGTAACAGAAATATATAATGTTGTTCAGATTTGTAATTTATTACATATACATGTATTTACAAAATGTAGAGGTCTTTTCTTGTATGATGTATCTTGACCCTTGAGTGATGTAAGCTTCAAAGGGCTATAGGTATTAGCCAGAACGTACTTAACACAAACATCAAACTTCATTAATTAACATTTTTAATAATACTAGGATCCGTCAACCGTTTGCGGCGGGTGTTGAGCCCCTCTTCTTTCTGCTTTCTTGAAAAAATATTTTCAATCTGTTTTCGCTATAACATCCGCGTTTGGCTCAAATATACATGAGAAATTGTTAGCTAATTATCTCGTCACATTCTGGAGACACCTAAACACAAAAAAGGTCTCGCAAACGGTTAAGATCTTCGCTTACGCTCAGCTCAATTAACATAATATTAATAATATTAACATATTATTATTAAATTCAAATATTCCAACTAAAAACACATAACAGTAAAGAAAGGACAAATTAACAGCTGACAAAGATTAACTAATTAGTACAGCAGATGATAAAATTAAAATTACATTGGCCAATGTGACCTCAGTTAAGAGATTTCTTCCCAATTACTTATAATAGCAATGCTCTCATTTGAATGTATTGTCGTGAAGAAAGCTGACTTGAAGTGTCGACTTTATTTGCTGTAAATATAATTAAATTAAGAACGACTTCGAAAGAATTACAAGTCGAACTAAATCTACTTAGTATTATAACAAAGTTTTATTTCAATATAATAAATGTATTAATTGACATCAACTCGAGTAGACCGCGTTCGGTTTAACAAAAAAACCGGACACAGTCTACTTAAGGACATATCAATTGTATTGACAATGTGGCTTGACAGTGGACTCGTTCAATCATTGATTGAGTTGGACTGTAATGTATTTCAAGATGGCCGCCATTCCTCGACACAATTGTCTTAAAATTCAGTAAATATCACTCGTCTTAATAGAAATAAGTCGAGTAGTATCTACTTAATTTCACAACAATGGAATAGCAAATAACTTCGTATCTGACTGTAAAACTGGGACTAACTTTACTTTGAAGAAACTTTTGTAAATTTAATTTGAGTTCACTGACACGTAAGGTTTCGATGATTCATTTTGAGTGAATTAAAGTAGACATCACTTGGGTCGGTTAGTGACGAGCCAGATGGTATCTACTTAGATCCGCCACAAAATTAAAAATACAATCCAAAATCACAACAACAATAAATATAATAATATAAAGGCTACTTACAAATTAATTTCAATATCTCAACTATCTGAAATATAACTCAAAAGAAATATGTCAAAATTGAATTCCATGTCTTTCGATGTATGTATTCGAACTGATATTATATTATAAAGGACGCCATTTTATATAAAACTTAACATCGTTAAGGGATGTGCTGTTAACTAATCCTCTCCTGTCTAATGTCTGTTTGTTTGCTGTTTGTTGTACCTCATTACATAATTATGGATTTAATTATTTTATTGTGTACTTTAAAAATGTAAACACAAATATATCGATTGTTATTATCGTAATTAGATTCTAAGTTACTGTCTTGTCCTGAGAACATTTTCAACTTTAATATTTTAAATCACTTGACATGAACAATAAAATAATAAAATCAGACAACTCCAATATTAAATAGGTTTGAAACATCACTGTAACAAACTTTTAAAGTTTTTCGACAAATTTACACAATATAGTCAGAAAATATAATTCTCCAACTGCAAATGTAAGTTTGTAATCACTAAAAAAGTACTTGATTGATATGAAAATTATTATTTTATTCTTCAATTTCTTTTATGATTTACTGAGAATATTTTACACATCTTTTTATATTCGAGTAATAAAATTCATCGTGACAAACAAACAACTGTTGAACTGCATTAGTGTGAAGTTTCCTAGCTTTGTAAATCTCCAAAAGTTATATGTATGAGTAAATAATGTAATACAGAAATATACATATGAATCAAACCGCCTGTCTTTACGTTCATATAATTTTATATTCACCCGTTATTGCTTGATAGTAATTAGTTGATATTAATTATTAATCTATAAAATAATTGAATAAAGTTAATAGATACGATTTTAAGCAAATTTATGTTCGTTTATTTGTTATTTATTTTTATTTATTTTAACATCACGCCATATCCCTTGCGGTGTAGCCAGAGACGACGGAGCGCCAAACGCTACGGCTCCTGCATACCTGTTTCGCCTCGGCCACAGACATCAACCTCTTCATACATGCCCTCCGGGGGGATCTTCATGCTTTTTACGTGACCTTCCTCTAGTATCATAGCCTCTGTGTTTTCAAAAGTCCCTCGAGGCCTCCCCCTGTCTCTCTTACCACTCACTTTTCCTGTATAAATCTTTTTTACCATTCTTTCATCACTCATTCGTTCGATGTGCCCAAACCAAACTTTATTTGCTATTTTCGTTTATTTCGACTTGATACGTTATTTGAAAATATTATATAAATAAGTGAAATATCTTTAAAAGTAAGATAATTTTGAATACAAATTAATTGTATTTTAGCTGATTTAGTTGTGAAGTCGCTCAGCTTAGGACCAAAAAAAAAAAATCATCGATAAACTTTTATATATTTAATATCATATTATTTTATTATAGGTTTGTAATTTTTACAACTTCTTTGTTAATTAATTTATTTTTAACACGTTTTTATATATTCGGTTGTATGTTTGTGTGTAACGCAAACTGAACACGATTTTGACTTTCAAGATGGCGGATTAATTTGAAACTTCTTATCATGGACCGATGACAATGCAAATCATGATGCAATGACAAATAATATGAAAAAATCTAAACAAAATAATAAATTTTACGTGTATGGTGTAAACAGATCACTGAAAAACCCACGTCATTTTTACACTGTAATACAATTTTACCTTATTTACACATTTTTTTAATTTTTTAATTTAGATTTTATGAAAGGGTGTTTTTATAGTTTTTTAATTACTATTTACTTATTATATTATTTTTCACACATTTAAAGGAACTCTCTTCAGATTTCTGTTGGTAGGATTCTGCTGGTTACAAGCAATTATTGATATGAAAACAAGGTTTGTGATATTTTCTTGGTGTTTCAAGTATCAATATTATATCACTAAGTGCATGCTTATATAAAAAATCTAAAAAACGACAAATTTATACTAGGTTAGTGATTGTAACAAATGAATACTAAAGTTGACAAATACCATATTTCAATATTAACAAGGAATCACATTGTGCCAGGAAACTCAAGTTATGGTTATAGAAGTTGTAAACTAAGTTAGAACTCTAACGACATATATATTTATCTATTGGTGTTTATAAAAACATTAGACTTAAATATATTGTGTTTTAAGATTTTGTCTGAATGATCAATATAACAATTATTTAATAAAAAATGTTCTCATTTAATTAATAGTGTATAATATTAAAGGTATGATAAATAATTTAATAAATGAATAATAGTTAAAAGAAACTAATAAAAAGCAGGCTTATATAAAATCCGAACTAAGAAATAAAAAAATAAAATTGTATTAAAATGTAAAAAATAAAAATAATATGGGATTTTCTCAATGACTTATTGACACCATGCACTTTAAATTTATTTTTTTTTTGATTTTTTTCATATTATTGCGTTGTCATTGGTCCATGATAAGAATTTTCAAATTAATCCGCTATCTTGAAGGTCAAAACCGTGTTCAAAATTTTCGTTACATACAAACATACGACCGAATGTAATAAAATAAATTAATTAACAAAGAATTTGTAAAAATTACAAACCTGTAATAAAATAATATATAAAAAGTTTATCAATGATATTTTTTTGTTCCTAAGCTGAGCGACTTCACAACTAACTCAGTTAAAATATAATTAATTGATTAATTGATATTCAAATTTATCTTACTTTTAAAGATATTTCACTTATTTATATAATATTTTCAAATAATAAACTAAATACTATCAAGCAATAACAAGTGAATATAAAATTGTATGAACGTAAAGACAGGCGGTTTGATTCATATGTATATTTATTTATTACATTATTTACACATATATATAACTTTTGGAGATTTACAAAGCTAGGAAACTTCATACTAATGCAGGTCAACGGTTGTTTGTTTGTCACGATGCATTTTATTACTCGCATATAAAAGGACGTGTAAAATATTCTCAGTAAGTCATAAAAGCAATTGAAGAATAAAATAATAATTTTCACATCAATCAAGTACTTTTTGTTGATTACAAACTTACATTTGCAGTTGGAGAATTATATTTTCATACTATATTGTGTAAATTTGTCGAAAAACTTAAAAAGTTTGTCACAGTGATGTTTCAAACCTATTTAATATTGGAGTTGTCTGATTTTCTTATTTCATTACTCATGTTAAGTGATTTAAAATATTAAAAATAAAGTTGAAAATGTTCTCAGGACAAGACAGTAACTTAGAATCTAATTACGATAATATTAATCGATATATTTGTGTTTACATTTTTAAAGTACACAATAAAATAATTAAATCCGTAATTATGTAATGAGGTACAACAAACAACAAATAAACAGACATTAGACAGGAGAGGATTAGTTAACAGTACATCCCTTAACGATGTTAAGTTTCATATAAAATGGCGTTCTTTATAATATAATATCAGTTCAAATACATACATCAAAGGACATGGAATTCAATTTTGACATATATTTTTTGATATATCTCTTTTGAGTTATATTTCAGACAGTTCATATATTGAAATTAATTTGTAAGTAGCCTTTATATTATTATTATATTTATTGTTGTTGTGATTTTGGATTGTATTTTTAATTTTGTGGCGGATCTAAGTAGATACCATCTGGCTCGTCACTAACCGACCCAAGTGCTGTCTACTTTAATTCACTCAAAATGAATCATCGAAACTTTAAGTGTCAGTGAACTAAAATTAAATGTACAAAAGTTTCTTCGAAGTAAAGTTAGTCCCAGTTTTAAAGTCAGATTAAAAGTTATTTGCTATTATTCATTGTTGTGAAATTAAGTAGATACTACTCGACTTATTTATATTAAGACGAGTGATATTTACTGAATTTTAAGACAATTGTGTTGTTATTCAAGGAATGGCGGCCATCTTGAAATACATTACAGTCCAACTCAATCAATGATTGAACGAGTCCACTGTCAAGTCACATTGTCAATACAATTGATATGTCCTTAAGTAGACTGTGTCCGGTTTTTTTGTTAAACTGAACGCGGTCTACTCGAGTTGATGTCAATTAATACATTTATTATATTGTATTGTAATTGTATTGTAATAAAACTTTGTTGTAATACTAAGTAGATTTAGTTCGACTTGTAATTCATTCGAAGTCGTTCTTAATTTACTTATATTTACAGCAAATAAAGTCGACACTTCAAGTCAGCTTTCTTCACGACAATACAATGAAATGAGAGCATTGCTATTATAATTAATTGGGAAGAAATCTCTTAACTGAGGTCACATTGGCCAATGTAATTTTAATGAATTTTATCATCTGCTGTACTAATTAGTTAATCTTTGTCAGCTGTTAATTTGTCCTTTATTTACTGTTATGTGTTTTTAGTAGGAATATTTGAATTTAATAATATTATGTTAATATTATTAAAAATGTAAAATGTTAATTAATGAAGTTTGATGATCTTGTGACTGGCTAATACCTTTGAAGCTTACTTCACTCGAGGGTCAAGATATATCATACAAGAAAAGACCTCTACATTTTATAAATACATGTATATTTAATAAATTTATACAAATCTGAACAATATTATATATTTGTGTTAACCTTTTCTCCTTCATTTCTTTCTTCAAGTACTTTTTCCACTTTCTATTTAATCTTCTTATTTCTTTTGACATCAGGCCAACTATATACACTTATCCTTTAAAAAAGAGGTTTTAAAAATTCGTTTATTAGAATGTCTGTTGAATACAAAAAGAAATAACATCTTAATATAATACATTATAGTATAGAAGTAGATGTAGTATTGAAGTGTGTTCATGATGATGATGTTATAAGTCATGCGAGTTCATTTTGCGATCATCAAAACGAGCAAATAAGAAGAACTGCCCGTTAGTGACGGTCACAAACCAACTTCGCCAACACGTTCATCCTGTGGATTCTTCATTTCTTCATAATACCCGGTAATCTCGAGCATGTCATACCTCTGAGAACGCTTGTGTAAAAAAATCTGAGCGGGGTATATTTCATTCTGTACTGGAATCTTCATTTTCTCCGTAATACCCGGTAGTGTCGAGCATGTGATACCTCTGAGCACGCTTATGTAAAAAAAATTGAGCGAGGTATATTTAATTTTGTAGAATCTTCATTTCTCCACAATACCTGGTAATCTCAGCATATGATACCTTTGAGCATCCTCATAATAAAAAGCGAGGTATATTTTAAACATTATTATGAAAATTGAGCATCTATACCCGGTATCTTAATTCATTTATTTACATCATATACATTTACATTTTTTCTTTAAAAATATTTACTTAATATTATCAATATCAAAAACAAATTATAAATAAAATACTTAGAATAAATAGTTCATTTAAAATACTCAGTTAATATTAAATGAATTGTCACAAATATTTTTATAATTGTAATATAATAAAAACTAGGATCCGTTGCCGTGCGCTGCTAGAGTTGAGCTGAGCCCCTTCAGTTTTGACCATCATTTCTGAACGGAATGAGATATTTTAATTCTGTTTTTTTAAATATGCCCATTCCCAAGTTCTACAGCTCTGCAAATTTTCATTCAAATCGGTTTCGTAGTTTTTATGTTAAAAGGATTACAAGTTATTTTTGTTACTTTGGTCTGACGTTTCATAAACGCAGTCTAGTCTGAGTCTGAGCCTGAAATAACACATAATGATAACAAAAAGTTATCTTTCTGAATCTTAAATTTTTATAGTCCAGTCCGTTCTTGTCTTCCAGAACCCTAAATTAAAATTCCATATTATAAGATAAATCAAACGTTACCTTTTTCTTTTCTTAGTTTGTGAGAATATAAGTTCACAAATCAAATAAAGATTGGATTAAAAATGCTTCTTCCTTTCTTTGATTTGATAGCTCCCAAAATAATCTGTAATTGAATTAAAAAAATATCGACAAAATTAACAATTATTCTAAATTTGAAAACACGAATATTTAGTTCTGAATAATACTTTCTTGTTTGCACAAGTGTTTGTGTAACCTCGGTCACTCCATTTGTGCAAGTCTGCGGGTCTTCACAAAACAAATATTGTGTTATCATGAAAAAAATTTAAAGAATTGATTCAAAAATTTAAACCTAACGACATCTAAAGACGAATCTTACCGTTTTCGTCACGTGTAGGTTTTGTAGGTTTTTAGTTCTTTCAGTACGGTGCTGTTCTCATCTGAAGGTTTACATATAAGAAACATGTAGGTAGTTTCTGTTATATGCCAATTCTAAACCTTTTTTAACATTTAAAATACTGAATACAAAGAGAAATAACTGTTGAGAATTGAGTTTATCAAGTAAAGATATAAGAAAACGAAACAAATGTAACTTATATCTAAAATTATTAACACTGAAATTTGGTATAATAATTAAAGACTAAAGGTTGGAAAAGAAAAGAAAAAAGGTATCAAATGATTTAGTATCAGAAGCAATTTAAAAGATTGAATATCAAATGTAATAAAAGATACCGAAAATATAATAAAATATTAGATTTATCCACCATATTAAGATAAACTTGAATATAGTACAATAATATAAGATTGCAGGTCGACAAAAGAAAAGTATTAATCAAATCATTCTAGCAGTATAAGAAGCTATTTAAAAGATTGAATATCAAATGGAATATAAGATACTAAAAGATAAAAAAGAGAGTTATCTACCATATTAAGACAAACTTTAATATAGTACAATAATGTAAGACTGGTCGTAGACAAAAGAAAAGTATCAATCAAATTAAATAAAGAATGTTAAGTATCAGAAGCTATTCAAAAGATTCAATATCAAATGCAATAAAAGATACTGAAAAGATAAAAAAGATTAGATTTATTCACCATATAAAGACAAACTTGAATATAGTATTATAATCACGATTCTGATTCGCCGTATCAGAAGATTCAATATCAAATGCAATAAAAGATACCAAAAAGATAAAAAAAGATTACATCTACCACCAAACCTGTGACTCCTGGATGCACTGAGATTATAATTGATTAATTTACTTGAAATTTCAATAGATCTGTTATGAGAGGTGATCGGGCCTGGACTGAGGTGGATAGAGTCTGCGGTTCAGCGATGTAGGTCTTGAGACTACAGCCTTCATCCAGGGACGAACTATTTTAAAATTTTCCTCATTTAAATATAAAAGTTTTACAGGAATATATATATTATATTTTATGATCAAAATTTAATATTTTATATAAACTAAACTGTCAATTAAATCGATGGTTATTTCACAAGATTTATATCTCAGAAACAAAAGAATATTTATGTTATGTTATGTGTTATGTTATGTTATGTTAAATTATGTTATATTATTAATATTTTAATGCCAGTACACCCCTGTGCCGTGTGGTTTAATGTGTATTCAAGTGTCGTCTGTATGTGTTTGTTCTAATTCCTGCGTAAGTAATTCATAGGTACCGCTCATTTTTTCTTAATCTCATTAATTTTATTGATAATTTTAGATATAATATTTATTTAGTTTATTTAATGTTACCAATGTTAGATTTCAACTCAAAGCTATTGACATTTTCCTTTATATATATATATTATGTACAGTAATACCCCGCTTCACGCGAGGGATACGTTCCACAAAAAATCGCGTTAACTGAAATTCGCGTATAGCGAGGTTTATGATTAAACATAGTCAAAAATTATTTAATCAATCACTTTACTCCTAGGAACACTTTATGCAATACATACTCTTATTTTTTACGGAAAAAATACATCTATTGTTTATGACTACTTTATATTTATACACACTCTTTCGCGTAATTCGAGGCATTTGAGCGCGAAATTTGCATCCGCGTTATATTGAAACCGCTTATAACGGGGTCGCGTAAAGCGGGGAATTACTGTATATGAAATACAAATGAAATGAAGATGAAGATGTTATCTTTGATAAATACATTACATCTTAAGAATATTGTATATTTATGCAAAAATCATATTAAAATGTTCTAATAATTAAAAATATATTTCTCAGATATAATTTAATTCGGTATATTGTCTTACTATAATAGCCTTAAAGCGATGATGGGGGAGGATGACGAAAATATATGTCTTTAGACGAATAATTTTCTTAATTGAGCGAAGCGAGCGGAGCGTTCTACTGGAGACTTTTTCACATTCTTTGTCACGAATAGGCTCGAAAACTACTTGACGGAAAATTATGAAATTTTGCAATCAAAAAGACAAACATAAGGTGATGGTTTGAAAAGAAATTTGAAAGATGTCATGTCATTGAGGAATAATCGTCAAAAAAGTGATATCCCATTTAAGTCAATGGGAAACGATGAGTCATTACACTGGGATCGCTTCGCTCAATATGCAAACGGCACCCGAGATTTCGAGAGTGCAGCGAGTCGAAATTAAGGGTCTGTTGGCGCCCCTAACATACAATAATCTATTGTTTGATTTATTGTCATTATATGCTTAATTTTTCTTAATTTTTGATGCTGTGTCATTAATATATTGCGTTAATCTTAGTTAGTTAGTTAGTCTTAGTTAGTCAATATTTCTAAACTTTGTGTAGCTCAGATTGAGAATAAGTTGCTAATATATGAAATATATTTTATTAAAGGTTTTTATTGTTTAGAATCTATATATATAAAAAAATAGAAGTGTCTGTTTGTAATTTCAAATTAACTTTCACTAAATGTATATAAAAGTATATGGTACTTATATAAAAAATATGTCTGTCTGTTTGGTAGCCTAATCTCTGAACTGCTGGACCGATTTTAATAGAACTTTCACGGATAGCTAGTGTTAAAGGAGGCTAGGCTATTTATATATAAAATACATATTCCGAACGAAGGCGTAGGCGCAGCCAGTTATAATAAATTTAGTTATAAAAAAAATATATCTTTTAATTTCTATATAACTTTAATGTTATACACAAAAGATATATACCAAATTATATTTTTTTCTTTTTTCCTTATAAAAAAATACATGTATCTTTTAAAGATTTTTATTGAGCTAAGCGTAAGCGAAGCTCTTAACCGTTTGGGAGACCTTTTTTATGCTTAATTGTCTCCAGAATGCGACGATATAAGTAGCTAAAAATTTTCTCATGTATGTTTGGGTCCAACGTGAATGTTATAGCGAAAACAGATTGAAAAAATGTTTAACCATTCAAAAGATATCAAGAAAAGAAGAAAGGAGAGGGGTCAGCTCAACACCCGCCGCATACGGTTGGCGGATCCTAGTTATAATAAATTTAGTTATAAGAAAAATATATCTTTTAATTTCTATATATCTTTTATGTTATATACAAAAGATATCTACCAAACTACATTTTTTCCTTTTTTCTATATGTAAAAAAAACATGGGATATCTTTTAAAGATTTTTTATTTATTAATAAGATAGTAATTAAAATAAATTTACTAACTAAAACTTTTATTTCAATGTACACACAAACTTACAATTGTATAAACATCTATATGCCCTCTTTTCCAAACTTATAATTTATTTCCTAACGAAGTGTACATTGTCTGTCGCTACGTCCATGACACATTAATCTAAAAATAATTTATTATTAATATTATTGTTATAGTTATTCTGAAATCATTTGAGTTTAATATTCTATTTAATTTTTTTTTGGTAAACTATATTGTTCTGATATATGAAATTGTAGACAATTAAAATAATATTATTTTTTAGGTTACAACAATGTATAAATACCATTTATATTATTATCAGTATTCTCCATACTAATATACATTTGAAAAGTGTTTACTTTTGTTTTATTTTGATATAATTTTTCCACCTTTTAATATCTAGATTTTGATTAAAGTAATAAAATCACGTTTTTATCAAATAACTTTTATTACAAAACAGTCTGCCTGCCTGCCTGCCTGACTGCCTGCCTGCCTGCCTGCCTGCCTGCCTGCCCGCCTATAATTGTTTTATGATTGATTGTTATATTTCTTTTGAAAAGATCAACTGTTGAGTTCCTGGTCGGCTCTTCTCAACAGAACAACATTCCGAGCCGGTGGTAGCTTACTTACGGACTGACTACACTGACCTTTTTTTTTCTATTGTAATAATTGACGATTCAAAAGTGCGTGTAAATGCCTACTTGAATAAAGATATTTTGAATTTGAATTCGAATTTGTAAGAAAACACAATTTACAAATTTGTTTTGTCAAAATCACAAAACAAACACAAAAGTAATCAATATTTTTATTTGCGTTGAGGATTTTGATGTGGATTTTGATACACATTGAAGAAAATAGTCGAATATTATAATAATACACGCAAATCCCCATTCCAGAAAAACATTATCATTAAAAATATTTATATATACTTTTAAAACAAATAACAACAATACTAGTAATAACGTAAACGAATATTATTTTCTTTTGTGTGGTATATTTAGAAACAAGCTGCAGCATAGAGCCCAAATATTACTATTATATATATAATTGAGCTGAGCGTAAGCGAAGCTCTTAACCGTTTGGGAGACCTTTTTTTGTGTCTACGGAATTCGACGAGATAATTAGCTGAAATTTTCTCATGTATGTTTGAGCCGAACGCGGATGTTATAGCGAAAACAGATTGAAAAAATGTTTAGCCATTTAAAAGTTATCAAGAAAAGAAGAAAAGAGAGGGGCTCAGCTCAACACCCGCCGCGCACTGTTGGCGGATCCTAGTTATATTTTATTTTACATTGAAATGAGCGAATCATAAGAATACGAATACGTCAAAAGAAGAGATAAGAGATAAGAAGAAAAAGGATATATTTTATACTTAAAATATTTTAGCTTACAATCAAATTAAATAGTTTTTCTTTACTTTCACATTGTTATCAATTCTCGATTGCATTTGGCTCTTAAAAGTAGAAAGTTTAACGCCGTTCAAATTATCTCGATCGGGGACGAAGAGCTTAAATTATACCTGGTTATAAAGTTCTATATCCCTTGAATGTTTAGTTCTTTCGGTGAAACGATTATGAAGCCCCTTAGACAAGAAGACAAGAGAGATGAATTCTTTAAATACTGATATTAAAACCTACCAAGTACCGGTCAAATTGACCGTTCTTAAACTTTTGTAAAACTTACACATTTTCAAACATTGACAATTCTTAGAATATGCATATAATATTTTCTACACTCTTTACTTTTAGTTATTTCCATTATTAAATGCGTTATATAATAAAATAACTTTTAATTACCGGTCAATTTGACGGCGTGCGGTAGTGACAGGTATACAAGAATTGTCAGTAGGTTTAGTGTTAATAAGAACATTTTGTAAAACCCTTTTTCAAATTACGTATTTCGCATTTTGTACTTCAATAGTTTTACCAAACTATTGAAATCTCTAGACTGGTTGTGCTTACAATAAGAAAAATATAATTGAAAACTTAGTTCAGTCGGATCCGTCGACTACGATGCTGATGATGATGATGGATAGCTACGATGATGAATGATGAATGAATGAAGATACGACGATGATCGATGAAAGAATGAAACTACGATAATGAATGATGAATGAATGAAGCTACGATGATGAATGATGAATGAATGAAGGTACAATGATGATTGATGAAAGAATAAAACTATGATAATGAATGATGAATGAATGAAGCTACGATAAGTGTCGATTCGTCATGAATTTTTGATAAATATATATTGAAGAACCTCCTTTAGGATATTTATTATGAACTATCTTCAAATGGAAAGTCGAAAGAATATGTACGTATATATGTATTTATGTATTCTTATTGTCAATGCAAAAAGTTTGAAAAACATATCTCGTCTATCACAGTAATAATTTTATTTATTTTAATAGTTTAGAATACTTAAAAAAATCCATGCAAACCTTTACATAAAGTCATGTTATATATATAACTTTGTTATGTTTTCAAATAATATTTTGTTCATTTTAATTAAGTTCATTTTTATTAAATATTCTGAAGACAAATGTTTCATTTCTTATTTTTATCATCAGATAAACTGTTATTTGGCTATCACTGAAATAATAATATACGGTAGATTCAATTGAAACCTTATTTGAATAATAAAACGTAAAAATAATGATTTCTACCCAACAATATATATCCCCAAAATTCTGATTGTAGAGTGTTTTGTCAAATTCTAATGATACTGACAGACGAATAAAATTTTATATTTAAAATTAAAATTTAAGTTGATAAAAAAAATTCTGACTTTTCTCCCAATAACGTCAGGTTAGCCCCGGTGTCCGAAATATTTAAAATTACTAAAACTTTATTGACTAATACTTTTATTTTTTTTTAGTTATTGTTGATTAATAACTTAAGTGTGTGCTTTTTATTTAGTAATTATTAATTTTCATGTTTCTTTTCATATGTGTTAATTACAATAATCAAAAAATATATTATTATTCTAAAAATTTATTTAAAACATTATAAAAAAAAACATTAATTGTAATTATTATTATATTGGTTTTTTCTTCGTTTATATTTCAATTGTCTCATCTGGTGATTTCAGACACTTCACTCGTGAGCTTCGAATCACGGTCAAGTAGTTTTACATCAACGTTTTTCTTAAAAGATAACTAAAATAAGTTCTATTAGTGAAGTCAAAATCAATGAAGTAAAAGGTGCTATAATAGCTTAAAGAATAATCAAAACAACAGAAATATGGATGCCAAAAGAGTCAACAAAGAACTAAATTGGTAAAGCCTACGAGAAATGAATGCCTTAAGTAAAACCTTAAACTTGGTAAGTATATGCATTAGTTAAAAGAATAACTCTTCTATAATGCTCTTATCTGTTAACATATTTTAATTTTAATTTATTTCTTATCTCTTAAAAACGATATTCTTTTATTATTTGAGGTGTGATGAAATTAATTTTATCTATGAAAAAAAAGTCCCCATTGTTAAACGAGTTGAACAAAAGTTTATTCCTCTGTTAACAGATTAACATAGATCTCCAAACTATCATTTTTAATTGTATATATGTCTGTTTATATATTTGAGCAATAAGCAAAAAAACTAAACTAATTTTACAGAAAATTTGGCAAAAAAAGCACATTTTTATTGAAATCACAAACAAATATTTTGGGATATTATAACAAATAGGATCCGCCGCCTTGCGCTGCCGGAGTTGAGCTGAGCCCCCTCCCCTTTTTTTATTTTCTGAACGGAATGAGATATTTTAATTCTGTTTTTTTAAAAACAATGCCCATTCCCAAGCTCTATCGCTCTGCCAATTATCATTCAAATCGGTTCAGTAGTTTTTATGTGATGTTGCTTCAAAAAGAAGTTTCCCAAACGGTTAAGAGCTTCGCTCACGCTCAGTTCATAAAGCCCCAAAAAGTATTTTTATAATGATTATGACGATAAACAGTTCATTTATTGGTGTGAAACAGACAAAGTCGATAATCAAGTTTGTAATATGAAATGATATTTGTTTCATTGTAAGTCATTTTGCGGTTTTCCACAAACACACTGACATTCCCTTTCGGTAAGTATTGCGAAATTTTGGAACTTTATCCTTTACATTCATATGAGATTATGTTTATTAGGAACTAGCTTATTCCCTCTCGCTTCGTTGGGCACACTATTAATTTGGATGTGATCTTAGGTTGCTATGGTAACCTTTGTCATATTATCCGTTGTCATCGTAACCGTTGCTACAGTTACTCTTAAGTGTATAGCTCCTACAGGTTTAAAACTTGACGAAATGGAAAAAGTTGAAATCCGTTGGGATAGGAATTCCGTAAAATTCGTTCTTAGTGGACGTCTACGTCACAAAAGAAGTAAGTATGTAAAATTTTAAGTTAATCGGACAGATAGTTTCGGAGATTTCGTGATGAGTCAGTGAGTGATAAATCGCTTATATATATATAGATTATATTCTTGGCATTTTAAATATTTTAATGTTCTAAATCTACATAGGAAAGTTTATCAAAGTTCATCAATCAAAAAAAATCATTTATAATAACTGTTAGCACTGTTCTTTTTCTATGAAACCATTCTATTATTGGTATTATATTTAGCTATAAATTTATTCAAATGAAAAATATCCTCATAAAAACAATTTTACAAATAAAACAAATTTAACAAATCTTAATTTCATAGATGTTTATAGATAAATTATGTAATAAATAAATTATTATTACGAGGGTCAAACTGAAAGTTCTTAGAAAATCAAAAACTAAGCATTCTAGCAAGTTATTAGTTTTATTATAACTTTTCAAAATAGCGTCCATTTACATCAATACATCGCTGCATTCGATGGAACCATTGAGAAAAGCACCTTGCCCACTCGGCCTTAGGGGTCTCTTCGACGCCCGACGGCGTTTTGAAACACAGCCACTACTTCTACGGCGTCTATAAAACGTTTTCCTCGAAGTTTTTCTTTTATTTTCGGAAATAAATAAAAATCACAGGGTGCGAGGTCGGGGCTATACGGCGGGTGACCCAGTAATTCCACGTCTGAGGTCACCAAATAGTCGATCGTTTGCCTGGCGGTGTGCGACGAGGCATTGTCGTGATGAAGGAGAATCCTGCTGCGAGGTCGTTTCTCTCGAACTTTTTCCAAGACAAGTGGCAAACAATTGTTAGTATACCACTCTGCATTAACCGTTTTCCGATCCTCTAAGACTACTGTCGCGTAATGACCTGTCTTTCCGAAGAACGAGGCCACCATCTTTTTTCCAACATTTCGACCTCTCTTCACTTTAGTTGGCAACTCTTCGGAAGGAAACACCCACTGAGCAGACTGTCTTTTGGTTTCCGGATCATAACAGTAAATTCAGCTTTCGTCACCCGTTAGTATGTCGAACACAGCATTTGAGTCACCTCCGTTAAATTTTTGGATCATTTCTCGGCACCAATCAACAGCGGAGTTTTTGAGTGAGTTTTTTGCTAAATGTTCATGGAGGATTTTGTGCACTTGACTCATACCTATGCCTAGACTTGTTCGAATCTGCTGATTGGTCACTCTTTTGTCAGTCTCTATCATACGCCGCACAACACTGATGTTATCTTCAGTCGTCGCTGTAGAAGGCCGTCCCTCACGCAAATCATCGGTGAGATTAGTTCGACCACGTTTGAATTCATTAAACCAGTTGTAAACTGTGGCACGAGATGGGGCTTCATCGTGAAAAGCCAATCGAAGTCTATCATAACTTTCTTGTTGACTTAAATGAGATCGAAAGTCATAAAAAATCATTGCACGAAAATTTTCTCGGCTTAAATTCACTCTGACGTGCACAGACAATTTTCAATTTGCCGCCAAATCGTAAAACAAATGACAAATGAATGAAACGTACAATCAATAATATTGGTAAAGAGTTCTATTTTCAAAATTTAAACTATCTTTTTTAATATAATGCTTTTAAGTGGCCAGTTCTAAAAACTTTCAGTTTGGCCCTCGTAATGCTTTAAGTATAATCACTATTACAAAGACACAGAAGCCTAACGATGGAAAAGAAAACATTAATTCAAGTAGTCATTTACACGCACTTTTGGATCAATTATTACATCAAAGAGGTCAGTGTAGTCCCTGTGTAAGCTATCACCGGCTCGGAAAGCTGCTCTGATGAGAAGAGTGCCGAATTTCAACAGTTGCTCTTTTCAAAAGAAATATAACAATCTTAGGTGATGTACATTATAATATAAATCCTTCAAGAATTGCTCTTTTTTAATGAATTTTAACAATGTTAGATGTATGCATTATGATATACTATGCAAATGAGTCAACCTAAGTTCCATACATTTCGATCTACTAAGAACTCTTGTATGCTATAATATTTTTTTTAATAATGTACTTTTGAATTTTAGATTTAAAACTAAGAAAAAGAAGGTCTATGATTCTTGGAACTTTATTACATATGCGTACATTGAAGCCCATGAAGGATTTGTTAACTTGTTGAAGACGAAACTTAGGCGTTACGAGTTGATTTTTATTTCTTGTGTTTATCGTGTCTGTCACTGT
This sequence comes from Melinaea marsaeus rileyi, assembly GCA_918358865.1. Classification (NCBI taxonomy): domain Eukaryota; kingdom Metazoa; phylum Arthropoda; class Insecta; order Lepidoptera; family Nymphalidae; genus Melinaea; species Melinaea marsaeus. Next base: position 13,490,286 of record OU911089.1, on the reverse strand, counting down.
TTTTTATATGTGTTTAAATTTTGCCTATAAATATGTATTGAGAGGTTACCTTAAGAATACAAATTTCTTTAAAAACATCTCTCAAGGAATCTCTAGATTTTAAGTTATAAATAGCCCGCACAGCTCTTTTTTGTAAAATAAATATAGAATTAATTTCGACAACACTGCCCCATAATAAAATACCATAAGATAAAATACTGTGAAAATAACTAAAATAAACAAGTCGAGCCGTATTAATATCCGTTAATTGTCTAACTTTTCTAATTGCAAAGACGGCGGAGCTGAGTTTGGCTGCGAGTGTTGAGAGATGGGGGTTCCACTGGAACATTTAATCTAAAGTTATATCTAAGAAAATTGTTGAGTCAGTCAGTTCTAACTCTGCATTGCTAAGGACCAAGCTGCAATTTTGACTTTTTACATTAGGAAGTGTGAAATCCAATCATTTAGTCTTAGCGTTTAAGACCAAATTAATTTAGATTTTTTGTTAGATTATTAATAGATTTTTTTGATATCTTTAGTAACTGATGAGATTAAATAGCGAAATATAACATTTATCGTGTGGGTTAGAATTTTTCAATTGCATTGTTCTGTTAAATTAATTTTTATTACTTTCAAACAGCCTTAACAGTTTTAACTCCAATGTGACAAAGATTTCGAAGTGAAATTTCCCTAGAATCGTTGTGATTTGATTCTCGATGTAACGAAAATGCGTCACGAGAAAGAAACAAACAAATAAATGTATAGGAGAGAACGAGATAGAAGATGTTATATGTTATTTACCTGCATATTAATAAAAATAATAATAATATATATATATATTACAAGTACTTATAGTTATGAATTGCTTTGTTTCAGCCTTTTTTAAAATAGTTTTGTTTTTTTCTTAATTAAATTATTTTTCTATAAGAATAATAACAAAGATTATACAAAAAAATGAAGCTATAAAAAACTTTAGAAACATTATATGTGATTACAAAAGTTATAAATAAAGAATTTTAGCAGTTTTTTAAATATTTTTATACATATTGACTTCTTGTTTCTCATCTTTTAGAGTTGAAAAAAGTAAATATCATAATATTTAGCCAACATAACATTAAACAAGATCTTTTATAATTAAGATTTTTTTGTGATTCAAAAATATAAAGATTTAAAAGATATTTTTGACATCCGGTATAACAATGTTGTTAAGGTGCCATCTATTGCTCATTCTTTAAACTACTGTTATTAGAGGCATATATTTAAGTTGTTTAAAAATTATGACAGATGGCGCTTATACTTTTGTAAGTTTGTTTGTTAAGAGTCTATGTTAGGCGCCTAGCGCAGTCAGGAGCAATGTTACATTGCTTTCAATTGCGGGGCGCGGGCGACGGCAAGCAGCGAGCGAAAGAGGAAGAGGAGTAGTGGTGTGGTGGCAGTCCAGCCAGAACGACTTTGCTCACGCTCCTATTCGTACATACATAAGTGATTCAATACAAATTTATTATACAGTCCACTCTTTTATTCTATCGTCATCATCATTGGGTTAGTCAGTTCTCCCTACCAGATAGGCACGGGGCACTGACTCCAACATTGTTAGCTGAGGTAGGTTGTAATGTTAGTTTTATATAAACATAAAAATATTTTACATTAGAGTATTAAATACATGTAGCCTGGTACTCTATGTCCATCTCACTCTCTCGTAGGTTGCTTTTAAGAAGTTTCACTTCTATGAATCGCATACACACTCTTTTTTTTTTATTAATTTAATATGTGAGTTACCCGAAGGATTCGAACTGGGTGTGGCTGGGATGCTGGAGAGCCAGATAGTTTGAGACAACAAAATCCAAAACTACTAAAATACCTAAAAGTATTTGCCAAATAACTTTAATATTTTTTATCATGTAAAAACTATTAAACTATTTAATTTTATTCTAATGTGATTTATTAAATTTCGTTTAATTAAAATCTTTTAAGAAATATAAAAAAGATATACTTTACATTTTTTAGTTTTAATTATTATAATAATTAAAACTAAAAAATTTTAATAAGAAATAATTATAGGTTAATAAGAAATAATATTTGTAATAATTACAGAATGGTAAAACAAGCAAGTAGTAATAAATATAACAGACCTAGACTAGGCTTTTGGTATAGGTATCCTAGGTCTAGGCAAAAAACAAAAGTGACTTTATTTGGGATGTTTTAGGAGCTGAGCGACAATATATCCACCAATATCTTTTTTTTTCACCACAAAGATTAGAAAGTAACAAGTCTCACAAACAGAAACTTGATATGAGCTAAATATTCTATGTATAATTGTGAATAAAGCTATGAAAATGTAGTAGACCATAAAAATTTGATTCTTCTTGTCTATATTTTTTCTCTAATCCACTTAAAGAGGGAGCATTGTTTAGCTTTAGGTATAATGTTCTACCAGGTTTTAGTAACTTACAACTTTAAATGCAGTAAGCTGAATTTTAGAAATTCTAATTCATTAGATCGTAATTCAAAAAAAATGAAAAATTAAATGCATAAAACTGATAATGATTTCAGTTTATTGGGACAAAAATACAGTATTATTACATGCACAAAAATACATCATCCTGAATAACTAACTGGGTTACGAGAAGATCCGAAGAATCCGAATACACACTTGCTAATGGGCAATCCTTCTAGAGTGAAGATGAATCCAGAGCAGTCAGCATCGTCTTCGTCGTAGAGTCTTTTCATTAAATTGACTTATTTATATTGGTATTCTTATACCACGTGTATCCAATAGTTTGGAATTTTATATTTTTACAAAACTTTAAAATGGTCACCCACTGGCCATTGAATTAGTTGTTAACATTGACACGTAAGCACTTTTTTATAGCAATAATAAAATAATAGGCAGTAAAAGTAAAAACATAACAACAGGAAAATACACAAAAAAATAGTATCAATCTATTTTACGTGTAAGTTATCTAATCTGAGGTTTTTTTGAGGATTGTGTATGTAAAAACTTTGGGAAGGTCGGCAATGCATTTGTAACTGATCTTCTATTACCAAATGAATTTTTTGATCAATTAATCTTATATTGCCAGATGAAATATATGATGAAATAATGGAAATTCTTCTAAAGCCAGATCTAACAGCCAGATCATTTGAGTATACACAAGAGGAAAAATATCATACATTTTGAATTTGAAGAGACGTAATACTTCGTAAGTCAGACAATATTTAACCACGGAAAAATATTTAAAAGCGTAACTCCTTCATTTCAGGTAAGTTTTCGGGTTCCAAAGTTTTTGTAGCGATTAAATTTTTGTACCACAATGCTGAACGTCTTGCAGTCCTAGTTTTCTTTTCATCATCGAAATCAACTTCAAAAAGTCCAAACTTGACACTGAAAATGAATGTTTGGTTTAATTATTTACATATACTTATTTTTTATTGTTATCTACTGGAGCATGGCTAGTATTAAATTCGTAAATAAGAGCAGAAATTCTCTACCAGCAGCGCTTTGATATCAGTATTCACTATTAATTTAGCATTCTAAATAATTTTATATATTAATACCTATTCATACCTTAATCCACTATCCCATTCAAAATTATCCATCAGACTCCAAGCGCTGTAGGATACAACATTACACCCATCCAATTCAATAGCATCCAAAATGGAGTCGAAATATTTTCGGAAGTAAGAAATTCTATCAACATCGTTCAGTCCACCAAAAGTCCCGAAACCATTTTCGGTTATCATTATCTGAGGATTGTTACAGTTATCTTTTACCCAATTTAAAGCCTTCCTGATCCCATGCGGAATTACCTAGAATAAACGATTTAAATTAAATTAATTAAACCATGAAGAAAGAATCGGTTGGTAAAATATTATATAGAAGAAATGCTTACTGTAACATGAGGGACAGCACCTTTTTCGTAGTCTAAGTAAGAGAAATCTGATCCTATATCATCATCGTATGAAGGTATTGGATAAGTACCAGGTTTATACGTGTTTCGAGTGTAGAATTTTGTAGAATAGTGGTTGAAGCCGTAGAAGTCACTTGTACCTACAAAAATATGTGCAATTTTGATTTAAATTGTTTATTTATTTAGCTTCACGCCATATCCCTTGTGGGGTAGTCAGAGACGACGGAGCGCCAAACGCTAAGGTCCCTATATACCACTTTCGCCTCGGCCACAGACATAATACATGCCCTCATGCTTTTAAGACCCACAAATAATATCCAGATCTTTGTCATCTATCATATCTAATAATTCATTCATCTTCTGTTCCATTCCTCCTCTTACATTCCACGTAGCTATTTGTAGCTCCGTCCTCCACCTCCAGCCGTTCGGAACATGGCGTGTTGGTTGGCGGTCCCCAACGCTGCTTTAATTGCTATTCTTATATAATCCAAATATAATTTACCTTTGGCATATTCTATTTCTTCTTTAGTAAATTCTGGTAAACGACTTCTGGGGTAACCTTGCTCTTTACTATTTTTAGCGACTCTACGAATGACGCGATCAGGAAAACCCCCTTTTGAAGTAAATATAGGATGACTATATAGAGCTATTTCGAAATCTATAGCATCTAAACCAGCTTCCACATCTTCTGGTGAATCTGACATTCCAACACGAAAATCAGATGCTATGGTAATACCACATATTCCTGAAAATAGATATACCGTAATAGAATTTACAGAAATATACATAGATATTTTATTTTACAGTTAATTGGTCGAATCTTTAGGTTTTTTATTCTACTAAAGGAGTTATATTTTTAAGGCCAATTGCTATATATGTTGTGATACAGTTAGACTATTTGGTTTAAGTACTAGAATCATTGTTACCTTTCTGAGTAGGTCTAAATTCCTTATCATAGATATGCCAAGCTCTGGCATGACCTAACACAATGTATTTTGCAGCTAAATAATCCGCAATTCCCGGGATATTTACCGCTGGAGCAAATCTCGACATTCCATACCCAAAAATACCGAATTGTTTCGGTTCGTTTATTGTTATCCAAGATTTTACTCTGTCCCCAAACAATCTGTACGCGACAGTGGCATAATCACCAAACCAATCCACTATCAGAGGATTAGTCCAACCACCTAGATCTTGAAGTTTCTGAGGCAGATCCCAATGAAATAGTGTTACCACTGGTTCAATATTATTCTCCAGTAAGCCATTGATGATGTTATTGTAATATTCTACTCCAGCTTGGCTTATCTGATTGGAAAATCCGTTCGGCAACAACCTGGACCAAGCGATCGAGAATCTATAAAAGTTAACGCCTAGAAACTTTAGCATTTCCAGATCTCTCTTATAATATGTGTAAGAGTTACAAGCAACGTCTCCATTAGTTTTATCTTTTATAGCGTCTGGACGATTATGGCATAAGGTATCCCATACGTTTGGACATTTATCTAAAAATAAAATAAAAAAATTGAGGACATTTTTCAAATTTTTTTTTTAAACTATCATCTAATGTGTGTCTTTTTTATTGCAAGGTTTCATAATTTTAGGCCAAGTAGTTTTCGAGCCAATTCGTGACAAACAATGGAAAAAGTCTCCAGTAAAACGCTCCGCTCACTTTGTTCGCTTCGCTCAATTAAAAAAATATTATAGTTATATGACGTACCTATATATCTAGATATTTTTGTAATTTTAGATATTGTGGTTTGATGAAAAACTACTTACCTGCAGCATTCCAGCCACCTTCAATTTGGTAAGCCGCTGTGGACACACCCAGTTTGAATCCTTCTGGTAACTCCCTCATACTTAATTAATATTTGTTACTTTGGAGTTAACACTGTTAAGGCTGTATGAATAACAAATGAATTCAACAGAACAATGCAATTGAATATAGCTATCTGTACAATAAAAGTTAAATTTAGTGACTTAATTTTATCAGTTACTAAAGATAACAAATGATATGATAAATATTTTCTTTTCTGTTTGTCGATGTTTGTGTAATAATAGAAATGTGTACATCAATACAGAGCTATGAAAATAAATGTGGTCTTCAAAAACTTCTGGTCTTCTTCTTTATCTAGTCTTGATATAAATTTTACTTATTGAGCTGAGCGTAAGCGAAGCGCTTAACCGTTTGGGAGACCTAATTTTTGTGTTTAGTTGTCTCCTGAATGCGACGAGATAATTAGCTAAATCTCATGTACGTTTAAGCCGATCGCGGGTGTTACAGCGGAAACAGATTGAAAAAATGTTTAGCCATTCAAAAGATGTCATGAAAAGAAGAAAGGAGAGGGGCTCAGTTCGACACCCGCTGCGCGGTTGGCGGGTCCTAGTTATTATATAACTTTTTGAAGAACTATTTCTTATAAATTTAGAGTAATTAGTGATAGATAGATTATACTCACAGCATCGATAACAATGTTTTACTTTTGATAATTGTTTTAAGACTATTATTTATAACATAATTTATGTATAAACATAATAATCTACGAAATAAAGATTTTGTTTTCGTAGTAAGATGATTTATGATGCAATGTTTTTTGGAAAGATTAATAGTTAAGAGTATAATACTAAATTTAAATATAATAATATTCGAAAATAAAACGATTCTAACAACTCTCATAGAATTATGATAATTATATTAAGTATGTACAGTTCAAAGTTGATGTATAAATGCTCACTGTTCTGTATATGTGTAGCTGTGCCCACGACTGCGTCCTCGTGGAATATGTTTTTTTTAAATGTAGCCTTAATTACTCCTTATCACACCAGCTATCTGCCAACGAAAGTCCTGTTAAAATCGGTGCAGCCGTTTCAGAAAAATAGCTGGAACAAATCGACAGAAACATACATGAAAGCTACTACAATTATTTAGGTTTAAAATATATTTATTTCTCATGAAGAACATACTCTTCACTTGTACAGAGATTAAGTATATACATTGAAGTAGTTTTGCATGCACTACATTTCATGTATTTTACTTATAACAAAACTAATCTTATTGTAAATAGATATGTATCTTAACTAATCAACTAACTAAAAAATTTTAATGAATAATTTACATGAGTATTAACTTATTTATCTTACAATAGGGTCGGTAACATTACTGAAGTTATATATTTATTTATTTAGCTTCACGCCATATCCCTTACGGGGTAGGCAGAGACGACGGAGCGTCAAACGCTACGGTCCCTGCATACCTCTTTCGCCTCGGCCAGAGACTTCAACCTCTTCATACATGAAGTTAGTTATACAATATTATCGATAGTATGTAATTCAAGCTTATTTTTAAACTGCAAACTTAATTTTAAACGTTATTTCTGATATCTGTGTCAAGTTTTAAAGACGTAGTAACCATTTTTTTAAACGGAAAGTTAATTCTTATAGAAGAGCTGTCCCTTAAATGATGGCGTATTAAAATACTTACTAAGTTTCAAACTTATAGTTGAGAAAGACTCGATAATTCTCTAAGCTATCAGGTGCTATACTTTTGATAATAAATAGGTATATGATAATATTATATTTAACTTTGGAATATTCTCTTGCCTTCATAATCTCAGCTAATATTGGTTTAACACACATACCACGAAGCCTCAGCGCTCGTAAAGCCATCACAAAATGAAACAAAATATACAACTATATTAAATTCAACTTTGTTCTTAACGTTCCATTATTACTATCTGTAGTACCTTGACCTATGACCCATCATATTTTATGCTCAATTTCGTACCTAACCGTAGAGACTTTAAAAAATATTTTCCTTTTTCAATTGTTTTAACCTGAGCCTTTCCTTTATTCTCAGTTGTTTTTCTCAGTGTTTTCGGTCATCCTATAACAGCTTTCTATAATATAGTGCCGTTTATTTCATTGGTTTTGCCTTTACCAGCAGAGCTCTTTTTTTTTGCTTTCAGAAGAAAAGCTGCTTGACAGTGATTAAATGCTCAGGGTTGAAAAGTATCTGAAATGGTCTGATGAGACAATGAAAATACAAAAAACAATGTAATAATTATAATTAATATTTCTTTATAACAATTGCTAATAAATTATTAGAATAATATATATTTTTTAACTATTACAATTGACATAGGCATATAAAAAGATACAAGAAAATTAATAATGACTTAATCAAAATAATCACACACGTTAGATATTAATTAACAATCTTTCATTATCGGGATTAAAATATTTCTTTTCTTATTTATTTTAATTATTATTTTAGTTTTTATCTTTAAATTAATCTAACTCATGCTGCAACCCACACTCACTTCCTTTTCTTGATCCTTTTTTTTTGTCTCTAGTTTGAGACGCTGTTACCTAAAAGAAAATGTTTTAAATCTAATATTAACTCTTGACAACATCAGATTATGAAAATGTGGCCTAAACATAAATGAAAAAGATTAGCTGTATGTCTGAAGCTTCTGTAGATATTATTTTTGTCCATTAAATATTTAGATTACATTTAAGATTATAAAAATATGGTAATTTAAAGGCCTTGACATTTCTGCGTTGCTAAGCGTAAAAACTACAGATCTAAATTAAAGATCTGGATTGTATGATAGAACATATACAAATACAAGGTGACTAAGAAATGTGTGTGTGTGTGTGTGCGTGTGACCAAGTTGAAAGCCTAATTAGATAGGGATGGAATCCCTCCCATTGTCATATTGTTGAAGTACCTTCATTGATTTGCATGATAGTCATTATTTTAGTTTATTTTATTATTTATTTATTTATTTATGTACCATTAACTTACAGAACAGAAAAATATACAATGACAAAAAAAGTGTACAAAGGTTTAACTTATCTCTTTAAGAGATCTCTGCTAGTTACCCTTCGTCAAAAAGTAAAAATTAAAATGACAATGCGGATTAGTACGTTAAAAATAATAATAAAAAAATTGAAGCCAATTTTATATTATTAATATTTAGTGTGGTTTATTATTATTTATAGGTCTGGATGGATTGGATGTACGGTTAGGAAATCTGTATTTGTCTTTGAATCTGCATCTGCAAGTGCAGCATAATTCTTCATCTTCAGTACGTACGCTGTTCCACTTCATCACGATCTACGGAATTTAAGAAATCTCCTCTGTAAGTTATTAGATTTTGGATACCAAACAACTTTGTGCACATTATTGTAGCTTGTAAGTCATTAATAATGTTTGGTTCTGCGAATCAAAATAATAAAAAAACAGTTAATGTATAAACTATAATGCAACTCAAATGTCAATCTCAACTGTATATTGTTATTTTTTTAATGTAAATAATAAACGTCTATGTATATCAAAATCGTAATAGAAGATGGATGGTTTTAGCCTTGGATACCTCAGTCTTTAACTGAGTAGGAGCCCAACCCACATCTCTTCATTGTCTTCTATTTATATCTTCTGGCTTTTAACATTTCAGCGCAACCAGGCCAGAGGAATAAGGACTCATAAAAATCAATAATACATTGATTAACAGAGACTCTTCTGAAAACTCTAATTCTGGTAAAATTAAAAGTAGGAATTAAGGCATAGTATTTTGCAGCAAAACGTATAATGGTTTATATAAAATTGTTTAAAGCTGTAATTGAACTGAACTTTACTGAAATCTTATTTCTACAAATGTTTATACACTCATTTAGTTTGACTTTATTATATTGTTGAGAAGAAAAAGATCAATTTTGATTGTCCTAATTGTAGTTACAGCTGAAAGAACCAGAACCTCACAAGAAATGTTAATAATAAAAAGACCTTTATCATCAAAATGACATGCATTGGAAGAACTATCAGATATATAATATAAGTGGTCTGAATTAATGAAAACAATTCTGATAGAAAAACCATTTTTAAGCTTTCATATTTAGACTCTGATGTTAAATTATCATCTACAAGTCTACTTTGGGAAGTATTTTCATTTATTAGCGGATCTCCTGGGTTAAATGATTTAGGAGGTTTGATTAGTCATTACATGTAATTTGTTATAACTTTCTACTATATACATAACAACAACATACAATCAATATCGTACAATATAATAAAACAGATAAGAGACTCGTAATTATAACAACAAAACCTTACAAAAACTCTTAACTTCACAAAACCTCCTTTTACAAAAAACAAAATGTAGTAGACATTATTCTATTGAGTGTGGCCCTTCGAGAATCCACATACTAAAGCTTCACATAACGAAAATATATCGAAATCAACATATTTCTGAGGTTAGATACAGACAAAAATACCTAACGATCCTTTATTTACTTAAAGCATTCGAATAGAATAAACTGTTCAAACTAAAATTGCTATTTCAATTGCCTTGATTAGAATAGATTTACCATTTACCTTATAATATCATACATGTAATGCCTGAAGAAGAAAAACAAAAAACGAATGATGGTTTCAAATGTTCATATGTAGCTATATTGAATGCACGAGATGTCCAAAAAATATTTTGTAAATATGTGTTTAAAATAAAATATTGCCTAATTTAAAAAATGACAATCATTATTAATCATGTTTACTCTTTTAGACGAAGTAATTTTTATTTCGTTTTAAATGATGGTCGGAACTGGCGCGGAGTTGAGTTGTTTACGATTCATTATAAAAAAACTAGTGCTGCCTGAAAAGAGGCATCCGCCCGTCCGATGATAAGCATCTTCCTAGGGACCTTCTACCCCCTCCTGATTCCTGAGCTGTCGCCCGGACAACAATAGTTCATCCCCATCCCAACCCCAGGGGCGAATGCAGGGTCGAGAGCAACCACAGCAAGAAAATCTGACCTTGAAATCGTTTCCCCGCTCCCAGAGAGTCGAGAGGGAAGATCAGGATCCTAAATAGGGGCAATTGAAGTTGTTTAACGAGTTGACACTCTACCCCCAGTCGGTACTATCTGATATAGAAAAACCCATTTTAGTGTTTGGCGTCATTCCTGATAAGTGTTTATCACTTATTTCATAATAATGTAGAAGTAAAATACTACTGTTATCTTATTATATAATATATAAAGATTATTATGAATAAACTTGTCATTTATATTGAGTATCATATACATTAATTATTGCTATTGTTTTCTTAATATTTTTTTATAATAATGCAAATAATAATTGATTGTAATACCTTTTTTCTTATTTACGTTCAGAACTTACTTGTTAAAAACGCAATGTCGTTTCTAGTGTGGATGATCAAAGATGTGGCTCGCAGTTCTGTCATGTAAGTTGTCAGTTCTAATGTCAGTTGTCATTTTCAGTCAAATATTGACAAATATCAATTTAGTTAGTCGTCAACAAGTGTTTGTGAAGTTTGTTGATTCGTAAAATAAATAAGTTATATGAACGTAAATTAACTATGTACATTTACGAGTTGCCGTTCGATATAAATAAGGAACTGTGTAGATTATTAGACAATGATGATGATTGGAAAGAATTGGCCGGAATTCACATGAAATATTCAGCATTTGATGTAAACGTAAGTCGCGCATTATATATATATAAATGTGTTCGTTTTTGGAATTACCCAGTCATAAATGTGTAGTATCCAATGTTTTGGAAATCCCAATCCCAGATTTTACGTAATTTAAAACTGTGTTTTCCTTCTTTAGAGATTATATCCATTAAAAACCGGTTAGAAAACAGATAAACGAGTGTTTCCGAAATTCCCACTTAATAATTGAAATCCATTAAAGGTGTATCTTTGTATATAGAGAATATGACTGAAAAGATTGATGTTTAAGGCAGGATGAAATAAGAACAAGAATATAATATACATTTTGTTTTCCTGTGAAATGATTAAGCACTCATAATTATGTGTATTATATTTAGAAAATTCAATTTGCGTCTTTGAGATCATCCATCTTTGAACATATAAAATATGGTTTAAAGCCTTCGGCTGATCCATTAAAAAACTTACCTTATAATATCAAAATATAAAAATAGGTGTTTTTTTTAAATACAGTGTGTGTTAGAATATATCCTTTAAAAAATGTATTAAGCATATAAAAAACTATCACTATTAATTTCTATATAAAAACAACAAATTTACAATTGTATTAAAATTTATTCTAAGTATTGTAAAATTCCCCCAAGTAGTTATTAACCTTTATTAGCCTAACTTTAGTTTAAATTAATAAACTCATTCTTGGAAATTACTGATATGACACAATCTGCATTCAATTGGTCGAGACCTAAATTCATTAAACATTATACGAAAGTTACATTCTATTTGTTAAGGAAAAATATTTAAGTATTCTTAAATTACAAGCAAAAGTAACAGTATTATTCTTAGTATATATAAAATAAAATACAGGCTTTTAAATTCAAAACAATAATTTTGATACTTGAAAATGACAGAAAATCCTAGTTAATAGTTTCATATAAATATATCCAATACAATTAATAGGTCAAAATTTTTACACAATTCTTTAAATAGTTTAATAGACACGGGACTTAATTTAGTAGTTTTTTAGTAGTGGTCTCTGATTGATTTATTTCTCTTTGTAGAAAAACATTACTAATATAATAATATAACAAAATTAATAAAAAGTTATTTGCAATTAGTACAAAAATAAAGTATATGATTATTATAATAAATATTGAAAGGTACAGTCCCCTAAAATTCAATATGAGGGCATAGTAAAATTAGTAGCGGTATACTAGAATTCTATCTTTATATGGCTTCTCTTAGATATTTAATATCAATTTATAAGACATGTATGAAGAGGTTGATGTCTGTGGTTGAGGCGAAAGAGGTATGCAGGAACCGTAGCGTTTGGCGCTCCGTCGTCTCTGGCTACCCCGCAAGGGATATGGCGTGAAGATAAAATAAATAAATTAATATTATAAGGGACCCTTACTTAATTTATTTAAAAGTTATTTTCGTGTTGAATTCTGCTAGTTTCATTTCATAAAAGCTTAATTGCAATTAAAGTTATTAACACTTATAACTTTTATTGGATGGATTTTTATGCTCTTTTGTGTGTTGTTGGTGCAACAGTTAAATCATCACATGCTTTTCATTCTCCAAAGTTGTCCATTTCCTCAAAATGACAAAATATAATCCGCAGAAACTGGTTTTGGGAGTCAACAGTCAATCAAATCAGAGTTTCAAGTTTATATACATTAACAAATACACAAAAACGTCAACACAACCAGGACTCGAATCTAACACCTCTTTGAGACGGTTGTGTTACTCTGTAAATTGAGCATAATACATGATAGCTTATATTGAATTAGTTATAGTGTTGAATACAACATATATTTCATATTTTAAATGTAAGTTCATAACTTACTTTCATTCAATTTAGGAATAAGTATAACAATTACATGATATTATATAATAATAATTTAAACAAATATGTATTTCTGCTTAAGTATGCTTATATTTTTTTTCCTTTCATTTATTTGTTTTTATTTTTTATTTGTTACTGTATTCTTTCATTTTTTTGGGAATATTTCTTTAGTGGATACTTTACTGGCATGTCGGTTTTATGTTTGTAATATTTATAGTCGAAAAATGGTGTTTCTTTTCCAAATATAATAAAAAAAACAGTTAATTCCAAAAATATTAACAGCATCTTTGCAGTAAATAAAATAAGTGAAATAATATATAAATATAATTTACTAGGAAATACAACAAGTTGCGACACGACAAGCTACATCGCCAACAAATCAGCTGTTCACAAAATGGGGTCAACTCAACCATCGAGTGGAGGAACTATTTATTTTATTGTACCGAATGAAACATATCCCAGCTTTACGTACCCTCATACCAGTAGTTGACAACAGATTTCACAGGTTACTACACAAATATGACAGCAAGACTGTCAAGGATAATCATACACCCCCCACCAACGGTTTGTTATGATTTTATATCATTAAAATTACTGTTTAATGATATAAATGACACTATATCATTTATTACAGAACACGTGAACCGACAGAAGACACAGAAAATAGAGGGTAGTGAGAGCTTTTTACCACTACCTGTGATGCTTATTGAAAAGGTAATTTTATATCCAATTTTTAACGATGTTTTTTAATATTACTAGGATCCGCCAAAAGTGCGCGGCGGGTGTTGAGCTGAGCTCCTCTCCTTCCTTCTTTTCTTGATAACTTTTGAATGGCTAAACATTTTTTTAATCTGTTTTCGCTATAATATCCGCGTTCGGCTTAAACATACATGAGAAAATTTTTAGCTAATTATCTCGTCGCATTCTGGAGACAACTAAACAAAAAAAGCTCTCCCAAATGGTTAAGGGCTTCGCTTACGCTCAGCTCAATTAACTTGGAGCGATAGAACATTCTTAGAACATTGTGTTACTTATGTTGCAGGGTGTACAATTGCCGACTCCAAGTCATGGTATTGATGTTGATTCGACGACATACAGTTCTGACACAGAGACAACGAAGGTAAGTAAAACTTTCCAGTATTAAATTATTATTTAATTAAACTTCCAGTAATTACCAAGTTATTATATTTTATTCTCGTCACAAAAATTTGTGGGATTATTCTTTTCAAAACTTCCAGTAATTACCAAGTTATTATGTAATATTGACGTCACAAATTTGTGGGGTTATTCTTCTCAGAATTTCCAGTAATTACTAACTTATTATATTATATTGATGTCCCTAATTTGTGACGGTTTTCCTTTTAATTCTCAATAATTCTCAATAGTTGTCGTCTTAGGTCAAACGCTTACACTTGAGTGGGTTGCACTAAGATCAGTAGCACTAAAGAGTATTATTATAGTTCCTGCCCTTAACTACAAGATGGAGTCGACTGTATAATATCTTTTTCTACTTTTCTCTATTAGTTCTCATCTTTTAACTCCCCCCACACTCTTATTATTTTCCACACAACCCATATAAATCTTACGTCTTCCTCTTCTGACACTTATTTTAAGTGGCCTCTTTAGAGCATTTCGTTTCACATTATGTACATTTTTTCTTTTATTCTAAAAAAACAACTATAGTAACATAGAGTAAGGACGAATTATTATTTCAATCTCCTACCATATTTTCGGTGTAAATTTAATGTAACAAATAATATGTCATCTTGAGAGTTTGGAGTTTCTTTCCTAGTAAAGAGATGTTTATATAAAAATATAAATATTACCGATGTCAGTTAATAATTCGGGAAAATACGTAACATGTATATAAGATAAATCAAATAAACCAACGGAGTTCTTGGAAACTTGATAGTTATAAAAAAAAAATGTTTATAAATATTTATAAAATATCTATAGCAAAAAAATATTTTATATATTATTATGACTTATGTACAAAGATATTATAACAAAAGAGGTTAAGAGGTTAGTCTAGAAATTTTTTGGCAAAGCGACATAAAATCTGTTTACAAAAATTATCAATTTTTACAAGAAATGAATGCTTCATGTTCAGTACAAGAAACAGAACTCAATATATATTTTTTTTTGTTTGCGGATAATAAATATGTTTTTAAATAATTTTTGTTATAAATTTACAATATTTTATTTTTACTACATCCCTATTCACTGAAGCCCTTTTAAGCTATAGATCAGGCCCTGCTACTTTCATGTTTTTTCATAATATTTGAAGCTCAGCTCAATTATTGGTCTAAATTTTATAGAATTCATCATCTCAGGCCAGCAAACAAGATATAGACGATACTCTAATCAAAAACGTATCAGCGATACCGATGTTAACTTACAAAGATCTGACAGAAGCAACCAATAACTGGAATGAGAACAACTTACTCGGTAGAGGAGGGTTTGGGCAGGTTTTTAAAGGTATTTCTAGAATATAAACTGCTGAAGTGACTCAAGTTTTTTGGATTGATTTAACATGATTTGGTTCATCTTTTTACCAAATGTTTCTTTAATATATTTTAGGGGAATGGAAACTTCTACCGGTTGCAGTTAAACGTCTTCGTGATAATGACGGTAAAAACAGAGAACTGATACGAGAAATGTGTTTGAATCAGTACAGACATGACAATATACTACCTTTATATGGATATAGTTTAGGAGGTGAGTTGTAATCATAGTATTTTAAGATTAATTAAAAAAAAACTTTTAGTTTTAAATTTATTATTCTTATTAGCAATTTAGGTCCTATAATTTTTTTACGATTTTGCGACTTCTTCCTAAAAAATATTAAATGCTAAACAAATTGTCTCTTCATCCAGTATTTAGAAAAATACAAAAATCTGCAAATAAGTTGAAAAAAGGTACATATTCTTATAACAGTAGTCACAATTATCTATTTTAAACATTATTTCATAATTTGGTACTCCAGATGGATATTTGTTATGCATTCTTGTCATTACCTTGGTTGATGAACTAGATCCTTAACCTTAACTGTATAATGCGTGTGTGTCAAAACTATAGTGGTTCCAAACTTTTTATACTACCCCCTGTCACTAGCATTAGCAATGTTCCATGGGAGAGGGTTTATACTTACTACATCTGGTTGATTGTTATGTGATATCAAAGACTGTTGTGCAACCATTTTTCAAAGCAGTAGCTATAAGTGCATTCCTTCAAAATCCAAAGGTCCAGAAGCATGTCTGGTATATCAGCTAATGGCGGGCGGCTCACTGGAACAACGTCTCCGAGTCAAAACTGCACACGCACCTATGACCTGGAACCAGCGGTACCGAGTCGCGCATGGTGTTGCCAGGTTAGTGACAAATGGAATACGAATCCGAAAATCCGTAATTATTTTCCAAAAACCTAACCTAACCTTTTTTTTAAGTTGAAAAATCCTTTACGGATACCCGCCGGCCAAGAAGGCAATGACCGGAGAGTTATGTGGGCATAGAGGACGCTGCCATTTTTAAGGCCACCCACAAAAAACCAACGGTTGCCTTTATCGTCTTAATGGGACGCCATGGGCAGGCTTAACCCCTCCAAAAGGGTTCTGTGAGCAACTTACTTCACCTTCACGGCGTAGGCTTATGTTAAGTGAGAGGGGTCATCCTCCCCTCCACCCAAAGCTCTACAATTGGGAAAGGAGGCAGCGGTACCCCTATTGATTAAGTCAGCTGTAAAAGTTAGCTCCCTGACACGCTCCGTGGCGTCCTTCGGGGCAATAACCTGATCGCAGATTGAAGACATTGTGGTGGTGTTGGCCGGAGAGGGTCGCCCTCTTTCTTGCAATCCTATGCAGATACTGAGCTCTGATCCGAGCAGCTTCGAGCCTTACCCCTCTAGCCCTGGTTTCTGCCCGGTGCCATTATACTTTGGCGAGTACCTCCACCTATAGGTTCCAATACGAATCGCTTGCCAGAAGTGTGGCCGTACAGAATTTGCTCGCTAGCGCCGGAGCACCGTCACAGCAAGAACCCTCTCCGCACTAATCTTAGACGCAATGATGAGAGCTCTCGACCACTCGGGGGTACCGTAAAGTGCCACTGAGCCTGCGGTTCTCTGACATTGGGCAGAAACCTTCCTAGCGCGCCGGCAGCCGCGGTGGATATTAACTTCGGGGCCAGAAGAGAGAAATGATCCCCGAAGTTCTATCTTCGATCCACATTGAGGCCCAGGTACTTCATCTCGGCCTCAACCACCATCTCGGAACCCTGAACGGAGATGGACGACCTACGAGGGGGACCTCTCCAAGGGCCGTGTAACAGGAAAGCCTCCGTCTTATTGACAGCGATTTCCAGTCTCAAAAGTCTACCAGCCACTACCGCTACCAGCGTAGCGCTGATTGTGGCCGTCTGGCCGAAAAGTAGGGCCGCCTCTTCAAAGCCCCTTTCTCGACAAGTGGCGACAATGTCCTTGGCGACGTTCTGCGAATGTCTGGACAACGTCCCCCTCGTGAACAACCTTTTGGGTCAGGTCTCTCAAAGCACTCAGAGCATTTATCGTGGATCGACCCACTCTGAAGCCGAATTGAGCTCTCCAGAGACCCGGACCCACGTCCTATCCAGGTGAATATGAATAACATTGTGTCGTTGTCAGAACTTTGCCCGAGTTTACAATCTAAGGGCAAAGTACTGTACATATCAGGTGTTTTTTTTTTATTTTTATTTTTATATGGAAGAGGAGAGCAAACGAGCTGACGGGTCACAGATGACTTGGGATCACCGTCGCCCATGAACTCTTGCAACATCCGAGGATTTACAAGAGTGTTGCCGGCCTTGTAGGTAGGAGTAGACGCCGTTTTTGAAGGTACCCATGTCGTACCGATCTGGAAATATCGCCGAAGGGAGTTCGTTCCACAAGCGAGTGGAACGTGGAAAAAAGGTCCTTGAGAACCGCACAGTGGAGGATCGCCACGCATCCAGGTGGTAGGGATGGTAAAGAAGTCGATGGCGCGCTGTGCGGTGATGAAATTCGGCGGCAGGCATCAGATCGAATAGTTCTTCGGAACACTCCCCGTTGTAAATGCGGTAGAAGACGCACAAAGAAGCCACGTCTCTACGCAATGCCAAAGAGTCCAGCCGTTCGCAGAGCTCCGGGTCCCCGATAATCCGAACGGCTCTCTGTTGTACGCGGTCAAATGGTAGAAGCTGATATTGGGGTGATCTGGACCAGAGATGAGAACAGTACTCTATGTGAGGCCGGACCTGCGCCTTATACAGCGCAAGTCTTTGGCCAGGTTTGAAATACTGCCACGCTCTATTAATCACTCCCAATTTCTTCGAGGCCAACTTGGCCTTGCTTTTCAGATGACCACAAACTGACAATCGCTCGAAATCTCGAGACCCAGTATTCTGATACTTGGCGAGGCAATGAGGGGAATGCTTTCGAAGAGCGGTGATTTGTATCGTATTGTGGTAAACGCGCAAACTTGTGTCTTAAGGGGATTGAACTGAACGTGGTTCAGTTCACCCCACTCAGAAACTATCCCCAAGGAAGTCTCTATAGAAGACACAAGTTTCTTTCGGCACTCGTCGACGTTTTCCCGAGAGAGACCTGCACGGCCGGAATATACCGCATCCCCAGTGCTGTCATCCACATAACAATGTATGTTTGAGATATTCCATATATCATTGATGTGCAGGAGGAACAGAGTTGGGGATAGCACGCAGCCTTGGGGTACACCAGCGTTCACGGGCTTGGGGACCGAGCAAAAACCGTCGAGAACGACCCGTATGCTCCGCCCAGTGAGGAAGCTGTTGATCCACTTGCATAAACTCTCGGGAAGCCCATAGGAAGGTAGCTTCGAAAGAAGCCCCTTGTGCCATACACGATCGAAGACTTTCGCCATATCCAGACTAACTGCCAGACCCTCTCCCTTGCTTTCAATAACAGCTGCCCAACGGTGTGTAAGATATAACAGAAGATCACCAGCCGATCGACCATGGCGAAAGCCATATTGCCGGTCATTGACCAACTGGTGGTCCTCGAGGTAGGTTAGGAGCTGTTTATTGATAATGATCTCCATTACTTTGGAGAGCAGAGAGGTAATGGCGATAGGTACTACAAAAAGTTCTACATGATCACAATGTTTTAGTGCATGAATTTAAAATGGCCATAGATAGAGTGACTAGCGATAATTACAAGGTTGTGATATACCCAGATCGTGGTGAACACGAAAGACGATTCAACGCCCAGATCACAAACTTAATAGCCGTAGTAGCTAGTAGCGAATTAACTGCGTCTCGGCTTAGTAAAGTTCCGGACACTCATAGATTTTATGATGCTCTCGAGTACCCGATAATTTTTTGGAAAGGACAAGAGGGGTATAATTTTGATATTCCTCAGACAAATCCAGTTACAAAACAACCCATACCGAAGAGGAAAGTGTTGTGCAAAGACTTTTATGCGTATCATATGATAGTACGTCGCAACAATTTTGATTTATTACTTAGATGTAGACTTCTTTTCCTTCAGTTTTTGGTAAACATGTATGTTAATGTGGAGAGTGAGCGCTTAAGGTTTATTGCCTTAAACCAAACAAAACTGTCATATAAATGTACCCAGGGCTATGAACAGCAATTGCCCTGGAATACTGTTTGGTCCCGCCGCCGTGTTGCGGACTCCAGGTGACTCAACGCGGCCACAAGGTCATTATGGGAGATGGACTCAGAGAATAAGTACCTCACTATCCGCTTGAGGAAATCCGGCTGAAGGTACTTCATGACTTCATCATCACTTCATTTTATTCCGCGCAACGCGAGGGTGCCGTCATAGAATCCTATCCAGTATTTGTGACAACCTCGCTTCGCTGTAGGGATTCCGTAACTGGGCCTCCGAATCCGGGTCAAATCTGTTGCATCGGCGACACCGGATAAACGCCTTAAGAGCCCTACCGCAGCCCGAAGTAGGGCAATTCCGAGAGACCACTATTACACACTTCGGCACTGGGGCCTTGACACCACCCTCGGCATGGCCGCATCGCAGATCTCGCTGCCCCCGTGCATACAACCCGCCAAAACCTCTGGCAATGAGACTAGCCGCCTCTATTCTTCGATTCAAACGCTAGGGTGCCCAGCGAGAAAAGCGATCACCCATGCCACCTCCTCGGGGTGACCCCACAAGATAGATGGTTTGATAGAGTTTCAACCTCCTTCTCGACTCTCCAAATCGACCGTACGAGCGACAGTTGGGGTTGGAAACGAGACGTCAAACGCGGAACTCCCTTGCTGCCACGTACAGGTCGGTTCGACCTCCCTTTTGAGAAGAAACAGCCCAGAGAAGAACGATGAATCTCAGACGGTCCTGTCCCTAGTGTCCGTGGCGCGGTTCCCCTAGGTCTCGAATTGGGCGTTCAGGTCGCCGGGAAAGATAATTTTCCCGACGTCTAACCTCAGCTTTGACGGGGTCAAGAAAAATCTCTAACTCCGCCAGGCTGCGATTGGGGGAGGAGTACGCACCAACGATGTCTCCCCACTTTGCCACTATCTGGGCCAGTCTCCATAGTGGAGAGAGGGATCACACAACCAGTTCCACATAACCACTAGGGTCCCTAATTAGGAGGGACATAGTAGGCCATCGCAACATTTCGAAGTAGAATATATGTGATATTCCACTCCGCCACTACTTGGATGGAAAAATCCTGCGGTTGTTTTCCGAAAATCTAACATATCCTATATCTTTATTTACAGAGGTCTTCAATATCTACACACGATGGAAGGTACTCCACTCATTCACGGCGACATCAAGCCAGCTAACATTCTCTTAGATCAATGCAGTATGCCCAAGATTGGGGATTTCGGACTCGCCAGAAAAGGTCCTTATGGAGAGGAAAGAACACATCTGAAAGTTTCCAGGTAAGAAATATAAAAAAATACCCGCTCGTATAGGATTTTATTACATCATATATATGAGGTTACAAATCATTTTACCACACTTGAAGCCTCCTTTAGGTCCAACATTTTGGTTTTTAGATAAACTATAATCCGTTTTGACGAAACAAAAAACAGCATTATTCCGCCATTGATGGCAAACCTCAGCCACATGTAAGACCTACTCTAACACAAAACAAAGATTTTTTTTCAAAGCATTTCTAACCTAATTAACTCCTCCTCCTTCTCCTTTATGCCTTTATTATGGCGGGGAATAAGATTCAGACAATATCTTAGTTCTTTTCGTCATGATCTTTGTCGATCAAAGAAAAACAACCTTTTCATATTTATATTTACCGTCATGACGAGATAAAATTTTGTCTTTTAGGTTATTCTGATAACAAATAACTTAAACTTTATTGTAGAAATAACATTTTTATCGACAAGCAAATATATGTTTTTAATCATAAACTGCTCATTTTTGTTAGCAAAAAAGCGGTTAAAGAATGTCTCAACTATTTCTAGGGTACATGGAACTCGTCCATATTTGCCAGACGAGTACCTCCGATCTCGTTGTCTCTCTCCCGCAGTGGATGTTTTTAGCTACGGAGTGGTCATGTTAGAAGTAGCCACCTCTCTACCAGCTATAGATAAAACGAGATCCGTATTGCTGTTGAGCGATTACATGCATCAATTGTCCACTGAGGGTTATGATTTTGGTGAGTATTTGGGCGTTGTAAGCATACAAAGTCTATCAAGTTGTAATCTTAGCCTAAATTGTCGTTTATTCTCAAAAATAAGTTTTTTGACAGCACTAAAAGTTTTGGGTACAAAAAACAATTTAGTTGTATTATTATCCTATATATAACTTTATTTATATAAATTTTGATATATCATTTCTGGAATGTAACATTTAATTTTTTTAAAAAAACATGACGATAGTTTGGTTTCTTCATTCATGTCTCGCATAACGCAGATTCGTATAACGCAGAAAGTACGTCCGTTGTCCGGGAGTTTACTGTAATTATTGACTGTTTAATTTTATTTTTCAATAAATTCAATTCAAATTTGATATGTATACCATGTATATAGTTTTAAGAATTTTTGAAATAAATAAATAAAATAAATAAATAAATAAATAAATAAATTTTAATTCCAGGTACACTAGAAGATAGAATATTAAAAGCGATAAATAACTCAAATCCACAATTATGTAGGGAGTTTGTCTCAATTGGTCTTCACTGTACTAAATATTCTCGACAAGAAAGACCTACCATGTTAGATGTTTATAGACGGTTGAATGCTTTGGAGTTTCCCGGAAAGAACTTAAACTGAAATAAATTATTGTTACCGGGTAGAAAATATACATATATACAGTAGCGCTAAAAATAATTTTGAAATGAACAATTTACTATGTTTCACATTAAGACATCTAAAGGTATGAAGTGGCAAAGAAAAATAAACAAAAGTTTGCTCAAGGACAGCACAAAAGTAATTTGACAAAAACAAATCTTTTTATTTAAATTTTGTGATGCTAATTATTTTAGATTTTTATTAGTATTTCGTTTGCACATCTATCCATCCATCCATCCATCCATTCGTCTTCAATACCGCTTCACAGTGCGTCGGTATTAAATCAATTAATAATTGTAAACGATCAATAATAATTAGGCTCCATTCTTGAATTAATGCTTCGAACAAAGCTTCCTTGTTTGAATAATTCCGAAATGGACGATCCAGGCCACTCCAGGAGTTTGATTTTAGCGAGTTTCATGAAGTCACTTACATGCTTCGACTTGTGTTTAGGATCGTTGTTGAAAATATCACGCAGGTGGCATATTCGTTTTAGCAAATGGTAGTATTGGCTTCTTATCTCCGCATACAAAAAACGATCCATCTTACCTTCTATTATAAGTAATGGTCCAACCTGGTGTGAAAAGCATCCCCAAATCATATTGCCATCGCCCTGTTCCACTGAGGGTATTTGGTATCGATCATAATTTTTTTTGTATATTGGACGTAAACGTACCGTATGCCATACTGATGGTACTAAATTAAATCTGCTTTCATCACTCCACAACACCTTGGACCAGTCTGAAGTCATCCATGGTCTTAACCATTATGAACATGACGCAGTTTCCTGTTCTTTGCAAAAATCAAGGGTTCTTAGTCCATGCAATCCGAACTCTTTTAGTCGACGTTTCACATTTGAAATTAATGTCATGATTTACTTGTAACTTGTTCTATATTTGCACAGCGAATTTTCGGATATCACCAGTTGATAACCATTTTTCAAGCGGTATTACTTCGTTATAGTTTTATTCGGATAGCCACTTCGAGGCTAATTTTCCACGGCTTTATGCTCATTATAAGCTTTATATTATAAGCTTTTATAAGTTGTCGAGCACCTTTTGCTTGAGCCGTTTCACTTTGTACGGCGGTTGTCACAGCATTTTGAAATCATTTGAATATTCCTTAATCTTGGGCAAGATTAATAAATTATAACTATAATAATTACTTAAAAGAAAATTTTGATTATAGTGCGAGCGGTGCTAATAACAATCAGAAACTGAACTGTTGTCAAAATACTTTTGAGAGCAAGTTTAAACGCGTTTTCTTGTTCACTCAAAAAGCAAAGTTAAGGTGCATCGTAAATAATAACAGAAATAATCGCACCTACTTAGATGAACACAGAAACAGGATAATAACAAATTTAGCCTTGTCAAAATACCTTTGAGCGCTACCGTATTTACATACTTATTCGGTATTTTTGCAATACTATAATAATTCGCAAAAAGTTTGTCTAATATATTTCAATAAAATCATCTGTTATAAAATTTATTTCCAAACTCGTATAAAAATCTTATTTAACGCTTTTATTTTTATTTATTTATTTTATTTTTTTCTTCTCGCTCGATCTACGCAATGAGATATGTTCTATGAAATGGAAATCTAAATTTCCAGTTTCTTTATAGTTATATTATCTCTGGTATACATCTCTCAGATGAGAAAGAAATTAATAAGAAATCTTCCTTTAATCGATTTGTGTTTGCGCAAAGTTTTGCACAAAAAAAATAACAATTGTGATGATTGAAATTTAAGTCTTCCTTTGATGGAAATTTACGAGGATATTTGTACAAAGTTTTGCACAAATATATAACTAGGGGCGCCAACAGACCTTCAATTTCGACTCGCTGCGCTCACAAAATCTCTGGTGCCGTTTGCATATTGAGCGAAGCGAGCCCAGTGTAATGTCTCATCGTTTCCCTAATGTGTATCATTTTGATTGCAAAATTTCATAATTTTCCGTCAAGTTGTTTTCGAGACAAAGAATATGGAAAAGTCTCCAGTAGAGCGCTCCGCTCGCTTTGCTCACATAACAATCGTGTTTGAAAGCATGGTACTTTCGGTACTTATCTATTATTGGTCTGAGTTTACTGTGCCATAACTCTCTGGTATAGTCCTTTCTTTGATAAAGGTTCTAAGTGCTTGAGTCCTAGATTTGCTATTTATCCACTAGAATAAGGAAAATTTTATATTAAGGGCGATAAAATGGTTACTGGACTGAATAGCTTCCACCAGGTTGTTATTTTCTAAGATATTCAAGGTCTTTGCCTACGTTAGTCCAATGTGGAATGTTCCTCACAAGATTGGTCTCGAGTGATTAGTATTGGGGAGTAAGTCCCTAGCAGATGGTTTAGTACACTAAGGTGATCGTCGACTTTAATCTCTTCTGTAAATCTCCTAAAAATCATATTAAATAGCTAAAAGTTTCAAGCTCAAGCTTTCAAGATTAATGTTCACATATTTTACATTTACTCTTGAAGGTTATACTAACATTAATTTTGAATGTTTTTTGAGGAAAGAAACTGTCGTAACTGTCTTTCGATGGTTTCTTGGTCACAATTTGATAAATTTTTGTCTGGTTTTAGCTAACAGAGACGGTCAAAGTGTAGGATAGTTTATAATCATGATTTTTGATTTCGTGAATAAACAAAAACTGATTTTGGCTTTCAATATATAAAAGAATGCTTATATTTTGAATGGAAATGGGAGGGAGTATAAAGTCGCCGGCAACTGTTAGTTTTTAGATGAAATAGTATGTATAGGAGGTTACAGATTAAATAAATCCGCCATCTTGAACGTCATTCGTGTTCAAAGTTTCCGTTACGTTCAAACGTAAACCGAAGCTAATAAAATCCTTAAAAATTTAGCTGTTTAACAATAAATATACAAAAGTGACTTATAGGATTCTCTAAATGTAAGCAAGCTTAAAATTTTTAAGAATTTTCGAGTTTTTTTCTATATATATATATATATATATATATATATATATATATATTATTTGTTTATTGTGTCAATTAAACTTTGAGTATTAACAAATATACCTCTTTATATTATATATATAATTGGTGATATAAATAAAAATAAAACGGCCAGTTTTAAAAATCTTTGTGTACGAATGAAAATATTTACTTATGTTAATTATTATGAAATTTCTATTTTTATAATAAAATGTAAAAAAATAATTCTGTTTATTATTTAATTCCATCCCAATGTAAAGATCACATGTTCTTTATTGATAAGTGTGGAGAGAAAAAAATGTGTAAATTTCAGCACACAATGCATTTATGTCAAAGTTATCAAATGTCAGTTGTCAAATATGTTTTTGACAATTAACACTAAAGAAGAGAAAACCACGTGAAAGTAAAGGAGAATTGAAAAATGATTCTTTAAAAAGAAAAATCTGTGTGTTTTAATCAGATAACAAATTTGAACTTATTGATATATTCTACATTGTTTCTGTATTTTCTTATATACACATACGTCTATTATAAATTTCAATTTTGTATTCAATCTGAACAACTGGGCAGCTTTGATACTTTTAAGATCAAAATGTCGTTTGCCTCATTTTCCATCCGCACTGCTCTTCTGTAACTCAGTGAGCCACTGCCGGCCGAGATTAGTATTAGCGGCTTTTATTAAAAACAAATGCATTGCATTTGTTATTATACTTTATCAACGGAGTTATTTTGAACACACACTACATAATTTCATTTGTCTTAAATTTAAATATTGATTAATCATTTTTATAATATTATTCGTTTTTGATAACAATCACAACTAATCGCACCACTAGTATTTATATATTAGTGTATGGTTCAAAACTTTTAGAAGAACTGTTGATGGAAAAAATATTTACCTCGTTTTACCTATATCTTAGTTTTTTACATTGTAGAACTTTGTATATTGTAGAACTGGGTTCCGCATATTATGATACATTTTAAATGCCCTTGTTTATTGCAAACATGACATACATTTATTTTATATTTGCAGACATTGTCACCGTGATTTCTATCACATACTTGTTTTGAGGTCGTGGTACGCTTCTTTTTTTGTATAAAATAATGTTTACGTCCGCTCTGAGCTCTGTTAATTGCTTCGCTTATGGAACTTGGATGATGATACGTTATCCTCACACAAACT
Organism: Melinaea marsaeus rileyi; assembly: GCA_918358865.1. Taxonomy (NCBI): domain Eukaryota; kingdom Metazoa; phylum Arthropoda; class Insecta; order Lepidoptera; family Nymphalidae; genus Melinaea; species Melinaea marsaeus. Next base: position 13,463,667 of record OU911089.1, on the reverse strand, counting down.
AATCCCTTAAATTTTATGATGAAGGTTTAATAAAAAACCACAACGTTGTCTATATTTAAGAGATTTCGCCAAGTTTCAGCAATATGATCAAAATTGGTCAAATTATTCTCTCATTTATACTGATACCTCAAAATTGTCTCAGAGTGTTTGTGTTAGTGAAGTTAGATGGTATCGTAAATATAAGATTGAACTACAATTTAAATTGTCTGTATTTTAAAATGTCTCATGTCTCATTCATATGCAGATTCTTACTGTCCGATCCGATCCGATACGGTTTAGACTTTATTACTGAATTTTTTATCATTTTTTGTTTCTTTGAATTAACGATCATGCTGATTATAGCAATCAAACACGATTAAAATTCCAAAGACAGCTAATATAAAAACTTTTCTTTAACTGTAAATGAGGACCAAGAAAGGTCCTAATATGAAGCCTTATGGCATGCCACCACGGGACTGCTTTCCATTCACGTGTACTGTCTGAACTCTTTTATTTAATAAAGGACGAAGGAATTCTATAGTATTTTACTGAATTCTTTTCCGTAACTAAAGACATTTAAGGAACTCTTGGCTTCATTAACTTTTTCCATTTGGCCTACATATGAAAATAAAACTTTTTTAAAAAATATATCATATAAAATTTTTTTCATCATAAATTAATTAATTTTTTCTTTCAATTTTAACATAATAACCGGAAACAGGTTGAAGAAGTACGTCCAGCTTAAGCTTCAAGTTCGAATGTTCCCCGTGCATTATATAGTTCCGGCAAATGTGAACCATGGTTGTCTTCATAGCTTTCATAGCATAGGCTTGACCTATTAATAAAATAAACATGAATAAGTCCCAAATTACTTTAAGAGAAATCTGTATAGGATCTTATGTACCGATGCAATTACGGCGGCCCAGACCAAAACTGACTGAGGCATTTTGATTCTCTGGTAGGGTGGAAGGGTCAAGCCACCGCTCCGGTTTAAACACTTCAGCATCCGGGCCCCAAACATGGTGCCGGTGTATTGAGTAGATACTCATAAATACAGAGTTTCCTTTGTATAACGTGCAATTTCCTAAAATAAAGAGAATTTGACTAAATATTGTAATTTTGCAGTAGCAATAAATAACAACATTCTTGTGGCATATTTTGAAGAGTGTCAGCAGAAAACGGTTTTTTTAAGAACTAATTACCTAATTTTTTTTTCAAAAGATTAACAGCACATTCTGATATTGACGAATTAAATTTGTTAAAATAATTCTAATAAGAAACATACGCAGTTTGACATCTTCAGTAAGATGGCGCCCCACCAAAGGCACGGTCGGATAAAGACGCATACTTTCTTTTAAGACCGCCTCTAAGTACACTAACTGTGAGAGATCTTGCTTCGTGACGTCTCTATCTTCGTCACCAAATATGCTATTTAACCTGAATTAATATTTTAAAAAAATATATGAGAAGTTATTGGAATGGAAGATTACCTTTTAATATAAAAAATGTACTTTGTAATGCTCACTCTTCGTGTATTTTCTCTTGCACGTGTGGGTTGGCGCCGATAAACATCATACAGAACATTAAAGCAGTGGCAACAGTATCATGACCAGTCACGATGATAGTGTCCACATGTTCTCTGATTTCATGATCCGTGAAGGCATTCGTATCATGAGCAAGTTCTAGGAGTAATTCCATAAATGGCTTGAATTTTGTACCTGAATACATACTTTATGAAAGAATATATTAATTTAAAAGTATAAATGTAAGATGGTTATATATATGACGGCGCGTTGATTGAAGTTTATTTTAAATTATAAGTTACGCAATTTGATTCTGTAATGGATTATTATAAAAAATATTAAAATATGAGCGGATAATCCTGAATAGGGTAGTAGGTGTCGTCGCTGATAATGGCGGTTGTCATGGAGTTGACAGCTGTTGCAAGAAGTGCACATTTGCTAACCTATTGGCTCTAAATCCAGTTTAATCTTATTGATTGTGTGTAATATTTTGTTAAACAGTTAAAAGAAATGTTAATAATAACGTTTTGAACACTACGAGTGTACTTCTATTTTTTTATTCCTATCGTTACAGCGCCCATTATGAACCATAACAGCCAAGACCGCTATGAAGCTTCTCCCGACGCTCTTACATCAGAAGTGGGATTACCAGCGACGAATAAGGAAGAGAATAGAGGTCAGAACGTTAATATTTCTCAAAATGACGAGTGTGAATGTTGGAAATATCTCTTTGAAGTGCAACAACAGAATATGACGGAATTAATTCGCGCTATACGAGAACCATGTGTATCTGGTACTAAAATAATATTACCCGAGTTTAACCCTGACACTCCTGAGTACGACGCTCGAGCGTGGTGTGATACCGTGGACATATGCTTACAAGAAAAACCTATTTCTGGCAGTGATTTAGTAATCACAATGAGCAAGGCACTCAAGGGAACGGCGTCAGCTTGGCTTGCCCAATCTAGTTTTACCGGTATTACGTGGCCGTAATTAAAAGATCTGTTCTTAGCTAGATTTGATACTGTTGAGACACCAGCTGCGAACTTATGGCGACTACTCAATAGTAGTCCAAGGGAAGGAGAGTGTTTATCTGCGTTTGCCGGGCGATTTATGAGCACTATATTAGCACAATGGAAGTCTTTATCGAAAGAACAGATTGCGATCGCGCTTAACATACTTTAGCACATACTTCAAAAATTGAGCCGCGATTGCAGAGAATAGCATTTACTACTGAGATTGACACCCGTAATAAATTGCAACAGGAACTTATGGCTTTCGACTTTAGAAAAAGAGGACCCCCGACTAGTGAGAAGACTACTCCGACTGAATTAAAGAAGCCGCGTACAGATAATGCACGGCGATGCTATAACTGTGGCAAACCGGGTCATGTATCTCGGGAATATCGAGGAAATAGTAGTCGTGACAGCAATTTGAGACTATAACATAACATAACATAACACGATTTGAGATTTCAGATACTACCTCCTCTCAGCATTCGAAGGACGCTAGCTCGCAGAAGAAGACAATTACTCCAACATGCTTCAAGTGTGGGGAACGAGGCCACATCGCGCCCCGTTGCCCCAGTGTGGATGTCAAGGACAGCGATGCATGAACTGAACGACGAGTGAATGTCTGTTCCATACAACCTGCCATTGATGAACTTTTAGATGAAACCGGTGAGAAGTTTTCATTTTGCTTTAACTCAGGTGCTGAATGCTCTTTAATAAAACGAGTTCTATCTGATAGATTTCTCGGCAAACGACAGTATGATGCAGTATTATTGTTAGGAATAGGTAATGCGCGTCTTAAGTGTAACGTCCAAATTCTTTCTACAGGTTCAATTCAGGGTTATTCAGTACAGTTACTATTTCATGTGGTGCCCGATTCGTATTTCAAATGATTTAATGATCGGGAGGGATCTACTTTCAATAGAGATTTTTGAAAATAATCTTATCCTTAAAAATAATAGGGCCGTTTCTATTTGTGACATAGGTACCAAGGAAAACAAATTAGAAAGTATAGATTGTGATGTCTATGATTTTGAAAAACGGCAATTAGTTGCTCTACTGAACAATCATTCCAGTAATTTCGTAGAGGGTATACCTACTGGTAGGGTTATTACGGGTCAGTTGATCATTAAATTATGTGATCCTAATCTCACGGTCCAGCGTAGACCCTATAGATTAAGTCCAGATGAAAGACAGGAAGTACGTCGTCAAATTAAAGAACTTTTGTCCGCTGGCATCATACGTGAAAGCTCTTCTCCCTTTGCTAGTCTAATTATCCTTGTTAAGAAAAAGGACGGGAGTGATAGGCTCTGCGTGTGATTGTACGGAATTGAACAGTAATACAGTGCCTGATAGATATCCTCTCCCACTTATTTTAGACCAAATAAAGCGTGTAGTGGGGGCAAACTATTTCACTTCTTTGGATATAGCTAGCGGCTACTATCAGATTCCAGTCGAAGAAAATTCTATAGAACGTACCGCGTTCGTTACACCGGATGGCCAGTTCGAATATTTGTCTATGCCTTTTGGTCTTCATAATGCACCTTCAATGTATCAACGTGCCATTAATAAGGCCCTTGAGGCATTAACTGAATCATTCGCCGTAGTTTATATTGATGACATCATCATTCCATCACGAATAGTAGGCGAGGGCATTGAACGCTCACAGCTAGTTCTTAAAGCGTTAACTGATTCAGGATTTTCGTTGAACATAAAGAAATGTAGATTCCTTAAAACTAGGGTAGAATTTTTAAGCTATCGAGTAGGTATCGGCCGGTGAAATAAGACCAAATCCGCGCAAAATTCGAGCCCTTACTTAACTCACTCCACCTCAAAACGTCACTCAATTTCGCCTATTCATTGGATTGGCTTCCAACTTTAGGCAATTCGTACCTGGGTTTTCTCAAAAGGCAGCTCCTCTTTATAGGCTTACGTCAGGCAAAGGAAAAATTAATTGGACTCCCCAACTTGAGAAGGTTCAAAGAGATATAATAAACATTTTGATTGATAAACCTGTATTGATGATCTTTGATCCTAAACTCCCAACGGAACTACATACAGATGCCAGCGTTGAAGGTTATGGTGCAATACTTATGCAGCGAGTTGAGGGCAAACTGCATGTAGTTGAATATTACAGTCGCCGAACCTCCAACGCTGAATCAAAATATCACTCTTATGAGTTAGAGACGCTTGCAGTGGTAAACGCTATCAAGCATTTTCGTCACTACTTACAAGGTAGACGATTTACTATAGTCACTAATTGCAATGCTGTTAAGGCTTCTAAATCGAAGGTTAATCTTACACTTCGGGTACATAGGTGGTGGTGTTTTCTGCAGGCGTTTGATTTTGATATTGAATACAGATTAGGCAAACATATGAGCCACGTAGACTTCTTTTCGCGTAACCCTTTGCCAAACACTGAGACTTTTGTTATTACTCGTAGAACTGAACAAAAACGTATCCATTTGACTGCGATTTCAGACCATTGGTTACAGGTTGAACAACATAAGGATAAGGAAATTGATTCTATTAGGACGAAACTTCAAGCAGACGAGCTTAATTCTGATATCGCTAAAACGTACGAAATTAGGCGCGGTCTTCTTTATAGGAAAATTGATAGGAATAATAAGAGCTATTGGTTGCCAATAGTACCTAGGGAATTTCAGTGGGCTATAATTAACCATGTGCACGAAAATGTCATGCACTTAGGATGGGAGAAAACATTAGAAAAGGCCTATTGCCAATATTGGTTCCCAAATATGAACAAATACGTACGAAAATTTGTAGAGAATTGCATAACTTGCAGAATGGCGAAGTCCAACTCGGGGAAAGTCCAAGCCGAACTACACCCAATTCCTAAAACTTCTATCCCATGGCATACCATTCACATGGATGCAACTGGTAAATTAAGCGGTAAAAAAGATGCCAAAGAGTATGTTTTTGTATCAATAGACGCCTTTACTAAATACGTCATATTGTATCATACACGCAATATAGAACAAATTAAAATACAATGTGTCTTTGTTTGGTGCCCCTACACGCGTTATAGCTGAATATGTTAACTGCTGTTGAGGTAGATAATAATAAGTCATGGCAAGCTGCACTGCCTGATATACAGCTATCCATAGACTGTACTATGAGTAGGGTTGCAAAAGCGAGTCCTTTACAATTGTTAATAGGAAAGGTTGCTAGGTCCCTAAACTTAGTTTAACGCGTTATATTTATTGTCCACAGATGAGAATGGTACACACGAGGACGTGTGACAATGCAGGACGGCTGTGACGGCGCGTTGGTTGAAGTTTATTTTAAATTATAAGTTACGCAATTATATTATTTGATTCTGTAATGGATTGTTATAAAAAATATTAAAATATGAGCGGATAATCCTGAATAGGGTAGTAGGTGTCGTCACTGGTAATGGCGGTTGTCATGGAGTTGACAGCTGTCGCAAGAAGTGCACATTTGCTAACCTATTGGCTCTAAATCCAGTTTAATCTTATTGATTGTGTGTAATATTTTGTTAAACAGTTTTAAAAAATTTAATAATAACGTTTTGAACAATACGAGTGTACTTCTATTTTTTAATTCCTATCGTTACAACGCCCATTATGAACCATAACAGCCAAGACCGCTATGAGGCTTCTCCCGACGCTCTTACATATATATAGATAAGTAAATATTGTTTGCGATCTTAGTCTGCCCATCCCTATTCTCTAGTTTTTCCTCATTAGGTATAACTTAAATCAAGCCAGGTATTTTCAATGAAAGTTAAAAGAATTTCCGGAGTTAAAAGCACCTTGTACATTATTCATATAATAAATACATTCATACAGGGTTTACAGGGTTAACGTCTTTCAACGTTAAAGTTTGAAAATATTTCTGAGCAAAAATAATCTTCTTACTTTAGAAACTACTACTTTTTTAATTTTATTTTAATTAAAATAATACATACACGCTACTAAATAAAAACTTCACTAAACTACTGAGTTGTTTGTAGATGTAATGCGAAGAAACCTTCGACCCTACACGTATTGTTCTTATATAGGCATAACGTTCTATGACAGCAAAATATTTTTTTTAAATATTATGACGTAATATGAATGTTTCTATAATGTTTTATTTAATTAATTATCGTTTAAGCAGAATAGATGTATATACAATATGAATTAATAAAATGTACCTTACCTTTAGTTTTTCCATTCACATCTGAACGGCTCTTCAAGAATATGTCTTTTCTATTCCTTAGAATCTGGAGATCAAAAAATTAAATAATTAAAAATTATAAAATGAGATTGGTGATAAGAATGATTTAACTTTATATTATTTATATTATTTAAGCCAACGATAGTTGTTGTCAGCGAATTTTACAATGTTTTAACACGCATACAAATACGTATAATTGTAATTATGGCTCAATAATATATTTTTTTGTTTTCTTGTGAAGTTACTTACGAGAATATGAATGAAATGAAAAGTCAATGCCGGAAAAGCCGGAGTAAGAAGTGTCCTGTATTACAATTAAAAATAAGTATAAGCTGTCCACTAGATTTGTTGTGTTATTTTTTTCGTATTTTCCATGACTATTATAAAATTTAACAAAAAATAAATGCACGTACGTACGTATGTACGGAAAATTATACAATTTTGCAATCGAAAAGACACACATTAGGTGATGATTAAAAAAAATGAAAAATGTCATGTCGTTGAGGAATAATCTTCAAAAAACTGATATCTCATTGAAGTCAATGGGAAACGATGAGTCATTACACTGAGCTCGCTTTGCTCAATATGACACCCGAGATTTCGAGAGCGTAGCGAGTCGAAATTGGGGATCTGTTGGCGCCCCTAAGTTATATATTAATCCGAGTTAACATATCTTTAATAAAATCAATAAAAAATAATTGTATTTCTCCGATGATCGTATTACTTACCGTGTTGGACGTCTTGTGCAATATTTTAATACATTGGTCCTGTTTTCTTTTCAAATGGGACAAATTGAATACGAAATTGCTGTGCAACCAAAATTTCTGGAATCTACTAATAATAACATTTAATATTGTTTCCAAAGCGGTTACAAATTCTGTGTTAGCTGTACTTTTTTCATTTATATCCACGCCTAAAGCGGTCACTGTAAAATATATTAAAACAAAATTTAATGAAAAAAAAAATTATTGATTCTTATTAAATCATAATAGAATAAATGAGAAAGTAATGTGCATTAAATTTACATAGTATTAAAAAATAAATAATAATAAGTGATTTGACGTCGATCTAAGCTTCTATTACAATTTATATAATAAAATTTTTATAAAAATTTTAAACATTACACAAAAATATTAATTTGAATATGGGATACGTACAACATACCGTTTCCATAGCATATAGTCTTACATACTTCCAATGATCAAATAATCCTCTACCAACTTCAACCTTTAGGTTATTGACGAGTCTACGCGATTTGATGTTAAATACATCAATAAAACTGTCCACCACATTTGGATTGAAGCTTGGATTTAGTAGCTTTCGATGGACTTTCCACACTGAAGCTATGATTCAAATAAAACAAATTTGGTTAAATATTTAATTTGTCTAAATTTATGGCTGTTGTTTTCATTATCATGTCAATAAATTGTAAAAGTCTAATGGCATTGTTTGAACTAATACTCTGTTATATTTTGTTTTATCTTCGATGATAGTTCTCGTGCTTTTCAATATATAAAACTTACCCGAGGAAGTCACCAGGCCATTTCCAAGCCAGGGTTTAGCAAACTCATAAATATTTTCTTTTTGTAAGCAGACGTTTGAAACTGTTGCACAGTCTGCTGGGTCTGTTAAAACTAAAACGAAAAAGTAATATTGTCAAAAGCGATGTATGTACTCTGACTGCGCTTAGGCATGGAGGATCATGTCAGAATCTACGCGTGACTCTACTCGCACAAATCCGATTGGATAGGGTCACATGACACCGACTACGTGGGGCGATCTGCTTTAATTTTGCACTTCCAAATGGTTTGTCAGATATGCCCTCTTTTTGCGATCTTTTTGGTTACTACCAGTTCAATGGCTAGGATCCTCGGATCATTGCTTGGTTCTGATTGTAGTGCCTATTTACCGTTCGGCTCGACCAGTTCTGAAGAGGAAATATGTCCAGAATCTTCTAACGGAAAATTGTTAGAGCAAAGTTCAAGTATGTCGTCCAAATTGAGGATCAGCTGGCAGCATAGCCACCTAGCACACGCAAGTTCTGGGCGGTTTCTAAAGCCATTCTGGGAAACTGTTACCAGCTGTTCTTTCCGCCTTTGCATACGGGGAATTACTTACGGTCCTTACGGCAAAAGAGAAAAACGATCTCTTGGGCACTCTTTTTGTTTCAAACTCGACTTTGGCCGACAGAACGAAGATACTGCCTTTCACTGTGTTGTTCTGACACTAACGCTGGAAATATTTTTTCGTCAATATACAAGTCTCTATTTCCCTTGGACGTTTATAAGTCGAGTTGGTCAGATGGCACTTCCCCAATGGTGTTACGAACATGTGCTTCTGGGTTGACTCCAGTGGAAATGAGCTTATTTCTCACTCCTATTTTAAAAACATAGTCCCGGTCTGAAAGAAGTATGCCCTTTCCATCCGACCCCTAAAAAAGCTAACTACAGAGCTATCGCTATTATCTCTCGTCTTCCTAAAATAATTCTTTTTCTCTCATCATCAACCAACAGCTTCTATTGTACTTCGAGATTCGGTAGGTGATATCCCAGCCGTGCAGGGCTTTCTCGAGAAAACGTCGACAAGTGCCGTAAGAAACTTGTCTTCTGTAGATACTTCCTTGGAGATGGTCTCAGAATGAGGAAAACTGAACCCTGTTCAATTTAATCCAAAAAGATACAAGTTTGCGCATTTACGATTAAGAAAACCTTATTTATGATACCTCCCCTCCTGAATGCCTCGTCAAGTATCGGAATACTGTGTAATCATATCAGTTATGTTAGTAAGTGTCTTGCCAAACAAAATATAAATTACATTATGAACTTATTATAAGTATATATATGTAAGTAACAAATTTAAACACTAACCGTATATGGTTCGGTGGCCTGCAATCGTTTTTACAACTCCATCCCGTTCCATACACTCTTTACATGCTTTTATTATATTGCTCCAAAGCTCTGAGAATAGATTTGTTACAAGTATAATTTATTGAAGATGTGAATCACAATTATTGTTATTGATATGAACGATGTTGTCAATATTATGATACTACCAGTTTTATTTCGTCAGTAGCATTAGTATATGTGAGTGATGCAAAACTGACTTTCTATAACGTAACGTTCATGACAGTCGAACAGAAAAAACTAATATCAGAAAATTTTAAATTTAATGATTTCACGAACGAACTTTGTTCGTTCTGTATTGTTTTCACTTTTCTCGGATGGATGGATTTTTGTAATTTTTTTGTAATTATAAATAAACATGTATTTAACATTTTCTTTTCTTCAATAAATAATAATCATTTTACTTAAAAATCAATTGTTTTTATTAACATTTATAATTTCGTCAAAGTTCGTTCGGGAAATACCCTGAGCATCTTCACTGGTTTATAATTATATTAAATTGTGGATATAGTTTAAAATAACAAATTTTTAAGTACTAGCAATAACTTTCAATTTAGTGCACATAATCAAAATGTCGAGATAGAAATCAGAATAAAAAGAATACGTACGGGTACTTGTTCCTATATATAGAAATGCGTGACCAAGTAGTATTTTACTACCAGATAATAATGGCGGCTCATCCTTGTATTTGTTTCTTTTTAACAAACTCCACAAAAGACACACACAGACACCAATCAGAATGAACAACAGCATTGTACCTGGAAATAACGAATGCATCGCATATTTTATTAATTTATAATTATTACATAAAGTGTTAAAGAGACATGATATCGGAAATGAATACTCCATATTTTGATTTTTGAAAAAGAGTTTCTTAAATTTCTTTTAAAATAATAACTTAATTCAAATTAACATTCGGTTTTCTTTTAGTATTTCATCAGAGTAGTTCCATGGTTGAAATAGTAATATCAGTTCCAGAATGTCAATTAAACATTAATATTGCCATAAACAAACATTTCAATATAAGTTTTATACAAAATCTTTTTTTTATTCACAAAGTTACCAGATTGGAAAATATTTACCACAGACCTGTGAGAAGCTCGCGACAGAAACTCCGCGAGCTTGTCTTATGTTACCTTTTTAAGCCTACTCTTAAAGACTAAATGATAATAAATCTTGAAGTACCCTGGCAGTGAGAGCTTCATACCTGCGGTCCTAGATATTCAGATAGACTATGGTATCCTTTGGAACAAACGTTCCTTATCAAGTTTTTAAATTTATTAAAAGGAAAATATCTGAACATCCACTAAGAGCTTGTTCAAAGAGCTTTTTTCTTAATTGATTTTAAATATCAAAGCTTTAGAAGATTTTCTGATCCCTCAAATCCATTTAAGATTTATACGTTTAATCCAGGACTATCTCTGCCTTAATAAATTGAAATCTTATCATTTATCTGATGTTATACGACTCAAATGGTGATTTCTTTGTTCGAATGTATCCTTTTCCGTCAAAGTAATTTGAATGCATATTGATAAAATAATGACTCAGAACCTGTCCTTTCATATTGTAAGTAACCATGATTTTATTTGTACGCGTGTTACACCTTAAGCCTTAATCTGGGAACCGTTAATCAGAAAACTACAAAAATGTGAGGTTTTAGATTCTATGATTCGTAGATTCTACACGATATTGAGAGTATTACATTATGATAAATTAATCTTTATTTAATAAACTTAATTTTATCAAAGAAGAATTTCCCATTAGTTCACATTTCTCGAACTTTATTTATTTTTACTCTTAACAAAATTTTTACGTCTTTCCCAATTTGAGAACGACTTGTACCACCGATAAACGTTGCTATGCCTCAAGGTAACGTCACGCATATGCGTATTTGAGATACGTCCGTTCACTTTTTTGTGTTTTACACAGATTTTTTTGGTAAATTTTATGGAATAGACAAAAATGAAAAGGAGCACAGCAAAACAGTGAAAAAGTAAACATTTGAAATGCCTTATCTTGTCAGCATAAGTGAAATATGAGTACCAACATCACTCCTTAAGATAATTGTAAATTTATTATATGTAACCCTCGGAAATTTATAATTGGCAACACTTTTTGAACAGACCTTGTATAAAAATATATTATATCCTTTCTTTAAAAGTTTTTCATGAAAAAAAGGTGGTAACAGTCATAAGTCATTAGTCAACAGTCATAAGTCATGAGTCAATAGTTAACAGTCATTCAAAAATTCTAAATTCAAAATTCAATATATCTTTATTCAAGTAGGCATTTACACGCACTTTTGAATCGTCAATTACTACAATAAAAAAAGGTGAGTGTAGTCAGTCTGTAAGTAAGCTACCACCGGCTCGGAATGCTGCTCTGTTGAGAAGAGCCGACCAGAAACTCAAAAGTACTGTTAAGTATATAACTTCTTAACTCACATTTAAATTATATAATATTATAGTTTAGTTTTAGTGTGCAAGCTGGAGACATTAAGAAATATTAAAGACAAAGTGGAATATAAAAGATAATTCATGTGCGTTTGATAAAATTGGAAAAGAAATTAAAAAAAAAAATGTATGGAAAAAAATTTAAAAAAAAATCAGATAAAGTAATTTAATATTTACCCAAATTTTTCTTCAATCTTTTTAGGGCTATCTTTTAAATCTTAGAGATATTTTTAAATTGCCAATTTTTATCTGGATGGTATGAATTTTGATATTATCAAATTCATTACATTTTTCGGTCACGGATGTTATGAACTATAAGCAGTTTTTTTGCTCTATTTAGTTGGTGTTATAATACCTTTAAATTTGTTTGTTGTATACATTCTAATAGTAAACTCGGAACAATACAAAATTTGACAACTTCAATATTTGATATACAAATGGACAGATTAAATTGAGGGCTGCTATTATGATTTTTGCCCATTTTATTTTATTTGCAGTAAAAATAATCCCAATAATCTATTACACGTTATAAAGCATTTAAAAGATATATATAATTATGTAACTTTAGTAAATATAACTAAACAATGATGTAACTTAAAAAGCATGTTAAATAATGTCAGTCAAACGCCGTAGAGATGATGTCGCTTACGCGTTCTCAATACGCAAGTCGCTTAACTTACGTACTATTTTTTGGTTGAGTACATATAGTACGTACTAATTTAATTATCCTTATACTTAATTTTATGGCTGTGTACAGACATAAAGCAAGATTTATTTTAGAATATTGTTTCTAACTTGGTCATATTCAGATTATAACTTATAAGAACTTAGTACTGTTCTTTAACATCTTAAAGCATATGATTCAGGGGTATGAAATTATCTGAACATTTAAAATGATTCCTAAGATTTAACTAAACGTTCTTTAATATCCCAAAATCAGGCGTGTGAAATTATCTAAACTGATAAAATAATTCTATAATTGAATTAAAGGCATGTATTAAAATAAATTAAAATAATATAAAATAAACAATTTTTAACTACAGCACGATTTATTTACCACTCTCTTAGAAACATGAACAAAAAATGACTAGAATGTCACAAAAACAATTAAAATTATATTCAAAAGCAGCGAGTATTAATTAATTGTCATTATTTGTAATGATCGTTTCATTACATTTCCTATTTTTGTTGTTAAGTAGGTTGAAGTCCATGTGCGAAAAAAAAGATTTCTTATATAAGACCACAATTGTAAATAGAACAAAACAACAAAAAATAAAACAAAACAAACAGGTCATATACCGCGGTTTCTTTTTCTGAAATTTATTATTAATTGTTATTTATATATTTTCTTATTTCTGTATATGACACAAAATACGGCTTCGCCCGCGCAATTTTATGTTATGTTACCGAGATGTAGTCTATTTGCAATCATTTTTTATCTAGAACTGCCAATCCATTAAGAAAGAAGAGCATAAAATATAGAGTAAATTTTCAGTCCATGACTCATTAAACAATATATTATAAGAAATTAAAAATAAGTTGGATATTAACAGACTACTCACAAATCCAGTCGGGGTCCGAAACCAAACCAAAGTTTGAAAAGTCGAGCCAAAAACCATTTTATTAACAGACCACAGCCCTTAATAATATAGTTTAAGTAAATCATAAAGTCCGAACCTACCACTTTGGGACTACAAACACCTTATCCATTGCAGAACATTAAAAATAAACATACATGGAAATTATGACCAAAAAATACATACATAAAAATATATAGCGAGGAATTGAGAACTCTTTCCTTATTTGGGAATTTAAAAACAACTATCACATCGAATTAAGTGTATTTCATCACTTAATTCGATGTGATAGTTGTTTTTAATATAATTTCTCAAATAACTTATAAATTTATGAATATAGTGTAACAAGTAACCGAGATGTAATACAATAATGTTGTAATCAATTCAATTAAACCTTGATCTTATATTGTGAGAAAAAATATTAAATTAAATATCCGAGATACACATACAATCCCATAGCAATCTTAAACCATAATTTTAGGGATATAATCAATAAACCTCACGTGCAAGGGTCAGCTAAATATTCTAATTACATTTCATCGATATATCGAATCACAAAAAAATACAATAATAAATTTCTATTAAAGATTGAACAGATCAGAAAGTAAGAGAAGAACAACACTCGTTTTGATTTTTATACAATTTTACTATATCCTGTAAATATATCTTCAAATGCATTCCACATCATAAGTGCATATTAAAATTATTTCTTATTATAACTTATAAGTATGTATGTATGTATGTTACAATGATTGTCAGCTTACCAATATTTCACTTATCAAATCCTTTAACCAAAAATCCTTCACATTAATTATAATTGAACTAAAACATGTTAATGTATATAACAATATGAAATGTTACAGACTTGTTTCTCGGTGCAAGGTTATAAAAGGAATGAATGAACTCTATAAATTTTTGTTTATATAAAGCAGTGCGTGTGTCCCTCTTTACTAATAACACATGACAACCTAACAATCGAGAAACCATTAAAAAATTGTATTTAAGATATAATATATCACATTTTTTTATTAATTTCTAATTTGCAATGTGCTAATATGGTAATAGTATTTATAATATGCTAATATACTCATAATACATCCATAAAAGTAATAAGATTTTCATAAAAAGCTTGTAAGCTAAATTCGTCATAGAAATTATTCCTAACTTTGATTCTTGTTCCTGTGCGTATGTTTGTTTGTTCATCTGATAGTCTGTGGTAAAACACGAACACTACCGGATATATATGATTAAATAAAATAAATATTTTATATATAAATCGGGTGAAGGGGGAAACAGGTGAAGTCGCAGCACCAGCTAGTATGATACTTACTTGTATTTTATACAAAACTGTATTACAGAATGTAGCTAACCTTGTTACTTCCTTATCTTTCCAAAATCATGAGAGTGTTTTAAGGCATTTAGTATTTCAATTTAATTACATAATAAAGTTAATTATTATGACGTTTATTAAAGTCATAAGTAAAAAAAAAAAATCCTTTATGTAAATAATTTTAATTTGTTACAATTCTGAAAACATCAAATATTATTAAAAAGTATTGATTTTTGTAAACCTTTTTGAAAAACTTTGAAGATTTTTTTATAAGACTTCAAAATTGCTCTTTAAATTTTAGTAATCTTAATTGAAGTTTCAAGAAACATACAAGTATATGATCAAACCAAACTCAAACGTATATATAAAAAACGTATATATATATATATATATATATATATATATATATATATATATATATATATATATATATATATTTGTTTCTCGCAACAAGCAAATAACTATTTGGATGTATTTTAACATATTTGGTATTATATCTTAATACGTAATAAGCTGACAGAATACTCTTTACGTTAATATTTGTTTAACTTTATAACTAATCACTCGTCGAGGCGACGACGTGCCACTTGACGAAATTCGAAATCACCTACTTCGCTCCGTCCCCTGACCTTGACTCTTTCATTACCTTCCTAATTTGAGTAAACAGTGCAGCCCGCGACACTATTGGGTCCACGCGCATCATAGGACGTGCTCTGTGACCTTTTCGTCGTCCGCTGGACGAAGGTTTAGTAATAACAACAACTTTATTGTTACGGTACGTACATTAATAAATTCTTATATTTATTGTTTTACATATTGTAGATCTGCTTTTTATCGATAAATGTAGAATAGTATTTATTACATTTCTAATTTAATTTATTGGATTGATTTAAATAGAAAGTTTAATGCAAAATTTAGTAGTAAGTAAATTTTTGGTTCGGTTTAGATACACGGTACGGAGAAATGTAGAGATGCTTTCACTTTTTTATATTTGTTTTAGATGGATTTGAGGAATCAAGAGGATCAGATTCGTCATTGGCTGGAGTCAGCATCGAAAAGCGAATCGAAGGAGAGATCTGACAGCTGAACATCGGAAACGGACGACATTTTAGAGAAATATATTAGTTTCATTTAACGCCAAATCCAGCGAAGTTGTATTTTTATTGTAAACTATTCGTGATCAATCTATTATTAATGAAACGACATGAAAACCAGAAATAAAACATTTTTATAATAGCACAAAAGGTGCAGTGGACACTGTCGATCAAATGTGTGCAAATATAAGCTCTAACCGGGAAACCAAGAGATGGCCGGTGTGTAACTTTTATAACATTCTCAATATATGTTCTATTAATTCTTACGCTATTCATGTCTGTAATAACATGAGAAATAAGAAAAAGCCAATGATTCCGCACGATTTTGTAATAAAGTTAGGAGATCAGCTAATGGAACCCTGGCTTCGGCAACGATAACAGACCGTGAGTTTGAGCCGTAGTATAAGTGTCATGATTGAGGATATTCTTGGCGAATCTTCCACAACAGAAGCTCCAGTTCCTTCTACGTCAAACACGCGTAAAATTTGCTACCTGTGTCCATCAAAAGACCGGAGAATGACCAAGCACCGTTGCACCAGATGTAGAAAGGCTGTTTGTGGTCCACATAATGTTGGTATGTGTGGTCACTGTGTAAATTGATATTCTAATATTAATTCGTACTTAATTTGTTCATTATAATCCTTACTTTTGTGCCATGAAACAAGTTCCTATCTTAATTAAATGTTTTTTATTATATTTCATTGTTTTATTCCGTAGTCCGTTGGACGAAGGTGTAGTAATAATGTAACAATGAAAACAGTTTAGTTATCTAGGGTTAATACGAAAATCCTAGAATATTTAAAATAATTTAAATAATACAAACTTGCTGCTGCTAGATTAGATGATAGCAATAATAATTGGTTTTGATATAAATATATGTTGCATAAAATGGTCTTATTAATATTATAATACAATTTACAGGTAATAACCGAACAGTGTACAAAAATATATAAACACGGTGACAACACCACTTACAATCTTTGTAAGTGAGAATCTGGTAATACTTGGTGGACGGTAATTAGTTGAACATCTTGCATTGTATTAGTTCGAAGCAAAAAAACTGATGATTTTATCCGGAATATATTTACGATATATTTATCAATTAAGACGTAATAATTTAAATAGAAAGGTAGTAGTAATATTTCAATAGCAACTCTTACGTTTTTTCTCCCAAACATTTCTTTCTGCTACTTTATTATTGTTATTGTTATATCAGAAAGTGATTACAAGTTTTCATTTACTATAAATTTTTTAACGAACATTTCGGTGGCAATACTTAAAATAAAATAAATTAAAAAAAAGGTCATTTATTTTGAAAATAATTAATAATTAGGGCTCTCAATTCCTTCGTTGCCAGGCCCCCACTTCCAAATCCGGCCCTGTATATATTAATAAAATATGGCAATGAGATCAAAGGTCGGTGTAGAAATGAATTTGGTATGTTGAGGTTAAATAAGTATTTCAAGATCAACATGAACAAAACAAGTTATTCTATAACCTTCAAACCTGTAAATAAATAAAAATAATTATACTAATAAATCAATCAAGGACCAAGTACTGGTTGTTATAATTAAAACCTGAATACCTCTCTGGAACACTTTGAATGGTCAAAGCCCTCATACGACATGATGACGAACTATTAAAAAAAACATCAAAGTTAAGATATTAAGTAATCTTAACACTAAACCTACCGACAATTCTTGTATACCTGTTCCTACCGCACGCCGTCAAATTGACCGGTAATTAAAACTTATTTTATTATATAACGCAGGTAATAATGGAAATAACTAAAAGTAAAAAGTGAACAAAATATTATAAGCATATTATAAGAATTGTCATGTAGTTTGATAACGATATTATCACGTTTAAAAATGTGTAAGTTTTACAAAAGTTTAAGAACGGTCAATTTGACCGTTACGTGGAAGGTTTAGTGTTAAAAAACTGACTTTTAAACGTGTGAAAAGCTTAACTGACTTCAAATAAGCTTACACTATTTATTATTATTAAAAAGCGCGGCTGTGCAGGGCTGTGAGAGCCCAGTATCACTGCGACCTGAAAGATCTATTGTGATCGCCACTGCCTACAGTTCACTGCATAGGTCTGCCACTCTGAGGTATTGCAGAATTTCCTTTGCAGTGAGGTGTCGGACATCCACTGGGTCCAGGATGTGTCTCCCCAGGATGTCGGTGCGTTTGCGCATCAGTGGGCCACACTCGCATAGCAGATGGAGCGGGGTTTCATCCGCCTCGTGGCAATATCTGCACACTTTTCCATCCACTAATTTGAGGGTCGCAAGGTGCTTATTCAGGCAACAGTGCCCTGTAAGCGCTCTAGTTATGATGCGTAGATTATTCCTGCTCAGCCCAATGCGCTCCTTAGCTGCTTTCGCATTAAAGGGTTTGATAAGGGCTTTGGAATGCTTGTGGCCCGGGATCTCCTCCCAACGCCTCATGGCCTCGCACCTAGTGAGGTTATTTAGGGTCATACGAGCTAGGCTGCTTGGAACACCACATATTGGTTCTGGACCATATATTTTGCTCCTAGCTCCTGCACGGGCCAGCTCGTCGGCAATCTCGTTGCCGACATGGCCCTCGTGGCCCGGGACCCATCTTAGGACCACTCTGTTTTTGCAGCCCAGAGTGTTTAGTTTCGTCAGGCAGTCAAGCACCAGTCTCGACGTGATGGTGTTCGAGTTTAGGGCCTTTAGTGCCGCCTGACTATCCGAGTTGATGTAAATGGTCCTGTTCGTGTAGTTGCGCTGCAGATTCAGGGTCGCACAAGCGGTTATGGCGTACACCTCTGCCTGAAAAATGGAGGCATATCTGCCCAGGCTTACGCTTTCCCTGTGGCCAGGGCGCTCTCCATATACCCCGCATCCTACATTAGGTCCCATTTTAGATCCATCGGTGTACCATACAAGGCACCCGTTCCTCCAGGGGAGGCCGGTCAACCATTCCTCCCTTGTCGGTATTTCCACAGAATAGTTCTGCACAAAGTTGCAGTGTGGAACCATGCTGTCGCCATTCATCGCCAGTACGTTGTCGCTCATGACCGAGTCCTTAAAGGTCCTCAGCCTGTTCGACATCCAGTTTGTATTGCCCTGGGCCGATACTCTGAGAATACTGCCCCTAGCCACCCTCTTGACATGTAAGTCGAGAGGTGGGAGATCCAGTAGGGCATTCAGAGCCGCTCCTGGGCAACTGGACATGGCGCCAGTCACCATGCGACAGGCAGTCCCTTGGAGGCTGTTCAGCCTGTCCCTGACCGCAACCTGCTGACACTTGCTCCACCATACCACGGATGCGTAAGTCACCACCGGCCTTACGATCGCGGTATAGAGCCACAGCATCATCTTGGGCTGAAGGCCCCACCTGCCGCACGCCATCCTACCACACACTCCCAAGGCCATCTTAGCCTTGGATATGGTGTTATCAATGTGGGTGTTCCATTTCAGTCTTTGGTCTAAAGTTACGCCTAGGTACTTGACTTCACGGGAGAAAGGAATTACCTTCCCATTGAGGACTGGGCACCGTAGACCGTCCAGACGCCTCTTATTTGTAAATGGAACAATCACCGTTTTATCCGCATTGATGGATAGCTCGTTCTCCACACACCAGCTTGCAACCAGGCTCAAAGCCCTCTGCATGATGTCAGAGACGGTCATTTGGCTGAAACCACGAACGACAATGACAAGGTCGTCTGCGTACCCTTGCACATCATATCGGAGTTCAGCCATACTGTGCAGCAGCTCATCCACCACCAGTGTCCATAAAAGCGGCGATAAAACGCCACCCTGTGGGCATCCTCTGGTGGATGTAAACTCCACAGTGGTATCATTGAGGGTAATAGTTGCCCTTCTGTTAGAAAGCATTGATTCGACCCATTTCACCGTGGTCGGGTCTGTTTGTTTGCACACAAGGCTCTTGACCAGGGATTTGACAGGCGTGTTGTCAAATGCTCCCTCCACATCTAGGAAAGCTCCCAAGGCAATTTCACGGTCCTCAAGCGCCTTTTCGATTTTGTCAACCAAGTTGAGAAGGGCAGTTTCGGTAGACCAGCCCTTGCGATAGGCGTGTTGTGAGGGGTGGATAGGTTTCACCATTTGGATACTTTCTCTGATGTGTAAATCGAGTATTTTTTCCATCGTTTTAAGAAGGAATGAAGTAAGGCTGATTGGTCGAAAGGCTTTCGCTGTACTGTAGTCCTTCCTGCCAGCTTTTGGTATAAAAATAACCTTTGCATTTTTCCAAGAAGAAGGTATATATCCACAGGCAAAACTTGCCCTGTAGATTTTAATTAGATGCGGCCGCAGTATCTCCAATCCCTTTTGGAGGAGTACTGGAAAGATACCATCCAGTCCGCATGCTTTATATGGTTTGAAAGAGCCTATGGCCCATTCCAGCTGCTTCGGGCGGATTACTAAAGCGGCTCTTCTCCAGTCCTCAGTACGAGTTCTATGTTGGAGGGCCGGTTCGTTTGCAGCAGCACCGCTGCAATCCGCCCCAGGGAAGTGAGCTCTGATGAGCTCAGTCAGAGTTTCATGCTCACTTGAGGTGTGAGTTCCATCTGGTCTGTTTAGTATGCCCAGATGGCTGGCCTCTGACTTAGAGAGCATTTTGTGAAGTCGTGCTCCCTGAGGCAGACTCTCCACTTCCTCGCAGAGCTTCCTCCACGAAGCTCTTTTGGCTTTCCTAATTTCTTTGTTGTATTTGGTTAGAGCTCTTCGGTACTCCTCCCAATCGCGAGTCCGTTTGGCCCTATTGAATAACCTGCGAGTTCTCTCTCTAAGCTTTTGCAGCTTAGAGCTCCACCATGGTACCTTCCTCTTTGATGTCTTTGTTTTCAGCGGGCAGCTGTCAGAGTAGGCAGAACGTATGCCTTCCTCTAACATTGTCGTCGCTATTTCCAGTCCATCAGGAGTCTTGATACTGCCAGGCAAGTCCTCAAGGTTTTGCTTTAAATTGGCACAATAGGATTCCCAGTTTGTAGATCTGGGATTCCTATATGCCATGACTTGGTCGTCGATTGATGCCATAAGTCCGAACGCAATGTGTCGATGATCAGACATCGAGGTTTCGTCGCTCACCCGCCAGTCAGTAATATGCCTCGCGAGATTTTGAGTGGCAAAGGTTATATCCAGGACCTCAGCTCTGGATTTCGTTACAAAAGTAGGATTATTGCCCCGGTTCAGTATGTAGAGGTTATTTACTAATAAAAAGTCATGGAGCAACTCACCTCTTCTGTTGATGTTGCTGCTTCCCCAAATTGTGTGGTGGGCGTTCGCGTCGCATCCCACCAGGAGCTCGGCACGGTGCTTGCGGGCGTATTCAACGACCCGCTCAAGCTCCTCAGCGGGGTTACTGTTCTCTCCGGGAAGGTAGGCCGAGCAAATAATGACTCGGGAGCCACTCCACCCTTTGAGATTGCAGAACGCTGCAACCAGGTCGTCGGTGCACAACTCTGAAATTGGTAGGAGCTGTATATTCTTATTATACACAATGCAAGCTTACACTAAATAAACTTCTTATTAAATCTTTGTTCTAAAGAGACGCTATTTTATTATATAAACGCTTTTTTATAATTCTTTAACTATGTTGCAATAAATGAATTAAATATCTTTAATAAAAAACTGTTATCATTATATTAACATCTCGATTTGATTGTTATCAAGTCTGTTATGACTAGGGTTGTCACGCGTACTTTATATTTATTTATCTTCACGCCATATCCCTTACGTGGTAGCCGGAGACAACGGAGCGCCAAATGCTACGGTCCCTGCCTCGTTGTCCCTGTTCGCCTCAGCCACAGACATCAACCTCTTCATAGATGCCCTCCGGGAGGTCCTCGCGCTTTTTACGTGATCTTACTCCAGTATCATAGATACTGTGTTTTGTAAGGTCACTCGAGACCTCCCCCTTTCTCTCTTACCGCTCACTTTTCCTATATAAATCTTTTTTACCATTCTTTCATCACTCATTCGTTCGACGTTCCCAAACCACCTGAGCACGTTCTTCTTCATTTTCACCGTAACATCCTCGCTAGTACCTGCCATTCTGTGGATCTCTTCATTGCGGATTCGGTCAGCTAGACTGACTCCGCATATTCTGCGAAGAGATCGCATCTCCACAGCATTCATCTTTCTTACATTCTTCTTCTGTGTTATCCAAGTTTGGCTGCCGAATAACAGCGTCGGTAGCAAAACCGCATTGTGTACAGCCAAACGTACAGCTATGCTGGCATTTCGGCGTCTCATCAATGCAGACAAAGCACCGTTGACTCTGTTACTGGCAGCAATACGCCTTTCCTATTCTACTTGTTCTATTATCTTACCATTCACGTTGATCTTACATTCTGTTCTTTCTTCATTTCTTTCAAATATCAGAACCTTCGTCTTATCTACATTCAGGTTTAGACCATTATTTTCACACCCATCTTTCAGAGTGGTGACCAATGCCTGCAGATCGCATTCTGATGATGCAATGAGCACTGCATCAGCTGCATAAAGCAAGCAATTGACCTTAAGGTCACCAACTTTCACTCCCATGTCACTGTCTTTCACGCCTTGGAAACAACTATCCAAATACAAATTGAACAACCAAGCTGACATAGCGCAACCTTGCTTAACACCCGATTGGATGTCAAACCGGGGCGACATGCCAGCTCCTACTCGCACACAGGCTGAGTGATCTCTGTAAAGAGACTTTACAGCCTGTAGCAAGGGTCCGCTCACATTGTATCGGGGCAGTATCTCCCATAAATTCTTTCTCACAACCCTATCAAACGCCTTTTCCAAATCCACAAAAGCACAGAAAACCTTTTGGTTTAGGACCAAAAACTTTTCTGTGATCATGCGGAGGGAAAAGATCTGATCTATACACCCTCTTCCAGGTCTAAAACCTCCTTGGGCCTCCCACAACAGCCTTTCAGATCTCTCTTGCATTCTTCTCGCTAATATTTTAGCATAAACTTTACCACCCAAGCTAATCAAACTGATAGCCCTGTAGCTTGCACAGTCTATCTGTGAACCTTTGCCTTTATACAAAGGTACGATGACTGCACCTCGCCAATCGTCTGGGACCTCTCCTGATTTCCAGCATAAATTGCACAAAAACCAGAACAAGTCCAAGACGCGTGGCCCAACATATGTGATCATCTCGGCAGTAACTTCATCTGCTCCCGCAGCCTTACCACATTTCAGACTTCGAATCGCGCTCTCCACTTCTTCCAAACTGATTTCACCATCGGCTACATCGGGACTCAGCATTTCGCTAGTACTCGAGGCCGACGCGTCCTCACATTCATACGTCTCCTTGTAGAATTCCGCCCACCGCTGCAAAACGTGTGCTTGCTCTGTTAAGATTTCACCGTTCTTGGAAAGCACCCCTTTCATTCTACAGGTTACCGAACAACCCCGGGAATCACTAATTTCTCGCCAGAAAAGCTTCGTGTTTTCCCGGAAATTGTTCGTCAACCTTTCATCCCTTACTCTCTCAGAATTTTCACGCTTCATCTTTATAAGTGCTTTCGTTTTGTGCTTTTGCAGCTTGTACTCTCTTTTTCTTATCTCTCTCATACTTTTATCCTTACCCGAGGCTTTTTAATCCAGCCATGCTTTCTTCTTTAACTCCATGGCGTCTTTCGCTTCATCATCCCACCATTCATTGCGCTTTTTGCTAAAACCTCTTTTCCTTTTACCACATACCTCTGTCGCTACTTTCACCATACCATTCCTAAGGTTCTGCCAGCATACTTCAACACTTTCATTTCCAGAATCACAGCTTTCAAGCTTCTTTGAAACCCTTTCTTGATATTCCTCTCTGATCGGTGGATCTTGAAGCTTCCAGCTTCTTATGCGGTAATTCGATTCCAAGCTAGGACAGGTTGTGCGACTACGCCAACCTGCAAACAGACCTCTTATTCTAGCAACGACTATAATAAGAATAAATCTTTATATAATTATTATCTTCTATAACTGTTATAATTGTATTTCAAATACGTTATAATAAAAACAAATTAACAAATTAAACGATTAATTAATTATAATAGAAACAATTAATTAAAAATGAATATATAAATAAATAAATATAATAAATAATAATAATAAGCCATTTATTCTATATTTCTTATGTTACATTTCAAACCAAGTTAGTAATGTTAGTAAGTTTCTTAGATTGATTGTTAGTATGTTAGTGTTCTTTATTTGAAATATGGACCCCGTTTTGGGTAAAGGTCTCCAACAGTTTTTTCCATCTATCCCTGTTCTTGCCTATTTCCATCCATTTGTCCCCTGTATCTTGTACAATGTCATCAGCCCACCTTGTTCTTGGTCTTCCTATATTTCTTTTCCCCCTTGGGCCTTTCCATCGCGTGGTTTCTATGGTCCATCTTTGATCAGTGTACCGTGAGATGTGACCTGCCCACTTCCATTTAAGTTTAAGTGCGTGATTGAGAGCGTTAGTAGTTTTCGTTTTTTGTCTGATAGTTTCATTCCTTATTTTGTGATTTTTCTAATTTTTAACATACTCCTCTCCATTGCAGTTTGTGTGCATTTGATTTTTTGTTTTAGTTTGTTTGTGAATACCCAGCTTTGACAACCATATAGTAAACATGGTAAGAGGAATGTGTCAAACACTATTTTTTTCAGATGTAAGGCATAGTTTCCCTTCAGAATTTCTTTTTGAGCTCAAAACTTTCTCCAAGACCCGTTGATTCTCCTTGCTATTTCGTTTTCAT
The DNA here is from genome assembly GCA_918358865.1 of Melinaea marsaeus rileyi. Taxonomy (NCBI): domain Eukaryota; kingdom Metazoa; phylum Arthropoda; class Insecta; order Lepidoptera; family Nymphalidae; genus Melinaea; species Melinaea marsaeus. The sequence goes on along the minus strand of OU911089.1, from coordinate 13,438,862 downwards.
TATTAGATTTACTAAATGATATTTGTTTTCCTAAGTATATGTACTCCTGGACGTATTCTATATTGTTGCCTTTATTTACAATCTGCCTCATGCTGCTGTTTGTCATTAACTTAGTTTTATTTAAGTTCATTTCAAGTCCTATTTTTGAGCTTTCGTGGTCGAGTGTTCTCATCATTTCCTCTATGTCTTTTGAGGTTTCAGCTATGATAACTATGTCGTCAGCAAATCTCAAAAGGTTTAGGTAGTTCCCATTTATTAGCAATCCTTTGTTTGACCAATTTAACTTCCTCCAAGCTTTGATGATAAAGGATCTCCCTGTCTGACACCTCTTTTTATTTTTATTTCTTCTCCTCTTGTTTCTAATTTTATACGGCTTGTACTATTTGAATAAATATTTATTAAAATGTTGATATATTTTGGTGAATATTTGCACATTGCAATGCATTCCAAATTGAGCAATGGCTGATGCTGTCGAATGCTGTAATCTATGAAGGCCACATATATAGGTCTGTTGAATTCTTGGTATTTGTCTATAACTTGCTTTAATGTCTGTATGTGGTCCATTGTGCAATAGATCTGCAAAAGAAGAGAAAGATCTGAAGCCTGCTTGCTCTTTTGGTTGCATATTATCAATCTCAGGTGTTAATCTCTTTAGAAGTATAGATGAAAACAGCTTGTACATACTTGGTAATAAACTTATGGGTCTATAGTTTCTTATATCTAAGGGATTTCCTTTTTTGAAGAGCAAAATGATATCAGATTTGCGCCATTGTTCCGGTACATTTTCAGTTTCTATTACCATATTAAATAATCTTGTTAGGTGGTGGATTAATATAGGCGCGCTCATTTTTAGAACTTCATTGCATATTCCATCTGGCCCGGGGCTCTTCTCATCTTTTAATCGTTTAATATGCTCATATACTTTTGAAACTTCGATTGGCCTTATGTCATTTAGAGGTACAATACAATTGGTGGTTTGTTCAATTTCATTATTATTCCTTTTTCAGTATAGATCTTTGTAGAAGTTTGTGCAGTGTTGTATTACATCTTTCCTTGAGTTAATTGTCTCAGACTTATGCTCTATTTGATGTACCCATGTTTTGTGTGTGCTCTTTTTGTGCTTCTAAAATTCTTCATATTTCTTGTAATAACGTCTTGTCTGTGGTTATTGTAATCCTTCTTCATGGATCTCTTGGTTTCTTTATATATTTTGCTAAGTTCAGTTTTCATTTCTTTACTTTTATTTTTAGTATGTATTAGTTCAGTACGCCTTTTTGTCAGTTGAAGTGTGTCTATGCTAAATATTTTATGTTCTACTTGAGATGTAATTTTTGATTTCAAACTATCCAATATATAAACTCTTGAACGTTATAATAAGCTTTATTTAACAATAAACTTTTGATTTTAGATTTAAAACTAAGAAATGGAAGTTTTAAGATATCTTGTGGAACTTTATTATATATGCGTATACTCAAACCCATGAAGGATTTATTAACTTTTTGAAGCCGAAACTTTGGCGTTACGAGTTTGTTTTTATTTCTCGTATTTTTCGCGTGTCTGTCACTGTTTTTAATATAACTATTTAAATTTTGACGTATATATAATATGTTATTAAATATGTATTGCGAAGCGACTGTAAGAATAACTATTTCTTTAAAAACATCTCTCAGAGAATCTCTAGCTTGTAAGTTATAAATAGCCCGCACAGCTCTTTTTTGTAAAATAAATATAGAATTAATTTCGACAGCACTGCCCCATAATAAAATACCGTAAGATAAAATACTGTGAAAATAACTAAAATAAACAAGTCGAGCCGTATTAATGTCCGTTAGTTTTCTAATTGCAAAGACGGCGGAGCTGAGTTTGGCTGCGAGTGTTGAGAGATGGGGGTTCCACTGGAGCTTTTTATCTAATGTTATACCTAAGAATTTTGTTGAGTCAATCAATTCTAACACTTCATCGTTAAGGAGCAAGTTCAAAATTTTTACTTTTTACATTAGGAAGTGTAAACTCTACGCATTTAGTTTTCTTAGCATTTAACACAAAATTTTTAATATCGAACCAATGCAGGACTCGTGACAAAGTACTGTTTACTTCGTCATAATTAATCCTATCACGCTCAACTTTAAAAATAAGCGAGGTGTCATCAGCAAAGAGTACAATGTCACACAGACCCTTAACAAAAAAGGGCAAGTCATTAATATAAAGTAAAAACAAAAAGGGGCCCAGAATAGATCCTTGTGGAATACCCATCTTTAGGCGAGAACCAGACGATTTAGAATTATTTACGTAAACTGTCTGGACTCTTTGATTCAGGTAAGAGGCAATAAGATCAAGCGCAGCGCTACGTACACCGTAGGGGTTTAGTTTGCGTAGCAACGTCCGATGGTCCACACAATCAAAGGCTTTGGACAAATCGTAAAACACCCCAATTGCATTCTGCGTCTTCTCCCACGCGTCGTAAATGTGCTTAAGAAACGCGGCACCCGCATCAGTCGTTAATTTGCCTTTTGGTGAAACCATATTGTTCACTATGCATGATCCCACTGCTATACACAAACTCTGAAATCTGTTTTAAAATAATTTTCTCGAAGACCTTACTCGAGGTCGCTAAAACCGAGATAGGCCTATAATTTTCGGTATCCAATCTATTGCCACTTTTAAACAAAGGAACTATTTTACTGTTTTTCATCAAATCTGAAAATATACCGGTTTCGATACATTTATTAAAAATAAGGGATAATTGAGGGGCAATATCATTTATAATAGTGCTAAACAATTTAACTGACATACCCCAGAGATCACCGGTTTTCTTCGAATTTAAGGTTCTAAATGTGTTAACTATTTCATCTGAGGAAACGGGTTTAAAAGCAAAATATTTATTATTGACTTTAACATTTTTGTTCAATTCGGCGATTGCAAGAGATGATGAGGAATTTAAATTACGTGTGACTGTTATTGGGATTTCAGTAAAAAAGGTCTCAAAAACAGCCGCCACCTTTGATTCTTTATTTATTTCAATATTATCAATTTTTAACTTTATAGGTCCATTGGGAGCCCCAGATTTTCCAGTAAAACTAGATAAAACATCCCAAGTTGCCTTTATTTTATCTTCTGAATTTAAAATTTTATTTTTTATATAAATGGACTTGGCTTGTGCGCAAACGTTCTTAAATATTTTAGAGAAATTTCTAACTCTATTTAACAACACCGGATCATGATTCCATTGCCTCTCATCATATAAATCATATAATTTTTCTCTGCTTCTATATATTCCTACGGTAGCCCAATCACTAAATTTAATTTTAAAGTATTTCGTAAACGTTTTTGGCTTAAAAATATTATTAAATTCATTTAACAATAAATCAAAAACTTTATTATATAAATTGTTCGGATTATCATTGGTTACATCGCAAAATTTTTTTTAAAAGTGAGCATTCTATTTTTTGTTATCGGTCTATAAGTAAATTTTTGGGGTCTTACAATTTCATTATTAACTAAGAGAGAAAATTGTTGACCATAGTGGTCTGAACTTAAATTCGATATTATCCTCTCTTCATATACGTTACAATGACAGAACACATTATCAATACAAGTCGCTTTAATACTAGTTATTCGAGTAGGTTCCGAAAAGACGTTAAACAAATTTAATAAACGAACACTACACGAAGTTACTTGTAATATATCTTACATTGAAGTCGCCACACACTATCACCGACTTGTTTTTATTACAAAGTGTTGTTAAAATATTCTCCATTTTATTTTCAAATTCATCAAAGTCTCCAGAGGGGGATCGGTACACGCATAAGATAATATATTCATTGAGCTCAATGCAGGATAGCTCAATAATTCGCTCGACAGAGAGCGCCACTATGTCTGAACGAGACTTAAAAACTACATCACTACGAGCTAAGATAAGTGAGCCACCGCGAATAGCTTTCTCTCTACAGAACGAACATGACAATTTATAATTATCGATATTTATATTATTGTTGCACTTTGACAACCAGTGCTCTGTAATACACAATAAACTAATATTGAATTTTTTAACAAAAAGTTCCACTTCCGACTCCTTGCCACCTAAGCCTTGTATATTTTGATGGATAATATTAAATAGCTTAGGCTTTGTCGTATTATTCAGTTTAAAGTGGAACGATTATTTTCTATCACAGTTATATTATTGTGATTAATGTCATTTTTCGTTATATCCCTTATAACGAAGTTTAAGATACAATGTCATATTAAGATTATATATGTATTTGTTCCGTTTGTCCGAATAAGTTGGTGAATATGGGAATGAGCACAATACAAATTTACAATTATTTTTGCTATTTATAATTCATAATTTTTCAATTAATAATTTCATTAGTTGCATTATAGTAAGCTTGTGTATCATTTAACTCTGAATATTTCGTTCCTAAGCATAGTTGTAAGTTTTTTCTGTAATCTGTGATTTCAATTTCTGATTTTGGGATTTTAAGTGGTGTTACAAAATTCTGTCTACTTTTTGGTAGATAGTTTAGGAGTACTGTAGCTCTTAATAACCTATGATCAGAAGGAAATTGTATGCAACTTAGTGTTTCTGTGTCTGTTATTAGCCTGGGAGTATTAGTCATTATATAGTCAATTTCATTCTTTGTGTTTTGGTCTGGTGAAATCCAAGTCCATCTTCGGTTATGTTTCTTCTTAAAAAAAGTGTTCATTATAGACATGTTGTATTGGAAAGCATAATTAATTAGACGGTCACCTCTTTCATTACGGTTTCCCAAACCGTATTGGCCAAGAATTAGATATAGATTTGTTTTTGAACAGCCTATTTTAGCATTACAAGGACTCTCTTGTCGGCTAATTCATGTGCCGCTTCCAGTTCTTTGTAAAATTGGTCAATTTCTTCTTTGGGGGATTTCTCTGTGGGTGCATATGCTTGAATGATTGATATTGAGAACTGTTCAAATTTTAGTCGCAGAAATGCTACCCTTTCAGATATTCCTATGAAACTATTATTATTTTTCTTGTATTTTTTCTTTATTAGGAATCCCACTCCATGAAGGCCTTTTGTATAACCAACGTAGCAGAAGATATAGTTTTAGTGTTCTTCAATATTGCATCCCAGTCTCCTGACTTCTGAGAGTCCTAGTATATCCCAGTTAATGTTTTTTAGCGAATGATTGAGTTCGAGTAATCTTTCTGTAGATGATAAGGATCTTACATTGTAAGTGCACACTTTTAGACTTGATTCATTGTTTACACATCTTTTACTATTTACTGGAGGGTAGTGGTCTAGTTCCCCACGAGGACCAGTCGGCTTGGGGAATATTTTGTTTTTAATTTTGTTTAAGTTTGACTTACTTGAGTTTTCATTTCGGTGGCTGATGACTTTTTCCTATGCTTTCCGTTCAGGTAAGTAGTTGTTAGAAGGAAGAGAGTTACTGCGGTTTCTCATTAAATCGAATCCATTGAGCCTGTTTATTTGTGATTTTAATTGTTGTTTACGTGGCTGTTCGGATATCAGAGGAAAAGTGGAGGTCTCTCTTTTGCGCTTTTCGTTTTCTTTTCTTCCCTCTTTGATAATTAATTTATCATAATTTATTACGGCGTAATTTCCCTTCTTTCTTTCTTCTTCGAGTTTGGGCAATAGTTCCCGTCTCTTGTTTAGAACGTCTTTTGGATAGTCGTCAGATGCATATACATTGTATATTAGTTTATTTCTTCTCTTCATTATCTCATTTTCTTTCCAGTTATTCACAAATTATATAAGTATCGGCCTTCCTTTTTCGTTTGTCTTTTTACCAATTCTGTAAATCGTGTTTACATCTCGGTTACTGACTGAGATGCTTAGATCATCTTTGAATTTCTGTCCAACTAATTCCATAAGAGATTTATTTGATATTTCACTTTCTTTTAATCCGTATTAAATTAAGTTATTAAGTCTTGAGTTCCTTTCCAGGTGATGGATTTTTTCTTTTAATGTTTCGTTCTCTGACCTCAATTCTTGTATATCCCGTGTCAAGGGTGCCAACTTTTCATCCAGTTGCGATAATATTATTTTCGTCTGGTTTGACATTTCCAATTTTACTTGGTCGAACAATTTTTGGACATCATTCATTTTTATATGCGTAAAACTAAACGTAGTTGAGTGAACAAAATTTTTAGCTGTCAGGTTGGTAATAGTCTATAATATTTAAAGTTGCAACACTGTACTAATATTGACAATTGTCTTTGGATGTCAACGCTGATTGACATATAACTTTGAATGTTTTTAGGTTTTTAATCACCAATAATAGTTTATTTAACACAGTTACCACTTAGTTTATATAATGTTATTGTACTACAGCACGTTATAATTAATATTTTAATGGTTTAACATTGAGTTTAGCGATATTTTACACGATTTTAATGTGAAAAAGCAGAGCACGATATCACTACGTATTAACGTCAACACAGCCGGAACCGGAATTTTTTTATTAAACGATTAATTAATTATAATAGAAACAATTAATTCAAAATGAATATAACACGTATTAAAAAACAAGCAATGAAGTTTTTTACTATATTTAATTAAAATGTATCCAGAATCTTCCGCAATCAAAAATATACCTTCCGTTACAGGTCAGACAAGGTGATTTAAATAATTATCATAACTACTTCTAATTGAGCGAAGAGAAAGAGAAGAAAAAAGACACACATTAGGTGGTTTAAAAAAAAATTAAATGTCATGTCGTTGAGGAATAATCATCAAAAAACTGATATCCCATTGAAGTCAATAGGAAACGGCTCCCGAGATTTCGCAAGTGCAGCGAGTCGAAGTTGAGGGTCTGTTGGCTGCCCTTGTATATTGAAATATTATCAATGATATATTATACACAAAGGAGATAATTTTGACGATTATACGCATGGGGTAGAAGATACTATCTTACATCAACTAAATATATGCATATATTAATAGACAATAAAAATTATAGAAAAATAAGACAATTTAACCTCTTCATACATTCCTCCCCCCCCCTCCCCGGAGTGCATGTATGAAGAGGTTAATGTCTGTGGTCGAGGCGAAAGAGGTATGCAGGGACCGTAGCGTTTGGCGCTCCGTCGTCTCTGGCTACCCCGCAAGGGATATGGCGTGAAGCTAAATAAATAAATAAATAAGACAATTTACTATGCAAATAATAAACCACCATATTGTTTATAGAAACTATTTCTTTTTATTATCATTTAAAAGTTAATTTTATGAAATAAAGTTAATGTTAATAATGAGACTATTTCAATTTATCAAATTCGATTCAGTACTTCACTTTGTCTGCACAGACCAAGAAATAAAATATAAACTAAAACTTAAAAAAGTATTGTTAAAACACCTAAATTAAAATTTAGATCTTTCAATTTATTTAAATCTGGTTTAAAGGTGTGAAAATATTCTTTACATATGAATTATGTCTATAGATAAATATAATATAATTATGAAATAATGATAAATAAATATCTAATAGTTAAATAATATTAACATTATTTTATATAACAAATATGAAGCGCTCCACAGAATGGCAGGTACTGGCGAAGATGTTACGGTGAGAATGAAGAAGGTGCTCAGGTGGTTTGGGTACATCAAACGAATGAGTGATGAAAGAATGGTAAAAAAAATATACAGGAAAAGTGAACGGTTAAAGAAACAGGGGGAGGCCTCGAGTGACCTTCGAAAACACAATATCTATGATACTGGAGAAAGGTCACGTAAAAATTTAAAAAGGTCATGTCGTTAATGGGATAATCGTAAAAAAACTGATATCCCATTGAAATCTATGGGATAAAAATTCGCGCAAAAAATGTGCTTTACAATGAAATCATTACATTACATTACATTACCGACATTGTATTATTTTTAAACGGTTAAAGGATTGTCTTATTTCGTCTTTCTATTTTTATATGATGTCCGGCAACAGGTTTGAGAATCACCTCCAGCTCGAGCTCCATGTGCGTGTGATCACCCTGCACTGTGTAGTTATTGAAAATGTGAGCCAAAGCAATCTTCAATGACGTCATTGCGTATGTTTTACCTGAAACAATAAATAACAATCATGTTAGAAAGGTAGCTTAGCTTAGCGATTAGCCGGAACAAACAAACAGACAGAAAGAGAAAAATAAAAGTTAATTAGGAGTGACAAACTGACACATTAATTTTATTTATATGTATAAATTACTCGTTGAGTATAGAGCAAAATTTGAAGCTATATTAACCAAAAACTAATTTTTCAACATGTCCCATTTTTCAAGCATTAATCTATTCATTATTTATCAAGTATTTGACCTGCAATTTTATTCTAATCCTTATAATTGTAAAGAATGATTATACTCTGTGTCCAAAATTTTGTCCTTTTTTCAGCTGTTTTAGTATAATTACAACTTAACACTGACAAAGCAATTTATAGTTAATGAACAAAAAAAAACGAAAAAGAGTTTAAATAAACAAGTAATATAAAAATCTATACTGTTCAAATTAAAAGTGGTGTAGGGAACTCGACGCAAAGTATTCTTTTGTATATATTAATATATAGCAAACCCAAAAATACGCACATAAATATATTATAATAGTATTATATGTATTAGTCAGATCTTCAAAATATCATAGCGTGTGTGTTTGACTGTAGGAAGAGAGAAGGCGTTTTTCTACACCTTAATATAGACGCGCTTCTGTGGGAGTGGTTTTTACAACGAAATGCTTTAAAATGAGACGCAGTAAACGTAATAAATGATCTTAATCTAGTCATTTATTCCTGTATATACCTATACAGGTTCGTCGTCCCATACTGAAGCTGGCTAAGGCGTTGGGACAATCTGGTATAGTGGATGGGTCGAGCCAACGCTCTGGTCTGAACTCTTTAACGTCCGACCCCCACATGGAGTGACGATGTACTCCATAGATAGACAGGAACGCAGTTCTTCCTTTAGATAAAGTGCAATTACCTGAAGTAAACAATAATATTATTTTGTTATTTATAATGATAAAGAAACAAAATTTATTTCTGATGATCAAAGCGGGCGTCAGCTAGCTCTGAGTGACGAAAGCACCCATAGTGCTGAAAGTCTAACTCGGATATATATACGCGTAATATCGAACTTTTTATACAGGAGACCTTCTGGTATGAGTGTGGTATTTTTAGAAAGCTCTTGGTCCATAGACCCAGAAAATGCATTTACACTTAGCAATATACCCACCGCCTCCACCTCTACGGCCGTTTGAAAAATGAGACTAAAATTTAGTTTTTGGCTCCGCACCAGTATAAAATCACTTATGCCAAATTGCCTTGATCAATCTAATAAAATAAAAACAAAAATGCAATTTGTACAACGTTCCGAACACATTCACATTTTTTGTGTTTGTTTACGTTTGTGAATAAAAATGTTCCTGTTTTTTTTCGTCGCAAAATTCATATCAGGAGTTTTGTGTCAGTGGATTCGCTTTCGTCACTCGGTATTTACTTCGTTGAGAAGTTTTCGTTTTGATAAAATATTACAGCTATCGATTAGTTAGCATTTGAAAACATCGAATAATTAATTAATATTATACTCAATTCAGTGATCACATATTAGACAAAGAAATTTAAATGATTTGGACTTAAAAATATTTGCCTAGATGTAACCATTTTAATAGCAATGTATGTAGTTTGGGAAAAACACAACAAGTGTTCGAAAAGAATCTTTCAAGAAATAGTAACCTCATTCTCTCTCTCTCTCGGTATATTCTGATTGACATAGTGTTATATTAAAATATCTCTATTCTATATTCTTACGTAATTTAATATCCTTATCGAGGTATCTTCCTATGACAGGTACGATTGGATAGATGCGCATCGATTCTTTTATTACAGCTTCTAAATATATCAACCGGGAGCAATCCTGTTTCGTGATATCCCGATCATCGTCACCGAAGATATCTTTTATCCTAAAACAATAATTATCATCAGTAATAAAATCCGAAATCCGTTCCTTTGATACAATATAACTCTCCAAAGATTGCAATTCTACATTATCCGCAAAATATAATAATTAAGAATGTAGATAACAACATAAATCTTATGTATTCTTTAAATATTTAATAAATTTTAATAATATTTTTCATCACATCGCAGAAGACCAACATTTTCTTGACTTAACACTTACTCCTCGTATATTTTGTCTTGTACTCGTGGATGAGAACCGACCAACAGCACACAATATAAAATAACCACAGCAGAGCTATCTTCACCGCCAGCTATAACAGTGTCAATCTGTTCTCTTAACTCACTGTCCGTAAATAGGTTAGTGTCGTGAGACAGTTCTAGAAGAAGTGACATAAATGGTTTGAATTTTGCACCTAAAGATAAAATATAGACATTAAAATTACATAAAAATCATTAAATTTACAAAAGAGAAATAAACGTATAAACAACTAACCTTCTGAGTTAGAATCATTTTTGATGTAATTATCTTTTATCTGTTTGAGAACCTGAAACAATAAATAATAAGGAAGGAACAACTTTTACTAAACCATGAGACCTCTCAGTAATTGTTAGAAATTATTAAAACTTACCGAGTTAGACGTGTTATGCAATATTTCAATACATTTCTTTTCTTCTTTCATTAAACTGGAAAAACTGTATATAAAATTGTTGTGAAACCAAAAATTCTGAATACGACAAATATATATTTGAAATATTCTTTTAATACTGTTTATATATTCATTATCAGTGACAGTGTTGTTTATAAAATCCACTCCTAAAGATGTTACTGTAAATACATATTTATAATTATCATATTAAACAATAAATTAAAATATTAAAAAGATTTTTTGAATAAAAAATCTAGTAATCAGAACTTTTTGGACTATAAAAAACTAAAATATCTCGTGACAAATCGGTAATTCAGATAATATTGTTGCTAAATTGTTAAAAAATAACAGTTATTATACTAAATGTACTTGATCGATAATTTCCAAACTTTTTGTGGTAATCGATGTCTAGGTATTTTAACATACTCGTAAAATACTACTCATAAAGAGAAAGCTTACAGCATATTGTCTCCAGAGCATAGCGGTGTGTGTAGACTGAATGATCAAACATTCCTTTACCGACCTCTGCTTCCAGATTTTTGACGAGACGCCGAGATTGGCTGTTAAATATATCTATAAAATTATCCACAACACGCTGGTGGAACGCTGGGTTTAAAATTTTTCGATATACCTTCCATTTCGATACTATAAAAATAAATAATTGATTATGTATTAATAATTAAACCAATGTTTTCTTTTTAAAAAAAAATAATATTCGTTTGTCCGTAAAAAATAATTTAGTTTACATTTTACGGATATGCAAAAGAAATGTCACCTGATGCTGTGATGAGACCATTGCCAAGCCAGTCTTTAGCGAAGTGATAGATGTAATCCTTTTGTAAGCAGGCATTTGATACTTTTAAAAAGTCTTCTGGATCTGTTATCACTAAAATATATTTATAATAAATATTGGTCATAAAATTATCAGTAAATTAATACAAATTCTGAATAGGGTAGTGTAGTCGGTTAAATGCCAAAAATATATGGTTTTTTAAATTGCAATTATTTTTTTATAATTTTCAAGATAATTATTAGTATAATGTAATATAATATACTTACTATACACAGTTCGGGGACCTAAATTAGTTTTTACAACTCCACCTCGCTGTTCAGTCTCTTCGCTTATTTTTTTAATAATCTTCCATAATTCTACACAAAAAAAATATTATTGAGCTGATCGTAAGCAAAGCTTTTAACCGTTTGGGAAACCTTTTTTTGTGTTTAGTTGTCTCCAGAATGCGACGAGATATTTAGCTAAAATTTTTCTCATGTATGTTTGAGCCGAACGTGGATGTTAAAGCGAATTAAGCCATTCAAAAGTTATCAAGAAAAGAAGAAAGGAGAGGGGCTCAGCTCATCACCCGCCGCGTACGGTTGGCGGATCTAAGTTTTATTTTAAAGGATACACTTTTTGATTTTTTAAAATATTTCTTATTATTATTACCTTAAAAATTCCACGCGACATTTAAAACATTTTTTTCTATATACATTTTTGAGGCAAATATATTAACAAGATTAAAATACATATATATATATATCTACAATTTGATAACTTACGTTTGCCTTTTCTTACAAAACGTAATGGGTTGCGAAAACCACTCTTGTCACTACCAAATATTGGTGGCTCATTACTATTTCTATTCCTCCTTATCCACGTCCACAACACAATGATAATGCTGCCCAATACTAATACTAACATTATAATAAGGGTAAGATTACACTATATTAAAAGCTTACAAAATGATATAAGTTCTAATATATTTTAGTTTTAACCAATAACATTTGTTTTAGAATCAATTAGTATATTTTTGACACAAGAGTTATTATAAAAATAAACACCAGATAGTGGTGTTTTATTATAAACACTAAGTTACAATATAATAGTTGTATTTTACGAGTTGCATCCTCATAAATAGTAGAAGCACCTATATACATATCACCTGTATGTGCTATGAAAGTTATTTATTTACCAAATATTTTATATTTATTAGCTATTAATTTTCAAGGTTATGAAATAAGACTCCTCCTTTCATAAACCGCAGTTCTCAGATTAATTTTCATTTAATAGAGTAACATTAAAAACTAACTTATTCTTTCCCGCTTCGCTGGGCACACTATTAATTTGGATGTGAACTTAGGTTGCTATGGTAACCTTTGTTATATTATACGTTGTTATCTTAACCATTGCTATGGCAACTGTTGCTATAGTAACTCTTACCCCCGCGTTAAGTGTATAGCTCCTAAAGGTTTAAAACTTGGCGAAATGCAAAATGTTGAAATCCGTTGGGATAGGAATTCGGTAAAATCCATTCTTAGTCAAAAACGAAGTCACTATGTAAAATTTTAAGTTAAACGGACAGATAGTGTAGGAGATTTCGTGATTAGTTTTTGAGTGGTAAATCACTTACATATATATATATATATATATATATATATATATATATTTTAAGGTTAGATCAATATCCTATATTTGGCAAATGTTTAAATATTTGTGGTCTGTTTAATATGTAGTATCGGTTAATCGATATTTAAGGTCACTGTTTATTTAGTGACCTATTATTTTGTTTTTATATTTGCAACGTCCATTTCCATTTTTCTATTCCTACTTACAATTTTCTATTACACCATGTCAGTAATATGATTCTCTGTTTTGGGAAACCAACTTACTATATGGTATTGAGGCTAATTACCCTTGTCCTTTGGCCCTTGGTTCATTCCAAAAAAGGTCACAAATAAAACAGTTCATATAGAGTTTAAGCGATGAAGCTTAGCTTAGCATTCCATGGATTCATCGTTCGGGTGCCGGGTCTATTGAGTTGCAAGAAGAGGATCGCAAACAATGCCTGGGACTTTCGACCCAGGTGTAGGTTTAAGGGACCCCTTTACTATGCGCATACACGCTCACAGACAGACACGCTTACGCTCTTATAAATAGATATAAAGAGAAATATTAAATAAATTAGCCATTCATGAAACCTTAGTCGATTTGTGAATATCTCTTGAGATCGGACGAGAGGAAAGATAGATTTCATCTCTCGGTATCTCCCAATTTCCACTCTACTAAATATAAAGTATGTTGTTTCAATGCCCATAAGTCGGAAAAGCGTAATATTTCGTTATACTACTGAGGTTTAACTTATTGTTTAACTTTAAGAGATACTTATCTATAACACTTAGTCCATTCCAGCGATGAGGATTATATGAAATACAAAAAGGACTGCTCTTTTAACGGGCTAACAAAATGTTAGCTCTATTTTATCTTTTATAATACGGACATACATTTTTTATTATATTTTATATTCTTAATAGTCCATCAAATTGTAGCTGAATGTATTGTATTCTGAAGATCTCCGATTTTATTAAAGTTTGAATAAAGACAACAATATTGTATGATTTCAATTTTTCTTTTTATATTTTCAACTTAATTCTTTACACACATCCCTTTTTACAAAAAGTTTATTTTTGAATACAGGTTCGGATAAACAGAAAAACAAAGAATAAATTTAAATAACAAAACTGTTTACATTGTATATATGTATTTGCTTACATTGTATGTATAATGTTGCTTACATTATATATAAAGTTCTCATAAAAGTGCTCAATCATATTTTTATATTCTGTATTTAACAGATATTTACGACTCAAATATGAAGCAATAAAAATTATAGCCTCTGAATAAAATTCGCATAAGACTGTTAATGTTGGTATAATTGAGCTGAGCATAAACGAAGGTCTTAACCGTTTGGGAGACCTTTTTTTGTGTTTAGTTGTCTTCAGAATGCGACTAGATAATTAGCTAAAAATTTTCTCATGTATGTTTGAGTTATAGCAAAAACAGATTTAAAAAATGTTTAGCCATTCAAAAGTTATCAATAAAAGAAGAAAAGAGAGAGGCTCAGTTCAACACCCGCCGTGCACCGTTGGCGGATCCTAGTTTTTATTTTTATTTATATTTATTTTCATATTGTTTTTATTAAACTTTATTTTATCTATTCTATATTCAATTAAAAATTACATTTATCTACAGCTATTATAATAAATTAAATTAAATAATAAATTGTTTTATTATGAATATTTATTTTGATATTAATTTTAGATGCTTATCTACATATAAATTAAATTAAGCATCTGACTGTGAGTTTAAAATAACTATGTTTTGATAAGTGCTTCCTATGTAAATGTATCAAGACATAAACAACCTTTAAAAATGTCTGTCTGTCTGATGATTTATGAATGGGAGAGAGAGAGATGGACGAAGAAGGGAAGAGATAGTTGTAGATAAATGCGTTGCTCTCCTTTTTTTTATTAGATATCGTATTTTTTACTAAAACTACATAAATATTTGAAGAAAACAGTATAGTGCTCTAATGAAATTAAACAACCGAATTTCTTTTTCAAACTCATATGTAACCAGAGGCGGTTCTAGCTCGTGTAGCACCCGTATGCAATGAAAACCTGTCGCCCCCTAGGTCTGAAACCTCCCCCCCCCGCGCCTATAACTATTGAAATAAGGTTTATTTCGAATTGAAACAAAATGTTCGAAAAAGAGGAAGCCCATAGGGCGCTCGCGATTGACAACTGCCGCCACCGCGCTGGCTGGTCGCTTCTGTCATATCATTGTTGTACCATGATGGTCCAAGACGATGCTCTTAGTTGTCTCAGGGAGCACCGCGGCACCTCCTGAGACGGCGGCGCCCGTATGCATTGCACACCCTGCACTATAGGTTAAGATGTATGTAACACAACCTAGTGAACACAACACTATTAAGTGAAATATATTAAGAATAATACTTCACATACACGTGTTTATTTCGTACATGTTGACCGCCAACGTCCATACCACGTTGAATACACCGGTTCTCGTCCGATCACCGAAGGTCCGATCACCGAAGTTAAGCAACGTCGGGCGCGGTCAGTACTTGGATGGGTGACCGCTTGGGAACACCGCGTTATGTTGGCTTTTTGCAAAAAAAAAAAACACATTCCACGACTTTGTTCACTGCCACCAAAACGTAATACGCTTATCATTTTGTTTTTATAATGTATTAAGTAACAAGCAAGTTTTTGTTTATTACCTGCATTGATATTACTCTTATCATTTCGTTATCGTTATGTATTAAGGTATATAAAATTATTGAAAGGTATATAATATTATTTCTTACTACAAAAATAATTATTTTTTCCCATTCGTTTTCTTTTATTTAATAACATTGTTAATGAAACTATTTAGCTTCGATTTATGGGATTGTGCTTTAGAATTGGGACTTCTCTTATTAATAGTTAGTGATGTGGATTTAAAGTAAAGTACCGAGGACACAACCCTTTCATCCCAAACTGTTCTTCAATAGGCAATGAATTTGCAATTCCTTTAACGATCACACATATCCATAAACAAAATTACCAATTATTTATCACCAGGTTTGTTTGATATATACATGAACTTGATTTTTTATTTCAATATATCAAAAGTAATCAATATAATTTTATTAGTACTCAGAAAGATCATTGGTATAGGTATGAAAGAGTGATGGACCCAGCGTTGAGCCTTTAAAGACCTTTACTATTAGGTTTAAACAATATCCAATACAATATTTTTTCACTGCACATTTTTTCTCATTAATTTTAAAAAATAATTGTGTAAATTCCAATTAAATTATGCTTTTAAAATTTTTAAGTTATTTTTATTAGATAAGTAAGTTTACATTCATTTCATTTCATTCAAATTTTTTATTAAAAATTCTTACAGCTCCGAAGCATTACGATGAGTATGAGTAACGATCAAATTATCATTAACAATTCCACCTCCAGATATGTGACGAGGAGACGATATGGACTATGGAAGATACCTATAAAACTATCTGCCACACGTTGACTGCAGAGTTTAATACTTTCTAAGTACCTTCCATTTAGATATAACAAAACAAAAAAATCTTATTTATACGTTATTGCACATGCATTTTTGATATGACATGCAATGCAAAGTAAGCGTATATAAATTAAATCATGTTAACCAGTTAGTATATAACTCACCTCAAGCGAAAGATTTGCGTTTAGTTTTGCTCTGTTACGGGGAATATATTTTTAATATCAATTTAAAATTTTAACAGATAAGTTAAAAATATCCACATATGAGGAATTAATTATTAATAATTGTAAACGTAAATCAGTTTTTTTTATTATTATCCTGAATAATTTTCTTTTATGTTAGAGGAGAGCAAACGAGCTTGTTCATGGGTGGATCACCGCCACCCATGAACTTTTGGAACCGAGAATTCACAAGAGCGTTGCCGGCCTTGGAGGTAGAAGTATACGCTTTTTTTGAAAGAACTCATGTCGTATCGATCTGGAAATACCGCAGAAAGAAATTCGTTCCACATTCAAATGGTACGTGGAAAAAAAGTCCTTGAAAACCGCAAGAAACTAGAAGAAACTAGAAATTTGATAGTTTTAAAGTTTAGTTTTTATTGCGTATGGATAAAATTATCTTATTTAAATTCAAAGTGTGGTTGCAAATAATATAACCAATTGTATTAGTATTATCTTTTAATAAGGCGCACAATATTCTTATAAACATGCTTACCGCTAATCGGTATCATTATATAATTTTATTAAATCAATATTGGGTAATAAATGTTACATTGCTTAATAATAAAGCAGTAATTAAACTATACTTAAATATAGATTACTTACTTTTCTTCCCCTTGCTTGCAAAATGTAAAGCATTGAATTAAATTTTTACCACTAGCTGATATTGGTCCTTGTTTATATTTCTGTTTCTTCTCGATAAAGTCCACAAAACAATTATGAATTGAATCAATAAATAAAAAACAAAAGGTAGGCAAAAAATTATAGATTTTAGTCATATGTATAATAGTTCAGTGTAGGTATTCTGTTTTGATAGGACAAATCTTTCAATTAAAAATAACCATAGTGACAGCGAGAGAGAAAGATTATGCCTGTACCTGAACTATGTTTAAGTTAAAATTATAATAAATTAATTTCAAAACGCATGTATATTTAGTGAAAGTTCACTAGATTTGTACTAAATGATTAAATAGTAAGCTAGAAATCCCTTTGCACCATAAAAAACATCGTTATGTAATTTAAAATATACTTCATATCATAATAAGGGAAGGTTTGTTTTCGGTGCCTTTATTAAGACAGAGAACAACTTTATCTACCGGTTCAATCTTCTAATAAATTGACTCATATGATATTAATGTGGTTCAGGAACTAATCTGCTAGTTCTGTGATCTGTCTATATACTTAAATGTTTAAAAAAATTTGTGATGTCTTATAATGTACTGATTAGATTTTTTTATTTTTAACTGTTTGTCTGTATCTCTGTCTATATTTAAGAGCGGTTTTAAACCAACTTTAAAACATAATAACAAAGTGAAAAATGTTAAATAGAAAGCGTAGTTTTGTGTGCAATTTTTTTGGGGGCTTTTCGAACTTTTTAAGATGTAATTAGTAAAATAATAAAATTTTTACATTATTTTTATGATATAAATTGAGGAGAGGAATTAGATTACTTACCTCCGCCAGACTCCATTGCGGTACAAAAAATTGTAATTCTTAAAAAAAATAAATATACACTGAACCGAATGTAAATGAAGTGAAAACAACTTGAGTGCTGTTATCGCCCAAATACTGCTGTCAATCCGGACATGTGTCAACAAAACGGCTCATTCTTTCAGAATCAAGATCTCCAACAATACCTTTACAAACATCAGCCATTCCCATCACGATTTCATCGCTTTGAAAAATTGAATTTTTTCGCGCTAATTTCGCCAAATGCCTCACTGTGCATTTCTTATTAATATATGTATATTGATGACCAAACAATGAAAATAGTATCATATTTGTTATTTATTTATTCCCCATTGTACAAATTTAAGAATACATTGGAACTACAACACACCTTATCGCAACGCGATTTCTTCCAGGCGGATATGGAACAGCAATATAAAAACTATAGAAGTGGTTTAAAGTTACTTCGATAATTAAGGTGTTATAACATTAAAACGGTTAAACAAATAAGGACAAATTTTAGACCCAGATAGAGTATATTCTTTCTTCATAATAATAAAGGTTGAGAGTAAAATTGCAGATCATATAATATTTGACAAATAATGAATAGATTAATATTTGAAAAATGGGAAATGTTAAAAAATAAGGTTTTTAGCTAAGAGCTTAATTTTTTGCTCTTTTCTCAACGGGAAATTATTAATATTATTACATTATTGTTTCAGGTAAAACAAACGCAATGACGTCATTGAAGATTGTGCAGGGTGATCACACGCACATGGAGCTCTAGCTGGAGGTGATCCTCAAACCTGTTGCCGGACATCATATAAGAATAGAAAGAAGAAGTAAATCAAACTTTTAACCGTTTAAAATCCAGATTTTTTGGTAGCATTGGTTAGGACTCGAAAATATTCATGAGTCAAAATAAGTTTTGGGGTATTATGATTTTTATATAACTGCAACAAAGTTCCAATACATTCATTTGTTTTTCCTCTCTCACATTCGGTTTATCCATTCATCCATCCTTATACAGCCAATAATGAATAATGAATAAACGGATACTACTAATGTATATAAACTAACAATATTGTGGTTTATTATTTGAATAATAAATTGTCTAATTTTTATATATTTATCATTGTATATTAAAGTATATATGGGCGCAAATCATTATCTAATGATTATATTGTTTTAAAAATTCCGTAATTATTTATAATTAGTTTTTAAATAATCATTCGTAATCACAAAACTGTTATTTCTCTAACTTCAATCTCTTAAAGACATTGTATTGACTGATTGGTTGGTGATTGGTAAATTTCACATCCAATCGGTAAATTTCACATTGGATGTGAAATTTATTATTTATTAATTCATATTGTTGCACCTTTTCATGTTAAACATTTAAAGTAAAACTAAATTAGATTTATTATAACTCCAACATTCATTATGTTATTAAATAAACCAAACTTTAATTAATTTGCATCCTACGTGGTGCGCCATCTGTTGAAGATTCATGTAAACTTGTAAGAAATGGAGTGGAAGAGGAGATAATCTTAAAATAAATGTAATTTGTATAAAATAAATCATTTAGAGTTAGATAAAATTCATTATGTGATATCATAATGAATTGTAAAGATTTAACTATATTTGAAGATTTTATATACAGTAATTTTAATATTTGCTTTAAACAAATTTTGATTGTTATTTAATATAAATGTAATTTGTATTAAATAAATCGTTTAGAGTTATATAAAATTCATTATAATATTAATTGTGAATATGGAACTATATTTTAATATTTTATATACAGTAATTTTAAATCTTGCTTTAAAATAAGTTTTGATTGTGACCACGCCTAGAAATAAGTATAAATATGGCTGCTATTATTCAATTGCGTCATTCTTGTTACTAGCAGTTGTGCGAAAATAAACTATACAAAATCTAAGTGAATTTTCATTATAATAAAAAAATCAAAATGATGTACTTTGTGTATAATATATCATTGATTATATTACGATAAATTACAATTAATTATGATAGTTATTTAAATCACCTTGTCTGACCTGTAACGAATATATTTTTGATTGCGGAAGATTCTGGGATACATTTTAATGAAAGTTAAAAACAATAATTCATTGCTCGTTTTTTAATACATGTTATATTAATTTTTAATTAATTTATTTTATTATAATTAATTAATTGTTTAATTTGTTAATTTGTTTTTATTATGAAGTATTTTAAATACAATTATAACATTGAAGTTAAAATGTTGAATATTAAGAGGGATAGAAGAGAATAATTAAATAAAGGTTTATATAGGATACAAGGATATTATTATCTTTTATATTGCCTCGTAAATGACATGTAAGTAGTAAAAATCTATATATAATATGAAGAAGGATTGCTTTTAACAGTTTGCATACAGTTATTATTTTTTTAAAATCAATATAAGATTACAATTTTTATTATATTTAAGTGTTAGTAATATTTCTTTTAGTTAAAAGTTTCAATTGAAATTAGATAATATGATTTCCACATCCATGAGATATTTCATGTATATTTTCTTAACAATTAGATCTTAGTACAAAAATGTTTGAAAGCTTTGATTTAATGTAAAAATTGTTGAATTTTAATGTTTTAATTTTTTTTATTTAATCAATTTTAATATCAAAAAATTGCTTTATGGCCTCAGAAATTAAATTATATAAATTTTATATTAAGCTTAGACCTAATTAAATGTTTTATAACATATTTGGACTATTAAGTTTTTTGTTCATCATTTAACTAGTCCGGTAATATTTTTTTTTGGTATACTTTAATCTTTTAAGTATTTCAGGCATTATTATTATTTTTCTACCATTTTTTCTGACAGCATAAAAAAATCCACTTTCACAATTTAATTGCAACCACTGAACTGATTTCAATAACATTTCTTGATATCTATTGTTTGGTCCAATTTGAAAGATATTGGGATAGTTTTATTTATTTTTAATTTGAGGTTTTTATACATAATTGGTTTAATGCACGTTTGAATTCCATAAGTATCCGATAGATGGCGATGCGTGATATGTGTTTATATTCTTCATTCATCTTTGTATTTCCATCATATTTTATTATATTTTTGTTAATATAAGTTGTTTGCGAATGTATGTACATTGAAAAACAATAGTAATCTCCATTCATATTAATTGTTTATTTATTAATTACTCATATAAGAATTATTTAAATTTTCTAAGTTCCATATAGAAGTATTAGGGCTTCAGTCATTATTATTAGTTATCTTTTAATAACATATTATTATATCTATATATTTCTTCATATTCATAATAATATGAATTAAATATATTTGAAATCAAAAATAAGTTACAATATTCATATTTATTAGACCGTCCGTGGGTTACGAACTGAAACAAGACAATTTATAAGACATATTTTACAAAATAACGATTGCTGGAAATGTTATCAGATTGAAATATTAATTGTCCAAGGTGGATTAGTGTTAGGGAATTAGAATATAAAGTACACAGAATGGCAGACAAGTTGCTATGTTTGTTAATGCCTTGATTGCTTTCATTACCTTGACTTGTTTTTTTTACTTATTCTTTTTATAGGGTGGATCCAATTTGATTGTAAAAGTAATAGTATTGATAGGTATATTAAGTTAACAAAACATTTGATGAGTTTGAATGAATGAATGAATGAAAGTATGCGTATAGCATACATAATAAAGTTCCACAAGATATCTTAGACCTTTATTTTCTTGGTTTTAAATCTAAAATCAAAAGTTTATTATTAAATAAATATTATTATAACGTTCAAGAGTTTTAGATGATCGAAAAGTGTGGAACTTAAGTAGTTGACTCATTTGCAGGATTGATATTATAATTTATATAATCTAAAATTATTAAATTTCTTTTAAAAATAGAAACTGTTGAGTTTCTGACGGGCTTTTGTCAATAGAGCAACATTCCGAGCCGGTGGTAGCTTACTCACGGACTGACTACACTGACCTTTTTTATTGTAATATTTGAATAAAGATTTTTTAAAATTAAATTTGAATTTAAATTAGCCGTTCCCGAAGAAAGTATGTCTGTCGTAATCTAAGTACCAGAAATGAAGCAGCAGTGAGCCAGAATAATTGATCATTAGCAGTTCTTTGACAGTTAGCTTTTTCACGGCTCCGTCAAGCTGGCTGACCTATGCAAGTTCTGGAGAGTGTAGTTTATGACTCCAGCTCTAGAATACCAAACACTTACATGAGACCCGGTTTCCCTTCAGTAATGTGATTAAAATGGTCAGCTCATTCAAACGCTAATATCATCATAGCAATATAGCATATGAGTTATATAGTATAATATCGTAATTTTAATTAAGTTTGAAATTTCATTTCATCTAACTGAATTTCATTAAAGCTCTAGAGGTGTGACGTATTACCAATATTATTAGACAATATTTTTTTATTACCAAATAAATTATTTGACCCACATACATCCGCAGACAAAACGACTACTTTACTGTAACCGGATTGATTCTACTGTTTTATTATTCAAGTTCAATGTACTCGGTTGAGACTTGAATAATTTAAGTAAATTACAAGTTTATATATTTATATCTTGATTAAATTACAACCATTACGAAAACAACTGTGAAATGTGTTATAATTATATAATCTTGATTTATTTATTACTATTTACCAACAGATAATGTTGTTTAATAGTATCAAAGACGGTATATAGTTTATACAAGTATGTATTATATATATATATATATAAACTATAGCCACATGAAGCTGTCAAATCAAAATGACTTAAACAAGGACGAGGCTAGTACTGCAATATTAGCCTCGTCCCAATTGTGTAATCGCCATATTTTCCACGAATATCTTATCCATCTTTATTATTTGACAAATGACGCGTCCACCACCAATATAGAAGGACATAAAGAAAACAATATTTGTATTTACGTAGAAATTATATTGCTGTAGTCATTTAGATACTTATTAACACATTCAAAATTTTTATGTTTATCTGTGATTAAGTACATGAATTATCTGTTGACAGGTAATTCAAAAGTCTTTAATAGTCTGTGACTTTTCGTATTATTTTAGAAATTAGATGTTGCCAGCTATAGCAGCCGATGTTGCATGTTAGATCCGGGTTAATTAAATATTACGGATTAATCACAATTCGTATTGCCGGCATTTCCCGGTCAGCTTAATTTGAGGGACATTGTAAGTTATTTGGATTCATGCATGTATGAAGAGGTTGATGTCTGTGGCCGAGGTGAAAGAGGTATACAGGGACCGTAGCGTTTGGCGCTCCGTCGTCTCTGGCTACCCCGTAAGGGATATGGCGTGAATCTAAATAAATATATAAATTAGGAATTGGTCTTTAGCTTTTATAACTTTCTTTAATGAATTTCTTTGCTTTATTTTAGTAATTTTATCCTGTTTCAACACGACACGACATGACACCATACGGCACGCAACGATACCATACTTTTAAGTTATTGTTTCCAATGGACCGGATAAAATAGACCAATGTATTTTATATAACAAAAATATTATTGAGCGAAGCGAGCGTAGCGAGCAGAGCGTTCTACTGGAGACTTTTTCACATTCTTTGTTACGAATAAGCTCGAAAACTACTTGACGGAAAATTATGAAATTTTGCAATCAAAAAGGCAAAAAAAATAAAAAATTGAAAAATGTCATGTCAAAAAACTGATATCCCATTGAAGTCAATGGGAAACGATGAGTCATTACACTGGGCTCGCTTCGCTCAATATGCAAACGGCACTGTTGGCGCCCTTAGTATAAAAAACATATATTTTAGTTTATTAAGGTTACCGTTTAACGTCACTCTCAACCTTCCACTATTACTTTAATATCAACAATTTAAATAATAAATTATAACATAGAAGTCATAATAACAGGAATAAATACATGTTACTGATTTATGGTTTGAAAACCATGTATTTAAACATACGTAATTACTTGGTTGTTTGTCAATACATGTTATTAGGATTAATTTACACGGAATTGAACAGAAATCACTCTGGAATAACCTAAAAGTGACTAAACTTTTCACAATAGATGTGATGGTGGAGAAACATGTTTTTTTGGTGGAATTGTGTTCATATTTTTAATTGACTATCATTTATTATATAATATAAAATAATATTTGTTCTTTTATTAATACCGTTATTATAGTAATTTTATTTACTCAAAACTAATGAAGTTATGGATGAATGTTGATCAAAATTCAGTGTGCGAATATCCTACGCCTATTTTACCAAAAAACACCCCAAAGTTACTGTGAGCGGTGCTAATTTTTCGAGTATTTTATTAAAAAATGGCGTTCTTCGAGGGTCAATTCCTGGTCCTCTTTTATTCTCAACTTATATTAAAGATATTTCGATTATTTTTAAAGTCGAAAAAGAAATTGATCTTTTAAATGTATAAGATCTAATGTATTTATTTTAATAATAATAAAACTAAATATGTTCAAACCTATATGTTCCACTGGCAGAAATAATTGAATCCCTGATGACATATCACATAAATGAAAACTTAGTTTTGATAAATCATAAAATTGAATCAAACGGAAAAACACATTGGAACAACAACATGCCTTATCGTATAAAGGCTATTTCTCCCAGGCCACCTAAGGGTTCAACTATAAAAACAATGATAGAAGTGGTTTAAAGTAACGTCACCAAAAACAAATAACAACACACTAATACGTAAATTATTGAACATATACAACAAACAATAAGAATATTATATTATATACATAACAAAGTAAATAAGGAAATGCCATAAGGAAATTAAAATCCCCCCCCCCCCCCAAATAAAAACACTTGTTTCAATTTCATATACTCTAATCACATCGAAAAGTATGTTTATTTATCTTTAATACTAAATTTATTCATAAATTGTTGTGTGTGCAATAAAATATAAGTAATATAGGTTAACTAATATATTAAATTTTCTGTCAAAACAATGCTAAATAATTTTCTTTCCTTATTTTTTATTTCTCGACTCTTTGAAACTGCATAAATTACCTACAGAGGTAAGTATAATATTTTCCTGTTTTGTATCAACTACTTTGTTTAAAAAAAAAAATGAATAAATTAATGATTATTATAATGATATATGAAGTCATTCACATCAACTTAAAATAAACAAGTTAAAATAATTGAAAAGTCATATGAGGTTAAGATGAATAGAATGGTAACTATTTCGTCGTGAGTACATTGGTTTAGCATTTTGTTAATATTAATATGATCTGATGATAAAAACAGATTTTACAAAAAAGTCTTTAGAGCTACAGTACATAGTCCTCGGAAGATGTAAACTGTTTAAAGATGCTACAATATGTCTACATCGTTTTATATCTCTCATTTGGAGTGAATCATAATATGATAAAAAATATAAGAGTAATTGTCAGTTCTTATTTAGAGCACCTCTCTTTTGGAACTTGTCACTAGGGTCTGATTATTATTTCTGACCTTTCATAAGTGTACTGCTTGAAATAGATAAATTAGAATTTGATTTCCTTATGTATAAAAGTTAAAATATTTTTAACATAGAACAAATGAAAAACAAAAGTGATATATATTTGATCATAAATTGTCAAAATACGTAATGTTTGACGCATCTTTTAAAATATTTTTTTTTTAAAGAAATCGAATATATCATTGAGATATATAAAAGGTAATATTAATATGGTATAATAAAATATTGTTAGTAAACTAACAAGGCATTGATATAAAGTGGTTGGATGCTGCCCCATAGATAGGTATACTGAAATTACCTACTTCGTTTTGATTCTATTTAATTACTTTTTAAGTCCTTGCGAGACTTGGGCATGTTGTTTTTTATCAGATGATGATTTTGTGCATACATGTCAATTAAACTAAAATATAAATATAATTATTATAGAATGAATCAAAATTATACTCTTTCTATAATTATATGCGTTAATGTATTGGAATATACAAAGACTTTTTTATGTGTTTTAATCCTTATTTTTTAGGCTTGTAGAGACTAATATACCTCATCGCAGTGCTTGATACTAAAGGTTGTATATAATAAGGTAATGCCATTATATATAATATATTTTTCCAACTATCATAATTAGGCCCTTAGAAAAAGACTACTTTGGTCTTGCTACTACTACTACTACTAGTGACAGTTCAGAAAGCATTATTTATTTAAGACGATAAGTCCAAAACACTGTATTTATTAATTTAAACATTAGTATTTAGTTAATTATATTTTGAGTTTAAAAATTAAATTATCTACCTAATAAGATGCAGTTAAATATATATTGTTTTCCAGTTTAGAATAATTCAAATTACTACTTGATATTTATATAAAGGCAGAATAAAAAAAATTGTATTACAATATTAATTAGTTGTTTTTTGTTGCTAAAATAGTTTTTTTTCACTCAATACTAATGATAAAACTTGACGTGAAGGTAGCAAAGGTTTAGTAAGATGATAATCGCGTAAGTAATGATAGCTCTCTATCATTAATTTATTTTGATTTCAAATGTTGATTTTAGTGAAACTGTTTAACGGTTACTATTTTTGTGTAAAGTTATTTATTAGACAGATTTTATTTTATTTTTATTGTGAAAATTTTATTCGTTCCCACGAGAATTATCTAAATTGCATATTATAATACTTTGGACAGTACTTAGATGACTTGCTACCTTCCTATCTACTTGGGAGCAAAGTCGACACGGATGAAGTCACCTATAACTATTAAATACTTATTATTTTTATTGTATTGTCATTATATTTGTAGTATCAAAACAATGCGCTAAAACCTGTTTAGACAGCTTATGGACAGACACACACATATGAATTATTAAGAAAGTAATATGACAGGAATTTCATTTACACTAATCCTAGAATCACTTTAGAAATTCTAATTTTAATGTTATATATGAAGTGTGATAAAATAATTGATGTGACATTTATAATGACCGAGATAAATTTAATTTTGTGTGCTTTGTCAAGTTATCGTAATGTCATCACAACATTCAACCTCCACAATTCACCTTGACATAGTATTTTTATTCAATTATAATTCTTAATTACATTAATAAATAATTATAAATACATAACATGCCTTTTTATTTATATCATAGAATAAATATTCAAACTTGAGAAACATTTGAAAATTATTGATTGATAGTTGTCACCTAGTTCACCCCAATATCAGCTTCTACTATTTGACCGCGTACAAAGGAGAGCCGTTTGGATTGTCGGGGACCCGGTGCTCTGTGAACGGCTGGACTGTTCCGGGGTACAGAGGGGAGTGTTCCGAAGAACTAATCGATCTGATGAATACCGCTGAATTTCACCACCGCTCCGCTCGCCATCGCCTCCGTTTCCATCCATACCACCTGGATGCGTGGCGATCTTCCACTGAGCGGTTTTCAAGGATTTTTTACCCACGTACCATTCGAATGTGGAAAGAACTTCCCTCGGCGATAGTACCTGGTACGTATATATCGTATCTGGTACGATACGATACGATATGGGTACCTTCAAAAGGGGCGTTTACTCCTATCTTCAAGGGCGGCAACGCTCTTGTGAATCCTCGGATGTTGCAAGAGTTCATTTGCGGCGGTGATCACATATCAACGGTGACCCGCAAGCTCCTTTTGCAATTTACTAACATAAATAAAAAAAAGTTGTAAAGGACTCACTATTAATAAATGCGTATTGCGATCTTACAATATTACATATTTATTGTCAAAACTCAAGGGATAGATGTCGATGAAGATTAAGAAGATATGATCTTCAAATGCAGATAATATAAAGGTGTATATATATATATATATATAAATGCTTATTAATTAAAAAATATTTCCTGTTCCACATTAAGATAAAAACGGTAAGACATGTAAGTATTGATGATTTTAACCATACACAACAAGAAGTCCTATCACACTATATCTCGGTGAAATAAAATTAGTCGTAATAGCGTACAATAATTGAGCGAAGCGAACGGAGCGCTCTACTGGAGTCTTTTTCACATTCTTTGTCACGAATAGGCTCGAAAACCACTTGACGGAAAATAAGGAAATTGTAAAAAAAATTGAAAAATGTCATGTCGTTGAGGAATAACTGTAAAAAAAAACTGATATCCCATTGTGGTCAATGGGAAAAATTTGCTTTACAATGAAAAGCGCATGAAGAATTTTTTAAATCGAATTGTACTGTCCCCCTGTTCGATTTCTTTTTCGCGCGGACTCGCTTCGCTCAATATTCAAACGGCACCCGAGATTTCGCAAGCGCAGCGAGTCGAAATTGAGGGTCTGTTGGCGCCCCTAGTTTATTATAGAGTACGGGTGGTAATCCTAGTAGTTAGTCTAGCTGACATGTTAAGCATCAAATAGAGATATAATTATAATTTATTAAAAACATTTAATTTATTTATTTCATAGTTGAAGAATTACAGAAATAATATAACATCAATTATGACTTATTCAGTGAAGTGATGTTATAACATTTGTAAATTAATATAAGTGCAATGAACGCATATTTCAAATTAAGCCTTATATATAAAAGAGTAGAATTCAATGTCTTATTACTTAATATCTTAACTTTGATGAATGTTTTTTTTTATGGTTAGTAATCGCGTGAAAGGAGTACTTTGACCTTTGTATAATTAAATTATTTTTTATTATATATTTTTTTATTTGTTTAGTTTTACGCTACTTACGTAATAGAATAAGTTGTTTTGTTCATGTTTATCTTGATATACTTCTTATTAAATTCAACATACCAATATATTTCCACATCAACCTTTGATCTAATTGGCATATTATCTGTGAATATACAGGGCCCGATTTGGAAGAATTCTTTCGGTGCCCAGGACCCCCACCTGGGCACCGAAAGAATTTAGCCCCTAATTATTAATTATTTTCAAAATAAAACGGTATCACGATTGTTTTTTTCTTTATAAAAGGATTACCCTCGAATTTTGCAAACAGAGAAAACTCTGTTATATATATTATAGATATATCAATAACAAGAATATTATGTTTGTGTAAATATTATTAACAAAAAACCAAAAAAATGTTTGGTAGGAAAAACCTAAAAGCTGCTGACCTGTCAAAACTTGAATATTTTTTAGCACTTACCCTCCCCTAAATCCGGTCCTATCAATACATAGACTTAGAATTTATTCTTAAATATATAGAAAAATTTAAAAAAAGAAAATTCTGAAACAAAACTATAAGTAATAATTCTAAATCTTAATATATAAAACACAAATACACTCACTCACTCACTGACTCATTCATCGCTCTACAGCCCAAACCGTAATAGCTAGAAAGCTGAAATTTGGACACAAGACTGCTGACATATTGAATAAGTGCAATAAGAAAGGATTTTGTAAAGGTACAAACCGTTCCAAAGTTACAGCTAAAAAACTGCAAAAAAATATAAGTCTCCTGTTTGATACCTAATAGGTGGTGTGGAAATTCAAACAAAATCATCACTTTCGCCTTCCGTTGCGAAGCGCGGGTAACCTGCTAGTAATATATGAATAGTTCAGCTTATAGATGTATTAAAAAAAACAGTAATATAATACGTGAAGTATAAACTCAACGTGAGTAACTTAATATCTACAGAATTATCACTGATGATACATGGAAAGAAGTTGCCCACACTATTGGTATAATAATTTTAATGTGATGTGAGTAAATGTACATTTTCTGAACACTAAAATTACATTTACTCACGATAAAACCTGTTTAAAATTGTCTTGACCTTTACGTAATAATTTAAACAAATATTGTAACAAAAGCCTGAATCTTGGTGTTATGTAAATTGAAGTGAAGTAAGTTATTACTAAAGGTAGGTTGTGTTAGTTGTCAACACACACACGTGTATACATAATACATGTGTATGTGTGTGTGCAAATTATTCAAAATATGAATTCTAATAAATAAATTAAATATATAAATCAAGTTTTCTACGAGGTATAAATTGAATATAATTTGTAGGCAATAATTTAATTATCTTTTTTTTACAATCTGTCATCAAGATATTTTTTTTTCGCTTATAGTTTTTTAATATTATTTAAATATTTGAATAATATTATCGACGAATTTAATTTATACAACACGTGTAAATTTTATATATATCTAAAATAAGAAATAATTTAGTTTGTATATAAAAATACTATCAGACAAAGTCGCAAGCATATATGAGTTATATTTATTATCAAGAAACTATAAGTTAAATAAATTTTAATAAAAAATATTTTAATGTAGTTTTGCCAATGGTACCTAACTTCTTAATTTTCACGTATCTGGAATCTAACAATGTTAACAATTAAAATTGAGCTGATCGTAAGCGAAATTCTTAACCGTTTGGAAAACTTTTTTTGAAGTAACATCACATAAAAACTACTGAACCGATTTGAATGAAAATTGGCAGAACTGTAGAGCTTGGGAATGGGTATGTTTTTAAAAAAACAGAATTAATCTTATTCCGTTTAGAAAAGATAGCCAAAAAACTGTGGGGGTTCAGCTGACCTCCCGCAGCGTACGGCGACGATATATTTTTAACCTTATGTTTTATCTTATTGTACTTACATGTGCTATATTGAGTGCCTAAAATCTCTTATTATAACACCAAGATTCAGGCTTCTGTTACAATATATGTTTAAATTATGATGAAAGGGTCAAGACAATTTTAAACAGGTTTTGTTGTGAATGTAATTTTAGTGTTCAGGAAATGTGCTAGACTCACATCATGTGCCAGTATATATAAAATATTAAAATTATTATATACATAGTGTGGGCAACTTCTATCCATGTATCATCAGTGATAATTCTGTAGGTATTAAGTTACACTTTCAGTTTATGCTCCACGTGTTATATATATATATATATATATATATATATATATATATATATATATATATTTCCTTTTTAATATATTCAATAATTATGTTAAGCATTTATTTTTAGGCTGTCTCCGGCCATTGCACATGGTTGGTCAAGCTGTCAATCAAATGCAATGACTCGAGGTAATTAATACAGACATATACAGACAAAACCCAACTAACTAACTAGTATTATGATATAGATATAAGTTAACATACAGATATAAATTACAACTTAACAACTTAAATAGTATATCTAAAACCAATTCATGACTAATATTATTGAGATAAAAGTTAATTAAAATTTTATTACCAATTAAGTGATATGTACAATTAAGTTATATTTTATGATGATTAATAAATTTTATATCACCCACACATGACAAATTGATTCATTTTTAAATAATTTTTTTTATTCCAATATAACATATCAAAGAAACTTCACACTACATGCCTCAAATTTTAGGCATAAAATTTACATAAATTTTAATATTTTATTATAATTTGAATGATTTGAATGATTTGATGACAATACAGGTTACTGTATTTAAAAAAAAATATATTTGAATTCAATTTTTTTCTTCCGATATAAGAGTTCGATAATAATAATATATAAAAAAATCTTTAGGAGTAACCACTATGTAAATGAGATCAAATGGTAAATAACTCAAGAAACAAGAACGATGACTACATTTTATTAAATTAATTTTATCTTTCGTCTATTAACCTAATTTTATCTTTCAACTATTAGCTAAATTTTATCTTTCAACTATTCATTTAATTTTATCTTTCAGCTATTAACTTAATTTTATCTTTCAACTATTAACTTAATTTTACCTTTCAACTATTAACGTAATTTTATCTTTCAACTATTGACTTAATTTTATCTTTCGACTATTAACTTAATTTTATCTTTCAACTGTTAACTTAATTTTAACTTTCAACTAATAACTTAATTTTATCTTTCAACTATTAATTTAATTTTATCTTTCGGCTATTAACTTAATTTTATCTTTCAACTAGTAACTTAAATTTATCTTTCAGCTATTTGTTGTTTATTTATTATTTTTATTTATATATAGATGTATGTATGTATAGATTGATATACTTTATATCAATTTATACATACATAAATGATATGGTAAGATACTCGTATATATGAAATGTGTAATATCAAGAATCTATCCAACCAAAGCACCACGTCAATGACTGCTAATTTTGGATTATAAATCCGAGTAAAAGACGCTTAATGACAATAAAAGTATATGCTGCATGCTTATTTATATACATTTAAAAATAACGAGTGTATTCAAAAGAGCAAGTAAAACGTTTCCATCAAGACATTATGAGCTTCGAATACCGTTATTAAGGCCTATACAATAAAAACATGATGGGCGACTGTATGTGGGGTTTATTGAGAGAAAGTACTTACGAACATAAAATAAAAAGTAAAAATTTTTTTATAAGTTATTTTGATAGTAAACTCAATAAAAATAA
This sequence comes from Melinaea marsaeus rileyi, assembly GCA_918358865.1. Lineage (NCBI taxonomy): Eukaryota > Metazoa > Arthropoda > Insecta > Lepidoptera > Nymphalidae > Melinaea > Melinaea marsaeus. The sequence continues at coordinate 13,406,334 of OU911089.1, read as the reverse complement.
TAAACATTTTTATTTGAATGGTGTCATCATTTATTAAAAAAATAAATCACAGATTTTGCAAAACCTCGAGTAAACTTTCTCATGTCATATATATTTTTTTCGTTTAATTACGACCTAAAATATCAAAATTTTATGCTTTAAAGTTACAATTTCTTTTGACCCGTGTCATCTTCTCTACTTTAGTATGTATCAATGTGTGTGGTTTAAAAAAATATTCTGTAAAAAATGTTTTTACTAGAAAGGATCTTTGAGTTATCAAATCTGAGATAATGACTGGACTCATCCATTTTATATTCATGCTGCTGACTTTATAAAAACCCCTCTTCTTATATTTGTGATATGTTGTCTAATATATATACATCTGCACATTGCAAAGGGCTCTCAAGGATTGTCTTACTTTATTATATGGTGTATAAATTATTCCTATGAATATATTTTTTTTAGATTTTACCTGTTATGTCGAACATTAAAGTGCTGGCTACTGCTCAACTGATGGTAGCTTGCTGAAGTTCCTGTAACGCCTGCAGGCCTAAAAGCTTTTGTTCACAGGGATATTTTTAGTATGCTGAAGCCAGATTTTCATACGGTAGTCTTCTTGAAAAAAAAGATTTTCAAATATAGCAAGATGGCTTGTGCTTATTCTTTTATGTAGTGGTCGGATTGACTATACAGTTACCAATGATTAAGCTTAGGTGTTCTAGGTACAGTGTGGATTACAGTTTTGTCTGTATTCTTGATAATTAAAATATAATAATAAAATATTTATTATCCCTAATTGCACTGTAAATTATATTTTACTATTGAGTAACATTGTCCAAGTCTTATCTACGCACTCATTATGAATCTTAATATCAAAGTAAAAAGCCCACGCTTCGAATTGCTTACAAAATTACAATAACAACGCAAAATATGGTATTCTACGCTAACAAAATTCATAATTTCACATTATACACTAAAGATTTAAATTTATTATTGAGCTGAGCGTAAGCGAGGCTCTTAAGCGTTCATTTTGCTGTTTTACGACATCGGTAACTTTAAAACCTATAGATGTGTTTTTTTAGAATTTGGCACATGGCTAGATCTTTTACTAAAGATGGTTCTGCAAAAAACGGAACAAAAAAATTCAGCCTAGAAAAAAGTTTAAAAAAGTTGAGATTCATTTAAAAGACAGATATATGGCTATAATTTTATTGATGATGAACTGATTTTTTTTTCAATTGACATTCTAAACCGATAGTTGCTGAGCATGTTATAGAGCTATATTATATGCTTAGTTTGTTAGCATTAAAGAAGGGGAGGGCGCTCAGCTCAACTCCCGCAGCGCACGACGGCGGATCCTATTCATTTTCAAATATTGGCGTGTTTATATATATTACTAGAGAAAATATTTGTTTAAAAAAACTGAATTCAAGGGTAAACAAAACAATAAAAGCGATAGTGAATTACCCTGAAATATACCGCGATTAATCAAATCGGTTTTGTAGTAATCGATTCGAGCCTACCACGTGCTGTTATGATGACTTTCAAAGGCATAGTTGTTCGAAAAAAATTCTTGATCAAAGTTGATTCATGATAGATATTACAAAACGATGCGCCGCCATTATTATCTGGTAGTCTACTACTTTGTCACGGATTGATATATACGAGTATGTTATATAAAGTAGAATACTACCACCACTATACATCCTATAATAATAAACTCTCGTACAGATTTCTTTTTTTTGAGCTCTTTATTTTATTATTTGCACTAAGTAAAAATTTTAAATATGTAATTTTGAATTTTATCTAGAATAAATAAAGAGTAGTTGTCCCTATGTATTGTGCTGGTCTGTTGGTCTGTGTCATCACCTTGTTGGTATTATATATGTCACTTGTTTTCAGAAATGCAATTTAAATAATTATTTGAAATAATATAATATATTTAAAGTTTCTTCAACACGATCTAGGTAGAACTCATACCTATGACGTCATCGACACCGGTGGCATAACTCAAAATCGCCTGTAGTGTCAATTTATCTGAAGATATTTAGATATTATACAAAAAAACCTTGACCATACGTTGGTACACAATGGAAGACTTAATTCATTTTGGTTAATTGTAAATCCAATGAAATCTCTTTAAATCAATTATAATTGTTAGTTAGGTGGAGTGGGAGAAATATTCATCTGTGTCATTTGGTTTATTACATACCTTATGGTGAAACGATTAAGGGTTTAAATATTATTCGTGATTGTTTTCTTTCGTCGCCCTACAAATAAGCATAAAATATTTTCTATCTTCTAAGAAAAGTCCACAGTAAACATTTTTCATCTTTTATATATGTATTATAAAAGAAAATAGTTATTTACGAAGAACTTTAAAACAATGCTGATTGATTCATTATATAATGAAATTAGTTAGATATGTTGTATATTCAATTGAGCAATGAGAATTGTCATTTGCAGCATATCATTACAATTAATATCTTTAAACATATCAGAGATTTAAAATGCGGAGACAGAATGGTGTTATTCTATAACAGACTCATATTTTTTGGAGAGTTTAACGAAGATTATCTAAGCAGTAATACTGTGTGTATTATTTCTATAGAGATAATCTTCGTTATCAAATTACATTAATTAATTTCAATATTTATTACCACCGTTCACTCTACAGTGGATGGTACGCAGATAGATAACATTTATTCCAACTTCCTTTGTAAAGTTGGTTTTTATATCTCTTCCTTCAGTTATCGTTCTATGTGGGCTTGTTTTTAGAGGTTGAAGAAACCGTTAACACTAACTATTACAACGAAACGTCAGATTTAATGTCAAATTTAGATTTGACGTAGTTACGTCACCCTACACCAAGCGTGGCGCGACACCCACTTGGCCAGTTCTTTAAATAAAAGTAGTGACGACAGCAGAAATGACCTAAAACTAAAAGTTAACTTTTATAATATTTCTTACGACATTCATCGTTTAAGCATGAAATTATATTCTAAGTAAGATTTAAACTTAAGATAATCTTTAAACAGAATGGAATTTCATTTGACTTGACAAGTAAAGTAAAAAAGCAAAGTAATAATAAAAAGTTAAGTAAATAGGTGCACGCTTCCACTTTTTACAACGAGAACATTAAATAAAAATTAATATTGTGATGAAGAATTTAATGTGGAAATTGATCTGAAATCTCAAAGCGTTACTTGGGATAACTTTGCAATGAACAAAAAGAAGTAAATGAGGTGTACAAATCGCGAAACGTAAAGAAAATTATATAATGTATGTAACAAAAGTAAGAATAAAAAAAAATATACTACTACTATATATACAAGAGAATGTATTAAGAATTCACTAGTGTTTAATTGAATTGTGACGCCGATCCATCGATTATTTCAACTGACGCTTCCTTAATTAAGTTAAAGAGTAATTTTGAAAATGATTTTAAACGCGCGTTATGTTATTCTTCCTGATTTTTAAAGAAAATAAAAGATACAAAATAGGGATCATATTTCGAAAATTCTGTTTGCTTGTTTTTAAGCTACTGCTATTTTTTAAGCTGCTGCGTTACCACCAGTGTCTATGATCGTAATGATCCACTTATTTTGAAAACTTACTCCAATTTTCCATTCCAATAAAGGGAATTCCCAAGTGACTAAAATTGGTACCCATTATTTATTATAAATTTAAAACGGAAAATATATCTAACCGCAATAATTGCGCCAATTATTTAAGTCGGTATACCGGTTTTAATGTGGGCAATTAAGTATGATGCGACGCACTAATGCAAAAAGACGTATGTATGTAGTGAAGAACGAGAAACTGACCTCACATTAAATTACCGTAACACTTACACTGATATTGCTTCATAAAAACATGAAAAGCCTCATTTATAATGCACGAGCAAATTCTTAAAAACGTTTTTAAGATATACGAAACTCAAAATTTGTAACTATATTCAATCTTATTTTATTGTAAACAAGAAATATTATTTAAAAATGTTTGTTTAATGAAAGAAGACAATTAATTCCAGCTCTTCCATTACATAAATTGAAGACTTTATAGACTATAAAATATGGATATGGAAATATGGATGCCATAAGAAATAATTTTCCTTATGCACTGTGAACCACTTGTACGTTTCCGGCAAACCCTGGCAAGGTACAAGTATAAATTTTTATGCTTGTTCATTCATCATTCAATAATAATTTATAATGGTTTTAATTACCTGGTATCATGGAAACTATTTCTGACAAACAGATAAATTCACAAGAATGTAGTTATTTTTTGTAATTATAAAATTAAATATTATTACACCCACTTACATTCCTTCTGTAATTGGTCAAGCAAACAGCACAATATCAAATTAAATAACGTTTTAAGGCAAATAGAAGTTAGATATAATTTACTAGATTTTTAAGAGATTTTTTGACAAATAGACAATGTATATCTATATAAGATTTTCTTTAATTCTTTAGATTTAAGAATCTAAGATCAAGATTCAAATTAACAACAACAATTACACAAAAATATCTATAATTACTTTTAAGCACGCTACAACGCGAATGAGAGGTTGTAATATAGTGAATAGGTTTATTATGGCCATGTCGGCACTGACCTCTGACAATCTGTCCGAAACGACACCTCTAACTAATGTTTAAAAAACAGCTTACACAATTTAAATATAAAGTGTTTTAGGGCATGATTCTTTTAGGTTTTGATAAAAAAAATTATCATCTTTTAAAAAAGGTAGTTGGTATTGTTAAAGATAAATAAGGAAACAGCATGTTCGAATTTGTAGACGAACTAGATTCCAACCTACGAAATATGGAAAACCGTATCTTTGATCTACCATGTTAAAAAGGCTTAGTACAAACTAACATTACAAATTAATTAATAGTAGTTAGTAAATACATGACTATAAAAAAATATAAAAGAACGAATAAAATTACTATGGTAAGTAAGAATATTTATTTACTAACTATTTATTTGCTCACAGCAAAAGTATGATTTGAAAGGATAGAGTTTGAGGTCAAAAGAAAAGACTTGACGAAGCATACGTAATATTTGGCGTAGTGGTGGGGTCAAAACACCACTCGAATCTGAACTATTCTAAATCAGGCCCACATAGACTGCACATTTATTCCGTACATAAAAAGAGACGCTGAATTTCATTTGTCTAATGGACAATTATTATAAATGAAATGAAGAAAAAAAAAATAGTTCAAAATTTTCTATTTTTACGAGAAATCCAACTTTTTCTATAATAGCCTAAAAATGATGTTTGTAATAGACTCATAAGAAAAAAAGAAGTAATAAAAATTAAAATAATTAAAAACTCCAAATACCCCACAGCGAGAGATCTTGCTTCATTATCTTTGTTTTTATCACCGCAAATTCTTACAGATAAGATACTTAAGAGTTATTTAATATTAACAGCCTCATTAATTACAACTTTAATGCAAAACAACATACGAACTGTTATATAATGTTTAAAACTAGAAATCTATATATACAATGGGATAATAAGTATGCAAATAAGATTATTTTACAATCATTCGTCATTCTTTAATAGTTATACTATTAATTAATTATCTGTCGGATTAATTATTCATTGCAACTCTGGTTCGTGCGCAGTGCTAATAAATCTGGAGTATTCTAGGATGATATTATATAAATTAATTTCAAAGTAGCTCTTTGAGGCTTTTTATGTCATTTGAGCAATCTATGAGAAATTCTGAGAGTTAATGAATTTTGGTTTAGGGAATAAGTCTTATTAACATTAAAAAACATGGCAAAGTTTTTGATTATATATTTAATTATTATCAAGCTAAAAAACATGATGCGTATATAGTCAAACAGGATATCACTTTTGAGTTTGAAATCTGTAATTTTTAGGAATGTTAATTGTGTTTTCTTAATTTCATGCCAATATATTGTAAAATATCTTGTGGTATTAAAATGGTGTCAAAGAGAACCGATCCTCAGTGATTGTATTACATAAAGTAGGTACGGAGCCAAACACAGTTTTTAAAGTCCACCATACATATTGATAGTAATAATGAAACTTCCTCTATTTGTGTAAAAAAAGGCACTGCCATCCTGAAAGTATTCGTACGAAAAAGGCGATCAAATCAGTAAGGGAAACAATACAAAGAAATCCTGTCCGAAAGCAAAAGATTTTATCTCGGGAGATGAAGATAGCACCTAGAACCATGTCGCATACTTTAAAAGATGACTTAGGATTTCTTAACTCATAATTTAAAAAAAGAATAGGTTGTTAAAATGAAAACAACTACTTAAGTGGTTCGCAAAGGGAAGGGTAATCATAGAGAATAATTAAATTCATAGACAACCAATCTTAAAACATGAGAATATGTTATAATTTTTAAAATAATAGAATAATTATAAGACTACAACTAGATAAGATTGAGGATGATCTTACCTAGTTCTAGTCTTTTGAATTATTTTTATTTTATTATTTTATGTAGATTTATGAAATATAAGATTTTTTCTTAATAATACGAAGATGTGTTAAAATACCGCTTTCGTTTGAAATATTAATACTACCATCCTATTTAAATTATTACGTCTTAATTGACGTAAATATAACATAATTATGAATATTCCAGACAAATTCATTACTCAGTTTTTTTTGCTTTTAACTAATACAATGCAAGAAGTTCAACTAATTACCGTCCTCCAAGAATTACCAGATTCTCACTTACAAAGATTGTAAGTGGTTTTTGTCACCTTGTTTATATATTTTTGTTCACTGTTCGGTTATTCCCTACAAATTGTATTATAATATTAATAACATTATTTTATGCATATATTTATATCAAAACCAATTATTATTAGCTATCATCTGATCCAGCAGCAGCAAGTTTGTATTATTTAAATTATTTTAAATATTTTAGGATTTTCGTATTAAACAAATATTAACGTAAAGAGTATTTATTCTGTTAGCTTATTACGTATTAAGATATAACGATACCAAATATGTTAAAATACATTCAAATAGTTAATAGTTAGTTGCTTGTTGCGAGAAACAAATATATATATATATATATATATATATATATATATATACGTTTGAGTTTGGTTTGATGATTTATTTGTATGTTTTTTGAAACTTCAAATAACATTACTCAAAATGTGCAAAGTCAAATTAATTATATATTTAAATTGAAATACTAAGTGTCTTAAAAATACTAGAATTAAGTGACTGGTAATCTTTATGTTACATACTAGCTAGTGCTGCTACTTCACCTGTTTCCCCCTTCACCCGATTTATATATAAAATATTTAATTAAATTTAATCATATATATCCTGTAGTGTTCGTGTGTTACCACAGACTATCAGATGAACAAACAAATAGACGCACAGGAAAAAGATTCAAAATTAGGAATAATTTCTATGACGAATTTAGCTGACAACCTTTTTTTGAAAATCTTATTACTTTTATGGATGTATTATGAGTATATTAGCATATTATAAACACTATTACCATATTAGCATATTGCAAATTAGAAATTAATGAAATAATTTAATATATTATATCTTAAATACTATTTTTTTAATAGTTTCTCGATTGTTAGTTAGGTTGACATGTGTTATTAGTAAAGGGAGAGGGACACAGGCAGCTTTATGTAAACAAAAAGAGATTTTATTGAGTAGTTCATTCATTCCTTTTATAACCTTGCACCGAGAAACAAGTCTGTAACATTTTGTATTGTTATATACATTAAGATGTTTTAGTTAAATTATAATTTATGTTAAAGATTTTTGACGAAAGGATTTGATACGTGAAATATTGGTAAGCTGCCAATCAGTGTAACATACATACATACTTATAAGTTACAATACGAAATAATTTTAAGATGCACTTATGATGTGGAATGCATTTCGAGATATATTTACAAGATGTAGTAATATTGTATAAAAATCTTCTTCTTCTTTTTCCTTTTGATCTGTTTAATCATTAATAGAAAATTATTATTGTTTTTTTTTTGTGATTCGATAGATTGATGAAATATAATTAGAATATTTACCTGACCCTTGCATGTGAGGTTTATTGATTTTATCTTTAAAATATACGGTTTAAGATTGTTATGGGATTGCAATTTAAGAATGCGGTAGTTACTAATTGGTTCACTTGTATGTGTATCTCGGATCCTTAATTTTTTTTACTCACAATATTAAAATGATTGCTCTTAGCTCTAATCAGATCAAGGTTTAATTAATACGAAATAATTTTAAGATGCACTTATGTTGTGGAATGCATTTCAAGTTATATTTACAGGAGTAAAATTGTATAAAAATCAAAACGAATGGTGTTCTTCTCTTACTTTTTGATCTGTTTAATCATTAATAGAAAATTATTATTGTTTTTTTTTGTGATTCGATAGATTGATGAAATGTAATTAGAATATTTACCTGACCCTTGCATGTGAGGTTTATTGATTTTATCTTTAAAATATACGGTTTAAGATTGTTATGGGATTGCAATTTAAGAATGCGGTAGTTACTAATTGGTTCACTTGTATGTGTATCTCGGATCTTTAATTTTTTTTTCTCACTATATAAAAATGATTGCTCTTAGCTCTAATCAGATCAAGGTTTAATTGAATGGATTACAACAGTATTGTATTACACCTCGACTTGTTACACTATATTCAATAAATTTATATGTTATTTGAGAAACTATATTTATTTCATAACTGAATTCGATGTGATAGTTGTTTTTAACTTCCCAAATAAGGAGAGAGTTCTCAATTCCTCTCTATATATTTTTATGTATGTAATTTTTCGTCATAATTTCCATGTATGTTTATTTTTGATGACATATAAAGCGTTTGTAGTCCCAAAGTGGTAGGTTCCATCTCTATGATTCTTAAACTACATTATTATAAGCTGTGGTCACGTTAATAAAATGGGTATTGGCGCGACTTTTTAAACTTTGGTTAGGTTTGACCTCGACTGGATTTTTGAGTCGAGTCAAGTCCAACTTATTTTAAATTTGTGATAAAATGTTGTTTGAAAATTTTCTCATTTTTTTTTTCTACTTGTATGCTCTTCTTTCTATAAAACGGATTGATAGTTCAAGATAAAAAATTATTACAAATGATAGACTATATCTTGGTAAATAAAACATAAAATAGGGCGGGCGAACTTGTATTTTATAACATATACAGAAATAATAAAATATATAAATAACAGTTAATAATAAATTTCGGAAAAAGAAACCGCGGTATATGACTTGTTTGTTTTGTTTTAGTTTTTGTTTGTTTTGTTTTATTTTTTGCTGTTTTGTTCTGTTTTCAATTGTGGTCTTATATAAGAAAACTTTTTTTGCGCACATGGACTTCAACCTACTTAACAACAAAAATCGGACATTTAATGAAATGATCATTACAAATAATGACATTTTTTTTTGTTTTTGTGACATTCTAGTTGTGTTTTTTTTTATTCATGTTTCTAAGAGCGATTTGTAAATACATCGTGCGGTAGTTAAAAATTGTTTATTTTATATTTTATTTAAATTTATTTTAATATATATATTGCTTTAAGTCAATCTTAGAAATTATTTTACCTGTTTAGATAATTTCACACGCCTGATTCACATGCTTTAAGATGTCTTTTTTTTTTTTTTTTTTTTTTTTTTTTTTTTTTTTTTTTTTTTTTTTGAAGACCCTAGACATTTGTCCATGCCTGTCATTGTGATTTTAAACAATTTTATTACGAATTTAATTGCGATGATAACTTCGCAGGAAATTGTACACAAGTTTTCCAAAGCTATTTTAGAAATTGATAATAATAATAAATAAAGTAAATAGTAGTAGTAGTAAGCTAGGTTATTAAGTTCACTAGCTTTTTCATAGCGTCGGAGTCACGGTGAGAAATTGCCATCTTGAGGTTGTACTCTACAAGAGTTCTATCGGAGGTATCGCCGGCCCGCCTAATGAATCTCACAATGGCGTCTTCGTCGATATCCGTGTAGTACGTAGAACTTCTTGTGTGCCTAGATAAAGCCACCACTGCGTATGGGACACTTGTCAGGTACGATTTTGGTTTGGATTTCGTTTGGATGATTATTACCGACTCGTATGTTAATCCCTGAGCTTCATTGATAGTGAGGATGCGCGAGTTTTCCCCTTTTCCGTACCCTAGGTTTGTAAGGTCCGCTTTTTCAGTCTGTGTGTGGACCAGGTACAGGGTATTAGGAAAGTCAGCTTCGATGGTAGCACCCGTAAACCTGACTGTTATCAGAGAGCGAGTCAATGAATGGGCTGAGTATATGCCGTTGTATACCTCGTTTAGAGCATAGCTTACGTCCAGGGGACATCGGTAGGTTCTTAAGAGCTCTTGACTGATAGACGTCACGAGGTATGGGCTATTATATTTCATATGGAACAGATTTAGCCGGTCTATATAAGGAATCTGGTTTGTGTCTCCGATTAGTGTGACTGCTTTGACCTCTGTTAGTCGGGCCGCCATAACGATCGCTCCGAAATGGTTCATCAAGGCCTCGTCAACGATAAGTCGTTCAGGCTTTTCTTTGACGCCATTTATTAATATTGAAGCGATCGTTCGGACTTTGGTCTTCCCGTCCTTTGGACAACTGAGGGCGAGTTTATTCCTGAGCTCTAATGCTGCCTCAGTCGTCGTTGTTGCTATCAAGTCACTTTCAAATACGAAGTTGTTTACTACCCAAGTCGATTTTCCACATCCAGGAACGCCGTTGACCCAGTGGAAAATTGGTGCTTCCCAGTCTTCCCAGGATCTTGCTGAATCCTCTACGGCTGTAGCCATTTGGAGGATGTTATCTTCCAGCCAGACCTCTGTGCAGCGGGCTACTACAAGTATTGAGTCTTCAGCGGGTGTTAAATACTTGGGCGGTCCAGTTACTCCTTTGGGGGTTTCAGCTATTTTAACGAATCCATTTTTAACGCTGTAAGCCGCCATGTGGGGAATTTTAGGTGTTTTACCCCGTACATATTCAGATGTAGTGTTGTTGAAAATGGCGGCTTTTTCTTCCTTGAGTAATACTTTAAGAAGACCTTCGTTTTCAAGTTCGAAGGTCCGCCTGATCTTTTCACAGATCGCAAGGTTAGTTTTGATTGTTTCCCTTATAGATGCTGTGTACTCAAGAAACGCGTTTCGCATATGTTCGTTGGCACCACTGGCAGATGGTAAATCGGGTGCACTTGTTTGTCCCATGTGGGCTCTAGTTCTGTTCTTTTTATGATATTTTTGCTTCGGTTTAAGCATTGTAATCATCTTATTAAATCCTTTCTTAGTTTTTGATTTGTCCTGTGTTATTTTGTTGGATTGAATTTCGATGGCAATTTTCTCTTGAAGGCGTGCGGCGCTGCTTTGTAGGATCTGGTTGCTTGGTTCGCCCCAGGTGTTTTCGGGGGTCGTAGTCCTATTTGGTGTTTTTCTTATTTTAAGGAACGTTAGGTCTTCTCCGCGGTCTTCATATACAACCACGTCGTGGTAACTTGAAGCATTTATAGATCCTATGAGATTTGCTACAGTTCCTTTGTCATAGCCAACTCGCATAGCGTCAACGCTTATTGTTTTTGGACTAGTGTTAATATTTTCAGCTCCTAGTGTGCTCAGGTGATCGAGCATCTTACATGCATTTGTGTAAGGGGACTCTGGGTAATTAGCGTCCAGTAGTGCGATGGTTTTGTTCTTCCTCCGCACTATTCGGCAATCCCAGTCCCCCAATGTGACTATTGGCATGCTGTCGTACATCGACCTCTTCATTGTTGCCCTATCGGTACTTCCTTTAGTAAGGGCAGCTAGTCCGGGTGAGATGTATACCCAGTTTTTTGGTCCTACGATGCAAAAACTGAAACCTATTTTTTCTTGGTCGTCGTTCATGTATAGAGCTACTGGTTTAGTCCGAAGCCCTGGAGTACTAGGTTGTCCTTTATCCAAAAAGCGTTGTAGGTTCGACTTTTGTATCCCTGTAAGTTTGATAGGTGTTTTTTGTGTGAGTTTGATAAGACTCTTGTTTTCCAGAGGTCTTTTCCTTAAAGCGATTTTACTGCCATTTCTTCTCAAGGCAACCAGGAAAATTTCTTCTAGAAAATCTAAGAGAACTGGGCGTCTTTGATCATCGGCCATGAGGGTTTTTATGCCGATTTTCTCCAGTTTGGTGTGGAGTTGATTTTCCAGGTCCGATCGAGCTGACGAAAAACGCGGACAGTCTAGTATTATGTGCCATACTGTCTCTTCGGTGGACGAGTCACACTCACAGCCCGGAGAGTCTTTTAATTTAAATAAGTGTAGGTATTTTGCTATGCCTCCGTGGCCCGTCAGGATTTGCACGTGTATAGGATTCCACTTGGTTTTCCTTGTAATACGAAAAGCTGTGGCGACATCTGGTAGGAACTCCTTTGTGATTTTTCCTGTGCTGGATTTAAGATGTTATAAAACTGTACCAAGTTCTTAAAAGTTATAATCTGATTATAATCAAAGTAGAAACAATATTCTAAAGTAAATCTCGCTTTATGTTTATACATAACCATAAAATTAAGGATAAGGATAATTAAAGTAAAAATGTACTCAGCTAATTAATAATACGTAAGTTAAGCGACTTGCGTATTGAGAACGCGTAAGCGACATCATCTCCACGGCGCTTACGACGTTTGACTGATATTATTTAACCTGCATTTGAAGTTACACTATTGTTTAGTTATATTTACCGAAGTAACATAATTATATATATATCTTTTAAATGGAATGCTTTACAACGTGTGATTGATTTGGAAACGTGTGTGAATATTGGAATTATTTAAAAAAAGTTATCAATGCAAGTTCTCCTTCTTAGCAGATGTACATGACAGATTACTTCGTTCTTCTAGCAATTTACTGCTCCACACTCCTCTTTATCGGACTGGTTTCTTATCCAACTCATTTGCTCTAACTGCAGTCAGACTTTGGAACGAGTTACCGGAACATATACGAAAAGCGCCGTCTCGTGACTCATTCAAACGCCAAGTAAAACAACTTTATTTAAATGAATAATTTATAATGTGTATAATATGCATGTATGTATGTATAAATTATAAATATTTTATTACTATATATAATACTATATATAATGCTATATTTTAATGTATTGTATTTGTTATTATATTATATGATTGTAGTTATATTTCTCGATTTATTTATATATTTTTTTTTGCACGCCTACCAATGTTCTTTCATGTACATCCTAAGGTTGGCTGGTAGAGAATGTCTTTGTGGCATTAAGCCCGCCTTTTGTGCATTATTTTGTATATTGTGCAATGAAGAATTAAATAAATAAATAAATAAAAGGGAAGCTGTAAAATAGTAATAAAAATCTTAATAGGAGCCCTCAAGTTAATCTGTCAATTTGTATATAAAATTTTTAATCGTTTTGAGTTTACTATTAGAATTCTTTTAGAATGTGTACAATTTACAAGTTTAAAGGGATTATAACACTACAAAATAGAGCAAAAAAAATGCTAAAAAAAATAGTTCATAACATTCGTACCAATCGTCATCGATACCAAAATTTTCTCATCTCTAAATTATTTTAAAGATAGCCATAAAAAATTGGGAAAAATTAAAGTGAAATATTTTTTTTTGGTCATAATTTTTCATATCTTTTTTATTAATTATATATCTTTTCCACTACGTCTTTAATATTTCTTAGTATCTCCAGCTTGCTTACTAAAACTAAACAATAATATCATATATATTTTAAAAGAGATTTAAGAAATTATATGTTTTTAAAAACGATATAATATACAATCAACGGCACATTTAACCGCCCACCTTTATCATTCGTCGCCCTGTTTGCTTACGTTTATTATGGTTTAACAACTATTTTGTTTTTTGTCAAGTGGCTACTCTAGCAATAAATTAAACACCTATACTCATAATTCGTTTCTTAATTTTGTGTCACCGACAGGTTTTTGGAATTTAGTCGTTATTTAACATTATTGCCGTTGTGTTCCTGTGTTAACATTTCCAGTTATTTTCTACCATAGTGAGTGAATATTGATTAATTGAAGTTTCCAGTGTTTGCTTATTGTTCTTAACTGTAAAAAATGCCACTCGGTGCAACTAGCGCAGCTAGGGCAGTGGCTTTATCGGACGCCGGGTAGAGCCAACGTTGCATCGTCCGTACACTCCGTGTATCTCGAACTACGGTACGGGATGCCATCAGACGATTTCGGGAGACTGGCTCATACAAGCTCAGGCCAGGTGAAGGCGGATATCGATGCACTTCAGCTCTAGATGATGGCTTCGTTATCAGCAACGTGTTGAGAAATCACTTTTATACGGCTACTGAAGTTCGTACGTGTCTTTTTGAGGTGAGAAATGTCAGTGTGAATGAATGAACAATTAGGAGAAGACTGGCAGAAAGGAATTTGAGTGCGTTTCGTTCAGCTCGTGCTCCACAACTGCTCCCACAACACTGTAGAGCTAGACTTGCTTTTGCTCGAGAATATGCTAACTGGTCTGTTTGGGAATGTAAGGGCGTAATGTTCTCAAATGAAAGCAGAATAGTCCTAAGAGGTTTAGATGGACGTCAGCGTGTCTACAGGTGCCAAAATGAAAGGTTTGCTCCATGCGCTATAACCGAAACAGTGGGTTAACAGGAAGGATCCGTAATGGTTTAAGGAGGTAACTCTTATGAGGCTCGTACTGACCTTGTTGTGTTCGATATAGGCAGTGTAAATGCTCAAAGATACGTGGAAAAAGTCCTACAAGACAAATGTCATACCTTTTGCACCATTCATTGGTGACAACTTTAGATTAATGCATGATAGTGCACGTTGCCATACCGCAAGGTCCATCATAGAGTATTTTAATGAGGTCGGTATTCAAGTTTTACCATGACCGGCAAGCAGTCCCGATCTTTACCCAATTGAGCACATTTGGGACAACCTCAAAAGACGTGTCCGAGCCAGAGTACCAGCACCTACGATACTGGGTGAGCTCAAGACGGCTGTGGTAGAGGATTGGCACAATATACCCCAATCGGATATCCAAGATATCATGGATGGTATGTCAAACCAGCTCCAAGAAGTCATTAGAGCACGAAGCGGCAACACATATTATTAATTTTAAATTTTCTTTTTAATTAGACCACTTTTTTCAAAATTGAAATTGTTACATTTTTATCGAAAATTTTCCTAAAATCGAGTTTTGCAATTTACCGTTTAATAAAACCCCTTTTTTGAAGAATTTTGTTTTTTTCCAAGACTTTAAGGGTAGTTTTCAATCTACCTCTCATAAAATGTGGTCTAAATTTGTCACTTTCTGTAAATTGAAGGAAATACAAGGTGGGCGGTTAATTGTGCCTGTGAGTGTATATTATATATATTTATTTATTATTTATTTATTTAGCTTCACGCCATATCCCTTGTAGGGTAGCCAGAGACGACGGAGCATCAAACGCTACGGTCCCTGCATACCTCTTTCGCCTTGGCCACAGACATCAACCTTTTCATACATGCCCTCCGGGGGGTCCTCATGCTTTTTACGTGACCTTCCTGCTGTATCATAGATACTGTGTTTTCGAAGGTCACTCGAGGCCTCCCCCTGTCTCTCTTACCGCTCACTTTTCCTATATAAATCTTTTTTACCATTCTTTCATCACTCATTCGTTCAACGTGCCTAAAGCACCTGAGCACGTTTTTCTTCATTCTCACCGTGACATCTTCACTAGTACCTGCCATTCTGTGGATCTCTTCATTGCGGATTCGATCAGCTAGACGGACTCCGCATATTCTGCGAAGAGATCTCATCTCCACTGCATTCATCTTTCTTACATTCTTCTTCTGTGTTACCCACTTTTGCCTGCCGTATAACAGCGTCGGTAGCAAAACTGCATTGTGTACAGCCAAACGTGCAGTTATGCTGACGTTTCGCCGTCTCAACAATGCAGTCAAAGCACTGTTGACTCTGTTACCGGCAGCAATACGCCTTTCCACATCCATTTCGTCTCTGCTAAACATACTTCCCAAATATACCACTTCATTCACTTGTTCTATTATCTTATCATTCAGGTTGATCTTACATTCTGTTCTTTCTTCATTTCTTTCAAATATCAGAACCATCGTCTTATCTACATTCAGGTTTAGACCATTAATTTCACACCCATCTTTCAGAGTGTCTGCCAATGCCTGCAAATTGCATTCTGATGATGCAATGAGCACTGCATCATCTGCATATAGCAAGCAATTGACCTTAAGGTCACCTACTTTCACTCCCATGTCACTGTCTTTCACGCCTTGGAGACAACTATCCAAATACAAATTGAACAACCAAGCTGACATAGCGCAACCTTGCTTAACACCCGATTGGATGTCAAACCAGGGCGACATGCCAGCTCCTACTCGCACACAGGCTAAGTGATCTCGGTAAAGAGACTTTACAGCCTGTAGCAAGGGTCCATTCACGTTGTATCGGGGCAGTACCTCCCATAACTTCTTTCTCACAACCCTGTCAAACGCCTTTTCCAAATCCACAAAAGTACAGAAAACCTTTTTGTTTAGAGCCAAAAACTTTTCCGTGCGGAGGGAAAAGATCTGATCTATACACCCTCTTACAGGTCTAAAACCTCCTTGGGCCTCCCACAACAGCCTTTCAGACTTTACGGCCCAAGCTAATTAAACTGATAGCCCTATAGCTTGCACAGTCTATCTGTGAACCTTTGCCTTTATACAAAGGTACAATGACTGCACTTCGCCAATCGTCTGGGACCTCCCCCGATTTCGAGTATAAATTGCACAAAAACCAGAAAAAGTCCCAGACGCGTGGCCCACCATATTTGATCATCTCGGCAGTAACTTCATCTGCTCCCGCAGCCTTACCGCATTTCAGACTTCGAATCACGCTCTCTACTTCTTCCAAACTGATTTCACCATCGGCTACATCTTGACTCAGCATTATGCTGGTAGTCAAGACCGAGGTGTCCTCACGTTCATACATCTCCTTGTAGAATTCCGCCCACCGCTGCAAAACATGTGCTTGCTCAGTTAAAATTTAACCGCTCTTCGAAAGCACCCCTTTCATTCTACAGGTTACCGAACAACCCCGGGAACCACTAACTTCTCGCCAGAAAAGCTTCGTGTTTTCCCGGAAGATGTTCGTCAACCTTTCATCCAATAATTGACCACAATTTCAGTTTTCATACGAGATTTGTACAAAAAGTATTGCGAATTAAGAATATTCAAGATTAACGTTTATCTTAAGTATTGGTATATTTTCCCTTATGCCGAAAAGTTAGGCCATTTCAAATGTTCACTTTTCAAATGTTTTGCTGTGTTTCATTTTTGTCTATTTTAAAAAATACCAAAAAATCTGTGTAAAATTCTTTGTAAAAGATAAAATAGAGTAAGCGGAAGCATCTCAAAAACGCATATCGTGACCTTGGGACATAGGCATGTTTGTCGGTAATACAAGTTGGTGTCAAAATGGGACTGATGAATTTTTTTTAACCATTAAAAAAAAAGTATTGTTCTTTGATAAAATGATGCTTATTAAATTAACATAATTTTATAATAATATAACACTATCACTACTCGATATATACGAATATTCTATATCTACGAATCATAGAATGTAAAATCTCAATATTTTTTAGTTTTCCGACAAAAGACTCCCAGATTAAGGCTTAGGGTGTAACAAGCGTACAAAGAATTAGTAATTAGTACAACGCGTACAAATTTACAATATGAAAGGATAAGTCTTGAGTTATTATTTTATCAATGTGGATTCAAATTACTTTGCCATAAAAGGATATATTCGAAAAAAGAAATTACCATTTCGACTAATGAATTTTTTTTATTACTACAGTAAATTTCAACATAACGTGAGTCGTATAACATCAGATAAATGATAATATTTCAATTTATTAAGCCAGAAATAGCCCTGTATTATTAATCTTGAAATGCCCTGTCAGGGCATTTCAAGATTTATTATGTTAATTTTTATCATAATTGTAATTTAGTATTTAACAGTGGGCTTAAAAAAGTAACATAGGACATGCCTGCGTAGAATCTGTCGTCGAATCTGGCAATTATTTTCCAATTTGGTATCTGTGTGAATAAAAAAAATATTTTGTATAAAACTTACCTTTTTTTTTATTCTCTTTCCGACCATATTGAAATGTTTGTTTATGGTAGTATTAATATTTAATTAAAATACGGAACTGATATCACTATTTCAACCGTTGAACCACTCAGATGAAATACTAAAAGAAAACCTTAATGTTAATTTGAATTAATTTAATATTTTAAAAGAAATTAAGGAAAGGATTTTTAAAAAATTAAAAGCTGGTGTTCATTTCCGATATCATGTCTCTTTGACACTTTACTTAATAATTATATATTAATAAAATATGCTATGCATTCGTTATTTCCAGGTATAATGCTGATGTTAATTCTGTTTGGTGTCTGTGTGTGTCTTTTGTGGAGTTTGTCAAAAAGAAACAGATACAAGGATGAGCCGCCATTATTATCTGGTAGTAAAATACTATTTGGCCACGCATATCTATATATAGGAAGTAGTACCCGTACGTATTCTTTTTATTCTGATTTTTATTTTGATATGTAGAATATTTGCGTTAGATTGAAAGTTATAGCTAGTACTTAAAAATGTGTTATTTTAAACTAATTAATCCACAATTTAATGTTTATAAAAAATTTAAAACATTTAACATAAGATTTTCTGACATTAGCACTTTCTGTTCGAATGTCATGAATGTTATATTATAAAAAGTCATTTTTGCATCACTCACATCTACTTATGCTACTGACGAAATAAAACTGGTAGTATTACTAGGGGCGCCAACAGACAGTGCCGTTTGCATATTAAGCGAAGCGAGCCCAGTATGATGACTCATCGTTTCCCATTGACTTCAATGGGATATCAGTTTTTTGACTATTATTCCTCAACGACCTGACATTTTTCAAAAAATTTTTTTAAAACCTTCGTCTAATGTGTCTTTTTGATTGCAAAATTTCATAATTTTCCGTCAAGTAGTTTTGGAGCCTATTTGTGACAAAGAATGTGAAAATTCTCCAGTTGAACTCATTAAAATTGACAATCGTTTATGTCAACTACAATAATTGTGATTCACATCTTCAATAAATTATACTTGTAACAAATCTATTTTCAGAGCTTTGGAGCAATATAATCAAAGCATGTAAAGAGTGTATGGAACGGGATGGAGTTGTAAAAACGGTTGCAGGCCACCGAACCATATACGGTTAGTGTTTGAATAAGTTATTTACATATATATACATATAATAAGTTAATAATTTAATCCATTTCAGTAAAGTACGTTTTCTATAAACGATCTACAATATTATGTTTCGTTTGGCAAGCCATTTACTAACATAACTGACATAATAACAGAGTATTCTGATACTTGGTTAGGCATTGAGGGGTGTGTACTAGAAGAGTGGTGGTATCACAAAAGGGTTTTCTTTTGTATCTTTTTGAGATTAAATTAAAGAAGTTCACCCCATTCCGAGACCATCTCCAAGGTGGTCTCTACGGAAGACAAGTTTCTTACGGCACTCGTCGACGTTTTCTTGAAAGAGCCCTGCAAGGCTGGGATAGGCAACTACCGAATCTAGAGGTACATTAGGAGCTGTTGGTTGATGATGCTCTCCATTATTTTAGAGAAAATAGCGATAGGTCTGTTGTTGTAGCAGGGTCCGAGCTATCACCTATTTAGGGGTTCGATTGACAAAGTTTCACTTCTATCAGACCACGACTATGTCTTTAAAATAGGAGTGAGAAATAAACTCATTTCCATTGGAGTCAACTCACGGGCACTTGTTTGTAGCACCATTGGGGAATTAACATTTGGCCCACTCGACTTATAAACGTCAAAGGGAAATGGAGACTTTTGTATGTTGTTTTGGCAGAAAAATATTTCCGGCATTGGTATCAGAAAAATATAGTAGGCAGTGTCATCCTTCTGTCAACCAAAGTCGAGTTTGAGGCAAAAAGAGAGCCCAAGAGATCAACTTTCCTTTTGCCGTTAGGACCGTAAGTAATTCCCCTAGTGCAATGGCGCTTGGGAAAGTTGGTAAAAGTTTCCCAGACTGACTTTAAAAACCGCCCAGAACTTGCGTGCGCTAGGTGCTGATCCTCAATTTTGAAGACATGCTTGAACTTTGCTCTAACTATTTGCCGTTAGAAGATTCGGGAGGCACGGTTATCTTTCCTCTTCAGACCTGGTCGAGCCGGACGTTGAATAGGCACTACATTCCGTACCGAGAAATGATCCGAGAACCCTAGCAGTGCCTCTACATTGAATGGGTAGTTTCAAAGATACGTAGTGAGCAGAATGTCGCAAAAAAATAAATGTCCGGTAGACGAGAGTGCGTCTTAACCAGCTGGGACAAACTATTTGCAAGAGTAAAGTTAAAGCAGACCTCTCCACGTAATCGGTGTCACGTGACCCAATCCAACTACGACTTCGGTGGAGGGACTCTGTGAAAGCAGGTGGTTAATCTTTGTTTGAACATGACCCAAGAGTTGATCCGTTTCTGTATTAACTATAGAGGCACGCCTAGCCTCTGACATGATTGTCTATGCCTAGGCGCAGTCAGACTAAAAACATCGCTATCCTGTTTGGCAGAGGGGTTCTGCTTCCGGATTCTCTCACTCACCTATGAAACATTTCATTAGTATCGATCGTCGATCTATCTTCCATAAGAGGATGGTTCGTACCCGGTCGAGTCAGCCCAATACGAGCTGCAATCAAATGACTATAGACAAGATGTACCACCTTTAAAATAAAGCAATCGAAATATTAATATTCAATATTTACGTATTGTCTATTCGTCACTTATATTTTGACAATATTTCTTTTTCTTTTTAGTTTTAACAGACCCAGACGACTGTGCTACAGTTTCGAACGTCTGCTTACAAAAAGAAAGTATTTATGAGTTTGCTAAACCCTGGCTTGGAAATGGCCTGGTGACTTCATCGGGTAAGTTTTATATATTGACCAGCACAAAAACTATCATCGAAAATAAAACAAAATATAACAGACAATTAGTTAAAAAATGCCATTAGTTCACTCACATTGCAATCGATAGCAACTTTTACCATTTATTGATAAGATAATAAAAACAACAGCCAAAAAATAATGATAAATTAAATATTCAACCAAATTTGTTTTATTTTTTCATAGCTTCAGTGTGGAAAGTCCACCGAAAATTACTAAATTCAAGCTTCAATCCAAATGTAGTGGACAGTTTTATTGATGTATTTAACATCAAATCGCGTAGACTCGTCAATAACCTAAAGGTTGAAGTTGGTAGAGGATTATTTGATCATTGGAAGTATGTAAGACTATATGCTTTGGAAACGGTATGTTGTACGTATCCCATATTCAAATTATTGTTTGTTTAATGTTTCATATTTTTATAAAAGTTTTAGTAATATATTATATTAATAATAACAAAATTGTAATAGAAGCTTTGATCGACGTCAAATCACTTATTTATTTTTTAATACTATGTAAATTTAATGCACATGACTTTCTCATTTATTCTATTATGTTTAAATAAGATTCAATAATTGTTTTTTTGTTCATTTTATTTTTATGTTTTACAGTGACCGCTTTAGGCGTGGATATAAATGAGAAAAGTACAGCTAACACAGAATTTGTAACCGCTTTGGAAACAATATTAAACGTTCTTATAAGTAGATTCCAGAAATTTTGGTTGCACAGCAATTTGGTATACAATTTGACCCATTTGAAAAGAAAGCAGGACCAATGTATTAAAATATTGCATAAGATGTCCAACACAGTAAGTAATACGATCATCAGAGAAATACTATTATAAATAATTCAACTTCTTACACTAACAATTTCGATAACCCATTGTAAAGTCTATGAATTCAATATTACTTTTTCTGAAGTGTATCTGAAAACATAACCAAATTCCTTATTTTTTCGCCGTTCTGTCTGTCTGTCTATTCGATTCGATTGTTATTGGAATTTCACTGGAAGGTAAAGGAAGGAAGGAGTTCGAAGATATACATGGTAGTAGGGTAGATTTATTTTTTGTTAAATTCTAGAATTGTCATGGAATAACATGAAAAAAATATTTAAATACAACAAAACTGCTGGATGGGTTATAATTATTATTAATTGTAATACAGGATACCTTTCATTCGAGCATATTCTCGTAATATCACAAGATAACAAAAAAAAAATATTATTGGCCATCATTACGGATTTGAGTGCGTGTTAAAATATTGTATAATTCGCTGGCTATAATATAAGTAAAGTAAAGTAAAAATATAATATAAGTTAAATCATTCTTATCACCAATCTCATTTTATAATTTTTTTTTGATCTCCAGATTCTAAGAAATAGGAAAGAGATATTCTTGAAGAACCGTTCAGATGTGAATGGAAACACTAAAGGTATCTAATTTATTACATTTTATTAAGTCATATTACACCAGTACTTTGGCGGAGTTTTTATTTAGTAATCATTCAAATCAATCAAAATAATCCTTTAATTAAACCTTTTTTTTAAAGTAGGTAGGTAGTAGATTCTTTTTGCTCAGAAATATTTTAAAACTTTTACATTGAAAGACGTAAACCCTGTACAAGATGCTTTTAACTCTGGAAATTCTTTTAACTTTCATTGAAAATACCTGGCTTGATTTAGGTTATACCTAATGAGAAAAACTAGAGAATGGGGGTGGGCAGACTGAAATCACAAACAATATTTACATATATATTATTATGTATAATATTTATATATAAATCAATGGATTTATATTAGATTATATTCGACAAATTCGACAATTTAACATATTCTTACATAAAGTCTGTATTCAGGTAGAAAATTCAAGCCATTTATGGAATTACTCTTAGAACTTGCTCATGACACAAATGCCTTCACGGATCGTGAAGTCAGAGAACACGTGGACACTATGATTGTGGCTGGTCATGATACTTTTGCCACTGCTTTAATGTTCTGTATGATGTTTATCGGCGCCAACCCACATGTGCAAGAGAAAATACACGAAGAGTGAGCATTACAAAGTGCATTTCTTTTATTTTAAAAGGTAATCTTCCTTTCCAATAACTTCTAATATTTTTTTAAAATATTTCAGGTTAAATAGCATATTTGGTGACGAGGATAGAGACGTCACAAAGCAAGATCTCTCACAGTTAGTGTACTTAGAGGCGGTCTTGAAAGAAAGTATGCGTCTTTATCCGACCGTGCCTTTGGTGGGGCGCCATCTTACTGAAGATGTCAAACTGCGTATGTTTCTTGAAAAAAATCCTTTTTTTGCTAACATTCTCAAAATGTACCTCAAGAATATTGTTATCTATTGCTACTGCAAACAATTATACTCAAATTATCTTTATTTTAGGAAATTGCACTTTATACAAAGGAAACTCAGTATTTATGAGTATCTACTCAATACACCGGCATCGTGTTTGGGGCCCGGATGCTGAAGTGTTTAAACCGGAGCGATGGCTTGATCCTTCCACCCTACCAGAGAATCAAAATGCCTCAGCCGGTTTTGGTCTGGGCCGCCGTAATTGCATCGGTACATAAGATCCTATAAAGATTGTTATATGATTAGATTTATTTTTTTTTTCTTTAAGCATTTGGGACTTATTCATGTTTATTTTATTTATAGGTCAAGCTTATGCAATGAAAGCTATGAAGACAACTATGGTTCACATTTGCCGAAACTATATAATGCACGGGGAACATTCGAACTTGAAGCTTAAGCTGGACGTATTTCTTCAACCTGTTTCCGGTTATTATGTTAAAATTGAAAGAAGAAATTAATTAATTTATGATGGACCAAATTTTATATTATATATTTATTACAACTTTAAAATGTTTTATTTTCATATGTAGGGCAAATGGAAAAAGTTAATGAAGCCAGTAAGGTTGGTGTTTTGGTGTGAGTTCCTTAAAATATTTTTTTTACAGAGAATAATTCAGTAGAATACACTAGAATTTCTTTTGCCCTTTATTAAATGAAAGAATTTACACAGTAGACGTGAATGGAAAGCAGTCCCGTGGTGGCATGCCATAAGACTTCATATCAGGACCTTTCATGATCCTCATTTACAGATAAGAAAAAGTCTTTAAATTAGCTGACTGTGGAACTTTAATCGTGGTTGATCGATACAATCGACATGAACTAACATTAAAGTAACAAAAAATGATTAAAAATTCGGTAATAACGATTAATCCGTAACAGATAACAGTAACAATCTGCATACGAATAAGACATGAGACATTTTAAAATACAGAGAATTTAAATTGTAGTAAAATCTTATATTTACGATACCATCTCGTTTCATTAACACAACCGCCCTGGAACAATTTTGAGGTATCAGTATAAGTAAAAGAGTATAATTTTACCAATTTTGATCATAATGCTGAAACTTGGCGAAGTCGCTTAAATATAGACAACGTGGTGGTTTTTCATTAAAACTTCATTATAAAATTAAATGGTTTCAGTTTGTTTCCATCAACAGTTGTGTTGATAAAAGCATTCTTTGTATGACAATATGTAGATACTGATAGCGCGATTCCGTGCATTAGTTATGATTGTTATAAAAAAAGTCGAATCTTCTATAATATAAAAATGAATCGCAAAATGTGTTGATAAGAAGCATATAACTCAACAACGCATGGACCAATCTAAACAATTCTTTTTTTTAAATGTTCCTTAAGTCCAAGGATGGTTTTTACGGCGAGAAAAATTCCAATAATTTCCTGGAAAACCCTAAATGAGCCCTTTTCTTTTTCCTATACAAATATTTTCTAACTAAATGTAGAGTCAATCTGAACTGTAGTGCTATTCAATAAAGTTCATATTAAATTACAAGCACTCATTGTTGTCTAAACAATGTAGGTGTGTTGCTAACGTCTAAGAGTCAATTCGCGCTTTATTGTCGCTGCACAAAGTTTAAATTCAATCAAATATATGTGTGTGCGCGTTCACGCAAAAGTGGTAATATCGTGAACCCAACCAAATTGAAAAGTCAAAAAATGTAAGAGCTATAGATTTGATTGGCCTTTCAATATTCTTTCTTTTGTTTTAGTTTCGGAATGCGACATAAATTGTCACCAGTTTTCACGTCATTGCATCTGTCAAACAAACCGCGTTAAAAAGCGTTTATAATATTTAATAATTAATTTTGATTGTTTTATATCGTGTTTTGTGCAAAATGTTTTAATACCTGTGATTAATAATTATTGCATGTGACATAATTTAGGTAAGTATATTTGATATGCCTCCTATAAGACGAAATAATATAGGTAGAAGAACCCGAAATGCTACAAACCAAACTAATTACCGACCTTATCATACTGCACAAGAACGTGACGACCGAAATGAACGTGAATATTATAAGGCCAATCAAATCTATAGCTCTTACATTTTTTGACTAATATAACTAATATAAACTTGAGTAAATTTTATTTTGTTTTGATTTTTGCTTAATATCGACTGTAAGAAAACATTATGGTTTTTATGACAGATGTACTCTGAACATTACTCCTTAAAAAGTTTACTACAATGTAATATATCAAAAACAATAGTCACAGCAAAGCGTGACCGGGTCTGCTAGTAATATTATAAAAGTGATTAATCAATATTTAATTAATTGTTTGTTGTAAATTTTAATAATATAAATTCAAATTTATTTAATTCTGATGAATGCAGTTTTTTGCATGCGCGGCCACTAGCACATACCTATAGCACATATATCTAAGAGGACTACGCCAATCTTGCCCGTTATGAAAAAAGGCAGTATGATAAGAGTATATATGAAGACTTTAAAATAACGCTGAATAAAAAAATGCTTAAAGGTTTCTTTATTCGTTCTTTTTTTAAAATTTGTAAGCTAAGTGATACAAAATCTACTAAACTTAACTTGAGCAAATGCTTGCTTGCTTGCTTAGATCCTGATGATTCAAATAAATAAAAGGCCATTAACACCTATAGGGGTGTGATTATGGCTAGGTATTATACCTAAAACTTTACACCCGATTTTTAAAGATAATGTATATTGTTCATTTATGTATTATAAAATGAAAAGTATAACTCGAGGAAGGTTATGGAAGCCAGGCAATGATGTTAACATTGAACGTAAGGAGTAGAATACTTGTGCAATGGAAAATGCTGCACCAGCATGAACTGGTACTCAGCATCTCCATTATGAACGATGATACCTATGCCATATATTACCGAACAGTAGATTCGACTAAACGTTAATTTATTAGGGCAGATTCAAGGCAAAACATTTTCAGCTGTGATTGACCCAACATTCAGGTGCTTAGAGATATTTTGTATGCGAACCTACCCACGACTGTTATTAAAGTTTTGTAAGGATTAAGGGAAAAGAGAGAAGTGTTTAAAAGGTAAAAAATATGGATGTATAGGGTCTCGAAATTACTTAGTATTTAGGCATAACTGTCCACAGATTAAAATTCATGTACTCTTAGATCAGATTAAGAAACGTTAGGACAATGTCATTTGTGCATCGCCAATTGTAACATTACAATCACAGGATTCAGACATGTTAAGTAATCACGCTGTACCTAAACCACAAATTGAACCGTCAATGTTACTAGGCCGCAGTTAACTACTTAAAAGCAATGCCATACCACCGTTATCAACTATTCGTCAAGAACTTTCGGTAGATGTTTCAGGAACAAACCGTACCCTACCCGTTAAGTGTCGTGGATGGAATTTTGATTAATAACTGGTGTATAAATAATGTATTTGTGTTTATATAAAATAAGAAAATTAAGTAATTTAACAGAAGTTTACAATTTTTTTTTAATAAATATAAATAATTAGATAGTAGTTAAGGGTGAGGTGTGAAATATGTTAGGTAGTTTAATAATATTTTTTTATAATATGTTGTAAGGTACTTGTTTGTTCTTTCCTTAATAGTAGTAATAGTAATAATACTAAACTATAAAAGTGAGGAAACGAATGGCAGTACATTCTCCAATATTTTGAATTCAATGTACATAACTTTTCATATACTCCAAAAAAGATACCTTTCTCTAGACCAATGTCTGTAATTGTGATGGGAATTGTAAATTTGATGGATAATTCAAAATATGGTGAGAAATCTTTAAAAAAATGTGTCTAGTTAGAATATTTTTGCGTATGTATCCTATCCTGTCTAAAGACATTAAATACACTTATTTGTGTAAGCTCCAGCTCCAGCTCCAGCTTCACTAATCAAAATCATAGAAATACATATAAATAGATTTAAATATGAAATATAATTAAATATCTTTGCTAAATTAATTTCCTAAGATATTTTATCATCAGATGGAATACAAATCTCATGAGCTTCCTGTCTTTGGTTTTTTTGATGATGTTAAATCGAAAAATTCTGATCTTTTTTCGATTGAAATAAATTCATCGTGTTCAATTTCTTGTCTTATCTTCTTCCTCTTACTTTCTATACCATTCTTTATATTGGAGACCAAATTGCATTCAGAAGAGATTATTTGCACATGATTGCATGTTATTGAAATACATTGATTTTTTTTTGTTTGTTATTGAAATAGTTTTACTACAATTATAATTATTACTTTTGTTATTAAATGTACTTATATGTTTTTTTATTCTGTAGCCCCAGAGTGGTATTGATAATAAAATACTCAACAAATTAAGTTCGTTAAACAATAACAATAATCTTATTTACAAAAAAAAATAATGATAGTTTAATTTGCTTCTATTATTTTATTGTTGTCTCATAATTCCAAGTTAATTACAATTTAATATTTATGACTTCCTGTTAGATTTTTTTATTATTTATTTTATTTTTTAGCTCTTCTATATGCTTGTAATCAAGATTCGTCTAACATTTTTATTTTATATCAATTGTCAAAATAGATTTTTAAATTTTCTGTAATAAAATATAAACTAGTGAAGATGCATACCCAGGGTATTTCCCGAACGAACTTTGACGAAATAATAATTGTTAATAAAAAAAAAATAATTTTTAAGTAAAATGATTATTATTTATTGAAGAAATGAAAATGTTAAATACATGTTTATTTATAATTACTAAAAAGTTACAAAAAAGTGTGATTAATAATAATACAAAATAGTAATATAATTAAATATAAAAACTAAATCAGTAAATTATAAACAGCGCCATCTCTCGACAGTAATGAATTTTTCCTGTCCACAAACATCCATCTATACATCCATCCGTAAAAAATGAAAACAATACAGAACGAACAAAGTTCGTTCGTGAAAAATATAAATCGTACAACTTGTTATGAACCCAAATTAATTCAATTTTTTGGTTAAGATGCGACATAAACAGATATTTTAATCGTGTATCGTAATCTATTTTTATGTAATCTTATTTACTTAGTTATAGTTTTTTTAATTTAAAATTAAAGCATATTATGAATTATTTAACCAACTGGAACAATAAACTGCACACAAAACTCAATTTAATCAAAATCATCTAAACATGTAAACAGACAAATAGATGAACAGGCTACAATTTCAAAAGCTTTTACATTTTTAATTTAGAAACCAAAACCTTTCTATCTAATCAATCTATTTATCTAATATTTTTTTGGGAGTGAGCAAACATTATTACCATATTTTAGCAATTACTATAAATAATATTTTAAGATATCTTCACTATTTTTAGACCTTATAGCTTCTAGAAATTAAATCTTGATTCATTTTTTATAAATATTATCATTGTTATGGCATTATTATCAAAGGGGGAGAGCCTGAGGTTAAAATACGCAATAAGAGCATAAATATGTAGTAATGTTAGAAACTTGTAACGAGAAACAAGTCTGCAAAAATAAGGAATTATAGTGTTGTCCTTAAACCAGTTTTAATTCGATTACAATTAGTTTAGTCTAGTAAATAGGATTTTAAAAAACTGAAAAAGGCACGCAATTACCATTACAATTACAATTAGGTAAGCTGACAATTTTTTATAGATCTTAAGGTTATATTTTTAGTTTTTCTTAATAAAATTATCTTATCCATTTTCATACTGCACGTTACAGAGGTCATATTTTTAAAAAACAATATTTTTGTTATGTTTATGTGTTTGTAATTTCAAATTAATAGTTTTTTACTTAACACACTTATCAGTATATGCGGTACTTACATAAAAACTATTTTTTTTCTGTCTGTTTGTTTCCGCTAATCTCTGAAACGACTGGATTGATTTTAAATGGACTTTCATTTGCTGGTGTCATAGGGAGTAATTTAGGTTATTTTTGTTTCATTTTCAACATTTCTGAACCGTTGAGAGGAGTACAAATCATACACATCATATTATATTTAATATCTGTGATTATATAAGAAATTATAAAATTGATGGATAGCTCAAAATGTGGTGAGAAATCTTTAAAAAACCTGTAAAATAGTTGAAATATATTCGCAATATGCATCCGGCCTATCCAGTGAAAACTAGCCAGTGAAAGTCCTATATAACACTGGCTGATGATATATAGTTATTTTAAGTTCTTATTTGTTTATTCATATGTACTTGTAACTTAAACGTGATATAAGTTAAACTAATGGTAGAGTAACAGTTACAAAAAAATCTACTTTTTTTAATTCTATTTAACACCACAATGTAATTTGTCATTAAAAATTGCGTAAATAGAAAAAAAAAATGTATTATGTAGTATTAATTAATCGTAATTACATATAATTGATACATTTATACAAGAATTATTTATTGTTCTGTCGATCCTTTCGTGTTAGAGTTAATGATTTCTTTTCCTTTACAACATAGAAAATCGACGATTGTTCCTAAATCAAGGTCTCAGTAAAGGAATTCTTTACAATGTTTCATTACGTATCAGTGACTAGTTTTATTTATTATTTATTATTATGATGGTTCTAGTCGTTTGTACATTGCTCACTAAATATATTGACGTTTGTGAAACAGTGATCACAACAAAAAAAACACGGCTGAGTTTGTTGTGTGGTTCTTCTCAGACCAGGGCGCGCTTGGAACCTTCGTAGCCTTATTTTAAGTTGGCAAGTGTCTTTACAAAAGGGCTTATTTTGATACATACGTTATCAAAATAGGCCCTCCTGTCACTTCCATTTGACGTACACAAGTGATCACTGGTATGGATTCAAAGTGGAAAATATATAAATTAATTAATTAATTAATAAAAAATAAGTAAGTTATTTTTTGAAATTACATTTTCAAATTCAAATTCAAATTTTAAATATCTTTGTTCAAGTAGGCATTTACACGCACCTTTGAATCGTCAATCATTACAATACAAAAAAAGGTCAGTGTAGTCAGTCTGTAAGTAAGCTACCACCACCGGCTCGGAATGATGCTCTGTTGAGAAGAACCGGCCAGAAACTCAACAGTTACTCTTTTTAAAAGAAATATAATAATCTTAGATGATGTACATTATAATATAAATCCTGCAAATGATTCAACAACCTAAGTTCCACATATTTCGATCCACTACAGACTCTTGAACGTTATAATAAGATTTATTTAATAATAAACTTTTGATTTTAAATTTAAAACTAAGAAAAGGAGGGTCTAAGATATCTTGTGGAACTTTATTATATATGCGTATACTCAAACCTGTGAACCCATTTATTTGATCACTAAAAGTAAAATATCTAACCACCGTATAATATGTCTAATACGATGCAAACAGATTATGATTATATGTGTAAATGGGCACATGTTGGCCTCATATAAAGCAATCAAATACTAAGTTTATGTGCATACATTCACAGAATATGGTTAACTTCATACCTAACATTGTGGCGCATGGCCACAGGGTCCATGTAGGTCATACCCCATGTGTAGGTCACTTGAAATGGTTAATCAACATTGTTAATTAATCAAAACAAGAGCGCTAGTTAAGATGTGTGTAAAAAACACAAAAATTACGCAATTTTACACAAAATTTGAGTACATATTTATTTTATATAAATATGTTTATATTAGGTTTACGTATTAGAGTGTAGTTATGTATATGTATGTCTATTGTTATATTGTATTGCCTATATCATCCGATTTTTGTCTACAATTCTTCTAACCCTAAGGTTGTCTGGAAGAAATCGCCGTTTGGTGATAAGACCGCCTTTTTTGTTCCAATGTTTATTTTCTTTTTGTTTCTTTCTTAATTATTTTTTTAAGTGTGGAGCACAATAAAATATATAAATAAATAAAAATAAAATAATATTTTGAACTTGTCACTTGCGGATTCTAATATAAGTATAGCATCTCAAGCTACGACTGAACTTATAAACTATATGTAGAAAATATTAACAACTTTCAGATATGAATAATAAAATTTATTGGATACTCAGATAAAAAATATAGATAAAGTGATACTACGACAATCTGTTTAAAAACTTTATTTTTATTATCGTTTACAAACTTGAAAACTTAGAGATTATAGCAGAATATCGAAGTGTAGACTTGATTTCATGCGAAATTAATAACATTTATCATATTTTACAGTTAGAAGAAAGTGTATGTGGAAAGAGAGCTTGGAGTTAATCCTACCTTGTATTCTTAACAAGTAAACAAAAAAATAAAAATTGGAACTACAAAGATAATTAAAAAAAAATTATGAAAGAAACCATAATGTAAAACACAATTCATGTTTAATATATTCGTCTCTTTGGCGTACATATCGCTATGCTGATTCTTTTAAGGAGCCGCCTCAGATTAAATACTTCAAGCTTCATTTATTTATCTTCAATTTATTTTTCTTTCTTCATTGAGGCTCTTGCTTTTGCTAGATGCTCCACTGAACTGTGTCGGTTATAAGAAAGAACCCTAATTTATACGAAATTTCTCGATACAAAAAAGGCCTTCTGATTGGTTGACTAATCGTTTTATTTCAGGTTTAAAAATAATGGAATCTGTTTGGCCAACCAATTAAAGACGCTTATTTCCTACAAATCGTAATCGTAAATGCTTCGGACCTATAACATAAAACCAATTAGAGACGCTTATTTCCTACAAATCGTAATGCTGTGGAACTATAACATAGACAGAGCCTTTTACATTTATATACCCTAAAAATAACAAATTTCGTAATATATTGTAATTACTATTCTTTATTGTAATATTTATCCTCGTTATTATAATCTACATGCTATTTCTATCGACCCGCACTTAAACTATGTTAACCGGCGTATTCTTTGAACCGCGTATGTAATACAACTAAGTCTGATAGACAAATCACATATATAAGGGCCCCATTGCAATTTTGCATCTTAGTTAATGCCCAAAGAAACGTCAGAATTCACTAAATCCCGTTCCTCATTATTTAATTGTACATTGATTTTGATTTTAGTAAGTAACGTTGAGTAAGCGATTATCGGCGTTAATCCATTGTACAACATCAAATATAGCTTTGTTTACATCCATAACTAGTTGTTGTCTATTTATTTTAAAAGTAAGAAAGAGTATCAGTAGCAAACAACACTATCCCATTGTTTTCCCTCACAAGGTATGGCCAGTCATTTATGTAAATGTGGAACAAGAAAGGTCCTAATATAGAGCCTTGTGGCAAGCCCATTATTAAGTTTTCTAACTAGAGATTCATGCATTGTGTACAACAATAGCATGCCTTTAATAAATTTCAGAAAATGCTAAGCGCATTTTGTAATTCCTCCCAGACTGAAAATATTCAGAAATAACTCAACAGCTGCATCTATTGTTAAGCGACCAGGAGTGAAATCAAATTGTTTATTATGCAAAAGGTTATTTTTGTTAAAATGTGTAAGTAGTTGAGTGAGAATATTTTTTATCTAGGATCTTACAAAATTGTTGTAATACTAAAATAGTTAGTTGTATCTTATATAGTGCGGGATTTAAATAATAGTGTTATTTAATTATGTTTCATAAGATCAGGAAATATACCACAATCAATACAGTTATTGAGAATTAATGCTAATTTTGGTGCAACCATGTCTATTAATGGCCTAAATATTATATTATGGAAATTAATTTTTAAAAATTAAAATTAATATCACATTATCCTCAAGTAATGACATGGCTGTAGCGATAAAGGAGTTTAAAAAATTTGTGGTGGTAACTGGAATATCTGTAAAGAAAATTTCAAAAGCTGTTGCAACCTCAAGATC
This sequence comes from Melinaea marsaeus rileyi, assembly GCA_918358865.1. Classification (NCBI taxonomy): domain Eukaryota; kingdom Metazoa; phylum Arthropoda; class Insecta; order Lepidoptera; family Nymphalidae; genus Melinaea; species Melinaea marsaeus. Next base: position 13,373,172 of record OU911089.1, on the reverse strand, counting down.
AAAAGTGACATATTTACTGTTTATATTTAATTTGAAATTGCTTCTCTGAGATTTAGCTCTTCCAGTTTCCTCATTAATTACTTTCCAAGTTGTTTTTATTCTGTTATTGCTATTTTTTTGTCTACTTATACATAATGATTTAGCAACTTTGCATTCTTTTTTATTGAATTGGTTGAATTATGACTAAAGCCTTAAGAAAAAATAAAAAAACGTTAAACATTTTCTCCTTATATCGACTTCCTCTCACTTTATTAAAATTAATAAAATAATAAATGAATACACGGCAATAATTAATTAATTTTAGTTGTTTTAAAAAAATTGCTATCGGTTTTTTATTTAATAGTTTTTAAGGTTGGTTGGTAAAACAAATAAACAAAAAAAATACTAATTAAATAGTACTTAAAAATCGTTTAATTTGTATAATTTTAAAAAATATATTTGTTTGATTCAATTTTATGAATTATTTTATCTTTTAAGATAATTTCTTACACCTGATTCTCATGCTTGGAGACGTTAAAATGTAGTACTCATTCTAATCTATTCAAGTTACAACGGGAAGAAGATCTATTCGATCTGATGCCTGCCGCCGAATTTCGCCACCGCACAGCTCGCCATCGCCTCCTTTACCGTCCATACCACTTGGATGTGTGGCGATCTTCCACCGTGCGGTATTCAAGGACCTTTCTTGCACGTACCACTCGAATGTGGAACGAACTTCCTTGGGCGGTATTTAAAGCCGGCAACGCTCTTGTGAATCCACGGATGTTGCAAGAGTTCATGGGCGGCGGTGATAACATATCAACGGTGACCCGCAAGCTCTTTTGCCCTTCTCTAACATAAAAAAAAAGGTTTTAAAAATTTATATCTAAATATATAGAAATTAGAAATAATATTCTAAATTAAAAGTGTGTCTCAGTGTGATTATACATAACCATATATTAAGGATAACGAGAGTTAAAGTGAATCTATTAATTAATTAGCAATACGTAATTAATTAGCGCCCTTCTTATTAATAAAAACGTAAACGACATTCTTTTATCGACGCTTACGACGTTTTGGACGCGTGGCACTTAACCTGACACATGACGTGCATGTTAAGGTTTATTAAACGCAATACCTTTAAAGTGTTTAACGGAGACTGATTTTAAAAGAATGTTAGCAATGAATGAAGATGGAAGTGTCCTAGTTTAAAATTATGAGAGAGAAATAAATAACTACCCTCAATTTAATTTGTCACTTTGTATGGTATATAAGTTTTAATCTTCTAGTTTGATTATTAAGACATTTAGAATGTGTATGTGTCTAGATAAGGGTTAATCAAAATTCATAACATTAAGACAGAATTAACCAAGGATTTTTTTTATTTTATAGTGAACGAAAATCTGAGTTAAATAATTAAATTTACTTCTGATTAATCAAAATATAAATAATACGAGGTGACGTTTAAAGGCCATTTAAATGCCTTTAGTAATAAAAAAACCTATCACTCTCAAAATGTAAGTGCGTTACCAAAAAAATTTCACGCCGTCTTCGTAAACTAAGAAAAGTAAAGCAATGTAAGCCAAATCATGTGATATTATGAACGAAATAATATATATGAATTAGGATCCGCCAACCGTGCGCGGCGGGTGTTGAGCTGAGCCCCTCTCCTTTCTTCTTTTCTATCTGTTTTCGCTATAACATCCGCGTTCGACTCAAACATACATGAGAAAATTTTTAGCTAATTATCTCGTCGCATTCTGGAGACAACTAACCACAAAAAAAGGTCTCCCAAAAGGTTAAGAGCTTCGCTTACGCTCAGCTCAATTATAGCCTTTCTAGAAACAAAGCTGTGTTACGACAATTGATAATTGTCTATAGGAAAAAAAGTTATTCCTTGTTAGTCCATACCTGTACAGTCAAGAAAAAATAAATATCGTAATAACACAATGTATGTATTTATGTGTTAATTGTTTTAATTATAGTAGTTTGTTATTGAGAATATGAATTGTTAAATGTAGTTACATTGTTAAATATGTAAGAGACGTATTTTTCTAACAGCATGTATTTTCCGCACTGTCTTATAATTTTTAACAGAAAATCAGGCTTATGGACTAAAACTAAACAATTTTAATTATATGCTTAATTTAAATAATATTTTAATTTTAATTTATAAAGAATTATTGATAACCAATCTATATATATATAACACATATATATATATATATATATATATATATATATATATATATATATATATATATATATATATATATAAGCGATCTACCACTCACTGAAGCATCACCAAATCTCCGAAACTATCTGTCCAGTTAACTTGAAATTTAACATTTACTTCTTTTGTGACGTAGACGTCCACTAAGAACGGATTTTACGGAATTCCTATCACAACGGATTTCAACTTTTTGCATTTCGCCAAGTTTTAAACCTGTACGAGCTATACACTTAACGCAGGGGTAAAAGTTACTATTGCAACGATAACCAAAGCAACCTAAGTTCACATCCAAATTAACAGTGTGCCCAGCGAAGCGGGAGGGAATAAGCTAGTTACTATCTTAATATAAATAAAAGTGATTAATAGCAATATGTAAGGATGTACGTTTAGACAAGCTGATTATACTGTATTTGACTGTATTTAAAGATATTACTTATATAAGAAACATAATCTATACATATACATAAAATTAAAATATCTGTTTTGTAATTCGAAGTTCACAGTTTTTATTCAATACTAAAGTATATACCGTTTTTACATAAAAAAAAACGATTTTAAATTAAAATGAAATTAAAAATCTGTCTCTCCGTTTTTTTCAGCTAATCACTGAAACAGCTAGACCGATTTTAAGAAGACTTTTACACTTTACTTTACTTTTTATTGATGTTATAACTTAGGTTACTTTTTTATAACATTCCCGCGCGAGTGATGTTGTGGGCAAGCCATATTTTAGCGAGTGAAGTCGTGGGCAAGCAACCTATTTTGCTAAACATATTTTTACAATAATACAAAATAATTGTTTTTAATTATGGGTAAGCTTGGTCGTATTGAAATATACATGATTTTAAGCATTAAATTTAGATAGACCAGATATTTTATTACGGTTCGAATAATTTAGCCTAAATTATAACAAATATCATGAATTATTTATTAAATTTGGGATCGGGAGTTCTTGTTATTTTTTTTATTGGAAATAATTAAAAAAATATATAGGACATAACTTTTGTTTGTTAAAAAAAAATATTAATATAAGGGACAAAATAAAGCAAATAAAGTAACGTGGCTTGGAATCAAATTATTACATTTTAGTAGTTTCCTGACTAATATCTTTTATCTTAAGACGCAAAAAGTATACACAAAATTAACTCATATTTATTATAATTTATTGGATCTAGAAATTTTAAATGATAAGTTTATGAACACTGAACCCAAATTATTTTTTCCTGTAAAGCAATAATTAAAACAAAATATTACCGTTTTCATCTTTAATGGCGTATAGGCAGATGATCCGCCAGTAAGTGGTGAGGTCGCCTATGTACATTGCAAATATATGGAATGCATTGCATTACAAAATGGAGTTTCAATTCTCGGGATTCGAATTTACTGCATTCTTCATTGCATTCATTACATCTTCCTGCAATTAAAATTGATTACAACAATAATATTTACGATTATTGCGCTTTTATATTACAATATTATTTCTAATGAATACATTATTTTAGTTAGAAATTTTACTGGAGACTTTTTACATTCTTTGTCACGAAGTGGCTCGAAAAGTACTTGACGGAAAATTATGAAATTTTTCAATCAAAAAGACACACATTAGGTAGTAGTAGTTTATAAAAAAACAAAAGTATGTTTGTCATTAGGATCACCTAATGTGTAAAACTAAAAAAAATCTTTTAAAACCACCCGGTTTTAAAATATATTTTTTTAAATGTCCTGTCGTTGAAGAGTAATCATCAAAAAACTGATATCCCATTGAAATCAATGGGATACGATGAGTCATTACACTGGGCTCGCTTCGCTCTATATGCAAACGGCACCCGAGATTTCGCGAGCGCAGCAAGCTAAAATTAAGGGTCTGTTGGCGCCCCTAGTAATTCTTTATTTTATTAGACCATAATTTCACTTATATAATTGAGGAAATGTTGTTTTGTCGTAGTCATTGAAAAATACTGTTTGCTTTCGCAGTTTCATTCAGACTCCTGTCACAGGACCTTGCTGTCAGTTGCTGCCGTATAACCTGATTTTTTATATTACATTCTCTTTAATGTATTAACTTTAATTAACTATTCTGTATATAAAGATATTTATCTGTTAATGTGTTCAATTATATTTGATTCTTGGAACACGTTAACATATTTTTTATGAATATATTTGTAACGACGTAGCTGCTGCAGCTAAATGGTCTTTAATTTTAGATAACATAAAGTTGTGTGATTTTTTTGTTTATGTATTAGAACCATTCCACCAGGGAGTCTGACTACTGACTGACTGGGAGGGGACTGACTGGGAGCTGGCTGACTGACTCTTACTGATTCAGAATCAGACTCTGAATCTAAGATTGACTGACTCAGACTTTGATTCTGAGTCAGACTCAAACTCTGACTCTGACCCTGATTCTCATTTTGATGATTCTCTACTCTAATATTGAAATATTTATCTGAGGCACTGTAAGGTTTATTTTACGTTATAAATATATGTTATATTCCAAGCTTTTGTTATTTTCAGATATAATGCTGATATTAATACTGATTGGAGTAGCCTGTGTTTTATGGACTTTATCTAGAAGAGACAGATACAAGGACGAGCCGCCATTGTTATCTGGTAGTAAAATACTGCTCGGTCATACATTGCTATATATAGGAAGTAGCACTCGTACGTTATTCTTTTTTTTATTTCTACGATTATATGCTTTTGTAATTTATCTAAAAAATATTATGCTGGATTTTATGTTTGTAGTTAATTTGTGCGCTACTTTGATGATAGTGGAGGTGGTTTAATATTTATTATTCAAACAACATCACTAATTTTCATAAATACAAATAAAGTAATTGTTTGAAATACCATAAAATATTTAATAAAAGTTATATCTTTAATGAGAGTAATTCAAGTTTTATCAACACGGGTACAACTTGAACCTTGGACACCGGCGTCGTCATTTGTTAACTGAGCGAGAGGCTCGTTACAAGCCTTGATTATTTTTCCCAAAATGTTATATATATTTGGAAAATAAGTTTATATATATATATATACAAGCGATTGACCACTCACTGACTCATCACGAAATCTCCGAAAATATGTGTGCGAATAACTTAAAATTTTACATAGTTACTTCTTTTGTGGCGTAGACGTTCACTAAGAACGGATTTTACTGAATTTCTATCCCAACAAATTTCAACTTTTTTTGCATTTCACTAAGTTTTAAACCTGTAGGAGCTATATATTTAACGCGGGGGTAAGAGTTACTATAGAAACGGTTACGATGACAACGGATAAAATGACAAAGGTTACTATAGCAACCTAAGTTCACATCCAAATTAATAGTGAGCCCAGCGAAGTGGGAGGAAATAAGCTAGTCATAGTCAAAATCGTATTATGATATTTGCGACGTCGTTTACGTGATTAACAATAATTTTGAATTATATTAATGCAATTCTTGTAGCAACATCTGTTTTCAGGGTTTTGGAGCAATATAGTCAAAGCATGTAAAGAGTGTATAGAACGGGGTGGAGCTCTAAAAACGACTGCTGGACCAAAAACTATATACTGTTAGTGGTTTTAATATAAAAAGTTTTTTCTTTCTATTATATTTATTTGCGAGTCATATTCATATATACGTTATTACTTATTTTAGTTTTAACAGACCCAGATGAATGTACAATAGTATCAAACATATGCTTTCAAAAAGAAACCATATATGAGTTTGCTAAACCCTGGGTTGGTGATGGCCTCGTAACTTCTGGACGTAAGTTTTATAAATTGAACAAAAATCATCATTTGAGACAGACAACAAAGTGCTCTTTGTTGTCTGTCTCAAACGATAATGACATCTGAGCTCACTTAATTAGTGCAAAAAGTATCATTAACGTATAGGGTACATAGATTAACAATTTATTAATAAGTCAGTAATAAATTGCATTGATAAATCTTCCTTTATACGTGTTTTAGCTATACTGTGGAGACTTCATCGAAAGCTACTGAATTCAAGCTTCAGTCCACATGTAATCGACAGTTTTATTGATGTTTTTAACGACACATCACGTAATCTCGTCGGCAATCTAAAGCCAGAAGTTGGTAAAGGACTATTTGATCATATGAAGTATATAAGAATATATGCCTTGGAAACGATATGCTGTAAGTATCACGTATTAAAATTAGTAATTGTATAATGTTTTTTGATTCATATAAAAGTTTATAAATAAATATTAATAATGATTAGTTTCGACTTGTCTTGTCTAAACTTCTTTAGACCGACGTCAATTTTAACCTTTTTCGTCATCCTTTTCCCCTAATCTCAATTTATTCTTTCTTCTATCTCTTCCATATTCTCCTGTTACTCGTCATCTCTGTACAAACTCCCTTCTCCATATCGTCATCCCCGCGATCCATCCATCTTTTTTTTCGCCCATCCTCTACCTGTCCATTCCTCCACTACCATACCCAGCACTTTTTAACTTAACAGCAACTTAAACTTTTTGATTTTCTGAAAATGCTATTCGATTTAATTTGTCTTATGTGTTTGATTTAATAAGAGACTATATTTTTACAGTGAGCGCTTTAGGTGTGGATATAAATGTAAAGAATACTGCTAACACTGAATTCGTAAAAGCAATCGAAACTATGTTGAATGTTATTATTAATAGATTCCAGACTTTCTGGTTGCACAGCAATTTTATATACAATTTGTCCAGTTCGAAAAAAAAACAGGATCACTGTATTAAAATACTGCATAACATGTCCAACACAGTAAGTACTAATCTATGGAGAAGTCCAATTATTTTGTATTGATTCTATAATTATAACCCTGATTAGAAAAACATAACAGTCAATTATACAAATCTTCTTACAATTACATTGTAAACTGTCTATGAATTCAAAATACCAAGGTTTTCAAGTGTACCTGAAAACATAACCAAATTCCTATTATTTTTGCATATATTCTATCTGTCTATTTGCATCGGTTGTATACTTTTACTGGAAGGTAAAGGAGGAATGATATATTAAAGTGCGGTAAATTTTGATTTGGTCAAATTCTCTCATTTCCATGGAAAGCATTAAAAACTGATACCGGACGGTTTTTAATCATTTTTTGATGTTGTTACTCTATTGGTGTACAGATAGATTTTTACTTTAGCATATTATCATGAAAATAATTAAGTTAATATTATAATCATACATATAATATGGATTTGTATACGTTTCCAAAACATTCCATAATTAGCAACAGCTATCATTTAATATAAAATTAATATTTAAATATAAATATAAAATATAAATTATTTAAAGTATGGATAAAATATGTTTCTTTCATATTACCAATCTTATATTGTTGTTAATTTTCAGATTCTTAGAAATAGCAAAGAGAGATTCTTGAAAAGCCGTTCTAATGTTGAAAATCTGAAGGAAAAACCAAGAGGTATCTAATTTATTATATTATATTAATACATATTATTTATCTATTCTCTTTATACGAAAAACTATTCAATAATATTAAAAAATAATAGTTATTCCAAGTTAAATGTTAATAGTATGTTATATACGTAGACGATATACTATATCGTCTTTTGGCGGTATATCTGTAAAAATAATTAAACTCCGACTGGCAGTATTAATAACACAGGCATACAAAAAAAAAAAACATCATGAACCAGAGGTGAGACCCTATTATTCTTATGTTTTTGGGATCGCTAAAACCGAATATGATAATAAAAACTAATTTTAAATGCCCGTTTTCCCGCTAGCACCCCCTTACTACCTCTTAAGGGGTGAAAATTGAAATTTTTGTATAAAATCAAGATAGATGTGTTTTTCTACGTTTTTTGGGATGCTGAAACCGAAAATGATAACCTACAAATAAATTCATGACCACTATCACCCCCTACCACCCCTTACAGGGGGTGAAAATTTCATTTTTTCTATAAAATCAAGACAGATGTGTATTTCTACGTTTTTTGGGATGCTGGAACCAAAAATGATAATTAAAAATTTATTCAAGACCTCCATAACCCATTAACACTTTCTTACTACCCCTTATGGGGAGTGAAGTTTTCCATTTTTGTATAAAATAGAGACGAATGTGTATTTCTATGTTTTTTGGTATGGAAACCGAATATGACCGAATATGAAACCAAAAGTGAATTTGATACCTCTTTTACTCAATACCATGCCCTAACCACCCCTTACGGGGGGGGGGGGGTTAGTTTCAATTTTGTATAAAATCAAGATGTATGAAGAAATTTTAACGATAAATGACATGTTTATCAAACTAGTTTGAGGTTACTCTTAGCTCTTATATTAGAAATTCAAATGCTTTATCGATCAGAAGTATCTGATTTCATGATTTAATTCTACTCTTAGCGTAACCCAGCAACAACGGCGTGGACGTAGTAGATTTCTGTTCCCTTTTGGGGTGCTGGATTAAAGTGAGTCCCCTTGCCTCTCACTATCCGGGGTGCTGGATTAAAGTGAGTCGCCTTGCCTCTCACTATTCAGCGTCTGCCTATTTCTCTCTCTCTCTTTTAACTCTCATGTTTTCAAAAGATCTTCTAAGTGGTTTCCTTTTATTGGCTCTTCTGTTCTGGAAAATCTCTTTTTAAATTCCAACAGTAGTTTGCTAACATATTGACATCCCATTTACCCCGATAGCGCTGTTCCATTGTCTTAAGATCCTGATGGAACCTTTTACCTTGCTCCTCACTGTAGTCTCAAAAATTGTCAGGAAAATAGTCCCTTCTATTTCGGAGGCATAGAAGTAGGTTCAGAATCTTTTAGTCTCCTAAATTGTCAGGAAAATAGTAACAATTCTATTTTGGAGGCATAGAATTAGGTTCAGCATCTTTTAAGCGTTATACAAGACTGCCGGATGGATAACAGTATAAGTAGAATTAAATAGAAAACATCTGTCTTGATTTTATAGAAAAAATGAAATTTTCACCCCCTATAAGGGGTGGTACGGGGTGATAGTGGGCATGAATTTATTTTTAGTTATCATTTTCGGTTCCAGCATCCCAAAAAACGTAGAAATACACATCTGTTTTGATTTTATAGAAAAAAAATAAATTTTCACCCCCTGTAAGGGGTGGTAGGGGGTGATAGTGGTCATGAATTTATTTTTAGGTTATCATTTTCGGTTTCAGCATACCAAAAAATATAGAAAAACATATCTATCTTGATTTTATACAAAAATTTCAATTTTCACCCCTTAAGAGGTAGTAAGGGAGTGCTAGCGGGAAAACGGGCATTTAAAATTAGTTTTTATTGTCATATTCGGTTTCAGCGATCCCAAAAACCTAAGAATAATGGGGTTTCCCCTCTGGTTCATGATGTTTTTTTTTGTGTGCCTGTGTTATTGTTAGAAAAAGTTATTACAACGCGCTAGATAATCAGTAAAAAAGGGTCTTTAAAAAAAAGTCTCTTTATTTGATCCTGCGTCTCGCAAAAACAACTGAAATAGCAAATTACTTATTTTTTTATAATAGAACAAAAAAATGTGATAGATGATGAAATGAGATATCACCCTAATAAATGCAGGATGCATTTATTAGGGTGATATCTAATTACCAGTGAACTAGAGACCAATATATACATATATATCGGATTATGAACTTAACGATCTATCGTCTTACTTTTTTATTTTAATTTGATAATTTAATAGATTTTATGATAGAAATATTTTATATATAGGTTCAAAATTCAAGCCATTTATGGAATTACTCTTAGAACTTGCTCATGATACAAATGCCTTCACGGATAATGAAGTTAGAGAACACGTGGACACTATGATCGTGGCTGGTCATGATACTGTTTCTATTGCTTTAACATTTTGCATCATGTTGGTCGCAGCCAACCCACGAGTGCAAGAGAAAATACACCAGGAGTGAGCATTTAACAAACATTTCTTATTACAAAAGGTAGTCTTCCTTTTATATGTGTCCATGTTTTTAACACATTTCAGGTTAAAAAATATTTTTGGTGACGAAGATAGAGATGTCACGAAGCAAGATCTCTCACAGTTAGCGTATTTAGAGGCGGTTATAAAAGAATCCATGCGAGTCTATCCGACCGTGCCTTTCGTGGGACGCCATCTTACTGAAGATGTCAAACTACGTATGTTTCTTATTAGAATCATCTTAACAAATTTAGCTTGTGAATATCAGAATTTGTTGTTTTTCTTATCAAAATAGCTCTTTTTTTTGGTAATAATCTTCAAAAACTTCAAGACTCTTGTTGTTTATTACTTCTACTAAAAGTTTTATAATTTTTTCTTTATTTTAGGAAATTGTACTTTATACAAAGGAAACTCTGTATTCCTGAGTATCTACTCAATACACCGGCACAATGTTTGGGGTCCGGATGCTGAAGAGTTTAAACCGGAGCGGTGGCTTGATCCGTCAACCCTACCAGAGAACCCCAATGCCTTCGTTGGTTTTGGTGTGGGACGCCGTAATTGCATAGGTGAATAAGATCGTATAAAGATACTAGACGCATTTTGTTTTTTTGAAGTCATTTTGAAAATTTATTTTAATTTTCTAATAGGTCAATCACACGCAATGAAAGCAATGAAAGTAACGATGGCACACATTGTCCGAAATTATAAACTACACGGGGAGATATCAAATCTGAAGCTGAAGCTGGACGTTTTTCTTACACCTGTTTCCGGTTTCTACGTTAAAATTGAAAGAAGAAATTAATTAATATATAATAAACATCTATAAATCCATCTCTCTCTTCCACTTCTTTCTCACTTCCAGGATTCATCCTTATCAGAAACGACCGCATTGGTAAAGCCGGAGGTGGGGTTTGCATCTATCTTCGTAATCATTTTCAATACAAAATCATTCTACAATCTCCTTCTTCTCTCCATGATTCGTCTGAGTATCTTTTTATTGAGATGAATATTGACAAAAAAGTCTTCTTTGGCGTTGTCTACTCCCCTCCAATATCCCCCTCAATATAACCTACTTCTCTACACTTGAAAGCGTTTTTCAAGATTTGCTTTCGGAATACACACATCTCACAGTCATGGGTGATTTCAACACTTGTTTGCTCAGACAAGATTCCAGGTCTAACCAACTACGACAAATAACTGACTCTCTCAATTTGGAAATTTTAGCACTCGGTCCTACACACTACACTAGGTCCTCGTCAACTTTATTGGACCTTATTATCTGCTCGGTAACACAAAGTGTCAGTAAGTTTGGTCAGATACCTGCTCCTGCGTTTTCGCACCACGATTTGATATTTCTCTCATATCGAGCTAAAGTGCCTAAAGTAAAACCTCAGTATGTTCTTCTTCGCAATTACACTGATATTGATAGCTTTTGAGCACATTAATTTTAGATCTCTTTGACCGCCATGCCCCTCGTCGTAGAATAAAAGTAAGTCACCGTTCCGCCCCGTGGTTCAACGATGACGTGAAAAAAGCCATGCTGAAGAGAGATCGAGCCTTTTGGAAATTTAAAAATGACCGATCGCAACTTAACTGGTCTGTGCATAAAGCTGCTAGAAATACGTGTAAACAGTTATGTCGTAAACTCAAACGCCGTCATATTCTCAACAAAACCTGCTCCTCTGCAGTGGAAACTTTAAAATTTCCTAAAACTTTGGGTATTAGCAAATCTCAACATCTGAAAAGCTCTTCTTCAATTGTCTTAATCGCCACTGCTCTTGTACTATAACCATTGATCCCCAAAGAAAAGCTAACACCCTTTCAAGCGTTCTCTGTTTGTCTAAACCTGATATTCCTATATTTTACTTCGCACCTGATGAGGAAGCCGAGGTTAAGAAGCATCTTTTAGCTATAACATCAAAGCTACTGGTTGTGATGGAATAAATCGTACTATGATAACATTTGTTATGGATATGTTAGGCCCGAAGACCGAAAACGCTCAGTGGACGGAAAAAACGGCCACATCGCGTTCTGGCTGTCTTCAAATGCGCAGAACGCGTTTTGGCTGCTATTAAACGCTCGCAACGCGTTCTGGCAACTGTCGAACGGCCAGAACGCGTTTTGTCATTCGTCAAGCGCTCAGAACGCGATCTTAATGTTTGAGTCGTTTTATATGCTCTGCCTGCGTACAATTGCGTGCGTATTTTGGGATTTTTCAACTAATTTTGAACAATAGAGGCTTACCGTTATTGGCAACAGTTATAAATTTTAGGTACTAGAAATGTACAACTTTACTTTTCTAATCATTTCAATAGAACATTTTATTGGCTACGTAATAAAGAGCCTTTACTTTTATGATCCTCTGTAATTAGTATGATCTTTTCAGCAAATTTAGAACAATGCACGTACCGATGACTACATACAAACTTTTGTTTCATATATTTCCAAAATGATACTATTGTCTAGGGATAACTTTTCGAAAATATTCCAATTTAATTACATCCAATAATACCAACGGGGGTATTGTTTTTGAGTATATAACAACGAACTTGAGTCCATGAAAAATCAGTACAATTCTCGTCAATGCAGGGAGAAGATCAGTTTGTCGTTGACCAAGCAACTTATTAAACTAAATTGAAAAGCTCAACTTTCGTTAAAATGAATGATATATCAGCGAAAGAAATTTTTTACGATGAAGTGAAAACAATTTATGATAATTGTGACGATAGATCTGTGTTGTTATCTGAGGAAAAGTACAAATCGCTTGTAAAAGAAGTTCAATTTGCTCAAAATGCGCGCAAAAATAAGGAATCTTTGACTTCAAAGGACTATAGACGACTTAAACGTTACGACATCATGATAATGAACGAGAAAGAAAAATTAATCAAGAAGCGATCCACCGACAGTGCACCGATTATATACTATTGCAGTTTTAGTGAGTTGTACGATGCAACGAAGAAAGCTCATATTGACGTTGGTCACAAGAGAACTAGAGGTGAGAAAAAAAATATGCTATTACGTATATCCTATTACCAGTGAGATACATCTAATTAGAGTAGGGAGGAAGAAAATAAAAATTCCGTAGCAATAATTACATATACAATTTCTTTCTTTTGTAGTTATGGAAGCTGAACTAAGAAAAAAGTACTGCAACATTACCAGAGAAGTCATCGATGTGTTCCTGTCAACCTGTGAACAATGTCAATTGAAAAAATTGATTAAAGAAAGTGAGGTATCCGCGGAAAAAAACTATTTCTTTACTATCAGCTTCAACTCTGTCTTCAGGAAGCAAACACGGTTTTGTTTATTGTAAGTGTAAACGATATTGTACTGATAAGAAATACCCTCGTCGAAATTTGAATGTAAAATGTAATTCGAAATGTCATTCAAGCAGTAATTGTAAAAATAAGTAATGTTCTTATGTAATAAAAAGTTCGAAAAACATACGTCCTTCGTATATAATTGTAGTCATAGCGGATTCAATTATTTAAAATTAACTGAAAAGATCATTATGTGTGTAGAACAATAATCAAAACTTTTATAAATACAAATGAATCTTATTGTACGCAGGTAGAGAGTGGCACATTATACGACTCAAACATTAAGATCGCGTTCTGAGCGCTTGACGAATGACAAAACGCGTTCTGGCCGTTCGACAGTTGCCAGAACGCGTTGCGAGCGTTTAATAGCAGCCAAAACGCGTTCTGTGCATTTGAAGACAGGCAGAACGCGTTGTGGCCGTTTTTTCCGTCCACTGAGCGTTTTCGGTCTTTGGGCCTAACAGATACACTCATTACTCCTATTTCCAAAATAATCAACTTTTCCTTTTCCTCAAACACTTATCCGTATTTGTGGTGCAAAGCTCACATTCTACCACTTCCAAAAATGTCTAATCCCACCTTACAAATGGTTCTCCTCATATCTTCGAGGGCATCAGCAGGCCGTTCGCACTGATGAGAGCCTCTCTGATTGGTGCGATGTAGTTGCTGGGGTCCCCCAAGGCGGTATTTTGTCTCCTCTATTATTTTCTCTTTTTATTAACTCCATTACCTCTGTCTTAAATTGTCGTTATCATCTTTATGCCGACGACTTGCAGCTTTATATATACACAGAAGTTGGGTTAATTGAGAATTCAATTCACGTAAAAAATGCGGCGCTTGAAGGAATGTTGCGTTGGTCTAATGACTTCGGTATAGAAGTTAACCCATGTAAGTGCTAAGCAATCATTATTGGTAGTTACCGCCAGTTGGCCCTTATTGACTCAAATTCTTTACCGAATGTGATTTATAACAACAACATAATACCATTCTTTTCCGAAGTAAAAAATTTTGGAATCTTTCTGGACAGTTCTCTTAGTTGGCATTATCAGGTTAAAGAACTGTCTCGTAAATTTTATAAAACATTTCACCCACTATTAATGCTAAAACTCTTTCTACCCCATAGAGCGAAAAACAGGTCGTTAACATGCTCCCACTACCAATCCTTGACTATGCTGATGTGTGCTATGTCGATGCCAATGAAATACTCCTAAATAAATTAAATCGCCTCCTTAATACGTGTATCCGCTTCATTTTCGGACTCCGTAAGATTGACCATGTCTCCGACTATAGATCAAAACTTAAGTGGTTGCCAATTCGTAAACGAAGAAATGTACGAATTTTGTGTCTCCTTTACTCCATTTTGTTCAATCCTTCAACTCCTACATATTTAAAATGCAATTTCTCCTTCTTAGCAGATGTACATGACAGATTACTTTGTTCATCTAGCAATTTACTGCTCCACACTCCTCTTCATGGGACTGGTTTCTTATCCAACTCATTTGCTCTAACTGCCGTCAGACTTTGGAACGAGTTACCGGAAGACATACGAAAAGCGCCGTCTCGTGACTCATTCAAGCGCCAAGTAAAACAACTTTATTTCAACGAATAATTTATAATGCATATGTTATGTATGTATGTATAAATTATAGATATTTTATTATTATGTATATTAATATATATACACCTACCAATATTCTCTTATGTACATCCTAAGGTTGGCTGGTAGAGAATGTCTTTGTGGTATTAAGCCCGCCTTTTGTGCATTATTTTATGTATTGTGCAATGAAGAATTAAATAAATAAGTAAATTAAATATATTTTATAACTTTAAACTATGTTTTTTTCGTTTCATTACAAAACATTGACATAATAATTAAGTTGATTAAGTACGGTGGCAGACGACAAAAAACTTTAAAAATTACTTTGGTCAAAAACTACAATTCAATTTATAACTAAGAAGATAATTGCTTGCTCGGTATAAGAATAAAAAAGTGATAATTATTTTTATATACAGCTTACTAATGTTTGAAAACAAAAATAAGTAAAATTAAATAATGAAATTGAAAATAAAATTATAGGGTTGTTTTAATTCAAATAAAGATACTTATACTGTAAAAAAATATTAAATTTGCATGTAATAGAGAAGAAAATATTGCGAAGCAGAGACAGGGTTCGTGTATAGCAATTTTAAACTCATGGTAAGTTCGAAGTTTAATTTTCATAATTGAATTATATTTGCTCGATATAAATGATATAAAGATAAAAAAATGTCTTCTTGAAATTATCTGTATAATGAATTCGTATATTCATATTGTCATCTAAAGGAGAAAAGCATCTAAGATATGTAGTAGTTATTTATTATTTATAGATATACCCTCGCAGACTTCTTAGTAGATTTTTTTTAATTCTACAATTCATTAGTAAATGATTTCGATTGGATTATATTTACCATTTAAGCTGTGCACGCGAGAAATGAAAGTTTTTGAGTACATTTTTTACACATTGGTTAAAATAACCTGTTTTTTTGCACATGTCTAAGTTATGTATAATGTAACTTTCTATTATTGAAAGAATGTTTAAAATCGGTCCAGCAGTTTTGGAACCTATTTGCTACAAATAAACAAACAAAAATACTCTTGTATTAGTATAGATTTAGTTTACGAAATTACAATCGCCTGATAAACTCTTCTCATAGTGCACGAGAACTCCTCCATCCTGAAGAACAGCACCTATTCTTGAACCTGAAATAATATTGTAAAATCTCTCCCATATGATTAAAATTATTTTCTTCGCCCTTTGTTAGTTTTTGTTCGTTTATAACTGTAAAAGTTTTACGTTGCTTCACATTTTAATAAACTATAGCTACGATGCTTAGTACCTGTACTTACTATTATTACAATGGGATTGTGATAGGATTTTTATTGTCAATTTGAGACATGTCTGGGATTGTTGACGACAATGACATTTCATTGTTGATTTCTGTTCTTTAATGTTGTTTAGGAAATTTCATTTCTGTTATGTCTATTAATTATAGCAAAGTTTGAACTTTCAATAAAATTAGGTAGAGTTACAAGACAACTTCCCTGTGTCTTCATAAATAGTTGTTGGTTTTACAGTGTTATACTTGATGGCTCTGATGTTATAATGTTTAATACCCCTCATCCAGTCCTTTTCAAGATCATTCCTGTTCATGTCATGTCATTGTTCATGTCATTGTTCATTCCTATTCAAGATCAATGCAATTTTACAAGAACTGTTTACCTGTTGCGCTGACCTGACGGATTCTATACATTTGGGCTTCTTTCTACTTTTTGTGATTATCAAAATTTGTTATCACAGAGATGTAATTATTTAACGTTCGTGCATTCAGAATCTATTTATATAAAATCTTTATCGTGAATTGTTAGAAATGCTTTAAGAGGAATAAGGATTCGATTGTTCTTCTTAGGCAAAGATTTAGGAAAAACAGTCGGAAACTTAAGAATTCACACAATATTTTTGTCAGTATATTGGTAACTTACTTTCATATTTCTAAGTTATATTTAGAAGTCTAAAAGTGGTTCCTTTTTATAGAGACTAAACAACCTATTTACCATATCATTATGAATTTTGACATAAAACGTGTGTTTTGAGCACAAATGTAGCACGAATTGAGTCATCCGATATTTTTTCAATAATATCACCAAAAATATGATCTAATTAGATAAAGGGCCTTATTTTTAATTCAATCATTTTCTAATCTTTCATGCTGTTTACAATCAAATGACTTCGATAAATCACAGAAAATACCAAACGCATCTTGTTCTTCATCATCGAAAATATTCAGCAGCTCTACACCAGCATCTATAATTGAACAACCAGGAATGATACCAAATGGTTTTTTATGTAAAAGTTTATTTTTATTAAAATGTGTTATTAGTTGAATGAGATTTTTTTTTCAAAGATCGTACTAAATATGAGTAATACTAAAATAGGTCCATCTATCAGATTTAAATGAAGGTGTAATTTTACTATGTTTCATTTGATCATTAAATATACCACAATCAATACAGTTATTTAAATTTTATGCTAATTTTTGCACTAAGTATGAACATATTTTCTTAACACTAATTAATTTAAAAACATATATTATTTTTTCGGACATTAACTTTTTTTTAATTAATATTCATACAAAATTAATATACATTGTCCTCAAGTATTGTCAGTGCGGTAGCGGAAGAGGAGCTAAAAAATTTTGTAGTTATAATGGAATATCAGTAAAAAAAGTTACAAAAGCTGTTACAACCTCGAGGTCAGAAGTGACATATTTATTGTTTATATTTAATTTGAAGTCGCTTCCCCGAGGTTTTCCAGTTTCCTTATTAATTATTTTCCAAGTTGTTTTTATTTTACTATTGCTATTTTGTATTGTCCTACTTATACGTAATGATTTAGCAACTTTACGTTGTTTTTTAAGATAATAAACAATTTTACATCACTTCTATTATTAAGACCACTTTTCCGCATGTAGTTGATGAAAATCGTTTCTTGGTGACGCAAATTCGCTAAATACTACTGCATCAATAACAAACAAAAAGTTATGCAAAGTCAGAGGCTTCGGGTCGATCTCGTGCGAGCCGGACCTTAATAAATAAATTTAATAAATTGATTACGAAACGTCGATATTCTGTGAGAGGTTGGTCCTTTCCCGTGCCATCCTAAAACATAGAAAATTAAAATAACAACAGCTAGGCCCTATCACCATCAAAATGTATGAAGCCAAATAATTGGTTGACATAAAATGGAAAAAATTTAAGGAGTTACGAGAATCTTGAATGCTTACTGGAGCAATCAGCTATTACATACCCAAATTAAAACATTACCTAACTTTTTTTGCAAGTAAATAGTGTTATCATATTTAAAAAACAGTTCTTCTTGATCAAAATCTTTTAAATAGATAAAGGGAAGGGAGAAGGGCAAAGCTTAAAATAAGCAACAAACCTATTCATTATGTAGTGATTTTCTAATCTCGTAACGCAGAACAAGTCTGTTAAGATTAAGAGGTGTTATAGTTATCGATAAGTTTTATAACGTACGTAATATTGGTAAGATGGCATTTTTTTAAAGATATAATTATCATATATAGGTTTTTATAAATCAAATATATTTCTGAAAATTCATTTATCATTTTAGGGGTCATCATATCATATCATGTCATATCATATCATATCATATCTAGAAATCATTAGTGATTAGTGATATGAGAATATAATGTTTAATGTGTATTTATGACTTGAAAAAATGCCGCCATTATATATTATATATTATTTTTTATTTATTACAATTAAATCTTTTCCGGACGTAAAGTGAAATAAGATTGGGTTATAAAAATATAATTAATATTTCAAATATATTACTCCTCGAACTTTGTAATTTTAAGAATGCAGGTAATAAAATAATAATAAATGTACGATTAATTTATCTTAATTATACAAATTTAATTAATTTGTAAAAGAATTATTCGTCGTTTCGTATGACGAGCCTTGATTTTCTTTATCACAGAAAACACGTTCCTAAATGAAGGTTTCAATAATTTTAATTAAAATATTCCATTACGTATGTGCCTTGTTATATTATGTTAATAAAAATAATAAGTTCCGTTCCTTACATATTTTTGTATGTATAATCTGGAATAACTTCCGTGTCTCTATACTTTCCGACAAGAAATGCGAATGTGGTACTGAGGTACATACACCTTTTAATATATTTAAAATTATTTTATTTATAATATCGTGATATAGGAATAATAAATATATATATATATATCCAACTGTACTTATGTTAATTAAATTTTGAATTTTGCTGTACTAGATTCAAGAACCTTAAAATGGCGGATCCATTTTGGTTAATCTTAGTAATTTTATGAAATCATATTAGCAAGGCTGTACATAGGAAAAATAAACACAAAAAGCGCAAGCGAAGTCATAGTAAAAACTAGTGTACATAGATATTAATAACAATAAATAATAAATGTGAAATTCGAAACGAAGAGAGATATACAAGAGAGAGACATGCATTAGTCCAATATATTATAATATAACAAAATAAGGAATAAATCAATAATTATGACAAAAATTTTAAGCAGTGGTTAAAAAAAAACGATAAAATGCTTGAACAAAACAATAACAATTATAACTAGGGGCGCCAACAAACCCTCAATTTCGACTCGCTGTGCTCGCGAAATCTTGGGTGCTGTTTGCATATTGAGCGAAGCGAGCCCAGTATATTCACTCATCGTTTCCCATTGACTTCAATGGGATATCAGTTTTTTGACATGATAAAAAAAAAAAAATTTTTTGGATATTTTTCAAAATTTTTTTTTAAGAACCATCACCTTATGTGTGTCTTTTTGTATGCAAAGTTTCATAATTTTCCGTCAAGTAGTTTTTGAGCCAATTCGTGACAAAGAATGCAAAAAGTCTCCAGTAAAACGCTCCGCTCACTTCGTTCGCTTCGCTCAAAAAAACAAACTTCATTTGACATTTCGCACTAAATTCCCTAAAACATGGAAGTCTTGTAGTGACTGGACTATAGTTGTTTTTTTTTTACATTTTAAGATCATTTAACACGTGTTCTAACCTAATCTAACTTAGGTTACAATATTCCTTAACGCGGTTATTGCGAAATTCCCGTGGCACTCCTCTATACGGCGAGGTGTTGACCATCTGTTTCAGGGGGTAGGAGTCTCACATAACCATCGCCTTGCTCCCCTGGAATACGGTGTACTCATGATGAGTTCCAGACGCCAAAAAAAAAAGATTAGCAAATACTTTATGACTAATTCTAAATAATTAATCGTATTCTTTTTTGTTTATCTGTTCATTACAATCTTAAACTGGTTTGTGCTACATATAATTAATGCTCTTGTATAATAATACATATTTATGGCCTTAAAATTTACATATTTTTCCATTTTAATAATACGTAGTAGTAGTGGATGTAATTTGTTTTTTGTTATTATTATCTAAATAGTTGGTTTAAATTTTATGAGGTGATTAATTAATTTTAATTAGTAATACAATGGATATATTTTTGCTTAAATAATAAGAAGTGTAAAAATAAATGGCCGTTGACAAGAGTTACCACATAATTTTATATATATATATATATATATATATATATATATATATATATATAAGCGATTTACCACTCACCGACTCATCACAAGTCTCCGAAACTATCTGTCCGATTAACTTAAAATTTTACATAGTTACTTCTTTTGTGAGGTAGACGTCCACTAAGAACGGATTTTACGGAATTCTTATCCTAACGATTTTCAACTTGCATTTCGCCACTTTTTAAACCTGTACTAGCTATACACTTAACGCAGGTTAAGAGTTACTATAGCAACCGTTACCATAGCAACGGTTACGATGACAACGGATAATATGACAAAGGTTATCATAGCAACCTAAGTTCACATCAAAATTAGTGTGCCCAGCGAAGCGGGAGGGAATAAGCTAGTATGTATTATTTATTTAATTCTTTCTTGCACAATATAAAATAATGTGCAAAGGGCGGGCTTAATGCTAATAGGCATTCTCTACCAGCCAACCTTAGGATGTGAAAGAGATGACGTCCGTAGAGGTGCAAAAGAAACAAAAATTAATATGGAAATATAATATAATACATGATGTAAGTTGTATATTTATGTTTATTTTTAAAAGATTGGATGTGTTATTCTTTGGCTAAATACAAATCTTATATATATATGGATTAAATTTTGAAATGACCGAGTGAAAAATAGTAGGTTTTAGATTCTAAATAACTATTAAAACTTTATCTCAATGTTAATTATTTTTAACGAGTTATAACAAGGAAAATAATCAAATTAATATATAAATTATATAACAATTTTTAAATGTCAAATACTATTTATAATATATATTTAAAGATATCATATCTTTATTTACGCGTCCTATTCTTTCTTTAAATATAAATTTTATAAAGAAATAATTTATATTGTTAATGATTCCTAAAATAGTTACAAATTCGATTTCAAAATACAATATTTTCTTCAGTTATCACCAGAAGTACTATATGTTTAAATAAAGCAAATTTTAACAGATTAATGCCTAATGGATTCATATTTAAAAATAGTATCAATATGGAAATTATCATCGTGAAGGACGAGGTATCTATCTATGATTCAGTTAAAACATTTGCTATCTACCATAAAAAAATGTAAAGAGGATTTGTAGTTTGTACACCTCTTCAACCAATGTATGATAATCCAGAAACTGACAAGAGGGTTGAATAACAAAAAAGATAACATTGATAAGACGTACATTGATAACTTATTAGCCAGTCATTAATATTTTGCTACTGTTCCAAGCGCGAAAATAAATTTACTAATGTTGGAACAAAGATCTGTCTAATCTTTTCCTCGTTGAAACAAACGTCTGTTCAACGTTTTCCTTGTCGGAACAAGCGTCTGTCTAACCTTTTCCTCGTCGGAACAAGCATCTTTCTAACCTTTTCCTCGTTGGAACAAACGTCTGGCTTTTACTACATTCGTTAGTTACGATAGTGGTTCTCCCTTTGGCTGTGTTCTGGAAATTGTTTACCTAATTAAAGAATTTATAATAATATATTGTTAGCTTTAACATGGCAAATGTCATAATTATTATAAGAAATGGTAATATGTGGTAATAGTAATAGCAATATTTCAAGTTGTATAATACTGAATGGTCCTAGATAAAATCTTTGGATAGATTTAATGGCCAAGAGAATTCTTTTAAGTTTTTAATTATAAATCGATCAAATTAAATCAATTTGTATCTATTGAAGGTTAGTTATGGTGATTTGATTGAGGCAATATAACTGTCTGACCCAGGGTAGTAAGCATCTCACTGAAGATCAACGTAAAATAGCTATTACAGCATTTACAGAACAGCTATAGTTTACGATAAGCGTTAAGGTAAAAATTCCTCCATTCCCGTCCATTTCAACAACGGCAACGTATTTTCATGTACATATTTGCAAATGCAAATGAGTTTATCAATCTGTCCGATTAAATACTTGTAATAAGTCATCTCACAAAAAAGATGAATAAATTTTATTAATTTCGTTTAATATATTCCGGTAATAGACTAAATGTCTGTTTTTTATACATTTCATCTTTTTGCGGCACACTATTACTAAGTTTAGATTAACCATTGATCAAGTAATCTTAAAAAATATATACACGTAAACAATTATATTAATAATCTTGTAGGAAGAACAGACAAAATTATTTACATATTTAAAAAAAACATGTTAAAACAAAATGACATAACATTGATACTGTTATTATTTTTCTATATTAGAAGGAACTGATGTTGAGATTTTGTACTTTGACATCTTACTTAATATATGTTAATGTTATACTAAACAATATATATATTTCCAGGTATAATGCTGATGTTAATTCTGATTGGTGTCTGTGTGTGTCTTTTGTGGAGTTTGTTAAAAAGAAACAGATACAAGGATGAGCCGCCATTATTATCTGGTAGTAAAATACTACTTGGACACGCATTTCTATATATAGGAACAAGTACCCGTACGTGTAATTTTATTGTTGATTTTTATTGATTATTTAATGTGAGGGGGGGGGGGGGGGAGGGTGCTCTTTGTAGCCACCTTATACGCAACCCAGTCGTTTTTATATTCGTCATTCGAGTAATATACTTTTCCTAAACACTAATTAAATTATGAGAATGAGAGTCTCAAACCTACGACATTTCGGATCGTGCCGCGGTGTTGCTTACTGATTTACCGTATCATATTTACTAATATACTATTGACGTAAATGATACTAGAAGTGTTATATTAACAATTAATCGTTGATGCGAATAGCATTAATATGAATTACATTTTAAACACACTGTAACAAATTTTTCAGAGTTATGGAGCAAGATTGTCAAAGCATGCAACGAGTGTATGGAACGAGGAGGAGTTTTAAAAACGACTGCTGGACCAAAAACAATATACAGTAATATAAAATGTTTTTTTCTTTCTATTAGCCATATTTAACTATTTACATACGTTATTACTTATTCTAGTTATAACAGACCCCGATGAATGTACAATAGTGTCAAATATCTGCTTTCAAAAAGAAATCATATATGAGTTTGCTAAACCCTGGCTCGGGGATGGCCTACTGACTTCCTCTGGTAAGTTTTATATATTGAACAACACGGAAACTATTATCGACGATAAAAATAAATATCACAGACTATAATTTAAAAAGAAACATTAGCTTAATTTATAACTTTGATACTTAATCCATATGTTAATAAAAACAACAGCAAAAAATTACATGAATGAATGCAATGCAATGAAATATTTAACCAAATTTATTTTATCATAGCTCCAGTGTGGAAAGTCCATCGAAAACTGCTAAATCCAAGCTTCAATCCACATGTAGTGGACAGTTTTATTGATGTGTTTAACAGCAAGTCACGTAGTCTCGTCAGCAATCTAAAAGCAGAAGTTGGTAGAGGATTATTTGATCACTATAAGTATGCAAAGAAACATTCATTGGAAACTGTATGCTGTACGTATTATACTAAAATTCTTAAATTTATTCATTCTGATATAAAAATTTAAATAATAATAATTTGTAATAAAAGTTTCGCCCAACGGCGAATAACTCACTGTCTAAATGTTTTTTTTTCGGCATATTTGAAATACTTTTTTGAGCGAAACGAGCGTTCTACTGGAGACTTTTTCACATTCTTTGTCACGAATAGGCTCGAAAACTACCTGACGGAAAATTATAAAATTTTCACACACATTGATGGTTTTAAAAAAAATATTGAAAAATGTCATGTCGTTGAGAAATAATCGTCAAAAAACTGATATCCCTTTGAAGTCAATGGGAAACGATGAGTCATTACACTGGGCTCGCTTTGCTCAACATGTAAACGGCACCCGAGATTTCGCGAGCGCAGCGAGTCGAAATTGAGGGTCTGTTGGCGCCACTAGTAAGATTGTACAATGTATCTAATGTAATATTATTTTTTATATTTTTACAGTGACCACGTTAGGTGTGGATATAGGTGAAAAAAATGCTATTAATACTGAATTTGTAACAGAAATACAATCAATGTTGGATATTATTATAACTAGATTTCAAAATTTCTGGTTGCACAGCAATTTTATATTCAATATGTCAAACTTGAAAAAACAACAGGATGCTTGTATTAAAATATTACATAATATCTCCGACACAGTAAGTATGTAGTCGTATATTAAAGATATATTAACCCTAAATAATAAAAAAACATCATATATATATATATATAGTTGTTAAAACATTGGCAAGTCATCTGTCTATACTAATATTTTAAAGAGTAGAATTTTTTTGTTTATTGTATCGAATAGAATCCAAAACTACTAGACTGGTTTTAAAAGTTCTTTCACTTACTACCTTATGAGGAAGTAACATAACCTGTAATTTTATTTCTGAAAAACGTAGACATAAAAAAACGGGTTATATTATCCATGGAGTAAAAAATCGTCTCAAAAACTTCAGATTCTCTCATGCGCTGCTTAAATGGTTAAAAATAAAAATAAGCGATGTACTAATGAACTTTACAACTAAAAACGATCTACAAAAAGTTCGCAAAGGTATATATATATATATAGCTAAGCTATAAATTGCGTTTTTATAATAAAAAAAATATATATACTTTAGATTCATTTTTTCGTATGATTATATAAATCTTTATGGATTTAAAGTATTTCATCATCTGGATAATGTCAAGTAGACAATATTTTTTCCTTACATCAATTTAATTAGTCCATTAGATATCATTTAATTATGGAATTAATGCTGTACATGAATCGATTCTCTCTCTTCTTCTTCTCTGTTCTATGTAAATTCAAATTTAATATTATTTTACAGTATAAGTGACGTGATTTTAATTAAAACAACTCAGGACTTTATTAAGCGAAGCGAGCGGAGCGTTCTACTGGAGACTTTTTCAAATTCTTTGTCACGAATAGGTTGGAAAACTACTTGATGGAAAATTATTAAATTTTGCAATCAAAAAGACACACATTAGGTGAATGTTAAAAAAAAAATTAAAAATGTAATGTCGTTGAGGAATAATCGTCAAAAACCTGATATCCCATTAAAGTCCCATTGAAACGTTGAGTAGTACCCCAGGCTCGCTTCGCTCAATATACAAACGGCACCTGAGATTTCGCTAGCGCAGCGAGTCGAAATTGAGGCTCTGTTGACGCTCCTAGTTACTTTATTTTTATATATCTTTATTTAAATACAATAGTATGTTTAAAAGATTTAAAGTTTTGAATGAAATTTAGTACACAAATAGATTGTGACTAACAACTGGATATATGTAAATTGCCGTAGATCGGAAAAAATGGTACAGGATCTAGGAATATTTTCTCGAAAAATGTCTATATTATTAACACATTGAAAAAACATTAAAAATAAGAAAATAACAATACTGCCTGACACTGATGATCTGTATATTTTTTTACAAATATGTAATACAGCGGCTAGTAATAATACTATTCTAGAATATTATTATAATGGTTGTAATTACAGATAAATTACGCTTATTAGTATTTTCGTTTTATTTTCAGATTCTAAGAAACAGAAAAGAAAACTTCTTGAAAATGAAAAGCCTTCCTCATATTGACAATGAACAGGAACAAACTATAGGTATCGATTTCATTATATTAATCACTAAACACTATTGAAACAAAATAAAATTTGTCTAAGAATTTTTTAAATTACA
The DNA here is from genome assembly GCA_918358865.1 of Melinaea marsaeus rileyi. Classification (NCBI taxonomy): domain Eukaryota; kingdom Metazoa; phylum Arthropoda; class Insecta; order Lepidoptera; family Nymphalidae; genus Melinaea; species Melinaea marsaeus. The sequence goes on along the minus strand of OU911089.1, from coordinate 13,346,956 downwards.
AACTAAATCTTCGATGCATATAGGTTCAAAATTCAAACCATTTATGGAACTAGCCTTAGAACTTGCACATGACACGGGTTCCTTCACGGATCGTGAAATCAGAGAACAGGTGGACACTATGATTGCAGCTGGTCATGACACCTTTTCTACTGCTTTAACGTATTGTATGATGATGATTGGTGCAAAACCACAAGTGCAAGAAAAAATACAGGAGGAGTGAGCATTTATTTTACAAAAGGTAAAGTTTCTTTAAAATAACTTTTCATGTTTATGAATGTTTGTAACACATTTCAGGTTAAAAAGTATATTTGGTGACGAAGATAGAGACGTCACAAAGCAAGATCTCTCACAGTTAGTGTACTTAGAGGCGGTATTAAAAGAAACTATGCGTGTTTATCCACCCGTGGCTTTAGTTGGGCGGCATCTTACTGAAGACGTAAAGCTGCGTAAGTTTTTTTATTCAAAAATATTGTATCTTTTAGATTATTTGGCCTTTTATATTTTTATAAATATACCAAATTTTCTTGATCTTGAAGGTGAAATGTTGTTACAATTTAGTTTTAAAGAAAACTCCTAATATTCGTCACCTTACCTTAAGTTAGCTCAATATATTTTCTATTTGTCACTACTTATATAGAAATTCTATATTTTAGAAAATTGTACTTTATACAAAGGAAACTCTGTATTCTTGAGTATCTACTCAATAAACCAACACTCCGCTTGGGGTCCAGATGCTAAAGAGTTTAAACCGGAGCGGTGGCTTGACCCCTCTTCTCTTCCTGACAGTCCCAGTTTCTCAGTTGGTTTTGGTGTGGGACGCCGCAGTTGCTTAGGTAACTTTGGTAAATTTGTACGACACTAGAAACATTTTTTTTTCCTAACCCAAATGTGATATTATTAATATTTTTTTTTAATAGCTAAAGCCTACTCAATGAACGCAATGAAGATATGTATGGCTCACGTTTGTAGAAACTATATAATACATGGCGAACACTCAAACCTGAAGCTCAAGCTGAACGTGATTATTCAACCTGTTTCCGGTTATTATATTAGTATTGAAGAAAAAAAATAGTTAATGTATGATAAACCAAATATAATTTAAATTTTTATGACAATTTAATTTCATTTATTACTAGGCTATTAATATATTATGTATATATATATATATATATATATTAATTATATTTAGAAAGTATAATCGACAATGGTTGTTTTTTTTTCCTTTCTTTTTAAGAGGAAGGTACTGAACGTGTGGTCACTGAACAATGATCACCACCACTCACGAACTCTTACAACATCCCAAAACTCACAAGAGTGTTGCTCAACTTGGAGAGTTGAGTATAAGCCTTTTTTGAAGGTACCCATTTCATATCGATCTAGAAACACCACCGAAGGAAGTCCATTCCACATCCTAATGGTAGATGGACAAATGGTTCCAGAAAACCCCACAGTGGAGGATCTCAACGTAGCCAGGTACTACGGATGGCAATGAAGGCGGTGACGTCTTGTGCAGTCATAAAAATCAAAGGCTATCAAAAAAACTCTTCGAAACAGATAACAAAACAGATAAGTTAGACAATTAACGGACATAAATACGGCTCGACTTGTTTATTTTAGTTATTTTCACAGTATTTTATCTTACGGTATTTTATTATGGGGCAGTGCTGTCGAAATTAATTCTATATTTATTTTACAAAAAAGAGCTGTACGGGCTATTTATAACTTAAAAGCTAGAGATTCTCTGAGAGATGTTTTTAAAGAAATAGGTATTCTTACAGTCGCTTCCCAATACATATTTAATAACATTTTATATATACGTCAAAATTTAAATAGTTATATAAAAAACAGTGACAGACACGCGATAAATACGAGAAATAAAAACAAACTCGTAACGCCAAAGTTTCGGCTTCAAAAAGTTAATAAATCCTTCATGGGTTTGAGTATACGCATATATAATAAAGTTCCACAAGATATCTTAGACCTTCCATTTCTTAGTTTTAAATCTAAAATCAAAAGTTTATTGTTAAATAAAGCTTATTATAACGTTCAAGAGTTTTTAGTGGATCGAAATATGTGGAACTTAAGTTGTTGAATCATTTGCAGGATTTATATTATATTATAATATACATCACCTATTGTTATATTTCTTTTGAAAAGAGCAACTGTTGAGTTTCTGGCCGGCTCTTCTCAACAGAGCAGCATTCCGAGCCGGTGGTAGCTTGTTTACGGACGGACTACACTGACCTTTTTTTGTATTGTAATAATTGACGATTCAAAAGTGCGTGTAAATGCCTATTTGAATAAAGATATTTTGAATTTGAAAAGATGCACCAAGATGATTTATCTCCGCAATGCCAAAGAGTAGTCCTTTATAGAGCACCGAGTCCCCAATCATCCGAACGACTCTCTTTATACGTGCTCTAAAGGTAGAAGCTAATATTGAGACGATCCGAACCAGATATGAGATCAGTACTGCATGTGTGGCTAGACTTATGGCTTTTAGAGTGCAAATCTATGGCCAGACTTGAGATACTGTCTCGTGCTATTGATCATTACAAAATTCATCCTAGCTAACTTGGCCTTGCTCTCTAGGTGATTACGAAATCGACTGTCGCTCGATACATTATATACAGGCTTAGTATTCTGATACTAGACGAGGCATTGAAGGGAGTACTATCGAAGAAGGGCGATACGAAAAATCGGGTTTTCTTAGTGGTAAGCGCGCAAACTTGACTCTTTTGGGAATTAAACTAAACTTTGTTCAGTTTCCCCATTTCCAGTCTATCCCCAGGGAAGTCGAATAGCACGTAGCCTCGGGGTATACCAGCATTCTCGGGCTTGGGGTGTGAGCAGAATTCGTCGAAAACGATCTGTATGCTCCGCTCAGTGAGAAAACTGGTGATCCATTAAACAGCATAAATAACAGTAGCACCAATGGACAAATGCCACACAACTTATTAACGTCAAAATGAAAATAGAGACAGTCGGATAGTTTTATTGCTAAAAAAATATTTCTATCTTTAAGGTCTGACACCGCAAAATGGTAGGCGGTGTCTTCCCTAGGTCGTCCAAAGTTGAGTATGAGCCAAAAATGTATCCAAGAGATCGGCTTTTTCTCTTCTGCGGTATGGGCCAGAGAATAATTTTCAATGTGCAATGGCAATAGTCGGCAATGAAGACGGCTGAAAAAAAAAGGCAAAAGTGGCTTTAGAAAGCGCCTAGAACTTGCGCATGCCAGGCGAGTACCTTGCCAGTCTTTCCCCAACGACATGATTGAACTTTGCTCTAGCGAATGGTTGTGTGAAGAATCTTGAGAGGCGGTTATCCTTCCACTTCAAAACTCAGAGTTCAGATCAGGCTTGATACACCTGTAATTTACCGTCTGCTGCAGTCCTGAAAAACGCATCAAACCCAGACCGTGATCTGCCACCAAGAGATACCACAGAGCTTGATACAAATAGTTCCATACGCTGTAAAATTACATCAGCAACAGCCGCAGTCACTAGAATCAGTGAAAGGAAAACAAAACTGTCCCCATGGTAGTTTTGCGCAGTATATAAGACAAATGTTTACGAATCACGGATTGAAGTATACTTAGTATTATGAAAATCAAAAACTTTATTAATAAGTTTTATACTAAACATATTTTATTATCACGGCTACTACTAACTCGAAAAGATATTTGCAATTGACCCGAGAAGAGCTGGCGACAGAAACTTAGTGGACTTGTGTGAAAATATAAATTACATTTATAATAAATCCTGTGAAGTAGTCGGGCAACAAGCGTTTCATATCCAGGGGCGTCATGTTCTAGATATTTTGATATACTGTATTATCGGTTAGCATATAAACGTTCCTTAACAATCTTTTTAAATTTAATAAAATCTGAAAAATTAATTCTTTGTAAACGTTCAGATTTTATCAAGCAACATATACATTGCCCCGTGGAAGAAATACTTACTTTTTTGAGACGAGTAACAGGTAAAGCGAGCTTGTGTTTGTTCTTTGTATTTATATAATATACATCACCGTGCTTAATAAAATAGTACTTATTCTTATTCACATATTTAGGATTTTCAAAAACATAGTGACCACAGTACATTACATTATTTAAACAACCCTAGGGCCCAGAATATAAAATGCATTAATAGTTCTCTTTTGTAAAACTAAAATAATATTTATATTGTCAGCGATACCCCAGAGTAGGATACCATTTAGAAAATAACTATAATAAATAACCTTGGTAGTATTCTCGTCAGTAAGGGAGTAAGTAAGACCAAATTTTATTAGGCAATCCAGCTATATGACGGCCCCATTATAATTTAGCTACAATGATGCCGAGAAAAGCTTTGGATTCTACTACTTCTAATGCTTCTTCATTAATGTACTTACAATTTTTTACCTGTTTATATTAGGAGTTGTAAGTCCGAGAAGTTTAGTCTTTTTATTGTACCTGTTTCTCACAGGTTATTAACACTAAACCAATGCACTCTTTTAGAGAGGGTTTAAATCGTCATGCATCACCTGATTTTACTTTAAATATAAAAGAAGTATCGTCAGCAAAGAATATTAGCTCAGAATGTTTGTCTACAAAAGTAGGCAGATCATTTATATAAACAAGTAAAAGAAATGGGTCTAAGATTGAACCTTGATAAGTAAGAAATCAACAGTTTCAGATCGTTCTTAAAGCCACAGTGGTTCCAATTCCTGAATAATTTAATAATGAATATTGGTGTGAAAGTGTATGGTTACACAATTATTTAACAATTTACCATTCAATAAAAAAATAAGATTGTGTATTTCAACTTGCTAATCATAAATTAGACACATAAGTTGATAAGTTGAGTTGAATAATATAATAACAACATCTATTCTCCTTAGTTTTACTATTTTCGTTTAGTTTAAAGGTAACGATTACTATACGATAGAAAACATTAAATACAACAGATAAATTACATAGTATGTCTGTATGAAAGCCCAACTTAATGTGCAATTTATCTTCCTTATATCTTTAAAAGATACTTAAGTCAATAATTATAAGATATAAGCTATAAATATGGTTGATATTTTAAATTTTATGAGCTACAACCAAAATTTACATAACAAACATACTGAACAACCCAAAATAAAAAAAAAACAATATATTATTAAGGAAAAAAATAAAAATAAATAACAAAAACAATAAAAGCTGATTAATTGTAAAACATATAATATCACTTAATTAAAAAACATTAAAATTTAAAAGAAACCCGAAAAAAGAAAACATAAAATGTATGTACAAATAATATAATTTCAACCAGTGAAGATGCAAATACCCAGGGTATTTCCCGAACGAACTTTGACGAAATTATAAATGTTAATAAAAAAACAACAGATTTTTTAAAAAATGATTATTATTTATTGAAGAAAAGAAAATGTTAAATACATGTTTATTTATAATTACAAAAAAAATACAAAAAAGTGTGATTAATAGTAATACAAAATAGTAATATAGTTAAATATGAGAATAAACTAAATCAGTAAATTATAAACAGCGCTCTCTTGACAGTAATGAAAATTTCCTGTCCACAGACATCCATACATCCATACGAGAGAAGTGAAAACAATGCAGAACGAACTAAGTTCGTTCGTGAAAAACTATTAAGAAAATTATTTGCATGAGGTAATATTATAGTTACAATTTAAAAACAGAATTTACGGAAATGTATTATAATATTGATCTCAAAAATCACATTCTAAACACAATTATATATTTTAATAATCCTAACTACGGGAACAGTTAACACTAAATTAATTCTAGGGAAATACTACACACACAAGGCACAAGGCACAAGTCACAAGGGGCTTCTTTTGAAGCTACCTTCCTACGGGCTTCCCGAAAGTTTATGCAAGTGGATCACCAGCTTTCTCACTGGGCGGAGCATACAGGTCGTTCTCGACGGTTTTTGCTCGGACCCCAAGCCCGTGAACGTTGGTGTACCCCAAGGCTGCGTGCTATCCCCAACTCTGTTCCTTCTGCACATCAATGATATGTTGGATATCTCCAACATACATTATTATGTGGATGACAGCACTGGGGATGCGGTATATTCCTGCCGTACAGGTCTCTCTCGGGAAAACGTCTACGAGTGCCGAAAGAAACTTGTGTCTTCTATAGAGACCTCCTTGGGGCTGGTCTCTGAGTGGGGTGAACTGAACCACGTTCAATTCAATCCCGAGAAGACGCAAGTTTGCGCTTTTACCATTAAGAAAACCCCATTTGTCGTATCACCGCTTTTCGAGAGCACTCCCCTCATTGCCTCGCCAAGTATTAGAATACTGGGTCTCGACATTTCGAGCGGTTCTCAGTTTCGCGGTAATCTGGAGAGCAAGGCCAAGTTGGCCTCGAAGAAATTGGAAGTAATCAATAGAGCGAGGCAGTACTTCAAACCTGGCCAAAGACTTGCGCTCTATAAGGCGCAGCTCCGGCCACACATGGAATACTGTTCTCATCTCTGGTCCGGATCACCCCAATATCAGCTACTACCATTTGACCGCGTACAACGGAGAGCCGTTCGAATTGTCGGGGACCCATTGCTCTGCAACGGGCGGGACTCTTTGGCATTGAGTAGATACGTGGCTTCTTTATGCGTCTTCTACCGCATTTACAACGGGGAGTGTTCCGAAGAACTATTCGATCTGATGCCTGCCGCCGAATTTCATCACCGCACAGCGCGCCATCGCCTCCAATACCATCCTTACCACCTGGATGCGTGGCGATCCTCCACTGTGCGGTTATCAAGGACATTTTTTCCACGTTCCACTCGCTTGTGGAACGAACTCCCTTCGGCGGTATTTCCAGATCGGTACGACATGGATACCTTCAAAAAAGGCGTTTATTCCTACCTACAAGGACGGCAACACTCTTGTAAATCCTCGGATATTACAAGAGTCCATGGGCGGCGGTGATCACGTCCATCAGTGACCCGCCAGCTCGTTTGCCCTCCTCTTACATAAAAAAAAATAATAATAAATAATCATAAGTCTCTATTAACTTAAGTAATCTGCCATCGACTCCATAACCTTGCCAATAAAAATTATATAGTAAATATTTTATTATATTATAATAGATTCACCGCATCAAAATCTATTATCCAAACGGTTAACATACACTCTATTTGTAAATTACGATTCAAGGATATATCTATTATCAAAAATAATGCAAGATTAAGTACCCCTGGTTGATTAATTTTGTAAAAATCCGTCTTTATCAACCTTATGTACAATATACAAAATATGAAAATATACAAAACACTTTTCTGTAATAAGAGATTTTATTTTTTCACCCTTAATAAAGGAATCATCAGAAAGCACTTCTTTTCAAAGAAATAGTAAGAGGAAGTCTATGCATTGCAGTGGGTGTCTATAGGCTGTCATATATAAATATAATTTAATTTCAAAGTAATATCTAAAACCAGATATTTGAACAAACTTAAAAACGAAAATTTACATAAAACAACAAAACTAACTTTTAGGTCAGATCAAATAAATTTATTAATTTATAATAATAAATCTCTTAAACTACATTAAAAAACTCATCAGCATCTTATTTTAGGAAATAAGAAGGTAACTAGGAAATACTTACCTTTTTAATGCAACCTCTGTAAAAAAATTTAATTAAACAAATCACTAAACTGTAAGATAAATACATACATTTTAAAGTTAACGTCATCCCAGCAAAATATTTTTGTATATTTATGAGAGAATTATTTCACTGATTAATATCATTTTTATTCAATTTTATCTTAAAAATCTAAATTAAGATATTTCTTGAAACATCAATGCCATTTTGCGGATGAAAAATAATCAAGTTTTATTTTTTTTTTCATATATGATTAAGGTCGTAAGATTAATTACCAACGTGGAAGGGACAGATAAACAGCTTTAAATAAGCAACAATATATTCATTTTGTAGTGATTTTTTAATGTTACGCGAAACAAGTCGGGAAAGTGAGAAAATAATGTTACAGTGTTTTAATATTTAATAATTATTCTTTAAAATTTTTTAGAGACTGGCTTTTAATACATAATATTAAGGTACGAAATATTTGTTTGTAAATCTGAGTGTCTGTTAAATGTTTTTTCATATACTTATATATTTTATGGCACTAAATCTGACTGGATATGTATGTTATCCTAATCTAAGTTATACATACAGTGTGAAAATAGACATTTATAATAATAGTTTAAAATTTTGTGGATATTAAACTCTTTGTACTTACTTTACCTATATCGAAACTTTTTGGACTAGCTTCAAACTTTTCAAATTCAAATCAATTCTAGGGTTAATTAGGATATTTTTATTTTATGGTGAACTTTTAATGAGTCAAATTTTAGGCCAAATCATAGTATTTTTTTTGCTTTTTATTTGTTCATTTATGTTATGCTATTCTATAAGTCAAAAACGGATAGGGGTCTACAATTAGATTACGAACGACAACCTGCAAAAGTTAAAAAAAACAAAATACTGCACAGTTGAATCTTTAAAAAGAAACTTCAAGATTATACGAAATTGTGCTAAGGGAGAATCAATATAAAAATAAAATAAGAAAGATAAATATATTAAAGATAAAGATTAGATTAAAGATAAAAATTTAAAAGTCTTTAAACCTTGGCATAGCGTTTTCGTCACAGCTAACTAAAGAATTCCCCGTTTCAAAAATGAAAAAATATAAGTATTTAAAATTAAATATGTCTTTTTAATTTTAGTTGATTTTGATAGTATAGCGTGTAATCGATTCGTCTTGTTAAAAAGTTTTCAAGGTTATTTGTTAAATAACATTTTAATATTTCATGCGAAAAATATTTTAATTGATATGAATCTCAATAGCATTTAAAATTTATTATTTAATTAAACTCAAAGTTAGGTATTATTTTGGCTGACAAGATAATTTAAACATGTGTTTTTTAATTTATTATTGTAATAGTTGCCTTATTTTTTTATTCTAAACGTCCTTCTCTTTCACCATAAAAATGATGTACATTTTAAGATTTTTATGGGATTATTACATAGTATTTAGTCGAAGATAATGGGTTTATTAACTACTTATGATATCATTAGAGTTCGTTTTAATTAGCAATAAAATAAACATGAATCACTCATTTAATCAAAAATGACCGTTAGACCTAGCGGTTTGATTTGAATAAATGTTATCAAATTGGAAAGTATTCTAAGACTTTTGTGGACTAAAATAGCAATAAACAAGTGCAAAATAATACATTACCTTAATAATGTTCTAATTATTTTCCTGAGAAATATACTCCTTAACCTGCTACATGTGACGTATATTCGACATATAAGTAAAGTTGGTAACCCCGGAATCACGCACGGGGATTTTAATAAAAAAAATCTATTACTGTGAGTTTTATAATAGGGTTAAGAATTATTTTATCGTTATAAGAATTAAATAAATTACATTGTTTATTTAACATAGCGCAAAACTTTCAGAAGCATTATTTATTAACGTGTTTTAATAAAGGTTTCAATATGAGGCTGTGATAGCAATAAAGTTGAATATTTGTAGTTGAATTGTCCTTTGTCAGTCTTATGACGTTAATAGCTTGAAAAAATACTATTCGTAGTCTCTCTTTTTGAGATTTTAAAAGTTCATGCAAATACAAGTTGTTGATAAGTGCTTAAGACACTAATATTCTTAAAATTTGTAAAGAAGTGTACTTTTCGACATTAGCACTCAAAGCCTACACTACTCTCAAACACTTAGAATTTTTAGTATTTCTGATAGCCTTTGTAATCATTAGATGTTCTGAAAAAAAATTATGTAATGGAAAAAATTAAATAAAAAACTTATAACAACATAAGGTACTTAATAATACCATTTAATAAAATAACCACAACTAAAAAAAAAGAATAATACTTATTGGACTGAAATATAATTTCTGACGATCTAACAATATCCATTGGACTGACATAAATTGAGACAGTCCCAGGCACCGAGCTGGCGCCCAGAATTCGGAACTTATGCTAGTGTCACTATAGTTGTGGACTGAGAGTCCATCGATGGGAGATGGAATTAGGCAATTTAAGATTGCACCTTAAATTGATGCTGATTGAAAAGTTTTCCATCTTTATGAATCATCCAGTCTCATGGAGATATATTGTTACCAAAGGCGTAAGACATACAGGCAACAAACATACAAAATAAACTTGTGCCAAAATTGTTTATTACCTATAAAGCTGAAATTTAATTACCTATTACGATGTTTGCGTTATTATTTATTTACTCCATCGATTATAATACATTATATTTATCTTTGGACTTAGAAATAAAAAAGGTTTATGGCAAACGAATAGATCATCCACCTAATGGTAAGTGCTGGCATCATCCATGAACATTTGCAAATATAGATGCGAAAGGGACCTTTAAAAAATTGGGGGGGAATGATGAATGTTATGAAAGGAGGTGGTCGTACGACACTAGCTACTTAATGCCGATCTGTAACAGACATATACTCTGATATTAGCCCGGAGTCAGCCCATAGGAGCTACAAACCACCATAATATTAAAACCTAATTCAAAACCTTTTCCTAAAGGACTATAATGAACATTACGAGAAAAAAATCTTCACTTTCAAATCACTAACCCTTTTAAACTATTGTTATTTATTTTACTATGAACCGGAAGAATACTTTGACTCACTTAAAATATATAAATGTTATTTTTCAATATTTCTTGTTTCTAGATATAATGTTGGTGTTAATACTGATTGGTGTAGCCTATATTTTGTGGACTTTTACTAAAAGAAACAGATACAAGGATGAGCCTCCATTATTATCTGATAGTAAAATACTACTCGGACACGCATTGCTGTATATAGGAAGTAGTACCCGTAAGTGTTCAATGCTGACTTTTGTCCATATTTTCATTTAATTTCAATTTATAGCAAGTATTTAATACTACAAGCACACGATAATTAAATACGGATATTGTTTGGATAATTTATTATCTCTATACAGTGAGCTTGTTCGCCTCCTTGAAGGTTTGATATTCGCCATACAAGTAAAATCACTTTCATAAATAACTACTTGAAATATTAAAATATATAAATAAAGAATGTTTCTTCAATTCGGGCAGGACTCGAATCTACGACCTCGTAGCTACCGGTCCAATGGGTCTGATAAATCAGCACATTGTTGTTACAAGCCTTGATTCATTTTTTCCATCACTTATTACTTACAGCTGTGTATTAATATATTACTGATAAAGTAATTATAACAACACCGTTCACACATAAAAATCATTGAAAAAGACATCCTTAATGCATTATACTTGTAAAAATATATACTTGTACAATTGTTTTCAGGGTTTTGGAGCAATATCACCAAAGCATGTAAAGAGTGTATGGAACGAGGTGGAGTTTTAAAAACGACTGCTGGACCAAAAACTATATACTGTTAGTGGTTTTAATAAATATTTTTACATATTATTTAATTTAATTTACAATCTACAGTTATTATGTTTTATTATATTAAAAGCATGAGGACCCCGCGGAGGGCATGTATGAGGAGGTTAATGTCTGTGGCCGAGGCGAAAGAGGTATGTAGGGACCGTAGAGTTTGGCGCTCCGTCGTCACTGGCTACCCCGCAAGGGATATGGCGTGAAGCTAAATAAATAAATAAATAAATTATGTTTTATTATGCAACACATTTTATTAAATAACCTTTAAACAAGATACCCGTCTTTTAAAAGAATTCGATCGAAATGTAAATATCAAAAATTTACGTTTTACGTTTATTACGTTTGTCTATCCATCTAATTAAATTTTAGTACTTTTAAATTTTTTGCAGTTGTAACAGACCCAGAAGCCTGTTCAACAGTATCGAACATCTGTTTACAAAAAGAAAGTATATACGAGTTTGCTAAACCCTGGCTTGGGGATGGCCTGGTGACTTCATCACGTAAGTATGAACGTAATAAAAATTATCATTGGATGCATAGTTTAATATCTTAGTCCAAGAAGCCCTTATTTTATACCTTTCAAGTCGATACTAACTTAATTTAGAAATACATGATAATTTCTTAATATATCAATAAAATATCAATTATTTATTTTCTTTATTACATAGCTGCTGTGTGGAAAGTGCATCGAAAGTTACTGACACCAAGCTTCAGTCCAAATGTAGTGGACAGCTTTATTGATGTATTTAACAGCAAATCGCGTAGTCTCGTCAGCAATCTAAAGGCAGAAATTAGTAGAGGATTATTTGATCACTTGAAGTACGCAAAAGTTCATTCTTTGGAAACTGTATTCTGTACGTATCACACCAAAATGAATATTCTATGTCATGTATATGATTCATATAAAAGTTTTAATAATATGCAGGATTGTTTCGAGAAGTGTTAGTGGTATGAAAAGTAGTACAAATATGAAAAATCTTCATTTATGATCTTTCCCTTCCACCTCTAAGCACGTATGAATACGGTAGAAACATTTTTCAAAACTTAAAAAAAAAAATCGACGGCCTCGTCTGCAGTGGTAACTTCGATCACGAAGAATTTTATTAACTATGGGAAATAAAAGGAAATCACACAAAGCTAAATCTAGATTAAATAGAGGATAGGGTACTATTTGTACCCCTGAAAATGTGAAAAGTTCAATGGTTCTAGCATCTGTATACTCGTAGTGCATCTTGCCGAGGACTCCGCTCCTTTGGCGCTTGCTATACAACTCCCCAAACACTGGAACAGACTAATTTCAAAATACCATTCAATAGTAACTGTTCTGTGATATTCTATTAGAACTACTACACATACACTAGCTACACATCCTCTACGGCAAAATTATTTATATAAATTTTTTTTTAAAGCTCCGATAGCCAAAAAGTTTCGTCATCGTTAAACACCCATTGTATAAATTTCTGATTTGTAAGAGTGTCGAAAATGTAAATCCAAGGTTCGTTGTAAGGATATATCATACGTTTTGGGAAGATCTTCCATTAAACTTTTCCAACATAATCATAATCGTAGCACGAAAATCTTTTCCTTAGATGTCCATTATTACAAAGAAAAGAAGAGTAATAGATTAAATTTCAAGAAAGCGTGCTCAGGTGGTTTGGGCACGTCGAACGAATGAGTGATGAAAGAATGGTAAAAAATATTTATATAGGAAAAATGAGCGGTAATAGAAACAGGAGGAGGCCTCGAGTGACCTTCGAAAACACAGTATCTACGATACTGGAAGATGGTCACGTAAAAAGCATGAGGACCCTCCGGAGGGCATGTATGAAGAGGTTGATGTCTGTGGCCGAAACGAAAGAGGTATGCAGGGACCGTTGCGTTTGGTGTTCCGTCGTCTCTGGCTACCCCGCAACGGATATGGCTTGAAGATAAATAAATAATAAATAATAGCCGTTAATTCAAAATAGTTTAGGAAAAATAGAGATCATATTTTATGATTAACAATTTTTGGAACAGTTCTCGTATTTTAATCAAGTCAATGAGTTGTTCAAGCTTAAGCCGTAGACAATCCAATGACAGTTTAAATATTTTCTGCACATTTAAGGCCTGTCTTTACTTTGTCTTTGTTTACAGTGACCGCTTTAGGTGTGGATATCAGTGAAAAAAATGCTGCTAACACCGAATTTGTTACAGCATTGGAAACAATGTTAAATGTTATTATTAGTAGATTCCAGACTTTTTGGTTGCACAGCAATTTTGTATACAATTGGTCCAGTTTGAAAAAAACGCAGGATCGCTGCATTAAAATATTGCATAACATGTCCAACACAGTAAGTAATATTATCATTGGATTTATTGAACGAAATAAAAAAAAAGTAAGCCTATAGGACTTCATTTCATATAAGCTTTTAGAAGTTTTTTAGCATTTGTACTCTTAAAGGTATCTCAAGGTAGCGGACTATTGCGGTATACATCAAGGTTACGTTTTGTGTCTTGTAAATTTTCTTATCAATCAAATGTAAAAAAAATAAATAATTATGCCTGTTGAAATGATAACAGATGATTTTTAACGAGAGGGGGGTGCTACAGCATCTATATCTATAATTTAAAATAAAATTAATAATTTTAAAGACAATTATATGACATTGAGATAACGTATTCGTTATCAATCTTGTTATTTTTAATCTGCAGATTCTAAGAAATAGAAAACAGAGCTTCTTGAACAGCATTTCTAATGATGAAGATGTGAAAAAGAAACCGAAAGGTATCTAATTTATATCATATTAATACATTTACTTATACATACTTTTTAAACTAAATAAAATATTTTTTTATATGCTACCTGAATGTGTACAATACTATATTTTTATAAATACAATGCCTTAGGACCAATCGTGGCTTAGCGTTATACTATAAAAGTAAGTAAATTCTAATGAGGCAAAGTACTAAATATATTTAGAAAAACAACGTTTTAGTAATTATATCAATCAAAATAATCGTATAAAAACGTTAAACAAACAGCAATATGGAGATTCCTTTTTCTCGAGTTTGTTATCTAGTTTTTATTGAAAAATACAAGATATTTTGCTGAATTTGACACAAGATACCGGGAATTCTTCTTACGTTTACAGAAAACAAATAGGTTGAGTTGGATGCCTAATTATAGTAAAACTTAAAAAGGGGGGAGATAAAAGTAAGCAAATCAAAACCGCTGGAAAGTTATATATTATTAATCATCATCTACAATCAATTTTTTTTATTTGGTAATTTAATATATATAAATATCTTCTCTGTATCCAGGTTCAAAATTCAAGCCATTTATGGAATTACTCCTAGAACTGTCTCATGATACGAATGCTTTCACGGATCGTGGAATCAGAGAACACGTGGACACTGTGATTGTTGCTGGTCATGATACTTTAGCCAATGCTTTAACATTCTGTATGATGTTTGTCGCTGCAAACCCACAAGTCCAAGAGAAAATACACGAAGAGTGAGCGTTCCAAAAACTTATTTTAATTTGTTATAAAATATGATCGTTCTTTTAAATTACTTTTTATGTTTTTATGACAATTCAGGTTAAAAAATATTTTTGGTGACGAAGATAGAGACGTCACGAAGCAAGATCTCTTAGATTTAGTGTATTTAGAGGCGGTGGTGAAAGAATCTATGCGTCTTTATCCTCCCGTGCCTTTTGTTGGGAGGTATCTTACTGAAGATGTGAAACTGGGTAGGTTTCTTATTAATTATTAAGTTTAAGTTTATTTTTCTTTTATTGCTATAAATATATCAGATTTTCTTGTTTTTGTTTGGATAACATGATCAGTTATAAGTATTCTTCTAACCAAAAACTTTGTTCAGCTCATATTAGTAAGTTACCTCAAGGTTATTCGGTTAGCATTTTATAATTGATGTTTATTATTTTAGAAAATTGCACTTTGTACAAAGGAAACTCTGTATTCATGAGTATTTATTCAATACACCGACACTCCGCTTGGGGTCGAGACGCTGAAGAGTTCAAACCGGAGCGGTGGCTTGATCCTTCGACTCTTCCAGAAAATCCCAATGCTTCAGTCGGTTTCGGTTTGGGACGACGAAATTGTCTAGGTATATTAGTCGTTATCAAACATAACAAAAAAACTAAAAGATCATTCTAATGTAACTTTTTTTAATAGGTAAATCCTACACAATTAAAGCAATGAAGATAACTATGGCACATATTTGTCGAAACTATATAATGCACGGGGAACCTTCAAATCTGACGCTTAAGCTGGATGTGTTTCTTCAACCTCTTTCCGGTTATTACATTGGAATTGAAAATAGACATTAATTTATGCTGAACCAATTTGTATCTAACATATTTATTAAACCATAAGCTGCGTTTGATTTGTTGTAACAGCAATTGTAACTAGGTGTGTTAAATTAGGGTCATTGGTAATTGTAATAATAAATCCCATCAAAAACATAACATCTAAAAAAAAATACGAATTCTCGCAATGCAGCTTTCCACCACCTTGTTATAAATCCTTTTTAGCACAATTGGAATTGTTAGTTATTGTGAAAGAGTGATTTGGTAAACGCACGTATGAAAAGACAGGACTTTTAATATTATAAATGCAGAAGTAACTCTATGTCTGTTATGACTTCACACCTAAACCACATTTTAATGACATTTTGAATAGAGATATTTTCATATCAAAAGAGAGAAATATATTTCAGTAATCTTTACATTATAGGGCTTATTTCGATACCACCAAGGGATACCACAGAGCTTGATACAAATAGTTCCATACGCTGTAATATTACATCAGCAACAGCCACAGTCACTGGAATCAGTGAATGGGAAACAAAACAGTCCCCATAGTAGTTTTGCGTAGTATATAACACAAATGTTTACGAATCACGGATTAAAGAATACTTAGTATTATCAAAATCAAAAACTTTATTTATAAGTTTTATACTAATTATTATCACGGCTACTACTAACTTGAAAAGATATTTGCAACTGACCCGAGAAGAGCTGGCGACAGAAACGTAGTGGACTTGTCTGAAAATATAAATTACATTTATAATAAATCCTGAAGTAGTCGGGCAGTTTCATATCCAGGGGCATCATGTTCTAGATATTTTGATATACTATATTATCGGTTAGCACATAAACGTTCCTTAACAATCTTTTTAAATTTATTAAAATCTGAAAGTTTAATTCTGGGTAAACGTTCAGATTTTATCAAGCAACATATACATTGCCCCGTGGAAGAAATACTTACTTTTTGAGACGAGTAACAGGTAAAGCGAGCTTGTTTTTGTTCTTTGTATTTATATAATATACATCACTGTGCTTAATAAAATAGTATTTATTCTTATTCACATATTTAGGATTTTCAAAAACATAGTGACCAAAATACATTACATTATTAAAACAGGCCTAGGGCCCAGAATATAAAATAAAATAATAGTTCTCTTTTGTACAACAAAAATAATATTTATATTGTCAGCGATACCCCAGAGTAGGATACCATTACTTTATTATTCTATGAAAAAAACTATAATAAATGACCTTGGTAGTATTCTCGTCAGTAAGGGAGTAAGTCAGACCAAATTTTATTAGGCAATCCAGCTATATGACGGCCCCATTATAATTTAGCTACAGTGATGCCGAGAAAAGCTTTGGATTCTACTACTTCTAATGCTTCTTCATTAATGTACTTATAATCTTTTACCTGTTTTACATTAGGAGTTGTAAGCCCGAGAAGTTTAGTCTTTTTATTGTTGAGAAACAGGTTATTAACACTAAACCAATGCACTCTTTTAGAGAGAGTTTAAATCGTCATGCATTACCTGATTTTACTTTAATTATAAAAGAAGTATCGTCAGCAAAGAATATTAGCTCAGAATGTTTGTCTACAAAAGTAGGCAGATCATTTGTATAAACAAGTAAAAGAAATGGGCCAAAGAAAGAATCTTGATAAATAAGAAATCAACAGTTTGAGATCGTGCTTCTTAAAGCCACAGTGGTTCCATTTCCTGAATAATTCAATAATTAATATTGATGTGAAAGTGTTTGGTTTGCACAATTATTTAACAATTAAAAAATAAGATAGTGTATTTCAACTTATTAACGATAAATTAGACACATTAGTTGATAAGTTGATTTGGATAGTATGATAACAAGATATATTCTCCTTAATTTTACTATTTAATTAGTTTTGTTTAATTAATTTAAAGGTAACGATTACTATACGATAGAAAACATTAAACACAACATATAAATTATAAAGTATATCTTTATTAACTTAACGTACAATTTTAGGAAGTCCTGTTCCTTATATCTTTAAATGATACTTAAGTCAATAATTATAAGATATAAGCTATAAATATGGTTGACATTTCAAATTTTATGAGCTACAGCCAAAATTTATACTATGACCATACTGTGCAAACCAAAATAAAAAAAACAATATAATAATAAGGTAAAAATAAAAGATAAATAACAAAACAATTAATTGTAAAAGGTATAGTATTACTTAATTAAAAACATTAACATTTAAAAGAAACCCAAAAAAAGAAAACAATATAAAATTTATGTACAAATAAAAAACAATTAAAACCCGTGAAGATGCAAATACCCAGGGTATTTCAAGAACGAACTTTGGCGAAATTATAAATGTTAATAAAAATACAATAGATTTTTAAGTAAAATGATTAAATCTTATATTTTTTGAAGAAAAGAAAATGTTAAATATATGTTTATTTATAATTACTAAAAAATTACAAAAAAGTGTCATTAATAATAATACAAAATAGTAATACGATTAAATATGAAAACAAACTAAATCAGTAAATTATAAACAGCGCCATCTCTCGACAGTAATGAAAACTTTTCCTGCCCACAGACATCTAAACATCCATCCCAGAAAAGTAAAAACAATACAGAACGAACAAAGTTCGTTCTTGAAAAATATTAATAAAAGTAATTGCATTGCTGAGGACCTCAGCCGGGACCTCAACCAAAAGGTCTACATCGAGAATGTCATTAAAACAGCCTCACGTAAGCTCGGAGTGTTGAACAAGGTGCGACGGTTCTTCACGCCGGAGCAACTGTGTCTTTTATATAGGACGCAGGTTCGCTCCTGCGTGGAGTACTGTTCTCATCTTTGGGATGGCTCAGCTCAGTACTTGCTTGACACTCTCGACCGGTTGCAGCGGCGAGCAGTTCGCATTATTGGAAGCCCACAGGCCGTAGAGATCCTGGAGCCTCTCCAATTACGTAGAGACGTTGCCACTACGGCAGTTTTTTATCGCTTACACCACAGCGAGTGCTCCGATTAACTTTTCCAACTTATCCAATCCTCTTCTTTCCGATCCAGAACAACACGTGCAGGACAGAAGTGCCATCCCTTCACGGTGGATTCGGTATCATCACGAACCAAAAGGTTCAGCAGATCATATTTATGTCGGTCCATCAAAATGTGGAATTCACTACCACGGCACGTGTTTCCTTCCCACTACGATCCTGGGTCTTTTAAGCGGGACGTGAAAAAGCATCTCATAAGGCCGCCATAGTGGAGGCCACCATTCGTAATTCTGTTTTGTTTGAATGAGATTGGTGGCATCTATTTTTGACCTCACTGACTGCTTAACATTAGGTAGGGTGGAGTCATTTTGGTAGGCAGTAAAACAAAAAAAAATAAAAAAAATAACATTTTTGTTACAATTTAAAAACAGAATTTAGGGAAATGTATTATAATATTGATCTCAAAAATCACATTCTAAACACAATTATATATTTTGACAATCCTAACTACGGAAGCAGTTACTACTAAATTAGTTCTAGAGAACCTACTTTTGACAAGTTTGAAGTTCATTTTGTCATCATATGAGGAGAATAAGATCTTGAAGTATTTGAAGTATTCTAGACTATTTCTCCTGATTGAGCAAAGCGAGCGGAGTGCTCTACTGGAGACTTTTTCACATTCTTTGTCACGAATAGGCTAGCAAACTACTTGACGGAATATTATTAAATTTTGCAATGAAAAAGACCCACATTTAGTGATAATTTTAGAAGTTTTTTTTTTTTTTAATATGTTTTGTCGTTCAAGAGTAATCGTCAAAAAACTGATATCCTATTGAAATCAATGGGAACGATGAGTCATTACACTGGGCTCGCTTGGCTCAATATGCAAACGGCGCCCGAGATTTCACGAGCGCAGCGAGTCAAAATTAAGGGTCTGTTGGCGCCTCTAATACTTTATTTCATTAAACCATTATTTCACTTATATAATTGAGACAGTGATGTTTTGTGTTGTCATAGTCATTGAAAAATACTGTTTGCTTTAGCAGTTTCATACCGACTGTGGCCTGTGTCTTTTTACTTTAACTTTAACTTTTTACATTTCATTCTCTTTAATGTACTATTAACTTTAGTTAATGTATTCAATTATATTTGATTCTTGGAACAGAATAATCTTTTTTTTATGAATATATTTGTCACGACATAGCTCTGAATCACTAATTTTAGATAACATAAACTTGTGTGAATTTTTTCCGTTTCTTTTTGTTTATGTTTCCTTATGTTACTGTTTCGTATGTATTAGCTAAGTAAAGCATTTTTTAATTTCATTTATTATCTCATATATTAGAATGGTACTCAGTCCATAGGAGTCAGGTAGCCTCAACAACCGTTTCACCAGGGAGTCTGACTACTGACTGACAGAGAGGGGGACTGACTCTTACTGATTCATAATCAGACCCTGATTCTGAGATTGACTGACTCAGACTCTGATTCTGAGTCAGACTCAGACTGATTCTGAGTCAGACTCAAACTCTGATTCTGAGATTGACTGACTCAGACTCTGATTCTGAGTCAGACTCAAACTCTGATTCTGACTCTGATTCTCGTTTCTATGTTTGTGTATTCTAATATTGAAATATTTATCTACGGCAGTGAAAGGATTAACATATCAAATGCTGATAATACAAATTCTTACTATTTACAAATAGAAATAGTAAAATCTGAGCAATTATTAAGTTAAATTATTTTATTATTATAAAAGTAAGCGGAAAAATATTTGTTATTAAATAAAAATCTGATGTTTACTTTACTTTTCTTAGTTACTTTGTTTAAATATATGTTATATTCCAATCATTTGTTATTTTCAGATATAATACTGATTGGAGTAGCCTGTGTTTTATGGACTTTATCTAGAAGAGTTATCTGGTAGTAAAATACTACTCGGTCATGCATTGCTATATATAGGAAGTAGCACTAGTACGTACTTCCTTTTTTTTATTTCTATATATACTAGCTTATTCCCGCCTGCTTCGCTGGGCACACTATTAATTTGAATGTGAACTTAGGTTGCTATGGTAACCTTCAGTTACTTCTTTTATGACGGAAAAGTCCACTAAGAACTGATTTTTTGGAATTCCTATCCCAACGGATTTCCACTTTTTGAAGTACGCCAAGTTTTAAACCTGCAGGAGGTGCCGTTCTGATGTTGAAAGTCTGAAGGAAAAACCAAGAGGCAAACTCCGACTGGCAGTATTAAATATTGTTAGAAAAACTTATTACAACGCGCTAGATAATCAATAAAAAAAGGTCTTTAAAAAAAGTCTCTTTATTTAATCCTGTGTCTCGCAACTGTAAAACAACTGAATAAAAATAGCAAATTACTTATTTTTTTTATAATAGATCAAAAAAATCTGATAGATGATGAAAACACCTTCATTGATTTGGGTGACTTAACGATCTACTTACTATCGTCGTCTTACTTTTTTATTTTAATTTGATAATTTAATAGATTTTTCGATAAAAATATTTTATGTATAGGCTCAAAATTCAAGCCATTTATGAAATTACTCTTAGAACTTGCTCATGATACAAATGCCTTCATGGATCATGAAGTTAGTTAGAATTTTTGGTGACGAAGATAGAGATGTCACAAGGCAAGATCTCTCACAGTTAGTGTATTTAGAGGCGGTTATAAAAGAATCCATGCGAGTCTATCCGACCGTGCCTTTCGTGGGACGCCATCTTACTGAAGATGTCAAACTACGTATGTTTCTTATTAGATCTATCTTAACAAATTTAGTTTGTCAATATCAAAATGTGTTGTAATAGTTTCTTTATATAAAAAGGGGTCACTTTTTTCTAACATTCATATAAAATTTCAAGACTGTTATTGTCTATTATTTCTACTAAAAATTAAAATTTTTCTTTATTTTAGGAAATTATACTTTATACAAAGGAAACTCTGTATTCCTGAGTATCTACTCAATACACCGGCACAATGTTTGGGGTCCGGATGCTGAAGAGTTTAAACCGGAGCGGTGGCTTGATCCGTTAACCCTACCAAAGAACCCCAATGCCTTCGTTGGTTTTGGTGTAAGACGCCGGAATTGCATAGGTGAATAAGATCTTATAAAGATACTAGGATACGTTTTTTTTCTTGAGGTAATTTTGAAGTTATTTATTTTTTATTTTTTCTAATAGGTCAATCAAACGCAATGAAAGCGATGAAAGTAATGATGGCCCACATTGTTCGAAACTATAAACTGCACGGGGAGATATCAAATCTGAAGCTGAAGCTGGACGTTTTTCTTACACCTTTTTCCGGTTTTTATGTTAAAATTGAAAGAAGATATTATTTAATATATAATAAAGAAGTAAATCTATAAATTAAATATGTATTATAACTTTAAACTATGTTATTTTCGTTTCATTATAAAACATTGACATAATAATTAAGTTGATTGAGTACGGTGGCAGACGACAAAAAAACAACTTTAAAAAACTACTTTGGTAAAAAATTACAATTCAATTTATAACTAAGAAGATAATTGCTTGCTCGGTATAAAAAAAGATGATATGAGACTTACTTATTGTATGAAAATAAATATAAGTTTAAAATTACGTAATGAAGTTGAAAATAAAATTATACAGTTGTTTTAATTCAAATAAAGATACTTAAGATATGTAGTAGTTATTTATTATTTATGAGCTCTTCTCGTAATGTACGAGAACTCCTTCCTCCTGAAGAACAGCATCTATTCTTGAACCTGGAATAGTATTGTAAAGTCTCCCCCACATCATTAAATTTCTTTCCTTCGCCCTTTGTTAGTCTTTGTTCGTTTATAACTGCAAGAGTTTGACGTTTCTTCAGATTTTAATAAACTATAGCTACGATACTTAGTTCACCTGTACTTACTATTATTACTTGCAATGAGATTGTTATATGATTTAGATTGTCAGTTTGAGATGTTTGAGATTGTTTACGGCATTGACATATCATTTTTTATTTCTTGAATTTTTCTTTAAGAATAATGGAAGTCATTTTTAATGATGTTTAGGAAAATTCGTTTCGTTTATTAATTATACCAAAGTCTGAACTTGCCACAAAATTAGGCACAGTTACAAGACAACTTCCCTGTATCTTCATAAATAGTTGGTTTTACAGTGTTATACATGATAGCTCTGATGTTATAATGTTCAATACCCCTCACCCAGTCCTTCAACGGCATTCCTATTCAAGATCAATGCAATTTTACAAGAACTGTTTACCTGTTGCGCTGATCTGACGGGTTCTATACAATCGGACTTCTTTCTACTTATTGTGATAATTAAGTTTGTTATCACAGAGATTTAATTCGTTAACGTTCGTGCATTCAGAATCTATTTACATAAAATCTTTATCGTGAATTCTTAGAAATGCTTTAGGAGGAATAAGGGATTCAGTTGTTCTTATTAGGCAAGATTTAGGAAAGATAGTCGGAAACTTAAGAATTCCAAAAATATTTTTGTCAGTATATTGGTAACTTACTTTCATATTGGTAAGTTATATTTAAAAGTTTAAAAGTAATTCCTTTTTATAGAGGATAATCAATCTATTTAAAATTATGTATATTAACATTAAATGTGTGTTTTGAGCACAAATGTAGCACGAATTGAGTCATCCGATATTTTTTCAATATTATCACCAAAAATATGATCTAATTAGATAAAGGGCCTTATTTTTAATTCAATAATTTTCTAATCTTTCATGCTATTTACAATCAAATGCCTTCGATAAATCACAGAAAATACCAAACGCATCTTGTTTTCATCATCGAAAATATTCAGCAACTCTACACCAGCATCTATTATTGAACAACCAGGAGACGAAGCTTATTAGCATTCCATGGATTCACCGTGCGGGTAACGGGCCCATCGCGTTGCAAGAAGAGGAGCGCAAACAATGCCTGGGACTTGCGAACCAGATGTAGGTTTAAAGGGCCCCTTTACTATGCGCATACACGCTCACCTTCACTGTTTACGCTCCTCTCCCTACCTAACCAAATATCGTAAGAACCTACTAAAGCCGCCTTTGAAATACGTTCCAGAAATGAACGGATGATCGTTCTAGAAAGGCCTTAAATAAGTTATAGAGAGATTTTGCTGTTATACCTCTCGCTCCTACTTCTACAGCGTACAAATTAACTTTAAAGGATGATGGGCAAAAATGTATGGGATGTATACCCACGACCAATAACGACCAGACGTATGTCGTTAGAAATCTCTTTTCATGACTATCATTTGTTATTATGGGGGCTAGTCTCAATTCGTTGTGGGAAAAATGTTATAGTTACTTAAATGATATCTATTAAAATAAAAGTAGTTAGTTCCAGATATTTTATCTTTTTTATTATGGGGGCTAGTCTCATATCGTTGTGAGGTCTTCCAGATATTAAAAAAAATGTGGTTAAAGTTAAAAATCCCTACGTAAACCCTTAATGCAAGGTGTAATTTCCGAAATGCTCATTGCGTACGCGTCACCCGCTCGCCGGCCACCCGTCGCGCCTCCGATCGCCGCCTTTATTTGTACGGAACGGCGTATTTCGTAACGTATTTTTTATTTTTTTATTTTTTGACTTCAATTATATTGTATATTGGTTACTCAAGGCATGAGGTATTCAATCCTCCAGCAGCATTTTTAAATGATGTAATTGTAGACAACATAGATGACTAGTTTTTAAATAATAAGAATTCTGTTTGTAAATCAGTAATAAACGATTTTTTTTTATTTTAGGTTTCTTTTTCACAATTTGACTGTCCTAATATTTAACTCATGTTAAGTTAACGCTGAAAGTACATGGAGTCTACACAAAAACTCTTTTTTTATATATCTAGAACTTACAACTTTTATTTTAATAGATATCATTTAAGTAACTATAACATTTTTCCCACAACGAATTGAGACTAGCCCCCATAATAACAAATGATAGTCATGAAAAGAGCTATCTAACGACATACGTCTGGTCGTTATTGGTCGGTGGGTACATTTTGCCCGTTGTCCTTTATTCCTGATCAGTTCGTTACATAGCTCGTAATACTTGTTAAGCTTAAATGTATGATATTTGGGTATGTTTGTTTCCCAGGATACAGTAAGCTCCACAAGTATAACGCGCCTTAGTTATTTTGATTACAGGAATAAGTTCGGCCTAGATAACGAAACACAAACATCCCCGGGGATTTTGTATTGCCTTTCATACGTGTCCATCATGAGAGTCCAATCAGGAGACGCGTCCAAGATGGAATAAGGTTTTAGTTTACGTGTTTTGGACGAACCTGCCTTTACAAACTCTACTGATATTTTGGTGGTTTTTATACCCTTCTGCGCTCTTGCTACAGAGAGACTAACCGCCTCTCGTACAACTTCTAATACTTTATCGTGGCGACGCGAGTATTTACCTCTATTTAGAAGTACCCTACACCCTACTAGAAAGTGTTTCGCGGTTCCTACTGCCTCCCCACAGATGTTGCAAGATTTTTCGGTGGCTTTGCCCCATCTCACTAAGTTACTTTGATCTGGGAGAGTCATTTGGAATGCATTAAGATAAAATTTTAATAATGCTGGGGACCAATCATGAAGCAAGGTGCGCCATCGTAAAGCTAATGGAATACAAAAATTTCCTATGGTCACCCATTCGTTTTGCAATTCTAGGGTCATCGCATGCAACCGGTAATTATCATTTTCATCGAGCCGAATAAAGGATTTTATTATTTCTGTGTCTTGTTCTTTCCTACTTGATCCTAGCCCTGCTGACGCTTGCATCTAATTTTAACAAAAGGGTCTTATTAATATCGTAAACGAGGAAAGGCCAATTTAAACATGATGTTAAATAATTATCATATATCCAAGCCTTTTTTATGTTACTTATTGACTGATTATCTACCTTTTTAAGATCATTCAAAAAGCTATCGACTATTATATCTAAAGATAGAGTGCGCCCTTGGTAATCAATTTTTTTGCCTAAGAATTTGAACGGAGCTGCGTCGGTAATAGTAGTAACGCACTTACCGCCTATCATAAGACCCGGATCGTAAGAGGTATATCTGGTGTTCCGCCTACCCAGACATAGACTGTAGCATTTAGTGGGTTTTGTCCTCAATCCGTCCGACCAAGCACAGAAATCCTCCACAACATTTAAAAGTAGCTGACATTGTTTTGTATTACGTGTCAGTATTGCAAGATCAGCAAAGCAAAGTATAAACAAACTATAAACTAAACCAACTCTTTGGCTGTGTGGGCCAGAGAGTCATTCCCCATGTGTAACGGCGATAGGTACGGCTGGCTAAAGTTGCCCAGAGTGGCCTGGGAAAGCGACCAGAATTTGCGCGTTTTGAGCTGATCCCCAATTTTGACGACATGCTTGAACTTTGCTCTAGCGATTTGCCGTTTGAAGAATCTGGAGGCACGGTTGTATTTCCTCTTCAGAACTCTAGAACTCGGATCCTTAGTGACTAACGCATTAGCCCAAGCTTGATAAGCCTGCCGTTTGCCAGCTGCTGCAGCCCTGACAGACGCATCAAACCAAAGCCGCGATCTGCCACCAAGTGGTACCATAGAGCTTGGTACAAAAAGTTCCATGCCCTCAAGTATCACATCAGCTACAGCCGCAGCGCAGTCACTAGGATCGTTGGAAGGAAAACAAATCGGCCCCCATGGGTAGGATGCAAAAAAGGACCGCATTCCATCCCAATCCCCTGACTTGTAGTGCCAAACGCGTCGTGTCGCAGGCTTTGTGCGAGCCGGACGTTGAATGGGCACTACACTCCGCACCAGACAGTGATCAGAGGACCCTAAGGGAGCCTCGCCAGCGAACTGGTACTTTTCTGGATGTGTAGTCAGCAGAAGATCCAACAAAGAGGGCATATGGCTGTTCACATCCGGTAGACGAGTGTGCGTCTTTACCAGCTGGGAAAGATCATTTGCCAGAGCAAA
This sequence comes from Melinaea marsaeus rileyi, assembly GCA_918358865.1. NCBI lineage: Eukaryota > Metazoa > Arthropoda > Insecta > Lepidoptera > Nymphalidae > Melinaea > Melinaea marsaeus. Next base: position 13,320,236 of record OU911089.1, on the reverse strand, counting down.
TGGGCATGAGCAAAAGGGCTTCCGGTTTCTCTCACTCACCGACGGAACATAACCACATGATGGGTGGTCCTTCCCCGGTCGAGCCAGCCCAATACGAGCTGCAGTCAGAAAACTACAGCTAGGCTCTACCACCTCAAAATTTATATAATTATAATACTAAAATAGGGTGCTAGTGGGAAAACGAGCAATTAAAATTAGTTTTTATTATCATATTCGGTTCATGATTTTTTTTTTGTTTGCCTGTGTTTATTTCCAAGTTGTTTTTATTTCATTATTGCTATTTTGTATTATCCTACTTATATGTAATGATTTAGCAACTTTTAATTATTTATTTAATGATTTGGAAAATAATTTTACATCATTTCTATAATTAGAACTGCTTTTCCGCATGCAGTTGATGAAAATTGTTTCTTTTCTTATATAACTCTGCTGCATAAATAACAAACAAAAGTAATGCAAAGTCAAACGCTTCGGGTCGATCTTGTGAGAGCCGGACGTTAATAAATAAATTTATTAAATTGGTTACGATCGTCGTACGTCGATCTTCTGTGAGAAGGTGGTCCTTCCAACAGTAAAATAACAACAGCTAGGACCTATCACCATCAAAATGTATGAATCCAAATAAATGGTTGACTTAAATATTTTTTTTGCAAGTAAACATTTTTATCATCTTTTAATATACTTCTTCTAAATTAAACAAACAAAACAAAACACATAAAGGGAAGGGGTAAAGCTTAAAATAAGCAACAAGTCTATTCATTATGTAGTGATTTTCTAATCTCGTAACGCGGAACAAGTCTGTTAAGGTTAAAAGGTGTTATAGTTATCGATAAGTTTTATAACTTACGGAATATAGATAAGATGGCAATTTCTTATAAAAATATAATAATCATATGTAGGTTTTTATCAATCAATCAAATTTATGAAAATTCGTTCAGATTTTTTTTGTATATATGAAATATGGATGCATTATGTTTGTAACATTTAATCTTTTCCGGACGTAAAGTGAAATAACAGTGGGGTATAAAAATTTGTAATTTTAAGAATTCAGATAATAGAATAAAATAATAGTAAATGTAAATCGTAATTATACAAAATTAATTAATTTGTACAAGAATTATTTATCGTTTCGTATGTCAAACCTTGATTTTTTTTATTACAGAAAACACGTTCCTAAATAAAGGTTTTAATAATTTTAATTAAGATATTCCTGTGGTACTGAGATATATCTTCTAATATATTTAAAATTATTTTATTTATAGTATCGTGATATAGGAATAGTAATCCTGTATATATTTATCCTGTATATATCCCCCTGTACTTATGTTAATTAATTAGGACTTTGCTGTACTAGATTCAAGATCCTTAAAATGTCGGATCCATTTTGGTTAACCTTAGTCGGGCGAATATCGATTCATTTAAAATTTGTGATGAGTTATCCTTTTATGAAATTATATTAGCAAGGATATACATAGGAAAAAATTACACAAAAACCGGGTGAAGACATAGTAAATACTAGCATATATATATATTAATAACATAAACTTAAATAACAAGTTTTTAAATGTCAAACACTATTAAATATATTTGAATAACTGTTATAACTAATTGACTTCCTGGTTAAGTTATCCTTTAAACTAACTGGGTTTTATACTATTATATGGTATTACACCTGGTAGGTATTAACATAGCCTTGTTAATTTTTTTAATTAAAAGAATTAAAAATTTTAAGACACGGAAGGCTGTTCACGGTCGCACCTTTTAGCTACAAAATCCTATTTATCCAACTGCTTGTTAATTTTAAACCATTAAAACTATTTCCTGTCATAAAATATTGTAATATCTACTATTTAATTTATCTTATTTCTCAATAAGATTAATTCTCACCAATATTATTAAGATATATATTTTTTAATTATATGTGATTATTCACTGATATTTTCCTATTTCTTTTACTCTTTTTGATGGTTTTTTGTCCATTTGTAAAAGATTTGTCTGTGATAGATACTATTCTAGAACGTAACGTGTCTTTATCTGTTAAGGAGTGTTTCCTTCTGGAAAATAACTTGAGGAATATATATTATAATTATATCTATACATATCTATAAAAATAAAATTGAAAAATGTTAAGTTGGTCTTACAAAATTTTCTGTTTATAAGACCAAATTAAAAGTTTTTTACTAAATTCATATGGAATTATATACGATATTTATAAAAAAAAATCTGAAACGGCTGATCCTATTTTAATAGGATTTTCACTGGCAGAAAGTTGATGATAAGAAGTAACTTAGGTTATTTTGATTTTTAAAACATATTAACATAACGAAGTATAGTTTCTACAAAATAATAATAAACAAACTCAAAGCATACCAATCAAAAACCAAACTTTCTCAATCACTTCCGTTTTGGAAGATTCCCTAATCACGGATTTATAAGGTACAAGTAATAAATAAACGTACAAAAAAAACAAAACAATACTGAATTGAATACCTCAAATTTTCCTAAATTATTTGTACTCCAGCAGTAAGCTGACGCTGTACCAAATCTCATATTAAAATCTATAAATTTGCGTTTAGTTAGTCCAAATATATGTACTATATGTATATATATGACATAATATTAACAACAGACAAAACCAATGAGATCAAAACCCGTGTTAAATTGCAAAGAAAACTGTCAGTAGCTTTCCTAAGTTTTTAAAAACTGACCAACAAAAACAAAACATTATGTTATTCTGTACCTTGTTATTAACACTTAGCAATAACTTAACTAAGGTTCTAGCTGGGTAGTACCACCGCCATAGATATTTTTCTAGTTATCAGTTTCTTAATATCTATAGGATTTATTTACAGATTAAGTTACGACCTTGTAATATTACTTTTACAACTCCAGCGTCGTATTCCAAAACGGTAGGGATACAGGAGTCGAGCCAGCAACCGTTTCAACTCCTCTGCGTCTGATCCCTGAATTGTTGCTTAGGTGTTAACAATATGTCAATAAGTCATTATGATAAAAATAATTTAAGTAGCTACATATTAGGTTGCTTTTGAAGGGTACGAATTAATATTTAAGTATAAACTGTAAAAATATAACTCGGTTGGACACTATACTTGGACATATGCCTCTAAGTATACTAACGAGAGATCTTGTTTCGCAGCGTCCATACAGGTCATTCACATTATTTAATCTTTACGTCATTACATTTTAGAATGAAGAATATTGTGTTATTACCAAAGTATCATTTAAATTTCCAAATGAAGGATACAGCAGAATTTGGTAGTCATACAAGCAATACTTTATCACCACCAATTTTAAAATTATTAAATTTTATTAATTGTATAAAACATATGATGATGTTTAAAAGCATGAGGAGGAAAGAGGTATGCAAGAGTAAAAAAAAGTAAAAAAAAACTCATGTCATTGAAGAATAATCACCAAAAAATTACAGTCCCATAGACTTCTAGATATTTGATTATTCTATATTTTTTGCCTGTCGGTTTCAGCTTTGAACACTGAATTGGATACTCGCTTTGCTCAAATTGCCGAACTCTACCAAGACTTCGTGGGCGCAGCGAGTCAAAATCGAGGTCCGGTTCGCGTCCCTAATTTATGAAAGAGACTGTAATAATTTTAGCATACAACAACATCAATAAAATATATATATATTTTAATGTAAATTAAATCTAACATTATTTATTTTGTAAATATTATAGTTAAGTTTGCGGAAATCCGAAAAGACGGCAAATTTAATAAATTTGATAAATTATTAATATCTATATATTTCCAGATGAAGAAAATATTTATAATGAGAAGTAAGAATAAAGAACTTTATGAAGGAATAAATAAAATCAAAAATAATAAATTCCAATAATATCCTCATCCAAAATGTTGACTTAGATAATCAACTAAATGTCATGAAAACTGATATAGTACTTTATTGCATTTTTTTTTGAAACCCAATCAGTTTTTTCTCTTGAGATTTCTTGAGATTTTCTTAAGTAAAAGTTATCCTATATATTGTCCGGATTATGATTCTATAAATATTCCAAATTTTATCAAAACCGTTCCCGCATGATGACTACAGTATTTTTAACAATTAATTTATGTCTGTTTTTAAAATATAGAAAATTTATTTAACTCGTCGTAGTAGAAGCGGATACTAGGAGGCTTTCTACCTGAGATAAGAATTGATAACAGTACTGCGATTCCACTCTTTATACAGCAACAGCTCTTCGTCCATGTTGTTAATACTTTCTCGCACTTTCTGCAAGGCTGTAAGTTATACAATATTGACACCACGGCCGCTCTCAGCGATATTTTATTTATTTATTTATTTATATCTTTTCCACTTTGAATCATTATCAGTGATCACTTGTGTATGTCAAAATGGAAGTGTCAGGAGGGCCTATTTCGATACCAGATTTATCGTAATAAGCCCTTCTGTAAAAGCACTGTCCAACTTAATGTTAAAGCTATGAGGGTTCCAAACGCGTCCTAGTCTGAGAAGAACCACACAACAAACTCAACCGGATATATATTTTTATATTGTGATCACTGTTTCACAAATGTCAATCTTAAAAGCTATTTTGGAATAACTAGAACCGTAGCAATATAATGAAAAAATAATAATAATAATAATAATAATAATAGCAAAAAATAATAATAATAATGATAATAATAATAATAATAATAATAATAAATAAAAATAGGCCTGCTACACAACCAGTCACCGCAAGCAGCACCCGTTCACGAGCATAACGCAAGAGCCAGCCATCACCCCCTTCGCACATATTTGAGGGACGAGCGCAATCCGACTCCCGACGCTACCGCAAGTAATGACTTCTAAGGAATCGGTGTGATGCAACAGGTCGATAAAACGAAATTAATCTACAACAAAAAACAAATTGTGGAGATTACTAGTTATTCGCAATATAATACAATTCATTCCCAGGCCATACCGTCGTTGATATAATCCTGTACACTATAGTAGGATTTTTTTATCAAATTAATTTTTAAATATAATTTAAATTTATTTAATGATAAACTTAAGGCTTCATTTGGGAGCTTATTATAAAAGCGTATACAATTAACCTTAAAGGATTTACCTATTTTATGGAGCCTACTGTTGAGCATAGCGAGTTTATTTTTATTTCTCGTATTAATTTTATGAAAATCACAATTTTTTTTTAACTTAGAAATATTTTTATGAACGTAAATTAAATTTTCATAAATATATTGATTATAAACAGTCATTATTTTAAATTCTTTAAATTTGTTACTTAAGGATTCTCTAGGTCTCATATTATATATTGCTCGAACAGCCCTCTTCTGCAGTGTGAATATGATATCGATGTCGGCTGCATTACCTCATAAGAGTATACCGTAAGACATTATACTATGAAAGTAACTAAAGTAAACTAATCGAGCAGTTTCCATATTTGTCAATCGACGTATTTTTTTAACCGCGTATATAGCAGAACTAAGTCTACTTGATAAATCAAATATATGAGGACCCCATTGCAATTTTTCATCTAAGGTAATGCCCAAGAAAGTAGTAGAAAGAGACCAAGTCCAATTCCTCATTGTTTAATTGTACATTGGTTTTAACATTTGGTAAAGTAAATTTAACACATTTCGTCTTTTTTTTATTGAGCAACAAATTATTGGCGTTAACAGATTGCCTTCTGCTAACCTTAAAAGTAAGAGAAGTATCATCAGCAAACAACACTATCCCATGTTATTCCCTCACTAGGTGAGGTAAGTCATTTATGTAAATGAGGAACAAGAAAGGCCCTAAGATAGAGCCCTGTGGCACACCTATTTTTTACCAAAGAACCGTGGGAACGTATTCCATTTACGTCTACTTTTTGAATTCTATCATTAAGATATGAACTGATCAAATCTAGGGACTTATTCTTAACTTCTAATTTTTTTATAAGGATTTCGTGTTGAACGCAGTCAAACGCCTTAGATAGATCACAGAAAATGCCAAGTGCATCCTGGGATCCTTCCCAGGCTTCAAATATATTGAGTAATAGCTCAACCCCAGCATCTGTTGTAGAGCGACCGGCAGTGAAACCAAACTGGTTTTTGTGCAAGAGATTGTTTTTACTGAAAAAATCAACTAGTTGATTAGAATTATTTTTTCAAAAATCTTGCTAAATGTGGGTAAGACTGAAATTGGTCTATAATTACTAGGATCTAATGAACTGCCAGATTTAAATAATGGAGTTATTTTACTTTGTTACCACTGTTTTTGTGGTAAATACAAAGTTAAATAATTTAATGAAAGTATTGAAAAACTCATTATACATAACATTGGGATTTGATTTTTTCAACGAGGGCAAATAGTGTATTAAATCATTTTTAATTTGACTAATACGTTCTACAGTCACTGGTATAAAACTTACTTTCTGTTTTGATTTTTCTATCTTGTTACAACTGAATTTAATAAATTGGCCATAGTGGGCAGAATCTAATGTATTGAATAAACATTTAAAATTTGGAATAACACTTGTAAAAATATTATCAATACAAGTGACACTAGTTGTTGTGATTCTAGTAGGCTACATAAACATGTGTAAAAGATTATAAGATTTGAATAAAATTAAAAATTTTATTCAAATCTTATAATCTCATCTCATAATCTTTCCAAATTGTTCAAAGCTAGATGACGGTGGCCTATATACATTTACAATTATTAATTCCTCTAATTCAACTGATGCTAGTTCAGCTGTTCGCTCAACAGAATGGCTCACTATGTCCTTACGTTCTTTGAATTTTATTTGTTTATTTAAAAGAATTAAAGAGCCACCATGTATTGAATTAACTCTGTTAAACGAACTACCAACCTGGTGGTTATTAAAATTAAACATTATTTCATCATTTTTAAGCCAGTGTTCAGTTACACAAAAAATATTATTATTAAAATTATTCAAAAATAACTCTATTTCTAATTCTTTATTTCTCATACACTGGATATTCTGATGCACCAGGTTGATATAATTTACATTGTTATTTTTATTACTCACATTGACAATATTTTCTTTTCTATAATAATTAAGGTGATTGCACATTTCATTTATTCGGCTAGAGAATATCTCTTCTGTCTTAGACAGTTAGTCTCGGCTTGGTGGATTCTTGATTAAAGCCCCATTCTCACTGGACTCGGCTGACCACCGTGACCAGCGGTAAAGACCTGTCTTTCGCGGTAGCTATGGATTGGTAGATCACCCCTACCAACTTGCTGGGTCCTTCTCTGGGGCTTTGGGGCTTGAAAGCTTTTCTTCTTTCGGGTAGACCACCGCCTTGTATGCTAACATGGACGAGGTCCTCAGGCGTTCTGGGGGTCGACTTGGGAACTGAGTGATCCCTAGGGGCTAGGGAGAGGTCGCGGGACACTTAAGCCGCGACTCCCCGTATATTCGGATGCCAGACTGGGTTCGGATAGAGGAGGGCTTCGGTTTTCTTCCACAAGTGGGGTTGGGTAGTAGGTGAACTCCCGCGTTATAACAAGCTTGCCAACTAGGTAGGTCGCCTCTCGTTGCGGGACGCTGCGGTTGTATGTGCTTGCGTTCCCGCAGTTTCCCGCTATGACGACGACGACAACCGTTAGTGGAGGTGAACCTTACATAACGGCCGCCCTTTTTCTTAATGAATTCCAGACACTAAAAAAATACAAAAAAGTACTATCTAATAAAGTTATTATAAGCTTATGTGTTTCATAACATTTTGTGTCCACTCTCAAGCGTCTTTTAAATTCTCATATTTTTTTTATATTACAAAGAGAAAGTATTCTTTGCCTTCATCGACAGTTCCTTTTATGGCCTTCTGCATAAACAACCTTGGTTAAGTAATTTTACAGATTACAATTAAAAATGTATTAAAATATTTATTTTTGATATTGGAATATAGATTACCGTTAAATAAAATTCAGTTGACATTAATTTATAAATATAAAACTATATAAAACTACGTAATAACTAATAGAGCACATTGTTATAGTTTTGACATTAACTGTATCTATTGTTACGAAAATTTTATTTTATATGTAGACATCGACTTGAGCTAAAAAATAGGTTTTGAAAAATATATAATACTGTAATTAGTAAATAGTTTAAAACCAAAGTCATCTACAAATTAATCTAGTTTAAAAAATACTTTATATGTGTATTTATTAAATCCATATCAGTAACCTCAATGTACATTCAATAATTTTATCTATAATTATTATACACAAAAAAACTTATTTTTGTGTATGTTTTATTATGTTGTTGTGTTTTGTTGTCCAAAGTTCATACACAGCACTTGTTTTTTGTATGACCACGCGAGACTGTGTTATTTTATTCCTTCTTTTATTTTTGTCCAATCACAAACGCCTTTATATCATACACGATTGAATTGCGAAGTAAATAACCAACAGGGATAGCAACAGGGAGCAACAATACCATAACCCAGGTACTAGTATTTTAGAAGTACAAAAATAGTATGATTTTGTAAAACACCTCTTCTCCTGGTGAAAATTTTTGGAAAAGGTCCCGAATCCGAATTTGAGGTTTTTGTCATCACTTAATAATAAAATTTTCGTAAAAATTTCCAATTCGTACGGCGATAGATTGTAAAAATTAAAAAAACTGACGAGATCGTTGTTTTTTCCGGAAGTAACAACTTGTGTCACGCAGACATTGACGTCCTCCCTGATTGAATTGCAATAAATTTCGGATCTTCTTCCTGCAATACAGTAGACACAATCACATTGTCTAAAAGATTTGGACTACAACTTCTTATAGACTGACTAAGAAATGTGTAAATTTTCGCTAATTATTTCTGTTTACTATCTTCTCTTTCATGATGTTGCCTGCGCTAAAACGCACTGCAAGGTTTCTTTGTTTTAGTTAGCTTCAAACAACGATATTCGAGAACTGTAGGAAATTTCCCCGTATTTTTTCAATAAGTTGTCATTAATAATGTCGCGTTTCCGGAATCTAGTATATATATTCCGAATGTGGGAGAATTTTTACTAGTTCAGTTTATAGTGTAAGTCAGAGTCCGAAGAGATCCGAGACGCTCCCCCGTTTAGTCCTCGTATATATCATCCCGTCACATTCCTACAAAATTATTTATTCTGCTCCGTTATATTTATTTATATAAAATACTTTCTATTATTTAAATAATATCTATTAATTAGAAAAGTACTCAACCTTGTAAAGTCTAAGTTGATTTACCCAAAATCCAGATCAAAATGGCATTTGATTTTGCCTTGGCTAGGCATTATCTTATAGGTGTAACACAATTTCGTAAGTAAAAAGTAGTCTCATTAACTCCTTTATGACATCAGCTGTACGTCAGCAAAAGTCCTTTTAAAATTAGCCACTACAAAGAGACAGATAATCAGAGAGAGAAGAATTTATAAATTCGTTTTTTATGTAAGTACCGTGTAAGCTGTCACATTCGTTTAGTGAAAAGCTGTTAAATTGGAATTGCAAACAGACACTTTAATTTTATTTATATATATAAATAATGAAATAATTTTCACAATCACATATATATTACGATTGATTGTAACTTTCTCGATTATTTCGAAGTCAACCTGTTGGTCGACCACATGTATATACGTTATTTTTTAATTAATAATAAGTTGTTTCATAAAAAATATACGAGTGCTTAAAAATAAGTGACTTAAACCATATGGACACTTAACTTCATGAAAGTGGAGTACCTTTTGCAGTGCAGTAAGATTTTAATTATTAATATAATAGGTTAATTATTTTATAATAATAAAAAGTACCATATCTTCTTTTAACTTAACTACCATCGTAATATATTACGTTATAACTTTATGGTCTTATTTATGAATGTTTTAACAAATTTGTTGCAAGATCGCTTTTTTACTTCACCGACTTTACCTATCTCGGTATATATAGAGATATAGAGAAGAGAAGAGAATAGTGAATTTATAGTGAATTTAAATAATAATAGTTTAAAAACGTGTTATATGAATGTTCTTTAAAGATGAGTCGTCCTAAAGTTTAAACTTGAATATACTCGTAAATATATTTCGAATATTTTCCTATCTTTATTTCTTCCTTGAAAATTGTATGTCTAAAAGCTGGTTTGAAGCTTATTTAATGTAATCGGGTTAATAGTAATTTAATTTGGTACAGGTCGATTAGAACTAGGATAATTGATTGAACGAAATGAGCGGAGCGCTCTACTGAAAACTTTTTCACATTCTTTGTCATGAATAGGCTCAAAAACTACTTGACGGAAAATTATGAAATTTTGCAATCAAAAAGACACACATTACGTAATTGATGGTTTTAAAAAAATAAATTGAAAAATGGTATGTCGTTGAGGAATAATTGTCAAAAAACTGATATCCCATTGAAGTCAATGGGAAACGATGAGTCATAACACTGGGCTCGCTTCGCTCAATATGCAAATGGCACCTGTGATTTCGCAAGCGCAGCGAGTCGAAATTGAGGGTCTGTTGGCGCCCCTAGTCTCATTTTAACTTTATAGCCCTAAGAGCTCCTGATAACTCTTACGAACCAACATTACATATAAATTAAGTGGCATATAAAGTTATCATCAAAACTGGTATTCTGTAATTAAAAAGTATGATCAGTTATTTTCTGATGAAATTTAATAATACTCTAAAAATAAGAATTATCTATAAGAACAATACACAGAAAATGTCTAATTCTCTTAACTATATTGGATTGGTAGCAAATTGATATAACTTATGATTCACAGATGCTGTGGTTATTACTGATTGGTGCAATCTTTTTGATGTGGGTGTGGTTCAAAAGAAACAGAAACAAAAATGAACCACCTCTATGCTCTGGATCTAAAATGGTTATTGGACACGCACTCAAATTTACAGGCGACAGCATTCGTAAGTTGATTATATTATTAATAAGAATTAAAGCTAAAAAATGTTTTTCAAATAATTTTTCATTTCAGATTTATGGGACAGTATAAAATTTTTTAGTGAAGAGGCTTTAGAGCGCGGTGGAGTTATCAAAACGACATTTGGTCCTCGGGTTTTATATAGTTAGTTATTAGTTTTACTAAATCTAATTTATAATTAAATTATATTTCGTAATACGAAAGATATTTCAAAATTGAGAATGCTGTGATTAAATTAATAAAAGTTATCTTCGACTCTAAAAACATGTTATTATTTTTAGTTTTAACAGATCCAGAAGATTTTTTAACAGTATCAAACGCGTGTATACAGAAGGATGCCATATATAACTTCGCCAAACCCTGGCTCGGAGACGGTCTAGTGACGTCAACTCGTAAGTGACGTATCAAAAATTTTGCTGATTTGATAAAAAATATTTATTATGTATGTTTTTTAGCATTGCAATGGAAAATTCATCGTAAGTTATTAAATCCTGCTTTCAATCAGAATGTTTTGGATGGTTTTATCGATGTGTTTAATCACCAGTCCCGCTGCCTCGTCAATGATATGAAGGTCGAAGTTGGGAAAGGACCATTCGATCATTGGGCGTACATCAGACAGAACGCATTAGAAACTATACTCCGTAAGTATTATATTTGGATTGAATACATATAGGTTACTGAGAAATAAATAATATTGCATGTTTTCTCATTTTTATAGCCGTTCGATCCAATATTTTAACTTAATATACACAAAATTTCGACTACATTGCAAACATGCTATTCGTTTTCACACTAATAACCATTTCTGTTTCAATCAAATAAGAAATATATATTTTATATCACTAGTGCTATGGTACTTATTTACTCAATAATAGGTACTTAACTTATTTATATATTAAAACAACATACAATAGTGAAATTTATATACTATCCAGATGGGTATACTACCGAATGATACTACCGGCGAGCCAGCCCTTATACCTGTAGTCTAATAATTATAGCTGGGGACTGGGCACGATGGGCATGTGATAATCTAACAATAGTTGCAACGTTTTCCCTACAATTCTGAATTCTGAAATTCAAATGCAATTTCAAAATATCTTTATTAAAGTAAATATTTACACGAACTTTTTAATCGTCAATAATTACAAAAAAACGTCAGTGTAGTCAGTCCGTGAGTAAGTACCACCACTTCAGAAGGGAAAAGCCGCCCAGAAAATCATCAACAGTTGCTCTTTTTAAAGGAAATTTAACAATGTTGGATCTAAATCAATAAATAACTTAAGTTGCACACATTTCGATCTAATAAAAACTTTTGAATGTTATATATATTAAGATTTATTTAATAATACACTTTGTATTCAAATTTAAAACTATGAAAAGGTCTAAGATATCTTGTGGAACATTATTACATATGCATACCCTGAAGCCAATGAAAGATTTGTTAAATTTTTGAAAACGTAATTTTGGCTTTATGAATTATTTACCGTGTGTTTGTCGCTGTTGTTTTGTATAACTATTTAATTGACCGAAGGACGAATGCTGAGCGTAGCGAAGCGTAATCCTTTCGTCACTCACGTCCTGTCGAGCCATTTTTTTGAATGGGCGAAAAAATCCAAAATGGCGGCGTTTTTTAGTTTTATTTTTTGGCGTAGCAAAATTCAAAAATTCAAAATTCAAAATATCTTTATTCGAATAGGCATTTACACACACTTTTGAATCGTCAATTAATACAATACAAAAAAGGTTAGTGTAGTCAGTCCGTAAGTGAGCTACCACCGGCTCGGAATGCTGCTCTGTTGAGAAGAGCCGGCCAGAAACTCAACAGTTGCTCTTTTCAAAAGAAATATAACAATAGCTGATGTACATTATAATATAAATCTTGCAAATTATTCAACAACTTAGGTTCCACATATTTCGATCCACTAAAAACTCTTGAACGTTATAATAGGCTTTATTTAACACTAAACTTTTGATTTTAGATTTAAAACTAAGTAATGGAAGGTCTAAGATATCTTGTGTTTATTACATATGCGTATACTCAAACCCATGAAGGATTTATTAACTTTTTAAAGCCGAAACTTTGGCGTTACGAGTTTGTTTTTATTTCTCGTATTCATCGCGTGTTTGTCACTGTTTTTTATATAACTATTTCAATTTTGACGTATATATAATATGTTATTAAATATGTATTGCGACTGTAAGAATAACTATTTCTTTAAAAACATCTCTCAGAGAATCTCTAGCTTGTAAGTTATAAATAGCCCGCACAGCTCTTTTTTGTAAAATAAATATAGAATTAATTTCGACAGCACTGCCCCATAATAAAATACCGTAAGATAAAATACTGTGAAAATAACTAAAATAAACAAGTCGAGCCGTATTAATGTCCGTTAATTGTCTAACTTTTCTAATTGCGAAGACGGCGGAGCTGAGATTGGCTGCGAGTGTTGAGAGATGGGGGTTCCACTGGAGCTTTTTATCTAATGTTATACCTAAGAATTTTGTTGAGTCAATCAATTCTAACACTTTATTGTTAAGGAGCAAGTTGAATTTTTTACTTTTTACATTAGGAAGTATAAACTCTATGCATTTAGTTTTCTTAGCATTTAACACTAAATTATTAATTTCGAACCAATGCAGGACTCTTGACAAATTACTGTTTACTTTGTCATAATTAATCCTATCACGCTCAACTTTAAAAATAAGCGAGGTGTCATCAGCAAAGAGTACAATGTCACACAGACCCTTAACAAAAAAGGGCAAGTCATTAATATAAAGTAAAAACAAAAAGGGGCCCAGAATAGATCCTTGTGGAATACCCATCTTTAGGCGAGAACCAGACGATTTAGAATTATTTACGTAAACTGTCTGGATTCTTTGATTCAGGTAAGAAGCAATAAGTTCAACCGCAGTGCTACGTGCACCGTAGTGGTTTAGTTTGCATAGGAACGTCCGATGGTCCACACAATCAAAGGCTTTGGACAAGTCGCAAAACACCCCAATTGCATTCTGCGACTTCTCCCACGCGTCGTAAATGTGCTTGAGAAGCGTGGCACCCGCATCAGTCGTTGATTTGCCTTTGGTGTAACCATATTGTTCACTATGCATGATCCCACTGCTATACACAAACTCTGAAATCTGATTTAAAATTATTTTCTCGAAGACCTACTCAAGGTCGGTAAAACCGAGATAGGCCTATAATTTTCGGGATCCAATCTATCGCCACTTTTAAACAAAGGAACTATTTTACTGTTTATTATCAAATCTGGAAATATACCGGTTTCGATACATTTGTTAAAAATAAAGGATAATTGAGGGGCAATATCATTTATAATAGTGCTAAGCAATTTAACTGACATACCCCAGAGATCACCGGTTTTCTTCGAATTTAAGGTTCTAAATGTGTTAACTATGTCATCTGATGAAACAGGTTTAAAAGCAAAATATTTATTATTGACTTTAACATTTTTGTTCAATTCGGCGATTGCAACAGATGATGAGGAATTTAAATTACATGTGACTGTTATTGGGATTTCAGTAAAAAAAGTCTCAAAAACAACCGCGACCTTTGATTCTTTATTTATTTCAATAATATCAATTTTTAATTTTATAGGTCCATTGGAAGCCCTAGATTTTCCAGTAAAACTAGATAAAACATCCCAAGTTGCCTTTATTTTATCTTCTGAATTTAAAATTTTATTTTTTATATAAATGGACTTGTACGCAAACGTTCTTTAATATTTTAGAGAAATTTCTAACTCTATTTAAGAACACCGGATCATGATTCCATTGCCTCTCACCATATAAATCATATAATCTTTCTCTGCTCCTATATATTCCTACGGTAGCCCAATCACTTAATTTAATTTTAAAGTATTTCGTAAATGTTTTTGGCTTAAAAATATTATTAATTTCATTTAACAATAAATCGAAAACTTTATTATATAAATTGTTCGGATTATCATTGGTTATATTTTCTTTAACCACTATTTTCGCAACATTTTTTTTAAAAGTGAGCATTCTATTTTTTGTTATAGCAGGAGCAATTTTCATCCGATCGCCACAAAAATTGGTGATCATGTTCTTTGAGTTATTTTATTTTTTTGTTCGACCATTTTTCTTACTGGGAGGAAAAATCCAAAATAGCGGTGATTTAAATTTTTTGTTTTGGCGTAGCAGACGTATTTTTTATGCAATCGTAAGGTCAAAATTGGTAGGTGTGTTCTTTGAATTATTAAAATTTTTATGTCGAGCCGTCTTTTTGCTTCATTTCTGATCCGTATCACAAAAACGGACTTTGCGGCAGCGGACTGAAATTTCGTCTAAATATTCTTTGCAGAAATCTAAGGTGTTATTTTTGTTATTTAAAAATCCAAAATGGCCGGCCATAGCGAATTATCAAAATTTTTTAAGTTGAATAACTCCGTTGTTATTTGGTGGAGCCAAATTTCGTTTGGTAGTTATGTACCTACATACATATATAGGTATACTTATTCCTTTTTGGAAAGGCACTTAAAACATTATCTCATCCCCTAACGTACTGAGGTCTACTGTTTACAGAACGACTAGTTTTTATTGTATTTTGTATATTTCTAAATTTAATATCAATATTTCAATTGCACTGTATTGTCGTATAATAAATGTTTTTTTTTAATTTTATTATGCAAAATGTATAGATTTAAAGTTCTGACAGATTAATTTATTTATAGATACTGCTCTGGGTGTGGATTTCACAGAAAATAGTCCTTCTAAACACGAATACTTTCGAGCATTGACAAGAGTACACCATATACTTATAACAAGATTCCAAAGGTTTTGGTTGCACAGTAATTTTATGTATAATCTGACCAGCTTGAAAAGGGAACAAGAGGAGTGTATACAAGTATTACTTAAGACGTCTAACGAAGTAAGTATTAGAATTAATTTATTTGAGTTCGTTTTGTTTTAAATAGAAATTCTTCAGTAAATATTGTCTTTAAAAATGCGTGAATTTTACGATATCAAATGATGTTATAATATATCTACGATTTGTCAGAAAGACTTCGACATTTAATAATTTTTTTTATTTATTTATCGTATTTATCTTCACGCCATATCCCTTGCGGGGTAGCCAGAGACGACGGAGCGCCAAACGCTACGGTCACTGCATACCTCTTTCGCCTCGGCCACAGACATAGACCTCTTCATACATGCCCTCCGGGGAGTCCTCATGCTTTTTACGTGACCTTCCTCCAGTAGTAGTATCTATGAAGATACTGTGTTTTCGAAGGTCACTCGAGGCTTCCCCCTGTTCCTTTTACCGCTCATTTTTCCTATGTAAATCTTTTTTACCATTCTTTCATCACTCATTCGTTCGACGTGCCCAAAACATCTGAGCACGTTCTTCTTCATTCTCACCTTTACATCTTCGCTAGTACTTGCCATTCTGTGGAACTTTTCATTGCGGATTCGGTCAGCTAGACTGACTCCGCATATTCTGCGAAGAGATCGCATCTCCACAGCATTCATTTTTCTTACATTCTTCTTTTGTGTTACCCACGTTTGGCTACCGTATAACAGCGTCGGTAGAAAAACCGCATTGTGGACAGCCAAGCGCGCAGCTATACCTTATATACAGACGTTTCACCTTCTCCACAATGCAGCCAAAGCACCGTTGAATCTATTTGTTTTTTAAATTCTAATATTTCGAAATTTGCAGTACAAAATAACATTTAAAAAATTGCTTATTATTTAAATAATATTTATGTGAAATTGTAATTTTATATCTTCTATAAGGACTAATGTTAAAATACTACTAGTAATTATTGTATAATTTTTATTCTGCAGATTCTAAAACAAAGAAGAGAGAACTTCATTAATAGTTTATCTAATAAAAAAAATGGAGACGAAACATTAAAAGGTAATTCATTAAATTCAATTGCTAAATTGTCTATAGAATAAATAAATTTATTTATCTAATAATATGAAACGATTTCTATTTGTAAGATATTCAAAATACATAACAAACAAAGAGACGAAGCTTCTTATCATTCATCATTCCATGGATTCACCGTGCGGGCGCCGGGCCCATCGCGTTGTAAGGAGAGGAGCGCAAATAATGCCTGGAACTTGCGAGCCAGGTGTAGGTTTAAGGGGCCCTTTGACTATGCCCACACACGCTCATCTTCACTGTCTACGCTCCTCTCCCTACCTAACTAAACTGTATCCTCTAGTAAGTTACGTAATAATTTAATAATAATATCTCAATTTCCAGGTCATAGGTTCAAGTCGTTTATGGATCTAATTCTAGAATTGTCTGTTGAGACGAATGTCTTCACTGATCGTACAATACGAGAACACGTGGACACAATCATAGGCACTGGACATGATAGCAACGCTTCTGTTATTATGTTTTGTACATTGCTGGTTGGTTCTTCTCCGAGGGTGCAAGAGAAAATATTCGAGGAGTAAGTAATCGAAGAGTTAATTGAATAACATTTTGTATTTCTGTAACCATCTACGGAAATTATATTATTGTGATTTGTGATTTTGTTATTACTTATTTGCTGAAGTTATGTTAGAATTGAGATTAGAACACTTAGAGTTACTTGGATAACATTTTGTATTTCTGTATCAATTTACGGGAATTACATTTTGTGATTTGATTATTTGCTAAAGTTATGTAAGTATTGAGATTAGAACACTTAGAGCTACTTGTATAACATTTTGTATTTCTGTAACCATCTACGGGAATTATATTTTGTGATTTGCTTACTTGCTAGGTTATATAAGTATTGGGAAAAGAACACTTAGAGCTACTTGGATAACATTTGTTATTTCTGCAACCATCTACCGGAATTATATTTTCTGATTTGGTTATTCTTTATTTGTCGTATTTCTTAAATGAAAAGAAAATGATGTGAATTTGAATCTCTTTAATTAATGTGCTTTTATCCCAGACTACAGAATATTTTTGGAGATGACGACAGAGATGTCACGAAACAAGATCTCTCCCAGTTGGTGTACTTGGAAGCTGTAATAAAAGAAAGCATGCGTCTTTACCCAGCTGTGCCTATGGTTGGGCGGCATCTTGATAAGGATATAAAATTACGTAAGTTATTAAGGTTTTTTCCTAACACGATATAATACAGTAAAATTTAAAATCCTATTTTATTTCAGGGAATTGCACCTTGTCGAAGGGAAATTCTATCTTTATGTCCATCTATGGATTATATCGACACTCAATATGGGGATCGGATGTCGAAGAGTTCAGACCCGAGCGTTGGTTCGACTCGTGTGGTGTTGCATACAATCCTTATTTAGTAGCAGCTTTTGGAGCAGGACGACGAAATTGTATAGGTATAATAAACCTTCTATATTATAGCTCATTGTAAATAAATATGGTAAAAAGTCTAGGTAGGTATCTGCTTTATCTAAGTTTTTCGGATGTTTAGTAAATATTTAATGTTATATATAATTAGATTTATTTTTAAAAGCCCCATTTTTTCTACAGAATAACCGTACTATGCGCATTGTTAATTAATGTTTTTTCATTGTAGGTAAAACATATGCTATGATGTCAATGAAGGTGACTATGGCTCACATTTTCAGAAACTATTTAATACATGGTGATCATACAAAACTGAAGCTTAAACTTGATGTAGTGCTGAAGCCTGTTTCTGGATTTCATATATCCATTGAAAAAAGGAATTGTTGTCTACCTTAAAAAGCAATAAGTGCTTTTTAACTGTTGATTATTAAAATAAAAAAATAAAGGATTTAATGAACATTTAATTATAACACCATTTTCTTAAAGATTGGTAATAAAATGTACCTTTATAGTAAGAAGGCTTTCCTTTCCAAAATAGTACTAATCGTGACTGAGAACCAATCTTGAGGACATATTTGGACCTCACTGCAGTAATGTGCCGCTTAAACGAACTGCAGGCACTGTTTTCTTCAAAATATGGCATTCTTAACGATCACCGTTGCAACCCAGGGTCAATACGAATGCTGATACTAAGCTACTTTAAGAGAAGCATCAAACTAAGGCCTCGGAAAGGAAAGGAAAAGAAAGGAAAAAGACAAAATGTAGATTACTATTAAACATAATATTAGAGCATCCACAAATATCCTCCAACAGATGCTTGGATGCTTGAGTTTAAAAAATTATTTGTCATTTCGATAATTGACTAATGAGATAAATTCGTCTGTGGGTAACGTCAGATACAGGCCAACAGATTTATTTTAAATATTCTGATAATAGAAACTTTGTGAAGTATACACATACTCGCGATTTGAGGTAAAATAGGCATTTTACAGTTTTCATTACTTTCACTCTGAAGCCACAGCTCAGGCCTTTGAAGTTTATAGGACGAAAGGGTTGTTCGGACAAAAAAAATTGCATCTAAATAATTGTACTAAAAAGTTATTTTATATTGTAAAATTTTTAGAAGTAATAAAAGACAATGCATATAATTATCGCAAAGTTTCATAAGATTCGCTTGAAAAATATGACAAGATCGTCACACAGTTTATATTATAACATACACATTACAATAGTGCTTGCACTTCATGTATTCCTTTTTGTAGAACAGCTTTCCGATCCTTACAACGTTGAGACGTTTCGATAGTTCATGGTTTTTCACTACTCTGGTGTAAACCCCAAAGAGTTCAGTTTCTAAATTTCTCCAATTCTCCAAAATTTGTAAAATATTATATAAATAAAATATTAATATTAAATATTATAGAAGTTGTTTATATATCAACCACGCTTCGTCTTTGGCGTTAAATGATTATACATTCTCAATATTGCCATACTCGCAGCCTATAGTAAAACTTACTTTTTTATTAGATACCTAACTCATTCATTGAAAATTTTAAATACTTTCTTGTTCTGACAATTCAAACTTAATTATGACTATATCACAATGTAGTAAATCGTATTGTTCCAAATTCCTTTACCTACAGACCCTTTATCAAAATAAGCATTCCATCTTCTTTCGCACGCAACTCCTTGATAAATTTAATGGGTTTTTCCTTTGTTTTTTTCCTTACAAGTTTTCTTTACTAAACCGCCCACTGTTTCTTTTACTTTCATCCTAAAATGCGATGGTTTCTACTGTATGATTTTTGATAATTCTAAAGCTATTAATTTAAAGCGTTTAAAAGCATCGAAGGACTTCGAAAGCTTGAAGTTCAATAAGATAACGAATGTATTAAAATGAAGACTACAAATGTGTGACAGCGTTTTTGGCATTACTGTAAGTAACATTTCAGTTATAAAAAAACAGTATAAACCTTCATAATTAAAGTTAAATAAATAATTTCTGCAGGTTTTCGACATTTTACTTCCGTACATACATACAAATACATTTATATAAGCACATAAAGAGATCTCAATAATATAATTATCTCACTTTTATACAGGGTATTTTGTAGAGGGTCCGACAAACCAAGTTAGCATGTTCAGGTACCTTAGGTATTTAGAGAATACAAGTTGGCCAAAAAATCCCTGACCTCCTATTTTTTTTACAGATTTTTTTTGTAAATTTTTCGTTTTTCACCGAAATTGTACCTAATCACTTAAATAACATTTCTAAAATCCGTTTGAGACCGGATGTTTTAATGTAATTTTAGTCTCAAATGCATGCTTAAGCCACGAAAAGCAAAATTAGATACAATCTGAACTACCTAACTGATGTAGAGCTCATAAAGTGAAAAAATAAGTTTAAGCCTGACATCTAAGTTCAACTTTCACAATGATTTAAAAAAAATAACCACTAGCGATTCTGCAGGTAGTATACATTAAAAAAGTTCTGCATTTATCACTTATTACAACGACATAAAAAATGCTATAATACTTACCAGCTTGTTGAGTAAAATTAAGATTCAAGGTAACATCATAACAACAAACAAATGTATCATCTACGTAAAGTAAGGGACCAAATACGGCGAGCAGGTATAAAACTATTATTATAAGTTCTTCTTTCTCTGTTTCTCAAAGAATGCAGAGGTGGCGTGGTAAGGCCAAGGTTACCGGTTATCTAAACAATAAAATGTGTAAGTATTTAGTCGAGCTTTGACTGCTATCACTGTTTGACGCGTGTACGATTCGTAATACTTATTTGTTTTTCTGTTTTCTTTTTCCGTTGTTTTGTTGAACTGTTACCGTTGTTGACTGACATCCGTTGTTTACTTTTACTGTTGTTAACGTTGACTGTTGTTGCTGTTACTGTGTGGATTCTTTCTGTGAAGACATGACGGAGTTTAATAACGAAGAAGACGCCGACATGGTTTTTGTCTACGGCCGAGCTAATGAGAACTCACGTGCTGCACAAAGAATGTACAGAGAGTACATTCTTTGTGCAGCACGTACCCCGACAGACATGTGCCTCATCGCACCACATCTTTAAACACTTTTCGGAGGCTGCGGGAAACTGGTACCCTACATTTTAGGGAACTACGCCTGAACAATAGACAGCATCGCGTCGTTGTAGATGAAAACATTCTACAAGAGTTCGATGCAGATCCCACCACCAGCGTCAGAAAAGTGGCCCGTAACTTGGGAGTTTCGATATGGAAAGTTTGGACAGTAATCAATGCAGATAGGAGACATTCTTTTACATTTAATTTATGTTTGTAGAAGTTTTTGTAGAGCGCGCTCTACAATAAAAATAATTACTGTACCACTTGCCCATCTGATGTTCACAAACAGGTTTTAGTTTCAGGTTTAGTAGAAGGGGACCAAGAGCGGCGCTTGCAGTTCTGCCATTTTATTTTACATACGGATGTAGATAACGAAGATTTTTTGAAGAACATACTCTGGACAGATAAAACTAAATTTACGAAGAAGGGATTTTTAATCAACACAATCGACACTTATGGGAATCTCAAAATCCTCACGCGACAAGAGTGACCTTACACCAAAACAAGTTTTCGGTCAATGTATGGGCAGGTGTCATTGGGAAAGACCTCGTAGGACCCCATTATCTCCCAGATACACTAAATGGCGAAAGTTACCAGGAATTTTTAATCAATGACCTACGGAATTAATGAGTCAGCTGCCGATTTTTGGAGATGACTGGGCAATCATAATCATATTTCAGAATGACAGCTGCTCGGCAGTCTACCGAAACATTTTACGCGAGTATTTAGATGACTGCTTCCCCAATTCATGGATCGGGTGGCGTGGCCCAATTGAATGGCCCGCACGTTCGCCAGACCTAACACCGCTCGATTTCTATGTCTGAGGACGTGCTAAAGAGTTGGTGAATGAGGTCGAAATCACAACGGATCAAAAGATGAATTCACAACAAAAGAAGAATTTGCGGCAACAATCAACGACGCATTTGCAAAAATTAAAGCAGAAATGAGTCTAAACACCACCACAAAAGAAATACGTCGTAAGTGCCGTGCGTGTATTCGTAACAGAGGAGCTGTATACGAACACGATTTGAAATAAAAATAATTTTGATTAATTTCTGTTGTTTGTATTTTTGTTGATACCTCATTTATTGAACAAGCCGATAAGTATTATAGCATTTTTTTATATCTTTGTAATAAGTGATAAATGGAGAACTTTTTAAATAAATAATTCCTCCAGAATCGCAAGTGGTTTTTTTTATAATCATTGTGAAAGTTGAACTTAGATGACTTGCTTAATCTTATTTTTTCACTTTATGAGTTCTACATCAGTTAGGTTGTTCAGATTGTATCTAATTTTGATTTTCGTGGCTTAAGCATGCATTTGAGACTAATATTACATTAAAACATCCGGTCTCAAACGGATTTTAGAAATGTTATTTAAGTGATTAGGTACAATTTCGGTGAAAAACGAAAAATTTACAAAAAAAATCTGTAAAAAAAAATAGGAGGTCAGGGATTTTTTTGGCCAACTTGTATTCTCTAAATACCTAAGGTACCTGAACACGCTAACTTGGTTTGTCGGACCCTCTACAAAACACCCTGTATATATATATCAGATTATGAACTTAACGATCTATCGTCTTACTTTTTTATTTTAATTTGATAATTTAATAGATTTTTCGATAAAAATATTTTATGTATAGGTTCAAAATTCAAGCCATTTATGGAATTACTCTTAGAACTTGCTCATGATACAAATGCCTTCACGGATAATGAAGTTAGAGAACACGTGGACACTATGATCGTGGCTGGTCATGATACTGTTTCTATTGCTTTAACATTTTGCATCATGTTGGTTGCTGCCAACACAGGAGTGCAAGATAAAATACACCAGGAGTAAGCATTTAACAACGCATTTCTTATTACAAAAGGTAGTCTTTCTATTAAACTTGTCCTTGTTTTTGTAACACATTTCAGGTTAAAATTAATTATATTTGGAGGCGTTTATAAAATAGGCCAATCACACGCAATGAAAGCAATGAAAGATAATGATGGCACACATTGTCCAAAACTATAAACTAGACGGGGAGATATCAAATCTGAAGCTGAAGCTGAACGTTTTTCTTACACCTTTCCGGTTTCCGGTTTTTATGTTAAAATTGAATTGAATTGTTAAAAGAAATTAATAATATGTAATAAACAAGTAAATCTGTAAATTAAATATATATTATAACTTTAAACTATGTTTTTTCGTTTCATTACAAAACATTGACATAATAATTAAGTTGATTAAGTACGGTGGCAGACCACAAAAAAACAACTTTAAAAAACTACTTTGGTAAAAAATTACAATTCAATTTATAACTAAGAAGTTAATTGCTTGCTCGGTATAAAAAAAGATGATATGAGACTTACTTATTGTATGAAAATAAATATAAGTTTAAAATTAAGTAATGAAATTGAAAATAAAATTATACAGTTGTTTTAATTCAAATAAAGATACTTATACGGTAAAAAAATATTAAATTTGCATGTTAGAAAACATTGCGACGCAGAGACAGGGTTCGTGTATAGCAATTTTATTCTCATGGTAAGTTCGAAATTTAATGTTCATAATTGAATTATATTTGCTCAAAGATAAATGATATAAAGATAAAAAATGTCTTCTTGAAATTATCTGTATGATGAATTCCTATATTCAAATTGTCATCTAAAGGAGAAAAGCATCTAAGATATGTAGTAGTTATTTATTATTTATGAGCTTTTCTCGAAATGTACGAGAACTCCTCCCTCCTGAAGAACAGCACCTATTCTTGAACCTGGAATAGTATTGTGAAGTCTCCCCCACATGATTAAATTTCTTTCCTTCGCTTTTTGTTAGTCTTTGTTCGTTTATAACTGTAAGAGTTTGACGTTTCTTCAGATTTTAATAAACTATAGCTACGATACTTAGTTCACCTGTACTTACTATTATTTCTTGTAATGAGATTGTTATATGATTTAGATTATCAGTTTGAGACGTTTGAGATTGTTGACGGCAATGACATATCATTTTTGATTTCTTGAATTTTCTTTCAAGAACAGTGGAAGTCATTTTTAATGATGTTTAAGAAAATTCGTTTCGTTTATTTCTATTAATTATACCAAAGTCTGATCTTGCCACCAAATTAGGTAGAGTTACAAGACAACTTCCCTGTATCTTCATAAATAGTTGTTGGTTTTACAGTGTTATACTTGATAGCTATGATGTTATAATATTTAATACCCCTCACCCAGTCCTTCAACGGCATTCCTATTCAAGATCAATGCAATTTTACAAGAACTGTTTACCTGTTGCGCTGATCTGACGGGTTCTATACAATCGGACTTCTTTCTACTTATTGTGATAATTAAGTTTCTTATCACAGAGATGTAATTATTTAATGTTAGTGCATTCAGAATCTATTTACCTAAAATCTTTATCGTGAATTCTTAAAAATACTTTAAGAAGAATAAGGATTCGATTGTTCTTATTAGGCAAGATTTAGGAAAGATAGTCGGAAACTTAAGAATTCAAAAAATATTTTTATCGGTATATTGGTAACTTACTTTCATATTGGAAAGTTATATTTAAAAGTTTAAAAGTAATTCCTATTTATAGAGAATAATCAATCTATTTAAAATTTTGTTATTATTTACTATTATATATCAATCTATATTACAAACAAAAGTAATGCAAAGTCAAACGCTTCGGGTCTATCTTGTGGGAGCCGGACGTTAATAAATAAATTTATTAAATTGGTTACGATCGTCGTACGTCGATCTTCTGTGAGAAGGTGGTCCTTCCAACAGTAAAATAACAACAGCTAGGACCTATCACAAAATGTATGAATCCAAATAAATGGTTGACACAAAAGGGAAAAAATTTAAGGAGTTACGAGAATCTTTTTTTGCAAGTAAACATTTTTATCATATTTTAATATACTTTTTCTAAATTAAACAAACAAAACAAAACAGATAAAGGGAAGGGGTAAAGCTTAAAATAAGCTTGTTACCTATTCATTATGTAGTGATTTTCTAATCTCGTAACGCGGAACAAGTCTGTTAAGGTGAAAAGGTGTTATAGTTATCGATAAGTTTTATAAGTTACGTAATGAAGGTAAGATGGCAATTTCTTATAAAAATATATGCCTATGTAGGTTTTTATCAATCAATCAAATTTATGAAAATTCGTTTAGATTTTTTTTGTATATATGAAATATGGATGCATTATGTTTGTAACATTTAATCTTTTCCGGACGTAAAGTGAAATAACAGTGGGGTATAAAAATTTGTAATTTTAAGAATGCAGATAATAATAAATGTAAATCGTAATTATACAAAATTATTTGATTTGTACAAGAATTATTTGTCGTTTCGTATGTCGAACCTTGATTTTTTTTATTACAGAAAACACGTTCCTAAATGAAGGTTTCAATAATTTGAATTAAGATATTCCATTACGTCTGTGTCTTGTTATATTATAATAAAATAATAAGTTGGACGTTCCTTACATATATATATTTTTATTTGTATACTCGGTAATAACTTTTGTGTTTCATTATTTTTAATGATACTTTAAAAAAATGCAACTGTGGTACTGAGATATATCTTCTAATATATTTAAAATTATTTTATTTATAGTATCGTGATGTAGGAATAGTAATCCTGTATATATCCCCTTGTACTTATGTTAATTAATTAGGACTTTGCTGTACTAGATTCAAGATCCTTAAAATGTAGGATCCATTTTGGTTAACCTTAGTCGGGCGAATATCGATTCGTTTAAAATTTGTGATGAATTATCCTTTTATGAAATTATATTAGCAAGGATGTACATAGGAAAAATTTACACAAAAACCGGGTGAAGTCATCGTAAATACTAGCATATATATATTAATAACGATTAATAATAAATGTGAAATTCCAAACGGAGAGAGAAATACAAGAAAGAGACATGCAATAGTTCAATATATTATAATATAACAAAATAAGGAATAAATCAATAATTATGAAAAAAAAATTAAGCAGTGAATTAAGTACGGCGGCAGCCGAAATCCAAAAAAAAAACAAAATTATAAAAATACTTTATTTAATATTACAATTTAAGTTACAACTAAAATGACGACTGCTTGCTCGATATTAAAAAACAAGAGTGACAATTACATTTAAAATTCATTATAAAGAAATACATTTATGTAAAATACACATTCAGCTTTTTGATTGTTATAAACTTATAATGAAATAATAAATTTATGTGAAATGCAGATTCAGCTTTACGATTGTTAATATTCCTGGATTCTGATGCAATGCAATGTACATATTGCACCAACGCTTGCTAAGCGATTCCCGCGATGCATGGCAACATAACTCCTCCCTCCTGAAGAACAGCATCTATTTGATGTCCTTAGATCTCGAATAGTGCTGTACAATCTTCTCCACGTGATCATGATTTCCTTCCTCGTCCTTTGTTCGCTTTTGTTCTTTCTTAACTTTAAGGCTTTTACGATTCTTCAGACTTTTTTATATTATAACAGCAATGGCTAGTGCACCTGCACTTAATATTATTCCATATAATGGGATTGTAGTATGATAAAGACTGTTACTTTTAGTTATTCCTGAAATTTTCGGCTGCAATGATATTTCATTACTTATTTCTTGAAGCTTTTTAAGGTCGATGGTGTTTAGTTGTAATGACGTTTGTGAAACTTCAATTTTCTCAGAATTGTGTAGGTCTATTATTTTCAGTGGCTTTCCTCTTATATGATCATTGCTATTAATTATTGTAAATTCTGAACTTTTTATTAAACATCCCAGAGGTAGAGTTACAAGATAACTGCCTTGTACTTTTATAAATTGTTGCTGATTGCAAGATAATTTTAAACTTGATGGCTCTGGAAATGTTATAATATAATGCTTGTCGTCAAGTTGTTCCACGGCTTCCGTAGTCAGGATCAAGGATACAAATTGACATGAACTTTGTATCTGCTGCGTCGTAATGAGGCGTTCTATACAATCGGGCTGTTTTCCATAGTGATTGTTAAATTTGTTTTCACAGAAATAAAATTCGTTGACCTTCGGGCATTCAGCCTCTATGTACATAAAATCTTTATTGTGAATTGCTAGGAATTTTTTAGGAGGAATAAGGATATGGTTATTCTTATTCGGTACTGCGGATAGATGATATAAGACATAAAATTTGGGAAAGACAATCGGAAACCTAAAAATTAACACAATATTCCTATCGTTATAATAGTAACCTACTTTAATAACATCAAAATAGTCTCTAAAACTAATGTCTAAAAGTTCCTCTTTCTCGTAGAGGCTATTTAACTTATTTAAAATATTGATATTGATAGATAACATTGAATGATGTGTACTTTGAGCATAAATAAAAGCTAACCAATTTTCTAATAGAAATAATTCGTCCGTTATACTTTCAATATTATCTCCTAAAATTAAGAAAATTTGAGTCATGAGCGTATAAGTTGTAATATCCATTTCGAGGTTACTATTGACACTAGTTAAGTTATTTATCAAATTTTCCAATTTTCTTTGATTAATTGTTAAATTATTAATAATATCATTATTTTGAAATAACCATCTTTTGGATAAATTAATGTGATTGTTCAATTCGTTAACAATTATATTATTATTTCCTTATAATATTTTAATTGCATTATCATACTTTATAGCATCCGTATAGTCAAGATTTCCTGAAGTAGTTTTTATTATTGACCCTAAACCGTTAATAAGCCCTCTTTAAATACGACTCAAAGGTTTTCAATTGCTGTGAAACTTTTTCTAATTTAGTTACAAGATATTCAATGTGCATTTGAAAAAGTGAAAGGGTTTTATTTCTTAAAATTGGGTTAATATTGTGGATTTGTTCTTGAACTGAGTTTAAACTATCACGAATCTTTACTAAATCTACGCATTGTATAAAGGAGTGATAGTGGGAAATGATTCTAGCGGTTCCTAACTTAAACGGTAAAATACCCGGTCCATTATCCAGGCTACTTAGATCAATTTCTTCTGCTTTCGTCTAGGTTGCTAACAGGATCGTCATTCTGTAACAATTGAGCACTTATAGGTACTCTTTTAAGTCTAGATTTGGCTATTGGGCCGCGTTTCTTTTTTGTGTAAATGTGTATCGGTAAGTCGGCTTAAACTTTGTCATGAGTGTAGCGAGGGGCAAGTTTTTGTCGGGATGCTTTAGGGTTTCGTATGAATATTTATTGGTCGGGTAAGTAACATGTCTCAGGTTCTCTATTTTTATTAATGTTTTCAGTAATTTGGGTACGCCTATGTAGAGAGGATTCGTTTATAATATCATAGACTTTAATCATGCGGTCACGATGGTCTTGTGTATATTGTTGTAATAGTTGTTCTGTTAAGTCTTTGTCTATAGGGTCACGGGGATCAAAGTGTCCAGTTATGATATCTATCGGTCTACATTTAGTGGAGCTATGTATAGAGCTGTTGTAAGCTAGAAGAACATATGGCATAAGGTTAGTAATAGACTCTCCATGTTTATTCAATCTTAAAATCCTTAAATGTTCTAATAGGGTGGAATGAAGTCTTTCTATTAATCCATTTTCATTGGGTGTGTAAGGTAAAATTTTATGATGTATTATTTTATGAAGTCTAAGAAATTCTAAAAATAATTAATTTGTGAATTCGGGACCTCCATCAGTAACGATTGTAATTAGAACTCCATGATGAGTACAAAACGTTAATAATCCTTGTACGACACTGATTGCAGTACCGTCTTTTAGGTTATAGCTTTGCGCATATTTTGAAAAAGCATCGATTATTGTAAGGTATTTTGTTTTTTTTTTATTTTCGACACTAAATAAATCTAAATGAACAATAGCAAAGGTTTAGTTGGAGGAGGGACAATTTGAAATTTCTGTTTAATAGGATTTCTGTCGTATTTTGCTCGACCGCAAATTGTACATTCATTTATATATTTTGTGACTTGTTCTTTCATTTTTGGCTAAAAATATCTATTTGACAAAGATAACTAACATTCATTGATGCCACCATGATTGGTTTTTCCTTCGTGGTAATTTTTTATAATCTCTTGCTGTTTAAAATATCCTTTTACATTATCTAATTCAGTTTTTGTAAGAACAATGTCCATAGCAGAATTTTTAAAATTATTTTGGATTATAGAAAATATTTGGTACATTCCCAACGGAGGGTTGATGAAAATACCAGTTTTGATTTAGGGATTGACGTACTCTTTTATTGCTTCTACTACATCATTTTCTATATTTGAACTCGAAATCGATATGGTAGCCTTAAAGTAGTTTTCAAATAATTTTGTCACTCTTGGCTTATTTTTAATGTCACCGACGATATTAAAAATAATTTGTCTATGAAATTTATTTAAGGCGTCGTCTCTTATAGGGATTTCTAAAAAGGGATTTTCTGAGTCAGAACGTACGGTGGCGGTTCGAGAGCTTATATTGGAGGGTGATTTTTCAGAAGGATTCACAATTGTTGAGCTAGCCTCCTCATTGTGAATCTCAATTCGAGATAACGCGTCTGCATTACTATTATACTTACCCTGCTTATATATTACAGTAAAATCATACTCACTTAAACTAAGTCTCCATCTAGTTAGTCTTGAATTGGATTCTTTAATGTTCATAATCCATTGAAGTGGTCTATGATCAGTCATAATTTTGAATTTTCTTCCAAAAAGATATGGACGAAAATATTTAGTTCCCCAAACAATCGCTAATAACTCCTTTTCAATTGTACTATAGTTAATTTCGCTGGAGTTTAGAGTTCTGGATGCGTATGCTATGGGTCTATCAGAGCCAAGGGAGCCTTGAGAGAGAACTGCTCTTATTGTTAAGTTTGAAGCATCTGTGGTCAGTATAAAGTCTTTAGAAAAGTCGGGATATTGAAGGATGGGTCATTAACAAGTAATCTTTTACATTTTTCAAAATAGTCAGTGTAGTCCTGTCCTAATGTTATTTTGTAGCCTTTTTTCAAACATTGAGTCATAGGTTTTGTTACTCTAGCAAAGTCAGGAATAAATTTTCTATAATAGCCTAGTAAACCCAAAAATCGTTTTATTTCCGTAGCTCTTTTGGGAATAGGATAATTTTGAATAGCAGTTATTTTATCAGGGTTAGGTTTTATTCCTTCATTAGTAATTATATGTCCTAAATAAGAATTTTTCAGAATTTTTCAGGAACTCTGACTTATCCATTTATATTCGAAAATTTGAATCTCGTAACCTTTTGAAAACCTTTTCTAAATTAATAATGTGTTCCTGAAGAGAAGTACTAAAAACGATTATATCATCGAGTTAAACGAGACATATGTTATTTTGTAAGCCATGCAACACATTATCCATTACCCTTTGGAAGGTGGATGGCGCGTTTTTTACTCCCATAGGCATTCTTAAAACTTCGAAATGCCCATGTTCTACATTAAAGGTAGTTTTAAATATATCAGAAGGGTTCATTTCAATTTGGTAGAAGCCACTTGCGAGATCTAGGGTACTGAAATATTGACAATTACCTAATTTATCTAGAATATCAGATATATTCGGGATAGGATATTTATCGTCGACTGTTTTTCATTAACTTTCCGAAAGTCTATGACAAGGCGCCACTTTACTGAACATTACACACTTCAAAAGGTTCATCATTTAAATTGAAATGGTTAAAATATTTTTCAACTGTATCTGGACTTATAAAGGACTCATTTGCACCGGTATCTATAAGAAACTTTAAGGGTGGATTTTAAATCTGAATGTAAGGTAACAGACGTTGGGATTGAACATTAATGTCTATTTGTTTGTTTGTCTAATGGTTTGATTTTCCGAAAATCCTGTTGGTTACTGGTAGTTGAAGATGAAAGTTCAACAACAGTATATTCAAAGGGTATGGGGTCGTTTGATTGTTGAAGACATTGGGGGTTTTCTACAGGTTCGTAGTCACTGCAACAATATTCTGGTCGTTGGTTATAATAGTCGTCATAGTAATTGTCATAGTAATCGTCAGTCTCATAATAGTCATAATGGTCATAACTTTGATTTTGATTATTACTTTCGTGGAAATTCATTTCCCGAGTTTTAAAATAATTTGATTGGGGTGGATCCAGTCATGTCCAGTAGGTGGTAAGTTTTTAGTTACAAAATGGGTTACACCGCTCATAGGACGGGCTGGTTGGGGATTTTGATTAGTATGTTGATAAAAATTACGTTGGGGCATTTAAATGCATTATTGGGATTGTAATTTGGAGGTGTGTCCCTAAATATTTGTTGAGTGTATGAGGGACTTGGACCCGGTTAAGGTCTAAATAGGGGTCGTTGTGTGTGAGTTGCAAATTGATGACGCGGTTGGTGATGGTTTTGAAATGTAAATGGCCTAGACTGTATCGTGTTAGAATTATAATTTGAATTTACCTTAAAAGGTTGAGATGACAATGCCATAGGGTGTTTGTTCCTTTCAGGTTCATAACGAGTCTGTAAATATATAGTATTTAATTCGTCTTGCACGAATTCTAATGCTTTTTTCATTGTTTCGGGCCTCATGCATCTAATACGTGAACCTAAAGGATCTTTTAATCCTCTTAAATATGCTTGCAGTGTTAATTTCTGATATTTTTATATTCAGTTTTTCGCTTCAATTGTGGTACTAATATCCTCGTGTAAAGTTATGTATGTCATAATTGTACTAAACAAGTTTTGACAGTGCTCATAAAACTCTTGAGGTGTAGTGGGCCCTTGTTTTAAAAGAGCAAGATCATTGTACAACGCAGTTTCGTCTCGTTGATCAGAAAAAATATTAATTAACGACTTACGAATACCAGTCTAGTATGAAGGGATACCGTTAGTATTAATTAATCGTGCTGCGGAGCCTGTTACTTTATTTAAAATTCCGTTTACAAGAGCAACATTTAATAAATTATTTTCAGGGTTATTAATCACAAATTCTTGGACTAACTGGTCACATAGTTTTATGAATCTAGGTAATACGTTTGAGTTTCCATCGAATTCAGGCAATAAGCGTGAGACTTGAAAAATGCTACCTAAATCGGCCATATTATATTTTTCTAAAGTTAATTTTCCGTTATTATAAAATATTAAATTTCTATTCGCGTCTTGAAAGCGCGCTCTATTACTATACGTACTAATCCTAGAGGTCTTCGATTGCCACAGAAGGGAAATCTTGGAAGGATAAATCTTAATTAAAAATAGGGATAAGCAATCACTAGAAAGATTCTAATGTACTTACAATTTTAATTTCGGTTTCTCTGGAGTATCAATGTTCGGATACGCCTCGCTGCGCCGCCTCGTAGATTCAGGATACTCGTGTTGAAACTTGATAGCTTCCCGGATGGACCGCAAGACGATAATCTTGATTTTAAGAATATATAGTTTACATTGCCCGAGACCCCGCTGGCGAGTATCCTACCGACTGCGCCAATTAAGTACGGTGGCAGAAGGAGATCCAAAAAAAAACAAAATTATAAAAATACTTTATTTAAAATTACAATTTAAGTTACAACTAAAATGACGACTGCTTGCTCGATATTAGAAAACAAGAGTGACAATTATATTTAAAATTCATTATAAAGAAATACATTTATCTCAAATGCACATTCAGCTTTTTGATTGTTATAAAATTAAAATGAAATAATAAATTTATGTGAAATGCAGATTCAGCTTTACGATTGTTAATATTCCTGGATTCTGATGCAATGCAATGTGCATACATATTGCACCAACGCTTTCTAAGCGGTTCCTGCGATGCACGGGAACATAACTAGTGATTAAAAAAAACGATAAAATGCTTGAACAAAACAATAACAATTAAAAAAACAAACTTCATTTGACTGGGCTATAGTTTTTTTTTACATTTTAAGATCATTGAACACGTGTTAGATTAGGATAGGTTAGAAAATTCCTTAACGCGGATGTAAGATACGGCGAGATGTTTACCGTCTGTTTTATTGACTAGAGGTCTCACCGGAATGCGGTGTGTGCTCGTGATGAGTTTCAGACGCTAAAAAAAAAAGTTACAAAATACCTCATGACTAAGTCTAAGTAACTAATCATGACTTTTTTTTGTTTATCTGATCATTACAACCTTGAACTGGTTTGTGCTACATATAAATAATGCCCTTGTACGAGGGGAGGTCCAAAAGCTCGTGGAATGGTGAGGATGGAGTGGGGGTAGGGGCACTCGCTTGGTGTCATACGAATCGGAGACTCATCGGACGGTATAAATACCGAGTTTTAACCCGATTGCGTCATTCGTTTACGACCAATCGCCTGCTGAACAAGTCAATCCGGAAGAAAACTGAAACTGTGGAGAAAATTGAACACCGCGCTGTGATAAAATTCCCTACCAAGCAAGGAAAGAACGCTCAAACCATTTTGAATGAAGTGGGAGTCGTTTATAGGGAACAGTGCCCTAGTAAATCAATGATTTACAAGTGGCATGGTCTTTATAAACATGGTCGAGAGTCAATTGAAGACGACCCCCTCTCAGAAAGGCCAGTTGAGGCCACCACATCGGACATCGTCGAAAAAGTGGAGAAAATTGTACTAGAGGATGCCCGTTTGAAAAAAAAACAATTATCTGCATTAGTTGGAGTATCAGATACTACCATTTTGCGAATCCTACTACAAATTCTGATTCTGACTCTGATTCTCGTTTCTATGATTGTGTATTCTAATATTGAAATATTTATCTACGGCAGTGAAAGGATTAACATATCAAATGCTGATAATACAAATTCTTACTATCTATTATATAAAAATGTATCGCAAAATGTGTTGGTAAGCGCACAACTCAACAACGCATGGACCAATCTTAACAATTCTTTTTTTTAAATATTCCTTGAAGCCCAAGGATGGTTCTTGCCAAGGATGGATGTTCAAGGATGTTCTTGATGGATGGCGAGAAAAATTCGAATAATTTCCAGGAAAACCCTAAAAGAGCCCTTTTCTTTTTCCTATACAAATATTTTCTAACTAAATTTAGAGTCAATTTGAACTGTATTGCTATACAATAAAGTTCATATTAAATTACAAGCACTCATTTTTGTCTAAACAATGTAGGTGTGTTGCTAACGTCGAAAAGTCAATTCGCACTTTATTGTCTCTGCACAAAGTTCAAATTCAATCAAATATATGTGTGTGCAGGTTCACGCAAAAGTGATAATATCGTGAACCCGACCAAATTAAAAAGTCAAAAAATTAAAGAGCTATAGATTTGATTGGCCTTGGAATATTCTTTCTTTTGTTTTAGTTTTGGAATGCGACATAAATTGTCATCAGATTTCACGTCATTGCATCTGTCAAACAAACCGCGTTAAAAAGCGTTTATAATATTTAATAATTAATTTTGATTGTTTTATATCGTGTTTTGTGCAAAGTGTTTTGATACCTGTGATTAATAATTATTGCATGTGACATAATTTAGGTGAGTACATTCGATATGCCTCCTATAAGACGAAGTAATTTAGGTAGAAGAACCCGAAATGCTACAAACCAAACTAATTACCGGTCTTATCATACTGCACAAAAACGTGACGACCGAAAAGAACGTGAAATAATTCGTATATCACGAACGCGGGAAGCGAGAGCGAGAGATTCAACCAATAATCCCGAAAGTTTGAATCGAGCTGCTTTCAATTATGATTTGTCAATTGACTACAGTAACCACCAATGTGTTACTATTGGATCTATGAACTTAGTTTGTTCTCATTGTAAGGCAAATGAAGCCAATGGATTGTGTTGCGCAAATGGGAAAGTGAAATTGATACCATTGGATCTACCACCAGAGCCATTGTACTCATTGGTTTCAGGAATAGAACTAGATTCCATACACTTTTTGTTAAATATCCAACAA
The DNA here is from genome assembly GCA_918358865.1 of Melinaea marsaeus rileyi. Lineage (NCBI taxonomy): Eukaryota > Metazoa > Arthropoda > Insecta > Lepidoptera > Nymphalidae > Melinaea > Melinaea marsaeus. Next base: position 13,285,068 of record OU911089.1, on the reverse strand, counting down.
TATGACAATTGCTTTCAAATGACGTCATTTGGGGCAACAAACGTAGTTTGGGAAAATTTCATGCCAAATTTTAAGGTAGGTATTATAGCAGTTAATCATTATTATTTTAGTGAACAAAATTTCCTGTTAATTAAGTAAAGGTGTGTCATTAACCTTCAGTTCCTTAATCCCCAAGAAATATATTACTTAGTCATAATATTATTTGGTGATTCAGTATTAGCAATACTTTTATTATTTTAAAACACAATATAATTATTTGATGATGGATATTAGTTACAACTAATTATTACATATTGACATACCTAAGCATATCAATTATAAATTGGGGATTCAAATTAGGAGACAGATATACTTTTGACGAACAAATATTATTTATATTTGGCAAAAATCATTTTTTTTAATTTACAGATACAAGGCCAACTATATCATAGCGCAGGTTCACTGTTACCAGTGTCAGATAGCAATTACAAATTCCTGCAAATTTATTTCATTGGCAATTCACCACAAGAAATTGATATGCGTTGTTCAAATAACAATTCAGTAAAGAGGTCTATTGTAGAACAATTACAAACTTTATTTCATGAGTACAATCAATTCATTATGTTGTTTAAAACTGCACTGGATCTGATGCCATCTGATAATCACAAAATTGTAATCAGAGCTGATAAAACACCTGTTGGCCAACATGCAAGACGTTTTAATGCACGAACTATTGATGAAGTTGCCATCGTTGTAGTTGGAGAAAACTTGGAATCCCTTGATATTGTTTAACATCGTCGGAATGATCAATTACAACGTATAAAGGAAACACACCGCTCATATGACGCATTGCAATATCCCATTATATTTTGGCAAGGTGAAGATGGCTATGATTTCTCAAACAAGATGATAAATCCCATTACAGGTAATAAAAAATATTAGTTTAGCAAGGAGATATATTATCAGTCACTATATTATTTTTTTTTAATTTTCAATGTTATGAAAACAAAAATCTATTTTCAGGTTCTAAACCAACAAAAAAGTCAGTTCAATGAACTATTATTCCTACCGCCTAATGATGACAACCACATACTCAAACGTCGGCGATTATATCACAAGTATGTTGTAGACATGTATGTTACAATTGAAATGGAGAGATTAACATTCATCAGGTTGAATCAGACAAAACTCAGATCTAAAGAGTATATTCACCTTCGAGATGCGATTAATACTGATGGTAATGCACAAAATCTTAGTCGAATAACTATTCTTCCAGCAACATACATCGTAAGCCCTCGACATATGCATGAATATGCTCAAAATGCCATGTCATATGTTTGTCATTATGGTACAGCAGATTTGTTCATCACATTTACATGCAATCCACACTGGATAGAAATAGACACAGCCAGAGTCTTTATACAAAAGTTGAAATCTTTAATGGATTTCATTGTGAAACATTATGTGTTTGGAGAGACACGCCTCTGGATGCATTCTGTGGAGTGGCAGAAACGGGGATTGCCACATGCACATATTTTGATTTGGTTCGTTGACAAGATAAAGTCAAATGAAGTTGATGCAGTAATATCAGCTGAAATCATTATTGTAGAAGTAGATCCTGGATTGCATGAGGTAGTTATCAAAAACATGATACATGGTCCCTGTGGAACTCTTAATCAAAATTTACTATGTATGGTGGATGGTAAATGTTCAAAGCGATATCCACGGACATTAATATCTGAAACAATCACTGGTATTGACGGTTATCCTTTGTATCGGTGCCTATCGACAGCAGAAAATGGAAGATCAACAATTGTCAAATTAAATCAACAAGATATTGAAATAAATAATCGCTGGATTGTTCCATATTCACCCATTTTATCAAATACCTTCATAGCGCACATCAACGTTGAATCTTGCCATTCAGTAAAATCTATTAAAAACATTTGCAAATATGTTACCAAAGGGAGAGATATGGCTGTGATTGGTATTAATGCAGAGAATTCCAATGATGAAGTTACCCAATACCAAATGGGTCGCTATGTTAGTAGTTATAAAGTAGTTTGACGTTTACTGTTATTCATTTAGCTGTGAATTTAGAAAATGGACAAAGAGTATATTTTACAGCACAGAACGCAGTACAAAGAGCTGTACAGCCACCATCTACTACATTAACCAGTTTTTTTGAGACATGCCAAAACGATGCTTTTGCTCAAACATTGTTATATTCTGAAATGCTAAAATATTAAACTTGGAATCAATCCTCAAGAAGATTTATACGACGGAAATAAGGAAAACCAGTTCCAGTATACCCAGATGTATATTCTACCGATGCGATTGGTCGAATTTATTCATATTATTTACAACTGCTATCAGTCAATGTACGAGTACGTGGCCCAACATCATTGCAACATGTACGAACTGTAGATGGTGATTTGTGCGGATCATACAGAGAAGCTTGCCACCATTTGTGATTGCTAGAAAATGCTCATTGGGATCAAACTCTCAATGATGCTGTAATATTATCACAAGCTCATCAAATACGAACATTGTTTTCTATAATAATATCTACATAATTCCCATCAAACCCAAAGGATTTGTGGATCTAGTACAAAGATAATATGTGTGATGATATTTTGTATCAAATATGGATTAGAAGGGGAAATCCAAATATACAAACAAATAAGCAAAGGAATTTACAATGAAGTATTGATTTCAATTGAGGACATGTGCTTGATGATGTCAAACAAACTATTATTTCAATTAGGCCTGGCCGCGCCCAATCGTCCAAAGCATGATGCTTTTAACCAAGAGTTTCACCGAGAAAAACTGTACGATCTCAACACTTTGAAAGAATTAATTCAAACAAATCTTCCACTATTGAATGAACAACAGAAGTATGTATTTGATACACTTATGAAGGTAATAAATGATAAAAGAGGAGGGATTTACTTCTTAGATGCACCTGGTGGTACAGAAAAAACTTTTTTGATTTCATTGATATTAGCAACAATTCGCTCACAAAATAAAATTGTACTTGCACTCGCTTCGTCGGGAATCGCAGCAACTTTGCTTGAAAGTGGTTGAACTGCTCATTCAGCACTAAAATTACCATTAAACATGCAAAGCAACGAAACTCCAACCTGCAACATTTCGAAGAACTCTGCAATGGCAAAGGTTTTGCAGCAATGTGAATTGATTGTTTGGGATGAATGCACGATGGCACATAAAAAATCTTTGGAGGCTTTAGATAGAACCTTACAAGATCTCCGGAGCAATCATAACCCATTTGGTGGTGCAATGATTTTATTAGCAGGAGATTTTCGTCAAACATTGCCAGTGATTCCACGATCAACGCCAGCTGAAGAACTTAATGCATGTTCAAAGTCCTCCAATTTGTGGAAACATGTGAAGGTATTACACTTAAGCAAGAATATGCGTGTCAAGTTGCAAAATGACAAATCTGGAGACATATTCTCTAAACAACTCATTGACATTGGTAATGGCAAATTTCCTATAGACACCTTGACTGGTTTCATTAACTTTCCTCAAAGTTTTTATCAGTTAACTAGGTCAAAAGATGAACTTATTCAAAAGGTGTTTCCAGATGTTACTCAAAATTATAGAAACCATGATTGGTTGAGCGAAAGGGCTATATTGGCTACAAAAAACATAGATGTAAATGAATTAAAATTCAATAACAAATTACAGGCGAATTGAGGATATATCAGTTGATTCGGCTACTAACCAAGATGATGTCGTCAACTATCCGCCTGAATTTTTAAATTCGCTGGATTTACCAGGATTGCCACCTCACAATCTTCAATTAAACCTTTAATTATCGTTAGTTATAATGTTGAGAAATATCAACCAATCACGTCTTTGCAACGGCACACGGTTAGCGATAAAAAAATATTGAACAACGTGATAGAAGCAACTATACTGAAAGGAAAGTATAAAGGAGAAGACGTGTTGATACCACGCATCGCAATGATTCCGACTGACAGTTTCCAGTGCGGCTTGCTTTTGCTATGACCATAAATAAGTACCAGGGGTCAATTGTATGTTGCCTGTTCCCATGTTGGAAAACCATCAGATTTGTTTGTATTCACCAGGTAATCAAACAAAAAACATTGTGTATCATAAAGCACTACAATAAAAATAAAACAGATTTTTGTTATTAATACGATTACTGAAAATACTTATATACGTTTTATTTCATTATTCTTTATTTCATCTTATTAAAATGATAAAGAAACATATTAAAAAAAGGATAATTTTACGATTTATTTATCATATTATTTAAAATATAAAATAATAAAAAAAATCCACCATTATTATTTTGCAGTTAGCTCCTAACAATTCTAAAAGATGGCGGTATCTATTGACTGGATTGAGTAATTACGAATGAGGTATCTACCCTACCTACCTCATTCGTAAATTTAGTGTTCCAAGTTATTTACTAAAAACTTTGTTATTTACAAATAATGTTATAAATTTGGATTAAATTTAAAAAATAATTTTGTTTCTATTTTTGCTTAATATCGACTGTAAGAAAACATGATGATTTTCATGACAGAAGTACTCTGAACGTTACCCCTTAAATAGTTTACTACAATGTAATATATGAAAAACAATAGTCACAGCAACGCGTGACCGGGTCTGCTAGTTAACAAATAGAAATAGTGAAATCTGAGCAATTATTAAATTAAATTACTTTATTATTATAAAAATAAGCGAATTAAGTTTGGTGGCAGCGAAGGATGCAAAAAAAACCAATTATTTTATAAAATTATATTAACGAGTTACAATTAAAACTTATAATTAATTAATACTAAAAAAAGGTGATTCCAGGTCAGCGATTGACCCAAGAATGAATATATTTTATCCTCCATTCCCATCGATGGTGAGAATGCAAGCCGTATGCTGTCGTCTTCAGGATACTCGAAGCGTGGTGTCAGCATTTAACCGTGTAAAACCAAGTTGGTGCTTACTATAACAATTGCCCTTGGCTATGCTTGCGTAACACCTCCCCCCGTAGAACTGCGACTATTGAAGACCTTCGTTGTAAATTGCGCTGGAAGTTCTGATTCATCCCTTTGAGTTTTTTGGATGGTGTGTTTCGTATGTTTAAGTCGGTATTTCCGGTATGCAAGGCCGCTAATTAGTACACATGCACCGAATAGTAGCGTATATAAAGGTATTGTTGTATGGTAGACGCTTATATCGTTGGTCTTGCTCAAGTTTACTGGTGACTGTAGAATAACCTCTCTATTGGTAGCGTGAAGATTAGTCAAATTAATGGAGTTTAATTTGAATATCAGATGTGCTGCTGAACTGAGTGTTTTTTCATTAGGGACATCTATTATCTTCAAGGCTTGACCTTTTAGTCGATCGTTGAGGTTCGAGATGATAAATTCTGTTGTTTGAATGAAACAATCATATGGAATAATAGCGAGATAACTTCCTTGCAACATCTTGTAGATATCTTGATCGCAGGACAAGCGTACTTTAGTAAGAGTTGGAAAGCTGATGGTGTAGTGGCGATCGTCGAGTTTCTCGTAGGCTGACGTAAGTAGGGATACAGTGACTGGTTTACATTCGGGGAGTTTTTGCTGCGTAGTAACGAGGGCTGTTACACAATCGGGCGATGTACGACTATGTATGTTGTGTATCTCTTCACATAGATACCCTTTAGTGAACTTCGGGCATTCTGCCTCTGTGTACTTGAAATCTTTCAGATGGATTGCAGGGTATTGGAAGTGAGGGACAGGAATCTCATAATTTTCGTTAGTTACTATGGATATCTTATATAAATCATGTGTGAAATAGAAAAATTAGGAATTGATATACTATGATTATTTCTTTAACAGTATCATATCTTAATATTTCCTCGCTCGTATTATATATTTAATACTTTATTACTACCATAAATACTACGTTACTTATTAATTATAGTTCTATCAGAGTTTAAATTAAAAACTTCATAGTCAGCTGTAAATGTTGTTTACAAACGCTAAAAAATTCTGTAGCTTAGATATCTCTTATGATAACCTATCAACGTTATCGCTAATTATGAGAATAGTTAGTCTTAAATCAACAAATTGAAATAATTCCTGTTTTTTTTTTTTTTAGATTTTGACTTATTTTTTTACTAATGTTGCCTAGCAACAGGTCAACTAGACCTAGGTCTACTCCTACAAACTGCGGCTACTCGATTCTTTTGAATAGAAAATCTAAAACTAATTTAAAACACTACAAATAGACAAATAAAAAAAGTAATTCACTCAGAATATATCGATGTATGTTTTAAAGTTCTAAGTAACTTCAAAAAATACTTTAAATAGTAATTTACTTGAAATAAAAAAAATACTTAGATTAGGTAAAGATTAAGGTTAAAAATTAGGAAAGGTAAGGACCTCAAAGAATCAGAGTACTTACATGAAAATGATTTTCTTGCCGAATCGATTTTCGGATTCACCTCCGCTGGCCTCCACGATGTATGTAGATTCGGATACTCGAAATCGGTTAGTCACGCGAGATCTCGCACCGATATTAGGGGAAATCTTGACGCGACGCGTACCGAATATATCTCGAATATCCTACCGACTGCGCCAATTAAGTTTGGTGGCAGCGAAGGATGCAAAAAAAACCAATTATTTTATAAAATTATATTAACGAGTTACAATTAAAACTTATAATTAATTAATACTAAAAAAAGGTGATTCCAGGTCAGCGATTGACCCAAGAATGAATATATTTTATCCTCCATTCCCATCGATGGTGAGAATTGAAGCCGTATGGTGTCGTCTTCAGGATACTCGAAGCGTGGTGTCAGCATTTAACCGTGTAAAACCAAGTTGGTGCTTACTATAACAATTGCCCTTGGCTATGCTTGCGTAACAAGCGGAAAAATATTTGTTATTAAATAAAAATCTGGTGTTTACTTTACTTTTTTTAGTTACTTTGTTTAAATATATGTTATATTCCAATCATTTGTTATTTTCAGATATAATGCTAGTGTTACTACTGATTGGAGTAGCCTGTGTCTTATGGACTTTATCTAGAAGAGACAGATACAAGGATGAACCGCCATTGTTATCTGGTAGTAAAATACTACTTGGTCATGCATTGCTATATATAGGAAGTAGCACTAGTACGTATTTTTTTTGTTTCTATTTGGATTATACCATATATATATATTTTGTTGTTATTGTTATATATTATGTTTAATAATCTATCGAAAAAATATTATGGTGAGTTTTATGTTTGTAATTAATCATTTGTCAACTGAGCTAGAAGCTCGTTACAAGCCTTGATTATGTTTTCGAAAATGCTATATACAGGGTGTTTTGTAGAGGGTCCGACAAACGAAGTGAGCGTGTTCAGGTACCTATTTAGAGAATACAAGTTGGCCAAAAAAAATTCCTGACCTCCTATTTTTTTAAGGTTTTTTTTGGAAATTTTTCGTTTTTCACCAAAATTGTATCTAATCACTTAAATAACATTTCTAAAATCCATTTTAGACCGGATGTTTTCATGTAATTTTAGTCTCAAATGCATGCTTAAGCCACGAAAAACAAAATTAGATACAATCTGAACTACCCAACTGATGTAGAGCTCATAAAGTGAAAAAATAAGTTTAAGCTTGACATCTAAGTTCAACATTCACAATGATTTAAAAAAAACCACTAGCGATTCTGGAGGTAGTATGCGTTAAAAAAGTTATCCATTTATCACTTATTACAACAACATAAAAAAATGCTATAATACTTCTCGGCTTGTTGAGTAAAATTAAGATTCAAGGTATGTATCATCTATGTAAAGTGAGGGACCAAATACGACGAGCAGGTATAAAACTATTGTTATAAGTTATTTTTTCGCTGTCTCTCAAAGAATGCAGAGGCGGCGTGGTAAGGCCAAGGATACCGACTATCTAAACAATAAAATGTGTAAGTATGTATTTAGTCGAGCTTTGACTGCTATCACTGTTTGAAGCGTGTACGATTCGTAATACTTATTTGTTTTTCTGTTTTGTTTTTCCGTTGATTTGTTGAACTGTTACCGTTATTGACTGTCATCCGTTGTTTACTTTTACTGTTGTTAACGTTGACTGTTGTTGCTGTTGCTGTGTGGATTCTTTCTGTGAAGACATAACGGAGTTTAATTTATGATTGTAGTAGTTTTTGTAGCTCTACATCAGTTGGGTAGTTCAGATTGTATCTAATTTTGTTTTTCGTGGCTTAAGCATGCATTTGAGACTAAAATTACATGAAAACATCCGGTCTAAAATGGATTTTAGAAATGTTATTTAAGTGATTAGATACAATTTCGGTGAAAAACGAAAAATTTCCAAAAAAGACATAAAAAAAAATAGGAGGTCAGGGATTTTTTTTGGCCAACTTGTATTCTCTAAATAGGTACCTGAACACGCTCACTTCGTTTGTCGGACCCTCTACAAAACACCCTGTATATTTGAAAAATAAATATATACAAGCGATTTACCACTCACTGACTCATCACGAAATCTCCGAAACTATCCGTCCAATTAACTTAAAATTTTACATAGTTACTTCTTTTGTGACGTAGACATCCCCTAAGCACGGATTTTACGGAATTTCAAAGACAACGAATAATATGACAAAGATTACCATAGCAACCTAAGTTCACATCCAAATTAATGCCCTGTGCTCTGTGCCCAGGAAAGTAGGAGGGAATAAGCTATTATTATTACAATACTGTCATAAATGACACTGTTAGCATTATGACAATTTTGACGAAGACGTGAATTTTGAATTACATTAATGCAATTCTTGTAATAACGTCTGTTTTCAGGGTTTTGGAGCAATATAGTCAAAGCATGTAAAGAGTGTATAGAACGGGGTGGAGCTCTAAAAACGACTGCTGGACCAAAAACTATATACTGTTAGTGGTTTTAATATAAAATATTTTCTTCTTTCTATTATGTTTGTTTGCGAGTCATATTCAGCTATTTATACATACGTTATTACTTATTCTAGTTTTAACAGACCCCGATGAATGTAAAATAGTATCAAACATCTGCTTTCAAAAAGAAACCATATATGAGTTTGCTAAACCCTGGATTGGTGATGGCCTCATAACTTCTGGACGTAAGTTTTATAAATTGAACAAAAACTCTGTGATATAGATAACAAAGAGCTGAGTAAAATAGTGCAAAATTTACCATTAGCGTATATGGTGCATAGACTAATAATTTATTAATAAATTGCACAGATAAATCTTCTTTTACACGTGTTTTAGCTACACTGTGGAGACTTCATCGAAAGCTACTGAATTCAAGCTTCAGTTCACATGTAATCGACAGTTTTATTGATGTTTTTAATGACACATCACGTAATCTCGTCGGCAATCTAAAGCCAGAAGTTGGTAAAGGACTATTTGATCATATGAAGTATATAAGAATATATGCCTTGGAAACGATATGCTGTAAGTATCACGTATTATAATTAGTATTTGTATAATGTTTTTGATTCTTATAAAAGTTTATAAATAAATATTAATAATGACTAGTTTAGACTTGTCTTGTCTAAAGAAGAAAAGTCTTCTTTAGACCGACGTTAACTTTAACTTTTTTCGTCATCCTTTTGCCCTAATCTCAATTTATTCTCTCTTCTATCTCTTCCATATTCTCCTGTTACTCGTCATCTCTGTACAAACTCCCTTCTCCATATCGTCATCACCGCGATCCATCCACCTTTTCTTCGGCCATCCTCTACCTGTCCATTCCTCCACTACCATACCCAGCACTTTTTAACTTAACAGCAACTTAAACTTTTTGATTTTCTGAAAATGCTATTCGATTTAATTTGTCTTATGTGTTTTATTTAATAAGAGTCTATATTTTTACAGTGAGCACTTTAGGTGTGGATATAAATGTAAAGAATACTGATAACACTGAATTCGTAAATGCAATCGAAACTATACTGAATGTTATTACTAATAGATTCCAGACTTTCTGGTTGCACAGCAATTTTATATACAATTTGTCCAATTCGAAAAAGAAACAGGATCACTGTATTAAAATACTGCATAACATGTCCAACACAGTAAGTAATAATCTATTGAGAAGTCCAATTATTTTGTATTGATTCTATAATTATAACCCTGATTAGAAAAACATAACAGTCAATTATAGAAATCTTCTTACAATTACATTGTAAACTGTCTATGAATTCAAAATACCAAGGTTTTCAAGTGTACCTGAAAACATAACCAAATTCCTATTATTTTTGCATATATTCTGTCTGTCTATTTGCATCGGTTATATACTTTTACTGGAAGGTAAAGGAGGCGATGATATATTAAAGTGCGGTAAATTTTGATTTGGTCAAATTCTCTCATTTCCATGGAAAGCATTAAAAAATGATTTTGGCATTTTTGTATAATTAAGGCAAATACCGGACGGTTTTTAATCATTTTTTGATGTTGTTACTATATTGGTACACAGAAAGATTTTTATTTTAGCATATTATCATGAAAATAATTAAGTTAATATCATAATCATACATATAATATGGATTTATATACGTTTACAAAACATTCCATAATTAGCAACAGCTATCTATCATTTAATATAAAATTAATATTATTTAAAGTATGGATAAAAAGATGTTTCTTTCATATTACCAATCTTATATTATTGTTAATTTTCAGATTCTTAGAAATGGCAAAGAGAGATTCTTGAAAAGCCGAACTAATGTTGAAAATCTGAAGGAAAAACCAAGAGGTATCTAATTTGTTATATTATATTAACACATATTATTTATCTATTCTCTTTATACAAAAAACTATTCAATAATATTAAAAAATAATAGTTATTCCAAGTTAAATGTTAATAGTATGTTATATACGTAGACGATATACCATATCGTCTTTTGGCGGTATATCTGTAAAAATAAATAAACTCCGACTGGCAGTATTAATTATTGTTAGAAAAAGTTATTACAACGCGCTAGATAATCAGTAAAAAAGGGTCTTTAAAAAAAGTCTCTTTATTTGATCCGGCGTCTCGCAAAAACAACTGAATAAAAATAGCAAATTACTTATTTTTTATAATAGAACAAAAAAATCTGATAGATGATGAAAATCCTGCATTTATTTGGGTGATATCTAATTACAAGTGAACTAGAGACCGATATATACATATATATCGGATTATTAACTTAACGATCTATCGTCTTACTTTTTTATTTTAATTTGATAATTTAATAGATTTTTTGATAGAAATATTTTGTGTATAGGTTCAAAATTCAAGCCATTTATGGAATTACTCTTAGAACTTGCTCATGATACAAATGCCTTCACGGATAATGAAGTTAGAGAACACGTGGACACTATAATCGTGGCTGGTCATGATACTATTTCTATTGCTTTAACATTTTGCATCATGTTGGTTGCTGCCAACCCACGAGTGCAAGAGAAAATACACCAGGAGTGAGCATTTAACAACGCATTTCTTATTACAAAAAAAAGTCTTCGATTTAAGTTTATCCATGTTTTTGTAACACATTTCAGGTTAAAAAATATTTTTGGTGACGAAGATAGAGATGTCACGAAGCAAGATCTCTCACAATTAGTGTATTTGGAGGCGGTTATAAAAGAATCCATGCGTGTCTATCCGCCCGTGCCTTTTGTGGGACGCCATCTTACTGAAGATGTCAAACTACGTATGTTTCTTATTAGAATTACCTTAACAAATTTAGCTTGTGAATATCAGAATTTGTTGTTTTTCTTATCAAAATAGCTCTCTTTTTTGGTAATATTCTTCAAAAACTTCAAGACTCTTGTTGTTTATTACTTCTACTAAAAGTTTTATAATTTTTTCTTAATTTTAGGAAATTGTACTTTATACAAAGGAAACTCTGTATTCCTGAGTATCTACTCAATACACCGGCACAATGTTTGGGGTCCGGATGCTGAAGAGTTTAAACCGGAGCGGTGGCTTGATCCGTCAACCCTACCAGAGAACCCCAATGCCTTCGTTGGTTTTGGTGTAGGACGCCGGAATTGCATAGGTGAATAAGATCTTATAAAGATACTAGGATACGTTTTTTCTTGAGGTAATTTTGAAGTTATTTCTTTTTTATTTTTTCTTATAGGCCAATCACACGCAATGAAAGCAATGAAAGTAATGATGGCCCACATTGTCCGAAACTATAAACTAGACGGGGACATATCAAATCTGAAGCTGAAGGTGGACGTTTTACTTACACCTGTTTCCGGTTTCTATGTTAAAATTGAAAGAAGAAATTAATTAATATATAATAAACATCTATAAATTAAATATATATTATAACTTTAAACTATGTTTTTTTCGTTTCATTACAAAACATTGACATAATAATTAAGTTGATTAAGTACGGTGGCAGACGACAAAAAAACAACTTTAAAAATTACTTTGGTCCAAAACTACAATTCAATTTATAACTAAGAAGATAATTGTTTGCTCGGTATAAAAATAAAAATGTTATAGTTACTTAAATGATATCTATTAAAATAAAAGTTGTTCGTTCTAGATATATAAAAAAACAGTTTTTGTGTAGACTCCGTGTACTTTCATCGTTAACTTAACATGAGTTAAATATTAGGACAGTCAAATTGTGAAAAAGAAACCTAAAATAAAAAAAAAATCGTTTATTACTGATTTACAAACAGAATTCTTATTATTTAAAAACTAGTCATCTATGTTGTCTACAATTACATCATTTAAAAATGCTGCTGGAGGATTGAATACCTCATGCCTTGAGTAACCAATATACAATATAATTGAAGTTAAAAAATAAAAAAATAAAAAATAAGTTACTAAATACGCCGTTCCGTACAAATAAAGGCGGCGATCGGGGGTACGACGGGCCGGGCGGTCGGCGGGCGACGCGTACGCAATGAGCATTTCGGAAATTACACCTTGCATTAAGGGTTTACGTAGGGATTTTTAACTTTTAAACACATTTTTTTAAATATCTGGAAGACCCCACAACGATATGAGACTAGCCCCCATAATAACAAAGATAAAATATCTGGAAGTAACAACTTTTATTTTAATAGATATCATTTAAGTAACTATAACATTTTTCCCACAACGAATTGAGACTCGCCCCCATAATAACAAATGATAGCCATGAAAAGAGCTTTCTAACGACATACGTCTGGTCGTTATTAGTCGTGGGTACACATCCCATACATTTTTGCCCATGTTCGTATATAGCAATTTTATAGTCATGGTAAGTTCGAAATTTAATTTTTATAATTGAATTATATTTGCTCAAGGATAAATGATATGAAGATAAAAAAATGTCGTCTTAAAATTATCTGTATGATGAATTCCTACATTCATATTGTCATTTAAAGGAAAAATGCATCTAAAATATGTAGTAGTTATTTACTATTTATAGTTATACCCTCGCAAATTTCTTTGTAGATCTATTTTAGTTCTACAATTCATTACATCATTTCGTCTTATCTTTAAGCATTAAAGCAGCGGACGCGAGAAATGAAAGTATTTGAGTATATTTTTTACATATTGGTTAAAATAACCTGTTTTTTTGCACATATCTGAGTTATGCATAATGTAACTGTCTATTATTGAATGAAATTGAATTGAATCGAATGTTTAAAATCCGTTCAGCAGTTTTGGAACCTATTCGCTACAAATAAACGAACAAAAAACTCTTGTATTAGTATAGATTTAGTTTACGAAATTACCATCGCCTGCTGAGCTCTTCTCGTAATGTACGAGAACTCCTCCCTCCTGAAGAATAGCACCTATTCTTGAACCTGGAATAGTATTGTAAAATCTCCCCCACATGATTAAATTTCTTTCCTTCGCCCTTTGTTAGTCTTTGTTTATAACTGTAAGAGTTTGACGTTTCTTCAGATTTTAATAAACTATAGCTACGATGCTTAGTACCTGTACTTACTATTATTATAATGGGATTGTTATATGATTTTTATTGTCAATTTGAGACATGTCTGAGATTGTTGGCGACAATGACTGTCAATTTCATTGTTGATTTCTGTTCTTAAATGTTGTTTAGGAAATTTCATTTCTGTTATGTCTATTAATTATAGCAAAGTTTGAACTTTCAATAAAATTAGGTAGAGTTACAAGGCAACTTTCCTGTGTCTTCATAAATAGTTGTTGGTTTTACAGTGTTATACTTGATGGCTCTGATGTTATAATGTTTAATACCAGTCCTTCAACGGCATTCCTATTCAAGATCAACGCAATTTTACAAGAACTGTTTACCTGTTGCGCTGATCTGACGAGTTCTATACAATCGGGCTTCTGTCTACTTATTGTGATAATTAAATTTGTTATCACAGAGATGTAATTATTTAACGTTCGTGCATTCAGAATCTATTTACCTAAAATCTTTATCGTGAATTCTTAGAAATGCTTTAAGAGGAATAAGGATTCGATTGTTCTTATTAGGCAAGATTTAGGAAAAACAGTCGGAAACATAAGAATTCACACAATATTTTTGTCAGTATATTGGTAACTTACTTTCATATTGGTAAGTTATATTTAGAAGACTAAAAGTGGTTCCTTTTTATAGAGGCTAAACAACCTATTTACCATATCATTATGAATTTTGACATAAAACGTGTGTTTTGAGCACAAATGTAGCACGAATTGAGTCATCCGATATTTTTTCAATATTATCACCAAAAATATGATCTAATTAGATAAAGGGCCTTATTTTTAATTCAATAATTTTCTAATCTTTCATGCTGTTTACAATCAAATGCCTTCGATAAATCACAGAAAATACCAAACGCATCTTGTTCTTCATCATCGAAAATATTCAGCAACTCTACTATAGCATCTATTATTGAACAACCAGGAATGATACCAAATGGTTTTTTATGTAAAAGTTTATTTTTATTAAAATGTGTTATTAGTTGAATGAGATTTTTTTTTCAAAGATCTTACTAAATATGAGTAATACTAAAATAGGTCCATCTATCAGATTTAAATGAAGGTGTAATTTTACTATGTTTCATTTGACCATTAAATATACCACAATTAATACAGTTATTTAAATTTTATGCTAATTTTGGCACTAAGTATGAACATATTTTCTTAAGACTAATTAATTTAAAAACATTAATTATTTTTTCGGACATTAACTTTTTTTAATTTAATATTCATACAACATTGATATACATTATCCTCAAGTATTGTCAGTGCGGTAGCGGAAGAGGAGCTAAAAAAAATTGTAGTTATAACTGGTATATCGGTAAAAAAAAGATACAACCTCGAGGTCAGAAGTGACATATTTATTGTTTATATTTAATTTGAAGTAGCTACCTTGAGATTTAGCTCTTCAAATTTCCTCGTTAATTATTTTCCAAGTTGTTTTTGTTTTTTATTGCTATTTTGTATTATCCTACTTATATGTAATGATTTAGCAACTTTAAATTATTTATTTAATGATTTGGAAAATAATTTTACATCATTTCTATTATTAAAACTGCTTTTTCGCATGCAGTTGATGAAAATTGTTTCTATTTTTATGTAAGACATCTGATGCAAATTCACTAAATACTAATACATAAATAACAAACAAAAGAAAGGCGAAGTCAAACGCTTCGGGTCGATCTTGTGGGAGCCGGACGTTAATAAATAAATTTATTAAATTGGTTACGATCGTCGTACGTCGATCTTCTGCGAGAAGGTAGTCCTTCACACAGTAAAATAACAACAGCTAGGACCTATCACCATCAAAATGTATGAATCCAAATAAATAGAAAAAATTTAAGGAGTTACGAGAATCTTTTTTTTTGCAAGTAAACATTTTTATCATATTTTAAAAATAGTTCTTCTTGATCAAAATCTTTTAAATAGATAAAGGGAAGGGATAAGGGCAAACCTTAAAATAAGCAACAAGGTTATTCATGTGTAGTGTTTTTCTAATCTTGTAACGCGGAACAAGTCTGTTAAAGACGAGACGAAGCTTCTTAGCATTCCATGGATTCACCGTGCGGGTGCCGGGCCCATCGCGTTGCAAGAAGAGGAGCGCAAACAATGCCTGGGACTTGCGACCCAGATGTAGGTTTAAGGGGCCCCTTTACTATGCGCATACACGCTCACCTTCACTGTTTACGCTCCTCTCCCTACCTAACCAAATATCGTAAGAACCTACTAAAGCCGCCTTTGGAATACGTTCCAGAAATGAACTGATGATCGTTCTAGAAAGGCCGAGATCCTTAAATAAGTTGTAGAGAGATTTTGCTGTTATACCTCTCGCTCCTACTTCTACAGCGTACAAATTAACTATAAATTTATTCCTGATCAGTTCGTTACATAGTTCGTAATACTTGTTAAGTTTAAATGTATGATCTTTGGGTATGTTTGTTTCCCAGGGTACAGTAAGCTCCACAAGTATAACGCGCCTTAGTTGTTTTGAGTACAGGAATAAGTCCGGCCTAGATGACGAAAAACAAACATCCCCGGGGATTTTGTATTGCCTTTCATACGTGTCCATCATGAGAGTCCAATCAGGAGACGCGTCCAAGATGGAATAAGGTTTTAGTTTTCGTTTTTTGGACGAACCTGCCTTTACAAACTCTACTGATATTTTGGTGGTTGTTATACCCTTCTGCGCTCTTGCTACAGAGAGACTAACCGCTTCTCGTGTGATTTCTAAATCTTTATCGTGGCGTCGCGAGTATTTACCTCTATTTAAAAGTACTTTACACCTTACTAGCAAGTGTTACGCGGTTCCTACTGCCTCCCCACAGATTTTTCGGTGGCTTTGCCCCACCTTACTAAGTTACTTTGATCTGGGAGAGTCATTTGGAATGCATTAAGATAAAATTTTAATAATGCTGGGGACCAATCATGAAGCAGGGTGCGCCATCGTAAAGCTAATGGAATACAAAAATCTCCTATGGTCACCCATTCGTTTTGCAATTCTAGGCTCATCGCGTGCAACCGGTAATTATCATTTTCATCGCGCCGAATAAAGGATTTTATTATTTCTATGTCTGGTTCTTTCCTACTTGATCCTAGCCCTGCTTTATTTGTTTGAGCACCTATCATAAATTGTTTATGGAATTGAAGTCGTGACTCCAGATCTGCGGCAATTTTATCTTTTGGGAGAGATGTTACAGTATCATCATTCGACTTTGAGATGATATGTCTCTTGGTCACTCTTAGGTGTTTATAGAGTTCCGATGGTTTCTTTAATTTTAACCCAAAATTGTGTCGGTCTCTAAATAAGGTAGAAGAGTCCGCTGGATGCGCTAACCCGAGCCATTACTTCAATGTCCTTATGACGCTTGCATCTAACTTTAACAAAAGGGTCTTATTAATATCGTAAACGAGGAAAGGCCAATTTAAACGTGATGTTAAATAATTATCATACATCCAAGCTTTTTTGATGTTACTTATTGGCTGATTGTCTACCTTTTTAAGATCATTCAAAAAGCTATCGACTATTATATCTAAAGATGGAGTACGCCCTTGGTAATCGATTTTTTTGCCTAAGAATTTGAACGGAGCTGCGTCGGTAATAGTAGTAACGCACTTACCGCCTATTATAAGACCCGGATCGTAAGAGGTATATCTGGTGTTCCGCCTACCCAGACACAGACTGTAGCATTTATTGGGTTTTGTCCTCAATCCGTCCGTCCAAGTACAGAAATCCTCCACAACATTTAAAAGTAGCTGACATTGTTTTGGATTACGTGTCAGTATCGCGAGATCGTCTGCGAATGCTAGTATGGATTCTGTGTATTTATTGTTAAACTTAAACCGATAACCCCATTTCTTTTCGTTTTTAATTAATTTATCTATTAAAATATTGATCACTATGTTAAATATAATTGGAGAAATACAACAACCTTGAAATAAACCTATATTGTAATTTAATGGTTTGGAATGATTTTCATTTGTAATTATGGAAAATTTTAATTTTGAATAATATGATGCAATCATGTCACTTACTAACGTTGGAAAGTTATACCACCTTAGCGCGAACATCATCAGTTCATGTCGTACCGACCCGAAAGCGTTCTCTAAGTCTATCCAACATACCGTTATTTGTCTTTCGCTATTTCTGGCATCTTTAAGGCTTTCCGATAGTAACGTGTTATGTTCGAGGCATCCAGAAATGCCAGGCAAAAACCCTTTCTGGTGATAAGGTGGTTTATTATTTATCATGAATTGCGTCATTTTTGTTTGTAAAAAAGAAAAAAATATTTTTGATATTGTATTTGTTAGAGCTATCGGTCTAGTGTCCCTAGGATCCGAGACATTATCGCTTTTGGGAATGAGGACAAAAAGAGCATTTCCGAATGTTACCGGTGTTTGTCCTCTTGACCAGATTTTATCGAATATATTCAATAGATGTTTATGAATCGACGGACATTTTTTATAAACTATATAAGGAATACCATCCGGACCTGGTGCTGACTTAGATGGTTTCTTTTTAATTATTTTATTGATTTCCTCCAAAGTTGGTGGGTTGGCATGAAAATCTATGGATGGACTCTCAGGTTTTCGATCGTTGGGATCCCCATACAGCCTTTGATTTTTAGGCACTTCGTATGTGCTTTTATAATAATCAAAAATTTGCTCGTTGGTCAAGAGGAGTTTACCTTTTTCGTCTTTGAAAATGTTTTTAGAGTACTTAAAAGGATTTTTATCAAAGTCTACTTCGTGTTTTGCCCGGTCAAAGCTATCACGGTTTTTTGTTATTTGTTGTGATATGCCTTGTATTAATTTAAGAATTGACCTTAATGCCCTAGACGGTTGGTGACTAAGTTGGTTGTCGCCCATGGCTTTGGCCCTACGAAGTTTCTTTATGAGGTCCCTTTTTTTCCTTCTCATTTTCAATTTAAAACCGTTTTCTTTATACTTGTGAGCATAATGATTCGAAGGTGGATAGTGCTCATTGAAGTAGTCAAAAATAGTATTTTGTAGAGTCTCTACTTGCGCGTCGAGTACCTGGTTTGAGCCCGGGTGCTCTAACAGGTCCGCTACATTTTGGTCGTGTACTTTCCATGTCGATTGTTTAATAGTGGGAATGCTAAGACGCGTCCGGATGGTTACGGACTCCTGGTGATTCGCATTCAATGGTTCACCATGGGATATATGAGGGTAAACTCTATCCGAAGTGAAAACTGAAGATATTACCGGCGATTGCTTGATTCACCGCGCGGGTGCCGGGCTCATCGCGTTGCAAGAAGAGGAGCGCAAACAATGCCTGGGACTTGCGACCCAGATGTAGGTTTAAGGGGCCCCTTTACTATGCGCATACACGCTCACCTTCACTGTTTACGCTCCACTCCCTACCTAACCAAATATCGTAAGGTGTTATAGTTATCGATAAGTTTTATAAGTTACGTAATAAAGGTAAGATGGCAATTTCTTATAAAAATATAATAATCATATGTAGGTTTTTATCAATCAATCAAATTTATGAAAATTCGTTTAGAATTTTAGAAGTCATATCTAGAAATCAATAGTGATTAGTGACGTGAGTATATATGAAATATGGATGCATTATGTATGTAATATTTAATATTTTCCGGACGTAAAGTGAAATAACAGTGGGGTATAAAAATTGTAATATTAAGAATGCAGGTAATAAAATAAAATAATAATAAATGTAAATCGTAATTATACAAAATTAATTAATTTGTACAAGAATGCTACACTGAGAATGAAGAATAACGTGCTCAGGTGGTTTGGGCACGTCGAACGAATGAGTGATGAAAGAAAGGTAAAAAAGATTTATACAGGAAAAGTGAGTGGTAAGAGAGAAAGGGTAAAAAGCATGAGGACCCCCCGGAAGGCATGTATGAAGAGGTTGATGTCTGTGGCCGAGGCGAAAGAGGTATGCAGAGACCGTAGTGTTTGGCGCTCCGTCGTCTCTGGCTACCCCGTAAGGGATATGGCGTGAAGCTAAATAAATATATAAATAAATAAATAAATAAGAATTATTTATCGTTTCGTATGTCGAACCTTGATTTTTTTTATCACAGAAAACACGTTCCTAAATGAAGATTTCAATAATTTGAATTAAGATATTCCATTACGTCTGTGTCTTCTTATATTATAATAAAATAATAAGTTAGATGTTCCTTACATATATATTTTTATTTGTATACTCGGTAATAACTTTTGCGTTTCTTTTTTTTTAATGGTACCTACTTTCCAAAAAAAAATGCAATATATTTAAAATTATTTTATTTATAGTATCGTGATGTAGGAATAGTAATCCTGTATATATTTATCCTGTATATATCCCCCTGTACTTATGTTAATTAATTAGGACTTTGCTGTACTAGATTCAAGATCCTTAAAATGGCGGATCCATTTTGGTTAACCTTTAAAAATTTGTGATGAATTATCCTTTTATGAAATTATATTAGCAAGGATGTACATAGGAAACGTTTACACAAAAACCGGGTGAAGTCATCGTAAAAACTAACATATATATATATATTAATAACGATTAATAATAAATGTGAAATTCCATTAGTCCAATATATTATAATATTAACAAAATAAGGAAAATAAATCAATAATTATGATAAAAAATTTTAGCGGTGATAAAAAAAAACGATAAAATGCTTGAACAAAACAAAACAATAACAATCAAAAAAACAAAATTGACTAGAGGTCTCATCGAAATGCGGTGTGTACTCATGATGAGTTTCAACGCTAAAAAAAAAAAGGCTACAAAATACCTCATGACTAAGCCTAAGTAACTAATCTTTTTTTTTTTTGTTTATCTGGTCATTACAACCTTGAACTGGTTTGTGCTACATATAAATAATGCCCTTGTATAGTAATACATATTCATGACATTCAAAATGTACATATTTTTTCCATTTTCATAATACGTAGTTGTAGTGGATGTAACACGTTTTTATGATTGAGCGAAGCGAACGAAGTGAGCGGAGCGTTTTACTGGAGAATTTTTACATTCTTTGTCACGAATTGGCTCGAAAACTAGTTGACGGAAAATTATGAAAAATTACAATCAAAAAGACACACATTAATGGAGATGGTTTAAAAAAAATATAATTAAAAAATGCCCTCAAAAAAAAAAAAAAATTTAATATCTTGTAAAAAAACTGATATTCCATTGAAGTCAATGGGAAACGATGAGTCAATACACTGGGCTCGCTTCGCTCAATATGCAAACGACATAAACGGCATTGTTGGCGCCCCAAGTTAATTTTAATTAACAATACAATGGACATATTTTTGTTTAAATAATAAGAATTGTAAAAATAAACTGCCGTTGATAAAAATTATCAAATAATTTTATATGTATATATATATAGGTATATGCAAAAATTATGAAATGACGAAATTAAAAATAATAGGTTTTAGTTTCTATTAAAGTAACTATTGAAATTATAACTCAATATAAATTATTGTAAGTATACAATAAAAATTATATCATACAGTCAGTATAAGTCAGTCAGTCAGTTATATCAGTCAGTACAAACGAGTTAGAACAAAAAAAATATCATATATATGACTTAAATAACAAGTTTTTAAATGTCAAACACTATTAAATATATTTGAAGATATCATATTTTTATTTATGCGTCTTATCCTTTTTGGAAATAATTTATATTGTTAATGATTCCTAAAATAGTTATAAATTCGATTTTTTAACAGCCATCATTTCAAAATACAATATTTTCACCGGAATTAGTAGATATTTAAATAAATCATATTTTAACAGATTTAATCCTTATATCCTTATATCATCGTGAAGGACGAGGTATCAGTAAAAACATTTGCCATCTACCATAAAAAAAATTAAAGAGGATTTGTAGCTTATCAAATAATATACAAATAGAAAGACATAGTTTTTGGAAACTGAACTTCAGTAATAGACTCAATTCCAAAACTATTTCTCACCTCTCAATTAATTATTACTTTTATTAAGTATCGAAGGTTTAGTCACAGACATTTCGAAGGATAGATCTAAGGAGAAAAAACAGCAAGAATTACTCAAGCCAAGTTAAAACCAATAAAATATCATTTTCTACATCTATGAACACCAGCTCATCGTCTTCTTGCCCTTATCTTAATTTTCTTCCATACTCTCCTGTTGTTCGTCATCTCTGTACACACTCCCTTCTTCCCCATGCCGTCTCTCACACAATCCATCCATCTTTTCTTCAGCCGTCCTCTACCTGTCCCTCCACTACCATACCCAGCGCTGCATAATTGGGTGGGCTTAGATTTTGATACAAAAAAAATATAATAGGCATTTTATCAAAGGAGCACTTCAATAGATCTCCCTTTTTATAAGGAGGAAAAACCATTTTTTTTAATGTAAAATTTTACACTGATATACTTATCGAAACAAACCTTTGTGTAAAAACAGTCTTTAGATTAAAATTACGAGTATATTCTAATTTTTATTACATTTAGAGCACACGGTTCATTGGTAAGAAACATCTTTACATAATAACTTCCAGCATATTTGTTCATGCAAAACAACAAAATGGTAAAAGCATGGAAAACATCATGGCCATCCCTTTTAGGTACAAAATGTCTGTTTTTAGGATTCCGTAATTTAAGAAAAAAACGGAAAGCTTATAGCTTCACTTTCTTGTCCACCTGTACGTCAGTCTGTCGGTCTTTCGTTTGTCTATCAAGACGGAATTTTGAGAAAGTCTGAGAGAAGTGAAGAGAAATCTAGTTGAGGTTAAAACCACATTCTAAATTTACATCGCCTTGAAGCTGAAAAAATTAAACAATTTACTTATTCTTAGAATATAATTTTTCTAATGGAAATCAGATTCTATTTTTGACGAATTTTTACAAGTTCAGCGTCGACAGCTAAAACTAGGTGAAATATATTGTTGTGTACACTGAAATTGTAAATATTCGTCAGAAGTATATATATGTACTTCTGGTATAGTTGAAGAATTAAGCCAGCGTTCGGGTCTAAAGTCCTGAAAGTCTGATCCACACATTTAATAAAATATTAACTCCGTAAAGAAATAGACATGTAGTTTCCTCGCAGTGAAGTGCATTTATCTAAAACAAAAGTGATATCACTTGACTTTCGTTGAATTTTGATTTTATATAACACAGGTCAGCGAAAAGGAATTTGCAAAATGGTTACTAAAAAAAGTTATTCACCAAACTCCATGACAAACAACTAAAAATGACAAAAAATTTATCATTGTAGATAATACATTGCATTTTTCATAAGTCACGCTTATAAGATATAGACGTTACAAAAGATAAATTACTATTTATTAATTAAGATATAATCATTACAGTAGGCGTGTTAATTTTTTAAAAATAAATCAAAATAGACCAGCCATGATAATGGTGTCGATGTGTTCTCTTATTTCTTCATCCGTAAAAGTGTAAAAGTTCATATCACGAGATAGTTTCAGAAGTAGACCAATGACGGGCTTATAGTGCAGGGTTAGAAATTAGGGAACTTTTCAGAGGAGAGTGCCGTAAACCATTATTTTAATTAATAATAGTAGTGTGTATTCGGGAGTTCTGGCTCATTTGTATTGGGGGGTGTTCTGGCTCGGCGGGGGTCTCGCTCAAGTTTGGGTCTGACTCAGATTTAAAAAAAAAAAAAAAAAAAAAAAAGGTTTTGCTATCATCTAAATCGTTTGCTGCTATCCCCGTTGCGCTAGCTCTTACGGTTACAGAGATAGCTTTTTGATTTCGACTACCTAGCCGAAGGCTGATAAGACCATTCATTCCCTACTCAACTCGACCGGCGTTATCGCCGAAGGCCGATAAGACCCACCGGCACTAATTACTACAGTATTTGTTTATATACATGTTTATTTTATGCAATAATACCACAAATTAAAATTTATATTTTATTTAAAATAATACTTGATTAAATTATCAATTATTACATCCTAACCAAATAATTTATTTTATATAGATTTTTGTTTTATGCAATAATTATGTAATATCATTGTACATTATTTCATATTCATCGAATATCCTAAACATAATCTATACAATCTAACATAACCTAACCAAATATAATCTATACAACCTAACATAACCTAACCAAATATAATCTATACAACCTAACATAACCTAACCAAATAATCTATTTTATATAGATTTTTGTTTTATGAAATAATACCACAAATTAAAATTTTACATTTTATTTAAAATAATACTTGATTAAATTATCAATTATTACATCATTGCACAGGGTTTCATCTTCATCGAATATCCTAAACATAATCTATAGGTACAACCTAATATAACCTAACCAAATATAATTAAAATTTTACATTTTAATAACACTTGAATAAATTATCAACTATTATATCATTGCACAGGGTTTCATCTTCATCGAATATCCTCACGAAGTTCTGCATGCTCTGACCGTAGAACATGTGATGTAGGTATACCAAGCAGTATTCACCACACACCGAAGTCCACTCGTTTTGTATTTTCTTACTATTAAAATACCATATTTTACAGTTTCTATTAAGAGATGCTTTATGGAAGCCTTTCGGTGCTCGGAAAATTAAAACAAAATATTGGCCGATTTTGTTTTTGTCTACATGTATACCCAGTGAGAACCTACCCAGTGAGAACCTGGCTGAGTATCATAATCTAGATTGCTTACTAAAAATGTAGGGGCTTCAATATGTATCGGCAATCTGTTTGCAGGAAATACATTCATTTTTAACAATGGATTAATCCTATTTAAGCATTCCTGAATTTGTAGGGTATTTATATTTTAGAATAGATAACACGTACTCTATCATGCAGAGACATGTAATGAATAGTTAGGTATCTTAAAACATGTCTTTATAGTAAGGAGATTATGTATAGCAAGCAATGCATACGCTAAATCGTTGGAATTTATAAACTAGTTACTAACGTTGAAATACCAAAGAAATAGTTTTAAGGAATTTTGAATAGACAAACCATTACTTATCAGGTTTTACTCATAAGTCAACAGTGTAATGTTTCGTTTAGAGTTATCGTTTTACGATAATAGTAAGCACTTACTATCGCTATATAAGTCCAAAACGAATACTGTTATGTGGTGGTCACATAACAGTATTCGTCTACGTGCAGTACAGTGTATCCAAGTTACAAGTTATTGTGTGGTTACATTAAATTTCTTTGGGGTCGCCATGGAGGTAAGCTAACTATTTTTAAATATTTATTCGTGTTGTATTTCTTTCAATATGTCTTACATGGATCTAATCACTTTTAATCTAGTGCGTGTGCTATGTTTGTGCTTAAAATGAATGTTATTGTTACAGAATACATTTGAAGAAAATACATTCAAAGATTATTATTACAAAAAACTATCGGATGATAGCAACGATAGTCTTATGATTGCCATAGATTCGTCAAAACTTAAAGCGAAACGTGGAGAAGAAGACCGGCTTGACGACTTGTTCAAGTTAGCTGCTAACAAAAGGAAAAATCAGTGCTCGTCTGTATCGCGAGCGCAAGCAAATGGAGGCGTAGCATTCATATCAACAAACAGAGAAGATGCGGCCTCATCATCTCACTTGATAAAAATAGAAGTGTATGATATGAAGAAACTTGCCAACGTGCCACAAGAACAACATTGGAAGAATGCAAATATTAGATTGAAATATTTTACCAACGATACTAACCAACACATCTATCAAATCTATCAACAAGATAATTTACAGTATAACGAAAGAAATAACACAAATAGATAATTGTAAAAAAATGTATTTCAATAATAACAATTAACGATATGAATGTTTAGATTTTTTTACAACACAAAAACTGTTACTTGAATACACTGTTTCAATGTAATAAGCTATTATAAAAAATAAAGGCTTTTAATTCATTTTATCATTTTATTTATAAACAATAGGGACAACTTAACCTAAAATACAATAGAAAATCTTAACTACTATAATCTACGATTACATTGTGATTCTTATCTATTTCAATAACATTATCGAATTCAGCATAAACAATACAGTTTATAGTTTGCGTTAGAGAAGATTCAAAACGAACTTCTAATCTTACACTACCATTCCTTATCAAATTCCAATGACTTGAGGAGTTAGCTGATAAATCAGGTGTTAAGTCAAAAGCTAAAAGACAATAACCATTCGCATATTGTTCTCTAGATATTCCATTGCCCTCATTTAAAAAATGTATTCCTGTTCCAGAGAATAACGAATGGTAAGCTGAAGTGAACATGTTACTTTCAAATGATGGTTGCAATGCTTTAGAAGGTATTTGCTGACCGTCAACGTATAAACAAAATGAACTCATCTGATAGTTCTTGAAATTAAAAGGATTTTTAACAAGAGTACCATTGAACGCTGCATTATTGATAAATCCAACAATACATCTTTTTGGAATTTGCCCAAGAAAGATATTATCCAGAGTTTTTCCTTGAACACCTGAAAGTATAGTTAAAACTTTCAGCACGGGTAATAGGATACTTTGCTGTTGTAGAGGCTAAAACTTTTTGATGTGCAAGTAATACAGTTGGATTAATTCTGGCTCTACGAATTTTGAGAGTAGCATCCGAAATACATACTTTTAACTTTAAATCACTTGAAGATGCCATCAAATTAAAGGTTTCTCTAGATCTTACTAATTTAACAGACATATCAACCCCATTTATCAAAAATTTTTCTTGATTGAATAAACCACCATGTAAATGTCTAATCATTTCAACTTCTTTGCTTTCGGCTATAAGCTCTTGACGTTTTGTAAATCCTTTGTTAGCTTCATCGGTTGATTCCATCTTTTCAGAAGTATCTTCATAGCAGAGACCGCAAGTCAAGTGAGACGTTTGAGCGGCCGAGGCATAATTCAGTAATGTACGAACAACAGTAATGTAATATATGAACGGTAAGCATATGTGTTATTAGGAGGTGAAATAAGTTTTTGATTTAAATAGATATCAAGCTGACTGAAAAGTGAATGCAACCAATTATTAACTGGAGCCACAACTGCTGATGAATTAAGTTTTGTAGAGTCTTGATTTATAACTTTTGCTTTTATGTGTATCAGCGTGTGAGATAAATCCATGTAATCATCACCAGCTCTCGGTACTTGGAACTCTATAGGTCCATCATCAGCAAGTGAAGAAATTGGTTGGTAATGTATCCATGACCCATTTTCTATACTAGTTTGAGTAGAGGGCAAGGCAAACAAATCTAATTCGGACTTAATACATTAACAGGAATGGTTATGTAAAAATGACATTTTATTATTTAAGAAAAAATGTCTTTAGTTACTTTTTTTAGTAAATTTCTTGCTCTTATTAACTTTCCCGTTGGCGGTAGGCGATGAACTGAATGAAGTCAGACGTTTTCTCTTCGTTATATATCCTGAACCGGACATATTAATGCGGTCGATTTTAGCATCTGCCTTTCTTTTCAAATTGGAGCCTGCTTCCTTTAACCGTGATTTAACAGCTTCTTCCATAGATCTAGAGGCCACCATATCAGATAAAAGTCCTACACCAGCGTTTAAAGCTTCTTTACCGATAGCTCGAGCACCACTAGACAGTAATGGAAAAACACATCGAAACAACCCTCCTAAAAAGCTACCAATTCCATGACCTCGTTGATACGGGACTCCCTTATAAATAACTCCAATACCAGATCCGGCTTGGTGAGAATAATAATGTTCATAAGGACAAATAATTTTATTACTGTGAGAATACATGATTATAATTTTCTAAAATGGAGTTTAATACACACTGTTCCAAACTGAAATGGTATTTTTTGTCCAGTGCTTGTTCTTATATCTATCTCAATTGTATCGAACTCTCTTCGCATTACTGGCAAGTAGTGAGGTGGTGAAAATACATGCATTTTGTTGGCTCCGTAAATATACTTAGATGGGTCTAATGGTATTATTCTTAATAAGGGTGTCATAACATCTCCAACTATTTGTGATTCAATAATATCGCAGTAAATAAACAACTGTGGTGGCAACCCCAATGGAAGATTAGCTGGACATTTTCCTAGTCCTTTTTCTACTAGATTCTTATTTGGTTCGAACCCAAGTTGAAGCGATAGCTGAGTTGATAAGGATAATGATTTTATATTTTTGTCCATTACAACAACATGAACATACTTTGATAATTCATCATATCGAAATTTTACTTGTTCATTTATATTGTTTAAGGCCGTCAATATATGGTTAATATTATCATAGTTTGTTGCTGGAATGTTTTTTGTAGTAAACGGTTGAAGTACCTATTTCATTGGGCATTTCCATTGTTTTAGTCACATATACCATACTTTCTTGTTCTTGCACAGTAAACATTGTACACGGATATTGAAACTCAACGATACCAACATCCCACGTTCCTTCAAGTACTATTGGTTTCGATAACTTTGTTGCAAAGCGTGTTGTCGTATTGTTAGGAAAGTACTCCATTGAACTGTTACTGAGTAAAGTTAAATGAAAACTTATTTTCGTCATATTTGTTTTAAATTTGAGGCTAAAACCCAACTGTTAAATTTATCTGGATAACCTTTCCACTTGACTAACACTTCCTTTCTGTTTCCAGAGAAGCGTGAACGAATTATTTTATCTATTTTATAATTTAAAGTGGTGTCATATGTTACCTTTTGTAATTCTCTTTCATAAAACGTTCCTACTATCGGCTCTTTTACTAAATCTGTCAGTGTGTAGACCACCCATGGAGAACGATCTACAATTGATGAAATAATGAATGTTTCATCACTCCAATTAGATTCATATCCCTTTTGAAACATATTTTTAAACTTAGTTATTCTGACATAATCTCCTACATTAAATTTTGGCTGTGAAAGGTATGAAGTTTTTGTATCTTTTGTTTTCCTATCATATAAATTTCTCCAAACTGTCATTATATTCCCTGAGCTAACATCGCTAGGACTCATTTTTATACTAGTCTGACGACTATGATTATATGCATACATTAAATCTTGTAAAACATCTATGTACCTGTAAGTGTTCCTGTGAGTAAAATATCGCCACATTTTCATTTTTAAAATCCTTTGAAATCTCTCAACAACACTAGCTTTAATGTCAGGATTGTTTGTAGTATAATAATTAATATTCTTGGTTTTAAAGTAACGTTGTAAATCTTTGGAAACAAACTCCGTACCTTTGTCGGACTGTATATGAGTAGGGGTACTGTTCGCTTCTTCAAATATACTTTCAAAAGATTTTTTTATAGTTTGAGAATTTTTATTTTTTATTGGTCTAGCATAAGCATACTTCGAAAAAACATCAATAACACAAAGTATGTAATTATAGTTGTCATTATATTTCACATAAGTTCTCATATCACTTAAATCAACTTGCCAGAGTTCGTTAAAATTTGATAAAACATACTTATTTCTAGGAAATTTTCTATTAACAGGTCTATGGAGCGTATATGTTTCTTGAGACTGCAACCAATTTCTTACTTCATTTTTATTCATATATTTATTCATAGCTTTAGTTAATTTTTCAATGCTACTATAACTAGCAGGGTGCGATGGATTATAATAAATTTCGTTAATCCGTTCTAGTGGATTGATTCTATCGTTATCTAGTAGGGAGTCCATTTTTCCCAGTCAAGTTTTTTATGGATTTTTTTATTCACAAGTTTGTTTGAAGGAGTAGAATATTCTTCATCCGGTGAGAGATCGCCAAGGTGTCTTAATTTCAATTTGTTTTTAAATTCAACTCTCTTTGGATTACCTAAGTATGTGAGTGGGATTTTTATTTCATGTAACGCCTTTGCAAAGTGTTCCCAACCTATTGGATCATCTCTTTTAAGTGGTCTTAGTAAATCATTAACCAAGTCTACAATATTGCTTCCCGAAATACTCCTGTTATCTATGATAATCGTACCATTCTCATTCCAACGAATTTTATTTTTACTTAAAGATGTTAAACGTAACAGAGTTTCACCTTTTTTCACATACGTTTTTGGTATATGACTCAGTATTTGATTTGTTGAATAAAGAGGATCAATTTCCGATGCTGGTTTAAATTCAAGCTTTTCATCCTTCAATGCTTGGTTCGAGACTGAATCTTTAGTATCAATTCCATCATTTATATTCGTTTCCATGTTTATTTCATTATTAGCCATTATTGGTAATATGGTCGTCGATTTTCTTCATTGAAATGTAAATATCTTTGTAAAATTTGTAAGTAAAGAATACATTTCTTTCTGTCATCCATATTGCTATTTAAAATAGTTTTCATCTCACCATCTAATCTAGATGTTGGATTATCATCATTATTATGGTGATTTAACTTTTCAATAACACTTGGTTCAATTAGTATCATTTTTTTAGCATGTTGCATTTTACAATCTGTTAGTTTACAGAAGCGATTGAACAATTACACTCAAAATTGAACTTAATATTATTGGTAAAAATGCACCACCTTTTTGAATAATTATCCTCTTCCTTAATTTATTTGCGCCTTTTTTGACTAACTTGCGTAGAACAGATTTATATTTTTTAAACTTTTTCTTATGTTTATCTTCGAGGGGTACTTTCCCTTGCAAAACGTTATGAATACACTCACAAATACAGTTTATCTCATCTTCATCACAAGATTTTAACAAAGCTGCTCTATATTTTGGTTTGAGCTTATGCAATGCTAACAATAAGTCTTTATGCGTGTTGACACTTCGGGACATTATTTATAAATGATTGGAATTTGTTGGTTATCAGTGTATTTAAAACCCTTTGTAGGTACGTATACTTGACAGTAACCATCCGAAGGAAAAATATTTGTTTTTATACGACATATATCGCTTGTACCTTGCTTTAAATCGATAATTAAGTATCCATGAGCTTTTTTTGTTGCATCTCTGTAAGAATCTTCAAGGATTTTTTTTTTCTGGTAATATTTGTCGTGCCAAATGTCGGATTTGAGTTTTGTCTGGAGGATTTTTTAAATAAATCATATAACTAGAGTTTAAAGAAATATCTCTTTGTCCCTTCCCTTGATGAAAGAGATTTTGTGTTATGTAAAATATGCTTAAGTTTCTATGATGACTACCCTTAGTGAATACATCGACAATTCGACCATCGGATTCCCTTATGAGATCATCAATTATGATAAGACTTGGTTTTTTACCATCAAACATATTTAGATCTGGAAAGCCCTGATAAAAATTTACATTCTGTAAATTATTGTACAAAGGTTTCATTTCATCAAAACACCACATTACCTGAGCAAATGAAGTATTACAAATATCATTTGTAGACTTTAAAAAGTTTTTTACAAAATTCGATTTTCGAATTCGAATGGATGTACAAAATGAAACATTTTGTAATACGTGTGAATTATTAAAAGAGTAAATTAGAAGTGAAGACTTTTATTGGATAATAACCATTTTATTTCATTTCATAAAGAACTTAACATACTATACATATAATAATTTTATTTTATTACATTTAGTCTAGAACATAATATTTTTTATATCTTAATATTAACAACCTTACAATTTAAAGATACGCTTAAGTTTCTATGATGACTACCCTTAGTGAATAACAATGATAATAATTGACAATCAATAAAAAATATTAAAGCTTCGCTTACATAAACATCGCTATTTCAATTTATAGTGACCCCAAGCCAATGTGTCCACGTTATTTGGTAAAATGTGCCTTTTTGTATCATTATAGGATAAACATACTTTATTAACTTGCTGTGTAAAAATGGCGTGTTTAATTGATCTGAATCTTATCATTTTATCATATTTAATATTTTTATTATAAAGACAAGATTTATAACTCTCCATCGTCATTCTTTTTGTAACGCTTTTGTTAACACCTTTTGCTTTAGTTGTTAATTTTGTATTCTTTTCTTTTGCATACATTTTTGATCTTAAACCAACGAATTCCTTAACAATATTTCCGTTGTTTTCATCTTTAAAAAATCCTAACTGTTTTTTATTTATTATCGGATAATAAAATAAATTATTTAAGGGATAATCGGATGTATCAAATCGCAAAGCAAGATCAGGTTTTATATCATCATAAAAATCCTCAGTAAAAATTTGATATATTAAGTATCGGTATATAATAATTTAGTTTTGTTTTCAAATTTTGGTAACATGTAATCATAATGAAATTCGTACATGAGGGTTTTTGACATATCTAAAATGGAAAATCCTAAGTATATTGGTTTGTCATAACTGATTTTAGTCTTTTGTAACTGAACAGCTACTAAATTTTCTGAAAAAATCGATAAAGTTTTAAATTCCGGTTTAGCTATTAAATCTTGGACACCTAAACTTTTTCCTACATTTTCCCAATGAGTTATTAACTTAACATTTACTCTTTTTTCAACATTTTCCATGGTTTTACCGAATACAGAATTATTCATTAATTTAAAGAAATCTTTTTCGAAGTTAGATTCTGCTTTTTTCCTTTAATCTGTATTTAAACCAATATATTTTTTTAGCCATGGACTCTGTCTAAATTTTAAAACTCTATGTACTTTTGTTAATTTAAGACCTAATTTTAAATATTGTTTTAAATTTCTATAGTGAATTTTATATTTTTCTTTGTTGTTTAAATTTGGGATGAGTTTTTTGTCCTCCGATCTACCTATGAATATATTTTCTGAACATGGATAATGGTAAATCTGAATGCAAATCATGAAGGTGTTCAGGATATTCCAAATCAACTTCTAAAATGAAACCAAACTCAGATGTGTCTTCAACTTCATAATTTGTCTCTGGACTAGCCCACTCAAATTTATCCAGAGGAAGGTATTGTGACATAGCCCATCCATAAAGGTTATTAGCATCAAAGTAAGTTATGTAAGATGAGGGTGCGTTTTTATTAAAATCGTTCAAGTACTTATTATTAGCTTTTGCATGACGATTACTACATTGAGATACACCTCCTCGAATCCCTGATTGAATGAATGATATTTGATCTATATCCGTCAATAACTCTAATCTAACTTTTGTTAATTTTAACATTGCATCCCAACTAAGTCCTGGTGCTGTATAATAGTGAGCAGCATCTAAATCATACGTTTTGAGACAAAGATTTCTGAAATTTTCAAAAATATCGACTAACAATAAAACATCTGTCTTTAAATATAAGCTTGAATAGTCTAACATATTGCGACAACCAAAATGTTGCCAAACGTCTTGAGCTCGATGGTAATCGTCTGCCGTTATGTTTGTATCATTCAATGAGTCATAAAATTCATCTTTACTTGGTAATTGTGTACAGTTTAATAAGTCAAATGATTTCATGAACTCATAAGGATAGACTCCTTTCTTTCGTAGGCGATTGAAATCTTCTATCTTTGGAAAGTTTTTTTTAAGATCATGAAATTCTTCATCTTTTAAATTTTGAGCTAATTTATCAAGACTACATGACTAAAATCTAAACAAATCTACAAATCTCAAACTAACTTTTTGATTGTTAATGCAAATGCTTTTAGAAAATGAAATATATTTTTCTTTATTTTGTGGTATTAAGTCTATTCCACCTTCTACAAAATTAAGAGCATGAACAATGAAATGAGTATCGTAATTGCTCAAATTATGTAAAAAAAATAGGGATGTATCGCGGGACATGACATTTATTTATACAGATTTCATGTACAACACCTTTAAAATCACCAGTTTACCAGTCAAAATCTAAGGAGTTTTTGTTATTCAAATCTGTTTCACAAATGTGACAAAGTTTGGCGTTGCTTATTTTATAATTATCTACTTCTGACAATGGTTTTGGAGATCGTCGAAAATTATTCTTTTCATATATTAATTTTACATCATTGTATAATCGTTTCATAAACACCTCTGAACAATTTGGACCACTGTATGACTCATATTTACTCAAAGTATTATCAAAGGAACATTTTATATAATAACCAAAACTGTAAGGTTCATGTTTTGTATGTTATTTGTAAATGGTTTTGATGGATCATTAGCACATGTTTGTATTGGGTATAAGAATGCTTCAAAATCAGCATAAACTACGAACGGGACTTTAATTTTCTTGTGAAATTTATCAAATTCTAAATAATCACTAGGTACAAAATTTCCGAACCAATTTTTAGTTAACTTATCACTGTCAGGTAAATTAGCAGTGGCATGAGAGCAATCGTGAAGTTGGTGGTTACATAATTTTTCTTTGGTAGTAAAATGTACTAAACACCCATCACATATATGTACAGCTACTTTTTTCTTTATTAATTGTGCGCTTACTAAACGAGATAAGTTTTTAATATAACAGTAGTGATAATTACTACCATTTTGCAAGAGTAATAAATTAATATGATTAGTTTTACGACAATTACTAAAATAAAGTGGTCCAACTACGGAATGCTTTTTCGTCTTGATATCCCATTCTAAACCAAAGACATTTATACTAATATTATTTTGTTTTTCTACTTTAGGTATATCATTCAATTTGACCGGGAAGGATATCCCATTAAGTTTAATTCTATGAGAATTTAAAGTGTAAAATGATGGTCGATCGGAATTTTTGTTCACGGGGTATAAAGCCGAAAGTATAGACCACTTTAAGCATAACTGATCTGAGTTTTTAACATTTATAACAGCTTTTTTAAGTTTTATATCTTTTGGTAAGTCAATGTATGAACCACTACGAAATGGAGTAAATTTGTTTATATTTAATTCTATGTAATTTATATGTTTTAAACTCCAACCACTATCTTTTCTTTCAAAAGAACTAATTTTATTTGACAGCATATCTTTCAACGATATCATAAAAATGTTTAAATCGTCAGCTTCAGTTATTATAAAATTACTTGTTTGAAAATCAAAGGAGTTATTTATTTGTTTTGTTTCATGCACAAAATCAGCATGTAGAACAAAGTTAATCTTTAAAGCTCTATGTTGTTTGATGACTTCATTGATTAAAAAAATAATATCACTTTTGATAGATTGCAAAAATAATTTTGGTGTTTGGAATGTTATGTCAGATTCTTTTTTACTTTTAATTTTAAAATATATTATGCGCTGTCCAAAAGCGGAACCTACAATAGACACATTGGCAAGGGAGCAGTGTGATTTTAAAACATTATTTTTGTGTAAATTACTCGATTTACAAAATATCTTCTATTATGATGATTTCGGTATGATTTACAAAATATCTTCTATTAATGTAAGTGTTACAAGTTTCACAGAGTACCTTATTCCCATCTTCGGTTGAAGTTGACGGTTCCTGGTGTAGTGGTCTCTTGTCTTGACTGCTGCTTTGTCCGGAGTCATCCATTAATTTTTTTTGCTCCACAACCCGTCTAACATAGTAATAATGGTGGCTGACTGTGGATGAACTATATTGATTACTTTTAATACACCAAAATACATTATTTACACTACTAAACCGATTAGTCACTGATTTCACTAAGTACATACCTCTCAATATCTGCCTGTGTTATTTCTTTCGTTATACTGTAAATTATCTTGTTGATAGATTCCATGTGTTGGTTAGTATCGTTGGTAAAATATTTCAATCTAATATTTGCATTCTTCCAATGTTGTTCTTGTGGCACGTTGGCAAGTTTCTTCATATCATACACTTCTATTTTTATCAAGTGAGATGATGAGGCCGCATCTTCTCTGTTTGTTGATATGAATGCTACGCCTCCATTTGCTTGCGCTCGCGATACAGACGAGCACTGATTTTTCCTTTTGTTAGCAGCTAACTTGAACAAGTCGTCAAGCCGGTCTTCTTCTCCACGTTTCGCTTTAAGTTTTGACGAATCTATGGCAATCATAAGACTATCGTTGCTATCATCCGATAGTTTTTTGTAATAATAATCTTTGAATGTATTTTCTTCAAATGTATTCTGTAACAATAACATTCATTTTAAGCACAAACATAGCACACGCACTAGATTAAAAGTGATTAGATCCATGTAAGACATATTGAAAGAAATACAACACGAATAAATATTTAAAAATAGTTAGCTTACCTCCATGGCGACCCCAAAGAAATTTAATGTAACCACACAATAACTTGTAACTTGGATACACTGTACTGCACGTAGACGAATACTGTTATGTGACCACCACATAACAGTATTCGTTTTGGACTTATATAGCGATAGTAAGTGCTTACTATTATCGTAAAACGATAACTCTAAACGAAACATTACACTGTTGACTTATGAGTAAAACCTGATAAGTAATGGTTTGTCTATTCAAAATTCCTTAAAACTATTTCTTTGGTATTTCAACGTTAGTAACTAGTTTATAAATTCCAACGATTTAGCGTATGCATTGCTTGCTATACATAATCTCCTTACTATAAAGACATGTTTTAAGATACCTAACTATTCATTACATGTCTCTGCATGATAGAGTACGTGTTATCTATTCTAAAATATAAATACCCTACAAATTCAGGAATGCTTAAATAGGATTAATCCATTGTTAAAAATGAATGTATTTCCTGCAAACAGATTGCCGATACATATCGAAGCCCCTACATTTTTAGTAAGCAATCTAGATTATGATACTCAGCCAGGTTCTCACTGGGTAGCCATACATGTAGACAAAAACAAAATCGGCCAATATTTTGATTCATTTGGCCGAGCACCGAAAGGCTTCCATAAGTCCATTGTTTTATAAACATAAAAAGTACCATATCTCCTTTTAACTTAACTACCATTCGTAAAGTCGTTATAATTATATGGTCTTATTTATGAATGTTTTAAGAAATTTGTTACAAGAACGCTTTTTTTGCTTCACCGACTTTCTTATCTCAGTATATATTTGTATAGTAGAGAAGAGAATCGTGAATATAAATAATAATAATAGTAATAAGAAATGTGTTATATGAATGGTCTATAATGATTTGTCATCTCTATATTATTCTGATAGTTTAAACTTTAATATAAATATAGTTCGAATATTTTCCTATCGTTATTTCTTCCTTCAAAATTGTATGTCTGAAAGCTGATTTGAAGCTTATTGAGCGAAACGAGCGTAGCGAGCGGAGCGTTCTACTGGAGACTTTTTCTGGGTTATGGTTGTGTTGTTACAAATATTAGATGCTACCTGTTGCTAACCCTGTTGGTTATTTACTTCGCAAATCAATAATATGTTATGATTGGAGAAAAATAAAAGAAGGAATAAATCAACACAGTCTCGAGTATACCAAAAACAAGTGCTGTGTATGAACTTTGGAACTTTTTTCGCAAAACTTAATAACACCCGGTGTTCTGAGCTGAAATAACATATTATTTATATGGGTTTTCAATGTTGTTTTGAAATAAATTAAAAAAATAATAAAATAAATATTTTTTAGATTTTTCAAATGATTGCTGTGTGATATGAAATAGTATAAAAAATACATTTAATAAACAAACATTATCCAATAATTAGAGACATCCTTAGTTCCAATGAAGTCCACTGAGTTTGTTTTACAACATAATAAAATATACACAAAAATGTTTTTTTGTGTATAATAATTATAGACAAAATTATTGAATGTACATGGAGGTTCCTGATATGGATAATAAATACACATATAAAGTATTTTTAAAACTAGGTTAATTTGTAGATGAATTTGGTTTTAAACTATAAATTACAGTATTATCTATTTTTCAAAACCTATTTTTAGCTCCAATCGATGTCTACATATAAAATAATATTTTTGAAACAGACTAGATACAGTTAATGTGAACACCGTATCAAATTTCTTCTATTAGTTATTACGTAGTTTTATGTAGTTTTATATTTATAAATTAATGTCAACTGAATTTTATTAAACGGTAATCTATATTCCGATATCAAAAATAAATATTTTAATACATTTTTAATTGTAATCTTTAAAATTACTTAACCAAGGTTGTTTATGCAGAAGACCATAAAAGGAACTGTCGATGAAGGCAAATAATACTTTCACTTTGTGATATAAAAAAAATATGAGCATTTAAAAGACGCTTGAAAGTAGCCACAAAATGTTATGAAACACATAAGCTTATAATAACTTAATTAGACAGTTCTTTTCTTTGTTTTTCGCGTCTGGAACTCTTGGAACTTAAGACAAAGGCGACGGTTATGTGGGTTTGACTCCCACTAAACCGGGCGGTTGTCGTCGTCGTCATAGCGAGAAACCGCGGGAACGCAAGCACATACAACCGCTGCGTCCCGCAACGAGAGGCGACCTACCTAGTTGGCAAGCTTGTTATAACGCGGGAGTTCACCTACCACCCAACCCCACTTGTAGAAGATAACCGAAGCCCTCCTCTATCCGAACCCAGTCTGGCATCCGAGTATACGGGGAGTCGGGGTTTAAGTGTCTCACGACCTCTCCCTAGCCCCTAGGGATCACTCAGTTCCCAAGTCGACCCCCAGAACGCCTGAGGACCTCGTCCATGTTAGCATATAAGGCGGTGGTCTACCCGAAAGAAGAAAAGCTTTCAAGCCCCAAAGAGCAACAACCGGTGAAGGACCCCGCAAGTTGGTAGGGGTGAACTACCAATCCATAGCTACCGCGAAAGACAGGTCTCTACCGCTGGTCACGGTGGTCAGCCGAGTCCAGTGAGAAAGGGGCTTTAATCAAGAACCCACCAAGCCGAGACTAACTATCGCCGAGAGCGACCGTGGTATCACACTCAACGAATATTAATTCGGGAACCGTCTTTTGATTGGAGAAACTCCACCCTAAACCGCTCCTCAGAGAGCGATTCAATAGGAAAAAATCCCAAGCCCTAATCACTCCCCTAACCTCGCAACCATAAGGCCACTCTGTGACCAGAGAAGTACCCGGAACGACCCCATGGCTATTCCCTGGAAATGAAGGCCTATGACCTCCCGCCGAATTACCTAGACCCATTTTTTAACGAAGCAGGCTGAAGGGGCTTTAGCCTTCACCCCGTCGCAGGAGAACTACCCTTAAAGGCAGACTGCAGCATAGCCACACGTCCGGACCGAGTCTCCGCCGCACAACTCTGCTGACTGCTTGACGGAAAGATCTCCCAGGAAAATAAACGTTAAATTATAAACCAACATTGATTTTGTGTTTGGCCTGAACGTGATGTCACAATTCAAGCAAAAGTAAAAAAAAATCCCAGATAATAAATTTAAAATTATTATAATATATCGAGGTAAAATTATTTTAAACCTTATCAGTGCTTCATAAGTTTGCAATCTATATATATTGTTTTTTCTTTTTGCCCAAATGTGATGTTATCTATGCTGGTTTCAACGTATTTTTTGTCATCTCTAATATGTTCCCGCTCATCAAGCATTCTTGCGTGACCCTTTACGTGTAAGCGCGGAAACTACTTGTTAATAAAAGTATTAATATTGTATAACTTACAGCCTTGCACAAAGTGCGAGAAAGTATTAACAACATGGACGAAGAGCTGTTGCTATATAAAGAGTGGAATCGCAGTACTGTTATCAATTCTTATCTCAGGTACAAAGCCTCCTAGTATCCGCTACTACGAGTACTACGACGATGAGTTAAACTAATTTCTATACGAGTAAGTAGTAAGAGTAGTAAATTTATTGTTAAAAAATACTGTATGTCATCATACGGGAACGGTTTTGATAAAATTTGGAATATTTATAGAATCATAATCCGGACAATATATAGGATACCTTTTACTTAAGAAAATCTCAAGAAATCTCAAGAGAAAAAACTGATTGGGTTTCAAAAAAAATACTATAAAGTACTGTATCAGTTACATTTAGTTGATTACCTAAACAACAACATTTTGGATGAGGATATTATTGGAATTTATTACTTTTGATTTTATTTATTCCTTCACAAAGTTCTTTATTCTTACTTCTCATTATGTATATTTTCTTCATCTAGAAATATATAGATATTAATAATTTATCAAATTTATTAAATTTGATTTGATTTGATTTCCGCAAACTTAACTATAATATTTACAAAATAAATAATGTTAGGTTTAATTTACATTAAAATATATATATTTTTATTGATGTTGCCAAAAATGTATCACGGCCACATTATTATGATTAAATGCAACTTTCTTCGTTCATTTGAAGTCAGTCTGGGGGTCAACCGCGTCTATAATTAATTGTATAATAAAATATACAAGTCTTTAAAATAAATGATTATACGAAAGCTTATATTCATGAAAGCAGAGTACTATTGAGATGAGGTATAGGATCGTATGTTCAAAACTTATTTATTACATTTGAACAATGATATATCGGTATATTTCTAGAATTAAAATTATATTATTTATGCTAAAATTATTACAGTTTCTTTCATAAATTAGGGGCGCGAACCAGACCTCGATTTTGACTCGCTGCGCTCGCAAAATCTTGGTAGAGGTTCGGCAATTTGAGCAAAGCGAGTAACCAATTCAGTGTTCAAAGCTGAAACCGACAGGCAAAAAATATAGAATAATCAAATATCTAGAAGTCTATGGGACTGTAATTTTTTGGTGATTATTCCTCAATGACATGAGTTTTTTTTTTACTTTTTTTTACTCCGCTCGCCGGAAAAATGAAAGAAATAACTTAAAAGTAAAAGAAGACTATTATAGAAGTATTATTACTTTTAGCTTATTATATATCTCCAATATTAATTTAATTAATGTAAATAAAATGTATTATAGAACAAATCTGAATCTAAAATATAGTCGTAATAATTTATTCCATGTGTAAAATTAAGTCTAGAAGAAATAGAAAAGATAAAAATTCAACCTGGTGGAGTTCCCAATGTGAATTGTAGTCCCGTGTTTTATATGATAATTATATTTTGCCGACGACTTCGTACGCGAGGTATATTTTTTTTTTAATAAAATGAAGCTTACATTACTCCATATAACATTATCTATCCCTCAGTGAAAGTTCTGTTAAAATCGGTTAAAAATTACTTTTTACTATTTACTACAATTTATTAAACTTACATGTTTTTATCAACATTTATTTATTTATTTAACTTCACGCCATATCCTTTACGCGGTAGCCAGAGACCACGTAGCGCCAAACGCTACGGTCCCTGCATACCTCTTTCGCCTCGGCCACAGACATCAACTTCACAACATGCCCTCCGGGGGGTCCTCATGCTTTAAAACATCATCATATGTTTTATACAATTAATAAAATGTAATAATTTTAAAATTAGTGGTGATAAAGTATTGCTTGTATGACTACCAAATTCTGTTGTATCCTTCATTTGGAAATTTAAATGATACTTTGGTAATAACAGAATATTCTTAATTCTAAAATGTAATGACGTAAAGATTAAATAATGTGAATGACCTGTATGGACGTTGCGAAACAAGATCTCTTGTTAGTATACTTAGAGGCATATGCCCCAGTGTAGTGTCCAACCGAGTTATATTTTTACAGTTTATACTTAAATATTAATTCGTACCCTTCAAAAGCAACCTAATATGTAGCTACTTAAATTATTTTTATCATAATGACTTATTAACATATTGTTAACACCTAAGCAACAATTCAGGGATCAGACGCAGAGGAGTTGAAGCGGGTGCTGGCTCGACTCCTGTATCCCTACCGTTTTGGAATACGACGCTGGAGTTGTAAAAGTAATATGTTACAAGGTCGTAACTTAATCTGTAAATAAATCCTATGGACATTAAGAAACTACTACCCTTGACTACAGCTAGAACCTTAGTTAAGTTATTGCTAAGTGTTAATAACAAGGTACAGAATAACATAATGTTTTGTTTTTGTTGCTCAGTTTTTAAGAACTTAGGAAAGCTACTGACAGTTTTCTTTGCAATTTGACACGGGTTTTGATCTCATTGTTTTTGTCTGTTGTTAATATTATGTCATATATATACATATAGTACATATATTTGGACTAACTAAACGCAAATTTATAGATTTAAATATGAGATTTGGTACAGCGTCAGCTTACTGCTGGAGTACAAATAATTTAGGAAAATTTGAGGTATTCAATTCAGTATTGTTTTGTTTTTTGTTTGTTACCTTATAAATCCGTGAAAGAATCTTTTAAATCGGAAGCGATTCAGAAAATGATGTTTTTGTTTAAAAAGTAAAGTGATTTGTGTAAAAAGTAGTCTAAGTTACTCCTTATCATCACCTATCCGCCAGTGAAAGTCCTATTAAAATCGGACAGTCGTTTTGAAAAAAATATTTTTATTATGCATTGAAAAACTGAAAAACTGTTAATTTGATCATGAAAAACTGTTAATTTGATTTTATAAATAGACACTTTTGGACGACCAAATATATTTTTTTAATTTTATTTACATATATAGATATGTACAGATATAAATATTATAATATATATACCTCAAGTTATTTTCCAGAAGGAAACACTCTGAAACAAATAAAGAAACAAGTTATGTTCTTAAACAGTATTCGTATCAATCACAGACAAATCTTTTACAAATTGAAATAGAACGATCAAGAAAATTAAAAGAAAATGGCAAATATCAATGAATTATAACACATATAATTAAAAAATATATTTAAAGAAACTAATTAAGTTTTAAAACAATACCCAAATTATAGGATAATAATATTGTTGCATTTTATTCTTATTGAGAAATAAGATAAATTAAATAGTAGATATTACAATATTTTATGACAGGAAATAGTTTTAATTGTTTAAAATTAACAAGCGGTTGGATAAAAAGGATTTTGTAGCTAAAAGGTGCGAACAGCCTTCCGTGTCTAAAAAATTTAAATTCTTTTAATTAAAAAAATTAACAAGGCTATGTTAATACAACTACAATAGTATAAAACTCAGTTCTGTTAAAGGATATCTTAACCAGGAAGTCAATTAATTATAACAGTTATTCCTAAAGTCATATAAAATAATAATAAGTTTCGATAAAATAATGCAAATAATGAAAAAATCAAAATAAACACAATAGAAATTATGAAATAAGCAGAGATTAAATTAAAAAAAGATAAAGAGAACTTTGTAGAAATTAATTATAGACAAAATAAATAGTAATGCAAGTATTTAATACTTAATTCTATTATGTTCATAATGGTATTATGAACATAATAGTTTGGTATCGGGAAAATATATCTTAATTCCAAAATACGGTATTAATTACTATTGTATTTTATTAAGGTGAGCGTAAGCAAAGCTCTTAACCCTTTGGGAGACCTTTTTTTGTGTTTAAATGTCTCCAGAATGCGACGAGATAATTAGCTAAAAATTTTCTCATGTATGTTTGAGCCGAACGCGGATGTTATAGCGAAAATAAGTTAAAAAAATGTTTAGCTATTAAAAAGTTATCAAGAAAAGAAGAAAGGAGAGGGGCTTAGCTCAAAACCCGCCGCGCACTGTTGGCGGATCCTAGTATATACAAGCATTATTTCGAAAACTTTGAAACTTTTATTTTACTTTTAAATACACCCATACGATATTTCTTGTCTTCTTTGTCTTCTTGAAGAAATATCGTATGGGTGTATTTAAAAGTAAAATAAAAGTTTTCGAAATAATGCTTGTATATACTAGGATCCGCCAACAGTGCGCGGCGGGTTTTGAGCTAAGCCCCTCTCCTTTTTTTTTTTTTTTTTTTTTTTTTTTTTTATGTTATAGGAGGGCAAACGAGCGTGCGGGTCACCGTTAATATGTGATCACCGCCGCCCATGAACTCTTGCAACATCCGAGGATACACAAGAGCGTTGCCGGCCTTGGAGAAAGGAATATATGCCTTTTTTGAAGGTACCCATGTCGTATCGATCTGGAAACACCGCCGAAGGAAGTTCGTTCCACATTTGAGTGGTACGTGGGAAGAAAGTCCTTAAAAACCTCCTTTCTTCTTTTCTTGATAACTTTTTAATGGCTAAATATTTTTTTAACTTATTTTCGCTATAACATCCGCGTTCGGCTCAAACATACATGAGAAAATTTTTAGCTAATTATCTCGTCGCATTCTGGAGACATTTAAACACAAAAAAAGGTCTCCCAAAGGGTTAAGAGTTTTGCTTACGCTCACCTTAATAAAATACAATAGTAATTAATACCGTATTTTGGAATTAAGATATATTTTCCCGATACCAAACTATTTTCAATCATAATACCATTATGAACATAATAGAATTAAGTATTAAATACTTGCATTTCTATTTATTTTGTCTATAAATAATTTCTACAAAGTTCTCTTTATCTTTTTTTCATTTAATCTCTGCTTATTTCATAATTTCTATTGTGTTTATTTTGATTTTTTCATTATTTGCATTATTTTATCAAAACTTATTATTATTTCATATGACTTTAGGAATAACTGTTATAATTAATTGACTTCCTGGTTAAGATATCCTTTAACAGAACTGAGTTTTATACTATTGTAATTGTATTAACATAGCCTTGTTAATTTTTTTAATTAAAATAATTTAAATTTTTTAGACACGGAAGGCTGTTCGCACCTTTTAGCTACAAAATTCTTTTTATCCAACTGCTTGTTAATTTTAAACAATTAAAACTATTTCCTGTCATAAAATATTGTAATATCTACTATTTAATTTATCTTATTTCTCAATAAGAATAAAATGCAACAATATTATTATCCTATAATTTGGGTATTGTTTTAAAACTTAATTAGTTTCTTTAAATATATTTTTTAATTATATGTGTTATAATTCATTGATATTTGCCATTTTCTTTTAATTTTCTTGATCGTTCTATTTCAATTTGTAAAAGATTTGTCTGTAATAGATACGAATACTGTTTAAGAACA
Organism: Melinaea marsaeus rileyi; assembly: GCA_918358865.1. Classification (NCBI taxonomy): domain Eukaryota; kingdom Metazoa; phylum Arthropoda; class Insecta; order Lepidoptera; family Nymphalidae; genus Melinaea; species Melinaea marsaeus. The sequence continues at coordinate 13,240,412 of OU911089.1, read as the reverse complement.
TAACTTGTTTCTTTATTTGTTTCAGAGTGTTTCCTTCTGGAAAATAACTTGAGGTATATATATTATAATATTTATATCTGTACATATCTATATATGTAAATAAAATTAAAAAAATATATTTGGTCGTCCAAAAGTGTCTATTTATAAAATCAAATTAACAGTTTTTCATGATCAAATTAACAGTTTTAAAGTTTTTCAATGCATAATAAAAATATTTTTTTCAAAACGACTGTCCGATTTTAATAGGACTTTCACTGGCGGATAGGTGATGATAAGGAGTAACTTAGACTACTTTTTACACAAATCACTTTACTTTTTAAACAAAAACATCATTTTCTGAATCGCTTCCGATTTAAAAGATTCTTTCACGGATTTATAAGGTAACAAACAAAAAACAAAACAATACTGAATTGAATACCTCAAATTTTCCTAAATTATTTGTACTCCAGCAGTAAGCTGACGCTGTACCAAATCTCATATTAAAATCTATAAATTTGCGTTTAGTTAGTACAAATATATGTACTATATGTATATATATGACATAATATTAACAACAGACAAAAACAATGAGATCAAAACCCGTGTTAAATTGCAAAGAAAACTGTCAGTAGCTTTCCTAAGTTCTTAAAAACTGACCAACAAAAACAAAACATTATGTTATTCTGTACCTTGTTATTAACACTTAGCAATAACTTAACTAAGGTTCTAGCTGTAGTCAAGGGTAGTACCACCGCCATAGATATTTTTCTAGTTATCAGTTTCTTAATATCTATAGGATTTATTTACAGATTAAGTTACGACCTTGTAATATTACTTTTACAACTCCAGCGTCGTATTCCAAAACGGTAGGGATACAGGAGTCGAGCCAGCACCCGTTTCAACTCCTCTGCGTCTGATCCCTGAATTGTTGCTTAGATGTTAACAATATGTCAATAAGGTGGACATTATGATAAAAATAATTTGAGTAGCTACATATTAGGTTGCTTTTGAAGGGTACGAATTAATATTTAAGTATAAACTGTAAAAATATAACTCGGTTGGACACTACACTTGGGCATATGCCTCTAAGTATACTAACAAGAGATCTTGTTTCGCAACGTCCATACAAGTCATTCACATTATTTAATCTTTACGTCATTACATTTTAGAATGAAGAATATTCTGTTATTACCAAAGTATCATTCAAATTTCCAAATGAAGGATACAACAGAATTTGGTAGTCATACAAGCAATACTTTATCACCACTAATTTTAAAATTATTACATTTTATTAATTGTATAAAACATATGATGATGTTTTAAAGCATGAGGACCCCCCGGAGGGCATGTTGTAAAGTTGATGTCTGTGGCCGAGGCGAAAGAGGTATGCAGGGACCGTAGCGTTTGGCGCTCCGTGGTCCCTGGCTACCGCGTAAGGGATATGGCTTGAAGTTAAATAAATAAATAAATGTTGATAAAAACATGTAAGTTTAATAAATTGTAGTAAATAGTAAAAAGTAATTTTTAACCGATTTTAACAGAACTTTCACTGAGTGATAGATAATGTTATATGGAGTAATGTAAGCTTCATTTTATTTAAAAAAAAATATACCTCGCGTACGAAGTCGTCGGCAAAATATAATTATCATATAAAACAGGGAACTACAATTCACATTGGGAACTCCACCACGTTGAATTTTTATCTTTTCTATTTCTTCTAGACTTAATTTTACACATGGAATAAATTATTACGACTACATTTTAGATTCACATTTGTTCTATAATACATTTTATTTACATTAATTAAATTAATATTGGAGATATATAATAAGCTTAAAGTAATACTTCTATAATAGTCTTCTTCTACTTTTAAGTTATTTCTTCCATTTTTCCAGCGAGCGGAGTAAAAAAAAGTAAAAAAAAAACTCATGTCATTGAGGAATAATCACCAAAAAATTACAGTCCCATAGACTTCTAGATATTTGATTATTCTATATTTTTTGCCTGTCGGTTTCAGCTTTGAACACTGAATTGGTTACTCGCTTTGCTCAAATTGCCGAACCTCTACCAAGATTTTGCGAGCGCAGCGAGTCAAAATCGAGGTCTGGTTCGCGCCCCTAATTTATGAAAGAAACTGTAATAATTTTAGCATAAATAATATAATTTTAATTCTAGAAATATACCGATATATCATTGTTCAAATGTAATAAATAAGTTTTGAACATACGATCCTATACCTCATCTCAATAGTACTCTGCTTTCATGAATATAAGCTTTCGTATAATTATTTATTTTAAAGACTTGTATATTTTATTATACAATTAATTATAGACGCGGTCGACCCCCAGACTGACTTCGAATGAACGAAGAAAGTTGCATTTACTCATAATAATGTGGCCGTGATACATTTTTGTGCAACATCAATAAAATATATATATATTTTAATGTATATTAAATCTAACATTATTTATTTTGTAAATATTATAGTTAAGTTTGCGGAAATCCGAAAAGACGGCAAATTTAATAAATTTGATAAATTATTAATATCTATATATTTCTAGATGAAGAAAATATATATAATGAGAAGTAAGAATAAAGAACTTTATGAATGAATAAATAAAATCAAAAATAATACATTCCAATAATATCCTCATCTAAAATGTTGACTTAGATAATCAACTAAATGTCATGAAAACTGATATAGTACTTTATAGCATTTTTTTTTTTAACCCAATCAGTTTTTTTCTCTTGAGATTTCTTGAGATTTTCTTAAGTAAAAGGTATCCTATATATTGTCCGGATTATGATTCTATAAATATTCCAAATTTTATCAAAACCGTTCCCGCATGATGACATACAGTATTTTTTAACAATTAATTTAAGAATTGATAACAGTACTCCGATTCCACTCTTTATATAGCAACAGCTCTTCGTCCATGTTGTTAATACTTTCTCGCACTTTGTGCAAGGCTGTATGTTATACAATATTAATACTTTTATTAACAAGTAGTTTCCGCGCTTACACGTAAATAAAAAGGGTCAAGCAAGAATGCTTGATGAGCGGGAACATTAGTATGTTCCCGCTCATCAAGCATTCTGACTGAGATGACAAAAAATACGTTGAAACCAACATACATAACGTCACATTTGGGCAAAAAGAAAAAACAATATATATAGATTGCAAACTTATGAAGCACTGATAAGGTTTAAAATAATTTTACCTCGATATATTATACTAATTTAAATTTAATATATGGGATTTTTTTTAAGTTTTTATTTTTTTTTACTTCTTATTACCTTATAAGGTTTTTCGATATTTCCGTGCTTATTTATTTATTTATTTACCGAAGAGAATTTACCATATTAGGTGATATGTATATGTATATGCTCCTTTGCTTGAATTGTGACATCACGTTCAGGCCAAAAACAAAATCAATGTTGGTTTAAAATTTTACGTTTATTTTCCTTGGAGATTTTTCCGTCAAGCAGTCAGCAGAGTTTTGCGGCGGAGACTCGGTCCGGACGTGTGAATATGCTGCAGTTTAGGGGTAGTTCTCCTGCGACGGGGAGAAGGATAAAGCCCCTTCAGCCTCCTTCGATAAAAAAATGGGTCCAGGTAATTCGACGGGAGATCATAGGCCCTCATTTCCAGGGAATAACCGTGGGGTCGTTCCGGGTACTTCTCTAGTCATAGAGTGGCCTCGTGGTTGCGAGGTTAGGGGAGTGATTAGTGCTTAGGGTTTTTCCTATCGAATCGCTCTCTGAGGAGAGGTTTAGGATGGAGTTTATCCAATCAAAAGACAGTTCCCGAATTAACATTCGTTGAGCGTGACACCACGGCCGTTCTCGGCGATAGTTAGTCTCGGCTTGGTGGGTTCTTGATTAAAGCCCCTTTCTCACTGGACTCGGCTGACCACCGTGACCAGTGGTAGAGACCTGTCTTTAACGGTAGCTATGGATTGGTAGTTCACCCCTACCAACTTGCTGGGTCCTTCTCCGGTTGTTGCTCTTTGGGGCTTGAAAGCTTTTCTTCTTTCAGGTAGACCACCGCCTTGTATGCTAACATGGACGAGGTCCTCAGGCGTTCTGGGGGTCGACTTGGGAACTGAGTGATCCCTAGGGGTTAGGGAGAGGTCGCGGGATACTTAAGCCCCGACTCCCCGTATATTCGGATGCCAGACTGGGTTCGGATAGAGGAGGGCTTCGGTTATCTTCTCTGAACTCCCGCGTTATAACAAGCTTGCCAACTACGTAGGTCGCCTCTCGTTGCGGGACGCTGCGGTTGTATGTGCTTGCATTCCCGCGGTTTCCCGCTATGACGACGACGACAACTGCCCGGTTTAGTGGGAGTCAAACCCACATAACCGTCGCCTTTCTCTTAAGTTCCAAGATTTCCAGACGCGAAAAACAAAAAAAAGAACTATCTAATTAAGTTATTAAAAGCTTATGTGTTTCATAACATTTTGCGTCTACCTTCAAGCGTCTTTTAAATTCTCATATTTTTTTTATATTACAAAGTGAAAGTATTATTTGCCTTCATCGACAGTTCCTTTTATGGCCTTCTGCATAAACAACTTTGGTTAAGTAATTTTAGAGATAACAATTAAAAATGTATTAAAATATTTATTTTTAATATCGGAATATAGATTACCGTTAAATTAAATTCAGTTGACATTAATTTATAAATAAAAACTACATAAAACTACGTAATAACTGATAGAGCACATTGTTATAGTTTTAACATTAACTGTATTTATTGGTACGAAAATTTTATTCTATGTGTAGACATCGACTTGAGCAGAAAATAGGTTTTGAAAAATAGATAATACTGTAATTTAGTTTAAAACCAAATTTATCTATAAATTAATCTTGTTTATTTTATACTATTTCATATCACACAGCAATCATTTGAAAAATCTAAAAAATATTTATTTTATTATTTTTTTATTTTATTTCAAAACAACATTGAAAACCTATATAAAAAATATGTTATTTCAGCTCAGAACACCGGGTGTCATTAAGTTTTGCGAAAAAAGTTCCAAAGTTCATACACAGCACTTGTTTTTGGTATACTCGAGACTGTGTTGATTTATTCCTTCTTTTATTTTTCTCCAATCATAACATATTATTGATTTGCGAAGTAAATAACCAACAGGGATAGTAACAGGGAGCAACACAACCATAACCAAGGAACTAGTATTTTAGAAGTTCAAAAATAGTATGATTTTGAAAATACACCTCTCCTCCTGGTGGAAATTTTTGAAAAACGTCCCGAACCCTAATTTGAGGTTTTTGTCATCACTTAATAATATAATTTTCGTAAAATTTTCCAAGTCGTACGGCGATAGATTGTACAAATTTTAGAAAACTGACGAGATCGTTGTTTCTCCCACTGTTACTTGTGTCACGCAGACATTGACGTCCTGCCTGATTGAATTGCAATAAATTTCGGATCTTCTTCCTGCAATACAGTAGACACAATCACATTGTCTAAAAGATTTGGACTAAAACTTCTTATAGACTGATTAAGAAATGTGTAAATTTTCGCTAATTATTGCTGTCTAGCATCTTCCCTTTCATGATGTTGCCTGCGCTAAAACGCACTGCAAGGTTTTTCGTTTTAGTTAGCTTCAAACAACGATATTCGAGAACTGTAGGAAATTTCCCCGTATTTTTTCAATAAGTTGTCATTATTAATGACAACTTATTGTCGCGTTTCCGGAATCTAGTATATATATTCCGAATGTGGGAGAATTTTCACTAGTTCAGTTTATAGTGTAAGTCAGAGTCCGAGGAGATCCGAGACGCTCCCTCGTTTAGTCCTCATATATATCATCCCATAAAATTTATACAAAATTGTTTACTCTGCTCCGTTATATTTATTTATATAAAACACTTTCAATTACCAAAATAATATCTATCACTACCCTAAGAAAAGTATTAAACCTTGTAGTCTCAATTGATTGAAACGACATTTGATTTTGCCTTTGCTAGGCATTATCTTATAGGTATAACTAGCTATGAACACAATTTCATAAGTAAAAAGTAGTCTCATTAACTCCTTTGTGACATCAGCTATACACCAGCAAAAGTTCTGTTAAAATTAGCCGCTACAAAGAGACAGATAATCAGAGAGAGAAAAAGTTATAAATTAGTTTTTTTATGTAAGTACCGTATAAGATGTCAAATGCATTTAGTGAAAAGCTGTTAAATTGGAATTGCAAACAGACATTTCTATTTTATTTATATATACAAATAATAAAATACTACATTATTAATATAATATGTTAATTGTTTTATAACAATAAAAAGTACCATATGTCCTTTTAACTTAACTATCATTCGTAAGGTCGTTATAGTTTTATGATCTTATTTATGAATGTTTTAACAAATTTGTTACAAGAACGCTTTTTTACTTCACCGATTTTATTATCTCGGTATATATTTGTATAGTAGAGAAGAGAATTGTGAATATAAATAATAATAATAATAGTAATAAGAAAGGTGTTATATGAATGGTCTATAATGATTTGTCATCTCTATATTATTCTGATAGTTTAAACTTTAATATAAATATAGTTCGAATATTTTATTATCGTTATTTCTTCCTTCAAAATTGTATGCCTGAAAGCTAGCTGATTTGAAGCTTATTGAGCGAAACGAGCGTAGCGAGCGGAGCGTTCTACTGGAGACTTTTTCAAATTCTTTGTCACGAATAGGCTCGAAAACTACTTGACGGAAAATTATGAAATTTTGCTATGAAAAAGACACACATAGGGTGATGGTTTAAAAATAATTTTAAAAAATGTCAATTTTTTTTTTTTTTTTTTTTAATATCGTGTCAAAAACTGATATGCCATTGAAGTCAATGGGAAACGATGAGTCATTACATTGGAATCGCTTCGCTAAATATGCAAACGGCACCCGAGATTTCGCGAGCGCAGCGAGTTGAAATTGAAGGTCTGTTGGCGCCCCTAGTTTTGGTACAAGTCGATTAGAACTAGGATAATTAATTGAGCGAAGCGCGCGGAGCGCTCTACTGAAAACTTTTTCACATTCTTTGTCACGAATAGGTTCAAAAACTACTTGACGGAAAATTATTAAATTTTGTAATCAAAAAGACACATATTAAGTGATGGTCAAAAAAAAAGTTGAAAAATGTCATGTAGTTGAGGAATAATCGTCAAAAAACTGATATCCAATTGATGTCAAATAGAAACGAAGAGTCATTACACTGGGCTCGCTTCGCTCAATATGGAAACGGCACCCGAGATTTCGCAAGCGCGGCGAGTCGAAATTGAGGGTCTGTTGGCGCTCCTAGTATCATTTTAAATTTATAACCCTGATAACTCTCACAAACCAACATTACATGTAAAGGAAGTGGCATATAAAGTTATCATCAAAACTGGTATTCTGTAATTAAAAAGTATGATCAGTTCTTTTCTGATGAAATTTAATAATACTCAAAAATATTTTCTATAAGATCAATGCACAAATAATATCTAATTCTCTTAGACTATAATGGATAAGTAGCAAATTGATTCAACTTATTATTCCCAGATGCTGTGGTTATTACTGATGGGTGCAATCTTCTTGATGTGGGTGTGGTTCAAAAGAAACAGAAACAAAAATGAACCACCACTATGCTCTGGATCTAAAATGGTTATTGGACACGCACTCAAATTTATAGGCGACACCATTCGTAAGTTGATTATATTATTGATAAGAATTAATGCTAAAAATGTTTTTCAAATAATTTCTCATTTCAGATTTATGGGACAGTATAAAATTTTTTAGTGAAGAGGCTCTAGAGCGCGGTGGAGTTCTCAAAACGACAGTTGGTCCTCGGGTTTTATATAGTTAGTAATTAGTTTTACTAAATCTTATTTATAATTAAACTATATTTCGTAATACGAAATTGGGAAAGCTCTGATAAAACAATTTACATAATAAAAGTTATCCGGTTATCTTCGACTCTAAAGACATGCTATTATTTTTAGTTTTAACAGATCCAGAAGATTTTTTAACAGTATCAAACGCGTGTATACAGAAGGATGCCATATATAACTTCACCAAATCCTGGCTCGGAGACGGTCTATTGACGTCAAATCGTAAGTGACATATCAAAAATTTTGCTGATTCGATAAAAAATATTTATTTGATAAAAATATTTATTTTAGCATTGCAATGGAAAATTCATCGTAAATTATTAAATCCTGCTTTCAATCAGAATGTTTTGGATGGTTTTATCGATGTGCTTAATCACCAGTCCCGCTGCCTCATCAATGATATGAAGGTCGAAGTTGGGAAAGGACCATTCGATCATTGGGCGTACATCAATCAGAACGCATTAGAAACTATACTCCGTAAGTATTATATTTTGGTTTAGTCCGTATATGTTACTGTGAAATAAATAATATTGCAAGTTCTCTCATTTTTGTAGCCGTTCGATCCAATATTTTAGCTTAATATACACAAAATTTCGACTACATTGCAAATCTAATATTCATTTTCATACTAATAACCATTTCTGTTTCAATCAAACAATAAATATATATTTTATATCACTAATGCTATAGCATCGAGTAAAGAAGTACTATAACTTCTTTACTCGATAATACTTAACTTATTTATATATTTAGACAACAGACAACCTTGAAGTTTATATATCATCCAATTGAGCTACTGGATGATATTACTACTACTACTACTACCGGGCGAGCCCATATACCTGTACTCTTCTGACTGAAACTAGGCACTACTAGAACTACTCAACTCTGAATACACCTTTCAATGTAAATGTTGAAGTGTGATTATCTAACAAAAGCTTATCTAAAATTTGTTCCAACGTTTTCCCTACAATTTTTAAATTCAAATTCAAAATATCTTTATTTAAGTAGGCATTTACACGTACTTTTATATCGACAATTATTAAAAAAAAGGTCAGTGTAGTCAGTCCGTGAGTAAGCTACCACCGGCTGCTCTGCTAAGAAAAGCCGCCCAGAAACTCAACAATTGCTCTTTTTAAACGAAATTTAACAATGTTTGATGTAAAACTTAAGCTGCACACATTTCGGTACATTAAAAACTTTTAAATATTATAACAAGATTTATTTAATAATACACTTTTGATTTCATATTTTGATTTTATAATTATGAAAAATCTAAAATATCATGAAGGATAACTTTTGAAAACGAAATTTAGGCGTTACAGGTTTATTTTTATTACTTATCACTAGGGTGTCACTGTTTTTATGTAACTGTTTAATTTTTACTATATTTTGTTTATTTTTAAATTCATTATCAATATTTCAGTCGCATTGTACGTTTAATAATTGATTTTTACTTATTTTATTATGCAAAATGTCTTTGATGTATAGATTTAAAGTTCTGATAGATTTAATAATTTACAGATACCGCTCTGGGTGTGGATTTCACAGAAAACAATGTATCTAACAACGAATTCAGTCGAGCATTAACGAGAGTACTCAACATACTTACAACAAGATTCCAAAGGTTTTGGTTGCACAGTAATTTTATATACAATCTGACCAGCTTGAAAAGGGAAGAAGAATGTATACAAGTATTACATAACACGTCTAACGAAGTAAGTATATGAATTCATTTATTTGAGTTTGTTTTGTTCTAAATAGAAATTCGTCATTTAATATTGTCGTTAAAAAATGCGTGAATTTTCACGATATCAAATGATGTTATAATGTATCTACGATTTGTCAGAAAAACTTCAACATTTAATTAGTTTTTTGTTTATTTATATTATTTATCTTCACGGCATATCCCTTGCGGGGTAGCCAGAGACGACGGAGCGCCAAACGCTACGGTCCCTGCATCCTCTTTCGCCTCGGCCACAGACATCGACCTCTTCAAACATGACCTCCAGCTTTTTACGTGACCTTCCTCCAGTAGTAGTATCTATGAAGATACTGTGTTTTCGAAGGTCACTCGAGGCTTCCCCATGTCCCTCTTAGCGCTCACTTTTCCTATGTATTTTTTTTTACCATTCTTTCATCAATCATTCGTTTGACGTGCCCAAAACATCTGAGCACATCCTTCTTCATTCTCACCGTTACATCTTCGCTAGTACTTGCCATTCTGTGGAACTGTTCATTGCGGATTCGGTCAACTAGACTGACTCCGCATATTCTGTGAAGAGATCGCATCTGCACAGCATTCATCTTTCTTACATTCTTCTTCTATGTTACCCACGTTTGGCTGCCGTATAACAGCGTCGGTAGCAAAACCGCATTGTGTACAACCAAACGTGCAGCTATGCTCACGTTTCGCCGTCTCAACAATGCAGCCAAAGCACCGTTGACTCTGTTAGTTTTTTAAAATACGAATATTTTGAAATTTGCAGTACAAAACAACATTTAAAAATGTCTATAATTTAAATAGTATATTTGTAAAATTTTATTTTTATCTTCTATAAGGCCTAATGTTAAAATACAACTAGTAATTATTGTATAATTTTTATTCTGCAGATTCTAAAACAGAGAAGAGAGCACCTCTTTAATAGTTTATCTGATAATAAAAATGGAGACGAAACAGTAAAAGGTAATTCATTAAATTCAATTGCTAAATTGTCTACAGAATAAATAAATTTATTTATCTCATAATATGAAACGATTTCTATTTGTAAGATATTCAAAAAAACATAACAAACAAAGAGATGAAGCTTCTTATCATTCACCATTCCATGGACTCACCGTGCAGGTACCGGGGCCATCGCGTTGTAAAGAGAGGAGCGCAAATAATGCATGGGACTTGCGAACCAGGTGTAGGTTTAAGGGGCCCTTTTACTATGCACATACACGCTCACCTTCACTGTCTACGCTCCTCTCCCTACCTAACTAAACTGTATCCTCTAGTAAGTAACGTAATAGTTTAATAATAATATCTCAATTTTCAGGTCATAGATTCAAGTCGTTTATGGATCTAATTCTAGAACTGTCTGTTGACTCGAATGTCTTCACTGATCGTGCTATACGAGAGCATGTGGACACAATGATAGTAGCTGGTCATGATACCACCGCTGCTGTTATGACGTTCTGTGCATTGCTAGTTGGTTCTACTCCGAGGGTGCAAGAGAAAATACACGAGGAGTAAGTAATCTAAGAGTTACTTGAATAACATTTTGTATTTTTGTAACCATCTACGGGAATTACATTTTGTGATTTTATTATTTGCTAAAGTTATGTAAATATTGAGATTAGAACACTTAGAGCTACTTGGATAATATTTTTATTTCTGTAATCATCTACGGGAATAAAATTTTTGTGATTTGTGATTTTGTTATTACTTATTTGCTGAAGTTTTTTTTTTTTTTTTTTTTTGTAAGAGGAGGGCAAACGAGCTGGCGGGTCACGGATGGACGTGATCACCGCCACCCATGAACTCTTGCAACATCCGAGGATTCACAAGAGTGTTGCCGGCCTTGTAGGTAGGAATAAACGCCTTTTTTGAAGGTACCCATGTCGTACCGATCTGGAAATACCGCCGAAGGGAGTTCGTTCCACAAGCGAGTGGAACGTGGAAAAAATGTCCTTGAGAACCGCACAGTGGAGGATCGCCACGCATCCAGGTGGTAAGGATGGTTTTGGAGGCGACGGCGCGCTGTGCGGTGATGAAATTCGGCGGCAGCCATCAGATCGAATAGTTCTTCGGAACACTCCCCATTGTAAATGCGGTAGAAGACGCACAAAGAAGCCACGTCTCTACGCAATGCCAAAGAGTCCAGCCGTTCGCAGAACACCGGCTCCCCGACAATTCGAACGGCTCTCCGTTGTACGCGGTCAAATGGTAGAAGCTGATATTGGATAATGGTAGAAGCTGATATTGTGATCCGGACCAGAGATGAGAACAGTACTCCATGTGTGGCCGGACCTGCGCCTTATAGAGCGCAAGTCTTTGGCCAGGTTTGAAGTACTGCCTCGCTCTATTGATCACTCCCAATTTCATCGAGGCCAACTTGGCCTTGCTCTCCAGATGACCACGAAACTGACAATCGCTCGAAATGTCGAGACCGAGTATTCTGATACTTGGCGAGGCAATGAGGGGGGTGCTCTCGAAGAGCGGTGATACGACAAATGGGGTTTTCTTAGTGGTGAACGCGCAAACCTGTGTCTTTAGGGGATTGAACTGAACGTGGTTCAGTTCACCCCACTCAGAGACCATCCCCAGGGAGGTTCTATTGAAGACACAAGTTTCTTTCGGAACTCGTCGACGTTTTCCCGAGTGAGACCTGCACGGCCGGAATATACCGCATCCACAGTACTGTCATCCGCATAACAATGTATGTTGGAGATATCCAACATATCATTGATGTGCAGGAGGAACAGAATTGGGGATAGCACGCAGCCTTGGGGTACACCAGCATTCACGGGCTTGGGGTCCGAGCAAAAACCGTCTAGAACGACCTGTATGCTCCGCCCAGTGAGGAAGCTGGTGATCCACTTGCATAAACTCTCGGGAAGCCCATAGGAAGGTAGCTTCGAAAGAAGCCCCTTGTGCCATACACGATCGAAGGCTTTCGCCATATCCAGACTAACTGCCAGACCCTCTCCCTTGCTTTCAATAACAGCTGCCCAACGGTGTGTGAGATACAACAGAAGATCACCAGCCGATCGACCATGGCGAAAGCCATATTGCCGGTCATTGACCAACTGGTGATCCTCGAGGTAGGTTAGGAGCTGTTTATTGATAATGCTCTCCATTACTTTGGAGAGCAGAGAGGTAATGGCGATAGGTCTGTAGTTAGCTGGTTCCGAGCTATCACCTTTTTTAGGGATCGGATGGACAAGGGCACGCTTCCATGTGACCGGGACTACGCCTTTAAGGTAGGAGTACCGAAATAGACGCGTTAGCACTGGAGTCAACTCAGGGGCACACGTTCGTAGCACCAATGGAGAAATGCCATCCGGCCCACTCGACTTATGAACGTCCAAGGAAAATAGAGACTGCCTAATAGTTTTCTGCCGAAAAACTATTTCCGGCATTGAGCTCTGACACCGCGGGATGATAGGCGGTGTCTTCCCCTGGTCGTCCAAAGTCGAGTTGGAGGCGAAAAGAGTGCCCAAGAGATCGGCTTTCTCTTTTGCCGTGTGGGCCAGAGTGTCATTCTCCATGTGCAACGGCGGTAGGGACGGCTGGCTAAAGTTTCCCAGAGTGGCCTTTGAACGCGCCCAGAATTTGCGCGTGCCAGGCGGGTACTTTGCCAGCGAATCCCCAATTTTGGACGACATGCTTGAACTTTGCTCTAGCGATTTGCCGTTTGAAGAATGTGGAGGCACGATTATATTTCCTCTTCAGAACTCTAGAGTTCGGATCCTTAGTGACTAACGCATTGACCCAAGCTTGATAAGCCTGCCGTTTTCCAGCTGCTGCAGCCCTGACAGACGCATCAAACCAAAGCCGCGATCTGCCACCAAGTGGTACCACAGAGCTTGGTACAAATAGTTCCATGCCCTGTAGTATCACATCAGCTACAGCCGCAGCACAGTCACTAGGATCATCGGAAGGGAAACAAATCGGCCCCCATGGGTAGGATGCAAAAAAGGACCGCATTCCATCCCAATCCGCTGACTTGTAGTGCCAAACGCGTCGAGTCGCAGGTGTTGTGCGAGCCGACCGTTAAATGGGCACTACACTCCGTACCAGATAATGATCAGAGGAACCTAAGGGAGCCTCGACAGTGATCTGGTACTTTTCTGGATGTGTAGTCAGCAGAAGATCCAACAAAGAGGGCGTGTGGCGGTCCACGTCCGGTAGACGAGTGTGCGTCTTTACCAGCTAGGACAGACCATTTGCCAGAGCAAAGTCAAACACAGATCTCGCCGCGTAGTCAGTGGCACGTGACCCCAGCCAAGTTATGTTAGAATTGAGATTAGTACACTTAGAGTTACTTGGATAACATTTTGTATTTCTGTAACCATCTACGGGAATTACATTTTGTGATTTTATTATTTGCTAAAGTTATGTAAGTATTGAGATTAGAATACTTAGAGCTACTTGGATAACATTTTTATTGCTGTAATCATCTACGGGAATTATATTTTGTGATTTGCTTACTTGCTAAAGTTATGTAAGTATTGGGATTAGAACACTTAGAGTTACTTGGATAACATTTGTTATTTCTGTAACCATCTACCGGAATTATATTTTCTGACTTGGTTATTCTTTAGTTGTCGTATTTCTTAAATGAAAAGAAAATGATGTGAATTCTCTTTATTTAATGTGTTTTTATCCCAGACTACAGAATATTTTTGGAGATGATGACAGAGATGTCACGAAACAAGATCTCTCCCAGTTGGTGTACTTGGAAGCTGTAATAAAAGAAAGCATGCGTCTTTACCCCGTTGCGCCTATCTTTGGGCGGCATCTTGATAAGGATATAAAATTACGTAGGTCAAAGGTTATTAAGGTTTTTTCATCACACGATATAATACAGCAAAATTTAATATCCTGTTCTATTTCAGGGAATTGCACCTTATCCAAGGGAAATTCTGTCTTCATGTCCATCTATGGATTATATCGACACTCAATTTGGGGATCGGATGTCGAGGAGTTCAGACCCGAGCGTTGGCTCGACTCGTGTGTTGTTGCATACAATCCTTATTTAGTAGCAGCTTTTGGAGCAGGACGACGAAATTGTATAGGTATAATAAACCTTCTATATATATAGTTTATTTTAAATAAATGTGGTAAAAAATCTAGGTAGATATCTGCTTTGTCTAAGTTTTTTGGATGTCTAGTGAATATTTAATGTTATATATAATTAGATTTATTTTTAAAAGGCCTATAATTTTTCTACAGCATAACCGTACTATGCGCATTGTTCATTAATGTTTTTTCATTGTAGGTAAAACATATGCTATGATGTCAATAAAGGTGACTATGGCTCACATTTTCAGAAACTATTTAATACACGGTGATCATACAAAACTGAAGCTTAAACTTGATGTATTGCTGAAGCCTGTCTCCGGATTTCATATAACCATTGAAAAAAGGAATTGAGTTAAAACCTTAAATAGCAATAATGCTTTTTAACGTGTGACCATTAATATAAAAAAAATAAAGGATCTAATGAACGTTTAATTATAACACCAGTTTGTTAAAGATTGTTAATAAAATGTACCTTTATAGTAAGAAGGCTTTCCTTTCCAAAATAGTACTAATCGTGACTGAGAACCAATTTTGAGGACATATTTCGACCTCGCTGCAGTAATGTGCCGCTTGAACGAACTGCAGGCACTGGTTTCTTCAAAATATGTCTTTCTTAACGATCACCGTTCCAACCCAGGGTCAATACGAATGCTGATACTAAGCTACTTTAAGAGAAGCATCAAACTAAGGCCTCGGAAAGGTAAGGAAAGGAAAAAAGGCAAAATGTAGATTACTATTAAACATAATATTAGAGCATCCACAAATATCCTCCAACGGATGCTTGGATGCTTGAGTTTAAAAAATTATTTGCCATTTCGATAATTGACTAATGAGATAAATTCGTCTGTGGGTAACGTCAGATACAAGCCAACAGATTTATTTTAAATATTCTGATAATAGCAACTTTGTGAAGTATACACATACTCGCGATTTGATGTAAAATAGGCTTTTTACAGTTTTCATTACTTCCTTCACCCTGAAGCCACAGCTCAGGCCTTTGAAGTTTATAGGACGAAAGGGTTGTTCGGACAAAAAAAAATGCATCTAAATAAACTTAAAAGTTAATTTATATTGTAAACTTTTTGGAAGTAATAAAACACAATGCATATAATTGTCGCAAAATTTCGTAAGATTCGCTTGAAAAATGTGACAAGATCGTCACACAGTTTATATTATAACAAACACATTACAATAGTGCTTGCACTTCATGTATTCCTTTTTGTACAACAGCTTTCCGATCCTTACAACGTAGAGACGTTTCGATAGTTCATGATTCTTCACTACTGTGTAAGAACAGGTGTCCCAATATCGTTCATGCTACATTGATCCTCTATTTGACAGTTCAATGGTCTATTTAGGTAAACTGGTAAAGGATTATCAGTTTCCAGCCAGTTCTCGATCACAAATATTTTTTTTTGAATCTCCTAACAGACAAGAAAAAAATATCAACAAAAAGCCTTGATGAGGGAACAAATCTTGGTTGAAATTTAACATACAGGAAGTAAATTCTGGTTGTCAAATATCCAGATATTAAGAGATAGATGTAATACCTTCAAGCCAACTCTTAGTGGTTACCTACTAAGCCGCTAAAACTATTGTTGTTACCAAATCACCAATATGAAGCACATATCAACTCCACATTCTTAACAACTACACCTTTCTCTTTTAAGGCATATTCCAAATCCTTGCGGGAAACTGCGGGAAACGCAAAAAGATGCATATAAATGCATCTTTTTGCGTGATATTTCTTACATAATTGACATAAACAAATATGGCACCTATTATTCCTCTGGTGTAAACCCCAAATATTTGTGTTTCTAAATTTCTCCAATTTTCCAAAATTTTGTAAAATATTATATAAATAAAATATTAATATTAAATATAACAGAAGTTGTTCATATATTGAACGGAAACAAAACACGCTTCGTCTCTGATATACATTCTCAATATTGCCATATTCGCAGCCTACAGTAAAACTTACTCTTTTATTAGATACCTAACTTATTCAATGCAATTCATTGAAAATTTTAAATACTTTCTTGTTCTGAAAATTTAAGCTAAGCTTAGGCATATATCACAATGTAGTAAATCTTATTGATCCAAATTCCTTTACCTACAGACCCTTGATCTCTTTGATAAATCTAATGTGTTTTGAAAAAAAAAATGAAACCTAATACCTTCCTTACAAGTTTTCTTTACTAAACCGTCCACTGTTTCTTTTACCTTCATCCTAATATGAGATGGTTTCTACTATATGGTAATTTTAAAGCGTTAATAACCATCGAAGGACTTCGAAAAGTTGAGGTGCAGTAACGATCTTTAATTGCAATAAATTTCGGATCTTCTTCCTGCAATACAGTAGACACAATCACATTGTCGAAAATATTTGGACTAAAACTTCTTATAAACAGCTGACTAAGAAATGCGCTAAAACGCACTGGGTTTCTATGTTTTAGTTAGCGTCAAACAACCATATTCGAGAACTGTAGGAAATTCCCCCGTATTTTTTCAATAAGTTGTCATTAATAATGTCGCGTTTCCGGAATCTAGTATATATATTCCGAATGTGGGAGAATTTTTACTAGTTCAGTTTATAGTGTAAGTCAGAGTCCGAAGAGATCCGAGACGCTCCCCCGTTTAGTCCTCGTATATATCATCCCATAAAATTCCTACAAATTTAATTGTTCTGCTCCGTTATATTTATTTATATAAAATACTTTCAATTATTAAAATAATATCTATTACTACCCCGTAGAAAAGTTAAAACCTTGTAAAGTCTAAGTTGATTTACCCAAAATCTAGTACAAATTGGCATTTGATTTTGTCTTTGCTAGGTAGCATTATCTTATATGTATATCTAGCTGTGAATACAATTTCGTAAGTAAAAAGTAATCTCATTAACTCCTTTATGATATCAGCTATACACCAGCAAAAGTTTTGTTCAAATTAGCCAATACAAAGACTCAGACAATCAGAGAGAAAAAGTTATAAATTAGTTTTTTTATGTAAGTAAAATGCTGTTATATGCATTTAGTGAAAAGCTGTTAAATTGGAATTGCAAACAGACATTTCAATTTTATTTATATATACAAATAATAAAATAATTTTCACGGTCACTTGTATATTACGATTGATTGTAACTTTCTCGATCATTTCGAAGTCAACCTGGGGGTCGACCACATGTATATAAGTTATTGTTTAATTAATAATAAGTTGTTTTATAAAAAATATACGAGTGCTTAAAAAGAAGTGACTTAAACCATATGGACACTTAACTTCATGAAAGTGGAGTACCTTTTGCGGTGAAGTAAGATTTGTAATTATTAATATAATATGTTATTAATAAAAAACCATATCTTCTTTTAACTTAACTACCATCGTAATATATTACGTTATAACTTTATGGTCTTATTTATGAATGTTTTAACAAATTTGTTGCAAGAACGCTTTTTTACTTCACCGACTTTACCTATCTCGGTATATATAGAGATATAGAAAAGAGAAGAGAATAATGAATTTAAATAATAATAGTATAAAAACGTGTTATATGAATGTTCTCTAAGGATGAGTCGTCTCCATATTATTCTGAAAGTTTAAACTTGAATACAAATATCGTTTGAATATTTTCCTATCTTTATTTCTTCCTTGAAAATTGTATGTCTAAAAGCTGATTTGAAGCTTATTTAATGTAATCGGGTTAATAGTAATTTAATTTGGTACAGGTCGATTAGAACTAGGATAATTGATTGAACGAAATGAGCGGAGCGCTCTACTGAAAACTTTTTCACATTCTTTGTCATGAATAGGCTCAAAAACTACTTGACGGAAAATTATGAAATTTTGCAATCAAAAAGACACACATTAAGTGATTGATGGTTTTAAAAAAATAAATTGAAAAATGGCATGTGGTTGAGGAATAATTGTAAAAAAACTAATATCCCATTGAAGTCAATGGGAAACGATGAGTCATAACACTGGGCTCGCTTCGCTCAATATGCAAACGGCACCCGTGATTTCGCAAGCGCAGCGAGTCGAAATTGAGGGTATGTTGGCGCCCCTAGTATCATTTTAACTTTATAACCCTAAGAGCTCCTGTTAATTCTCACGAACCAACATTACATATTAATTAAGTGGCATATAAAGTTATCATCAAAACTGGTATTCTGTAATTAAAAAGTATGATCAGTTCTTTTCTTATGAAATTTAATAATACTCTAAAAGAATTATCTATAAGAACAATACAAAGAAAATGTCTAACTCTCTTAACTATATTGGATTGGTAGCAAATTGATACAACTTATGATTCACAGATGCTGTGGTTATTACTGATTGGTGCAATCTTTTTGATGTGGGTGTGGTTCAAAAGAAACAGAAACAAAAATGAACCACCTCTATGCTCTGGATCTAAAATGGTTATTGGACACGCGCTCAAATTTACAGGCGACAGCATTAGTAAGTTGATTATATTATTAATAAGAATTAAAGCTAAAAAATGTTTTTCAAATAATTTCTCATTTCAGATTTATGGGACAGTATAAAATTTTTTAGTGAAGAGGCTTTAGAGCGCGGTGGAGTTATCAAAACGACAGTTGGTCCTCGGGTTTTATATAGTTAGTTATTAGTTTTACTAAATCTTATTTATAATTAAACTTTATTTTCATAATACGAAAGATATTTCAAAATTGAGAATGCTGTGATAAAACAATTGACATAATAAAAGTTATCTTCGACTCTAAAAACATGCTATTATTTTTAGTTTTAACAGATCCAGAAGATTTTTTAACAGTATCAAATGCGTGTATACAGAAGGATGCCATATATAACTTTGCCAAACCCTGGCTCGGAGACGGTCTAGTGACGTCAACTCGTAAGTGACGTATCAAAAATTTTGCTGATTTGATAAAAAATATTTATTATATATGTTTTTTAGCATTGCAATGGAAAATTCATCGTAAATTGCTGAATCCTGCTTTCAATCAGAATGTTTTGGATGGTTTTATCGATGTGTTTAATCACCAGTCCCGCTGCCTCGTCAATAATATGAAGGTCGAAGTTGGGAAAGGACCGTTCGATCATTGGGCGTACATCAAACAGAACTCATTAAAAACTATACTCTGTAAGTATTATATTTGGATTGAATACGTAAAGGTTACTGAGAAATAAATAATATTGCAAGTTTTCTCATTTTTATAGCCGTTCGATCCAATATTTTAGCTTAATATACACAAAATTTCGACTACATTGCAAACATGCTATTCGTTTTCACACTAATAACCATTTCTGTTTCAATCAAACAAGAAATATATATTTTATATCACTAGTGCTATGGTACTTCTTTACTCAATAATAGGTACTTAACTTATTTATATATTAAAACAACATACAATAGTGAAATTTATATACTATCCAGATGGGTATACTACCGAATGATACTACCGGCGAGCCAGCCCTTATACCTGTAGTCTAATAATTATAGCTGGGAACTGGACACGATAACCACTAAATAAGTCTTTTAGTGTAATTGTCGACATGTGATAATCTAACAATAGTTGCAACGTGTTCCCTACAATTCTGAATTCTGAAATTCAAGCGCAATCCTATCGTCACTCACGTCCCGTCGAGCCGTTTTTTTGAATGGGCGAAAAAATCCAAAATGGCGGCGTTTTTTAGTTTTGCTTTTGGCGTTGCAGGAGCAATTTTCATCTGATCGCCACAAAAATTGGTGATCATGTTCTTTGAGTTATTTTATTTTTTTTGTCCGGCCATTTTTCTTACTGGGAGGAAAAATCCAAAATAGCGGTGATTTAAATTTTTGTTTTAGCGTAGCAAACGTATTTTTTATGCAATCGTCACGAAGATTGGTAGGTGTATTCTTTGAATTATTTAAATTTTTATGTCGAGCCGTTTTTTTGCTTCATTTCTGATCCGTATCACAAAAACGGACTTTGCGGCAGCGGGCTGAAATTTCGTCTAAGTATTCTTTGCAGAAATCTAAGGTGTTATTTCTGTTATTTTAAAATCCAAAATGGCCGGCCATAGCGAATTATCAAAAATTTTAAAGTTGAATAACTCCGTTGTTATTTGGTGGAGCCAAATTTCGTTCGGTAGTTATGTACCTACATACACACATAGGTATACTTATTCCTTTTTGGAAAAGGCACTTAAAACATTATCTAATCCCCTAACGTACTAAGGTCTACTGTTCACAGAACGACTAGTTTTTATTGTATTTTGTATATTTCTAAATTAAATATCAATATTTCAATCGCACTGTATTGTCGTATAATAAATGTTTTTTTTTTATTTTATTATGCAAAATGTATAGATTTAAAGTTCTGACAGATTAATTTATTTATAGATACTGCTCTGGGTGTGGATTTTACAGAAAATAGTCCTTCTAAAAACGAATACTTTCGAGCATTGACAAGAGTACACAATATACTTATAACAAGATTCCAAAGGTTTTGGTTGCACAGTAATTTTATGTATAATCTGACCAGCTTGAAAAGGGAACAAGAGGAGTGTATACAAGTATTACTTAAGACGTCTAACCAAGTAAGTATTAGAATTAATTTATTTGAGTTCGTTTTGTTTTAAATGGAAATTCTTCAGTAAATATTGTCGTTAAAAATGCGTGAATTTTACGATATCAAATGATGTTATAATGTATCTACGATTTGTCCCTGCATACCTCTTTCGCCTCGGCCACAGACATCGACCACTTCATACATGCCCTCCGGGGAGTCCTCATGCTTTTTACGTGACCTTCCTCCAGTAGTAGTATCTATAAAGATACTGTGTTTTCGAAGGTCACTCGAGGCTTCCCCCTGTCCCTCTTACCGCTCACTTTTCCTATATAATTTTTATTCACCATTCTTTCATCAATAATTCGTTCGACGTGCCCAATACATCTGAGCACATTCTTCTTCATTCTCACCGTTACATCTTTGCTAGTACTTGCCATTCTGTGGAACTGTTCATTGCGGATTCGGTCAACTAGACTGACTCCACATATTCTGTGAAGAGATCGCATCTGCACAGCATTCATCTTTCTTACATTCTCCTTCTGTGTTACCCACGTTTGGCTGCCGTATAACAGCGTCGGTAGCAAAACCGCATTGCGTTCAACCAAACGTGCATCTATGCTGACGTTTCGCCGTCTCAAAAATGCAGCCAAAGCACCGTTAACTCTATAAGTTTTTTAAATTCTAATATTTCGAAATTTGCAGTACAAAATAACATTTAAAAAATTGCTTATTATTTAAACAATAAGCAATTTTAAAAATTTATGTGAAATTGTAATTTTATATCATCTATAAGGACTAATGTTAAAATACTACTAGTAATTATTGTATAATTTTTATTCTGCAGATTCTAAAACAGAGAAGAGAGAACTTCATTAATAGTTTATCTAATAAAAAAAATTGAGACGAAACATTAAAAGGTAATTCATTAAATTCAATTGCTAAATTGTCTATAGAATAAATAAATTTATTTATCTAATAATATGAAACGATTTCTATTAGTAAGATATTAAAAAAACATAACAAACAAAGAGATGAAGCTTCTTATCATTCACCATTCCATGGACTCACCGTGCAGGGCCCATCGCGTTGTAAGGAGAGGAGCCCAAATAATGCCTGGCTCTTGCAACCCAGGTGTAGGTTTAAGGGGCCCTTTTACTATGCCCATACACGCTCACCTTCACTGTCTACGCTCCTCTCCCTACCTAACTAAACTGTATCCTCTAGTAAGTTACGTAATAATTTAATAATAATATCTCAATTTCCAGGTCATAGATTCAAGTCGTTTATGGATCTAATTCTAGAACTGTCTGTTGAGACGAATGTCTTCA
Source organism: Melinaea marsaeus rileyi (assembly GCA_918358865.1). Taxonomy (NCBI): domain Eukaryota; kingdom Metazoa; phylum Arthropoda; class Insecta; order Lepidoptera; family Nymphalidae; genus Melinaea; species Melinaea marsaeus. The sequence continues at coordinate 13,217,896 of OU911089.1, read as the reverse complement.
CTGATCGTGCGATACGAGAGCATGTGGACACAATCATAGTAGCTGGTCATGATAACAACGCTTCTGTTATAATGTTCTGTGCATTGCTAGTTGGTTCTACTCCGAGGGTGCAAGAGAAAATACACGAGGAGTAAGTAATCTAAGAGTTACTTGAATAACATTTTGTATTTCTGTAACCATCTACGGAATAAAATTTTTGTTATTTGTGATTTTGTTATTACTTATTTGCTGAAGTTATGTTAGAATTGAGATTAGAACACTTAAAGTTACTTGGATAACATTTTGTATTTCTGTAACCATCTACGGGAATTACATTTTGTGATTTGATTATTTGCTAAAGTTATGTAAGTATTGAGGTTAGAACACTTAGAGCTACTTGGATAACATTTTGTATTTCTGTAACCAGCTACGGGAATTATATTTTGTGATTTGCTTTCTTGCTAAAGTTATGTAAGTATTGAGATTAGAACACTTCGAGTTACTTGGATAACATTTGTTATTTCTGTAACCATCTACCGGAATTACATTTTCTGACTTGGTTATTCTTTAGTTGTCGTATTTCTTAAATGAAAAGAAAATGATGTAAATTATCTTTAATTAATGTGTTTTTATCCCAGACTACAGAATATTTTTGGAGATGACGACAGAGATGTCACGAAACAAGATCTCTCCCAGTTGGTGTACTTGGAAGCTGTAATAAAAGAAAGCATGCGTCTTTACCCCGCTGTGCCTATGGTTGGGCGGCATCTTGATAAGGATATAAAATTACGTAAGTTATTAAGGTTTTTTCATCACACGATATAATACAGTAAAATTTAAAATCCTATTTTATTTCAGGGAATTGCACCTTGTCTAAGGGAAATTCTATCTTTATGTCCATCTATGGATTATATCGACACTCAATATGGGGATCGGATGTCGAGGAGTTCAGACCCGAGCGTTGGCTCGACTCGTGTGGTGTTGCATACAATCCTTATTTAGTAGCAGCTTTTGGAGCAGGACGACGAAATTGTATTGGTATAATAAACCTTCTATATTATAGCTCATTGTAAATAGATATGGTAAAAAATCTAGGTAGGTAGGTAGGTCTGCTTTGTCTAAGTTTTTTGAATGTCTAGTCAATATTTATATATATATAGATTTATTTTTAAGAGCCCCATTATTTTTCTACAGAATAACCGTACTATGCGCATTGTTCATTAATGTTTTTTCATTGTAGGTAAAACATATGCTATGATGTCAATGAAGGTGACTATGGCTCACATTTTCAGAAACTATTTAATACATGGTGATCATACAAAACTGAAGCTTAAACTTGATGTAGTGTTGAAGCCTGTTTCCGGATTTCATATATCCATTGAAAAAAGAAATTGTTGTCTACCTTAAAAAGCAATAAGTGCTTTTTAACTGTTGATTATTAAAATAAAAAAATAAAGGATTTAATGAACATTTAATTATAACACCACTTACTTAATAATTAACTTTAATCAAGACAATTTATTTTTATAATACGTAAGCTTTCTTTCGCAAATAGTACTTAACGTAACAGAGAACCGATTTTGCGGACATATTTGGACATGGCTACAGTAATGTGCCGTTTCAACGAACTGGAGGCACTGGTTTCTTCAAAATATGACATTCTTAACAATCGTCCTTCCAACCCTGGGTTGATACGAATGCTGATACCAAGCTACTTTAAAAGAAGCATCAAACTAGGGCCACGGAAAGGAAAGGAAAGGAAAGGAAAGGAAAGGAAAGGAAAGGAAAGGAAAGGAAAGGAAAGGAAAGGAAAGGAAAGGAAAGGAAAGGAAAGGAAAGGAAAGGAAAGGAAAGGAAAGGAAAGGAAAGGAAAGGAAAGGAAAGGAAAGGAAAGGAAAGGAAAGGAAAGGAAAGGAAAGGAAAGGAAAGGAAAGGAAAGGAAAGGAAGGGAAAGGAAAGGAAAGGAAAAAAAAAACAAAATGTAGATTACTGTTAAACATGATATTATAGCATCCACAATTATCCTCCAACGGTTTCTTGGATACTTCAGTTTAAAAAATAATTTGCCATTTTGATAATTGACTTATGAAATAAATTCCTCTGTAGGTAGTGTCAGATAAAAGCCAACAGATTTATTTTAAATATTCTGATAATAGCAACTTTGTGAGGTATATACATACTCGCGATTTGATGTAAAATAGGCATTTTACATTTTTCATTACTTCCTTCACCCTTCCCACCTACTCACCCGCCACAGCTCACCCCTTTGAAGTTTATCGGACGAAAAGGTTATTCGGACAAAAAAGTTGCATCTAAATAATGGTACTTAAAAGTTATTTTACATTGTAAACTTTTTCGAAGTAACAAAAGACAATGCATATAATTATCGCAAAATTTCAGAAGATTCGCTTGAAAAATGTGACAAGATCGTCACACAGTTTATATATTATAACACACACATTACAATGGTGCTTGGATTTTATTTATTCATTTTTGTAGAACAGCTTTCCGATCCTTTCAACAAGGAAACGTTTCAATAGTTCATAATTTTTCACTACTGTGTAGGAACAGGAGTCCCAATATCATTCATAATACATTGATCCTCTATTTAACAGTTCGATGATCTATTTAGGTAAACTGGTAAAGGAATATCAGTTTCCAGCCTGCTCTCCATCTCAAATCATTTTATTTGAACTCTCCTTACAGACGAAAAAAAGATATCAACAAAAAACCTTGACAAAAGAAGTCTTGGTTGAAATTTAACAAGCAGGAGGGAAATTCTGGTTGTCAAATGTCCAGACATTAAGAGATAGATGTCATGGCTTCAAGCCAACCCTTAGTGGTTACCTACTGAGACACTAAAACTATTGGTGTTACCAGATCACCTATATGAAGCACCAATCAACTCCACATTCTTAACAACTACACCTTTTTCTTTTAGGGCACATTACAAAACCTTGCTGCAAATTTTTATATGCAACTTTTTTGCGTAATATTTCTTACATAATTGACAAAAATAAATGTGGCACCTATGATTCCTCTGGTGTAAACCCCTAATAGTTCTGTTTCTAAATTTCTCCAATTCTCCAAGATTTGTAAAATATTATATAAATAAAATATTAATATTAAATATAAAAGAAGTTGTTCATACCATATTGATTGAAAACCAACCTCGCTTCGACTCTGACATTACATGATTGAGCTGAGCGTAAACGAAGCTCTTAACCGTTTGGGAGACCTTTTTTGTTTAGTTGTCTCCAGAACGCGACGAGATAATTAGCTAAAAATTTTCTCATGTATGTTTGAGCCGAACGCGGATGTTATAGCGAAAACAGATTGAAAAAATTTTTAGCCATTCAAAAGTTATCAAGAAAAGAAGAAAGGAGAGGGGCTCAGCTCAACACCTGCCGAGTATGGTTGGCGGATCCTAGTATACATTCTCAATATTGCCATATTCGCTGCCTACAGTAAAACTTACTTTTTTATTAGATACCTAACTTATTCAATGCAATTCATTGAATATTTTTAATACTTCCTTCTTCTGACAATTTAAGCTAGATAAGCTAAAATGTAATCAAATACCTTCGTTACAAATCTTTTTTCCTAAATCGTCCACTATTTCTTTTACTTTCATCCTAGTAAGCGAAGGTTTTGTATGATTTTTGATAATTCTAAAACTATTAAAAAACTATATCAAAAAACTAAACGTGTAATAATTAATATGATAATATTGTAAATGTGTAGTGTGGTATAATTTTGTGTTTGTGCTCCCGTGAATTCTCCTGAACTGACCATGTCATCAAATGCCGGTGCTAATTAAAAAAGGTCGAATCAAATACAGTCTGATTACCCAGACATGATGTATGTCTGTCCAAAATGTCCACAGATTAAACTATCTCTCCAGTCTTGTAAAATATATGAAACTGCATGGGATACAAAAGAAGAAAGAACAAGAAACAGAGTTAATGGCAATAAGTCTGGCCTTCAACTCCACTCAAACATCAATTCCACCACAAATGGAAATCCAAAAACAAGTGTGTCTGCACTAAAACAAGAAAAAAAAGGCATTTCAAAACTAAAATCAAAGTGCAAAATAACAAAGAGATCTTAGTGTGGTGATCTGTATGTGTTATAATAACGAACATTTTATATAATAATATGTTCTATAGTTTTAGTTATTATTATTAATATATATATATATATATTAATAATAATAACTACTATATATATATATTAATAACTATATATATATATATATATATAGGTTGGTTGTATCCATTCATTGTGGTGAAGTACAATAGTTGTTATTTTTAATTTTATAATAATTTTTATATTCGTTATTGTGAACTTAAATTTATATTGCAATGTATATTATATAAGTTATTTCACCAATAATTGTTTGCTAATTGTCGGTGCCAGATGAGTTTATATAGTTTTTGTATTTAAAATTTGTATTTATTATTGTATGTTTAAATAAAAATGTGTGTCTGTAATATTTAACATGAACAAATGCGGCGTTGGGGACCGCCAACCAACACGCCATGTTCCGAACGGCGAGAGGTGGAGAACGGAGCTACAAATAGCTACGTGGAATGTAAGAGGAGGAATGGAACAGAAGATGAATGAATTATTAGATGTGATGGATGACAAAGATCTGGATGTTATTTGTGTGTCTGAGACCAAGCAAAAAGGCAATGATACGACCGATTTGCCTGGCAACCGGGTCGCTTTTTGGGCTGGGGTTCCAGAGGGTGAGCGAGGTTGCCAAGGTGAAGGCGTATTATTGTCTTCTCGAATGATTAATGCTATGGTAGAATACAAGGCGATCAACCCGAGTCTTCTTTGGGTTTGCTTTAAGCTGGGGATAACAAGAGTATTCGTGTTAGCTGTGTATGCGCCAGTATCCTCAGCTCAAATGAGTGAGCTCGAGGAGTTTTGGGAGAGTGTCAGGGATGTTCTAAGTAGTGTTAGAGATAATGAAAAGTTGATAGTATGTGGAGATATGAATGGATGGGTTGGAACCGCGCGAAGTGGTTACGAAAGCATGCTAGGTAAGTAGGGTGATAATGTTGGACATCTCTATAATATAGATGAAAAATTAACCCCTCCCTAGTTTTGGTTATCTGTGGTTGATGGACGCTCTTACAATATACAACGTGAAAAAGAACAATAGTTTTTATTTTTATACGGCGTATTCCTCCCGTCCTTCGTTAAGAAATCCCAAAAGCAGGCTTCCACTGCGCAACAAAAGTGCTAAAATATGATAAAAAAGAACAATCTGCGAGAACCAATAAAGGATTATTAAGATTTACGTAAGTGCAATATAAGCGTCACTGCGTCACAATGGAAAAATTATTACCTATCCTGCGGGAAGGCGATTCGTTCTCGAATTGAAAATTTCGGCTCAAGATGCTGTTACAGGACAAAGAAGTACAGCACACAATAGATGTAACATTTGAAAAATCTAAGGATAAGGATTTTATGAAAAATGACAGTAAAGCAAAATGCCTCATAGTACAGTGTCTTAGCGACAAATATTTAGAGATAATAAAAAATTGCTATACTGCTTTGCATATGATAATCTCACTAGAACAGTTATTCGAAAGAAAAAGTGTTTTTAACAAATTACATCTAAGAAGAAAATTAATTACATTGAAATGTTTACCTGGTACAACATTACAAGATTTTTTTATGACATTTGATAGACTCATTGGTGAGTTAGAGGCAATAGGCAGTGAAATAGAAGATGTGGACAAAATTTGCTACCTGTTGGCTGCCGTGCCACCAGAGTATGATGCTGTAATAACATCTATTGAAACAATGTCAACTGACAGCAACATGAACATTGATTTCATCAAGGCAAGACTGTTGGATGCTGAAATTAAGTATACTAATAAAGAATCTGCTCAGGAACAGACATTCTCCTGTTATACATGTGGCAAAAGAGGTCACAAAGCTTTTCAGTGTAAGAAGAATATACAAAGACAAGTAAATGGAGAACAAATACAAGGATTTTATGGACAAGGACAAACATCATATGGACAAGAAAGAGGACAATCTTATGGACAAGGACAAGGTTCAAGAGAATATGGAAGATCATGGCAGAGAAGACCAATGATGCGAGGACGAGGTAGGAGCGCACCTAGTAATGCTGCTTGTGTTATGGACGAAGTGGAGGAAACAAAGGATCAGTGGGTATTTACAGCTTTTGGAGAAGAAGAAGAAGAGAAATACAAAGAAGGTATAAATTCAGATAGTATTAAATTCATTATAGATTCTGGAGCTACTGAACATCTTATAAAAGAATGTTATAAAAATTGTATGTATGATATTAAACAAGTTGAAGAAATTAAAATATTTGTAGCAAATGGTCAGTACTTAACAAATAAAGAAAGAGGTAAGATATCTGTTACTTGGCAAAATGAACATATTACTATTGAATGTTTAATTGTAAAAAGTCCTTCATATAATTTGTTATCAGTTAGACAGTTGTTAGCTAGAGGTTTAGAAGTAAAATTTCATGAAAAATTTGTATCTATATGTAAAGGAGATAATGTTATTCAAGGGCAGTTGCATGCACGTTTATATATTATTAATTTAGAATTAGATTCAGATAAATGTATGTTGAGTGAAGATAAAGGCAAGGACACCTTTCTATGGCATAGACGGCTGGGTCATTTGAATAGAAAAAGTTTGAAAATTTTAGGTTTACCAGTATCAAATGAAAACTGTGAAAACTGCACCGAGGGCAAGAGTACAAGAAGAGTTTTTTATGTAACAGGAAAGCATTCAAGACAAATTGGTGATTTAATACATTCCGATATTTGTGGTCCGATTTCCCCGGCTAACATTAATGGAACTAAATACTTCCAAGTGATTGTTGATGATTATTCACATTTTGTTACAGTGAAATTGTTAAAGCATAAATATGAAGCAGAACAAAATTTGATGGATTATATTAAACAAGTAAAGACACAACTGAGATACAAGACTAGAAGATTGAGACTAGACATTGGAGGTGAATTTACTTCTTACTATTTCAAAGATTACTGTAGGCAGAAGGGAATTGAACTACAATACACATCGCCTCACACTCCAATGCAAAATGGAACTAGTGAAAGAATGAATAGAACATTATTAGACAAAACAAGAACTAAATCTGCTGAGACTAAATTACCAAGACATTTATGGGGAGAAGCTGTATGTTGTTCAGCTTATGAGTTAAATAGATGCCCAAGTAGTGTTACAATATAAGACACCAGCAATGCTATGGCTTGGAACTAACAAACTTGACAGATTGAAAGTATTTGGCTCGAAGGCATGGAAGTTACCATACCTAAACCAAATAAATTAGATGCTAGAGCAAAGCCTATGATTATGGTAGGTTATACAGGATCTGGATATAGGTTGTGGGATTCTGAAAATAACAAAATTGTGTATTCAACCGATGTGATTTTCGATGAAAAGAAAACTGTATTTCTAAGTAAAGAAAATGATGTGGAAAATATGAATATAAATGAGAGAAGAATTATGTTTGAAGAAGAAGAGGAAATTTGTCGTAAGCAAAATGAAACGCAAGAACAAACAATAGAAAGTAATATAGAAGAAGATAATGAAAAAGAGGAAGAAGGAGAGCATCAAAACACAAGATCTAGATCTGGAAGGTCAATAAATAAACCTCAAAACTTGAGAGAATATGAGTTATGTACAGCATATTGTTTGGTATCACATTCTCAAGAAGATATACCACAGACATATGAAGAAGCAGTTAAAGATAAGGAATGGAGAAAAGCAATAAATAAAGAAGTGGAATCATTGATTAAATTAGAAACTTGGACAGTTGTAGAAAATAAAGTAGGTATAAAAGCTATTGACACAAGATGGATTTTTACAATCAAAGATAATGGTATCAAGAAGGCAAGATTAGTAGTAAAGGGTTTTCAAATACCAGATAAATATTTCCACAACAACAAATTATGTACCTGTAGCTAGAATGTCAACAGTGAGAGCATTCTTAGCGCATTCAGTAGAAGAAGTAATGCCTGTCTACCAACTTGACGTACCTACAGCATTTCTAAATGGTATATTAGAGTCTGAAGTTTATATTAAAATACCACAAGGAATTGACATTAATGGAAATAAGATATTAAAACTGAAGAGAAGTCTTTACGGCTTAAAGCAAAGTCCAAAGTGTTAGAATATTCAATTTAACAATTTAATGTTAAAAGCAGGATTAAGAAGGTCAAGTTACGACTTTTGCTTATATTTCAATGAAAATGTATAACTATTAGTATATGTTGATGACATTTCATTGATGGGGGAGGAAGAGGAAGTTGAAAGAGTGAAACAGTTATTACATAAGGAATTTTAACAGTAAAGATTTAGGAGAGATAGATAAATTTTTAGGATTGGAAATCATGAAAACAAAGAATGGACTTAACATTAACCAGAGCAAACAAATAGAGAACATTCTAGAGAAATTTAAGATGACAGACTGCAGAGAAGCAAATACGCCTATGGAGGCCGGTTTTAATGCAGATCAGAAGGAAGATATTATAAATGTACCCTTTAGAGAACTTATAGGCTCACTGTTATTTATATCATCCAATAGTAGACCGGATATTACATTTTGCAGTTTCATATCTAAGTCGTTTTCTTGATAAACCTACAGAAAGTGTTTGGAAAGCAGGAAAGAGAATTTTACGGTATTTAAAAGGCACCAAAAATAAAGGTTTGATTTATAGGAGAAAAGGAAGCACCAATGAGTTGAGAACATTTTCAGATGCAGATTGGGCATCTGACAAATCAGATAGGAAAAGTACTAGCGGCTGTGCAGTATTCTATTGTGGGAAGTTAATTTCTTGGTATTCCAAGAAACAGTCATCAGATGCCTTATCAACAGCCGAGTCAGAATATTTAGCAGCTGTATGCGAATTAGTTAATTTAAAGGGAGTCCTGTCTGATCTGAACTCAGATAATATTTGTTGCAAATTATTAATTGACAATCAAAGTACTCTAAGATTAATTGAGAGCTATGAAAATAGCAAAAGGTCAAAACATATAGACATTAAAGCTCACTATATTAAAGATGTTATAGCTAAAAAATTAACCTCATTAGAATATGTAGAAAGTAATAAAAATGTATCTGATATTTTTACCAAAGCTTTGTCAACAAATCAACATTCATATTTGACTTTCAAAATGAATATAATGTAAACTGAAACTTAAAACTGTTGAAATTATTTGTATTTAAAAATTGATATAAAACTTCTAATAGATATTATATAACATATAAAACATATTGTGATTGTGGCAAACTTTCTTACTTAATTAGAATACATATATGGTATTGAATATTATGTGATTAATATTATGGATAAAGCTTATTTTAGTAACATTATTGTTTTAAGATTCTTTTTGTGAAAATTTAGTTATTGTATAAGTTCATTTAGATAAGTAAACATAGTGTTTGTAATGCAGTATATTCTGATAATGATAATGATTCTTAGTTATGTAGAGACAATTTCAAAGTTGTTTAAGGGATTTGAAATCGAAAGGGGGTGTTGGACATCTCTATAATATAGATGAAAAATTAGCCCCTCCCTAGTTTTTGTTATCTGTGGTTGATGGACACTCTTACAATATATAACGTGAAAAAGAACAATGGTTTTTATTTTTATACGGCGTATTCCTCCCGTCCTTCGTTAAGAAATCCCAAAAGATAAGAGTAAATGAGGCTGGAAAGCTTATTTTGGAATTTTGGAAGGAGAGAAATTTGTTTGTGGCAAACACGATGTTTGATCATACACAAATTAACATGTACACATGGGAGCGAGCGAAAGAAAAAAGTATGATTGATTTATTCCTGGTGGATCAGCGAATTCGAAGCCAAGTTATGGACACGCGAGTGTTTAGGGGTGCTGATCTGGGAACGGACCATTATCTAGTCGTTGCTAGAATAAGAGGTCTGTTTGCAGGTTGGCGCAGCCGCATGACGTGTCCAAGTTTGGAGTCGAATTATCGCATAAGAAGCTGGAAGCTTCAAGATCCACCGATCAGAGAGGAATATCAAAAAAGGGTTTCCAAGAAGCATGAAAGCTGTGATTCTGGAAATGAAAGTGCTGAAGTATGCTGGCAAAACCTTAGGAATGGTATGGTGAAAGTAGCGACAGAGGTATGTGGTAAAAGGAAAAGAGGTTTTAGTAAAAAACGCGATGAATGATGGGATGATGAAGTGAAAGACGCTGTGGAGTTAAAGAAGAAAGCATGGCTGGATTATAAAGCCTCGGATAAGGATAAAAGTAAAAAAAGATAAAAAAAGAGAGTAAAAGCTGCAAAAGCACAAAACGAAAGCATTTATAAAGATGAAGCGTGAAAATTCTGAGAGAGAAAGAGATGAAAGGTTGACGAACAACTGCCGGGAAAACACGAAGCTTTTCTGGCGAGAAGTTAGTAATTCCCGAGGTTGTTCGATAACCTGTAGAATGAAAGGGGTGCTTTCGAAGAGAGGTGAAATTTTAACCGAGCAAGCACACGTTTTTCAGCGGTGGGCGGAATTCTACAAGGAGACGTATGAATGTGAGGACGCCTCGGCCTTGAGTACCAGCAAAATGCTGAGTCCGGATGTAGCCGATGGTGAAATCAGTTTGGAAGAAGTGGAGAGCGCGATTCGAAGTCTGAAATGTGGTAAGACTGCGGGAGTAGATGAAGTTACTGCCGAGATGATTAAACATGGTGGGCCGCGCGTCTTGGACTTGTTCTGGTTTTTATGCAATTTATGCTGAAAATCAGGAGAGGTCCCAGACGATTGGCGAGGTGCAGTCATCGTGCCTTTGTATAAAGGCAAATGTTCACAGATAGACTGTGCAAGCTATAGGGCTATAAGTTTGATTAGCTTGGGCGGTAAAGTTTATGCTAAAATATTAGCGAGAAGAATGCAAGAGAGATCTAAAAGACTGTTGTGGGAGGCCCAAGGAGGTTTTAGACCTGGAAGAGGGTGTATAGATCAGATCTTTTCCCTCCGCATGATCACGGAAAAGTTTTTGGCCCTAAACCAAAAGGTTTTCTGTGCTTTTGTGGATTTGGAAAAGGCTTTTGACAGGGTTGTGAGAAAGAAATTATGGGATTTATTGCCCCGATACAATGTGAGCGAACCCTTGCTACAGGCTGTAAAGTCTCTTTACGGAGATCACTCAGCCTGTGTGCGAGTAGGAGCTGGCATGTCGCCCCGGTTTGACATCCAATCGGGTGTTAAGCAAGGTTGCGCTATGTCAGCTTGGTTGTTCAATTTGTATTTGGATAGTTGTCTTCAAAGCGTGAAAGACAGTGACATGGGAGTAAAAGTAGGTGACCTTAAAGTCAATTGCTTGCTATACGCAGATGATGCAGTGCTCATTGCATCATCAGAATGTGATCTGCAGACATTGGTCACCACTCTGAAAGATGGGTGTGAAAATAATGGTTTAAACGTAAATGCAGATAAGACGAAGGTTCTGATATTTGAAAGAAATGAAGAAAGAACAGAATGTAAGATCAACGTGAATGGTAATAGAACAAATGAATGAAGTGGTATATTTGGGAAGTATGTTTAGCAGAGACGCAAGATACGAAATGGATGTGGAAAGGCGTATTGCTGCCGGTAACAGAGTCAACGGTGCTCTGGCTGCATTGTTGAGACGGCGAAACGTCAGCATAGCTACACGTTTGGCTGTACATAATGCGGTTTTGCTACCGACGTTGTTATACGGCAGCCAAACGTGGGTAACACAGAAGAAGAATGTAAGAAAGATGAATGCTGTGGAGATGCGATTTTTTTGCAGAATATGCGGAGTCAGCCTAGTTGACCGAATCCGCAATAAAGAGATTCACAGAATGGTAGGTACTAGCGAAGATGTCACGGTGAGAATGAAGAAGAACGTGCTCAGGTGGTTTGGGCTACGTGCCCAAACCACCTGAGCACGTTCTTCTTCATAACGAACGAATAAGTGATGAAAGAATATTTAAAAAGATTTATACAGGAAAAGTGAGCGGTAAGAGAGACAGGGGGAGGCCTCGAGTGACCTTCGAAAACACGGTATCTAAGATACTGGAAGAAGGTCACCTAAAAAGCATGTGGACCCAACGGAGGGCATGTATGAAGAGGTTGATGTCTGTGGCCGAGGCGAAAGAGGTATGCAGGGACCGTAGCGTTTGGCGCTCCGTCGTCTCTGGCTACCCGCAAAGGATATGACGTGAAGCTAAAGTAAAGTAAAGTAAAGTAAAGTAAAGTATTAATTTAAAGCGGTAAAAACCATCCAAGGACTTCGAAAAGTTGAGGTGCAGTAACATAACGAATGTATTAAAATGAAGACTACAAATGTGTGACAGCGTTTTTGGCATTACTGTAAGTAACATTTCAGTTATAAAAGATGTTATACAGCTTCAGAATTAAAACAAGTCAAATAAATAATTTCTAGACTCTTTTGATATTTTTAGTACAGTACATACACATATATACATTTATATAAACACAAAGACACACATCTCGCTTTTATATAGCTGAAAGTTTGGCTCAAAATGAGTCGTGGCATCTTACTTGAATTAAAAAATAACGTTTTTATTATGTTAAGATAAACACTTTGTTATATATCTTTAAGAAATTTCTCTTATAAGTAAAGTACCGAGATCGGTGAATCAAAAGAACTCCAAACATTTAAGAATAAAGAAGATTCTTACATTAAGGAATATTTTTATTATTCACCCAGAAAAAATATTACATTAAATATAATATAACAAATAATATATATAACAATATGTATGCCTTAAAGGCACACATATTTACTGTATTAATGTGAAAGTAATGATCTCATGGCGTCATAGTAACATGATGTAGACATGATGGCCAAATATACCCCAAAAATATTTGGAATAAGAGGAAGTAGAGCGAGGTCAGTCAGTTTCGAAAAAAAAAATTATGATTGAATTATTGTAAACAAAGAATAAATAAATATAGTTAACAATTTTTTTTGCTTTTACCGTAATGATCTAGTTTAGTTTAGTTTAGTTTAGTTTAGTTTAGTTTAGTTTAGTTTAGTTTAGTTTAGTTTAGTTTAGTTTAGTTTAGTTTAGTTTAGTTTAGTTTAGTTTAGTTTAGTTTAGTTTAGTTTAGTTTAGTTTAGTTTAGTTTAGTTTAGTTTAGTTTAGTTTAGTTTAGTTTAGTTTAGTTTAGTTTAGTTTAGTTTAGTTTAGTTTAGTTTAGTTTAGTTAAGTTTAAACTAAAAAATATGATTACATGTATCTTGTACTGATATTTTTAACGTTCTTTATCATATAGCTATATTATTGTATTCACCACCTTTCATTTGTTTTATATCTCATCAAAATAGGAAGAATTGAAAACAAAAAAAAAATAATAAAAGAAAAACCTAAAAACAAATCTTTAAAAAAAATCCATTCGGTACATTTTTAAGTTTTATTTTAAAAGGTTGTAAAAGGGCAAAATATAATTCAATGCCAAGAAACAAAAAAGTGTCAGTAAGACTAGCACAAAATTTGTTTCAGCGTTTTCAGTCAGGAAATTTGTCAATCTCAAAGATATATCTTTGGTCGCCCAGTTACGGATAAATGTGATGACATCTTTGAAAACGGAAGCAAGTTACGATAAAGTTGAATAACTGATAATTTATCATAAAACAGTTTTGACCCATTTGAAAAAGGCTGGTTACTCGAAGAAGCTCGACATATGGGTACGAAGAAACCAAATGGACTATATACTCATAAAACGTAGTGAAATCAATTTTCGACGAGATTGATCACTGGCCATGAAAAGTGAATCACCTAATAATGATGAAAAGAACGTGGTCATAGATCGGTCAAACTGCACAGACTATCGCAAAACCGTGATGAAAAATATAGATTTTTACTGTCAATTAAGCAAGAAATTGAAAAAAACCGGCTCGATTTGATCAACAGAAGATATGTGTTGTATCATCACGACAATGCCTACTTACATCTTTAGCCACTCAACAAATATTGAGAGTTTGACTGGGAAGTTTTAATACCATATATCCCTAATCCTGCATCACTCACATCACATCACATCACATTGCACAAAATGATATGCTACGGAACACTATACGCGAGAGTCAATTCACGCTTGACCATTGTTTATATTCTTGACCTCTTCCTAAAACCAGTTTTAAGGTTCTTTTACTAAATACACACATAAACAATTTAATTATATCTCTCAACTCAAAACATTGGAACCTTGAATGATAGTGTTTAAGTCATTCAATATTGACTTGTATTGTTTAAGCATTGCTTAGATTAAAAATAATTTACTATTTAGTTTATTTTTTATTGAAAAATGTGTACGAACATACGGTTTACTTGGTGGAAAGTAATCACTGTCGCTTTGAGGAAGGATAAGATATTCATTTGAAGGTATTGTCAGCTTTCACAATACCAATATAATCAAATTATAATATGACATTTAGTTAAAAAAAAATGACATAGTATGAATATTGGAAAAAATGCAATATTCTCTCTGTATAAAAATTACTGTATTATATTACAATGCATTATTTGCATTAATATATTCGTTTTACGAAACAAAATATTAAAAATCGTATGACCGTCAGTTTCATTTGAGGCTCAGAGCACGTTTAACCACTTACACAACCTTCGTACACAGATTCATTAATAATCACTCTATAGACCAGAGTGGGAGTTATTCCAACAGTTCTAACATAGACTCGGTAGTTGAAAGTTGTTTTGCAATGTTTATAATTTTATTATCATCAATATGTTTTATAGTTGCTGTTTGGTGTTACATAAAAATAACATCACAGATTAATATATTAGTACCGAAATTACCGAAGGCTATAAATTTTTATGAATTCGGATTGTTTAGATTTAGTTTTAATGGTGAGTTTTTTATTACTGTTTGATTACAAACCAAAGTTGAATAAAATATTAAACTAATTATTAACTAATTATATATATATTTGTCTGTTATGATATAATAATCGTTCCCAGATTTATATAAACGTATATTTTACATTGGTGAATACACAAATGAAAATGGTGGTGTTACAAGATTTAATTACGGACCAGTTACTGCGTATGGTAAGTTTTTTTTATATATTATTACCTAAAAAATGACAACCGGTTCGTTAATGATTTCATAACTAATTTGATGTCAAATTCCTAAAACCTAGATCTTCTAAACAAATAATAACTATCATACTATCCAATCTGCCATTTAATATATAATCTATTCATGTCACGTTATCTTTGATAGAATTCGATAATATATTTTGTGTCCAGACATAGAAAGCCACTTTCTTTCGCGTGCTCCAAATAATTTGTTTTTAAATAAATATTTGTTAGTTTATACATAATATTCATTAATACAATTTTAAAATATTTATAGTATAAAAAAATTGTTGTACTTCGAAACCTTACGTATTACAACTAACAAATATACACACTAACTAATACTTTTCTTATTAGTATTCTGACATGTATTCTTATATGACAAAGTATAAGTATGCTATTCGTTTCTTTTTTTATAAATATTCTTACATGTATTCTTATATAGCCAAGTATACGTATGCTATTCGTTTCTTTTTTATAAGTATTCTTACATATATTCTTATATAGTCAAGTATACGTATGCTATTCGTTTTTTTTTTATAAGTATTTTTACATATATTCTTATATGGCAACGTATACGTATTAGGGTGATTCAAAAATGTATGTGAATTTTTTTTTAATTTTTTTTTATGAGGGCACCCTGTCATTTTGTTCTATTGGTTAAAAAACTTCCACCAAATTTTTTTTAGATTTTTAAAACAGATTTTAGGGGTCGCTACCAGGGATGAAAAGTGTTGGGTTTTATGAACGGGTAAAAAATAAGTAATAACCTATTTTATTAAATAACTACAATAAAAATTTAAGGATAACTACTATTATAACTAAGACTAGTAACTTAAGATGTTAATGTAGATTTGTTACAATCGGGGAATTTTCGCCTAAAGTTTTTGACCGCCAACAATAGGTACTGTTTCTGGTCTTCGTCTGTCGTATGAAGGCTATTGTACTCTTCAATCAACGATACTCCCCTCTCAGCTTTATCGTTGATAACTTTTAGACCCTTTACAACAGTCACACATTTTTTAAACTCACAATCATCCTTCCAGGTCTGCACGTCCTTTTTTTAAAAACTCGCAGGAGATGGAGATACTTTTAAAGAACGTTAATGTGTGAGAAGATACGCAGTCCTCCAGGTTTTTTGTTGCAATAAGGTTTTGATCCAGGATGGCTCGCTTTGGAGAATCTTCTGACCCTTCTATTTGAAGAACAACAATCATCTTTCGCTTAGTTTCCAAAGAAACTTGGTCGTCAAAGAAGGCCAAAGCTACAAGTTTTTCTAATAGGTACCAAAGGTGCCCCAACGCTTGTTTCATAGCAACTTTTGAAAGTGATTCATTCACTTTATTGTAAGCTAAAGTTATAAGTCATTCCTTGGCGCAGACCATGCGCAAGGAGCTTGATACCAGTATTTCGCGTAAATTCATACAGTAAAAATGCAAATTTCTTTGATTCCTTTAATTTCCCTCTTCGTCAGTTTTAGTTGTTCCCGAAAAAGATCTAAAAAATATATAGATGGCCTTTTGCCATCCACCTTGCCCGGTGGAGACCAGCAGGTTGCTCGAAAAGATACACCTTTCCCAGGTGTTCCTCCCAAAAATATGATTATCAGGTTAAGTAGTTTCTTATAATTGTCTCGTGGTTGAAACTCGTTAAGCTGGCTTTCAGCAAATAATGTCATCTTTTCGGTAACATCCGCTACTTGTTTTAAAGTTTCAGAGTGCGCAGTAGCTGCCCTAAAGTCCTCTTTTAGTATTTTAGGCCAACGTGTTTTGCAGTTTTTTGAAGATTTGTATATCTGGCCAACTAGAAGCATTAGTTGCTGAAACTACGATGGCTTCAAGCACAATCTCCAAAATGTGATGCCTGCATGGAAGCCATAATAATTTTTTCTCCAGCTTTTGCTCTAGTAAGGTACAAGCTCCATTGAATCGACTGGTGTTTGATGCTGTGGTATCAAAACACATCGATTTTACTTTTTCATCCAAGCCCCAGGACAATAACATTTCATAAACAGCTGAGGCCATCGCCTGCCCTCTTCCATTCGGAAGTTTTGGAACACCCAAAAGCTGTTCCACTCCCTGTCCTGATACTATAACAGGCTAGCGATCCACAACCTCATGTCCCGTTATGTCCTCGAGCATTTTACCATCCCAATGAACGGTAAGCGGAACCTCTGGCTTAAACTCGCTTTTTAGAGATTCTGCGATTTTTTTTATCGCTGGATTCGCTGACGCCGAATAGAAGAAAAGCTAACGTTATACTTCTCAGCATCACAGCCAGCGCTCTTGAGAGTCGATGTTAATACCACAGCAGCTTTTCGATCGCTTAACTTAGCAACATCAAGACTTACAGCCAAACGGTCATCGATTAATTCTTTCCTCCCTTGTTTTCGCTGTGGCTTCGAGGTAGACGGTCCTGACAATAGAGTAGCCGGCCAACTGTCTAAAGAGGTCGAAGACGACGACATTAAAAAGGGTTTGCTATATTACTACTATTACTTAAAAACTAGCTCACACTCTTTTGCGAAATTACAACTTTAATCTTTAAACCCTTTCTCTAGCTTAATAACCTAAAGACTGAAGAAGTTAAAAAACGTGGATAGAGGATATGTACTAGATACCTAACGTACCTTGTTTAAACTCAGGTACAAAAAGACACAAAGGCACCGCCATTTTGGTTCCCAAGGGGTGCAACCCTATTACCGTATTTAACGCATTTTTCAAAAACTTTAATGGATGGTAGCGACCCCTAAAGTTGACTTAAATTAAAAATATATATATATGGGTATATTTTTTTTCACATTGGAACCATATAAGACGGTGCCCCTATAAAAATTTAAAAGTAGGATTTTTTGAATCACCCTAATACGTATGCTATTATTTATGAATATAAATGTAGTTGAAACTAAACTGTAGTGTAAATTTAATAATTAATTTGGGATACATTTTCTATATTGCGAAAATTGTTTTGGGGATATCCTTTTAATATTTATATAAATAATTTAATATTCACAGTTGTCTCAGACGCTGAGGATATGGTAACCGTTTTGAACAAATGTACAAAGAAGATATTCTTATACGATCTTATCAAACCGTATGTTGGAAGCCAGTTAGTAGCCGCCGACTGTAAGTTACAAGTATTTGAGTTACATAAATAAATAAATATATAACATATATACTAGGGGCGCAAACAGACCCTCAATTTCGACGCACTGCGCTCGCGAAATCTTGGGTGCCATTTATATATTGAGCGAAGCGAGCCCGCGCAGAAAAAAAATCGAACAGAGGGACAGTACTATTCGATTAAAAAAATTCTTTACGCGCTTTTCATTGTAATTATTCGAGCGATTTTTTTTTCCTATGGACTATAAAGGGATATCAGTTTTTTGACGATTATTCCTCAACGACATGACATTTTTCAGATTTTTTTTCTTTTAAAACCATCACCTAATGTGTGTCTTTTAGATGTGTGTATTTTGTCAAGTAGTTTTCGAACCAATTCTCAAATTTGTCTCGACAAAGAATGTGAAAAAGTGTCCAGTAGAACGCTTCGTTCGCTTCGCTCAATAATGTTATATATTAAATATAATAGAACCTCGTATTTCTCCAGTAAACAGACATATGTAAATAAATTTTGACAATTCATAAATGCAAATTCCATTTGAAGTAACAAACATTCATAAATTGGTAAAAAGTTTCTCTATTACCAATAACTTCATATTTCTAGTACCAGTGTGGAAGAGAAATAGACGATTACTGGATTTGGCTTTCAAACAGAATATACTGAATGGATATATAGATATTTTTAATGACCAAGCAAAACGCCTCACAATAGCAATGGCTAAGGAAGTAAATAAAGAAGTGGATTTCAGTTCTATGATAGGACAGAACTTTCTGGAAACGACGTGCCGTAAGTAAATAATAATTTTAAAATATTTATTTGCCTCTTTTTTTTTAGAACCTGTTTATAACGCTCATTATTTATTTTTGACCTTTAACCAATGGCATGTCCTTGTACCTCTGACGAGTGACGTATTATCTTGGGGTCTGAGGTTAATTATATTAAAATATTTATTGAGCTGAGCGTAAGCAAAGCTCTTAATCGTTTGGAAAACTTCTTTTTGAAGCAACATCACATAAAAACTACTGAACCGATTTTAACGAAAATTTGCAGAGCTGTGGAGCTTAGGAAAGGGCATGTTTTAAGAAAAAACAGAATTAAAATATCTCATTGCATTCAGAAATTATTTTCAAAAAACTGTTTCTACCATGGACATGTTATCAGAATTTCCACGCCCTTGCCGATCGTCAACCTAGAAATACCCATATTAGCTACATCACATAAAATCTATTAAATAAAAAAAAAATTAATAAATACAATATAATATTTCATTTAAAAGAGGAGGGGACTCAGCTCAACTCCCGTAGCGCACGGCGGCCGATCCTAGTTCTATTCATAAAAATACAAACTAGACATGATACAAAATAATAGTTATAATACAAACTAATGAGTAACATACAGATAGATTTTTTTCTCTATAAATCCCTAATAAACCTCCATTGGAAAGGAGTGCTTATCCGGGACCTTGAACCTCTAAAATAGTCAACACACCTCACAATGATAAAAGCTAATCCCACGGAAACTTACTCATATATTCACATTGAACATCTTTAAGTTAACGGACACTTTGAAACTGCAATTATCCTTAAAGGCAATAAATATAACCTAAAAACAAATAAATATAACCTTAAAACCATCTTTTTGTTCAATATAGTCACAACATTGGGAATTCAAATGAACGGACAGGAAACCATAATAAATAGATATATAAAATCAGTTGATAGAGTCATAGATATTACCACATGCAGGTTTAGACAACCCTGGTTGTTTTTGGACATTATATTTAAATTTAGCAGCCTAAAGAAGGAACAGGATGAGGCATTAAAAATAGTATGGGACTTCTCGGAACAGGTACGTTTAATTTGACAATATATTTTATAGTATTTAGAACTATATGATATATAAAGAATTATATAAAAAGAGAAAGTTTTTTAACTATGTTGAATTATTTTTGACGTTTAAACGATTACTGTCATTGCTTTGACATCTAGATCATTCGTTCAAAATAAAAGATTAAAATATAAAATAAACTTCATACTTATTACAGATTATAAAAAGGAAGAAAATTGAATTATCACAGAAAACTAAAAAAAATAACGATTCAGATGAAGGTGAATTTAATTTATATTATTATATTTTTATGTGTTTTTTTTTATAAATAAACCTTTTTTTATAAATTGCAGACAAACCATTCCAGAGTATTTTAGAAACTGTGATGGAAAATCGTGATGAAAATGAACTTTCCGATTTCCATCTAAGACAGCTGATGGATAATGTTGTGTTGGCAGCCTTTGATACCAACATACCTGGGTTGCTTTTTACCCTTCTGTGTATTGGAGGTTATCCTGAGGTCCAAAAAAAGGTGTATGAAGAGTAAGCACTTAGATATCGTTTATCCAAAATCTATACTCTTGATATTTAATCATTTTATCCTTCATAGTCCAGAAACCTTTAGTTAGATAAGTAATAGCTTATTAACCCTGCAGAGGTTGCCTCAAATATGACAGTAGTAGGTATATACATACGTAGTCCATTTTTAAATTTAATTAAAGTAAATAAAACATTATTTCTTTATTATTCGAATATGAAGAGAATCCGTACAGTTTTTTAACTAGAGGCGCTAACCAGACTTCGATTTTGACTCGTTGCGCTCGCAAAATCTCGGTAGAACTCGGCGAATTGAGCGAAGCGAGTAACCCATCATTATATTTATTTATTTATTTATTTACCTTCACGCCATATAACGTTCAAATCTGAAACCGACAGGCAAAAGATATAGAAAAGTCAAATATCACATAAAGATTTTTTTTTACATTGACGTCAATGGGACTGTTACTTTTTGATTCCTCGAAGACATGAGTTTTTTTTCACTTTTTTTTATAAACCATCGCAATAACCATCGCAATAACTATCGCAATAACTATCGCTATAAATGTGTAAATTTCATAAAAATCGGTAAAGCCGTTTTCATGTCAACCCCGGACATGGGATGCAAAAAGTCTTACATAGAGGGCGCTCGCTTCGCTCATTTAATAACATAATAACAACCTCTGTTTCATAATATAAATAAAAAAAACTTCTCAAGATAATACAAAAACTCTGATTGAGATCATTACAAACCTTTTTACTGAAACTTTGACTTATAACATTTTATAGGATAGGCAGGCAACTTATCTTTGAATGATTCCTGCAAATAAACTTTTTGTGTTACGCTCTTCGCACACAAAATTACTCAATGTTGCCTTATCTGGTGGTTGTCTTTCTTGACGTTGAAAATATTTTTTTTAATTCTCTTTTGAGCCATGGTTTCATCCATGACAGGGACAAGTCAATCAGGAAATCTTGACTCACGATGTTAGACATTTTTTTTTAATTTAACAAGCTGTAACTCAGTGGCTAGGGTTGATAAAAAATCACATATGAATCATATTTCTTTATATACAAACATCTTGACAAAACGACACCTCACACGGGTACAGTGAGGAAAAAAACGGGCATTCCTTATAAGTACTAGAGATCACCATTTAAATTATATAGTAAACATTTTATTCTTGAATAATTTAGATATATAAACAAAGTATATTTTTGCAAAATTTTATGTATTTTGGTTCAAAATTGTAAAAATTACGATACTGATAGGTTGAGACGGGTAGACGGACAGATGGGAGATACGAATGGACATGACAAACTTATGATTCCTTTTGTATGACACCCCAATAAAATACAGTTCAAATAATGATTCTAACACGACCACAAACGACCTGCGCCTGCGCAACGGAATCCTTAACAAGAAATAAATGCGTATAGTTTTAGAGAAATGTCTTATTCTATTTTAGTGGACTACATATAGTCCACGTCATATAAAAAAAATGTAATCAGATTAAAAAAAAATACGTCCTTACCTTCTACAAATATCGAACGCTTTTAAGAATATTCCTTTTTATATTAATATTTTTTTTTAGAGTAATAACTGTAACGGGAAGAACAGACAAGGATATCTTAAAAGAAGATTTACCTAAACTAGTATATTTAGAGGCTGTTATAAAAGAAGCCATCCGTCTCTACCCCCCAGGGATGGTTATCGCCCGTACCGCTACTTCTGAGGTACAATTGAGTATGTATTTTTTTTATTTTTTTTTATTTAATAAACATCTGGATCCATTCAAAGGATGATTGGGTTCGAGCCAAGGGTTCCGAGGGTATAAAATTTAATTCTAAACAATTTATCTTCATCATATTTTCATGATGAACAGAGCAAAGTTACAATCTTAAATTAGGTAATATAATAACTCAAGATATTTTTTAAATTTCTATTACATTTGTGTTTAATGTATATATAAGGGCTAGAGGTAGATTAGTAGTCCCTTATTCGGTAAACCGTCCGAGTTATGCAGTAACTACAGCAATCTATAGAAAATACACAACTCTAAATTTAATAACTACCCTAATATGGAGACAAAAAGGTTCAATTAAAATATTTCTACAAGTATATAAAAAATTTAATAAGTAGTGACGAATGTATGAATCTTTCCAGAGGACTACATACTCCCAAATGGCTGTCAGGTAGTCGTACATCTGGGTGCTGTAAATCGCAATAAGAAGTACTGGGGTCAAGACGCTGATGAGTTCAGACCGGAGCGCTGGTTTGATTCCCTCCCCGATCAAAACGCCTTTGCCACCTTCTCCCCTGGGAGACGAGGCTGTGTTGGTAAATAGATTTTTAATATTCTTTTTGCTGAAAACTTTTTCTGGAATTATACAACTAATGTTTCATTAGTAATGTTTCATTCACTAGTAGAAATAATCTTTGTAGACTTTAAGTTTATTTAAGAAAAATGTAAGACAATACCAGATAAGAATCGATTAGTCAAAGTCACCATGAACTGCATCACCAGCTAACAAGTAAATTAAAAGTATTTTGGACCCTGAAAGTATCTACACGCAATTTTGCGTATAATAATTTAATTTATTGTGCATTTGATGTAATTTCTATAATACGTAAAATGCGTGACAAAGTGTACCCAGGGGGTGTCCCCTTTTACCCCATATGAAGCAAGATGTGGATTTGGGACTCTATAAGAAGACTTATAGTTTTATTTGATTATAATTTGATGACTGACATCTCGCCCCATCATCCCCTATCTGTCCCTCACCCCATCTTCCCTTATCTGTCTGACTATAACAGTATTTTTGCATTTAGTATAGAATGTGTTTTCCTTATTTTCAGGTAGAAATTATGCATTGATGCAGTTAAAGATCACTGTGGCTAAAATCATCAAGAAATTTCATATAAATGGTAATGATAAGAACTTAGATCTTGAATTTGTTATATTCTTAAAAGCGACAGCTGGTCATTTGATTAAACTTGAACTAAGAGACCAGGAAATAGAGACGAAGCCTTAAATAACATTAGTAAATAAATGGATATGGCTAGTCGTAAGTTTTTTATATTAAGAATAAATTATTTTATTAAATTATACCTACATGTGTTTTTTTGCTTCTTTTTTTCTCAAAGATATTTTTTTATATTGTGTTCATAATTTTGTTGGTAGTTTTGTTCTAAACTTTTAAATAACTTGCTATTTGTATATATCGTTCGGAAATATAAATAAAAAACTAAGTTTAAGAATCCTTGTACAAAAATCGAGATCAAAAGTTCAGAAACATTAGTTGAGCTGAAAGTAAGCGAAGCTGTTAACCGTTTGGGAGATCTTTTTTTGTGTTTAGTTGTCTCCAAAATGTGATTAGATAATTAGTTAAAAATTTTACCATGAAACAGCGAAAACAGAATGATAAAATGTTTAGCCATTCAAAAGTTATCAAGAAAAGAAGAAAGGAGAGGGGCTCAGCTCAAGACCAGCCGCGCACGGTTGGCGAGTCCTAGTTATCTTAAGCGTAGCTAGACTAAAACAAAAACCTTTTGGACTTTTAAGAATCATAAAATTGATATAGTTAACGTGCCTATAATAGCTCTCTAGCAAACTTTACTATCCAATTTTAGTTTGTAGATTTACCTAGCGCTCGATAATTTGGGTATTCAAATGGCTACATATCTACAAGCACCTCTAAAAACTAAAACCTTGTCCGCGAATCTGTTACGCGGCGGAGTAACAGTCAGAATTTTTCTCTCTAGCCATTTATAATCTGTGCGTTATATTACACATTGCAATATAATAACGGTTATCTTTGATTCATGACTACAAAGATCATTATATAAGATTTAAACCATCTTCAGAGCTTACAATGGATAATTTCTGTAATATTTTATGTGATATATTGCATGAAAATCCTTTTTAAAATCCGTCTGTCTGTTTGTTATTATTTAGATTGAGAAATTAAAAGTATAATTTTGTTAAGTTTTATAAGTACTTTCATGTAGGTCTCTTCATTGGCTGGAAAAGCATTTCTGGGTTGATTAATGGATGATGAAACCCTTTTTTGATAAAAACTTTGTTATTTTCCATTTTCTTGATAAACATTGCTCTAAGAGACATGCTAAACTAATTTAGGATGTGTCTTGAAGCAGCGTTCGTTCGTTCACACATGTGACAGCTGGTCTCGATGTTTTAGAAATACGAATATAAGGCCTTACGCTTTTTTTTAACCGTAATGATAATAATATATATTAACATCCTTATCCGATTTACAATGCTACAAAAACAGAGTAGGAATAAATTCAAAAAGATAATTAATTATATAGTTTGTATAAAGTACACTGTATGTGGCAGCGATTTATTTATGTGTAGAAAAACATATCAATATATTTTTTTAAATCGTCAGAAGAAAGTGAAACGGCTTTTTGATGAACTTATCAAGATCTTCAAGGTCCCTAAAGTTAATATGTTTCGTCATGTGTTAGAAATCCTTAGTACAAAAAGGTTTCTATTCTAACGAACCTGATTGTTTTACTTTTTAAACAAAACGGACTTGGCATTTTAACTACGTTACTAAATCTGTATTTTAAGGGATAATGATTTTCCCCTATAAATTAGTTTCACAAAAATCGATTAATAGGCATTATGACTCTGTGCCTTTGCTTCCACTTGTCAAACTATATTAAAAACAACAACACTATATATCACAATAGATAAATCAAAAATCAAAATCACAAAGTTGTAGGAAATTATAAAAGTAATTAGTGATTGCATTCACGATTCAATGTTGTGTTAAGATTTAATAATAACTTATCTATGTAATTAATACTCATTAGCATTTAATATTAATAATTGGAAATTATTGATAGTCACTTTATACATTGATTTTATACGATTCTATTTATAAATGTTAATATACTCTGATTTACATACTTTATAGTTAAGATATTTTTTGTGAAGAAAATATCAGTTACGTAAATCATACCGAGTAACGACAAATATATTACAAAGTTATTTAGGTGCTTCATTAATAATATTCTGTTCACATAATAATAGTGAATAACTTAGTGCCAAGTTTTACTAATAATGTCGGTTATAACAACACAACCACAATCATTCGAACATGAGGCCGCACTACCTCCAGAACAACTGAACGACGAGGAAGAACAGAAAAAGAAAGAACGGCAGAGTGAAGACTGCTGTTGTGATGCCTTAGACTGTGAGGACTCTGATATATTCTTCCTTTGTCATTGCATAGCATGGTGTGGTCGTGGTATAGGCCAGTGTACTGAGTCATGTTTTAATAACTGTGGGGAGTGTATTAATGATTGCTGTAATTCTAACGATGACACATCAGGATGCTTGGATTGCTGTGGTGATTGTGGGGACTGTGGAGATTGTGGAAATTGTTGCAGCGATTAAGGTTATGATACAATTTTACTATTTTAAGAGCATAATTTTTTACTCTTTATTTGTTTATGTTATATGTAGTTTTACAATAACTCTGGTGCTATAAAGATTTTGATATGAATTTATTTTCTGTTGGCATTTATTAGAAGTTACTACATTAATACTAGTTACCAGTTTTCCTCAAATACTATAAATACAATACAAAATATAGTTTGTCCATATTTCATATTGAAACAGCAAACAAGGATATAATTTCACAAACAGAAGTGCCATAAAACCTAAGTTATTGAATACCTATTGCTTTATACATTTTATTGTAACATCTTATAATTCACTAGCTGTGCCGACATCTTCGTCTGTGCGGAATATATTTTTTAAAGTAATCTAAATTTTTCTTATAACATCAGCTATCAGCTGGTGATAGTCCTATTAAAATCGGTCCAGCCATTTCAAAGACTAGCCAGAACAGACAACAGGAAAAAAAATTAGAATTGTTTTTTTATAAAGTACCATATATACAATTAGTAAGAAACTGTGACTTACAAACAGACACTTCAATTATATTTATATATATATAAGATAGTGACAGCAATTTAATCACTCAAATTAATACAAATAGTTCAATAAAATTATACAGGAGTATATCCTGTTAAGTCGAAAATACGAATAGGTTACATTTTAGTTGTATTTTATAAGTTGAATATTTTAATTATAATATTACATACTGATATGGTATTGATATAACAGTATTTATATATATAGGACATTTACTTTTGTCTTAAAATTCTACATACTTTACAATATAGTCTCAACAAACCAATGCATGTAACTCGTTTAAAAGTTTAATGTGAAATTTCATATTGATTTTCTAATAGCATTATTAATTATGTTATTTGGGTCAGTCATAGCTTTCCTTTAAATATATGGTAACAGCATAATCTCTCTACAACTTAATTAAGGATCTCAGCCTTTCTAGAACAATCATCGGTTCATTTATAGAATGTATTTCATAGACTTTAGTAAGTTCTTATAATTGTACAAATGTATTCATAATGTAAAAGTATATTTGGATTAACTCTTGTGGTAAAGTCTTGGGGATTTCAAAATAATTATATATTGAGGTTTGTTATATTAGTTACTCCGTATATTGCTGACGAACACATTTCATAGCTGGACAAATGCTAAGCCATTCTTATAATATCTTAGTAATTAATTAATGTTTCTGTGATAATAGAAACTTGATAATATATTAAATGTAAACTACATTGTTATTTATAGAAAAGAATAATATTTTGAAAATATTTTACACAAATATATAATAAGTGTGCCAATATAGGAATTTATAGTTTTTTAGTATTGATATATAAAATAAGAAATTATATTTTGATTAAATATTATCAGTTATAAGTGCTTGTAACCATTGTTATGAAAGAATTTAATAAAAAGTTGTGAGTATTGAATAAGTATTAATGTTATTAAAGTAATCTGTTATAAGGAATTTATTTTTAAAGATTTTTATTATATGTGAGGAAAATGTGAATTTGTCAATTACCTTTTAGATAAATATAAGGTTACTTAATAATGTATTCAGAAAAATAAAACAATAATTTCAACACATGTATTTTATTCACATATCGACTAGACACCAAATATTCATAACAATTTTAATTGAATAAATTAATATTATTGTGATTTATGACTAAAATAATTACAATACATACCATTTGATGTATAAAGTACAGTTTTTTTATATATGATAAATTGAAACAGGAGCAATAGAAGAATAATTAATTATACTCATGTAATTTGACAAAAATAAGTCACAATAGATAGTTTTTATTACACTTGTATATTATGCAACTGAAAATAAAGATTTTTTTATTTAATAAGACAATTTTAAAACTAGATTCAAATAACTACTTAGAATAATTTATATATATTATGAAAAACTATTATGTCGAACAACTTTCGTAAACAAATTCTTATAAATGATATGTTTTTTACTTGAAAACAGTTTTGAAGTTTATATCATTAGACATTTAAGCAAGTCTTTCGGCGGGCAACTAGCCCGCCAAAATCAGGATCTTTTATACGAATTGTAGAGGAAAGGAGTACCAACCAAGTATAATTTAAAAAATATAGCTGGAACAAAAAAAATAAAAAAGTATGAGACAAATAACTTGATACTCCTTATTTCTACGATCCATATTGAAATTATTCCAGATGTGAAAAATATCACTGACTATATCTAGTGAAAAACTTTTTAAGATTATTGAAATTCAATAAATGTGCTAGAAAGCATTTAACATGATTTATTTCTAGAAATACGAGGTTCAATTATTAGAAATGCAATAACGAAATATATAAAACATGAACTGTCATTTATTGCAAAATATCCTTATAACGTTACCAACGACAATGAACACCTGGATTTCCATCTGATATCATAAATAACATTTATTTAACTATAATTCAATAAATACTATTACCTGTAACTTCATAAGTTATTGAGTATTATAACAAACATCTAAATTCACAACACAACACAGATAATACTAAAGGCTAGAGTATTTTTTTTAATATTTTTTTTAAAGATTTTTAGAAGTGAATTCAAAATATTTATGTACTACAATATCTTATATAT
This sequence comes from Melinaea marsaeus rileyi, assembly GCA_918358865.1. Lineage (NCBI taxonomy): Eukaryota > Metazoa > Arthropoda > Insecta > Lepidoptera > Nymphalidae > Melinaea > Melinaea marsaeus. Next base: position 13,189,234 of record OU911089.1, on the reverse strand, counting down.
TTTGATAAAATTAATCGGTGGATGGATTCTATACTCTAGTGTTTATAATACTAATTATTATTTTTTTATATTAACACTAAACCTACCAAGTACCGGTCAAACTGACCGTTCTTAAACTTTTGTAAGTTATATTTTTAATCGTTACAATATCGTTACAAACTACGTGACAATTCTTAGAATATGTATATAATATTTTCTACACTCTTCACTTGTAGTTATTTCCATTATTACCTGCGTTATATAATAAAATAACTTTTAATTACCGGTCAATTTGACGGCGTGCGGTAGAAACAGGTATACAAGAATTGTCGGTAGGTTTAGAGTTAATAATATAGAGCGACAATACCAGCTCTGTATAATAGTTTAAAATTCAAATATAAATCAATTATTATGATAATAATCTCATAGAGAGAGAAGAGAGATAGAGAGAGATAACAATAAATTCATAATAGGACTTAATCATATTTGATTAAACTTTGCCTTAACAATAAATATAGGAAAAGCCTAGAAGCGATATTAAGTTAAAATAATATATTTAAGAAGTAATTTACATTATAATGAAATTTATTCCTCTCTTAATATATTTTTAACCATAAATATTTTATTTTAAAAATATTGTTATACCAGCCTAACATTTTTTAGCTTTAGCTAGAATTTTGAGGGCATTTAAGAAAAAAATATTCAAACGTGGACGAAACGTACTTTTAATGTAAGAAGTTAATAAATTTATTTATTATAATAATAATATTTTTATAATTTCACAGTTATTAACACTAAACCTACCAAGTACCGGTCAAATTGACCGTTCTCAAACTTTTGTAAAACTTACACATTTTTAAACGTTATATAATATCGTTATCAAACTACATGACAATTCTTATAATATGCATATAATATTTTATACTCTCTTTACTTTTAGTTATTTCCATTATTAACTGCGTTATATAATAAAATAACTTTTAATTACCGGTCAATTTGATCGCGTGCGGTAGGCACAGGTATACAAGAATTGTCGGTAGGTTTAGTGTTAATAATATAATGTAAGATAATTCAAAATATATGTTCATTAAGGATTAATTAAATGAAAATGAAGTTACCCTGTGGTATTATTAAGTGAAGTTAATAAATTAGTCATAATCAAGCAAGAATATGTAAAAAAAATCTGATTCTCTTTAAAATAATTTCCAATATTGTAATGAATGGCTGATGCCCAGTATTATTTAATTGCAATACTAAATGAAAACCCGGCTCCGCTCTGATGAAATGTAACTCACCTTTTAGATATTTATTATCTATTTTCATGTATTATTATAATTTGAACTTCCTGGTACTTGTGAATAAGAAAAACAAAATGGCGTCCCGTGTCAGTGACGTTATCAATATGGCGTCTCATTTTGTTTTGGCACCATAAGTATTTAACACTAAACCTACCAAGTACCGGTCAAATTGACCGTTCTCAAACTTTTGTAAAACTTACACATTTTTAAACGTTATAATATCGTTATCAAACTACATGACAATTCTTATAATATGCATATAATATTTTCTACACTCTTTACTTTTAGTTATTTCCATTATTACCTGCGTTATATAATAAAATAACTTTTAATTACCGGTCAATTTGACCGCGTGCGGTAGGTACAGGTATACAAGAATCGTCGGTAGGTTTAGTGTTAACAAAATACTCAACAATCCCAATTTAGCGGATATACGTTATCGATACGATATCATTATTTTTTTATGTTTTATTAAGCAGGTAAGTTTTTTTTTCAAATTATTATTAAGATTTATAACAAATAAATAGGTACACTAGACTAGCAAGACTAGAAGCAATATATTATGACTAGTTAGTTGAAATATAATATGAATATATCATTTAAAATGTTGCCCTTTAAATGTATATTTTTTATAACATGCATCTTTTTTATATTGAATATATTTTTTTAATTAATTACCAGTTTTTTGTCTAATATAAGTGTATACTATGGCAGATGTGGCTGTTTGTTTATACTATGGCAATGTTAGATATATATATAGTAGCTTATTCCCTCCCGCTTCGCTGGGCACACTATTAATTTGGATGTGAACTTAGGTTGCTATGGCAACCGTTGTCATATTATCCGTTGTCATCGTAACCGTTGCTATGGTAACTCTTACCCCCGCGTTAAGTGTGTAGCTCCTACAGGTTTAAAACTTGGCGAAATGCAAAAAGTTGAAATCCGTTGTGATAGGAATTTCGTAAAATCCGTTCTTAGTGGACGTCTACGTCACAAAAGTAACTATGTAATATTATATAAGTTAATCGGACAGATACTTTCGGATGAGTCAGTAAGTGTTAAATCGGTTATATATATATATATATATATATATATATATATATATATATATATATATATAGATTATAATAAATATGAGTTAATACTAGCTTTATGACAATTAATTCACCTCAAGACATTTAGGTTATAATTTTGCCACCATCTTGAATTTTGCGTTCAAAATTCATAATTTTATACGATTAAGAGGGATAATTTAAAAAAAATCAGTGGCTAAGTTATTGAAATTTCAAAATAATCCGAAATTTTGTTGTATTTTATATATACGGTTAGATTTACCATAACTTTGAGGATACAATGAAATAAACGTAGGAAATTAGATCGCGAATTTAGAGAGAATTTTGTTATTGAGCGAAATGAGCGAGCGCTCTATCTGAGACTTTGCATCCCATGTCCGGGGTTGGCATGAAAACGACTTTACCGATCTTCATGAAATTTTGCACATTTATGGCGACGGTTTTTGTTTGGTATATAAAAAAAAGTGAAAAAAAACTCATGTCCTTGAGGAATAATCACCAAAAAACGACAGTCCCATAGACTTAAAATAAATCGCTATTTGATATTTCATTATTCTATATTTTTTGCCTGTCGGTTTCGGCTTTGAACGCTGAATTGAAGATGGGTTACTCGCTTCGCTCAATTCGCCGAATTCAACCGAGATTTTGTAAGCGCGAGTCAAAACTGAGGTCAGGTTCGCGCCCCTAGTATTATTTTTCATTACTATAATTTACTGATCTGTCCGTACATGTCAGATTATTGTTTTATGTATATTATATATCAGTTTCTTTAAATATATCGTACGTATTGAATTGTATGTAGCGTGAGTTCGTCTCCATCTCTTGATCGGATTCATCTTGAACGTGCTTCGGCGAGCTCTCTGAATGGAACTCGTGACGGAAGTTTCCTGGAGATCATTGAGGAGTTATGAGAGAGAGACAGAGTAAGAAAGGGAGAATTACATTGTGGACAAAAACATAAAACATTTTTTGCAAAATTTAAAAATTTTTTTTGGACATATAAAAAAGTTAATAATTAATTCATACAACAATACTTAAACACGACAAAAAAAGCACATTAATTGTAATTTTTTTTTAACAGTTATGGAGGTAGATAACAAAAACATACTTACAGGCAAAGCGTCACAGGAGATATCTGAAATTACTGAACAAAATGAAGCAAAAAAAAAAAACATTTAAGCTTTAACTACAGCACTAATACAACATTAACTACAGTGCGGTCAAAAAACAAAAAAATATATATATTTAATAGATGAGGTATTTATTTGACATAAAAAAAACAACACCATGTATCGCTTCGCTATTGAATATATTTAATAAATTTCATTTAACACATCAAAAACAACACCACATATTCAATATACAGACGTAATCAAATAAAATAAATTTATATATATTTGTATATATAAGGAATGTTTATTTTGGAATCAAATTTAAACAGACAGACAGACAATAATCATATTAAAATTAAGTACCGTTGTAATTATATATATATATATATATATATATATATATATATATATGTGGGTGATTCTACAAAAATAGGGCAATTCAACCACGGATATTAAATTAAAGTTATTTTAATTATTAAATTGAAATCAAACTCGCGAAAATGTATTTTTTTAATTACTTTTGAAGTAAAAATGTTATTTGAAGACTTCCAATGAGACTAAAGGTCAGTTTACGTTCGTGAAACGAACGTGAACGAACATAAACGAACGTGAACAAACGTAAACGAACGAACAATTCGCGGCTAAACTATTCGGTTGTTTTATCGTTAGGTATTGGACGCTTACAGATTTTATAATTACGTGCCAAATTCATTATAAGAATGAGTGGTATTTGTTAGTTTTGACATTTGTCACGAAGGCAGGTCGATTTTAATCCGCCATTTTGTTGATCAGTCCATTGTGTTGGCACGTGACTTTACACACAATATATTAAGTAGTTTAATATTTAATAACCATACATTTGTTTTTAAATATATAATTTTAATTGCGTTTTCTGACGCGTCCTTGAATTATGTTAAGATTTTTGGATTTCTTATTTTAAGGCAATATAATTTTTAGATTATCTTCAAATCGTCTGGATGTATGGACTATACAATGGAGTATATGAACTAGTAGTGTGACATTTTTCATTTAAGAGCAACATGGCAGCTAAAAAAGTTAACATAACTAAAGAAGATAGACATTAAGAATCCGACTCCAAAAGCACTGTTGGAGTATATAAAAAATGATTTTTGTTGGATGAACAGTAAGAGAAGGATAGACAGAAGTATCTAAAGAGAAGGAAAGGGACAGCGAAAGTATTAAACGGTAACCGCATGAGATAAGACAATGACGAAAACTTGGAAAAAGTACTCCTCTGACTATAGAGAGAACTAAAAAGTAAGACAAATCTTTAACATTGATCAAAACAAGCCACCTTTATCTGATGAAAAATTAGCTGAAAATAATAGAAAACTACAACTGGTACTAACTTTACTTTAACATAAATTACCAAACTTAGAGATTGATGTTCATTAAAAAGCTATCAGCAACGGAAGTTAAGAAACTTAGCAATGAAAAATATGCTATTATTACAGAATTAAAAAGAAAGCTTAGCATACAACAAAAGAAACATAAAACTTAAACAAAAGACCAAGGAAATGTAAACACTCCGCTTAAAAGCCAAATCGAACTAGATGCAGGTGATCCCGACAGAATAGATCAAAGAGGCTTTGTTTGGTGAATTTTACATACAAAAATTTCAGACAATTATTCTAAAGCTAGGACTCATCTAGAAGAAATCAAATTTAAAAAACTTTCAAGTGATCCAATTACAGATAAATATAAAATTTCGCGATTTGGTAACAGCTTAATATCATCTAAAAATACGACAGAAGAAGGCCACCAAAGACCTGAAGGTAAGAATCGCCCAATAGAGTTAGATTATGATATTATAGAATTGAGAATTAGGCAATCTTAAATATAAAAACAATTCAGGTACGCAAAATGAAAAGATGAAAGTCATCTGAATCCACTTACAATATCTGTTGTTTACAATTATTCTGAAGAGGATACTCTTCCTGCACAAAACCCACGCAAAAAATAATGTCACCCACAAATAACAAACGGGTACTTTCAATATTACTTGGCATTAATATGGCAGTGGCGATTTTTTGTGGTCTAATTGATGTCAAAACAAAAGTTATGTCGCAACTTACTTAATTTATGATAATATAGATGGTAAACTAATTCAGTCAGAAGAGAACCATGTCGCTGTTCTTTATAAACGCTAGTAAAAATATAAATTTCAAATATGACACTATCAATAAGTCGACCATTACATACATCAATATGTAACAAATCAAAAATTGTTCAATTTGTGTTGTCTCCAAGGCGTGAAAGACAGTAACATGGGAGTGAAAGTAGGTGACCTTAAGGTCAATTCCTTGCTATATACAGATGATGCAGTGCTCATTGCATCGTCAGAATGCGATTTGCAGGCATTGGTCACCACTCTGTAAGATGGGTGTGGAATAATGGTCTAAACCTGAATGCAGATAAGACGAAGGTTCTGATATTTGAAAGAAATGAAGATAGAACAGAATGTAAGATCAACGTGAATGATAAGATAATAGAACAAGTGAATGAAGTGGCATATTTGGGAAGTAAGTTTAGCAAAGACGGAAGATACGAAATGGATGTGGAAAGGCGTATTGCTGCCGATAACAGAGTTAACTGTGCTTTGGCAGCATTGTTGAGAAGGCGACACGTCAGCATAGCTGCACGTTTGGCTGTACACAATGCAGTTTTGCTACTGACGCTGTTATACAGCAAGCTAACGTGGGTGACAAAGAAGAAGACTGTAAGAAAGGTGCATGCTGTGGAGATGCGATCTCTTCGCCGAATATGCGGAGTCAGTCTAGCTGACCGAATCCGCAATGAAGAGATCCACAGAATGGCAGGTACTAGCGAAGATATCACGGTGAGAATGAAGAAGAACGTACTCAGGTGGTTTGGGCACGTCGAACGAATGAGTGATGAAAGAATGTTAAAAAAGATTTATAAAGGAAAAGTGAGCGATAAGAGAGACAGGGGGAGACCTCGAGTGACCTTCGAAAACACAGTTGCTATGATACTGGAAGAAGGTCACGTAAAAAGTATGCGAAGCCCCCGGAGGGCGTGTATGAAGAGGTTGATGTCTGTGGTCGAGGCGAAAGAGGTATGCAGGGACCGTTTGGAGCTCCGCCGTCTCTGGCTACCCCGCAAGGGATATGGCGTGAAGATAAGTTATATATATATATATATATACGTTTAAAAAATTGTCCCATTTTAGTGGAATCACCCAAATACATATTTAGCAGAATTAAATGCATACCAGTCTTAACATAACTAAAACATTTTTCCAAAATACATTTAATAATGACACTTATCCTTCATGTATGAGTATATTTTTGGTTAAAAAGCATTGATAGACAATAAGTAAGGGTGTTAGAAATAATAATAATAATAGCACATTCTCGGTCCACTTGAGCAGATCTGGACTAGATAATAAGACCATTTGGTATAAATTCACTTTAACATAACATTATATTATTATATTATGTACGTCGATTGCATTTTAAAACGTGGGAACGTTAGTAATCGCCTCCCCCCTCCCCCCTCCATATGAAAGATTAGTTTGAGCCGATCAATCAATCAATCAACAGATTTGCAATTTGAAAATCGGCATAGAAACAACTCGGATGAAGTCTCCGATCCGATTTGATTATTATCGGCAACAAATCCATATAATATTATGTGATAGCCGATTTACTGGACTTCACTTTTCAATGTCCGATAAAAAGTAATCAATTATTTCAAAATAGGGATATGTATAACTTTAAGGATATCTTTTTTTTATCTTTTAATGGACGCATTATTAATCCTTATCCCAGTTTTTCTTATTTTCTTCCAGACACACGTCCGGAGCGAACGAACGCGAATTTACGAACGTTCCCCTCATTTAGTTATTAAGTTATCAAGGCATCCTGTGATGACTAGTTATACTAGGTCATATTATTTACAGTAACGTAAAAAATAATAAAAAAAAAAGCTTACATCTACACTAATATTGCAACATTAAAATGCATGCGTCATATTTAATACTATATAACTAAACACTCGTGCGCTGTTACTTTAAAGTAAGCGTCGAAAGAGATGGGTAACCAAAGAGGTTGAATGTACTTATACGTACTAGTATTGACAAGGTTACATTCGAAATTCAAATTTGACGAGTAATTTGGCGGCAACGTCATGATGTGCCTCACGCTAGTACACAAACAATATCGTTCCAAATTCAAATTTAATAAGTACTCTGGAGGCAACGTCATGAAATGCGACACTAGTACATAAACAAATTCGTTCCAAATGCAAATTTAAAAAGTACTATGGCGGCAACGTCATGAAGTGCGACACGCTAGTACAATAACAAATACGTTCCAAATTCAAATTTGACAAATACTTTATTCGGCATCGTCATGAAGTGCGACACACTAGTTAATATACAGACAAATTCGTTCCAAATTCAAATTTAAAAAGTACTTTATTCGGCATCGTCATGAAGTGCAACACAAGTACACAGACAAATTCGTTCCAAATTCAAATTTAAAAAGTATTTTATACGGCATCGTCATGAAGTTCCAAATTCAAATTTGAAAAGTACTCTGGCGGCAACGTCATGAAGTGCGACACACTAGTACACAAACAAACAATATCGTTCCAAATTCAAAAAAATGTGACATATAATCCGGCGTCAACGTCATGAGGTGCAACATTTCAAGCCACTACATTTCACTTTGCGAGCCTTCCGCCTACAGAACCCGTAGCATTTTAACGCCAAACAGCATAACCCTTTACCGCCGTCCGACTTACGAGACTCGTTGCTACTACTCTGTATATCTAAATTATTAATATTTTGTACATCACTACCGCTCAACAGCATATCCAATCTAGATTTTAATTGCGACGGCGATACGCTTCTATCCGGATTGATTTTATCGATCGCCATCGTGATCTCGGAGTTGGATACTTCGGCGGTTGGACTGTGAGAGTCCACGCTCTCCGGCGTGTACGGATCCATACATTGTCTTGGACTCAGTAGGCTTGTGTCAATATCGTTAACGAAAATGCAATCGCATTTCGAGTCCGCGCTAGTTATTTTAACATTCGGTATACGTATCTCGTTTAGGGAACCCGTTCTATTTCTTTTAGATCTCTTGTCGTCTGTAAGTTCGTCGGGGATTTTATATTCGTTGTTTTTTATATTTTTTTTAGCGTATATATCGGGGTCTGTAGGGGGGCGGTACAGTTTTGGGGGTTTGGGGTCAATACGGATCGCGCAAGCGCACAACGAACAAGACAAGCTGTCACAACACTGTACGGTACCTCGGTCGCTCTGCAGCATCACACGTAGATATATCGGCTGCGAATAGAAGAGATATTGTACCGCTTAAAGCGTATCGAATAACTACTAATAATTAATGAATGGTAGTTTTTATAGAACATGGTAGAAAATAAAAATTTATATACTCATGCAGTGTTTTAGATTTAGTTCGATAAAAAAAAATATGGTAGTTTTTGGTAGGAAATGGTAGTTTATGGTAGGGAGTGGTAGTTTTTTACCTTGTGGTCTCCCATGCACGTGGTGTCCCCAATGACCCCATACTCGCTCCTCCTCCGCGTCGGCGCGTCGACCAGCCTCCGCAACTCCGCTGAAGCCTCCCCGCTCTTCGGGGACCCCTCGGATTGGTTCCTGACGAGTTTGCGACGACTCGGAGACACCTCTGAGTCCGATACTCTATTGATGTCAAAAAATAGAATCAAAATCAATCAAATATATCTATCAAATTATTTTCATATAAAAAAAATAACTACATGCTGTATATAAATCAATATTTCCAAGTAACATGAGGGATTCAGTGTCTATGAAAACAACGCCTGGAATTATTTAGTATATAGTATTAATTAGCTTTAATTATTTCTTTGCTTACTTTAATTATGTATTGAATAACCTGTCCATTGATTAAAAGTAACGCCTCCCCCCTTTTTTAGTACGGGTAAAGATAAAATACCACAAATACAAATACACTTTTACGACATTCTTAATTTTGGATCATCAAAGATAGGGGAAAATATACACCATAAAAAGTACATGCCTACTCTGGGAAAATATGTCTGTATTCGTGTGTAAATATGTTTGTGTGTGCCCGAATAAAAATGAGTCTATATTCGTGTATGCTCGAATGAAAATGAGTCTGTATATGAGCATAAATATATATTATGTGTGCTCCAATGAAAATGAGTCTGTATTCGTGTGTAAATATATATTTGTGTGTGTGACCATACACCAAAGGGAGTCAAACAGAAGCGTATTCCCGGGACGTGTAAACAATTACAAATGTAAACACTTTTACGACACCATTTTGTAAACAGACTTACTGTTTCCTTTTACCGAAAAAGGCGACTTTTAGCCTGTAAAAGTTACATTCTATACATATAAATTCACATAAAACTTTGGTCTCAGACCTCGGACACTGCGAGAGAAATATATTAAATTTACCCCCCCCCCTCCTCCCTCCCTTACCGTGTGTTAATGGCGTGCTGTATGGCCGTGGGGTCGGCGATGCTCTTCCTGGCGTGAGTATGTCCGGCTGGCACCAGCAGCGCCGCCAGCTCGCACGCGCTTCCCTTCTTCTCTAATGTACGGGCCTGTACAGGGTGTTGTTTTTAATTATTACTATGATATATGGGATATACGGAATCATTAATTTAATGTTAAAATTTTTAAAATATATACCTAAACTGATTCCATTAATTATTATAGTACTAATAGCATGTTTATCCAAAAAGATATTAAGGTTTTTGTAAAATAGGAACTAGGAAGATATTCTTAAACTATACCGTTTTTAAAATGATAACGGATTTCATAAAATTTTTTATTATACAAGAACATTTGAAACCTTGCAGAGTTTTTTTTTAACTGGAACGATAAAATTAAATTAAATAAACAACAACATAAACTCAATAAAAAAAAAGAAAAACAATCGAAAATAGTTTCTATACTAATAGGAAATCCCGTTTTGTTACGTAAAAAAAACTACAGCCTGTATAAATTTCATACCTGTCCGTGTCTGGAGGGCGAGCCAGAGCGCCCTGGACTGCTGTCGGACGAAGACACCCTGCTGCTGTCAGACTCCGCCACAGACTTTCTGGAACATGCATTTCTTACTTAAATTATATGAAGATAAAAAACAGTGTGATTCAGAGGGTAGCAGCTAAACTGACCTGGAGGTGTGCAGGTGTTTGTCTGCGCGCTCGGCCGCCTGCACCAGCACGCGGGCCGACGGAGACAACAACACGCGGTCACACCATGACGGACACCTGGAACAACAGGTGATACTACTGGTAACTCTATAGTTGTATACTTTTAAAAAAGTTGTTTATATTCTATTAAAATACCTCTACTAAAAATTTTACAAAAGTATCAACGCCATCTATAGTTGAAAAACTTCAATATACACCTCAATTTAGTTTAAAGATGGCACTTAACAGCTGAATGAGTGAGAATGAAGAAGAACGTGCTCAGGTGGTTTGGGCACGTCGAACGAATGAGTGATGAAAGAATGGTAAAAAAGATTTATATAGGAAAAGTGACCGGTAAGAGAGACAGGGGGAGGCCTCGAGTGACCTTCGAAAACACAGTATCTATGATACTGAAGGAAGGTCACGTAAAAAGCACGAGGACCCCCTCCCCCCCATTGGATATGTATGAAGAGGTTGATGTCTGTGGCCTAAGCGAAAGAGGTATGCAGGGACCGTAGCGTTTGGCGCTCCGTCGTCTCTGGCTACCCCGCAAGGGATATGGCGTGAAGCTAAATAATATAATAAATAATAATACTTAACAGCGGGCAACGTCTTCTATCTCACTCTATCCTATACATTTATGTGTATCTTCAACGTGACGCATTTTTCGTTACATCGAATTACAAATAACAATTCAAAAGCAGTGTCACTTCAAGAATAAAATATATAATTTGACGTTTGTGGTAATTTATTTTGGAGAATATAATAAATAAATGATGGTATGAGGATTCTATTATCATTAACTTATCATTAAAGTTAGGTAGGGGCGCCAACGGACCCTCAATTTCGACTCGCTGCGCTCGCGAAATCTCGTATTGCACATTGAACGAAGCGAGCCTAGTGTAATGACTCATCGTTGTGGACACAATGTCATTGAAAAGCAAACTTTTTGAGCGAATATTTTATTCTATTGACTTTATAAGATATCAGTTTTTTGACGATTATACATTTAAAAAAAAAATTGTTTCAAAACCATCACCTAATGTTTGTTTTTTTATTGCAAAATTTCATAATTTTCCTTCAAGTAATTTTCGTGACAAAGAATGTGAAAAAGTCTCCAATAGAACGCTCCACTCGCTGCGCTCGCTCCGCTCAAGTAATTGAGGAAAGGAAGAAAAAAAGGAGTAATGTTTAAGGAAACCGATATGAAATAAAGAACTTTTTTTTGCCATGAACGAGTAAAATATTCAATTTCCTTAGAACTAATACATTTATTAGAAATATCGTACCTGGTCTTCATATAATGTGTCGGTAGATGTACATCTTCTTCGAAGGGATAGCTCGGTGGGAACTTCACGGGGAACTCGTACAAATGATGCCGGAGTGCTTCCAGTTCACGGTCGTACTTTTGCAACTGAAAAACGTTAAAAAATATTTAACAATGCCATCTATATTACATAAACTCCTCTCTCTCTTTCCGTTTTCCTCTTTCTTATCTACTCTTTCTCTTTTTTTCTTGCTCATTCACATTTTCTTCTTTTTCTCCCTTGCTCATCTACAGCTTCGAGGTCCGGTTAAGATAGATTTGGAAGACTCTTTGGCAACTCTTCCAATACTCGCCTCTGTCTCTTTCTCTGTTACTCATTTACAGCTTCAAAATCACGATTAAAGGTAGAACTTATAACAGGATTGATCTAGAAGATTATTTGGCAACTCTTCCAATACTATATATCTATAATTTTAATAATAGTAATTATACTATACATATTATTTTCTCTTTCTTTTTTACTCTTTCTCTGTTTCTCCTACTCATTTAGAACTTCGAGATCGCGGTTAATGGTAGAACTATTACGATATTTGTATGAATATTTGACATTTATATCACCAAATTATTGTTGCTATCTGTTTTAATTTTTATTTATCTTTCTTGTGTGCAATAACGTATATTTATTATTATTGTATTTAAAAAAAAGTATTTAAGGGTCACCATGACTCCTCACCCAGGGCTCCCGGAACACCTTCTGGTGGTCCACGTGAGAGAACTCCTTCTTCCCCACCGTCAGCACCACGCGCTCCTCCCTAAGGTACTGAAGCTTGGACGACTCCTGGTTACTCGCGTTCTGGAGACGACAGGCGTGGAGATCTTCCGTCACTTTCTAGAATAATAATCGCAATACTTTACAACAACTATAAAGTTCATAAATATTGTATTCAATAATTCTTGAACATGTTGGTGACCCCCTTAACGTCTAATATCTAACACACGCTTACAACCTCTCCAATTAACCAGTTTAACATTTATTCAAATTCTATTCAATAATTCTTGAACAAATTGGTGACCCCCTTAACGTCAAATATCTGATGCACCTTTACAACCATTAACCAGTTTAACTTTTAATCAAATTCTATTCAATAATTCTTAAACAAATTGGTGACCCCCTTAACGTCAAATATCTGACGCACCTTTACAACCCCTCCAATTAACCAGTTTAACATTTAATCAAATTCTATTCAATAATTCTTTAACAAATTATAGACCCCCTTAACGTCAAATACCTTAACGACCCCTCCGGTGTCGGTCCTGAAGTTGAAGTCTCCGAAGATGAAGTACGGCGCGGCGTTGTCGTCGGCGTGTAAGTGACGGAGAGTATGACGGAGCGCGCGACGACGGCTGCGGCAATACACCTGGGGGTTACATTGCGCGTTATGGGGGTTATAATACATTTTATGGGGGTTGCGAAATTTGTTGTAAAAGTAAACTATCGGGGTTCCACAGTGATGGATTCAGTTACATTGTTTTACAGTACTACCTTCCATTACTTAATCATCCTTAGTTATGGAGTGACCCCTTTTTACAAGCTATAATTCTAGTTTTTGTTTTTTTAATTTTTTCTACTCAAGATGTGTATATTTTTAACTGACTGTATGACTAGCTGAGCCCACACGACTTCGTTCGAGAGGAATGTTTTTAAATTTAAAGTAGCTAAGTTACTTATAATATCCGCTATCCGTCAATGAAGGTTCTGTTGAAATCGGTCCAGCCGTTTCAGAGATTAGCCGAGCCAAACAGACTGACAGAGAGAAATTATATATATATATTTTTTATTAAAATACCGTATACACTTTCATATGCTTGTGGTGAAAAGCTGTTTACAGACAGGCACTTCAATTTTAGTTATATGTATGTATATATATATATATATCCTAAAACTAGTAGTTTTACCATTACTCACAGATGGGAAAGGCTCCATCGCTAGTAGGTTGGAGGCATCGTGGAAGAGATGTATGTTGACGAACTCCACCGCGGTGCCGCGGATCAGCCAGCGGGTGCGGAGAAAACCCTTGCGCGACCATTTACACTATAATTAGTTGTAACTTGATATAGTAGGGGTTATAACTTACATTTTTGATGCAGTGTGGGTTATTTATGTCACAAATTTTTGATGCAGTGTGGGTTATTTATGTCACACAGTTTTGATGTGATAGGGGTTAGTTCGAACCGCATACCATGCAAAAATATTTTGATGTAGTGGGGGTTGGTTTGTCGTAAATAGGGGGTTGCATTTAAACTACAATCCACATGGGTTTTAGAAACATGAATAACACAAAATACCATTTATTTAATCTTTATCACCAACCAACAGACTGTCATAACTTTCATAGTTTTCATATTTTAAGGGTTAAACATTGTATAGTTATTGTGTAATTGGAAGTTTTTTTTACTTAAAAAACGTTGACATACGCTTTAAACTAAGAGGGGGGGTTTGAAAGATAGCTTGGTAGTTAGGAAATAAGTCGTGTTATATTTAGCAATTTAGGTATTTTGAATAATTATTTCTTGTTATTGTTATTGTTATACTAAATATGATTAATCACATAATAAAATGAATTAAAATAACAAACCCATCTCAGGGAAGAAATGCTGAGGGAATTTAAGAAAAACTTAATAAAATATCAAACCCACCTCAGGGAAGAAATGCTGAGGGAATTTTGCCTTCTCTTTTGTGGTAGCCTTTTCAATGTTGCCGCTGTTTACTTCTTTACCCACCACGTCTATGTATGCCTTGGATTCAAAGTCCCATATCTTGATATCAGTGAGGGTGGAATGAGCGAAGTACATGTTGCCTAATGCCTGAAAATTAAATGTTAAATCATATAAATGCAGGGGCGTAGGAACCGTGTGGGCAGGGTGGGCAGCTGCCCATCCAGAAATTTCTCAGGGTGGGCATTGCCCACCCATGCTTTTTGTTCAAAGGATTAAAATTTTGAAATTGAACATTTATTGTTTCAATGGAAATTTGTTCAAGACCATTTTAGAGGCAAAAAGGTCGCTTTTCACGACAAAATGGACCTTTTCTATTTTGGGTGGATTAGATGACTCATCGACTCCTGTAATCAGAAAGCCATTGTTTGCTCCCGGGAAGGCAAGTTATTTTAAGCAGAACTTTTTTTTCTTTGACATTATTAAAAACTAGGGGGGGGGGGGGTGTACGATTTCAAACCTGCCCACCCAGTAAAAATTTCGTTCCTACGCCCCTGTATAAATGTATACGTATATATATTTAGTAATGCGATAATGTTTAAATTGACAGAGATAAATAAGGGGTTAATTTTGTAAATGTATGTAGCTGTCTAAATTTGCCTCTGATATATATATACACATATATTGAAATGTTGTATGTCTATAATACTTTCTGATGTAATAAAGGATAGATTGGAAATATTTGTAAATCATAGTCTTACACATCAAATAAACAAAACATCACTCTAGCAAGCGAAGACAGGTGATAAAAGTTTCTGAGATCCTATCTTGAATTATCACAAAATTTGTTAAAAAAATAAATGTACAGCCAAATTCTTTAGATTCATTTATAATAGACTAGTCCGGATTGCAAATGCTATGATATTTTTTCTTTTTTTGAGTGTGTGTTTGTGTGCGTGTGTGCGCTTGCGTGCGCGTGCGTCCGTGCGTTCGTACGTGTGTGTGTGTATGCGCGTCTGTGTAGGTGCGTGTAATCGTGTATGTGCGTGATTGCTTTTAAATAATTATTCCAACAACTTATTAAACATACTACATATATATATATATATATATATATATATATATATATATATATATATATTTACATAATCAAGTTCATCGGCGCGGTAAAGCTTGCGTCATATGTAATAACTTGTAAGTTCGTGAAATACTTATCTATAGTAGCGAGATATCATATCTCTTATATGTTTATTAATATGATAAATTTTCAATAACATTACAATTTGATATGTTAACGTCATCACTAAATAATTAAACCTTTTGTAACATTAGCCCTTAACACTAAACCTACCAAGTACCGATCAAATTGACCGTTCTTAAACTTTTGTAAAACTTACACATTTTTAAACGTTACAATATCGTTATCAAACTACATGACAATTCTTATAATATGCATATAATATTTTCTACACTCTTTACTTTTAATTATTCACATTATTAAATGCGTTATATAATAAAATAACTTTTAATTACCGGTCAATTTGACGGCGTGTGGTAGGGACAGGTACACAAGAATTGTCGGTAGGTTTAGTGTTAAAATAATAAAAAAATCTCTTTCTTCCATTTCAGCTATCATCTATATATATAAGCGATTTACCACTCACTGACTCATCACGAGATCTCTTGACACTCTATCCGATTAACTTAATATTTTACATAGTTACTTCTTTTGTGACGTAGACGTCCACTAAGAACTGATTTTACGGAATTCCTATCACAACGGATTTCAACTCTTTGCATTTCATCAAGTTTTTAAACCTGTAGGAGTTTTAAACTTAACGCGGGGGTAAGAGTTACTATAGCAACGGTTACCATAGCAGCGGTTACTATGACAACGCATTTCCGCATCCATTGTTTGTTTTTCTAATTTTTAATGTTATGATAAAAACACGAAATTTTGTACGTTTAAAATTATTCAGTTTTTTTTATTCATACTAAACGCATAGGTTATACATACATTTATTATAAATTTTTAAATGTAATTACATTTAAAAAATAACCATCCGTGGTAGCGAATTTATCTTTTACGAGAGTAACAAAATAAAATAAATTACAACAACAAGAAAGATAACCTTCACACATTGTGGTACAATTAAAAAAAACTATATGCTGTAAGTCAATTACAATTAACACTTATCCTTTAAAGGTGGTATGTATCAATTTATTTGCGTCATTCCGCCATATTTGTTACATTTAATCCAACAATACGGCATTCCATGAAACACGTACGTAACGAGATCCGTAAGCGTGCGTTTATATTAATTATATTTATTATACTATCTGTTGATCGCGGTTTCGTCTGTTAAAATACATTTTTAGTTTTTTTTTCATGAAAATATGAGTTTCGGTTTATATTCTAATGTTATAAAACCAATAATTGCATAAAAATCTGTCCAGTTTTGTCGTATTTTATTTAGGTGCCAAATCAGTTTTTGTAATTTTGGTTATAAATGAGTAAAAATTGTTAATGTTTACTATTAAAATAAATTTGAAATTAAAAGTCATCAATAGGATTTGAACCTACGATCTTTATATCGTACGGTCGATCTAACAACTGAGCTACCGTGTATAGGAATCTTGATTAAGTTATTATACTTCGTGTTTATTGGCTTTTATGAAATAGAAAAAAAAATATATATATTTTCGGTTCAAATTCAAACTAGGGGCGCCAACAGACCTTCAATTTCGACTCGCTGCGCTCGCGAAATCTCGGTTGCCGTTTGCATATTGAGTGAAGCAAGACCAATATGACTCATCGTTTCTCATTAACTTCAATGGGATATCAGTTTTTTGACGATTATTCCTCAACGACATGACATTTTTCAAAAAAAAAAATATTTTAATACCTTCGCCTAAAGTGTATTTTTTTGATTGCATAATTTCATAATTTTCCGTCAAGTAGTTTTCGAGCCTATTCGTGACAAAGAATGTGAAAGTCTCCAGTAGATCGCTCCGCTCACTTCGTTCGCTTCACTCAAATATCTTAAATTCTGGTAGACATTTACACTTTTGAATCAATTATAACATTAAAAGGTGAGTGTAGTGAGTGAGTGAGTGAGTGAGTATCATCGGGTGATGCTCTGAAGACAAACTCACAGCTCCTTAAATGTATTAACATGTCGTATGTGTGTTATAATATCAATGCAGTGAGTCAACTGAGTCACATCACATCAACTAACAACTACTGAATGTATTATAAGATTTATTTAATACACTTTGATTATAAAACTAATAAATGAAAGGTCTAAGATATCTTGTTGAACTTTATTATATATGTTAAGCTCATGAAGGTTGTAACCTAACAGAAGTGACGATTATAGAATACATTATATGTATCAGAAGTATTCTTAAAAGAATACAATATTCTAATAATAAAGGATACGGAAAATCTTATAAATATTATTATTATATTACATTACAAAGAAACGATGATGTCATGTGGTGACAGATCACATCTTAATAACATAACACAATAAGCGAATGACGTATTTACGTCACGTCACGTCACTGATCATGTGTTACTGTGACGTAGTTGTACACTGTCAACGCAGTTCTACGTTTGTTAAAACTATATATATATATATATATATATATATATATATATATATATATATATATATATATATATATATATATAGTTTTAATGAATATATATATATATATATATATATATTCATTCGTATTTATTATTTAACTTTCCATACAAATTTAACGGATATTTTTCATACAATCCATACATATTTTCTCATGATACGTCCTTCCATTCTCATCCATACCATGAAACACACCCTGGAACACTCACACATTTTTTGACGTATCATCATTCTGATAACTGCATACATACATACATACATACATACATACATACATACATACATATTTTTTTTTCGTTGGAAAAATCCTTTACGGATACCCGCCGGCCAAGAAGGTGATGGCCGGAGGGTTATGTGGGACTACCCTTCGGCATAGAGGGCGCCGCCATTTTTTAAGGCTACCCACAATAAAATCAACGGTTGCCCTCCACGCCTTAACGGGACGCCACGGGATCGCTTGCGCACTCACCCTGACAATACATACATACATACATACATACATACATACATACATACATACATACATACATTTTAACATCCAAAGTATTCCAAATTTATCACTTATATACATGTAAGTTACTAGAATTTTTAACAAGAATGAAAACAGTATTATTACTCGTATATTTGTGTATTTATATTTCAATACTCGTACAAGAAAAAACTATTAAAATACGACTTATATTTCAAATAAGAAATACTATGTTTACGTAATTGTCAGAAATATAACGTCTCGAGATAATTCTATGCATACAGATCAATAGTTTACTCAAAATACTTAAAAATAGACGGATAGAAGTGATCATGAATATTTATATATTGTTGTGACCTCCATACAGATGAGTACCTAACATCTATATAAGATTATTTAAATATTTAAAATAAAACTATATTTACACCATTTATACCACAGGTGTGGTTATTTATATCTTTTACACTAGTGGGAGTATCAGGACTATTTATACCAGACTTATAAGAAGACTAAAGATGCTCCTACTTAAAATAAGGCTTGGGTCTGAGGGGAACCACGCTAGGGAACCTAGTTTCCAAATATATCGTAAAATGCAGTTATTGAGCGAAGCGAGCATAGTGCGTGCTACTGGAGACTTTTTCACATTCTTTGTCACGAATAGGCTCGAAAACTACTTGACGGAAAATTATGAAATTTTGCAATCAAAGAGACACATTAGGTGATGGTTTAAAAAAAATGAAAAATGTCATGTCGTTGAGGAATAATCGTCAAAAAACTGATATCCCATTGAAGTCAATGGGAAACGATGAGTCATTACATTGGGTTCGCTTCGCTCAATATACAAACGGCACCCGAGATTTCGCGATCGCAGCGAGTCGAAATTGAGGGTCTTTTGCCGCCCCTAGAAGTAGATACCTTTTTACTATAAATCTATATGCTAACAAACTTACCGTAAACCTTTCAGGAGAACTGAAATCTTCATCCAGATATATTCTTATTTTATCGTATAATCTTAATTCAGGACAATCGCAGAGTCTCTGGACGAAATCTTTCACATATTGCATTGACTTTTCGTACGCTTTACCACCCACTTCCTGCAAGTGGAGAGCGATGAACTTCGGATCCATTCTTGATACTGCTTGTAGAAATTCTGATGTCCATATTGGAAGCATAACTGATGGCTGAAAATAAAGATAAAATAATTAATATATGTTATATTATATACTGAAGGAATGGTAAAAAAGATTTATATAGGAAAAGTGAGCGGTAAGAGAGACAGGGGGAGGACTCGAGTGACCTTCGAAAACACAGTATCTATGATACTGGAGGAAGATCACGTAAAAAGCATGAGGACCCCCGGAGGGCATGTATAAAGAGGTTGATGTCTGTGGCCGAGGCGAAAGAGGAATGCAGGGACCGTAGCGTTTGGCGCTCCGTTGTTTCTGGCTACCGCGTAAGGGATATGGCGTGAAGCTAAATAAATAAATATATTATATACAATTTGAACCCAAAATAGTTTAAGTATCAACCAATCAAAGCTCTTTAACAGAACACTAACACTATGCGTAGAGCGCTAGTTAGTCTAACGATTTATAGATTGTATAATGGAACGGTTGCATAAGAACTAGAACAGGCCAGCTGTTCTATCATATCAAGATTTACATCAAAATATTCTTATAAGACATACAAATAATTTGTGACGCATTAGTATATGTAAAATAAATTGCAAATCATTTTCAAATAAATCAATCTATTGTAGTTGAGCTGAGCGTAAGCGAAGCTCTTAACCGTTTGGGAGATCTTTTTTTGTGTTTATTTGTCTCCAGAATGCGACGACATAATTAGCTAAAAATTTTCTCATGTACGTTTGTGCCGAACGCGGATGTTATATCGAAAACAGATTGAAAAAATGTTTAGCCATTCAAAAGTTATCCAGAAAAGAAGAAAGGAGAGGGGCTCAGCTCAACACCCGCATAGCACGGTTGGCAGATCCTAGTATTTATACCTTTTACACTTCGAATCAATACTGATCACTTGTGTATCAAATGGGAGTGTCAGGACTATTGATATCAAACATATCGGAAGACTAAAGATACTCCAACTTAAAATAAGGCTACGAGGGTCTTTAACGCGCTCTGCTCTGAAGAACCACACAACAAACTCTCCGGGTTCTTTTTTATTGTGATCACTGTAAAGACACTCTCCAACTTAAAATAAGTCTACGAGTGTTCCAAACGCGTCTGAGAGGAACCACACAACAAACTCAGTCGAGTTCATTTCATTGTGATCACTGTTTCACAAACGTCAATATGTTTGGTGAGGAGTGTACTAACAACAATAACTAGGAACCGCCGAAGTACGCTGCGGGAATTGAGTTGAACCCCTTCAGTTTTTTTACCATAATTTTTGAACGGAATGATATATTTTAATTCTGTTTTTTTTTAAACATGCCCATTCCCAAGCTCTATATCTCTGTCAATTTTCATTCAAATCGATCCAGTAGTTTATATGTGATGTTGCTTCAAAAAGAAGTTAACCAAACGATTAAGAACTTCGCTTACGCTCAGCTCAACTACTGTGGTTCCAAACAAAGGAAGGTTTAGTCATATTTCTTCAAATCTAAAACGGATATGAAACGGTTTTTTTTAACCGTTAACCGAAATCAAAAGTAGCAATCAGGTGTTCCAGATACGGATTCGACATAACGCGAATATAGAACTTTATTTTTTGATATAATGACTTTTCATCGCGAGTAGGAATACATTGAATTAAAAACTCTGTTATTAATACGAAAATTCGATATGTGTATATATATTTTCATCTATATAACTATAACACTATATAACAGAAGTATACAGATTTCCTACCACAGAAACTTTATTTATTTATACCTTTTACACTTTAAATCAATACTGTTCACTTGTGTATCAAATGGGAGTATCAGGACTCACTCACTCTTCAACTTAAAATAAGTCTACGAGTGTTCCAAACTCTGAGAAGAACCACACAACAAACTCAGTCGAGTTTATGTCATTGTGATCACTGTTTCACAAACGTCAATCAATATATTTAGTAATTACTATTTTATTATCAAATAACTAGGGACGCCAACAGACCCTCAATTTCGATTCGCTGCGCTGGCGAAATCTCGGGAGCCGTTTGCCTATTGAGCGAAACGAGACCAATGTAAGGACTTATCGTTTCCCATTTACTTCAATGGGATATCAGTTTTTTGACGATTATTCCTCAACAACATGAAATTATTCAATATTTTTTTTTAAATCATCACCTAATGCGTGTCTTTTTGATTGCAAAATTTCATAATTTTCCGTCAAGTAGTTTTCGAGCCTATTCGTGACAAAGAATGTGAAAAAGTCTCCAGTAGAGCGCTCCGATCGGTTCGCTCAATAATACATCTAGTATGTTCTTACTACTATCTGATATGAACATAATTTCTGCTACTGTTTCTTATTAGAGTATTAAATATTTAAATATTTGTAATGTGAATTCCGATATAATAAAAACATTCTAGTACCTTATTGTATGTTCATTGAAAGGATATAATAAGTAAATTGATATTAAATTTTGTTTGTCCGTAAAACCTGAATTCGGTACTTCAATTGAATCCTCGTTAAGACAGTTTATAACTAGGGGCGCCAACAAACCCTCAATTTCGACTCGCTGCACTCGTGAAATCTCGGGTGCCGTTTGCATATTGAGCGAAGCGAGCCCAGTGTAATGACTCATCATTTCCCACTGACTTCAATGGGATATCAATTTTTTGACAAGATATAAAAAAAAAATTTTTTTTTGAGGACATTTTATAATTTTTTTTTTTAAAACCATCACCTAATGTGTGTCTTTTGGATTCCAAGGTTTCATAATTTTCTGTCAAGTAGTTTTCGAGCCGATTCGTGACAAAGAATGCAAAAAGTCTCCAGTAAAACGCTTCTCAGTCTCACTTTGTTCACTTCGCTCAATTATTATATATATATACATACTAGCCTATTCCTGACCGCTTCACTGGGCACACTATTGTAACTACTACTACTTGTCAAGGTGACCGTTATCATGGTAACTGTGGCTATGGTAACAGTTGCTATGACAACCGTTGCTATAGTAACTCTTACTTCCATCTATAAACAAACTCATCATGAAACCTCTGTACTTATAACGCCGATTGACTTGAAATTTATTAAAATCTTTGGGATAGGAATTCTGTAAAATCCGTTCTTAGTGGACGTTTACATCACAAAAGAAGTAACTATGTAAAATATTAAATTAATCGGACAGATAGTTTCGGAGATTATGTGATGAGTCAGTGAGTGTTAAATATATATATATATAATAAGAAAGGTAATAAACCCAATTTCAAAAATTTAAAAATTACTACTATATTTTATGTAAAACAAAATTGAGTTCACACAAATATTAAAATCCAATTGTACATTATTAGAAGATAATGAAATAAAAATAACTTATCATGCTAAGGATGTATCAAACGGGGAAAAATGTATGTATGTAGGAAAACAGAACTGCCAGATAATTGATATATATATATATATATATATATATATATGTGTGTGTGTATATTAACACACTACAAATTATCCGGCATTTGTTTTCCTGTTTTTATGTACAATATCAACATTATACCCATATTAAAAATAAAGTTTTTTATTTTATAAATAAATTAAGTTTCTTACATATTATAATTACACAATACTTACATTCATATTATTAGATTTAGATTATATTATGTTATGATCTTAAATTTATTATAAGATAGTCATCATTTCAATTTTTTTTTTAATAATTTGAAAAACAACTGAAATCAATAACAAAATTTAAATTCGCTTTAACACTAAACCTACCAGTACCGGTCAAATTGACCGTTATTAAACTTTTGTAAAACTTACACATTTTTAAAGGTTATAATATCGTTATCAAACTACATGACAATTCTTATAATATGCATATAATATTGTCATCACTCTTTACTTTTAGTTATTTCCATTATTACCTGCGTTATATAATAAAATTAATCACCAGTCAATTTGACAGCGTGCGGTGGGAACAGGTATACAAGAATTGTCAGTAGGTTTAGTGTTAAGGTGTGTATTATTTATTAACTAGCTGCATTCACGACTTTGTTTGTGTGTGAAAGGTCTGTTAAAATTGGTCAAGCCATCAAAAAGGTAAATTAATTTGTGTTAACAAACAGACTCTGACATTTTGATTATATATAAAGATGAGAAATAGTTTATTACATTGTCCATACAAATATATCATGAGTTTTAAGACAATATCTTTTTAGTACTTGACAAGAAATTTAGTTGTTATTAAATGTATTATCAATCTAAAATATATTAAGATATATATTATATTGATAAAATATATAGCCATATATTAAATATGAACAGGATTTCTCTAATATACTTTGTGACAAGATTTTTTGTTAGTAAAACTAAGATTTTATTCTACAAAATTTATAAGGCTTTACATTTACATATATATACTTTTATATTTTACTATACAACCCCCAATTATTCATGTTGAAAATATATAGTCATTTCAATGTGTGAAACTCATTTTAAATGATTTCAAGAACACCTCCCAGATATATTTAATTAAACATTAATTCTTCAGTTAACCGTGACTAATTACAATCAGCGTGCACTGACATGAAAACACTTGTATCAAAATTAGAACAGTGTGACATGCGCAACATTTTAATTAATATTATTTTAAGATAGTAAATGTGTCAACTTAAAATCAATAAGAGTTAATTAAATAACACAATACTTACATCCTCAAATATAGATCCGACGTTCGCGGTTACCAGCAACAACGGCACTTTATCGGAGCCCATTTTTTTGAATTTCAACATCCCGAAAATGAAGTGAAAACAATATCGCCAAAACAATTAGTTATAGAGTAGCGTTATATTAGAAAGAATGGGCGTATTCGGCGTGTGTACGCCCTATCACCAAGCACCACTGATAACATTATTGTAGTTACAATAATAATTTTCTTTATTACAACAATTTTATGCGATGTCGCAAAATCGCCCTCCTCGCCCTTTCAGCATCTGACATATTTTGTAAATGAATGAATGACGTTATGTTTTATGTACGGACAATAGTGCACGTTTCGATTTAATATATTAAAAACATAACTTTTTAAACAATAATACTCTATTTAATTAAAAAATTATAATAATAAGTTTATTTTTACTTAATTGCAAAAATATATTATCTTAGGAATATGAGTGACTTCAATTTAAATTTTTAGAGTCATATTTTTCAAGTTGATCGACTTGTTTTTAGTGAAACGGAATGTAATTTTCGATAACAGAGACTTGGAAGTTGCCCAATGACGTCGTTCGTCGCTTTACGTCACGCCCTGTTTTCAGGGACGTACTTGCTTATTTATATCTTTAACGTAAATAAATAGGAAGTTATAATTAATTTAAATAAACGCACTCGTAAATAGCGACTTTCATTATTCATGTTTATTTCATTTGCGTAGGTTTATCGTGTTCTAATTTTAACAACGATTACATATTCTTGATTTAATAAATTGACGTATATAGCAAATTATAATAAGATTACGACTAGAATAATAAATCATTTTAAAACATTAATTTAAAATATTCGTGTTAACGTTTCCTCCCACAAATACATCTCTGTGGGGCGTGCCGGGATATCTTTTGCACATGTGCACGGTATTTGGACGAGCACCATTTTACGGCTGGCGTGTACTAGTTTAGTATGGAAATCGATTAGCAATACCGTATTATATTGTATAAAAAACGGTAAACTGCAGAAACATCCGATATTACATTTATTTCAAAATTTTAAATAGATGCTTTTTATGTTGTGGTTTTATATTTTTTTTAATCTACAAAAACAATTGTATTTCTGAACATACAGATGCTGCTACCATTACTATGGCTGTTATTATTTATGAAAGGATTTTCTGGCCATGTTTATAATGCGATTGAGACGGAAATGTTTTCGATACCTATAAGTCCTAATTTGTTTAACTGGACTTATCAAGGTAAGTTTAAATTATATATATTTTGAATAACAAAAAATAATCATACTATTCGGTATTTGTTATTCTCAAAGCAATAATATTGTAGCAATTTAATAGTATCAAATTCTATTCAAGTTAATATTTATTAGTATGTTTCAATATATTTTTTTTTACATTTTTAAATCTGTCTATAAGCAGTCCACTAATTGATATAATATTAATTTCGATTTGTTGTTTGAAGTGAGATCTTTTTTTACACCGATATATTTTGACAGAAAAAAAAGTCGTTAATTGATAAACGATCCGCCTTTAATGCACTCAATTGTAAATAAAAGAATTTCCTTAATAAATATTTTACATTCCATCAATGTTAATAACTACACCTCAATAACCCGTTATGTAATAATGTTTAAAAAAGCGACCATGTAAGAATATCATCCAGAAATTGAATATCGAAAATACTTGCTAGAAAATTAATTATTTTCTTTTGCAATACTTACCGTATTTTCAAAAATAAAAATATTCTAATAGCATTTGCTAACTAAATAGAGGACAATTCTTCAGAATTCGATCAGCAATACCGTTTCCACGCATCACTTATTGGTAAACCAGAATTGCCGACATGGCTTCGTTACATCTACAGCGGACGACATCACTCCGGATTCATATTTGGAACTCCGCCCCGGAACACGGGGTCTCCTATAACGGTAATAGTTTTTTTATTCTAATTTCATGACTGCATTGGTTAATTTATCGTTCTAGGGATGAAATTTGTAGAAAATATATCATTATATTTTTCATTCTATTTTGTTATACTAATATGTGTTAATGTGTTATTTTGATTTCCAGATAGAAGTGATAGGACTTAACCGTCAAGATTACGAGACTCGTCGAGTATTACTGACTTTGTTTGTTCGACCTAAAGAGAATTTAGCAAAACATGAAGTAGAGTTCAAGATAGACAATCTCAATGTTGAAGATTTATTAGATGAACATAGGTAAAAACAATATTTTCATAAATATTCCCTTAAAATTAAAAAAACCAACAAATAAAATAACACTCCTCAAGAAAAGATTAATTAGTTTAATAGTAATATACACAAAACAACCCAACTGAGAATCTACTTTTTAAAGCAATAAAAAAAGTATATATAAATATAAATAATATAAATCCAATTTGAATATTTTTAACACCAAATACACCAAATACTTGGAAAACTAACATAAGATAAGATTACTTGAAAACAAACCTCTGGTATATAACATCACCTTGTCTCATTCCAGGATGACTCGTCTGAAAAACATTCTCCGTACAAAGCTCTGGACGGAGAGTAGCGAGGACCTCTACGCTACCTTCCTATCATCGGCCATTGACCTTGGAGCCAGGTTGCCGTTAAAACCCAGCGATGGTGAAGGGTTAGCAAGAATCTGCATGTTATTTTTGTTTTTATAAAAAACTATAACATATTTATTAAGAAGATAAATAGTCAAGTATATGGAGATATTTATTAGAAAACTCTTTCAACAACTTAACTGACTATATACTTCAACTTAAACTTAAATTTTAATAAAAAAAATAAATAAGAAAACATGACGTTAAGAAGGAAAAATAAAATAAAATTAATAAATATGGACAATTATAATTAAAAAACACTTCGTAGAACTTAATCGCTTTTATTCTTCGAAGCCCAGTTATTTATTATATAATTAATAATATGTGACCTTCGAAAACACAGTATCAATGTTACTGGAGGAAGGTCACGTAAAAAGCATAAGGACCCCCCGGAGGGCATGTATGAAGAGGTTGATGTCTGTGGCCGAGGCGAAAGAGGTATGCAGAGACCGTAGCGTTTGGCGCTCCGTCGTCTCTGGCTACCCCGCAAGGGATATGGCGTGAAGCTAAAATAAAAATAAATGAAATAAATAATAATATATTCCTTACATTTGCTCCTTATTGACAAATTAAAGAATAATTTTGCTAGCATAGAATTAAATAATAAAGATAACAATATATTGACAACAAAATTGATATCAATTTCCAGGTTAGTGATTCGTCTCGGTAGCGCTGCAGCATTTTCATCAGAACTCAAGCGTCTGAGAGAGGAAGTGAGGCCTCTGTCAAGATTACCGAGCTGTCCGAGGGAATACAAACGTACCACGGTCGAGAGACTGTTCAGGGACGCCGGACTCACGCTGGACTGGTGTAGCTTTGAATTAGTAGGTTTTGTACTAAAATAATTTGACAGAATTAAAACAATGTAATAATTGAGCGAAGCGAACGTAATGAGCGGAGCGATCTACTGGAGACTTTTTCACATTCTTTGTCACGAATATTCTCGAAAACTACTTGATGGAAAATTATTAAATTTTGCAATCAAAAAGACACACATTAGGTGATGGTTTTAAGAAAATTTTTTTTAAAAAATGTCATGTCGTTGAGGAATAATCGTAAAAAAATTGATATCCCATTGAAGTCAATTGGAAACGATGATTCATTACACTGGGCACGCTTCGCTCAATATGCATACGGCAACCGAGATTTGATTTCGCGAGTGCAGCGAGTCGAAATTGAAGATCTGTTGGCGCCACTAGTATAAGTGTTACTATTGTGTTTGATGACTTTTCATATCTTACTTCATTAATTCATATTCAGTATGTTTGTCATTACTTATCAAGCTCAATATATTAAATGCTACAATCTTGTTACACCAATACCAATAATTGGAACAGTACCCTTTGGGTGTGACTCTCTAATTTAAGACTATATTAAAACTAAACCTACCAAGTACCGGTCAAATTGACCGATCTTAAACTTTTGTAAAACTTACTCAGTCTTAAACGTTATAATATCGTTATCAAACTACATGACAATTCTTATAATATGCATATAATATTGTCTTCACTCTTTACTTTTAGTTATTTCCATTATTACCTGCGTTATATAATAAAATAATTTTTAATTACGGGTCAATTTGACGGCGTATGGTAGGAACAGGTATACAAGAATTGTCGGTAGGTTTAGTGTTAAGTTAGTTTGTTTTAAGATGGTCCGAGTCATTGTTTGTTAGTCATTAGCCGTTTGTAAAATTTGACTATCTCTTTCAGTACAATACAATATACAACACCAGAAGCACTGATCACTTGGAGTATTTAAGCGAAGTACCCTCAACTATAAGTCAGAAGCGAGCACCGGATGGTGTGTGGAGCGCTCCTAGCAGGCAGTCCCTCCCCACTAGGAGGTACTCCGAGCAGCTGCTGGCGGCGCTAGCGGCTCCGGTGGCTCTCCTGCTGCTGTCAGTGGCAGCACTCACCGCTGTGCTGTGCTTCCATTATGCTACTATGTGAGTTGGCTGTCCGAGTTGTTGTTATTTGTTAGATAGATTGATGGATAGATGGACGGACGGATGGACACACAGACAGTTGGACAGATAGATGGACAGGGAGACGGACGGACAAATGAAAAGATCAAACTAAGGATACAAAATATTGCACTCTACTAAATATTTACTAAATAACTTCTATTTTAGCATTTAAATGAATTAAACAACAGTTTTTCTTATTGTTATTGAATAATATTGTTTTTACCGAGTGATGTATATAAAACTTACATTTCAGAAGTGACCCCGAATCAGATACATTTCTAGAAGGCATATATCATGTATGCGAAGACTATAGAAACAGAAGGTTATATACACTTGATTGTTCAACTACTAACAAAACTAATCAAGTTTAGTTTTGCTTTAGAACTAATAAAATAACTAAAATAGTTGTCAAGATGTGTCTCTTTGTGTGGTTCAAAAAATAATAATTTAACGGGAAATTATTATATTACAGAGCACACAAGTCAGCGAATGTGGAGATATGCAGATATAGTACTGGCAACACTGAAAATACACAAGCAATTCCAGGTGACGACACTAGCACTAAGAGTTTAGGAGTTAGGTGAGTTATTAAATTAATATTTTATTTAAAAACATTTTTAATAAAATTATGGCTAATATAATGAAATTCTGAAGCTGGTTGACGCAAACTGGTATCGTCAAGGGAAGGATAAAAGTATAGAATTTGAAATGACGTGAATTCACGTCAGCGGCAACCAGGTATATAATTTGCAATGACGTAAATTCACGTCAGCGGCAACCAGGTATAGAATTTAAAATGGCGTGAATTCACGTCAGCGGCATCCAGGTATAAAATTTGAAATGACGTGAAATCACGTCAGCGACATCCATGATTAGAATTTGAAATGACGTGGATTCACGTCAGCGGCGACCAGGTATATAATTTAAAATGTCGTGAATTCACGTCAGCGGTCGCGAATGTGTTAATAGTTCATATTCAGTATGTCTACCTACCCACATATATTAAACATATACTTTTAGCCCCAACAGCAGTCTAGCTCGTCCCTACAGTCCCAAGTCAACGAGCAACCTGGCCGGTAGCTACAATCGCCCGCAGCCTCCCCCCTACGGAACCCTCCACCATCGCAAAGACAAGACACCAGACAACAGATCACACTCGCTGGAAGAATCTCTCAAGCTATTGAACGAAGCCAATATCACAAGTGACTTTCAAAGGGACCCCGTCATCGACTACACGGATGGCACAGATGACTATATCCAGATAAAGCCGGGTCCAGATTACATCTGTGACGAGATGCAGAGCGAGCTGGATGATATCGTTGTCCCTGAACTCGCTAAATACGGGATAACCGGTATTGGGCAGATGTGACATGAAGTGTCAGGCGGGAACGAGCCACCTGTCAAAACTTGGTTTTGCTAGATATACTAGCCGTTCCCACGACTCCGTTCGAGCGAAATGTTCTGTTAAATTACTCCTTATTACATCGTTTATCCGCCCGTGAAAATCGTATCAAAATCGGTCCAGCCGTCTCAGATTGGCCGGACCAAACAGACGGAGAAGTCCCATACACACTTTCATATTTAGTGAAATTTGTTAATTTGGAATTACAAATGGACACTAAAATTTTATTTGTATAGATGAATATCATATAAAATACAATAATCCCCCCTATAACACGGTACTCTTATAACGTGTTTTCAGTCCCTCGTATAACACGTTTTCCCCCATATAACGCGGGGATTACGCACGTTATATTTCTATATTATGAAATTTATAATTATTTCTTGCAGTTCATAATTAATTTAGCTCACCTTTACACATTGATTTGTTATAAAATTAAATAAAATTAAGTAAAATTTAATTTAATTAAGTTCTTTCTTAATATTCCATTTAATTACATTTAACGAGAAAAATTAAACGTGAATTATTTATACATAACGCGTTATACGGTTATATGAGCGCGTTATACAAGAATATTCCTACAACGCCTTTTCCTATAACGCGGAACGAATCTACCGCGTTATAGGGGGATTACTGTATTGCATTGTTAGTCAGTTTTATTTCACAGGCACAATGTAATTAATATTTATTGAACATAACAAATATATAAAATATTCTAGTCAATGTCATGTTCTAGTCAATTTTAAATGTAATTATAGTATAGAAATGTATTATAATCGAGCACTAGTCAATAAAATATACCTAACTACTGTGTTTTACTCAAATATAAATTATTTATTTCATTTAATATATATATAAAATTAATACATTTTATATTGCTATCGCAATATACATCCCAATATAAACGCGGCAAAAGTGACATTAGACGAATTATGGAAGACTCACGTAGCCATTTACTGGTACAAGTAAAGACTAGCACAGATACACGATCTACGGAAGTAAACACATGCTAAGACACGTTAAAAATAAACTTGGGCAAGTTACTCGTTAAAATTTTCTTTTGTAAAGTCTGGGCTGCCATACTGTATTTTTAAGTTAGCGACACATTTAGTAGTTGAGTATAGAGGTAAAGAATACCCTTTAAATATTCTTTCAAAAAAGGATTTAATGTAGAGGGCGCGTGCTTGTGTTAACAAAAACTTTGATAGTTTTAAACGCTAATAAATTTATAATTTTTATTATTAAAAAATTGATGAGACAAAAATAATAAAATAATACTTTGTAAAATATTTTTTTATTCCTTAAAGACTACAGAAATAACAGTATTAAATAACGAACGTATTTCTTTTGTAAGGTTATGTCAAAGTATTTTTATTAAATACATGTAATGTTAAAATTACAGACTAAAAATAATTCCTTTTTCAAACCATCGTTTCATTTACACTGGAACTTTTTTTATCACATACATAATAAAACTTAATCTAGTTTGTACTTACAATATTTCTTTATATATTTAATATTTTCTTTATTTACACATTAAAATTTGATAATTTTTCAGTTAATCACATTAAAAGATTCCAAACTGGTTTTAAATTTAACGATCTAAATCACTTTTTTATATTTACTATAAACTACTTGCATGTATAATTAGACTTCAAAATAAATTGAGTAACTTTAATAATAATTATTTTTATTTTAATACTAGAAGCATTGCGTGCAACAATGTTATATTTGAAACCAACATTGAATTTTGTTTAAACGTGACGTCACAGTTTAATAAAAGAGACGCGGATTATATATATAATATATGGTCTGCTCTGTATATAATTAGTTAATTCCATTTAAATTCGGTAAATACATTAATTAGCATGAAGATATTAGATTTTATTTTGTCTGTATGTGTCGTCATAAATGTGTATGTTGGTTTCAACGTATTTTATGCCGCTTCATGTATCTGGAAGACACACTGTTCATACTGAGAGAGAGAGAGAGTTATATTATTGATTATTTCGTTTTATACTTTCAAACTTATGTGCAAAAAAAAAATCGTGCTATAAATTAAAATATTCTAATATATATATGTGTAATTAACAATTAATCGACCGGCTTCCAGCACACTACCGCTCTCATGTCGTCGGGAGCTCGTCCGAAAGTCCTTTCTCCGTTGGGGTCAACGTACTTGTTTATTTGGTAGTCCAGGAGCGTTTGGAAGCCGAGAACGTCTGTGCCGAGTTGCTGTGGACGGAAAAATATTTTTCTAAAACTTCTCATTCGTTCTTTATCAATCATTCGTTCATTCAATATCAAATATTTTATGAATTTGTCTGTAGAATTATATATTTCTGTACCTGCGTCAAAGGGCTGGTGTTAGTTGTAAAAATTCCTCTGAACCCTCTCTCTCTCGCTATCTTCTCCGTCGCCACTTCCAGCATCCGTATGGCGGATACATTCTCTCCGGCCGTCAGGGCCGGCGATGTTGCCATCATGAAAGAGTGCAGAATTGTACCTGAAACAAATTAAATTTTAAATAGCAACACTGAAGAAATAAGTTTTATTGATACAAAAATTATTAAAAGAAATTATTTTAATCCATTATTTAAGTTAACTATAAGAGGCCTAGAAAAAAATGATTTTTTTTAATTTTTTTTTAATTTAGGTATATTTCTGAACTAAAATAAATAATGTCATAAATAAACTATTATTAAAACAATTTTTTTTTATTAAAGTTATTAATTGTCAAAGATTAATCTTTTGAATAACCCAAAAATAAATATATTTTTATAAGTCATTAAAACTCCTGTAAACGTTGCTATAACTCAAAACTTTTTATCAGGCGCAAATAAAAATCATTATATAAGGAAATTTCTCTATTTATATCTATCTCTCTCACCCTTTCCCTCCGGCAGCATGCTGTCTCGTACGGAACCCTCAACATATTCCAGGAAGGTCATAATTTTTGCCAAACCACCGCTGAGTTCTATTTCCGGCTCGTCACGAGCATCAAAGTTCAGAGCCACGGCTACCGGTGTACCGACATCTATATAAAAAATGAAGTAAAATTTTTATATAGTGGTTCATACTGGATAAAATTTATTTAGTACTTTAACACTTTCACTGCCAGCTCCGTAGCGTGTACGGAGACGCAAGTTTCACCCCGTGTTTCACCCCAGGGCCGTAGCTTGTACGGAGAAATTAAAAGTCAATTTTTTATAGTAGTATTGGCTCAACATTTTTTTTACTATTTTTCCGTTTATTTAAATACCTTTATGCAAACGTTTATATGAAAAATTGAAACAGCACACAGGGCTCAATTTCTGAAAATCTGGTGGCAGCGAAAGTGTTAATATAAATTATATAGTCAAGGAACTTCAGAAGACTTCTGCATAAAAAAGTTGTCCTTCTATTGTATTTGTTAAATCGTACGTTAATACAATATTACGTTTTTCGGTCGGTGTAAGTTGTATAAAAATTACACCTAACTTAGTCAAATGCCAATTTACAGGAAAGCTACATGTCATGTGTGTATGTGTATGTGCGTGTGTGTGCGTGAGTGTGTGCGTGCGCGTGTGTGCGTACCGTTCCTCAGCACGACACTGAGCGCCGCCGCCCCGAGCGCGTCCCAGCAGGCGCTTACGCACAGCGAGTAGTCCCTCGGTGAGATCTCATCCTTCACGAACTGCTCCAACTCCGCCTTCTCGTAGAAGGACGACACTATCATCCTGTGTGAATACGAGTACTTGTAAATGTCTAAATAATTTCATTTCCTATTCACTCCATTCGACTCCATTTTACATGGATTTGTATAACCAAAAACCACGGAATCTCTTCTTTTCTACTCGTTGATAATGTCATTATTATAAACGGGAGAATAATCTTTAACTATAAGGCTTTAAATTTAATAATATCTCATATTTACATACAAAATTACCGCCAATTCAATTAATTATTTATAACCCAGATACATAAAGTATAAACACATTAATTTCAATACAAATTACTTCTAGTTACCCTCTTTGTTGTATTTTATTGAAAACGTGTTTTAAATTTGTTAATAAAAAATCATATAAATACTTCTAATACTAAGACTGAATTTACCAGAGAATAAATTGTAGACAGTTGCTATGGTAACCTTTGTCATCGTAACCGTTGCTATAGTAACTCTTACCCCCGCGTTAAGTGTATATCTCCTACAGGTTTAAAACTTGGCGAAATGCAAAAAGTTGAAATCCTTTTGGATAGGAATACCGTAAAATCCGTTCTTAGTGGATATAGATGAAGATAAAGATAAAGATAAAGATAAAGATGTAGATGTAGATGTAGATGTAGATGTAGATGTAGATGTAGATGTAGATGTAGATGTAGATGTAGATGTAGATGTAGATGTAGATGTAGATGTAGATGTAGATGTAGAAGTAGATGTAGATGTAGATGTAGATGTAGATGTAGATGTAGATGTAGATGTAGATGTAGATGTAGATGTAGATGTAGATGTAGATGTAGATGTAGATGTAGATGTAGATGTAGATGTAGATGTAGATGTAGATGTAGATGTAGATGTAGATGTAGATGTAGATGTAGATGTAGATGTAGATGTAGATGTAGATGTAGATGTAGATGTAGATGTAGATGTAGATGTAGATGTAGATGTAGATGTAGATGTAGATGTAGATGTAGATGTAGATGTAGATGTAGATGTAGATGTAGATGTAGATGTAGATGTAGATGTAGATGTAGATGTAGATGTAGATGTAGATGTAGATGTAGATGTAGATGTAGATGTAGATGTAGATGTAGATGTAGATGTAGATGTAGATGTAGATGTAGATGTAGATGTAGATGTAGATGTAGATGTAGATGTAGATGTAGATGTAGATGTAGATGTAGATGTAGATGTAGATGTAGATGTAGATGTAGATGTAGATGTAGATGTAGATGTAGATGTAGATGTAGATGTAGATGTAGATGTAGATGTAGATGTAGATGTAGATGTAGATGTAGATGTAGATGTAGATGTAGATGTAGATGTAGATGTAGATGTAGATGTAGATGTAGATGTAGATGTAGATGTAGATGTAGATGTAGATGTAGATGTAGATGTAAATATAGATATCTGGATAGCTGGTGCTAGTGACTTCGTCTGCTGTTATATAAACTATTTTATATCAATTACTTGAAACTTACAGAACTAATGAATATTTTTATATATAAAAAAACATAAAAAAATATATTGATCGAGATAAAATTTTAGTTAGCAAACAATAGATGTACAAAATTTCATTAAAATCGGTTCAGTTATTTGAACACAAACGAACATCTTGACACCTGATTTATATATAGATTTATCAGAATTTAAACTTACTCAATAACTTGATCCTTATCGCCGTCTCTCATCGGATGTAACGTGAATTTGGCATCTTCAGAGTGGTTCCCAGCATCCGGACTTGTGCTGAGATGGGAGAGGACTTCACCCAAATTAACTGCTCCCAAGAAGTCACTGATTTCTGTTAAATGTATATAATTTAAGTTTAAGTTATTTTTGCGTTTATGCGAGGTAAGTTAAAATAACATAACATAACAAATTCCTGTAATAATAAATCAAAAGCGGAATAATATTTCTTTCACGATTTATTGTAATCGTGAAAGAAATATTATTCCGCATTTTTTGCGTTTTTAACTATTTTTCCAAATTGCATTCCGCATTAGCTTTATGTTTAATTATAATAAAGCAAATGCGAAATATTATTTCTTTTTCGGGTTGTTTAAGTTGTAAGAAAAACATGATTTACCATAATTTATTGTGTGGTAACTTATATTTTTAATAAAAATTCACAAACAAAATTTACCTATATAATAGCCCTTCGCCCTCAACCTGGTGATTGTGTAAATGGAGTTAAGGGAGTTCCCACCGAGTTCGTAAAAGCTGGCTCTAACACATAGAGCTCCTCTGGCGGACCTGCCTAGGACTTCGCCCACCGTTTCGAACAGCACTCTCGCTACTTCCATGTCCTGAGGGCTTACACCTGAGTAGTCTATATCTAAGG
Source organism: Melinaea marsaeus rileyi (assembly GCA_918358865.1). NCBI lineage: Eukaryota > Metazoa > Arthropoda > Insecta > Lepidoptera > Nymphalidae > Melinaea > Melinaea marsaeus. The sequence goes on along the minus strand of OU911089.1, from coordinate 13,152,604 downwards.
GTATAGCGGCATCATCTGAAAAACGACATCTTAAGTTATCTATAGATATAAATAAATTGAAGTGTCTGTTTGTAATTACAAATTAACTTTTTAAATGAAAGTAAATACATTACTTACATTAAAAAAAAACTATATAAAAAAAAAGTATCTCTGTCTGTTTGTAGTGGGTAATTTTTAAAACGACTGGATCGATTTTAACATGATTTTCACTGGTATAGCTAATGTTAAAAGCACTTAGACTACTCTTATATAAAAAAAGCGGGCACAGCGAGCTATTAATATATATATATATATATATATATATTGTAACTTACCATTGTTATTGGTATTTTCATACATCTTCAGTAACCCTTGTCTGTCCACTTTACCATTAACTAGTAATGGTATTGCATCGATTATTATTACCTGCAATACAAATAATATAATCAAAAAAGGAAAAGAAATATATTTTACCTGTTACATAAAATACACTAAAATAATAATTACCTGTGTAAAAACATAGAAAAAACAATTACCTGAGTATAGAAATGAAACTTACCTGTGGTATCATATAGTGTGTGAGAGAATTTTTCAATGCTGCTTCAATATGGTGTTCTGAAAGTCTGGCATCCGGCTTTATTGTAACGAAAGCTAAGATCTCCGGGTTTCCAGTTGACAATCCATAGCAAAGCACAACACCTGTTTTATAGAATTTAAATTATAATATATACTAGGTTCCGCTGCTGTGCGCTGCGGGAGTTGAGCTGAGCCCCCTCAGTTTTTTCATCATAATTTCTGAACGGAATGAGCTATTTTAATTCTGTTTTTTTTTAATATGCCCGTTCCTAAGGTCTATGACTCTGTTCGGTAAAATCGGTTCAATAGTTTTTATGTGATGTTGTTTCAGAAGTTTTCCAAACGGTTAAGAGCTTCGCTTACGCATAGCTCAATAATTTGAAACTCGATATGTATGTAGTAAGTAATAGGTAAATAAATGAAAAACAAACATCGTGTCATGAAAGCGTGTTTTTAGTTTTTTTTTCATACTATTGCATTATCATTTATCCTTGATAAGTAATTTCATATTAATCCGCCATCTTAAATACATTCATGTTCAAAGTTTCGGTTATTAAAACATAATTTTTGTGATACATACCTTTATCGACCCCCTGGACAGCGGTCACGGCTCTCTCTACTTCCTGGAGGTCCACTCTGTGACCTCTGATCTTAACCTGCGAGTCTGTTCTGCCGGTGTAGAGTATTACACCCTTGTATAGAGTACCGAAGTCACCAGTGCGGTAGAGACGCCCGAATTCTAAATATAATTTTTAATTAATAACTTATAATTTTAAAGTTTTTTGGAAATGAAGTTTAAGTTTCGGAGGGAAATGTAAATGTCACAAAACTTAAAATTAAGTTTATTTTTTGAAAATGAAATTATTGTTTTGTGCCTCATTCAAATGAAAGTTTTATTTTCAACCCTCTAAGGTCATAATGTCCCCAATTTCAAATGAAGTAAATATTCGAAGCCACAGTGAAGACCATGGTGTCGCAAAGAACGACAAGATTGAATATTTTTATCCCCAATCTCAAAATAAGATAAATATTAAAGAGAGTAGAGAGAGATACAGAGAGATCGTTGGATACAAAAGTATCCAACCTTGAATGATATGAATGGAATGAATAAAACGAATGAAACGTATGAAACGAACTTTCATTCCCCAAAAAAATATTGTATAAGGCTCATCCTCACCACCGTGTGTACGTTCTGTGAATCGTTCGTCGGTGCTTCGCCCCACGTACCCCCTGGCGAGGCTCCCTCCAGCCGCCCACAGTTCCCCCGACGAGGAACCCCGTCCTTGAGCATCCAGCACGTACACGCGGCTATTGTCCAGCGGTGCCCCTGCAGCACAAGGACTATGGTTCACACTTATTTATTTAAATCTTTTCCACTTTGAATCCATAGCATTGACTGACAGGAGGGCCTATTTTGATACCGAAAGTATAAAAATGAGCCCTTCTGTAAAAATACTACAATTTAATGTATATGTAATCAATGTATGAATATGTAATCAATATATGTAATCAATGTATGAACAACCGCGACCTTCGCAATCAATCAATTGCGATAGAAATAAAAATTATAAAAGGGCCCCGGGACTCCGAGATGCACAATGCCGGGGGACTACAGGCATATAATACTTACCGATCGGTATTGTTGGATACATGTCCAGCTGAGCAGCCTGTTCCAGCACGTAGTAAGTGATGTCTCCCATGACCTCAGTACTTCCGTAGAAGTTGGCCAGTTTATATCCGTTCTCGTCTCCAAAGAATTGGAAGAACTGAGAAGCCAGCTGCTTACTCAGGGTTTCACCAGAACACACCCAGAGTTTGAGGTGCTGGAGGAGTCTCTCGGATGGATTTAGAGATAGATACATGAGGATGGATCTGAGCAAAGTCGGTACTAGGACCAAGCGTTTTACCTACAAAAAAATATTTTAGATTAAATAGAAGTTTTAGTTAATAATGCAAATTCTCCATAACTATAACTGAAAAGGTGAAGAAGAGATAGTCGATTCTCCTTCTCTTTCCCACTCCAATTTTTTTCTTCTATAAAAGTTACCACAATAAAAAAAATGTTACAATAAACATAAATACTTTTTGGTAGAGGTCTTTAAGTTAGTTAATATAAGAATAAAAAACCTAAAAGGTGAGAAAGAGAGACTCAATTCTCCTTCTCATTTTCACTCTATATTTATCTCCTCAAAAAGTTAACACAAAAAAATTTGGTACCTGATTAGAAAATTGATTACCTTATACTCAGACAAAATCCGAACTAACTTCTGAGGGTCTCTTGTTGTCTCACGGGATAGTATCAGCAGGGTCCGTCCGTGTAACAAGGGACCCCAAATCTCACACACAGAGTCCACAAAGGTCAGCGCGGTCTTCCATACACATGTGACCTCGTCATCACTGTAGGGAAATATACGGAACTGCCACCACAATCGGTTACATATCGCCGAATATGGTATGCGGACCCCTAAAAAGTTCAATTCCCTTTATTAATTCAATATAATTTTATAAATAAATATAATATTTTCAAGAGTTTTGTGAGTGGAAAACATTTTTGACTTAATACTAGAATCCGCCGTGCGCTGCGGGAGCTGAGCTGAGCCCCCTTAGTTTTTTAACCATTATTTCTGAACGGAATGAAATATTTTAAGTCTCTGTAAAAACATGTCCATTCCCAAGCTCTACAGCTTTGCTAATTTTCATTGAAATTGGTTCAATAGTTTTTATGTGATGTTGCTTCAAAAATAAGTTTCGCAAACGGTTAAGAGCTTCGCTTAAGCTCAACTTACTTACATATTTTGTGTGCAAATGTCTCAAATATTAATCTTAAATAACCAATTATTAATAACATAATAACACTTTTTTTTATTTTAATTTATCTTTAAAACCTTAATCTATTTACGGAACATATATGTTTATAAAATTATTAATAAAATTATATATAATTAACGTTATATTATTATAAATATAACAATCAAAGTACGAACAATAAAACACACAACGGAATGAAATCCTTGAAGTTAAATTAACTGTTTAATGGTTTTAATTAAGTTGGGATTAATTAATTATCATTTATTAGGTATTTATTTATTTCAATAATAAAATACATAGATTTTTGATCACTTTTAATATTTTCTCGATAATTTCTCGATCAATTCTGTTCTGACTTAAGTACTTCATAGGACAAAAAAAAATTTTGAATATTTTTCAAAAATAATCTAACAACTGATCTGTAATTTGACAATTTTGTATAAAAATTTAACGTAAAATAGTTAAAAATAGGTTTTTTTTTTTTAATTATTAAATATTGAATATTTTTCGTACTGTATATAAAAAAATAACGCTTAGAATAGATTTTTTTTTTCGTGTGAAGACGGGGGCGAGAGCTGGTTTATATTATACATATAATATCCTTGTATCAGTGCATATACTATTAATTACTCACATAACAATTCTTAATACGATGACAAGTGGAGTGCTCGTTGTATTGAGAAATAGAGATTACAGTCTCCATGTTTGGAAGTTAGAGGAGAAAGAGAGAGAAGGTAAAGAAAGACAGAGATAGAACAATTCAAAAGTTATAAGAAATTTTTCCTAATATATACTTTCCATTTCCTTGTACTTCTTTGTCTTTTGGAAAAACCGATAGTTAGGTTTTAATTCATTAGGTATTACAAGAAAAATATGTATGCGTGTGTGTGTGTGTGTATTTTTATTGCTTTTAATCATATAAAATAATGTATATTGTATTATGTCGTGATGTTTCCTTATTCGTCTATTAAGTTCCATTAGCGCTTAAACAAATACAAAATGACTTAAGTATAATGGAATCGTTCTTGTGTTTATCTTTTATATTAAATGTTTTTTTGTGTTTAGTTGTCTCCAGAATGCGAGGAGATAATTAGCTAAAAATTATCTCATGTATGTTTGAGCTGAACGCGGATGTTATAATGAAAACAGATTGAAAAAATGTTTAGCCATTCAAAAGTTATCAAAAAAAGATCACTCCTATCATAGACAATACATTAGAGCTGCCCTGCGCGTGCGAGCAATGTGCTGAGATAGAAGGTGACAATTAGACCTAATAAATTGATATTTCCTGTAGCTATTCAGATGAAAGGAGAAGGGCTCAGTTCAACACCCGCCGCGAGCGGTTGGAAGATACTATTTATTTTAAGCTATTTAAGCTTTGGATAAATATGAAAACAAAAAAAACTTAATACAAAAAATATATATAAATCTTACCTTTCGGTATACCAGTGCTTCCAGAAGTGTATAAAATAATTCCGATGGAGTCTGCGTCAGTGTTTCCCAAAACCACGTCCTCTCCCCTCTCCAGACATAACGCGTCGAAAGACACGCTAGGGATACCGGAGCCCGAGAACATGGAGGGGTTCGCTGGGGAACGGAGAACGTGTAAACAGATAGACAGACAAAACCGGACGCAAAAGGCAAGCTTTCAAAAATATCAATTACAAAAACCTTCTTTATTTAATATTTGATTAAGATTTTTTCAACACTATTTTCATAAACTAATTTCTATTTTACATAGTTATTTAATACTAGCTGTATCCCGTTACTCTTCACAGGTAAATTATGGTTGCAAGCTAGTGTTGAATCTGTTTCAAAAACAAAACAGAATCTGTGTTCAAAACGAATTTCAAAATGGTTGTCTCTCATTCCAAATACGTTAAATTTAAGCTTGGCCTGAGCGCTTGTAAGAGAGAAATGTGTATTTATTACAATTACAAAAAGATAAAGGTAAAGATAAGATAAGATAACAACCACCCCATGGTATATAAACCACATACAAAAACCACTTAATGAAGGTGTGATTTCTTACCAGTGTCATCGTATATGATGAGAGAGGGCTGGGAATCTTTCAAGATATGAGTGATTCTCCCTTGAGGGAAGTTGGGTTCTAGAGGCAAGTATGCTGCTCCAGCTTTCCAGGTGGCGAGAAGTGCTATTATAGTACTGTGAAGATATCATGTCAATATAATAAAAGAAGTATCTTTATATATATAAATAATAATTAAAGTAGAAATTATTACTTAACTCGAACAAATTTTAAATCTGCAATTTTATAAGTACTGTAATCCCTCCTACAACACGGTACTCATATAAGGCGTTTTCATATAACGCGATTTCAGTCCCTTTTTTTATCGTTGGAAAAATCCGTTACGGATACCCGCCGGCCAAGAAGGTGATGACCGAAGGGTTATATGGGACTACCCGGCAGCATAGAAGACGCTGCTATTTTTAAGACTACCCGCTTAAAAATCAACGGTTGCCCTCAACGCCTGAATTATTTGTACATAACGCGTTATATTGTCAAATGAGTGCGTTATACAAGAATATTCCTACAACGCGTTTTCCTATAACGCGGAACGAATCTACCGTGTTATAGGGGGGACTGTATATTAATAAAATAAAAATGACAATATTATTTAAAAAATAACATTGTTTTTTTTTATATTATTGTATATTTATTTTAATCGTCTATTGCTTACAGTAAAACAATTTAAAAATTTGTTTTTACGTAAGTTCAGGAATGCGCAAACGCATGTGGTCTTGTTAATTTTCTGTATTTTAAAAATAATATATCAATATAATGTATAAATTACTTTTAATATTATATATTGTCTTAAAACCAAAATTAACAATTTATAAAAAAAAACAAAACAAGGTCGCGCTTGACCCTCGTAGCCTTAATTTAAGTTAGTTACAGAAGTGCTTATTTCTATTCGTATGAGTATGGGATCAATAGTCCTGCTACTCCCATTTGATACTTACTTGTGTGTAGGCTGCATGCATACTGCAATCACGAAATCTTGATCCCTGTTTGGTCCAGAGGGACGCGCTAGAGCAGCCACCGCCCGTGAGATGGCGCTGGTGCGAACTTCTAACTCTGCGTAACTTACCTGAGTAGTGCAGGTGTCATCTGGAACAAATGCCTTGGTTTTATGTTAAATATTCCTGATAAGAAAAATCTGGAAGATGTTGAAGATATTCTACAATAAATAACGATTAAAAAATTTCTTGCTAAAAAATTTTGGTACAGGTGCGAATGACTTTGAAGTCATCAAGTATCTCACCAGAGTAAATAAGAGCTGTTCTGTCGCTGAAGGCCATTTGCTGCATATGCTTGGTGATGGGCGCGGACGGCACCGACGTCCTCGGACCACACACCACCGACTCATGAGGCAGGGAACCCATTGTTTATCTAAAATAATGGATTTTCTATTAAGATAATCATGAACTTTGCTGTCATGTTTGGCCAAACTTAGATAATACTTTTGGCTAAACTTGGTTAAACTTGATTAACACATTTGACCAGAGTTGCCAGCACATTTGGTTATACTTGGCTGACACAATTGGCTAGACTTGACTGTCACATTTGGCTATACTTGGTTGAAACATTTGGCTACACTTGGCTAGACTTGGCTATCACATTTGGCTATGCTTGGTTGAAACATTGGGCAAAATTTGGTTAACATATTTGATCAGTATTGCCGGCACATTTGGCTACACCAAGTACTCGTATCAGCCAAGTTTAGCCAAATGTGTCCACATTTGGCTAAACTTGGTTAACATATTTGAACAGAGTTGCCTGCACATTTGGCTACATTTGGCTACACTTGGTTGACACATTTAGCTAAACTAGGCTGATACCTTTAGCTGTAAGAATATAATTTGCTGTGATTATCTTTTTTGTATTTGAATTTTGTATTTGAATTCTAAAATTAAATTATTTTTACTCAGATAAGTACTGTTATAATGAATCTCTCAATATCTTTGTGTCTATATGTCAGCTACATCTTCCTATCAGTTAAGTAAGCACCTAATTTTAATTATAACCTTCGTATATTTTTATTTTATAGTTATATACTGGAGGGAGAATAAGATTAACTGATTTTTACGTTATAAACGGTCTAAGCTTTAAAAAAGTTTGTAAACGTATTGATATAAAAAAAATATTTTATGATTCAGATAAAAAACAATAATAATAGGTTGATACATCTAGAACATCGAACATTGGTTATATATATTTCCTGTTCTATTCAGGACTATTATTCACTTGTCTGAATTGACTCTCCATGTTGCATCAAGTGCATCCCATATCGTCTTTGATATTTATATATACATGTAAGCGATTTACCACTCACTGACTCGTCACGAAATCTCCGATATGTCCGATTAACTTAAAACTGTACATAGTTCTTTTGTGACGTAGACGTCCACTAAGAACGGATTTTAAAGAATTCCTATCCCAACTGATTTCAACTTTTTGCATTTCGCCAAGTTTTAAACCTGTAGGAGTTATACACTTAATTCGATTACCAAAGCAACGATTGCGATGATAACGGATATTATGACAAGGGTTACCATAGCAACCTAAGTTCACATCCAAATTAATAGTGTGCCCAGCGAAGCGGGAGGGATCAGGTAGTAATATAATATATTCAATTATTAAATCAAGAAAATATACGACGGATTATACTGCGAATAATTTTATAATTTTTTTTGTTTAAAATTAAGCTTTTTGTATAACTAAAGGAGAAAAGTAATTTGGAAAAATATTTCTTGGGGTAATTTTAAGATCTTATAATTATATTCTTAGGAAGTTAGGATCATAGCATATTATAACTAGGACCCGTCAACCCCGCGCGGCGGGTGTTGAGCTGAGCCCCTCTCCTTTCTCCTTTCTTGATAACTTTTGAATGGTTAAACATTTTTTCAATCTGTTTTCGCTATAACATCCGCGTTCGGTTCAAACGTCCATGAGAAAATTTTTAGCTAATTATCTTGTCGCATTCTGGAGACAACTAAACACAAAAAAGGTCCCCCAAATGTTTAAGATCTTCGCGTATGCTCAGCTCAATTAATTGTTATTTATTTGTTTTTATACACAATTAATATTAAGTATAATTTATACATATTAATGTTACTAGTATATTATTATATTGTAACTAGTTTTATTTTATACGGAAGTGTTAAGAACCTGATAAGGTATTCATGTTGTTAATTTTTTGTTATACATACAACAATATATATTATTTATATTATTTATTTTAATATATAAAATATTTTTAAATGTAAACAAGAGTTATGATTGGCTGTATATCATACCATCGACCAATCGGAAACAAGGAATTTGTTATATATATTTTTTTATAACAAATCTTTTATTTGAATTCCTTTTCCGACATTCTAACGACATAAAACATCGTATATTAAAATAAAAATGTCTTTTTGACTTTGACAGCTGTCACATTTTGACAGCAGACATTTGACAGCAATGTATTCCGGCAATTTTCTATATATATATATAATAACTTTCAAATATATCTTAAATCTGATGTAATAAACGGGTATTATTGCTTCTTGTATATAAGCTTCTATATACGAGTACATAACTGCATTGTCGTTGGGTGCAAAAAACATGGCATTTTATTTATCTGTCAATCATCTTTTATGTATTTTATTTATATAAATATGTAATAGGTACTTTAAGATATAAATATTTATTATATAACAATAATATTTAATTATTTCCATTTTTAATGATATAAATTTATTAATAAAAAATGTACTTGAACTTTTTGCATGAACGAGTGAATTTATATTTAAAGATAAATAGAAAAAAAAAGAAAAGTCTTATCTTATTTTATCTTTTAAAACTTTACACATCCTATGAAAGACGATTCCTTTAAAATTATACCAATTATGTCATGTTAGAAGGGCTGGATTTAGGGAAGTTAGTGTTTGACCACAGGAGAGTGGCTCCTATAATACAGATAAAAAAATATCTATTTTGGTTGGTCAGACACTTTTACGTTTTGTCTCCCAAACATATTTTGTTGAGCGAAGCGAACGAAGTGAGCGGAGCGTTTCACTGGAGACTTTTTACATACTTTGTCACGAATTGCCTCGAAAACTACTTGACGGAAAATTATGAAACTTTGCAATCAAAAAGACACACATTAGAGGTTTTAAAAAGAAAAAAAAATTTAAAATTGTCCTCAAAAAAACTTTTTTTTTAATCATGTCAATAAACTGATATTCCACAGAAGTCAATAGGAAACGATGAGTCAATACACTGGGCTGGCTTCGCTCAATATGCAAACTGCAAAACGGTCTGCTGGCGCCCCTAGTTATTTTTACTAAGAATTCTTAAAATGAATAAAAAATTGGCACCTAAAGCCGATTGGACAAAATCTTACAGTATAAAAGTTTATTGAAAGTTACTCCCGAATCTAGATGCAGTGAAATCATTAACTTTTCGACATAAAAAGCTCGCAAAGCACTATAAATTTAATTTTTAAATCTGTTTAAAAATATATATATTAACTAACAATTAATTACATTTTTTGCAATAATTTTATTTGCTGACAATTTTGACAAAGCTTTGACAAAAAAAAAATATTTGAAAAATATTTAGAGGACTTCCAAATCCGACCCTCCGTGTAGTAATACAGTAAAAAAAAGTAATAGAATCTCTTAGATACGGAACCCTAAAAACCTTATAACAAACAAAACAACAATAATTGTAATAAATCAAATAAATGAACACACAATGCAATTATTTCTTGATATTACACACGGACAATGTAAATACTTGCAACATTGTTGAGTGAATTATTATAGACAATATTGATTAGTAATAGGATATTATTATTATAATAGCTTATTCCCTCCCGCTTGACTGGCAACACTATTAATTGATGTGAACTTAGGTTGCTATGGTAACCGTTGTCATATTAGCCGTTGTCATCGTAACCGTTGCTATGGTAACTCTTACCCCCGCGGTAAGTGTATAGCTCCTACAGGTTTAAAACTTGATGAAATGCAAAGAGTTGAAATCCGTTGTGATAGGAATTCCGTAAAATCCGTTCTTAGTGGACGTCTACGTCACAAAAGAAGTAACTATGTAAAATTTTAAGTTAATCGAACAGATAGTTTCGGAGATTTCGTGATGAGACAGTGAGTGGTAACTCGCTTATATTCATATAGATATACAGATAACTAGCTTTTTTAATGAACTTTTAGATAAGTCAAAAACCTACGATCTTTTCAAACCGTCAATCCCTATAACAATTGAGCCACCATGTTTATCTTTAACGAATTTAGTATCAAGGTAATTAATATCTATTGAAAATCCTAAGCATTTTAGATCAGTGGATCAATTTTAGAGAAATAATATATTTAATTTAATATATGTAATTAACACTTACTAGGACAGGACTTACTATATATACATATACATATATTTTGTGTGTGTGTGTGTGTGTGTGCGTGCGTGTGTGCGTGCGTGTGTGCGTGCGTGTGTGCGTGCGCGTGTGCGTGCGCGTGTGTGTGCGTGCGTGTGTGCGTGTGTGTGTGCGTGTGTGTGCGTGTGTGCGTGCGTGTGCGTGCGTGTGTGCGTGCGTGTGTGCGTGCATGTGTGTGTGCGTGCGTGTGTGCGTGTGTGTGTGCGTGTGTGTGCGTGTGTGTGTGCGCGTGTGTGTATATAGAATAATCGTATTAAATATCTTACAAGAACAATATTATTTAATTAAATATATAAGTTATGTAAGCTGGATTTAAAACTATTTTAATGTTAAATTTTAAACCGCTTAAATTATATTGACACAACGTACCAACAAATTAATTGTTTTTGTTAATATATATATATTAATAAATCAACAGAAGCGCGATTCGAATGTGAGACTTCATAAAAACCGTTCTGTCGCTGTCATTTGAACTATCATTCAGTTAGTAATATTAGTAAATATGAAATTATAATTTTTTGTATTAAAAATAAATAAATATAAATATAATATAATAAATTATCAAATATATATTGTATTATTTATATAATAATGTAATTAAATGTCAAGGAAATGTGTATACTGTTGCTTTTTTTTAAGAGCCTCCGGCTCAGTGGTGACGATACGTGAATGGGACTGCGATTCAATTTCGACAGAATTTTTATATCAGTAAATAAAAACATAATTTATATTTTTATATATACAACCCACCACACAATAAAGTGTCGTGGTGGGTTATTGTATATATAGATTGTTTTAAAGATAAAATCATAATGAGTTTGTTATTGAGAGATAAAAAGTTACATCACTGCTCGCGGTTACTGACCTACCTCAAGTACAGGCGCGTGGAGTAGATTTATTAATATCTATATATATAAACAATATACCACTCACTGACTCATCACGAAATCTCCAAAACTATCTGTCCGATTGACTTAAAATTTTACATAATTACATACTTCTTTTTGACGTAGACGTCCACTAAGAACGGATTTTACGGAATTCCTATCACAACGGATATCAACTGCATTTCGCCAAGTTTTAAAACTATAGGAGCTATACACTTAACGCGGGGGTAAGAGTTACTATAGCAACGGTTACTATGACAACGGATAATATGGCAACGGTTGCCATAGCAACCTAAGTTCACATCCAAATTAATATTGTGTCCAGCGAAGCGGGAGGGAATAAGATATATTATAAAACAGTCATACAAAATAGTTATTGTTTGTGTGTGTGTGTGTCATTATATTTTAATGATAATTAATTAAATATTCATTTTGTTTTAATTCAATCACGGTATGACTCGTGTCGTTCTGTAGTTAGCGGTTCGGCCATTCGCTTTGGGGTTCAGTGTGACAATTCATTGACCATCATCGCATTCAAGATAATATTTTAACATTAAATTTTGTATAATTAAAATTTACAAGCTTTTTTCGATTTTTCAGAAAACCTTGTAGCCTTATTTTAAGTTGGAGTGGTAACATAAGGTCTTTTGATATGTATGGTATCAATAGTCCTGACTCCCATTTGATACACGAGTAATGAGTATGGAATCAAAGTGGAAAATATAATAAAACTAGGATCTAGGGTGTTGAGCTGAGCCCCTCTCCTTTCTTTTTTTCTTGATAACTTTTGAATGGCTAAACATTTTTTCAATCTGTTTTCGCTATAACATCCGCGTTTGGCTCAAACGTACACGAGAAAATTTTTATCTAATTATCTCGTCGCATTCAGGAGACAACTAAACACATAAATTTGATCTCCCAAACGGTTAACCGTTGAGCGAGCGTTTGAGCTGAGCTCTTAAGAGCTTCGCTTACGCTCAGCTCAATAAATAAATATATATACATATATTTATATACTTTGTATAAATGTACAATATTATTTGTCTTTGTAAGGAAACACAGATTTTTTGTCTCAAACTATTGTCATGTACTGAGACGGGGTTAGAACTAACATTTTTAAATTTATTTATTTATCTTCACGCCATATCCCTTGCGGGGTAGCTAGAGACGGAGCGCCAAACGCTAAAGGGGGGTGTCATTTTAAAAGATCAACTTTATATATATAACATTAAATAAAGTTCTGGAGGGCTCATGACCCTTCAGACCAACCCCATTGTAGTGTAATATAATGAGATAGAAACAAAATCCTAAATAATTAAATAAGTCTGAACCAAAAGTATTAATTCTTAATATAAAATACGGAACCCCCAACCCACACCGACTCGCGCTTAGATATTTTTTATCTCATACTTTTATAGGCGAAGGCTGTGAGTAAATTGACCGTGTCAGACTTGGTATTATGATAATTAAAAGTACCGTTTTAATATATATATATAATATAATTAGCTGATTAATTTGTCTATCTGTACGTTGTATTGAAGATTTATTTTTTTATTTCCACATTGTACCAATATCATTTGTGTATCATGTTAGTGTCAGGAGTATGACACTTAAAATAAGGCTTCGAGGGTTCCAAATGCGTATGAGAAGAACCACACAACATACTCAGAGCATTACTTATTATTATATGAATAATTCTTTGAATAAATAATATGTATATATATATATATATATATATATATATATATATATATAATTTGTTCGTTGTCTGTATATAACAATATTTGGCAGAAATTTGACTTTTGTAAGGAAAAGAATCCAAAACAATAATGTTAGAATTTTTGTGTGTTTGTCTGTACGTTGTTACCGCTAATCTCTGGAATGGCTTATCCGATTTGAATGCGGTTTTCACGGATGTATTCTCGTAAATTTCACTTAAAATGTTGTTCTTAATTGAAATATGTTCATAAAAAAATAAGTCTAAAAAGCAAACAGAGTCGTGGGCAGAGCTAGTTAATAATATAACGGGACATTAGTCTTTGAATAAATGAATGTTAGAAGAAAAAAGGAAAACCTCCATTTATAGAATGTTATATATATATAATTCGTATATTCATCTGTTAGTTTGTCAGAAAATAACTTCATACAAATTATATAAGGAAAGTCATGTGTCATACTAGCAGTGCCTGCTACTTCGTTTGTAATATATTTTTTAAATAAATGTAAGTTACTCCTTACAATTAGTTAAAGTTTCAGATATAAGCCGGATCAGACAGACAGACAGAGAAAAAAATAATGTTTTATGTATGTATACTTACATAATTTGAAAAGTTAATTTGGAATTACAAACAAATACTTATATATATATATATATAGACGAAGATGTACAAACTAAATGTCATAGATCCAGCCTTGGATAGAGACTGTTAGATACGTACGTTCACTCAAATATAGTTTAATCATCCGGCTTTACTCAATTCACATCTAATTCCGCCTAAACATGAACATATGTTAGAAAACTGATATATTACAAAAATATCAACTAGTAAATATAATTAATTAATTTTTTAATGCCAACAGAAATTTTTACAGATCAATCAATCAATTAATCAATCAACAGATAATTAGCGTTGATTTATTTATAATTCAATATAATTTTGGTAATAAATTATTTAATTTCTTACTTTTCATAAAACATTACGTAAATGTAAATTACAACTATACATATAAATAAAATTGAAGTGTAAGTTTGTAATTACTTAATCATAAACAAAATTCTTTGTCTGTCTGTCTGTTTGGTTGGCTAATCTCTGAAACTACTGAACCGATTTCAACAAAACTTTCATTGACAGATAGCTGATGTTAAAGAGTTGAGCGTGAGCGAAGCTTTCAACCGTTTGGGAGACCTTTTTTTGTATTTAGTTGTCTCCAGAATGCGACGAGATGATTAGCTAAAAATGTTCTCATGTATGTTTGAGCCGAACGCGGATGTTATAGCGAAAACAGATTGAAAAAATGTTTAGTCATTCAAAAGTTATAAAGAAAAGAAGAAAGGAGAGGGGCTCAGCTCAACACCCGCAAAGCACGGTTGGCGGATCCTAGTTTTATTTAATAAAAACATTCCGTTCGAACAAAATTTTAACACAGTTAAAAATAAATGCAAACTTAGATATATATTTCATCTACAATCTATATCTATTAATCTAAGTGCGTCGATTTGAAATTGTTATTTCCCTCCATTGATAACAAGGTTATAAGGACCGTATTGTATTCTAGATTTATAGTCTAGTCTAGATCTAGATCTAGAATAAAGCTATACTTATTCAAACTATACTAACAATAAATATATAATGTATTGAATAAAACAAAATAAATATTATTAATGATTTTTTTTACTCAAATTAATTATTAATATTAATCGGTCTTTTTAATTTTCATTTCAGAACTGTATTGTTAGAATTCATAAATTATAATTAAAAATAAAGTGGATGATTTAATTAAATAACACTATTTTTAGCTGATTTTTCAATGTATTTTGTTTAAAAAATTACAGTTGCAATTGTATCCAGTAATGGCGGCGATAAAACAAGATGGATGCCCTGATGACAGTTGAACTCACAAATATTCTATCCTATAAATGGAAATTCCAATAATTTTTAAATTATCTAAATCGTAGTAAAATAATTAGTATGTATTAAATATATTATGATTTTATTAAATAATATATATGTCGCCGCGATGTAAATTACCGATCTATATGATCTTACATTAAAACTAACGATTAAAATGAAATGAAAAATAACTAGTTTATTTTTTACATCCATTTTGATTTTTTTTTTAAATAATAACACAACGGATTTAAACCAAGGTTTACGAATTAGTTCATTTTTAATATAACAACCCTTACCACGAAATTGAAATCTCACAAGTGATGAATTTTAGTATTTCAATGCCACAATACAAATTATTTATCGTGAATCGTTCGAGAAACCCTGGTAGCTTCATATTTCGTAAGAACTCATTAAATTCATAAAACGCAGCCAACGGCCTTGTGTTTCAACACTTGTATCGCTCACCATCACTTTTGTTGTTGTGTACTTCGAATGTCAAGTTTGAATTAACAAATCTAATATGTATCTAATACTTTGAAAAATGTCATTTTGAAAACGTCACAAAGGTCAATGACCTTATGTCAATGGTTTTTTTTTTATTATTTATAAAACCACAAGCTAAGGTTTAATATAACGGTCCATTAAGTTTGTAACCTTCAGTGTTTTATGATCAATAAAAATTATAGATTTAATCGTTATAAATTTATTCTATTACAATTATTATTATAATTTAATTATTGTGAAAATTATTTTAATTAAAATTACAATTAAAATATTAAAAAGTATTTATTGAAAAGTTGTTTTATAACTTTTACCTATAAATGTAATTAAAAAAAAAAAACATTTAACCTAAATTTTTTTAAGTATTTTCATTACCAAAAAATTTTACCATTCTTATATATTTAGTCAAAATGGGTATATTTTTTTTTTAAGAAAATTCCACCTATATTTTATTTTTAAGTATTTTTGTGGGCAAAAAGTATCTTATATATTTAGTGAAAATGTGTAAAAATTATAATTTTAACATTGATTAAGTTGTTAGATATAAAAAATGGCCGACCTCAAAGATTTAGGGTAAGCTAGTTAAGTATTGGCAATGTAACACACTTTCCTTATAACGGAGTGTAAAAAATATATGTTAGAAAATAAATGAGGTTAAAAATAAAAAAAATATTTTGAATTTCAAATAACTTACATATATGGCTTTAAAATAAATACAAATGTATATATATATTAAAATCAAATATTTAATTAACAAAATCTTAATGCGTTGGAAAAATGACGATTGAACGAAATAAAAATATTTTTTTTGTACGATTTTATCTTTTTTTAAATTCCTAGTCGTATTATTAGATTTAGGACAGATTTTAAAATCGCCGGATAATATTCTCGTACTATTTTTTTTTCTCTTATTGTTTATTAATTATTTTGACATTATAACTTGATTTTTTTCTAGAACAATGTTTGATATTGACATATATAATTGATATTTAAGTGAAAATAATGATTGAAATTTAATGTTAACACTAAACCTACCAGTACCGGTCAAATTGACCGTTCTTAAACTTTTGTAAAACTTACACATTTTTAAACGTTATAATATCGTTATCAAACTACATCACAATTCTTATAATATGCATATAATATTTTCTACACTCTTTACTTTTAGTTATTTTCATTATTACCTGCGTTATATAATAAAATAACTTTTAATTACCGGTCAATCTGACGGCGTGCGGTAGGAACAGGTATACAAGAATTGTCGGTAGGTTTAGTGTTAAACATATGTGATAATTTTGTAATTGAATTTGTAATTGTACTAACACTATAAGAAATATATTGTTACTAACACTATATGGGCTGGTCCTGAATTAAATTATTATTATTATTATCATCTGGAGAATAATTTTAATGTATTCTCGGATTATTTGGAGAATAATTTTAATATATTCTCTCATATTTGTCTGGAGAATAATTTTGTTCTTACAAAATATAAAGATATATCTTTTTAACGAGTACACGGACCAAGGTGATCAAATTATATCCGTGACTGAAAACAAAACATCTTCTACCTCCAGGTCAAGTGTCGGAAGTGAGCGGATACCAAGGTCTATCAAGTGGGTCGATATTAAGAACCCTTCTCCAAGGCTTTGTACAATGGAAACTTTATTAAGGGCGAGGTTTAGTTCAAATAGGAACCTATTTCATTTAGAGAATATATGTGTGTGCATGTGTGCGTGTGTGTGTGTGTGTGTGTGTGTGTGTGTGTGTGTGTGTGTGTGTGTGTGTGTGTGTGTGTTGTGTGTGTGTTAACTAACGCAATAGTAAATAGGTTTTATTTGTAATAGTTAGCAGTTTGTTTATGCAAATCGCGATCTCTGTAACTTGTTTTATTGTCGTAGGTCAGGGGACATCTCGCTCCGTGTTATTCACAATGGCAATTTTAGTATTGATTTTATATTATTATAGATATATGTATATATATAAATATATAATATTGTAATAGCTTCAATAATATTTTTTGGTCTGTTATTTTTTAGGGAAATAATAAGATATTATAAAAATATTGTTGCATTTTTTTTATTTTCTAAAAATTTTGTTACTTTTATTAAGATGCAACTTTTTTGTCTAAACATTTTTTTTAGCACACCTTGAAGGTTTCGAGGGGAGGGGGTAACGGGGTGAGGGGGTGAGGGGGTGAGGGATGAAATAATTATAATTAATAATAATATAATGAAGTAATGGAAGTATTTTACACTAGCAAGAATTTTTTTTTTCTAAATATTTTTAAGGCTTTAATGAAAACTACTTTTGGGATAATATTCACTATTTTTTTTATAAAAAAATAATAATAAATTGAAATATTTAACTTCATATTTATAATTAATTTTAAAAAACCGCCATTTTTAATTATTTAAACAATTATTACTTATTATATATATATAATTAATATATTTTGTTTTATTTTAATTAGTATAAAAAATAACATGTTAGTTATATTAAATACAAGCTATTCCCGCGACTTGGTTTGATATGTTTTATAATAAAAGCCTAAGTTACTCCTTATTATATCAGATTTCAGAGAGAAATTCCCATTAAAATCTGTCCAGCCTATTCTATTCTATTCATTTAGTGAAAATTTAATTTGGAATTACAGACAAACACTTCAATTTATATATATATATATATATATATATATATATATATATATATATATATATATAGATATAGATGTTCTAATTATATTAAATAGATTAAAAAAACTTTATAGATTGTATCTGAACAAGGAACAGACACTTCCTGTTATCATTTCAAATTAGTTCCTCGATATACCTTTGAAATTTTAACTGTCACTATCACAATAGATTCTTTACTGATAAGACTTATCAAGGGCTCTAACAGCGACCTTATACCCTTTTCCGGTCCAATACGAAATATATATATATATTATTGATTTGTGTATCAAATAAGTGTTACTATTTTGATACTTATCAACTAGGGGTGCCAACAGACCCTCAATTTGGACTCGCTGCGCTCGCGAAATCTCGGGTGGCGTTTGCATATTGAACGAAGCGAGCCCAGTGTAATGACTCATCGTTTCCCATTGGCTTCAATAGGATATCAGTTTTTTTGAAATAAAATTAAAAAAAAATATATTTTTTTTTGACATTTTTCAATTTTTTTTAAAACCATCACCTAATGTGTGTCTTTTTGATTGCTAAATTTTATTATTTTTCGTCAAAAAGTTTTCGAGCCTATTCGTGACAAATGTGAAAAAGTCTCCAGTGTAACGCTCGGTACGCTCGCTTCGCTCAAATAAGTACAGTAAAGACACTCCAACTTAAAATTAAGTCTACGGTTGTTTCAAACGCGTGTGAGAAGAACCACATAACAAACTTAGTATTTCTTTATTGATCACTTGACAAACGTCAATATAGTGAGCAATGTATTGAAATCAACAAGGAAGCCTAATTATTAGTTAATAATAATAAAAGAAATCTGTATCTAGCAAAATGAGCGAAGCACCCGTTCATAGCACACTCTTTAGTACAACATTCTTTGATTTTCAATGCAATAATAGTCCAAAATAATAAAATAATATGTTGATTTTGGAAAAATCATGAATTAACGATAAAAAAAAAAGATCTAACAAATGTATTATTTATTTCATATTGCATCCATTATATGAAAAATATGAAGTCTATGAACCAGAAAAATAATTATAATTAATTACTAATGTAACATGTGACATGTAATTCATGTTAAAAATCATGTTACGATCCGGAATTGGATTTGGATTTGACGAAAATCACTTTCATAATAAGTCCGTGGCCGCATTGAGATATACAAAATATAATAAGAACACCATCTAGATAATTTATTTGACAACAGTAGCTAACAGTCAAAGTCCTATTAAAATCGGTCCAGCCGTTTCAGATTTTAGCCGGCATATAGACAGATAGACAAGGTATTATTGAGCTGAGCGTAAGCAAAGCTCTTAACCGTTTGGGAGACCTTTTTTATGTTTAGTTGTCTCCAGAATGCGACGAGATGATTAGCTAAAAATTTTCTCATGTATGTTTGAGCCGAACGCGGATGTTATAGTGAAAACAGATAGACAAAATGTTTAGCCATTCAAAAGTTATCAAGAAAAGAAGAAAGGAGAGGCTCAGCTCAACACCCGCCGCACGGTTGACGGATCCTTGTATAATAATCATGAATATTTCATTTATTGAGAAACTATTAATTGCGAATTACAAACAGAAATTTAATTTAGAGAGAAGACTACTTATACTTATTAAATTTTCATTTAAAAAAAACTCTTTAAAATAAACAAAAAACTATTCATTTATAATCAAATTCATCTGTACTTGAGATCAATGAATCTAAAATTAAAATAAAAAATATCTATTTTAGTTTAAGGTCACAAACGAGGTCACTATATTCTATTTATAATATAATTCTATTTTTATAAGACCTGCATTCAAATTAAGTAATTTGTGTAACTATAAGGTCGTACACGCGAATATATATATATATATATATATATACATTATTTATTGCTTCTTCCTACTTTTAATATGAATTTAAATAATCAATAAAATTATATTAAAAATCGCAACCTTGCTATTACTCGTAGATTGAGTTCTCAAGTGACAATTGAATTTAATAGATTTTTCATGGTTATTAGATAATAAAATGTAATGTTACGGACGAGAGGATCGATTTATCTTTTTATATATAACAATGAAATTATGTTACAATTACAACTAATATAAATATTAACAGCGTAGTTTGAGACTGTTGCTAGAGCTATATTAAGATGAGCGTAGTTTGAGACTGTTGCTAGAGCAATATTAAGATGAGCGTAGTTTGAGACTGTTGCTAGAGCTATATTAAGATGAGCGTAGTTTGAGACTGTTGCTAGAGCAATATTAAGATGAGCGTAGTTTGAGACTGTTGCTAGAGCTATATTAAGATGAGCGTAGTTTGAGACTGTTGCTAGAGCAATATTAAGATGAGCGTAGTTTGAGACTGTTGCTAGAGCTATATTAAGATGAGCGTAGTTTGAGACTGTTGTTAGAGCTATATTACTATGAGCATAGTTTGACACTGTTGCTAGAGCTATATTACTATGAGCATAGTTTGACATTGTTGCTAGAGCTATATTACTATGAACGTAGTTTGACACTGTTGCTAGAGCTATATTACTATGAGCATAGTTTGACACTGTTGCTAGAGCTATATTACTATGAGCATAGTTTGACATTGTTGCTAGAGCTATATTACTATGAACGTAGTTTGAAAATGTTGCTAGAGGTATATTACTATGAGCATAGTTTGAGACTATTGCTAGAGCTATATTACTATGAACTTAGTTTGAAACTGTTGCTAGAACTATATTACTATGAGCGTAGTTTGAGACTGTTGCTAGAGCTATATTATCATGAGCGTAGTTTGAGACTGTTGCTAGAGGTATATTACTATGAGCATAGTTTGAGACTATTGCTAGAGCTATATTAAGATGAGCGTAGTTTGAGACTGTTGCTAGAGCAATATTAAGATGAGCGTAGTTTGAGACTGTTGCTAGAGCTATATTAAGATGAGCGTAGTTTGAGACTGTTGCTAGAGCAATATTAAGACGAGCGTAGTTTGAGACTGTTGCTAGAGCTATATTAAGATGAGCGTAGTTTGAGACTGTTGCTAGAGCAATATTAAGATGAGCGTAGTTTGAGACTGTTGCTAGAGCTATATTAAGATGAGCGTAGTTTGAGACTGTTGCTAGAGCAATATTAAGATGAGCGTAGTTTGAGACTGTTGCTAGAGCTATATTAAGATGAGCGTAGTTTGAGACTGTTGTTAGAGCTATATTACTATGAGCATAGTTTGACACTGTTGCTAGAGCTATATTACTATGAGCATAGTTTGACATTGTTGCTAGAGCTATATTACTATGAACGTAGTTTGACACTGTTGCTAGAGCTATATTACTATGAGCATAGTTTGACACTGTTGCTAGAGCTATATTACTATGAGCATAGTTTGACATTGTTGCTAGAGCTATATTACTATGAACGTAGTTTGAAAATGTTGCTAGAGGTATATTACTATGAGCATAGTTTGAGACTATTGCTAGAGCTATATTACTATGAACTTAGTTTGAAACTGTTGCTAGAACTATATTACTATGAGCGTAGTTTGAGACTGTTGCTAGAGCTATATTATCATGAGCGTAGTTTGAGACTGTTGCTAGAGGTATATTACTATGAGCATAGTTTGAGACTATTGCTAGAGCTATATTACTATGAACTTAGTTTGAAACTGTTGCTAGAACTATATTACTATGAGCGTAGTTTGAGACTGTTGCTAGAGCTATATTATCATGAGCGTAGTTTGAGACTGTTGGTAGAGCTATATTACCATGAGCGTGGTTTGAGACTGTTGCTAAAGCTATATTACTATGAGCGTTGTTTGACACTGTTGCTAGAGCTATATTACTATGAGCATAGTTTGACACTGTTGCTAGAGCTATATTACTATGAGCATAGTTTGACATTGTTGCTAGAGCTATATTACCATGAACGTAGTTTGAAACTGTTGCTAGAGTTATATTACTATGAGCATAGTTTGACACTGTTGCTAGAGCTATATTACTATGAGCATAGTTTGACATTGTTGCTAGAGCTATATTACTATGAACGTAGTTTGAAACTGTTGCTAGAGGTATATTACTATGAGCATAGTTTGAGACTATTGCTAGAGCTATATTACTATGAACTTAGTTTGACACTGTTGCTAGAGCTATATTACTATGAGCATAGTTTGACACTGTTGCTAGAGCTATATTACTATGGGCATAGTTTGACACTGTTGCTAGAGCTATATTACTATGAGCATAGTTTGACATTGTTGCTAGAGCTATATTACTATGAACGTAGTTTGAAACTGTTGCTAGAGGTATATTACTATGAGCATAGTTTGAGACTATTGCTAGAGCTATATTACTATGAACTTAGTTTGAAACTGTTGCTAGAACTATATTACTATGAGCGTAGTTTGAGACTGTTGCTAGAGCTATATTACTATGAGCATAGTTTGACATTATTGCTAGAGCTATATTACTATGAACGTAGTTTGAAACTGTTGCTAGAGGTATATTACTATGAGCATAGTTTGAGACTATTGCTAGAGCTATATTACTATGAACTTAGTTTGAAACTGTTGCTAGAACTATATTACTATGAGCGTAGTTTGAGACTGTTGCTAGAGCTTTATTATCATGAGCGTAGTTTGAGACTGTTGCTAAAGCTATATTACTATGAGCGTTGTTTAAGACTGTTGCTAGAGCTATATGACTATGAGCGTAGTTTAAGACTGTTGCTAGAACTATATTACTATGAGCGTACTTTAAGACTGTTGCTAGAGCTATATGACTATGAGCGTAGTTTGAGACTGTTGCTCTCTAGCAACAGTAACTGTAACTGTTGCTGGAGTTATACTACTATGAAACTTTTTACAGGGTTAACTCCAGTTACTTTACTTCTCTTTGCTTTTGAAAAAAAATTTTTTTAAAGTTATTAACTTAAAAAAGATTTTTCTACACACATTGTTTATGTTTTTAATTTTATATAGTATATTGTAATAGTAAATTTAATATTTTTAATTTTTAATAATGAATATTATTTGTACATATGAAATTATTAAATTTTCACAAAAGAAAACTCTTTAAATTAAAAAAAAAACTATTCAGTTATAATCAAATTCATCTGTACTTGAGATCAATGAATTTAAAATTTAAAAAAATCTATTTTAGTTTAAGGTCACAAACGAGGTCACTATATTCTATTTATAATATAATTCTATTTTTATAAGACCTGCATTCAAATTAAGTAACTTGTGTAACTATAATTTTTAGGTTTACCAGCCGACTTGCGTACATTTCAACAGTTTATTATTAGAATGCCTAAACATAAAACTAAATTTGATAAATACTCTTTCACTGTACAAGCAACCAAATTATGGAATGCACTGCCTCTACCTGTAAGAAGATCCAAATCCCTAAAGATATTTAAAAGAACCATAAAGAATCACTACTTATCAAATGATAACTGAAACTTCGCATCCGCTGACTTTATATTATGTAAAACTTTTTATATTCACATATATATTTTATTTATTTTATTATTTTTATATTGTTTAGTTTATTATTAATTACATATTTATTTTAAATAAATATATATGTATTAGGTTTACGTATTAGAGTGTAATTATGTATATGTATGTCTATTGTTATATTGTGTTGCATCTACCTATATCATACGATTTTTGTCTACAATTTTTTTAACCCTAAGGTTGTCTGGAAGAAATCGCCATTTGGCGATAAGACCGCCTTTTGTATGTTCCCAATGTTTATTTTCTTTTTATTCCTTTTTTAATAATTTTTTCACGTGGTGCACAATAAAGTATATAAATAAAAATAAATAAAGTATATAAGATCGCACACGCGAATATATAATGTAATACATTATTTATTGCTTCTTCCTACTTTTAATATGAATTTAAATAATCAATAAAATTATATTAAAAAACGCAACCTTGCTATTACTCGTAGATTGAGTTCTCAAGTGACAATTGAATTTAATAGATTTTTCATGGCTATTAGATAATAAAATGTAATGTTACGGACGAGAGGATCGATTTATCTTTTTATATATAACAATTTAATTATGTTAATATTACAACTAATATAAAAATTAACAGTTTAGTTTGAGACTGTTGCTGAGCTATATTACCATGAGCGTAGTTTGAGACTGTTGCTAGAGCTATATTACTATGAGCGTAGTTTGAGTCTGTTGCTAGAGCTATATTACTATGAGCGTAGTTTGAGACTGTTGCTAGAACTATGTTACTATAAGCGTAGGTTGGGACTGTTGCTAGAGCTATATTACTATGAGCGTAGTTTGAGACTGTTGCTAGAGCTATATTACTATGAGCGTAGTTTGAGACTGTTGCTAGAGCTATATTACTATGAGCGTAGTTTGAGACTGTTGCTAGAGCTATATTACTATGAGCGTAGTTTGAGACTGTTGCTAGAGCTATATTACTATGAGCGTAGTTTGAGACTGTTGCTAGAACTATGTTACTATAAGCGTAGGTTGGGACTGTTGCTAGAGCTATATTACTATGAGCGTAGTTTGAGACTGTTGCTAGAACTATGTTACTATAAGCGTAGGTTGGGACTGTTGCTAGAGCTATATTACCATGAGCGTAGTTTGAAACTGTTGCTAGAACTACGTTACTATAAGCGTAGGTTGGGACTGTTGCTAGAGCTATATTACTATGAAACTTTTTACAGAATGAACTCCAGTTACTTCTCTTTGCTTTACTATCTCAGAATGAAAGGTAGCTGGAACACATTCACAATATAATAATAATATGTATATTAATATATATGTATATTAAGGTTAATTAATTCCTATAACTTATTCAGAAAATTTAATATATTTAAATACATATATATATATGGCCTTCGAACCTTTAGGCAAATCACTTACTGAGAATTGTACTCGCATAAATGCTTAGGTTTTACCACACTCGGTCAGTGTGAATGACACACACGATGCAGTTATGTAAGATTCATTAAGATCCTTCATTTAATTATATATAGAAAACGAAATGTCTGTACGTTTATAACTTCAAAAAACTGCACCGAATTTGATAAATCTCTCTTTTATATTCGTTATTTGTAAAATAATGTTTTTATGACAAAAAAAAAATATTAAAAAATCTCAAAAAAGTGTATTCGATTTATATATTGAGACAGTCAATTATTCTATTTGTTTATTATCAAAATTTTATTAAGAACAAATTATTTATAAATCGATAGACAATGTCGCGTAATACTATTAGTTTTTATTATATATTTAATGTTAGTTTTATTAGTAGTTAATAATAATAGTTTTTATAGATAGTAAAACTATTTTATATAGAATTTATAACACGAGGTCAAATGTATAATGACCTTTGGAATAAATCGTGAAAATTATATTTAATATAAATGTAATTAATTTAATTATCTATATACTTTTATTATTTACTAACGGACATACTATAATATATATATATATATATATATATATATATATATATATATATATATATATATATATATATAACATTGACATACATATTATTTAATTTAAATTAAAAGATTTATTAAAAAAAAACATCCTTTACGTCCTATTCTAACGCAATGATTATACATAATATATTTAATTTGTAATTTTATTTCTGTCCGTCTGGTTACTCCGGCTAATCTCTTTCACTGAAATAACTTAGGTTTTTATGTTAAAAACATATTAAACGAAGCCGAGGGTACAAGTAGTATAGTAATAGATTTCTTTATTTTAATTTAGGTTTTTATACCAAATGTGAAAATTTTTATTTAATCAAATAAAGCGCCTTAAAGCGATTCGTCTATAAAGCACTTTTAGCGCTAAATTACAAAATAATGAATCATGAACTGAGAATAACTAAGGGACAAGGGACGTACCTGAATGTCAGGAATTCCCGGCAATATAATATTATATACTAGCTGTGCCCACGACTTCGTTCGCGAGGAATTTTTTTTTGAGCGAAGCGAGCGTAACGAGCGGAGCGTTCTACTGGAGACTTTTTCACATTCTTTGTCACGAAAAGGCTCGAAAACTACTTGACGTAAAATTATGAAATAATGCAATCAAAAAGTGTGTCTTTTTTCATTAGGTGATGGTTTTAAAAAAATATTTTGAAAAATGTCACGTCGTTGAGGAATAATCGTCAAAAAACTGATATCCCATTTAAGTCAATATGCAAAAGGCACCCGAGATTTTGCGAGCGCAGCGAGCGCAGCGCATTCCTATTAAAATCGGTCCAGTCGTTTCAAAGGTTAGCAAAACCACACAAACAGACAGAAAATATATTTTTTTATGTAAGTATATATCTTCATATGTATTTAGTGTAAAGTTAATTTATTACAGACGGACACTACAATTTTATTTATATATATACATATATTATAGTGTGTATTTTCCTGTTAGATTAAATTTAATATTTTATTACAAGTGTCAACCCTTATAGGTCATTAAGACATTTAGATATATATATATATAATCTAAATATATAAATGTGTGTGTGTGTGTACGTAAGTATGTAACGTAAAAAAATATGTTTTATTATATAATATATATATATATGTATAATATAATTTAGATTTAAAAAAAAACTGTTTTTTTTTAGGCACGTAATTTTTTTATTGTTTTCAAAAATAATTAATTAGAATAATGTCAGTATTTAAAAAAAATATCACATAATTGTACAGCCGGGTATCGAACCCAGGACTCATTTATAAAAACTCCACCTTCAGGTTCGGATTCGAACCAGTGACCTGTGCTAACTGTGTCGGGGCGACCTCGTTTATTTTGCGCCATCACCTCAGCTTATAATATTTAACATAACTATATATAATTATAAAAATTATGCGTATATATATTTATTATAATAACTCAATCTACAGTTATTTTGTTGTTTTACCTAAAACTGTTAAATTATATTTATTTTATGAACAAAAAAATAAAATTTTGCAAAATTCTGCTACATACTTTTTTTCTGTTTTTTGTTTTAGTTAAAATATAAAATTTTTTAGCGAAAACTTAGCGATTTAAACCTTTTTTTTTATTTAAAACTTTTTATAAAATTTTTAAGATACATTTTTTTTTAAATACAACATAATTTATATAATTTATAATGTTAGGGTAAAAGTATCTGTAACATTACTAATGTCAATCTCAGATCGTATTAATTACCAATCGGGATAGATTATAAACTGAATGAGCGTACCAAGGTCGGAGTGTTAGTGCACAAAAAATAGAACTTTCGAGACAGTACAAATAATATTAACCTTGTAATTATTATATATATTTAATTAATAACTTTATTACACTAACTGCCCGACAGAGACAGACAAACAAGACAAACAAATAGACAGACAAACATTTTTTTTTAAGTATTGCATACTTTCATACACTTAGTAAAAAGTTTATATGAAATTACAAACTGAATTTTATATATATATTATATTATATAGTTTTATATTATATAGTAAGAAAAAAATATTAAAATTCAATAGATTCTAAAAATAGTATCAAAATAAGGTCAAGATATCTTCAGAAATTAATGAACGAGAGAACATAATTTTATCAGAAAAATATATATTTAATTATTAATAAAAATATAATAACAATTACAATATTAAAATAATAATCATATATATAAAATATATAATATATTATTCATATAAATTGATATATTTTTTTGTATTTTTGACCCCAATTGTGTATTTTTTTTTGGTTTTTCAAATTTAAAATTAGTAAATAATTTAAATTAAAAAAAAGCGAAATTTTATATTTTTTCACGATAAATGTTATGAAAAAATGAAAAAAAATCTCATAAAAAATATAACATAATATGTATATTATAAAATAATTCATTTTATAACATATAACACGTTAAGAAGATTAATAATATTTAATTATAGAAATTATTTTATTAATTAATATATTTTATTTATAATAACAATAATTTTATATCAAAAATATTACAAATTAAAAATGGGTTCGGTGCATACTTGTATTTTTTAATAAAAATTCAACCCAAAAAAAAATAATCAAATTGATAAAGTATTTAATTATAAATAATTTTAATTAATAATAATTAATAATAATAATAATTAATATTGAAATTAAGATTTCATATTTTAATCGAAATATCTTCAGGAATTATTTCAATCAAATTCTATTCACAAGTAAGATATATATTAATATATTATTTAATAATACTTACATTGTAAATCCAATTAATAAAATGGAAAACACAAAAAAAAAACACTATCACTTGTCCCGCACAGCAGCACAGCAGCACAGCAGCGCTACGTGCGGCTCCAGGTGACGTCAACTGCACTCGGTGCAGCTCGGAATACTACCTGATTACTCCGGCTCCACCATCTTATATACCATTGCGTAAGCTCAGCTCAGCTCAGCGAGCGGTTCAAGTCTTGGCCTTTATTAGTAAAATTTTCTTTGATGAAAATCTTTTTTAACCCTTGACATTGTTGTGGTATAAAAGTAGTGTAGCAGACATATTATATTAATATATTAAAAAATAAATGATTACGAAATATTTATCATATTTTTTTGTAGATGTATAAAAGTTTAAATTATGATTATTATAAATTCTGTTTAATATATAATATATATACTAGGATCCGCCGACCGTGCTGTGCGTGTGTGTGTTGAGCTGAGCCCCTCCTTTCTTCTTTTCTTGATAACTTTTGAATGGCTAAACATTTTTTCAATCTGTTTTCGCTATAACATCCGCGTTTGTCACAAACATACATGAGAAAATTTTTATCTAATTATCCCGTCGCATTCTGGAGACAACTAAACACAAAAAAGGTCTCCCAAACGGTTAAGAGCTTCGGATACGCTCAGCTCATTTATTATGTAAATAATAATACTGCATTAATCAATCAATAACACATGAAATACTTTTAAATAATCAGGACCTTGTGACAACTAAATAATTTAAAATGTTAATTAAGTTTTTTATGCAAAAAAAAAATAGGCATATTAACATGAATAGTAAATAAGAATATATTAAATATTTATTTATTTATTCCCCGGTTCATAAATTTCCAGAAATTCCCACTTATTTTATTATAGAGGGAGTTTGTGGAAAAAAATGTAAAAACTAAATTATATATAGAAAATCGTTTCATTAGAATATCCAAAATAAATATTGCATGACTTGGTTTAGTGTGAATTGGTCATTAACTAGTTGTCAGTGTCGTCGCGTTCTCACATACATACATACAAACATACACACATACACACACATACACACATACATACATACATACAGTTATACTAATCTATATCTATATCTGGATAAATCAATACATAAATACAGGAAACTAGTAAAAAACTAAATTCAATAAAAATATTATATATATATATATATATATATATATATATATATATATATTTTTTTTTTATTAAATCTTTTTATTCTCTATTAATGGTATAAGATTTTATGAGTCTGAAACCTATTTGGGAAACATTTTCCTTCTGTTCTGTTCTTTTCGGAACCAGAGAGCGATTTTTTGACGAAAAATTTATCAGAGATCTTGATTTAATTTTAGAACGGAAGAAATCACATGGCGCCATATCAGGATACAGGACGGTGGGGGAGGGATGTATAAGTATTATCTGTAGGGCTTAAAGGTCCTATAGGTATTCAGTTGCTTCTACTTCTTGACAATAAAAACTTGTCTCAATTTTGTAGTTTAACCCCAGCGTTGATGCTGATAACGAAAATGTTGAAGAAAATTAATACTAAATTTAAAACAACTACGAATTTTTTTTATTCTTTCATTTTCGCAGACGTTGTTTCCTTTTTAAATAATCATAGTGTTGGTTCGATTTCTATATTATATTATAAGTCCAAAACTATCAGAATAATGTCTTATTTTTATAAAATTTATCAATTATACCTTTGTTCCATTATACATTATTCTGTAAGATTGTAGTAACAGCGAGAAACAATCATTCGCGAAGGTTTGTGTAGAATCATGTATAGTTCCAGGTTGAATGTTGAATCTTACATTTGATATCAAAGGTCAAAGGGCCACATTTTTCTAGGATACTTTTTAATAGGGTAATAATTTAATATTGGAAATAAATATATTTTCTGTATTAAATTTGAAAACGAACTATTCAGGATTTATACATATTTTTTGATCCCAAACCTTTCTGAGAGGCCTCCCTTTGCTTACTTTTAAATTATTAAACATTTTTATTATTAAATTATTAAATAAACTGTAACGGTAGAATTCAATCATAAAACTTTTTTGTCAAAACTTTCTAAGTAGCTTTCAAAAATATCTTATGTAAATTGTTATATTTCTTCAATAATCTTAACTTGTGGGAGTTTTAAGAAAAAAATCCTACGAATGGGGAATATCGGGAAAATCTTGTGGAAATAAAAGATGACAAAAATATTTAACTTTAGTGTTTTGTTATTTTTTTATTAGAAAGTATCTTGGATCGACTGAAACAGGAAACATAATGGAATTGTTTGAATTTTGATTTAATTGTTTTAAGAATCTTTTTGACTATTAAAACAGTTTACTTTTTGTAAAAAAAAATGTCAAAGTCAATGATAACTTCAGTTATATAAACTCAATTTGTCTTATTTAGATTATTTTCTTGTTAAGTTTATTATATTAAGTTATAATCAAAATACAAATGACAAAAGAAATGAAATCTGTATAATTCAATATTTATTTCAAGACAAATTATCTAAAAGAACGAATTACATCAGAAAGTTTCATTAAAATTCTTATAAAATAAATTTTCATTAAAAATATATACAAAATAATATATTATACATTATATAATAAATAATAAATGAAAAGAAATCTTATCACTATGTTCTGTTATGGAAATTTTCAAAACTTATTGTTAATAAAATAATATTCACGCATGAACTAACACAATAAGCAATAAAAATATTTTATCAAAACGTGCACGTTTGTACAACCCTGTGTTGTGGTTGTATGAAAGAAAGAGACAGAGACACAGAGAAAGGGAGAAGAAAGAGACACACACACACACACAGAATTTATGGCATTTCGTTACGTGACGAATTCTACTAAATTTTCCTGTAAAACGTGTTAACGATTAATTCCAAATAAAAATATACATATATAAATATTAAGGGCGTCAACAGACCCTCAATTTCGAGTTGCTGCGCTCGCGAAATCTCGAGTGCCTTTTGCATATTGAGCGAAGCGAGTCCAGTGTATTGACTCATCGTTTCCCATTGACTTCAATGGGATATCAATTTTTTGACGATTATTCCTCAACGACATGACATTTTTCAATATTTTTCTTAAAACCATCACCTAATGTGTGTCTTATTGATTACAAAATTTCATAATTTTCCATCAAGTAGTGTTCAAGTCTATTCGTGAATAAAAATATGAATATATCTCCAGTAGAGCGCTCCGCTCGCTTCGCTCAATAAAAATATACATTTATACACGAAAACTTATTCGTAGAAATATATAATTAGATAGTATTTACTTACTTACCTTCACGCCATATCCCCTGCGGGGTAGCCAGAGACGACGGAGCGCCAAACGCTACGGTCCCTGCATACCTCTTTCGCCTCGACCACAGAGATCAACCTCTTCATACATACCCTCCGGTGAGTCCTCCTGCTTTTTACGTGACAATTAGATAGTAAGTATTTAAAAAACAAAATTAAACAAATCTAAAAACAATTATATAAAAAACATTATAAAAAAATACCTTTACACTCTTAACCATGAAATACCAAACTAAGAAACTGGATACATTTTTCTAACGGTAAAATGTATGTATGTATGTATGTATACAATAATTATATATAAAGAAATAAGGTTGATATCACTCTCACGCCCTTGTTTAGATGACCATAAGGTCAAAAGAAATGAGAGACCTTAAATCAATCAAAGGTCACATAATTATGGGCATAACAGGATACTAACTGTATTTCGTTCCATTATTTTTATTCCTCATTAAATATATATTAGTTTGTTTGTATGTGTGCGTGTTTACACACATACAAATACATACATAAAAAGCAATGAATGGAAGTGCGTCATACAAATCATGTAACATGGGATACCCCTTTTTATTTAATGTAAGACATTTTCCTCATTTGTCCATAGAATTATATTTTCATTACATTTCTAGGTAATGTTTTATTTAGCTGAGCCCGCGACTTCGTTTCAGTTATTTCATATTAACCAAAACAAACAGACAGACAGAAAGAAAAATAGATTTTTTATGTATATACTATGACTAGATGCTTCCCGCCCGCTTCGCTGGGCACACTATTGTAACTACTACTACTATTTGACAAGGTAATGTCAAGGTCTTGGTAGCTGTGGCTATGGTAAACATTGGTATGGTAACCGTTGCTATGGTAATCGTTGCGTAACTCTTTCTTCCATCTGTGTCTCTCATCATGAAACTATAAGGCCGATTGACTTTAAATTTATTGAAATAGTGGATGTCTAAATCAGAAAAGAAGTAACTATGTAAAATTATAAGTTAATCGGACATATAGTTTCGGAGATTTCGTGATGCGTCAGTTATATATATATATATATATGTATATATATGTATTTATATATTTATATATGTATATTTAGTGAAAAGTTAACATGGAATAACAAACGGACACTACTTATCTCTAAGACTTAAGGATCTTATTTTATTTATGGTATAATAACTCCACAAATTACAATGTCCACGCCATGATAGTTATATGACTTTAAAATGACTGAAATGATCGTTATGTAAATATAAGCCCTGTATATTTGTTAAAAACATTGGATCGGATATACTCCCAATGTTGTAATGTGTTTTGGTATTTAGTTTTGAAGATCTCCCAACTGAGTTTGTTGTGTTCTCGCGTTTGGAACTCCAGCCTTATTTAAGTTGGAGTATCTTTAGGCTAATAAATATTTTATACAGTCCTGACATTCCCATTTGATACACAAATTACTGGTATTAATATAAAATTCAACTTTATCTACACATCTACACACTACTAGGATCCGCCAATCCCGCGCGGCGGGTGTTGTGCTGAGCCCCTCACCTTTCTTCTTTTCTTGATAACTTTTAAATGGCTAAATATTTTTTCAATCTGTTTTCGCTATAACATCCGCGTTCGGCTCAAACATACATGAGAAAATGAATGATGAATGAAAATGGATGATGATGAGAAAAATTTTAGCTAATTATCTCGTCGCATTCAATTCATTCAAAAAAAGATACCCCAAACGGTTAAGAGCTTCGTTTATGCTCAGTTTAATAAAAAAAATATTGATTATCATGTGTTAAAATATTATTACAATGGTTTTAAAATCGAAATTGTGTTAACTTAACTTTAATTCTTTCAAGAAACAGAAGTTTACTTTTTATCTTTAATTACTTAATATAGTCATAAAAAATATCTTGATGTCATCTTGACATAGTTTCACAGATTTTGATAAAGTTTTTTTAAATAGTGAATAAATTTTTTTGATTTAATGTCTAAGAATGGATGCAATGTTGCATTTTCTCTACTATATTAGTATTTTGGACTGAAATATATATTTTGTTTCTAGTTCGTTAATATTCATATAATAATTTCAAAGTAAATATTACATTTTAAAATTAAATCAGCTGTGACTATAACTTCATATGCCCAGAATGTTTTTAAAAATAAAGTTATTCTAATTTACTTTATAACATCAGCTATCTGCAAGTTAAAGTTATATTAAAATTGATTCAGACGTTTCACAGTTTAGCTGGACCAAATAGACAGACAGACAGAAAAATAG
Organism: Melinaea marsaeus rileyi; assembly: GCA_918358865.1. Lineage (NCBI taxonomy): Eukaryota > Metazoa > Arthropoda > Insecta > Lepidoptera > Nymphalidae > Melinaea > Melinaea marsaeus. Next base: position 13,118,307 of record OU911089.1, on the reverse strand, counting down.
GTTTCATTATATAAGTATTTTATAATATATGCATTTAATAAAAAGTTGTTCATTACTTACAGACCCTTAAATTTAATTTATATGTATATATTAATATGTATTAATATTATGTTTTGAACTATGTAAGTTTAATTATATATTACGCTATATTGCCACCAAGATTCCACCATTATATAATAACGGCGTTAAAGACAAAAATAGCAATACAAAAATTGATTTGAAAATGTTTCACAATGTAAAAATTAATAAACTTAACGAAACTATGAAAACGAAAAAAAAGATATTTTTTCTATGAATGAATATTTTCACAGACTTTATAATAAAGGAGTTTCAGACCTTGAAAAATTTATAAAACATGAATATATGATAATCTTGAACAAATTCAAGATTTATTTCATTTTATTTACCAAATGAAAAATTATTGCTTCCGCGTTTAAATAAAATAGTATAAGTGTTTATCACTCGAATAATAAAGCGAGTTATTTTACTCTTCCTGTGTAAAGCGCATCATAAAATATATATTTTGCATAAATTAAGCCTTATTTGTAGTAAGTGGATGCTTAATATCATATTTTACATACCATATGTAAAGGGAATCCCCAGCCTCCGGGAATAACTTGTTTTGTTTACATTTATCATTTATTATGAATCGTCCAAATTTGAAAAACGGGATGATAGTTCATGCTATCCCTATTTTTAATAGGATTGGGATGACCTTGGGTTTGGTAACTAATGACTTTAATGCGTATGGTATGTCATTTTAAAATTAAATATGATATTTATTTGGAAACTGGGATAAACAGTTCAAGCTATTCCTGTTTGTAACAGGATTGGGATGGCCTTGGGTTTGGTAACTAATATGATTTTAAAATTAATATGATTTTTTTTTTGAACCCGGGATGACAGTTGAGACTATCCCTGTTTGTAATATGATTGGGATGGATTTGGTAACTAATGACCACCAGTATATTACAATGATAAAATAAATATCATTATGAATTTTTTTTCTTCTTCATATAAATAATTATTAAACTGTACGTTGTATATATTTATATATACGTTAGATATATTCTACTGTGTGAATTCCTGTCACAACAAATTTCAACTTATTGCATTTCGCCGGGTTATAAACCTGTAGGAGCTATTATACACTTAACACGGTTACCATAGCAACGGTTACGATGACAACGAATACTATGACAATGGTAATGTACCCAGCAAAGCGAGAGGGAATAAGCTAGTGATATTATATATATATAATACTTATTTTGTCAAACGCGGAAGTATTCATGAATCATATTATCTCCGATACTAAGAAAATGAGAAGGGAAAGACCAATTTTGGTCGTTTTGAACTTGTCAAGTCACTCTCCTGTATGACTAGCATTCAATCTGTCTTCGCTTGTTAATTTAATAGTTCTAGCAACATTAAATATACAATTTATGTAATATAGTTTATAAATAAACGGACAAACAAAAAAACGTAATTGAAAACATTACATTACATAAGGTTTTGTTGTCAATAAATGATATATTATATCTTTTAACTAGCTAACCCTGTGACTTCGTTCGCGGTGAATATGTTTTTTTAAATAAAAATAGCCAAGTCACTAATTATAACATCAGCTATACAGTGAAAGTCCTATCAATATCGGTCCAGCCGTTCCAAATACTAGTCGGACCAAACAGACCGACAGACATATTTTTTTATGTAAGTAACGTATTTCACATGCGTTAATTGAAAAGCTGTTCATTTTAAATTACAAACGGACAGTCATTTTATTTATATGTATATATAATTTTCTTGAAGTGTATGATTTATCTTACGTTTCTATAAATTAATTATTTTTATGTTCCCTAAATTACGTCAAAGTTTTTTCAAGAAAATCAATTTGTAAGTTATACTAAAACACTTTACTATTCCCATTTATTCGCAGTTATAAATGTTATTTTGTCCTTGTAGTTTTATACAGGGTAAATAGTAATTAATAACAAATTTTGAGCTCAAAAAATGCGGTGTCACAATATTAATTGTGTAAAGTGTGGGTATAATACTAGTATTATGGGGGGGTTGGCATTTAATCTAATTTTAAACAAACTTTAATGGAGCGAAGCGCTCTATGTGACACTTTTCTCATGTCCGGGTTTGGCATAAAAAAGGCTTTACCGATATTCATGAAATTTTGCACATTTATAGCCATGGTAATTGTAAAGGTTTATAAAAAAAAGTGAAAAAAAACTCATGTCGTTGAGGAATAATCACCAAAAACGACAGTCCCATAGACTTTAATGTAAAAAAAATTCGCTATGAGATATTTGATTATTCTATATTTTTGGCCCGCTGAAATGAAGATGGTTTACTCGCTTCGTTCAATTCACCGAACTCTAGCGAGCTTTTGCAAGCGCAGTGAGTCGAAATCGAAGTCCGGTTCGCGTCCCTAGTAATATTTAGTCTTATATGTATTTTAAGTGTTGACTTCTGGTTACTGTCACTGTTAACGGTTAGAAGGTGACGCAGTCAAGAACTTATTCTTACGTAGTTTTGGAAGTCTTCAGAAAAATCATATATCGAAAGAACAGTATATTGTTTGAAAGATGTTTGAAGAAGAAGTGCTGCACTCAATTACAGATGCAGCACTTCTCAAATAATTAACATTTAATATTATTTCCATTATAACAATTATATTTATTGTAACAGCTATAATATTATTATTTTTTAATACTTCAAATGCATTGCCATCTAAAAGCTCCGCTGGTCTAACCGCATCTAAGTTCCTACTCTTAAAAATAATATTAAATTCAAAAAAAATTCATATTCGTCCTTGTCATACGTTACATATGTCACAATATCTTTTCCTTTAGTCTATAATGAAGAAAATATTCGTTTTAAGGCGCTGCAAATGGCGCCTCCGACAGACTTGGACTCCCAGGTTCGAAAAGCATCAAACTAACGTGGAACGAAGTAAAACCTTGGACTTTAGACATAGCCTTTCAATTCATTAGTGACTTTCTTTGTTACTTTTTGTTTACCTCATTATTTTTTTACTGTAAGCGATATTGGTTGACTTGTAGATAACCTAGCATTAACTCCGGTAATTATACTTTTTGTACAATTAAATGAATTTATACTGTAAATAACAATTAATTAAATCTTACAACCATTGTTATCTTTTAACAATGTTTTGTTATTTATAACTTATATTATTAGTTGTTTAAATAACTTAAGGTAATACGATGGACCTGAATATGAATATTGCTATAATGTATTTTCTGGTCCAATCCAAGCAGCACTAAATCAATTAGCACGCTAACATCGCATACTGGAAAGGCTGTTAGTGAGCTATTAGCCTACTTGTGGTACGTACTTTTTTAGGGTTAAACAGCGCTCGTAAAATTGGATATTAATTAAGATATATGAAGACGTATAAAAGTAGGTTCTTACAGTTATAAATAATTATATTGATATTTATACACGTTTTTAATTATTATATTATTGTAACAAAAGCATGAGGACCCCCCGGAGGGCATGTATGAAGAGGTTGATGTCTGTGGCCGAGGAATGAGGTATGCAGGGACCTTAGTATTTGGCGCTCCGTCTCTGGCTACCCCGCAAGGGATATGACGTGTAGATAAATAAATAATAAATATTTAATTATTATATTAATGAAGTGTCAGAATCTATAATTAAATTAATGTTTAATGTAACGGAAGAAGATAAAAATATTGCACAATTCAACCGTAAAATGACATACGAGAAAATAAAAATTAATCCAAAGAATGTTTCATTGAATTTTGATAAAATATATTTTTTTATTTCCTCATAAAAAAAAATAATAAGTAGTGTCAATTTATGACAACATTTTTTTATACTAGCTGTGCCTGCAGCTTCGTTGGCTTGGATTGTTTTTTAAAATAAATGTAGTCTAAGTTACTTCTTCCGTCAGCTATCCGTCAGTGAAAGACATGCTAAATGCTTCAGAGTTTAGTCGAAACAAACACACAAAAAAATGTTTTTTTTAAGTAACAACTATATATACTTTCATATGAATTTTGTGAAAGATTTAATTTGGAATTACAAACGGACATGTTAATTTTAGTTATATATTTGTATATAAAAACAAGAAAATTTATGTAAGTCGTTCTCAAAACATAAATATTAAAAACTATTTAGAAAAAAATCAGTGTCATACAAATTTAAGAAAGCAAAGAAAAAATTATGGTATATAATAAAAATACACGAACAGAAACGCAGGCGACAATTAGTATACAAGTTAAGAAATTAATTAATTATCGATTTATTAGTTAAAATATTTTCATATCAAATCAAAATTTAGATAACTTTCAGTTTACCTAAAACTACGAGAAATAACAAGTAACATCGTTTGATAACAAGTTCAAGGAAAATTTATAAAAATATAAGAAAAACCTTCTAATTCTTAGAGTATATATAGCCTTACTAAGTAATTTAATAGAGCCTTCGAAAAATTACAGGAATAACCCAACTCTATTACTATTTGTAATTATTTGTATTTGTGGCCGAAACCGATTCACACTTGACCGGTTTAAAAATAAAATTACTGCGTATAATTATATAATTAATAATTAATTGACAATTGCGTGTCGAATTTAAAAATATTTTGATTTCAATATATTTTCGGAAGTAAAAGGATTTCAAAGTTGTCAAGGGTTCATTTTTACCTCACTTGAGGTCACATTTCGTTTAATTTTGTATCAAAATAACAATTTAAAAACCAGATACACCAAAATTATAAATATATTTTTATATTAAAGTTAAAGATATAATCTGACATATCCAATATCATGTTCAAAAATAAAATACGGAAATGAAATATCAAAAATAAACAGAGAATTCCGTTTTGAGAACAAAAATAATTTTATATTATTGAAAAGGGAACCTTCAAGATTATTCTATAAATAAAGTTCACAAAAAACATTGTTGAGCTGAGCGTAATCGAAGCTCTTAACCGTTTGGGAGACGTTTTTTTGTTTAGTTGTCTCCAGAATGCGACGAGATAATTAACTAAAAATTTTCTCATGTATGTTTAAGCCAAATGCGGATGTTATAGCGAAAACAGATTAAAAAAATGTTTAGCCATTCAAAAGTTAACAAGAAAGGAAGAAAGGAGAGGGGCTCAGCTCAACACCCGCACAGCACTGCTGGCAGATCCTAGTAAATAATACCTATTTAATAGCTATTATATATTTTATATTATCTTAAAAGATATCAATTGAAACTAATAGTAAAATTAACTGTTTCTTTAATATAACTAGTGTGCCCGCGACTTCGTCCGCAATGATATGTTAAATAGAAGTAGCCTTACTCATAAGTAATACGAAATTGTTTTGAATTTAATATTATTTTTAAGTTTAGGAACTTTATTTGGACTCGCTGCGCTCACAAAATCTCGCTAGAGTTCGGCGAATTGAGCAAAGCGAGTAACCTATCTTCAATTCAGCGTTCAAAGCTGAAACTGAAAGGCAAAAAATATAAAATAATCAAATATCACATAGCGAATTTTTTTACATTAAAGTCTATGGGACTGTCGTTTTTGGTGATTATTCCTCAACGACATGAGTTTTTATTCACTTTTTTTTATATACGATCGCTATAAATGTTCAAAATTTCATGATGATCGGTAAAGTTTTCGTGCCAACCCCAGACATGGGAAAAGTCTCACATAGAGCGCTCCGCTCGCTTCGCTCAAATAAAGTTTGTTTACAATTAGATTAAAAGCCAACCTCCCCATAATACTAGTATTATACCCACACTTTACACAATTAATATTGTGACACCGCATTTTTTGAGCTGAAAATTAGTTATTCATTACTATTTATCTTGTATAAAACTACAAGGACAAAATAACATTTATAATCCCATAAGCGAATAAATGGGAATAGTAAGGTGTCTTAGTATAGCTTACAAATTGATTTTCTTAAAAAAACTTTGACGTAATTTAGGGAACTAAAAAATAATTAATTTATAGAAACGTAAAATAAATCATACAACACGTCAAAAAATATATATATACATATAAATAAAATAACTGTCCGTTTGTAGTTTAAAATGCTTTTCACTAAACGCAAGTGAAATACTTTACTTATATAAAATAATCTGTCTGTCTACCTGTTTGGTCCGACTAATCTTTGGAACGGCTGGAGCGATTTTTACAGTAACTTGGCAGTTTTTATTTTAAAAAACATATTTCGCGCGGACGAAGTCACAGGCTGAGCTAGTTAAAAAAATAAATAATATGCCATTTATTGACAACAAAACCTTATGTAATGTAATGTTTTCAATTTAATTTTTTTTGTTCTCTCCGTTTATTTATTTAGATCAATCGTATATTTAATAATTATTATATATACGATTGATTATTAATTTATTTCCCTTCTCATTTTCTTAGTATCGGAGATAAAATGATTCATGAACACTTCCGCGTTTGACAAAATAAGTATTATATGTATAATATCACTAGCTTATTCCCTCTCGCTTCATAATCGAATTCATTCATCGAATTCACACAGTAGAATATATCTAACGTATATATAAATATATACAACGTACAGTTTAATAATTATTTATATGAAGAAGAAAAAAATCCCATAATGATATTTATTTTGATTGTAATATACTGGCGGTCATTAGTTACCAAATCCGTCCCAATCATATTACAAACAGGGATAGCTTGAACAGTTTATCCCAGTTTCGAAATAAATTTCATATTTAATTTTAAGATAACATACCATACGTATTAAAGTCACTAGTTACCAAACCCAAGGTCATCCCAATCCTATTAATAATAGGGATAGCCTGAAATGTCATCCCAATTTTCAAATACTCATAATAAATGATAAATGGAAACAAATTTTATAAGTTATTCCCGGAGGCTGGGGATTCCCTTTACATATGGTATGTAAACTATGAAATTAAGCATTCACTTATTACAAATAAGGCCTAATTTATACAAAATATATATTTTATGATGCGCTTTACACAGGAAGAGTAAAATAGCTCGCTTTATCACTCGAGTGATAAACACGTAACTCTTTGTTTAAACGCGGAAGGAATAATTTTTCATTTGGTAAATAAAATGAAATAAATTTTGTATTTGTTCAAGATTATCATATATTCATGTTTTATAAACTTTTCAAGGTCTGAAACTCTTTTATTATGAAGTCTGTGAAAATATTAATTTACAGATTTTTTTTGTTTTCATAGTTTCGTGGTGTGTTAATTTTTACATTGTGAAATATTTTTTTTTTTTCAAATCAATTTTTGTATTATTATTTTTGTCTTTAACGCCTTGTTTATATAATGTTAGATTTTTGGTGGCAATATAGCGTAGTAAATAATTAAACTTACATAGTTTAAAACATAACATTAATACATATATATATGTATGTATATATGAATATAATTTTTTGTACATAATTTTTTTCCACTCCAAGTTACTTTTTTTTATAAATTAATTAGAATAACATCACTTAAATATATTTATACAAAAAAATATAAAAACCACACAAATAATTATACAGCCGGGTATCGAACCTAAGACTATCATAATTTATAAAAACTCCACCTTCAGGTTCGGATTCGAACCAGTGACCTGTGCCAACTGTGTCGGGGCGACCTCGTTTATTTTGCGCCATCACCTCCATTTATAATATTTAACATAACTATATATAAGAATATATAATTATAAAAATTATGCGTATATATATATATTATAATAACTCAATCTGCAGTTTATTTTGTTGTTTTACCTAAAACTGATAAATTCTATTTATTTTATTAAAAAAAAATAAAAATTTGCTAATTTCTGCTAATACTTTTTTCTGTTTTTTGTTTTAGTTAAAAATATTGAAAATTTTTACCGAAAACTTAGCGATTTAAACCGATTTTTTATTTAAAACTTTTTATAAAACTTTTAAGATATATTTATGTAAAAAACACTACATAATTTAGTTTTACCTCGTTCCACGTCAGTCTGATGCTTCTCGACCATGGGAGTCCAAGTCTGTCAGAGCCATTTGCAGCGCCTTAAAACTAATATTTTCTTCATTATAGATTAAAAGAAGAGAAAATTTGACATTGGTAACGTTTGGCAAGGAAGAATATGAAATTGTTTTGAATTTAATATTATTTTTAAGAGTAGGAACTTCTTCTAAAGACGGTTTAACTCTCAGTAGGTAACGCGGTTAGACCAGCGGAGCTTTTAGATGGCAATGCATTTGAAGTATTAAAAAATAGTAATATTATAGCTGTTACAATAAATATAATTGTTATAATGGACATAATATTAAATGTTAATTATTTGAGAAGTGCTGCATCTGTAATTGTGTGCAGCACTTCTTCTTCAAACATCTTTCAAGCAATACTTTGATCTTTCGATATTTGGATGATATTTCTGACGACTTTCAAAGCTACGTAAGAATAAGTTAAAGTTCTTGACATCATCTCTAACAGTTAACAGTGATAGGCACGAGAAGTCCACACTTAAAATACATTTAAATATTACTAGGGACGCGAACCGGACCTCGATTTGCATTCGCTGCGCTCATAAAATCTCGCTAGAGTTCGGCGAATTGAGCGAAGCGAGTAACCTATCTTCAATTCAGCGTTCAAAGCTGACACTGAAAGGCAAAAAATATAAAATAATCAAATATCACATAGCGAATTTTTTTACATTCAAGTCAATGGAACTGTGATTTTTGGGTGATTATTCCTCAACGACATGAGTTTTTTTTCACTTTTTTTTTAATAAAAAATCGCCATAAATGTGCAAAACTTCTTGGAGATCGCTAAAGACTTTTTCATGCGAACCCGGACGGACGGACATGGGATGCAAAAAGTTTCACATAGAGCGCTCCACTCGCTTCGCTGAATTTAAGTTTGTTTAAAATTAGATTAAATGCCAAACCTCCTATAGTACTAGTGTTATACCCACACTTTACACAATTGATTTTGTGACACCGTATTTTTTGAGGTCAAAATTAGTTATCCTGTATAAAACTACAAAGACAAAATAACATTTATAATCCCAAAGGCGAATAATAAAGAAATAAATAGGAATAGTAAGGTGTCTTAGTATACGGCTAGACCGATTTTAACAGAACTTTCACTGTATAACTGATGTTATAAGAAGTAGACTATTTTTATTTAGTAGTTTTTATGTGATTTTGCTTATAAGCGTATTTCTAGGTTGACGATAGGCACGCGCGAAGGTTCAGATAACGTTAAGTCTATGGAGAAATAGTTTTTTGACCATCATTTCTGAACGGAATGAGACATTTAAATTCTGTTTTTTAAAAAATATACCCATTCCCAAGCTTCACAGGTCTGCCAAATCATTCAAATCGGTTTAGTAGTTTTTATGTGACGTTGCTTCAAAAATAATTTTCTCAAACGGTTAAGAGCTTCGCTTACGCTCAGCTTAATTATATTTATATGTATATTTATATATATTTATTAAGTAGTTTTGTCTGTACGGTAAAGTGAAAATCGATTTATAATATAATTATCACAAAAACTAACCTGTCTTTGTCAAATTAGTTATTTTTTTTTACATGATAGACAATATCCCCCCTCTCCGTAAGTTTAATCTTTGTATCAATAATCTGAATCGCTTGCTTCCTCATTATAAACAATTATGGCTCCCCCACAATTATTCTATTACAGAGTTAATTTTAAGTCGCTTATTCTTTCTAAACGACGTTGTATTAAAAGGTGACCCTTTGACAAATCCGTATTTAACCTTGAGGAAATAATATCCGCATACCGTTACCATCCCATCCTATCCTCTATTCTCAAAAATCTACATTAAATAACGAAAATCTATCCGCAAACATGTCATATTTTTGGTTTATTTCACTGAAACCTGCGCAGCAACGGCTGTCAGTTATTTATCGTAACCATAGCAACGACATAAACATTATAAGGCACCTGTTAACACATTTGCTATTATTTTCTTATTTTATTGTTTTAATTCTCAGGTTTCAGTGATTTTTGATAAATATGGACGACGAGGAGGAGTTTGGGGCGGCCATCACCGTGGGCTCGGAGACGACGGAAGCCGAAAAGGAATTTGAAAAAGTACTTTTTATTTAAACGGCTTTTAGCACTTTGTTGTTATATATACATTAATATATTTTAATTAACATTACTTATCAAATACGAAAAATGTTATCAAACAAAACATTGATTTCACCTCTACCGTTCGTATCGATATTTTTTTCTGGTTTAGATTACCTAACCTTAGATCAAATATAGATTTTATTTTAAAAATCCGATTGGTTATTACTAACTCTTATTTTTTATTGAGTTATATTGGGAAAGTAGAAAAGGGTCTATCATTGATCCCTGAAGCACTCCAATCACTTAACAATTCTGTATTACAGGTCCTAGAACAGATGCGAGAAGCTGAAGGACTAAAATTATATTCCGATGTGTACACGAAGCTTTACGATTCGTATTACAAAATGAAAGAGGAGAATGTTGGTCACCAGGAAAAGATAGCCTACCTTAAGGTATTATAAAATGTATCTATTTAGATTAGTTTTTAATTTAGACTGGAAAACACTTCAATAGTTTGGAAATACATTTAAAACATGCATTTTAAACGAAGCATCGGTACAATATATAGCTAAGGTGAGGCTGATAGGAGTGTGGGAAAGGGCAGACGAAGTCATTGAAGATAGCTAGTTAATAATACAATTTTTAAACATCTCAGAAAGATTTAATTACCATTTTATTTCTAGGGTAAGCTAGGACGATACGACTCGACTATTACGGAGTACTTAACTGAAATATCGGATTCATCCAAAACAATTGACAAACTGAGAGCTGAAATAGGTAATAATAAGCACTTTTAGATAAAACTTTGCTAAAAGTATACATTTCATATTTTTCCACAATTTGTCTTTATAATAATGTTTATATAGATTATTATTACTTATATAGATGAAGCTAGGTCATTAGCGGACGCTATGCACTCTCGAGAACTGGCCAGCGTTGAAAGTCTAGAGACTATGAAGAAGACAGTCACCAGACTGGAGAAGGAGTTGGATGCAAGGAAGAGAGCGGGAGATGACGACGCGTAAGTCGTGTACCCTTCATATAAAAATATAGAAGATAAGTTTTAAAAAAAGTTCTAAGAAAATAAATTTTAATTGATTTCCCAATATTCGCATCTATTACGAAGAATTTACTAAACTAATAACATTTTTATAAGGCATTGAAAACGGTGAACCTATGGAAAACATATTTTTCGGTGATAAATGTTAAAACTCTTTTTTCACTCAAGAGGAGCAACGTCAGCAGTAAAAGAGAAGGAGAAATTCGAGAAAGAAAAAGCACGCTTACAGGGCGAGCTAGATGGAGTTACACACAGATTGACAAACGCATTGAGTTATGTTGAGGAGTTGGAGCAGAGACACACTCATGCAGAAGAGAATATTGCTAAGCTGGAGGAACAACTGGAGGTAAAATTTGTTAGAATTAAAAATAAACAAAATTGTTATTAAAATATACTTCCGGCAAGATTAAATGACTCAATTCAATTCACGTATAATATTATTATCAATATCAAAAAGCTTCGATCATTATCATTTAAAAAAACTAAACATAATATTTTAACATTGCCAATATTATTATTATTTCAGGAAGCAGATAACAACGCTGTGCGTCAAAACAGATTGGCCGACCACTTGAAGAACGAGAACGCTACGATGAAAACGGAGGTGGAGAGACGCGGTAACACAATCGGCAATCTTAATGATAAGGCAAGTCACGAAATTTTAATCTACAACCTTGCTTTGGCAACAAAATCTAAGCTAGCAACTATGTATCGAACATTTTGTAGTTGTTTATTGTGTTTGGCATAACAATAGTCAAAGCGCGTGTAAATAAACAAATAATTACATGATTATTTAAAAGACATGACCTTGTTTTAGTTCAAGATAATCAACAAGTCAGGCGTACCTAATTTATAAAAAACGTATCGTCTAAATATAACTAGTTGTCATTGTTTAAATTGTTTTCTGATTTTCTAATTAATTCTTGCAGCTAACTAAAACAGAAAAGACCCTAGAACGTCGCGACAGGCAGCTTAAAGATATGGGACACAAGTTAGAGACAGCGCAGCACGAACAAGAAGCAGCATCAGCTAAGGCAGCGCAATTGAGAGATCAACTGGACTCCACCAACGCTGAATTTGATAAAACAAAGCAGACCCTGATTAACACATCCAAGGAGTTGAAGGTCTTGTACAAAATAACAAATAAATAATACCCTAACATGCTTAAAGACAATTTCAATCGGTTTTTACAATTTTTTTTTCTCTTATTATGTTCGTTCAAAGTCGAGTGGTTTTTAAATGTTATTCTGTTCATTATTGTTCTTATTTTATTAAAATATCTAATAACAAAAAATTTAAAATTCACCAAGCATTAAAGCTCAATTTGTCATTAATAATAAAATATATTTTTCAGAATATGATAGACGATGGCAACAGACTGCGTAACGAGGTGTCGAAGCTAACGAAACAAAGTCTTCAACAGATGAAAAGATATCAACTACTGGAACAGTCCAAAGCCAGCGTGGAAACTGATAGGTAGAATTTAATATAAGATCTTGTAAAAACAGTATATATGGCAATCTTTTTTACTCAACAAATATTTAAACAAATATAATACATAATTTTAATAGATCAAAAGAAGAATATTCATACATTATACTAAAAAGTATATTATTTTATCAGAGAAAATCTCCGCCAACAAGTCAGCGTGATGGAAAGAGAGATAATGCTGAGCAACAAACAGTCTGAGGCGGACCGAAGAGAGATTGAGAACCTTAACCGAGAGAAGGACATCTTGAACAAGAACATGCAGAAGATACAAAGTACATTAAAATACCCAATTGTTAGATAAGTGGGTTAAAAGTGGAAACTTTAGCTAATAGAACGTAAATCTATAAAGGCTGGTTTAACTTAATAAGACTATCTCTCTAGAGATAGACTAAGTACCAAAGCCCTTCTAACTATAATGCCAAGTTCACTATTCCCACATACTTCTGTTTTGACACTTACAGTATAAAACTCTTTTAATAGTAAAACATTATACTAATCTCTTCCTAGATCTCTTACTATTATTTCGCAATGACATACGTGGATTTATTTAAGCCTATCTAATTACTAATGACCCCGATTGTCAAACTAAAATTTCCGGTTTCTTCACACCACGGAACAATAATATGCATGATTGATCGACTGTCGTTCTAAATCTCAGTGTAGTTTTCGTTTACAGATGAGGCAATGGAGAACCTGCTGATAATAAACCGGATGGAGCAGCGTCGCAAGCAGCTCGAACATGAGTTGGAGGGCAGCGCAGCTCAACTCAATAAACAGAGACTGGTTGTGAGACAACTGGAGAAGGACAAGGACAGGTGAGTGGAAGAAAGAATCGGTGAATATAGAAGAGAAGAAGAGAGGGAGGTAAAAAGGGGTTCTTTGAATTTACTGCCAATCATCGTGAACAGTATTTTGTTAGTGAAGAAAAGATTTTCCAGATCGGTACGACATGGGTACCTTCAAAAAAGGCGTCTACTCCTACCTACAAGGCCGGCAACACTCTTGTAAATCCTCGGATGTTGCAAGAGTTCATGGGCGGCGGTGATCACAAGTCATCTGTGACCCGCCAGCTCGTTTGCCCTCCTCTTACATAAAAAAAAAAGAAGAATTTGTCAAAAATTTTAAATAGAATTAAGTTGCTACATTGTTAGAAAATAGTTTCAAATTTTCAGAATGCTGGAAGAAACAATAGCACTAAACGAGAAGATAGATGATGTTTCTGGTAAGTAACATGATATACTCACAGAATTTGAATGTTGATAATAATAATAACAAATATAATTAGAATTCTATCCGTAGAGGAGGTTCGTCTGCGAACAGCCGATATCCTGGATCTCAAAAAAGCTCTGCGCGAGGAATCTATCAAAGGCCGAAAGCTCTCAGTAGCATTGGACACGACGCGAGCAGAACGTAATATGCTTCACAAGAACTACACGGAGGCACTTGATGAGATACAGGATCTGAAGCAGAAATTGAAGGTTTTGTACACAATAATATGATAAATAAAACATCCACTCTAATTTACTTAAACAGTTTACGTAGAATACTTTGATAATCAAAAGAATTTTGTTCTTTCGGCTTCAAGACTTGGTGACCGTATATTACTAACTTCTCAGATGCTGGCTTACCAAATCGAGCAACTCAAAGAGGATATTAGTGGCAAAGAAAGTGGACTCAAATCCTGCGAAGGGACTTTAGTGAAATGCAACAAAAAGACTGAACAACTAAAGTCTGAAGTTCAAGCGGGACTCACTCGGTTGTCTGAGGCGAAGGCTGATATCACTGCCTTGAGACAGGAAGAAGCCAGGCTTAACAGAATAGTTCAGGTATTCAAGATACGATTGATAATAATAATTAATTTTATTCCGTGATTAAATGAAAATAGTTTTAAATATTCTATTCGGTAATTAGAAGCAATGTTTACAAGATAAAGGAATTCTGAGCATACTTTTATTTCTTCGTTTTATACATTCTTAAAAAGTTTTATTCTAGTCAATATCTGATACTTTGTTGTCTTATAATTTGTCATCATCTGCAATTAATAGTCCTCTCTTGATTTGACGTTCTAGGAATGATATATCATTATTAAGAATCAAGTTACAATTATACTTGAATAAGGAAAATTAATAATAATAATATATATGTGTGATTATTTTATTATAATCTCTATATGTACGCACGCAGTAACATAAAGGAATTTATAAGAATTTATTATACTACCATCAATTACCAGTAGCATTTTATTCTTCCTGCAATTAATTCATAATTTCATACAACGAGGGCCTAGTTTATAGCAATTATTATCCGATAACTTCTGATTTATCGTATTATCCGTTTATTTTTTTATATTATATCATGAAGTATGTCGACAAAAATACAGTGTTTAAATATTGTGTATTATCTTAGTTTTACATAGCAACATATACCAAAGTCGATTTTAAACATCAAGAAAATACGTAAAAATATTAGGTCTACAACTTTGCTCCCGCCGTTTTTTTTTTAATTTTAAAAATTATATAAAAAAAATGGTATCTTATTTATGTTTCAAAGTATTGTCCGTCACTTTCCACTACTTTGGCCCATCTTTCAGGCAACAAACGAATCCCGCGTCGGAAAAATTCTTCATCCTTTGATAAGATCCAAGAATCGATCCATTCTTTCACTTTTTCAAAAGAATCGAAGCCCTGGCCCGCCAGGCCGTGTGTCATCGACCTAAATAAATGGTAATCAGATGGAGCAACATCTGGAGAGTATGGCGGGTGAGGTAGAATATCCCATTTCAGTGTTTCGAGGTACGTCTTGACTACTTTCGCTACGTGAAGTCGAGCATTGTCGTGTTGCAAAATTACTTTTTCGTGTCTATCAGCGTATTGCGGCCGTTTTGCTTTTAATGCCCGACTCAAACGCATTAATTGCATTCGATAAAGTGCACCAGTAATTTTTTCAGAAGGTTTTAGCAGCTCATAATAAATTACGCCAAGCTGATCCAACCAAATACACAACATGACCTTGGATCCGTGAATATTCTGTCGAGGTGTCGCCGTAGGGGTGTGGCCGGGCAATCCCCATGATGTGCGTCACTTAGGGTTGTCGTAGTGCACCCATTTTTCGTCCCCAGTAACAATATGATGAAGAAATCCTTTTCGTTTTGGTCTTTCAAGCAGCTTTTCACAAGCTAATAAACGTCGCTCAACATCTCTTGGTTTCAACTGATACGGTACCCAGTATCCTTGTTTTTGGATCATCCCCAGCTGTTCCAGGCGTTTTGATACTGCTCGTTGAGTTACTCCCAATGATTTTGCTAGCTGTTCTTGAGTTTGGCACAAGTCTTCATTAAGTAAAGCCTCCAGTTCATCATCTTCAAAAGTTTTTTCTCTGCCACCGCTATGCCGATCTTCAACAACAAAATCACCGCTTTTAAAGCGCTGGAACCACTCGCGACACGTTCTTTCACTAATAGTATCATCACCATAAGTACTTGAAAAATTAAAATCTCCCGCAAATGACGTGAATTCGGTTTATAAGTTGACATATTTAATTAAGTGTAACTATATGACGCAAACATAAATTAACTAATATCGATGTAAGGTTATATTTATAGATGTCAAAACTAATGGAAAACAACTGTGATTTATTTATTTGAACTATTACTGGCTACTAGCGCCATCTTTTGGAAAACGGCGGGAGCAAAGTTGTAGACCTAATAGTATATTTTGATCGAATTTTAGGTGATAAATATTGAAATTACAAAAAATTTCTTTTGTTATCAGTGTAAAATAACCAACTTGGACAGATATAACATTATGTATAACAATATAGGAAGGTGATACAGCCAGAGCGAAGCTGATGAAGGAGTTGGAGGGTCTGGTGAACGAGCGCGACGTGGTCGGAGCCCAGCTCGTGAGGAGAAACGACGAGATATCTCTCTTGTATGAGAAGATACGTATATTGGAAGTTACGCTGCATAGAGGTTTGTATATGAACCCTTAAACCTACACCTGGATCGCAAGTCCCAGGCATTGCTTGTGCTCCTCTTCTTGCAACGCGATAGGCCCGGCACGGTGAATCCATGGAATGCTAAAAAGCTTCGTCTCGTCTATATAGCAGAATGGCCTAGTTATGAATTATATCTTTGCGTGCAATTCAAATAATTATTATAGTTTATTTTATTATCCTAAGGTGAAAGGCAGTACGAGCAGAGGGTTGAAGATATACGGCTGCTTAGGCTGGAGATAATAAGACTGCGAAAAGAAAAGAACTTGTTGTCGAAAGGCATTGAGAATATGACAGATCTACGCTTAGAGGTGAATATATCTCATATTTATATTAATTAACACTAAACCTACCGACAATTCTTGTATACCTGTTCCTACCGCACGCGGTTAAATTGACCGGTAATTAAAAGTTATTTTATTATATAACGCAGGTAATAATGGAAATAACTAAAAGTAAAGAGTGAAGAAAATATTATATGCATATTCTAAGAATTGTCATGTTTAAAAATGTGCATGTTTTACAAAAGTTTAAGAACGGTCAATTTGACCGGTACTTGGTATGTTTAGTGTTAATTACATATTTTATATCATAATTGGAGTCTACTTTTAATGAAGTAGCTTGTAGCTTCACGATCGCTTCCCCTATTCTCACAGATTGCTGATTTTTCAAACATTTATATATAATTTCATAGATTTGTCCGCGTTTTGTGATCTATTAGTTTATCTACAACTAAGTAATGTATAATTAAGTATTAATTACCTATTATCTTTACCTTTTTAATTGTTGACAAAGAAGGTCAAACTTGTGCGTGATTGTTCATCGCAATTATTTAACAATCAAATTAATATAAACAACTGCCACTAATTGTCTCTTTAATAGTCGCGGTTAATGTGAATGAAAATTAATTATAATATTTTAATATAATTATATATAATAACTTGTAAGCTATAGCCTGTGAGTAATGAAATTAAAATAAACAGGTCTGGGACATTAGTTGTTTAAAGTATGTCTATCTACATCTACATACATACATACATACATACAACATACATATTATTACACCCCTTTTTCACCCCTCCGAAAGAGTGACTTTCACTCTCTACGATCTTGACACTTCTTTCGATTCTTCCATTCTCATAACTCCCTTCATACATCCTCAATCTGATGGAGGAATGTTCATCCAGGTTCTCCTTTTCCATCCACACATCCCTTATATATACGTGTCAATTAACCAACTAAGCATTATTTATTACATTTGGTGTCATATAGTTAAAATTCATAACTTTTATAAGTAAAAACTTAAAGCAAAATAAGATATAAAATTTAAAATGAATTCTTTCCAAGCCTCAAAAAGTTTTTGAACAATTTTCTAACATGTAATTTAGTTTTATCGTCAGAGTCGTATATTAACTCAAGCTCGTGGAAAGCTGAAGAAAATGGAATAACCCAAGTGGAGTCAGTAACTCGACTGGGGTTTATCCACTTTCTAGGAGAAAATAAACCTAATAATAGTTATTCAAGTTACTTTTCCTCTTCTACTATTATTGCATCGTGTCTTATTTTGTTTTGATTATTACATTTTACTTTGTTTTGATTATTAAAGTATTTAATTTTATATATTGGTTCTGCCATTTCTAGTAACTAATTCAGTAACAATCAATTGGTGCTGAATGTGACATTTTGTCAAATTATAACTGCGTTTTAAATATAAAATTAAAATAATAATATAATAAATAATAATCGATTAATAATGTCTAAAATGATAATATTTTATAAAACTCTTTCACGCCTTAAATGTAAATAAATATATTAATTTCATAATTTTTGTTAACAATGTCGGCCATTTTGATTTTATGAATGAAAGATAGGATTTAGTTGCACGATACCAATAGTCAGGATCGGATTTGAATTTTTTTTACAAATAAAAGATTGTTTTTCCTGTCAAGTCTTACAACAATTTATTGTCAATCATTAAAACTATTTCAACAAAGAATGTAGTAGTTTGTTTAAATAAATTAAAGTATACTAAAAACAAAAATAAAGCGTTGGATGAATGCGAATGGAACTTTTTTTGGAGGGTCGTTGAGGATTTCCATAATTCGAAAGTTTTTTTTTTTAACTTTATTTGGGGGCCCTCCTCTCTTCTAAATCCAGCCCTGCCAACAGTGTTGCTCCGTTGAAAAGAAACGGAGAGATACTATGTACTATTACAACAAGAATTAAGATTTCAATTGTAACGTGGTAACAAAAGATACACCAATAACCAGCTTTAAATGATCCAGGTGTTCAA
Source organism: Melinaea marsaeus rileyi (assembly GCA_918358865.1). Taxonomy (NCBI): domain Eukaryota; kingdom Metazoa; phylum Arthropoda; class Insecta; order Lepidoptera; family Nymphalidae; genus Melinaea; species Melinaea marsaeus. The sequence continues at coordinate 13,099,375 of OU911089.1, read as the reverse complement.
TCTGGAGCGCGAGTTGGGCCGCGAGAGGCTGCGAGTGCGGGCCCTGGAGGAGGCTCTGGAGACTCCTCTCAACGTGCACCGCTGGAGGAAGCTGCAGGGCACTGACCCCGAGAGCGTCCATCTCACCCAAAAGCTCAGATTGACGCAGAAGTAAGTTAATATTTCTGATGAATAACTGAAAACTATTGGGGGCTTATTTTATTTGAAACCAAGGCTGAAACTAAGGTAGTATATTTCTAGATTCTATTTCTTTAAGGCACTACGGATCTATGAATATAAATTGTATTATAATGCCTTCCTAGATATCGAACATGTAGATAAAACAAATGTAACAACAAACAGCTCGTAAGGTGAATGAAATGTTTCCAAGTCAAGGCTCGCGCCGAGGAAGTGCTTATTGCGGCCGCTCATTGCAAATAAGAGATCATTAAATATTTTTATTGTAACAATTATAAACAGTAATGACTCCGTTCCTATCCCTGACCCTAGCTTTTGACACTAGTCTAATAATAGGCCCTCAAATAACTAACTTCACGTAATTTACTCTATTACTACTAATGGAGCACTAAAGTTAGCTCAATTACTACCAGTAAGTAGTAAGATAGTAATTAAATTAAATACTTAAAAATAAATGTATTGTATACAAACTTTGAAGGGAGACTTGCTTCTATCCAATCCACAGCTTTCTAGTTATATTGTAAACTACTTTTTAACAGTATAAAGTACTGGGTGCGCCAACAGACCCACAATTTCGACTCGCTGCGCTCGCGTAATCTCGGGTGCCGTTTGCATATTGAGCGAAGCGAGCCCAGTGTAATGACTCATCGTTTCCCATTGACTTCAATGGGATATCAGTTTTTTGACGATTATTCCTCAATGACATGACATTTTTCAATTTTTTTTTAAACCCTCAACTAATGTGTATCTTTTTGATAGCAAAATTTCACAATTTTCCATCAAATAGTTTTCGAGCCTATTCGTGACAAAGAATGTGAAAAAGTCTCCAGTAGAGCGCTCCGCTCGTTTCGCTCAATCAAATGTGAAGATTGGCTGTTACCATATACAACACATGCAACACGTTTTTTACTTTATTGTATTTGTAGAAAAGTTCTCGCCCAAAGCGAAATGCTGGTACTCAAGGATCGCGAACTGAAGGAAACTACTAATTTGTACACGGCCGTTAAGGACATGCTGGCGTTGCAGCCGAGCCCCGAGATACAGGTACGAAAAGATATAATAAAATTAACTATTTATTAATAAGAATCATGTTTTACCATCAGCAATTAAGTTGGGAATTAAGTCCCCGCAGTACTTTTGAATACATACATACAAATTCCGTACAAAATTAAACTCTAACATACGAATATATTCCCTACAAAATAAGTAATGTTGATATTATTAGCCAAAGACATGAAGCAGAGCTATATTTTATTCCATTGGCTGAATCAAACGCTGTCGCACAACTAAACTCTCCGAAGTTTAATCCAAATTTGTGCTATATATATGTATATATAGCACAAATTTATAATATATATATATGAATGACTTTACGATCATTTTACTCTTCACTCTCTTGCAGCAAACCCTGAATCGAACTCAGCGCGCCCTCGCGCAGAGAACTAGTAAGATGAAGTGTCTCATTGCTGGTGAGGAGTTTTTTGATTTTTAATTAATTTTAAAATCTTTCTTCTTATTCTAAAACTAGCCGTGTCCACGACTTTGCTTGGAATGTTTTTAATAAATGTAGCTCACGTTACTCATTAAAAAATCAGTTATCCGCCAGTGAAAGTCCTGTTTAAATTATGTTCAGCCGTTTCAGAGATTAGCCGGAACAAACATATAGACAGACAGAAACAAATTGTAATAACCATATATACCTAAGCATTTAGTGAAAAGTTGTTATTTGGAATTACAAACAGAAACTTTAATTGTATTATAAAAATAAACGATTATAATATCAATATTTTATAATAACTTTCATTCAGAGCTGAGCATGCGTGAACGACAAGTGACAGACTTCAGACTGGAGCTGGACCAAGTGAACGAAGAACTTCTATCCTTCAAACAGAAGTACTTCGAAATGAAGCGCGCATTGGACGCCGAAGAAGCGAGAAGATTGAAAGTTCCCACTCCCACTACACCGGATAAAAAATAATTCAAATATCACAGATAATTCCATTTATTTTATTTCGTCTGTATGTGCTGATTTAAATGCAAATGCATACATGTATAATTGTATCTGTTCCGTGTGCCTAGGGCGAGTTTTTTTTACCAACTCGATTGTGTTAAACTTTCATTGTTTGAAAAAAGAAGCGTAACCAATGTAAAATAAAAAACAACATCTAGCGTCACGTATGTAAAATGAAACGTGATCTAGTGCAATAAATCTAAATTTAGAATAACGTCATCTAGCGTAATGAATTTAAAATAAAAACAACTAGCGTGACGTATTTAAAATGACGTGATCTAGCCAATAAATTTAGAACAACGCCATCTAGTGTAACTAATGTCAAATTGTCTTTTCATACAAATTAAAATTCACTTTACTCGATCGGAGTTGGTACGAAAACTGACACTAGATACATTGATAATCGTGATATTTTATTACCCACACATAAACAATGATCGTTGTCTCACACACACACACACACACACACATATACGTGGCCATGGAGAAAACTTAACAATCAAGATATAATTACTATTTATTACTTGTATTTAATGTCTTAAAAATTTTTCGAAAAATATTCTTTAATAATTGACTGACTTTTGTATAAATCTTTTTACTATTGAAAAATATCTTTAGTGGTAACATTAAAAAAATGTATCTACGTGCCAAATATTTTATTAAGTTTGGGATGAAAAAAAAAAATAAAACACAAAGAGTCATTAATCCGAAAACAATAGTTTTATTTAAGAACTTTTTCACTTTCTCATAAAATATACACATTGTTTTTGTCATTAAACTAAACTTGAAGTAAATACTAATTTTAAATACCAATTCTCACCGTGGGCGCGGCCGCTGTTGCGCTTCTCTAATTGGCTGTCTCATGTACAAATCCGTCACTTAATTCTATTTAGAAAAACGAAAAAAAAATAATAAAACCAAAGCACGATTTTTTCCTTTTTTTTTTTTGTACATTACAAATTATAAAGTCCGTTCTCCGTTCGCTCTCGTTAATTAAAGTGTGATGATAGATTTCTACAGTCCGTTTGTCGATACTTAAAATTAACAACAGTTTGTATGGGCGCGGGTACAAATGCCAACGAATGCGGAACACGGAGGCGGGCGGCGGCCGGCCGGCGGGCCCGAGGCGAGGCGAGCCCCAGCCGAGGTAGAGGTAACAAGCCGATAACACTAGAATCCTTTTATTACATTTAACACTAATTTGGACAGTTAACTATTTTATTTAGAAACAATCGTTTATAAACTTTTATTATATCATCTATATAATCAAATTATCGTATAGAAAAGTTAATCTAAGTACAAAAATGTCTCGACGGCTCGCGCGGTCGCAAATGAACAGACAACGTTCGGTCCGACCCGCCGCCCGCTTACATTACATACATATATCGGCCCGCGATCCACGCATTACAAACAGTATACAGTATAGCTTTCCCTCACCGGATACAAACACGCGCTGCACACAAGTCCGCAGAGGTAACACTCACATACACTCTCGTGCCGCGAACGTGGGTACGCACATCACTTACTAGTCTAGACATATGGTGGAATCAATAAAACTATCGTTCGTTAGTGCGGCGACGGTACTGCAACGTAGCGTGAGGCCTAGTGGACGTCGGAGCTCTCCTGCTTCATCTGGTGGTTGGCCGGGTCCGAGGTGTTGATCGGCTGGAACAGACGGACACGCCTCACTACGGGCTCATATACCAGGAGCGATTACTCTACACTCGATAATGTAACAGTGTGGCTAGGGAGAGCTTTTTTACAAACGCGATTATGTTTAGTAAGGTTCGATTTGTATAAAATAAGAACAACGCCATCTAGCGTAACGAATTTAAAATTGTTCTTATTTCATATAACACTAAGTTCACTTTAAAGCGATCGATTAAAAAAACTCGTACTAAGTACACAGTGTAGCTAGTGAGTTTTCCCCCAACTCGATTATGTTAAAGTAAACTTAGATTTGTATGAAGCAACAGTTTGACATTCGTTACGCTAGATGGCGTTGTTCCTATTTAACATCGGTGATGCTAGATGGCGTCGTGCTTAGTTCACTCCCACTGGTCGGACTGTTAGTATCGTGTCTCACTAGCGTGATGGGCGGCTGCGGCGGTGGCTGCGCGGCCGGCTGCGGCGGCAGCGCCGGCGCCTCGTGCACGGCCGTGGTGGAATGAGCCGCCTGCGCCCCCCCGCCGCCGTAGTACCCGCCGTTCATTCCCGCTGGAATATTGGTATGGCATTACATTTAGTTCAAATGTATATACGTTGTAATCGAATATAAAGAAATAAGAGTAGAATCGTATCGGTGAAAATATTAAAAACGTACAAATAAGAACCTCACAATCGACGGTTCATATTATTTTAATTTTCAACTTTGAAACAATACCATCAATAATTATGTATCAAATGGGAGTGTCAGGGCTATTTTGATACCATACTTATCAAATACACTCTGGTCTGAGAAGAAACTCCCACACAACAAACTCAGAGGAATATTTTTTTATTGTGGTATATGTCTCTTTATTTGACATTGTAGCCATCATTAGTAGTGTTGCCACCTTAGTCATTTTAGGGCTAGATCTAGCACATTTTACTGAAGGTGAACTCGTATTTTTAATGTTTCATTCAGCCTGGAAGGGGCTTTTCATTTCCTTAAGAAAACAAATCTATACCACCTGTAAGTAAACATAGTGTTTGGTGTGCAGATATTTAAATAACTAAATAATTTTTAGTAAATTCAGTTTAATTTTGGATATTATTTTCCAAACCAATTAGTATATAATCAGTAACTAAAGTATTTTTGAGCCTTTTTACAAGTACTCTCTGGGCAATTTGTGCTCGATTCAACCCGATTTGACCATTCTTAGCTCGCTCCACGGCCACCATCGCTAAGACTAAGGTGACAACAGTGATCATTAGTGTTCAATGAATCTCACCCTCGGTGTAGGCGGGTGCCGGCTGCGGGGGCGCCGTGATGGGGGGCGGAGGCGCCAGCACCGGCGCAGCGCCCGCTAGGAAGTAGTCCTGGGGGAGAGAGGAAAGATTAGTATTACCATTGTGATATACACCCATTAAAATTTTGTTCGGTCATTGTCCTGACGGAGGGCCAGGGACATTGAGGTTATATAATAAAGAGACAAAGACACGGACGCACACACGCACACGCACACACACACACGCACAGAGCGAGATAGAGAGAATTACTACTAGAGCACTAACCGCGTTAAGGAACATCGTTCCGATAATCGACGAGTAGTAACGCAAATTTGAAACGAAATTTTCAACATTATTTAATGTTTGTATATACGCAGCCTCCACCTAGTTGACGCACTCGCTACGATTAGCCAAATTTCGTTGTTTTCTTTCGTTTCGTTAGTTAACTCAAGGGTAGTTTACCTTGTTGACGCAGTTCCTCAGGCAGTCCGGTATGCGCCCGACGATGGCGCGCCGTATCTCCGAAGCCGCCATCTCGCGCAGCTCCTGCGCGGACGCGTCCGAGTAGAAGGCCGCGTGCGGTGTGCACAGCACGTTGGGGGCCTCCTTCAGCGGGCCCTGGGAGAGGGGGGAGATTGCAATTATCACATGTTTATATCTATTTTAACTATTTTAATAATATATGAGTATATGCAAATTACATAGAAAGGAACATGAGTATATTTGAATTAATAAAATTATCGGTAGACTCTTAGTTCAATCAATCTTTTAAAATTACATATAAATTTCAGAGAAGTCAGACCGCGAGTTAGCTACCTACCACCTGAATGCCGCTCTTACGAAGAACCAACCAGAAACTCAACTGTTGATCTTTTCATTCAATGTTAATGCTCGTAATGATTATTAAGTATAACACATTGCACGTATACTTTCAAATGAATTGTTAAGCTTTGCCAAACTGTTTAATGTTCTTTGTTTATTAGGGGGATTATTGATAGTACGGTGGGGGGTACCTGGAAGACGTTGAAGGGCTCGTTCTCGTGCACGTCGAGGGCGGCCGCCCTGATGCGTCCCTGCTTGAGGGCGGCTGCCAGACCCTCGTCGTCCACCAGACCGCCGCGCGCCGTGTTCACCAGGAACGCACCTGACACACACACATACACACATTATATAACATTTATATATACTATAGTATAATATATATATTATAAATTTTAATCTTACCGGGACGCATTTGTTTGATAGTAAATTCATTGATAAGATGGTGATTGTGTTCGTTGAGACTGCAGTGCAATGACACGCAGTCGCTCTGGAATAGGAGGTCCTGGAACGCGGGAACAATATTGGTTATAAAAAAAAATTAAACGAGTCACAAATTTGTAAAAAGAAAAAAAGAAATATTTGAACAAGTGGGGTGCTTCGGACCTGCAGCGTGTAGACCCTGGTAAGCCCCAGGGATTTCTCGATGCCGTCCGGCAGGTAGGGGTCGTAGAAGATGACGTTGAACCCGAACGCCTTCGCGCGGAGCGCCACGGCTGACCCGATGCGCCCTAGGCCGACTATGCCCAGGGTGTCACCGCGAATGCGGGCGCACCCGGCCGCCGCCTCGCGGACCTGCTCCGGACCTAAGGATCACACACACGGATGACTTTACTTAATACTTGTATTAAGGGTCTAGACCCTCGATATAAGAGATATATTTGCTAAAGGAAGATATTTAATTAAAACTACACCCTCTTATAAGACACATCTCTGCTAGAGTACGATCGATTACTTCGGAGGGCACACATGACACTACGTAAAACTACACCCTCATATATGATACATCTTTCGAATCGAATCGAATCGAATCAAATCGAAGGTATTAATTAAGAGCTTTTCTGGGAATCATTATTCCATTTATGACTTGCAAAATACATAACGAAAACTTAATTTTGAAGGTCGTTGTCTATTTTGTCAATTAACGTAAGTTTTAACATAACTATCCAACTGAAATCTTTATCTTATTGATAGTAAGTAGGTAGTTTCTGTCAATTTAACGGGTAGCCAAGTGGAAAGGCCGTGCAAGAAAAAGAAAAAAAGGGCGACAAGACGAAACAACACTAAAGTAGCAGGGCGAGAGTGGAGAGGCGAAAGATAGAAAGAGATGGAGTATTTGAAGTCCTATACACTTGTAAGGGGCAATGACATTTTTACATACTGATCGTAATGTGTACGGTTATTATTATTATTATTATTATTATTATTTTATTAGGTCATCTTCTTGCCCTTATAACAATTGCGGGGTCGGCGCATGTTTCTTTCCTTTTGAAATCTCCTGTTACTCATCATCTCCGTACACCCTCCCTTCTTCTCCGTATCGTCTTTTACGCAATCCATCCATCTCTCCTTCGGTCGTCCTCTACCTCCGCATACCCCCCCCCTTTTATTATTATTATTATTATTATTATAGATTGGGTACCTGTGAATTTCTTCCCCTCCCGCACCATGTTCGCCAGCCAGTACGTCCGTCTGTAGAGGTTGAGTATCAGACACATGGTGGTGTCGGCCACCTCCTCGACCCCGTAACCCGGCACGTTGCACACCGCTATGCCTGGAATAACAACAATTATATTACATAACTTCTATGTTTGATATACAGTTTAAGTTTTTAGTCCGCAATCAGCTTGTCTTGTCTTGTCTTGTCAATCAGTCTCTGATTCTATAGAAAATAACTTTTGCTTTTAAGAATATATTTATTGTGAAAGGTTATGGACTATATATATATATATATATATATATATATATATATATATATATTTGCCATACCAAAATATATATTACAAATATAGATAGTGACATTTCTTTAATATCTCGACGCCATTTTTAATCGACGCTGCCAGAGTCACAGACCATATCAATGTCGACGATACTTAGATAAATTTTTTAATAAATTAAAAACGTAAAATATTACGACGAAAAACATAACACCGGGACGCCATTAGATCACTTTCGATGACGTCACCAAGGCGTGACGTCACCAAGGCGTGACGTCACGGTCCGGTCGACTGTCGCCACCCGGAACAGCGCTGATACCGACGACGATTAGTTCAGTGCGGAATCATTATTAATCGATAATAATAATAATATTATATTATAGTATATTATAAATACATAAACAAATAATAAATCAATAGGTACTAGTAGCGTTATTACGATGCGTTCGTAAGTAGGTAGGTACGTTTGATATGAATTGTTAACTAGCACGGGACGTATAGATAGAAATCATTGTGACACGAACGGGGGGGGGGAGGAGGAGGGGAAGGGGGGGGTGTCACTTCGCTAATACCTTTATAATTTCCATATGCCGTGACTAGCTGCTAGCATCCCGAATATTAAAATATGAATCAAAGGGTAATAATAATCAATTAGAATTATTTATGATACATTTTGTGTATAAGAAAAAAATACATATATATATATATATATATACGTTATATAAAATTACAAACAGATAGACACAACTGTGCCTGTATATATAGCCTTCCCGATACGCTCCGTCGCGCTCCCAATAGACAAATATTTAGTGAGAGAAAGAAGGCTGTATACATTTTTTGTTCCCTTATCAATTTTACAATTTGAGTATTTATTTTAACTTACATGTTTAGTTTATTTTATAGCTATATATATATATATATATATATATATATATATATATATATATATATATGTATTTATTATTCTTGGATTATTTTAGTACAACCTTCTCTCATTCATTACCTACTTATATTCTTTAATAGTTTTTTTTTTTCGTTTACTTGCTTCCCTCATTCGTCATTGTACTGGTAGATAATGCAGTTGCATTGAGACCGTCAACTGTAGGTACGACTATTTTGGTACGTTAAAGTTTTAATAAACTAGGTTAGCCAACAGATCCTCAATTTCGACTCGCCGCGATCGCGAAATCTCGGGTGCCGTTTGCATATTGAGCGAAACGAGCCCGCGCGAAAAAAAAATCGAACATGAGGACAGTAGGTACGATTCGATTAAGAAAATTTTTCACGCGCTTTTCATTGTAAAGGTAATTTTTTGCGCGAATTTTTTTTTACCGTTTACTACAATAGGATATCACTTTTTTGACGATTATTCCTCAACAACATGACATTTTTCAAAAAAAAAAAAAATTAAACCGTCACCTAATTTGTGTCATTTTGATTGCATAATTTCATAATTTTCCGTCTCAAGTAGTCTTCCAGCCAATTCATGCATGACAAAGAGAATGTGAAAAAGTCTCGTGTAGAAAACGCTCCGCTCGCTTCGCTCAACCAAAATTAATAATTGTATTTTTTTTTTTAGACTCACCCAATTCACCGGCCGCCTTGACGTCTATATTGTCGACGCCGGAACCTATGCGAACAATGATCCTCAGCGCCTTGAACTTCTCGAGGTCCTCCTTCGTCAGGATGATCGTGTGCCACATTAGAGCCCCCACCGCCTCGTTCAGCACCTTCTCGTGTATCTCCGATGTGGACTGGGCGTCGCAGAAGGCGACCGTCGCAACGTCCTTTAGTATCGGCATCTCGACCGTGCAGTCCCTACCGTCGAGTAACGCCACTAGGGGCCTGGAATTACAAAGATTTAGGTATGTTAGGTATGTTATAGTTTTAACTCGATAACAAGTATCCCTCGTATCCTTATTTTAAGTTGTAGAGTCTCTTTACAGAAGGGCGTATTTCAATAAATATGGTATCAAAATAGTCCTCACACACCCATTTGATACACAAGTGATCGCCGGTTTCGGTTCAAATTTGAAAAGATACAAATAAATAAAAATAAATATAACACACACACACATATATATATATATATGAATTATTATAATTATAATTTATATATATATATATATAAATTATCGTAAACGCATTCACGATATCAAACAAAAGGATGCCCCCCCGCCTCATTCTGCTTATTATATAAAATAAAACAAATTATATAATTAAACGGCATTCCTTGATACAAGTCACGAAAGGTATTCAAAGAACGAAATATCAAAAGACTACTTGAATTATTTAACTCAACCGGGTTACAGGGAAGGAAGCCGAAGTATGCGGGAACCGCGGCGAGGGGAGACGTCGTATCTAACGATAGGTAATTAAAAAATATCAATCTCGTATCTTAATCTTAATTTTTCAAAATTCAAAACAAACAAAAATCAATTTCAATAATATATATATATATATATATATATATATATATATATATATATATATATATATATCTATCTATCTATCTATCTATCTATATATATATATATTATTGTAAAACTACACCCCCTCAGTCATGGATATTAAAATTGTTATTGATAGATACCATTATAACAAATCTTTTAAATATTTAACTACACATGACAAATATAAAACTTTGACGGACTTCGGAGTTATATCGCTAAGTTATTTTTATAGTCATAGACAAACAAACAACAATCGAACTGTTTAATGACAGATCCCGCATCTCGACGGATAAACAGAGACACGACGAAAACAAACAAACGAACAAAAAAATAAACAAAAAAAATTAAAAAAAAAAATTGAAAAAACAAAAAAAAAAAAAGAAAAGAAATTGAAAAAAAAAAAGAGTTTTCCAAATGAATCAAACACCTACGACACCTACGATACCTACCATACGATATGAAGTGACATGTTCCTATTCGTCGATTTTAAATGCGAGTAAACAATAAGTAACAATAATATATCAACATTTCTAGATTAGTTAGCATATAATAAATAAAATAATATAAATAAATATATATATATAAATCAATGTATGTATGTATGTATGTATGCATGTCTAAATGTAAACATATATATATATATATAATTTATTACAAGTTACCGAGGTAACAAAATGTAATAGTTTTGGAATAATAGAAGCCGTTCGACCAATATTGGTATGGAACTAAACTAACTAACTGCATTCAAACTATAAGCCCCAGTACATACATACAAGTTTACTGTTGAACACTTGATAGGAAACATCGTTACTATAACATAAACTAAGGCAACATACATACATACACACACACACATATATATATATATATATATATAGTGTGTAACATGTAAATTAAACTTTCAGTATCAAGAGGGGACAGTTAGGCAAAATCTTGAGGACAGATTAAATCTGATTTCAAATCAAATATCGACCACTCGGAACCGGGTGGGTTGGGTACGCACATCGCAGCGCGAGATTAAAACGATTCGGGGCTACTACTACCCCTCCAGCCTACCCACCCGGCTATAATTAAAGCGGCGTCGGTCGGTACGATTAAACTAATAAATTAAACTTTTCGTCATAGCGAAGCACAATTATTATAATAATAATAATTATTATTATTATATCCGTGAAAAGTTTTCGAGAAAGTAATACCGAGAGGACGGAGGGATCCCGAGAGGGAGGGAGGAAGGAAGGAAATTTCTCCAAAACTTTTCGGCGTCGGCGATTTCGGCGAGAAAACAGATTCTAGTGAAAACAATGAGCCGAGAGAGAGAGAGAGAGAGAGAGAAATCAACCCCTTCTGAACGAGTTCTGATTGAAGGCAAATAAGATTAGCAAAAGAATGAAAAGTTGAGCGAAACCCCGGACGGGAAGAAGGAAGCTTACAGAGTTTTCCGATCGCTCGACTAAACACTTAAGATTACATTATCAATTATATTTAACACATAATATACAAATGATTTTAACACTAAACCAACCAAGTACCGGTCAAATTGACCGTTCTTAAACTTTTGTAAAACTTACACATTCTTAAACGTTATAATATCGTTATCAAACTACATGACAATTCTTATAATATGCATATAATATTTTCTACACTCTTTACTCATAGTTATTTACATTATTACCTGCGTTATATAATAAAATAACTTTTAATTACCGGTCAATTTGACAGCGTGCGGTAGGAACAGGTATACAAGAATTGTGAATGGTTTAGTGTTAAATAGAGCACATTAGAGTTACCTAAAAAAGTAATTAATTTTTTTTCGTAAAGAAAATTTTAAACGACCTCGTTAATTTAAAAGTAGAGGGTATATAATACTCTCGAGTGGCTTTTTATTATTAATTTGTTGAATAAATCCTCCAGCGCGAGTGCAAAGAGAGAGGTAGCTAGCTAGCTGCATTGCGGTCGGTCACACAAACGTTAGATAGGTCAAGGCGCCGGATAAAAACGCCGACACTGCAGCTGTTTTATTTAATATAATAAAAAAAAACGCTCACTTAACACTAAACCTACCAAGTACCGGTCAAATTGACCGTTCTTAAACTTTTGTAAAACTTACACATTTTTAAACGTTATAATATCGTTATCAAACTACATGACAATTCTTATAATATGCATATAATATTTTCTTCACTCTTTACTTTTAGTTATTTCCATTATTACCTGCGTTATATAATAAAATAACTTTTTATTACCGGTCAACTTGACGGCGTGCGGTAGGAACAGGTATACGAGAATTGTTGGTAGGTTTAGTGTTAATAACAAAGTAATCTAATAATTTATAAAATAAAATAAAATAAAATAAAATGTTCACCATTGTTATACAAAGGTTACAGTTACATACAGTCGTCAAATAAGTTTCCGATCCGATCCGATCCGATAAAGTATAAATATTAAGCGGTCCGGCGTGACTGCAGTGGCTAGAGTGTAAAGTATAACATGTATTAGACGCACTGCAGCGAACCGGACCACGAGAGACCGGACCGGACCGGACCCGGTTCCAACGACCATTCAACGATATAGTGCGATTCATTCGAATAAATAACTAGGGGCTCCAACAGACAGACCCTCAATCTCGACTCGCTGCGCTAGCGAAATCTCGGGTGCCATTTGCATATTGAGCGAAGCGAGCACAGTTTAATGACTCATCGTTTCCCATTGACTTCAATAAGATTTGACGATTATTACTCAACGTGATATTTTTCAAAAATAAAATAAAAAAATTAAAACAATCACCCAATGTGTGTCTCTTTGATTGCAAAATTTCATAATTTTCCGTCAAGTAGTTTTCGAGACTTCGTGACAAAGAATGTGAAAGTCCCCAGTAGAGCTCCGCTCCGCTCGCTTCGCTCAATAAAAATTAACCTATATAAACATTAAATTAAGACAGTTAAGGTCACAGCCGATTTAAAAAAAAAAAAAAAAAGCCTTAAAATGTGTATATTTTAACACAAGTAGTCGAAGTCACATCAAGTCCGTAGCGACCCTTATATTGCGTCGATTAAAGGGTCCTAATTGGATTTCTGCTCGATTAGATTAGGTTAGGTTAGATACTTACTGTCTCAATTCGCCGTCCCCACCCGACCCCAAACTCTATTTTTATATTTAGTCCACATAATAGGGGGTTATATACCTACTACTATTCTGTATTTTTATAGAATGACCTCAAAATCAAACGGTCGACTCTTACGACGCAGTTATACGAGTAAGTAGTTATATGATCGACGGACAAGGATTACACTTTACATCATAGAATTAATATTGTTACATTATCTGTGTGTGTGTGTATATCAGGTGTTGTTATATGATATATATATATATATATATATATATATATATATATATATATATGCTCACCTCGATTGCAGGGGTCCATTCGCGATGGGACCCCGCATGCTATCCATGCGCGCTCTCTTTGGCAGCATCTTACGTTTATCCATTCACCGCTCCGCAGCGCGTCACCTGCAACACAAGTTATATTATTATTATTAATAGGACATCATCTAATCATCATCTAATCATCATCATCATCTAACCAACCGTACAAGTTTTTCATCAGACACTTGAAAAATACAAAAATACAATAGATTTTGTTTCATAAAAATTCGTATAATTTATTCCTAAAAAAAATATATTAATAATAATTATATATATATTTTTTTAAGTTAGTTAAAATGCAGAAATATCTAGAATTTTACTAACAACTCGTCCACGAAGGCGACACAATATTGCAACAATGAAAGACTCGGTTCCTTTTAACAGATTCAAAGTCTTACTTGTATCAATACTATATATATAATAAATAAATAATAAAAAGAAACACTTAAAAAAAAATTGTAACCTAAAATAAATCGTTCTGTTTATTTATTTATAGATAAGTATCGGTATTTATAAATTTAAATAAAATATTTACTATGCAGCAGTAAAAGGCGATATTAAGCCGTAGGTCATTGACCCCGATGTCTTAACAGATTGTGGATACGGGATTTTGGAAGTTCTCCAATGCGGTCAAAAGTTGCATGCATAAGGCAAAATTTATTCATTTAAAAAAAATCTATTTCATTTTATTTTCAGTGGATTTATATCACATTATGTTAGTGAAATAAAATTAAAAAAAAACTGCCTATAATTGTTATATATAGAACAACGGAAAAAATAAGTATTGCTATATAGTTGAGAAATACAATTTTTACGTAAAATCAAATTCAAAATATCTTTATTCAAGTAGGCATTTACACGCACTTTTAAATCGTCAATTGTTACAGTACAAAAAAAGGTCAGTGTAGTCAGTCCGCAAGTGAGCTACCACCACCGGCTCGGAATGATACTCTGTTGAGAAGAGCGGGCCAGAAACTCAACAGAACTTTTCAACAGACATATAACAATCTTAGATGATGTAGGTACATTATAATATAAATCCTGCAAATGATTAAACAACTTAAGTTCCACATATTTCCATCCACTAAAAACTCTTGAACGCTATTGAAGTGAAGTAACGTAACTCTTGAACGTTGAACTATTGTATATACATATAATAATAAAAAAAAAATTACATTTTTTTGTTTGCCTTCTTCCATTTTGTAGTCGACGAAATATGAAAGGCAATCGAGTATATGTATATATATATACACATATGTATTGCAATATTATAATTTCATAGTATTCAATTAATGCGACATTATAAGTTTGGATGTGCGACTGGCTACAGAATATACTAGGATCCGCCGACCGTGCGCGGCGGGTGTTGAGCTGAACCCCTCTCCTTTCTTCTTTTCTTTATAACTTTTGAATGGCTTAACATTTTTTCAATCTGTTTTCGCTATGACATCCGCGTTCGGCTCAAACGTACGTGAGAAAATTTTTAGCTAATTATCTCGTCGCGTTCTGGAAACAACTAAACACAAAGAGGTCTCCCAAACGGTTAAGAGCTTCGGTTACGCCCAGCTCAATAACTATTTATTAATTCACTACGTATAGCATCATATCGGATATCGATCTGTATCTAGGTGCCATATATGGACAGTAGTGGTATTTGCTTATATTAATAAATACTTATAAATGTAAAAAGGCACAAAATCCAGCGACACCGAAGACATTCAAATTTTACCTAAATCTAAATAAGACCTTAAAAGAGAGGTGGAGGGGGGAGGGGAGGGTAGATTACCATCGAAACACGTTTAATTCGTTCTTCGTTCGACAAGTCACTATTATTGGTATGATACAGTACGCGAGCGAGGGTCGAGCCAGCCGGTGGTAATAGTTAATTTGTGTTACAACGATTAACATACAACATGACTGACTACTCACAATTTAAAGTTCATTAGGGGTCGCTGTTTGCAAAACGCCATTGCTCTGGCCGCTAACTTTTACCTAGAGCAAAAACATTAATTTCAATGTGTGTGTGTGCGTGTATGTGTGTGTGTGTGTGTAATCCACTTTAATCATTTATTATTAATAATTTTTATATTTCTATTTTGTTTTCGTCTGTTGAGAGCTTGGTCTTTTTGTTACGTCAATTTTAATTTTGAAGCGGAAAGAAGTTAACACCTAAACAAACAAAAGAACATTTTGTGTTTTCTTCGATGTTATAGCAAACTGTTCCTGACTGTCAAGGTCAGTCGGTCGGTCGGTCAGTCAGAATGTGGTTACGAAGTTTATGTTAAAACTATAAGATAATTATAATAAAAATTCACACTCTATTTTTTATTTTGATCCCAACATTTTGTATTTGTATTTAATACATAATGTAATACTATTATTGAGCAGAGCGAGCGGAGCGCTCTATGTGAGACTTGTTGCATCCCATGTCCGGGGTTGGCATGAAAACGGCTATCTCGATCTTCATGAAATTTTGCACATTTATAGCGATGGTTGTTGCGATGTTTTATAAAAAAAAGTGGAAAAAAAATCATGTCGTTGAGGAACAATCACCAAAAAATTACAGTCCCATAGACTTTAATGTCGCTATGTGATATTTGATTATTCTACATTTTTTGCCTGTCGGTGTCAGCTTTGAACGGCAAATTGAAGATGGGTTACTTGCTACGCTCAATTCGCCGAACTCTACCGAGATTTAGCGATAGCAGCGAATCAAAATCGTGGTCCGGTTCGCGCCCCTAGTATTATGTATGATAGGATAATTTTTTGAGCGAAGGGAGCGAAGCGAACGGAGCGTTCTACTAGAGACTTTTTCACATTTTTTGTCACGAATTGGCTCGAAAACTACTTGACAGAAAATTATGAAATTTTGCAAACAAAAAGATACACATTAGGTGATGGTTTAAAAATTTTTTTTTTTAAATATGTTATGTCAAAAAACTGATATGCCATTGAAGTCAATGGGAAACAAGGAGTCATTACACTGGGCTCGCTTCGCTCAATATGCAAACGGCACCCGAGATTTCGCGAGCGTAGCGAGTCGAAATTGAGGGTCTGTTGGCGCCTCTAGTATATATATATATATATATATATAGTAAGTGGTGCAATAACGTCAACATTTTACACCAACAAGTATAAAGTAATTGTTAAGATAAGATTATAACAAATTAACGATGTTTTTAAACTGTTTACGTTAATACAGAATTAGTGCCAAGTAAATGTTATTGTAAATGGAAAATATATCTAATGTAATGTAATTAGTTAATGATTGAAGTGTTTATTTAATCTGAACTGTCCGTTTCTCACTTGTGTGTCTCGTTTTTAATACATGTATATCTTCGAGTGTTGTGTGTGTACGTATCCCGTCCGTCCGTCTGTCCGTTCGTTCGTCCGTCCGTATACCTCGTTGATATTGTGAAACTGATGTGTATTATTCGTATTTAAATAACACAAATTACGGATATCGGAAGTGCTTTGTCATGTTTTTTTTTTATCCCCCCCCCCCTAAATTTTAATTTTGTATAATTCGTAGCATTGATTCTCGAAGTTCTTTATTTCTATCGATCAAAATAGAATATTTTATTGTGTTTTTTTTTGTACAAACCTAATAATATGAAATCGTTTGAAGTGAGCGTCGATGAGTCAGCCGTGTCGGGATTTTCCTCATTTAATACATTTACATGTCTATGTATAGCTTTAGCGTTTATTATATAATTAGTTATACATTTTTTTTAATGCTTACTCGTATCTAGGTTAATAACTAGAGGCCCGAACCGGACCTCGATTTTGACTCGCCGCGCTCGCAAAATCTCGGTTGAGTTCGGCGAATTGAGCGAGGCGAGTACCTAACCCATCTTCAATTCGGCGTTCAAAGCCGAAACCGACAGGCAAAAAATATAAAATAATCAAATATCACATATGACATTTTTTTTATAAAACATCGCAATAACAATCGCTATAAATGTTTAAAATTTCATGAAGATCTGTAAAGCCAAAGTTTTTGTGCCAACCCCGGACATGGGATGCATAAAGTCTCACATAAAGCGCTCCGCTCTCTCCGCTCAATCATTGATAGTATTAATACGTTACATCACATTTACGAGCATCAGGAATAATTTATTATTTGCGCGATAATGTTTCGAATCTCTTTGACCCACGTGATATATTATTAATTATCGTCCAATTAAGATTACCTCCTGGTCGATTAAGAACCTAAAGGATATCCGAATCTGTACTAATTAATATAAATCAATAATATAAATGAGACATTCAGATTTAATTGCACGTTATGTCAGAGGAATAAAGACCGTGTAAGCAGAAGAGTTATGCCAGAGGAATAGAAGAGAAGATTCTTAAGGATGGTTGAAATTTGGAAGGTGTGGAGATGAGGGTGACCGAATACCTACCTAAGACCTGGATGGAGTGTGTTGAAGTTGTGCGAAAAAGAAAAAAATTAGACAGAGATAGCGTATGTAGAATACGTGTCAGAAATGAACGTTGGCAAGAAATACTTATATATATATATTATAATATCTTAAAAGATACGTATCTTTAATCTTTATAACTGTTATCTTGTAAACAAAGTTATGTTACTTTGGTATGTTAAGCATTTTTTCCTTTGTCGTCATTCTCTTTCGAAACAAAATGGACATTTTTTAAATAAGGTCACATAAAAATATGATTAAGCTTTTAAGTTAAAAAAAAAAAAAAAAAAAAAAAGCGGGGAATTGAAGTTAATTAACTTTATTACGTTAGCGATTGAGGCTCTGATAAAAAAATGTAACATTGCGTTTAAATACTACATAAATTAGGCTTTTTAGGAAAAAAATAAATGTAAAAAAAAATTGCGTGTCATACATTTCTGTATTAGTCATTCCCTCAAAGGATATTTTATTTTAAGTTTCATATTTTAAAAACAATAAAAATTTAGTATTAATATTTTTCTTCGTAGTTTTTTATAGAGTTATGTACCGACTAGAAAGAAAGAGTTTTTTTTTTATCAACCCCGATAAGGAATTCCATTGACGACGCGAGATTAAATAAGATTGAATGCCAGTAAATAAAAAAAAATCACAAGGCCACGGTTATACGTGCATGAGATAATTTTATGATAATTCATTGTCATAAAAAAAAAATATATATATATATATATATATATATATATATATATATATACATACATATAATTGTTTTAATATCTATTCCAAGTCAAATGGTTTCGTGTTTCAAATCAATAGATAATACATACTTATATTTTTCTCCGGTTTTCCCAGATATAATTAGTTATAGCGGCTATTGCACGTGTTTTAGAAATAATTACATGAAGTGATGAGCGTATTTCATATACAGTAATACCCCGCTTTACGCTTTACGCGAATTTCAGTTAACGCGATTTGTTTTTTGGAACGTATCCCTCGCGTAAAGCGGGGTATTACTGTGTACATATATATATATATATATATATAGGTTGACGCAGTTGACACTGAATCGTCCTACCGTTCACAACTAAGATACAAAAGTAACTTTAAAAAAAAAAAAAAAAAAAAAAGTAAATGTATATTGAAAAGTAAACTATTTCTGCAATTATAATACAATTAATTAAAACACAGATTACAGTTTCAAATTTAAAGTGGGTGATTCTGTTATTAATATTTTCATCCTCGTTACTGTGTTATATTCTTTGGTTGGTCTTGAACAAATTTCCATTGAAACAATAAATGTTCAATTTAAAAATTTTAATCCTTTGAACAAAAAGCATGGGTGGGCAATGCACACCCTGGGAAATTTCTGGGTGGGCAGCTGCCCACCCTGCCCACACGGTTCCTATGCCCCTGCTTACAACTATAATGGTAAAACTAATCCATCACTATGAACACTAACAACTTCATTTTAAATATAAGAGTTATATACAATATATGTTAATTATATTAATAGATTTATGTGTATCGTGTCCGGTTGAAACGTATATTTTGTGGTATATAATAATAAGTAGTTAAAGTTGATGAAAGAATGGTAAAAAAGATTTATAAAGGAAAAGTGAACGGTAAGAGAGACGGGGTGAGGCCTCGAGTGACCTTTAAAAATACAATATCTATGATACTGGAGGAAGGTCACGTAAAAAGCACGAGGAGCCCCCGGAGGGCATGTATGAAGAGGTTGATGTCTGTGGCCGAGGCGAAAGAGGTACGCAGGGACCGTAGCGTTTGGCGCTCCGTCGTCTCTGGCTACCCCGCAAGGGGTATGGCGTGAAGATAAATAATAATAATAATAATAATAATAGTTAAAGCTCACTAACCTATTATTATTTAAAGGTACGCATGTTGATAAACTGCGTTTCTACTTGTTGTAGGAAGCCATTAAAATTACCTATAATTAAATATTAATTTTAATTCTATTCTAACATGAGACTGTACTGAAAATGATGAAAATAAAGTTATAAACTTTTAACTCTCATTTTTCTTCAACGAACATACAACGTATGTAATAAAATATATAGATATATTTATACATACTACAAACTAAACGTACACAAAAAAAAAACTATAAAATATCGTTAAGTATTTTACAATAATTATATATTTATGATAAAATGTACATTTTAATTACAATTAAATTAAATATATTTTATTTCTACATTTTTTTTATTGTATAAATCAGTTTTTTTACATGTATACTGTAAATATAAGAAAAATATTTTAATGGTTGTAATACTATAATGTAAAGTATATACAGGGATATACATACAAATCTTTTGAATGAACACACATATATATATATATATGTGTAACATTTGTAAGAGGTATGTTTACGACAACGTTGCAAAAGGTTAGTTAAGTAAGTAGTGTAATCGACTCGGTGATTACCTACGTCCCACTATCAGAACGTGTCGCTCGATCGCTGCTCGCTGCTCCTTCGACCTTGCAGACTCGACTGTATTAATAACAATAACAATAATAATAATAATAATAATGGTCACCCCCTCACTATTATTATTACCGCATACCATTCTTAGATATAGTTTAGTTTCACAACGCCTAGACATTTTTTTTTACTATTTTTGTAAGGTTTATCATTTATCATACATTTTGTTACGTAAAATGTACAATACTATGTTTTTTTATAAGATTTATAACTAATAATCATAATATGAGTAGAGAATGCTTTCAATTTTTAAAGTATATACGAGTTTTGTAATGAATTTCTAACGTTTACTTTATAAAAAGACTTTTATAATTAATTGAAATGTAATAAATAAATTAGAAGACTATTAATTAATAAATAAGTCACTCGTATCAGTATAATAATAAATACAAATTTAATAATAATATATAATAAGAGCAACTGTTGAGTTTCTGGCCGGCTCTTCTCAACAGAGCAAGCATTCCGAGCCGGTGGTAGCTTACTTACGGACTGACTGCACTAACCTTTTTTGTATTGTAGTAATTGACGATTCAAAAGTGCGTGTAAATGCCTACTTGAATAAAGATATTTAGAATTTTGTTGATTAATTCTTTGAATAAAAATACTGGAAAAAAAATACTCGAATGGGGACAAAATCATATCATTGTATCCCGTAAGATAATAAACGGTCGTCGTTTTCAAATGAATACGTTGACGTGGTAAAAAAAAAATTGATGCATACAAGTGAACCGAACGCGCAGCACTAGTTTAGTTTAATCAGTCGGTTGAGATCGGTAAATAAGTACAATGCGAAATCGAAAATATACTCGGTTCAATTTTATTATTGAGCTGAGCGTAAGCGAAGCTCTTAAAACCGTTTGGCAGACCTTTTTTTTGTGTTTAGTTGTCTCCAGAATGCGACGAGATAATTACCTAAAAATTTTCTCACGTACGTTTGAGCGGAACGCGGATATTATAGCGAAAACAGATTGAAAAAATGTTTATCCATTCAAAAGTTATAAAGAAAAGAAGAAAGGAGAGGGGCTCAGCTCAACACACACACAGCACATTTGTTTGGTTTGGCATCCTAGTATATACTGTAAAAAAGTTTATACACTTTAATACCATTGATACCTAATATCAATATCATTCAAGTACACGTGGTTCGTTGTCAAATAGAAACGAAACATGGAATATATAATTATATGGGTCTGTATTCTGTAATCGGGTTCATATAATAATAATAATAATAATAATAATAATAATAATAAAAACAAAAGTTTCCTATAATTTTATTCACTATGCATATATAATGAATGAAATATATGATGTCTGTGGTCGAGGCGAAAGAGGTATGCAGGGACCGTAGCGTTTGGCGCTCCGTCGTCTCTTGCTAACCCGCAAGGGATATGGCGTGAAGATAAGTAAGTAAGTATATATTATATATATATATATAAACTCACCAGCGCTGCTCTTGTGACGTAGTCAGGCGGTGATCACCGATCCATCGGCGCACCGGCATTGAGTTGACGATTGCGTAGGCGCCACTACGGACGCGCGTACGCACACACACACCGCGACAGTCACACACACCGTACACACACGGGTACACCAACACTAACACTAACACCAACACCAACACGGACACGCACACACGGCCGAGCCGCTGACACTATTTCCACGTCGTTCGTCCAAGCTTCACTCGTCACCTGAAACAGACGGATATATATTTTAGTTAATAATAAACATACAATTTGATTATTAATATTTTCCTTCTAATCTAATTAGATATTTAACACTAAACCTACCGACAATTCTTGTACACCCGTTCCTACCGATCGCCGTCAAATTGACCGGTAATTAAAAGTTATTTTATTATACAACGCAGGTAATAATGGAAATAACTAAAAGTAAAGAGTGTAGAAAATATTATATGCATATTATAAGAATTGACACGTAGTTTGATAACGATATTATAACGTTTAAGAATGTGTAAGTTTTACAAAAGTTTAACGGTCAATTTGACCGGTACCTACTTGTTGGTAGGTTTAGTGTTAAAGTCTTATTAATTAATATCACAATGTGTAAGTCTGTTTATTACGCGAAACGTTTAACGACTCCGTTACGTTTACGACGCGTATGTATACCGTGAAAGTGGATAACGCGTCGATAACACACCGTCCGTATGGTAGAATAATAAGCGACATAAAAAAAAGAGACATAATTGTACAAGTTATTGAGCGAAGCGAGCGGAGCCTTCTATGTGAGACTTTATGCATCCCATGTCTGGAGTTGGCACGAAAACGACTTTACCGATCTTCATGAAATTTTGCACATTTATAGCGATGGTTTATAAAAAAAAAAGTGAAAAAAACTCATGTCGTTGAGGAATAATCACCAAAAAAATGTAAGTCCCACAGACTTCAATGTCGCTATGTGATATTGGATTTTTTCTATATTTTTTTCCCGTCGGTTTTAGCTTTGAACGCTAAATTTAAGATGGCTTACTGGCTTCGCTTAATTCGTCGAACTCTACCGAGATTTTGCGAGCGCAGCGAGCCAAAATTTATGTCCGGTTCGCGCCCGTATTATATAAAATAATACGACGTTTAACAATGCCTATACTTTATTATATACAAAATATATATTATATAACAAAAATTCGTCCACTCATAATAATACGGGCAGCACTCAAAGAGATTATCTTTACGGTGACAATATTTAACGCATCGTAAACCACTCGTTGTACACGGACGGACATTGTAATGTTTACGATTCATATAATACACATTACCCATTACCTGCATCCTAGCATTCTAAGAGTTTAACGTTTTACCGACAGCAAAGAATAACTTCTTATATATATATATATATATATATATATACATATATATATATATATATATATATATATATATTATATATGCGTGCAACTTAAACTTGGATACTTTAAAAGGGTAATAAAATTTGCGTTTCTTGGTGAAAATTTTGAATATTATTTTATTTTGATATAAATTATTAGGCTTATAGTAAGAAAATCGATTGAACAAGATTATTATTATTATTGTGATAGTTTTAGTTTAAAATAATAATAAATATATACTATTGATACAAATTCTTTATATATATATATATATATATATATATATATATACCTTGGCAGATATTTAATTGAAGCTCTAAATATATATCTTGTCTAATTTTAACATATTGATACGACTCATTGTACATCTAAAAATAATACTCTCATGATATTTGAATTAATTTAATTTACAGACCGACCTACTGTTATATTGTTAAATTAAATATTAATAATAATAATAATATAAAATAAAAAATTTAATAGCACACAACATACGAGGTGTATCAAAAAATATAAAAATGGCTAAAGTTAAAAAGTGGTCGATGCATACCTACATGCATAGTTCAGAGTTGTTCGTAACTCTCATAGTTCAGAAAAAACAGTGAATACCTACCACAATAGGGGGGAGGGAGTAAAGTAAATAGTAGTATAATGGTATACGTAAAAAAAAAAACATCAGATATAAAATATGCAACAGAGTAGAGATGTAGTAGTAGTGGGGGGGGGTAGTGCAGGGAAACTTTTAATTGAAGAAACTCGCTGCAAAGATTCTGTACAAAAACTGACAAGATGTATGTAATATGATATGATGTATATAGATACTGTTCAGTTTCAGGTCGGATCTTTTCACCACACTTACTGACTGACACACACACACACACACACACACACACACACACACACACACACACACACACACACACACACACACACACACACACACACACACACACGCTTGCGGACTGACTGACAATCACCTTTTTAATGTTATGATTGATTCGAAAGTACGCTACTACTTCAATATATATATTTATATATGTACGTATATAACCATTTTAAGATGACCTCGATTCCTTAATATTTTTAATGTGAAACTATATATATAAGCGTAAGCTAAGCTGGTTTCGTTTCAATCGTAATAATCACTTCATAATAATAATTTGTTATTTAGCTTCAATTAAAAGATTCACACGCAATTGATAAGAACGCGGACGTCACAGCGAATACCGGATACAACCGGCGAATAAATAACACGTAACAGCTATGTTATCAACCATTCATATATATATATATATATATATATATATATATATATATATATATATATATATATATACTAGAATCCGCCGACCGTGCTGTGCGGGTGTTGAGCTGAGCCCATCTCCTTTCTTCTTTTCTTGATAACTTTTGAATGGTTAAACATTTTTTCAATCTGTTTTCGCTATAACATCCGCGTTCCGCTCAAACGTACGTGAGAAAATTTTTAGTTAATTATCTCGTCGCATTCTGGAGACAACTAAACACAAAAAAAAAACGTCTCCCAAACGGTTACGAGCTTCGGTTACGCTCAGCTCAATATATTTATATATATATAAAATTAAAACTTTTTTGTTCAATATAGGTATAGCAATACTTAAACAAACAAACAAACAAACAATTTTATCTTTTTTTTTTATATAATATAATATTTCAACAACGCAAACGAGACCATGAAAGATTATAAACTCTTATATAATACACATCTAGATAGATGGATTAGGGACGCATCTATCGAGAGATAGATATATATATATATATATATATATATATATATATATAGAGAGAGATATAGAGATAAAAGGACGAAATGTAATTTCTTTCCCTAATAGGTGATTTTGGTATTCAGCTCGCGTGGCGCGACTCGTATTCCGGGAACGCTATGTAACTTTGACGGAATCGCCGACTCGACGGGTGGATACGGATAGATGTGGATAGATACGGATACATATGGATAGATAGATGTTACGAGAGTTACGAGATGTATTCATCTTGATATCTCAGTTTCAAAAATAAAAAAAATAAAAACGATTTTCGTTATTATTATTATTATAACAATATAAAAGTGTTAAACAAAAAAAAATAAGACATGGTTTAGTTAAAAACAAACCTACATAATAATAATAATAATATTAATAGTGACGTAAACGGACAATATTATCAAAAGCAACCAAGTTTTAGTTTAGTTTAGTAGTTAGCCGTTAGTTGGGTCATTGAACTATCGATTGCTAAGGCGAGGGCACACACGTAACCGGCTAGCTAGCTACCAACCAGCCGTATGGCTGTATGTTCGTCGGTGTCGATTCATCTCCGCGTCTGGGACGTGACGGTTGGTAAATTTTTTTTTGGACCGACAGATCGCGTTACAAAAACTGTAACTGTACCCATTCTGTGACGCTATTTATTATTAATATATAATTAATATCATCGCATAAATTGTAACCGTTTAACGATAATTGATGTTCTTGTGTTATATATATATATATATATATATATATATATATATAACTATACAACGAAATAGTCCATGTCCACACCTTTCACCGACACAATGCCTTGACCGCAAGTCATCTTACACAAGATTTCGAATTCACTCGGTTTATGTATAGCATTACCAGATACGGCAATATATCCCTACGACACATACATACATACATACACACACACACACACACACACATACATATCTTATATATATATGTATTTATTATTACTCTATGAAAGAAGCGAAAATTTACATTAATATTATAATAAAATTTTATTTAATAATCACATCAAAATCGACTTAATAAAATACAGTTTATAAGTAATAATATATCAACAGGGACGGATTGTAACTGCGGTCCCCCGGCATTTTGCATTTCGGGGAGCCTCGGGGCCCTTTTTATCATCGATTTCTTTAATCGGGACTTAAAAAAAAAGAAAACATTAACACTAATATATGTTATATGAAAAATACATACATACATACGTAGCTATGTTATATATATATATATAAGCGCGCTAAGTGCGAACCGTAATACAACGATTATCTTGAGTGACGGCGGCACGGAGCCCTCGTTATTGATGGCTCGCTGTTAATCACTCTGTTATAATACGTTTTCAAAACTAAATAAATATAATTCCTACTTTATTATTACGATTTACTTTTATTTATTTATTTATTTATTTATTCATGTACCTCATTATTACATAGATACTTAAAATTATAAATTATGTACATGGGATAGCTTATCTCTTAGAAGAGTTCTCTTCCAGCCACCCCTGAGTGTAAGTGCCTTGTAATTGACGAAGTATGTGGGTACACTTTTTCTTTTTTTCAACAAATTTCTGTACAAAAATTTATCGTAGGTACTTACCGTACACTGAAGGTATCAAGTGAATAATTTTAATCATTCTTTTTTTTTATTAAGATAATGATAAAGATAAAAGTTCGTTCGTAAAGATATATATACATATATATATATATAGAAATATGTATAAAGTTAGATATATTCAGAGTTTCAGAGTGACGTACCTATAACGTACAAATTAGACAACAATCCACATTTAAAGACGTTAAAGAGGAGCGAGAGACACAGAGAGCGAAGGGGGGGGGGGACAAGGGGGGGCCTCAAAGTTATAATGAAATTCACGACCAATAAAACTTTCTTTCAGCCCGACCCCTACTACTACTAGATATAACATTAACGTTTAGGGTTGCCGCCGCGACGAATCGACGGATTTTTTTCGCGAGCAAAAGCGAGCTAAAATGTAAATACATTTGTATCGGGGTTCCATTTTGGATGTGAGTACATATTTTATCTTTAGCAAGTATTGCCCCGCGGTTTCACACGCGTGGATATCTTTCTTGTGGTTGTTGACGGACTTTTGAATGAAATGTCCAATTTTAATAATTTAAAAAGTTTTTTTTTTTTTTTTTTTTTGGTGTCAAAACGGTCTTTGATATAATATAACTTAATGGGATAAGGATTTTTGTAGTATGAATAGCTTGGATTGATTATAGTCGGCACTTTTATCAATTTTAACATGTAAAAAAAAATATTATTGCGGCATAATTACAGTAGTTGGATATACTCGTACGGTATCGCGGGCTTTCTTGTAGAGATTAATACCTTCTATAATACTGTAGAACATTTTTTTGTTCTATCATCAATACTTTTTTATAAACAATTTGTTCTTGGGTCACAATTATTGCATTTTTATTAGGAAAACCTATTTTTTTTTAATATAATATAAACTATGTCACTCAGTGAAGATCAAGAATTTTTGAAATCGGTCATGTAGTTTTTGTGTGAAAACATTACAAACATACAAAAAAAAAACACAAAAATGTTTCTTCTTTATAATATTAGTATACACTCTAGTAGATTGAATAATTTGGTTATTAAATCAAATAAATATAAACTAAAATTATTTAAAACGTGGCAGCAGCAACCCTCGGCCGTCCAAGTTATGACGCGGCTAGCCTAGCGGGCCAACTTCAAACTTCAGACAAAGGCGAACAAAGTTCCATTAAATCTTTTGCAACAAAGTTTACCTACCCCCGTCCCCGTTGACTCCCGTGTATTTATTTGTTACCTACCTACCTACCCTACCTCCCTCCCTCCTACCCTCCGAATACCTACTGGTAGCCCCCAAACTTAAATACAATGTTATTTCATCTAATCTATAAACGTATAAATAATATTGAAGTGTCCGTTTGTAGTTAACTACAAATTATATAACACTATTTCATTATTTCATATGAAAGTATGTATATATATATATATAGTATTTAATTTGTCCATCTGTCCGTATCTCTGAAACGGCTCCATTTATTTTAAAAAGTATTTGACTGGATGATAGCTGATGTTACAAGGAGTAATTTGGGGTACTATAATTGAAAAAAAAAAATATTCCGCGCGAACAGTCGCGGGCACAGCCAGTCAACTATACGACTAAGTTGTCTCTAACATTACATTGTAGGATAACATTTTTAAAGTAAATAAAAACTGACCCGGCGAACTTACTTACTAACTGAGTAAATATAGCCCTTCCGGTAAAATCATATAAGCTCGATTCTCAATAATTTGACAGCATATTGTGGCTATTTTATTTATTATTTAATAAATAATTAAATTAGACAAAATCATCTGTTTACAACGCGACCATATAATAATGAAATATAATAATTGAGCTGAGAGTAAGCGAAGCTCTCAACCGTTTGGGAGACCTTTTTTTTTGTGTTTAGTTGTCTCCAGAATGCGACGAGATGATTAGCTAAAAATTTACTCACGTACGTTTGAGCCGAACGCGGATGTTATAGTGAAAACGGATTGAAAAAATGTTTAGCCATTCAAAAGTTATCAAGAAAAGAAGGAAGGAGAGGGGCTCAGCTCAACACCCGCACAGCACGTTTGGCGGATCATAGTTGATTAAGTAACACGACGTATAATTATTGTTAAAGTAAAACATTTTTCGTTTTTCCTTCTGGAGAGAAAACAAAATAGCTCCGATGGTTCACCGATACAAGTGGTACAACTACTGTAAATTCGAAAAACATGACAATTCAAGATTTATTTAACCAACACACCCATTAACCTCTAAAGATTGATATCGGGGGATTTATTAATAGTTACTTCATACGCGTAACATATAGACCAACACACGAAAGCTCTGCGCGGTCTTTACGTACCTACTCGAGACACAAATTAACTTTTTGTATTTAAATAAAAATCTTTTTGACAGTGACGTTTGTTTGTTACTGATTTTTTAATAAGAAGGTGAACTTAATACTTATTCAGTCGTAATAAGTAAACATAAATAACGATTCACTTGATACTATTTATTATATGTATGTTTATCCGTTACCGACTTTGTGTGTAAAATTACTATTATTATTTTCTACTAACCTTTTTAAATGTAGATAATTTTTTTTTTTTAATTACTTTTGTTGATATAAAAACCCTGTACTGAAAATAATAAACACATTAAAAAAGAATCACCCAATTTGGTGCATGCAGTCTTTCTGAAGTTATACGCGTACATACTTACATACATTTCGGTGATTCATTTTTATTTATATAGGTAAAAATGAATATAAAATTTTAAACAGTATAAATACACACACACACACATACCTATCAATATATAAATATAGTAACAAATCAACAATTTAGAAACTCAAACTTTATTCAGCTATGATACTGGAGGAAGGTCACGTAAAAAGCACGAGGAACCCATTGGATATGTATGAAGAGGTTGATGTCTGTGGCCGAGGCGAAAGAGGTATGCAGGGACCGTAGCGTTTGGCGCTCCGTCGTCTCTGGCTACCCCGCAAGGGATATGGCGTGAAGGTAAGTAAGTAAGTAAGTAAGTAGAAATTCAAAATCGCTGATACGAGCGCATCGATCCAATCAACTCCACAATGTCCACCACATCCACATGCGACCATAATTAATTAAATTAAAACTCAAACAAGATACATCGATCACCAAGTTTATTATTAAATTAATTATTTATTATATAATGTACGTATGTATGTATGTGTGCGTGCAACGCGTATAAAGACTAAATTAATTTTAATAAAGCAATTAACCTTTAATATCAAACGAGATATGAGATCGAAAAGTATATGATAAATCGGAGACTATATATATATATATATATATGGTTGAAATAATAATATTTGCATATTTATTAAGTTATTATTGATAAATGGCGGTGAGCCAAACGCTTGTGTAAGTAATAGTCATGACGTAGGTACCTTCACTAGACATGATACTAATTAGATACCCTACTTTGCATGCGTTACTAGAACCTTAATATTAATAGAGGAGCATATAAAAATATTACACTTGTGAAGATAAATATTTGTCATACGTATCAATTTAGCGGAAATTGATACGAATATTAATGTCAAACATTTAATAATAAATTAAAAATAAGTTTTAATATCAAAAGCTCATGAAAGGCGATTATAGACTCTTATATGTATAGTTGTGGGTGTAGGTAGTGGTAGTAGTAGTGTTTATGACGGATTAGTTTAACTCTTAGTTAGTTTGAAAACTATTGAACCAAGTGAAACGAAACTAAACTCCACATGCGCTCGGAACTTACGCTTCATAGTAACAACGGTCGGCACCCGTGAGTGAGGCGACTCGTGTTAAAACTGCACACGCACACACACACATACACACACACACACACACACACACACACGAACACACTCAAAATCAATACAATTTATTAATTACCGTTCGATTGTTTACATTTCACGTTAAGATATTACAATTTGTATACAGATATAATACGAGAGAATGTCATAATATAACAAATTAATTAATACGAATGTTCCCATTGACACGTAATCCGTACAAACACGGTATAGAGTAGTGTAGAACAGAAAGTAAAGTATAGTATAGCAAGCAAAGCAAGCAAGCAAGTGGGGCAGCGGGAGAGTGGCGTTCGATCGCGGGGACGCGCTGGGTTCATTCACCTCCGCCGGACCGATCGGCCGACGCGACACGACAAGATACGACACGATCGCTATATCGTACGACATTACTTCATATACATAACAAATTTTTATACAAATAATTAATTTACAATTTTTATAAAAGATTTTTATATATAAATAAAAACTTATGAAATAGCAATATAAAGTGAAAAAAAATCGTCCAAAGAACGCTCGTTACTTTAACTTTATTAAGATGGCCGCTGGGCTGGTGTCGTTTGACAGATCAATAAGTTGTTTCCGAGACGTAATGGAACGGTATGGGAGGAAACGATGACAGTTAACTCTCTTCCTTATATATATATGTTATAACAATCGTACAAAAGATTAACACTAAACCTACCAAGTACCGGTCAAATTGACCGTTACTAAACTTTCGTAAAACTTACACATTCTTAAACGTAATAATAATATCGTTATCAAACTACGAGAATGACAATTCTTATAATATTTATATAATATTTTTTACACTCTTTACTTTTAGTTATTTCCATTATAACCTGCGTTATATAATAAAATAACTTTTAATTACCGGTCAATTTGACCGCGTGTAGTGGGTACAGGTATACAAGAATTGTCGGTAGGTTTAGTGTTAAAGTGACATTAAAACGTCATTTAAATATATATACGTCCATTAATTTCAGTATCGGGAGACATTAGGGTATTTATTCACGGAGCGATAGCAGTCGGACCGACGCCCGACGACCGACAAAACTGCAATGTCAGCGGCGGCGGCGGCGGCGACTACTACGTTTAACACAAAAGCGCTCGCGAACAATGAACCAATTGTAAAGACAAACCTCCTTCTCCTCTATTCAAAGAATATCTATCTATTTTTGGTGGTACCGAAATTTCGAGCGTTTTTAAAGTTTTGTGTTGCGTTTTTGAAAGTTCTCTTAGTTTTTTTTATTATTATACAATTATGATATAATTCATGATATATATATATATATATATATATTTATAAATTATATATTTTATATGTTTAATAAATAGTGTTTGTATTCTGTTATCAGTCACGTAATTTCCTAAGACAATCAATAATAATAATACTGATAATTGTTACTTACGCGATAATATTTTCAAATATACCTACCTATTACTTCTTAAACTTAATTTCAATAGCAGATTACAGTTCGATCGTTGACTTCCGGTCTTTATAAATTTGCTTACACAAACACACACACATATATAGATATATATAAGTATTATTTTGTTTAAGTATTAAACGGGAACTTTAACAGAGCAGAATAAAAGAGGCGATCATAAAAATTGTTTTCGGGTTACGTTTCCGCTCTCGGCCGCCCCCGCCCCTCTGGCAGTTTCCAAAATTCGCCACCCCATCAGCTTTGTCAGCTCGTAAACGAGCGAATTACGACCCCCTCCCCTCCACCACCACCACTACGGTAGGTCGGCGGCGTCAACAAAAAACGACGCCACCCGACCGGAGCTTTATGAATCCTGCGTGAATTTTGGACAGATTTTTCTTTGGTAATTAATGACCGATTATTGATAGACAGACATATTTAATTTTTTTTAATATATTTATACCGTGTTTTAGAAAAAAAACAATGCAATATATAATAGACATTAATTAGCTAACAATTTCTTTGTTGAGATGCTTAAATCTCTCAACTCCCAGATTATTATCTTTGATCTTCTGTACGCGAGCAGCGATAAAGCGCTGTATGAATAGACGTACATAACACGTAGCGTTACGCTAAGGCGCTAATCGATCGCTGCATTTAAACGGCGAGTAGTAAGTAGCTAGCTAGCTAGCTAATGCTAGTTATTCGCCATTCATTGCATTCACACGTCTCTCGAAAGGTTCAAAGTCCGGTCTCTAGAAGCTCACTCACACACACACACACGCACACATATATACATAAACGAGTCGTAATCATTGATACACACACACACATACATAATTGTAAGGGCGGTTTCGTACTGAATAGATTAAGTACACCGGTTAGAGCGTTCATTATTTATAAGTGTCTTGAATTGCAAACGTTATTATATATATATATATATATATATATATATATATATATATATATATATATATATATGTGTTTTTAATTTTATTTATAGCATCATATCTTATATGAAATAAAGGCAAACAAAGTAGAAAGAAGATGATAAAAATTTGGGAAAAAAATTATTACAACACATTTTTATTACAACTTTTATTTACATATTACATGTATATATATATTCGTGATTCTAATTCACAATAAAATTAATTTAAATATAAGAAAAAGGTTCAAACTGAAGGCAAAACCGAAAAACATTAAATGTATAGAATTAAATCAACATTAATCATAATCATTAACGAACATTAACGAACGATACGAAGATATTCCAGAATAAGACATCAAAGTATTACAATAGGTGTCAACCCTATCAAGATACAAGTAAAGTTTAATCGATGGATAGGCAACCCTATCAAATAATATCCCGGTGTTGGCTAATGCAGTTACTAATATATATATATATATATAATATTATTTCAAAGTTGAATGCCAAAGTTTCAGGGATCTGTACTTTTCACATTCCAGAGATGTTTGTTTTTAATAAATATCATTTTTACGTAAAAATATATTTTATACGAAACTTTTATTTCATATGTATATAATTAATAATAATAATAATAACGGTAAAGGTGAATATAAATTTTAACATAATTTTCGGTACCAAAAAATTTTTTTTGGACAATTATTTTTTTACAACTATAATAAATTCATATACATCTCATACGGTACAATTTAATCGAGGTACAACATTATTTTTTTTTGTACCACCCATTCAAAAACTCAACACACAACAATACCGAATACCATACCTACCTACAATGCATCCGGGATCGCTTCCTGAATATTTATTCAAACTAAACACACCATTATGAAAGAAACGCGTCAGTGAATAATTTTTTTTAATAATATCGAGATTATTATATATATATATATATATATATATATATATATATATATATATATAATAATACTAAATTGATCACATCTAGGTAAGTGAGACACGTAGACACTTATCAGTTGATTTATATCCGTAACGTGAGCATAAATTAGCTTAAAATCACCCGAGCTGCAGAGCTGCAGGCGCTATCCGACTTCCAAGCGATAGCTTTATAAGCCGGTCGGGTACCGGGTGGTTTGGAACATTTCTTATGACATTTACGTTCGGGTAGTATTCAAGATAATGTTAGTTTTATAACTCGTACGTATGTAACCTGTAATTTATTCACAACTTTATAATAGTTTTTAACAATTTTATTTTAATGTCACGCACGGTATGAGTGAATGAAGAACGTGCTCGGGTGGTTTTGGTCACGTTCAACGAATGAGTGATGAGAGAATAGTTAAAAGATATTTATAAAGGAAAAGTGAGCGGTGAGAGGGACGGGGAGGAGGTCTCGAGTGACCTTCGAAAACACGGTATCTATGATACTGTGTTTACGAAAGGTCACGTAAAAAGCACGAGGACCCCACGGAGGGCATGTATGAACAGGTTGATGTCTGTGGCCGAGGAAAGAGGTACGCAAGGACCGCAGCGTTTGACGCTCCGTC
Organism: Melinaea marsaeus rileyi; assembly: GCA_918358865.1. NCBI lineage: Eukaryota > Metazoa > Arthropoda > Insecta > Lepidoptera > Nymphalidae > Melinaea > Melinaea marsaeus. Next base: position 13,064,743 of record OU911089.1, on the reverse strand, counting down.
GTCTCTGGCTACCCCGCAAGAGATATGGCGTGAAGATAAATTAATAAATATAAATATATATATATATATATATATATATATATATATATATATATACAATATACATAGCGTACTTCCCAACATTTCTACTCGATCGTTGTTACTATAAAAGCGGGGAGGGGGGGGGGGGGGGTGATCGCGATAAACATTTTATTATACCCACCTCTTATCGCTGCGATTAGTAACGTTGACGACAATTTTACGTCACTTTACCGTTATGTAAAATGTTATATATAACATATATATATATATATATACATATATATATAATAATAATACTAGAGCAAGTATTAATAAACTACGTCATTATATTTATTTATTAATTTATTTATATATTTTCCACTTTGAACCCATAACAGCGATCACTTGTGTATGTAAAATGGTAGTGACAGGACATTGATATCGTAACTAAAATACATATTATACAAAATTAACGACTCGCTTTCTCAATATCAATTAGACGTATAATTTCAATAAGCACAGCCCCTCCCCCCCCCCCCCCCAATCAAGCTTGGCTTATCCCACCCGTAGTGGACATGTTGTTGACTAAATACACGACACTACACACACACGCATACACATATACGCGCACACGCACACACACATACGGTGTCATCGTCCGATTCTCTGTACGCCGAAACAGTTACGTTCGGAGCGTTCGTTCTCTTCAAATACCTTTTATTTATTTTTTTATCTATTCCGCTAGCGAAAACCGATAGATAGACGGGCTTTGGCAAAAAAAAAAAAAAAACAAAATCAAAACGTTTCGGAGATTGAAACGGTATTGTCTGTACGAAGCTTAGTTACAGGCGCGTGTTTCAAATTTTTTTTAAAAATTAAAAAATAAAAACTATACACTATATAAAAAATATAAACGAGAAATAACATAATATCTCTATACATGTATCTAAAACAAAGATAAAAATAAAAATAGCCACGTATAGATTAGATTAGTCCGATCAGTGACGTCACAACGGTGCGAAATAAATAAAAAGCATCTACATATATCTATTCGTCCATTTTTAAAACTAATCAAGACTACATACAATTAACTTTTGTATACACACACATACGTCGTGTGGCGGTGGACGCAAAATTTTGAAAATCATCCTTCACATCCTCAAACACCACAAGTGTGTACACACGCACACGTCCTCAAACACGACAATTGTGTACGCGATTATCGCGTCTAAAGTTATATATTTACGAATAGCTCCTCGGCTAATCTATAAATTCTATAGCCGATAAGCCAGACCGTAGGAGCTAGCTGTTCGAAATGAACATGATAAATAGTTATCACCACATAACAAAGACTCCTCCGTCCTCCTCCTCCTCAAAGATGACGTACGATATGATAAATTCAAAATCAAAATATCTTTATTCAAGTAGGCGTTTACACGCACTTTTGAATCGTCAATTATTAAAATACATAAAAAAGGTCAAAGCAGTCAGTCCGTAAGTAAGCTACCACCACCGGCTCGGAATGCTGCTCTGTCGAGAAGAGCCGGCCAGAAACTCAACAGCAGTTGCTATTTACAAATGAAATACATAATATAACAATCTTAGGTGACGTACATTATAGTATAAATCTTGCAATAGAATCGGGACTCTTCCAAATCGAAAAGGACAAAGGCGATCCGATTACCTACTAGGGAACACGCAAACAAACAAACAAACGCACAATGTAAAATAAAATGGTGCCCTACATTTCACTGAAAGTACACGTACCGTTCGATATTTACTTTAAAAAATAAAAAAAACTCACATTAAATATTAGAAACCACTCGAGGAGGTAGTAAGTAGGTGATCTTTACTCTAAGAAACTGCAGACGCCTCCTCAGCGACATGTCGCTTTAAAAAAAAATAAACTCTACCAACGTGAGGACAAAGTCATATTTTGCACGGCTCCATCCATATCCGTGGGACACGGTGAGGTGAGGTGAAGTGAAGTGAAGCAAAGTGAAGGCCGACGGCGAAGCCCCTAGCGTTTTCCTGTTTACCGTATCTTCCCTTTACAAAAAGGGGAGTAGGGTTGTCGAAAATTGTTATTATAAGAAATTATTAAAAATAAATAAAAATTTTCTTTTTTTTTTTGGAAATATAATTATTTATGAGCAAAGTACATGAGAATTAGAAGAGTTTTAAAGGAGCAACCATCACTTCTCTCAAGTTATATATATATATATATATATATATATTACTAA